>CM061259.1:96722500-101522500 GCA_030848825.1 Tadarida brasiliensis | reverse complement strand
GGAAAGGTACACACATGTGCAAGGTTTGAATCCTCTGAGACTCAAAAAGTTCCTCCTTGCCCGGGCTGGGTAGCTCAGTTAGTTAGAGCATCAACCCAGTACGCCAAGGTTGTGGGTTCGATCCCTGGTCAGGGCACATACAAGAATCAACCAATGAACGCATCAACAAATTGGTTTCTCTCTCTCTCTCCCTTCCTTTCTAAAACAACAACAACAACAACAACAACAATAAATCGCTCCTCTGTCCTATTTCAGACTTTCTTTCCTCCCAAGCCCCAACCTGGGAGTAGTCAAGTTCACCTGTAGTCTCCACCCCTCCCCCCCACCCAGGCGGAACCCAGCAGCTCTTCCTTACATCTAAATGCACTTTCTCCCAAACTGCCGCCTGCAAGTTCTTCCCCATGGCTCTCTGGAGTCTTGTTTCTTAACCCAGCGAGACTCATGGCCACAGGCCCCTCTCATACCCCCTGTGACTGCCCCGAGCTGGTGCCACGAGGGAGCCCAGCTGTGAAGCTCAGCACAGCTGGTCCCCGTCCCCAAGGGGACTGACAGGAAAGAGAGTTGGACTGCTGACCGAGGCCTCAGTGTCCTCCACCGCCCTGCCCAGCTTCCACTTTCCCCCTAGACACCGTCTTCCATCAGCACTTCTCGTGGACAGCCCCTGGCATGATGCCCCCGAGCAGCTGCCACCCTGGGCAGGAAAGAGAGGCCACTGAGCCTCCCCCCCACAAGCAGCTCTGCTCCAGCGGGGGGTCAGTAACAGCACGTGGAGCCCGACATAGAACACAGGTCCTCCAGACACTCGCTGACCTGTGGGCAGAGCCCCTCGTCACCGCCTCAAGACCGTCCTGACTCAGGAACCTCCCCTGCTCCCCTCGAGCCACGTGGACGAGCACCTTGGTCACTCAGACTTGCCAGGACCTTTCCCACCCCACTGGGCTCCCTCTCAGCTCCTCAGGGGCCTTCCCTGACTTACCTTTAATAGTGCTTGTCACTATCCCATTACCCTGCCGAATTTCCTCACAGCACTCCGAGAATTTCCTACATGTATGTTTATTCGCGGTGAATGCCCGTCTTAGCCGCTAGAATGCAGACTCCGTGGGGGCAAGGACCTGGTCCTGTTCGACTCAGAGTCAACGGTGCCTGGCACACACCTGTGCTCAGAGAAGGACTGGGAGGGAATATTCAGACATGGAAAGGAAGGAAATTGTGTCCCATGCTATGACATTACGAAGACATTATGCTAAGTGTCACAAAAGCACAAACACTGCAGGATCCCACTGACACGAGGCACTTGGTGTGGGCGGACTCCTGCGCGAGGAGGAATGGGGGCGGCCAGGGGCCAGGGGGAAGCGGGAATGGGGAGCTGTTTGAAGGGTAGGGAGTTTCAGTTTTGCAAAATGAAAAGAGTTCTGGACATCCATTGCACAAGAATGTACTTAACACTACCGAACTGTACACTCAAAAGGGTTGAGACGATACATTTCATGTTACGTGCACCTTACCGCAATTAAAAACAACAACAATCTTCGGATGAGAGGATGGATGGGTGGATCTCAAGTCCTACCCTCCCTCCCAGCTCAGGGATCGCCTAAATTATCGGAGCTATCCAGGCCTTCAGCTCTGATCCCGTCCACGTCTTTGAACCCATAGGAGGATCACACGGGGAGGCCAAGCCAGGAAGGGACTGGACTCTCTGGGTCATGGGCACGAGAAGACACGGCCACTCTCACCAGATCGCGGGCCACACGCCGCCGCCTCCTGCTGAGGGCCGTGGGACTGCCCACTCCCTCTGCCCTCGGGGTGGAACGAGCCCCAGGATCCTGCTGGGCCTGGCTGCCACGTGCTTCTTCCCTCTCCCTCTGCAGAAGCCCAAGTACCAGGTGCGCTGGAAGATCATCGAGAGCTACGAGGGCAACAATTACACGTTCATCGATCCCACCCAGCTGCCCTACAACGAGAAGTGGGAGTTCCCCCGAAACAACCTGCAGTTTGGTGAGATGGGGTCTCAGCCCACCAGGCCCTGTGGTCACAGGGCAGCACGGGCTGCTGGGAGCCTGTGGGCCTCAGAGAAAAGCCCTTTGGCGCCTGGGGACCTAAGGAGCCTGTATGTTCGGCAGGTAAGACCCTTGGAGCCGGCGCCTTTGGGAAGGTGGTAGAGGCCACGGCCTTTGGTCTGGGCAAGGAGGATGCTGTCCTGAAGGTGGCAGTGAAGATGCTGAAGTGTGAGTGAGGGAAGGGCCCTGGGACATTCGGGGAGCCGGTGGGAGGTGGTGCCTGCTAGGGGAGGGCCTGCCTTGTTGTCACAAGAGGCACTGCCCGTGTTTTTGGCCCTTCAGAGCCTGGGGGACAGAACCTGGGACTGGCAGTGGGGACTCCTTTGTGAGCTCCAGGCTCCCTAACTCCGAGGTGTGGAGGGGCTTCTGACTGAGCTGGGGTACACGAGGCTGGGGCGCACAAAGGCCACCCTGGGCCACGGCCTGGCCACAGCTTGGCTGCCTGCCACCTGAGACCAGCTCAGTGACTAGCGATCTCTCCTCTCTCCCCCACGCCCATCTGTGTGTCGCATTTCTCCTCCCTCTCTTGGCCCCCAACTGCTTCGGGACTCTGGGTGCCCGTCTGTTCCCCTGGCTGTCTGTCTGTCTGTGTGGCTCTGCACGCCCTGCTCTCTCCCCATCTGTGGGACCTGTGGTCCCTCCTCCAGCCACGGCTCACGCCGACGAGAAGGAAGCCCTCATGTCAGAACTGAAGATCATGAGCCACCTGGGCCAGCACGAGAACATAGTCAACCTTCTGGGAGCCTGCACTCACGGAGGTGAGGGGCCCTGGTGGGCACAGGAGCCATGGTCTTGGAGCCTCTCAGGTGTCCGAGGGCCCCAGGGCCACCTCAGTCCATCTTTCACTTCCCATCCCCTCCAAGTGAAGGTAGGAGCCCTGTGTCAGTGTCCCTTGAATTCCAGACACCTGAACTGGTCAAGCTGCTTGTGCATGGCAGACGGTTCTGGGAGCTCTGAGCAGCGGCTCTCGGACACCAGTGGGCGTCAGTCACCCGAGAGGGAGCTAACAGTGCCACCTGATTCTGGGTCCGAGTGAAGCCCCAGGGCCTGCTGGGCCTCCACGGTCACCCCGTCCTCTTCTGCTGGAGCTCTGACCTTTACGGAGCTGCCACAGATTGCCTTTGAGGAAAGAATGATTTGGCTACAGGGTTTTTTTGGAGACCCCTCTACTTTAGACAGGTGGGGCTCCTAAGTCCCAGTCCAGGGTGCCTCATGGCCCCCGCCCCAGGTTCCTATTCACATGGGGAGTGAGTTAAGGGGTGCACTCACCCCTCTCTCTTGCCTCTCTAGGCCCTGTCCTGGTCATCACTGAGTACTGTTGCTATGGTGACTTGCTCAACTTTCTACGAAGGAAGGCTGAGGCCATGCTGGGACCTAGCCTGAGTCCAGGCCAGGATCCCGGCTACAAGAACATCCACCTGGAGAAGAAATACGTCCGCAGGTAGTACCCTGGCTAAGGACAGGAAGGAGGCTACAGCTGAGAGGTGGGGCCCCAGGTCAGTCCCAAAGTCAGCTCAGGGCTGGGTGGCCAGTGGCCCTCACACTCCCATCTGTGCCGTGGGGAGTAGCCACCCCAGGTTGGACTGGCAACTCAGTTTTTCTACATATTCTCATCATCCAACAAATATTTGAGCACCTACCATGTTTTGGAACTATCGAGGCAAAGATGGGCAGCTCATAGTCTGGTGAGACAGATAGTAATGAAATACTCACTTTAATGTATGTGAAAGATCAACTAAGACTGTTCAGGGCCCGAGCCAGAGACAGGCAGATCATGGGGTAATCGCCGTTTCCCCACAGTGAGGGCTGCCGAGAGCCCACTGTGCTTAGAGCAGCCAGTGTCAGGTCCCCGCATCACCATGAAGTGAAGGCAGAGTCTGCGGGCTGCTGGGTGAAAGAGGGCAAAGCGGCAGGACAGCCAGGTCCCCGGTCCACTTGGGACTTAGTTTCCCCAGGTGAGCCATCAGGACAAACCTCTCGGGGTCTCTCCTGCCCTGTTGTTCTGCTGGGAATCCTGGACACCACGCAGAGGCAGATGGACAGAGCCACATGGGGAACCAGAGAGAGGAACTGGTCAGTTTCATGTCACACACGAGTCAGGGGCAGAGGCAGAGTCTGGGCTAGATTCTGCTCTTTTGACTCCTGGTCCAGTGCTTACCTGAGCCACACTGCTCTCCTGGAAGTCTGTCTTGGGGCTTGTGGGGGCCTCAGGACCAGGATGCTGGGGACTGGGACAGGATCAGAACAAGAAGGGTGTATACTGCGCCCCTATCCTAGCCACTGTCAGCTGCTAAGCCTGGCGAGGCAAAAGGGGAAGAAGGCTATTTCACTCCATCCTGTGCCCTTGAATGTGGGGGCTGGCTAGATCTACTTCCTCTTCTGATTCCCGGACACTGAGCTGGAACCACATCAAATCAAAATGAGAACCAAAGTGAAGTATTAGCTTCCATCCTCAAATCTGCAGGTGGGAAAAGGATTCACGGAGTGGGGTGATATAAAGGGCAAAGAGCATGTGAACCAATCCTGCCAGTGAGATCCCAGGCTACATTAATAGAAGTATAGTTTCTAGACCAAGGGAGGGGATGCTTTTGCCATGGTCATAAATGAAACACTAGAGCATGGACATTGTCAAGGTACACATCTCTGTCACAGAGGGGCAGGCGGGTGAGAGGCCCAGAACTCATCTGGCAGGAATATTAGAAGCAGTAGTGGCTACTCATTCTAGAGCATGCTTCTCAAACTCCCGACACCCAAGCATGGGCTCATCGGCCTCGCCGGAGAGCTGTTAGCAGTGCACACTCTCAGGCCCACCAGACCTGCTGAGTCACAATCTTCACTTAAATAAGATTCCGCAGGTGAGTCTATGCACATGAATTAAAGCAGCACGACTCTAGGCCAGTGGGCCTCAACTCAGGCTGCACACTGGAATTGCCTGGAGAGGATTAACAGTCCCAGCGACTGAGTTTTGTCCCCCGACTTTCTGAAGTGGTCTGTGGACGGGGAGTGTTTAAAGCTTCCCAGATGATTTTAATGTGAGGCCAGGGGTAAGAACACTGTCTAGACAGAGGGCTCACAGAAGGGGCCCTAGAATATGCTCAGATCCCTGCAGGGCTGTTATGGGGAAGAGGGAGCCCACTTCTCTGTGGCCTTTGAGGGCAGAGCAAGGACTAGGAGGAGGAAAATGCCACGAGCAGACTGGCATTACAGTGAAGAACTTTCTAACAGGCAGAGCTGCCCAAAGAGAACAGGTTGTCGGCTCCCTCCCTGGATAGCCAAGCAGGGATCAATGATCACTCACACAGAATGTGTCAGGGGCATTCCTTGTTGACTCCAAGGTCCCTTCTTTTCCCTGCTGAGTGGCTGGAGGCCAAGGCCTGAGCTGAGCAGTAGGCTGATGGAGACTGACTGGCCCTTGGTCCTCCCTATGTAGGGACAGTGGCTTCTCCAGCCAGGGTGTGGACACCTACATGGAGATGAGGCCCGTCTCCACTTCTTCCTCAAATGACTCCTTCTCCGAACGAGGTGAGGAGGGAGAAGAGAGGGGCTGCTGGGGACAGGGCAGGGGTGTGGTGGGTTGCCCTGACGCCTCTCCCCACACCAGACCTGGGCAAGGATGAGTGGCCACTGGAACTGCGGGACCTGCTCCACTTCTCGAGCCAGGTGGCCCAGGGCATGGCCTTCCTCGCTTCCAAGAACGTGAGTCAGGAATCAGGTTCCCCACGTCGTCACCCGGGGGTGGGGGGGGGGGGCTCCATTGGTCTGGAGGAGGGAGGAGGAGGGGAGGAAGGCGAGCATGAAGGGGCAGGAGCCAGAAGCAAATGGGCAGTGGCCACATGGCCTCTGGGCTGCAGCCTCGGAGCTTCCGGAAGGTGGCAGAAGGCCGTGCTGAGTTCCTGCAGGAGGGCCCCGGCGTGCGGCAGGCTGTGGTGCGCCTGTATCCAAGAACAGGCTTTTGTTTTAGTCAACACTGCGAACAAGACAACCGTCGTGTCAACGGCATGAAGGAGTCTTGTGGGGAGGACGATGGAACCTCCGAGTAGTTGTGAGGCTATGAGATGACATGTACAGTACACAGCCCAGGAAGAAGTGTCCCAGGAGTGAGAGCAGTGACTGTCCTCCTTAGAGCACGACTTGGGAGCCATTTGATTGCTGGCTCTGCCACTTGCTGTGGGACTTAGAGCAGTATCGAAATTCGGAGCCTCTGCCTCTACATCAATAAAAATGGGCACGATCACAGGGTTGAGGGCAGAACAGGGTTACAGTGTGTACAGCAGCTCAGGGAAGGGCCTGGCGTGGTCGGGCCCTGAAAATGGCAGCTGTTATTAGAAGCCGATGTGGGCCAGGGCCGGCTCACTGCTCCAGGGCTCGCTGCTTCCAGGCCCGAGTGGACGCCCGGCTCCTTCAGCTGCTGCTCAGGGCCAGAGAGCCAAGAGTGATGGATTCTAAACATTAAATTGTCTGACCACATACAATTTCCTCAGCCCCTGGGCCCTGGCAGAAGGTAGGGACAGGGTCAGGATCAGAACTGATGCCCACTCCCTCAGAGGACCTCGAGGCCTCTAGGCCTGGCTGCCCCTCCTGCACTGGGCTCAGGTAGGGGAGGGCCAGGACTAACCCTGCCTCTCTCCCAGTGCATCCACCGCGACGTGGCAGCCCGGAATGTGCTGCTGACCAGCGGGCGCGTGGCCAAGATTGGGGACTTTGGGCTGGCAAGAGACATCATGAATGACTCCAATTACATCGTCAAGGGCAACGTGAGTGCTGGGAGGTGTAGACCAGGCTGGGGAGAGGGTGGTGAGCCCCGCCAGGGCCCAAGGTGACTGGGGTGTGCTGTGCCAGGCCCGCCTGCCCGTGAAGTGGATGGCTCCAGAGAGCATCTTTGACTGCGTCTACACGGTTCAGAGCGACGTCTGGTCCTACGGCATCCTCCTCTGGGAGATCTTCTCACTCGGTGAGCAGCCAGCCTGGTGCAGGATCAGTCTGGGGGCTTGTGTTTAGTGACCTGTGGTGTCTTATATAAGTCTCCAGGAAGATGTTAGTCAAGGATGCTTGGTGCCTGGGGCAGACCAAGGGCTGGTGGGAATGAAGGAATGTGCAAAGCATCTTAAAACCAAGTGTCTGCAGCTCCAGCACGGGCGGGGCAGACCCTCCATCCCGACAGGCTTCCTCTGGGCTGTTCCCTCATCTGTCCACTTGTGCAGTTGCTACTTCCTAGAATGCTCTTTCCCCTCGTTGTCCAAAACATGCATACCCTTGAAGATGCAGCTCCCATTTCTGGAGTGCTGGGCACAGGGACTTGGGCTAAGTCCTTCAATGCCCTTCTCCACGAGCCTCTCATTCCAAAGCCTGTGCTAGAATTGTGTGGTGTGAGGAGGCTGGGTGATGGCTCTCAGCTTCCTAGAACCTAAGCCCTTTGCAGTACCCAGCACAGTTAGCACTGAGGAGCTGTTGTTCTACTGTGGAACCCCACCCCGGCCAAGATGTGTATGGGGTGGAGATGGGGGAGTATTGAGCATGGCACGATCTGGGCCTTTGCAGGGCTGAACCCTTACCCTGGCATCCTGGTGAACAGCAAGTTCTACAAACTGGTGAAGGATGGATACCAAATGGCCCAGCCTGCATTCGCTCCAAAGAACATGTAAGGGAAGGACCCCTGGGAGGGAGGACACCTGACTTTGATCGAAGGAGAGGGAAAGGCATGTGACCCATCGTTCCCAGTCCACAGTGACCCAAGGCCAGGCTTCATCTCCCCACAGTGGACTAAATAACAAGCCCCTTTTAGAGTTCAGGGTTCCCTCTGGTTTCCCAGCAGCATGGGGGTGCCAGCCGACCACGCACCTCCCCCACTGCCTCTTTCTGTAGCCCACCTCTGAACACTGCCAGGGTGGATCCACCCAGCTGGCTCATGAGCCCCGGCAGCCCACTCTCCACTTTAGTCTCTTACCACAGCCACTCAAGCACTCATTCTTTCAGCCCACCTCTCAAACCTACCTGCCGGTCGCAAGAGCAAGATAGTACCTCTGATTCTCCCCACAGCTGTCACAATGGGCAGGATGAAGAGACCTTTCTCCAAAGGCTAGTGGGAAGATGGAGATAACACATGCCAAGGGCTTAGCTCAGGTCTCGTGCTGAGCTCACTCTGACTAGGTTTCGGGACCTCTGCTGGGCAGGACTCTGTAGGGATGTGCATGTGACATGATCCCCAGACCCACAGGCAGCCTCTGTCCTGTCTCAGATACAGCATCATGCAGGCCTGCTGGTCCCTGGAGCCCACCCACAGACCCACCTTCCAGCAGATCTGCTTCCTCCTCCAGGAGCAGGCCCAAGTGGACAGCAGAGAACAGGTGAGTGAGGCCCGGCTCAGGGTGGCAGGGTGGCTGGCTGGCTGGCTACAGCAGGCCAAGGCTGGGCCTGACCTGTCAGGACTGACCATTCCCTGGCCTCGCCTTCCCTCAGGGCTATACCAATCTGCCAAGCAGCAGCAGCAGCAGCAGCGAGCAGGAGAACTCGAGCGAGCAGCTGGCCTGCTGTGAGCAGGGGGACATCGCCCAGCCCCTGCTGCAGCCTAACAACTACCAGTTCTGCTGAGGTGACAGCAGAGAAGCACTGCCATCCCCTCCTCCAAGCTAAACTCCTCTGTGGATGGGGCGCCACAAGGAGACACAGACTCTGCCCTTGATCATCTCACTCATCAGCCCAGCCCAGCTCTGAAACTCAGGAAGGAGGGACCCACGAGCTAACGAAGAGGACCCCACTGCCAGGACCTGGGTCATCACTGCCAATCAAGGGCTGGGGCTGAGCCCCTCCCCTCCCACAGTTCTCAACGCTGTGGCTGCATGTTTGCTGTCAACTGGGAGAACCCCCAGCTCACCCTCTTAATCTTGTTCCCATTTCCAGGAATCCCGTCCCTACTCCCCTCCTCTCAATGGAAACAGACTGGTTTCACACCTATGAAGGCCCCAGGAGCTGTCCCTACATTGAGAAAACACTCCTGGGCCTTAGATGGGAGGGGCCCCTCCTCTAACTGCGTAGAGCACAGAGTGGACAGGCACTCAGAGGCTGCGCTGACCCCTTGGAGCAGGTGGCTCCTTTGCATGAATCTAACTGTACCTCCTAGCCTCTGCCCTCTGGTCTCTCCACAGCCCCCTCCCACCCTGGATCTGGTACTGCTGTAATGAGCCAGGTGGCAGCTAAAGTTTGGGGTGTTCTGCCCAGTCCCCCCGTCATCCTGAGCTGGAAGGCAGGGGTCCCGTGTGGCTGGCCACACCAAGCAAGCAGCACGCACTCCCCCAAGATGACTCATCATAACTAACAGTCACGCTGCGGGATGCCATCAACATTAAACTAACAGCATTAACACAGCTGGCCTCTGGCTCTTTTCTCACGAGGGCCCGCGGATTCCCTGGGACCTCCTGACACCCCTCCTTCACGTCAAGTGGCCAGCTCAGCATCTCCGGAGCTCAACCACACTGAGCCCCACACGATGAGCATGGAACTGACTCTTGCTTCACCAAAACCAGATAATTTAATAAACTTTATTCTTGCTGGGGCAAGAGGGAGGGGAAAAAAGCCATCTACTCCACTCCTCTCAATAAATTAAATAACACACGGCCTATTCCCGTGCCCTAAGCAAGCCTTGGGCACTTGAGCCAGTCCTGCTGTTTCCTTATGGCCCAGTCTGCTTCCCCTTCACAGAAGGGAGTTTTTCCTACTGCTGCCAGGTTATGTCATACATCCCCTCTGTGGTGAGGCCCAGGGCCCAGAACGACCCAGAGAGGATGTGGGTGCAGCAGCAGTGGCCAGGGAGAGAAGGAAGGGGATCTTCTTCCTGGAAGCCTGAGCAAAGAGGCCAGTCCTGGAAGAGAGCTGTGGCTGTTTCTCCCTCCTTTCCCCTAGACTTGGGTGCAGAAAAAGCAGGAGGACTGAAGTGCGTCCCTCCTCTGGGAGAGCCCAAAGGGGCCCCTAGAGTTAATGAGGCCCCCTGAGGCCCTGAGTCAAAGGCAACAGGCAAAGGAGCTCATGGGGCTGTCAGGCAAGAAACAGCACTCCCTTGGGGCGGGAAGGGCTATCTCAGCACCTGCCCACCTAGTGCCGCGCTCTGCCTTAGCCCACCCTGGGACCTCCGCCCTGACCCCCAACAGGCCCCCGGGGAGCCACCAGCTACCAGCTTTCCCTCAGCCTCCCTTCCCCTCTGTTGAATATACTATGTCCTCCAAGTGCTTTCTTGGGGCTGGTAAGGAGTGTGTACTGGCACCTCTCCCGATCCCTGGAAGGTTGAGAACCAAGGACCCCAGGCCCCAACGTGCTCAGAACATGGGAGCTCTTTGGTCAGTGCCAGCATCAGAGGCCCTCCCCACAGGTGAACGCTCTTGCAGGTCCCCCGGATGGATCTGCTGGGGTAAGGGCCTCACTATGGCTTGAGAGAGATGGTGCGGTCCCCGTACAAGACCCAGGCTTATTCTGCCACTGTGGCTACCTCCTCTTCCTCACCCTCCTCCTCTGTCTCCGTCTTGATCTGAGCAACCCCAAGGCGGTAAAGGGTGTCACGAATGACTACCTCGCCAGGCTGGCAGCTCTGCACAATGTCGTGGATCTGCCGGTTGACAATCTCACGGCTGGTGAGGAAGTCCATGAGGCGGTTGTAGAGGTAATAGTGGGTGGCATTGTCAAAGGCAATGGGCCGCTGGCGGACACTGTGTGGTCTGCTGTCTGTGATAGAGGCTAGGATGGCTGCGTAGGGTGCCAACTCAGGACACAGGGCCAAAGAGTGGTGCCCAGCACTGGAGTCACCAGGACTGGGCTGTGTGCCTGCATGGACAATGTGCCGTGTGGCAGTCTTGGTGACCGGGTGCTGGACAGAGTGCTCGGCCTCCGTCATGTCCACAGTATAATGCTGATCCAAGAGCTCCGGGCAGGACACGCTCTAGAAGAGAGATAAGAAGCCACTCTGACATGAGGGAATGACAGGTGGGGACATGTGGGGTGGGTGAGAGTGAAGGCTGCGGGGTCATCAGCCCTGTTTAGATCCTCACAACACATACTGTGTCTCCAGGGGCAAGTCCCTTTTCCCTCTCTGTGCCTCGGTTTCCTCACGTGAGAAGGGCAACAGTAACCAGAACAGATGCTGGATTATCTGAGCTGCCACTGTTTATTGCCGTGCCTGGTCAGCTGAGGCAGGGCTGCAAGGCAGTGGGAGGGAGTGGCTCCCACTGAGGCTCAGACGCCTCCTGCAGTGCTCAGCTCAAGGTCACAGAGCCAGTGAGCCCAGGGAATAAGGAAAAGGTGAGTGATGTCCTCTTTCTCCTATTACCATCCTGTTTCTTCCTGCAGAGGGTCTGGCCAGCCTTGGGGCACACATGCCTCTGGTAAGAACCATTGCTTGATACAAGGTACCAAGACACAGAAACAAGGGCTCTGCCACTAACATGCTGTGACACTGGACAAATCCATTTCCCCCTCTGGGCATTACTTTCCCGTTTTAATAAAAGGAGGCGGCTGAATGAGGTCAGTGTTTTCTAAGCCACTGTGCCTCAAAATCATAACAGACACGCCATCCAAGACAGGGCTGGCTGGGGCCTTTAGTGTGTCAGTGTCCGTGATGACTCTCAAAGGTGGCAATTTTCTAGGCTTATCAGGAAGGCAACCCTGATCCCCAAGATACCTGAGTTTGGGACACCCTGGGCACCCTAAGGGACATGCTGTGCTGCACACACAGGGGCTGGTGAGTAACATGTACTGAGTAAATGCTGGCTCCAGAGCATCAAGACAGAATACTGATGCAGAAAGGGTGCTGGAGACAAGGTCCTCCCGAAGAACCGGGGGTGAGTCATGGCTGGCCGGAAGAATTTATTCCAGGTTCTCAGAAGAAAACTCACCACAGGTGGTTCCGTGGGGCTAGAGAAACAGCCCTGGTTCCTTCCCCACATCTGGCTGGTCAGCTCTGGGTAGCAAAGGTCAGCACACAGGGCCACTGGTGTGGCCATGTCTACTACATAGACAGGTGGCCAATGGCGGGAAGAGGCAAGCAAATCCACATGGTCACGGGCACTCTCGCCCCGCACAAGGTACTTGGAGCCACAGATCACCTAGGGGGAGAGATGGAGGACGCAGCATAGGATTGAGAAGCCAATCTGCACAGAGACTGAGTTGAGTCCTCAATGACTTCTTCCCAGGAAGACAAACCATCAGGTTTCATGACTGAAGCCACAGCCATCCCGCCAGAGCCCATAACATTCTGCTTCCGTCCTCCTTCTGTCCCTAAATGAAGTTGCTGGCTCACCCCTGACCTCCTGATAGAAAAGTTGGGAAAGTCTGGTCCTCAGCTGAGGCTGAAAAACCCCCAGGTCATCTGCTCCAACCAACCCCCCCACCACCACATCACCCTACCCAGTACCACCATCTAGCCCAGTGGTTCCCTATCCCAGCTACATAGCACTAGCAGCTAAGAGCTGGTTAAAAATGGAGGTTCCTGGGCCTCACCCCAAATCTAAGGCATCTGTATTCTACACAACTCCCCACCAGACCCTGATGCAGGCTAGCAAACACCTCCACTGACAGCCCCCAAGCTCCATCCACTGCCAGGTAGCTGTGTGTACACTGGAGAATTCTGCCTCTGCCTCCACCTTCCACCTTCACACTCACCAGACTGGCTGTTGCCTCCAAGTGATATGGCTCTCCCATCACAGCCCTGAGATCTCTAGCTCCCACATCTGTCCCTGTGTTGTCAAGTGCTTGTCATGAGACGGTGCCAGTCACATAAACACAATTCTCTAAGCCGGCTCTGCTTTGCCAGGGTGGAGGCATCCAGTGTCTCCCTCAGACACAGCTTTGTTAAAGGTAAAGGAGTTGACAACCTAATTCTCTTCTGACAGCCAGGTCGCCCTGCCCACACACGTCTCAGTGAACTGAAGCTCTGCTAGCCCCCGCCCCAATGTAGTGCTGTTCATGGGGTGTTATACCCTCGGTGTCTTCCTGGGCCTACTCTGTCATACAGCATGACCTTTCCAGAGTGATCCCAGTGTCTACCCTGTCCACACCCTCTACAGACAGAGTGATCTCCCTAAAACCAACATCTGGCCATGTCCATCCAATTTCCCATTCAAAACCATCCAAACTGTTACTCTGGCCTATAAAGCTGCACACGAGCTGGCCTCTGGTGACCCCTCCAACCTCCCTTCTCTTGGCTCACTAGGCTTCACATTGAGGGCTTAGTGGCCGCTCTTCCCTCTGCTGGAACATTCCTTCCCTAGTTCAGCACCGGGGCTCTCAGCCTTCTCTTGGCTGCCCCATGGACAGCAGGTCCCTCACTGCCCCTCACTGTCACTTCCTATCTCAGGCCCCTGTACCACAAGCTGTGGTGACTTTGTTTCCTCACTAAAATGAGGTCAACTAGGAAGGACAGACATCACTGCTCACCTCTGTACCCTCAACAGCTAGTGCAGGGGCAGCACATGGTAGGGTGCTTAATACTCACTGATGACAACCCAGGCTCCCTGCCTAGCCTAGAGCGTGCCACCTGACACATCTGGAACGACTCCACAGGCTGCAGCTCTCACGGACGAGCTGCCTCCATCAGCCTGCGGGCAGTGCGTCATGAGCAAATTCACCCCAAGCTTTTCCTTGTTATTCTCTTACCTGATGGGGGCACACCTTGTAGATTTTACCCCCTGTGAGATGAGGTGGGGGCTGTCTATCTCTGGCTCCATTCTGCACAGATTCATAGAGAGCCAACAAGGAGAAGCAGAGCTGGTCCTGGAGCAAAAGGTTAAGAAGAAAACACAGCAGTAAATTCTAAAGGGCCAGACCTGTGTACAACATCAAATGCTCACTTCAACGCCCAAAGCAAGAGAACACGCTGTCAAGGCTGGAGTGGGCCGTGGAGCCTCACTAGCCCGATGTCCTCTAGGTACAGATGGGGACTCTGAGGCCCTCACAGGATCAAGTCACAGACAGAGCCAGCCTGACTGACCAAGCTGCCACTCTGTCAAGGCCACTCCGAGGCCTGCGTCCCTCCTACTTTTTACAGGGCAGGAAAAACTTCAGAGAGAAACTAATATTTAAGTCTGAACTTGAAGTAAACATAAAATGTTCAGCAGCTTTATCAGTATGAAGGGAAGTAAATAATGTACAAATAAAACACCCCTACACACACTCTCTGTGAACTGTCATAGCACTCACTTCCCAGGAGCCTGGATAGGTGACAACCAGACACTGTGCAAAGTGCCTTCCTGACAACAATCTTGAGAGATCGGTATTTTAGTTATTTCTATTTCGCAAAATGAGGAAAACAGGGCTCAGAAATATAAAATGTGGACCCAAGGTCACACACAGTAAGCAGGAGACCAGGATTCCCACCCCCGATTCTGGACCCACTACCTTCACTAGAGGAGTTGATGGAGGGGAAGGCCTCACATGCACGTCATGGTCTGGCTGCTAACTCTCTCCCAGGCCTCCCTGACTGCCAGCATCCTGTCCAACACAGGTACGCAGTCACAGGTGCTCATACTGCTGCCCAGAAAAATGGAGCATCAGTCTGCTCCCAACGTCCCTGTCTCTATTGCTACTCCCAACACTCACCTTGGAGTCTTCTGCCCCAAAGGGGATGCCGCATCGCCTCAGCAGGTTCTGTAGCTCCTCCTCACTGTAGGAGCCCAGATCCTCCAGCTTGCAGGTGCCCTCCTGGAGCAGCCTCACCAAGGCACTGCCATTGCCTGCAAGAGACAATGGTGCTGAGGGGAGGGCACTGCCTCAGCCACAGAGGTCACAGGCAGTACCTACAACATGAGGATGAGAACAAGGGGCAAGGCCTACAGTACAGCAAGGAGTGGAAGCAGGCTCTGCCCTGGGTGCTTGGGGAGGTGGACTGAAGGCAGTGTGACTTCTGCAGAGGTCTGAAGTTTCTCAGAAATGGCTTTGTACCCTTGAATGTCTAATATATCTGGCAGAGCACCCTTGCAAAGAACTCCCAAATGGGTCAACTTTTAACTTTTTAGGGTTTTTCAGAACTAAGATCTCAGATGCTTACCACAACTATAGCAACGAGAAGCAGCAACTACAATTTTAAAATGTTCTCTATACACTATGTTCCTGAACCAGCCTAATTAACAGAAATATGTGGGGGCCTTAAAAAACAATCCCTGGGCACTGCAGCAGAAAACAGGAGGTGGGCCCCAGTATCTAATGTTAGGAAGCACTGTTTGAGAACCAGTGGATCACAACATACTAAATACTTAGAAAAATCAACTCAATGGGTCATATCCAGAATTTAAAAAATGAAATAAAATAGATAAGTGTACTGCACTTGGTAAGGAAAAATACTGTTCTGTAAACATTTTGTTTTAGTTACAGATACACACACATGGATATACTTATATGAGTATCATGCTGGGTCATGATGCAGAACCTATTTCTTATTGTGAGTTGCAGTAAAAACAAAAAAAGTAGAAGGCTACCACTAATTAATTAGATCACTTACTCTTCACAACAGCTCAGGAGGTGGGTAACTGTATCATGCCCCCTTTGTAACTGAAGCAACAGAAGCTCAGGACAATGAAGGGAATTGGTGGAGGTCATATGGCTACTAATACTAAGTGGCACAGCTGGGACTCAAATTCATGCTGTCAGAAACCTATGCTCTCAACAGCTAGTCCAGGGGGTCTCAATGTATATCCACAGGGCATCTGCAAAACCATCTAAGACTGTTCAGAAGGCTGACTCCCTGGCCTTCCCCTACACTTATCAATGAGAATCTTTGGGGTCGGAGCTTTATCAGCAGCATTTCTCAGAGGATTTCCGAATCAGTGCAGTGCATCCCCAAAGGCTGCCTGTGGGCTGTGTGGGTCAGTCCTCCACAATATGGCTGGCAGCTCTTCAAAACCCCACACCATGACTTTAATCTCTAGGGGACTCTGTCACAAGTTGTCTTATCTTTCCAGAAGGAGCCCTTCAGGTGGGCCTGGCCCCCGCTCTGCCATTTGTGCACCTTGCCATGGACAAGGTTCCAGACTCTTAACTGGGCCCTTCCCTGACCCCAGTCAGCCACCAGGTGGCCTTACCAGGTACTGGCTGTACATCCGGGTTTTTGTCTTTCTCAGTGTTGACGACCACAGCTCCTCTCATGAGTGGTGGGAAGAAGGGGGCAATAACAGAGGCATCAAACTTGGTGATAGGGATGCTGGCAGGGAAGGCCACCTGCTCAATCACCTCTGTCTCCATCGTGGCCCAAAAGTCCTCCACGTTTACCTCACTAGAGCCCAAGAACTCAGGCCAGGTGAACTAAAAGGTCAGGACAAAAAAGGTCAAACTGTAGGAGCCACAGAATATTAGCAACACAGTAGCCTATCTTCTTGATACACTGAGGGCAACCAAGGCTGGGGAGCAGGGGTTATGACAGCCACGCACTGCTGGGACACCCCCAAATCTGACACCTTAGCACCTGTCTTTTGGTCACATAGAAGCCTGGGGGTGTCTGAGTGAGACTACTGGAGCAAAGGCAGAACAGATGTGAACAAAGGTCTCATTCCAAAGCCCAAGCCCTTAATCCCTATAGCGGCTGGCAGGAATCATCAGAATAAAGTTTAGTGACATTCCACTCACTTCCAAGGTCCTATTAATCCCTGACCTCCTCCAGAAAGGCCTCCCAGACCTTGCCAGCCAGCACACACCTATCTCCTCTATCTCACGCAGGATTTACTTATCTGTTGTAGGCACCTAGTAGTTGCGCTATTCAATTCTTTCTCTGGTATCCCCCTTATATGGTCCTCAAAGTGTGACCCTGATCCTAGAACATCAATCACCTGGGAACTTGTTAGAAATGCAAATTCTCAGCCCTACTCCAGCCCTACTGAATCAGAAACCCTGTGGGCGGGGCCAAGCAAGCCCTCCACACTGAAGAGTTTGAGCCACTGCCCAATATAATTCCTATGCCCACCGAGTCTGAGGACCACTCCTCTACACAAGACATCTATCTCTCCCATCTCACTCCCCTTCCTTCCCCAACTCAGAGGGCACAAGTTTAGGCTGCAAGTAAATGACAAAGTCTCCCTCCACAATTTCACAAGGTTCTGATCCCACCCTCGCCACAAAAAACAGGGGACAGGAAATGCCAACTGAGTATGCTGTGTGTACAACTGACATGGCTGCTGTCATCAGTCCAGAGGGTCCTCCTCTATACCGTCCCTGAGGGGAGAGGCCAGTCCGACAAGTGTCCTCACAGACAACTGCATATTTAAGTTTTGTTCAGTAACTTCCTGTTTTATTTCACAGACTTCAGGATACCCTTTACCCCTCCTCCCCACATGCACCACACCACTCTACACACACAGAAGGGAGAAAATCAAGTCAGCCCTGGTCTCTAGAAAGAAACAGCCAATGCCACAGAAGGGAGGACACGTGCATCCTGAGAATGAAGGGAGTACTCCACGAGGAAAGAGCCCTGGCAGGAGTACGAGACATGAGCTTTGCAGGGAGAGGGGCTTCTGTCTGTTCTGGACACCAAAGTCTCTGTAGTCCGATGTGTTCAGAAAAACAAGAGCCCAGAGACCCAGGAGGTAAGGGTGAGCATGGCAGTGCTTACGAGCTCAGACTCTGAAATCTGATAACCAGACTGAAGTCAAGTCCCAGCTCCATCCCTTCCTGGCTGAATGAGCTTGAAGGTCCCCTGGGCTTCAGTCCCTTCATCTACACAAATCTCAGAGTTGGGGTGAGAAGTCAGTCATATAGTAAAACACTGAGCACACAACAAGAACTTGGCATATGTAATGAAATGCTCAATAAATCATAGCTGCATTACTATTAATATTACCATTAGGCAAGCCAATTTGAATGAGTTTAGAATAGCCTCTTGATGAGGTAACACACAAAAGCAATTTTTTTTACAGTTCACTTTATCTACAAGGAACACTCAGAACGCTCCAGGAAGCAGTATGCTTGTTTTCATGTCTTGTTATATACCACCATTCTTCAAAAATAAATACTTTTGATCAATATATGTGCTTTTTTTTTTTTAATTGGGAAGAAAAAGGGAATATGCATTAAATCCCAAATATGCTTAACTGGCCGAGCTAAAGCTTTTCTCCAAAGGTCCCACACCTCCCTTGGTAGTAAACAGGTGAGTTGCAAGCCTGGTGCCCTAAGAGTCACTTCCTGTTTCAATCCTCTGGTCACAGAGTTAATCAACCTATGGGATTTTTAACCCCTGGACCAGGTTAAGGAAGATTCCCTAGTATCCCCAGTTTGCTAAGAGATTTATCATAAACAGGTGTTGAATAATACTGAAAGCCTCTTTTACATCTAATGAAATAACCATATGGCTTTTCTCCTTTAATCTATTAAGTAGTGAATTACATTAGTGTATTTTCTAATGTTGAAGCAATCTTGCTTTCCGGGATAAACTTAGTCGCAATGGATTACTTTATTCACTGTTGATTTGCTATTATCTTATTCAGGACTTCAACATCTATATTCATGAGTATAATCAGCCCCAATTTTTCCATTATATTAAACGTCTGGTTTTGTTTTCAAGGTTATATAGCCTTATACAATGAGTTGTATATTTGCTATTCTTCTATGATTGGAATTGTGTTTCTTGGATATTTGTTAAGAATTAATATGTAAAGCTATCTGAGTTTGATGTTATCTTTGTGTGAAAATTTTTTTAGTTAAGAACCTAAGTTAGACCAGGAACTCAAACCCTTCAGAGACTTTCCATTTCCCTCAGTGTATGCATATCCTTAAAATGGTCCATGCAAACCCATGGAGAGTCCAGCCTCCTGAACCTCACGTATCCTACCACTCTCTCCATTGCTTACACACTTCAGCCACACTGGCCTCCTTGCTGTTCCTCAACCATGCCCAGCAAACCCACCTTAGATCTTGTTCTTGCTGCTCCCTCTGCCTGAAATGTTCATCCGCCAGAGAGGAACATGGGCTTCAAGCTCTATTCAAACGCCCCCTATCAGAGAGGCCATCCCTGACAATCCTCTATAAAATAGGAGTTTCCCTTTACACCATACCCTGGGCTTCACTGTTACTACATTTCTTGTAATTTATTATATGTAATATATGTAAATATTATATTAACGTAATACATGTAATTAATGTTTGTTTCCTGTTTCTCCAAACCAGAAGGTGAGTTCCATGAATACAAAAACTTTTTGGGTCCTTTTTTTTTTTTTTTTACTGCCATTTCCCAAATGTCTAAAAAGTGTACCTAGTTCATGTTTAATAAATTTGTTGAATGAATAACAAATGCCTGTTTCCATCTGACCTTCCTTAGATGAAAACCTGGGCAGTGGCAGGAAAAAGCCACTCTTCTCACACAGGACAGAACTGAGGCCATCTGCCCCTGGGGACATCATGCAGGAAGGTGGCATCGAAGTGTGAGGACAGTTCTAAAGGTTACCCACGGTGACTGAGAGACACGTACCTCCACACTCTTCAGTGCCAGCACGTTGTCTTCACTTCTCTGGGCCATTTCCACTTTGGGGGCCACGCCACAGATGCCACAGATCATGTCATTGTAGTCTCGGACAGTGAGGCACTCAAACGCCCAGTAGCCATTGCACAGCAGCTCTTGCAGCTGGCTCAGCTCCTCGGAGGTTAGCGTCTTCTCTGGAAGAAGAGCAAGAGCTCCGAGTAGGTCACAGAAAAAGACCCCTGAGGCCACTGGGGATGAGCTAATGGCCAGCAAGAGTAGTAATTCTGCAAGAGGGTTTCTCTCTTAAGAACATCCAAGATTACTAACCACTCTGAGGGGTCAAGCACCCTGGACTTCAAGTGATCAGGTGGCAAACCAGAGGACAATTCCAATCAGTTGCACCTGCCTGTACTAACCACCTACTGGGCACAAGATGCTGTATCGAGAACTTCAAATTCTCATTTAACTCGTATCTTTATGAATGAGGAGCTATTATTTCCTCATTTTATAACTGGAGAAACTGAGGCACAGAGAATAACTTGCTCGAATCACATTGTCACCACTAAGTGGCAGAGCCAAGACTCAAACACAGGCCTGTCTGGCTCTAGAACCTTTGCTCTAATCCATCTGAGCTCATAGCAGGGAAAGTGCAGGAGGACTGGAGTCTGTAAGAATGGGAAGGAAAAGCATAAACAGAAATAAGTAATGAGAGCAAGGGGAAAATCATTTCTGACAGTAAGGAGGGTGGTCCTGAGCATGAGCCCTGGGACTGATAGCAGACCTCCAGAAGCTGTGTATTCAAAATGAGTCTGAGTAACATGCAGCAAGGCCAAGTCTACCTAGACCAAAGGACGGGCTTCTAAAAGTCAGTTTAACCTCAAGCTGAGGGTCCCTGGATGTATGGACAGACTCTCGCTTTTCAAAGTTAGTAAAATTCAAGAGAAGTGTGTTAGGAGGCCAAGAATGTCTCCTTTTCAAAATATCAGACTCTCCCACAAGATGATCATTTCAACCAAAGCCCATCAATGAAACGTCCCAAGGAGCTCAGGCCTAACCCTGGGAAAGGGAGGGCGCCAACCTTTACCTGTCTGCTCCTGCACCGACTTCAGAACAGTGTTGATAGACACTCTAGGGTCCTCTCCCAGCTTGATTTGGTTTCGGATTGCAAAAAGCAAGTCCAGGCTCACTAGCAGCTTGTTCCCCACATTAAAGAGACCTGCATGTTAAGAAGAGGCAACAGGGAAATTCACCATAATATCATCCACAGTGACAAAAAATTGGGAACGAACTGAATGCCCAATAGGGGAATAATTAAATAAATTATGGTGCATTCATAAAACAGCAAACTATCCATCATTACAAAGAATATGGTAGACCTAAATGCTCTAATGTGCCGTTGTCCATAATACATTATTAATGAAAAAAAGCAAGTAATAAAATATGCATAGCATTTTTTTTTAAGGTAAAAAAAAAAATCTCCCTACCACCCAGCTCTGTCCTCATGACCTCTCACAGCTGCACTGTGGGGAAAGACTAGGAGTATCCTTTAGGGGTAAAGGGTGGACTTGATCACAAAGAGACAGTACAAGACAATGTTTTGGAATGATGAAACTGTTCTATATATTGACTGTGGTGGCAGTTACACAACTCAGTGCGTTTGTCAGAACTCATAACTATACAATAACAAGGTAAACTTCACTGTGTGTAAATTTAAAACTAACTACTCTATCCTGCAAAGCTATCATTTAGAATCGATGGACATATAAAGAGTTTCCCAGACAAGAAAAAGCTAAAGGAGTTCATCACCACAAAACCATTATTATATGAAATGTTGAAGGGTCTTCTTGAAGAAGAGCAATAACAACAAAAATATGAACAATAAAATGGCAATAAATACATATCTATCAAAAACTGAATCTACAAACAAAATGAGCAAGCAGAACAGAAACAGACTCAGATACAGAGAATTTTTTGTTGGTTGCCAGATGGGAGGGGATTGGGGAGATGGGTGAAAAGGTGAAGGAATTAAAAAGTACAAATTGACCCTGGATGGTCTGGCTCAGCACTTAGAGCATTGGCCCGTGGACCAAAGAGTCATGAGTTCAATTTCGGTCAAGGGCATGCACCTTGGTTTCGGTTTAGTCCCGGCCCTGGTCAGGGTCATGTGGGAGGCAACCAATCAATCTGTCTCCTCTCATATCAATCTCTCTCTCTCTCCCTCCCCCTTTCTCCCACTCTGTCTGAAGATGAAATGGAAAAATATCCTAGGGTGAGGATTAAAAAAAACCACAAAAGTATAAATTGGTTGTTAGACTGACGAACCTCAAAGGGAAGGAAAGAGGGGGACAGGAAGAGATAAACTAAAGAACTTATATGCATACATGCACAACCAATGGACTTAGACAATAGTGTGGGGAAGGCTGGAGGGGACAGGAGTGGGGAGGAGGGGGGAAAAAGTGGGAACATCTGTAATACATTCAACAATAAAGATAAGTTTAAAAGGAAGAAGAATATTTAAGCCCTGGCCAGTTTGGCTCAGCGGTTAGAGCGTCGGCCCATGGACCAGAGAGTCCCGGGTTCGGTTCCCGTAAGGGCATGTACCTTGGTTGCAGTTTGTCCCCGGTCCCTGTTGGGGTTGTGTGGGTGGTGACCAGTTGATGTGTCTCTCTCACATTGATGTTTCTCTCTCTCTCTTCCCCCCTCTCTCCTTCCCACTCTATCTGAAGATAAATGAAAAAAAAAACAAAACCAAAAAAAAAAAAACCAAAAAAGAATATTTAAAACTAAAGTTAAAATGAAAATATATAATCCTAAGGCACTACTGGCCTGAGAGACTGCAGGGAAACGGCATTCCATTAACTGCTGGCAAGAGCATTAGGTAGTACAAACTCAATCTGGCAATACAAGAAATTCAAAATAAGGCACCATAAGGTTCTGAAGAGAGAATAAATAACAAACACTCTCATCCTCAGCACCCAATTCTACATATAAAACTCAAAATTTAAATTCTCACAGTGGCTGGTACATGATGAATATTCAATAAATGTTTGATGTTGATGAATAGAGGGGAAATGGGTGAGTATGCAGCAATTCCACTTTGGAGCATCTGCCCAAGGGACATAATTAAGGCTGTACACAAAGATTTAATTATAAAGAGGACTCCAAAATAGAGTGCCAGTTACTTCTTAAAAATGGTCATGTATTTCTCCACTTGCTGGCACAGGAAGATGCCCATGACATACTGCTGAATTTTTAAAAGCACATTCCAAAACAGCATCCAGCACAACCCCATTTTTGTTGAAAGAAAAGCTATAAACCTATAAATCTCTCCACACTTTCTTATATTCTCCAGTGATGAATAACATACCTGGGATTAGAGGGCAAAATATTAAGTGATTATCTCATTGAAGGATTACCAGTGATTTTCAGTTTCCTCTTTCTATTTGTTAACATTTTCCAGTTTTTCTACAATCAAGATCTATTACTTTAAAAGTAACTTCGTTGCCAGGTCGGTGTGGCTCAGTGGATTGAGTGTTGTCCCATGGACTGAGAGGTCCTGGTTTGATTCCGATGGGGCATATGCCCGGGTTGCAGGCTCAGTCCCCAGCGGGGGGCTTACAGGAGGCAGCCGATCAATGTTTCTCTCTCACATCAATGTTTCTATCTTTCTCTCCCTTCCTCTCTAAAAAATCAATAAAAACACATTAAAAAAAATAAAAGTAACTTTGTTTAAAGATCCTGAATAATCCTAACACTTGATAAGTACATGTATACTGGAGCCGAGACATCTAGGAAGAAAAATCCTCTCTCCCTCAGAAGCTCTTTTCTGAAAGAAGGTCCAGTGCTCACAGAACCAGAGGTCTGACCCACAGAGGCTGTTCTCAAGCCTGCCGTGGGGAACCACTGAGGGGAGAAAGGCTGGCACCCACCTGTATAGATGTCCATGAAGCTATGCAGGGCCAGACAATGGGGATTTAGACACATCTTCACCTGGGCAGTCACCACCTGCAGCCGGTTGGCTGTCAGCAGCCAGCACTCCTGGGGCCCAGCCAGGGAGCTAATACCCAAAACATCACCAACAAAAACAGAAGGGATATCAACTTCTTAATAAGGGATCAGTGATAAACAGCAAAACTCTCAAGACTTTACCACAGTAGGAAAAAGAAGGTGCTGGGCTTGTGTCCCAAGGTTTCCTAGGTGGGTGTTCCACTTTGTTGGAATCTGGTCTGTGGAATCACCCTCACATTTAATATAACTCTCAACTTGTTACCCAATTTAACCAATCCCACTGAACTCCCAAATATAAGCATTATGCTGGGCAGTCCAGATGTAAACTAAATCCTAAATTGGTGACAATAACTTTCAGGCATTTTCAATGGAAATAATGTATGATTATTAATTATTATTATTAACTAGCAATTGGAAAGTAAAGGAAACTTAAGAAAAGCAGAGAATAACATCTTCAAAGGTTACAGCTTAAAAGTTGTTTGAAGAAAGGGGCAATAGGGCCAAGTGAGACAGGGCAGCTAGGGGCAGGAAATATGAAAAGGCTGCTTACTTTTGTCCCCCTTTGAATAATGGGCTGTTACAGAGAAGGCACTGCGTGGACGGAGACTCATAATAATTCGACCAAGAGGTTTGCTCGATGGTGACTGTCTCCTCACTCACGTTGGACAGGATGAGTCGAGAGCTGTTGAGTTCATGAATCAAGGAGAAGACCTCGGCCAGCTCAGACTCATTCTCAGGGATCTGCAGGACTTTGCGCAGCAGCTGCAGCGTGGACTGGCGCTGGATCTCCCTCTGGGCGGCGCTCAGGGGCTCTGAGACACTCATCCCATCTGGGAGTGGTGAGCTTGCCTCCTGGGAAGAGAGTGGACTGATCACCAAGCACCCAGGGCACGAAGAGCCAGCCTCAGGCTACATCATGAGAGGCTGTGAGTGGCAGAGGGATGGGCCCATGACTGAGAAGGAAAACCTATGTTCCTAACCAGCTCAGTTAATAATTCACCTGTGACTTATGGCAGGTACTTTCTCCTTCTGGCACTGTTTCTCTATCAATGAAATGAGAGGACTACGTATACACACCTCCTAGTAATGGATTCAAGTGTCAGCTCCCGTTCACCAGGTAGGGGATTTGGATGACAAGAGATCTGGGTTTCAGTTCTGGATATGCCATTTAACAACTCTACATGTGTTACCCAAAGTAATTTACTTAATCTTTCTAAACCTCAATTTCCTTACCTATGAAATGGAGGATCAAAATATTAGTAATCTCCTTGAGTGTTTGTACAGAGTAAGTAAGATACTGTAAGTAAAGCACTTAGCACAGTGCCTGGGATGCAATGAAAAGTCTATGAATGGTAGTTTAGACATATAACCAAATATCTATACTAATTTTTTATCTTTAATGCTCTGTGGGCTTCTAGGTACAAGAGCACTTTATACACTAGTCAGAGGCTTCCAGGAACAAGGTTCTGAAATGCTCATTAAAAACAGGTCCTTCTCAGGTGGGTCCCTTTTCAATGGAGGTTCCTGATGTGCAAATGCAGCCTGAATTACTCCCTTCTCCATGCTCCCAGAGTCCATCCCGTTACTGCAGAATTCACTGTCTCACAGTTGGTAAACCACTGCCCACCCTCTTCAGTGAGTATAGGGTCCCTGCTTATTTACTAAGTCCTAATACCAGCATGAGGTTGTGGTACATAAAAGATGCAAATTCATATTTGCTGGACACTGCTTGGTAGAAGTTATGTGCTTAATAAAAGAAGGTGCTTTCTATTAACTCTACATCCTAGGACAACTCTTGTCTTGCTGTCTATAATAGTTTGGTTACTTATCTTTCTCCCTCATTAGACTGTAAGCTCCTCAAGGGAAGGGGCCATGCCCTACTCTTCTTTGTATCTCCAAAAGCCTGACCCATGTAGGAATTCAATATATGCTTGCTGAAAGAATGAAGAGCTGAGTGACACTAGAATCGAGTTGCCCTAGGAGGTTGTGTGTTCCCTATCATCACTATGTTGAACCATGGGCTGGGAGATAAGTTGGCAGAATACTATCCTTTGGCTCTGAGCCACAGCTGAAAGATGCAAAGGAATGAAGACTGTTTCAGCCCAAAGATGTTGCAATTTTACTTACAGCCTCTGAAGACAAGCTGCGTAGAAAATGTATGGCCACCAGGGGGCTCAAGAGAGCAACACATGCAAAGGCCCCTGGGTTTCTGACTGGTGTTTTGTTTTGTGGAAAACCATGACTACATTTCTCCTAAAATTAAGGAGATTGAAGGGTAAGGGAATGTCTGAAGATGAGGGTTCTTGCGGTAGGCAGCTACCGGTTAGCCAAAGACAGAAGAACATAACAGAAGAATACAAATAAGAGTGTGATTTGAAATTAATTGGCAAGAGGTACCTAGATAATTCCTGCCTGACCTGGAGAGTTAAGTGACCTCATTATCCAAGATCTAGAGACCAACACCCACTTCCATGCTGTAAACCAACATCTATAAGAGGAGAAAGGAATGTTCAGAGCATCTACCTACACAGAATACAATTTCATCCCATAATTACTGATCGACACGTTATTGTATTGTGTTAGAAGGTACAGGGTTAGAACGTACAGGGGAAACAGATATACCTGCCCTAAAAGAGATTATGGTCTCAAGGGGAACTAAAAGAGGGAGTCAAGACAGGGTGTGGTCAATGCTGGTAAAGAGAAGCAATTAAACACATGGAGAATTCAGGAAGAAAGCTCACTGCCAGCAGAGGGCACCCAGTGGAATGGAAGAATGTGCTGGAAGATATGGACCTTACATGCAATTTCAGGGGTTTATAGATTGCTTGAAGCTCAATTCTGAGTATTCTGTAGGGCTCATGGCCCCGAGAATAAAATGCCCAGATCTAATCCACCTTGCCACCTTGTTTTATTGATGGAGAAAACAAAAGCTTCCAGCTCAGGGTCTTTCAATTCCAGTCCCAGTATTTTTTCCACTAAGCTGTCAATGTCCACAATTAGTTCCACTTCCCTTTCTCACAAAGATGATAACCTCACACAATCCCAAGCAGAGAAACAGATCTGGAGACCAGGGGATGAGATTCATCAGCAAAAAGGCCCCTCCTCATATGCAAAGACCTTGAAGCCTAAAGCAGTTCTGTCCACGTCTGTCCTGTTCACTCCCAAACCCACGTAAGCCTCCTTCCTCACGTAACCTTCTTCTGGGCCTCTCCCTGGCTCAAGGACATTCACTGGGACCCCATAACGAAAAGACAAACTGCCCAGTCTAGCACTGAAGATCTTCCAAGATAAGGCCCTGATGTGCCTTTCAAGCCTATTTTCCATACTTCTCCCCATAAATCCTCTCTTCTGGCCACGTGAACATCCACTGACTCCCTGCCTCTTCACTTTTGCTCATGCTTGTCCATGAGTGCAGCATGCCTTCCCCTTCCATCCAAATCCTGCCCATTCTGCAAGATCCAGCTTAGATCTGGAGTGGCCAGGCTCCACTTGGATTCTGACCATGTACCATTCTTTCCCTGCAAGGCAGATGAGTTGACGGTTCTTCTAATTACTCTCATCCTAGTCATTCCATTTGCTGCCTCAGATACTATTTCTACTCATTTTTAAAAACTCACATGTGGAAATTCAGAGGATCTCTGAAAAAGCCCATTTTCCCTTGATCTAATAATAAAAATCTAGTGGAATGTGTTTTACTCCAAAGAGTTTGGTCCAACTTCAGAGAGCAGGCCTGCTAAGAATGTTGTAAGTTTTATGATTAGCCAAAAGCTCTGCAAGGAATGTGAGAAGCAGTGATCTAATCTACAATCTTGGTGTTGTCATTCTCTATTCATCAAAATACTATTGACAGGTCCTCTACCACATCTCAGAGCTAAAAGGATGTAACCTTTCCATCTCTTCTTCTGAATCCTATTTAAGGCCTGTGTTACCATTCTCTTTGATGAAGGAACTCTCGGTTCACTGGGGCAGAAGAGTCTCAGAGATCAAGGTATCTGATCAACCCCTCACCCTGGCAATGAAGACAAGGGAGTCCAGAGAGAAGAAGGCACTCATCCAGGCTCAGAACCTATAACGTGGTTCTAGTTCTGGTGCTCTATCATGTACTAGGAAATCCTTTTATTTCTACTAAAACAGGTTCACTAACAGAGCCCAACCCAAGGCCAAGGGATGTGTTTGGGGAAGGAACTCACGAGAGCCTTGGTGGTTTTCTCAGTCCGGTCTTTGGCAAGGTTAAAACCACAGCTGGGACAAATCCGCGGTTTATGCCGGTTGGTGTAGACATAGCTACAAGAGGGATTCTTGCACTTTCCCCGGCCTCTTGATGTAGCCAGGCCCAAATCCTAAAAAAGTAAGATCAATGTTCAATTCTTCAAAAGCTGAGTTATACCTGGACAGAGCCAAGAACCAGGATGAGCAGCTATCAGTAAATCAGAGAAGAAAGTGGTAAATGTAAAACCACAGTTGGACTAACTTTCAAAGAGTCTGGAAGCAAGATCCCTTTTCTGCAGTCACCCCCTTTAGTCTTTTACTTTTATTTTTTTATTGATTTTAGAGAGAGAAGAAGGGAGGAGAGAGAGAAAAACATGAATGTGAAAGAGAAACATCGATCGGTTGCCTTCTGTATACAACCTGACTGGGGATCAAACCCAAAACCTGGGTATATGCCCTGACTGGGAATTGAATCTACAACCCTTTGGTGCAAGGGACGAAGCTCCAATCAACTGAGCCACACTGGCCAGGGCCCCCCTTTTAATCTTAATATAGCCTCTATAATGTTGTGAAGTCCTTCCCATCTGTGAAACAAGTGAGTTGACTGTCAAAGGCCAGAGATTCAAATGCATTTGGGGTTCAGGCAGAATGAAGCAGGCCTGTTCTAATGAAGAGTGAAAGAGGCTGTAGTAAACTAGATCTCAAGCCCTGCCTAAATACAAGTTGCAACTTCTGAAATATTTAAGCTAAAAGCTCTGGCATTTAATCTCCTCTGACAAGCTATTGTCTAATCAGCCAAAGAGAGGGTCCTGGGCAGTTTCTACCAGACAGTAACCCTAGTGGCCTCCTGTAGCCCAAGGGAGTGGATGGTGAGAATATGCATGGCATGCAGAAGGTAGTAATTCGGTCTTTGGAATAAGAAACCTGAGTAGATCTCAGGATAGAGACACATTCTCCTTAAGGATCAGGCTAGGTACACTAACCCACTATCCTGTGCTGTCTTGTTCACTACTAAATCCCCAGCACAATGCTTGGCACAGAGCAGGTGCTCAATAAACCTTTTTTTTTTTTTTAGTGAATGACTGCCTTTACCAGGTAAGAATTTCTAAAAATCTAGCTGCTCTCTCAAAATCTATGCATTTTACTCAACTCAGAGAAACTACCAAAGGTATCTGGCTGGTTGATAGCTTAAGGATCAACAAAATTAGAGGACGTTAAGAGCGAGAGAAGCCCCAACATGGTATCCAAAGCAATGCAGCATTTTAGAGACAATAAAAACAGGACCAGAGAAGGAAAGAGCCTTGCCCAAGGTCATGTGGCTTGCTAGCAGCAAAACAACATCCACTTTGGACTAGGTTTCTTTGACATCTAGTGTTTACTCCATGCTCCATAATGCTTACCCTACAAAAGGATAAGTCACACATTTGTTCACTGGGATGTTAGTATGTGGATGTTAAAAATAAGAGAGGGAGAGGGAAAACCTTGGTGGGAAATACCAGGCTAAACAAAATAAGTTGCTTTACTAAAGTACTTCTCAAACCCTTTAAGAAACTAAGATTGAATGTGACTATTTTGAGGAGGAAAAAATATAAAATTTCTCAAACTTATCTATGAAACACACTTCTGAAGCTTAAAAAGGTCCAAAGATGGGACTGGATTCTCATCTCCATTTACTTTTAGTAGAAATATCCTGATCTCAACTTTATAGATCTCTCCTGGGAAAAACAACAGATCTAGCTGATTTGCCCAGTACCTATCATTTGTACTAGTGACGGGGTCTTCAGAATCAATGATCTATCCCTGACCTTACTCTTACTCCCCAGCCACCGCAGACTCCTACACACCCTCAACCACAAAATCAAACCACCTCTGTGTCAACCCATCACCTGGCTGCACTTACCAGTGTGACAGTGCAGCTGTACTTATATGGAGGAAACATATCGGGCTTGACCTCTACAACTTTCAACTGAGACGTCCTGTTGGCTGAGCCATTTGGTAGCTGTGGATCAGAACAAATCATTTAGTGTGTCTGAACCTCAAACTCCTGAGGTCCTGTGTTCTAAAACAGCTTGAGGAAACAGTTTCCCAGGAGATTTGTAGAGCCATGCTCCCAAAGAGCCCTCTGGGATGCTAGCGGTCAACAGCCCACCAAAGGTTGAGTGTCTCTTTCAAGTTCACATGTTGCCACACTCTTCTGTGCAGCTTCTAACACTGCATATTAGAAATACTATGAATCAGATTTACAACTACTATCAAGTGAGAAAAGCGTATAATTAGTTGCTATACAAACAAATACATGGTTGAATAATGTTTGCATAGAAAGAAGTCCAAAAGGTTTTTCAGTCAAGTGCTCCAGGGTGGAAGAAGAACATGACTGTTTCCCCTTTAACCACTAACTATAAAATTTCAATTGTTCTATACTGAATATAGATATTACTTACATAATTAAAAAAGAAAAGATGAAAAAGCATTCTAAATTAAAAGTATTCTGTAATACTGAATTTAAGCTGATTTATAGAATATAAGATTTCATGTACTTAAGGTTTAAGACTAGCAAACAGGCTTATTTTAACAAATACCAAAATTTAAACCAAGCAAAACTAATTACAGAGAAGACTGGGAGTTTACACAAGGGAATAATCTAAGGGCTGGAAATCTACAACGTGGTACACTCGGTGCTGACACATCTGGGTGACAAGCAGACCAGCCTTCAAAGTAAAAGCCGGTTGATATTCTCGTTGTGGCAAAGTTAGAACTATCAGACAAAGGAAGTTACCTGACATAGTGCACATGGCAAGGGAGATGGTAGACCGATTTTTCTGTTCCAATTTGGTCCATGACAGGGTTTTCAAACTACAAGCCACAATCCACTGAGGGGTCGTGAAATTAATTTAATGGGCTGAAACTAGCACTTTGAAAAAAGAAATGGAAAATACCAAAGTGACTGCACACAATTAAGAGCATTGCTTCATTAAACTTTTAATGTGTGGCTATATGTATGTTTACTGGGCTGTGATGTAAAAATGTGTTTCCTACTGGGGGCCTTGGTCAAAAAAAGGAGTCTGGTGAAGAATGCTGACTTAGGGAATTTTGATTATAACTAGCCACATATGGCAAAAGAACTAAAAAAAGAAAAATCTAAGAATAAATGTACTTTAATACATGGAATTTTGACACCTTGGAAATCTTACATAACTATGTCGTTAAATTGAATGAACTGTACTGGCAACAAACCAGTACACAGAATAAGCCATTTTTGTTTGTTTAAAAATTAGATTAAAAAAGTAAACACAAACAAATGCAAGAAAGGAGTTGAAGGCTAAATGAGCACACGCCGGACTCTTACTAGTAGTTAGTTCTGGGTGGCAGGATCAAAAGGAACTTATTTTCTTTCTGCTTTACCTGAATTTTCTATATTTTCTAGAACAGCCATGCATTCATTTTTTTAAAGGAGGCTAAAGAGACATAAAAACTAAACACAATATCTAATCTTAGACTGAACCCTGTACTAGAATAAAAAATGCTATAAAGAACATAAGTGGGTAAAACGGACAGAACTGAAATACAAATGATAAAGCACTGTGTCAATGTCTCAGTAATAAAATATCCTCATTTTTAGGAAATACACACTGAAGCATTAAGAAGTAAAAGGCCATGTAGCCTTATATATATTTTATACATACATATATGGGGAGGATACCTACGAGCACATTAGAAAGCAAAATGAACTAATACGTTAACAATACGTAACTGGGTAACGAGTACATGGGTGCTCTTTGTTTTTGCTAATTTTTACTCTTGCAAGTGTTACTAAGTTTTGAATTATTTCTAGTTTTTAGACATGCATTTATTTTATAACAAGAAAAGAAATTAATTAGAAAGTTGATAATTCATTCATGCTAACCCTCCTCCCAGAGGTCCACCAGTGTAAGAACGAGGGTCTTTTTGCATACAGCTTTGGGACACTAAATGGAACCTGTTTTTGGAGCACACAGCTCCTCCTCAGGGAAGGGAATGCATCTTACCTTCACCTCACCAGTGTTAGATGGCTGTTGGATGGGCTGGCCCAGCTGCTTCAGTGTGCTTGGCTTCAGGCCACAAGTCCTCACAGAGGGAGTCTTATCTGAGACAACCAGGAGCCAAACCGGTAACTCATGTGCATTCAGTCTCCCTAAGTCTCTCTTCTCCATTCTCAACCCCCCACTCCTGTCCCCTTCCCATTAGATAGTCCCTCCTCCCAGGTCTGTCCCAGTTCTTACCGCTCAGGGGAAAGGCCTGCCTGGTCCTGGGAGGTCCCATGCTGTTGCCTCGGCCCACATTAGCTGGGGCTGGCAGAATTGCTCTCATGGGTCTTGCTGCAGCCAGTAATGAAGGCTTGCCCCGTGCTCTGCCCTTAAGCTCTGGGGCTCTGGGGCCAGAGGTGAGCAGGTCAACTCTGAAAAAAAAAAAAAAAAACAACAAGAAGGAAAATCTCCTAGAAATTCAGGACCAAGAGGGAAAAAAAGACAAGTACAATCTCTAAACAGCACTTTATTGGAGGGATAACTTAGTGGTTAAACTGTCAGGCTTTAGACAGATGGGGTTCAAATAAAACTTTTAAGTAGATGTGTGGCCCTGGGCAAGTAATCTCACTCTTCTGTTAACCTCCAGTTCCTAATATGTAAAGTGGGATAGTAATTACATATACTTCATGGGGTTATTACGAAGATAAAAAAGTACCTACAGTGTGCAGTATCAATAAAAATAACATATAATCTGCCTCTAATTAGAGCAAGTATTAAAGGTATATCCATCTCCCACATGAGAGCGGCTTAGAGACCCAGAACGGTCTGGTTTTTTTCCATCTCTGTAGCTCCCATGTTGAGCGCAGAGCCTGCACCATAGAGGGCCTCAATCCGTGTGTGCTAAAGTGATTCACTTGCCCAAACAAAAGGTCTCAAGTGCACAGCTTCGTCCTCTAAGGATACAGAACTATCTCAAAGTATATTGTTAAAATAAATACATGTACACAGTCCGGCCGGTGTGGCTCAGTGGTTGAGCGTCAACCCATGCACCAAGAGGTCACGGGTTCGATTCCCGGGCATGCAGGAGGCGGCCGATTGATGTTCTCTCTCATTGATGTTTCTATCTCTCTCTCCCTCTCCCCTCCTCTCTCTCTGAAATCAATAAAGGAAAAATATAAAAATAAAAATACACGTACACATAACAATACACATTTATATATTTGAATATGCTTAAAATTATCTCTAGAAACAAGATGCTGAGAATATTGATTGTCTCTGGGAAAGGGAAATGGATGACTGAAGGATGGAACAGAAAGGGTAATTTTTTTCAGTGTATATTCCTTATACCTTTTGAGTTTAACCATGTGAATATATTTCCTACTCAACAATAAAAAAATTTTTAAATTATAATTAATATAAAGCAGAATTTTTCAACATTGGCATATTAACATTATGGGTCAGAAAATTCTTTGTTGTGGGGGCTATACTGTGCACTATAAGATATGTAGCAGCATTCCTGGCCTCTACCAGTAACCCCATCCCAACCAGGTCGTAACAACCAAAAATGTCTCTAAACATTGCCACAATGTTCCCTGGAGGCAAAATTATTCCTCATTGTGAACCACTGATATAAACAAGTAAGGGCTTTCAGTTATAAGACCGCAACTGCCGCTGCGTAGGGGCTATGTGGAGAATCCAGTTAAGCCTTTAAGGAGGGGAAAAAGGGAAAGACTAGCCCAAACTTAATGGATTTCCTTCTATCTGCAAGGCACACGATCTTTCTCAGTCTGTATAGTCAGCCACTGAAGATTATTTTCAATACCCAACTCAAGATTTTTCAGAGGAGAGAACTGAAGACAAGAGGCATGAAGTGACTATGTCCAAGGTCAAATGGAAGCCAGGGACAGAGTCACAAATAGAACTAAATTCTCTGACTTCCAAGACAGGAATCTTTCTATAAGGTGCTCTAATAGAGCTTCTCTCTCCAAATCTAGTATCAGGATTGAATACTAGCTTATACAATTGCCCACAGCCTGCACCAGCAAGAACCTGATAACAGCTTTAGGGAGACTAGCAGGAAGAAATGTATAAGGAACCTAACAGCAGGGCAGGGACAGCAGAGTATAGGAGGAGGAAAGACATTCCATGTCTCTAGTTCTTGTTTTCTATATCTCCAAAATAGTAGCCATTAATGGCTCTGAGGCCTCTCAGGAATGCTGTAAGGACATGGGACAAAACAAACATGAGGCATTTCCCAGCCACTATTCTAAATGCAATCCTATAATGTATAAACACATTGGTTTACCCTGTAGGTTTTTTAGGAGCAGGGAGTGGACTGGAGATGCTGGTCCCCTCGGCTGGTGGTGGTATGTCTGGGCTAGGACTGTCATTCTCAGTTGTCCTCAGAGAGACCTCAGGCTGCACACCACTCTTGACCACTGGCGTCTTAGTGACTGTTGTACCACGATTCTCAGGAGATTCCTTGACCAAAATATGGGCATCTGAGATGACCACTTCTTCCCACTCATTCTCCTCACCCACTTCTCTTGGAGGAGCTACACTTAAGAGCTGGCTTACAGCTTCCGAGTTCTCCAGAGTCAGTTTCGAGGTATTTTCCTTAGAGGAATTTTGCTCAGTGATGACAGACTGCTGATTTCTTTTAACCACAGAGCCTTTGGAGGAGACACCAGATGCCAATTCCACTTTGACTTTGGCTGGCTTTTCCTGGAAAAAATAAAAATACCTTGTATGCATACGGCATTTTACAACTGACAACACATTCACAAATATTCTCATTTGATCCTCGTAACAATAATGTATGGGCAACAGATAAGGAATTCGAAGCCCAGAGAGGGAAAGAGGCTAACTTAAGGTCCCAAGTATGAAACTGGCCTGAATCTAAGTCTTCTGATCCAGGTCCCTTTCACGACAGTATTCAAAGCCCAAGTTAGGATAAAGCTCTTCTCCTCCTAACGAACTTCTTATTGGCATGCCTCTTTAGGTTTCAGCAAATACACAGTGGTATTTTTTTACCTTGACCTCTGATTGTTCAAAGCCTCCTTCTCTCTATGTCTAGAAAGAGGTTGGCATGCTGCCATATTGGGTCTAGAAGTCCTAAGTTATCTATCTTGGTGGTCCCTTTATGAGATTCAGTTAATCCCAATGTGGTCACAATCTCACAGACAGACTCAAAACTTCCAAGAAAGAAAAAGTCTTATCTTTTGTCTAAGATTCTTTCAGGTGAGTCTTAAGGCTGACTTTTACACATATGCTACAAGCTTCTCCTTGGGTCAATTTAACTCATACATATTAATTATGACTGGAAAATAGTCAAAATCACTAAAAATACCAGCTGTTATCTCAGACAGACCTACTTTAAAAACCTCCTTGATGTTTTAGCTTTTATCCAATCAGCACATATACACACATGCATATACAGGGTGGGGCAAAAGTAGGTTTACAGTCGTTTGCATGGAAAATAATAAATGAATAAACTCTGTTTCACATCCTCACAACTGGAAACAACCTACTTTTGTCCCACCCCATACACACACACACATTTAAACATTTTTAAAATAGTGGCTATCTCCAGGAAAGGTCTCAGAAAGGCTTCTTTCTTTCATGTGTATAGTAAAAAGGCACTGTAAAAGACATGAAACATAAAAACTGGGTTCTATCTAGGCTCAGCTTCACTCCTAATTATTTAAGTGACCCAAGGCAAGCTTCATCTGAAAACTCACTTCCCCATTATAAAAAAAGAGAGAGGCCCTGGCCGGCTTGGCTAGCGGTAGAGGGTTGGCCCATGGACCAATGAGCCAATGAGTCCTGGGTTCAGTTCTAGTCAACGGCACATACTTCGGCTGTGGTTCATCCCCAGCCCTGGTCGGGGTCATGCGGGAGGCAACCAGTCACGTCGATGTTTCTCTCTCTCTCCCTCCCACTCTATCTGAAGATAAATAGAAAAATATCCTCAGGTGAGGATTAAAAAAAATAAAAAATAAAATATGAGAGAGTTGGGTTCTCAGTGCATGTCAACATCAGCAAGACAGCCTTTCAGGTGAAACAGGACCCCCCTGCCCCACTAGCACCTGTGGCTGTCATTCAATTTCATTAATATCTTCCAGTCACTGATTACCAAAAACCCCTTACCTTTCCAAAGCCCCCAGGCACATGCTAAATCTAGTTAAGAACTTTAAGAAATTAGAGATGACCTTTAAGAAATCTCCATAAAGCTTTCTCAGATTCTAACACCCACTAGCCCATGAAGATGAGTAAAGATACAGAAAAACTCCAAGTAAACTGCACAGGGCTTATTGACTGCTAAGGAGGGAAAAGTCCAGAGAAAAACAGAAGTTAAATTAAGCCTCTGAGATGAGATCTTTGAGCAAAACACCACCCACTTAAGTAGACTATTTTAGACAAAAATCATTTGTAGGAAGACTGGATAATTTAAGCAATAAGAGCAAAAATTCTAGCTGGTGATCTCACATTGCCTTAACTCAGCCTACCCTTTTTAGATGTCACCTTTCTTTCAAGATGAAAGGCAAATACTACCAGTTGCCCTCTCAGACCTCAATTACCACTATCAGAGAGCCCACAGGAGTGAGGCCCTGAGCTACAGGGCCTTCTATACCATCTTTTGTTCCAGCCACTCATTGGGAACTGTGCCACACGTTTTTTGGGCTAATTTTAGCCAGTATGAACTCCAGAACAATACAAGAAAAGGTGAGTCATTTCCTGACTGGCATGGACACATTTGGAGCTTTTAGAAACTATTTATACTTGCTTCAAAAATCAGAACTAAAAAAAATCTTAGCAATGTTTAAAAAGTGTATTTCAGTATAAGAAAAAGCACTGGCGTAATTAATGAACTTAACAAGTCACTTCCCTTGAATCTATTTTCCTCAACTGGAAACTTGGAGTTGAACTATCTGAAAACCAAAGTCACTTTTATCTCTAAAATTCTAAGTACATTAATGCTAAAACGTTACTCTTTTTCGTCTCATACTCACTTATTCTGTTCCTATGAGGTTTAGAAATCATAGAATCTACTCTTTACCTAGTAATTCTTGCAAAAACCTTTGGGAAAAAATTCTGACTTAGCAAGTCAATATGGGGAACAAGTAGCTAAGTAAAAAAATTTGTTTTCATGTCATGAGTTTGATCTCAGAAAGAGAACCATGGCTCAAAAGTTATTTTAATCAAAGGTGGGAAGAAAAAAAAAAGAGACATAAAATAAAAAAGAAAAGAAAGCTGAGTTAAAATATAATCTGAAGAAGTGAAAGCCACAGGGTCAACAAGATTCTTCCATGCAAAAGCATAAAAAATAAGGTCAATAGACAGACCTGCTGTGCAGGAGTGAAGAAGGGCCAAGGAAGGTTCTGATTACCAGCAATTCAATCTCCCTACTGCAGCTGGACAAGTACATTTGGGGGAGAGTAAGTAGGGTGGGAATAAGCTGAATGGCTTCACGGAGGAACACCAGAGGTGAGCACAAAAAACTCAACAAAATCTCCTGAGACACAAGCACTAGATCCTTCCTGCCCCGAGTGATCACGTTAACAGCAATAATAGAATAATTATACTGCTGCCAACAGTGACAGAAGTTATGACTCGATTTAATATATGCCAGGGCCGTGTCATCTACTTTATATGAATAATTTCATTGGACCCCTGCAACAACCCCAATGAGCTTGGTACTATTGTTAACTTCCAATTACAAATGAAAGGAAACCTAAATCAAGAGTAGAGACATAAAATGACTTGCCCAAGGTTAAACAGCTAAACACTTGGGAAGCAGGGGTTTGAACTGAGGAAGCTGACTCCAGAACTGTGTTCCTAACTATTATCCTATTCTGTCTCCTGGAATTGGTACCACCTTGAATTTCAACACTAGCCAGAAGGCAAAAATCATCATCCCAGTATTTCTCAAAGAGATGTTCTGTGGAAATTACCCCAGAGAAAATTAAGTATACTGCTATGTAAGTTTTCTCTACACGAATACATTTGGACCATGCTGAGTTAAACCATCCTAGCCTAAGCTATTTTCACAAAAATAATGCCCCTTTTCCTTTTCTATCTATCCAATTTTACTGATCCTTTTAGACCATCCCCTCTATAAAACCATCCCTGACTATTCCAGTCTTTTTGGCCCTGAAAAATTTATAGTATAATATAAAAAATGTGACAAGTATGTATGATTTATATAGTTAGTGCCAAGCATAAATAGGTAACAAAATACATGTATTGAACTGAACTTCACAGGGGCATAGCTCTGATGCTCATTCATTTACTAAGCATCAACTACTTAGAGAAACAGAAGTATATTGGGAAAGCTGGATAGACTATGAAAGTATATCAGGTTAAGAACCTCCACTTTTAATAGGAGCACAGGAGACTGAAAGGACTTTGAGCTAAGGAGTAAGAAGATGTGAGTTATACATCTCAATAACAAAGCAGTCAGTGTAGCCCTGGCCGGTTTGGCTCAGCAGTTAAAGCGTGGCCCTCGGATCAGAGTCCCAGGTTCCATTCGGGCCAAGGGCACATACCTCGGTTGCAGTTCATCCCCGGCCCCAGTTGGGGTCGTGCAGGAGGCAACCAATCAATGTGTCTCTCTCATGTCGATGTTTCTCTCTCTTTCCCTCCCTCCCACTCTATCTGAAGAGAAATGGAAAAATATCCTCGGTTGAGGATTAAAAAAAAAAGCAGTCAATGTTAAAGGATGGATTGCTAAAAATTTAACCCTAACAAGAAATGAATAAATTAACATGGTATAGTCATCCATGATAAATTATAAAGCAATTACAGATGTTTTTGAAGAATATTTAAAGGCATGATTTTCAAATGAAAAACTTGTATATTCACACAAAAAAGATCAAAATGTTAACTAATAATGACTTTTCTTTGAACAGCATAAGATTATGGATAACATTTTATTCTTTCTTTTTAAAACAGTCTACAATGAAACTGACTTACTTGTATGGTCAGAAAATAAAAACAAATATTAATTTTTAAAGTTTCTATTCCTAAGGGAAACCTACTTTGTGGGCTTCCAAAGCAGCAATGGCCAAAAGACCTTACCTTTGGGATCCACTTCCCTCCTAGGAAGTTACCACAGGTAGGGCACTTAGGTGGTTTGTGCCTGGTGACATATGTAAAGGAGCAACCTGGGCTGGTGCATGTCCCATGGCCCCGGCGGGTGTATGTAGTGGTCTGTTAAAAAAAAAAAGAGTGAGTCAGAATCAACACCACAGTCTAACCTCTCTCAGATGCTGATGACCATTATAACCACAACGTCAGGACAATAAAAGCTTGTACAAGGATAGGCAATTCATGGTATAAAAGGTCAGAGTTAGAAAGGTCCTAAGATACAACTAGTGCACTTTTTAGAAATGGAAAAACTGAGTTAAAGTAAGATAGCTGTCCAAGGTCACACAGTTAATACCAGAAAAATAAAGATAGTAATAGCTGTTATTTTTAAAACTGAGATATAACTAACATATAACATTATATTAGTTTCAGGTGTCCAACATAATGATCAATATTTGTATATGTTGCACAACAATCACCACAATAAGTCTAGTCAATATCTATCACCCCACAAAATTATTTTCTTGTGATGAGAATAGTTGCTATTAATTGAGCGGGGAACCACACAGTACTGAACACTTTACACAATATCTCATTTAAAGCTCTCAGCAGTGCTATGAAGTACTACTGCTACTAAGGTTCAGAGTGGTTAAATGCTTTGCCTCAAATCATAGTGACTCAAGGGCAGAGCTAGACCTAGAAACCAGATCTCTCTGATTCTTGGTCAAAGATTCCTTCCATGCACCCAGCTGCACCCTATGGCTCTGAATACTTCAAAGAATGTGCTTCATCTTCATTATTAGTTAAAAATCAGAGAATCTAGGGTTCAGAGATATAAAAGCAGACCACGGTCCCTAAAAAATGAGAGGGAACTCCAGGAGAAACCAGAATTTATTTTTTAATTTAATTCTTTGTTAATCCTCACTCGAGGATATTTTTTTTATTGATTTTTAGAGAAAGTGAAAGGGAGAAGTGGGGGAGGGTAGAAAGAGAGAAAGAGAAACATCAAGGTGAGAGAGACACACTGATTGGTTGCCTCCCACACGAGATCAAACCTGTAACCCAGGTACATGCCCTTGACTGGAAATCGTACCTGAGACTCTTCGGTGCACGGGCCAACGCTCTATCCACTGAGCCACACCAGCCAGGGCAGAAACCAGAATTTAATTACTATTTTCAATCTCTGGTTGGCAATCCAAGTATGCAGAGGGCAGACTTATTTAAGTTATACCTAGATTTTCAACTGTGTAGGTGGTTAGTGCCCCTATCCCCTTGTTCAAAGGTCAATTTTACTTGCTCATGAATATATTCAGCCACTAGCTCTCACCACCTCTGCTGATTTCCCTTTCAACAGAATGTATCACAAAATGAATTATTCCATTTCAGTTACAAATAGAAATTAGCCATGATCCATTTCTAGATTAATGCTGGGAAGAAAACATTTCCCTTTCGGATTTGTTCTGTCACTTATGAATGTGTATTCAGCTATTAATCCCAGCTTCCCTAGCTTAGCAAAAAAGAAAAAACCTCCCTTCAGAAAACACCAAGCTGCCACTAAGCTACCTCTTTCAGGACACCTAGGAAAAGGTGATTATGATAGTGGTAACAGGTCAAGAATGAGTGTGAAGTGGTGTGGCACCAGGGAAAAAGACAAGGCCTTGGATTCCAACTTTGCCATTGACACACTGACCAGATAATCTCTGACAAATTTGCCAGTCCCAGCATCCTAAGGTCTAAGACTTCTAGAAAACTACCTGGAAGAGAATTCTTATGGAGGCCTAGTCTCCATCAATTCCCCACACACTGACCAGTTTGATAGAGGTGGGATTTTCCACAACCGAGTAGGCAGGAAGAGGCAACATGATGAACTGTGTGGCGGGCACAGAGGAGCTACTCTCACTGGAATCCTGTGGGCACATGGAGAGAAGAGTTTTACTGAGACATAGTGAAGAACACCGAGGTTCTCCCAAACAATGGAAGATCAGATTGAGTCCAATAACCACAATGTGCTTATTCCAAAAAAAAGAAATCTACAATTATCTCAAAATAAAATGTTTAAGAGCAAATAAAAATAGAAAAAACAAAAAACATTACCACAGGGAATCTGTTATCCTCATTTTACGAAAACTGAGGTGCTAAGAAACTTAGGATTCCTAAGATCGCATAAGCAGTTAGTGAAAGAACCCAATCCTTCTGACCCTGTCTAATGTTCTTAGCACTATATCCATCTGCCTTAACCCCGCCAGTGCAAGCTTCATTAGCATCAGCAGCACTGAGGCAACAAACAATAAAATTGATTTAAGCCTGGCATGGATTCTTTTACAGGCCACAGGGGCTACAGCATGCTGGTCCTCTCAGCATAACTTCTACCTCTTGGAGGATGCCATCCTACCAAGTGTAATACAGGGCGTGGTGGCACCTTCCTACTTCCAGGGGTCCAGGCTGTGGGATCACTGAAACTGCTCTTACCCCTCAACTGGGCATGACACTTAAGCTCTGGAGAGAGACTTGCCTCTTCTTTCTCAGCTATTAGTCCCATCAACCTGAAGAGAATTTCTGTCTTCCTACCTACTCCGTGTCCATGAAGACCATCTGAAAATTCTACATAGTTCAAGGAGCCATTGTATTTGTTGAACCAATCTTCAGGGAACATAAAATCCTAACTGATACTAATGTCCTGACAGATCCTGGCTTTACCTCACGGACAGCCCAAATATCATTTCCATCCTTCCTGCTAATGTATTATGTACTATCTCATATGAAGAGAATTCTACCTATGCTAGGCAAGAGGAGCTAGGGAGAGTGCCTGAAAAACAGAAAACAGCCCGGAGCAAGCCCAGGGGCAAAAGGTTCAGGAGGACTGCATTCCTACTAGAAGCGCCACATCAGCAGCTCTCTCAATTACCACAGCTCCAGGATCACACTGCATGGTGCTAGCTGCCTTTTTAGTAATTCCAGAGAAAGGAAAAGACATCAGTACCAAAGCCACTTACCCTCATGACTGTTAACACTGACATGCTCTCCCCAACCTGGGGTTGAGGCACAGCCAGGCTTCCGGTGGGGAGGTCCGGTGAGCCGTTCACTAAGGTCTCTTCAATTACCAGGCTTGTCTGGTAAGGTTGGTGGCTCTCCCCTACCTCCAGGGAAGCCTCCTCCAGGAGTACATCCTGGCTGAGGATCTCTGAGGTGGTGATCTCCTGTACAGCACCTGGCTGGGCAAGGGCTCCCACCTCTTCAGCTAGGGCCTCCACAGCCATGCACTGCTCTGCCATGCCTGCATGGCTGGGCACTGTCTCCAGGGCAGTGTTGGATACAAGAGATGGTCCTTTAGGGGACACCTGGTTCTGGGCCACACACAGTTCTAGCTGAGGGCAGCTCCGATCCTCCTGCAGGCTGCTCTTGGGGATGATGATGTAATCTGAGCGGGGTAGGATCTTGCGGAAACCTGGGATGTCCGGAACCACAGCAGTCAGTGTAGAGAGCTTAGAGTTCTGAAGATGAGGAAGCCAGGAAAGGGGAGACAAGCAAAGATAAATGCAGTAAGGCCACAAGGATATACATTTCTGAGCACCACTCCCCCCCAAACCTACTAAAAAGGACCAGAAAGACTCTACCCTCTTGACCTAAGACAGACAGGGTCAGCCTCTGTAACAGCAATGACACGTTCATTTGAATCACACTTTAACCAATGTAGTTTCCTCCCTCATTTTCACAGAAGACAGAGAACACGGATTAGACTCTGAGAAGGGCACTGATGTTGGCATCCAAACTGTGAATGAGAACCCCAAGAGTGGCATAGTCTTGAGCAAATCTGTTCCCCTTTTTCAGACTAGCTGCCCAAACCGTAAAATGAGGGAGCTGAATCTGGCTATTTATGAGTTCCTTTCCAGCTCTGATACTTTAGGATTCCACAGTAGCAGAAGATTTTAAACACCAGAATTTATAATGTGCAATAAAAAGCAAAATGTCTAAATTACAAGTCAACAGGCCGAGTTGGAACTCATGGCAGCAAGAATTCAGACATTACTGGTTTCTCCCAGATTACAAAAAAATAGGATGAAGAGACATGAAGCTAAGAAGTCTTCATGAGAGAATGTGCATTTGGGAGGGGTTATCGGACAAAGGCCTAAATATATTGGGAGTGGGAGAAAAGAATACAAATATTAACACTGACCTAGGCTCTTCAAGTTTAGAAAAATAATTTCCTAACCTTAAAAATAACACTATTAAGTTAGATACTATTATTATTCCCATGTGACACTGAAGGAATTAAAGCTCAGGGAGGTAAGTTTTCCCAAAACACAAAATTAGTAAGTGATAAAGCTGGGATTCCAGGCCTAGGCTACTAAGATGCTCCGCCTCCTCTCCCTCCACAAGGATTGTTTCCCAGACTAACAGTTTATAAACAAATTATCTGGAGGAGGGAGTACATAGTGGCATTTCCAAGACATGAGGTAACACAAACCTGTTCCTGGAAGAGGAATGCCAAGCCAATAAGGACAAAATATTTAATGGCAGTGGCAGATGGGCTCCACTAAAGGAGAACAGGTACTAGAAGCACAACCCTGCATTGCTAATTGGCACTAAGAAAAAGGTGTTTTTGTGATTTTTTTTCTTTTTGTGTTTTTCCCCCCAATTTAAACTGAAAGTTACCCAATAAGAAAATAGAAAAGTTCAAAGTGAATAGTTAAGTGAGAACTGAAATTAAATGGAATAAAACATAATTTCAGAAGCATTTTTTAAAAGAAACACTTAGTCTGCCCTGGCCGGTTTGGCTCTGCGATTAGAGCGTCGGCCCATAGTCTGGAGAGGCCCACGTTCAGTTCCCACTAGGGGCATGTACCTTGGTTGCAGTTTGTCCCCGGTCCCAGTTGGTGTCGTGTGGGTGGCAACCACTCAATGTGTCTCTCTCACATTGATGTTTCTCTCTCTCTCTTCCTCCCTCTCTCCTTCCCGCTCTATCTGAAAATAAATGGGAAAAAAAAAAAGTCCTCGAGTGAGGATAAAAAAAAAAAAAAAAGAAACACTAAGTCAATTCCAAAAGGATCCTTAAATAAATCAAAAGCAGTAAGTCAATGAGTCACTTAAGGTACAAAGGAAGCATTCAGATGATACAGGAAAGTAGACAGACCGAATCCTTTATGGAACCTTTACTGAAGAGATAATGGAGAAATGACATTCTCAAGTCATCCTTTGAAGCAGACAGGTCAGGAGAACAAAAGTAAGCAGTGGCAAATGCACAGGGTGGTCTGGACTTAACAGATTCAAGGACAGAGAAACCAGGATGGCCTGAATGACATTCACCTTACAGACAGACTGGAGGAATAACACTGGAAACACTGGCCCTGCCATTTGGCAGGAGACCTGAGGGGCTGCCGAGGAGACAGCCTGCCACAAGGATTCTGATAGGCTTCCCAAGTATACAGGCAGGAGGGTCTCACCATCACAGCAGGCAATGTGAGTGAGGTCAAACACAGCACATAAAGCCTAACCCAGTCTTGGCATAGTCCAGATGCTCATTAAATGCCACCTTTTCTTATTATATGGTCACTGGATATTTAATGTACTAAAGAGTGATATTTACTGACCGAGTCAGTTTGGGCCAAGAACTCAGCTAGGTGATTTACATTATATATTTTAAACAGTGTGAGTAGATACTATTATCTCCATTTTACAAATGAGAAAACCAATACTCAAAGTTAAGTGGTTCTTCCAAGATCACAGCTAGTTGGTATCAGAGCTAATCTATTGATGTTCTTGGAGGTAGTGGTAAAATGATGGTAGATATAAGTTCACAATGAATAAGGAAGAATCATTGCAGAGGATTTATTTAATTTTTTAAAGGTCTTAACAAGGACCTCCACTAATGTCTAGTTTTAAAAACCATATCACTCCAGATCAGGTAAAATATTTTGGTATCATGGGCAAAAAGACTGCTGACTTTATAATGGGGAAACCAAAGGGAGCATGTGTACTTCTCCTAGACTCTACCTCTTCTCCACCCCCCCCCCCCAAGTGTTTCCCAGACTCACAGTTTATAAACAAATTATCTGCAGGAGGAAGTACACAGTGGCATCTCCAAGACTATAGGTAACACAAAACTGTTCCTGCAAGAGGAATGCCAAGCCAATAAGGACAATATATCTAAATGGCAGTGGCAGATGGGCTCCACTAAGGGAAAAGTACAGCCTGTTCTGCTATAACACAGTTGCATTCCTGGGGAACTTTTGCTCTACATTATCACAAGAGAAGTTAGAGACAATTGTTTCAATTGAAAAAATGGAGTTAAGGTTAAAAGGTTTCAGCATGCAATAACAAGGTTATTTTCCTACAGGAATTTTAGTGTTGAAAAAAATACAGCAGTGTTAATAGTTGTCAGTGTCATTTTGTTATCGTGAACCAGAATAACCCAATTGCTTCCTTGCTTATTCTTTAATCCACGCATTCAAAGCTTCAGTCTCCTCTATCATCTTCTGCTTTAACCTTGCATTTCAGCTTCTAGCATAGTTCACAACCACCAGTGGTGACATTATAAAAAGCAAATATATCTATATCTAAAGACAGAGCCTAATTGCTGATCATTATACCTGACAGTAGTCAGTACAACACAAGTTAATTATATTATATTCAATTTATAATATGAACACTCACAATGTAGGAGAAATGCCTATACGGGGTGGGCAAAAGTAGATTTACAGTTTTAAGTACACAAAACAGTTTATTCTTGTATTGTATATTTTTCCATACAAACTGTAAACTGACCTTTGCCCACCACTGTATAAGCTACTATATTAAAGGAAAATAATATTAACTATCCACAAGAATAAAGGGGCTCCAAGATACACTAAAATTCAGAAGAAAAAAAAATCTAAGAATCGCTGTAGATAACTCAGAAAATGTCAGCTTCGTGTACTACTACAAGCAAAGAGGACAAAAGAGTACAGGGTATCATCAAAATAAAAACAGACAATATCAGACTCAAGAAAGAAAAATGACTCAATTCAAAGTTTTCCTAAGGAAAGGAAACAGGGGTGTTGATCTCCTCAAGGCTTTCACCACTGAACCAGTGGAGAAATCAGTTGGGGAAAAAAATTACTTACAGGATCCAAACCTTCTTTCTCTAGTTTGGCTTTCTCCAAGTAGTAACTCCTTTCAGCCACGCTGAGAAGCCTCCAACTCTCGCTGATCTTCTTATTGATCTCAGACTGAGGGAGGTGTGGGAGCTCCTGCTGCACTTTCAGGTAGATGTCATAATAGTACAGAAGGTAAGCCGACCTGAGGAAGCAATGACTTCTTAAGGTTTTCCCTCATTCAACCAGTGAATACTACAATGTTAGAGTTTGGGTAACGAAGAGACAGATACAAAACTCAGCTTTTCATTTAACTAAATTAAGAACCAGAGCAAAGAAAACATTTAAATAACTCCCTAGATGGTATTCCACTCGAAGAAAGGTTACTTAGGGGGCTGATTCCATGGTCGGGTTACCAATCACACTCTTTACAGTTTTTGGTCATCTCACTGATCAATAGCACTTCACCAAGGCTGAGAGAGGGAAGCAAGAAGAACTATCAAAGTGACCCAATGCTGGTGGCCACAGCAAGAAGTTAGGAGTGTTCAGTTAAGAGGGAAACCAGAGCTATAATTCGGATAGTCTTTAAAGGTATCTTTGGTACTATTTATAAATCCACATTTTTATTAATGCTTTATTTTAAATATTTAAACACTAACAATGGTAATAATAAATAAGTTATTTTGTATAATAAGTCTTCCTTTAACATCGTTGACAGGTTCTTGGAATTGCAGCAAAACAATGTATTATTAAACCAATTTCATCATAGACTAATTGATATAAATAAGAGTTAAGTCCCTATGGCATCCCAATGTTATAATGAAATGACATTGAAAAAACAGATGTTATTCAAAGACCTGTTGTACATAGCTTCCACCATTCGTATGATACAATTTCCTCTGACAGTCTGGAAACGTGACCAAAATCTGGCCAGGAATGGCAACTGCTAGCATCAATCTCCCACTTACTACTCCCCATCTCCCTCTTCCCCCAATCCCAATGCCCATCCAGAGACTTCAACTGACATGGAACTCTCAGTGAATCTGGACGCAGTCTTAAAGTCTTCCTCAACACAGCTCTCCAAGCAGCTACTGTTTATAAATGTCAGTACCAAAACATGTTGACTAACCTGGGTTTCTTGGCCTTTTCTCCATGTATTTTATACTTTTTCTTCTTCTTGGGTGGCCCAGGGGAGGTATAACAGTAGGATTCCTCAATTTCCTCCATCACAACAGTTACCTCAGTACCATCATATGATGCATCCATGGCTAGAAGACAGTGAAATACAAATATGTTTCAAGAATTGACCCTAAAGGGAACAGCAAACAATCCCTTATCTCTGCCAGGGCGTTAAGGCTGTGTCATTTCCCAAACTCAGTAGGTCCTAAGAAGTACCTGGGGGGTACATATTAGATACAGATTTCAGGATTCCCCCTGGCCTTCTCCATCAGAATCTCAAGGGTACAGAAGTCTGCATGCTTAACAAATGCTCCAGGTGATTCCTTTACCGAGATAAATGTGGGAACATTAGCTTAGCCCTTTCATTTATATTCACTCATGAGATACTAATAATAATCCTTCAGCTCAAAGATTTTAGTCACACATTACCAGAATTCCACATGGTAACAGGTAAAAAGAATATTTGGCCAGGAGTCAGATGTTCTATCACCTCAAGCAAACCACTTCATTAATTCACTCAGTCATTCATTCAAACATGCAGTAATTGCCTATATAAGAGATTTCTTTACATTCTGCCAACCTGTGTGACTTTGGGAAGGTCCTTTAGTTGCTTTAGGTTCAATTTTCTCATGCATAAAAAAAGGGATGTCTCACCCACCTTACCAAAGATTTTTACTGGCAAGACTCAAAGATATCATAGACATAACTCTGAGAATAGTTGAGTGCCATATAAAGGGTTCATATGAAAGATGAATAATCTTTGACTGAGATGCTTAACGACCTGCCCAAGGCCACCACAGCAAATAGGGACTTACATGACAGATTTATTTTTTAATTCAAAAATCCAACTCTGAACCTTCTTTCATCATACTGTACTGCTCCCCATCTCAACTGGCAACCCTCTAAACCAGCACAGTTCAATAAAATTTCTATGATGATGAAAATGTTCTATTATTTGTGCTCTCCAATATGGTAGCCACTTACGGCTAAAGATCACCTGAAATGTGGTTGGTGTGATTAAAGAATTGAATCAATTTTGTTTAACTGTAATCAATTTAAATAGTACATATGGCTAGTGGCGAGGGCCTTGGACAGCACAGGTGTAAACAATAATCTGACAGACCAACATTAGCTTTCTGCCACTGGCCTAAGAAACAGAAAATCTACTAACAGCTTTTCCTAGGGAAAGAAAGGCATACAACAGCTGAATGAGTTCGTTGTGGCCACACTCTAAGTTGGAGTTTCACCCACGAGACTCAGTCCTTAGAGGGAGAACACCACGTGAACTTTACCAGAAGGAAATAACATGCTTGCTCCTAAACATGTGTCTATTTTTTTTTTTTTAGAGAAATTTAGGATTCTGGGAAGAGAGAGTTGTGGTAGTAAACACAGGGCTGATCTGTGTATTACAAAGCTCACATCTTATTTAGACCTCACTACGCAAATGATAAGGTGTCTTACAGGGTATGAGAAAAAGAGCACAGTACATTGAGTCAGTAGACCTGGATCCAAGTCTAAACTCTAACCATGTCATCTCTGACTAGCCTATTCCCTGCTGTAAATTTCAGTTGTTCCTCAAATGAGACAAAGGCTGAAATCAATGGCTCCTAACTTTTTGGGAGGCAAGAATCCCTTTGAGAATGTTGTGAAAGCTAAAAAAAAAAAAAACCTTTCCTAGAAAATGCAGGCAAAAAACATTTCATCTATAATTTTAAAGACATACAGTACTCCAGGATAAAAACACATTATTCTATTCCCAAGGTTATTTCTAGTTCTGTATCATCTCTTAATTATTTCCCTTCCCATTATAAAACACTCTCTCTCTCTCTCTCTCTCTCTCTCTCTCTCACACACACACACACACACACACACACACACCCTCCATTCTGTCATAGTGCAACCCTGGAAGAGAACATAACCCACAATTTGGCTGGTTAAGTAAGAGGCCAGTGCTTTCACTGGGTAAGGAAAGCTAGAGTTCAAATCAAGACTATGTGGGGGTTGCACTTTTGCCCTCAGTAATTGATTCCTCAGCCCTTCAGACTTCAGAGTCTTGGAGAGAAAAGCAATTAATTGCAGGAGAGCATCTGTAAAGAGTGGCATATAGGGTTTTAGCACCCAGAATAAAATGACTTAGGAAACAAAACCATTACAACCACCTTGGGGTGGGGGCAGGAAGAGACTAACCTGGGTTTTTGTCCTTTTTGTCTATTTGACTACCCCTGTTTTAAGCCTGGGTCCAAGTTTTCAGATCCTAAGCCTCAGTACAGCAATGTCCCCCTATCCCCCCACCCCCACCCCAACCAAGGCAGGGCAATATAAAGGTTAAAACCAAGGGCTCTGAAGGGCAGCAAACCAGGATTCTAATTTAAGTTACACATTTTAACAGCACCCACAGAGCTCTATGACCTTGAGCAATCTACTTACTGTAAATGTTTTCTCACCTGCGAAGCAGTTAAGGGCAGTACTTGAAATCTGGAGACACTTGCACTGTCCCATCAGATTCTCCTCCCAACCTCATGAGATGGCTTTGACGGCTCAGCTATGGACCACGGTTTGACTCTGGGCTAGTTCCTTTCCCTCTTTCGGTCCCAGATATCTCAAAGGTACCGAATGCGGGAAGAGCCTAAGGCTCACTGTTCCTACTCTGTAGAAGGCAACAGGACTCAGAGAGCCACAGCACCCAGCTCGCGGTGCAGCGCGGCGCTCAAGGGCGGGACTTACCCCGAGGAGCGTGCAAGCCGCGCGGCTCACATTCCCGGAGGCACCCGGCCCGGGGGCTCGACGAGCGGGCTGGCCCGCGCACTCGCGCTCCCCGCTGTCGGCGAGAGGCGGCTCCAGTCGTGACAGTGGCAACAAGGAAGTGGAGGCGAGGGCTCGCGCGCGCATCCCGGGGCCTGGAGGAGCCCCGGCCCCGCGGCCCCGCCCGGCGACACACGGCGCGGAGTCGCGACAGCCCCTTTCGCTCCTGCTCCTCAAAGTCACGATATGAGGTCTTGGAGCGCGGGTGTGGGAGCACAGGTTCACTCTGCAGGCTCTTCACCGACGCCTGCCGAGGGCCCCGGGGGGTCAAGCCCCGGGGAGCCCGAGGAAGACAGCAGAAACACGGGCGTCGCCGCGGCACCGGTTCAGCAGTGAAGGCGGCAGCGGCAGCAGCAGTAGCAGCAACAGTAACCTGGAATCGCCTGGGAGACCCGTCCCGGCGGCCCTCGCGGCGCACCGGAAGCGGCCGCGGCGCGTGACTGCGTGCGACCGCTTTGCGCAAGCGCAACAGTCTAGCCCCAGCTGTGGGGCGGGCCCATTGGAACTGCTTGGAGATTTATAGAGGGGACTGGTACGGTGGACGGACTGCTTCCGGCCTGACGTTCTGGAAGGAAGAACCCGCGGCCGCCCGCTGTGGGACGTCGGCCACCCGGCCCTCGGTCATTGACGTCAGGCGTTCAGGTAACTGGGGCCGGGCTGTGCCCGGAGTGAAAGATTTGAGGCACCGCTTCACTGCTCAGAGCCACGTCGGCTCCGAGGAGCCCCAGTACTAGAACTCTCTCAGCACCGCGATCAAGGCCTGACCCCAGCCCTCCTCAGTCAGCCGCTGCTCGTTCAGGATAGGGTTCTTAGAGTTGCACCAAGCTACCCTCCTCACCGCGGTGATCTGCCCTCAGCCCGCCGCTCCCACCGTCCCACACACAGTAATGGTAGCGAGTTCCTGGAGTGACTCAAACTTAATTAAATGACCCTATGGAGAGGCTCTAGAATCAGATATGGCTGTATTGTCCTTTCCTGCCGATGTCACAGATTGTGATTGCCCCACATTTGTACAAGTCCCCGCACGACCCTCACTGTCTTGCAAATGTGTCTCCAAAACGCCTACTCTTGTCTGTCTACCACTGTCACCAACCTTCTCTTGGTCACCATCATATCCTGTCTGGACTGGTGCAATTGCTTCCCACCTCCACTCTTGTCGTTCTACAGTCTATTCTCCATACAACAGCCAAAGTGATCTTTTTGCACTGTAATCTGATTAGGTCACTCCCTGCTTAAAATAACCTCCAGAGCCTTTTTGTTCCCTCAGATTACAAATCAAATTTTTTTTTTTTTTTTTTAGTTTTTTTTCTTTATTGGTTTTAGAGGGAGAGAGAAACATCCATGAGCGAGAACACTGACCAGCCACCTCCTGCATGTCCCCCACTGGGGATCAGGCCCACAACCTGGGCATGTGCCCTGACCAGGAATTGAACCAGCAACCTCTTGGTGCATGGGTCGACGCTCAACCACTGAGCTACACCAGCCGGGCCAAATCAAATTTCTTAACGTTGGACCTACACGACTTTGGTTTAGCTCTTGCTTCATTCTCTTTCCATGTCTCTTCTCAAAACTGGTAATTCCCAGAACAAGCTCTATAGCATTCTGTAGTAAGCCTTACCTGGGTTTGAATTCCAGCCCTGCCACATGTAAACAGTATTAAGCATGTTAAAATAATAGATTATGTTTATGAAGTAGATCCTCAATAATTGGTTCTCATCTCAATAATGGCACCACCACCCACTGGATTACTCAGTGCTCAAGCCAGAAATCTGTAAATTATCTTTGACTCCTCAAGCACCTCACATCCAATCCATCAGGAAGATCTGCAAAAACATAGCCCCAAACTGACTACATCCTACCATTTCCACTATTGCTCTTAATCCAAGCCACCATTATCCTGCATCTGAATCCTGCAGCAGCTTCCTAACTAGTCTCCCAGCTTTTTCTCTTACACCTTCAATTCTGTTTTTCACACAGCAGTTGTCTTTCTCCTTGTTTAAGATCCTCCAGTAGCTTCCTGTGAACTCAAATTAACATATCCAAACTGTATGTGACCTACTAGACTAGCCTACATTTATCTTCAGATTTAGGGCCACCTCTTGGGAAACTGGACTTTACCTATTAGGTTCTCCACTTTGCAACCAAAGAACTCTTCCTAAAGTGCAATTCTGATCATATCATTTTAAAAAAAACATCAACCTCTAAAGGCCTCATATTGTCCCAAGATCAAGCTAAAATCCTTACGAGGCCTTTCTGTGATTTCTGTGTCCAAAGACTTATTTTTTTCCTCATCATGCCATTTTTTTCTGTAATACTTAATTGCCTTTACACATATTTCCTTCTGCCTCATGAATTCCTATTTATACTATAAGGCCTAACATCAACATTATTTCCTCTTTGAAGTGTTCTTTCAATGCATGCCCTACCCAGTTGATCATTCTTACTTCTATGTTCTAGTCATGGTACTTTGTAACCTCTCTTACAGTATTCCATATACTCTAGTGTTTGTCTTCTCTTCTTCCCTGGTAAGTTCCTCAAAGGTGGGCACTATGCTCCATTCATCTCTGTATGGCTGGCATCGAGCACAGTGCTTAGCACACAGAAGATGCCATGAATGGCTAGACAGATGTGTGGAGGTGGTAGTAGAAGCCATTCCTCAGAAAAAGGCAGTCACAGTATAAGGTCACAGCAGCTTCTCTTGTCCTTTGAGGATTCTCATGATAAACGGTCTAAGCAGGCAATTACCAAAACTACTGCTGCTGGGTTATGTTTATTTCCTTCATAGCACGTATTACACTCTAATTTATTTGTTTACTTATTGTTTATATCCCCCCACCACATATATTTCATAAGGGCAAAGACCTTGAGTATGTTGTTCATCACAGTATCCTTGTAAATATTCATTAAATGAATGTATGGCCACTAGAATCATCTTCCCACAGTGAACATCCTTCCCAGCCAAATGGTGATGCAGCTTTGAAGATCTCAATTTGGTGGAATTTCAAGCAAGACTATAGAGTGGCAGAAATAGCACCAATCTGAGTCAAGAAATCTAAACTGTATGACCCTGGATAACCCCTTTTCCTGGGCCTCAGTTTCTGTATTTGTAATATCCCTTGAATGTATACAGTGCATTGCTATTTGCAAAGCACTTTTTTAAAATCTGTTTTTATTGATTTTTAGAGAGGAAGGGAGAGGGAGAGAGGAACATCAATTTGAGAGAGAAACATCAATTGGCTGCCTCCTGCATGCCCCCTACCAAGGATCGAGCCCGAAACTCAGGCACACACCCCAACCAGGAATCGAACCGGCAATCTCTTGGTGAATGGGATGACACTCAACCAACTGAGCCACACCAGCTAGGGCTGCAAAGCTCTTTTACCATCTATTATTTCAATCTATTCTCATAGTAGATGGAGCAGACATTGTTACTATTTTTATGGAGGCTCAGAAAGTGTAAATAAACTAGATTATTTGTAAGATCTGTTCTATTTCAAACATCCTAAAGTACTCGCCACAAAAAGTCAGTAGTATGAATCCTATCTTGACTTTGACCTTATATTATCATTTCCTAATAGGATTTTTAAAAATCTGAACCCATTTTTTGTTGTTGTTGTTGTTAATCCTCATGCAAGAATATTTTCCCATTGATTTTTATGAGTGGAAGGGAGGGAAGGGGACAGAGAGAAACATCGATGTGAGCGAGACACATCATTTGGTTGCCTCCTGCACAACCCCGACCAGGGCCAGGGATCGAACCTGCAACCCAGGTTCGTGCCCTTGACCTGGAATCAAACCTGCGACCCTTCGGTCCACAGGCCAACACTCTAACTGCTGAGCCAAACTGGCCAGGGCTCAACCCATCTTTTAGGGGGAATTCATGATCTTTGGTTCCTGATAGGTATTCCATTATGTCTTCTCCGTTTTCCACATTTGTGGCAAAACAAACCACAAGGAAGAGCCAACACAGCCCTGGTCGTTGTGGCCCAGCCCTCATTCTGCAAATATAGCAAACAAGGGGAACAAGTAACATCGGCAGTTCTCCCCGGAGGAGAAAATGAAAGTTATAAAAGCTGCAGACTCAGGCAAGAGGAAAGGTGATGTGGCAAAACAATTCAGTATCATTCCTTCTATTTTGTCTATTCTTAAAGGATGGTGTCAAATTTGAAGAAAAGGTGAGGAGGCATCTGCGGAACCCCAGCGGAAAAAGATAAGGAATGCTCTCTATAACAACATTGATAAGGCTGTTTTGCTTGGTTTCAAGAAATCCATGTCAAAAACATTCTTGTGACTGGTTCTATTCAGAAAAAAGCACTAAACTTGGCCAACATGGTTGACTATGACAATTTTCAAGCAAGTGTGAGCTGGCTGAACAGATTTAGGGATTGCCACGGAATTGCTTTGAAAACAGTCTGTATTGAGGATAGTGACAGACTAATGAATGATATAGGACTAGATAAGGTTAATGAGTGGCATGCAAGGGAAAGTATAAGACTGATTGCTGACAACAGCCTAGATGATATCTTTAATGCTGACAAGACAGGAGTGTTTTTCCAGTTGCTTCTCCAGCACACACTGGCTGCTAAAGGGGACCATTGTAGAGGGGGAAAGAAAGAAAAGCAGTGATAGACAACATTCTTTTGCAATGGGGGATTGAAAAAAAATGAGACCATTGATTGTTGCTAGGTCTACCAATCCACACTGCCTTAAGAACGTCCATTCTCTCCCTTGTGATTATTGAGCTAACCAGTGGGCACTGAGTCTGTTTAATGAATGGCTGATGCAAATGGATGCCAGGATGAAGTGGAGGAATGTCAAATCCTCCTGCTGTTCGACAACTGCTCTGCTCACAACATACTTCCATGCTTGGAAAGGGTTCGGGTGGGGTATCTGCCCTCAAACTGTACTGCTGTCCTGCAGCCACTGAATCTTGGCATAATTCACACCATGAAAGTGATGTACAGGAGCCACCTTCTATAACAGATCCTTCTCAAGTTCAGCAGCAGTGAGGATCATGGAAAAGTGGACATCAAGTAGGCACTGACATGATTGCTACAGCATAGTGGTCAGTCAAGTAGTCCACAGTGGTGAAATGCTGGCAGAAAAGTAGATATTGTCCCTATGGAATTGACAGATTCTGACAAAGCAGCAGCAGCCAGTGAAACAGACACTGCCTCTGAAAAGTTGTAGCACTCAGTGGCTATTGCCACCTGTGTCCCAAATGAAGTAAATTTCCAGGACTTTGTCACTATAGATGATGACCTCAGCATCTTTCAGGGGCTGATGGACACAGAGGTCATCTAGGGTATAGGGGCTAGTGAAAATACTGATGAAGCTGGAAGTGAATATGAGGAGGGGGCCTCTTTTTACCACAGCAGCCCAAAATCACCATCACAAAGGCCATCTCGGACTTCCGGTCAAGATGGTGGCGTAGGTAAACGCAGTATCGCGTCCTTCCACAACCACATCAAAGTTACAACTAAACTACAGAACAACCATCATTCAAAACCGCCTGAAATCAAGCTGAATGGAAGTCCTACAACTACGAAATTAAAGAAGAAGCCGCATCGAGACTGGTAGGAGGGGTGGAGGCGCTACAGGCTGGTCCCACACCCACGTGTGGCAGATAAAAATTGGGATACCTCAGCTGGGAAGGTCCTCCCAGAGGGCTGAGTGGTCCCCGTCCCACACCAGGTGCCCAGCTCAGGGTCCCAGTGCCAGGAAGAGAATCCCCATAACTTCTGGCTGGAAAAACCAGCAGGAACTGAGGCTGAGGCGGCTGGAGCCCCCGCAGCTCCTCTTAAAGGGCCCGCGCACGGACTTACTTGGACTCCCACCCTCCAGGCTCCAGCGTGGGGGAGGGAGCCAGAAAGGCACCAGAATCATATGGGGAAGAACTGAGCTGTTTGGCATTGGAGCAAGGGCTGGAGAGGCAGCTTTCTCCTGGACAGACGTGCTATCAGAGGCTTTTGTTCCTTTGGTGAGCCCTTCCTGAGCCGGCAGACGCCGCCATATCTGGGACTCCAGCTACCTGGCTCACACTGTTGGCCCCGCCCTGGTGATTCCCTGAGGCCCCGCCCCACCCAACTTCCAGGCCCACCCAAGCTGTTGCCAGTTGCTTCACCATAGGATTGGCCTGTCTTGGAGCCAGCTTCAGCTTTTCCTAAAATCATTCAAACAAGCAGCATCTGGTCTCAGCTAGCCCTATACCTCTTGCTAAGTAATACATAGAAACAAACACAGGGAGGCAGCTAAAATGAGGAGACAAAGAAACAGGTCCCAAATGAAAGAACAGAACAAAACTCCAGGAAAAGAACTAAGTGAAATGGAGTTAAGCAACCTAACAGATGCTGAGTTCAAAATACTGCTTATAAGGATGTTCAATGGACTTAGTGAGAACCTCAGTGAACTTAGAGAGGGCCTCAAGAGCATAAAAAAGGACCAGTCAGAAATGAAGGAGGCACTAACTGAAATAAAGAATAGTTTACACAAATTCAATAGTGGAGTAGGTAAATCCAAGAAGCAAACCATCGATTTGGAATATAAGGAAGCAAAAAACACCCAATCAGAACAGCAAAAAGAAAAAAGAATCCAAAGAAATGAGGATAGTGTAAGGAGCCTCTGGGACAACTTCAAGCGTGCCAACATTCGCATCTTGGGGGTGCCAGAAGGAGAAGAGAGAGAACAAGAAATCGAAAACCTATTTGAAACAATAATGGCAGAAAACTTCCCTAACTTGGTGAAGGAAACAGACATACAAGTCCAGGAAGCACAGAGAGTCCCAAACAAGATGAACCCCAAGAAGCCCACACCAAGACACATCATCATCAAAATGCAAAAGGTTCAAGACAAAGAGAGAATCTTAAAAGCAGCAAGAGAAAAGCAGTTTGTTACCTACAAGGGAGTTCCCATAAGACTGTCAGCAGATTTCTCAAAAGAAACTTTGCAGGCCAGAAGGGAGTGGCAAGAAATATTCACAGTGATGAAAAGCAAGAACCTACAACCAAGATTACTCTATCCTGCAAAGCTGTCATTTCGAATCGATGGCCATATAAAGAGTTTCCCAGACAAGGAAAAGCTAAAGGAGTTCATCACCACCAAACCATTATTATATGAAATGTTGAAGGGTCTTCTTGAAGAAAAAGATAAGAAAATATGAACAAACAAAATGGCAATAAATACATATCTATCAACAATTGAATCTACAAACAAAATGAACAAGAAGAACAGAAACATTCTCATAGATACAGAGAACTTTTGTTGGGTACCAGATGGGTAGGGACTGGGGGGAGGGGTGGAAAAGGTGAAGGGATTAAGAAGTATAAATTGGTTGTTAGACTGACAAACCTCAAAGGGAAGTGGGGCTGGGAGGTGGGAAGAAATAAACCAAAGAACTTATATGTATATATGCATAACTAATGGACACAGACAACAGTGTGGGGAAAAGCAGGAGGGGGGCGGAAATGGGGAGGAGGGGGGCAATGGGGGAAAAATGAGGAACATCTGTAATACATTCAACAATAAAATTAAAAATATATATATAAAAACAACAAAAAAAACAAAGGCCATCTCAAGTGTACAGAAACTTAGATGGTTCTTTTCCACTTGTGTAGGTGTTCCTGATGCTGTTTTGGACAGCTAAATGAGAAGAGTAACACAAACTCTTGTTGATTCCAAAATTACAGATTTCCTCCAAACAAAATAATGTAGGCATTATTTTGCCTCTTACTTTGGAAGCTTACAAGAATTTTTAAATCTTTAGATTTCTTTAGATAGGATATTGAACTTAAGTTTTAAGCAACATAATTCTAACAATATTCCAGTCCTCTGAAATAATCAGGAAACTTCCTTGAATGGAATTTGGAAATAAAATTTGACTAATATGTGTGTTCTCTTTTGATTAATAGAGTGGCTCCCAAATTTGTCTAAACCTTAGGGTCACTTGAGGATCTTTTAAAAATGTCCAAATCCCAGACCTTATCCCTAACCAATTAAATCATGATCTCTGGTGATGGGTCATAAGCATTAGCAGTTTTTTAAGCTTCCTGGGTGATTCCAACATGCAGAAAAGTTTGGGAACTACTGGATTAACCACAGGAAAATCAAGCACACTGTGGGCCTGGCACCAATTTCTTCCCAGTAAGTCTAGCTCGGTGGTTTCCAAATTTTGACTCACTTCAGAATCACCTGGAAGGCTTGCTAAAACCCAGATTGCTGGGCTCTCTAAAGTTTCTGATTCAGTAGGTCTTAGGTGGGCCCTAAGAATTTGAATTTCTAACGACTTCCCAGGTGATGCTGATGCTGATGTGGTCCAGGGTCCATACTTTGAGAACCACTGGTCTAGCTGGATTCTAGCACTTCTCTCTCCAGAGGGCCACCTGAATACTCCCCATCACTGTCAATAACAATAAAATAACAATAATAATAATCATCATCATCATCTGTTCTTACTACAGAGCTGTTAACTCCTTTCTGCTAATTTGGTGACTTTAGAACCTTCTTAGCTATTTTCTTGACTGCCCCGCCAGTTAACCAAGTATTCAGTAAAGGTACATTTTTCCGTGCCTAAAGAATTAACAGGAGCCATCTAGCCCATTAAAAGGTCTTGTGGTGCTTCAGGCTTATTATTAATAGGGAGTGAGGGCTATAATCAGATTAATAGGGAAATAAAGTACATTAAAGAGGAGACGTGGTACCATCTGGGAGACAGGTTGTGTCAGAGAATCCTGTTAATCAGGATCATGGGAGAAAACATATAACCCAGTGTACCTCAATCGCCAGACGAGGTGAGAGGAAAGTTTGGAGCAAGATGGATGTGTGAGAGTGTTTGGATGGTCCCCTATTTGGATTATTCACACTGTTCCTCTACACACCTGTAATCCAGCCTGGACCGTGTAATTAAGATGAGGGCACATTATATTTGCCTTCACTGAAATTACTTCATAAATAACCTGTATTCCTTTGTGCTTGTTATTCAGAGAAGTCTGTTAGAGCAGAGTTTATTTTAAATTATTTAAAACTATATAAATTTATAATCAGATTTTTTGTTGTTGTTAATCCTCACCCGAGGATATTTTTCCATTGATTATTTGATAGAGTGGAAAGGAGGGAGGGAGAGAGAAAAAAAACATCGATATGAGAGACACATCAATTGGTTGCCTCCCACATGACCCCGACAGGGGCTGGGGAGCAAACCTGCAACCCAGGTACATGCCCTTAAGCCCTTGACTGGGAATCAAACCTATGACCCTTTGGTCTGTGGGCCAACGCTCTAACCACTGAGCCAAACTGGCCAGGGCTATAATCAGATTTATATTAAAGTTTTTCTCCTACAGAGAGGCACTCTCAATATCCTTTATAACCTTAGTATCTATTCCTAATAAGTCAGGTAAATGTCAATTTCATTTTTTAGAAGGTGCTCACAATACCTGTTAGTGTTATTTTTTCCCCCTTCAAGTTAATTTTGTGACTATTTCAGAAACCCATAGCAACTCAGTTATTTTTCTTTCTGTAGTTAATTGAAATGTGTATAAGCAGATTAATCATAGAAAGTACAGCTTCCGCGTTGAACAAAACAACAATCACAAAAAGCAGATGTTTAAATGGATATTTTTGAAAGCTTATTTTTTCTTTTAACAAACTAGTATAATTTGAGTTAAAGGTACTATACATATTTAAAATTTTTGACACTTAGGAGAGGAAAACTGTCTTCTGGCTAAGTCCTGTGGTTATACTCATTGTCAGCACCTTAACTGCTTTCATCACCTTGTGTCAGGATGACTGACTCAGTTTCCCATTTTTTCCCTCACCTTTCTCCTGACATGTTTTACACATAATGTTAGATCTATTGGCATCATGCCATTTCCCGTACCCACTTGTCTGGTGGTTCCCAAATGCTTACATACAGACACAGACAACAGTATAGCCAGAGGGAACGGGGGGTAGAGGGGAAGTGGAGGTGGGCAAAGGGGGCGAAGTGGAGGCAGAAAGAAACTTTGCTTGGGGCAATGGGCACACAATGCAGTGTGCAGATTATATTTTGAGTTGTACACTTAAAACCTGTATGGTTTTGTAAATCAATGTCACCCCAATAAATTCAATTAAATAAATAAAGCATTTAAGACAATCTGCTGTATTAGATTAAAGGCTTAAAATTCTATTACATTTGTGACCAATGAAAAAAATAAAAGACTAGATTATTCAGCTGAGTTTTAGCACCCTCTAGAATTGACCACAATCTGCATTCCCAGCTTGGTGGCTCCCTACAATTCAGTGTGCATGCTGCCCCAATAGGCCATTGTCTTCTTTCACTCTATACCCATGTCTGCTAGTTTGCCTTTGCCTGACTGCCTTGTCCTGCTCTCCACCAAGCTAGGCCCCACACATTCTTCACGAACTTGAGTCCTCTTTCTTCCAGCCTTTCTTGAAAACTCCAGATCCACCCTTCTTTCCCTCAACTCCTCAGCACTCTTGTCTCTTCCCCTCATTAAACATTTAAATGTTTTATCAATGTTCTGTAGCTCTTTACCTAGACAGTAAGCTCCATGAGAACAGGGATCAGTCAGCCTTTTGTGACCTTAATGGTGCCTAGCACTGTGCTGGGCACATCATAGACACTTCAATAAACACCTGTGTATAAATTGATACATACATGTAATGTGTCAAAGCCAACTTTTTAAGTTGTGTGAAGTATTCATTCTACTAGAAAATGACTTGGAGATAAGGTAGTTTCCTCTATTTAGGAGGATTTGCAAAAAATTTCCATGAATATCATTGCCTAATATATTATTCCAATCCAGGTTATAGTCTGTTCTTTGATAATAAAGAATTTTAATATATAAAGTTAAACTTGCCCTGGCTGGTTTGGCTCAGCAGTTGGAGCGTCAGCCTGTGGACTAGAGAGTCCTGGGTTCAGTTCCCGCTAGGGGCACGTACCAAAAAAAAAAAAAGTTAAACTTGTTTCCTTCCACTGAACATAATTGCGGGATTCTCCATTTATACACATAATATTTTAGTATGAAAGGCTTGTCTAAGTGCCTTGCACTAGTAGTGTTCAGTAAATATGTGCTTAAACTTGCTTAAAAAAATCTCACATTCTTGACTCATTTAACGTATCATATGAATTAGAGCCAGGTAAATGGAAATGATATCCAAAAGGGAGCTCTCACAGTCTGGTTTACATTGGCTAACCTTTGATTCTATTGGGCATTAGGGTTTTGTCTGATGTTTTGTTTTTTAAACTGAGAGAGATTATCCCTTTTTAGTCTGCTGTCTTTGTCATGCCCTCTCTGGCTTCTCCCTGCCTCTCTGGACCCTCCAAGCCCACTTGAGGACTTAGTTTTGCCCCAGTTGACCAATCTACTCCATAGGCCAATATTCTGGAACTAGTCACCTTTCTCATTTGTGCTGTTATGAGAATAAAAAGGTGTACCTGACACAGACCAAGTGTTCTATAAATGCTATTGTCATTACTATCCACCCATTTAGAATTTTACCAGTACCATCTAGAGACTGGCCTTAGCAGCCCTTTCTTCCACTAACAGATCTTGGGGTTGTATTCCAGAACCACCCAGCGTGATAATAGATATAGAAAACTCGAGTTTTCTTTTCTTTTTTGCCCCATTCCTAAGAAGGGCCCTTATATTAAAAAGGAAGGAAACTGGCAGTGCCCTCGGGGTCCCCTGGATCTGTTTCTTGCTTCAACAGTGTTTGGACAGAACAGACCCAGAGACACCCCTTCTTCCAACCTCTTTTACAGTTACCATCTTCAGAACCATCTCAGCCTCCAAGACCAGCAACACCATTTTTTTAGTTTAACTTCTTATTGCCTAGCAGCCATGAGCTCCCAAATTCGTCAGAATTATTCCACCGAGGTGGAGGCCGCTGTCAACCACATGGTCAACCTGCATCTACAGGCCTTCTATACCTACCTCTCTCTGAGCTTCTACTTCAACCACCCAGATGTGGCTCTGGAGGGCATGGGCCACTTCTTCCATGAGTTGGCCAAGGAGAAGCATGAGGGTGCCAACCTTCTCTTGAAGATGCAAAACCTGCGTGGTGGCAAGGCCCTCCTAAAGAAGGTGCAGAAGCCTTCCCAAGATGAGTGGGGTAAAGCTCAGGATGCCATGGAAGCCGCCATGGCCTTGGAGAAGAACCTGAACCAGGCCCTTTTGGATCTGCATGCCCTGGGTTCTACCCACACAGACCCTCATCTCTGTGACTTCCTAGAGAACCACTTCCTGGGTGAGGAGGTGAAAATCATCGAGAAAATGGGCGACCACCTGACTAACCTCAGCAGGGTGGCCAGCCCCGAGGCTGGGCTGGGCGAGTATCTCTTCGAAAGGCTTACCCTCAAGGATGATTAGGAGCCTTTAGAGCCCAGAGGCCTTTAAGTGGTCCCTCTGCATCGCCCTGTTGTCTTGCTTCTGTTTGAGGTTCTCTCTGAGACCATTAGGCATCCTTTTAACTACCCTGAAGCCCTCTCCCATGTTTTGGACCAAATGTTAACAATAAAGTTTTTTGCAGTCAAAAAAAAAGGAAGGAAGCTAAGAGTTATTGATTGCCTATTATATGTCAAACAGTTTCACTTATTAATATTTCCAGAAAATCATAATACAAAAGGACAGATAGGCTCAAATAATGTAATGTTGCAGATCTATTAAAGAACTGTTCATGCTACCTGAGGCCAGTTCTTTGAAATGGATTGTGGTAGCATACTCTGGCCACCAGATGGCAGAGGTAGGCTACATAAGGGAGACAATTTAGCCAACTGAAGAAACCTTAGGAGCAAACACTTGTAATTTCTCTGACATGGTAGAGATTGAGAGGGAAAGGACTGCACAAGGAAGACTGAGGACTGTTCTTAGCCCTATATCCACACATGCACTTCTTCCACAGAGCTGAGAGATGCAGAAAGGGGTGTACATCTGGGAAGAGGCTTCACTGCACGTATGGGGAGATGGTGTATGCAGATTATTCCTCACAAAGTATTGTGCTCCAGTTAGGAACTCCACTCCAATTCTCTTAGTCGGTATAAGGTGTTAGCCTCAACTGACCGATGAAAAAAAAAATGTGACTCAAAATTCACATACCAAAATGCAGAGGTTGGGCAGTAGTAAACACAAGTCAGATTTGGGTTTCTGATTAAAACAGTACATAATGGAGTCACGCAACACGAAAACTGGAAGGCTCCTCAAGCCATGTAGTCCTCCTTCCCTCTTCAGTGATGGAAAAAATGAGTCCCCATAGGGTTGACCTACTCCTCAGGACCACAAGGAAAAAGGAAAGAATTGGGTTTCTTTATGCTTTATGGCTTTCTATAAGGACAGATCCTCTTGTTACAGCTGAGAAAAATTAATGACTGGCTCACTCTCCAAAGGTAAAGAGATGGTATTTTAAAGTTCACTGGTGATCTAAATCTACTTCTTAGTAAGAAACCCCCCTTGCACTTAAATAATTTAGACACAATATTTTATTAGCATAACAATTTATTAGCAAATGAAATAACACTTCTAGATCTTAAGTAGTAAACATCATGAACACATCCTTCCAGAAGAAAAGGGTATGCTATTAACCAACTCCCCCTCTCCTGCAATAGGCTGCAATCATCAATAACTCATCCTCATCTCGTAGAGGGTTAAGCATGATTTATGTGGAATAGCATCGAGGCACTTGCTTTAATTAAAAAAGATATATGTGGTATAAAACATGTTCCTAAAAGTCACTGGCCTTGAATGATGATGAAAAAAGGCAGTATACTTTTTTAGTGAATAGACAAGACTTAGAATTTGAGTTCATTCATGTGTCACCCTGATACTGTCTTGATTTGTATATAAAATTGCAAAGGAGACAAAAAGGTAGCATTTTATATAGATTGGTTTGTTCACACTAATTTTGGAGAAATCATGGCAGCATCAGAATTCAAACAGTAATTTCCTAACTGATTTGAATTAAAAGGCAACAGCTGTTTGACTCCAAGTATTATCTTATTATTTTAGGGATGAGGAATGTGATGGGGGAATAAGTAAAATAAGTTTACTAAACTTGCAGTTAAAAACCCTTTCTGGTTTAGGCTGCTTGTCTGTTTGCCAACTAAAAAACCTTCAGTTAGAAATTTAGTCATTGGTATTTTGTAATAAGATTGTGAATATTTGGCTTTTTTCAGAGTCATAGTTCAAGTCCAAGAAAGATTATATACATGGTTCCCGTGTAGACTTACAAACATGGTATCTCCAGTAAAGGCATTTGGTGTCCTTCATGATTTCACTTTTCATAACTCAATATCTCCTTCCTATAAACATCACTAAGAGGAAAATAAAATACATACCAATCCCCCCAATTTAATATAATGCTTATTTAACTTTCCTAAGTGTATTTAACATGTTCACCTTAAAATTTAAAATGCAAAACACTTTAAAAAAAATAGTCCTTGTCAGAATAAAAATTACCTTATAAAAATAAATCTCCCCCACCCCCACATCTAAATTCTCCATTCCTAGCTACTAATATATATATTTTAAAACTAAAATGTACCTTTAAGTTACAGTATTTCAACAATATTTTACTTTAATAATAGGCTATGATAACAAACCAGCTGATGTATTATTTTGGCCTGTTCCATTATATTCCTCATTCTTGTTATTAGCACTCAAATTAATGATTCCATTTACAATGATCTAAAATCTTTATATGGGCACTCTCCTTCCCAGGAGCATGCCCTCGCCTTCCCCTGCCCCCTCCTCCTCCCTCCAGGCAAGTTACCTTTGCCTTTCTCCTAAGCCCCAAGGGCCCTTCTTTTGCTTCTGTAACTTTTTTCCTGAGCTCAAGAGGCCCAGAGGGCTCACTTCTACTACCTCTGTAACTTTCTAAATAAATTTTCTCTTATAATTTGAAACAAAAATAAACACCCAAAAAACCTTTATACAAAAAAAAAAAAAAAAAAAGCCAAATTACTTCAGAGCCTAAAAGCTTTCTAGATCCAATTTCCTCCTTTTGCAGTTTTTAAGCCCAGTTTCAAATAAGGCATCACTAGAACAGAAAAAGAAAACACTGGGGGCGGGGGGGGGGGTGTTATTAGAGAACAGAAAAATTAAGCAGTCTAAATCCTATCAACTGTGTTTTTGCCATGTCACTGTGGAATCGTTCCCTGGAGAGACCAGGGCATCCATGCCTCCTTGTTTGCCTCAGCTGCCTGCATCCTGCTCAGTCCAGGCAGCTCCTCCATAAAGCACCTCCAAGTGCCACTGTGTGTCACCCAGAAGAGTTACCATATAGCCTGCCTGCTGGATTTAGTATCACAGACCCCGCACATGACACAGAGCCCTAGGCTAGACTTCTGCATAGGTCCTCAGGAAGTGTTTGGGGAATTATCTACATTGATGCAAAAAGAACCTGTGGCTCATCTACAGCACGACATAGAGGAAAACAATTCATTAAAAACATTAATAAGGATCACAGACCTTGAATTTATCATTATAACTCCTAAACTCAATTTTAAGTTCCCAAGAAATTCACTGCATCCCTTTTCTAAGATCAGAGCTAACACCCAATTCTTAAATGACAAATTACTAAGAGAACACAATGCATGTTTAAAGATCACCATATACCACTGTAAATTTAGTAACAAGTAACATAATGTCTACTATTGTTTAAAAGCTAAGCCAGACCACCCAAATCTTGTTTTCCTTTGGTCCTAATTAAAAGTTTAAAAAGTAATTGTCAACTAGACATCTGTCCATTTTACCACCATCAGAGGCACAGATAGGACTGTAGTCACTAGTGCTCTAGAGCAGGCCAGCCTGGGCTTTTGTCACAACGCTGGCTACTGCGTGCTCCTCAGCTCTTTCATCTTTGGTGAACCTGTGCCCCTCTCTTTCTAGAAACAGAACCTAGTTTTGACCTTGCTCTCAAACTAAGGTATGGCTGGCTCCTAAGCCTGACCTCCCTACGGCTGTGTGGGGCTAACCAGGGATTGGATCCTATTTAACTGAATCCCTCTGTTTTCCCCCTTGTTTGGTCAGAGATAGTCTTTTCAATGGTCTATTCCTTTCACCCCACTCTTGAATGTCAATCCTTAGTCTCTCTGTACATGGACATACTCCACTCCTCTGTAGCAAATCTAAAAATAATAAGATTGTAAAGTTTTAGCCATTAAGAGCATACACAATACATTTCAATTAAATGACCATTTTAAGATATTCAGAATTTTATACATTTGTCAATAAGCAATGAGAAAATGTTTCATTTAGACACTAAAATTTAGAGTAAGCAAGATATTTTTGTACCAATAAAGCTTGTAAAATATCACCTAGTGAACTAAAAGTCCAAGGCTTTGAGAATGAAAACATTAGTTTTGCTGATAAATTGGGCTTTGGTTTCACATTTGATTTCTTTTTTTTTTTTTTATCCTCACCCGAGGACATTTTTCCATTTTTTGTTCAGATAGAGTGGGAGGGAGAGAGAGAGGAAGAGAGAGAGAGAGAGAAACATCGACGTGAAAGGGACACATCGAGTGGCTGCCACCCGCACGACCAACCAGGGCCGGGGACAAACTGCAACTGAGGTACATGCCCTTAGCGGGAACTGAACCCGGGTCTCTCTGGACCGCAGGCCGACACTCTAACCGCTGAGCCAAACCGGCCAGGGCCACATTTGATTTCTTTAAATATCAGCAGAAAAATTTTAAAACGTGTACATATAGGCTGACCTCGACCCAAGCAGAAAGGGTAAGATATAAATTCTAGTGAAATCTTAAATGTTTTTACAACTGGCTACCAAAAGCAGAATCTCTTGTTTGTTTGGATCGGAGAGGTACAAACCAGAGTACAATTTAAGAATTTGCTAATTGCATAAAGCTCCAGAATTGTTTATATCCACATATGAAGAGAATGTTAGGTAAAGGTCAAATTCTGTTACTTTATTCTTCTAAGCGGTTTTTCAAATTCTTCAAACATTTTATTTATTTTTTGCTGTGGTAGTGTTTGCTAAATTATAGAGTTGTCTTAGACATGTACTCTACTCTGTCACACATCATTAGACATCTATAATGGTCTGGATTCAAACCTGGCTTGGGGGAGGAAGGCAAGCAGGATTAAAAATAAATGATTAACCAAAATACTATGATTTTACTATTACTATCAACAAGACTGGATAGAACAGGCAAATATTGGCTTAAAAAAAAACCCAAAAAACAAAAACCACAAATACAAACAGCAGTTAACATTTTTGAAATTCTAGACTTACATTCTAAAAGGATGTCCAAATTCAGAACACTATTACATTCAATCATGATGTCAATCACCTCAAAGCCAGATATCCACTTTTCTTCAGAGAAACTGCTTTAATAACAGAAAGGTATGTTCCAAGTAAACAGACAGACACAGCTCTACCAATAGAAAAGCAACACTTGCAGTTTATGAAGACAGCAAGAGACCCATATTAAAAATGTCTAACTCCAATAGATGCCCTACATAAAGGGTTTGCTTCTCATAAATATTTAAATCATTTAGAATGTATGAGCAAGTCAAAAAATGATACTGCACTTTTGCAAATATTATTGTTTGTTTTAAATGGTGTAGCTAAATGGTTCAGTCTCAAATAAATGAGTCTCCTAGTCCTAGTTTTGAAAAACCTGGTTTTTTATCTCACCTGTCAAGGTCCAGATACAGAACTATAAGCTTTCAATGTCAGACATGCTTGCTTTTCAAAAGAAACTCTTCCTATAGCCACAACCCGTGGCCAACTGTCATAAATAATTTAGTTGTATGAATGTGATGCTTCTAAATCCTCTTGCACAATAGTTAGGTAGCCCAAAGAGTTAAAAGCTGTCACTGTCATCAATATTTACTGTAAATCAATAGGGTCCATGGCAGTTAAGCATTAGCTTTGTTTTCACTAAAAGATCTACAAATTAATTATTTATGTTCCTTTGGAAGCTTCTGTGCATTCTTTTCTGTTGGTTACAATAAATGTTTCTTGCAGAGGAAAGATGAACAGTAAGTTCTATTTGAGAAAGACTGTCAATCCCCAACTGCCCCTTGCTAAAATGCCATGGGAAGGAAAAAAATTCTTAAGTAAACAAATTCTTAAGGGAAACTGTCAATCATTCCTATCTGCAATCTGTCCTTAACAGTTTGCCTCAAGCTCCTTTAAAATGCTGTCCAGAACTGCAGAGTCAGCATTCTGTCTTATGTCTGGCAAGCTTGTCATTGGTAATTAGACACAGCAGTTTGGGACAGATTCCATGGAAAATACATTCAATTTCTGAAAGCTAAAATAGAGCTTAATGGTAGAGAAAATACTTAGAAACAGGGACAAAGATTACAGAAAAGACAGGGAGGATTCCCATTATTTTTGCTGATTATGAAGAGCTCTTTGCTTACCTACTTACCCTAAACAAAAAGGCATGACTAAAAACATCAAATGTATTACAAAGAGTGTTCCATATAATGTGAAGTTAGCTGATAGGATTTCACAAATATGCCCAGCCAATCAGACTCCTGAAGGGCCTGTGCCCATGGTTCCCTGCCTTAAAGAGAGAAATGGGGCTTTCCTGTTAAAAGCCAGAGGTCCTACTGCTGTCTGGGGAGCAGAGACTGGGTATGGAGAAGTACAAATAAGAAAAAGCTTGTGTAGTTATTACCTTGTGCTCCAGAGGCCTCTGATCCACTGGTACAACAGCAGGCACAACATTCTTTCCCTGCCCCCTTTCCACTCTCTCTCCAAAGAGCTATACCATGTAGGCTCCAGCACTTCTCATGTAAATGCCAACTTCACCCCTGTGCCTCCTGGAGAAGGAAGAACCTAAATGCATATCTCCTAAAAGAGGATGGTCATTAAGTTTAAGGGCTACTTCACAGTTCAACTCAATAGATATTTTAATCCAAGAATACTTCCTATCTGCAAGAAAGCTTAGAACCACAACATTTTCTTCTTTTTGATTCTGCCTAACTATAATATGCTTTGCTGCATTCATGTATCTACAAAGGCCATCAGCTTTGAAGGAAGAATAATGTCTACCCAATAGGTTAAAATTTCAAGTATGCACGTTGCTATTGGCTAGACATTATTCTTCCTTCCATCTCCTTATTCAGTTGATCTTTAGAAAGACTAAGACCATTGGGAATACATATTCCTTTCTGATTTTGAGATTCTTCTGCAAAAGCTATCGCTTCATATACACTATAAAAGAGGTTGTCATCTTCCTTTTTGCAATACTCTCCCCGGGCCAGGGAATCCTTCACAGAGGGATTGCACTGAGCCAGCAGAACTTGTATGCCAATGGCTTCATAATCTCGGCGAACTTCTTTCAGCGTATGGATCCCTGCTGTATCTAAAAATGGGATTGCACTGCAGTCAATCACTATGGTATGGAGTTCCACGGGATCATGGGCAAGTTGCACTGAAACTTCATCCTGGATTCCACTGAGCGGCACTGTTTCCTTTTTCATCTTTCTTTTTGCTGCCTTCTTCTGAGCTGCCTTTACTAAGATTGGGTTGAGAGTTTTTTTGTATAAAGCAGATTTAAAACATTCTTTGTTTATATAGTAGAGAGGGGCCACAAAGCGGAAAATCTTGATGCCTGGCTTAGCCTGAAGGTTTTTGTAAGCAGACATGGATTCAAAAATGTCCGACTCTTCCACCAAGCCAAGCAATGAACTCTTTGGCTTCTGAGTACGGAGAATGACACAAAACATAGAAAAACAAACTCCAATAAGCAGGCCTATTTCAGTACTTATCAATGCAGAGGAAAGCATAGTAACAAACCAGATAACTGTATCCATTCTGCTAACCCTCCACATCTTGGGCAGATCCTTAAATTTACATAGAGCTCCCCGGAGATTTACAATAGTGATCACACCAAGGACACTTTTCTGAAGGGAATAGAATAAAGGAGCTATTACCAGAAGGACCAACAAAAGAACCAGAGCTGTCACCACACCAGACAGCTGAGTTTGGCAGCCTGTTGATTCTTTAACCAACGTCTTTGCAAGAGCTGCACTAGTAGTAAAGCAGTGGAAGAAGGAAGGGATGATATTGCAAAAGCCAATGGCATACATTTCCTGGTTAGCTTTGACTGTGTAGCCATGTTTCTTGGCGAACATCTCAGAAAGTGATACAGTGATAGCAAAACCAATGATAGACATAGCTATTGCATCAGTAGCCACACTAGGAATTAAGTTCCAGTCCGGTGCTTTGGGTGGCATAAACCCAGTGGGAATATGTCCGGCAACACTGGTATTGTATGTCTCATGTAGTTTTCCAAAATGAGAGGCTAACGTCGCTGCCACAACTACAATTAGTTCAGTAGGAATAGGCGCCTTAAGCTTGGACTTGAAGTGCTCATTGAGTTCTTTGGTTGGCAAAAGAACCAAAAGGCACAAAAGGCTGGTGATGAGATCACAGATATTGGTCTTATGGATGTTTCTGAAAATATGTATCCAAGTAGTGATGAGTGAGCCCACGCCATTACTTCGAGGAAGGCTGAGCCCAAGGAGATACTTGGCCTGAGATGTAAGAATAGTGAAGGAGGCACCAGTGACAAATCCACTCAGTAAGGCATCTGAGAGGTAGACAGAAACAAAGCCCACTTGAAAGAAGCCCATCGCTACCTAGAAGGAAGGATATACAAGTGTTAAATATAAATAGAAAGGAGCCTCTAAATCCTGTATTACCCTGGCATTCTTTGCATGGAGACATGCCATCAGAGCATCACAAAATGTCAGAGCTAGAGACAAACACAATCATATATCAATCCTCTCATTTTAGAGACAGGGCTCATTTCACTGACACTTAGAGGGCTAAGCACACTGTTACTCATTAGCCCAGATGAGATAAGAACCTAGGATTCCTACCTTCTTAAACTCCTAAAACAACTCTCTATACATCACCCCCTCTCCCTCTCCTCCTCATTCAAGCACCAAATAAAGTGAGCTACTCTTCTCCTTCCCTCATTGGTTCCAAATGTCTGTAATAGAGATTTAATGCTGGCACTGATTCTTGGATGCCAAAAGGCAAGGGCATGATGATAATGGCAGATTAGTAGATTTTATGGGAAACCCAAGAAGAATTTAATTTCTAATCCTTTTTCCTAATACAAAAATTTCCTAATACAAATTTTTTTGATAATACAAAATAGTGGTCTTCAAATTTTTCCCTCTGTAATAGTCCAAGAGAACTACTACCTTTAGTGAGAGCAGTAATTCTGAAGGAAAGAGAGGATAGTCATCTATAGTCTGAAAAACTCCTGCACTCCACCCGCATTCTGTTACCATTCCTGCCTGCCTGTTCATGTTGACTCTGCCAATAACCAACCTCATGTAATCTCAAGCAAAGCAGTGTTTCTCGACATATAAAATCAAGAGGTTGTACTAGGTGGCCTGGGATCCCTTTCTGGTCTACATTTTTACAACCAAATAATTAAAATCTGGTTGACTGAAATTCATTGGTTAAGAGGCAGCTTAGGGTTGAGAAAAGAGAAGCAACCTTATCTTACCTCTATAGTCAAACCAGGGTTTGCATGTTGGCTCTACCCCTCACATATTCAATTAATGATAGCATTAATTATTGTGATATCTAAGATCCCTTACAGATCTGAGATTTCATGCATAGTGATTTCTTTTGCCAGAAACAACTACTCATTCCACTGTTTCTTACCTGATAAACTCCAGCCATAAAGGTTACAGTGCTGCCCACTGTAATTGCATAGCAACTTCTGTCACATATCCTGTCCGATGTCTGGTTTAATGGTGTGCTCCCATTCGACACCATTCCTAAAGATGGGGCAGTATGGGCAGTGTCATAGCCAGCTTTGCTTAGTTCTCGGTCAACTACCTCACCAATCATAAGGCACAGTATTCCAAAAATGCCCACCGAGATGTGACGGGAAGTCCCCAGTAGGAAGTAAATAATGCTGGCAAAAAAAGATGTGTACAGACCATAGATCGGTTCCTGGCCAGCTAAAAGGGAATAAGCAATAGATTGGGGCACCAACAAGATGCCCACAATCAAGCCGGACATTACATCTCCTAAAATGTTTTTCTTCAGATCATATTTTGGGAGCCATTGCAAAACAGGAAGGAAGCCCAAAATCGTCTTTTTTGCTTTGGTTGGGCTGCACTGGCAACTCTTCCGTAGTTTTTTGATGACGAATTGCTTAAGGTTAGTATTTGATTTTTCTTGAGGCTCCATGTGGATCCTACGATAATGTCTGCATTGATTAGTGGCCTCAAATTGCTGCAAGTCAGTACTTGGTTCCTTTTCAAGCTCCACATGGATCCTAGACAGAGGACTGTATTGGCCATTTCCTTCAAGTGAGTCCTTGGGTGAAAGGTCATGTTGCTCTGCACTTTCCGAAGACATTTCTGGAGATAGATGCTTTAGCCTCCTATCCCAGAAAAAATACCAGAGTTAGCTGATTAAGTAATTCTCAGTGGGCAATATTTTATTTTTATTTTATTTTATTTTTTAGAGTGGAAGGGAAGGAGGGACAGAGAGAGAGAGAGAGAGAGAGAGAGAGAGAGAGAGAGAGAGAGAAACATCGATGCGAGAGAGACACATCAATTGGTTGCCTCCTGCACAACCCTGACTGGAGCCAGGGATCTAACCTGCATGCAACCCAGGTACGTGTCCTTGACCAGAACTGAACCCATGACCCTTTGGTCCACAGGCTGATGTTCTAACCGCTGAACTAAACCGGCCAGGGTTCAGTGCTCAACTTTTTTTTTTAATTGGTTTTTTTAGAGAGAGAGGAAGGAAGAGAGAGATAGAAACATCAATGTGAAAGAGAAATATCAATTGCCTGCCTCCTGCACACCCTCTACTGGGGATCAAGCCCACAACCCGGGCATGTGCCCTGACTGGGAATCAAACCAGAACCTCTCAGTCCATGGGATGACGCTCAATCCACTGATCCACACCGGCCAGGCTCAGTGCTCAACATTTTAACAGCCCTACTTGTCATTCATGAGAGTTAAGAGGAGTTCAGTTTGGGAGTAGGTACCTTATAGTCACTTTCCTTAGTTGAGCCTCATTTGTCTTGGTCAGAAAAACAGAAAACAGATTATAGCAGCCAAATCAAAGCAAATAATTCACTGGATAAAGGACTTCCCAAGAGTATAAATTAGTCAAGGATTCTTCTCCATCCCTGCCTGGATCCCTCTATTGTTTTTTCTCCAGAAAAGGTATCAGGGTGGCCTGCTTCCTCCTTTCTACATGCTATCAACTGTCTTCTTTCAAGTTTTTCACTCCCAGATACACTGCAAAATAGGATCCGGTCCCAAACCTTCACCCCTACCTGTAAGTACTTGAAACAAGAAAGACGGTCTTTTGAGGGGGCTTCTTAAATAACTCCCTAATTGTTGAAAAATAAACATAAAGAAGAAAAAAGCAAGTGAAAGAGTAAAAATAAATGTTTTTGGGGAAAAAAAGAAACCAGGGAAGAATGCATTTAGGTCTTCAAACAACACTCCTTTGCTTGGTAGAGAAAAAGAGAGAGAAGTTGATAAGAGATTGTTGAAGTTCAAGAATATCAAGAGCATGGGGTGGGCTACGGGGCAAGTGTCTGATGCATGCTCTGAAAAGTTTTGGTCTATTCTACTCTCTTCTAGTATGGAGTCATATCTGCCCTGTTTGTGCAAATAAAGATTCTCTTTCCTATTCTAAGCACACACTCTGAATAGAGGTATAATGTTGCCCTGCACTTCCACTTGGAGGGTAACCAGGTGAGCCTGCATCTCTGGGTCCTAAACTACAGAACTAATGCCATAAGACCTTCCACTAATAACTATAGGAAAATGAAGAAGGCAAAATTAACCAAAACAAAAGAAGGGGCAACAACAACAACAATAACAAATCTTGTCATAAGAATAAAAGAGGAGGAAAAAGCAGCAGGCTTCTCAAAGGAATCGCCTGTTTACCAAATACTTCACAAATCAGTGTCTTTGTGTTAGCTGCTTGCTTAACTTAGCATGGCCATCCACCTCTCTGCCTGTCAAGATCCTAATCAGTTTTAAAACCCAGTTAAAATGCAACCTCTTATACAAAGCACTGACCAATGTCACCTAGCTCAAATGAGTCATTATACCCTCTAAGTCCCTTAGCATTTTGCACCTCAATTATAGTATTAACCACATTCTTATATGTGTTAAGTAGGAGTCTCTCCAACTCCTGGATAAAAGGACATCTTGTTCATCATTGTAATCATAAACGAATGTAAAATAGTAACTCTAAGAGAACGGGCTTGCAAAATGTTTGAATGAATGAAAGAATAAATGAATAAACAGATTTATGACTATAGCCAGAGAGAGATAAAATATAATAGATGGAGGACTCAGGAAGTTTTCCATTTTGGAACTGACAGAAAAGTAGGCTCTTATGGAGTTCTATACACCTAACATTCCCAATCCAGGGGATAACATGCCATAATCCAGGACCCATGACCCATTTAGGAACACAAGACACATAAAAATAACCCATATTAATTTTATTTAGGTTGAAGGATTATCCCACTAAACAAGAGTAAAATAATAGTTAATTTGATGGTCTTATTAAGTAGATAAGGAAAAAAAGAATAGATTTTGATGGCCACTTACCCTGAGCAAGTCAATCAGATTGGTGGATACACAGAGCAGATCTTCATTCCTCAATGTAACCAGTCTGTGACTCTCTTCTCACTTCCTACTTTCAGGCCAACCTTCTCCAAGTGCACTTCTTATGTTCTGTCATTCTATTTTGGAACAACTCTTGGTGATTTCTGGGTCAAAGGGCTTTTCCAAACCTAAGATATGCAAAAGAGGCATAAGAAAACACTAACAAAATCCACATCTTGTCCTATCTGACTGCTATCTGGGAAGGAAAGGGATAAAAATTACTACTAGAAAGTGCAACAGAGTGATGGAAACTGCAAGAAAGAATCAAATTGAAATGCTGAAAGTGAAAAACACAGTAACAGTAATGAAGAATACCTTTGACAGAATCATCAGTAAACTTGACAGAGCCAAAGAATCAATGAAATTAAAGATGGATCAATAGAAATGGTCTAAACTGAAACACAAAGAGAAAAACAGATTTAAAAAATCATTAACAATAATGTAAGAGAACATGTAAGAGCTGTGGGACATATTAAACAATCTAACATATGCATAATTAGAATCCCAAAAGGACAAGGCACAGAATAGGCAGAAGAAATATTTGAAGACAAAATGGCCAAGAATTTTCCAAAATTAATGACCGATACCAAACTACACATCCAAGAATCTCAGAGAATACCAAAAAGGTAAAATAAAAATATAAAGCAAAACAAAACCCCACACCTATACATTTTATATTTAAGCTGTCAAAAACAAAAGACAAAGATAAAATCCTAAAGACAGCAAAAGGGGGAAAAAACATTATATACACAGGAACAAATATAGTATAAACAGACTTCTTATTGGAAATCATACAACCCCGAAGATATCTTTATCACAGAAAAATGTCACCGAGAAGTCTATAAAAAAGATGGAGAACTAAAACTTTCTCAGACAAACACTAAGAGGACGAATGCCAGCAGACCAGCACTACTACATTAACATATACCAGACAGAAGTAACTCAGGTCTACACAATATGCAAGAATGGAACATATGAAGACAAAATAAAATCCATTTTTAATTTTAAAAAATCTTTAATTACTCTAAAAGATCATTTTCAAAGCAAAAATAGAAATGCACTTTGTTCATAGTTTACAAAATAAAATGTATGAAAACAATAGATGAAGGATGGGAAGGGAAACTGGGAATTGTAAGGTCTTACACTAAATGTGAAGGGATATAATATTATTTGAAAGTAGGCTCTGATTAAAGATGTATATTGTAAACCCAAGGGTAACCACTTAATTTTTTAAAGGTATACATAATAAGTCAATTGTTATTTTATCTATAATTGTATAAAGTGGAATCATAAAAAATTCTTAATTAGCCCGGCTGGTGTGGCTCAGTGGTTGAGCGTTGACCCCTGCACCAAGAGGTCACGGGTTTGATTCCTGGTCAGGACACATGCCCAGGTTGTGGGCCCGATCCCCAGTGGGGGGCATGCAGGAGGTGGCCAGTCGATGTTCTCTCTCATTGATGTTTCTGTCTCTCTCTTCCTTCCTCTCTCTCTAAAAAAATCAATTTAAAAAAAAAAATTTTTTTTAATTCTTAATTAACCCAAAGGAAAGCAGAAAAAGAGGAAAAAAGAGAGACCAAAAACAGATGGAATAAATTGAAAACAGCTAGCAAGATAGTAGAGTTTAATCCAAACATATAAATAATCACATTAAATATGAATGGTCTAAACATTCCAATTAAAAGACAGAGGACTCTCAGATTGAATTAAAAAAATAATAAGACCCACCTATATGTTGTGTATAAGAAGCCCACTTAACCCTGGCCGGTTTGGCTCAGCGGTTAGAGCATCAGCCTGCGGACCAGAGAGAGTCCCAGGTTCGGTTCCCGCTAGGGGCACATACCAAAAAATAAATAAATAAATAAATCCAGAATCATCTTAAAAAAAAAAAAGAAGCCCACTTAATTTTTTTATTTTTAGTTTTTAAATGTTTTTTTATTGATTTTAGAGAGAGGAAGAGAGAGAAAAAAAACATCAATCAGTTGCCTCCCACACACCCCAACCAGGGATTGAACTTACAACCTGGGTATGTGCCCTGACCAAGAAATAAACCAGTGACCTTTCGGTGCACAGGGTGATGCCCATTTTAAATATATACATAGATTATAAAGTGAAAGGACTTGTCCAATTTAGTAATTTATTCAGCTTATAAGTGACTCAGCCTGATAATAAAATCTAGATTTTAGGACTCTAAGATAGCTCTTTTTTGAGCATGGTACTTACTATTCCTATCACTTATATAATTAGTTTTCTCTAACTTCAGGCACTTTAGAATTTAGCTACTCTACATAACCTAGTTTCACCTACCTGCTACTCAAAATAACTATCTAACACTAATATCTACAAACATATACCCAATTCTACTTCTTCTATAACTCATGGCCATGGTCCTTTTCCATCTCTTGCTCTCAAAAACTTGGGTATTCACTCACAAACAGTCCTAGGAGTGGAACTGACTCTGCCATCAGTCTCAATCCAAAAAGTGTCTATAGTCTCCTTACTTATCCTACACACTCCCTAAAATTGTCCTCAAAACTATTTTTATTGCTTTCAAACCTATTAAAAAAACCAAAACAATATAAAACCACATTAAAAATGATCTTAAACTAAATTGTAGGTATGATCTCCATACAAATTAAGCTCCTTGAGAGCAAGCTCCATTCTGGTTCACCTTTGAAAGTATCCACACTATGCTTTCCAAAATAGGAATTAAAATATTCACTAAACAAGTCAAGTACCGAAAAAGTTGGATGCAAAACAATATTGATTTTCAAGTGGAAATATCTGGTGTGGCTCAGTGGATTGAGTGTCGTCCCATGCACCAAGAGGTCACTGGTTCAATTCCCGGTCAGGGCACATGCCCAGGTTTCAGGCTTGAGCAGGAAGCAGCTGATCAATGTTTCTCTCTCTCTCTCTCTCTCTCTCTCTCTCTTCCTTCCTCTCTCTCTAAAATTAATAAAAACATATTTTTAAAAAAGGGAAATAATCTACTTTAGAACATATTTTTCAAACATCCCTTTTTGCACAAAAATCCTCTCACTTCCCCAAGCCTGTTACTGCTTTCATTATAGTATTCATCAATTGTTAATGAAAATCAAGAAATTAGTGTTTATCCTTAGAATACAGTCTACAGCCAGACTTCCATCTTAAGAAGGTTGGAATACAAACTTCAACAACTGAGAGTAGAGTAACTCAAGGAAAACATTTGAACCTTCCACATTACCCTGTAGGAATTGGAGGTAAAAAAACAACAAAATATTTGAAAAATACATTTCCATATGCATGCATTAAAGTATAATGGCAGTTTAGGCAACACTAAAGAAAAGACATTTGTGTATTTTCTTCTTTAATTAGGCACATGGCTGCCTACAAAGTGGTCTTACCCAGATGACTAAAAAGCAGCACATGTACAGTTTCCCATGTGAACTGCTGACAGTCCGAGAGCACTGGACTAGAAGAGCGGCACATCCCTTCTTTTTATTAAAATATTTAAAAAATTGACTTTAGAGAAAAGGGAAGGGAGAGGAAGAAAGAGAGAGAAAGAAACATCCATGTGAAAGAGAAACATCTATCAGCTACCTCCTACATGCCCCCTACTGGGGATCAGCCCGCAAACTGGCTACCTTCTGGTGCATGGGACAACGCTCAACCAACAGAGCCACACTGGCCAGGGTGGGACATCCCTTCTATATAAGCCTGATGGTAGTCAGCCAACTTTTATTTGAAAATGTGCAGATATAAGTGAAACAATGTCTACTTTTGGTAAGTAGTTACAAAATATAATTTTACCTAATAGTGCATATAAAACAGTTTTGCAATTTGTGAAACCAAAATGCCTTTTCAGAGGACAATAGTTTTCAGAGGGGAATTTATAAAGTCTGCTTCTGAAACATAATGCTTCTATATTCATACTTTGCTCTAATTGTATGTGTGTGCTACAACCTCACTGCTAAACAAAACCAAAGCTGCCAACTACTGCAATCATTGTATCTAAGCAGGGGAGAAATCTGCAAAGAGCAGGAATCATTTAGAAAGCCTTCAAGGAAAGGACATATCTCACCTGGGCTCTGAAGTCTTTTCAGAGTTCAAAAGATAAGGGCTTAGAAAATCAATTGGGGGAAGAAAACACAAGCAGCAATAGTTCTGAGGTTGGAGGAAAGGAATCAGAGATTAGAATGGGCATGTTTAAAGTACCAATGCACATGGGAGATTAGTGGGAGAGGAAGCTGCAAAGGTACCTGGGGGAGATTCTAGAGAGCCCTCTATGGCAAGCTGGAGAAAGGTAGACTTTAATCTGCAGGCAGTGCATAGGCTCTGAAGGTTTTTGAGAAAAATCACTTACTGTATCACTCATTTGATAATTATGTATTATCTTATTATATCTCCTGGTGCTTAGAGGAAACGGACAAATCTAAGATGAATTCTGAGATGAACCACACAAAAGGAAGGATGGTGGATGGGAATACGGAGGAGGAAATGGAAGGATAGGAGACAACAAAAAATTTGACTTTAGGTTTCATAAGTTTGAGATTTTTATAAGATGTCCAAATGAGGGTGCCAGGTGAGTAGAAATGGGGGTCTTGAGAAGCCAAAACTGGAAAAATTGATGGGGGGGAGACATATATAGGTCATCAGCAAGTAAATGGTATCTTAGTCTTCTCTGAATTCCCACTATTTAGATGCTCAATAAATGTTTGTTGAATAAATGTTTTATCTTCCCAACTAGATTAAAATTTATCCAGGGAAATGTTTTACACTTTTGTGTACTCTCACAACACCTAGCATAGAATTGGGCACACAGGAGGCACTTAATAAGTAGTTTTTGATGGAGAGATTGGTTTTTGTTTTTAAAAGTTATTTTAACCAAAAAAAAAAAAAAAAAAAAAAAAAATCAAAACCAATTACCTTTGACTTTTTAAATCTGATTTTTGTTTCTTTGAAAGATCATGGACACCTCTGGTGGTAATGTAAAATGGTGCAACCACTATGAAAAACAGTTTGGTGGTTCCTCAAAAAGCTAAATAGAATTACTATATAAGCCAGCAATTCCACTCCTAGGTATATACCCCAAAAGAATGGAAAACAGGGACTCAAACAAATACTAGTATGCCAAAGTTCATAATAGTATTAGTCACAATAGCCAAAGGTGGAAACAGCCCAAGTATCCATCAACAGATGAATGGATAAACAAAATATGGTATAAGCTATACAGTGGAATATTATTCAGCCATTAAAAAAGAATAAAGTGCCCTTACCAGCATGGCTCAGTTGGTTGAGCATTGTCCCATGCACCAAAAGGTTGCAGGTTTGATTCCAGATCAGGCCACATGCCTGGGTTTCAGGTTCGATCCCAAGTGGGAGACGTGCAGAAGGCAGAGGATTAATGTTTCTCTCTCTCCCTCTCCCTTCCTCTCTCTCTAAAATCAATAAAAACATATATATATATTTTTTAAAAAGACTAAAGTTCTGCCTGCTGGTGTGCCTCAGTGGTCAGGGTACATGCCCAGGTTTCGGGCTCAATCCCCAGTAGGGGGCGTGCAGGAGGCAGCCGATCAATGTTTCTCTCTTACATCGATATTTCTATCTCTCCCTTCCTCTCTCTCTCTAAAAAATCAATAAAAAATTACTAAAAAAAAAAACAGAATAAAGTTCTGATACTCTTCATATACAATATGAATGAACTCTGAAACCATTATGCTAAGTGAAAGAAGCCAAACACAAAAGGACAAGTGTATGATTCCACTTATATGCAATATCTAGAATAGGCAAATTTATAGGAACATAAAATAGATTATTGGTTACCAGGGGCTAGGAGAAATGAAGATTGCTTAATAGTTACAGAGTTTGTTTCAGGTTTTGGAAACAGATGGTAGAGATGGTTATACAACATTGTGAATGTACCTAATGCCACTGAATTATACACTTAAAAATAGTCCAGCCGGTGTGGCTCAGTGGTTGAGTGTTGACCCATGCACCAAGAGGTGGCCTGTTCAATTCCCGGTCAGGACACATGCCCAGGTTGTGGGCCAAATCCCCAGTGAGGGGCATGCAGGAGGCGGCCAGTCAATGTTCTCTCTCATTGATGTTTCTATCTCTCTCTCCCTCTCACTTCCTCTCTCTCTAAAATAAAAAAAAGGAAAAAAATGGTTAAAATGGCCAATTTATGTTATGTATATTTTAATACACACATACACAAAACCAGGAGGGGAGAAAGCATAGTATTATAAGGTTCTTATACTATAAATGGTATATCACTTGAAGGTTGATTGTGATAAATTAAAGATGCATACTATCAACCCTAAAGCAATCCCACTGATAACAGAGTTATGGCTAATAAACCAACAAAATAGAAAAGAATGGAATCACAGAAAATACTAAATAATTTAAAAGAAGACAGAGAAGGGGAAATAAATAGGAACCATATAAAATAAACTAAATCCAAAGTTTTAGGAAAATCTGAAGTCTTAACATTAACTTGCTATTCATGTGAACAAGTCATTTACCAAAAGTCCTTTCTCTCTTTTTTTTTTTTCTTTTCTAATCCTCACCCGAGGACTTTTTTTCCATTTTTCTTCAGATAGACTGGGAGGGAGGGAGAGAGAGGAGGAGAGAGAGAAACATAAATGTGAGAGAGACACATCAAAAGTCCTTTCTCTCATATGGAAAAAGCCGTTAGACTAGAGTAAGGCTAGAATAAGTGTGGACTGTACAGTTTGGAAATAATTTTTCATACTCACATTACTTGTAAGCAGCGGAGCCATGACTGGAACCAAAGCCTGCCTGATTTAAACCTACTCTCTTCCAGTCTCCCGACCACTTATTTTGAAACTTGTCAAATCTTCAGAAAAGCTGAAAGAAAGGAACACAGGTATATTCATAGTTCACCTATTTAACAATTTAAAAGTTCACCAATTGTTGATGTTTTGTTACACCTGCACTTTTGCACTCTCCATACACACAAGTTTGTTTGGGGTTTTTTTCTTCCCCTGAACTATTTGAAAGTTGCAGACATCCTTTAGCCTTAATCGCTTAATTAAACAAATATTTTTGAACCACTATGCTACGCTGCCTCTTCTTCAAAAGAAGTATTCATTAACAACATGAGACCAAACCATTTAGATACACTCTTGCAAAATCTGCCATGGCTGCTTCCCGCCATCTCCTGAATGCAGTCTAAAAACTTTAGTATGGTCTTCTATGAATGAGCCTAAAACTGCCTTTCTTTTGCTTCCTTCCACACACCAGTGTCTCAGTCACGGAGCTTTTCTCATGTTCTTTCTTTAGTCTGGGATGCCTTTCCCTTCTATCTCCATCTACCTTGGTCCTACCTCCATCTATCTTGGTCCTTTCTCTAATCCTTTAAGGCCCACCTCAAGTGGACAGGGGGCTGAAACTTCTTGGGTTGTGCTTCCCCAACATATTACATATAACTATTTAGCACTTAAGTTTATGATATAGTACCTAGAGTAACATTTAAAGGCAGACACCAAGTCATTCTCGTTTCCACATAATCCAGCACTAACACGATGCCTCACACTTGGTATGTATGACTATATATCTGCGTTTATTGAAATGAACATATAGGTGAAGTTTCAAGTAAATATAACGAAGAAAAAAAATCTTCCTTATTTTCTGTTATCACAAATTATAAGCAATGTTCATTTATGTCTGTGATGCAAAAAGAACCACCACCATAAGGCTTATATCAGTAGCACAAGCACTAGGACATCTGATTCTGGTATAAGCCCCATATAAGACAAAACAATAAAATACCCAAGAAAATAACGTAAAATCATGATCACATAAATAAATAGTTACTTGCACAGTAATTTGCTGCTTTCAAAATGATTTCATGTATCCCTCCCATTTGCCTCTCAATAAATCTGAGAATAGCGTATGAATTTCTATCTCTTATAGGAGCAAATTCAAAGTTTAGTCACTTGCTCAACTGGTAGGACCAGATTCCCAAACCTCATCTTCTAGTCTCCAAGCTTAACTCTCTTTCTAAAATACCACACAGCCCCCAAGTTTGTTTCCTTGCTAAGAGGTCTTAGGAGCTAGTTCAAAGCAATACTCTGTGGCCAAGTTCTAAACTCATTTCTGAGTTATTCATTTTATTTTATTATTTTTATTTATTTTTTCTTTATTGATCTTTAGAGAGAGAAGAAGGGAGAGGGAGAGAGAGATAAAAACATCAATGAAAGACAACATCGATTGGCTGCCTCCTGCATGCCCCCCACTGGGGATTTGGCCCACAACCTGGGCATGTGTCCTGACTGGGAATCGAATGGCGACCTCTTGGTGCATGGGTCAACGCTCAACCAGTGAGCCACGCTGGCCGGGCGGAGTTAATTCATTTTAATTGGTGAAGGGAACAAACTGCTTGAAGCAGGTTTGGTAAAAGGATTAAGAATGCAATTATTTTTACCTTTCATATTACACATACATATTGGTAATATTTCCATTTTCTATTAGGAGTAATGATGTAAAATTTATGTCTGTAGCTACACTTTGGTTAGAATAATTTGTATCCCAGACAACAGTCAAACAAGCCTAGCAGGCTCTTGCCTCCATCTACTTTTGCTGCCCCTCTAATTCAGTTGTTCTCAACCTTCCCAATGCCGCGACCCTTTAATACAGTTCCTCATGTTGTGGTGACCCTCAACCATAAAATTATTTTCATTGCTACTTCATAACTGTAATTTTGCTACTGTTATCTCTTAGGTGACCCCTGTGAAAGGATCGTTCGACCCTTGCGACCCACAGATTGAGAACCGCTGCAGAATGCTAGGATTTTTCTCAAATGCTGCCTTAATCAGATCCTTCCTAGACACAATATATAAAATAGCACTACTGCCACCACCTGCGTCCCTCCTCAGCTCATCCCTGCCTTGCACCCCTGTCTCCTTTACTTTGCTTTATTTTTCTCCCTGACCCTCTCATCATCTCCTACCATGCATCTACTTTTTTGTTAATTGTCTGTCTTCCCCCTGAGAGTAATAACTTGCTTTGTCTTTATTCAATTCTTAGCAAACACTGTTGAGCAAATGGATAAATGACAGTTTAATAGCTATGTGTTAAAGAAAAAGGGTTTGCCCCTCTCCTTCTACCCTCCCCCCCCCCACACACACACACAATAACCAAGCTTGTGCAAGAAATTATACAGTTTGGCAAGCATCTGCCTGGGGGTTTATGCTCACTAAAAGTTATGTCAGTGCTCAAAAATCACCTCTAGTAAATCCAAACTAGATCTCTGCAAAGCCCTGTGTCATTTTTAGATCTTCCCCTAGGAGGCAGCACATTCTAGTACTGCATGTACAATGATATTAAACCAGAGATCTGTTAAAATGCAGGTTGTCAAGCAAGTCCAGGGATGAGATCTAAGATTCTGTACTCCGGATGATTCCAAGCCAGTGAGCTGAAGGCCAAACTTGATGAAATACTGAGTATGATTTGGAGTCAGACAGTTCCCAGCTATACTGTTCAACAGCAATATACCACCAGGTGAAAAACTTCATTTTACTTAGCATCATTTTCTCACCTGTAAAATGGGGATAGCATCACCTAACTTGCAGGGGTGTTGTAAAGCTAACACAAGTAGAGTACCTAGCACAGTGCCTGACATACAACATTTGCTCAATAAATGATAGCTACTAGTCTCGGTCCCTTGAGAGTCCTGAAGGAAAAAAAAAAAGGACTTATTTCTTTCCAACAGGTTTGGTTCTCCATTTCTTATTGACTCTATTTTCAAAAACAGGAACTTCTGCTTAATCCAATATTGGATATCACAATAGTACCAGACTTCACATAAAGAGCCCTAGGGACAAAGAGGGTATGGAGGAACTAGATTAGGTACCAGAAAGGAGTCCTGAATGCTTCTAACTCACCATAATCCCCAATCTGTGCAAGGAAAGGGCCCAGTCTGATATTCTATGAGTTGGGAGTACAAGTCCTAGCTCTGCAAATGACTTGCTGTGTAATTCCAAGCAAGGCCCTGGTCCTCTCTGTGTCCTTTCAGTGACCCCATCTAACCATGAAAGAATTTCAAGTTAGTCTATGAATCTCCAAGTAGTATATACAGGTCCTGATGTGTACTTAACCAGGTGTGTGATTTAAAAAACCAAGATGAAATCAAGTCCTCTCCGGTGTCCAGGCCTCAGTTTCCCCATCTGTGGGGGAGGAGAGAGAGGGTAGTAGCAGCAGCTCATTCTCCTGGGTCCCACTCCCAGATATCTGGGTTCACTTGACCAGGACTCTGTCCGAAGAGCAGCGTCTTTTTATCTACGGGGCAGGGGGGGCAGGAGGGGGGGTCCTTGGCGTGATGTGCGGGCTGGAGGGAGGAGCGAAGCCCTCAGGGCCAGGAAGACCCGGTTGGGGAGTGGGGCTTTGACACTTGCCCTGCCCCCACCTCTCCCTACCCAGTGATAACCCCGACCACTGCCGGCCGCGTGGGCGACCGTTGGAACCAGCTTCCTCCCAGCACGCCTGGGACACAGGCCAGGACGACCCCAAGAGCAGGACCCCAAGAGCAGCCTGCTGGTCGGCATCGCTATCCCACCCCACCCCACCCCCGCCCTTCTCGTGCCCCTCTTCCCCTCCCCTTCCCTTTTCTCACCTCTCGGGTCCGGGCGCCCGAGGCCCCGCGCAGCGTCCAGCGTCCTCCGCCGTGCGGAGCAGAGGGCACAGACCTCACGGGCAGTGGCAGCCGACCCTGGGCGGGCCTCCCTTTTACCGACTCGTCCCCTTCCCCGCCCATCTTCCGGCCGCGGAGGCGGGGCCCGGCCGGGCGGGACCGAGGGGCAAGGGGACCAGGTACCCCAGGAGGGTGCGGAAAGCTAATCCTGAGCAGACTCGGACCGTGGCAGTCACGTGGCCCTGGGCAGGAGCCCGCCGCCAGCCAATGGCAGGCGGGCTGCAGGGTGCCGTCCCCGGACGCTTTCCTCCTGCGATTGGCTGTCTGGGCAGAAAGGGCCACGCGTCCCAGATTCTTGGGGAGGTCCCTGCTCCCTTCGCCAGGCGGTGAATCATCTAAGTGGGCGTCCAGGGGATCTCCACCTTCACCCCGAGAGTGCAGCGAGGACAGAGTGTCCAGAACGCCGCCCAGAGCTTCCAGGGCTCTGCGTGTGCGAGGGGCACCGTCTTTATCTCGGACTCCTTGGGAGCCGGTTCCCTCCCACCCCGTTTACAGACGGGAAATGGAGGCCCTGAATGGGAAAGGTCAGCTAGAAAGTTAGAGGCTCTTACCCGAGCGAAACTTAGTCTCCATCGAGGGCCCAAGAGCCAGAAGCGCTTTTTAAAATGTAAATAAAAATGTAAAACAAATATAAAATGTCATTCCAGTTCTCCGTTAAAACCCTCAGTGGCTTTCCTTGACATTTATAGATAAACTCAACTCGTCCCTATGCCTTCAAGGCGCCAAATGCTCTGGAGTCTAGACCCTGGCTCCTTTCTCACCTGGCATCCCTCCCTCCCTCACCACTCTCCACCCATCCAGGCCTCTGCCCAGGACCTGAGTTTCTGTTACTTGGTTTTTTCTTGTGTCTCAGGTCTCAGCCTAAAGGCCTGCCCTCTCCTCAGAGACACATTTCTGGCCAATCACATCCTATTATGCGTCTTGATTTAATCATAAGCCGGAACTGTTACTCTCTGATAGAGAGATATATATAATGAGAACTCAAATTCAAAGGCCAAAGTTTATTGGTAGTTTTGTTGTTTTTTAACATTTCATAAATAGACAGATATGACTGGAACCTAACAGTAATTCCAGGCAGATTTGACAATTTACCAGCAGGGTGACTTTAATGCTTTTGAAAATAGAGCTAAGAACAGACATCTCAACTAGGGTCACCATCAGTTAACTCTTCAGCTTGACAGTCTTTTTTCAATGTGTAGTCAAGACTGCATTGGAGTGTTTTTCTTTTTCTTTGAAGAATCTTTATATTTTCCCCAGGGCACCTGCTTTTAACTTAAAAACAGATATGGCATTTTAAATTTGGGGCTCCAAACATGTCTTTGACTTGATTTTGATGGTGAGTATATATTAAGTTGTTCATTCTTCTCTTTTTTTTATAGCCTGTAGAGGCCCATTAGATGGTAATGGAAGAAGACTTGTGAAGGAAGTAAAATGGTTAAGTCCCTTTCCTTCCCTTTACAGTGAACCTCTTCAGAATCATTTAAGGAACTCCCTTTCTTACCTAGAGATGATCCTCAAGTTTGTCACCCACCAGATGCAGATGATCCTCAAGTTTGTCACCCACCAGATAAGAGTCACAGCCATATCAGGAAACCAGAATGCCTGGCTTCACTCCTGTCTCTACCCCTTACAATGGAAGACGAATCACTTCATCTCAATGGACATCAATGTTCTCACCTTTTAAAGGGTAGCTAATGGCTTGCCCCCAGAGTCCTGGAGAGGGTCAAGTAAGACAATAAGATGTGAAGTACTGTGTCAACTCCTATAGGCCACAAGATAAGCAAAATGTCAACAGCTGCCAATTTCTGGATACTCGATTACGGATGCACGAACTCTTCACATTCATTATCTTATTTAATCCTCGCAGCAGTTTTTGACAAAAGGAGGTGTTATATTATGATTCTTCCTTTATAGGTAAGGAAATGAGACTCAGCAACGTTAGGTGACTTGCCCTAGGTCCCATAGTTAATAAATGGCAACAGCATAATTTTAACCCAGTTACATCTGACTGCAAAGCCCACTCTTAACTTTTACACTCACTGTGTTAGTCAAATGTAAGAATCCACCCCATGTTTGCCTGGAATAGACACCAATAAGTACTGGTTCCACTTAATAATGGTTATCATTTCATTTCTCTTATTTCATACCTTTTAATCTACATTACAGATGAGGAAACTGAGACTCAGAATTAAATTAACAAAGTCGTGCAACTGACAGGTAGTGGATTTTGAGGTGGACTTTTGAACTGGGAGCTGTCAGATGCTAAAACCCAAGAACATGTGTCAATGACCCAATGCAAAGGGATGGTGCTAGATAGGAAGCTTTTAGGTGAGCCGTTGGAGCCTCTCTCCCTTCCAAGGCTGCTATTTAATGTCGTGGTCCCCCCATCTTCCCATGTACACATCCCTGGGGTCCCATGGAACTGAACGGTGGCCTGCCATTCCTGCCTTCCCTTGATCAATGCTCCAGTTCTCTGCAGTGGGAATCTAAGAGGGGAAACAGATAACCAAATCCCTGCTCATGGAGAGCTGGCTAATAATCTGCTTTTCCTCAGTAACAACAGGTCAGCAGCCCAGCCAGTAAGAACCCAGATCTCTTTACCCCTCCCATCTAATCCCGGGCATTTTTCCTCCTGTTGGTTTAAGGTTCACAGAGGTGACTGGCAGCCGGAGGCTCACATATTATAGCCATTACTCCGTCCCAAACTGTTTTCCAAAGACTGACTAATGATGTAGTAAGTGGGGGTGTTTAGGGCAGCAAATAAGTCATTTCAGGCCAGAGGCCACTTCAGGATTCACCTCCTCAGTACTTCTGGATACCCACTATTCCCAGGAAGGACAGGTCACTTCCTCTGAGGCCCCAAAATAGTGGGCCCCGAACTGACTCCCATTATTGAATGGGTCAGTCCTAGTTTGCTATTCTGATTCATTCTCACTGCTATAGGTGTTTTACACGTGTTTTACTTTTTTAAAAATTTGATTGTTCTTGGAAACAGGTAACATGTACAAGTAGAATAAACAAATTTTTAAAAATCAGAGTTTACAATGAAAAGTAAATCTCCCTCCCACACTTCCCATTCTTACCCCAGTGTCCCTTTCCAGAAAAAACACAGCATCAGTTTCCTATGTTGCCTTCCAGGTTATTCCATACCAGCAGTTCGCAGTTCTGGCTGCATGTCAGAACCTCTTGGAGAACCTTTAAAAGATAACAAAGTTTGGGTCGCATCCCTAGTTATTATGATTGAATTGGTGTAGAGAGGCATCAGGCATTGATACTTTTTTAAACCGCCCCCCCTCCCAGGAGATTCTAATGAACACCCACAGTTGGCAAACCAGCAATCTGTGCACATACAAGACTACAAATATATATATTTTTAAACAAAGGAGACAAACAATATATACTATTCTACAGTTTTAAAAAATTAATATTATACCTTGAAGATTGTTCCATATCAGTGCATACAGAACTGCTCTCTGGCTATTGATTGCTGAGTAACAAATCACTCCAAAACGCATTGTTGGTTGAGAGTTATAAAAGCCTGCCCAATTCCAAGGGGAGAGCAATAGACTCCAGGTCTCAATGGGAGAAGTGTCCAAGCCACATTGTAAGAAGAGCATGTGGGATGGGAAATACTGTCGCAGCCGTCTTTGGCCACAGTGGCTCCATGGTATTCCATTGTTTGGGTGTACCGTCATTTATTTCAACACTGAGGGACATTTATGTTGTTTCCTTTTTACAAATAGTACTTTGAACAATTATAGGTATTTTTTCTCTGCCCCCTCGCTCCCAATCCCCAGAGGGGCTTGGCCCTTCGATCTCTTGCCTCTCAGGGCCACTGTGTGGCAGGGCAGGAAGCAACCATTCTCGGGCTCAAAAAGAGATCCCCTCCTGCTTTGAGGGAAATTAGGCTGAATTGCATGGAGGGGGAAAGGAAGGAGAGCCATGTAGTCAGGGAGAAAGGAGTTTTTTGAAAGCCTCCCCAAGACTGAGATGGAAGCCTAGGCTTTTCCAGATCCTTGAGTGGCAAGGATCTGGGCTCTGGGAGGCTGGAGCCATAGTAACGACCCCTGAACCCGGGTGAAGAGAAGAACTGTTGGCCTTGCAGGGTCCATGCCAGCTTAGATGAGGGGCACATTCGTGGTAGCAGTGTGGACTGAAGGCCAGAGGGCTTTTTCCCAGCCAGACTGAGTTAAACCAACAGGCCTTCACATGACCCTGGGGTGAGGCAGTGGTCGCCATAATTATCAGGATTAAATATCCTGCTAGCACAGTGGGGTGGCGGCTTGGAACATATAAAATTTGATTTGGAGACAGGAAAGAAATGTGACTCTTATACCCAGGGTGGAGAAGAATTCACTCTTGCCACAAATATTTAGGTACAGAAAGTGATCTGTTACTTGACGTTTCTCAGCAATCACAAACCCCAGAGTCTCAGATTTGTTCTTTCAGGGATATGCACTAGGTACTGTGGGAGATGGTCCTTCAAAATGGAACACGATCTTTGCATTAAAATATTGACTTTCCCACTATTTTTTAACTTAAACTCTCTCTCTTTTTTTTTTTTTTTCCTTTATTGATTTTAGAGAGAGAGGAACTGAGAGGAAGAGAGAGAGAGAAACATCAATGAGAGAAGACATCAATTGGCTGCCTCCTGCATGCCCCCCACTGGGGATCGGGCCCACAACCCAGGCATGTGTCCTGACTAGGAATCGAACCAGCGACCTCTTGGTGCATGGGACGACGCTTAACCATTGAGCCACACTGGCTGGACTAAACTCTCATATTTTTTAATAGCCAGGACAACTTCTCAAAAGATTAGTAGTGAAATTGTTCTGTCTTTCTAGACAAGTTTTTTATTAAGGAGATAAGAATATAATCAAGCCCAGCCGGTGTGGCTCAGTGGTTGAGCGTCAACCCATGCACCAAGAGGTTGCCGGTTTGATTCCCGGTCAGGGCACATGCCCACGTTGTGGGCCCGATCCTGAATGGGGGGCATGCAGGAGGCGGCCAATTGATGTTCTCTCTCATCGATGTTTCTATCTCTTTCTCCCTCTCCCTTCCTCTCTCTCTAAAATCAATAAAGAAAAAATATTTTTAAAAAATATTTTTAAAAAATAAAAAATTTTTTAAAAAAGAATATAATCAAGCAAGTGTGTAAAGATTTAACAACACAAATGTTCTTTAAGAATATCAAAAAATTAGAAACAGCCTAAATAACCAACAGCTGGAGTATGTTAAATAACTTAGGTTACAGCCACCCAATGGAAATCTATGAGGCCATTAAAAATCACATAGTAAAAGAATATTTGCTACACAGAAATATTGTTCAACAAACAAAATATATATTGCACAGTCACAGTTTTGTTTTTAAAATTATATTTATATGATTGGGAAAGAAAGATGTGTATCAAAATACTTGTCTGGGCGGTAACCATTCTTTTAATTTACCTGGATTTTCTCAATTTTCTACAACACAAAGATGTATTACTTTCTAAAGAGAAAAATAATAGAAGTTTTTATTTAAAATATAGGAAAATAAATATATTTGCATTACTTAGGCTTTTTACCGAATACTCAGCTTACACTGTCATTACTAATGGCTACATTTATTGAGAACTGTCCATCAAACAAAGTCAATACATACACTGCCTCTAATACTCATGGCAGCTCTCTATAATAAGTATCCTTGTAATCCACAGTTTGCAAATGAGAAAATTGAGACCAGAGATGAAGTAATTTGCCCAATGTCAAAGTTTATCAATTACAGGAGAGGATTCAAACTCAGCTCCCTCTAGTCCTAAAGCCCAAGTACACCCTAAATGCCTTCCTACTAGTATCGTCAGAAAGCTTGTTTTTAGGACCTGATTTTTCAGGATTCCCCAAAGTTCCTAACTGCTTTTGAGTTACAGATCCCTTTCAGAACCAGAGCTTTCGAAAAATGCACAGAAGGTTAAAATACACATAAAGATAAACTTTCCATGGCTCATCCATTGAGGTTAGACCCTCAAGGTAAAACAAAGAGAACTTCACAGACTAGCTCAGCTCCAGGGACAGATCCAAGTAACTGAATGAAGTCTCTAAGTCAACAGGTGGCCTACCTATTAGGAACTGCTATCAACTCTGTTAACGGTAAAAACAAATGAAATATGGGCGTGCACCAGGGTAGTATAAAATAAAGGTGGAGACCAACCAGGCTGTTCCAGCTGTTCTAAGGGCTAGGTGATGGGGTCAGGGGGCATGGGGTTTGGAGAGCCAGAAAGGGAAAGGCCTTTGATCAGGAAATAGAAGCTAAGTCAACATTTAACACCAGTGAAATGTCCCGAAAAGGGACACTCAGTGCCTACTGGGGCCCAATGGCACACAGGCTACCCAGGCTTGCACCACTGTTTCTCATGCCTCCTTATCCCAGCCAACGTGGCTTTCATACTCTTCTTGCTTCTACGCCCGCTTCTCTCTATTCTCTCAACCTCCATCCTAGGCCAGTTCCTCACATGTCTGGAAAGATTGCAACAGCTTCCTTACTAACTTACTATCCCCAGATTCAACTTTTTATTTTAATACTGGTGTCTGAATTCTCTTTGCCATGTCCTCTGCTTGCATACCTTCAATGACAGGGAGCTCACTATCTTCAGGATAATCCAGTTAATCTTTGATAGTTCTGATAACTAATAATGATGGGATAACTCCTATTAAATTGAACAGTTTGAAATTGCCACTTGTGTGGGACAAAAATAGCCCAGTGGGGCGATTTCATATAGTTCAACTTAATAGGCACTGGGTGCATAGCGTGGCACTATACAATGTATTATCTCCTTTAATCTCCACAACAGCCATGTAGAATAACTCGAATTTCACAGATAACCAGTGAGGTCCAGGAGAAATTAAATAATTTACAGATAGCAAATGACAGGCCCAGACTCAGTCTAGATCTAACTCCCACCTTTAGCACTCTGGAAACTGTGTTCTTAGCTTTTATTATTATTATTTTTTATCCTCACCTGAGGACATTTTTTCATTTTTTGCTCAGATAGAGTGGGAGGGAGAGAGAGGAAGAGAGAGAGAGAGAGAAACATCGACGTGAAAGGGACACATCGAGCGGCCGCCACCCACACGACCAACCAGGGCCGGGGACAAACTGCAACCGAGGTACATGCCCTTAGCGGGAACCGAACCCGGGTCTCTCTGTACCGCAGGCCGATGCTCTAACCGCTGAGCCAAACCGGCCAGGGCTGGAAACTGTGTTCTTATAATAACATATATCTCTGTCCTGCTGGCTTGTCCTGCTCTCTGGACCCTTCCTGGCACACTCACCATCTCCCGACTTCCCCCACCATTGCTATTGGTGAATGGTGGGGAGCCTGTGAGATCTTTCACCCAGCACTGGGTTTCGTGGTGGCCACTAATACGTCACTAGCCCATTCTCATTCAAGCAGGACCTGGATTTCAGAGTCCTGTTCTTTGCAGTAAGGTGCCTCACAAAATACCTCTCCTTGACCCAGGTTCCTTGCTTGCCCCTCTTTCCTTCCTTATTTCCCCGTATTTACCTCCAGAATCAGAGTATGAGCTGCTGTGCCAGGGCTGACCCCATGAAGTAGAATTCGCCCCAGCAGGGTCTGGTGCCAGCCGAGATCTCCCTTTGGGTGTGCTGCCTGTGCAGCTAATTGGGTCGTGCTCTGATGTGGTCTGAAGCCTGCCACTGGGTGTTCTGGTTCTAGACCCTCTTGGGAGAGATTCTGGTGCAGGTCAACGTCAGGCACCGGCTGTGATGACCTCGGGAGCTACAAAGTGATCCACAGTTTGTGACTGCCTCTGTTGGGCCTGGGTGCACGTGGGGGGGTGGGGCAAACTCCATGCCAAGTCTGGCTTCCACTAGCACGGAGCCAGGGGGCAGGTGAGCAAAAGGCCCCCAGCACCCCAAGATCCACCTTCACCTGTAGCTACCTGTTCGGCTCAGTCGCTGAAAGAGCCTCTGGCCGTGCTCGATTACATGAAGTAGGTTCTCAGTGAGTCACCAGGTAGGAGCAAGCGGTGTTTACTAGGTTGATAAAGAATCAAACTTGATGCTTGGCTGGTGTGGCTCAGTGGTTGAGTGTCGACCCATGCACCATGAGGTCGCCGGTTCGATTCCCGGTCAGGGCATATGCCCAGGTTGTGGGTTCAATCCCCAGTGGGGGGCATGCAGGAGGCGGCCAGTCGATGTTCTCTCTCATCGATGTTTCTGTCTCTCTCTCCCTCTCATGTCCTCTCTCTCTAAAATCAATAAAGGAAAAAAAAAATTAAAAAACAACAACTTGGCACCAGTGCTGAGTCTGAGGCCACTCAGCAAAAGTCTTAGGGTACACCAAGGCCAGCCTCTACCGGCTTGCGGCCTGCAGACCTTTGTGATGGGGCAGGGTCTCCGGAAGTCATCAGGATGAGGCCAGCAGAGTTCATCAGGCTAAACCAGACCAAGATTAGGCCGAGTGGAGATAGGGCTCCCTGTGTGTCTCTGCTAATCCTCCTGAGTCTGCCCAGAAAGTCTGCACCGTGGGCCCAGGCTGGACTCCTCTGCAGGGCATGACCTCGACTGAGCAGGGCCATAGGGAGGAGGGAGGTGGGGCTAGTGCATTCCCCCAGGCTGATGTCCTGTGGAGGGGAGTGATAGATCCAGGAAAGATGACATCTGTAGGCAGTGGGAGTGGGACTCAGCACAGGGACCTTGGTGGCTGCTTCTTCAGCCTTCTTGCTGAAGCTACACAGCCTAGTCTCTCCCTGTATGACCTCAGTCCGCTCTGAAGCTCAGAGTCTCAAAATCACCTCTGGACCCAGCAATTCCACTCCTGGGTATATACCCAAGAGAATTGAAAACATGTCCACACAGACTTGTACCCAAAGGTTTATAACAGCCAAAAAATGAAAATACAGTAACCCAAATGTCCATTATCTAATAAATGGATAAACAAAAGGTGATATATCCACACAGTGGAGTATTATATGGCCATTAAAAGGGATAAAGTACTAATATATGCAACAACATGGGTGAACCTTGGAAACATTGTGCTAAGTGAAAGGAGTCAGACACAAAAGGTCAGGTATTGTATGATTCGATTTATGTGAAACGTCCAGAATAGTCAAACCCACAGAGAGATGAAATAGATTAGTGGTTATCAGGGGATAAGAAAATAAATCAGTTGTGGCACAGCATAGAAAATATACTAAAAATCATTGACCTGCACACTTTAAAATGGTAAATTTATGTTATGTGAATTATATCTCAATGAAAAGAATTCTAAAAACTCACTTGTGATTTGAGTCACCTAACTTTTCAAAGCTTTTCAGTTTCCTCACCTGTGAAACTTGGATCTTGGAGTAATGATCATTCTAAATAAATAGTATTCTTCCAGGAGAATCCTTCAGCAGGGCTTGCGGTCAGAAGTGGAGAGGTCAGCCATTCCTGGCTCATCTTTTACTCCAAGCCCATCTGGAGTCATGCAGGAGTGTTAGAGATACATTTATTCAACTCTCTTATTCTGTTTATAGGGGAATCCAAAGCCTTGAGAGAGGACAGACTTTTGAAGGTCACAGAATGAGTCAGTGGCACAGTCAGACCTACAATCCTGTTTTCTTCTATCCAGCAGCACATGTTTTTCTAGACTAATTACTCAAAACAATCTCTCCCAACCCTACTGTTAGCCCTGCTCCCAATGAAAGAAGCTAGATTTCCTTCCACTGACGTTTGAAATCGGGCCCATTACTGTTAGGAGGTGCCCCTCCCCAACCTCGCCCCGCAAACACCAGCTTATGTGTATCTACTCAACAATTAGGACTGAAGGCTTTCAACAGGCTTGCCTTCCTCATGCTGGCACATTGAAAAATGAGGTAAAAGTAGGTTTCCTGCCAAACAGCTGCCTGTTTTCCTGACCAGAACTAAACCTGGTGGGCATACTATGGAAAAGAACCTGGGCTGGGCTTTTTTTTTTTTAATTTTAAAAATGGATAAAATTTTATTCCTATCCTCAGAAAGCTTGAGTTTAAGGAGAGTACAGACATGTAGAAATAATACAACCTAGAATGTAGAAACTCCCACTGGCATGGAAGGAAACCAATAGTTTGGGAGTTTCAAGTAGAAAAAGAGTCTAGTTGGGGCATCAGAGAATCCATGAAGGGAATGACATTGGACCTGGTGGTAAGGGACAAGCAGAGGGCACAGCAAGAATAAAGATGCAGATGCCAGAAAGGATGCAAACCACTAGTGTGGGGCTTAGAGTATAAGCAGAGAAATTGTGAAAAACAAAGTAAGAAGACGTATTGGGGCCAAGTACTGGAGAGCTATTAATGCCAAGATTCTTAAAAATTGCTCAGTTTCTGAGGGATGGGTGGGAGTAGGGATAGGCACTCTTGAATACTCTGACATAGGATTGGAGAACAAAATTAGCATTATTTATCATTTAGACTGCTGCAAGCTTTTTGGGCCTGGGATTTCAATTCTAGATATTTTTACTAAGAAATACAAGGATCCTGGCCGGTGTGGTTCAGTGGTTGAGCGTCGACCCATGCACTAAGAGGTTGCCAGTTCGATTCCCGGTCAGGGCACATGCCCAGGTTGTGGGCCCGATCCCCAGTGGGGGGCATGCAGGAGGCGGCCAGTCGATGTTCTCTCTCATCCCTGTTTCTATCTCTCTCTCCCTCTCTGTTCCTTTCTCTCTAAAATCAATAAAGAAAAAAATTTTAAAAAGAAAAGAAATATAAGGATGTTCATTACAGCATTATTCAGAATACTAAAAAATTAGAAACAACCTAAATATCTAACTCTAGAGCAGTTGTTCTCAATCTGGGTGATTTTGCTCCCAGGAGACATTTGGAAATATCTGGAGACATTTTTGGTTGTCACAACTTGAGGGAGGTGCTCCTGGCATCTCGTGGGTAGACACCAGGGGTGTTGCTAAAATCCTACAATGTACAAGACGACGTCCCATAACAAAGAATTATCTGGCCCCAATTGTCAACAGTGCCAAGGTTGAGAATATATATATATTTATATATTCACTTATATATATTCTCCAGGAAAATATTTAAATATACAAAAAGTATTGGCAATGGTAAAATCTGGGATTATGTTTGATTTTAATTTTTTCCTTTGTGTCTTCCAATTTTAATCAAGAATATATGGACTCTTGCCCTGGCCGGTTTGGCTCAGCGGTTAGAGCATCGGCCCGTGGACTGGAGAGACCTGGGTTCGGTTCCCGCTAAGGGCACGTACCTCGGTTGCAGTTTGGCCCTGGCCCCAGTTGGGGTCGTGTGGGTGGTGGCCACTTGATGTGTCTCTCTCACATCAATGTTTCTGTCTCTCTCTTCCTCCCTCTCTCCCTCCTGCTCTATCTGGAGACAAATGCAAAAATGTCCTTGGGTGAGGATTAAAAAAAAAAGAATATATAGGAGTTTGTATTAGTTAGGGTTCTGCAGAGAACTAGCTCATGCAGATATAAAGGCCAAGGAAGTCCCACAATCTGCCCTCTGCAAGCTGGAGAACCAGGGAAGCATTGGTATAATGTAGCCGGCGTCTGAAGGAAGGCCTGGGAACCTGCAGGGCCAATGGTGTAAGTCCTGGTCTGAGTCCAAGAAACAGGAGTGCCAGTGTCCAAGGGCAGGAGAAGGTGAATGTCCCAGCTCCGGAAGAGGGCAAATTCACCCTTCCTCCACCTTTTCGGTCTGTTCAGGCCCTCAGTGGATTTGTTGGTGGCCCTCTGGGTATCCCTTAGCCCAATTAAGTTGGCACATAAAATTAACCATCATAGACTTCTAATTAAAAGAAAAAATTTACTGAGCACCAGGGATGTGCCAGGCAGCATTGCAAGGCCTAGGGAATCAGCCCAGCTCTCGCGGAACTCACAGTATAAAGGTGAAGACATGGAAACAAAGAACAAACAAGATGATTGCTAACAGTAATAGATGCAATAAAGGAAATGAATAGGATGACATGACAGACAGGAGCTGGGGATGGGAGCAGTTGGGAGCTACTCGGGATAAGACACTAGGGATGCTGAGCATGAGCTGAGACCTTTGAGACCTTAAGGCTGAGGAGGAGATGGTGTATGAAGAGCTGGGAAGAGCATTCCGGACAGAGGGCTGGCATCAGTTACCGTGGGAGTGTTTGGAGAAGTTCAGGTTGCTACATGGCCTGCCCAGCCCAGGGGGTACATAGTGCTGAATGGGTGCAGTACCCTAAGGATTTATTATACTCTGCAGCAAAGGAAGCAATCACTTTCCATTAAAGTCCATTTACAAAGTTAAAGTACCAGCCAATCTACAATCCCGCATTCTTCAGTGTTTACAATGTAGCAATGCTGGGCTCTAGCAGATATACTCAGGGAGGCTCAAGTAGGCTTCACCTGCGAAGAAAGTGTCCTCCCCTAGTGTGTTGGGGGGGCACTTCAGTAAATTTGGAGCTAATAACATCTAGACTATTGTGTGCATTTCTGACCGACAATCCAAGAAGGTAGAGACTGTGCCCCAAAAGCATATTAAAGTGCCAAGAGCAAGATGGAACAGGGGGAGGTTGATAGATTTTAAATCAAGTGAGGCCTCCACAGAACAATAGAAACTAAAATGTTCACTGGGGATTACCTCTGAGTAGCAGGATTATGAGTTACTAATGGTCTGCTCCTTTTCTACAGTGAATATGTATTTTATAATAAAAGGAAAACCCTGAGAGCTGCTGTATTTATGAGGGCCCTTCGAATTCTAAAATGAGAGAATCTTTGCAATCTAAAGCTGGGAAAGACTTTGATGCAGAGATTGTGAGGTCGGGGCCCACAGGTGCCAGACCCACACTGTACACGAGAGAAGCCTTCTGAGTGGTGAGCCTGCCACGTGAAGCCCCAAACTGGGGAGGTCCTGGGGGAGGGGGCGCGGAGGGGGCGGTGAGGGGCCAGGGGATGGGAGCTGGGTGGGCAGTCCCTTGAGTTCTAATCATTCCTGCTTTGGAGGAAAGAGAACCCAGTTATTAGATCTTCTGATTCTCCAAGAGAAGCCAGACAAATCTCAGCAGTAAATGTGGGTTTCCAGGTCAGCTGTTGTAAAACACCACACGGGGCAGAGAAAACACATCTGCAGCAGTGGGTGGTCCCTGGGCCACCACTTTGCAGCCCCACTTCAGTGTTTTGTTTTGTTTTGTTTTTGTTTTTACTTGAACTCAATTCCAGCTCTATGCAGAAATCTCTTCTCAGTTATTAGTGAACCAAGGTGAAAAAATAACTCTCACCTTCTCCCATCCGGGGCCCAGTAGCATCTGGAACACTGATCCTCATAATCCTTGTTCTTGGGGAATATTAAAGATTTAATCTCCCAAGCTCACTCCCCGCCCTATGCAGCCATATCCATCACAGACAAGACCCAGAGAAGTCCAGGTGGAGCAGAACGCATCCTGGCGCAGTATTGCCACAAACGGCAAAACTGTCCTCAGAAGGCCACTCTCAGCCCCTCCGCAGAAGTAACCGTTGAACTCCCCAGCCATGGGTGAGGTGACGGCAGAGGAGGTGGAGAAGTTCCTGGACTCGAATGTCGGCTTTGCCAAGCAGTACTACGACCTCCGCTACCGAGCTAAGGTCATCTCAGACCTGCTGGGGGCCAAGGAGGCAGCTGTGGACTTCAGCAGCTACCACCCGCTGAGCAGCGTGGAGGAGAGTGAAATCATCTTCGACCTCCTGCGGGACTTTCAGGAGAACTTGCAGACTGAGAAATGCATCTTCAATGTCATGAAGAAGCTGTGCTTCCTGCTGCAGGCAGACCGCATGAGCCTGTTCATGTACAGGGCCCGAAACGGCATCGCAGAGCTAGCCACCCGACTCTTCAACGTCCACAAAGACGCTGCCCTTGAGGAGTGTCTGGTGATGCCCGACTCGGAGATCGTGTTCCCCCTGGACATGGGCGTGGTGGGCCACGTCGCACACTCTAAAAAGCTCGTCAACGTCCCCAGCACAGAAGAGGTACCGTCTTCCCCCTACGAGGGAGGGCAGGGAGGCATTAGTTCTTGGGTTCTGGGGTACCAGTGGGGTGGGGAGCTGCTGGCCACCAAGACTGGGCTGGTGATAACGTGGTCCTTCTCTTTATTCATTTATGACTTTTTATTTGGGAAAAAGAACTTAACAGTTGAGTTTTAAAAACAGTAAAGACCTTTGTATCGTCCATCTAAATTCCCAATTGTTCACATTTGCTTTATATCTCCATTTTTGCTGATCCGTTCGGGAGTCAATCAGAGACAACATACCCTTTTAGTCCTAGGCACTTTGCTGTGTATTTCCAGAACAAGGAAGATCTTACATATCCACAGTACAATGATCAAATTCAGGAAATGGAACATTGATGCAATACTACTATCTAACAGACAGTCCATGTTCCATTTGCCAATTGTCTTAACTGGACCCTAGAGCCCGTCTCTTCCGTCTCCTTGCATCTGTAAGAGTTCCTCAGTCTGTCTTTGTTTTCCATGATGCGGATGTTTTTTAGGGTACAGGTCAAATATTTCACAGGAATGTCCCTCCATTTGGGCTTATCTGACGTGTCTTCATGATTCGATTCGGGTGCCGTGTTTGTGGCAGGATATCACAGAGGTGATGTGTTTTTCTTCACGCGTTACATCAGGAGACACAGGATGCAGTCTGTCTCATTACTGGGAATGTTAACATTGATCACTTGGTTGAGCCCTTGGCTCTTTCTTCTAAGAGTCCAGTGTTCTGTGGGATTCTACTGGCAGCTCTGATAAAGACCTCTTTGATCTCCTGGGGCAAATCCCTTAAATGAAGTTCTCCCCTTAGCCCTCTGCCAGGGCCAACTCCTACCGTTCCTTCAGATTTCAGTTTAAAGGTCATTTCCTCATGGAGGCCATCCCAGATCCCTCTGTTACAATCTCCTTCCTAACACCAGCTCTCACAATAAATAAGCCTGAGGTCAGGGACCATGCCTGCCTTATTCTCTAGTCTATCAGGGGACCCAGAATCCAGCAAATGTCTGGCACAAACCAGGTGCTCAGTGAACACTTGGCACAAAAGGCTCACAACCACGTGGTTATGCCATACTGCTGAACCTTGGACAACATGGTTTGAACTGCGTGGGTTCTAAAAATCCATGTATAAGTGGACCCATGCAATTCAAACCCGTGTTGTTCAAGGGTCAACTCTAACTCCTTTAACACCTGTCTCACCCGAAAGACTGTTTGCCCCATGATGGCAAGGCCCATGTAGGTCTCATTTACTGCTGTACTGGCCAAGCTGGAGCCTGTGTTTGGTCATTTCCAAGATCCAGCCTTGATATCTGTGTCTTCGTGTTCCCCTGACCTCGGCCGTTATTTCAAATTAAGGATTTTAAGGTTAAAAGGAGGGCAGGGAGGGGCCTTCAGAGATCAGTTCATCCAACTGACTTTATTTAATGAAGGAGAAGCCTGAAGCTAGGAGAGCTTAGAAGGGGCTTGATCAACGCCACTAAGGAGTTCGGGCAGAGCCAGGGCTTCACATCCACAGACGCAGAATTCAACCACATCATCTTTTTGACTTGGGTTCCTTGGCAAGATAAGAAGCACAGACTTGGGCGTGTGTGGGAAATGGTTTTCTTTGAAACACACAGGGCTGGACCACCCATGGGATTCCTCTCTCCCTCATCTCCTCTTGGACATCCAGAGCTGGTGCTAACAGGTCTGTACCCAGGGCGCTTTCCTGGGGACTCACCTAGAACCGGATTGCAGTGTGTTCTCCCTTCAAGTCTCTCTAGACTTTCATGGTAGCCAACATGGATTGTCACAGTCTTATGACATACTCTGATTATACCTGTTTCACAGATGATGAAACTGAAACCCAGAAAGTTAGTTAAGTAATTTGCTCGGAGTCATGCTGATAGAAAGTGGCAGCGTGGGAATTTGAATCCAGGTACTCTGGCCTGTGCCTACACTCTTCACTGCTCTGCTATTCTACACCAGGACATCCTTATCTGTAAGACACAGCCCTGGCCTGGGTGCTGTTTACCAAAGTCACTTCAAATCATACGGCAGAAAGTTAAGATGGTGAACTTTGAGGTCAGATCTGGGTGTGAATCATGACTCAGTCACATTCTCAGACTATGGCCTTAGCAAATTATGTAGCTTGTCTGGGCTCACATCCTAATTTATAAAATAGGGTGAGAATACCTACTTCACAATGCTGTTGTAGGAGTAAACAGAACTATGTCTCATCTAGCGGGGTTCTGGGAACATTATAATGGCTCAGAGTGGCACAGGATGCCCGGTTTCATTTATAACATAAACAAAGAATATTTTAGTACAAGTATGTCCTGTATACTATTTAGGACATACTTATACTACAAGGCACTTATTTACCTGAAATTCAAATATTACTAGGCATCCCGTGTCTATCTGCCAAATCTGGCAAACCTCCTTGCCATTCAATATTTGTTTGCACATGAATTCTTTTTTTTTTTTTTTTTCAAACAATTGGTATTGACCAAATTTCATTTTCTGCCAGGACAGTGGCCATCTGAACCCTGAGATAAATGTATTTCTTTCTTTTTTAAAAAAATAGATATTTTTATTGATCTTTATAGAGAGAGGAAGGGAGAGGGAGAGAAAGAGAAACATTGATGAGAGAGTAGGGATTGAGCCCGCATCCCGGGCATGTACCTAGACCGGGAAATCGAACCAGCAGCCTTTTGGTACATGGAACAATGCCCAACCAACTGAGCCACACTGGCCAGGGCGCATATTACTTTCTTTACCCTTTCTCCTATTGGGAAAGCATGAGAACTGTCTCTTCTTGTCTTATTTACCACTGGTTTCTGGCACCTAGTCCAGAGCCTGGGACAGGGTGAGTACTCAGTCGTTTATTGAGTGAATGAACAAATGACGGCCCTTTCCAAGTTGACTGTGACATTGTGCTTTACAATCAGAAAGCTATATGTGGTGTTTCTCTCAGTTCCTGACACAGAGCTCCTAAATCCCTTGGAATTTCCAGGGTGATGGGTGTGCTTTTTTTCTAATGAGGCAATTCTTGGTGGGCTCCAGGACGGGGCCTGGTCAGCAGAAAGACCAAGCCATGATTAGATGCATGAATTAGATGCTTTCATCCCCACCTCCACCCCCCCTCCCCATTTTCCAGAAAGGGGAGAAGGGCTGGAAATGAGTATAATCAATTCTGCCTACATACTGAGACCTCCATAAAAATCCCGAAAGTACTAGGTGCAGAAAGCTTCTGAGTTGGCGAACACATACGTCCACATGCCAGAAGTGGGGCCCTCCCCAAGGTCATGGGGACAGAAGCTTCTGTGCTCAGGACCCTCCCAGGCCTTGCCCTATATATCTTTCCATGTGCCTGTTCATCTGGGTCCTTTATTCTATAGCAAACCTGTAAACTCAAGTAAGCGCTTCCCTGTGTTTTGTGAGCTGTTCCAGCAAACTGTCCAACCCAAGGGGGGGTTGTGGGAACCCCAGTACAGCTGGTCAGTCAGAAGCACAGGTGACAACCTGGGCCTTGCTATTGGGGTCTGAAGTGGGGGCAGTCTTACGGGCCTGAACCCTCAACTTGTGGGATCTGACGCAAGATCCAGGTAGTGTCGGAACTGCATTGCATTGCGGGCCACTCAGCTGGTGTCGGAGAACTGGTCGATGTTGGAGAAAACATCCACACATCTGGTGGCAGGGTGGCATCAGGAATGTGGTAACAAGCTGGGAGTAAAGGAAAACAGTGAGTTTTTCCTACACACGACAAATCCCACTTCTGAAGACCAAACCTGAGAGGACTGTCTTTTCAAAGACTCCTACACCTCTTGTCCTGCTTTCCTGCTGTCCTCCTCCTCCTACGAGACCCGGAGCCCCGCACTCAGGATCAGAAGGAAACTTCAAGTAGAACCTGGTCCAACACTCCATTTTTACCAAAGAGGAAACTGAGGCCTCGAGAGGTTTCAACTACTGACAATGTACTGATTGGCCCCTGGAGCCACTCAGAGGACAAGTCTCTCCCTCCCTGGGGCTCCAGGGTACCATGCATCCCATGGGGGAACCCTACATTACGGTTTGAATTGTGGGTTCATGTTTTACGTGATGTCCCCGCTACACTGTGAAACCGCAATGAGGACAACCTCATCTTTCTTACTAGTCTTGGCGTATCCAATGCCTCTTGCAGAGCCAGCGCTCAGTAAATATGAATGAATCAATCAGTGTATCAATGAATGAATGAAGTGGCTACACCACTTGCCAGCAAGGGAATCGTCTAGAGAACAGTGACAGTTCTAGGTGGCAGGTTGATATGAGAGCTAATGAGACAGTATATATAAGTTGTCTGGCTCTGGACCTAGTACATCATTACTATTCAATAGTAGATCTCATCATAAGACACAATGAAACTTGGCACTGTGAATGTTTGAAAACAGGAATTGAAGCCCAGCTGTGTGGCTCAGTGGTTGAGCATCGACCCATGCACCAAGAGGTCGCCGGTTCGATTCCCGGTCAGGGCACATGCCCAGGTTGTGGGCCCGATCCCCAGTGGGGGGCATGCAGGAGGCATGTTCTCTCTCATCGGTGTTTCCATCTCTCTCATCGATGTTTCCATCCCTCTCTCCCTCTCCCTTCCTCTCTCTCTAAAAATCAATAAAGAAAAAAAAATTTTTAAAGAAAATAGGAAGCTGGGAATGAGCAGCAGTGTTGCATTGCATTAGAATACAATCTAAAACCTGTACAGTGGCCTCCAAGGCCCTGCCAGATAGGCCCTGCCCATGTCTCTGACTTCCTGGCCCTCCACTCTCCCTCTCCCTCCCTGTGCTTCAACCACTCTGGTCTTTCTGTTTCTCAGATCATTGCCATGCCCCAGTCTTTGCCTTCCTGCTTGCAATATGCTTCACTTGCCTGGCTCCTGTGATTCCTCGTTCTCAGAACTGCCTCTTCAGAGAAGCCTCCCTGGCCACCTTTACTAACTCAAGTGGCTTCAGCCTGCCATCCCTTCCATCATTCTATAGCATCGCCTACTTTTTCTCCTTCAAAGCAGTTACACAACCTGGAGGCAGAATGCTTAGTGGTTTGCCCACTTTTCGTTTGTCTGCCCCGTTTGTCTGCCTTTCCCATTTCACCAGGGAAAGAAGATTACCCATCTCGTTCACTGCTGTAGCCCCAGGGTCTAGAACAGGACCTACCATATTTACAGCAGGTGCTCTGTTAATGCCGACTGAACAAAGGAAGACTAGGGCTTTCCCTAGCTGAGTGTCTGATTCCTGGGCTTTAAAATAAACAGTCTGGCCTGGCCAGTGTGGCTCAGTGGTTGAGCGTCGACCCACGTACCAAGAGGTCATCAGTTTGATTCCTGGTCAGGGCACATGTCCAGGTTGTGGGCCAAATCCCCAGTGGGGGCATGCAGGAGGCGGCCAGTCGATGTTCTAGCTCATCAATGTTTCTCTCTCTCTCTCTCTCTCTCTCTCTCTCTCTCTCTCTCTCTCTCTCTCTCTCCCTCTCCCTTTCTAAAACCAATAAAAGGGGAAAAAATTAAAATAAAATAAACAGTCTGAGCTAAATGGCTTCTAAGGCGCCTTCTGCCTCTGATAATCTGAGGTTCTATGACACGGTCCAGAACAGTGGTTCTCAACCTGTGGGTCGTGACCCCTTTGGGGGTCGAACAACCCTTTCACAGGGGTCGCCTAAGACATAAGAGTAGCAAAATTACAGTTATGAAGTAGCAACAAAAATAATTTTATAGTTGGGGGTCACCACAACATGAGGAACTGTATTAAAGGGTCGCGGCATTAGGAAGGTTGAGAACCACTGCTCTAGAACACTTTACATGCTGAAAATGTATGGATGATAATGATTGTGCAAACGCCAGTCAACTAGTAGCTGTGTTATTTGTGAGGGGAGTTCCAGGGCTGGGAACTCAGAGGGAGAGAGGGCTCTGGTGGATTTAGTAACATCTGCCTCAGAGGCAGGTGAGGACCAAACATTGCTTTCCCTGGTAGAGGTGAAGTGAATATTGCAAGACTGAACTGACATCCTGAAATGAATCTGAGCATGCCCCACCCAGACCTGGGTTCAGGGATTCATCCGTGTCCTTGGAGAATGACATGGAAAATGCTTTGTGGCTAATGCTCTTTAGAGATTTTGTTCAGTCTGCCAGTGCTAACGCAAGTACAGCATGACAGTCTTCTCTTAATTCCTTTACCCTTCACCCGGTTTGAGACCGCTTCGTTGACAATAATGCCCTTGCCAGTGTATTTAATCCCACTCCACCTGGAAGACATCCAACGATGCGGAGATCTCACTCCAAATTTCCGAATGGTGGACAAGATTCTGCACACTCATTACTTGTAAAACTCTCTGAATTGGCTCTATGAAATACCTTTGCATTCTCAGAATAGCATGAACTGTGTATGTCTGGGCTGGCAAGTGTCCCAGGCAATGCTGACAGTTGTTAAACCTTGCAGTGCTACCAGGAAACAAAGATAGATTTGGATTTAAGACAATGCAGGATCTGTCTTCTCTTTCTGACCACACAGACTGCTCCGCCCTATACTGGTCTCCCAGGCTGCTTTAGGGGTGGGGTAGCGGGGTGTGGTCCTCTGTATTCTCACCGCCTTGAGCCATCCACTATGTCCTGTATTACTATTATGGATTTACCAATGAACTGGCCTGAAATTTAGTCTCCCCCGCATCCCCAGTGTTTAGCATAAGGCCTCCTTAAGATATGTGGAATGGGCCCAGCCGGTTTGGCTCAGTGGATTGAGCATCGTCCCATGGACTGAGAGGTCCTGGTTCGATTTCTGGTCAGGGAACATGCTCGGGTTTCAGGCTCAATCCCCAGTGGGGGGCATGCAGGAGGCAGCCAATCAATGTTCTCTCTCATCGATGTTTCTATCTGGGGTTTAACTGTCATCACCACAAGAGAGCCTTCTCTACACCTTCTTCCCCAGGCAAAATCAACCCCTCTTGCCCCCATCCCAGGGTTCCCATGTGCTTTCTCTTTATTCTCTTGTCAACAGAGACTAGCAAGCTCCCCCACCCCACCCCTACCATGGGCACCTGGGGCTCTGGGGTGTTATATTATCTTTGCTCTTCATCTGCCCACCCACGCTTGTCTCTCTGCCTTCTTTCAGGATGAACATTTCTGTGACTTCGTGGACACCCTCACAGAGTATCAGACTAAGAACATCTTGGCTTCCCCCATAATGAATGGGAAGGATGTGGTGGCCATAATCATGGCTGTTAATAAAGTGGATGGACCCCACTTCACCAAGAGAGACGAAGAGGTAAGAATGCTTTAGACACTGCTGGGGTGGCTGTGCTAGCCCCTTCTCCCAGCTCATGAAGTCCTCTGAACCCTGCTGTTCAGCTTGGCCTCGGTTCCCCCATCTGTAAGACAAAGCAGTTAGTCCAATGCTCTCTGAGGGAGGCAGGACAGGATCATGGTTAAGACTGTGGGCTTTGGAGCCAGGAATGTAGGGATGATTGTTCTGGCTCTGCTAATATCTAGCTGTTTGAATTGGGCAAGTTACGTAATTTGCCTGAAACTCTGTGTTTTTGTTTTTTATTTTTTGTAAGAAAAAATGACGTGGGGCTCTCCCTAGCTGGGTGTCTCATTTCTGGGCTTTAACACAGTTTTAAAATGGGGATTGAAAGGAAGGGTTAGTAACTTTTTAAAGGGTAAAGGTAAAAGCTTGCAAAAGGCGGAAATTGAAAAATGGTGTTGCTTGCATGACCTTTGCTCAGCCTTCTGTTGAGTATGGACTATCTGGATTGTCCGCAAGGCAAAGGATCACCCAGCAGATGCAGGACCAGATACCAGACCAGTCCAACTGCAAAGTGGACAATGGGCCAGGCAGAGTACGTCAGCAGGAACTGACAGAAGCTAAAAGTAGAGTATATAACCTACACCCCAACTGTTATTCGAGGCTGAACCCTTTTTGGCTCAGCCTGCCTGCACCCAGGCACATGCAATAAAGCCATTTTGCTCTACATTGGCCTTGTGTTGTGGATGTGCTCTCCCACCAGCTCAGACCTTTTAGGGATTATTTTAGTCTTCAGTTCTTGGGGTACTTGCCGTGATCAGTTAAGATAACATACATAAATGACTTATCACAGGGACTGCAAACTCAATAAACAGTAGCTGTTTTTCATGAATGCATTCCTAGCAACATTGCTGTTCTACATTCTGTGAGTTTTATACTCTTATAATGAATGCATCATGCTATGAGGCAGCATTCCATGGTCCATCTGCTCAAATTGTCTCTGATGAAGCTTTTAAAATATTCAGGCATTGCTGATGGGGGAAGTGGCCAGAGGAGGGATTTCTCCTTCTCATCTATTTCCCTGCATGCTCTTTGATTTTCAGATTCTTCTGAAGTACCTCAATTTTGCAAATCTAATTATGAAGGTGTTCCACCTGAGTTACCTGCACAACTGTGAGACTCGGCGTGGCCAGGTAAGGGGTTTGACTCATGGAAATGGACTGGACACGTTTTCTTCTTTTTTACTGAAGCATTGATGTGATCAGGCTGGAAAGGCAGGTGGTAATAAAAGTGCTTGAGAACCATCATGCACTCTGCCCAACACTCCTGGTGTCATGAGGTAGTGGATGTTTATAAAGCTCTATTCCAGAGTGATTATATGAACAAGTTTACAAGTCAGACGGCTTGGATTTGAATTCCTCCTAAGCCACTTATTAGCTCTAAGACCTTGAGCAAACCATTCATTCCCTCCAAGCTTCAGTCTCCCCATTTGAAAAATGGGGATAATTATGGTCCCACCCTCAGAAGATTATTGCACAGTAAATGAGACGATGTATGCCGGGCACTTGTGCTCAGTCAGTGTTTGTTATTATGATTCTCTTTAACAACCTATGAGATAGAAGAAGTGGCAAGAGTTGTTAGCTGGCCAGTTATTTCACCTCCCTGAACCCCAGTTTCTCTGTCTGTAAAATGAGGAGGATTATCTTGTCTCTGTCCCAGCATTACTGTGAGGATTAAATGAGATCAACTCGAGAGAACGTGACAGACTTGCCATTATTCTCTCGCTCAGAGAGCTGCTGCTTTGTGCCTTGAACACTCGGGCTATGTTTTGGTGTTTCTTCAGATACTGCTGTGGTCTGGGAGCAAAGTCTTTGAAGAGCTTACGGACATCGAGAGACAGTTCCACAAAGCCCTGTACACAGTCCGAGCCTTCCTCAACTGCGACAGATACTCTGTGGGGCTCTTGGACATGACCAAGCAGAAGGTGAGAGGAGCAGACCTCTCCAAGAACAGGAGGAATATACACCAAGGGAGCCGACCTGTGTCACTCATTCAGCTGCATGGGGACAGGCTGGGAGGAGGTGGATAGCTGTGGAAAGGTTTTCATGGTTTTATACTGAAGAGAGGAGCACTGACATTTAAAGGGGAAAAGTCGATCTAGGGCATGGGTGAGTAAAAAAACACCTGTCAGCTAGAAAAGAGTGTCTGTGAGGAGAAGGCTTATGAGTTGGTGTTGATGAGTGATAAAGAAGTTCCTATGGCAGGTGAAAGTCCAGAAAGAAGAAAGTTGTCAACTTCAGGAATTCTCAGAAAATGTACTCAAAGCCCGGCAAAGGCCTCTCCTGCGGTTTGGAGAGCCCAGGGCTGCCCCAGGCAGTGGACGGCCTGGTTCCTCAGGATGCTCAGGGGCCAGGTGTGCCCCAGGTACACTGCCCAAGGAAAAGGAGCCCGATAAGGCCCCTCGCATTGTTTTTCAGCGAGGTTTTTCCAAGCTAACTCTCACATTGCTCTTTCTCGGTCTCTGCCTCCTGAGCCTCATCATTTTCTGCCTTGGAACAGACTTCCAGAGTTATTCAGATTTGTGGTTTCCTATCCCAAAGGTCCAAGGTGCAAGATTGCTGTTAGTTTCATTCTTATGCCTGGTCACACGGAGCGTGGTGCACAGAGCAACGGAGACTCTCCAAACAGTTGGCTGAATGAATAAATGAATCGCAGAATCTGGGCTTGGAAAAGATCTGGTGTAGCAATAAACCCTTTGATAATCCTTCAGCAAATAGCATATGAATGGATTCATACAAAGGAATGGTCCTTTTTTAAATCAAAAGAATTTCTGAGTAGTTGAATTCAAAAGGTGCCCAATTTGCACCCGAAGGGATCTGCCCCTGGTGCAGGCTGCTCTGTGCTGAGCATCTGCCCTGTTCCTTTTGAACTCCCTCTGCAAAGGGAAAGTCACCTTTCAGCAGGAATATTCTAACTTAGTCATCCCCCAAACACGGAACAACCTAGCAATTAGAGGTGGGTTGGGCTAAGATCACTCTAAGAACCCATCCCCCGGGTAGCTAAGCTCTTACCTGAGCTATTGACTTGAAAGAAGTCAATAAACCCATTGAATTATACACTTTCACTGGGTGGATTGTATGGTATGTGAATTATATCTCAGCCAAGCTGTTTAAAAATAAAAGAAAGCAGCCCTGGCCAGCGTGGTTCAGTGGTTAGAGCATCGGTCCACACACTGAAGGGTACGTACCTGGGTTGCAGGTTCGATTCCCAGCCCCAGTTGGGGTGCATTTGGGAGGCAACTAATCTATGTATCTCTCTCACATGGATGTTTCTCTCTCTCTCTCCCCCCTCCCTCCCTTCCACCCTCTCTAAAAATCAATGGAAAAAATATCCTTAGGTGAGGATTAACAAAACATAAAAATAAAAAAATATGAGAGAGAAAGAGAGAGAGGAAGGAAGGCATAAACACACCCCACTTTTCACCAACCCCTTGCTGACAACTTCTGCTTCTCCTTGGGACAGTCTCAGAGCCACTCAGTGTTTGACACAGACAGTGTCAGCCCAGAGTACTTGTCCTTCTGGGCTCCTCTGACCTCTGTGTGCTCCTTCCATTACTGTTCTGGTTCTCAGCCCATCCATCTTACTCTAGTCACTCGAGTGCTCGATCGTTTCTTCCAGGAGACTGTAAGTTCCTGCAGGGCACAGTCTTCTCCTCTCTGTACCTGGCAGCAAGCATATTGTATGGCTCAGGTAGAGCCCGAGCATGTTCCACGCAGCACTGCATTCCATCCTGTTGCCAGTAGTCAAGAGAAATCGGACTCCCTTTTCTTGTCCTCTGGATGATACTAGAATAGGCAAAATTGATCAAATAACAGAGAGAGGCCAAGAGCAGAAGGGCTTGGCTTCCTACCCACCATCACCCAGCACTGATCTATCACTGTCCTGAAAAATTAACAAATGAACAGAGAGAGCACCGGAGGGCAGAGGCCTCTCTACCAGGCCCAGTCTTGACCCCTTGCAAGCTGCGTAGCCCCGCGTGCTGAGGGGCAGCTGAGGGGCAGCAGGAAGAGCCTGTGGCAGTGCCCCAGACGGTCCCTTCCACTGAGTCTGAGTGATGGTGCAACGCCTTTGCTGGCCCGTTTCTCTCCTCTCTGCCCGTGTCTTTCCCAGGTGTCTTAGATATCATCTCTCTTTTTGAATCCCAGATACAAATCTATCTATCCATACTTGGCACCATTGTTTTTTCTTTCTTATTTGGAAATATGTATATATTTTTCCTGATTACAAAAGCAATACATTTGACTATGGAAGAACTGCTAAATAAATTATTGTCTCGTTCCAATCATCCAGAGGAAACCAGTTGTTACCGCTTTGTTGTGAATTCTTTGAGAGCATTTTCTATGTATAATTAAACATTTGGGTTACATGATCTATATTTTTGTTACAAGAGCATAATTGTTACTAGCAGTACTATAATTGATTTAATAAGTCCCCTCTTATTGGACACTTAGGTTGTTTCCAACTTGTCGCTATTATAAGTGACAGTGCAAGGGACATTGTTTTAGCTAAACCTTTCATTATGTATTTTCAAGACATGTAATTATTGTTTCCCTCTTTCCTAGGAATTTTTTGATGTGTGGCCAGTCCTGATGGGTGAGGCTCCAGCCTACACTGGTCCCAGGACTCCAGATGGAAGGGTAGGTTTCTCTCTGGCCTGTTCAATACGAGAAACTGTTTAATGACATGCAAATGTAAAGCACTATAAAAACGGCTGACTTTTTTTTTTATCACTTGGGTATTTACCTTCTCTGGGTTGGGTTGTCTCCCTTAAAGTTATAATTTCTCACTGTTGCCAAGTCCTATCATTTGCAAGGTTCTTTAATACCTTGTGGGAGTTTCACAGTAACACAGAAATGTTGACTAAGAAGGAATCGACATTCTCATTCCTCAAAAGATGACACAGCCCCAGAAAGGTCAAGCAACTGGCTCAGGAATCCACCCAGCAGCAGTTCAGAATTGTAGACAATTAGACTTGGAAATATCCTTAATATCTAATTGAGAGTACATAAATTGCTAGCCAGAGGCCAATTACAGTGAATAAATAAACTTCTTTGGCTGCATACATTTAAAAATACTTTTACTTAAAAAAATGGAATTGGTAACTTAGTACTTAAAAATCAAGACATTTCCCATAAATACCTGTATTCTCAATTTCTTTTGAAAAGGTAGGAGATCAGTCAAAACTGGACCCACAACCCCGCAGGTACATTTGACTGGAGCTGAGCGCAGCTCCCTGTTTGGAATGTGGCCCGAGCTCTCTGGTCTGCCTCTGTTCCCGCCTGTGAACACCTGAACCCCTGCTCACATTGTTGTTTCTGCCAGGCCTCCAGGCATTTGAGTTGGTGATTGCTGTTTTCATACCATTGCCTTTTTCCAGATGAGGCACATACACTTTAGAGAAGCTGAAGTAATATGTGTGGGAACGTGGAACCGATGCAGGGTAAACAGATGGCCTATAAACGTGGGCACTCAAACGGCCTATAAAACCTGTGCAATGACTGAATGACCTTAGCTGGGGCCAAACAGGGTCAGTAAGCAGCAGGGTCATACTCTGAATTGAGTTGTAATCCAGTGCTCTTCCCACAGCCCTTTATCCTGTCTGAAAAGGTATGTCAGTTTCTTCTGGGAGGCTTGATCCCACCCAGCCAACCCTAACTCTACCCAAAATAAAGGTATTTATGTGTGTGTGTGTGTGTGTGTGTGTGTGTGCGCGCGCGCGCACGTGTGTGTGTATGTATGATACACTTTATTTAGTCTTTTTTTTTTTTTCTTTATTGATTTGAGAAAGAGAGGAAGGGAGAGGGAGAGATAGAAACATCGAGGAGAGAGAACATCGATTGGCCGCCTCCTGCATGCCCCCCACTGGGGATCGGGCCCACAACCTGGGCATGTGCCCTGACCGGGAATCGAACTGGTGACCTCTTGGTGCATGGGTCGATGCTCAACCACTGAGCCACACCAGCTGGGTGACTTTATTTAGTCTTAATTCAAACTCTGGGAATTCAAAATGAACACCTTTACCTGTGAGCTTTATTTACACACCAGAAGAGATTTCAGTTTTGGAAGCTACACGATCGCCTGTGCTTTATCCAAAATGACCTTTATAACCTGCTGTTGTCCAGGTTCAAACTATTCTTTTACAAGTTCACGGTTTCATTTGGGAAGGCTGAGTCTTCAACGATGGCATCCTGTACCACTGTCAACAAAGATCTGGGTACACTTTTCCTGTTTAAGTACAACTTTTCATGTTGGCATAGCTGACGTTATGAGTTTTTCCTCAAGAATATGAGCTGGAATCATATCTTCTGGAAATTTAGAAGGGGAGGAACTGGAATAGAGATCACCATAGCTTTCAGACACCACCAGCTTCAACTAACTTCCGTTTCCTTGGCGGCTTTGATAGTCAGCTCTCTGAACTAAGCCCTGAGGTCAGAGGTCATCTCGAACTCCAGGATGGCCAGAGAAATGTCGAGCTCTAACTTACCCGGCTCTTCACCCTCGAGCACCCCAATCTTTAAAATTGAACTGAACAGGATGTTTTCTCACTGAGTGCCAGCCCAGGAAGAGCTGCCCATCATTTGATCAATTCAAGAAGTTTTGATTTCCCTGAAGTAACTAGTACACTAACAGCTCAGACTTTTCTTTCCCCTTCCTCATCTCAGATAGCAAGGTCCCAGTCAGTCCCTGAAAGAGTATGAGTCATTGCATTGAGATAGAAAAGGCCAGAAGGTGCCCTGGTTGGTGTGGCTTAGTGGTTAGAGCATCGGCCTGCGCACCCAAGGGCCTCAGGCTGGATTTCCAGGCAAGGGCACGTACCTGGGTTACAGGTTTGATCCTCAGTTGGGGTGCATGCGGGAGGCAACCAATCAACGTGTCTCTCTCAAACATTAATGTTTCTCTCTCTCTCTTATTCTTTCTCCCTCCCTTCTATTCTCTCTAAAAATCAATGGAATAAATAGCCTCTGGTGAGGAGTAACAACAACAACAAAAAAGAAAGGACTTTGGATTTAGTTGGTTGCTAACTTGTAAAGTGAGCTTGACCGAATAATTCCTTGGGCCTTCCATTTTCCCATCGGGGGGAGCTGTCACTGACCTCATCTCCAAAGTCATTTCCAGGCCTGGACACAGCTGGTGAGGACAGCACACACAGGCCCAGGGTAGGGCCCAGGCACCGTATGACAGGATTGGCCCAAAGCGGATCTTCTGGAAAGAGCATGGGCTTGGAGGGGAAAAGCCCGAGTTCAGATCCCTGCTCCACCAGCTAGTTCTGTGGCCTTGGGGAACCTCTCTATGCCTCACCTTCCTCACCTGTGCCACCTGGGTAATCAAACCCAGTAGGGCCGCGGTGACGACAGCGCATCACGCACTGACACACAGCAGGCACGCCAAGCATCACGGCTCCTTGGGTTGAGTCTCACTGTCTGCCGGCGCTTTACCGGGATTATGTCACTTACTCTTCTCAACGAGTTTAAGAAGGAGGTAACTCACTTTCCCCACTTGGCAGTTGAGGAGATGGAGGTCGGGAGGGGTCCAGTGATTTGCACAAATTCAAACCCAGGATGCTTTACTTTCTGGTAACTGACATTACAATCATGCTTTTTAACATTGCCTTTTGTCTTCTAACATCACTCCCTCCCCTCATTCACATTAAGAATAGAGTTTTTGTCTGGATTTGGACTAATGAACCTCCCCAAATCTTGGACCTAAAGCTCCTAATGGCAGCTACCCCTGGCTTCATCTCCTTTTAAAAGTAAAACATTGTATGTGTGTGCATTTGAATGATTAAAAAGTTCTACAAGTTGATTAGTCCTTATGGAAAAAACAAAACATAAACAGCACTTGTTTTAAAACTAGTACATTTCCACGCACGATGATTTGGCTGTGGCTATATTTCTGGCTCCTTCAAAGACCCCTGTGTTGTAGCCTTAGCTGCTCAGGCGGGAGGTAACAAAGGTGCTCATTGATGGCTCCGTTTTAACTTTCCCAAGGCTGGCGAGTTCCTACGTGAATATGGCCTTGAAGGCAACTTGGCTGAGCTAGAGTGTATGGAAAAAGCCCTGTTTACCTAGAGCACACTGATCGTTTTGTGGCTTTCTGTGAAAGCAAATTAATTCTCCTGTAGGTTTAAAAAAAAACACACCAAACAAAACACGTCCATTTCTAAGCTTTCTAAAGGAGTCTCGTGAACACCCTGAATAGGACAGCCTGCCTGAGAGTGCAGTGAGCAGCCCAGACCCAGAGACAGATGGCCCTACAGGAAAGACCTTCAGAAGGTCAAGACGGTCTCATGAAAGTCAGCCTCCTCCTCCTCCCAGGTGGAAAGTTTGCTTGACCAAAGTCCCAGCAGCTAATGCCACCACCTTTGCTCTCTGGAACTGCCTGCAGGGTACAACTTCACTTTTTACAAATGTTCTTGGCACAATTTGTTTATATTTACTGAATGAGCAATGCATGAGCAGTGAACACTTCACACCATACAAAAGGGACCACCACAGAAATCCAGCCTCCTAAGGCAGACACCGGCTGCAGTCTGTCTTTTCAGGAACGTCTATGGATATTCCTTGAGATACATCCTGGAGATGTGTGTGTGTGTGTGTGTGTGTGTGTGTGTGTGTGTGTATATATATATATATATATATATATATATATATATATATATATAGTATTGCACCATTACCACCCTCTACACATGTGATGGTTCTGTCTTGTGCCTTACTTTTCCTACTTGACCATATGTTGGCATCTTTTTCTACCAGCACACATATAGCTCCATCATTTGGAAACATGTAGAGTAGCCACGGTAGGCAGGCACGCAATTTTTTTGGAGGGAATGGGGCAGGCGAAATGTATTTTGTTTGTTCTCCTAGAGCCTCCCCCTCCACCTTTTTTGAATTCATGCTGACTCCTTCTGAGCCAGGATTGTCCAGTTGCTGAAATATAACTAGTTATGTATCAAGGGGAAGGGATCTCCAAATGTCTCATCCTCTCCCTTCTCCCCTCTTCCTGGATTATTTAAAGAGCCACATGTGAAAAGCCATTATTTAATATGTGTAATAGAATCACACACACACAGTGATGGTCATTATGTTGTCTCCAAGCTTTATAAAGCAATCTGACTGAGACCCCTAGGTGGGGCAAACAATGCTAGTACCTACACTTGGGAGTGTATCTGTAGGATTCATTACTACATGTGGAATTGCCAGGTCAAAGAATGTGAGCTTTTTAGTCTTTGAGGGATATTGCTAACTATCCAACCACAGTCTCAGAATTATAGCTGGGAGAAGCTTTAGGGATTATCTAGTCCAGTTTTTAAAGCTCTCTGACTGTCTTAGAACCCTGGACTTCCACAATGGCTGCCTTGGCCGGGGTTAATGTGGGGGGAGGAGGACAGGAAAGGGAATGGAGAACAGAGATGAGGCTCTGTCCCCAACTCTACTGCCAATAGGGAGCGCTTCTTTCATCTGCTTGTTGTGACTGGATCCCATGCTTTGTTTGGGGAAAGAATTCTGTCGCTTAACAGCAGCAACAAACACACACATCACTGATTTTTGCAGCTGGGGAAACTGAGGCTCGGAGAGTACACAGTAAAACCAACAGTAGAGCACGAGTCTTCACTCTAGAGCTATTCTTAGCTCCATTTCATCAAGCTGTGGGGTTCATCTAGTCTCCCCTTGGATGCTTCCTACTCGAGGGAGCTCATGTCTACCCTGGGGCAGCTGACATCCTTGGAAGAGCTGTAGCTTCTGCCTCCTGATTAGCCAGAGTGTGCCTCCTGGAAGGGTCCAGTCCCTGTAGCTGCTGCCAGTGCTGGTCACTGAAAAGCAAAGCCTTCATGGGCCTGAAGAAGGTCATGATCACCTTTCAACCAAATGGACCTTCAGACAACCTTGACTGGATCAGGAATTCTTCCTTGGGGAGGTTCTGAGTCAGGAGACTTGGATGGGGCCCAGGTTCCTACATGGAATGTCTAGAGCAGTCCTTCTCAAAATTTCTGTTGTGAAGGGACTGTTTTCTTTGCAAATTTCTAATCCATTTTGGATGGATACTTTTCAAAATATGTTAAAATATATAACTTGAAAAATAAAAATTTCAAAAGACATGCAAAATGTAAGTCCCCCCCCCATTTTTTAAATTAGTTTCAAGAGACCTAACTTAGTCAAACTGCTATGAAAGTTTCTAAATGCTGACTCACAATTCTGCTTTCATATAATCACGGAATAGCAGCAAATAGTATCAGTCCAGGGACCACGCTCTGAATGACCCTGTTCTAGGTGAGAATGATGCAGAGAGTAAAACACTATTTTAAGCTATCAACCTTAAGTGACATAGCAGAATGCGCACTGAACGTAAAAGTCAAGGTTCTGGTCCTGGCTCAACCACTATAAACCTACCCTTTCCCTTCTCCGGGTCTCATTCTTCCCATTTCTGAATGCTTGCTAACTTGCCTGTCACACCTGAGAGGTCAAAGGTTCTGATAAGGTAATAGAATTTTCCGGGTAGAACGAAGGGAAGGGAGCCATGCCAGTATCCAACTATATGTTAGGAAGTCACGTAATTGAATAGGTCTATTCTAAGAGAAAGGGAGTTTTAATGGTGCAAGGAGGTGGGAGGGATGAAAGAGGTGGGAAGTGAGTTAAGAGGCACGAGGCGTGATGGGGAAGACAGGTCTGGCAGAGCTGACACAGCAAAGAGAGCAGATGGGTGGTAGGAATGAATGAGAACGGGGGCCGTGACCATAGAGCTGAGCCTGCATGGAGGTGGCCAGGTTGACAATGATTCTGAAGGGGAGAGGAGCCTCCTTTTAACCTCCCTCTCTGCCTAGACTCCAGCAGCAGTCTCTGTCTCTTTCTCCTTGAGCTCAACTTCCAGATCCCTTGGAACACTTCCCATTCCTCTTTCCAGCCCCAGATCCCAGCCCCTGCTTGGCCACTGTGAGCTGGGTCTAAGGAGGAACACACTAGATCCTGAGAGTCAGCTGAGGACAGTGAGGCCACCAGGATACACCCTTAGAGAGTCAGGCTGGTGCCTCTGGAAAACCACGGGGCACAGAGTGAAAAACAAGGCCTGTCTCATGGACGCTCCTGCTGAAGTTCTGTCTCGGGCTCTGAAGGTACATATTTCTCTATCTCTTTTGCCTAGGAAATCAACTTTTACAAGGTCATCGACTACATTCTGCATGGCAAGGAAGACATCAAAGTAATCCCGTAAGTCACATGACCATAAAGTAATCCCGCAAGTCACATGACCATACCTAACTTCAAGTGGACTGGGAATGCCACCTTATCACGTTCCCGAAGGAAGTGAGAGTCAGACTATTTGTAAACATCCTGAGTGGCTGCCACGGTATACGCCATCTAAACGAATGGAGGGGGGAATTGAACAGCAAATGCTTTATCAAACCAAAAGAAGGCAAAATAAAAGTTTAGAAAGGGCATGAAGCAGGTACACAGATACAAAGTAAACATTAAGATGATATTTCCATCTAATTATCACTAATTACTTTAAATCAACTGAACGTTCCAGTTAAATGATAAAGGTTGCCATGTTGGATAAGAAAGAAATCTCTCCCATTTCACTGATTCTGAGATGTACAGTTTTCTACTCTTTGACATTTCTGAAATAGAATCCATGACACTGTCCAATTGCTGCCACTCAGACAGTAGTCAGATGTAGTTGCTATTGGCTGCGCAGGCGAGAACTTGGTCATAATCATTCATATTGCTGTCATTTCATTTGAGTTATAAGCATTGTTGGTTGTATCCATATTGAATTTAATTGCCATATAAAGTTACCTAGAGAGATTATACTATGATGCAGCATTGAAACCAAAAGTTACTTTGAGTGGCACAAAAAGACAGGAAAAAGGTATAAACTATGATAAAAATTTATATCTAAATTCTAAAAGAGCAGTGTAGATATTAATAAAGTAATAATTATAAGTTCAAAAAGCATCACATTACAGATTAATTGGAAGTATTTTATCTTTCTCTGTTGCATATAAAAATAGTTTTTCAAAGAAATAATTTCTTAGAAATGAAGAAATACTCTATATCCTTTTTACAAGAGACAGATCTAAAAGATAAGAATACAGAGATGTTGCCCAGCCTGTGTGGCTCACTGGTTGAGTGTTGACCCATGCAGCAAGAGGTCACCGGTTCGATTCCCGGTCAGGGCACATGACCAGGTTGTGGGCCTGATCCCCACTGGGCATGCAAGAGGCGGCCAATCGATGTTCTCTCTCATCGATGTTTCTATCTCTCTCTCTCTCTCCTTTCCTCTCTCTCTAAAATCAATTAAAAAAAATAAAAAAGAATACAGAGATGTTTTCAGTGAAAGAATAAAAATATGTATATCATGCAAATATCAATCAAAAGAAATCTGATGCAACTATATTAGATAAAAATAGATATTATGTCAAAGGGCATTAGTAGAGATAAAAATAGTTCTTAAAGATAAAGGGGTCAATTTTCCATGATATTATAGGGAGATAATACAATTCTAAATTTGTATACACTTAAGAAGATGGCCTCAAAAAAAAAAGCAAAAGCTGACAGAAATATAAGGAGATATAGACATGTTTGCTGACTGATAGGAGGAACAGACTAAAAAAGTAAATATAGAATATAGAATATTTTAATAACACAATAAACAGACAATAACAAAAAGCTAATTTTAAAAACCCTCATATGTGGCCCAGCTGGTGTGGCTCAGTGGTTGAGCATCAACTCATGCACCAACAGGTCGCCAGTTCGATTCCCGGTCAGGGCACATGCCCAGGTTGTGGGTCAAATTCCTATAAGGGGCATGCTGGAGGCAGCCAATCAATGCTTCTATCTCTCTCTCCCTCTCCCTTCCTCTTGCTCTAAAACCAATAAAGAAAAAAATTAAAAATAAATAAAAATAAAAATCCTCATATGCAACTAGAAAACTAGGAAGTACTCTTTTGAAAAAAAGAAATGCACTCCAAAATAACCCATACGTAAAAGAATAAATCAATGAAAATTAAGATATATTCTGAACTACGAAATAATGAAGATAGCACATTATGTGATGTGATGAAGTGAAATCGTGCTTAAAGTGAAATTTACAGCCTCAAATATACATATTCGAAAAGAGTAAAAGCTGAGAAATAATGAACTGTATACCCACCTATATCAGTCATGGTCTCAACAGAAAATAGGTGTCACATTCAAATTAGGATAATTCAAGGAGGGTTATTTATTTACAAAGGGACAAATTACAGAGGTGTGGTGGAGTGAAGGAAACCCCAAGAGAATGTGCTGGTAGTGGTGGTGGGGTAACCACTGCTGCGTCCAAAGGGATGTTTCTAGAACCTGGAAGGAGAAAGAGTCATGCAGAGCAGGCCACCTTGAGAGAAGCCTTGCCCTTCAGTCAAGGAGCATAATGAGTGAAAGCAACCTTGCCAGGGGCACCCAGGAAACTAACCTGACCTCACTGTTCTACCTCCCTCCAGCCTTTGGCCAGGTCTCCCCACTGGGCCACACTCAGCCATAAACTAGAAGGCCAGGAGCCCTGTTGATGTGGTTCAGACAGACTGGCTTCCTGGGACAGGGAGGAGCAGGTTGGCAAATAGATATAGATGGGCAAACAGAAGCTATTCATCATATCAACTCAAGAAATTAACAACAAACAAGCAGAAAAATAAATCCAAAGAAAATAATAAAGACAAGCCCAGAAAATAATGAAATAGAAAAAGGTAAATAAGGAACAAATGCCCAAAGTTGTTTTCTTGAACAGATTAATGAAATAGACACATTTCTGGCAAGACCAAACAAGAAAAATAGAAAATCAAATGAGCTGTATCAGGAATGATAACTACAACGACACAGACATTATAAAGATAATAAGGGGATATTATGCCAAAAATGTTTTAAATCTAGATGAAATAGGCAAATTCCTAGAAAAATAAAACCTACTAAATACAAATAAAAAAGAAATAGAAAACCATAATAGTCTTATACCAATAAAACAAATAAAAATCTTTCCCAAAGATACTACAGGCCCAGATGCCTTCAGGGGTGAGTTCAACTAAATACTTAAGGAAAAAATAAAACAATTCTTATACAAATTATCCAGAATAGAAAAAAGTGGCTACCATAAACTTGATACCCAAATCCAATAAGGGCTATATGAAAAAGGAAAATGCAGACCATGCTCAGTTGTGAGCATAGATGAAAATACCCTAAAATAAAATAAAATTTTAGCAAATAATAACTAAAAAGGACTATATACATGATGGCCCAGTTGGGTTTATTCTAGGAATGCAAGGTTGGTTTAACATATTAAAACATCAATCAATATAATTTGCCACATTAAGAGAAACATGACATAATTATCCTCATAGAAGAGAACTTGCTTAATCTTCCAAAAAGAATTTTTTTTAATGTCTGAAAATACTAAGTATTGACAGAGACAAGGAGCAAAAGAAACTCTAGTATATCACTGATGGGAGTGTAAATTGGTAAACCACTTTAGAAAACAGTTTGGCCTTACTTGGTAAAGTTGAAGACATGCACGTCTTATGACCCCACATTCCTACTCCTAGGTATGCACCATGTAGAATTGACAGCATATATACATCAGATTGGTCATAGCATCACTGGTTATATGAGCCCCAAACTGAGGGGGAATGTCCACCAACAGTTGAATGGATAAATTGTGCTACAGTCATACAAGGGAAAACTCTAAGTGAATAAAAAAAATCAATTACAGCAACATGGAAAAGGAGCCTGATGAAACGATATATATTGTATGATTCCATCCAAATGAGGCTGAAAAACAGGCCAAATTAAACTAGAGGGTACTGGAAAGCATACTTAGCTGGTAAAACTACAGAAAACAAGAATATCACGTATAATGTCAATGGTTCACGTAACAATGGTTCTCTTTGGGGTCAGGGAGAAGGCTGCCATTGGAGGGGCAGATCAGGGGCTTGCAAGGTGCAGACAGATTGTTCTTGACGTGGGTGTGGTTCATGGATGTTCACTTTTAAATGACTGATGAAGATGTTAATGCATTTTCCCACTTGTATACTTTTCCTCATAAGTAAAAGATAATAATGCCAAAAATTGTAATATCGTTGTAAGGGATAAATAAGCACGTAAAGCACCCAGCTTAGTACCTGGTAGGAGCTCACCATGGATGAGTTTTCTCACTCTCTCTATAGTATTAACTTAACTTTCTCTGTATAAATATTAATGGAGGGAAACGATGGTACCTGCTTTTGCTCAGCAGCCAATAACAATCTGTTGAATGAATGTTGTCTCTTTTCTTGGATCGTCAAACTCAGTGTGCAATCAATAAAATGTAGTTATCACTCTCGCCTCAGTGTCTAAATGTGGACATTAAGATGCTTCGTCAAGATTTGGAACTCATTCAGGAATAGTGAGATAAGCAGGTGCTGGGAGCCACCAGAGTATGGAGGGAGGGTAAAGACCCAGATTCAAGTTTTTAGTCCAACTGTCCCTGCAGCAAAAGTTACCATTTGTCTTTGGCCTTTACAGGAATCCACCTCCTGACCACTGGGCTTTAGCAAGCGGTCTCCCCACTTATGTTGCCCAAAATGGCCTGGTAAGTAATACAACTTTGAAGGGGGAACGTTTTAAATCAGGTGGAGGAGGGAAAGGATTTCAGATCAAGAGAAGTGTGGATGTCTAAAAGCCGAATTCTCTCATTTCTCAATTCACTTGTGAGTTGGTCCAAGGAGATGAATAGAAAATTAACATTTAAGAAAATATGAAAAACACAGAAATAATCTTTAGATGAAAAGGTACATAGTCTAAATAAACATAGACAAATAAAGATACTTATGCATATGTCAGGGACAAAGTCATGACCATCTGGTCTTCCAGGCTCACCACGGACTAAATCCCAACCTCTCATACCAGAGACTTGGCTGCCACACCCAACCCCTCATTGCTGCCACATTTCCAGCCATACCATGGACAGGAGAGCTCAAATGCTCTGTCTCCCACCATGCCCCACCCACTCAGGGTCAAGGGTGGAATGACAGCATTCCCTGCCCCAGAGAAGGGTCATGTCTGTTAGGTGCACATCACCCCCATATTTGAGCCTGGTTACCCCTGTATCACTCCCCAGGCACACACACAAACAGAAGGAGGTGTCTGAAGACTTAGGAGTATGTAGGAAATAAAATGGAAACCAAGGAAGTAAAAAGTTTCAACAAGAAGAGAGACAACCAAAGACAACAAAAGTGATCTGTGAGCTAAGGACTGAACCCCATTGGGTTTGGCAGTCAGGAGGTCATTGGTGTGCCCGATGAGAGCAGATCTGGTGGCGAGGTGAAGACGGAAACCAGGTGTGCTCTGCTGAGGTGTGGATGGATAATGTGGAGGTAGAGAATGTGAGAGAAAGAGGAGAAAGCTTGGGTGGTTGCCACGGAGACCATGTTGAGTCAAGGGCAGATTTCATTGTCAAAGATGGGAGAGACTCAAGCATGCTCGTGGGCTGAGGGAACAGAACCCTCGGAGAGGTCAGAGATCAGGAGAATTGGTCCAAGGAGAGGCCAGAGGGATGGTGTGGTGGGTGGGCAGTTCTCAAAGGAGCTGGGACAGCTCACCTTCTGAGACCACAGGGTAGTCAGGCCCACTGGGACAGGCCTGGTCATTGTAAGCCCATATGGTGCCTTTTTGAGAACTAGAAAAAGCTGTCTCATCTCAGTGGATGAAAGTAGAACGGCTAGGGACATGGCTCCGCAAGTCAACACCAGACAGAATTCCAACTCCCAGTCGTCCCCTCAGTCGTATGTCTTTGTGCAGTACACACACTACACAACTGTACACAATGGCCCACGGGCAGGGCCCTGGAGGGACCAGATAAGTGCCCTCTGCATAGTAGGGTAAGGTGGTCCAGTTTTCAGGAGAGGACCCTGGCAGTACACAACAGAGCTGCAACCCTATTTACTCCTTATTATACTTTGGCATTTATACCCCAACGAAAAACGACTTCCTGACAAAACAAACAAAACAGAACCCAAATGTAATTGATTCAAAGATGCTTAGAGTAGACTTATTTATATATATGTGTATATATATATATATATTTTTAAATACTTTTCTTTATTGATTTTAGAGAGAGAGGAAAGGAGAGGGAGAGCTAGAAACATCGATGAGAGAGAACTTGACTGGCCGCCTCCTGCATGCCCCCCACTGGGGATCGGGCCCACAACCTGGGCATGTGTCCTGACCGGGAACCGAACCAGCGACCTCTTGGTGCATGGGTCGACGCTCAACCACTGAGCTACACTGGCTGGGCTATTTATATTAATATAAAGAAAAAATAGGACTCAACCCAAATATGCAACAAAAGGGGGACAACAAAACAGGATCCTGTGGGGCTCCTAATAAGGACACATTGTAGCCTTTACTTTTTCAAAGCTCGGAAATGACCCAGGAGCAAAGCAGATGCTAAGGAGTCATGTGTATAAGGTAGCTTTTCTGTCCAGTAGCCTCAGTGAACGCTTCAAAGCCATCTGGAGCGTGTCCACCTGCTGCAAAGAATGTGCTGCCCTGGCCTAGGCCGCGGGCTTTCTGGAACAGCGGGCACTGCTCTCACCCGGGCTCTGGCAAGTCTAATAACGGCGCTTTCATTCCTCCTCACGGCTTCAGATTTGCAACATCATGAACGCGCCTGCGGAGGACTTTTTTGAATTCCAGGTAAGTTATTTTTATTTTCTCTCTTAGTCACATGATATTCACCCCCTGAAAGAAGATTCGAATACATTAGAATCCGGCTACTCTACTGGGAAGCAGTCACATCAAAGTGGAAACATGAGTGGGAAAAAGCCATGTCCCAGGGCTATGGGGAGGGAGCTCATTTGGTGAGTTCCAAGGTCCCATTGGGTTTTCACATCCACACCCTTTGCCTTCTGGCCTCAGGCCTTTCCCCAGCCTCGCGCTCTGCCCAAATCCCCTCTGCCCTTCAGTGACCATCTCAACCGCTATGACATTTTGACGAGGTTTTATTCTGTTTTTCCTGGCTGAATATTATTTCTGCCTCCTTGGTATTTTCATGAACTATTGTTTAGTATTCCAGTTGATTTTGTTTGTCTCTTTCACAGATGTTTAAGAAGGGTATCCTCTGTGCCGGGCATATCGGCACAGTGCTGTCCTGGTTACAGTGACGGACCAGACAGGCGTGGGCCTCATCTCCAGGGAGCTCTGATCACGTGTGGGGAGAGGCTGATCAGGGCAAGGGCCAGGGGACAGTGGAGGAAATCTCTCGGGACGGGGGTGGGGCTGACTTACTTTGAGAAGAATCAAGGAATGTGTCCCTGAGACATTACATTTGGCAGTAAAGAAAGGAAAAATTTCAAAAATGAGAAGGTTTATTGGAAGAAACTAGATAGGCCGGCGAATCTGAGTGAGAGACTGATGGGGAGAGGAGCAGGAGGAGATGCAGACAGAGGCCAGATCACGCAGAGCCTGAAGGCCATGCCAAGGAACTTTTCTCTCTGTGAATGTATCTCCCTGCGTGTTTTAGGACCCTTCCTTGTCTTTTAGCCTAATTCCTTTCAGCAAAATATTGTCTTCTTTGGGTCAAAGGCTGGGTCTTATCCTTCTTGACCTCTTCAGCTCTAGGTCCTGTCAATATTTGAGTGTCCCATACTAAGCGTAAGAAAAACAAATGAGCAATCAGGAAATAATTAAGAAGGAAAGAAAAAAAACACTGCTGGGAAAATTAGCGAATTCTTTTTTACTCCTTAAAGAACATTATGAAAGAGCTCAGAGAGAACAGACTTCCAAAGTTAAACGTGTACATCTTGTGTTGTGATTTTGACCGTCTCAGTGTGACAAGCCCAAACGGTTGCTGAGAGTTGTTACCCTGATTGTAACCATGTCAGAACTTGGTCTTTACCCAGTCATTTGATGAATATGCAACAGAAGGGGGACGACAAAACAGGACACTGTACAGTTCTTAATAATGACAAATTATAGCCTTTATTCATGTTTGCCCACATTAACAAATCAAATCTGATCTTGTTTTTAGATTCTAGTCCTCTCTCTCCCACTCATCCTCCATAAAGTAGCATTAGTCATTTTTTAAAAAACATAGGTTACATAAAAGTAACTTTCCTGCTTCAAAATCTTTAATGTTTTCCCATTTCACGTTCAATAAAATCCATGTCCTTATCAGGGCCTTCAGAGGGATGGGACTCCCTGAAGTCCAGGTAAAGAGCCGTGGGGAAGGCAGGTCTTGAATTGATTTCCTGACCACAGCCCTGTGCTCTTTGGGGGATGTTCTGCATCCCTATGGGGACACTCTCCCACCATGTGCTGAGTTCCAATGTTACTTAAACAGTAACCATTATCATCTCGCTACCTTAAGAATCTTAGAACTTTTGGACTGGAAGGCTCTCCAACTCCAGGAAGCCTTCCTTGACTTCCTTCCCTCCTCTGGCTCCCTCCGTACCATAAAGAACTTCCCACATGCAGTGTAACTGCTCATTCACCTTCTAGATTATAAGCTACTTGACAACATCTGTGCCTTATTTGCCTTGGTTTCCCCAGCTTCCAGCTCAGTTCCTTGCAAATTGTGAGATGTTTGATAAATGTCTGATGAATCAGTGGGCAAAGAGTCTACAAATTATACAGTCCAGTGATCCCCACTTTATAAATGATGAAAGTGAGGCTCAGACAGATGGGAAGTGACTCACAAAGGGCACCTTCTGATTGACCAAGAAATTTCAGCTCTATTTTCTCATTGGTTCCACGAAGCATATACTCTTACTACTGCCCCCCATCTATAGATGAGACTATAGAGGCCCAGGGAGATAAAGTGACATGCCACAGTAACACAGAAAGTCAGATCGAGAGGCAAAGGCACCGGATTCTATCTACTTGATTCATTCAAAGTTATAAGAATCCCCAACACGGTTCCTTCTAAGCCAGCCCCCTGTGGTTGGGGCCTATGTCAGAAACACTAGCTCCCCAAACCATTTGTGCACAGCATTGTATCCGCAGCACACAGCACGCTGCCTGGCATATAACCATCTTAGGAATGAACACAATATGACCATCTGGCTTAAGGAGCTCCACCCAGATGGGCTCTCTGCTTGTGGCGTTTGTTTGGTGACTAAAACCACGCAAAATCCAACAAGGTCTACCCTCTCGCTGTCCCTTAGCCAGTCAGGGTCATGACTTGAAATCCACTGCGGCTGCCTCGGCAGCCTGGTACTCAAGGAAACCTACTCTGGTTCTTCTCTTGTAGAAAGAGCCTCTGGACGAATCTGGATGGATGATTAAAAATGTCCTTTCTATGCCTATTGTGAACAAGAAGGAAGAAATCGTTGGGGTGGCCACGTTTTACAATCGCAAAGATGGGAAACCCTTTGATGAAATGGACGAGACCCTCATGGAGGTATGTTGGCAAGGAGGTCTTTGGCACTGAGGTTCCGAGATTCAGAGTCAGCTTTCCACGAGCACAGCTCCCGGAGCGCGTGGTGGGGACCCCAGGGAGCTGCCGCCTCTGGAGCTCGCCTCGTCGATGCGACCCTGACTCAGCTTCCAGGTCCGCTGTTCGCGCTCTCACTTCTCACTGCCACATGTGGTCAGAGAAATCCGCATGCCTTTTTAAAAAATCAATAAACTTTCCTTTTAGAGCAGCTTCAGGTTCACAGCAACACTGAGCAAAAAGTTCAGAGTTCCCATCTAGCCCATCCCCGCACGCACACAACACATTCCCTTCGGTGACATTATGCACAAGGACGACGCTTCATGAAGTTAGTGCTTTATTGAAAGTGCATTTCCATGCATCATTTTACCCTCACAACAGCTCTTTGAGAAGCATGTGGCTTATCAAACCCATTTTATAGCTGAGAAAACGGAGGCTTAGAGAGTCTTACCCAAACTTCCAGAGGCAGGGTCAAACCCGGCTGTTCTGCCTCTGATCTTTCCTTTTTTTTTTTTTTTTCATTCCAGTCTTTGGCTCAATTCCTGGGCTGGTCCGTCTTAAATCCTGACACCTATGAGTCAATGAACAAACTTGAAAACAGGAAGGATATTTTCCAGGACATGGTAAAATATCATGTGAAGTGTGACAATGAAGAAATCCAGAAAATCCTGGTGGGTCAAGTTCTTTTCTCGTTCCTTCTCTATCAGGGACTTTGCCCTGGAGATGTGGCCAGTGTAAGGTGGGACTTAAACTCCATGAGAGTCTGGCCAGTGTGGCTCAGTGGTTGAGCATCGACCCCTGCACCAAGAGGTCGCCGGTTCGATTCCTGGTCAGGGCACATGCCCAGGTTGTGGGCCCGATCCCCAGTGGCAGGCATGCAGGAGGTGGCCAATTGATGTTCTCCGATGTTTCTATCTCTCTCTCCCTCTCACTTTCTCTCTCTCTAAAATCAATAAAGGAAAAAGAAAAAAAACTCCGTGAGATGGTGGTGGGCTTGCTCACTGCTTTATCCCCCTGCCTCACAAGGGGTGCTGCGGGCCCTCGAGTGGAATGGATGAATGGATGGATCGACAAGTGCCAGAGAGTCTTACATAATGGCTGATGTGTGGTCTGGCGACAGCTGTCCCTTGCAGGGTCACTTCAGTCTTGGGGCCAGACCTTACCAACTCTAGAAACTGCATTTTTCACTGTGCTCAGGGCTGACTTGGTACCGGAGATGGAGACATCCAGATACAACCCCTGCTGAGAGGACACTCTATCTGACTGGCCAGTGGACAATGGTCAGTTTCCCGGAGACTCCCTCCATGGAGTCAGCTGTCTTAGAAGAACCGATCAGGTCATAGAGGAGTTTGGTGAGCAAGGGAGTATGACACAGGGAGTTAGATGTTAGTAGGGAGCCCTCACATAATTGCACCACTTTACAGTTTATCAGGCAGTTTCACACTCAAATCGTTTGGTGCTTACAGCAGCCCAGTAAGGTGGGCAAGGTAAGGCTGTCTATCCCCATTGTAGAGATGAAGAAATTGAGGCCCAGAAGGGGGAAGTAACTTGTCCCCAAATCATCCAGTCTCACTTATCCTTTATCAGGATAATGAGCAAATTCTCGATCATGCTTATGAATGGGCCGCCTCACAAGGTAGTGAGCACCCCATTAAGAGAGGTATCTAAGCAGAGGCTGGATGATCATACGTCAGGGATACTATAGAGGAGAGTCCTACCTGGGGTGGAAAATTGAACAAGATATAAGAGAATTAGGGATTCATCACTCTCTTCATTCAATCTCGAAGAGACCAAGATTTTAGAAGTAAATTGAGTTAGTGAAATAGAATTAGATATGATGTCCAGCTGAGTTCCCAAGACCTTGCTGATAGACCTCACAAGTTGAAACATGGATCAGTGTTATATTACAGATGTCCTCCATTCTCCCCCTTTCTGCACCCCTCCATCCAACCCTCACCCCACCCCGGGCCTTCCCCACACTATTGTCTGTGTCCATGGGTTATGCATATATGGTCTTTGGTGAATCTCTTCCCGTCCCCTCTCCACCCTCCCCAATAAGGTCTGTCAGTCTGTTCCATATATCCAGGCCTCTGGTCTATTTTGTTCATCAGTTTGTTTTGTTCATTAGATTCCACATATAAGTGAGATCACATGATATTTCTCTTTCTCTAACTGGCTTATTTCAATTAGCATAATGGTCTCTCGGTCCATCCATGCCATCGCAAAGGGTAAGAGATCCTTCTCTTTATAGCCGCATAGCATTCCATTGTGTAAATGTACCGCCTTTATCTACTCAACAACTGATGGACACTTGGCTGTTTCCAGATCTTAGCAATTGTAGATAACACTGCTATGCACATGGGGGTGCATATATTCTTTCTGACTGGTGTTTCAGGGTTCTTGGGATATATTCCCAGAAGTGAGATTGCTGGGTCCAATGGCAGATCCATGTTTAACTGTTTGAGGAGACTCCACACTGTTCCCAGTGGCTGCACAGTCTGCACTCCCACAGCAGTGTACTAGGGTTCCCTTTCTCCACAGCCCACCAGCACTGGTTTCTGTTGATTTAGTGATGGCAGCTGTTCTGACAGGGGTGAGGTGATACCTCATTGTAATTTTAATCTGCATCTCTCTGATGATTGGTGATGAGCATTTTTTCATACACTTGTTGGCCATCTGTATGTCCTCTTTAGAGAAGTGTCTAGTCAGCAGGTCCTTTGCCCTTTTGTTACTGTTGTTAATCCTCACCTGAGGATATTTTTCCATTGATTTTTAGAGTAAAAGGGAGGGAGGGAGGAAGAGAGAAGTATTAAGTGAGAGATACATTGATTGCTTGCCTCCTGCACACACCCTGACTGGGGCCAGGATTGAACCTGCAACCCAGGTATGTGTCCTTGACCAGGAATCAAACCCAAGACCCTTCAGTCCTCAGGCTGAGGCTCTAACCCCTGAGCCAAACCAGCCAGGGGTTTTTGTCCATTTTTATTTATTTATTTTAAATCCTCACTCAAGGATATTTTTCCATTTATCTTCAGATAGAGTGGGAGGGGGAGAGAGAGAGAAACATTGACATGAGAGGGACACATTGATTGGTTGCCTCCCGCACGACCCTGACCAGGGCTGGGGACCGAGCCGCAACCAAGGTACGTGCCCTTTGCCGAAATCGAACCCAAGACTCTTTGGTCCTCAGGCCGACGCTCTAACTGCTGAGCCAAACTAGCCAGGGCCTTTGCCCATTTTTAAATTGGATATTTTGTCTTCCTAGTGTTGAGTTGCAGGAGTTCTCTGTATATTTTGGAAATTAACCTCTTAACAAATGTATCATTGGCGAATAAGTTCTCTCATAACATAGGTTCCCTTTTCATTTTGTTGATGGTTTCTTTTGCTGTGCAAAAGCTTTTTAGTTTGATGTAGTCCCATTTGTTTATTTTTTCCTTTGTTTCTGTAGAGTTAGGAGATAAATCGGTGAAAATACTGCTACGTGAGATGTCTGAAATTTTCCTGCCTATGTTTTCTTCTAGGATGTCTATGGTTTCACGACTTACATTTAAGTCTTCAATCCATTTTGAGTTTATTCTTGTGTATGGTGTAAGTTGGTGGTCTAGTTTTATATTTTTGCATATATCTGTCCAATTTTCCCAACACCATTCGTTGAAGAGACTGTCTTTACTCCATTGTATGCTCTTACCTCCTTTGTCAAATATTAATTGACCATATTGCCATGGGCCAATTTCTGGGATCTCTGTTCTGTTCCATTGGTTAGACGTGATTTCCTAAGCTGGGAAGATATCACAACAAATTTGATAATTTCATCCCAATAACTGATACACTGAAAGGAGAAGACGTCTGGTTTGGATGAATGATTTGCTTGTCTCTGTCCATAATGTCAGTCAAGTAATGGATATGTGAACCCTATGGAGGCCTAGCTTCAGTGAACCAGTTAGAAGTTTAAATAGACTGTTTCTGGGTGAAGAAACAAAAAACAAGTGACTGGAGCCAGGCTCCCCTCTCCTTCGGTACATGGGGAAATAGGCCCAGAGATGGAAGGATCTTGTCTCAAGTCACACAGAAGTGAGAAGTACCAGGACCATGAGCAAGGCATCTTGACTCCCAGTCAACAATAATAACAATAAAAATACCAACAATAATGTCATTTAATTCTAGTGTCTACTATGTGCCAAGCACTGCACTAAATTGTTTATGTTCATCACAGATTTAATTTAGTTGTGTATATGTTTCACAAAATGACTTTGCATAATCTAATTTCAATTCACCAGTTAAGTACTGTTATTGACCCCATTTTACAGATGAGGAAATGGAGGACCAGAGGCATTTAGTAACACTGCTAGTAAGTGGCAGAGCTCAACTTTGGATGCCGACCCCCAAGCCCACGACTTTGAATTTGCTCGTCCGTGAATGTTAAGCAGCAGCTCTCTGAGTTGGTGGCTCTGTTGCAAGGACTTTAGGAGGAGGAGAAAAATGAAAGTGTAAAAGTGGAGGCATATTTAGACCTTAGATGTAGTAACTAATTTTTCTCTCTCTGCTGTTTTGGGCAGAAAACCAGAGATGTGTATGGGAAGGAGCCATGGGAATGCGAGGAAGAGGAGCTGGCTGAGATCCTGGTGAGCGCTGGCCCTGACATAACAAGCACAGGGTGTCCTCTGAGCGTGCGTGGAGAAGGGGGGTCTCTGCAGAGAGTGACCCTTCTCACTCTGCCCTGATCCTCCCAGCAGACCCAGGACCGGGACAGGCCTCGGGGGAGACAGGGAAAGACCCAGGAACACTGCATTTGCCCTAATCACTTGACTCCGGTCCTTCCACAGCGAGAAGAGCTGCCGGATGCAGAGAAATATGAAATTACTAAGTTCTACTTCAGCGACCTGCCCCTGACAGAGCTGGAGCTGGTGAAATGTGGGATCCAGATGTACTACGAGCTCAAAGTGGTGGATAAATTTCATATTCCACAGGAGGTAAGGTCAAACCTCCTTGATTTCCCTTTTTCTTCCTTGATTGCTTTTCTCCCTATTAAAACTTAATCTGGTACAACTTCAACTTAATCTATACTTAAAAAGAGGATACCTTTGGCTTTTAGGATTTAAAGTATTAGCCATGTTGCACAGATGAGCCATTTATCAAAAAAGAAACATACAGCTCCTCTGTATGCGGTGTTTTGGGTACATTGGCTTCTTGAGGTGGGTTCTCAGGCACTGAGTTCTGAAGGCTGTGAGTACATGGAATGCAAGAAAAAAAAAAAAGGGGGGGGTCCTATAGTCAAAAGAGAGTGGGAAATGTGGGTTAAATCAATTTAAAGAGGACTTTTTCCCTGCAGAATTTCTTACTGTCAAACTAGGGGGATGGAGATGGACAGAGAAGGTGGAGGTGGGGTGTATTGTGTGCAGAATTTCCAAGATTGGTTCGATTCAAAGTGTTACCCAAGCCACAGCAGCACTGCCTGAGAATGTATCAGAAATGCAAACCCTCTCTCATTCTCTCACTCCCTCTAATGAATCAGAACTTGTGTTTTAACAAGCCCTCTGGGTGATTCTGATGTGCACTCAAGTTTGAGAACCAGTGATTTAAAGACTCGTTTTCCTTCCCTGCAAAATTCAGGTTAGCTTCTCCCAGGTCAGTAGCTCTCTGGGGCACAGCATGGGAATCACTGATGAAACTCACTTGGTGGAAATAAATGGAATGACTCCCATCCACCTGATTTCATAACATCCATTTCCATAGTTAGCAGTGTGCAAAGGGCTCACCCAGCATTCCCGCCTCCTGGTGCAGCCGGGCAGGTGCGTGCTGCCTCACGGATGTGCGTGTGTTCGCAGGCGCTGGTGCGGTTCATGTACTCCCTGAGCAAGGGCTACCGCAGGATCACCTACCACAACTGGCGGCACGGCTTCAACGTGGGGCAGACCATGTTCTCCTTGCTGGTGGTACGACAGACGACCGACTTGGTGCAGCTCCACGCAGCAGCAGCGCTGTTCTTCTCTATCTATTGCAAAAGAATACATGCATAAATGAGTTCCAACATAGAGAAGCCTGTAAAATAAAAAGTGAAAGGAAGCTGCAGTCTACCCCGCCCCAGTCTGGTTATTTGGAGATAACCCTAGCACATCTCCTTCCAAATTTTCTTCTAGAAGCTCCAAAACTTATTTGTACACACACACACACACACACACACACACACACACACACCACACACGGATCTTATTTTGTTTATAACCAGTTAAATAATATTATTCTGTAATATTCTTTTTTCATTTGAAAATAGATAAATATACCAATCACATTCTTTATATATATTTTTATTGTGATAAAATATACATAACATAAAAAATACCATTTTAACTATTTTTAGGTGCACTGTTCACTGGCATTAAGTACATTCATAATGTTGTGCAACCATCACTACTGTCCATCTCTAGAACTTTTTCATTTCCCAAACTGAAACTCTGTCCCCATCAAAAAACAATGCCCTGTTCCCCATACTCCTGATCCCTTGGTGATCACCATTCTATTATCTATCTTTATGAGTCTGAGTAGAATCAGGCTTATTTCACACAGCATACTATTTTCTTCTGTTTTTTTTTTAATTTAAAAAAAATTAATTTATTTTTGTTACAGATGTTTCTCCTCCCCCCCCCATTGACACCCTCCTCCCATTCCTGTCCCCCCCCCCCCCCCCCCACTCCAGCATTGTTGTCTATGTCCATTGGTTATGCTTAGATGCATAAGTTGTTTGGTTTATCTCTTCCCTCCCCACCCCGCCCCGCTCCTCTGAAGTTTCAGTCTGAACCCTACTTCTATGTCTTTGGGTCTATTTTGTTTATCAGCTTATTTTGTTCATTATATTCCACAAATAAGTGAGATCATGTGATATTTGTCTTTCTCTGATTGGCTTATTTCACTTAGCATAATACTCTCCAGGTCTCTCCGTGTCGTCTCAAAGGATAAGAGATCTTTCTTTCTTACAGCCACATAGTGTTCCATTGTGTATATGTACCACAGCTTTTTTATCCACTCATCTATTGATGGACACTTGGGCTGTTTCCAGATCTTAGCAATTGTAAATAGCGCTGCTATGAACATAGAGGTGCATATATTTTTCCTGATTGGTGTTTCAGGCTTCTTAGGATATATTCCTAGAAGTGGGATCACTGGGTCAAATGGCAGTTCAATTTTTAATATTTTGAGGTAACACCATAGTGTTTCCCATAGTGGCTGCACCAGTCTGCATTCCCACCAGCAGCGTACTAGAGTCTCCTTTTCTCTACACCCTCGCTAGCACTTGTTGTTTGATGATTTGTTGATGGCAGCCATCAACATACTATTTTCAGAGTTATTCATGATATAATTTAATGGCTGTATAGTATCCTACATTGTTTAAATGGATGACTTTTTTACTCAGCCCCTAGTATTGGACATGTCGGTTGTTTTCGACTGTTCCCTATTACAGACAGTGTCCTTGGATGGACATGCCTATGTGTACTTGTGTTTGTCATTTTTGGCTCAGAGGACTCAGAGTCCTTCATATTTCATTGAAGTGTTTTCCCATGCAGACTACAATGCAAATCTCTGCCCAGCCTTGTCATTTTCATTCCTTTCTCTGTGGCTGGAATGGTCAGGCCAGAGCAGGCACTGGAGCCTGGAGGCAGACATTCTGGCCATAGACCCAGGAAAGTGACGGTGACACCACTGTCCAGAGTCAGCATCACGTCTCCAGGTTCTTCCCCACCTTCTGCTCCAACACCCCACAAGGAGTTAAATATTTGAGGGAGGCTCAGGGAAAGATTCTCGGGGTTGTGCTTAAACCGGTAGACCAGGTTTGGAAGGTTAGATGACCAGTCTGGCCTTGTTCAAAACCCTCCAAATCCCATAACCTGGCGGCTGCACCTTCCTCAGCAATCATCTAGCCCAAGGCCCTCCAGCTCTAGCGTGCAGATTGGGATGCTGAGGCTCTGAGAGAGACGGGGCCATCTAAGGTCACCCAGGAGCAGGGAGGGTGACCAGCAGTCCTGTGCGCCCGGGAACGCCCTGCATCCCAGGCAAACAGCAGGTCTCCCTGCAACAACACGGGCAGAGCCGAGATCAGATTTGTTCCCAGCTCTAGGCCTTCCACCTGCCCTCCCCGCCTCGCCTCCAGCCCACAGTGAGTGCCCCTCTGGTTGCCCTTCCAGACTGGAAAGCTGAAACGATACTTCACGGACCTGGAGGCCTTGGCCATGGTCACTGCTGCCTTCTGCCATGACATTGACCACAGAGGCACCAACAACCTCTACCAGATGAAGTAAGTCAGCCCTGACTGGCCCCCCTCCCTCCCTTCCACCCCAAGATTCATTACCTAAGTCTGAACAGCTCCCAGAGAGACTCACTAGCCGGGGGGTAAGTCCCACTGTCCACAGCTTCCCACTTCCTTCTGCCCTTGGGGTCTGGGTAAACTCCTGGGACAAACAGAATAATGATCCTCAAATATGTCCACGCCCCAGTGCCTGGAGCCTGGGAATGTGTTGCCTTACATTCAAAGGGGACTTCAAAGCTAGGATGAAGTAACAGATCTTGACATACAGGGCTTATCCTGGATTATCTGAGTAGGTCTGTGTAATCAGAAGGGTCCTTACCAGGGGGAGGCAGGAGGGAAGAGAGGAGAGAAGATGCTACACTGCTGGCCTTGAGCGTAGAAGACAGGCTACCAAATCCAGGGACCATAGGTGGCCTCTGGAAGCTTGAAAAAGCAAGCAGATTCCCCCTAGAGTTTCCAGAAAGAAAGGCAGCCCTGCAGACCCACTCCAGACTGAATTCCAGAGCTGGAAGGTAGTACACTTTGATTGTCTTAAGCCACTGAGTTTGTGGTAATGTGTTATAGCAGCAACAGGAAAGTAATATTAAACTCCTCCACTCCCTTCCTACTGCTGAACTAATTTAAGCCAAGAGGTTAGTAACTGATAAACACTCATCCACCTTGTATTGATAATGCTCCTAATACAGGTGTCGCAGGCCCTAAGCTAGGAAAGGTGTCGCACGCTGAGCAAACAGCACAGGCCCTGTCCTCACAGAGCTCATATTCCAGACAGCCTCTGAAGCACAGTCCTGGAACCATGATCCTGGGGGACCCTCATGACCACCTTGTGGGCAGGGCAGGGACTAATGACATACCCATATTACAGTTGAGGAACGGAGGCTCTGCCCAGCGCCCGTAGCCTGTAGGTCACTAACAAGCACTAGAACGTGCTTCTCTGAGTCTTCTCAACACTCGCACGCTGCTCCAAGGCTAGAGACTGTGTTCACGCTTCACCTTGTGAGACGCTAGGTGCTGAGGTCAGTGCTTGGCACGTGATGCCAAACAAATATTTATTGAATGAAGACAAGAGTAAACACAGCGTTGGGCGATTTAATGGTCTCCCCGAAGACTCTGGTGTGGAGGATCTGGGGCTTGGTGACCATTAAAGAATGGGCCAGCACCAGTGTCCGCGGGTGGCTACAGGACATCCATGAATCTCTAAAAGTGCATCTGGCATGTGTGTTTGTGCCTTTTTCTGGGGATGAGAGTCCACACTATTCAACAGATTCTCTAAGGAGTCCGTAACCCCAGAGCCCCTCAGAATCAGGTATGGAGAAAGCTAAAGCCTGACAGTCAGGAGTCCAGTCCCGGCTCCCACTCTCTTGCTTTGTGACAAGCTCCTCTCCCTCTGGACTTCAGCCTCTCTGCCTGCAGAATTAGGAGGCGGGAGGACTGGAGGATGTCTTTACCCTTCATCGGGGCCATTCCATGTTGATTCTGTGTGTCTCTCTCCTTCTCTCCCATTCAGATCTCAGAACCCACTGGCCAAGCTCCATGGGTCCTCCATCCTGGAAAGGCACCACCTGGAGTTTGGCAAAACACTGCTGCGAGATGAGGTGGGGGAAGGCCCTCTGCACTGCTTTGGGGCCTGCACAGGAGCCCCCATCTCACACGAGGCCCGGGGGTGGCCAGGCAGCACTCTTCCCATTGGCCTGAGCGGCCTCTCCCATCCTCTGGGGTGACCATCGGTAGTTGGGTACCTTGACTGCCAACCTCACTTCTCACATCTCTCCTCTGTTTTCTCTTAAGGGCTTGAATATCTTTCAAAATCTCAATCGCAGGCAGCACGAACATGCCATCCACATGATGGACATAGCCATCATTGCCACAGACCTCGCCCTGTATTTCAAGTTAGTATTTCTTCTCCCTTCAAGAATAAGGATAGCAGTTATTATAATAATAACAAACACCATAGTTCCAACCCTGGTGCTACAGACCATGAATTCTCACCACAACTCGGTGAGTTCGATGTCGTTACTCCCAATGTATAGATGGGAGACTGAGATCCAGGGCAAGAGATTTGCTAAGATCAGGTAACAAATCCAACCGAGTCTGGGTTAGAAACCTAGGTCTTTACTCCCAGGCTCTGGTTCTTTTAACCTTGTTTTGTTAATCAGATTGTTTTAATAAGCCTCTGTCCGCAACAGCCAGTGTTAGAGGCCCAGGTGTGCCTCGTTCTGAGATTTGCTCCATGAACAAATCGGTGTGTTTTGTAGGAAGAGGACAATGTTCCAGAAGATTGTAGATCAATCCAAGACATTTGAAACGCAGCAGGAGTGGACGCAGTACATGATGCTGGAACAGACGCGGAAGGAAATCGTTATGTGAGTTGAGACGGGGCTTAAACCCCAATCCTCTTGTCTCGGGGTCACAGACCAGCTGCTGAATGGCAGGCCTCGCTGCCCTCAGACCCCTGGGACACTTTCCACTTTGGAGGCCTTCAACATATGGGGGAAAATAAATTCTGCCAAAACAGGATTACAGAAATTATGGTATACGTTTAACCTTTATTTTGGCACTTAAGTTCAAGACAATATAGTGTTATTTCTCTGTATAGAGAAAGTATAATATTTGAAGTATTTCTTTCATATAATTCAGAATGTTAGTGGTAAAGTGATAACTTTAATGTTTTTGATAAAACAGAGCACTATACTATTATGATTTGAGTGATAACTATGTGTCGCTCAAAATATATAGGCTCAGCCCCAGCCAATTTGGCTCAGCGGTTGGAGCATCGGCCGTGGGACTGCGGGGTTGCAGGTTCGGTTCCTGATTGGGGGAATGTGCCTGGGATCAGGTTCCATCCCCAGCCCCAGTTGGGGTCATGCGAGAGGAGGCTGGTTGATGTGTCTCTCTCACATTGATGTTTCTTTCTCTCTCTCTCTCTCTGGTTGATGTGTCTCTCTCACATTGATATTTCTCTCTCTCTCTCTCTCTCTCTCTCTCTCTCTCTCTCTCTCTCTCTCCCTCTCCCTCTCTCTCTCTCTCCCCCCCTCCCTATCTAACTGGAAATCAATGGAAAAATATCCTCAGGTGAGGATTAACAAAATATGTAGGCTTAATTTTTTTTTCTTTATTGATTTTAGAGAGGAAAGGTGAGGGAGAGAGAGATAGAAACATTGATGAGAAAGAACATCGATTGGCTGCCTCCTGCATGCCCCCACTGGGATTTTGGCCCACAACTTGGGCACGTGCCCTGACCGGGAATCGAACTGGCGACCTCTTGGTGCATGGGTCGGCACTCAACCACTGAGTGCCAGGCGTTAGTGTTCCTTTCTATATAGCAATGTCCTGAAGTCTAACTGTGCTATTCACAAATTAGTCACATGCCTTATATAGAATTTATTGTGCCTTATTGGCATGAGGTCTGGAATGGGACTCGAATTTAAGTTTTCTGGTTAATATCCTCTTTCACTTTTCTCAGTGTGCTTCTGTGATTCACCTCAAATGATGATGGGGTGAGAAGTGTAAATGAAAGGCCTTTTGTGAATACGTGGCCCAAGCCTCTGGCTCCCCTGTGATGGGTCCTGGGAGTTGACAGTCAGGGGAGACAAGGCCTTCCTGAGGAAGTGTCAGGTTGTTTGTTTATCCCCGGATGCTTCTGTGGAGATGAGGTTTAAGTCACAAATGTCACAAGTCCCTGAAACAGAGAAGAGGCAGCCACTGGGACAGGTGTGGGGAAGAAGGGGCAAGTGGCAAGTTGTCAGTCCCTCAGCCCTGCCGTTGTCCAACCAGGTCTCCACAAAGGTCCCCTGATCCTGGGGAGCTGTAGACCTGCTCCCACTGAACAAGGGGGCACATTCAGGCCACGGACCAGGGTGAGCGCCACCTGACATTTCAAAATGGCTCAGCAGAAGAATTGAACAAGTGGAAAGAACGCCCTGTTCTTGGGTAGGGGGACTTCAGATTAAACGTTGTCTAGTCTCCTTAATTAATTATTCATTTAAGATAATTTCAAGGAAAATATCTACTTTATTTTTGGGATAATTAGGAAGCCAATTCTAAAATTTTTATGAGAAATAAGTATGTAGGAATAGCCAGAAAATTCTGAATTAAAAGAGTAATAGTAAGGACCCGCTGAACTAAAGGCAGTTCAGTCCTAAGCATGAGTAGGACAGGTCAATGGGACAGACCTGAAAATCTATGCCTGTGCTGAAATGCTTCATACCAGCGGAGAAAGGGAGAAGTTCATAAGTGGAGTTGGTACCTTGAGGTGATCCCATGGTTTGTCTTCTCAACACCACCCAGCAATTCTCCAGTTCTCAGCAGACGCTGACTGAGTACCCTACAAATTTAACTCAGCTCTGACAGTGTCTGCCTGGAGACAGTGCCAGGTCCCACAGGTGAAAGGCTCAGTCCTACAAGATTGGCCCCACTTCAGACACCAATCCCAAGTCAAGGTTGTTATCTGTATTTCTGACCATCTGGCTATAAACTGAAGGTTCCCACGAGCCCCTCCTCAGGTTCAATTAATTTGCTAGAGCAGCTCACAGAACTCAGACATTTACTTGGATTTATCAGCTTATTATAAAGGATATGATAGAGGATACAAATAACCAGCCAGATGAAGAGGTACATAGGGTGAGGTCCAGAAGAGTCCCTAGCACATGAAGCTTTTGTCACCATGGAACTGGGATGCTTCACCCTCCCAGCAAGTGGATGCATTCACCAACCCTGAAGCTCATCAAATCTCATTGTTCAAGAGTTTCTATAGAGCTTAATCTGCAGCCCCCACTCCCACCCTTCACAGAAGTCGGTGGGTGAGATGGAAAGTTCCATCCCTCTATTCACTTGGTCTCTCTGGTGACCAGCCCCACCCTGAATCTATCTAGGGACCTAACCCTAAGTCAGTCATCTCATCAACGTAAACCCAGAGGGGACTTCTTAAGAAAGACAAGAGGTCCTCCTGTCACCTAGGAAATCCCAAGGGCTTTAGGAGCTCTATGCCAGGAACCAGGGACAAAGACCAAACATATTTTGTGGTACACCATTGGGTGGCCACAAAGCTGGAGCCCTATCTCACTCCCATAGCAAAATGAATTTCAGGTGGATCAAGGATTTTAAAATAATGAGAAGACAAACCCCAAAATAGAGAGGGAGAGGAAAAAAGCATGATAGAATTAAAAAGAGTAATTTCAGAGTGAATTTTTCTAAGTGTGTCATAAAATTCAAAAGTCATAAATCGATGGATAAATTTGACTACATAAAAGTTAGGGCTTTCTGCACAGCACACACAAGAATGCGTAGCTGATGACCTGAGAACGCAAGTGATAACCTGAGGAAGAATATCTGCAGCACTTCTGAGGGGAAAAAAAAAAAAAAAAAAAGAGCTAATTTCCTTAGTAAATAAAGTGTTAATACAATTCAAGAAAAAAAGTAATCCCATAGAAAACTGGGCAAAAGGCACAAACAAATACTTCCCAGAAAAAGAATTACAGAGGGGTGCAAACATGTGAAAAGGTAACGAATGACCTTACTCATATTAAGAGAAATGCAAACTCAAACCACACTGAGATATAATTAATTGTTTACACTCCTATTGGCAAAGATTGAACATTTGCTAACACACTGTCCTTGGGCAGAGTGAACGGCAATAGGAATCTCATTCACTGCTGGAAATGCAAATAGGTGCAGCCCTTACCGTGGGCAATACCCACGGCGATTGTAAATACCCACACTCTTTGATGCAGCAATCCACACCTGAGATTTCCCTCTAGGTATTCTCCCACGTGTGCCAAGGTGTGTGTACAAAGTTATTCTTTGCAGCAGTATTTGTAATCACACACAAATTTGAAAGCAATTTAAATATCCGTTTAGGGGAACAAAAAGTCAGCCAGATATTTCACCAGCAAAATGGGTGGGTTCGGGAACAACAAAGACTTGCGATCCAGAAGGAGCAACCAGGGCGCGTCTTGCACAAGTCCGCTGAACGAAGAGGAAGCTCTTTCACAGAGGGGAGAGGACCCCGTGGGACTTCTAGAAACAGATCTCCCGTCAGCTTTGCGGGCTGTGTGCGGAGTGAGCGCTCCCCCTTGTGGCCTCCCTACTACATTTTAAATGACGTTTCATTCTGTTGACACTCTTTTTTTGCAAATACATATGGCACTTGTATACAATGGAATGCCATACAGACTTTACCAAAAAAATGATAGGAAGGATTTCCAAAATATAATTTTTTTTAAAAAGCCAAAGGCCAGACTTCAATTATTGAAAAAGCCAAGGTAGAGTGCCCCTGGTGTCCCCCTGGATCTGTCTCTTGCGTCAACAGTGTTTGGACAGAACAGACCCAGGGACGCCCCCCCTTCCAGCCTCTGACCACCCCCCAACCTCCTGTCCAATCCCCGCCTTCGAACCACCTCAGCCTCCGGGACCAGCCAGCACCGTTTTCCGACCTTGGCTCCTTATTGCCGAACAACCACGAGCTCCCACATTCCTCAGAATTATTCCACCGAGGTGGAGGCTGCCGTCCACCCCCTGGCCGACCTGCACCTGCCAGCCCCCTGCACCTACCTCTCTCGGGGCTTCTGTTTCGACCTCGACGCTGTGGCTCTGGAGGGCCTGGGCTGCTTCCTCCAGAGCTGGCGAGATGAAGCGGGAGGCGCTGAGCATCTCTTAAAGCTGCAAACCCAGCGCGGTGGCCGCATTCTCTTCCAGGACGCGCTGAAGCCCCATGATGAGTGGGGCGCACTCAGGCCGCCATGGTCCCGGAGAGCAACCTGAACCAGGCCCTTTTGGAGCTGCGTGCTCTGCGCTCTACTCCTGCAGACCCTCAGCTCTGTGACTTCCAGGAGAACCACGTCCTGGAGGAGGAGGTGAAACTCAGCAGGAGATGGGCCACACCTGACTCACCTCCGCAGGCCGGCGCCCCAGGCTGGGCTGGGCCAGTGTCTCTTCCAGAGGCTCACCCTCAAGCACGACTAGGAACCTTTGGAGCCCAGAGGCCTTTGAGGGGCCCCTCTGCATCCCCCTGGTGTCTGGCTTTCACCTGAGTCTCTCTCTCCCTGAAACCATTAGCCATTCTTTTAACCACTCAGGAGCCCTCTCCCATGCATTGGACCAAATGGAAACAGTAAAGCTTTTTGCAGAAAAAGAGAAAGAAAGAAAGAAAGAAAGAAAGAAAGAAAGAAAGAAAGAAAGAAAGAAAGAAAGAGAGAGAGAGAGAGAGGGAGGGAGGGAGGGAGGGAGGGAGGGAGGGAGGGAGGGAGGGAGGAAGGAAGGAAGAAAGAAAGGGAAAAGAAAAAGCCAAGGTAGTCTTCAAACTGAGACACACAAACCCCTCCCTCTTCTTCCCCAACCCAAAGCCTTCCGAGTGTGTGGGAGCATGGATGGCCTCCAGGGAATCAGTGTTCTCTCCTAACATTATCTCCTCAGGAAGCACAGTGGGGAGCGTTGCAGTTCCCTCACTCCTCTCCCACTTCACACACGAGAGGCAAACTCGCCCTTTCTTGAACCTTCCTGTGGCGCGAAGACCTCTGTGGCATCAAACAGAGGGACTACTTGAAATTCTGGTGTCCTCAAAGCCTCTGTTACTCAAGGCATCATAAACCCAAGGAAGGGCTTCAGGACTTCTCATAGCTATATATTTTTTGTTGTTAAGAGCAAAACAAGGCATTAGCAAAAGAAAACGCTGGCCTGGACTGAACAGCGGGGCAGCAGGAGCCGAGGCATTTCTCATTTACCAATCTTCCTTCCTTCAGAGAATGTACACTGTCCAGGGACAGCCCTGATGTCAGGACCAAGGTGCACCAACAATAAGTACTGAAGGTGGCAGCACCTGATTTCATCCACACCACTATTGTCTGTCTGTCTGTCTGTATCTATTTACCTATCTACCTACACATCTATGCATCTAGCGACCTCTACCTTTCTTAGAATTAATAAGAAAACAAGGTGGGTGCCATCGGGGTGCATTCTAACATCTTATTTTAACTGAAAAATAAAATCAGATTTTTTCTGACAGAAACGATCTGATCTGCCTGCCTTAGTTGACAGTAAAAGACTGGCATTTCCTATTGTGTTTATGACAAACATCCTGTACATTAACTCAGTCAAATCTGCAGCTTCAAAGATTTGCTGAAACATAATTAAAACTTGTTATCAGATACAAGCACTTTGCAAAAAAAAATTAACACTGGAAGATATATTCTAATTAATAATGTTTTAATAGACCTAACCCATTCTGAGTATCTTGGGTTAACCGAAGTGCTGCAGAGAAACTGTCAGGGGTGTAGTTCATAGTAATATGAAAAGTCTTGGTCAAATCTTTATTGCATCCTTCCCAGAAACTGAGGAAGTGAATGATCATAATGTTAGCTTTAAACAAAATTGAAGGAGAATCTCACTGGCTCGTCAGCTGATTGATCACTCAGAGTAGTGAGCACAGTATGATTTCTAACTTTACCTACAATGAAGTGCACAGCTCCTAAGGGCACCATTGATGAGTTTTGACAGGTCCTACTTCTTAGTGCAAGCCTTCCTCACAATGACTGTGCCACACTCCTCCCCCATGCATTGCCCACTGGGGCAAAAAGTGGTTCCTGGTAGAGGAGCAAAACATCTTAGATGTTACAATGGTCCGTGGCCGTCTGAACAGATATACAGTATGTCTGTGGTATTAAAATTTCATGGTTGAACAATTATGTAAAAGTGGCCCGGCTGGTGTGGCTCAGTGGTTGAGCGTTGACCCATGCACTAAGAGGTCGCTGGTTCGATTCCCAGTCAGGGCACATGCCCAGGTTGTGGGCCCGATCCCCAGTGGGGGGCATGCAGGAGGCAGCCAAGCCATGTTCTCTCTCATTGATGTTTCTATCTCTCTCACCCTCTCCCTTCCTCTCTCTCTAAAATCAATAAAGAAAAAAATATTAAACATGTCTCAAAAGGGTCTTTGACAGTAGAGGGGAGGATGATGGGAAAAGGTTGACAAACATTGTTCGGTACTAGACGGGGGAGAAGGAGCTCTGAAGATGCCATGAGATCGAAATGCACTGATGTTTATGAAATGCCTGGAACAGTGTGTGGCGTATAATGAAAGCCCAATACATGTTCACGATGACCACCAGTATCTATTGTGCACGTACTATGCCCAGGCACTACGCTAAGATGTTTATGCACATGATCTCATTAATCTTGTACCTACTCCATGAGGAAACTACCATTATTATTACGGACAAGGAAACTGGGGCTCAGAGAGGCTGGTTTAATTGTTCAATGTCAAACTCCTGATAATTGACAGAGGCAGCATTTAAAGCACTGTCTGACTTCAAAGCCCTACCTCGGATATACTGGGGAAGTGACCCCTCTCCTCATAATGGGGTGAGGTCACCTACTAGTGGGGGGACAGAAAGAAGAGATAGGTGGAATTAACCAGTATGTGCAGTCTTAAATGGCTCTGGACTGATGGATGGTGTCCTTGTGTCCAGGGCCATGATGATGACCGCCTGTGATCTCTCAGCCATCACCAAGCCCTGGGAGGTGCAGAGCAAGGTATGGACTCCTCCTGACCCAAGAGGAGGGGAATCCCAGTACTGGCGACAGCAGCCAGGTGGCTTGGACTCCCCAGCTCCAGAGGCAGCCCACCTTTGCTCCATCCTCCTCTGGAAATCACTTTAGGGACCCTCCCATGATGACAACAAAGTGGGGGGTGTGGGGGTATTTTTTGCTGAGCTGGAAACCCAAGAGGAGTAGAATAGAAGCATGGGACAGAGGCGGGGGGATGGGGCTGGGGCTTGACTCCGAGGGGGGTGTCTGCCTGCTGCAGGCAGCTCTGCTGGTTGCTGCTGAATTCTGGGAACAAGGTGACCTGGAGCGCACGGTGCTGCAACAGAATCCCATCGTGAGTGGGAGGGGGCGTCAGCCTGGTGCTGGGGTGTGATCTCATCCCGACGGATGTCTGTGACCTCGCCGTGACGGAGAAATATGTCTGTTCCCCGTCCCCTGACATAGGGATGTGTGACCTTACCACAGACATAACCTTTCCCTAATGCAGGGGTTCCCAAAGGGGGGGCCACCATCGACCTCCTTCCTCGGGAACCTGTTAGACAGCAAAGTCACAGGCCCCACCCTAGAAACTCTGGGGTGAGCCCAGCACGTGTGCCCTCCTCGAGTTTGGGACCCCTACTCTAACGTTTCTGTCCTTGGCTCACTCAGCTACATAGCCATTGACAAGTGGACACCAAAACTCGGATTCCACTTTCGTCCCGGCAGTCTGGGCGACCAGCCCCTGCCCTGTTCTAAGAGCACGGAGCGCGCAGGGGAGGAAAGGTCTCGTTTGCACCCTGAGACCCGCTGAGACCCCCGACGCTGATGGTTAACCTCTCTGCACAGTCAGCCAGCTCCCTAGGGGGCCAGTTAGAGGGCGCCCCGAGGGCCCTGCACGAGGGCCGGGCTGGGAAGTCAGGTGGGGTAAAAGGTAGAGACGTTTGGGGATGGAATCACGACCCTGGGGATGGGCTAAACCTGTGAAGTGTTAAGTGCTGGGGTATGTTGTAACCCAGTAGATCAACCTCCCTCGGACACCAAAATTATAAGTTTTAGGAGCTTTATTAACCTGCGCAGGGACTGCAGCCAACCTACTCAGAGGAGAACTGCTGCCCCGAGCCTCTAACATGGCAGCCTTTTATAGCAAGCAAGCAGCATTCACAGAAGCAGATATCGGTGGTTAGCAGTTGTTTGATTAGCATTTCTCAAAATCCATATCTAACAGTTGCCCGGGGGTCTCCTGTTTGTCAAGCAAACAGAACAGGCCTCCCTCCCCTCAGGGAACCAGTATAATAGTGGGAGTGACAGAGATTACAGAGGTCAAAATTAGCATTAAGTACCTGCAAATACCTATACTCAGGAAACCGCAAATGCCCCCAACACATGGGGCAACTATAACCTTAGGCAGAAATTCCTTCCTGTCTAGGGGCAACTATCCCATTATGGGAAGAATATCGAGGAATGTCCACTGGTGACAAAATGGAGTCCTTTAGTCACCCTAACCAAGGGGCCCACATAAAATGGAATCTAGTTGCCTTAGCCTTGGGGCCCACAACAGGGTAACCCGCGAGGCTCAGGCAGTCCGGGGAGGTGGTGGGCTGTGAGGAACAGGCAGGGAATGTGAGCAGGGGCCTGTGGGATTTGTGATTCTCTTTTTCCTTTTAACACCTTACAATGGAGAGAGCGTGGTTAATGAACTCTGTGTACCCGTCAGCCAGACCCAACCATTGGCGACAGCCTGCCATTCCTGTTTTATCTACTTTCCCTTCCCCGTGCATTTTTTAAAAATATGTTTTTATTGATTTTTTAGAGAAAGAGGAAGGGAGAGGGAGAGAAAAACATCGATTGGCTGCCTCCTGCATGCCCCCCACTGGGGATCAAGCCCTCAATCCTGGCACGTGCCCTGACCGGGAATCGAACTGGTGACCTCTTGGTGCATGGGACGTCCAACCACTGAGCCATACCGGCTAGGCCCCCATGCCGTTTTAAATCTTTTGGATGAAGTATTTTATTTTATTATTATTTTTTTAATCCTCACCCAAGGATATTTTTACTTTTATCTTCAGACAGAGTGGGAGGGAGGGGGAGAGAGAGAGAGAGAAACATCGATGTGAGAGAGACACATCTTATGGTTGCCACCCACACGACCCCAACTGGGGCCAGTGATGAACCGCAACCGAGGTACGTGCCCTTAACGGGAACCGAACCCTGGACTTCCTGGTCCACAGGCCAACGCTCTACCGCTGAGCCAAACCAGCCAGGGCTTGGCTGAAGTATTTTAAAGTAAATCCCAGGTGTCATTTCTTCCATAAATACTTTACAGTATGTGTCTCTAAGAGATAAGAACTTTAAACACACAACACAAACCATTATCCCACTCACAAAATTAGTAATAATTCTTTAATATCACCTAACCCCCAGTCTGTTCACTTTTCCTGATTAATGAAAATCATTTGTTCAAATCAAGAGCCAGTCAAGGAACACCCTCCTGCTGCTGTGTCTAAGTCTCTTTTCATCAACCATTGTTTCCTCACCCTCTGTTTTTTTCTTTTTCTTTTGTATGCCATTTATTTGTCGAAGAGGGTGGGTCATTGTTTTATCTTCAGACATAGTGGGAGGGAGGGGGAGAGAGAGAGAGAGAAACATCGATGTGAGAGAGACACATCTTATGGTTGCCACCCACACGACCCCAACTGGGGCCTTCTGGAGTTGGTTGATTGCCCCTCATGGTGTTATTGAATATGTTCCTCTATCCCTGTGTTTCCTGCAAACTGCTAGTTAGATCTGGAAACGTGGTCAGTTTGAGGTGTGGTCTTTCTCTCTTGGCCAGAATGCTCCCCGGGGAGGGTGGGCCCTGGCTGCGTCCTGCTAGCAGGAGCTGTGCAGCTGGCTATCTCTCCCCACGACAGCCCATGATGGACAGAAACAAGGCGGACGAGCTCCCCAAGCTGCAGGTCGGCTTCATCGACTTTGTCTGCACCTTTGTCTACAAGGTGGGTCCTTTGCTTCTCAGGCCCAAGTCTTCGTCTTTGCAAAGCTGGGATTCCCAAATGACACCAGGACTCATAAACCCTGGCAGGTGACCATGGCTGATATTCTACAAAGCCCTTCTCATCTGCAGTGGCATCTGGTCCTCAGGGCAGCCCTCTGGGGTCTTGTGGGACAAAGGACTAAGCATGGTTTCAGCCAGGGAAGAGGCAGCATTGAAGACTTATCCCCTCCTGACTTCCCTAGCTGGCGGAAGTGTGACAGGTCAAAGGAACCCAACTGTCAGAAGATGACCTGGAATTCCTCTTTGAGCGCTTGCTCAGTTAACGCCTCCCTCTTGAGAGACCCACTGCTCCTGATTCCATGTTACCTGTGCACCATTCACCTCCCTCTTGTCACTTTTCCTTTGGCCATGTTACACACGAGGAAACAGAGGTCAGAGACGAGGAATGACAGGCCCAGGGTCACCGGAGTCAGGCAGGAGACGGGATGAGAGCTGGGGCACCTGACCCCGACCCTGGTCCAGGGCTCTTGCCGTTGTGTAGGAGGAAGTTCAAGTGCTCCCAGAGGCGAACAGGTGCCTCTCTGACATAACGCAGGCTCGTGGGGCCCGAGCACCAGGGCAGAGTAGCCGATGCTCTCCATTACCCTCAGCCCTGTCATCACACAGGAGACTGGGCCAAGGGTCTTCTGTGCATGACCACCACAGCCCTGTGAGGAGGTGTTATCCCTGCGATGACCTGCCCAAGGTCCCACAGCTTGTGGCAGAGCCTGGATCTGAGCCCAGGCAGCTGAGCGCAGCCGGCCCTGGATTTGCCTTGGGCGAATCTGCTTGGTCGATCCGCACATCAGTCTCCTCTCCTAAACCCTGGGAGTGATGAACCTTGTCTTCCTGCCTCCCAGGAGCTTCTGAGAAGGGAAGGAGAGCAGGGCTGCGGGATCTGTAATGTGCTGTGCTCAAAAGCACTATCGTTATTCTCAGACCTAAGAGAACTTAAAAATCCTCCTCGCAGTGTCTCGATTTCACTCAACAAATATCTGAGTGTCTTTGTGTGGGAAGAGGCTTCCCTCAGGAGGTGACATCTAAGCGGAGGCCTTAGGGGAGAAGAGGGGAAGTGAGAGCGTCCAGTCGAGGGAAGAGCTTGGTGCAGCCCACGAAGGCAGGGTTCACTCCAGCAATGGACAGGGATTGGGAATGCCTGGAGGGGTCACAGTGGGAAGGCGGGCAGGCACTGGGCCTGCAGGGTTGAGAGCCATGTGCATGAGTTTTCATGAAGGGCTGGGGAGCCACAGGAGGGTTTTAAGCAGGAGAGGGATGGGATCTGGTTCACTGGAGGCCACGCAGCATCGCATGCACACCGCGGGGTGACAGGAAGCCTGCCACCCACCCGGGCAGCTCCTTCCAGGGGTAGACAGATGGAGCTGTGCCCCCGCCTGGAGCCGGACCGTGGGCGTGGCCCCCACACCAGAGGCTCTCTCTCTTCCAGGAATTCTCCCGTTTCCATGAGGAGATCACTCCCATGCTGGACGGGATCACCAACAACCGCAAGGAGTGGAAAGCACTTGCTGACGAGTATGAGGTCAAGATGAAGGCCCTGGAAGAGGAGAAGCAGAAACTGCAAGCAGCCAAGCAAGGTGCGTGGGAAGGGGAGGATGGGACGCCCTGATCCCCACGCCGAGTGCTCACACTGTGCCTGGCCTGGCCGCAGGGCCTCACACTCACAGTCCCATTCAGGCCTCGCCACCACCTATTATTGTCCCCATTCTACGTAGGAGCGCACCGAGGCCCGAAGAAGTACTGTGGCCGAGTCACAGTGTCAGTAAGTGGCAGAGCCTGGTTCCCAAGATTGAGGCGCCCAGGGGGATTCCCTGCTGCCCCCAGCCAGTGTAGGGCAGATGCCAATTCCAAGGCTGTGGACATAGGGCCTCACCCAGGGACAAAGGAGAAAACCTAGAATTATTGGTTGGAGGGAATTTTAAAATCCATACTTGCAGCCTTCCGTCTGATGTTTGAATTCTATCTATACCATCATGAGACTTGGCTTGCACACCACCAGTGACGGGGGGCTCACTATCTAACGTGAAAGCCTCATCACTACCACTATTAGAAAGCTCTTCCTTGAACTGAAACGGTTCTCCTTGCTGAAACTTCCACTTAGTGGCCACGGTCCTGCCTTCGGGAACAGAATGGGATGCGTTTTTGCCATCTCTTCCCAGTCCCCCTCCCCCAGGTCATTTCCTTCACTGGTTGTGTGGCTCTAGTTCCTTCACAGGACATGGCTTCTGGTCCCCGCCCCACGCGGACTGTCCTCTGCACACCGTCCCTCCGCACGGGGTTGTTAGCACGGACAGGTCTCTCTGCTCTGGGCAGTGGGGTGACTCTGAATGGCGGCTACAAAGTGGGGCCACACGCCGGGCGTGGAAGTTGTGCTCTCACAGCTCCAGGAGGTACGGTGTGTCACAACCTCCACAGACGTAGCGTCATTCCAGCTTTCCAGAAAGTGGCAGTCAAGGGCCCGAGGAAGAAGTGTCTTTTCAAAATTTGCACAAATTGTCTGATGGGCTGGTGGCAGTCTGCAAACTTGCAGCCTGCAAGATGTCTTTTGTTTGGCCTGCGTTTGTTTAAAATGTGAATTCGCTGTCCATATTTTAAAATGGGGATAGTTAAGCCCGGCCGGTGTGGCTCAGTGGTTGAGCATTGACCCATGTACCAAGAGGTCGCCGGTTCGATTCCTGGTCAGGGCACACGCCCAGGTTGTGGGCCTGATCCCCAGTGGGGAGCATGTGGGGGGCATGTAGGAGGCGGCCAATCGATGTTCTCTCTCATCGATGTTCCTATCTCTCTCTCCCTGTCCCTTCCTCTCTCTAAAATCAATAAAGGAAAAATAATAATTAAAATAAATAAATAAATAAAATGGGGATTGTTCTAATTTAAAAAATCAAGATTTCCAGCATGTCTTATGAAAAGATCAAGACCTGGCCACACCCACCTAGATTTCTGCATGATAACGATTGGCTGGAGCTGAGTGGCACTCCCCCTCCCCCCGCCCCTTTCCATGGGAAGGAATCTCTCCAGTCTGTCACAGTCTCCACCACTCCCTGTTGTCGCCCAGGCATTGGTGCCAAGTGTGGGTTGCCATTTATCACGATGATTGTTGTTGTTTTTCTCAGTGTAGAGAAACATTCTTGCTTTCTCTGACTCCCCTTACCTATTGTTGGCCTCTGAAAGCCCTTGAATTTGCAACTCCTGGTGGACACCAGGGCAAAGGGGAAGCCCCCTGCAGCCTCCTCTCACCCGGGTGTGTTGTCTTTCTGCCTGATTGCAGCAGCGGGAAATCAGCCTTTGGGGAACCCCGGCCCTGGAGGGGGCGCACCTGCATCCAAGTCCTGCTGTATCCAGTAGCCCAAGGGGTATCCGCTGACCACAATGGCACTGCCCAGCGGGAAGAGATCACGCAAGCCAGGGGCGACAGGACACCTTCCTGAGGACTGAGAGAGTCATAGGATTTGCAAGCGGAGTGAGAATTTAGCTTACATCTTATCTGCGGGCTTTCAAACATCGTTTCAGCCTTGAGAAGTTTTCATTGAGTTAAAACCAACATTCCAGCTTTCTAGACATCAATTAAATATGGAATTAATGCCAGATTCAGCTGCTTGCTCAGAATCAGTTTGTTCTTATGCTTCCACTTTCTACTTTATTATAAACACTTTCAGTCATTCTCAAAAGTAGAGATTATACAGTGAACCCCACCTATCCCCCTATTCCAATATGGAGACCTGCCACACTTGTTCAGCTGTCCTTGTATAGGTTTCAACATTTTCTTGGCTGAAGTATTTAAAAGGAAAGTCCAGACATATGGGCATTTTCTGACATAACCACGTCCTCATCCCGTGTTCCAAATGAACACCTCGCATCCAGTGTGGTCGATGCTGGGTGAGCTGCCCAGACCTTCACTGGAGAGGCCTCGTGGTCCAGTGGCTGTGAGTGCTGCCGGCAGACGGCCCTGTGTCAGCCCTTCTGGGGACTACCTCAGCTGCACGGAAACACTTTGCTCACGGCCCCAGCCTCTCCTTGGGTGGCCTGCATCCAATGACTGATCCACGTCAAGAGTTAAGGTTCGGCCATCGTGGCCCAACACGGGACAGCTCTGCAAGGCCATCGTAGCTCCGGGACTCCTCATGGGGCCCACCAAGGCTGTCACCGGGGTCGCATCACAGCTCAGCTTCTCCCTCTGCCCACTCCTTCTCCCTTCCCCGCCCCAGGCATTGCCCTAGGGGCGCTCCTTAATAACCCCCCTGCAGTCTAGGTCCACTGCAGAGGCTGCCTTCTGGGGAACCCAACTCGCGACCGCGGTCCTTCTCCCCCTTATCGCAAAAATGTCTTTAGTAGTCGGTTTGCTTGAATCTGATCCAAACACGTTTTACACTTAGTTGTTCTGTCTCGTAAGTGTGTTTTAATGTATGATAGTGCTCTGTCTCTTCTTCTTGTTGCAGAAAGTGTCAGTTGTCCCAAATTCTGGGCTGGTCTGTTTGCTTCCTCTGTCCCTGGTTCTCCTATAAGCGGGTGTTGGTTCCAGGTGCTTTGAGGAGAGGAAAGACACGGTGTCTCCAAACTGTAAACTGCCAGTCTACTCCAACCTCCCCTTTTTCAGATAAGGAGGGAAACTGAAGGCCAGCGAGGGGACGGGCTGCGCGAAGTCCATGGCACAGTTCCCTGGCTGCCCTCCAGGAGCAGAGCCCACGTTCACAAGGACACAGTGTACTGGGCACATGTCCCTGTGACTCCCACGGATCGATCCGAGTTCCTGCCACATGAGCCCTGCCCATATTATCAGGTCATGTCAACAGGGGGCTGGGCCTGGAAGCCTCCTCTTTGAACTCCCAAGATAGAGTCTCTGCCCTCCTGAAATCGACACTCTCAGAGCAGTGGTCTTTTAAGCAAAGGCGTGTCCGCAAGCAGGCCCCACGTACTGGTGACGTGGCAGAGTCAAGGCAAGTGTCACCCAGGAACACACAAGTGCTGCTCCAGGCTCTGTCCCTTGGGCGGTTCCCTCCACTCTCCTTGGTCCTCAGCCATCCCCACCTGGATCGTAATCCCTGCCACGCCTGACTCGGGGCTATGGCTGGCACCCGAGACCATGTACAATGAGGATTGCACCTCGTGTCGACTAAGTGCCTCTAATGTCCTAGGTACTGTGCACGCTCTAAACCCATCCTCACAACCACCCGATAGGGTGGAAACGATTACTAGCCCCATGTGTCACGTGATGAGGAAGAGAGCTTAGGAAACCTGTCCAAGGACGCACAGCTGATAAGTGGTGAAGTCAGGACTCAAAGCCAAGCAGCCTGACACCTGAGTACTGGCTTGTAATATTTTCCCTGCAACATACTGCTTATGAGAACCAGCCTTTTTTTTTTTTTATCCTCACTCGAGGACATTTTTTTGCATTTATCTTCAGATAGAGTGGGAGGGAGAGAGGGAGGAAGAGAGAGAGAGAAACATCAGTGTGAGAGAGACACATCGACTGGTTGCCACCCACACAACCCCAACCAGGGCTGGGGACAAACTGCAACCAAGGTACATGCCCTTAGTGGGAACCGAACCCGGGACTCTCTGGTCCGCGAGCCGGCGCTCTAACCACTGAGCCAAGCCGGCCAGGGCAGAACCAGCCTTTTTTAGGACCTCGGAGTTCATCTAAGCAAATCATCTTGTTTCATACTTGGGGACACCCGGGGCCTAAGAGGTGCCTCGTCCAAGTCTGCACGGTACAGAGGTGGCAGAGCTGGGTCTCAAACACAGGTTAAGGCTCTGAAGCTCCCATTGGTCCCCGTACCACTGACTGCACCTCTGAAGGGGTCATTTCTGCGACCTTGTGGCTTGGTTGCCACCCTGGCTACGTATAATCTTCAGGCCACGGAGAGCAGCCTCACTCGCCCATTCGTGAATTCCCGATGAACGGGGCTAGGCACCCTGCAATGAATGGAGAAGCACCCTGCCCTCCTCGAGGCTGGCGTCTAGCAAGGGGCTGGCAGATACTGAGTGATCAATCACATGACCTCTCCACGGGCTCCAGTCCGTGCCAGGGAACCCTGCTGTTCACGGCAAGCACCCCATTCATTGTAAAGGGGAAGGTTACGACCGTTTCCCTCCCAACCAAAGAGATCCAAACAGTTTCCAGTGGAAAAGGTAAATCACCTGAACAATGACACACTCTTTCTGTAGGTAATAAACAATTTGAGAATAGTGCGCACACAACAGCGGGTGGAATGACTCACTGTACCTGTCGTTTGTATATAATTTTCTTCACCAATGTTTCAACCCTCTGGGGGCACGCAGGTACCTTGCACTCAGACTGCACTTAAAAATACTAACATTAAAAAAAAGAGAGACACTAGCGTTAAGGCAGCTTTAGGGTAAAATAAAGGCTAAACCCAAGAGTGCTTTGAAACAGGAAATACACACACATCCAAGGCTCCGTCTTGGAAAATGCCCCTTTCTCAGCGTTCTGGCCGGGAGTAAGTGAGCAAAGGAAAAAGTTTCTAGTTCATCTGACTACAACACACAATTCAATTCTGTTCTCCACATCCTCTGACCAAAAATGGCTTTAGAGTCATCAGTTGGTGAGTGTTTTGGCCTGAAATCACACATCCATCTAGCGTGCTTGTGAGAAAAAGTCGATACACCAAAACAAGGGAGTCCTTATTCAGAAAGTGGTATAGCTTTATAAAAGTCATGGCAAAAGCCAGTCATGGGACATCTGTTATGTAAGGGAAGTCTGAATGATTCATTATGATCCATGAAAAGTGCTGTAAAGGAAGGAAAAGTGAGCTCAGAAAATTCTGGACAGGTAGGGGACACACTTTGACCAAGGTCTTTTCTGAGAAGGTGACCTCAAAACCAGAATCCTGTCCCCCGTCCCTCAATGAGCACGCAGGACCAATAAAGACACCCCTGGGCAGAGCTGTGGGTGGTATTTCCTTTTTAATCTCCAGAGTGTATTTGTTAAGTTTATTTATAAGCAGATCACTTCACTATTTACAGTACATGAGCATAGAGATTCTACAGTTCTTGTGATGTAAACAATAGCTCCACAGTGGGAGTCTGAGAAAAGAAGCCAGTTCGGAAGTATTTACAGACGTTAAAATAGAACTTTATACTCACAGGATAATAATACATAGAGCAATTTGGTTAAATTATCTATGAAACTATAGAATCTGACAACGTACAAATACAGGAAAACATTTTCTCATTTAGAAGACAGATGAATCACACCAGAAATAAAATAGGGACGATGACAACCACAATAATTCAAAGCAAAGAATGTTTCTTCCTTGCCTCTTACGGGTAAAGTATTTATATAAATAAGGACACAACCCAACAAAATGGAAAAAATATATAAAAATCCTCTACCAATTAAAAAAAATAGCAAAACTAAAAACTCAATTCCCAATCATTAGCAGTGTCCTTTAAAAAATTAAAATTTAGCTTTCTATTATAAATAACAAAGCGATGTGTCCCTCTGTGTAGGTGAAATTCTTGCACCTTTCTCAAGAAATGCATCAATGTAATTCCACACATACACAAGCACAGACAGGCATGCAGGTGTGCGCACACACACGCACGCACACACACACACAGCCATGCACTCACGCACCCCAGACTGTAGTTATCTTGTTGAGCGTCCTAATAAATAATGCCCCCTATGGAGTCCCCTGGGGATGCCCAGACATCACAAGGTTATCCACTCCCTGGCTTGACCCTGTCACAGAGCTGGCAGAGCCCTGGCTTCCTATTGCTCAGAATTCTCTAGGCTGCACAGTCACAGCGAGAGAAAATGATTGGGTCCAAGACTTGGAAATGCTGGACGGGACCACAGGGACCTCCTTGCCCAGTCTGTTAAGGCCAGCTACAGACACTGTGTTCAGGAACCTGGGCGGGGAGAGCTCATGTTGGTCTCACATTAGCAGCTGCCTCTGGACGAAGCAGGTGCTCCAGGTCAGCGTTAACACTGTGGCACAGGAAGGTGAAGGGGTGAGTGTGAATTTCCGGAGCAGACTGCACTGAGCTGGACTTCCGGATGGTCGTGTTCCCCAGAAACCATCTGGAAATCCAAGCGGTCCACTTCGCTGTTCCACTGACCACCCGGACCCTGCGCCCCTTGAGATTCCCAACCCGTTTCCACTGGAAGCGGAACATTCCTCCAGAAACAAAGTTGGGAATCGTTTATGACTTTTTATTCCTAACACAAAAACACTTGACAAGATTTTTAAATACAAAATAGAGAAACAAAAACAAACTGACAAACCAAAATATATAACCTGTTTGGCTATTTGGTGGACCCTATCAAAGGCCGTGGCCAGCCCCCATACAGAATCCTGACACCCAACCTCTTTGCTTGTCCCGAGGGTACCGTGCGGGCACCTAGCAGAGGTTCACTGAAGGTCAGCAGCTGGGCTGCCAGTATTGCAGGTACGTAAACCCCTCCCGGGCACCTGGACACAGGTTCACTCCTCTCCTCCGCCCACAGAATTAGTGCGCTGCTGTCTGTGTGCATCTGTGTGGTTGCTGAATTCTCCTGAGCAGTGTTCACCGGGCTCTAACTATTATAGACAGTCCACTCATGACATGACATTTCATTCCCAAACTGGGTGTTGGACAGCAAGGTGGCCGAAAGGATTTATTTGCCTTCCATCTGGGTAGCTGGTGGATACAGTCTTTGGCCACTAGATGGCGACTAGACGTTGATAAGGCAAAGTGCTGAAGTGGAAGCGAACCAATCCCTTCAAAAATCACCAAGAGCAAAGCCAGCAAAGTGGAGGTTTTATTAGGCTTCCTTGAAGGATCCTTTGACAAAAAGAATACAGCACAGAGGGGATTCTAGCTCCATAAACACCTCTTGGAGGTGCTGTTGCACAGCCCAGGGACTGACCACCTAGAAAACGGTCTTTTTCCAAGCCCCCAATTCGGGCAGTTGGGTTTCTGAGCTGCTTCCAGGTGTGCAAGGCATTGTGATGAAACAGAACATCTGATACTCTGCCCCTCCCCATCCCGGAGAAGCTCCAGTCACCGCTGCAATGCCATTAAAGAAAAAACAGAAGCTGCCTTAAACATCCGCCCGTATGTTTTACAATCATTTGAAAGAAATATGTGAAAAGTGCCTAAGTTAAGCTGTTTTGGGGTGGGGGGGGGGGAGTGTATTGCTAGTATTGTCTGAAAGTAAGAAACAGCCAAGTGGTCAGAACATTCAGGTTAAGAGCTGTTTGGTGAGGGTGAGGACAAGGCTAATGGGATTCGATATCACCACCTAGCCAAGCTGGGGTTGAACTTCTCACCATCCCCACCAGAAACTATGGCTTAGATCAGTCCTGGGGAGCTGGCCTCCTGGTATGAGGCAGCTCTGCCAGGACCATGTGGTTCGAACCTGCTGCTGGTTGATTACCTTGCAGAGAACTTCCCCCTGCACATGAGCTGGGCACAGCCAGAGAAGGGAATCTGAGCCCATCAGGTGAAAGGGGCTTTCGAGTTCCTCCTACCCATTATTCCCCTTTGCTAGATGAGGAAACAGAGGCCCATGATCACTAGCAGGGAACAAAGGTCACCTTTCTCGCTCTGAGTCAGCTTATAGTTAAATGGCTTGGTCTGCAAATCCATTTCAATCAACTGGGCTGTTTTAATGTTTTTATTAAAAAAAATAGGTACCAAGATCTAAACTCACCGTTCCTGATTCTAGGGCCTCCAACAAAGAGGCCAGCGGAGGGCTGGCCCTAGGATCGGCTCTCCTCTGCTGCTGTCTCAGAAACTGTCTCCGCTCTCTCCTCCCTCACACCAGCCCCCTTTCCGAAACCCCATCCCAAACCCTAGGAGAGTACCTCACGCAGCCAAAGTAGACCCACAGTTGCCAGTGGAGACACATGGAGCCAGGCTGAAGTGTTGTGGTTTTCTCAAAGTGCTTTTATTGGTTCAATGCAAAGTCAGCCTCTGCCTCCTTCCTGGGCATGTGCAGCTGGCTCCCGAGGGCTCTCCCTCCCCCCATGTGTTTTGAGCCAAGGGCATCTCTGTGCAAGTGGGTCTCCCAGCTCCCAAGCTCTCCCTCCACTTACCCTGTACCTCCAGACTTGGCAGACAGCCCTGGAGCCCATCTGTGTGCGAAAATGCCTCAGGGGCGTGGGGACCAGCTTAAACATATTGCACGTGAGTACGAAGCGGATTCCTTCTGCCCCGACGGGAAAGGGTGAGGAGGTCCCTCTTCTTTGGCCAGTGAAACCGTTAGGTTCACTTTATTTGCTACTGTGCATCCCGTTTCCTCCCTTGATCCTATCTGAGGATGACTGCTAAATCGCAAATGCTAAGAAAATTACTGCAGTTTTGACGAGAAGTGAATCAGATCAACAAATCCTCTGGGGCGGTTTCTGCTTCACGGTTAGAGTGACCCATCTCTCAAGCTGCAGGCTCAGCTGTGATTTCTACGGAACCTGAGGCCTGGGATGGGGTTCGGACCGGTCCAGGCCTAAGAATCTCGCTGTCAGTTTCTTCCCTGCTCCCTCCATGCCCACCTGCACAGGCAGCCTGCATATGCCTGGAGGAAATTGCTGTCAGAATGTCAACAAGCATAGGCTTTAGGCTACGAAAGCTTATTGCATCATCTCCTCTCAATCAGGACTTGGGTACTGAATCTTTGAGCTCAGAGCAGTGCTCCCTCCCTCCTCCCACCCCCACAGGCAATGCTGCTGGATCTCCCAGTAGATGCAGACACCCAAATGGTGATTCCTGACTCCAAGCAGTTTTCTGATTGGGGGGCCTCAGCTACACTCCATCCACTCATATTCTTTACCTCTTTGATGCATTTTCCTTCTGTTACCAGAGCCCCCAAGAGCGAGGATTCTGATTCAGCCTTGTACGGACTGAGGAAGGAGATGGAAGAATTCCACTTAGCGGTCGGATGGGATATTTTTGGAAAACACCAGCACAGCACAGAGATGGACAGTACAACCTGCCCTGCGTGGGCGGCTACCGACACAGTCTACAGTAAGCTCTATGGCAATCACATGTAAACATCATCGAGAGCAAATACTAGGACAGAGCTACAACGAGATGGTTGCCAATGGCGGCTGCTCCCTCTGGGTTACTCCTTAAGTTGGTGGGCAAGAGACCAAGGTTGACTAGTTTACCTGGAGAGACCTCGGAGTCTCCTTGGTAAGTAATACACAGCACCAAGTGAGGCTTCTGGATAGAGGTGGTCTGCAGGGTCAGTCAGCTTTAGAACCTGTAGCCTTGTACGCATGGGACGGTGAGCAGAAAGTGCTGGATGTCCTTGGCGGGCATCCTCTCCCATCAGCGGCCCCCAGCTCTGACCTTAGGCACATCATGTCCCACTGCCATGCTCAGATCTCTGCTCTGCTCAAAGGCCAAGTTTAAGTAACTTCAAGAGCCCTGTATTAGCCTGAAGTGAAAGGACAGCTCCAGCTGACCCGGAAGAGGGGAGAGACCTGTCCTTCACTAAACCTGCATTTCTTTCCCCTGAAGGACCACCCGCCCATGGCAGAACCTCTGGCCTAGTGCAATCGGGGAAGAAGCCAGTAGGGGGGCTTCTAGATGATCTAGTCCAACTCTGAATGTAGAGTTCTTTCCTACTGGCTTCCACAGGGTGACATCCCAAGGTGTTCCTTGGTGCAAATGAGGACTCAGGGGAGGCAGATTTAAATTCCATTCCATGACCACTTATTGTGTGCCTACTGTGTGGGAGGCAGTGAACAGCTATAAAAAGGAATTTAGAATGTTCAGGTCTGTGCTGTGGAAAGTCCCTTTTTTGGTCCATCCTCATAAATCGTGCCTCCCCCAAAGATGTCCATGTCCGTTCTTCCACTCTGCACCCCCACTCAAAATGGGATTTTGTGTCACAGTAATATCAGGAGTCCTGTGTCAAGGGATGACTTTAGGGAAATTTTCTCTCATAGATCAGGACGTGACAGACAAGAATGGGCCAGCATGAAACCCAGCCACCGTGTTAATGTGTGATGGAAACCTCGAGAAGATTAGACCAAGATGATGTCAAATAGGTTACACTGTGATCAATTAGTAATGTCTGCCCAGAGCACTGTGATGAAGTCTAATAGCATGAGCAGGCTTAAAGAACGTGAGTGCTGTGGTCAATTAGTTCTGTCTGCCGCCGGCCAAGGATGCGGCTGTGGTGGGGCGCATGCTGTGGATTTGCCACCTTGAGCTAGCAGCCGCAGCAGAAGCCAAGACTGTAGAGCTGGCAGGGACCGTGGAGATCAACTTGCCTCATTTGGCCCCTGTCTATTTCACAGAAAAGGAAACTGGGGCCCAAAGAGATCAGATGAAACGACACACAGCTCAAATTCCCTACGCATTCTAAAGCCTGTCTCCTCCAGCCTTCTCTGGGGACTTGGAGTCCGCTCACCCCCAGGACAAGCTCATCGGCTCAGTTTACCTACGGAGGTATTTGAAAATCTTTTTTTTTAAATCAACTATCAATTCTGAAAGGACTGGGCCTGGCATTAACAATACATTGACTTAGCTTGTTTAGTTTAATGAGTCAATTGCAAAGTTTGTTAAAGCAGCAGGACCTTTCTTCATTTTCAATAAAAAAATGTACCGAGGGACACTGACGTCTGAAAGAGATCAAGCGGGGGCTGCTCTTTCCGAAGCAGAAGCCAGGTGCTCACCCCTGCCTGGCCACGCTCTCCCTGACAAATGGCCCCCGGGGACCTGCGGAACATCCACGCTGGACGCAGCTTTGACATCACTCAAAAATACGAATTTTAAAGTGAAACCCAATTAGAATGTTTTCCAAGTTGAAAAGGAGCTTGGAGATTGTCATATCCGTCCCCAACCCGCACATCCTCTTCCTGCTTCCCGTCCCCTGCCACCCAGACAACTCTACAGCTGAGGACAAGGACAGACAAGCTGCAGGGAGCAAGATGGGTTGGTGCTGGTCCAGAAAGGATGACTGCTCCAGACCATCTGTCCAGGACACCCCAGGTGTGTCGCTGAAGCTCTGGTACAGGCATGTGCACAGGACCCCTTGGATCAAAACACACGCCAGAGCCTGAACTCACCTAACGCCGGCGAATCAGCTGTTGACTTAACCCCACGATGAGCCTTATAGGTTTCTAGTTTGTTGTCCAATTCACCTGAACTCACCTGCACCAGCCCTGAAACTATGCATCTTGACCCCAGCCCGGAGGCCGGGGCTGAGTCACCACCCTGCCCTCTCACTGGCCGTGGGACCTGGGGCGTGCCATTTCACATCTCGGGGAACTGCCTGCCTCCCTGGAAGGAAGCTCACCCTGCTTTCCTCATGAGGATCTGAGGACTCATGGCCGGGCAGAAACTCTAAGTGTGAGCTGGGCACCAGATGAGGGCTCTGATTGTAACTGAACCCAAACTCGCTCAGTGAGAGGCAGGGCAGGGCTTGGCAGATAAGGCCCAGAAACATCCTCCGCCGCTCCTTGTCAGGGCTGCAGGCCGCCCCTCCCCAGCCACCCAGCGCCTCTGGGGCCTTCCGGCAAAGGGAGCAGAGCAGCTCAGTGGCAAACACCTCAGGACAGTGCATAGTTAAAAAATCAAGGAAGCGATACAATAACCCCAGGCACAGTACATCTGAGCCATAAATACATTAGTTTAAGGATATACTTTTTTTTTCTTCAATTAAAAATGAGTTTATAATCCTGATTCTATTCACAAGTAACAATTTCATCATCACACGCTACAGGTAAGAAATGTGATGGCGCATACGGCTGCACAGCCACGAGGGAGGTCGGTCGGGAGGGAGGGGAGTGGTGACTGGCCCAGCACTTGGAGACACACCCGGGACAACCGTTGGAAGCGAGGACACGAACGTGGCAGTGGAACGTCAACACCATGGAAACTCACAGACAGAAGCAGCTTTGTTCAATGTAAACATTGATTTTTTTTAAAGGACAGCAGTGTCAAGTCTCTCTCTCTCTCTCATTCACGTGTGTTCTCTCACGCGCTCGCTCTCTCTCCTTCTCGTATACTTATTTTCTTTGAAAACGTAAACATATTGAAAGGGCCTTGTCTGAGGTATTGAGGTATTCCTCGAAGGTTAAGGCTGTGATCAATGCAGGCTCTGCTGGGCCTCCTTCAGTAAGCTGTCAAAATCCATGGCTTCGTACTTGTTTTTCACCGACGCAGGAAGGGCCTCTTCTGAATTGGAATCTGGGCAGGGGGTGGAGGAGTCAGTGAGTGGGGAAGGCAGTGAGCAACTCAGGACAGACGATCAGGAAATCTGCCACCATGGAGTGGACGTGGCCCAAGGCCTCAGAGAGCCCTGGGCAGGGAGCACCGGTCTGCCGTTCTGCTGACACCTCCGCAGGGTGCCAGTACCTCAGGCCTCCTGCCACTGGTAGACTGGTGGGGAGGAGGCTGACCGAGAGCACCCCAGAGCTCCTTTATCCTACAATTCTACTTCCCCTAAGCTCCCTGCCATTAGCAAACCGATGCGCATGTCACCTAAGGCACCTACGGACCTGGGATGGACCTGGGTCCCAGAGGGTGACATGCAGCCCGGCCTGGACCCTTCCTAGGTCTCCTGACGTCCAGCCCTGCACTGCGGAGGCTGCATCAGACTCTCCCCTACAATATTCTTGCCTAGATCGTACTTCTTCGTCTCTCTGCAGCATGTCCCCAAATGGGGAGGGCACGGTGACAATACTGGTTCACCGTGGCCCCTTAGTGCCTGTTGGGCCTCCATAGAACGCCCCCTCGAGGGGGCAGGGCAGCCAGCGGCCCTGTGAGGTCAAAGAAACAGCAGGCACGGCTCTGCCGCCTGGCTGTGAATACAAGATTGGACCTTCCAAGCGCCCGCGGGAGGCTTGAACCTCTCTTTTTGGTGCCAGTCCTGGGACAGGACAAGATGGACCAGAGACCAGAAGAAAAGCAAGACGGCAGCCTGTGGGGCAAGTGGTCTGGGTGTCCCCGGGGCGGTCTGGGCCCGGCACTTACCGGAGTCCGTGCACCTGGGCCAGCGGCAGTGCCGCAGTCCCCCCGAGCTCAGCTGGAACGAGGGCTCCTTGTGCTTCCGCAGGGCCGCGCCGCTCCTCAGGGACAGGGCGGCGTGCTCCGGACACCGGTACGTGATGAAGCCGCACTTCTCACCTCTGCGGGGGAGGACAAGGGCACCGTGTCACTGGGCCAGCGTGGTCGACACTGTCGGACCACCCCGAGTAGACGAGGGGCAGAAAGCCAATGATTCAGTGCCATGTCGCACGACCCCCAGACAGAGATGAGGACCGTGGCTGAGCTGACCTCTGCAGCGTAACAGTAAGAGCAGGTGCTTTACCGAAGGTCCGCCAGCGCTGGTCACCACCATCGCCCACACTCAGACCACCTGCGAGTGCTGCGTGGCCTCCGCCTCAGGGGGCAGGACACCGGCTCAGTGGATCCCGTCTGCCCAAAGGCGGGTGGCAGAGCAGGGGATCCCAACTCGGGCCTCCGCCATGAAGTCTGGAGCTCTTCACGCCCCCATTTCCCTCACGATGCCCCTTTTCTGGGATTAGCCCCTCCTCCGCCCCATCCCACCACCCCCGCATCCTTCAGAGCCAGCCCCAGCCACCACGTCCTCGGCTGCTCACTTGGCCCCACCCGCCCTAATGTCGCTGGAATTCTCCACACAGCTCATCCTTGTGGTGGACATCTGTCCCTCTGCCTGCCCAGCATGCCCCCCCTTCTCAGACCAGGGCGAGGTGCTCAGCCGGCTCAGGGCCCCAGGGTCGGTCACATGACTGTGGCTCTCCCTGGGCACTGTAATTTGTTCAGGGAGGAGCCTGTCACCCAAAGCGGAACCCCAGAGAATCCAGCCCAGGTCTTTGCGGGGACCATGAGGGAGACTCCTGCTCCCACTGGGAGGGGATACCCTAGAGGAGAGGCAGCCACTAGGCTCCCAGGAGGGAAGCCTGCAGAGAAGGGTGCCAAGGCTCGGGGAGCCTAAAGTCAGTTCTGCCCCCAAGCCCGACTCTTCAGCTCCACGAACAAGAGAAGGAATCCTGACTGACACATCCGGCTGCCACGCAGACGCAGGGGCTGAGACAGCGTGGAGGTCCCCTACCGCTCAGGACACGTGCCCGGCACTTCTCTGAGCCAGGCCAAAGTCGAACCCCGTCTGCCTCTTCACATATGTCCGGGACTGGTTGTATGTCTGAAACTGTGTGCTTTCATTATATTAAGAAATAGACCCTTCTGTTTAAAGATTACTTTGCTTTTTGCTTTTGCGTGTTATCTCCGTAGCCTATCCTGAACACTGCATAGAACTCAAAGCCATTGTTTGTACAATGACTCTAAAAATTGAGGTAAAAACACATAACATAAAACTTACTTACCATCCTTCCTATTTTTAAGTGTACAATTCAGTACAGTCTATTCACACTGTTGTACAGCAGATCCCCAGAACTACTTCCTCTTGCAAAACAATTCTCCCTTCCCCCCTCTCCCCAGCTCCTATAACCACCATTCCACTTTCTGTTTCTGTGAATCTGACTATTCTAGATACCGCATCGAAGTGGAATCATACAGTGTTTGTCTTTTTGTGACTGGCTTTATTTCCCTTAGCATAATGTCCTCAAGAGTCACTCATGCTTATAGTATGTGACAGGATTCTCTTTCTTTTTGAGATCGAATAATATTCCGTCATATGTGTATACTGTCGTTTTCTTTATCCATTCATCTGTGAATGGACACTTGGGTTGTTTCCACCTCTTGGCTATTGTGAATAAAGTGCTATGAACATGGGTGTGCCAGTATCTCTTTGAGATCTTTCAATTCTTTTGCGTGTATACCCAGAAGTGGGATTGGTGGATCCTATGGTAATTCTATGTCTAATTTTTTTTAAAGTATGTTTTTATTGATTTTTTTAGAGAGAGAGAGGAAGGGAGAGAGAGATAGAAACATCCATGTGAGAGAGCAGCATGGAGCGGCTGCCTCCTTCACACCCCCTACTGGGAATCAAGCCTGCAACCCAGGCATGTGCCCTGACCGGGACTCGAACTAGGACCTCTCAGTCCATTGGACCACGCTCAATCCACTGAGCCACACTGGCCGGGCTATGTCTAATTTTTTAAGGCAACTTCACACTGTTTTCCATAGTGGCTGCACCATTTTACATTCCCATCAAGAGTACACAAGGGTTCCCTCTTCTCCACATCCTCTCCAACACTTATTTTCTACAGCCGTCCTAATGACTGTGAGGTGTGTAGTCATTCTTACGCAGACACTATTTTCTCATTGAAGCTTAAAAAACATTATTAAATTAGGATTTTAAAACCTTAATAACTTAGTTTTCAAGTATAATAGGAGATACTTCAGAATTATTTCAAAACTGACCAAGTTTTTGACATCTTAGTTGTACATTATATACAACCTGTTCTTGCCGACCCCCTGACAGATGAAACACTGCTTCCCCAGGTGAGAGAGGAAATACCAGGTGCCCAGGAGAACGGGAGGTCGGGAGGAATGGAGGGTATGCGCAGCGTGGGGCTGGCAGCTGGGGAGGAGTGCACGATGCCTTCAGCCCCCAGGGGCTGTTGGCTGCCCTGTGCCAGCTCCAGGGCGGGCAGAGAACCTGAAGCAGACCCCGTGGCTGCAGATCTGGCTCTGCCCCAAACCAGCGGCTCAGGTAACTTATCTGAGCTCCCCGGAAAGGACAGCCACAGAAAGAAGGAGTGTATATGTCACAGGCACAGTGTTGGGGAGTTCAAGACAACGCATGGAAATTGACTGCTGTTACTGGGCTGCACGATCCTGACTAGTCCTTCTCCGGGTCCAGGCTGTGGATTTCGTCAAATCTGTTCCACAGACCTTCTAGGGCATCTTCTGTGTGGCCAGCCCTGGATGGGGACCTCTGCCCCTCCCACCTCCCTCCTCCGCCAGAGCGTGACCCCACTCACCGCTTGCTTCTCGTCAGCACCTGGCACTCCACAATCTCGCCAAACACTTCGAAGCGCCTCTTCAGCTCGCGGGAACTCATGTCGCTGGAGAGATTTCGAACATACACCACTCGGCCTTCGCCCTGCTCGAGAAGGGGGACACAGAGGGAGCTAGTTATTGCCTGGCTTCCTGGGGCCCCCCTGCTGGCAGACTCCCATGGATTCCTCCTCCCCAGTCCATGACGCCTGGCTGAGTGACACCAGCTGGGGCTGGAGTCAGAGAGGACCTGTCCTGCTGGAGAAGGGGGCTGCTGGGTGTCAAATGGGGAAGTGACCACCAAGGGAAGCGACTGCTTCCTTGAAGAAAATGAGCAGAGCCTGGGAGGAGAAAGCAGAGGGCTCATCGCTGTCAATGTACTTGCGTACACAGTAGCTTCCACGTTTGTTTTGAGTCTTAGGAGCCTTTTTTGGTAGAGGGGGATGTGTTGGGGTGACAAGGCAAGGTGGCAGCAGGCAAGCTGGGAGGAAAGCAAGGGGACAGGGACACAGGGCTACTGCAGCCAACATTATCCTTGGTTCTGACCAAGGTCACCTTCAGGTGAGCTCGGTACCCTGCTCGAGGGCCCCTAGAACAGCCCAGCAGAGGGAAGGGGTGGGGTGGGGGGAGCCCAGCCCCTCCTCTAGGATCTGTGATTATGCCCAGTGAACGCCACTGCCATGGGAAGAGTCTCTGACCTGCTGGAGAAACTCCAGCCCTGTTCCTGGGAACCTGGGAGCTGTGCTCCCACGGGCAACATCGACAGGTTCTGGGATAGACGGGCTTTCTCTGGGAACAGGTGAAGGCCGTCCCAGTCTTCTGCCACCGAATGCAGGGAGGAAAGGCCTCTGCTGGTAACAGTCAGGGCAACAGTGCATCCCACACTAGGACCCACAGATCTCAGTTAAGCTCAGTGCAAAAATCCCCTCCCCCAGCTCCTTCCAGCTCCTTGAAATCATCACACTCTGTCCCTGCCTCTGCCCCATTGTTCTAAATCTTTGCTTGGTTGGCACCTTTCATCCCTCAGGGCTCAGCTCCTTGAAGGTGACCCCCCAGGTCACCCTATAAATACATCCACCCCAACAGTCAAAACCGTCAGACATGAGTCCTTTCACAGCGCTCTCCCAGTCTGTAATTACAGTGTTAATTTCTTGTTTATGCGTCTGCTGTCGCTCTCTCTCTCCTCTCTCTTTCTCTCTCTCTCTCTCTCTCTCTCTCTCTCTCTCTCTCTCTCTCTCTCTCTCTCTCTCTCTCTCTCTCCTGCCCCAACCATGGGAGTGGGGATCTCATCTGTCTTGCTCACTCTTGTCGTCCAGGACCTAGGACAGTGCCAGGCAGGTCACAACTGCTGAATGTCACACAGGGTTCTAAGAAGACACTCCACGCACAGCCTGTGGTTCAAGCACCTGCGTGCAGACAGCTCCGTACCTCTGCCACAGGCACACCCCGAGCCCCGCCTCCTCCCCGAAGCATCCCTCACGGGGAAAGCGATCAACTGAGAGTCTGCTTCTCTTTCTGTGCTTCTGTCTTACTGTCCCTTCCCTCCTTTCTAGTGACATGGAGGGGCTGGCTGTACCCCAACTCACCCCCCACAGCTTCCCAATTAATTTTCCCTGTGAGGTGGGGGTTTTGCAGTAGGTTCACCAGGCAGGACTGGGTCTGTGGACTCACTCTGGGGGAGGATTATGGAGGTGAGTGGGGCGCAAGGGATGGGCTTTCTTGGCCCTTTAGACCTGATCAAACTGGGGATCCTCAGGGAGCACAAGGCCCAACTCTCTTGTGTTCAGATGAGTAAATGGAGGCTCAGAGAAGCAGGGGCACTTGTCCAAGGTCACACAGCAGGTGGTGGCAGGGCTGGTGCATGGCCTGGTTGGCCAGGCTGCTCCCCCTACCACGGCCTGCCCTCTGGAGCCCCTGATGCCGGGCCCTGAACCACAGCAGCTGCATGCGTCACAGCCAGTCCCTTGGCAGCGCTGTGCACCATGCCACCTGTGATGCCCTTTGGTGACCCTGTGCATTTTTTAGATGAGAGAAACAAAATTATCTTCTGCAGGCCACAGCCAGCCTCCAAGGGCTGTGGGTCTACAAAGTCCCGGCCCTTCCTGACACCCCAATCGCTCCGGGCTCCAGGGCCGCAGGTCACTTACAATAGCCTTTTCCCGCCGCTTCCTGGCGTGCCGGACGCTTGGCGTTCCGTCTGAACACGGCCCTCTGCTCTCACATCTGTCAGTGAACAAGCAAAGCAGAGGCACTCACTCTCGGGAGGGACCACACGGGGCAGGGAGCACAGCTGCTCCAGGAGGCAAGGGGCGCTTCTCCCTGGAACTCATTCATCAGGCAGACCTCTTAGAAGCCCCTCGGCAGTGATGGCCAGCGAGGCACGTGCAGCTGATCACTGACACACGCCTCCTGCCACCTCTGGGCCTAGGTCACTGGGAACCACCGCGCTGCTGATCGTAACCCTCTGAGCCTGGTCTTCCATGCCTTTAGGGACAGAAAGCCCTTTCACTTCATTCTCGTATGTGATCTGATGAAGGACACCGATGAGGTCTTATGTTTCCCCATTTTCCAGATGAAAACCCTGAGGCTCAGGTGCAGTAGGGGATTTGCTAAAACAAAAGTGGGGAAGCCAGAGGCGGAAGGAAGTCTGATGAATCTAGACCCACTGCCCTCTAGTGGTTGGTGCCTGGCCCAGAAGCAACCCCGGCCATCACAGCCCCGGTGAGGCTGTCAGGCTACTCAGTGCAGGTGCACAGCCCAAGGAGGCCCAGGAGTGCTGCACACCTGTGCCTTCCTGCCGGTCTGCACATTGCCCTCTCCTCCGCTGGGAGCATGGCATGGGAGGCGGAGCCAAGTCCGACTCTGCCACACAGTCTGCATCCTTGGGAATACGATATAGCACAGAGGACGACAGCAGGGCTCTCGAGTCAGACAGCTGTGCTCAGATCCTGGCTCTACCACCTCCCCGCTGGGTGACCTTGGGCCAGGCAAGCCCTCTCAGCTTCGGTTAATCTGTGAACTAGGGAGATCAATGGCACCCACCTCCTCGGCCTCTTGTGAGGATCAATCAGAAAATGCACGTAAATGCTGAGCCCAGGTACTGCTCAGTAACTGCCTGCTATATATATATTTTATTGAACCTCTTGGAGCCTCAGCTTCCTCGTCTATAAAATGGGGATAAGAAGATGAGCCCTCCAAGTGCATCTGTGAAGCTCAGATAGGGTAATAGAAGGGGACGGGACCTGCAGACTCTAAAGTGCTCTACACTGACAGTGTCATCATGCACTTGCCAGGAAATGGGCAGTTCCCCTGAAGAGCTGAGACCGACTGGAAGGTACTGCAGGGCTTGGGGTTTTGTTATTAAACCAGCTCACAGTGCTTCCCGTTGACCGATGTTTGGTAGCGGAAGCACAGGGACAGAAACGTGGGTCTGGAGAAGGCTGATGATTCGTTTACCAGGCTTACCAGGTGCCGAGCTCTGCCAGGCAGCCAAGCAGGAACTCAGTCCACTTTCTACAGCGAGCAGAAAAAGCCAGGCCTGAACTTGGCCCAAAAGCAAACAGAGGAAAAGAAGTCATGGGGTGACCTCAACACCCCTCAACCTGTCAGAGGGGAAGAGGCTGAGCAGCGCCCTCTCCCGCGTTGGGGGATGGGTGCCAACAGGAATAGAACCCCCATGGCTTCTGACAAAGGTGGCCGACACACTGCCTAATGGAAACACTGAGTCATTTAGCTCACAACAACCCCTGGGGAAAGGAGAAGGAGAACAGACCCTGAAAGAGCTCAGAGAGGTCTGACAGAAGACAGTTCTGACTGATCGTCCTGGCTTATTATATACAAGGGCTTTTAGCGAAATCGCTGGGGAACTCATTTTGAGTAACACAGTCCAGGGCTTCTAAACATCAGTGTACACATGTAAATAGCTGAACTTTTCTAAGAAAAGGTATCTTTCTATTATCGAATTGTGGTTCTCAGAGTCTCACTCTGGGGACTTGGGGGCGTCATCACTTGGGAGCTTGTTAGAAATGCAAATTATCTACCGCCACCCCCAGACCCCCAGAATCAGCCACTCCGGGGCGGGGCCCAGCCATCTGCTGTTAACAAGCCCTCCAGGTGACTCAGCGGCACTGCTCTAGACCCAAGAGCACCATCTAGTGGTCACTCAGGTGCACCTCAGGCAGAGGGTTTGGGACCTGCAGCAACCCACCTCAGGCCTCCACCGCCACCCCCCCCCCCACTCCCCTCCCCACCCGGAAGATCCTGCTGGGACCAGGGAGAGAAGCAACCTGTCTCCAAGGAAATATGCCAACCCCCCACTCTTTCTGCCCAGCTCCCCAGTGGCATTTGGACTGGCTCCCTCTGCAGTTCACTTCAGTGAGCAAAGATGGGAAATGAGAACAGGCTCATGATGCATCATCCCTGTGCAAAGGTAACAGAGCTCCCAGGGGGACAGCTGACTGGTCACAGTGCAACTCTGCAGGACCGAGACATGGGGCCAAACCTCATCAGTGCTCTAAACCCACGGATCTTTCAGAACACAGAACAGAATTATGCTAATTCCTTTTACATCTAAGTGTCACGTAGGCATTAAACTGTGGGTATGTATGTTTCCACAAAAACCTATCCATTGTACAAATATAGATGCAGAAAACAGATGAATAAGAAGTAACTTCATTTAGACATAAGGCCCCAAATGGTAGACAGTAGATGTTCTTCCTCTTCTGAGGCCAGGACATCTGGGCCACTCCTGACTTACTCAGCAGGCTTTGCTCACCTCCAGGACTGGCCCACAGCGCCCCGGAGGAGGCTACCTGCAGGCCTCTAACCCGGTCATGGACTACACAGGGAAACGCAGACCCAGTTTCAAGGCTCCTCCCTCCCCTGGCACTCTGGGAACTGGGGTCCTCAGCTGCCCATCGTCCCTCCTGAGACCACACGTCCATACCTGAAGGTCCTGCGGATGGCTGGTGACCGGGAGCGGCAGGATGAGGAGCCAGAGCTGGAGCGGCTGCGGGAACAGAGCTGCCGACTGGCCTTGCTTGGTGGGCTCTGGTAGGGGCAGTGGTCAGAGTGAGGGGGGCTGGCCCCTGAGTCCTCATCATTGTCCTCCTCGTCCTCCTCTTCTTCCTCCAGGAGGAAGCTGCTCTCGCCACTGCTGCTGCTGCTGTCCTCAAAAACAGTGTCATATTCGGGGCTCTTGCAGGAGGCCAGGTCTTCGTCCTCCAGGGCTGTCTCCAGGAGCCCAAAGTGCTTGGTGAGGCTGGCGCGGATCTCGTGGTCTCTCAGCAGCAGACTGTCCTTGGGGGGTGCACCTGCGTCACAGCTTCTGTGTTCCTCCCTGCCAGGGGCACGCACTGCAGCCTGCGGGGCACCTTGCCGGGGCCAGTCCTCAAGGTGGACCCCAGATGGTTCCCAGGACCTCAGCACCTTCCTCTGCAGGGCACCCTCTGGCTTCAGCACCTGGCAGTAGTCATGGTCTCCAAAGGAACAGGAGAAGGGGCGCTTCTGGCCAGCCTGGGAGGAGGGCTGGGCTGTGGCATGCCGCAGGTGGGACAGGAGCTCCCTCCGCTCTGGATGCTTCTTTGGCAGCTTGTGGGCGGCCCCTGTGGCAGCCCTGAGCTGGAGGCCCTCTGGGGTGGGGAGGCTGGGAGCTAGGTCTTTGCCTGGGCTGTGCTTGATGTCCGGCTTAAAGGGGTCCTCCTCTGCAGGCTTGTATGGAGGCGTCGTGGGTGGGGTGAGTCCTAGCCGTGCAAGAGAAACGTGAGGTGGAGACAGATCAATTCTCCAAGAGACACCGAAACCCTAGTTTAGGATGGCAAAGTGGGACCCCACTCCCCAAACCCAGTGGATGGCAGGCATCACTAATCAATCACTGCACTGCTGGCTGAGCCTGGAAACTGGACGTGGCCTGGGACTCCTCACAGAGACCACCATCCATTTTTCAGAGCTGACACGTGATGAAATCCACTTGCCATCTCTTCTGTAGCCTGGCAAGAGTAGCCGAAGCCTCCAGGTCATCCAGGAGAACTCTTCCTGCTCCATATCCAGCCATTCAACAAAACCTCCTAACTCTTCCTCCCAACTGCCTGCCACCTGGATTGGACCACCATAGTGTCCCTAGTCTCCTGTATGACCTTGGCCTCTATCCGCCGTGCACAGGCAGGAACTTGGTAAAATGCCACAGATCGCTTCCTTTCTGGGGCTCCCGAAGGCTACAGCATCAAGACCAAACCCCTCAGCCCGGCATTCCTCTCAGCCTCTTGTGGGTGCTCTTTCCTGACCACCCCGTTCTGCCATGTCACAATGTCAGGCGAGCAGTCTCCTCCAGGGCATCTGCATTTTCCCTCCTCTGTGCCTTTGCTCATGCCGATTCTGCTGCCAGGGATACCCTTCCCCTTCTGTCTCCTCAGCTCCTATTCATCCTGCAAGCTCAGCTCAAATGCCCCTGCTCTGGGTACCCCGCAAATCTGCCCAGGCCCCACTCCTGTCCCCCTGTCCCCCCACCACTGTGTTCCCAGAGCTCTTACGCATACTTTGGAACTAGTGGGAACAAAACAGGACTCATCAGGGTGTGAGTCTGTCTCCCACATAAGACTGCAGGCTCCTTCAGGGGAAGAGGGTGTGGCTCTGTCTTTTCTGACCCTGAATCAGCTCACAGGCCAGCTGGCAGCTGAATAGCTGGGCCGGCCCCTGACTCTCCTCCTTACAACACCCTCATTGTGTATCTCAAGACCTGGTGTATCACTGTGCTGCAGTGGCCGGGAGAGCTCAATGGGCACCCCTCACTGCCTGAGGGGCTGCTCAGTGTGGGGGACTGAATGCTGGGCATTGTGCCAGCTCCCCCAAGGGCACCCCCCACAGCTGAGCCCCTGGCTCACCTGCTGTGCCACAGAGTTCCACTGTCAAGGTCTGCTCAAAGCTCTTCTTGCCAAAAGGAGGGTCACTGGTGGGGGCAGGGAGGACAGAAAGGAAAGGCCAGTCAGCAGCAGGCCCCACCTCCCCGAGCATGCGAGGAGGGCAAGAGGACACCGTGACAGACCTTGGTTCTGCTGCCCATGGAAGTGAGGCCTGGGGAGAATTTGCTGGGGACCCCCTCCCCCAAATCCTGGGTTTTAGAGGAATTCAAAGCTGCAAGAGAGATCTGCTGGAGAGTGGAGAAAGGACAAGGATCGTCGGCCTCCTTCTTTTACAGATTGGGCACCTAAGGCCCAGAGAGGGAGACAGACTTGCCCAAAGCCACACAGCATTTCCAACTTTTCCCCATTGAGAAAAGAACTCCTTGCCTGGTCCTGGAGAAGACAGCTTACAAAATGACAGAGGCCTTGATTCCCATCCTTCCCTGGGCCTGCAGAGACCAGCTGCTAATAACAGACTCCCTTCTAAGGCAGCCCAGCTCCTGAGGGCCCCACTGGACAATGAGGCCACAGCATGGGGACAGGGCCAAGCTCAGGGCTAATGAACTGACACCTCCCCCGCCCCATAGGACAAAGTTTCATGGACTAATAAACCAATAATTTCCACAATCTACCTTTGTGACAAGGTCAGCATGAGGCACCTGGGAGAGTCTGAAAGAAGACAAAAAAGAAAAAAATGGCACCATTAGCAAATGTTTCCCTCAGGTAGAGACTCAAACTTCCACTGGTACCAAGCACAGCTCCTTTCAGGCATGTGACCCAAAACCTTCTGCCATTTTTAGGGAAGGGCAGGAACCACCCAAAGCCACCTCCTTTCCCAGGGTCTCAGCTACATTAACAGCTGGCAGGTCCAGTCCATTCTGCAGAAAGAGCAGATGGATGCAAGGGCGACCCCTCCTGGCCACACGGGGTAGCACAGCGCAGAAGAGTCCAGAGCCCAAGGCCAGTGGCTGGGGCTCTGCCACCTGCGGATGCAGCTGAGGAACCAGCAGATATGCCTGTGCCTGTTTCTGTGTCTTCAGATGGGGATTCTAACAAAACCTACCACACAGGGTTCCCGTGAGGTCAATGGGGTCATCTGTGTTAGGCCAGTGCCTGGCGCAGCAAGTACACAACAGATAACTGTTGTTATTATCACCACTATCATTACTATTTAAAATTCACCTTCATTGTGGAGCTGAATTTATAGAAACACCTTCTGTCACAGCATCACCCAAGAAGTCTTCTTTAGAGCACTTACCACATCTGTAACTATCTTCCTTTTTTGCATACTTTATGATCGCCTGTCTCCCCCACTGAAACATAAGCCCCATCAAGGCAGGCATCTCACTCCTTGTTCATTAACGGGCGCCTGGCCCATGCATGATGTATGGGTAATTCCCGAAGATCCGCCCAACCAGCCCATTGTACAGAAAGGCAAGTTGAGATCCAGAGGGGAGAAGGGACTTGCCCAATGCAGGGCTCCTGGCTGCCAGCACAGGGGGTACTGCATCCCACCTCTTCCCCTCTCCTGCACACGGACTCCAACTACCTCTGGAAGGGAGCCGCAGGCAGCTGGGGTCCTCATCCGTGTCTCCACACCCACTCTCACAGGGGCTCTCCAGAGCCGGGATCTGGGGTCCCCGGAGTTGCTGCTGGTCTTGGCCACTGTCCTCATCCGTGGGGCTGCCCAGCTCCCCATCTGTGTCATAGGCCTCGGGAGCCAGGCACAGCGAGGGCAGAGCTCCTTGGGGCTCTGAGGGGACCAGTGACTTGTCGGTGAATGTCAGCCAGGGGCCCAGCGCAGGGTTCAGTCTCCTGGAGCGTCGCACTGGGCACACCGAGCTCTCCAGCTTCCTCCCCAGCTTGGTCCACGGCAGGCCTCTGCCCGGCCTTTTCCAGCCCCACTCTTCCTCCTCCTCCTCTTCTTTTTCTTCTTCTTCCTCCTCCTCATCCTCCTCGTCCTCCTCCTGCTGCAGCCTGGCCAACTGGCTGGCATGACCTTTCACCTCCAGCCGCAGGGGGCGCAGGCTGGGACTGGGCCCCTTGCTCTTGGGCGAAGCTGATATCCTCACCTCCTCCATGGGGGATGGGCGGCCAGGGGAGGCCTGACTGTCTCTGGGCCTGTACTGGGGCCTCAGGGAGGCGTAGACAGGTGTGGCCAGGCGGTAGGGTTTGCTGACATCACAGGGGACATCTTGAGCCAGAAGCTCCCTCAGGATGGAAAACTCAGCCCAGGTGGCTTTGGAAGGGTGCTGGGTCCGGGCCCAGGGTCTGAGCTGCTTGGAGGGGTTGCTGCAGAGCTGAGGGGCTGGCTCCGGGGCCTGGGGGGGCAGCTTCCTCTGAGGGAGGCAGTAGGTGTGCATGTAGCGAATAAGCTGCACCACGGCCTGCATGTCCTCCGGGGAAACCTGGCAGCTGGGGCCTGCCCTGCCTGGCGCTGGGGAGTCCCAGGGAGAGGCTGGAGCTGGCTGGGGGCTCAGGCAGTCCTTGTCGGGCTCCTCATCCTCCTTGGCAGGGAGCTGGGGACTCGGGGGGGCTGGGGGCTGCAGGCCCCTATCTGCGGAGTGGGCTCTAGCCTGGAGGCAGGATGGCACCGAGGTGAGGTGCTTATGCAGTTCTGTACAACTCCGGCCCTGAGACTGCGTCGTGGGGCCCTTCTTCTCTTGTGTGCTGTCCACCTGGAAAGGAAAAGAGACCAGAGTGATGAGGGAGGCCTGCCCTGCTCCTCTCCTCTGCCCCACCCCTGTCGCCACTGGCCGGGCTCACCAAGGATCATCAAAAATTGCCAGGTGCTTTTTTTTAAAATTTTTTTTCCCTTATTGATTTGAGGGGGGAGAGAGAGAGAGAGAGAGAGAGGGAGAGAGAGAGAGAGAGAGAGAGAGAGAGAGATGAGAGAGATCATCCACTGGCCGCCTCCTGCATGCCCCCCACTGGGGATTGGGCCCACAACCTGGGCATGTACCCTGACCAGGAATCAAACCGGTGACCTCTTGGTGCATGGGTTGACGCTCAACCACTGAACCACACCGGCTCGACAAAAATTGCCAGGTTTTGCGCCGGCAGGCTTGGCTCAGCGGTTAGAGCACGGGCCTGCGGACCAACGCGGACCTCGGGTGTGATTCGATCTCGCCCTGGCTGGGGTTGCGCAGGAGGCAACCAGTCGATGCGTCTCTCTCACATTGATGTTTCTCTCTATCTCTCTGTCTCTGTCTGTCTCTGTCTCCCCCCCCCTCCCTTCCTTCTTCCCACTCTTATCTGAAAAATCAATGGAAAAATATCCTCAGGTGAGGATTAAAAAAATAATAATTGCCGGGTTTCATCCATTTTATCCCCAGCTTCCAGCACAGAGCCCGGCACCTGGCTGTGCTCAGGCGATGAGGAATGAAGGAACGACCAGCCCCCTAACGTGGATCCCGCCCCTTCCAGGTTCCCAGCTGAGCCCGCCCCACCATCCCACAGCCTGTGCTGCAGTCAGGAGGAGCGCCAGGAAGCACATTAGTGGTTGCCTGGGGCAGGCGTGGGAACAGGATTAACTATAAATGGGGGCACTGGGGATCTTCACGGGATGGTGGAAATGTTCTAAAACTGGATTGTGGTCATGGCGGCACGACTCTGTAAATTTACTACAAGTCATTGAATTGTACTTCTAAAACAGATGCCTTTTATATGTAAGTGGCACCTCCACAAGCTGTTAAAAAAAAGAAGAAGCAGCTAAATTCAATAGCTTCCCAGTGCTCACTGGATAAAGGGAAGACCCCTTGGCCAGGTATTCGGGGCCCTCTGCAATGTGGCCCCAGATGTTGGCTCTCCTCAGCCTTATCTGTCCCCACCTGTCTATACAGGGTCTTTCCTCCAGGGCACCTGTCTCTTTGCTGAGGCCAGAACAGCTGTCAGGTGTGTCCCACACCCCTGAGGCACTTCCTAGCCCCGCAGAGGGCAAAGAGCTGGCTCACCAAGGAGCTTAGTGGCTGCCCCCTCAACAGAACAGAACACAAGAGGCAGACCTTTGCTTTGGGAGGTCAGCCAGGGAGGGGGCCCGGGGACAGGGCCCCACCCCGATGGGAGGTTCCTACACAGAGCACGGTCTGAGAGAGATGCCTCTGACCGTGAGGGTGTGGGCTGCAGGCCGTCCTGCAGGCGTGTCCAGGGCCAGAGGGGAAGGGCTGTGTGGCTCTGAGTAGCAGGAGCGCTGGGAAAGTGAGTCTCGGAAGACAGGGCCCAAGGAGGAAAAAGGGCTGGCCTCGCTCCTGGGTGCTCACAAGAGAACTGTCAACTCTCCAACGGCTCCCCGAAAGAAATCCCAGCTCCTCACCATGGTCTGCACAACCACGAGGTCTTATGTTTCAGGTGTTACCCCATAGAAAAAGCCCCGAGGACAGGCCACCTTTCCCTTGCTCCTGCTCTAGCCCAGTGTCTAACACGGTGCCTGGAACGTGGGTGTGTATGAGAATGTCCAGGGCTCTTTCTAACCCTCAACCTGGCCTGGGTCTCAAGAAGTGCCCAGCACACCAGCTACAAGGACTGTGTGAGGTGTGGGGTCGGGGGGTTGGAAGATGGACATTTTTACAACACTGTGTTAATGTATTTTTGGTAACCTAGCTAGCCTAGGAGCATTGAGGCTTTTTTTGCATGTGAATAAAGGTTTGCTATCTTTTGGCTTCAAAGTCTCTTCCCCTGTAAAAGGCAAGAGACAAAGCTAGGCTGTATGGTTTGCAGAGAGGCCATCTCAAGGAAATATTTTACATAAGTCCACTTGTAACCTGGGGAACGAAACTGCTAATAAATGGGACTGCATCCTAAGCTCTGGAGCTTTTTTGCTCCCTTGCAAAGCTCCCTCTCCCTCCAAGCAGCGTGGTTGCTTGTAGGTTCACTGCGTTGCACCGATCCCGGCAGGCTCCGAGACGGCAGTGAGAAGTGACCAGGGAAGCTGGAAACTGACTAAACTCGAAACCCCTAAGGAGAGCTGAAGGTTGCACACCTCCTCCCCCAGAGGCCACCTGGGGGCCCAGCTGGGTTCCAGGGCATGCACCGACATACCTTGACACAAGGCCGCTGACTTTTGGACCGGAGGCCTGCCCGGCGCCAGGCGGCCCCTTCCTTCTGGGCGTCGGAGCTGGACGCTGGGTAGGATGTGGCGAGCAGAAGCTTCTGCAGCTGCGGGAGAAGCGGAGAGGAGAGGAGCTGGGGCTGAGCCACAGCCAGAGGACATGGGGAAGGGGCGAGGCCCGAGCCTGAGCTAGCCCCCGGGGAATGACCACACCCTGACCTGGGCCATCACAGGACCACGGGAAGAACCCAGGACGGGCATTTGATGACCTAGAATATGTTCCCAATATACAGGGTGGGGCAAACGTAGGTTTAAAGTTGTTCATATGGACAATAATACAGTAATTACTAAATAATAATAATACCAGAATAAACTCTGTGTTCCGTGTCCTCACAACTGTAAATCGACTTTTACCCCACCCTGTGCATCCTATTTTCACAGAATGGGCAGGCATTACCCAAGATTTGTTTGGGTTTCTCGAAGTCACAGATATTCTTGTAGGTGATTAATTCTGAAAAGGACTTGCATTTCACTGGGATGCTGGTGTGTGTTTGTTAGACAGTCGGCTCTGTGTACCTAATGCTATGACACAGCACCCCCAGCCACCCAGCTGCCTCTACACGAGAAGTATGTGACACTTCAGCTTGTCTGGCTTTTCTAATTGTTCTCCAGAAATCGCTGAGGCACTCACACTTCTGCACCCAGAGAGCAGATGAACAGCGCTTGCAGCCGAGAGAGCAGGGAGCTGGGTGCGACTGCAGTCCTACCAGGGTCCTATTGCAGCCAAGGTTGAGAGCAAGACAGGAAGTACGACAGATTTTTGCTAAAGTACCGAGTGCTTCCGTGGGGGTCACGCCCCCCAGGTCATCCCAGCAAGGAATGCAGAAGGTCCAGGAAGCAGAGAAAAGGCCATCCCACACTTCCCCTAGAAGCCGGAGGATCCCCACCACCCCACCGAGACCCCAAACCAACACACACACATCTGTGACTCTCTGACGTGGTCAGGAAAATTTCCATGGACTGGAGGGAAGGGACCTGGTTCTGGCCCAGCTCAGCCCATCTCACCATGAGACCCTGCACAAGTCCTTTCCCTCTCTGGGCCTTGGTTCTCCATTGGTATAACAGGGGTAGGTAGATTCAATGACTATATCTGAAACTTCTTTGACTCAAGAGTCACTCTAAGAATACAATAGAAGCTGGTGACCTCAAAAACAAAAAGCACAGGTCTGTGGAGGTCATGGGTACCTCAGTCCAGTGGTGGACTCTCTGAGATCCATGACTCCAGGTTAAAAACTGAGGGTGTGGACAATATCTCAGCACCCTTCTAACGCTGTCAGTATATTGGGAGCCTAGAGGGTGAGTCTGTTTCCTGTGTACCTGGCACAGTGCCTGAAAAAGAGGTGCTCAAAAATGTGTAGAATGAAGACAATCTAAGGCACGCGAGAGAATAACCTATGACCAGCAGGGGTCGCTCTCTGCCTCTCGGAGGTTTGGTCCCTCTCCAGAGCCCCCTACAGAAATGGCACTGAGAGTTCCTCTTGTTTCTACTACTAATGGTCATGCCAGGGCTATTAGAGAGCATTTATTGAACAACTTCTATGTGCCAGGCACCGTTCTAAGTGCTTTACATGTTATTACCTACTGCATTCCTCCTAAAAGCCTTTGAGATAGGCACTATTTTTTTTAAAGATTTTTTAAAACTGAATTTTAGAGAGAGAGGAAAGGAGAGGGAGAGAGAAAGAAAAACATCAATGTGACAGTGAAACATCAATCGGCTGCCTCCTGCATGCCCCCTACCAGGGATCAAGCCTGCAACCTGGGCATGTGCCCTGACCAGACATCGAACCAGCAACCTTTTGCTGCAAGGGATGATGCCCAACTAACTGAGCCACACCAGCCAGGGCAAAACAGGCACTATTTCTGACCCCACCTTACAGACCAGGAAGCTGCATCAGAGAGGTTAGGGACACACAAGCAGGACCCTTATCAGCACGAGCCAGTGTGGGACTGAAAATGCTCGTATGTCCAGCATACACAAGGTGCTTACTACATGGTTCGTGCTCCTTTGGGGAACTTAAAGGAAGCAGGAAAGAAGGAAAGGCGTCCTGGACCAGGAGGCAGAATACCTGAGGTCTAGTGTTCACTGGCACACTGACTTGCTATGTGACCACAGAAGGGACCCTCCCCACTCTGGGTCTCTATTTCCCCATGGTCTTGATGGTGACCAAGAGCCTCCCCAGCCCCCAGGAGCCATTGCACCAAGGTGAGAACCCCTAGACAGGTGAGTATAGCTGGACTTCACACCCCATGACATCTCGGCTTTTGTACCCTCAGCCTGAATCAAGGGCAACTGCTATGAGCAACCCTTGCGGTCTAGAATCTGTTAACAGCTGAGACCTCCCAGAAAGCTGTGACTCCATGTGCACACTCCCACACTCCACATATACTCACACAGACAGCATTTAACTTTTGCTGATGGAAGTATAAACAAGTCCAACCTCTTTGGAGGGCACTCGAAGTATCTGTCTAAACTGAAAAAATCATATATCTGTAGACCCAAGAATTCCATTTCTAGGAAAAGTATCCACTTACATGTGGCAGAGGCCACTGTACGGGGACAATGACGACAGCACTGTAGCAATAAAGGAGTTGGAACAACATAAATATCCATCAACAGGGGGACTGGTTAAAGAATCGTCGGTACGTCCTTATAAAGGAACACTATGCAGCCAACAAAAAGGATGGAACAGAGCTACCTGTGCTCATCTGAAAGTGTTGCCAAGACACACAGTTCACTGAGAAAAAGCAAGGTGCAGAGCAGAATATAATGTAGGCTCCCTTTTAAGAATAATAATAATAAAAAAAAAGGTAGAAGAGGAAAATCATAACAGATCAGTAACCATGGTAACCTCTGGGAAAGGAAAACATGATTGAGAGATGAGTAAGGAAGTTTTGCTTCTAACCGTCCAGTGTCTGCTTGAGTTTTTACTATGTGTGCATGTATAATCTTTAGGAAAATGTCTGCATATAATTTCAAGGTTTTGCAACACAATTAAGGCCAAAACATGAAATCCCCAAGGACCTACAGAATGCGTGTGAAGACTGTGGCTAGCCCACCTGGACAGGTGATAAAGGTGAGGCCCAGGGACGCCTCCCACACCCCATCCAGGCTGTCCGCTGTGAACCCCCCACTCCCGCCGATGCACAGAGATCACTGCAGGGGCTGGAACTGGTTTCCCTACAGCCACCAGCCTACAACCAGGCACCACATCCCAGGCCACCACCATCACTTTGACTGGATATAGGTTCTCACCAGTGAGAGCTCGTCTACCTCAGAGGCCGGGGCCAGGGGGCTCTCCAGGGAGGGGCTGGGGGGCGCAGATGAGGGAGCAGGTGAAACTGACGAGCAGGATGGTGCGTCTTCGCTGTCCAGGGCCGGGAAGGCAGCCAGACCCACGTCATCTTCGGGGATGTCATCCAGGGTCTTGGTGAGCGCTGCCAGGAGGGCCTCATTCTCACTGTCGATGATCTGAAGTAGGGAGCGCGGGGGAGCAGAGAAGGAACACGGTTAGTCAGGACCTCGGGCTCAGCCATCTCACAGGAGAAGCTGCTGTGCGCCCGCAGCTGCACATCCTCCCCTCCCGCCAAACTCGGATGCCCCCCATCAGATGCCCTTGGTACTGCTGTGGTGGAAGATGCCCAGGAAATGTGCTAGCGATTCCAAGAATCTCAGAAGTTTACGAGTAGGCAGCAGGTGATACTGAAAATGGCCTTGCCTTGGGAGTCCCAGTCTGGGCTCTGCTGCTCATCCGTGTGGGAGACACCTGTCCCCTCTACAAGGACAGCAGCTCCGTTCCACAGCCTCTTGCACCCAACCCCGGGGACACAGCCCTGAGGCTGGCTGGCGCCCCTGGTAGCAGCACTCCAGTCCCTCTTACCCTTGGGCCCAGGCAGGCAGTGGAAAGGCTAGAAGCTTCAGGGTTCAGCCATGACGATGACAACCACAGCTACCATTTCCCTGGGGTTCCCAGGGCTCGCTTGCCTCATGCACTCACAGAGGTCGTTAGCGTGGTGGTTAGGAGTTTGGGCTCTGGAGCTGGGGCTGAATCCCAGAACCCATACTTTTCGAGTCTGGGTCCTTAGGCAAGTTAGTTTTGTCATCTGTCGACTAGGATAACAACAGTACCTGCCTCATAAGGTTATTGTTGAGGACAAAGTAAGTTAACATATATAAGAATCTTAGAAATAGTGCCCGGCACATATAAGTATTCATTACTACTACAATAACTACTATGCTAATTCCTGTGATAATGGTGGTGATGATGGTGGGGGTAGTGATGATGGTGATGATGGAGGTGATGATGGTGATGGTGATGATGATGGAGGTGATAGTGATGATGATGGTGATGATGACGGTGATGACGATGGAGGTGATAGTGATGATGATGATGGTGATGATGACAGTGATGACGATGGAGGTGATAGTGATGATGATGATGGTGATGATGACGGTGATGACGATGGAGGTGACAGTGATGATGATGATGGTGATGATGATGGTGATGACGATGGAGGTGATAGTGATGATGATGATGGTGATGATGATGGTGATGACGATGGAGGTGACAGTGATGATGATGATGGTGATGACGATGGAGGTGATAGTGATGATGATGATGGTGATGATGATGGTGGTGGTGGAGCCCCCATTCCTCACCCACCTCTTTCCTCCCTCCCTTTCCCCACACATACATACTGAATGGCTACTCTGTGCCTGCTGTTGTCTGGACACTGGTGCTCCAACGTGCCAGGACTGGTACAGCCCCTGACCTCATGGAGCTTACATTACACTCCAGTGGAGAAAAGAGTTCAACAAGGAAACAAACAAGATCATTTCAGAGAGTGAGAAAGGCTGGGAGGAAAAGAAAAGAAAGCTGTGATGAAGAAGAAGAACACGGTGCAGATAGAGGCTATTCTGGGGTCAGAGGGCTGCTCCGAGCAGCTGAGACCTAAACTGGTAGGCTGAAAGACAAGAAGGCCCAGCCAGGCAAAGGGTGGAGGAAAGAAGATTCTAGGCAGAGGGAAAAGCGAGAACCAAGGCCTGGGACAGAGAATTTGGCTGACTGGAGGAGCAGAAAGGCTTTGTAAACACCGCCTCGCAACAACCCCTAAGAGCGGACTACTATTCTACTCTCCATCTCACAGCTGAGGAAACTGAGGCTCACAGAGGCTGAGGGAGGTGTCCAGAGTCACACAGCAAATCCAGGACAGAGGCAGGCCTTTCACCCAGCACACCACACGCAGAGGAACCAAGACCCTGCCTCCTCTGATGTCTAAGATCTGTAACAAGGGGGTCAGTGAGCACACGCCCAGCCCCCCGACACCAGCCCCCAGCCCCACACCCAGAGGCCTGGACTGTGGAGGGTCACACGGCTCCTAGGTGAGGCAGCAAGTGCCTCACTTGGCAATCCCTGCTCACTGGGCCTGTTCTGGCAGGAAGCACACTCTGTCACATGCTGCCCCCCCCCCAGCACTCTTTCCCATCCCAGGTCAGGCTGTTTATCCTTTCTTCAGGAAGTTCATCTGAAATATGCATCTCGTGATGGCCTTTTGGCCGCACTAAATCTGTTCCAGGCCTTGCAGCCGGAGCAGCAGCTGAGTAATTTGAAGGGGGACATGGGGAGAAGAGAACAAACGCATTTGTAATTTTTGGAACACAGCTAAGAATAAAAGGTCAAAAGAAGGTTGTGGCTGGGCCTGACCCAGGCCCTGGGGATGGGGGGTGGTGGCCCAAGGGTAGATCTGGGTCCATGGACTCTGGCTCAAGAATGCAATGGAGCCTGGTGTGTGGCTCAGTTGGGTGAGCGTCATCCATGCACCAAGAGGTCACCGGTTCGATTCCTGGTCAGGGCACATGCCTGAGTTGCAGACTCGATCCCCAGTAGGGGGCATGCAGGAAGCAGCTGATGGATGTATCTCTCTCACATCGACATTTATATCTCTCCCTTCCCCTTTCTCTAAGAAAATCAATATAAACATATTAAAAAAAAAAAAAAAAGAATGCAATGGAGCTCACTTGACTTACCCCCACCCAAAGACCAGAGTGCCCCTGTGTTCCCAGAACAACCCGTCTAGCCTGACGGGGAGTTAGGTCTTGGAACCTGGGGTTCAATGACCACTCTTCGGGCTGATCACATGGGACTCTGCCACCACAGGGTGATCTTGGACAAGTCATTTCCCTCTTCTAAGCCTCACTGCTTTGTCTGTAGAATGGGGAGCCGTGACCCCTGGCCACCTCCCTCCCAGGTCTACCAGGAAGGCAAGCCTGGAGGTAATGATGAAAGTGCTTCCACGCCTAGCTCAGTGCCTGAAGCATGGGGAGCACCCAGGCAGATTTTTTAATGGAAGAATGAATGAACCAAACAATGAATTCTGGTCACAAGGAGAGACTAACATTAGGGTTTCACAGCATACATTCTAGAGGGACGTTGCTCAGAAATGAGGTCATCAAGCGCTGGATGGAATGAGAATTCTTTCTTTCTCAGAGGGAGCCAATGGCCCAGAGGTATTATCATGATCACAGATATCAGCTGGATCCCGCAGGCCTCGCACAGTGACCAGGGATGTCAAGCATGGGACAGCAGTGCTATGGCTCCCTTACTGCTCACCAGGTGTGGCTGTTCCTTCCATGCCAGCATCTTTCGTAACACAGCCCTCCAGGCAACGACGGCCAACCCTGCACAGGGGGCGCTCACGAGGAAGCTCATTTGCCATTCTTTTTAGGGTGGGGAGAATGAAGGTCCAGGAGAGACTTGTCAGGGCCACACAAGACAGCAAGTCAGAGGAGGGGGTCAAGGACCTACCAGGTGGCAGGCATGGTGCTTAAATGAATACAAAACGGCAGAGACCTCAAGAAGCCCCATCAGGTTGGTATAAACACAATGACTAACAAAAGGCCTCTGCGGTCCCCCCAGCCACCCTGAGCTGCGCCAGCTGGGGCTGGAGGCCCTGAGCATTTGGGAAGAAAGGCCATTCCTGTGCACATCGTCCCCTCGGCACCGTAGGTACCACGACACAGGGAGCTGGGCCACCCCTCTCCTCTTCCTGGGCCCATTAGCTCAACTCTCCCAGCTCTGCTGAGAAACGGCAGTGTAAATCAATGGAGAGTTAATCAGCTGAGGAAGGGATATTAATAGACTCGGCCCCACCCCCAACCTTCCTGAGCTGATGTCAAGCTAGAGGAAAAGGAGTCTGGACGAAATCTGAGGGAAAATGCTTCACTTGAGCCTAGAGTGCTTGAAGGGTTGTCACAGAACAGAATTTAGGCTCTCAGGGCTGGAAGGACACTCAGAAATCCTCTGCTGTCCAGGGGGCTTAACTGGGGTCCAGGAAATCAGTCCCCCCCACCTTTTTTTTTTTTTTTTTTATCCTCACCCGAGGACATTTTTCCATTTTTTGTTCAGATAGAGTGAGAGGGAGAGAGAGGAAGAGAGAAAGAGAGAGAAACATCGACGTGAAAGGGACACATCGAGTGGCTGCCTCCCGCACGACCAACCAGGGCCGGGGACAAACTGCAACCGAGGTACGTGCCCTTAGCGGGAACCGAACCCGCGTCTCTCTGGACCGCAGGCCAACGCTCCAACCGCTGAGCCAAACTGGCCAGGGCCCCCCCCCCCTTTTTTTACTGGGAGTTGGCCCATAGATTGCATCAGAGTCTAAAAGGACCCTGTGACTCTCCCCCCAACAGATTAAGAACCACTGATTGAATCCATGTTCCTTCCTCATTCCTCACATGGGGAAACTGAGGCCCAACCAAAGAAGCTACTTACCCAGGGCCACACAGCACGTTGCGACAGAACAACCAAATACCTGCTTCCTGCAAAAAGGCAGAGGAAGTGCCTGTTGTTGCCTGACCCCAGGACTCTAGGAACACAGAGGAATGAAGGCATTGTCCCTGCCCCCGAGGAGCTGTCAAACCTGTCACAGTAGCTTGTTCTCCATTCTCCCCGTCTGCTTCCATAGCAGTGGTGTCATTTGTTAGGACACGGCTCTGACACAAGGCAACACGGCTCTATGAGTCCCACTGGTCAAATGAGGAAACGGCCCCAGCTGGTGGCAGGAGGAGCTAGAACCCATGGCCCCCGAGTCCCAGCTCAAGGCTGTGGAAGGGGTCACGGCTGGACCTTGGCAGCAAAGAAAACACTGCACTCGGAGCCTTCATTCAACACCTGTGCCGGAGTCCTGACAATGGGTGAGGGCCCACAGACAAATAAAATGCTGTTTGTCCTCAAGGAGCTCGAAGCCTAAAGGACACATAGACACGCACACGTGTACAAGGTGGGAACCCAGGAGAGGAAGTCATTGACCAACTGCCTTACCAGGAGCCAACTTGAGAGCTGGCACTGAAGGATGTAGTCATTTGATAAACACGTCTTAAGCCCTGAGAAAGTGCGGGGCTCTGTGCAGAGCCCTGGGACTGTAACAATGCACAATGCCATCATGTCCCCCGTGCTCGAGGGGTTTAAGATGGGGGAAGGGGAGGAATCGGGCGCTGATTACGTCATCACAGGCTCCGAGGTGCATCGCTGTGTAATGGGTGGAGCTGGCATAGTCTTTTTTTTTTTTTTTTGGTACATGCCCCTAGCGGAAACCGAACCCGGGACTCTGATCCGCAGGCCGACACTCCAACCGCTGAGCCAAACCGGCCAGGGTTAAGAGCTGGCATAGTCTTTAGAGCAGGTGGGGAGCACAGGCTAGGAGGGGAGAGGGGGTTGGGGGGGCAGAGATCTGCACAGTCCTAACCACCTGTGAAGATTCTGCCTTCCTTGCGGGGCTGGGGGGCTGGGAGCCTGGCGGCCGCACGAGGCTGCCTTGTGTCTGAGACCATGCCATGCACATAGCAGGACCTTGGCAGGACCTTGCTAGTGAAACTGGCCAGGCTCTGAATAGGCAGGGCCTGTACCGCTTAGGTGGGGATGGTCTCCACGCAGCATCTACACCCCTCTCATCAGCGTTTTCTGGAGATCGGCGCCCTCTGAGGGAGGGAATCACAGCATAGGTCTCATTCTCTGTGTTCACATAAAGAGTGAAGGTCACCAGGTGGAGCCAGACATGGAGTCCAGCCCTGCTGATCCTCACAGGGTTGGCAGAAAGGTTGTCTAGTGGTGGGGTATGGGTTCCTGGGTTACAGTCTTCACCTTGACCTTTTCCAGCTGTGGGACCTCGGACAAGTTACTTAACCTCCCTGAGCTTCACCTGTAAAATGGGTTATTAACAGTCCTTTACTTATAGATTAGACTAGCCTTGGGGGAAAAATAAACTCTTTATCACAAGACCCTGCACGACCTGGCCCCTGCCTACCTCTCTGACTTTACCTCCTGGCACGTCCCCTGAGCTTCTGCCCTCCAGCCCTTCTGCTCCCCAGCCCTGCGAGCCTTCCTGCTTCCTGGCGGGGCGCTTGCTGCTTCCTCTGCCTGGGAAGCTCTGTCCCTGCTCTTTGGTCTCCAGGAGGGGCCTCCTTCTCCCCTCCAGCTGAAGCAGCTCGTCCCCAAAGAGGCCTTTGCTGACCACCCAATCTTTAGAACCCTTCTCATCCCAGGTTTGTTTCCTTTGTGCTCCCATCACAGTGACTGCTGTTTGGTTGTGTCCGCCGATCTAGGGCACTCTCCCCTTGAGACTGTCCAGTCCACCGATGTGCACAGTGCCTAACGCACACAGCGAACTCTAAACATTTCCAGAAGCAATGATATAATCCCCAGGACTATCTGAGATGATCTTATGGCACCCAGCACGGCCCCTGACACAGAATATTGTTGTTGTCATTACTGCGCTGCCAGACAGCTGCAGGGAGCCAGGTCTTCTTTCCCCGTCTTCATGCGGGAGCACATGTCAAGGAAAGAATAAGGAATTTGAATGTGCCCTTCACCCAGCTTCAGCAACATGGCCAATCTTCTTTCATCTATTACCTGCCAGGCCACCCACACACCCACACACTCAAATGCATCCAGAGCTCGCTTTCTTCTTCTTCTTTTTTAATGAGTTCATTTGAGCCAAACTGATGACATATGCCGGGAAGCAAGATCTCAAATGCTCCTGAGCTTGCTTTATTATGCATTGTTCCTCTTCTCAGGGGGAGGTGTTGGTGATTATGCCATAGACATCATCCCTATACTCAGTTCAGCCCATAAAAGAGACTGACTAAGAATTTTTTAAAAGATAGAAAAAACCAGCATTGAATTTTTAGAATCCGAAAGAAGCAACATTTCAACATTGAACCCAGAAACTAGAAAGCAATGGGAGGATGGTGGATGAGTTGTATTTATAATGTGCAAGTCTTTGCTGACATTTGGAAAAGCAGGGGTTGAACTCAGAATAGAAAGGGGAAGCAGTCAAGGCAGTACAAAAAGATTAAAGAGGTCCATTGGGCCAAATAAAGCTAAGACAAATCTTTGAATAGCCTTTAATCCAGCCCTGCCATGATTTAGCAACTCCCTTTCTCTCTCACCTTGGTGCACCTTCACTTCCCCAGGGGCCCAAATCTCAGTACCTTAAACCATGTGTAGTCTGTGTAGTCCTAAGTCCTGGGACCATTTGTATCCTAGCCTGTGAACATTCTCGTATCTTTAGGGAAAAGTGTATAGTGGGAATCACTGACAAATCATTCCCCTCCATAGATGCAGTTTCCCAAAGACCACCAGCTTCAAAGAAAGGAAGGAAAAGGGTCCTCTATTGTCTCAAAATTAGTCTGGGCCAAAGGGTAAGCAGTGAGGCATCCAAGTACCTTTGATGTGTTTGTGACATCATCTCCACAGCATCTCTGGCAATACCATGAAATTACCCAGCAGAGCTCCCTACTGGCAGATATCAGGAAAAAGGAAGTAAATTTAACCCACATAAAAACATTTCAGTCATTCTAGTAAAAAATGCCCTTTTAGTTTAAACATTCAGTTCACTGATAATTGACTCTGTTGATTTTGAACAAATAGACGGCCAGATATTTCTTCAGCAAATGGGCTTATTGGGGAACAAAAACTAGTTGCAATGTTGGACATATGGTCAAACAGTGGACCAGGCTGAAGTCCAGAGAAATAAAGAAGAGTGTTCTTGTATGAACTTAGGAGGAGCTTTTCTAAACAAAGCGTCCCTTGGAGAAAACTGAAATTTACAAGTATAGTGACTTCGTTGGCTGAGTTACAGCAGTCTCCCACTGGCTGAGCTGTTTGTTTCTTAGCAGGAGAAATCTTTCCTTTCTCCTGCTGAGGTAGTGAACTGGTATGACTTCCTGTCGGAGATGAAGGATATGTCTCTTGCTGTTGGGGTCAGTAGTGTGTGTTGAATGACACCTGAGTGAGAGTTCTCTCTTCTAGCCTCCCGACTCCATTTAAAATGAGGTTGCTGTTTATTAATTTTTACAACTCTTAATCAAGATGCACTCAAGGCCCTGGCTGGTACCTCAGCTGGTTAGAGCGTCCTCCCTATGCCAAGGTTGCAGGTTCAACCCCTGGTTAGGGCACATACAAGAAGCAACCAATAAAGGCATGAGTGGAACAACAAATCCATGTTTCTCTCTCTCTCTCTCCCTCCACTTCATCAAATCAATTAAGAAAAAAGATCCCCTCAAGTACTTTCCATTGGATACCCAGCCACTTGCAGATTTTTGACCTTCTCCCTCTCTACTCAGACTGGTATGTGGGTTTAAGGTGGAGAAGATGCTTACCAGGTCTTTGTGGACATGGACTGAAGGAGTCCTCAGATCTCACGGTGTCTCTGCCATCATGTTTCTTTTTCCCCTCGTTGCTACTCCCTCTGTGGCACTCAGGTCTGAAGTCAGTAGCTGGTATGCTTGATGCGTGGCTCATTCCAACCTGATTGGGGCTTGTTGGTGACCCCTTGACACTTACTGTTGTTGAAGTGACATAGGCATCCAGCACTCAGCCCTGCCCTGATTTCCTCAGCAGAGCAGATGCCATGGGAGGCCCACTAGGTCTCAGCTCTGCCCCCACTTATGACCTCAGCAAGGATAGAGTTTCACCAACAGGTTTAATCAGCTGTAGTCCCAGTGCTTAGAACAGTCTCTAGTCAATGGTCAGAACTCAACAATATCTGGGATAAGTGAATTATCTAGATTGGCTCTTGTCGTGCAAAGAAAGAAAACCCCTCTTCTCTCTCTTCTTCTCACCCACTTGCAAGTTTATTTGTTAAAATCTGTATTGGAATATTAGAAATTGAACATTAGCTCTTCTTTTCCCACTTTGTATCACTTCTCTAAGGAGCCTGAATGCTTCCTTCCTCCTTTCTTCCCACTTTCACGCAGAGGGAGATAGTGCCCTCAGCCCACTGAGAGAAGGCCATTCAACACACACGCTCACACTCCACATATTTACCGGTCCCCAATCTGATAAAATAAATAAATAAATAAAAGGAGAGTGCTTTCCACAAATGTTGGATTTCATGCCTTTCAAAGCCAACAGGAAGGAAAGCATCATAAAAAGCAAAATCCACACAATTCAAACACTCTTGGTAGGAAGCAAGGCTTTGTCCCACCTATTTCTACCTGTGGGGGTAACTGACCTCTTTGCTCCCCTTTTATTTAACCAGCAAAAATGAGGACAGGAGAGGCAGATGGGGTTACTCATCAGATTAGTAAATGTGATATGACCCCGCCCCTCCCCTTGCCTCAAGGGAGCAGGCCTTGCCACCTGCCATAGGTCACTGTCACATGTGACTGGCTTGTAAAGCCCATTGGATTCTGGGAGTCTGCTCAGCTAGCCCATTTGAATGCACTCTAAAAGACAGTGTTTGAATCTTATTCGTAATAAGGGTGATTTCTCAGTACTCCAATAGTTCACTGCTGACTTATTTCTGGATTCATTCAGAATCTGGCCAAGGAAGAGAAGCATTTTTACTTCCTTGCCTCAGAAAGCCCCCGGATTGGAATATTCTCTTCAACCTAGATCTATCAAAAGATACTTAGTCATTAGACAGTGAGCATCCAAAATGTGCATAGCATAGATTAAGTAAATGCATAGTCTGATCCTGTAACGTGGTGCAGAGCGCAGGAGATGGCGGATTTCTAGCACACTGCTGCCGACCAGTCCCATGGCTTTACTTGCACCTTGGCCAGGGTCTCTTATCTTGTCAAGATTTGTTTTTAAAAAATCAAGTACTTTCTTTGGTAACCAGCTCCTTTAAAAAAAAGATTAGCCTTATAAAACTCGTCATTGGCTAGCAGGAATGCAGTGGAAGGACTCTACCAGGAAATAGAGAAGCTGGCTTAGTGCACAGCTCAGTCCTTCTCTGCCCCATTGCCCTGTTGTAAGTGGCGCAGGTGACCTGGATGTGCTCTCACACACCATCCTACAGCTTTTCTACATAAGCCGTCCTTTTATCTCATAAAATGAAAGGACACTGGTCTCAGGCAGAGGACAAGGGTGGTTGATCAGCAGTCATTCTATAACCTGTCATAAAGTCACCTCTAAGTTAAAATCATTCCTAAACTCTATTTTTCTAATCTTAGTAAAATTACCTTAGCATTCCTTCACAGATATGATTCATCAACCAGCTTAATGGTAACTTTTTGCTTCCAAAATACCTTTAAATAGTGATGATTTTTCAAAAGGGGGATGTTGGCCACAGTAGCTGACACCAGGATAGTTTAAGTAGCTATGCATTCGCCTCCTGTCCAGGTCCAATAAACATGCCTTCATCAGCACAGCTGCATCTCAGCGAGCCCATTTCAATTCAAGAGGCTTCCTCAGAGGCTGAGGTGAGCCTGTCATCTCTTCACTTTGCCACAAGCCACATCAAATCCCGAATCAGTTGTCTTCTTAGACTACTTTCCTAGGTGTCTTCCTATGACAATCAATCATGTGTTGTCAGATTAAATTTTTACACTGTTGCTTAATAACCCAGGAGTTATTATGAAATAAACTTGTAGCCTCTGGTTCTTTAATGAAGTCAAACAATTTATCTTTTACCTTCTATCTCTGTTCAATGGATGTACATCAATGACATTTGATATAAAAGACTCAGGACTATTGTTACATACTTTTCCTTTGGTCTTCTCTGTTGCTTTTCTAGATGAAGCATCATGAATTGAAAGTGAAATTAAACCCAACAGATTCTTTTTAGGCACATTAGGAGGTAAATGTAAGTTATCCTAGCTAATAGACATCGGGTTAGCAGCTATTCAAAATGACGTGCTATTTCTTGCATGTTAACATTTTGAAATGATGTAGGTATTATTTTCTTCCCAATCAGAAACCCCTAGCTAACAGGAAAAGGGGCATTTATGTGGGCTCTGCCCAGTGCTGTGTCAGTCTCTGAACACTCATCCACAGCTTGCACCTGCCATAAGCATCGACAGAGGAGCCGACTCGCTGTTTGCTCTGCCCTGCAGAGGGTGGGCTTCCTTCTTCACCAGAGAGCAGAGGGAGGAGGATGGGAAGGAGATGGATGGGCATTCAAGAGGCACCAGCAGGGGCAATATATGTGGACAAGCATCAGTGACACCTGTCACAACACAGAATTAGGCTAGGAGGCTTCAGAACCTGCATCACGTCTCCCCAAACTGGTGCTCAGGGTGGACCCAGATCAGGAAAGACCTCACTTAACTATGTGCAAGTCGCTTTCTTGAGGGCTGCCCACGCTGAGACTTCACAGACTGGCACCAAGTTACAACTGCCACCATCCTCACATGAGTGGGGAACTCCACAGGACTCAAAGACAGCCACGGGGTGACTGAAACAGAGAGGAATGGCAGGACAGGGAGGTGGGGATACAGAAGGGGAAGTGAAGAGAGATGACGAAGGACATCCAGATTTCCCTCCTCCTGCTCACTTCTTTAAATAACAAGGAGGTAAGTGGCTTCTGCAGTCCTACAATATACCTGTGTCTGCTAGGTCCCTGAAGGTTAACTGCTGCTGCTGGGGGAGCTGCCCTAATTTGTTCTGCCTTTTAATGACCTTCCCACAGGCAAACGCCAGAGGAGGCCTCCCTGCAGGAGAGCTGCCCACACTGAGACCAGGACCCCGCCCGGGAAATGCTGAACCTGAGGCTGTTACCAGGAAAGTTTACCAGTGATCAGCGCTGGTTTCTAGTCCACAGCAAGTGTTGCAAGGCAAGTTCACATTTTCATCTGCCTTATAGGCTTTTTTAGTGGAGTTTTTCATTCTACATCAACTGTTCTTTTCCAGTCACCTTGACGTTCCCGTACAATCCACGGGCTCCTGTAACTCAGCGCAGGCCTTCGAGAGGTCGGCAAGAGGAGTGGGTGGCATGAGATGGCCGGATCCTCGTCCACAGCCACGCTGCTTCCACTTCCCCTGGTGACAACGACTATATTTCCAAATCCCAAAACTGAGATGCACTGACATCTGTCTGAAACAGGAAATTCCGGGACATGGAATGCCCTTAACGTTTTGTAACAAACTACTTCCTAGCAACCCAGTAGTTAAACTAACCTACATTAGGCCAATTTCCTAATTTGAAAATGTTAGAAATGTGTGCATTGCTATTCTTTTTTTTTTTTTCCTTTATTGATTTGAGAGAGAGAGGAAGTGAGAGGGAGGGAGAGAGAATCATTGATGAGAGAGAACATCATTTAGCCACCTCCTATATGCCCCCCACTGGGGATCGGGCCCACAACCTGGGCATATGTCCTGACCAGGAATTGAACCAGCAACCTTTTAGTGCATGGGTCAATGCTCAGCCACTGAGCCACACCGGCCAGACAATTCTTTTGAGATGAAGGTGGGAACTCTTACCCAGCATAGGGCCAGTTTAGCCACTCATTCTGACTAGCATGATCAGAAGGATTCTTTGCTTTCTTTTAAAGCTGTCCTCACTTACACGCCCCTGTCCCATCTTCTTAACTAATTGACAATGAAACACACACTCATACACCACTGCTCCCTGCCCTCAAATTATTTGTTGAAGTAGATAAAGAAGTAGGCAGTCAAGCCTGTGGTGTGTTAAAAAAAAACAGCAGACAAGGCCTCCTTGCAGTGGTCCTAATATTATACTCTGGAAAGGTGGCCCTGATTATCAGTAGGGCTTCATTTCTTTGGCTGTGGAAGGAATTCCTACTTTATTGAGGTCCTCTTCTATTTGGTAATAAAATTGGTAGGCGTGACATGCCTTATTTGCTCCTGGTGTCAATGATGTGTGGAAAAGAAGACAAACAGGGCAACAGGCTTAGTATGGAGATATCTGATCTTTCAATCCCAGCTCTGTAACTGGGCATTTGGGCCAGGCACTTGACTTCCTTACACTCCAGTTTAGTCATCCGTATAAAATGCAATTTATGTTCCCTGTCCCACAGATGTCCTTGAGTGGCTATGAGGGTCAAAGGGGGTATTTTATATAGAAATGCTATGTAAACGATAAAGGCACTGTCAATCCAATTCATTATTATTATTGATTAATGTCTTTGGGGAGATCAAGTAATAGCTCAGTGAAATCAAATGCAAGATCTAGAAAAAGTGCCTGGACTGAGGTGGGTAGTTTTGAGGCTGAAGAATGCTGGGCATGGTGAGGGAAAGAGAGGGGCAGAGCAGTGGAGAGGCAAGGAGAGTGATCATCAGACTATTATCACATATTTACACCTTTCCCAGGCACATGGAAGGGTTTTATTTCCTTGCCCAACTAAAGATAGTGTGGTCATTGACTTTGCAATGAAATATGAGCAAAAGAAAGACATATGTTTATCAACAGGATGCCTCCACCTACTTCGTCCTTGAGAGGCTGAAATCCCTGCAGAGTGAATAAGAAGTCAATTTTGTTATGTGAAGTCGCTGAGGTTTCAGGATCATTTACTAGCCAATTCTGCTGGTGGGGATTACAAAGAAATGATGCGCACTAACCCTCTGCCCAGATTTGACTTTGTCTTTGCTATACTTTATCTCCCACTCTTTAAGGGGAAGTGATTGCTAGTAATGGTTTCCCTATGGATAATTTACATTTAATAACAGTGATTCAGGATTGGTCTAACCAGTAAGTTGAAAAGTGCAGAAGTAGCTGCACCGTGGCTCACGTTCTGTTGTTTGTTTGTTTCTCTCAACTTCTGGCAGCTCATCCTGATGCAAACGCTGCGCGATGTCTGTGCAGGGAGAGCCACCTCTGGGACCCTGCACAGGACTACTCAGCGGATTCTGGAGAGACCTTAATGGGGAACGATGAATGCGGTGACTTTTCATGGAAACAAAGTTTGAAGAAATGTTATAAAGAATAAAAAGGGTCAAGTTTAGTAGCATGAAGAAGGGAAAACTTTTGTAGGAGAAACGAAGAGCAAATTTATAGCTGCAAAAGAGCCTGTCATGCTCTTGGCCAGAGGTGGGAAAGCCAACAAAAATGAGGCCATTTCCATGATGTCTTAATCCAAAGTCGCTGGTTGTGATCAACAAAAAACAACTCTAAACAGAACACAAAATTCAGTGGAAGGATATTGAGTAGCTCACAGCTCCTAAAGAAAGCTAAAGAAACAGACTTAGCAAGCATACGAGCGAAAGCAACCTTGGTGGTCCAGGGAACAGGGACAGATGGACAGTCTCCTCGGGATAAATAAGCTCCTGCCATTGTCAGGCTTTTGCCACTCTGCTTACATCAAATTCCAGAAAAACAGGGGTGGTCAAGGACTTTTGCCTAGGCCAGAGGGGGTGGGGCAACTAGGTTGACAGATTTTATGCAATGTAGGAAAAATGAGATAATGATACAGGAGAAATGGATGTTGAGTGGTCAAAAAACTTAGCAAAATAAGCAATAGAAGCATATTCCAGGAAGCATAAGTCTAAGTTTAGTTTAAGAAATAACTAGAAGCCATAGTAGTAGCCAGATTGCACGTGGAAATGGAATTCCCTACATAATACTTATAGAAGATGATCCTTACTTTTGCATACAGGACACATACACACAAAGTAGAGAGACGATGAAAACAATAGTCAAGTAACAGATGAGTGGAATAGTACACATTCATGTGAAGCAGTCACTTCCCGTGAGGTGCTGACTTTTCAAAAGAAGAAGGGATGAATCGAGCCCTCTGAAAAATTGTCAGGGGGCACTCTAAAACTTATTTGGGGATTGAAAGAGAGGGGAATTAAAGGCAAATCATGCCACAACAAAACAATCAAATCACGAAGAAAAGTTTACTGCTGAGCAGATAGTGGTCATTAAAAATGATTCTCGTTCCACACCTTGGAATGCAGCACGCCGATTTTAAGATTTCTGCAAGTGATTAATCTTTTCTCTACATGATCAATTGAACTGCATTTTTATGTTTAGATTAAGTGAATGCTGATGGGTTCAACACCTCCTTTTAAATTCATTTAAAAAAAATTCTTTACCTCCTTTCCTTCGATTCATCATTGTAAGAAATGTTCTTCAGATTGTGGTGAGTTCCAAATGGATTGATCGCTTGTTTTAAATAGTTCTCTCATTTCCTTTGGGGGAGAAATGGTGCTTTTAAGAAAGTCTGCACTGAGGCGTAATTCACAATCATGATTCAAGGCCCCTCTTATATTTTCACGCAGGAATATGAAATGAGACACCTGCAGTCCCTGAGGAGAGTTAGAATTTTGTTCTTTCCTCTGCGCTGTGCATGTAAATGTGGGCTACGTGTGGGCACAGTCTTGAGCCTTCCGAGATAGGCACACGAAGGGCAGTCGTGTTGAGAAATTCAGAAATGAAGCACTGACTGCTAAGCAGGATTGGAACTTCACCCTAAGCACTAAGGTGGGAGAAGAGGGTCCCCAGAGGGAAACTGGAAGTAAGTGCACATTTGGGAGACAAACACACCGAGCATCATGGCCTAAAACCTGGATACATGGCCCACCAAAAACCATGTCCACAAGGCCTCCCTGCAGGCTCGCTGGAAGAACGGACCCTACCGGATATTGTTAACTCATCCCTGAGTTGCTAGGTTAAGAGTAAAAGGGCCATGAGACCCAAAGTGAGAAAATCACTGTGGTTTATCCCCAGCCACAGCTGGTCCATGTCTTGCTCTGACGTCATGAGGCGTCATTGTGAGGGAATTGCAAACCTCTCCTATATAAGGCCCTGGCTCTGGATGGTGAGCTGTGGAGTTGTAGTGGTTTGATCTGTGGTGAATTGTTGGACGTGAACTAGTGAACTGACCTTTGGCGACATATTGGACTTCGATTCGTGAGCTTGCGTTTTGGATTTTGGCGTTTCGTTTGTTTTCTCATTTTTTTCTTTTAAATATTTCTTTTTTCTTTTCTTTTCTTTTCTTTTCTTTTTTCTTTTCTTTTCTTTTCTCTTTTCTTTAACCCTTCTTCCCTCCTTCCCTCTTTCCCTCCTTCCCTCCCCTCCTTCCCCTAAATATTTCTTATTTGTGTTTTTTTCTTTTGTTCTTTTATTTTTTGTTCCTATTTTTCTTTTCTCTTTATTTTTCTTTTTGTTTTTTTTGTTATTTTCATTTAGGTTCTTATTTTAGTTCTTTGTTTTAGTTTTTTATTTTAAAGTCATCATGTCTGATGACTTAGAAGCCCTCCCTGACATGGAGGAGTACCGTATTGGCGATTATGTCATCCTGGACCTCCTCGGCCGGGGTTCCTACGCCGAGGTGGTGTTGGCCCGCCACATCCCAACTGGCGAAGACGTAGCTATGAAGGTGCTACCGAAGGAAAGTGATACAGAGGTCACAGAAGCTGCTTATCTCAAGACACTAAATCACCCCAACATCACCAAACTCTATGAAGTCGTCAGCAATGAGTACTGCACGTGTCTCATCCTCGAGTATGTGGCCAAAGGTCAGTTGTATGACCACATTATGAACAACGACCGCATGCCGGAGGCAGAAGCCCGAGCCATGTTCCGACAACTGACATCAGCGGTCCACTACTGCCACCAGCAGGGCATCGTGCATAGGGACCTAAAGCCAGAAAACATACTTCTCGATGAGGACCTAAACATAAAATTGGCTGACTTTGGGCTAAGCACGAAATTTAGTGACAAGGCCATAACGACTTTCCACGGCACACTGGCATATATGGCCCCAGAGGCCGTGACATTCCAGCCTTACTACGGGCCTACGGTGGACGTGTGGAGTTTGGGGGTGATCCTATACCTGATGGTAACTAAAGAAATGCCGTTCGTAGGGGATTCTTTTGTAGAAATGAGGGATGTGATCGTAGCTGGCCAATTTATAGAACCACCTTATTTGTCAAAAGAATGTCTCAGCCTCCTGAAGAGACTTCTGACAGTGAACTGCCACGAAAGACCAAGCATGGAAGAGGTCATGAGAGACCCGTGGGTCAATAAGGATGCAGAAGAGGAACTGGGGCCGTACATCGAGCCACCCTGGGGTGACCTGGACCCCCAGGTGACAGAAAAAATGAACACCCTTGGCTACGACACACAGGCGATCCAGGAGTCTGTCAGAGAGAAAAAATTGAATAATATCATGGGGACGTATATGCTCCTGGATAAGACCAAGACAAAAATGAAGGGCCGCAAAATCAGGGTGAGACCCTGCCCCTCCTCTGACCCCACCTGCAGTGCTACCTCCAGCCAAGGGGTTCTGTCATCAGGCCAGAGTAACAAAGACCCTGCTGGTGGCCAGGCGAGCCCGGATGCAGAGCTGCCCGCCCTCCCACCCAGTGAGGAAGGGAAGAACAACACTCCCTCAGCCAGCTCTGAAGCAGGGACCACCAGTCCCCCACTTGGCCCAGAGTCCACGACTGCCACTCCCGGCCCAGCCCTCCAGCATGGCCCTGGGGACGCGCACACCACCCGCAGCAGCAGCTACCCCACCAGCAGCCGTGGAGCTGAAGGAGTGGCTCATGAAACCTGCCTCCAAGCTGGGCACCTGGAGGATGGGGTCCCAGCCTCTTCCCCTGGCCACAGTCGGGGCTGGCAGGGGTTGGCTAGGAGGGTCGTCGGGTTTTTCCTAAAATGCACATGCTGTGGGCCATCCACGAAGAACCACCTGAAAAGAAATCAAGTCAAGCCTGTATAAGTCGTGGATGGCCTACGCAGGGCCATAGTCACCATGGTCCTCAGACGCATGTGTCGAGTTCCACCATCACCACGGTCCTCAGAAGCATGTGGCGAGTTCCACCATCGCCATGGTCCTCACAAGCGTGTGGCGAGTTCCACCATCGCCATGGTCCTCACAAGCGTGTGGCGAGTTCCACCATCGCCACGGACCTCACAAGCGTGTGCCGAGTTCCACCATCGCCACGGTCCTCAGAAACGTGTGGCCAGTTCCACCATCGCCATGGTCCTCACAAGCGTGTGGCGAGTTCCACCATCGCCACGGTCCTCAGAAATGTGTGGCGAGTTCCACCATCGCCACGGTCCTCAGAAACGTGTGGCCAGTTCCACCATGGCCACGGTCCTCACAAGCGTGTGCCGAGTCCACCATGGCCACGGTCCTCACCAGCGTGTGCCGAGTTCCACCATCGCCACGGTCCTCAGAAACTTGTGGCGAGTTCCACCGTCGCCACAGTCCTCAGAAACGTGTGGCGAGTTCCACCATCGCCATGGTCCTCACAAGTGAGTGGCGAGTTCCACCATCGCCACGGTCCTCACAAGCGTGTGCCGAGTTACACCATCGCCACGGTCCTCTCAAGCGTGTGGCAGTTTCCACCATCGCCAAGGTCCTCAGACATGTATAGCGAGTTCCACCATCGCCATGGTGGTCAGAAGCGGGTGGCGAGTTCAACCATCGCCACGGTCCTCACAAGCGTGTGCCGAGTTACACCATCGTCACGGTCCTCACAAGTGAGTGGCGAGTTCCACCATCGCCACGGTCCTCACAAGTGTATGACGAGTTTCACCATCGCCACGGTCCTCAAAAGCATGTGGCCAGTTCCACCATTGCCACGGTCCTCACAAGCGAGTGGCGAGTTGCCTCGGTTCTCAAAAGCATTTACCGAGTTACACCATTGCAACAGTGGTCAGAAGCAGGTGGCGAGTTCAACCATGGCCACGGTGTTCAGAAGTGTGTGGCGAGTTCCACCATGGCCACGGTCCTCACAAGCGTGTGCCGAGTTCCACCATCGCCATGGTCCTCAGAAACGTGTGGCCAGTTCCACCATCGCCATGGTCCTCAGAAAAGTGTGGACAGTTCCACCATCGCCACGGTCCTCACAAGCGTGTGCCGAGTTCCACCATCGCCACGGTCCTCAGAAACGTGTGGCCAGTTCCACCATCGCCATGGTCTTCACAAGCGTGTGGCGAGTTCCACCATCGCCACAGTCCTCACAAGCATGTGGCGAGTTCCACCATGGCCACGGTCCTCAGAAAAGTGTGCCGATTTACACCATCGCCACGGTCCTCTCAAGCATGTGGCAGTTTCCACCATCGCCAAGGTCCTCAGAAATGTATAGCGAGTTCCACCATCGCCACGGTGGTCAGAAGCGGGTGGCGAGTTCAACCATCGCCACGGTCCTCACAAGCGTGTGGCGAGTTCCACCATCGCCACGGTCCTCACAAGTGAGTGCCAAGTTACATCATCGCCCCAGTCCTCAGAAGCGTGTGGCGAGTTCCACCATCGCCATGGTCCTCACAAGTGTTTACCGAGTTACACCATTGCAACGGTGCTCAGAAACGTGTGGCCAGTTCCACCATCGCCACGGTCCTCACAAGCGTGTGCCGAGTTCCACCATCGCCACGGTCCTCACAAGTGTATGACGAGTTTCACCATCGCCACGGTCCTCAAAAGCATGTGGCCAGTTCCACCATTGCCACGGTCCTCACAAGCGAGTGGCGAGTTACACCATTGCCTCGGTCCTCACAAGCGTGTACCGAGTTACACCATTGCAACGGTGGTCAGAAGCGTGTGGCAAGTTCCACCATCGCCACGGTCCTCACAAGCGTGTGGCGAGTTCCACCATCGCCACGGTCCTCACAAGCGTGTGGCGAGTTCCACCATCGCCATGGTCTTCACAAGCATGTGGCGAGTTCCACCATCGCCACGGTCCTCACAAGCGTGTGCCGAGTTCCACCATCGCCACGGTCCTCACAAGCGTGTGCCGAGTTACACCATCGCCACGGTCCTCTCAAGCGTGTGGCAGTTTCCACCATCGCCAAGGTCCTCAGAAATGTATAGCGAGTTCCACCAACGCCACGGTGGTCAGAAGCGTGTGCCGAGTTCAACCATCGCCACGGTCCTCACAAGTGAGTGCCAAGTTACACCATCGCCCCAGTCCTCAGAAGCGTGTGGCGAGTTCCACCATCGCCACGGTCCTCACAAGCGAGTGGCGAGTTATACCATTGCCTCGGTCCTCACAAGCGTTTACCGAGTTACACCATTGCAACGGTGGTCAGAAGCGGGTGGCGAGTTCCACCATGGCCACGGTCCTCACAAGCGTGTGGCGAGTTCCACATTCACCATGGTCCTCACAAGCGTGTGGCAAGTTCCACCATGGCCACGGTCCTCACAAGCGTGTGGCAAGTTCCACCATCGCCACGGTCCTCACAAGCGTGTGGCGAGTTTCACCATCGCCACGGTCCTCAGAAGTGTGTGGCCAGTTCCACCATCACCACGGTCATCAGAAGCGTGTGCTGAGCTCTGCTGTGGCGGGAGACAACCCGGAGACCACCAGAGCCAAATTAAATCCAAATAGAGAGCAAAGCCGGCCAGCCACTGATCCGGAGTTCTCAGAGATCTGCCCCGACTTTCAGCTACATTTTTATTTTATAGGGGCTTGTTACAAATTTCTGCAAATGGCATTTTTGATGGCCTTGGGGAGAGCAAACAAGTAAGTACAGAAGTGGAGGCAGCTGGCGATAAGCAGGAGGGGACGGAGGTGGGAGGGAGCTGAGGAGGGAGGGAACTGCATCAGCACACATCTATGGTCAGGGTTGTCCTGCTATTCACTCTATTTTCTATGTTCTAAAAAATAACAAATTCACTTAGAGCCCAAATTGGTTGAGAGAAGTACCAGGCCAGCTGGTATTTCCTCAGTTTGCCTCTGAGAGCTCCATAGTCGGCCTTTTGTATTATTTAATCAGGGCGAGGTGATATGAACAGGCCAGTACAAGTTCCAGCATCTCCAAGGTCGTCAGAAGCGTGTGCCGGGTTCCAGCGTCACCACGGTCATCAGAAGTGTGTGCTGGGTTCAAGCGTCCCCATGGTCGTCAGAAGCATGTGCTGAGTCCCAGCGCCTCCAGGGTTGTCCGAAGTTTGTGCTCAGTCCCAGCGCCTCCAGGGTTGTCCGAAGCGTGTGTTGGGTCCCAGCATCCGCACAGTCGTCAGAAGCATGTGCTGAGCTCTGTTGTGGTGGGAGACAACCTGGAGACCACCAGAGCCAAATTAAAGCCAAATAGAGAGCAAAGCCGGCAGCCACTGATCCCGAGTTCTCGGAAATCAGCCCCGACTTTCAGCTACATTTTTATTTTATAGGTGGCTTGTTACAAAGTTCTGCAATTGGCATTTCCTGATGGCCTTGGGGAGAGCAAACAAGTAAGTACAGAAGCGGAGGCAGCTGGAGATAAGCAGGAGGGGACGGAGGTGGGAGGGAGCTGAGGAGGGAGGGAACTGCATCAGCACACATCTATGGTCAGGGTTGTCCTGCTATTCACTCTATTTTCTATGTTCTAAAAAATAACAAATTCACTTAGAGGCCAAATTCGTTTAGAGGAGCACCAAGCCAGCTGGTACTTCCTCAGTTTGCCTCTGAGAGCTCCATAGTCGGCCTCTTGTATTATTTAATCAGGGCGAGGTGATATGAACAGGCCAGTACAAGTTCCAGCATCTCCAAGGTCGTCAGAAGCGTGTGCTGGGTTCCAGCATCCCCACGGTCGTCAAAAGCGTGTGCTGGGTTCCAGCGTCCCCACGGTCGTCAGAAGTGTGTGCTGAGTCCCAGCGCCTCCAGGGTTGTCCGAAGCGTATGCTGGGTCCAATCATCCCCACAGTTGTCAGAATCGTGTGCTGAGCTCTGCTGTGGCGGGAGACAACCCGGAGACCACCAGAGCCAAATTAAAGCCCAATAGAGACCAAAGCTGGCCGGCCACTGATCCCGAGTTCTCAGATCTGCCCCGACTTTCAGCTACATTTTTATTTTATAGGGGCTTGTTACAAATTTCTGCAAATGGCATTTTTGATGGCCTTGGGGAGAGCAAACAAGTGAGTACAGAAGCGGAGGCAGCTGGAGATAAGCAGGAGGGGACGGAGGTGGGAGGGAGCTGAGGAGGGAGGGAACTGCATCAGCACACATCTATGGTCAGGGTTGTCCTGCTATTCACTCTATTTTCTATGTTCTAAAAAATAACAAATTCACTTAGAGCCCAAATTGGTTTAGAGAAGTACCAGGCCAGCTGGTATTTCCTCAGTTTGCCTCTGAGAGCTCCATAGTCGGCCTTTTGTATTATTTAATCAGGGCGAAGTGATATGAACAGGCCAGTACAAGTTCCAGCACCTCCAAGGTCGTCAGAAGCGTGTGCTGGGTTCCAGCGTCACCACGGTCATCAGAAGTGTGTGCTGGGTTCAAGCATCCCCATGGTCGTCAGAAGCATGTGCTGAGTCCCAGCGCCTCCAGGGTTGTCGGAAGCGTGTGCTCAGTCCCAGCGCCTCCAGGGTTGTCCGAAGCGTGTGTTGGGTCCCAGCATCCGCACAGTCGTCAGAAGCATGTGCCGAGTTCTGTTGTGGTGGGAGACAACCTGGAGACCACCAGAGCCAAATTAAATCCAAATAGAGAGCAAAGCCGGCCAGCCACTGATCCGGAGTTCTCAGAGATCAGCCCCGACTTTCAGCTACATTTTTATTTTATAGGGGCTTGTTACAAAGTTCTGCAACTGGCATTTCCTGATGGCCTTGGGGAGAGCAAACAAGTAAGTACAGAAGCGGAGGCAGCTGGAGATAAACAGGAGGGGACTGAGGTGGGAGGGAGCTGAGGAGGGAGGGAACTGCATCAGCACACATCTATGGTCAGGGTTGTCCTGCTATTCACTCTATTTTCTATGTTCTAAAAAATAACAAATTCACTTAGAGGCCAAATTCGTTTAGAGGAGCACGAAGCCAGCTGGTACTTCCTCACTTTGCCTCTGAGAGCTCCATAGTCGGCCTTTTGTATTATTTAATCAGGGCGAGGTGATATGAACAGGCCAGTACAAGTTTCAGCATCTCCAAGGTCGTCAGAAATGTGTGCTGAGTTCCAGGGTCCCCACATCATCAGAAGCGTGTGCTGGGTTCCAGTGTCACCACGGTCATCAGAAGTGTGTGCTGGGTTAAAGCGTCCCCATGGTCGTCAGAAGCATGTGCTGAGTCCCAGCGTCCCCACGGTTGTCCGAAGCGTGTGCTGAGTCCCAGCGCCTCCAGGGTTGTCGGAAGCGTGTGCTCAGTCCCAGCGCCTCCAGGGTTGTCCGAAGCGTGTGTTGGGTCCCAACGTCCCCACGGTCATCAGAAGCATGTGCTGAGCTCTGTTGTGGTGGGAGACAACCTGGAGACCACCAGAGCCAAATTAAAGCCAAATAGAGAGCAAAGCCGGCCAGCCACTGATCTGGAGTTCGCAGAGATCAGCCCCGACTTTCAGCTACATTTTTATTTTATATGGACTTGTTACAAAGTTCTGCAACTGCCATTTCCTGATGGCCTTGGGGAGAGCAAGCAAGTAAGTACAGAAGCAGAGGCAGCTGGGGATAAGCGGGAGGGGACGGAGGTGGGAGGGAGCTGAGGAGGGAGGGAACTGCGTCAGCACACATCTATGGTCAGGGTTGTCCTGCCATTCACTCTATTTTCTATGTTCTAAAAAATAACAAATTCACTTAGAGGCCAAATTCGTTTAGAGGAGTACCAAGCCAGCAGGTACTTCCTCAGTTTGCCTCTGAGAGCTCCATAGTCGGCCTTTTGTATTATTTAATCAGGGCGAGGTGATATGAACAGGCCAGTACAAGTTTCAGCACCTCCAAGGTCGTCAGAAGCATGTGCTGGGTTCCAGCGTCGCCAGGGTTGTCCGAAGAGTGTGCTGACTCCTAGGGCGTCCACGGTTGTCATAAGCGTGTGCTGAATCCCAGCGCCTCCAAGGTCGTCAGAAGCATGTGCTGAGTCCCAGCGCCTCCAATGTTGTCCGAAGCATGTGCTGACTCCCAGGGTGTCCACTGTTGTCAGAAGCCTATGCTGAGTCCCAGCGCCTGCAAAGTTGTCCAAAGCGTGACCTGGGTCCCAGAGCCTCCAAGGTTGTCCGAAGTGTGTAATGACTCCAAAAGCGTCCACGGTTGTGAGAAGCGTGTGCTGAGTCCTGGCGCCTCCATGGTTGTCAGAAGCGTGTGCAGAGTTTGGAGGATGGCCTTGAGCCCCCTGGAAGTCAAGAGCAGAAGATGTCCTTCCTGTGAGTCAACCCCTGGCCCCTGCCTGGGTGAAACTTCAGGGACTGTGTTGTTGTGCGAGACAACCCTGATTTCACCAGAGCCAAATTAAAGCCAAATAGAGAGCAAAGCCGCTGGCAACTGATCCCGAGTTCTTGGAGATCAGCCCTGACTTTCAGCTACATTTTTATTTTTCAGGGGGCTTGTTACAAATTTCTGCAACTGGCATTTCCTGATGGCATCGGGGGAGAGTAAGCAAGCAAGTACAGAAGCTGAGGCGTTTGGTGATAAGTGGAAGGGAACGGAGGTGGGAGGGAGCTGAGGAGGGAGGGAACTGTGTTGGCACACATCTAGGGTCAGGGTTGTCCTGCTATTCACTCTATTTTCTAAGATCTAAAAATAACAAATTCGCTTAGAGGAGTACCAGGCCAGCTGGTACTTCCTCAGTTTGCCTCTGAGAGCTCCATAGTCAGCCTTTTGTATTATTTAATCAGGGCGAGGTTCCCTCCTAGCTTACCTCCGAGTTCTTTTTCCTCTTTTGTATAAGAGGGAACTTTAGGGAGATTTCGTGGAGGTAGGACAGGTGAAATCTGGAGAGGCCCCACTGGTTTTTGGGCAGTCTCTCTTGCAGTTTGATCTGCAAAAGCATTTTCCTGGGCTACCGGGTCATCAGTTGTCTGATGTCCTTTACAGTGAATGATGGCAATCTTTTGAGGCAACAAGATGGCCTCTAATAGGTCTAGGATTTCAGCTTTGTTTTTAATTTCCTTTCCCTCTGAGGTGAGGAGTCCCCACTCCTGATAGAGGGCCCCATGTACATGAGCAGTAGTGAATGCATATCTACTGTCAGTGTAAATGTTTATAGTCATTTCCTTTCCCCAGCGTAAGGCTTGTATAAAGGCTATAAGTTCAGCCCTCTGTGCAGAAGTCCCATGTCCCAACGCCTGTGCCCAGAGTACCTTATCTTGTGTTACCACAGCAGCTCCTGTGTATCTGGTGCCGTTTGACATGAAGCTGTTCCCGCCTGAGTAGAGATCAGCATCTGGGTCTGGCCAGGGTGTGTCTCTGAGGTCCGTTCGAAGACTAGTTCAGGGAGTCCAGGACCTCGAGGCAGTCATGAACAGGCTCTGCTGGGTCATCATCAGGCAGCAAGGTGCAGGGTTTAGGGCAGTAGTCTTTAGGAATTTAATCCTTGGGGGTCTAACAAGAGCACTTGGTATTGGACAATTCTGGCATCGTTCAGGGGGACTCCTGAGTAGGTGTCCACAGCATGGGGTGCTATCATTTGTAAATCTTGTCCCAGGGTCAGCTTAGAGGCTTCCTTAGTGAGCAGGGCTGTGGCTGCTATGGCCCTTAAGCAGTGTGGCCACCCAGAGGCTACTGGGTCTATTCTCTTAGATAGGTCGGCCACTGGACATTTCCAGGGACCGAGGGCCTGTGTGAGTACTCCTTAGTAATCCCCCAGTTCTCAGAGACAAATAATTGGAAAGACTTATTGAGGTCAGGTAGGGTGAGGGCCGGGGCGCTGATGAGAGTCTCTTTTAGTTCTTGGAAAGCCTTTTCCTCAGTTTCAGTCCAAGTTAAATTATCTGTCTTTCCCCCAGTACTGGCATACAGGGGCCTTGCGATTTCCGCAAATCGGGGTATCCAGTGGCGGCAGTACCCAACTGCTCCTAGAAATTCCCGGACCTGTTTCTTTGTTTGTGGTCGGGGTATTTTCAGAATGGCCTCAATGCAGCTTGTGGACAGGGACCGTTTTTGTCCTCTCAGTTCATAGCCTAGATAGGTGGCATTCTCAGTGCATAACTGAGCTTTCTTAGCCGATACATGGTACCCAAGGGTGTCTAATTCTTTTAATAAGTCTCTAGTAGCCGCCCAGCAGTCAGGCACAGTCTTAGTGACTAATAGGAGATCATCTACATATTGCAGGAGAGTTATTTCTGGGTGTTCCTGCCTGAACTTAGAGAGGTCCTGACTTAGGGCCTCCTCAAATAAGGTTGGGGAGTTTTTATTTATTTATTTATTTTTTAATTTATTTTTTTTTTATCCTCACTCGAGAACATTTTTTCATTTTTTGTTCAGATAGAGTGGGAGGGAGAGAGAGGAAGAGAGAGAAAGAGAAACATCGATGCGAAAGTAACACATCGAGTGGCTGCCACCCGCACGACCAACCAGGGCCGGGGACAAACTGCATCCGAGGTACATGCCCTTAGCTGGAACCGAACCCGGGTCTCTCTGGACCGCAGGCCGATGCTCCAACCGCTGATCCAAACCAGCCAGGGCAGGTTGGGGAGTTTTTAAAACCCTGAGGAAGTCAGTCCAAGTTAGTTGTCCTGAGAATCCACCCTCAGGGTTAGTCCATTCAAATGCAAAGATGGGTTGGCTTACCTTGGCAAGGGGCAAGGAAAAGCAAGCATCCTTTAAGTCCAGGACAGTGTAGATAGTACAGTCCAGTAGCAGCAAGCTGAGAAGGGTAGAGGGGTTTGGCACGGTGGGGTGTATAGTTTCAACCCGTTTATTTACCTCTCGGAGGTCCTGTACCGGCCTGAAGTCTTCGGTGCCAGGTTTCTGTACGGTAGTAGCGGAGTGCTCCAGGCAGCCTGGCAAGGAACAAGAATTCCAGCCTCCTGGAGGTGTTTGATGTGTTTGGCGATGCCATCTCGAACTTTCAGGCTAATAGGATATTGACGGACTCGAATAGGAGTAGCAGAACTAGTTAGTTGTACAATAATTGGAGGTTGATGAGAGGCTAGCCCTGGAGGGTTAGTCTCAGCCCATACATGGGGAATTTCTTCTTGTAGACCCCGGAGGAAAAAGTTAGGATCAGAGGATGTTGGGGTCTCATAGAGGATATACTCCTCCGAGAGTGGGCAGGAAAGGAGTATAGTTGATGGCCTATCTTCTACTGTCAAAGTTGTTGAGTCACCCTGAAAGGAGATGGTAGCTCGCAATTTCTGGAGGAGGTCTCTACCCAGTAAGGGATAAGGGCAGTCTGGCATGACTAGGAAGGAATGGGTGATTGTGCCTTTTCCTAAATCAGTTATTCTGGCCTGTGTCCATGGGTAGGACTTGGTTTTTCCAGTAGCTCCTTATATATGAGTTTTGTCTTTAGAAAGAGGTCCATCTGCCTCTTGGAGGACTGAAAAGGTAGCTCCTGTGTCTATTAAAAATTCAACTGGTGCCCTGGCCGGTTTGGCTCAGCGGTTAGAGCGTCGGCCTGCGGTCCAGAGAAAAATTCAATTGGTTTACCCCTGACATTTAGAGTTAACTTGGGTTCCCCGGGGCTTAATTGAAAAGAGCCCCAGCCCCGTCATTCCGCATCCTCGAAAAGGATGTGAACCCGAGGATTAGTTGAGGGGTTCTTTCTCTTTGGGCAGTTTTTCTTCCAGTGCCCTTTCTCCCTCTAACAGGCACATTGGTCTGGATCAAGGTTTGGTTTTTTTCCCTTAGCATTTGGGCCCTTTCTTTCATTCCATTTATCATTTTTCTTTTGTTTAGGTGGGCCTTCCTTCATGGCTGTTACAAGAATTTTGGATAGCCTCTTACTCTGAGCTGTGTCTGGATCCTCAAGGTTATTAAAAACCCATTGAGCTATCTCTATTAATTCACTCAAGTTTTTCCCTTCAAATCCTTCTAATTTCTTCCTAATGTCTGGGGCCGACTGGATAACAAAAGCAATATTAATAGCTCTCCTTTTCAGGGGTTTCCGGGTTTCTGGGCATAAAAAGCCGGTAAGCTTCCTTCAAACGCTCTAAGGAAGCAGAGGTGGTTCCCCCGACCACTGGACAGTCTCGCTTACCTTAGATAAATTAGTTGGTTTCTCAGCTGCTCCCCGGATGCCCGCAGTAGAGCCAGGCGACATTGTTCGAGAGCCTCCTTACCTAGGTCGGTGTTAGGGTCCCAGGTGGGGCCAGAGGCGGGCAGTGGGGCGCCGAGGCGGGCAGGGTCAGAAGTGGGTTCCCCGTCGGGCCCGAGGACGGTTTTAGTCACCTCTCGGTAGATTCGATCCCTCTCTTCAGAAGTGAAGAGGACCTGTAAGAGCAGGTGACAGTCATCCCAAGTGGGCTGGTGGGTGTGAAACACAGTTTCTAACAGAGAGATTAATCCTTGGGGCTTGTCAGAGAAAGAGGGGTTTTGTTGTTTCCAATTATACAGGTCGCCAGTGGAGAAGGAGACATACACCATGAAGGGTCGGTGGAGATCCCCTCCTGGGGGAGGGCCACCTGCCGGAGTGGCAAAATGGCTGCTGAGGAGGAGTCCGGCGGTGTCTCAACCGAAGGCTGATAAGGGGTTCCTCCACGAGTATGAGGAGGGCTCAAGGGTTGAGCTTCAGCATCCTCTTGTCCCCTCCTTGGAGGGAGAGGTCTGTAGGGTGGTGATCCCACAGGATCACTTAGTATATCCTCAGGGGAGTCCTGAAGGATGGGATATAATTTCCTTGGGGACTGGGAGGAGTTACCATGTTTCAGGGCAGACTGAGGCATTGTTAACAAAACCATTTTTTCTTTCTTTAGAACCTCTGGACACTGACATATTTTAGTATAGTTGAGTTTGTCAGTAGTTATATCGATCCAAATATCAATATGTGGCATTTGATTCAGGTGTCCAGAGCTCCCGTATATTTTCTGATGGACCATAAAAGCCAATTGCAAATTTAAACTACCTTCGGTGGCCAATTATCCCCATAGGTAGGCCATTCAAGTTCACATAGGGCCCGTAAGGTCCCAGAGCTTAACAGGACATTATAGCTTTTTGCCCGAGCTTTGAAATCTTTACAATTATCCAATAGGCATTGCAATGGAGTTTTTGCACCAGATTGACTTTGGCCCATGACAACAAAGGGAAGTGCAGTCAGACACAACAGACAATCCGGAGGGCCAATAAACAGACAGAAAGACAATACAGACAGGGCTGAAACCGAAGTTACTGAAACAAAAAAAAAAAGAACTGACTGAAACTGAAGTTCCCTGGGACATTTCGCTAGGGGACCTGACCGAAGTTCCCTGCGACGTCTCACTGGGAAACCTGGCCGGGGAAGTAATGCCACGTCCAGCCTCCCCCTTGCCTTTGAAAGGTACCTACCAGACTGAACAGAAAACAGTACGCACAGGTGAAATTCCAGATGACTCAGGTGAGTCCAGATGCTCTCTCAGAATTCAGTTTAGAGCAGGATTAGAAACCGGGCTAGGGAAACTGGGAGGGCTGGCTTAATCTCGGGTACAGGAATGTCCCTTTGAGGCCTTCCCCTAAACTAGTCCCCCCTTACAGTTTCGATAGCTGGTCTAGTGGTCCGGTCTGGGGCTTCCCCGTAAGGGAAGAATCTCGCTGGGGCCTCCAAATGTTGTGGCGGAGAGAACCCAGAGACCACCAGAGCCAAATTAAAGCCAAGTAGAGAGCAAAGCCAGCTGGCAACTGATCCTAAGTTCTCAGAGATCAGCCCCATCTTTCAGCTACTTTTTTATTTTATACGGGACTTGTTACAAACTTCTGCAACTGGCATTTCTTGTTCGCGTTGGGGAAGAGCAAGCAAGCAAGTACAGTAGCGGAGGCAGTTAGCGATAAGCAGGGGGGAACAGAGGTAGGAGGGAGCTGAGGCGGAAGTGAACTGGGTCAGCACACATCTATCCTGCTATTCATTCCATTTTCTAAGTTCGAAAAAATAACAACTTTCCTTAGAGTATGAATTCAATTAGAGGAGCACCAGGCCAGCTGGTACTTCCTCAGTTTGCCTCTGAAAGCTCCATTGTCGGCCTTTTGTATTATTTAATCAGGACGAGGTGATATGAGCAAGCAGGCCAGTAGAAGAGCGTGTGCTGAGTTCCAGCGCCTCCACGGTTGTCAGAAGCATGTGCTGAGTCCCAGCACCTCCTCCGTCGTCATAAGCGTGTGCCGAGTCCTAGTGCCTCCAAGGTCGTCAGAAGCATGTGCTGAGTCCCAGCACCTCCACGGTTGTCAGAAGCGTGTGCTGAGTCCCAGCGCCTCCATGGTCGTCAAAAGCGTGTGCTGAGTCCCAGCGCCTCCACGGTCGTCAGAAGTGTGTTCTGAGTCTCAGCGCCTCCTCATTGTCAGAAGCATGTGCTGAGTCCCAGCGCCTCCATGGTTGTCAGAGGCTTGTGCGGAGTTTGGAGGACAGCCTGGCGGCCCCTGGAAGTGAAGAGCAGAAGCTGTCCTTCCTGTGAGTCAACCCCTGGACTTCTGCCTGGGTGAAACCTCAGGGACTGGACTGTTTTTTCTGGGGCACTTGTCCCTCCCCTGCTCTCCTCTGCTCCCATGTTTGTGGGGCTTCTTATTAAAGTGTCTTTTTTCTTAAACTCTGTAATAAACTTGATGATCCAGAAAGATACATTGAATTGGATACTTGTTGGGAGCGGTGTCACTGGAACAGCAACCACCACGGTTTGACATAGTCCCAGGTGAGCTCCATGGTTTGGCATAGTCCCTGGAGAAGTGGAATCACTGCATGGCAGGAATCACGAAGAACAGTGACTGAAGATACAGAGTAATGGGAAAATAAAAATGCAGGATCGCAACTGAAGTAGACTAATCTTTGCTGTCTCTGTCTATCTGTTAGCTGTTAGAAATCATTTTAGAAGTAATATGTAGATGACTAATGATGTAGATGGTAGAAAAGATTTCAGGAAGAAAAGCAAGAAAATAATGAAGATTTAGGATAGAAATGTGGAAGCTTAGAAGGATCTTAGATAGGAGGACAGGTCAGGAGTTTAAGAGGATGTCTGGGTGAAGGGTAAAAATAGTTGGTAATTAACATGTAATATACCTAAGAGTTGAGTAAACAACCAAAAGGATGTCTGTACTTATTTGTCTAAAAGGTTTAGGGGAAACAATGTAACCTGTGGATCTATATAAATAATAAAAGATTCTGCTAGTCTGAAGCAGAAGCATTAAGATTAAGCAGCAGAAGAAAGATCAAGCACTTTCTGTCTCTCCCTCTCTCTCTCCCTCTCTCTCGCCGACTCTGTCCACACTTTTGGGAACCCCTGGACCTGCTGAGGCTGGACCCCGGCAGATACTCTGTGTTCCATCCTCTGCAGAGAACTGGGGCTGTGCATCCTGTGGACTGAGTAGCGTGTAGTGTGTAGTACTTGGGCGCTTTGATGGGAACTCCAACAGTAAGAGGTGGGGTGACACCAGGGCACAGCAGTGGATGGAGCAGACAGTCTCCATCCTCATGCAGCTGATTGCCTGGGTGCTCTGTGACCTCAGCAGGAATCACCTTCCTGACCGCTTGGCTTTGCTCACCCCCTCAGTGCTGGTGTCAGTCTCAGGTGGGCGTTCACTCTATATAAGTCCAACTTTTAAAGTACTGGAGGGAGAGTGTCCAGCAGAGGGGAGAGCAGAACTCAAGAAAGGAGCTCAGGTGGGATCAAACTTGGCATTTTTCAGGGGGGCCAAAGTGCAGTGAGCTGGTGTGAGGACAGCAGGAGTGTGGGTGCAGATGAAGGGCAGAGCTTGTGGGCCATGGGAAGGAGTGTGGATTTTATTCTGAGATCGGTGACCAACCCATGAAGGGGTTTAAGCAAGGAAGTAATAGGATCCAATTTATGTTTTAATACTAGTAATTTACGGAGAAGATTCTTCCTCTGCAAACATTTTACCTGTCTCTACATATAACAAGAGTCACCAGGCAGGGCAGGTTTTCTTATAACCACTGAGGAAATATGTGTTGAAAACTCTGTGTTTTTCCCACTTTAATCCTTACCACACCAGTTCCCTGAACCCCTAGAAACTCAAATTCGTACAGTGTTTTAAAGGGGAAAGACCTACCTGCCTCTGTGGAGCTGATTGGTTGTTCTCAGTCACTGATTAGCTAATCATGTTGCCCTTTTTGCTGAGTCACCTGTGGTGCTCCCTTGATCATCTGCCCCCCTTCCCTGTGATCCCAACAGCATATGGCATAGACTTGGTGTGACTCTCACCACTTTTGTCGTCATAAAGTGGTTCCCTTCCCCTCCTTGTCGTGATCTTTCATTCCTGAGTTCTTTGGGGGCTGAGAACTATCCTACTCACCTTTGCATTTCCAGTCATCATCACAGAGCTGGGTCCAGAGTAGGTGCTGGGAAAATGATGGACAGGTGGGTGATCATCCTGGGACTACATAATGAATTGTCCCACATCAGGACACAATTCACTGTAAAAAGGAATGTGATAAATGATTATGCTGGGACAACAGTATGAAGTTGGACTGGGATTTTACTGGGATGTATGCTCACCTCAGTAATCATTGTAAAGCATTATGAAGAAAATTGTGAACTCTGCCATTCTGGAGATCCTTTGGAGGGCACTCGTACTCAATCCATGTGCCTGATCTCGTTCAGACCAGCAGTTCCCAAAGCTTGGAAGACATAATAGCATAGGAAATGTTAGTAAGTAGCAAGGTCATCAAGATTAAGTATATAGATTCACACAAGTCTACTTTAGCACTTTTAATTGTCACAAAGGAAACTTTCAGTTTGATGCTAGGTTATTTTTAACCCTCTCAAACTCCTGCTAATTTTCCTTTTGTGTAAAATATTTTTTCATTGACTTTTAAAGAGCAAGACAGGGAGAGAGAGAAAAAAATCAATGTGACAGCAAAACATTGATTGGCTGTCTCCTCCATGCCTCTACCAGGGATCTAGCTGGAAACCAGGCATGTTCCCTGACCAGGAATCAAACTGGCAACCTTTTGGTGCAGGGAACATGCCCAGCCAGCTGAGGCACACTAGCCAGGGCTAATCTTCCTTTTTAAATGAAAAGTGAACAAACCTCAGGATCTGAACCTTGAATAACAAATGGTACTGGGCTGGAATTTATTATTATGTTAGTTATACATAATTACTTTTGTTTATATCTACCGTCTTTTTCTCATTATAAAGATTATGGGTGCTTATTGTTGGAATATGACCCTGGAAAATACATAACGGCATATTTAAAACACAGAATCACACAGTTTAGGGAAAATCACATTTATTATGTTGTTTACATTGGAGTGGAAAAGGGAATGTAATTAATGATGATGCTGGAACAAGTATGAAGTTGTACTGGGATTTTACTGGGATGTATGGTCACCTCGATAATCACTATAAGCATTGTGAACAAAATTGTGAACTCTGCCATTCTGGAGATGTTCCAGAGGGCACTAGTACTCATTGCTCCAGCTGGTTGATGATCCCCAAAGCATGGGGGACATAGTAATAGACCTGTTTGAAAGTAACAGGGGCATTCTAACTATTACAAAGAGAAACTCTCACCTGGTGCTCAGTTATCTAATCCCCTCCAGCTCCCACTGATCTTCCTTTATTAAAAAAAAATATTTTTTTCCTTTATTTATTTTAGAGAGAGAGGGAGAGGGAGAGATAGAAACATCGATGAGAGAGAACATTGACTGGCTGCCTCCTGCATGCCCCCCACTGGGGATCGGGCCCACAACCTGGGCATGTGTCCTGACCTGGAATCAAACTGGTGACCTCTTGGTGCATGGGTCGGTGCTCAACCATTGAGCCACACCAGCTGGGCTTCCTTTTTATTTTTATTACTATGTTTTGATTCCTCACTCGAGGATACTTTTTTTTTTTTTAAATTTATCATCAGATAGAGTGGGAGGAAGGGAAGGAGAGAGGGAGAGAAATATCGATGAAATAGAGCCACATTGACTCTTTACCTCCTGCATGACCCGACCAGGCCCGGGGACAAACCGAAACTGAGGTACATGCCTTTGACCAAAATCGAACTTGCAACTGATTGGTCCACGGACTGATGCTCTAACCGCTGAGCCAAACCAGCCAGGGCCGAGATTCCTTTTCAAATGAAAAACGAACATACCTCAGGATCTTGGCATAAATAATGGTATTTGGCTGGAACTTAATATTATTTTCTTTATTATATATATTTCATGCTTTCCTTTTCTTCATGTCAAATTATGATCATTGTCCAGGTAAGACTGGGATATAGAATGCTATTCTTATTTAATCTTTTGAAGTAAAAATGATAAGATTTAAAATATATATAATAAAGGTCATACACAGATTTTTGGCAAAAGAGCATGAAGTTGATGTACAAATGAGTAGTTTGAGAAACTAGATCACATGATTCCCAGCCTGTTTCTAAGCCTTAAAGAAGGCCCACATTATGAAATTAAAGTAATTCAGGAAAATAAATGTCATGAGTATATATCAGCTTTATTTATTTTTTTAACATATTTCTCATCATAAAGATTATGTATGCATGTTATTAGAATATGATCCTGCCCTGGTCGGTTTGGCTCAGCGGTTCCAGTGTCGGCCCGCGGACCAGAGTCCCGGTTCGGTTCCCGCTAAGGGCATGTACCTCGGTTGCAGTTTGTCCTTGGTTCAGTTCCCGCTAAGGGCACGTACCTCAGTTGCAGTTTGTCCTCGGGCCCGGTTGGGGTCGTGTGGGTGGCAGCCAGTCAATGTGTCTCTCTCACATAGATGTTTCTCTCTCTTCCTCCCTCTCTCCCTCCCGCTCTATCTGAAGATAAATGCAAAAATATCCTCAGGTGAGGATAAAAAAAAAAAAAAGAATATGATCCTGGAAAAATTCATAATGGCAAAGAGATGGGTTTTTTGTTTGGCAGGTTCAATCGCTGGTCAGGGTGCTCATGGGAGGCAACCAATTGATGTTTCTCTGTAACATCAATCTCTCTCTAATGTCAATAAAAAGCTTTTTTAAAAAAAGTAAAAAACATACATAAAATAACACAATTCAGGGAAAAACATTTAACATGTGAGTTTTTTATTTAGTTCTTATTGAAATATGATTTTGAATTTTAAAATGTTAATACATATGTAAATCTCAATTCATGTTAAATAAATGTGATATGGTTTTGTTTATAAAAATTCACCATAGAAGGAGTTTAAGTATCAAACCTTTTGTGTACTTAGGAGTGTAACTGACTCAGAATTTATATACATGTAATATTTAGCCCCATATTTATTCAGTAATTTAAGACACATCTTTGCTAAATAAAATTTCATACAATTTCTATGAAGTATAATGAGATGAGTGAAGCTTCCTTTTGGAAATAGTGCATTTACACCCCTGCTTTTCTTACTTGCCAGGGACACACACTTTCCAGCTCTTTGCACTCTTACCTTTCTTCTGTAGAAGAATAAAAACAGCAAATTGTGCTGTGTTCTAAGTTTCAATGAGAGGAAACTTCGGCTTTGGCTCTATTGCCCTACCAGGCCAACAGGTGTAGGGAGATAATTATCTGCTTATGCAAATGGTACAGGTGTTGAAAATATGTTTACATATATCCCCAAAGCAGAATGTCAGAATGGTTTAACATTGTCACCTGAATCACAAGCAGGTAAGATGGTTAGAAAACAACAGCAACAATGACAACCACTCCACACCAAGATAGTGACGCGCTGTTCCACTGACAGCTGTTCCTCTCCCTCCCTGAGGCTCTCCATCCAGGGGAATGACTACACCATCACTTCATCTTGATGTTACAAGGTGAGAGAGGATGGGATTATATGATCTTATTAGAGCACTTTGTCAGGACACAGAATGAAGGCAAAGGGAGAACTTGAGATGGTGAAACATTTCATCTGCTGTCCATTTTGCCAGCTCCACTCAGCCTGAACCCCAACAATTTAAAAATTCAAGTCTCCACAAGACCAGGGTTCCATGACATTCACTCTATTCTGTGCCTTAAATGTGCTTGGTTCTTAGAAGACTCTTTAACATTGTTGAATGCATGAGCCATCATAATAGCTGCCATTTCTAAATACCCAGGATGTTTGGTGCTGTGACTTACTGTACCAATTCCAGTAGTTAGTATCATCTATACTGTCTCACTGAGGAACAGGCTCAGAAATGTTAAGTGACATGTCAAGCTCACACAGTGATGAGGATTCAAAGCTACATATGTCTGAGGCCAATGCTTCACGTGTTTCTCCTACTGAATGCAAAATAATTAAATGACTTCAAAAGGGGCTTCATATATGAAAAAGAAAACCTCCAACAGTGCAAATTCAGAGTCTTTTGTGTGGTCTCATGCTAGTAACCTTACTTAAAAAGAAACAGAAAAAAAAGAATCCCTGTGTGTTCTTGGGATTGTGAGAATGTTTTTTCTGAATGAGTTGCCTCTAAAGTGTTGGGGAAAGAAGAGCCTTTGGTGAGTGACAAGACATTAACACTTTTAGGCTCTGTTTAGAAAACAACAACATAGCCCGGCTGGTGTGGCTCAGTGGTTGGGCATCGACCCATGCACCAAGAGGTCGCCAGTTCGATTCCCGGTCAGGGCGCATGCCCAGGTTGTGGGCCAAATCCCCAGGTGGGGGGCATGTAGGAGGCAACCAATCAATGTTTCTCTCTCTCTCTCTCTCTCCCCCTTCCTCTCTCTCTAAATTCAATAAAAGAAAAATATTTAAAAAAAACCAAAAAAAACCAACAACATATATGTGTATGTGTATATGTTTATGTATATGTATATGTGCTGTGTCCACTGTCTTAAATCTTCTTTGTCACTGACTTCTCTTCACCCATCTGGCAGCTGGGGGCAGGCAAGAGGGGCTCAGAGAGACATCTGGATGGGATCCCTCCTTCCCATCCTTCGGCTCTCTTCAGCAGCTGGGCTGCCTTTTGAGGTGAATGGGCAGCTGTAGCCAGAGAGCCCAGAGCATCTGCAGAAGGCAAGCAGAGGGTGACACCAGAACAGCCCTCCAGGAGATGAGGACGTCAGAAAGTTTGTTCACCAGTGTGCAGTTTCCTGGTGCTTTATAAATAACTCACTTGGGCAATGTGCTACTGAGAACCGCACAATCGCCTCGAAAGTCCGAGAATCTAATGGGCATTTTTTTCTTAATTCTTTTTTAATTTTTTTTTTTAACCTCACCCGAGGACATTTTTGCATTTATCTTCGGACAGAATGGGAGGGGGAGAGAGGGGAAGAGAGAGAGAGAAATATCGATGTGAGAGAGACACATCGACTGGTTGCCACCTGCAGGACACCGGGGACAAACTGCAACCGAGGTAGGTGCCCTTAGCGGGAACCGAACCCGGGACTCTCTTGCCTGTGGGCCGACGATCTAACCGCTGAGGCAAACCGGCCAGGACAAATTCTTAATGAAAAACATCAAGACTTTGATGTTTGTTTTTGACATGACTGAGTTTTTACTCCTCCAACCTCACCTCTTGGGAAAAATCGGTAGCGCACAGTGAGTCTGTTGTAATTGCCCACCTAGTGCCCAATTTCAGCTTCAGTGTCATGCTCACAGGAATGTGCACAATGTATGTGAACCTAGTAAGCACTGGGGATGTCTGTTTTTTCCTTTTAACAGCCAGCAGTTGGACACTGTGTCTCTGGGAAGAAGTCATTGAATCAATTCTTTACTTAACCTCTTTGCTGACTTACACGCCCTGTCCCGTGACAAAGATATTTCGGTCCATCTGCTCATTATTAAGCATGAATTTCCCCCATAGCATTTGAATCCACTGATCTGTTTCTTGAGATACGGATCTCACCTATCCTAATCACAAAACCGATTTTTCAATAGTCACAAGTGAAACAGGCCAGAGAAATGTGGATAATTTATGAAACTCCATCATCATTCCCAAGGAGGGAGTCTAAGTATTTGCCAAAGGTGGTAGATTTTCAGAGAAGATGGGTAGGACCGACTTAATGGTTCAAGTGGGGGCTCTGGGTCAGATGGCCTGGTTCGAATCGAAGCTACACCGTATCTGAGCTGCCTGACACTGAGCACCTTTGCTGACCATTCTGTGCCTCAGCCTCCATGCTTTTTAATTGTAGATACAGCTGTCCCTACCTAAGATGGTTACTGTGAGGATTGCGTAAGTCACTACATGGAAGGCACTCAGGGCAGGGCTGGCCCACGAGAAGCACTTTAAAATGTTAGCTGCTCTCAGTCACCCTGTTGTCTTCATACACTTGCTGTGTCAGGCTCCCCTCCCTGGCGTGCAGAACAAATGCCGCAGAGACCAACTGGAGAGATGAATGGGTGCTTCCTGGAGTTTTCACCCCGAAGCTGTGGCTGTATCTATTTTTCCGTGTTTCTTTCTGCTTGCCATCACTGTGGGTTGTATCTAAGGGGTTGGTGCTGTCCTCCTGTATCCTTGATTTGCCATGCGGGATTCCCACAGAGGACGGACGTGACCAGCGGAGGAGGCCAAACAGAGAGGCAGTTTGTCAAATTAGGTGCCGTTCTTTCCCTGAAATGACAAATTCATAGTGATCAATTTGAGCTGACATGAAGTTTTTACTTTTCTGCCTGTCAATAGACACATCTCTGAATACACTGAGGCCTACTAAAATTTTTAAGAGTTTATTTGAGCTAACATCAATTTGCATCAGGCAGCATCCAATCATAGCAGAGAGAAAGGAATCCCGAGGAGCTGTGCAAAAAGACTTTTATAGGCAGAAGGGAGCCAGAACAAGAACGTATACCAGACGGAAAAGCAGGCTGGTTATTGCAAGGTCCCTTTCCTTTGTGGCCAGGGTCTGTCCCGCACATTACCTAACTACTGCTGATCTGAGAGGCTAAAACTGTAATTAACTCTCCATTTAGGGCATGAGGCTTAGCATAAGCGACTCGATTTTGGGTCAGTTGCCTTTTTTTTTAACGATGCAGAAGCTCTATGTAAAATAAGCTCATCTAGAGGCTTCTAAAGGGAATTTCCTTCAACAAAAAGAGACAGTAATTATTTAAAACCATATGGGCATTTAAAGGAGAAAGGATAAGACATTTCAAGAGAGAATTTCTGAATCTTTCCCTTTCCTCTTCTTTCTTTTCCCTTTCTCCTGACCCTCCTCCTCATTCTCTCTCAAATTCATTTTCGCTTTATCCTCCTTCTCCTTACTTTGTCCTTCTTCTACCTCCTTCCTCTTCTCTTTCTTTTTAATTTTTTTTTCTTTATTGATTTTAGAAAGAGAGGAAGGGAGAGGGAGAGAGACAAAGAAACATCGGTGAGAGAGAACATGGATTGGCCGCCTCCTGCATGACCCCCACTGGGGATCGTGCCCACAACCTGCACGTGTGCCCTGACCGGGAATCGAACCGGTGACCTCTTGGTGCATGGGTCGACGCTCAACCACTGAGCCACACCGGCTGGGCCTTCTTCTTCTCTTTCTTTCATAGAGCTCAGAGTGTATGGCATTCGTGGTGGAAAGTCTTCAATGAGCCAAGGTGTGTAAGAATAGGTAATTCGGCTTAAGGTTTCTATAGAATGGGACAGTTAATAGTTGGAAAAGTAGGGAGGGGATAGATTTAAGAAGGCTCGAAATCCCAGGAAGCAGAGAGAATGGGAGGTATAATATTTTTTAATTGATAAGTATCCTGGCTTGCAGGCAGCAATGATACTGTCTGAGAACTAGGAAATCAAACCAATTCCATTAAATTGCTAAGAATAAACTTATCAAGTGACCAAATAATTTTACTTGTGAATGAACAGGATATTGACCCAAAGCAGGGCTTGGAGAATGAACAAGTTCTTGAAGGCCACGTGTCCTTCAACCCACCTGTTTAATCAGCAGCCGCTTTTTTCTTCGTTCTGCTCATCTCTGGTTTGCAGGTCTCTCTCGAACTGGGCTGTCATGGCCTGCATGTTGACCTCCAGGCGAAGCTTGCCATCTTCTGCTGCCTGAAGGTCATCTTCCAGCTCTTCTAGCTGGGTCCTCATTTCTTCCACCTGTTGCTCTAGGGCCCGTTTGGATTTTTCAAGTTCATGAACCTAAACCACAGGAAGCCTCAGGAGAGCGCTGACCCTTAGCAGAGGCACAGCAAGGACAGCAGTCTTCCCGGCACCTCATTTCCATCCTTCCCTTTCCCTCTGCGGCTGCTGCTATTCCTATTTAGAGTGTGCCATTTAAATGACGGTACCGACACTTTTTTCTTTTTAATCCTCACCCGAGGATATTTTTACATTCATCTTCAGACAGAGTGGGAGGGAGGGAGAGAGAGAGGGAGAGAGAAACATCGATGTGAGAGAGACATATTGATCGGTTGCCACCCGCATGACCCCAACCGAGCTGGGGATGAACCGCAACCGAGGTACGTGCCCTTGGCTGGAATCGAACCCGGGACTCCCTGGTCCACAGCTGACATTCTAACTGCTGAGCCCAACCAGCCAGGGCGACAGTACCGACTCTTTATGCACATGTGTCCTGTGATCAATAAATGATTCTCTGATGACCTTGATGCTGAGAGATCTTTAAAAGCCAAAGAACAATGAAGAGTGCGGTGCCAGAGAAACGTGTTGGCTGACGGCTGCTGCCTGCTGTCTGTAACAGGTACGTCCTGTCTTGCTGGGGAAAAGATCATTGGTACTAGAAACGCACACGTGGAAACCTTTACCTATTAAGGTGTGTCAGGCCTGTGAAGCAGGGTGCAGTTAAAGAGAGGCCTGACCTTTCTCTGGACAGCGATTCCCACCACAAACATTGACCTAGAATCTGAGCCAAGTGCCTCCGCCTCATGTCCCCTCTGAGTCCCAAGACAACCCTTCAGACAGGTTCACTCGGGAACCATGAAGCCCTTCGTGCAAAGGTCCCGTGCCAGAACGCAGGGCAGGGCAGAGAGGGACCGTGAAAACAACAGGAATGAACAAATCTTCACCACCCGTAGGTGCTGCTACAAGAAGTCCACACTGCGAACAGACTGCAGAAAACCTGACTGTTTATTCCAGAAGACTTCAACCCCATGTTTACCCACAGGCCAGAGCAGCACTCTCTGATGACTTCACTGTTGGGCTGGGCAGTCCCAGGTCCTCTAGGCACTCCCAAGGAGCTGCCTGCTCCCCTCTGGAAGGGACCAGGCCCCAGGGATACTCACATTCTTCCCCACGTCATTCTGGCAGCTCATCAGGTCCTCCGTGTCTGCCCGCAGCTGCTTGTTCTGCCTCTCAAACTCCTCCTTGGCCTCCAGGGCCTCCTCGAGGGCCGGGCCAGGGACAGGGCTTTGGTTTCTTTCTCTCTGGCTTCTGCTTCAGCACGGTCTCGCTCTTCTGCACAGCGAGCAGAAATGTTCTTCTCTTCTGCTGACAGCTATACGGCATGGTGTCAGGAATATTAAAAACAATTTATTATTACAAGTTTTTTTTTTTAATTCACTGATTTTAGAGAGAGAGGAAGGGAGAGGGAGAGAGATAGAAACATCAATGAGATAGAACGTCAATTGGCTGCCTCCTGCATGCCCCCACTGGGGATTTGGCCCACAACCTGGGCATGTGCCCTGACTGGGAATGGAACCAGCGACCTCCTCCTGGTGCATAGGTCGACACTCAACCACTGAGCCACACTGGCTGGATTGAAAACATTATTTTATACTAAAATAAAACGGGGAGCTTTGCCACGAGGAAAGGGCGTGTGGCCCTGCTCCTGGAGTCTGGGAGACAAGGATGCAGAGAAAGAACCCACCTGGTCAAACTTCCTCTGCTTCTTCTCCAAGTTGGAGACGAGCTGGTGCTGATGGTCCAGGTCCACCTTCCGGGCGTCCAGCTCCTGCTGTAGGCGGTTCTTGGTCTTCTCCAGCTTGTCATAGGCCAAAGCCTTGTCCTCCAGGCACTGGCTCAATGCTTCCACGTCTTTAAGAAGCTTCTTTTTGGCTTCTTCCAAACTTTCAATTGTTCCCAAGTCATCATCTACTTTCTTCTTTGTATCAGGCAACTAGGTTTTATGTAAAGAAAAAAGATCAAACTTGTTTTCAATATTTTGTGAGAAGAAATAACATAAATCAATGCTATGTGATTTTGAGCAAATTAATCTTGGACTGTAACTTAATTTCTTATCTAATAATCTATAAAATGATGATTGGATTAAAACCTTGCATAGTTGACATAGTCCTGTGTCTTTAATTTATTATTTTTTAAAAAGATTTTTTATTGATTTTCAGAGCGGGAGAACGTAAGGGGGGGTAGAGAGAGACATCGATGTGACAGTGAAACATCATCGGCTCCCTTCTGCATGCCCTCCACCAGGGGACCGAGCCTGTAACCCAGGCATGCACCCTGACCAGGAATCGAACTGGCAACCCTTTGGTGCGTGGGATTATGCTCAACTAACAGAGCCACACCAGCCAGGGCCTGTCTTTAATTTAAATGCTTCCAATATTAGAGCCAGCATAGTATCAGCATTTGGGTGGGTCAAGGAAAAAACATTTAATGGGCTTTATTTAGTACAACCTAATTAACTGTCCCAAATTGAGTTGAAGCAATCCAGCATAGCGGGGACATTAGCTGCCAAATACACACTTCTAGGCCACCTCAGCTTCCTGAGAGCACACACCTGGGACTGCAGGGCCAGCACTTGCTTCCCCAGGGTCTTCCTGGCCTCCTCCTCCTCCTGCTGCTCCTGAAGGCTGTTCTTCTCCTCTCCCACCTGCCGGATCCGACTGCTCAGGCTCAGCTTTTGGCGTGTTTCCTCCTGAAGAAGCGCCTGTTTATTGTACAAAAGGTCCATACTTAAGATACATTAATCACCAAAACAAAACACCTCCATTAAAAAAATTCATGTCATAAAGAACAGAGAGCCTCAGTGCATGAGACATACCCAGTGATATTAATAAACAAATGATTTAAAAACAAACATGATCATGTTATAAAAGCTCTTTTTAAAAATTGATCTTTACAGAGAAAGGGAGAGGGGGAGAGAGAAAGAGCGAGTGAGAGAGAGAAACATCGACGTGAGAAAACAATGATTGGTTGCCTCCTGTACACACCCTGACTGGGCTGGGAATTGAACCTGCAACCCAGGTACATGCCCTTGACCAGCAATCAAACCCGACAGCCTTCCAGTATGCGGACCGACACTCTGAGCCACAGCAGCCAGGGCTATAAAAGCTCTTAACACAAATACTGCTGTTTTTAATCTTCACCCAAGGATATTTTTGCATTTATCTTCACATAGAGTGGGAGGGAGAAAGGGAGGAAGAGAGAGAGAGAAACATCGATGTGAGAGACACATCGATTGGTTGCCACCCGCACGACCCCAACCGGAATCGAACCTGCAACTCCCTGGTCCACAAGCCGATGCTCTAACCGCTGAGCCAAACCGGCCAGGGCACAAATACTGCTTTGAACTCGTTCAGGAGGAATGGCCGCACCATGTATCCACTCAGCTCCAGGCCCGGAACCTGCAGGTGGTCCAAGACGCTTCCCTTTCCTGCATCTCCTCCCTCCTAGACTCCCTTGCTGTCCATGTCCCGCCCGCCCCAGTTCAGGCACTGGGAATTTCTCACAAGGATTACTTCCAGTACTGGGCAACCCCTCAGTGGTTTCTCCTCTGTACCTCCTGCCAGAGTAATTTTTCTAAAACGTGCATGCAAACATGTCTTTCCCCTTATGTTCAAACTTAAAATTGTCAAAGGCACACATAGAGTTAGTTTTCTGTGATCTGGCCCTTGGTCTCCTTTGCTCTCACCAGCCTTGCACAGTGTAAGCCCCACACGATGAACTTGTCCCCAGCACCTGGCCCAGAACCTGGCAAATACCCACCATATAAAGTTTGCACATTTAACAAAAATAAGATGTAAAACTCCAAGAAAGTTGCTACATATTTCATGTTACTATAGTCATTAACCTAACTTCCATGCTTAGAAACAGCTCTAACAAATAATTCTACACAAGTCTTAAAACAGTTTGATAAGCAAGCTTCAGCTCACCCTTTTACACATGGACTGTTTCCCCAGGTCAGCATAATGAAATTTCAACCAGAACACAACAATCTTATTGAAAATGGCCTCCAATACACGTGTGCAACAGAACCGCTGCGTGGTGAACCACACCCCAGGCATGCTGCCTCCTGCGCCCCGCGAGCCTGTGAGACATGACCTGGGGGCTCTGCACTGAGACATGGAGCATCAGAGATTTCCTGAGTGTCACAGCTGGTTACAGATGGCCCCACACAGAAGTACACCATAAAGCCAGAAGGAGGTGATTAGAAGGCAATTCTAAGGATATTGTATTTCACCAACATAGCAATTACAGAAATGGTCAAGTTATTATTAAAGGCCCCTCATGCCCCCTAGAATACCTGTGTGTCCTGTAGCTGAGACTCAAGACTAGATGCATCCTTAGCAAATTTAATACCCTTCTTCTCTGCTTCTTCCAGAAGAGTTGACACATTATCCAATTCATTCTGCAAAGAGGAGTAAAAGATTCAATTCAATTCAACAGTGAGCAAATAAAAAGGGTCCAGAATCATCATCCTTAAATGAACATAAAAAGAGCAGTATCGTGGGGAGGACGGGGTAAACTTGAAACTGCCAAACTTGATTACGGAAGACTTTCATCCCCAAGTCTGTCCCCTCCAACAGCGCCCAAGTAAGCAGGCACCGTGCCAGCTGTCACAGACAACAAAATAGTGTCCACCTCCTGACAGGACAGGGAGTCTAAAACTGCAGAGCCCACACAGAGGGGGCTCTCCTAACCAGTTTACTACCTTGTTTTTTAAAATGAAGAGACAAAAGTTAGACCGAACCCTCTTCGGCGGCTGCTATCCTGCGCAAGGAGGCTCTCAGATCTGCACGGTGCTATTCCGATCCTCTTTCACACTGAGAAGCAGTCACCATATGCTTTGCGTGGGGAGGGGAGGCAAATATAATTCATATTCTTATAGAACTTGAACATTTTATTAAAGAGATTCAAAGTTTAACTTTAGTATTCACAGTCCAAAGTTCTTTTTAAGCTTCGAAAAACCTGGCATTAACTCAGGGAATACAGTCAACAGGATTGTGATAACTACACAGTGACAACTGTCACTAGACTCAGTGTGGTGAGCACATCGTAAGGCATCACTAATGTCGAATCGCTAATGTCGAAACTAATAATGTATGGAGCTATACTTTAATAAATTTTTAAAAAATGGAATTACATATTTATCATGAATATTTTACTACCTCGTATGTTCAAATTTTATGAATACTGTAAAACATTTTTTTCTTTTTCCTCTTTAATGATAGCTCTAGAAATCGCCCCCCAAACCCTTAAAAACCCCCACAGTGTCAGACCGGTTACAATAGTCTGTGAGGACAGTGGGTAGAGATGGACTTGGAAGGGACAGCAGGGCTCCCTTTGTTCCAGTTTGTCCTCCAGTCACATTAGCAAAGGGAGGGCACAGAGAGGACACATTAACCATGTTACTCAAGCCAATGACACTGTATTTTTACTCGCTTTAGCACCACCCTCCAGAGCCCACACTCATCTGTCTTGGCAACAGGGGGTGGGGGGAGGGCTCTGGTCTCAGTGTCCCTCCTGCCTTCAACTCCAGCTCTGTCAAAGGCGAGGGCAGTCACCAGAGGGCAGCGAGTTGCTGGGCAGACAGGGGCCTCCTGGTCCTCCCGCAGACGCACCGGGTGCTTAGGACTGAAAGGGGAGCACGCAGGGGAGCCTGACCTGCAGGACGTCACCGCCTCCCCACAGGGGTAGCAGTGCGTTTCTCACACCTCTTCCAGGACGTCCTCTGGACCTGTGAGCACCCTGCGTCCACACACGCTGCTTCCCTACAGCAGAGTTACAGGAGGGCTGAGCTCCTCAGAAAGGCTTGCTCTGGACGTTGGCCCTGGGCTGGCGTCAGGGAACTTCGATTTCGGAAGGGCTCCTACCGTTCCCTAAATGACACAGGGCTCGCCGTGCCTCCTTGGGAGCAGGAGTCCACGCAGAGTCCGGGGATTCTTCCTGAGTCTGACCCGGGAGTGGGCTGGCCATCTCCCAGTCACCAAATTCAGAGCATCACTTAGCCAAAACCACGTAACCAAGAACTATCACCACATTCTGTTCTGTTCTCTGGCTTCGAGATCAAGTCCTTAAGGATCAGGCCATGCCATCTCCTCCCCACACGCCCACAACACCCCGATCTTATTTCCAGGCTATAATTGAGGATTTAGTAAATTTTTGTTGCCTTGATCTTATCCTAATCCAACAATACCCAACAAAACATTTAAAAAGGTGACCATCAAACCCTTGTGCCTCACCTCTTCTCCTGTGAGCTAATCATTAAGGTTGAAATGTCTGCTTTCCCCTAGCTCTCTCACTCTGAGAAAAAAAGCATCATCTGAGAGGGAAGAAAAATAGTATATACAGTATTTTGTCCTTGTGGATAAAGCAAAGGAAATGTAGTTGAGTAACATTAAGAATGTATATTCCTAAGATTCATTTAAAGATCACAAAACCATCAAATTTTAAAATGCTCTAAAAATATTTTTTAAAATTGGGTTGCCAATATTTCCACTGGGAAGAGTTTTGGTACAATTATTCCTGCAAAGAAATGGATTTAGCAACTCTTATGGATTCTCTGCCATGCTGAATTATAAGTGCACATGCATCGTTTCACACTTTCTTAAAACACAGAGCTCCAGTGTTATATAGATACATGTGAGTATCTCAGACAAACCATATGGTCATTGATAGTACTGATATGAAACATTCCATTCCCTTATTTACACAAATTACCAACTTTTTGGGCAACAAAGCTGCAAGGAAATACATTCACACATTCGTGCAGACATGAGCGTTCCCTGGAGATTACCACTAGTGTGCCTTGACTGTCATGTCTGAACAATGCTCAAGGTACACAGAAGCAGATCCTCCCAACTATCAGTACTTTGAGAGTTCTGCTCCAAACAAGTGGCTACAGCACCTTGAAAGGTAAAATATCTCTTATGGATGAGTGAAAAGAAAACTATGTTACTTCCCTTAAAACCGAGTTTCTCATGTGCTACAATGACATCATTAACAGGGTGAACGTCCTCTAGGCTCCTTCCCTGGTTCTGACTGCAGGAACTGTAACACCCAGGCTGTAGGCATTAGTTCTCCAACACAGAGGCACAGGTGGCAGAGACCAAACAGCACAGAAAACTGCTCCAAAGCCTGGAGCACCTCCCAGGAGACACCTCCTGAAAACACACCTACTGAGCCAGCATGAGAACGTCATGTAAATTATCAGTATCAGTGCATAATTACACTTTAGTTTTCCTGTATTTTGGTAGTTAGAAAAATAAAAGCAGCAGAGCTACTACCTTGTTGAGCAAAAGCTACCTGCTGCCAGGGAATACGAAGCCCAGTTCTCAACATTCGTTTGAGGTCATACAGTTTCATTCGTGAGTGAGTTACACACGTTCCCTTTATTTCTCCATGACACCGAAACAAAAGAAATGATCTCTGATGCTTGCTAAGATTGCTCTAAAAATACATCTGCCTCAACCTTGAAAACAACTTTAAAATTTTTTAAAAAATCTGTCAAAATAAAAACATCCTTGTAGAGTCATCACTCGCCACTTCGCGCTTTGACTTGGGGGCTTCAGTCTATCCTGGTTTTTCCAAATATATTCATTAAAAAGTTGATCCAGACAGTGAAAATGATACAGCACGCCTTGGTTGTCTGAGTCAATTATACACCCCTGTACTACAATTAAAATTGAAATTACTATACATATAGACTGTAGGCCTATGTATTCGGCACCCCCACAAATCCTTCAAGGCCAGGTGCAAACACTGGACCACTCCTTGTGTGCCAGCAATAACTTTTTTTCAAAAAATCCGCTGTGGTGAAACCAAGCCAATCAGAGTGTGCTGTTCACTGATTGGCTATCCTATCCTCTTCATCCTGGCCATTGATTGGCTCAGCCAACCACAGGCCCACAAAACCCAGCGCAGACGCTAGCACTCCTGTGGCTTCCACTGCCCTCTGACCCCATTCCCATTTGATTTTATGGGATCCGGGTGTGACCCCAGGTGCAGAAGGCCAAGAAGACTCTGGCGATCCATTCCCAGATCACTTACACAATAAAGGGATCCCGAAGGGAGGGCCGCCCTGCTGCAGCTTGTCCCCCCACATTTCCCGCCTCATGCCCCCAACCCCCAAACCGCCAAGGCCTAGCCGGAGTCCACCTCGGCCCCCACCGGCTACAGAGCACGTTGTAAGACGCCTCCTCCCGCCCTCCTTCCCGGGAACCAGCGGAGCCCGACCTTCCTCGCGCTGGCGGCCGGCTCCTCGGACCCTCACCCTCCGCGCGCTTTCCCGGCGGTGCAGATCCCCTGCCCTCCGGTCTCTCCAACGAACAGGTCCAGGGCACTCCTCCCGCCTTCCCAGCTCTTGGCGAACCCCTTATCGTACTCAGGGTGCCGACCCAGCCTAACCCTCAGGAACCCACCAGGGGCCCTTTCGGTCCAGCGTCTCCCCACCCCCAACCGGGATCGCGTTCTCCAGCCAGCCAAGGACTCCCCTCCTGGGAGGCAGAAAGACTTGCGGGACCCCCGGGATCCTCACCAGGGCACCAGCTCCCCCACACCCGTGGGGCATTCGGACCCCACACACCGAGTACCAGCTCCCCACATCCCCACACCCAGATCTCCATCCCCAGCCCCGAAGGGGTTGACCTCCCGCACGCGCAGGCCCTGATCCTTGCAGGGGTCTCACTCTCAATGACCTCATCCTTCCCTGCCCTTCCTGGGGTCTCTCCATCCAGCGGGGTCCCGTTACCCTACTCCCCAGGTCCTTCCCCGGATGAATCTACTGCCCTCGAGCACAAATCCTCTGCCCAGATCCCCTCTACCTTCCCCCCGCTCGGTCTGCGGCTCCGACCCTGTCGTCCAGAGGCAACGGGTCCCCCGGCCCGGGATCCTTCCGTCCCCCACAAACCGTCCCTCGGCCGCCGCACTCGGACCGGGACATCCGCACCTCCCACCTTCAGCCGAAGATGGTGGCACCGGCGAACGTTACGAGCCGCGACCACAGACACTGCTCCTCAGCGCCAAACCCACCGCTGCCTGAGCCGGACTCCTTCAGCACCGTTGCTCGGGGCTGCCCCACCCATCCCCACCCTCATTGGGCCAGCTCCACGCCCGTCACCACCGCCCCCCACACCCACCGGTCAGTTTGCACGTCCATCTCCAAGGGAAGAATTAGTAACGCCAACAAAGCTACCTTCCCGAGGTCTGCTCCCTCCACCCACCTGAACTTACGCTCATTGGCTCCCGCTCCCAGCCCTGCCCTCCAAATACCCAATCTCATAGGCTGCTCCGCACGCCCGTCATACATTCCAGGAGGCGCGGCTAGAGCAGTCCAGGGCGATTGGCTGGTTTGGGCAGAGATGGACGGCTGAGGCTGGCAGGGCGCTCAGCGTTCCCGCGGGGCAGCGAGTGCGGTCTCTGCTGGGCCGCAGCGGTGTGGACAGTGGGGCAGGTGTGCAGTCTCAGGAGCCCGGAGCTCCGCCTGGACGCGACTTGCGTTGGCGTCCGGCTGCCCCGGCAGCCCACTCCAGCTCCTTGCTGCCTGCTCTGCTTGCCGCAGCCCGCGGGTCCCGCAGCGGCACTGGCTTCCACCACGGAGTCGCGGGCCCCTAGGGCTGCCTGCAGGGGCGTGGCGGGAGCGCGCTCCAGAGGCCTCACGTCACCCCCAGGGCTGTGGTGGGTGGGGACCCGGGCACCGCAGCTCACCTGCAGTGGGGGAGGGGAGGCAGGGCTCGGGTGCATTTCTGCCAATGGTACCAGCTCTGTTGGGGGCCCTGACTGCATTCTTCGACCAGGCCACTGTGGCCACCCTGGGATCTGGGGTTCAACCTGCCCAGGTCTGCTGAGCGCCCACGCGGGGCAGCTTCCTTCACTGCTGCAGTTCTAGTGTTTGCGAGGGGAGGGGCCTTCCTACCCAGCCTCCAGGCTGGACATAGATTCCAGAAGAATGTGAAACCAGCCGGCCTTGGAAAGAAGACTTGGAAAAGGACTTCATTCACCTCATCCATGCATTCGTTCATCATCAAATGGAGTTCCCTATGTGAGAGGGGCTATGAGGAGGTTCTGCAGGCTGTCAAATCCCCTTAGGGCCCATAAGCTTTTCAAAAGCCTTAGAAACGTTTGAGGCCTGAAAAAAAAAAAAAAGGCTCCAAAATAAGGAAACTGGAAAAATCAAAGTTAATAACTTTAATGGAATGTCTGCAGAATCTAGTCAACTGCAACACGACTCAAATAATTATAAATATAATAAAGTTTAAATCACAAAACAATGAATGATTTATCGTTGGGAGCGGTGTCACTGGAACAGCGACCACCATGGTTTGACATAGACCCTGGTGAGCTCCATGGTTTGACACAGTCCCTGGAGAAGTGGATTCACTGCATGGCAGGAATCATGAAGAACAGTGACTGAAGATATAAAGTAATGGGAAAATAAAAATGCAGGATGGCAACTGAAGGGAGACTAATCTTTGCTTTCTCTATCTGTTAGCTGTCTGTTAGGAATCAGAGAAGTAACATGTAGATGATTAATTATGTAGATGATAGAAAAGATTGAAGGAAGAAAAGCGAGAAAATAAGATTTAGGATAGAAATGTGGAAGCTTGGAAGGATCTTAGGAGGAAAGGTCAGGAGTCTAAGAGGATGTCTGGGCAAAGGATAAAAATAGTTGGTAATTAACATGTAATATACCTAAGAGTTGGGTAAACAACTAAAAGAATGTCTGTACTTATTTGCCTAAAAGGTTTAGGGGAAACAATGTAACCTGTGGATATATATAAATAATAAAAAATTCTGTTAGTCTGAAGCAGAAGCATTAAGCAGAAGAAAAAAAGATTAAGCACTTTCTGTCTCACACCTCTCTCTCTCTCTCACTCTCTCTCTCTCTCTCCCCCCGACTCTGTCCACACCTTTGGGAACCCCTGGACCTGCCCGAGGCTGGACCTCGGCAATTTGTTTTTACAAAAACTGAAAATTATCAAAATTCTTTACAAAAATCTTACAGCAAGATATAGTTACTTCATGTTGGATATGGGTGCATTTTAATACGTGTGATATGATGTAAGTGGCTAAGCCTAGAACACTTCCAATCTGGTAAAAAAAAAAAAAAAAAATGACTAAAGGAAGAAAGAAAAAAAAGGCAGGGGTTTTCCGGTACAGGTCGGGAAAAATGGCGGTGGTCACCATGTTCCCGGCTCTGACGCTGATCCTCGCTCTGTCAAGGCAACACCTAGTGTCTCCTTTATTCAGCATGACATCGTTCAGCTGTTTCTACAGAGGTGACAGTGCGACAGATTCCCAGAAAGATATGATTGCAATCCCTTTGCCTCCATGGCAGGAGCGAACTGATGAATCCATAGAAACCAAAAGAGCCCGCCTGCTTTATGAGAGCAGAAAGAAGGGAATGCTGGAAAACTGCATTCTGCTTAGCCTCTTTGCTAAAGAGTATCTGCAACACATGACAGAGAAACAGCTGAACCTCTATGATCGCCTCATTAATGAGCCCAGTAATGACTGGGATATTTACTACTGGGCTACAGAAGCAAAACCAGCCCCAGAAATATTGGAAAATGAAGTCATGGCACTGCTGAGAGACTTTGCTAAAAACAAAAACAAAGAGCAGAGACTGCATGCCCCGGATCTCGAATACCTCTTTGAAAAGCCACATTGAGCTGTGCGCCTCCTGCCTTGGGGGCTCAGTCCCTGGAGCCCACTGCTTAGGATAGGTGCTGGCTTTGACTTCCTGCTGTTTCCCTTAGACACTCAGCTCACCCAGACTGTTCATCCTGCCCCAAATGATGGACCACCTCTCTTCCCGGACATGTAAATGTCCAGTGTCTCATTCTAACACTCTTTTGTTCAATTCTAGGCTTCAAAGGGGTTTAGAAGTGTGAGGGCTTCCTCTAGCACACATAGGAGTGAAATTGCCTTTGAAATTAAGATTCACCTGCAACCAACAATGATGAATTTACTTTCACTAGTTGTTCTGAAATCAAGTATTTAAAAAAGAAGTAGATTTTACGTGATTTCATAAATGTGTATCTATTTTGCCGATAGAAAACAGAGATTAAAGAAAAACTACAGTAAAAAAAAAAGAAAAGAAAAGAAAAGAAAAAAAGGCAGGAAATGATAAGGAAGGGTTGGTGGAATTCAGAATAGGTTCCAAGGCAGCCAAGAGCAGAGTCCTTCCTGAGGAAGTCCGAATCGGGTCCTGTATTGTCCTTTGTCCTAGTGCATCTGTTCCCCTACCCCCACCTGCCTGCTGGGTAAGCTGCCCCTTGTCCAGGTGTCTGTGACTTGGCTCCATAAAGAGGTCTGTCCTTCTTAATGCAGTCTGCACACCGAGTACAAGTGAACTGCACAACATATGTGAATGGTATTCCTTTTCTGAATTTTAAAATATTTCTTAGAGACGACCAAAGACTCCATCTCTAAGGCTTGAATCTCAGCTTTGTAAGCCACCAAAGTCATTTCTGAATGCAGTGTTCTGTACTTAGAACATCCACATACAAATAGCCCCATTAGCCACCATCTGTGGTTTTCTCATAATTTTTAAAACAAACTCAGTGGACCATCAGAAGAGGAGGGCAGGAAGCCCACCAGAATTAAACATCACAAAGATGTCAGTCTTGATGAGAAATCAATAATAAAGAGAATGTCCCCAAATGTATCACTAGTCCTGGCATCTCTCCAGTACTTGGGCCCTACATTCAACTGTCTATCACACATCTCTACCTAGATGGGAGGGAAACTACAAAAACAATAAGTCCTAAACCTATTTTCTTCCCACTTCCACTTCATCCCACCACCAAAAAACCCTCTCTTCCCAACTTCCTTTGTCTTGAAACCAGTCTTGAAACTTCTTTGATTCCTTCCTCTCCCTTGCTCCTACAGTGTGTCTCCCTCCAGCTCCGTCATCCAGCTGGCCAGGCTCTTCTGACTCCAGTCTCACCCCACGTAGCTCCATCCTAGAATCTGTTGCCATTTCAATGAGCAAAACACAGGATCTAAAACCAGACAGACCTGGCTTTAATCCATCTCTGCCACTTACTAGGTCTTTAACCTTTGACAAACTTCTTAACTTCATCTCTAAAAAGGAGAAACAAATATATATGTAAAGGACTCATTCAATGACTGTGTAACTGGAAGATTTACAGGGGGGAAAAGTGGCATTATAAATATATAGGTTGAAAATTGTCTTCTTTTTTTTTCTAGTCTACAAGTTCATTACAAAAGAGTGAGCACATTTTTCCCTCTCTCCATAGTAATTTTTGCTGGCAGTCTAGGCTGCTTTTACCCCCAAAAGGAAAAGTTCACAGACCATTGTTTTTCAGAGTCTAGGTCAGAAGTCCAAACTCATTCCCGTAGGGCAGGTCCTTCCCATGAACCTGTTTTGTTCTAAACAGTTTTGTTCCTTCTGTATAGGGCCGATATGGAGCATTTAAAAAATATATGAATGAATTCCAACATTTAAAAATCAAGACCTATCCAAAATCATTAAACATTAGGGAAATGCAAATCAAAACCATAATGAGACACCACTTCACATCCAGTAGAATGACATAATTTAAAAGACAGACTATAACAAATGTTGGCAAATATGTAGAGAAACAGGAACCCCTCAGTCATTTCTAATGGGAATGTAAAACGGTGCAACCTCTCTGGAAAATAGTTTGCGAGTTTCTTAAAAAGTTAAATGTCTCATGTGACCCACAATTCTACCCAGAGGTATCTATCAAAAAACAAAAAGTAAAACATATGCAGACACAAAGACTTGCGCACAAATGTTCACAGCAGCATTATTCATAATAGGAAAAAACTGGAATGGCCATGAACTGGTGAATGGATAAAATGTGCTACATCCACACAATGGAATACTATTCAGCAACAAAAAGGAATGAACCTCAGGTATGTGCAACAATGTGGGTGAACCTTGAAAACATAATGCTCAGCGAAGGAAGCCAGTCACAAAAGACCACATATTATATGATTCCATTTATATGAAATGTCCATAAAAGTCTTCACTATAGAGACAAAAAGGGGAAGACTGAGGCATTGTTAACAAAACTGTTTTTTCTTTCTTTTGAACCTCTGGACACTGACATTTTTTAATATAATTGGGTTTGTCAGTAGTTATATCAATTCAAATATCAATATATGGCATTTGATCCGGGTGTCCAGAGCTCCCGTATATTTTCTGATGGACAACAAAAGCACAATATGAATCAAAATCATAACAGATTTGTCTGTGTGTGTGTGTGTGCACATGAGAAAAAAAAATTGGCAAGCTGTTAGTGAAGATAAGCTTTAAGAAGAGGAAACCTGGAAGAGTTTCATACCAGATCTTGAGATTTATTATAAAGCTACAGTAATTAAGAAATGCAGTGATGGCATAAGAACAGACAAATAAACCCGTGAAATAACATCCAGAGATGATTCCCACATATATGGCCACCAGATTTCTGACAGTAGTGTTATTACTGTGCAATGAGGAAAAGATGGCCTTTACAACAAGTAATGCTGAGTCGGTTGGATTTCCATATGGGGAGAATCAATGTGACCCCTACCTCACACCACTCCCAAAAATCAACTTCAGATGGGAAAGGAAAAACAATGATCTCCTAGAGATAACATAGGAAAATACTTTCATTACATTGGGAGGAACAATGATTTCTTAAACATGGAAAGCACCAGCGATGAGAAAAAGTGGTAGAGTCTGGAACTGATTAACCGCGATAAACGAGGGCCGACTGTACATTGAACTATATTAAAATTTTAAAGTTCTCATCAAGAGAATGAAAAGGCAAGCTACAGAGTGGGAGCAGATATCTGTATACATCTAACAAAGAGTATCTATAGTGATAGAAGTCAGAGTGGTGGGCCCCTTTGAAGGGGCCCAAGGAAACTTCCTATCTTGGTGTAAGTGGTGGTTACAATGTTTACTTTGTAAACATTCATCAACACTTATGGTTTCTGCCCCTTTCAGTGTGGATTTTTTACTTCAATAAAACTTTACTTGGAAAAAAAAAAAAGTTGTGTATTTGAAGGAGAGAAGACAGTAAAAGCCCAAATAATATGGACTGACTGTTCTCATTGCTGGCAACAAGAATAGAAAACATTTATTGAGTGTGTGATACGGGCCAAGGATTGACCTAAGTACTGTATGTGGACACTCTCATTTAATTCTCACCTGTCCCATGAGGATCAATCCTATTATTATCCCAACTTTACAGATGAAGAATCTGAGGCTTGGCATGCTGGTGGGACTTGCCCGAGATCTTATATCTTGTGGTTAATAAGCAGCAGAGCTGAGGTTTCTGTCCTCATAGTCTGTCAAATGGAAGAATAAGGAAAGATGGAATTCAAATAATGTGTGTGTGTGTGTGTGTGTGTGTGTGTGTGTATATATATATATATATATATATTTTTTTTTTTTTTAGAGAGAGAGGAATGGAGAGGGAGAGAGAAACATCAATGTGACATATGACAAAGAAACATGGATGGGCTGCCTCCTGCCTGCCCCCTACTGAGGATGGAGCCTGAAAACCCGGCATGCACTCTGGCCAAAAATCGAACCAGTGACCTTTTGATGCATGGGATGGTGCTCAACCAACTGAGCCACACTGGCCAGGGTAAATAATGTTTCTTTTTAAAGAAAGAAAGAAATGGAGTGTGTGTCCCTGACATCTGGTCATGGACGCACTCAGAAAGCTGCCCAGTGGATTCGCCCTCAGTCTCTCTAGCCCAACAGAAGGATGCTGTGAATTGGCTTTTCCTCCACACTTTCTCAGCCTCCAGGACTGAGGCGGGGCCGGTGTGTTTGCGTTGGATCTCAGGGAATTGCTGTGGCTGTGGCTGGCACTCAGCGGATTTCCCGTAACTGGAAAAGGGTGATGTAATGGCATTCGAGCAGGGTGGAAAACGGGCCTCACCGTGAGTGGGGTGTGAAGCTGCCCTCTGTGATGCCAGGCCTCACACAGGCCCTGGGCCTTCCGCCGTGCATCCCTGGCACACGTGCCCCTTCACACCTCCTCTTCGAGTCCTGAGACTGCTCTCTTCTAAGAACCCCGTGACTGAAAATACTAATATTTGGGTCATTTCCAAGCACTGCCTCTCACCGAGGACTTAGAATTGCTCATCAGCTAGAAATGTTTCCCTGGTCTGAGTTGGAAGGTGAGATGGGACATTTTGCTGGGAGAAATTCTGCCGTGGTTTTTCAGAGACCTCAGGATGAGAGACTGATTTGTGTCATTTCTTCAAGATTGTAACTAGCCCTGGCTGATTTGGGTCAGCGGTTAGAGCGTCGGCCCGCAAACCAAAGAGTTGCGGGTTCAATTCCGGTCAAGGGCACGTACCTCGGTTGCGGTTCGGTCCCCAGCCCTGGTTGGGGTCGTGCAGGAGGCAACCAGTCAACCAGTCGATGTGTCTCTCTCACGTCGATGTTTTTCTCTCTCTCTCTCTCCCTTCCCCCTTCCCTCCTACTCTGTCTGAAAATCAATGGGAAAATATCCTTGGGTGAGGATTAAAAAAAAAAGATTGTAAAAAGCCCAAGTAGCAGTGTGGAGAAGCAGGAGACAGACTCAGGAACGGAGACCTGCGGCTTCCCTCAGAAATATGAGCACGACATTTGAGCAGCAAGGGGAGACACCTGCTCTCCACCTTCAGTTACTGACCTGGCTGTTCCAGTTCCCTTCCTCCTGCAGTGTTCCAGAGTGATTCCATGAGATTCTCATCTTCCCAAGGAGCCAAGTGCTTAGAATAAGTTTTACCAATATTTCTAGAAAAATCACCAGCGCCCAAAGATTCGCCTCAGCCGGTAACTTTCTGTTGGGTTGCCCTGCATTTATACTGCATTGACCCATTCTCATCATTTGTCCACTTGGGTATTTTTTTATTAATTCATTCATCGACATACTCTCTTACTCGTTTAGCAAAGGTTTACTGACTACCTACTATGTGCTCTGGGAAATCAGCTGTGAATCAGAGATTCTCTTTCCCAAGTCACCCAGCTAAGTGTTCCCAATTCAATTGTTATATATAATTGTACATCCACATAGAGTTTATTGAGCACCTACTATGTGCTAGGCACTGTTCTGTTTTACATGTATTAATCTCATTAGTCCTCACAATACTCCAAGAAAAATTCCTAATTTATAGATGAGGACACTGAGAGAGAGGAGCTAAAAATAATTTTTGTTAGGCCCCCCAAGCTAATTAGTGACACAGCTGGGATTTCAGCCAGGCAATCTTATTCTGTGGTCCATGCTCCTACCCACTTACTCTGTCCATACAGATGAATAGAAAAAAATCTGGAAGCCTACAACCAAATGTCAATCAACGTTATATTGTTATCTGAAGGCAGGGAGAGGGTAGAATGATTAGTGATCTATGTTTTATTCTTGCTCTATATTCTATATTCTTTCTTGCTCTCGCTCTCTCTATTCTCTTTGACTTGTAGTAGGAGCAAATGCCAGTAAGGTTATCCAGGCATTTAAAGAGCAGTTAGCAGGAGTGAGGCAGTGCAAGGGGCGGCTGGGGGGCAGGAGCTCGCGTTCAGACCTCGGGTCTGACCGACGAAGACATCTTCCCCTTGGGGAAGAACCACAAGAGAACGTGTATATCAGGATTCTTTCAGCTGCTCTGCCCTGTAAGCCCCTGTAGTGGCATTGCCTAGTATTTACAACTAGGAAGCTTCTAAAGTAGGTAGGATTTTCATGACCATGCCATCCGCATGAGAACAGCGTGTGCTCAGGGAACAAACACATTGCATAATCACCAGCCCAGAGAAGGTTAAATGCACAAAAATACCTGCTTCAGAGTAAGGCTGATGTCAGTTCAGTCACGGTGACAAGTGACCGGTGGTGACCCGGGCTGCAGGTGCCTCCTAGCCCCCAACCATTACCCTGCCGTGAAGTAAACAATCACGTTATTTTCATTTCAGTGACAGTCTCATTCTGGTGTCAGTGCGTTTGTTTATTTACAACAATAAAAGATCGATGCTGTGTCATTTGCTCAAAGAGAAGAACCCAGACTTCCACCTTCATACTGTGGCAGGTTTTTTGCCCTTTAGGTTATTTAATCTTCAAAGCAAATGTACAAAGTAAAAATACGACCATCCTCATTTTACAGGTGAGGAAACTGAGGCTGGGAGAGGTTAAATAACTCATCATCTAGCAGTTCTGCAGGAGATGAGCTGGTAATCAATCAAAGGGAAACGAATCTTTTAAAAAACAGAATAAACTTGGGAAAAACATTGCTACCAAACAAAATGCATCACCAGATCATTCGTGTGGATGGTGGAAATGAAGGGACTGGGAAGACACCTATTCTTTTGAGAATTAACTTGCTTTTCATAAAAGAGACCTGAAAGCCAGTTTGGTCACCCGATGACATATTCAGACCAAAATCCTGTGTTCTGTACTCAACATGGTGAGGTTACGTTGGGAATTTGTATTTAAGTCTAAGAGCGACAGGAAGCCATTGAAAAGTTTCGCCAGGGGATTGACCTGATCCGATTAGTGGGTAAAGCTCATGCTGGGTGCTGAGAGGATTCTGGATTGAATGTCTGCCTCCCCCGCTGGACAGCAAGCCCTATTCTTCTTTGCTATTTATTCATTTATACCTGTCTTTGCCCATCCAAGTGTCAGCTGCATGGGAAGAGGGACCTTGTCTACTTTGTTATTACTGTATCACTCGTGGCTGGAACAGTGTTTGGTCTGGAGTAGGCTTCCAATAAATAATTTGTTCAGTGAATGAATGAGTGAATTAATACAAGAACAAGCAAATGAGTGAAGTGTCATGCAGATGAACATAAAGTGTGGTGAGTGCTCCGAAAGAAAAGCTTAGCCGTAGAGTGTTGGATGGTGGACCAATGAGTCGTGGGTTCGATTCCAGCCCGGGGTGCGTACCTCGGTTGTGGTTCGTCCCCGGCCCTGGTCAGGGTCGTGCAGGAGGCAGCCAGTCGATGTGTCCCTCTCATGTCGAAGTTTCTCTCTCTCTCTCTCCCTTTCTCTTCCCCCCTCCCACTCCATCTGAAGATAAGTGGAAAAATATCTTCAGGTGAGGATTAAAAAATAAGAAAAGTGTAGAGGGCCAGGAAAGCTTACAAGAGCAGAATTTGACTAGGCAGTATGGTGGTGATGGACTTGTGGATGTTCCTGATACGGGATGTGAGGCTGGGGGCTGGCACCAGACATGAAGGTGGGCTTCATTTCCTTACCCTCCACACTGGACATTCAATTCAATCCAACGTAAGATGAGTGAATGACTGTTCTCCAGGTTGTCTACTAGCACTTCGTACAGACATCCTGCAGAACAGCAAGAATGATTTTCTAAATGATGGTATTCTCTCACTGAAAATAGGAGAAGAGGAGTGATTATTTTCATAGTATCTACAGGAATCAATTGGTAGCCATCTCTCTATGATGTTTTCTTCAACATCCCTCCCCCCCCTAATCTCCTGATATTTCTGCAAGGTTTCCATGGCTAGGTTTCCATGACACCACAACAGTCAGTTTTATCTATTTCATAAAAAAAAAAAGGTCAGGAAAAAAGCCTTTTACGCTTTTCCTGCACCTGAATGAATACACCCACTCTCCACCTCACCCCAAGACACACACACACTGTTCCTACAACAGAGGTACACATATATTTACAACAACCATCAATTGACTTGCCTCCTTGGGTTAAAATGGCTTTCGTATCTTATAGACTTCTGTGGACCATCTGATTAATATTTATAAAGAATAATTTCCAAGGTAAGTGTTCTTCTGCTCTAGACTCTGAAAGTGATTCTCTTGAGATTAGTTGCTGAAGGCAGACACTATTGTTTCACAAATTACTAATAAAATCTCTCTCATGTTTTTGTCCTTGAAGACCTGCTATTATTTTATTATCTTGATTTCAAAAACGAGTCGCCAAGGAGATCATTTTCATATATGTGTATGTGTAGATCGTCCTTTTCCCTTCAGCCTCCTTGTTCAGAATTTGTTGGCTAGACCTGACCCCTCCTGAGCTTGCCCTGTGACGGATTTGATTTGCAATTTCTGAATCTTTGACATGAATGTTTTGGTTGAGCTCACAGAGGGCTCATTTACACGTTTCAGGAGGTCTTCACTCCCAAATCCAGGTTGTGCTTTTCTGCCACACCGTGGACTACTGACTCCCTGTTGGATGCGCTTCTCCATGAATGTTTGCGAGTCATAAAGCTAGGATGACTGAATAAACAGTGTGTGGACTCCATCCCTTCAGGCTTCCTCCTTTGACTGTGGCATGTTTGGGTGGGTGCACCTGTCTGTGCACGGTGGGCAATCTTTATGAAGATAGTTGAGAGGCTGTGGTATCTTCTTAGGCCAAATGCTTCTGCGAGCAAGTAGCCACATCGAACACATCTTACTCATCAAAACTCCTTGGGAGTCAAATAACAGGGTGAGCATACGGTGGGCTCTCTGACACCAAAGATATTGTCCGCGGTTCTCAGAAAACCCACACTCATTGATTGTTCCAACTCAGGTTGCAACACATCCAGTTGCTATTGATTTTCCAATTTTTCCCTGTAAGTGTGAGTTTCCACTAGCTCTGTAAACATGAGAGCCCCACCACGCACTGAACTACAGCCTTATGGGCCCAGCCCGGAATTCTGTACCTTCTTGATGTCTACCGGATGGTCATATACCTTTTTTTTTTATTGTTGGAAGTATTACAGATGTCGCCCTTTTTTCTCCATTGACCCCCCTCCTTTACCTTTTCTTTTTAAAAAATTGTATTTATTTTAGAGAGAGGGAGAGAGAGAGAGAGAGATTTGGTGTTCCACTTATTTATGTATTTAATGGTTGCTTCTTGTCTGTGCCCTGACCAGGGATCGAACCTACAACCTCGGTGTATTGGGACAATGCTCTAACCAACTGAGATACCCGGCCAGGGCCAAGCGGTCATATATGTTTATGTGTCTCAGTTTCATAAAGGGCCCTAGAAAGGAGCTCAATGATGCACAGTTCACAAAAATAAAGGAATGTTTCATTTAAAAAACAACAACAATCTCCTTGGGACATGTTCTGCCATGGTTGTGCCCAGAAACCGGAATAAGAATATGAGACAATTTTCATAGACAGGTGTGTAAACACAGTGCCCCAGTGGCTTTGGGACATGTGTTTCCTTTTTGTTTACCTTGTGTATAATGTGTAGGGGCGTGGGGAAAGGAGAGCATTGTTGATGGTGGTTCACACTCTTCAAAGTTTTACCATCGCATCCATTTCTAGCCATAGCTGACAATGTTCCGCATGTTCTGGCCCTGCTGTTCCTCATTTCCTGCTCAGTCACTTGACCCTGCTTCTCTGTGGTCCAGCCACCTGTCATTTTTTCAATTCCTTGACACCTTCATCTCCTTCCCACCCAGAACCTTCATATACATAGTTTCCAGTGCTGGAAAGCTCAGACCACACACACGTGCCCACACACTCACCCACCACACACGCTCATCAATCACAAACTGTCTTCTACCCAGTTAACTCCTAGTCATCCTTCCTATCTTAATCTAAGCACTACCTCCGCAGGAGAGCCTGCCCTGACCCTCCCAGGTTAGATTAAGTTATTATCTTATACATTCTCATAGAACCTATTCTTTTCCTTCAGAGCACTCGACTCAGTTGACAATTGTATAGCCATTTGGGTAATTCTTTATCAGTGTGCCCCTTCAGTATATTACAATCTCTACCAAAGAATTTTGTAAACCCTCTGAGAACAGAGACTGGATTTTTTTTTCCTGACCTTGTAACCCAGTCTCACACACAGAGCCTGGCAACTAGTTGGCTTGCAGTAAATATTGGATGGATGGATGGATGAGTGGATGGAAGGATGGATGGATGGATACATGGATACACATGGGTGCATCTGTGTTTCTGTCGGGGAATGGGAATATTGTAATGCAACTTCCAGAGTACATTTTGGCTTTTCTTTAATTCAGGCTGTTCTGATAAACAGAAAGCAGAATTAACAGTATTCTTCATATGATCCAACTTTGCTAATTCTGCTTACAGAATATCAGCATTCATTCAGTCACATAAACACCATAAATGATTCATGTGCCTTTGGTTAGCATTCAAAGAAGAAAAATCTATTTATATGACTTACGAATATTGTATAAATACCATGTCTCGTTAACTGTGCATTTGTGTTCATTTCAACTTAATCACAGAAACAGCAATTACTCCTTTCCAACACCATTAACAACCTCATAATGTGCCAGTGATAAATTACTCAATAAACAAATGTTTAAATACATCAGCAGGGACTAATTGAGTGCTTTGCTACACACTCTGGACAGTCGGCCCAGCCACCTTCCCTTCGTTTCCCTCCCCTCCCCACCTCCCCGCAGCGGAGCAGCCTGTGGAATTCGAGACAGCTCCAAATAGATAGGATGGAGAGTATAAATGTGTATGCTTAAAGAGAAACGATACAGGAAGGCCCCGTCACCCACTACTGACTAGTACAATACAGCTGGGAATGCATTTTTGATCATGGACCAGATAATTCAAATAGTTGCAGAATGGAGAAAGGTTGATAAAAAGCACATGGGGAGTCAGAGAGCTTAAAATAGTTAAGGCTGCATCCCAAGGCCAGGTTTGAATTCTAGCTACGAGTGGTCCGTGCCCATCCAAAACCTGGCTTGGGGAGAAATGGTCATAATATACTTCTGCGTGTAAATTTACATGCAAACACACAAACCAAGGCCTTTTAGAATGACCTTATTCTTTGGCTTCCAAGTTTGTAGTCTAGCCTTCCATAAAGGGTCCAGCAATCCAAAGAATCACAGAAAATGGGTTTTGTGGTTCATTAACAATGCCCTCTTCCAGGACTTAATCTATGAAGACTGCAGTGTGAGAGTTCTATAGTAATAGACACCAAATGCCATGAAACAATTCGGAATTGTAGCTTCTGTTTTCTTTCAAAATTTGTCCAACAGAATGACTAATTTTTCAAAGCTTGAATTAATTTACATGAATTCACCATCATAGAAACCACCCTCCTAAATGTATTGTTTGGGGTGTTTTGAAAAAGAAAAGCAAAACCTGCTCATTGAAATCTATATTTATAGATACCTATATCTATATATATATATAGACATCTACATAGATTTATAAATATAGATAGCTGCATAAAATAGTACTGATATTTATAAATTAAGAAGTGAAAGTCCTTCGTTTGCTCCTTCTCCTGCTGCAAATCATATCTTGTTCCCCAGAGTTATTTGCTATATTTACTTTTATGTATATATTTACTTTTATTTTTACACAGATAGGATGGTACCATATATGCCTTATTTTTTCTTTTAAATGCCTTTTAAATATCTTATTGGAGGAAGCTGGATAAAGGGTACATGGGACTTATTTTGCAGCTTCTCATGAGTCCATAAATATTTCAGAATAATATGTTTTTTAAAAAGCAGTAAAATTTTCACTTAAAAATAGAGGTCTTGCCTGGCCAGTGTGGCTCAGTGGTTGGGCATTGATCCATGCACCAAGAGGTCGATTCCTGGTCAGGGCACATGCCCAGGTTGTGGGCCCAATCCCAGTGAGGGGCATGGAGGAGGCAGCCCATTGATGTTCTCTCTCATCAATGTTTCTCTCTCCCTCCCTCTCCCTTCCTATCTCTCTATTATCAATAAACAAACAAAAAAATTGTTCTTAAAGTCTCATTTATTGTGCCCCTTCAGTATATTATGAACTACCTCATTCTGTTGAATGTGTTACTAATATTTTGTTGTTAAGATATACAATTCTTTTACCTAGTCTCCTATTGACAGGCATTTAGGTCATTGCCCAGTTTTTCAATATTATAATAATGATGCAATGGACAACCCTGTACTGTTACTTCTAGTTGTGATACAACTTGACAAGCTAAGCACCCCACCTGTTTCCATTGTTCTTCCGTGGGAGGCATGAATCTAAACTTCACAGTCGCAGGCAATCACATCAGGAAAGTGTTCATATTAGCCGATTTGCATTTTCCTAAGAAACATCTAGGCAGAGCAGACACAAGCATGTTGGGGAAAGTTTCATGTCTCCTCTCCCAAAGTCACCTCTGCTTTTCGGCTGTGGTTTCCCCTGGGGGCATGCATTCACCAGATCCTTCCCACGTGTGTGCAGGAGACTGGAGGAGGCCGGCATGGCTGAGCAGCCTTCAGCCTCCACAGTCACAAACAAAACCCACCTGCAAATTCAACAAAGCGGAGAGAAAGAGCGTCCCTCATTGGTTGAAAACAAACACCTTCTAAAAAAACAATTGCTTAAAACAGGGCAGTTGCCAGGCCTCCGAAATTTGGTACCTCCTGCTATTTGACAACCAATGACAGAAATTAATACTTCCTCCCTAGGATGAAACCAATTCATCAGAATTCAATACTTCATCCCTAGGGTGAAGTCAGACTTATTTTCAATGTTAATATTTGCCATCATAAGACATATCCATTTGTATATTTATTAATGTAACAAATTTAGGAGGCTCCACTCTGTGCAGGGCACTATGACACAGGTATTGCAATACAAAGATAAATAAGGAATGCTCTATAGCCCCAGAAAGCACTCTGTCTAAACCAGCAGTTCTTAGCCTCTTCTGCACCCACTGACCCCTTTGAGAACCTGATGAAAACTGTGGAACTAGAAAAATGGGCATGCACACAGACACCCAAAACGCAAGTGCTCTTAGCTAGTACGCCAGCTTGAAGTCAACCATTAATCTATGGACTTAGCTTAAGATCCCTTTGTCTACTAGACATGCAAGATGGGCAACCAGAAGAATTAAACAACATCTAGCTGAAAAGGTTCTCAAATGAAGAATGTAGTCCTACCTTATAGTACTTCTCATGTACAAAGCGCTTTCTCCTCTCAGCATCCTCCTGCAGTAAGCCAACTCTGTTTCCGTCAGATGAGGTAGTATGCTCAGAGAGATGATGTGATTAGCCCAAGGCCACTCAACTGTCAGCTGAAGAACTCGGATCAGAATCCAGGTCTATGCCATGTACAGTCTGTTTTGCCAAAAGGAGCAGATGACTAATGTGAAAGGCCATGAGCAAGGTTTAAAAAGAAACCCTAGCTCCCTCATACTGAGATGAAATGTTCAGACCAGCCATTAGGATTACCTTTGTATATGCACATTTTTACAGTTTAGACATTATTTCTCTCTCCTTCTGTCCGCTCTCTTGCTTTCTCACTTAGTATGTATTTGTTTTAACAACCAATCTATCCCCCCTATTAAATTACATATGCCTTGAGGAAAGGGACTATTGTTGGTTTATTTCCATTTCCATAGTGCCTAACAAAGTGCCTGGCACTTGTCTGTTGGCTGAATGAAAGTTTATTATACAAAGAAAGAAATTAGCAAGATTAGCTTCTAGTAAATGTGTTCATGTTCAGCTTTCAAAGATGATCTCTAGGACATGAGAAGTGTCATCAGTTCACTGGCATATTGCTCAGTGTTTTTCCTGCATTGTTTGTTTTCCCTCCTCCTCAAATTTTTTAACTGTCTGTGATATTTGATAAGTGGAACCAAGCTGGGTTGAGTCTAGTTTAAACATTCAGCACTAAGCCGTCTTTCACATCATATAATCAAAAAATGTCCATGTTATATGCCAAAATAGAAGACACCTTCAGCAATAATTTCATTATTTAAATTAGTTGCAGGGTTTGGATAATTTTTAGCTGAAAGTTTATTTTAAAAAATAGGGAAAAGCCAAACTGTAACTTAACCACCAGACCCAAGCCAAATGACAACTTTAGAAGCAATGTGGTTGCTGAAACAATAAATAAATGGTTTAACTCTTCTTGGGTCTTGGAAATTACACCCACCCTCGCCCAGAAGGAGTGAGGGAATGAGTCTGTTGTTGAAACACAATGAACTCCTTGAGGGCAGGGTCTATTCCTGATCCATCTTTGTATTCTAGAACACTTTCTGGCACACAATGCTCAGTAAATTTTTACTAAATTAAATTGGATTTTTGCAATATTTATACATATCTGTAACACATGTTTATATATGTGTGTACATATTATATAAATATCCTATGCGGGTGAATATTCTAAAAGGGCAGGCCGTGTGCCCTATCTTCCCACATACAAACTGTAAAAATCCATGGCACTTATTTGTGTGTGACCACAGCTAAAGTCAGTTGTGTTGCAGAATTCTGTCTAGTGTGTGCATACTCTGGTTGAAACCACTCTGCATTATACCAATTCTTTATAATACTGTCATCTGAAACATTTTCATAACTGTAAAGGTAAAATGATCCATTCGAGTATATACTTAGTGTATACTTTTAAACTCAGGCCAGGACTGGAAGTAGTACTACCCCACTTCAACCAGTTTCACTGCAACACACAGTCCACCATTTCGGCCCCAGGGGGTTCCACGGCACCATCTTTTTTTAAATTTTATCCTCACCCGAGGACATTTTTGCATCCATCTTCAGATAGAGCGGGAGGGAGAGAGGGAGGAAGAGAGAGAGAGAAACATCGATGTGAGAGAGACACATCAAGTGGCTGCCACCCACATGACCCCAACCGGGGCCGGGGACAAACTGCAACCGAGGTACGAGCCCTTAGTGGGAACCGAACCCAGGACTCTCTGGTCTGTGGGTCGACGCTCTAACCACTGAGCCAAACTGGCCAGGGTGCACTGCACCATCTTGAGCAGAGTATTGTTCAACATTGTCTGTCCTCACCCTACAAGAATGGCCTCTTCTTGCCATTCCTTTTGGCCTTGGTGGACAGCTCTGATCCACGGTGGCTGCCGAAGGTGATGGCTAGTGGAGCTGGACTCCCAGGAGAGAAGCCAAGGGAAGGCAAAGCACAATGTTGAAATGCCAGTTTTATGAAGGCTCAATGTGTTTTTAAGGAAATGGCTGATAAAACAGAGGGTTAAATCAGCAGGTCGTTGGGGATCTATGGAAGTGGTACAACAGTATGAGGGGTTTAGAGAGAGTCACTGTAGCCTAGGAGGATAACCTGCAGCCAGAAGCAGCTGGGGCCCAAGGTAAGTCAGGACTCAAAGGCACTGAACGAACCAGAAGAGCAATTGTTGAAGCATAGTCAAAGAAACATACTTCAACAACTCTTTATTGAGCACACTCCATTAGAATTCCCATTTTCAGGAATACATGGTATACTTACACCATGAAGTTCTTAAGTTTCTACTACTTAGAGCACCTAGTCATTCCAGGAACAATAGGGTTGCCCAGGAGAAAGTTCCAACCTACCTTCTTATCGAAATTACTTTTGCAACAATGAAAACTAAATTGGGCAAACACTTAGGGCCATTATAACACTCAGCACACAATAGTTCCACTTTCTCTAAAACCACTTCTCCCTATGTGGGGAGTGGATCCTGAAGGATCTGAGGAAGGGGGCCAGGAGAACTCCACACCTCTCTTCTCTGTGCTCTCCAGACCCACACTGGCTGGATGAAATGTGGTCACTCTCTACCAACACCTAATTTAACACCCTGGCACTTAATAAATATTTAACACTATCAAATGTACTTATAGGAAACAGCTTGGAAATGAATTGCCTCGTTTTTAGCAGCTGCTTGGGAATTGTGCATTTTTAAAAAACTGAATTAACTTGTTAATAAAAACAAATGATTCCATGATATTCTTTTAGTGTTAGTTTCAAAGCCACACAGTCCAGATAATAGCTCCCTTACTAAGAGGAAGTGCCTCAATTTTTAAAGTAACATGACGATGATATTCATCTGATCATTCAGCAAATATTTGAGCACCTATTATGTGTCCAGTGCTTTCTGCACACTTGCAGTGCAGTGGCGAACAACGAGACAAGCTTTCGTGGTGATTACATTCTAATAAACAAAAATAAATATGCACATAAGTCATCTACTATGAAGAAAAAGAAAGGAGAGAAAGAGGATGAAGAGCGATGAAAAGTGCTGTTTTACAGAGAGTGAAAGGTATCTCAGAAGAGGCGACATTCAAGGAGGTGACCCCAATGAAATGACAGTGCAAGGCATCTGAAAATCTAGAGAGTTCCCGGTAAATGGGAGGCCCTGTGACAGGAAGATCCTTGGCCATACTCAAGCGAAAGCAAGGAAGCCTGTGTGCTTGGATGAGTGGGGAAGGAAGGAGAAGATGAAGGTGAAGAGAGAGCAGGACGTCAGGTTTTGCTGGGCGGACGGGCCATGGTGAGGACTTTGGATATTGTTCTAAGCATGATGGAAAGTTACAGGAGGCCTTTGAGTAAGGCATGATCAGATGGAACTTTGGATCAAACACCCCAAACAACTTTAAAATCATTCAAAACTGTTTGTTTGTTTGTTTTCATCCTCACCCAAGGACATTTTTGCATTTATCTTCAGGTAGAGCGGGAGAGAGGGAGGAAGAGAGAGAGAGAAACATTGACATGAGAGAGACACATCAAGTGGCTGCCACCCATACAACCCCAACTGGGGCCAGGGATGAACCACAACCGAGGTACGTGCCCTTAGCAGGAACCAAACCCAGGACTCTCTGGTCTGTGGGCTGACGCTCTAACCGCTGAGCCAAACCAGCCAGGGCTCAGGTGAAAACTTTTGATTCCAAAGTTGAATAGATGTTTAGGGAACCCTTTCCTGTAATAGCACATCTAAGAGTGATGGACATACAAGTGTACATTGAGCTGGCAGAAATTTAGGAAATTCCTTGGAGACTAAAAACAGAAGTCCAGAGGGTGATTAAGCACTGAAGTAGCATTTGCTATGGGATTATGTGCCAATTCCTGGTGATTTATAATCTTCACTTTAAACAGTCTTTCACCCAAAGGATGGAGGCAAATCCCGCAATATAAGCAAAGTAAGACACTAGATCATGAGACTTATAGTTGACACCTCATTGGTTAAAAGCAGAGAAGAAGCATCCTACAGAGGAATTGTGAAGATAGATGCCTACTTAGGTTAAGGCCTTAGGTGATATGTTAAAGTATAAAGAGTCCCGCTGAGAATTCCTAAATATAATACTACAGTCATAGATTTGGGACCATAATTCATAAAAACTTTGTGAATTAAGAGAAGAAAGAGGAGGAAGGAAGGAAGGGAGAAAGGAAGGAAGGGATGGAGGGAAGGAGGGAGGGAGGGAGGGAGGGAGGGAGGAAGGAAGGAAGGAAGGAAGGAAGGAAGGAAGGAAGGAAGGAAGGAAGGAAAGAAGGGGAAGAGAAAGGGGAAGGAAGGAAAAGGAAGAAAAGAAAATGTCAAGTAATATGGGGTCAAGAGTTTTCCTGGAAGCCTACCTCTGCCAACACAGATCCTTTTAGGAATAATGCATTTTAAAAATTGGCATCAAAAACATCTCACCGATAAACTTTGCAAATAACATGAGATCACCATAAAAAATCAATAAATGCATAAGGAAATAAGCCGCCATGAGTGGCTTATTATCTCTTGATAATAAAACTATCAATTATAGAAACAGCTGACCAAAAAGTCTACTTATATTCAAAGTATCAGCTACAGAACATAAAAATATTTGAATGAATGTTTAACTAGATGAAAGATGGTATTGAAGAGAAATGAAATCACATGTTCACATGAAGATTTGCACACAGTATTCATAGCAGTCATACATAATAGCAAAAGAGTGGAAACAACCCAAATGTCCATCAGCTGGAGAATGTATTTAACAAAATATGGTTTATCCACACAATGGAATACCACTCTAAAATACAGACAAATAAAGTATTGACAAAACAAGATGGATGGATCTCAAAATGTCTGCTAACTGAAAGAAATAATGTGCAAAAGACTAAGTACCATAGGATTGCATTTATATTAAATTCTGGAAAAGGTAAAACTATAGGTGCAGAAAGGAGACATGTGGTTGCCTGAGGAAGGGATTGAACGCAAATTGGTATAAGAAATTCTTTGAGGTGATCAAAGTATTCTGAAGCATGTTAGAGTATTGTTTGCATGACTGAACACATTTACCTAAACTCATTGAACTGTATACTTAAAATGGATTCATTTATTATATTTAAATCAAAAAACAAAGTTGTAAAGGTGCTAAAAATAAAACAAGATGCTAGACTATTATAAACAGCAATGTGTCAACAGGTTTGAAATGTGTATAAAATGGACTGTGAACATTGCCAAACCCAATCCTAGTGAGATAGAAAACTGGAATGGTCCTATCACTATTAATAAAAATCAGTCAGTAGTTACAAACCTTTCTTTTTTTTAAAAAAAATATGCTTTTATTGATTTTTTAGGAGAGATAGAAACATCGATGTGAGAGACACCAGGACCTCAGTCCATGGGACAACACTCCACCCACTGGCTGGGCGCAAACCTGAAAGAGTGCATACGATCTAAACAGTTTTACAGGTGAGTTCTAGCAAACATTCAAGGAACAGATCATTTCAGCCTTAAACAAACTATTCAGAAAATAGGGGGAAAAAAGGTGGAAGGAGAGACACTCTCCAATTTGTTTTAGAGGCCTATATAAAACCTTAATAGAGAAAACTGACAAAAATAAGAGAAAGGAACATTATCTTTCTATCTCATTCATGAACATAGATACAAAAAAAATAAATCCTAAGCAATATATTAGCAAACCCAATTAAGCAAGGTATAAAAAATGTAAGTCATAACTTGGGTTTGGGGCCTATTCCCAAAATGCAAATTTAGTTCAAATTTACAAAAATCAATTATTATACTTCACCACATCAACCAGTGAAAGGAGAAAAATACATGTGATTATTGTAATAGATCAGAAAAGGATTCAGTAACATTTAGCAACCACCCATGACAGAGTCTCTTAGCAAACCAAGAATGGGGAGGAACAATCTAACCTGATAAGTGGTATTTATAGAAGAGCCAGGTCAGGACAGTAACGCCCTCCATCACCACTTGCGAATATTGGAGATCCTAGCCAGAACAGCAAGAATTTTAAAAAGAAATAAAACATATAAGCATAGATAAATAAGAAACACAACTCACAATTGATATAATTGTCCACATAGCACAAAAGCATCTACAAACAAATTCTTAAAATTAACAAGAGAGTTTAGCAATATTACTGTATATAAGATCAATATATAAAAGTCAATTGCAAATCTAGTTACCAGCCATAAGCGGGTAGAAAATTTATATTTTTAAAAGATACCACTATACTAGCTACTAAAATATAAGGTATTGAGGAACAAATGCTACAAAAGATGTGTAAAGCTTTATGTAGAAAATTATAAAACCTATTTAAAGGATATGTATTAAGTGCCAGCACTCTGCTAGGTAGTAGAACATCAAAGGCTAGTAGAACATAATGCCCCTACTCTCCAACACCAACAGGCTTGTGCAAAAACCGGTGCCCAAGCAAATGGATGCCATCCATGTGGGATAAGGGCAATGGAGGTGTATTTAGACAAAATGACAGGGATGATTCACATTTGGGAGTGTCAGAAAGGTGTCGTTCAAAGTTGGAGACACGTGTGCATGCTCTTAAGGGTGAGCAGGGAATTTTCCAGGAGACCACGGAGGGAGTAAGAAATGCTTGCAAAGCGGAGAGAACAGGATGGGAATAGGAAGAGGCATGGGATTTTCCAAGAAGCCTACTCTCCACCACCATACCAGTTTAACAAGGATTTGCTGAAAATGCCATCAATTGCCCCACCTCTGGCCTCTTGGGCTGTCATATACATCCTATCTTGCTGTTCCCTCCAACTCTACCTATTAAACTGTTCCCTGGACCTGAAGGTCCTATTCAAATTTCTTTCCCATCTCCCACCCCACCTCACTGTGATCCATCTCTCTGCTCTGTTCTGATAGTACCTCGTATCTCCCAATTTTAATGAAATGCCGGCTGCATTCTTCTGTTTACCAAAAAGCTATTAAAGTTTTTCTACTAGCTTTGCAAAATATCAAGCTGATCATTGAGTGGGCACTCCACATATGTGTTTTATTTATTTTTAAAAATAATTTTATTGATTTTTAGTAGGAGAGGAAGGGAGAGGGAGAGAGAAAGAGAAACATCAATGTGAGATGAGAGTGGAACATCAATCGGCTGCCTTCTGCATTCCCCCTACCAGGGAATGAGCCCACAACCCCAGCAGGAATTGAACCAGCAACCTTTTAGTTCACAGGACAATGCCCAACCAACTGAGCCACACCAGCCAAGGCTCCACATATGTGTTTTAAACAGACTGTTGCCCAGTCTGTGTTGCTCAGTGGTTGAGCGTCGACCCATGCACCAAGAGGTCACTGGTTCGATTCCCAGTCAGGGCACATGCCCAGGTTGTGGGCCTGATCCATAGTGGGGGGCATGCAGGAGACGGCTAATCGATGTTCTCTCTCATCAATGTTTCTATCTCTCTCTCCCTCTCCCTAAAAAAATCAATAAAGGGAAAAAATAAAAATAAAAACATAAACAGACTGTCATCGCTCACTATGAGGGCTTCTATAGAGCTGTTCCTCGCAGTACATTGTGATCTTAAGGAAATCTGCATTGTTGTTGGTTTCATTTTATTGCACGGCGTCACAGTAAATGACCTTTTTCTAACCCAAAGGGAAACCAAAAGACAAAATCTATAACACTTGGCTTCTCAGATAAACTCCACCCTGTGTGCTTCAAGACAACATGAGTTTCCCACCGTCTCTCACCTCACTCTCCGCTCTAACCAAAATCCCCTGTGTGGGAATACAGACAAGTTGTTGACTGGGGCTTCACTCTCCTGGTTAAAAGGCTAGTTTGCACATCAGGTTGCTATACCGATGCACCACAGAGCAGGTAGATTTGGACATGCATGGGGGAAAGTTCTGATATTTCTTGCTGCTAAACATTTTCTACATCATTTTTAAAGTTAATAATGTTGTACAATTCAGAGTAGGTGATGCTGTTTCCGTTCAGGTTCAGAGGAAGTATGCAAGTATGGAGTACTAGAGAGAACACTGGACTTGAACTTACTAGGAATTTACTGCTGGGGCAATCTCTCAAGTCTTTAGAGCCTCAGTTTCTTCATCTTCAAGGAGGTGACAGCATCATTTACCTGACCTACGTCATCTGGCTGTTATGAGGATCAAATGTGCCAGTGGCTGTGTTCACACTTTGAGAAGTATACTCCATTCCAATGCCATGTGCTACCATTATTACTAAATTAACCAGCACAACCTGATAACCATCTCCCTTCTCGTGAGCGCAAATTCTTTGAAACTATTGTTATCTGCATGAGAAGAATCAGCTCCTGTGAGGCATGACCAGAAAGTTTACTGAGGACATTGTTTTCAGGCAGCTAAGATCAATACACATGAATTTATTGTCTTCCTTCAGCACCTTTCAGCATCGCCCACAGTCTATCTTTTTTTTATTGAGATATAACTGACATACAATGTGTAAGTTTAATGTATGTAGCATGTTGATTTGACCCATTTATATATTGTAATGTGATTACCACTGTAGCTTTAGCTAATACCTCTGTCACACCACATAGTATTTCTTTCTGTAGTGAGAACATTTAAGATCTGGGCTCTTACAAACGTTGAAGTATTTAATACAGTCTTGTTAACTATAATCACAATGCTGTGCATTAGAGCCCCAGAACTTACTCATCTTCTAGCTTCAAGTGTGTCACCTTTGACCCATATCTCCCTAATTCCCCACACCCCAGCCCCTGGTCACCCCCATTCGACTTCCTATTTCTACAAGTTGGGCTTTTTAAGATTCCACATGTAAGTAATAATCATACAGTATTTGTCTTTCTGTATCCAACTTATCACTTAAAACAAAGCCCTCAAGTTCCATCCATGTTGTCACAAATGGCAGCATCCCTTCCTTCTCATGGCTGATTAATATTCAATTGTATGTGATTATGTATATATACATCTTCTTTGTCCATTTATCTATTGACAAACACTTAAGATGTTTCCATATCTTGGCTATTGTAAAAAAAAAAAAATCTGCAATAAACATGAGAGTGCAGCCTGGCCAGTGTGGCTCAGTGGATTGAGTGCCGTCCCATGGACTGAGGTTTGATTCCCCGTTGGGGCACATGCCCGGGTTTCAGGCAGGATCCCCAATGGGGGCATGCAGGAGGCAGCCAATCGATGTTTCTCTCTCACATCAATGTTCCTATCTCTCTCTTCCTCTCTCTCTAAAAAAAAAAAATCAATAAAAACATATTTAAAAAAAAACAAAAAACAAGAGAGTACAGATATCTTTTTGATATCCTATTATCATTTCCTTTGGATATATACCCAGAAGTGGGATTGCTAAATCATATTGTAGTTATATTTTTAATTTTTGAGGAACTTCCATATTGTTTTTTGTACTGACTGAACCAATTTACAATACCCACCAACAGTGTACAAGGGTTCCCTTTGCTCCACACCTTTGTCAACATTTGTTATCTTTTCCTTTTTTACGATAGCCATTCTAACAGGTGTGAGGTGATGTCTCATTGTGTATATAATTTGCATTTTTCTGATGATTGGTGATTTGAGGATCTTTTTATGTACCTGTTGGCCATTTGTATGTCTTTAAAAAAATGTTAGTTCCCCTCCTCTATCCATCTTTTAATCAGATTATCTTGGGGTTTTTGTTATTGAATTGTATGAATTCTTTTTTCTTTTTTTTCATTGTTTTTTTTTTCCTTTATAGATATTAGAGAGAGAGAGGAAGGGAGGGAGAGCTAGAAACATCAATGAGAGAGAACATCGATTAGTCGCCTCCTGCATGCCCCCCGCTGGGGATTTGGCCCACAACCTGGGCATGTGCCCTGACCAGGAACCTCTTGGTACATGGGCCGATGCTCAACCACTGAGCCACACCGGTCAGGTGAATTGTATGACTTCTTTATCTATTTTCTATACTAACCCTATCATTTATATGATTTACCAATATTTTCTCCCATTCCACAGGTTGCCTTTTCATTTTGTTGATTGTTTCTTTTGCTATGCAAAAGGTTTTTCATTGACCCATGAACCAGGAGGTCACTGGTTCGATTCCAGGTCAGGGCACATGCCCAGGTTGTGGGCCCAATCCCCAATGGGGAGCATGCAGGAGGCGGCCAATTGACATTCTCTCATTGATGTTTCTCTCTTTCTCCCTCTCCCTCTCCCTTCCTCTCTCTAAAAATCAATAAAGAAAAGAAAATTTTTGGAAAAGAATCAAACTAATACATATAGAGTCACAACTATGAGAGATACTTTTAAGGATAGGACTGTGTTACTATAAGAGTACATAAAGAGGGGATGGAGTGTTTGACCTGTTGAGTGAAGTCAGGGAAAACGTCAGTTGCTATGGGACTTGAAGTATAGGAGTTATCATGATACATGGAGGGGGAGGTAAATGTATTCCAGGCCAAAGGACGACCATCTGCAAAAGTCCTAAGGTGAGAGGAAGAATGCCATGTGCAGAGACCTTAAAGAAGTCCAGAATGCCTGGAAGGCAGGGAGCAAAGAGGAAGTGGGACATTGGATGGGTTGAGAGACATGCAGGGCCCGGACTATGTGGCCATGGTCAAGATTCTGGCCTTCATCCCACGACAATGGGGAAGTCATTGAAGGGAAATGATATAATGATGAGGATACCGTATCCCAGAGATCAGGTGATTATTGGGCAAATTTGTCTTCATCAGGCTTTGTGTCAGCTAGCTGAATCCTCCATTTCCTATCATTATGTTTACAGAGAAGAGTAATTTAATGTTAATTCTTCAATACAAAAAGGGATTTGTACGTTTCTTCCTAGGAGTGCATTATCTAAAAGACACTGAATATAATTCCAGGTAGCATTAAAAAAAATCATCAAACTGTGTCCATTTACCCAATGAATAAATGGTGGCTATTTTGCAGAAGTCATTAGGATAAAAATAAGCCAAATTTGACTTTTGAGTTACATTCACTAATTTAAAAAACAAAATATTGGTCTATCCAAACAATCACATTCTTACCTCAATTGAGAAGATAAAATTCAGTAAAATCCTAAAAGAGGCCAAGGAGAAACTCTTATGTGTATCTAGAGAATATATTTTGTGCAGGAAGGCCAGGAAGAGCAAAGGCCTGAGGTGGGAATGTGCACGAGCAGAGTGAGTGAGCAGAAATCTGGCAGGAAATGTGGGGAGAGAGGTAAATGGGAAACATGTTTTCAAGTGTCCTAGGATATTGTGAGGACCTTGACTTTGTGAGGACCTTGAATCCCTAAGAGAACAATGGAGGGTTTTGAACAGAAAAATAGTATCACCTGACTTTCATTTTAACAGGCTCTCTTTGGCAGCTGTATTGAAAATAGACTGAGGAGAGGCAAGGCTGAAAGCAGGGAGACAGCTAGGAGGCCACTGAATGGTCTGGGCAGGGGATGAGTCGGACTTGGGCCATGGTAGTAGCAATGAAGAAGGTGAGAAATGGGCATAGGCTTTGCCGGCAAATTGGATGAATTAAGGATGACTTCATGGTTTTGTTGTGAAAACTGGAAGCATAAAATGACCATTTCTGAAAGAGGGAAGAGCACTGGAGAGAACATGTTGAATTTGAGATGTCTGCTAGTCTCCACTGTGGAAAACCTTTTTAAAGCTAAATACTGCCTGACTCTCTTAACAAAAAAATTCAGTGTTACAATGTTAACAAAGACTCTGCCCCTTTACTTGGTCTTATCAAAGATTCTGATCATGCAGTCAGATTAAGTCACTACTTCATACTCTCCAATGGCTTTCTACTGAATTTAGAATAAAAATCTGAATTCCTTACCACAATCTCCAAGACCCTTTCTGTACATCTTACCTGCCCAACTTACCTTGTAACACCCTCCTCCTTGTTCATTATACTCCTTCCTTCTGTAGGCGCCTTATTTCTGTGCCTTGGACATGCCAACATCATTTGGTCTAGGGACTTGCTGTTGCTGTTGTCTCTTTCTGGAATACTCTTCCCACTGTTTTTCTTCTGTACCCAAGACTGTGTGGGATCAGTCAGATTGCAGCCCTCTTATCTCCTCAGAAAGTTCTTTTGTAATCACTATCATTATCTTCTTAGTCCTCATCCTCTGACATTGTCCATTCATTTATTTACACATCCATTGATTGTCTCCCCTTCCCTGACCCACGAGGTCTCTTATCTGACTAGTTTGCCACTATATTCTCAGCACCTAGTACAGTTTCTGGCACATATGAGACACTTAGTAAATATTTGTTAAACAATTGAATAGAGGTAGGAAGAAAAGGATGAGGTGGAGAGAGAAAACCCTATTCTCTCTTATAATCATATATTTTGTTATGTTGGCTACAATTTTGCCTCCATTGATGAGTGCATTTTATGTTGCAGACCTTACAAGTTGCAAAGTATTCATGTGGGATTTTGTGTTAATAATACAAAATCAATAGGTCAGACCATCCCTGTTTTACATATGAAAATGAAGTTCATAGGGACCAGGTAACTTCCTTGTACCTATTCTGCTTTAAGTGACAGTCTGACCTGACCTTGAATCCCTATCTCCTGACTTTGAATCTGGTGTTCTTTCCAGGTACCGTGGTGGTAGTTCTCTGTGATACCACGGGCACTGATATTGTCTCAGGAAGCAGCATGGAACCAAATGGGTCAGATAAAATTAGAAGTGGTCTTAAATTCTGCTGACTCGAATCTTCTTCCATTTGTATAACCAAAATCAGATTTATTAATATCTTCTGGCTCTGGTATGTTTAAATAACTTTTTTTAATTTAAAGACCTATTTCTCAGACTGGCTACGGGCGATATAACTGGGAATACAAGACATCTCCCAGAGAACATGCTCCTTTTAAAAATTTTACCTTCCTTTCCAGTCTCTGGGGGCTTTATAATCTTTGAGAAGCCTGAATGAACGTTAGTTCCAGTATGTTCACAAACCACAGCCCTTTCCTCACAGCATTCAGAGCAAGGGGGGGACTGTGGGTCACTTCCACCTGGGATCGGGCGGGGCTGTACAGAGGAGGACCCACCACACACGGGCTCTTCCTGCAAGTCTGCTTCCTGTCAGTCTACCCACGGGCAAATTAGTGCACATTTGACATGGGCAGTGCTTCGAGGGGCGGGGGAGGGTGCTCCTCCCAGGGATTCAGGACTTCCCAGAAGCCTTGAAATTGACATTTTACTTTACAATTTGTCTTTACTTACCTCACTTCCACAAACACGGTGTTCAGAACTGCGTGTAGGTTGGGGGGTGGGGGGTGTTCAGAGATGCAAAATCTAGCCTTGTTCTAAGAAGAGCACAGTTTAGCAGGGAGATATAAAACTTACTGTCAGACAACTATGATGCAAATTAGAATTTGGAATAGATGCAGCCTGGAATGTATGGTTAACAGCTTGCTCCTTGGCATCAGACAGAGTTTGACATGGAGTTTGGGTTGTGACTCTACTGCTTATTAGTTCAGTTGTTTTAGATGAGATACTTAACTTTCCTAAGGCTTGGTTTCCTTATCTGTAGCATTAGGGAAACAATACCTATATGTATTATACACATAATTACACTCATGATATAGTTATGTAAATTGATTAACAGTTTTTGTCACATAGTGATTGATCAATAAATGTTAGCCTTTATAATTATTGTATATCTCTATATATTTTTAGATGGTTTCAATTCTCCTTCTGCTCTTAATAAGTGACTGCATTTTACATCAAGGAAATACTGTGAATAAAATGGTTAAGTGGAGCCCAGCCTGTGTGGCTCAGTGGTTGAGTGTTGACCCACGCATCAGCAGGTCGCAGGTTCAGTTCCGGGTCAGGGCACATGCCGGGGTTGAGGGCTCCATCCCCAGTAGGGGTCACGCAGGAGGCAGCCAATCAATGTTTCTATCTCTGTCTCCCTCTCTCTTACTCTCTCTCTAAAAATCAATAAAAATTTATTTTAAAAAATAAAATTGTTAAGCCCTGGTCAGTTTGTCTCAGTGGTTAGAGCATTGGCCCACAGACCAAAGAGTCACAGGTTTGATTCTGGTCAAGGCCATGTACCTCGGTTGTGTTTCGGTCCCCAGCCCTGGTCAAGGTCCTGTGAGAAGTAACCAATCGATATATCTCTCTCGTATCAATCTCTCTCTCTCTCCCTCCCTCCCTCCCTCCCTCCCTCCCTCCCTCCCTCCCTCCCTCTCTCCCAATTCTGTCTGAAAATAGATGGAAAAATATCCTCAGGTGAGGATTTTAAAATAAATAAATAAATAAAATTGTTAAATGGAGAAAGTTCAGGAAGTATGGAGAAGCGTCCAGTTCCATTTTGTCCAGAGTCTGGGGTATGTGTGGAGGTCTTTAAATATAAAAGAAAAATCTGGAAGCATCAATTACAGTGCAGCGTGAAGAGTTTTGAGTGATACACTGAGGAGTGTATGTAAGTCACCAGGTGTGGGCAGCAGGGAAGGATGGAGCGCTGTTTAAACGGGGCGCTCTGGAGCCACACCCCCCAGTGTCACTGTTTACTGCTGCATGCTGAGCAAAGTATCCAATGTCCCTGTCTCAGTTTCCTCATGTGTCACAATATAACCAACATCATGGGCTTATTGTGAACATTACGAAGTGTTACATGTTCATTACTAGCTGGGAGCCTGGCAACACACCAGAGGAATGGTGGTTATTGTTGTGATTATTATCACAGAACTGAATAGTTGCTTTGCAAGTGGCAGAAGCCAAAAACAGTTCTTTCAGTGTTATTTTATCATTAAAATGGGCATAGCAATACATTTTGAATAAGACAAAATGACATTTGAAAAGCCAATCCCCTTGGCTTTTCTCCAAGTTCCTGACCAGTCATGCAGTTAACTTCCGGCTGGAGGTGACTTGAAGACTTTCTCTATGCAGTGGCCTGTGCGGGTGCAGTTTGCGTGTGAGACATGCCACTGGCAGCTGGTAGTTTGTGATGTATCGATATAGTGTATGTATTAATAGTACATCTGTTCCTGAAATTAGTTTATGTACATTGAATGTTTTAAGCAAAAAGAACCAAGTTTTTCTTTAGAGAAATATTATCATTAATTTATTTTTAAAATGTAAGAGAGCACCACCCCATTTATCATCTTTCTAAATCTACTGTTGGTTTGTTTGTGTGGCAAAGGCTGCATGAACTCTATGTACTAACAGCACGAGGGAAGGCTACCGAAAGGCAAGTCAGACTTCACCTTGACTCTTTTCTTTCTGCTTTCTCAGAAAATCCACAAGTAGTTCAACCTGCCATATTCACGCTCAGTGTGTCAGTTTTCTGTAGGTGCACACACTGGACAGGTGGCCCTAATGCTCTTCATGAAAACGCAAAGTGGATGAGGAATAAATGGAGTGCCACTCGCCTAGAAACACTCAAAGAGCCAAAGTGCTCCCCTCGGATTAGTTCAGACGAGGGTGACAGTTCATCTGCAGTCTCATAGGTGAGTTTTTCTCAGTGGCGTTCAACCAGATCACAAAGGATCATTCCACTGAGTTCTTTGGATTTCAGGGAGATAATGAGTCTCGTGTCAGAAAACCTCCACGGAACATTTTTCAGGAAAAGACACGCAACTAGATCCTGCTACGTCAGGCAAGTCTAGGGCAGAGGCTGAGTGTCAGGGAAGCCCCATCCGTCTCTAACTGTCTCTGACTCGGACTAGAGCAGGGCTGTCACAGCTGAAGACAGGTCCTTTCTTCTCATCTTGTTCTGTCTTGTTTTGCGCTTCCTCCGGGCCTCCCCCCTCGCTCTCTCTTTTCCTTCCCCACTGTGAGTTGGTGTCTCCAATATTGGTAACTCATTTGGTCAGTGACCAGTAGGAACTCAATAGGTTGTTTCTATGACCTGTTATTTAAAGTCAGACCTGCTTGGAGCAATTTCTAACTCTCTTAATATATGGGCCGAGTTAAGGGTATTATAATTCAGATGTATCGGTTGGGGAAGGGATCACCAGCTACATTCAGGATAGTTTATGCTTGAAGATCCATGGTCATCTCGCCATGTCCCACAATGAACCCCCTTTCACTGTCATGTTTATCCCCAAGCCAGCATGTCTGTCCTCCTACCCCACCACTTACGGTGGACTCGTGTCTACCAGCATCACGTATGTATGTAACATATAATGATATATTACAAATAGATACCCCATATCACCTCTCTCCTGTCGTGTAATGTTGGAATCTGGGTGTCAGTAAGCATTTTTTATTATGATAATCCTCAAACAGCTATAAAAATAATGAGGGTAGCATAATGAATGCCCCATCAGGGACTATGACACTTGATTTTTTTTTGTACCTTAGTGAGCCCCAGAATTGTGACTAGCACAAAGCAGGTACTTTGTACAAGTTCACTCATCAAGTTGACTGCCTACTTATCACATTTATTCCTCCTTCAAGAATAAGAAACAACTTTGTATAATTTCACTATTTGGAACCCCTCTTCCGTTTTTTTTCCAGTTCCGAAAGGAATTTACTTATGACGCAAAAGCACCACAAAGCGGAGACAGCACTTTCTGCTAGTAGGACACGTTTCTAGCACTGAGCCTTTACATAGGAACTTGCAGGAATTAAGAAACACTGTGCTGCTCGTTCTCCAGTGGCTCCACCCGACCTTCTCTGTGCCCAGTGGGCTTACCTGTAGGCGGCATCTGCTTGGGTTCCCCAAAGGGAGGCCCCAGCAATTTGCTGTCACAGTTCTGGTAGTGACATTGTCTCCTGTACAGTGGCCCCTCCTTCATGATGTTTGCTGTTGTTCAAAAATGAACTTGATGCAGACCTGTGGCTCTAGAAAATAACAGAATCCTTTTTATTTTTTAAAGAGGACCATTGGGGCATCTTCTGTAGTTTTCTAAAAATGTTATACTTGAGTAGACAGGCTTTTTCCCCCCCTTTTTTCTATTTTAACAGGCTTTTTCCTCTAGTGGAAAAAAAAAGTGTCTTTTATTACAATTTGAAATCATGGCTGTTGGAAGGTACTTGACTCTAGAGATTAAATGTCTCTGAGTGAGGGGAAAAATACATACATCAAGACAAAATTAAAATGCTAATGAAACCTGGAAGCATGTTTTATATTTAGAACTTTAAAAACCAGTTTTTTTAATATAAAAGTTCCAGGCTTTTTCTTGTTCCAGGGATTAAAAAATGGGTTGTTATCTGCCATGTTTTTACTAAATCACCATCACATTGGTTCCCACGTGGGCCTCGGGAACACGTAGGCAGCTGATTATGGGCGTCTCTAGGGCAACACCTGTTGTGTCCTGACCCGTGTATCTGAGGCCTGGGTAGGTCTCTGGAGAAAACCAACCTGGTTGTCAAACGTCTATCCTAACACTCACCACATTATCTGGAAATCACTTTCTTTGAGATTAAGCAAAAACTGGCAATCCAACCAAAAGACCTTCTTCCTCTTTTTGAATGTATTGACTCTTGCCCCAACAAATTTCTGATACTGAGTGAAGAGGCCAAATTACCTTTAACTGTGGGGGAAATGTAGTACCTACAGCTCAGAGTTCAATTCTAAAATCATTTTGCTTCACACAATTGAGGGACATGTAAAACCACCAACATTTAGCAAAGAGGAAACCCTCAATCATAGGATTTTGAGCAAATATAATCCCCAGAGAATGTCAGATGCTTTTACAGATGATAGCATGGATATTTGGATAAACAGGTGACTTGGATGAGGTCATCCAGATGCAGAAGTCGATCTCTAGAAGCAGTTTCTGGGCTCAGACGCAGTCATCAAGGGAGGTATGAATGCTGTGCATGCTGGGCCAGCACTGCACCCATTCTTTGCTCCCACAAATTGTACTGAGATGCTTTCAAGTCATCATTGGATAAAATGGCCACTATGTTGCAATTATCTGGGTTTCAATCCAGGTATTTCAGGTCTAGGTGCCTCTTTTCTTTTTTTTTAATTCTCACCCAAGAATCTGTTTTTATTGATTTAGAGAGAGAGAAACATCGATGTGAAAGAAACAGATTCTATCGGTTGCTTCCCGTATGTACCTCAACTTGGGATCAAACCCACAGCCTAGGTAGGTGCCCTGACTGGGAATCCAACCCACTACCTCTTGGTGTACAGGACGATGCTCCAACCAACTGAGCCACCCGGCCAGGGCTAGATGCCTCCTTTCTTAAACTCCACTCTGTTCTTCACTGATCAGGAATGGCCTGTGAACACAGGTCCAGCATCATTTGGGAAAAAAAGAAAAAAGTGCAATGACAGTTCTTTGCAGGGATACAAACACCATATCCTACATTCTGTTCCTATTATTTGGAGTCTAAAACCAAAGAAATTCTTCAATTACTCTAAACACTGTGACCTTGGCTAAAACAATTTACTTCCTTGAGCCCTTTTGGTTTATTTGTTTTGTTTTATTTTTCATTTGAAAGAAACACAAATGATCAATGAGATTGCAAAGTCTGGTGCTCAGAGAAAATCTGTCCTAACATCTGTTTGAGGTTAATCTTTTTAGGGTTCTGCAATAAGAGTCATCCCTAGGTTAGCTTTTAGGAACAGAAGATAAATTTACATCCACAAGTTCATTATTTCCTGTGCTGAATTTGGAAGGACAATATCAGGAAAGACTAGCATCTGAGACTTCCAAAAAGTCCCCAAGGAGTCTTTTAATAGTGGCAGTCTGTCCTCTGACTTCCCCTGGGGGTGGACGAAGAGGAGTGCCCTCTTGGCAACACTACAAAGGCAGTAAGAAGTCCTTCAAGGTCTAGTGTCCAAAATGGGAAGTTTTGGGGTCATTCATCATGTCCCTAGAGGAAATCATTTTTTACTAGAAACTTTAGGAAATTAGTATGATTGCATGCAACAAAAATGAGCCATTAGTGGATTATATGTTAGGTCAGTTAGAGGCTCAGATAATAGATGTGATCACATCTTCCATACAGAACTTGATTTATGAATAGGCAGTAGTGAGAAATCAGAATATGCAAAGTGAACAATGTGGCTATAAATTTTGCTTTTTGTAAACTAATATGTAGATCATAATCATTAAGATTTGGGGGGGTCTCACTTATCAGTCTATTTTTGTACTGATTTATATATCTATCTGAATCTCTACTAGATTGTGAGTTCTTAGAAGAAAGGTGTGTGTGCATTATTTACCCTGATATCCCGTAAAGAACAATATTGAACGATCAAATTTGAGGAATTGTTTTTATTCTAAAACACTCCTGCCACCACCACAATAGAGGGGCCTCCATTTATAGAACTGTGAGAAAAAGCTCTTTACAAATGTTCTCGAACCATGAGACTAATCACTTTGTCTGCTAGTTCAGTTGAGGATTCCCATGGCTAGTGAACCACTAAGACAAATGCTTATTTCAAGTTTGCAAAGCCTAAAATAATTTCCAACAATACTTTCTCTTCTTTTTATCCCGTGGAGTAATCAGCAGAGGTTTAGATGTATTTTCTTGTTAGACTTTGGGAGTCAGCTTCTCGTGATGCAGGGTTTGGGACCAACTTCACCTGGGATGACACAGCATCATGTATCAGCCCCCACCCCCACCCAGGCTGAAGGGGCTACAGAGACCTAGATTACCTGAGCTGTTTACATCATCTGTAACCATATTTCCCCTTGACTATATGTGCATCCACTTAATTCACAGAGTTATTCTCAAGTGTTTCAATTTCACCAACATTTATACTCTTTATTCTTTTATGCATCAAATGTATGTACAATATTTTTATGTGCAAGAAGACACAATGCTACATCTAGGAATGCTAAACTGAGTAAGATCCTGACACAGTGGCCAGTGAGACTGGAGAACTGCTGCATAGACCGTGTCCTGCATATGCTGGACCTTCCGTGAGCATCGACACACCGTAGTACCTGGCTTCAAATCTAGCAAATGAGTAAGATCGGGGTCATGGTTTGATTACAGGCATTTATCATGTTATTCAGGGCAGTTATTAGAAAATTATATATTGAACACTTTAAATATACCCTTAAAATGCAAGTATAAAAGATTCTAAGAAATCTTGTGCTCAAGGACCTTTCATTCAGCTGGGGAGACAATGCCTAGTAGAGTTAAATGTATAACCAATGTGTCGTGTGATTAAAGCATTAAATAACACAGGAGATGGTACACGATTATATACAGTTACCATGAAACTGAAACGAACTTTAAGTGCAATATGCACGTTCATAGGAGGCAGAGATCACAACTGCTGCAGGTCCTGGTGTCCTTCCTTCACTGACACGTACACTTCAATTCAAGCGGGGTGGGGAGGGAAATAGGGAAATTACTTATGGTTCTTGAATTCTTACTCCTTTCAGGCTTTCTACAGATATGGAATTTTTACACTTGATCTCATTTCCTCTGTACAATGACATGAAGTCAAAGTTATTATATCCCTTTTAGAGAAAAGGAAATAGAAGCAAGATTTAGTCACTTACCTGCAGAGAGAGGACTATACGTAAGTGATGAAGCTGGACTCAAATCCAGGTCTCTCTGCCCCAAACCGTGCTCTTGTACCAGACCTCACTCCTCCCTGAAGGCTTCTGGTGAGCCGTAGAAGAAGGTAGTAACCATGTCACTGTGAGAACAGTCAGTGGGGTAGCAAGTTAGACGTGAACATAGGTGCTGCCTGGTCAGTATCGAACTGAGATGCTCCCCTGAGCAAGGTGCGTCCTGTCTCCTTTCCACAGCCCCTGCAGGGTTTTGATGCCATTTTATTTTTTGTTGTTGTTGTTAATCCTCACCTGAGGATATTTTTCCATTGATTTTTAGATAGTGTGGACGGGAAGGAGGGAGGAAGGGATGGAGAGAGAGAGGGGGAAAGGTATATGCCCTTGACCGGGAATCAAACCCTTGACCCTTCACTCCGAGGGCTGACACTCCTACCACTGAGCCAAACCGACCAGGGCTTGATGCCATTTTTAAATGTAGGGGACTCAGACAATTTACAGAACAAGTAGCTGGATGCCAGATGTGCCCACTTGTAGACCTTGTAACAAACCCCCTCTATATACCCAAAGACTGTCCATTTGAATTGTGCTCATCTACGTGACTAAAAAATTAGTATTTTTGTTTGAATTCATCCTTTAAAGTGTGCCTTCCCTTGAAGAGAAAGATGTGTTTTCTTAGCATGTGTAGTGTAACATGCTTTGCACTCAGTGGTTGCCTAATAAATATTTGATATTTGCAGAGTAGGTGGTGGTGATGGTACCCTGAATTGCTTTCTTTCAAGTCAAGACCCTGGGGCTTTTCCAGTTAAACAGAACACAAAGGTGTCCTGTCGAAAGCTAGAGAAAACCCAAAGCCAAACTTTTTTTGTAGCACCCTATTTTCTGTTTGGGATGCCTTGCTCAGAGTAGTTTAGTGGTTCAACTGTTTTATGTTATGTTTTAATGTTCAATACTGTATTGTCAAGGTGATAAATCAGAGGGACAGGAGTTTACAAATCAGTCCCTAGGGACTTTGCATTCCATCTTTCCAGCCAGCGTGAAGTGATTGGCATCTCTTAAGATAACTAGTTCAAAAGCTGAGAAAACTTTGGCACAAAAAAGGGGAACTATGAGCCAGGGCATCAGTGGCCAGTGAGTAGATTGGCCCCACTGCATTCGCTCAGCTCATGTCTGAGGAAACAAGAAGAAATCCTGAGTCCTAAGGCTGGATGTGGGCAACCTCTCCTGTGGCTCCACGCACGGTATTCATCTAACAGGGTCTTGGCTGTGGTCTAGGAAGCACCCAGGAATGAGCTGGTGTGTGCTCACTGACAGCATGCAGGACTTGACCGGGAGAGAACTCAACTATGCATGGCCTCTGAGCAGCAGGGAGGGGCCCCGCTCTCTCCCAAGGAAAAAGAGATTTAAAAGAAAATCCCAAGGAGATGGATGAACAGAGAAAGAACATCACGATCTGAAGGAGCAGTTCCCGGGACTTGTCTGGATCCATTGAAAGGGTCAAGGAGTTCAGTCCTCTTTCAGGAAGAGCCAGACACAGTAAAGCACAAAATCCTTCTTACCCTTCAGAGCAAGGAATAAAGTTATTTATTGCTCACCTCCCTCCCAAACTAAGCAAAGTACAAGGTCAAGAAAAAATTTTTTATTTTTTTATTTTTTATTTATTTATTTTTCTTTTTTTAAAAATTTTATTGTTGAATGTATTACAGATGTTCCTCATTTTTCCCCCATTGTCCCCCTCCTCCCCATTTCCGCCCCCATCTTGCTTTTCCCCACACTGTTGTCTGTGTCCATTAGTTATGCATATATACATATAAGTTCTTTGGTTTATTTCTTCCCACCCCCAACCCCCCTTCCCTTTGAGGTTTGTCAGTCTAACAACCAATTTATATTTCTTAATCCCTTCACCTTTTTCACCCCTCCCCCCAGCCCCTACCCATCTGGTAACCAACAAAAGTTCTCTGTATCTATGAGAATGTTTCTGTTCTTCTTGTTCATTTTGTTTGTAGATTCAATTGTTGATAGATATGTATTTATTGCCATTTTGTTTGTTCATATTTTTTTATCTTTTTCTTCAAGAAGACCCTTCAACATTTCATATAATAATGGTTTGGTGGTGATGAACTCCTTTAGCTTTTCCTTGTCTGGGAAACTCTTTATATGGCCATCGATTCGAAATGACAGCTTTGCAGGATAGAGTAATCTTGGTTGTAGGTTCTTGCTTTTCATCACTGTGAATATTTCTTGCCACTCCCTTCTGGCCTGCAAAGTTTCTTTTGAGAAATCTGCTGACAGTCTTATGGGAACTCCCCTGTAGGTTACAAACTGCTTTTCTCTTGCTGCTTTTAAGATTCTCTCTTTGTCTTGAACCTTTTGCATTTTGATGATGATGTGTCTTGGTGTGGGCCTCTTGGGGTTCATCTTGTTTGGGACTCTTTGTGCTTCCTGGACTTGTATGTCTGTTTCCTTCACCAAGTTAGGGAAGTTTTCTGCCATTATTGTTTCAAATAGGTTTTCGATTTGTTGTTCTCTCTCTTCTCCTTCTGGCACCCCCAAGATGCGAATGTTGGCACGCTTGAAGTTGTCCCAGAGGCTCCTTACACTATCCTCATTTCTTTGGATTCTTTTTTCTTTTTGCTGTTCTGATTGGGTGTTTTTTGCTTCCTTATATTCCAAATCGATGGTTTGCTTCTTGGATTTACCTACTCTACTATTGAATCTGTGTAAACTATTCTTTATTTCAGTTAGTGCCTCCTTCATATCTGACTGGTCCTTTTTTATGCTCTTGAGGCCCTCTCTAAGTTCACTGAGGTTCTCACTAAGTCCATTGAGCATCCTTATAAGCAGTATTTTGAACTCAGCATCTGTTAGGTTGCTTAACTCCATTTCACTTAGTTCTTTTCCTGGAGTTTTGTTCTGTTCTTTCATTTGGGACCTGTTTCTTTGTCTCCTCATTTTGGCTGCCTCCCTCTGTTTGTTCCTATGTATTACTTAGCATGAGACCAGATGCTGCTTGTTTGAATGATTTTAGGAAAAGCTGAAGCAGGCTCCAAGACAGGCCAATCCTATGGTGAAGCAACTGGCAACAGCTTGGGTGGGCCTGAAAGTTGGGTGGGGCGGGGCCTCAGGGAATCACCAGGGAGGGGCCAACAGTGTGAGCCAGGTTGCTGGAGTCTCAGATATGGCGGCGTCTGCCGGCTCAGGAAGGGCTCACCAAAGGAACAAAAGCCTCTGTTAGCACGTCTGTCCAGGAGAAAGCTGCCTCTCCAGCCCTCGCTCCAATGCCAAACAACTCAGTTCTTCCCCATATGACTCTGGTGCCTTTCAGGCTGCCTCCCCCACGCTGGAGCCGGGAGGGTGGGAGTCCGAGTAAGTCCGTGCGCGGGCCCTTTAAGAGGAGCTGCGGGGGCTCCAGCCGCCTCAGCCTCAGTTCCCGCTGGTTTTTCCAGCCAGAAGTTATGGGGACTTCTCTTCCTGGCACTGGAACCCTGAGCTGGGCACCTGGTGTGGGACGGGGACCACTCAGCCCTCTGGGAGGACCTTCCCAGCCGAGGTATCCCAATTTTTATCCGCCACACGTGGGTGTGGGACCAGCCTGTCGCGTCCCCGCCCCTCCTACCAGTCTCGATGCGGCTTCTTCTTTAATCTCGTAGTTGTAGGGCTTCCATTCAGCTTGATTTCAGGTGGTTTTGAATGATGGTTGTTCTGTAGTTTAGTTGTAACTTTGATGTGGTTGTGAGAGGACGCGATACCGCGGTTACCTGCGCCGCCATCTTGACCAGAAGTAAGAAAAAATTTTTTAAAAAAGCTATATGCTCATTTGGCCACAACCACAAGCATATAATTGAGGTAGCATACTGAAAAAGATGATTGCCTATTTCTTTTTTTTTCTTTTTTAAGCTTGGTTTTTGCCTTGACAGTTTTACATAAAATGTCTTATCTTTGAGTCTGTATTTACTTTGATGAAAGAGACCATTATGTTATGCTAAGAAAATGACTTATTCTACTGGTATTATTTCTTTTTTTAAATTTTTTTATTATTGAAAGGATTACAGATGTCCTCCCTCTCCCCCCTCCCCCCCAATGATCCCTTCCTTCCCAGCGCACCCTGCTACTGCTTTCCCCAAACGAATGTCTGTGTCCATTGGTTGTACATATATGCATCTAAGTTCTTTGGTCTATCCACCCCCCCCCCCCCCCGCTCAGGTATTATTTCTTAAGAAACGATTAATACCACTTTTTATAAACGGATAAAATTAACTCATAGACTGGCAGCTTTTGTTGAAATTCTCTCTCTTTTCTCCTTCCTGAGCTTTGTCTAGTCACTGACTGTAACTTGTAAACATCCGTCTAGAACTGATGAAACGTCTCTGTTTGGGTCCCAATCAGCTCAGCGACAGAGACTGTCATGCTTAGGAGCTGAGTATCACTGATGTAAGGTACAAAGTAACAAACTAAAGTATCCTAGAGGGAAAAGCTCACAGGCAAATCCCCCTAAAGATTCCCTTCACACAAAGCTGAGACTCTAGGAGACAAATGTTAAAGGAAAATAATTACTAGAAAAAAAACTTGTACATGTGATTAAAACACTCAATGTACTGAAAGTAGGGAGCTTTCTTCAAGGATTAGTTTGAAACATAGTGTGCCAGAGGCTCCCCTAAGTGTCCTCAATCCTGCCTGCTCCTTCTCTGCCTCCATAAAGGATAGAATTTGCCCCGACATATTACCTCACTCTTTTTACCTCTGCAGAAATTCTTTCATCCAGAGATTTCAAAGTGTTTACAAATGTAAATGAACAAACCTCATCATCACTTCTCTCCACAGACAAGGGTTCACTTAAGTAACACAGAAATTTACCTAAATGGCCTACTCACGGTCACCTGAGAAATCCTTTCTGTGATATTTAAAGTGTGAAAATATGCCCTGACCAGGTACCTCAATTGGTTAGAGCATCAGTCCAATACACCAAGGTTGTGGGTTCGATCCCCAATCAGAGCATATACAAGAATCAACCAATGAATGCATAAATAAGTGGAACAGCAAACCAATGTTTCTATCTCTCTCTCTCTCTCTCCTTCCCTGTCTCTAATAAAAATTAAACAAATAAAAATTAATAAAATAAAAATAAAGTGTAAAAATACCCTGCAGCCTCCTTGCAGATCTAAATGCACTGCATCCTTCGGCAAGTCCCACTGGAGGGACGATCATCGTCTCTAATCGGTAAGGCAAGGCTCCTACCAGGTGGCCTCTCCTCAGCCTCACCGAGCACCCATACACCTGGAACCTCAGGCTTCACCCCTCCTCTTGCCTATCTTATCTGCCCCAAAAGCTGAGTGAGGATAGAACATGACCATTTTTTAAGATTTTTAAAATAAATCAGTTTGATTAAATAGTTGGCCATATTTTCTCTTGTTCCACCAAACTCTTCTGTTAACCCAGTGAACACATATTTATTGAACACTTATTTTGCTGCCACTGTGTACTAGACACAGGGAACATCACAGCCGTGCTCCTCCCCTCATGGGAAGGACAGACAGTGAACAAGAATCAGCTGCCCTGTGGTCAGTGCTATGAGGACGACAAACGTGATGAGCTGGGTGAGGTGTGTACGAGTGGATGGGTCAGGGAAGCCCTCTCCAGGCAGGTGAGATCTGAACTGAGACCTGGATCATGAGAATGTCAGGCTTCATTTTTATGTTTTATTTCATTTTTTTTAATTTTTATTTTTTTTATCTTGCAGATTTTCATTTCTAATAAAGTAAATATCAACCTTTAATATTCCACATAAACAAAAAAGCTCTTTGTGGCTCCTTTTAATTTTTTCAGAGTAAAAGGGCCACGAGACCAAAAGTGAGAAAAGCACTGGTTTATCCCCAGCCACAGCTGGTCCATGTCTTGCTCTGACGTCATAAGGCACCCTTGTGAGGGAATTGCAGACCTCTCCTATATAAGGCCCTGGCTCTGGACACTGAGCTGTGGTGAGTTGTGGAGTTGGAGTAGTGGCTTGATCTGTGGTGAATTGTTGGACGTGGATTAGTGAACTGACCTTTGGCGACCTCTTGGACTTCGATTAGTGGCTTGCGTTTTGGATTTTTGAATTGTTGGACGTGGACTAGTGAACTGACCTTTGGCGACCTCTTGGACTTCGATTAGTGGCTTGCGTTTTGGATTTTTGAATTGTTGGACGTGGACTAGTGAACTGACCTTTGGCGACCTCTTGGACTTTGATTAGTGGCTTGCGTTTTGGATTTTTGAATTGTTGGACGTGGACTAGTGAACTGACCTTTGGCGACCTCTTGGACTTCGATTAGTGGCTTGCGTTTTGGATTTTGGCGTTTCGTTTGAAAGTCACCATGTCTGGTAACTTAGGCGCCCTCCCTGACATCGAGGAGTGCCGTGTTGGCGATTACGTCCTCCTGGGCACCGTTGGCCGGGGTTTCTTTGCCCAGGTGAAGCTGGCCCATCATATTCCAACAGGCAAACATGTAGCAGTAAAGGTGATCTCAAGGCAGGGCTCCTCTAAAGAGTTAGAAGAAGTTCACAGTCTCAAGAGCTTAAATCACCCCAATATAATACAACTATTTGAAGTGATTACTACCGAGAACAAAGTCTATCTGTTCATGGAGTATGTTGTTGGAGGTAGCTTACATGATCACTTGATGGCCCATGGACGAATGACAGAGGCAGAAGCCCGACCCCTGTTTCGACAACTGACATCAGCGGTCCAGTACTGCCACCAGCAGGGCATCGTCCATAGAGATCTAAAGCCACAAAACATCCTCCTGGACAATGGCGTGACTATAAAAGTAGCAGACTTCGGGCTGAGTTCAGAATTTACAGACAAGAACATGACCACCTTCTGCGGCACCGTTACCTACATGGCCCCGGAGGTCGTGCAGCGCCAGCCCTATTATGGCCCGAAGGTGGACGTATGGAGCCTGGGGGTGATTCTGTACAGGATGCTGACCAGGGGCCTGCCATTTCTGGGGATAACTTTTGAAGAAACGAAAGAACAAATCGTGAGTGGGGACTTCTTTGTAACATACTTTGTATCTCCAGAATGTCAGAATCTTTTTAAAAAGTTACTAACGGTCAATCCCAGCGAAAGACCAACGCTGGAAGAGATTATGAAAGATCCATGGGTCAACATGGGTGAGGAGGAGCAACTGAGGCCGTACATCGAGCCATCCTGGGGTGACCTGGACCCCCAGGTAACAGACATGATGAAGAACCTCGGCTTTGACCCAGAGGAGGTCCAGGACTCTGTCACACAAAGAACATTTAACAATATTATGGGGACATACCGGATACTGGCTTCAACGAAGACCAAAATGAAGGGCCGCACGATCAGAGTAAGACCCTGCCCCACCGCTGACCCCACCTGCAGTGCTACCTCCAGCCAAGAGGCTCTGCCATCGGGCCACAGTAACAAAGACCCTGCTGGTGGCCCAGCAAGCCCAGAATCAAAGATGTCCTCTTCTGACTGCAGTGCTACCTCAGGGCAAGAGGTTCTGCCATCGGGCCAGAGTAACAAAGACCCTGCTGGTGGCCCAGCGAGCCCAAGGGCAAAGCTGCCCACCCTCCCACCCAGTGAGGAAGGGAAGAACAGAACTCCCTCAGCCAGCTCTGAAGCAGGGACCACCAGTCCCCCACTTGGCCCAGAGTCCACGACTGCCACTCCCGGCCCAGCCCTCCAGCATGGCCCTGGGGACGCGCACACCACCCGCAGCAGCAGCCGTGGAGCTGAAGGAGTGGCTCATGAAACCAGCCTCCAAGATGAGCACCTGGATGATGAGGTCCCAGCCTCTTCCCCTAGACACAGCACGAGCTGGCAGAAGTTGGCTAGGAGGGTCGTCGGGTTTTTCCTGAAATGCACCTGCCTCAGGCCATCCACCAAAAAACAACTAAAAAGGAACAAAGTCAAGCCAGCATAACTTTAAAAATCGTGGATGGCCTAGGCAGGGCCATACTCAAAAGATGCTGAGGAGGTCAACCATGAAAGTGCCAGGGTCTAGGGAGGCCAACCACACATTCAGAAGAAGTTCCAGAGGCTGGACGGAAACATCCAGGTAACAGCAGTGCAAGAAACACGCTGTTGTGCAACACGGGAGGACTTGGATCAGCGGACAAGAGCTGTGCAGACCAAAGAGGTGTTTTCTGCTCCGAATTTATAGTAGGAGGGTATCCAGCATCTCCACAGTTGTCACAAGCCTGAGCTGAGTTCCAGCCCCTCCACAGTTGTCAGAAGCCTGTGCTGAGTCCCAGTGCCCCCAGGGTTGTCCGAAGCGTATGCTGACTTCCAGCACCTCCAGGGTTCTCCGAAGCATGTGCTGAGTCCCGGCGCCTCCACAGTTGTCCAAAGGTGTGCTGAGTTCCAGCGCCTCCAATGTTGTCCAAAGCATATGCTGAGTCCCAGCACCTCCACAGGAGTCAGAAGTGTGTGCTGAGTGCCAGCGCCACCTCATTGTCAGAAGCGTGTGCTGAGTTCCCGGGCCGCCAGGATTGCCTGAAGCGTGTGCTGAGTTACAGAACTCCTCGGTAGCGAGAAGCATGTGCTGAGTCCCAGTGCCTTCACCGTTGTCTGAAGTGTGTGCTGAGTCTCAGCGCCTCCACGGTTGTCCACAGCGTGTGCTGAGTTCCGGCGCCTCCAATGTTGTCTGAAGCATGTGCTGAGTCCCAGCGCCTCCAATGTTTTCCGATGCGTGTGCTGAGTTCCAGCGCCTCCACGGTTGTCCACAGCATGTGCTGAGTTCCGGCGCCTCCAGGGTTGTCCAAAGTGTGTGCTGAGTCCCAGCGCCTCCAATGTTGTCCAAAGCGTGTGCTGAGTCCCAGAGCCTCCAATGTTGTCCAAAGTGTGTGCTGAGTCCCAGCGCCTCCAATGTTGTCCAAAGTGTGTGCTGAGTTCCAGCGCCTCCAATGTTGTCCGAAGCGTGTGCTGAGTCCCAGCGCCTCCAATGTTGTCCAAAGTGTGTGCTGAGTTCCAGCGCCTCCAATGTTGTCCACAGCGTGTGCTGAGTTCCGGCGCCTCCAGGGTTGTCCAAAGTGTGTGCTGAGTCCCAGCACCTCCAATGTTGTCCAAAGTGTGTGCTGAGTTCCAGCGCCTCCAATGTTGTCCAAAGCGTGTGCTGAGTCCCAGCGCCTCCAATGTTGTCCAAAGTGTGTGCTGAGTTCCAGCGCCTCCAATGTTGTCTGAAGCGTGTGCTGAGTCCCAGCGCCTCCAATGTTGTCCAAAGTGTGTGCTGAGTTCCAGCGCCTCCAATGTTGTCCACAGCGTGTGCTGAGTTCCGGCGCCTCCAGGGTTGTCCAAAGTGTGTGCTGAGTCCCAGCGCCTCCAATGTTGTCCAAAGCGTGTGCTGAGTCCCAGCGCCTCCAATGTTGTCCAAAGTGTGTGCTGAGTTCCAGCGCCTCCAATGTTGTCCGAAGCGTGTGCTGAGTCCCAGCGCCTCCAATGTTGTCCAAAGTGTGTGCTGAGTCCCAGCGCCTCCAATGTTGTCCAAAGTGTGTGCTGAGTCCCAGCGCCTCCAATGTTGTCCGAAGCGTGTGCTGAGTCCCAGCGCCTCCTCAGTAGCCAGAAGCCTGTGCTGAGTCCCAGTGCCTCCTTGGGATTCAGAAGCACGTGCTGAGTTCCCAGGCCACCAGGGTTGCCCGAAGCGTGTGCTGAATTCCGGAACTCCTCAGTAGCGAGAAGCGTGTGCTGAGTCCCAGCGCCTCCAATGTTGTCCGAAGCGTGTGCTGAGTCCCAGCGCCTCCAATGTTGTCCGAAGCGTGTGCTGAGTTCCGGAACTCCTGTGTAGTGAAAAGCGTGTGCTGAATCCCAGCGCCTCCAATGTTTTCCGAAGCGTGTGCTGAGTCCCAGCGCCTCCAATGTTGTCCAAAGCGTGTGCTGAGTCCCAGTGCCTCCACGGTTGTCCGAAAGGTGTGCTGAGTCCCAGTGCCTCCAATGTTGTCCGAAGCGTGTGCTGAGTCCCAGCGCCTCCAATGTTGTCCGAAGCGTGTGCTGAGTTCCGGAACTCCTGTGTAGTGAAAAGCGTGTGCTGAGTCCCAGCGCCTCCAATGTTTTCCGAAGCGTGTGCTGAGTTCCAGCGCCTCCAATGTTGTCTGAAGTGGGTGCTGAGTCCCAGCGCCTCCAATGTTGTCCGAAGCATGTGCTGAGTCCCAGCGCCTCCAATGTTCTCGGAAGCGTGTGCTGAGTCCCAGCGCCTCCTCGGTAGCCAGAAGCCTGTACTGAGTCCCAGCACCTCCATGGGAGTCAGAAGCGTGTGCTGAGTTCCCAGGCCACCAGTGTTGCCCAAAGCGTGTGCTGAGTTCCGGAACTCCTTGGTAGCGAGAAGCATGTGCTGAGTCTCAGCACCTCCACGGTTGTCCGAAGCGTGTGCTGAGTCCCAGCACCTCCACAGTTGTCCGAAGCGTGTGCTGAGTCCCAGCACCTCCACGGTTGTCCGAAGCGTGTGCTGAGTCCCAGCACCTCCTCAGAAGCCAGAAGCATGTGCTGAGTCCCAGCGCCTCCAATGTTGTCCGAAGCGTGTGCTGAGTCCCAGAGCCTCCACGGTTGTCCACAGCGTGTGCTGAGTTCCGGCACCTCCAATGTTGTCTGAAGCGTGTGCTGAGTCCCAGCACCTCCTCGGTAGCCAGAAGCCTGTACTGAGTCCCAGCACCTCCTTGGGAGTCAGAAGCGTGTGCTGAGTTCCCAGGCCACCAGGGTTGCCCGAAGCGTGTGTTGAATTCCGGAACTCCTTGGTAGCGAGAAGCGTGTGCTGAGTCCCAGCGCCTCCAATGTTGTCCGAAGCCTGTGCTGAGTCCCAGTGCCTCCTTGGGAGTCAGAAGCATGTGCAGAGTCCCCCCACCTCCTCAGAAGCCAGAAGTGTGTGCTGAGCTCCAGCGCCTCCAATGTTTTCCCAAGCCTGTGCTGAGTCCCAGCGCCTCCACGGTTGTCTGAAGCGTGTGCTGAGTCCTAGCGCCTCCAATGTTGTCCGAAGCGTGTGCTGAGTCCCAGCACCTCCACGGTTGTCCACAGTGTGTGCTGAGTTCCGGCACCTCCAATGTTTTCCGAATCGTGTGCTGAGTCCCAGCATCTCCTCGGTAGCCAGAAGCCTGTACTGAGTCCCAGCACCTCCTTGGGAGTCAGAAGCGTGTGCTGAGTTCCCAGGCCACCAGTGTTGCCCAAAGCGTGTGCTGAGTTCCGGAACTCCTTGGTAGCGAGAAGCGTGTGCTGAGTCCCAGCACCTCTACGGTTGTCCGAAGCGTGTGCTGAGTCCCAGCGCCTCCAATGTTGTCCGAACCGTGTGCTGAGTTCCAGCGCCTCCTTGGGAGTCAGAAGCGTGTGCTGAGTTCCCAGGCCACCAGGGTTGCCCTAACCGTGTGCTGAGTTCCAGAACTCCTTGGTAGCGAGAAGCATGTGCTGAGTCCCAGTGCCTCCAATGTTGTCCGAAGCGTGTGCAGAGTCCCCCCACCTCCTCAGAAGCCAGAAGTGTGTGCTGAGTTCCAGCGCCTCCAATGTTGTCCCAAGCGTGTGCTGAGTTCCGGAACTCCTGGGTAGCGAAAAGCGTGTGCTGAGTTCCAGCGCCTCCAATGTTTTCCCAAGCCTGTGCTGAGTCCCAGCGCCTCCTCGGTAGACAGAAGCCTGTACTGAGTCCCAGCGCCTCCTTGGTGGTCAGAAGCGTGTGCTGAGTTCCCAGACCACCAGGGTTGCCCGAAGCGTGTGCTGAATTCCAGAACTCCTTGGTAGCGAGAAGCGTGTGCTGAGTCCTAGCGCCTCCAATGTTGTCTGAAGCGTGTGCTGAGTTCCAGCGCTTCCAATGTTGTCCGAAGCATGTGCTGAGTCCCAGTGCCTCCAATGTTGCCCGAAGCGTGTGCTGAGTTCTGGAACTCCTCAGTAGTGAGAAGCGTGTGCTGAGTCCCAGCGCCTCCAATGTTGTCTGATGCGTGTGCTGAGTCCCAGCGCCTCCACGGTTGTCCACAGCGTGTGCTGAGTTCCAGCACCTCCAATGTTGTCCGAAGCGTGTGCTGAGTCCCAGCGCCTCCAATGTTGTCAGAAGCATGTGCGGATTTTGGATGATGGCCTTGAGCCCCCTGGAAGTCAAGAGCAGAAGATGTCCTTCCTGTGAGTCAACCCCTGGGCCCCTGCCTGGGTGAAACTTCAGGGACTGTGTTGTTGTGCGAGATAACCCTGATTTCACCAGAGCCAAATTAAAGCCAAATAGAGAGCAAAGCCACCGGCAATTGATCCCGAGTTCTCGGAGATCAGTCCCGACTTTCAGCTACCTTTTTATTTTTCAGGGGGCTTGTTACAAATTTCTGCAACTGGCATTTTCTGATGGCCTCGGGGGAGAGCAAGCAAGCAAGTACAGAAGCTGAGGCATGTGGTGATAAGTGGAAGGGAACGGAGGTGGGAGGGAGCTGAGGAGGGAGGGAACTGTGTCGGCACACATCTATGGTCAGGGTTGTCCTGCTATTCACTCTATTTTCTAAGATCTAAAAATAACAAATTCGCTTAGAGGAGTACCAGGCCAGCTGGTACTTCCTCAGTTTGCCTCTGAAATATCCATAGTCGGCCTTCTGTATTATTTAATCATGGCGAGGTGATAGGAGTAGGCCAGCACATTCCCCACAGGTTTTTAGGGAAATCAAATCATTGTTTCCTCTTCTGAATTTTGAATTCTTTGGTAATGGGTGCTTAGGACCATAAGTTTAACTGTCTGGATTCTTTCTCTGATATATTTAGTTAAACATTTAATAATTAGGGGGCCAACAAGTAGCCCTATGAGCAATAATAGAAGAGGTCCTGCTATTGCTGATAGGATTGTCGTTAACCATGGAGACCAATTATATAGATCTCGAACCAGTTGCTTCCTGATTTTATAAATTCTTCTCTATCTTTGCTTGTTGCCTAACTAGAGTCAAACTGTCTCTTATTATTCCAGAGTGGTTAGCATAGAAACAGCGTGTCTCATCTACAGCCATATATAGACTTGTTTTAAGAAGAGGAGATCAAGTCCATGTCTATTCTGTAATACTACTTCAGCTAGGGAATTTAGGGACTTTTCTAAATGGGGGATAGAGTTTTCTGGGTCTGAGAGGTCTTGATCTATCAGTTTACTAAGTGCCTTAAAGTTCTGGTCTCCCATGACTAGTGCAGTCGTACCGACGGCTGCAGAGCCTGCTATTCCTAAGCCTACTAAGAGTGGAATTAATATGGGTGTTGCCCGTTTTTCTCTTCCAGCTGAGATTACAAAATGTTCGTGCCCGCCTTTATCAGAGTAAAAGTAGACCTGTGAGATTACATAAGTTAGAATACATAGTCCAAAATCATCAGTATATGAGTTAATATAGGGACTTAGTCTGGTAGTGCAGGTGAACCAAGCCCCTTCTGGGGCTACAAGTAATCTGGGGCCTTCGTCTTCTTGGAGGCCCTCTGGCACAGGTATCAAAATATAAGTTCGGGGTTCCATAGGATGTGTTAGTGGCAATAATGTGTCCATCATGGGTCCGACTAAGGCTTCATAGATACTGAGTTGGCTGGTGGGGATTTCCCCGAGTTAGAGAAACAGAAGTCCCAAGTAGCAGGATCAGGATAGGAGTAATTTTACCTTCAAAGGGTCGTCTGTCCATTGAAAGGTCCATTATTCTGGTATCTGGTCGGGGTGAGCCTTCTTTATGTGGGAGTGATGAATCCAAAAATGATGACTTGCTACCTTAAGGGGCGTCGGAGTGGTGAGGATTACAGGCAGGGGACCAGTCCATCTAGGTTCCAGCGAAGCAGGCTGAATTTTCTTGATCCAGATCCAATCTCCTGGCTGAATATTGTGGCGATCTGAGCCACCTGGAAGAGAAGGCTTAGGGAGAGAATCTCTTACTATCTGATGGTTCTTCTGTTGGACGAATTGCAGAACCTGTAAGGACTTAAGAAGATAATGGTTATTTAGTTGAGTTAGGGTTTCTTCTCCCAATTTGGGGGAGTGGTGGTGGTCTCCTGTACATTATTTCATAGGGAGAGAGACCCTTAATATAGGGAGTACATCAGACCCACAATAGGGCAAAAGGAAGGAGGCTGACCCGATATTCGCCTGCCTCTAATTTTAATTTAATAATAGTATCCTTTAATGTTCGATTAATCTTTTCTATCTGTCCTGAACTCTGAGGCCTGTATGCACGGTGTAATTTCCAAGTAATTTTTAAAATTGTAGCTAAGGCTTATGTGATCTGGGCGATGAACGCCAGGCCATTGTCACACCCCATGGCTAAAGGGAGGCCAAATTGGGGACTATTTCTGATATTAGTTTCCTAGCTATTGTCTGAGCTCCTCAGATTTAGTCAGGAAGGCTTCTGTCCAAACTGAAAAAGTGTCAGTAAAAAAGAGGAGGTATTTGTAACCAAACTTTCCTGGAATTATTTCAGTAAAGTCTATTTCCCAATGTTCCCCTGGGTTCTGTCCGCATAGTTGAATCCCCGATTGAGCATTTCCTTGCTGTTTTGTATTTATTTGAGCACAAGTAGGACAGCGGGCCACAGTTTGCTTGGTATAATGGTGAAGACTTGGAATGTAATAGTCCTGATGAAAAAGTTCAATCAGTTTTCTCCCTAGGTGGGTACTCTGGTGAGTCTTAAAAGCAAGATCTCATCTTAGTGCCTCAGGTAACAGAATTCTCCAATCAGGGAGTATGTACCAATCAGAAGAGTTTATGTTTCCTCCTATCTTAATTCCGAGTTCTTTTTCCTCTTCTGTATAAGAGGGAACTTTAGGGAGATTACGTGGAGGTAGGACAGGTGAAATCTGGAGAGGCCTCACTGGTTTTGGGACAGTCTCTCTTGCAGTCAGATCTGCAAAAGCATTTTCCTGGGCTACCAGGTCATCAGTTGTCTGATGTCCTTTACAGTGAATGATGGCAACCTTTTGAGGCAACCAGATGGCCTCTAATAGGGCTAGGATTTCAGCTTTGTTTTTAATTTCTTTACTTTTCAGGTGAGGAGTCCCCGCTCCTGATAGAGGGCCCCATGTACATGAGCAGTAGTGAATGCATATCTACTGTCAGTGTAAATGTTTATAGTCTTTTCCCTTCCCCAACATAAGGCTTGTATTAAGGCTACAAGTTCAGCGGTCTGTGCAGCAGTCCCATGTCCCAACGCCTGTGCCCAGAGTACCTTATCTTGTGTTATCACAGCAGCTCCTGTGTATCTGGTGCCATTTGACATGAAGCTGTTCCCGTCTGTGTAGAGATCAGCATCTGGGTCTGGCCAGGGTGTGTCTCTGAGGTCCGTTCGAAGACTAGTTCAGGGAGTCCAGGACCTCGAGGCAGTCATGAACAGGCTCTGCTGGGTCATCATTAGGCAGCAAGGTGCAGGGTTTAGGGCAGTAGTCTTTAGGAATTTAATCCTCGGGGGTCTAATAAGAGCACTTGATATTGGACAATTCTGGCGTGGGACATCCATCATTCAGGGGGACTCCACAGCATGGGGTGCTATCATTTGTAAATCTTGTCCCAGGGTCAGCTTAGAGGCTTCCTTAGTGAGCAGGGCTGTGGCTGCTGTGGCCCTTAAGCAGTGTGGCCACCCTGAGGCTACTGGGTCTAGTCTCTTAGATAGGTCGGCCACTGGACATTTCCAGGGACCTAGGGCCTGTGTGAGTACTCCTTAGTAATCCCCCAGTTCTCAGAGACAAATAATTGGAAAGACTTATTGAGGTCAGGTAGGGTGAGGGCCGGGCGCTGATGAGAGTCTCTTTTAATTCTTGGAAAGCCTTTTCCTCAGTTTCAGTCCAAGTTAAATTGTCTGTCTTTCCCCCTGTACTGGTGTAAGGGGCTTAGCGATTTCTGCAAATTCGGGTATCCAGAGGCGGCAGTACCCAACTGCTCCTAGAAGTTCCCAGACCTGTTTCTTTTTTTGTGGTTGGGGTATTTTCAGAATGGCCTCAATGCAGCTTATGGACAGGGACCGTTTTCGCCCTCTCAGTTCATAGCCTAGATAGGTGGCATTCTCAGTGCATAACTGAGCTTTCTTAGCCAATACACGGTATCCAAGGTTGTCTAATTCTTTTAATAAGTCTCTAGTAGCTGCCCGGCAGTGAGGCACAGTCTTAGCGGTAATAGGAGATGATCTACATATTGCAGGAGAGTTATTTCTGGGTGTTCCTGCCTGAACTTAGAGAGGTCCTGACTTAGGGCATCCTCAAATAAGGTTGAGGAGTTTTTAAAACCCTGAGGAAGTTGGTCCAAGTTAGTTGTGCTGAGACCCACCCTCAGGGTTAGTCCATTCAAATGCAAAGATGGGTTGGCTTACCTTGGCAAGGGGCAAGGAAAAGCAAGCATCCTTTAAGTCCAGGACAGTGTAGATAGTACAGTCCAGTAGCAGCAAGCTGAAAAGGGTAGAGGGGTTTGGCACGGTGGGGTGTATAGTTTCAACCCATTTATTTACCTCTCGGAGGTCCTGTACCGGCCTGAAGTCTTCGGTGCCAGGTTTCTGTACGGTAGTAGCGGAGTGCTCCAGGCAGCCTGGCAAGGAACAAGAATTCCAGCCTCCCGGAGGTGTTTGATGTGTTTGGCGATGCCATCTCGAACTCTCAGGCTAATAGGATATTGACGGACTCGAATAGGAGTAGCAGAACTAGTTAGTTGTACAATAATTGGAGGTTGATGAGAGGCTAGCCCTGGAGGGTTAGTCTCAGCCCATACATGGGGAATTTCTTCTTGTAGACCCCGGAGGAAAAAGTTACGATCAGAGGATGTTGGGGGTCTCATAGAGGATATATTCTTCCGAGAGTGGGCAGGAAAAGAGTATAGTTGATGGCCTGTCTTCTACTGTCAAAGTTGTTGAGTCGCCGTGAAAGGAGATGGTAGTTCGCAATTTCTGGAGGAGGTCTCTACCCAGTAAGGGATAAGGGCAGTCTGGCATGACTAGGAAGGAATGGGTGATTGTGCCTTTTCCTAAATCAGTTATTCTGGCCTGTGTCCATGGGTAGGACTTGGTTTTTCCAGTAGCTCCTTGCATTAAACACATGAGTTTTGTCTTTAGAAAGAGGTCCATCTGCCTCTTGGAGGACGGAAAAGGTAGCTCCCGTGTCTATTAAAAATTCAACTGGTGCCCTGGCCAGTTTGGCACAGCGGTTAGAGCGTCGGCCTGCGGTCCAGAGAAAAATTCAACTGGTTTACCCCCGACATTTAGAGTTACCTTGGGTTCCCGGGGGCTTAATTGAAAAGAGCCCCAGCCCCATCATTCCACATCCTCGAAAAGGATGCAAACCCGATGATTAGTTGAGGGGTTCTTTCTCTTTGGGCAGTTTTTCTTCCAGTGCCCTTTCTCCCTCTAACAGGCACATTGGTCTGGATCAAGGTTTGTTTTTTTTCCCTTAGCATTTGGGCCCTTTCTTTCATTCCATTTATCATTTTTCTTTTGTTTAGGTGGGCCTTCGATCATGGCTGTTACAAGAATTTTGGATAGCCTCTTACTCTGAGCTGTGTCTGGATCCTCAAGGTTATTAAAAACCCATTGAGCTATCTCTATTAATTCACTCAAGTTTTTCCCTTCAAATCCTTCTAATTTCTGTAATTTCTTCCTAATGTCTGGGGCCGACTGGGTAACAAAAGCAATATTAATAGCTCTCCTATTTTCAGGGGCTTCCAGGTCTATGGGTGTGAACAGCCGGTAACCTTCCATCAAATGCTCTAAGAAAGCGGAGGGCGGTCCCCTGGCCGCTGGACAGTCCCACTTACCTTAGATAAATTAGTTGATTTCGTAGCCGCTCCCCGGATGCCCCGCAGTAGAGCCAGGCGATATTGTTTGAGAGCCTCCTTACCTAGGTCGGTGTTAGGGTCCCAGGTGGGCTGAGAGGCGGGCAGTGGGACGCCGAGGCGGGCAGGGTCAGAAGTGGGTTCCCCGTCTGGCCCGAGGATGGTTTTAGTTGCCTCTCGGTAGATTCGATCCCTCTCTTCAGAAGTGAAGAGGACCTGTAAGAGCAGGTGACAGTCATCCCAAGTGGGCTGGTGGGTGTGAAACAGTTTCTAGCAGAGAGATTAATCCTTGGGGCTTGTCAGAGAAAGAGGGGTTTTGTTGTTTCCAATTATACAGGTCGCCAGTGGAGAAGGAGACATACACCATGAAGGGTCGGTGGAGATCCCCTCCTGGGGGAGGGCCACCTGCCGGAGTGGCAAAATGGCTGCTGAGGAGGAGTCCGGCGGTGTCTCAACCGAAGGCTGATAAGGGTTCCTCCACGAGTATGAGGAGGGCTCAAGGGTTGAGCTTCAGCATCCTCTTGTCCCCTCCTTGGAGGGAGAGGTCTGTAGGGTGGTGATCCCACAGGATCACTTAGTACATCCTCAGGGGAGTCCTGAAGGATGGGATATAATTTCCTTGGGGGCGGGAGGAGTTACCATCTTTCAGGGCAGACTGAGGCATTGTTAACAAAACCATTTTTTCTTTCTTTTGAACCTCTGGACACTGACATATTTTAGTATAGTTGAGTTTGTCAGTAGTTATATCGATCCAAATATCAATATATGGCATTTGATCCGGGTGTCCAGAGCTCCCGTATATTTTCTGATGGACCATAAAAGCCAATTGCAAATTTAAACTACCTTCGGGTGGCCAATTAAACCCATAGGTAGGCCATTCAAGTTCACATAGGGCCCGTAAGGTCCCAGACTTAACGGGACATTATAGCTTTTTGCCCGAGCTTTGAAATCTTTACAATTATCCAATAGGCATTCAATGGAGTTTTTGCACCAGATTGACTTTGGCCCATGACAACAAAGGGAAGTGCAATCAGACACAACAGACAATCCGGAGGGCCAATAAACAGACAGAAAGACAATACAGACAGGGCTGAAACCGAAGTTACTGAAACCAAAAAACACAGAGCTGACTGAAACTGAAGTTCCCTGGGACATTTCGCTAGGGGACCTGACTGAAGTTCCCTGCGACGTCTCACTGGGGAACCTGGCCGGGGAAGTAATGTCACGTCCAGCCTTCCCCCTTGCCTTTGAAAGGTACCTACCAGACTGAACAGAAAACAGTATGCACAGGTGAGATTCCAGATGACTCAGGTGAGTCCAGATGCTCTCTCAGAATTCAGTTTAGAGCAGGATTTGAGACCGGGCTAGGGAAATTGGAGGGCAGGCTTAATCTCGGGCAGAGGAATGTCCCTCCGAGGCCTTCCCCTAGACTAGTCCCCCCTTACAGTTTCGATAGCTGGTCTAGTGGTCTGGTCTGGGGCTTCCCCATAAGGGAAAAATCTCACAGGTGCCTCCAAATGTCGTGGCGGAGAGAACCCAGACACCACCAGAGCCAAATTAAAGCCAAGTAGAGAGCAAAGCCGGCTGGCAACTGATCCTAAGTTCTCAGAGATCGGCCCCATCTTTCAGCTATTTTATTTTATACGGGACTTGTTACAAACTTCTGCAACTGGCATTTCTTGTTGGCCTTGGGGAAGAGCAAGCAAGCAAGTACAGTAGGGGAGGCAGTTAGCGATAAGCAGGGGGGAACAGAGGTAGGAGGGAGCTGAGGCGGAAGGGAACTAAGGGAACTGGGTCAGCACACATGTATCCTGCTATTCATTCCATTTTCTAAGTTCTAAAAAATAACAACTTTGCTTAGAGGACTAATTCAGTTAGAGGAGTACCAGGCCAGCTGGTACTTCCTCAGTTTGCCTCTGAAAGCTCCATAGTCGGCCTTTTGTATTATTTAATCAGGATGAGGTGATATGAGCAAGCAGGCCATTAGAAGAGCGTGTGCTGAGTTCCAGCGCCTTCACGGATGTCAGAGCGTGTGCTGAGTTCCAGCGCCTTCACGGATGTCAGAGCATGTGCTGAGTTCCAGTGCCTCCACGGTTGTCAGAGCGTGTGCTGAGTCCCAGTGACAACTCGGTCGTCAGAAGCGTGTGCTGAGTCCCCGCACCTCCTCGGTCGTCAGAAGCGTGTGCTGAGTCCGAGCGCCTTCACGGATGTCAGAGCGTGTGCTGAGTCCCAGTGCCTACTCGGTTGTCAGAGCGTGTGCTGAGTCCCAGTGCCTACTCGGTTGTCAGAGCGTGTGCTGAGTCCCAGCGCCTCCACAATACAAACTGCACCTCACAATAGCCAAATAATTGATAAGGGAGAAGTTTACTACTTTATAGAAGTATTGCAGTTAATAAATGATAAGAGTGATAGAATTGGGATGTCATTGTTTTACAACCCCTGAAAATACTGGATCTAGACAATACTCACCAATAGATGCTAATGTCACAAAAAGAAAACCAACTTGACATGCGTCTCCTGGTGGAAGTACCTAATCCAACCTCTCAGCTGTTCTTGTCTAAATAAATAAATAAATAAATAAATAAATAAATAAATAAATAAATAAATAAATAAAACCTAAATCTGATTGAGTCCTAGATCTCACTACCAATTTATCAGAAAAACAGAGGGCAGAGAACATGTTAAACATCACTATAAGAAAGCAATCTGAAAAGTTCAGATTGTGAGAAATTTTATAGGACAAACCATCTGCTTTCTTCAACAATAAATTGCAAGGAAATTAAAAAGAAGGGAGAAAGAGACGGGTAGATCAAGATCAAGAGACAATATCCTCATCAGTAAACATAAATGTATGAACCATATTTGGAACTTGATGCAAACAAACTGTTAAATATATATATATATATATATATATATATATATATATATATAATACTTGGGAAATTTGAACACTAGGTATTTGATTATAATAAGTAATTATTGTTCATTTTTGTTGTTGTGATAATTATATTATGGTTATTTTTTAAAATAATATTTTGAAGGAGAGGACTCTGTTATTATGAGTACATAAAGAGGGAATGGAGTGTTTGACCTGTTGAGTGAAGTCAGGGAAAACATCAGTTGCGGTGGGATTTGAAGTATAGGAGTTATCACGATACACAAAGAAGGAGGTAAGAATATTCCAGGCCAAATGACTACCATCTACAAAAGTCCTACTGTGAGAGGAAGAATGCCATGTGGGACCTCGGACAAGTTACTTAACCTCTCTGAGCTTCACCTGTAAAATGGGTTATTAACAGTCCTTTACTTATAGATTAGACTAGCCTTGGGGGAAAAATCAAACTCTACCATGGCTCACAAGACCCTGCACGACCTGGCCCCTGCCTACCTCTCTGACTTTACCTCCTGGCATGTCCCCTGAGCTTCTGCCCTCCAGCCCTTCTGTTTCCCAGCCGTGCGAGCATTCCTGCTTCCCAGCGGGGCGCTTGCTGCTTCCTCTGCCTGGGAAGCTCTGTCCCTGCTCTTTGGTCTCCACGAGGGGCCTCCTTCTCCCTTTCAGCTGAAGCACCTCGTCCCCAAAGAGGCCTTTGCTGACCACCTGATCTTTAGAACCCTTCTCATCCCAGGTTTGTTTCCTTTGTGCTCCCGTCACAGTGACCGCTGTTTGGTTGTGTCCGCCGATCTAGGGCACTCTCCCCTTGAGACTGTCCAGTCCACCGATGCGCACAGTGCCTGACGCACACAGCGAACTCTAAACATTTCCAGAAGCAACGATATAATCCCCAGGACTATCTGAGATGATCTTATGGCACCCAGCACGGCCCCTGACACAGAATATTGTTGTTGTCATTACTGCGCTGCCAGACAGCTGCAGGGAGCCAGGTCTTCTTTCCCCGTCTTCATGTGGGAGCATGTGTCAAAGAAAGAATAAGGAATTTGAATGTGCCCTTCACCCAGCTTCAGCAACATGGCCAATCTTCTTTCATCTATTACCTGCCAGGCCACCCACACACCCACACACTCAAATGCATCCAGAGCTCGCTTTCTTCTTCTTCTTTTTAAATGAGTTCATTTGAGCCAAACTGATGACATATGCCGGGAAGCAAGATCTCAAATGCTCCTGAGCTTGCTTTATTATGCCTTGTTCCTCTTCTCAGGGGTAGGTGTTGGTGATTATGCCATAGACATCATCCCTATACTCAGTTCAGCCCATAAAAGAGACTGACCAAGAATTTTTTAAAAGATAGAAAAAACCAGCATTGAATTTTTAGAATCCGAAAGAAGCAACATTTCAACATTGAACCCAGAAACTAGAAAGCAATGGGAGGATGGTGGATGAGTTGTATTTATAATGTGCAAGTCTTTGCTGACATTTGGAAAAGCAGGGGTTGAACTCAGAATAGAAAGGGGAAGCAGTCAAGGCAGTACAAAAAGATTAAAGAGGTCCATTGGACCAAATAAAGCTAAGACAAATCTTTGAATAGCCTTTAATCCAGCCCTGCCATGATTTAGCAACTCCCTTTCTCTCTCACCTTGGTGCACCTTCACTTCCCCAGGGGCCCAAATCTCAGTACTTTAAACCATGTGTAGTCTGTGTAGTCCTAAGTCCTGGGACCATTTGTATCCTAGCCTGTGAACATTCTCGTATCTTTAGGGAAAAGTGTATAGTGAGAATCACTGACAAATCACTCCCCTCCATAGATGCAGTTTCCCAAAGACCATCAGCTTCAAAGAAAGGAAGGAAAAGGGTCCTCTATTGTCTCAAAATTAGTCTGGGCCAAAGGGTAAGCAGTGAGGCATCCAAGTACCTTTGATGTGTTTGTGACATCATCTCCACAGCATCTCTGGCAAGACCATGAAATTACCCAGCAGAGCTCCCTACTGGCAGATATCAGGAAAAAGGAAGTAAATTTAACCCACATAAAAACATTTCAGTCATTCTAGTAAAAAATGCCCTTTTAGTTTAAACATTCAGTTCACTGATAATTGACTCTGTTGATTTTGAACAAATAGACAGCCAGATATTTCTTCAGCAAATGGGCTTATTGGGGGAAAAAAACTAGTTGCAATTTTGGACATATGGTCAAACAGTGGACCAGGCTGAAGTCCAGAGAAATAAAGAAGAGTGTTCTTGTATGAACTTAGGAGAAGCTTTTCTAAACAAAGCGTCCCTTGGAGAAAACTGAAATTTACAAGTGTAGTGACTTCGTTGGCTGAGTTACAGCAGTCTCCCACTGGCTGAGCTGTTTGTTTCTTAGCAGGAGGAATCTTTCCTTTCTCCTGCTGAGGTAGTGAACTGGTATGACTTCCTGTCGGAGATGAAGGATATGTCTCTTGCTGTTGGGGTCAGTAGTGTGTGTTGAATGACACCTGAGTGAGAGTTCTCTCTTCTAGCCTCCCGACTCCATTTAAAATGAGGTTGCTGTTTATTAATTTTTACAACTCTTAATCAAGATGCACTCAAGGCCCTGGCTGGTACCTCAGCTGGTTAGAGCGTCCTCCCGATATGCCAAAGTTGCGGGTTCAACCCCTGGTTAGGGCACATACAAGAAGCAACCAATAAAGGCATGAGTGGAACAACAAATCCATGTTTCTCTCTCTCTCTCTCTCTCTCTCTCCCTCCACTTCCTCAAATCAATTAAGAAAAAAGATCCCCTCAAGTACTTTCCATTGGATACCCAGCCACTTGCAGATTTTTGACCTTCTCCCTTCTCTACTCAGACTGGTATGTGGGTTTAAGGTGGAGAAGATGCTTACCAGGTCTTTGTGGACATGGACTGAAGGAGTCCTCAGATCTCACGGTGTCTCTGCCATCATGTTTCTTTTTCTCCTCGTTGCTACTCCCTCTGTGGCACTCAGGTCTGAAGTCAGTAGCTGGTATGCTTGATGCATGGCTCATTCCAACCTGATTGGGGCTTGTTGGTGACTCCTTGACACTTACTGTTGTTGAAGTGACATAGGCATCCAGCACTCAGCCCTGCCCTGATTTCCTCAGCAGAGCAGATGCCATGGGAGGCCCGCTAGGTCTCAGCTCTGCCTCCACTTATGACCTCAGTAAGGATAGAGTTTCACCAACAGGTTTAATCAGCTGTAGTCCCAGTGCTTAGAATAGTCTCTAGTCAATGGTCAGAACTCAACAATATCTGGGATAAGTGAATTTTCTAGGCTTGGCTCTTGTCATGCAAAGAAAGAAAACCCCTCTTGTCTCTCTTCTTCTCACCCACTTGCAAGTTTATTTGTTAAAATCTGTATTGGAATATTATAAAGTGAACATAGCTCTTCTTTTTCCACTTTGTATCACTTCTCTAAGGAGCCTGAATGCTTCCTTCCTCCTTTCTTCCCACTTTCACGCAGAGGGAGATAGTGCCCTCGGCCCACTGAGAGAAGGCCATTCAACACACACGCTCACACTCCACATATTTACCGGTCCCCAATCTGATAAAATAAATAAATAAATAAAAGAGAGTGCTTTCCACAAATGTTGGATTTCATGCCTTTCAAAGCCAACAGGAAGGAAAGCATCATAAAAAGCAAAATCCACACAATTCAAACACTCTTGGTAGGAAGCAAGGCTTCTTCCCACGTATTTCTACCTGTGGGGGTAACTGACTTCTTTGCTCCCCTTTTATTTAACCAGCAAAAATGAGGACATGAGAGGCAGATGGGGTTACTCATCAGATTAGTAAATGTGATATGACCCCACCCCTCCCCTTGCCTCAAGGGAGCAGGCCTTGCCTCCTGCCATAGGTCACTGTCACATGTGACTGGCTTGTAAAGCCCATGGATTCTGGGAGTCTGCTCAGCTAGCCCATTTGAATGCACTCTAAAAGACAGTGTTTGAATCTTATTCGTAATAAGGGTGATTTCTCAGTACTCCAATAGCTCACTGTTGATTTATTTCTGGATTCGTTCAGAATCTGGCCAAGAAAGAGAAGCATTTTTACTGCACTTCCTCAGAAAGCCCCCGGATTGGAATATTCTCTTCAACCTAGATCTATCAAAAGATACTTAGTCATTAGACAGTAAGCATCCAAAATGTGCATAGCATAGATTAAGTAAATGCCTAGTCTGATGCTGTAACGTGGTGCAGAGCGTAGGAGATGGCGGATTTCTAGCACACTGCTGCTGACCAGTCCCATGTCCTTACTTGCACCTTGGCCAGGGTCTCTTATCTTGTCAAGATTTGTTTTCTAAAAAAATCAAGTACTTTCTTTGGTAACCAGCTCCTTTAAAAAAAAAGATTAGCCTTATAAAACTCGTCATTGGCTAGCAGGAATGCAGTGGAAGGACTCTACCGGGAAATAGAGAAGCTGGCTTAGTGCACAGCTCAGTCCCTCTCTGCCCCATTGCCCTGTTGTAAGTGGCGCAGGTGACCTGGATGTGCTCTCACACACCATCCTACAGCTTTTCTAGATAAGCCGTCCTTTTATCTCATAAAATGAAAGGACACTGGTCTCAGGTAGAGGACAAGGGTGGTTGATCAGCAGTCATTCTATAACCTGTCATAAAGTCACCTCTAAGTTAAAGTTATTCCTAAACTCTATTTTTCTAATCTTAGTAAAATTACCTTAGCATTCCTTCACAGATATGATTCATCAACCAGCTGAGTGGTAACGTTTTGCTTCCAAAATACCTTTAAACAGTGATGATTTTTCAAAAGGGGGATGTTGGCCACAGTCCTGACACCAGGATAGTTTAAGTAGCTATGCATTCGCCTCCTGTCCAGGTCCAATAAACATGCCTTCATCAGCACAACAGCGTCTCAGCGAGCCCATTTCAATTCAAGAGGCTTCCTCAGAGGCTGAGGTGAGCCTGGCATCTCTTCACTTTGCCACAAGCCACATCAACTCCCGAATCAGTTGTCTTCTTAGACTATTTTCCTAGGTGTCTTCCTATGACAATCAATCATGTGTTGTCAGATTAAATTTTTACACTGTTGCTTAATAACCCAGGAGTTATTATGAAATAAACTCATAGCCTCTGGTTCTTTAATGAAGTCAAACAATTTATCTTTTACCTTCTATCTCTGTTCAATGGATGTACATCAATGACATTTGATATAAAAGACTCAAGACTTTTGTTACATACTTTCCCTTTGATCTTCTCTGTTGCTTTTCTAGATGAAGCATCATGAATTGAAAGTGAAATTAAACCCAATAGATTCTTTTTTGGCACATTAGGATGGAAATGTAAGTTATCCTAGCTAATAGACATCGGGTTAGCAGCTATTCAAAATGACGTGCTATTTCTTGCATGTTAACATTTTGAAATGATGTAGGTATTATTTTCTTCCCAATCAGAAATCCCTAGCTAACAGGAAAAGGGGCATTTATGTGGGCTCTGCCCAGTGCTGTGTCAGTCTCTGAACACTCATCCACAGCTTGCACCTGCCATAAGCATCGACAGAGGAGCCGACTCGCTGTTTGCTCTGCCCTGCAGAGGGTGGGCTTCCTTCTTCACCAGAGAGCAGAGGGAGGAGGATGGGAAGGAGATGGATGGGCATTCAAGAGGCACCAGCAGGGGCAATATATGTGGACAAGCATCAGTGACACCTGTCACAACACAGAATTAGGCTAGGAGGCTTCAGAACCTGCATCACGTCTCCCCAAACTGGTCCTCAGGATGGACCCAGATCAGGAAAGACCTCACTTAACCATGTGCAAGTTGCTTTCTTGAGGGCTGCCCACACTGAGACTTCACAGACTGGCACCAAGTTACAACTGCCACCATCCTCACATGAGCGGGGGACTCCACAGGACTCAAAGACAGCCACGGGGTGACTGACACAGAGAGGAATGGCAGGACAGGGAGGTGGGGATACAGAAGGGGAAGTGAAGAGAGATGACGAAGGACATCCAGATTTTCCACCTCCTGCTCACTTCTTTAAATAACAAGGAGGTAAGTGGCTTCTGCAGTCCTACTATATACCTGTGTGTGCTAGGTTCCTGAAGGTTAACTGCTGCTGCTAGGGGAGCTGCCCTAATTTGTTCTGCCTTTTAATGACCTTCCCACAGGCAAACGCCAGAGGAGGCCTCTCTGCAGGAGACCTGCCCTCACTGAGACCAGGACCCCGCCCTGGAAACGCTGAACCTGAGGATGTTACCAGGAAAGTTTACCAGTGATCGGCGGTGGTTTCTAGTCCATGGCAAGTGTTGCAAGGCAAGTTCACATTTTCATCTGCCTTATAGGCTTTTTTAGTGGAGTTTTTCATTCTACATCAACTGTTCTTTTCCAGTCACCTTGACGTTCCCGTACAATCCACGGGCTCCTGTAACTCAGCGCAGGCCTTCGAGAGGTTGGCAAGGGGAGTGGGTGGCGTGAGACGGCCGGATCCTCATCCATAGCCACACTGCTTCTACTTCCCCTGGTGACGACTATATTTCCAAATCCCAAAACTAAGATGCACTGACATTTGTCTGAAACAGGAAATTCCGGGACATGGAATGCCCTTAACGTTTTGTAACAAACTACTTCCTAGCAACCCAGTAGTTAAACTAACCTATATTTGGCCAATTTCCTAATTTGAAAATGTGAGAAATGTATGCATTGTTTTTTTTTTCCTTTATTGATTTGAGAGAGAGAGAGGAAGTGAGAGGGAGAGAGATAGAATCATCGATGAGAGAGAACATCAATTGGCTGCCTCCTGTATGCCCCCCACTGGGGGTCGGGCCCACAACCTGGGCATATGTCCTGACCAGGAATCGAACCAGCAACCTCTTAGTGCATGGGTCAATGCTCAACCACTGAGCCACACCGGCCAGACAATTCTTTTGAGATGAAGGTGGGAACTCTTACCCAGCATAGGGCAGTTTAGCCACTCATTCTGACTAGCGTGATCAGAAGGATTCTTTGCTTTCCTTTAAAGCTGTCCTCACTTACATGCCCCTGTTTCATCTTCTTAACTAATTGACAGTGAAACACACACTCATACACCACTGCTCCCCTCCCTCAAACTATTCGTTGAAGTAGATAAAGAAGTAGGCAGGCTAGCCTGCGGTGTGTTAAAAAAACAGCAGACAAGGCCTCCTTGCAGTGGTCCTAATATTATACTCTGGAAGGGTGGCCCTGATTATCAGTAGGGCGTCATTTCTTTGGTTGTGGAAGGAATTCCTACTTTATTGAGGTCCTCTTCTATTTGGTAATAAAATTGGTAGGCGTGACATGCCTTATTTGCTCCTGGTGTCAATGATGTATGGAAAAGAAGACAAACAGGGCAACAGGCTTAGTATGGAGATATCTGATCTTTGAATCCCAGCTCTGTAACTGGGCTTTTGGGCCAGGCACTTGACTTCCTTGCACTCCAGTTTAGTCATCCGTAAAAAATGAATTTATGCTCCCTGTCCCACAGATGTCCTTGAGTGGTTATGAGGGTCAAAGAGGGTATTTTATATAGAAATGCTATGTAAACGATAAAGGCACTGTCAATCCAATACATTATTATTATTGATTAATGTCTTTGGGGAGATCAAGTAATAGCACAGTGAAATCAAATGCAAGATCTAGAAAAAGTGCCTCGACTGAGGTGGGTAGTTTTGAGGCTGAAGAATGCTGGGCATGGTGAGGGAAAGAGAGGGGCAGAGAAGCGGCGAGGCAAGGAGAGCGATCATCAGGACTATTATCACATATTTACACCTTTCCCAGGCACATGGAAGGATTTTATTTCCTTGCCCAACTAAAGATAGTGTGGTCATTGACTTTGTAATGAAATATGAGCAAAAGAAAGACATATGTTTATCAACAGGATGCCCCCACCTACTTTGTCCTTGAGAGGCTGAAGTCCCTGCAGAGTGAATAAGAAGTCAATTTTGTTATGTGAAGTCGCTGAGGTTTCAGGATCATTTACTAGCCAATTCTGCTGGTGTGGATTACAAAGAAATGATGTGCACTAACCCTCTGCCTAGATTTGACTTTGTCTTTGCTATACTTTATCTCCCACTCTTTAAGGGGAAGGGAACGCTAGTAATGGTTTCCCTATGGATAATTTACATTTGATAACAGTGATTCAGGATTGGTCTAACCAGTAAGTGGAAAAGTGCAGAAGTAGCTGCACCGTGGCTCAAGTTCTGTTGTTTGTTTCTCTCAACATCTGGCAGCTCATCCTGATGCAAACGCTGTGCGATGTCTATGCAGGGAGAGCCACCTCTGGGACCCGGCACAGGACTACTCAGCGAATTCTGGAGAGACCTTCCTTAATGGGGAATGATGAATGCGGTGACTTTTCATGGAAACAAAGTCTGAAGAAATGTTGTAAAGAATAAAAAGGGTCCAGTTTAGTAGCACGAAGAAGGGCAAACTTTTGTAGGAGAAACAAAGAGCAAATTCATAGCTGCAAAAGAGCCTGTCGTGCTCTTGGCCAGAGGTGGGAAAGCCAACAAAAATGAGGCCATTTCCATGATGTCTTAATCCAAAGTCGCTGGTTGTGATCAACAAAAAACAACTCTAAACAGAACACAAAATTCAGTGGAAGGATATTGAGTAGCTCACAGCTCCTAAAGAAAGCTAAAGAAACAGACTTAGCAAGCATACGAGCGAAAGCAACCTTGGTGGTCCAGGGAACAGGGACAGATGGACAGTCTCCTCGGGATAAATAAGCTCCTGCCATTGTCAGGCTTTTGCCACTCTGCTTACATCAAATTCCAGAAAATCAGGGGTGGTCAAGGACTTTTGCCTAGGCCGGGGGGGATGGGGCAACTAGGTTGACAGATTTTATGCAATGTAGGAAAAATGAGATAATGATACAGGAGAAATGGATGTTGAGTGGTCAAAAAACTTACCAAAATAAGCAATAGAAGCATATTCCAGGAAGCATAAGTCTAAGTTTAGTTTAAGAAATAACTAGGAGCCATAGTAGTAGCTAGATTGCATGTGGAAATGGAAATCCCTACATAATACTTATAGAAGATGATCCTTACTTTTGCATACAGGACACATACACACAAAGTAGAGAGACTTTGAAAACAATAGTCAAGTAACAGATTAGTGGAATAGTACACATTCATGTGAAACAGTCACTTCCCGTGAGGTGCTGACTTTTCAAAAGAAGGGATGAATCGAGCCCTCTGAAAAATGTCAGGGGGCACTCTAAAACTTATTTGGGGATTGAAAGAGAGGGGAATTAAAGGCAAATCATGCCACAACAAAACAATCAAATCATGAAGAAAAGTGTACTGCTGAGCAGATAGCGGTAATTAAAAGTGATTCTCGTTCCACACCTTGGAATGCAGCACGCCGATTTTAAGATTTCTGCAAGTGATTAATCTTTTCTCTACATGATCAATTGAACTGCATTTTTAGGTTTAGATTAAGTGAATGCTGATGGGTTCAACATCTCCTTTTAAATTCATTTAAAAAAATTCTTTACCTCCTTTCCTTCGATTCATCATTGTAAGAAATGTTCTTCAGATTGTGGTGAGTTCCAAGTGGATTGATCGCTTGTTTTAAATAGTTCTCTCATTTCCTTTGGGGGAGAAATTGTGCTTTTAAGAAAGTCTGCACTGAGGCGTAATTCACAATCATGATTCAGGGCCCCTCTTATATTTTCACGCAGGAATATGAAATGAGACACCTGCAGTCCGTGAGGAGAGTTAGAATTTTGTTCTTTCCTCTGCGCTGTGCATGTAAATGTGGGCTACGTGTGGGCACAGTCTTGAGCCTTCCGAGATAGGCACACGAAGGGCAGTCGTGTTGAGAAATTCAGAAGTGAAGCACTGACTGCTAAGCAGGATTGGAACTTCACCCTAAGCACTAAGGTGGGAGAAGAGGAGGGTCCCCAGAGGGAAACTGGAAGTAAGTGCACATTTGGGAGACAAACACACTGAGCATCATGGCCTAAAACCTGGATACATGGCCCACCAAAAACCATGTCCACAAGGCCTCCCTGCAGGCTCGCTGGAACGGACCCTACCGGATATTGTTAACTCATCCCTGAGTTGCTAGGTTAAGAGTAAAAGGGCCATGAAACCCAAAGTGAGAAAATCACTGTGGTTTATCCCCAGCCACAGCTGGTCCATGTCTTGCTCTGACGTCATGAGGCGCCATTGTGAGGGAATTGCAAACCTCTCCTATATAAGGCCCTGGCTTTGGATGGTGAGCTGTGGAGTTGTAGTGGTTTGATCTGTGGTGAATTGTTGGACGTGAACTAGTGAACTGACCTTTGGCGACCTATTGGACATCGATTCGTGAGCTTGCGTTTTGGATTTTGGCGTTTCGTTTGTTTTCTCATTTTTTTCTTTTAAATATTTCTTTTTTCTTTTCTTTTTCTTTTCTTTTTTCTTTTCTTTTCTCTTTTCTTTAACCCTCCTTCCCTCCTTCCCTCTTTCCCTCCTTCCCTCCCCTCCTTCCCCTAAATATTTCTTATTTGTGTTTTTTTCTTTTGTTCTTTTATTTTTTGTTCCTATTTTTCTTTTCTCTTTATTTTTCTTTTTGTTTCTTTTGTTATTTTCATTTAGGTTCTTATTTTAGTTCTTTGTTTTAGTTTTTTATTTTAAAGTCATCATGTCTGATGACTTAGAAGCCCTCCCTGACATGGAGGAGTACCGTATTGGCGATTATGTCATCCTGGACCTCCTCGGCCGGGGTTCCTACGCTGAGGTGGTGTTGGCCCGCCACATCCCAACTGGCGAAGACGTAGCTATGAAGGTGCTACCTAAGGAAAGCGATGCAGAGGTCACAGAAGCTGCTTATCTCAAGACACTAAATCACCCCAACATCACCAAACTCTATGAAGTCGTCAGCAATGAGTACTGCACGTGTCTCATCCTCGAGTATGTGGCCAAAGGTCAGTTGTATGACCACATTATGAACAACGACCGCATGCCGGAGGCAGAAGCCCGAGCCATGTTCCGACAACTGACATCAGCGGTCCACTACTGCCACCAGCAGGGCATCGTGCATAGGGACCTAAAGCCAGAAAACATACTTCTCGATGAGGACCTAAACATAAAATTGGCTGACTTTGGGCTAAGCACGAAATTTAGTGACAAGGCCATAACGACTTTCCACGGCACACTGGCATATATGGCCCCAGAGGCCGTGACATTCCAGCCTTACTACGGGCCTACGGTGGACGTGTGGAGTTTGGGGGTGATCCTATACCTGATGGTAACTAAAGAAATGCCGTTCGTAGGGGATTCTTTTGTAGAAATGAGGGATGTGATCGTAGCTGGCCAATTTATAGAACCACCTTATTTGTCAAAAGAATGTCTCAGCCTCCTGAAGAGACTTCTGACAGTGAACTGCCAAGAAAGACCAAGCATGGAAGAGGTCATGAGAGACCCGTGGGTCAATAAGGATGCAGAAGAGGAACTGGGGCCATACATCGAGCCACCCTGGGGTGACCTGGACCCCCAGGTGACAGAAAAAATGAACACCCTTGGCTACGACACACAGGCGATCCAGGAGTCTGTCAGAGAGAAAAAATTGAATAATATCATGGGGACGTATATGCTCCTGGATAAGACCAAGACAAAAATGAAGGGCCGCAAAATCAGGGTGAGACCCTGCCCCTCCTCTGACCCCACCTGCAGTGCTACCTCCAGCCAAGGGGTTCTGTCATCGGGCCAGAGTAACAAAGACCCTGCTGGTGGCCAGGCGAGCCTGGATGCAGAGCTGCCCGCCCTCCCACCCAGTGAGGAAGGGAAGAACAACACTCCCTCAGCCAGCTCTGAAGCAGGGACCACCAGTCCCCCACTTGGCCCAGAGTCCACGACTGCCACTCCCGGCCCAGCCCTCCAGCATGGCCCTGGGGACGCGCACACCACCTGCAGCAGCAGCTACACCACCGGCAGCCGTGGAGCTGAAGGAGTGGCTCATGAAACCTGCCTCCAAGCTGGGCACCTGGAGGATGGGGTCCCAGCCTCTTCCCCTGGCCACAGTCGGGGCTGGCAGGGGTTGGCTAGGAGGTTCATCAGGTTTATGTTAAAATGCACATGCTGTGGGCCATCCACGAAGAACCACCTGAAAAGAAATCAAGTCAAGCCTGTATAAGTCGTGGATGGCCTACGCAGGGCCATAGTCACCACGGTCCTCAGAAGCATGTGTCGAGTTCCACCATCACCACGGTCCTCAGAAGCATGTGGCGAGTTCCACCATCGCCATGGTCCTCACAAGCGTGTGGCGAGTTCCACCATCGCCACGGTCCTCAGAAACGTGTGGCTAGTTCCACCATGGCCACGGTCCTCACAAGCGTGTGCCGAGTCCACCATGGCCACGGTCCTCACCAGCGTGTGCCGAGTTCCACCATCGCCACGGTCCTCAGAAACTTGTGGCCAGTTCCACCGTCGCCACAGTCCTCAGAAACGTGTGGCGAGTTCCACCATCGCCATGGTCCTCACAAGTGAGTGCCAAGTTACACCATCGCCCCAGTCCTCAGAAGCGTGTGGCGAGTTCCACCATCGCCACGGTCCTCACAAGCGTGTGCCGAGTTACACCATCGCCACGGTCCTCTCAAGCGTGTGGCAGTTTCCACCATCGCCAAGGTCCTCAGAAATGTATAGCGAATTCCACCATCGCCACGGTGGTCAGAAGCGGGTGGCGAGTTCAACCATCACCACGGTCCTCACAAGCATGTGCCGAGTTCCACCATCGCCACGGTCCTCACAAGTGAGTGGCGAGTTCCACCATCGCCACGGTCCTCACAAGTGTATGACGCGTTTCACCATCGCCGCGGTCCTCAAAAGCATGTGGCCAGTTCCACCATTGCCACGGTCCTCACAAGCGAGTGCGAGTTGCCTCGGTTCTCACAAGCATTTACCGAGTTACACCATTGCAACAGTGGTCAGAAGCGGGTGGCGAGTTCAACCATGGCCACGGTGTTCAGAAGCGTGTGGCGAGTACCACCATGGCCACGGTCCTCACAAGCGTGTGCCGAGTTCCACCATCGCCACGGTCCTCAGAAACGTGTGCCGAGTTACACCATCGCCACGGTCCTCTCAAGCATGTGGCAGTTTCTACTATCGCCAAGGTCCTCAGAAATGTATAGCGAGTTCCACCTTCGCCACGGTGGTCAGAAGCGGGTGGTGAGTTCAATCATCGCCACGGTCCTCACAAGTGAGTGCCAAGTTACATCATCGCCCCAGTCCTCAGAAGCGTGTGGCGAGTTCCACCATCGCCACGGTCCTCACAAGTGTTTACCGAGTTACACCATTGCAACGGTGCTCAGAAACGTGTGGCCAGTTCCACTATCGCCACGGTCCTCACAAGCGTGTGGTGAGTTCCACCATCGCCACGGTCCTCAATAACGTGTGGCCAGTTCCACCATCGCCACAGTCTTCACAAGCATGTGGCGAGTTCCACCATCGCCACGGTCCTCACAAGTGTGTGCCGAGTTACACCATCGCCACGGTCCTCTCAAGCGTGTGGCAGTTTCCACCATCGCCAAGGTCCTCAGAAATGTATAGCGAGTTCCACCAATGCCACGGTGGTCAGAAGCGGGTGGCGAGTTCCACCATCGCCACGGTCCTCACAAGCATGTGCCGAGTTACACCATCGCCACGGTCCTCTCAAGCGTGTGGCAGTTTCCACCATCGCCAAGGTCCTCAGAAATGTATAGCGAGTTCCACCATCGCCACGGTGGTCAGAAGCGGGTGGCGAGTTCAACCATCGCCACGGTCCTCACAAGCGTGTGGCGAGTTCCACCATCGCCACGGTCCTCACAAGTGAGTGCCAAGTTACATCATCGCCCCAGTCCTCAGAAGCGTGTGGCCAATTCCACCATTGCCACGGTACTCACAAGCGGGTGCCGAGTTCCACCATCGCCACGGTCCTCACAAGCGTGTGGCGAGTTCCACCATTGCCACGGTCCTCACAAGCGAGTGGCGAGTTACACCATTGCAACGGTGGTCAGAAGCGGGTGGCGAGTTCAACCATGGCCACGGTGATCAGAAACGTGTGGCCAGTTCCACCATCGCCATGGTCTTCACAAGCATGTGGCAGTTTCCACCATCGCCACGGTCCTCTCAAGCGTGTGGCAGTTTCCACCATCGCCAAGGTCGTCAGAAATGTATAGCGAGTTCCACCAACACGGTGGTCAGAAGCGTGTGCCGAGTTACACCATCGCCACGGTCCTCACAAGTGAGTGCCAAGTTATACCATCGCCCCAGTCCTCAGAAGCGTGTGGCGAGTTCCACCATCGCCACGGTCCTCACAAGCGAGTGGTGAGTTATACCATTGCCTCGGTCCTCACAAGCGTTTACCGAGTTACACCATTGCAACAGTGGTCAGAAGCGGGTGGCGAGTTCCACCATGGCCACGGTCCTCACAAGCGTGTGGCGAGTTCCACATTCACCACGGTCCTCACAAGCGTGTGGCGAGTTCCACCATGGCCACGGTCCTCACAAGCGTGTGGCAAGTTCCACCATCGCCATGGTCCTCACAAGCCTGTGGCGAGTTCCAACATCGCCTCGGTCCTCAGAAGCGTGTGGCCAGTTCCACCATGGCCACGGTCCTCAGAAGCGTGTGCTGAGCTCTGCTGTGGCGGGAGACAACCTGGAGCCCACCAGAGCCAAATTAAAGCCCAATAGAGAGCAAAGCTGGCTGGCCACTGATCCGGAGTTCTCGGAAATCAGCCCCGACTTTCAGCTACATTTTTATTTTATAGGTGGCTTGTTACAAAGTTCTGCAATTGGCATTTCCTGATGGCCTTGGGGAGAGCAAACAAGTAAGTACAGAAGTGGAGGCAGCTGGCGATAAGCAGGAGGGAATGGAGGAGGGAGGGAGCTGAGGAGGGAGGGAACTGCGTCAGCACACATCTATGGTCAGGGTTGTCCTGCTATTCACTCTATTTTCTATGTTCTAAAAAATAACAAATTCACTTAGAGGCCAAATTCGTTTAGAGGAGTACCAAGCCAGCTGGTACTTCCTCAGTTTGCCTCTGAGAGCTCCATAGTCGGCCTTTTGTATTATTTAATCAGGGCGAGGTGATATGAACAGGCCAGTACAAGTTCCAGCATCTCCAAGGTCGACAGAAGCGTGTGCTGGGTTCCAGCGTCCCCACGGTCGTCAGAAGTGTGTGCTGAGTCCCAGCGCCTCCAGGGTTGTCCGAAGCGTATGCTGGGTCCAATCATCCCCACAGTCGTCAGAATCGTGTGCTGAGCTCTGTTGTGGCGGGAGACAACCCGGAGACCACCAGAGCCAAATTAAAGCCCAATAGAGACCAAAGCTGGCCGGCCACTGATCCCGAGTTCTCAGAGATCTGCCCCGACTTTCAGCTACATTTTTATTTTATAGGGGCTTGTTACAAATTTCTGCAAATGGCATTTTTGATGGCCTTGGGGAGAGCAAACAAGTAAGTACAGAAGCGGAGGCAGCTGGCGATAAGCAGGAGGGGACGGAGGTGGGAGGGAGCTGAGGAGGGAGGGAACTGCGTCAGCACACATCTATGGTCAGGGTTGTCCTGCTATTCACTCTATTTTCTATGTTCTAAAAAATAACAAATTCACTTAGTGGCCAAATTCGTTTAGAGGAGTACCAAGCCAGCTGGTACTTCCTCAGTTTGCCTCTGAGAGCTCCATAGTCGGCCTTTTGTATTATTTAATCAGGGCGAGGTGATATGAGCAAGCCAGTACAAGTTTCAGCATTTCCAAGGTCGTCAGAAGCGTGTGCTGGGTTCAAGCGTCCCCATGGTCGTCAGAAGCATGTGCCGAGTCCATCCTCCCCACGGTTGTCCGAAGCGTGTGCTAGGTTCAAGCGTCCCCATGGTGATCTGAAGTATGTGCTGAGTCCCAGCGCCTCCAGGGTTGTCCGAAGCGTGTGTTGGGGGCCAGCGTCCCCATCATCGTCAGAAGCATGTGCCGAGTTCTGTGGTGGTGGGAGACAACCTGGAGACCACCAGAGCCAAATTAAAGCCAAAAAGAGAGCAAAGCCGGCCAGCCACTGATCTGGAGTTCGTAGAGATCAGCTCCGACTTTCAGCTACATTTTTATTTTATAGGGACTTGTTACAAAGTTCTGCAACTGGCATTTCCTGATGGCCTTGGGGAGAGCAAACAAGTAAGTACAGAAGCAGAGGCAGCTGGAGATAAGTGGGAGGGGACTGAGGTGGGAGGGAGCTGAGGAGGGAGGGAACTGCGTCAGCACACATCTATGGTCAGGGTTGTCCTGCTATTCACTCTATTTTCTATGTTCTAAAAAATAACAAATTCACTTAGTGGCCAAATTCATTTAGAGGAATACCAGGCCAGCTGGTACTTCCTCAGTTTGCTCTGAAAGCTCCATAGTCGGCCTTTTGTATTATTTAATCAGGGCGAGGTGATATGAACAGGCCAGTACAAGTTTCAGCATCTCCAAGGTTGTCAGAAGTGTGTGCTGAGTCCCAGCGTCCCCACATATGTCCGAAGCATGTGCTGAGTCCCAGAGCCTCCAGGGTTGTCCGAAGCGTGTGTTGGGTCCCAGCGTCCCCACAGTCGTCAGAAGCATGTGCTGAGTTCTGTTGTGGCAGGAGACAACCTGGAGACCACCAGAGCCAAATTAAAGCCAAATAGAGAGCAAAGCCGGCCAGCCACTGATCCCGAGTTCTCAGAGATCAGCCCCGACTTTCAGCTACATTTTTATTTTATAGGTGGCTTGTTACAAATTTCTGCAACTGGCATTTCCTGATGGCCTTGGGGAGAGCAAGCAAGTAAGTACAGAAGTGGAGGCAGCTGGCGTTAAGCGGGAGGGGACGGAGGTGGGAGGGAGCTGAGGAGGGAGGGAACTGCGTCAGCACACATCTATGGTCAGGGTTGTCCTGCTATTCACTCTATTTTCTATGTTCTAAAAAATAACAAATTCACTTAGAGGACAAATTCGTTTAGAGGAATACCAGGCCAGCCGGTACTTCCTCAGTTTGCCTCTGAGAGCTCCATAGTCGGCCTTTTGTATTATTTAATCAGGGCGAGGTGATATGAGCAGGCCAGTCTAAGTTTCAGCATCTCCAAGGTCGTCAGAAGCGTGTGCTGGGTTCCAGTGTCACCACGGTCGTCAGAAGTGTGTGCTGGGTTCCAGCATCACCACGGTCATCAGAAGCCTGTGCTGAGTCCCAGCCCTCCAGGGTTGTCATAAGTATTTGCTGAGTTCCATCACCTCCAGGGTTGTCAGAAGCATGTGCTGAGTCCATAGTCCCCACTGTTGTCCGAAGCGTGTGCTGGGTTCAAGCGTCCCCATGGTGGTCTGAAGCATGTGCTGAGTCCCAGCGCCTCCAGGGATGTCCGAAGCATGTGTTGGGTCCCAGCATCCCCACCATCATCAGAAGCATGTGCTGTTGTGGCGGGAGACAACCTGGAGACCAGCAGAGCCAAATTAAAACCAAATAGAGAGCAAAGCCGGCCAGCCACTGATCCCGAGTTCTCAGAGATCAGCCCCGACTTTCAGCTACATTTTTATTTTATAGGGGGCTTGTTACAAAGTTCTGCAACTGGCATTTCCTGATGGCCTTGGGGAGAGCAAACAAGTAAGTACAGAAGCGGAGGCAGCTGGCCATAAGTGGGAGGGAACAGAGGTGGGAGAGAGCTGAGGAGGGAGGGAACTGCGTCAGCACACATCTATGGTCAGGGTTGTCCTGCTATTCACTCTATTTTCTATGTTCTAAAAAATAACAAATTCACTTAGTGGCCAAATTCGTTTAGAGGAATACCAGGCCAGCTGGTACTTCCTCAGTTTACTCTGAAAGCTCCATAGTCGGCCTTTTGTATTATTTAACCAGGGCAAGGTGATATGAGCAAGCCAGTACAAGTTTCAACATCTCCAAGGTCGTCAGAAGTGTGTGCTGGGTTCCAGCGTCACCATGGTTGTCCGAAGCCTGTGCTGAGTCCCATTGCCTCCAGGGTTGTCAGAAGTGTTTGCTGAGTTCCAGAATCTGCAGGGTTGTCAGAAGCCTGTGCTGAGTCCCAAAGCCTCCAGGGTTGTCAAAAGAATTTGCTGAGCCCCAGCACCTCCAGGGGTGTCCGAAGCGTGTGTTGGGGGCCAGCGTCCCCACCATCGTCAGAACCGTGTGCCGAGTTCTGTTGTGGCGTGAGACAACCTGGAGACCACCAGAGCCAAATGAAAGCCAAATAGAGAGCAAAGCACACCAGCCACTGATCTGGAGTTCTCAGAGATCAGCCCCGACTTTCAGCTACATTTTTATTTTATAGGTGGCTTGTTACAAAGTTCTGCAACTGGCATTTCCTGATGGCCTTGGGGAGATCAAACAAGTAAGTACAGAAGTGGAGGCAGCTGGCGATAAGCAGGAGGGAACGGAGGTGGGAGGGAGCTGAGGAGGGAGGGAACTGCATCAGCACACATCTGTGGTCAGGGTTGTCCTGCTATTCACTCTACTTTCTATGTTCTAAAAAATAACAAATTCACTTAGAGGCCAAATTCGTTTAGCGGAGTACGAAGCCAGCTGATACTTCCTCAGTTTGCCTCTGAGAGCTCCATAGTCGGCCTTTTGTATTATTTAATCAGGGCGAGGTGATATGAGCAAGCCAGTACAAGTTCCAGCATCTCCAAGGTCGTCAGAAGCGTATGCTGGGTTCCAGCGTCGCCACGATTGTCCAAAGAGTGTGCTGACTCCCAGGGCGTCCACTGTTGTCAGAAGCCTGTGCTGAGTCCCAGTGCCTCCAGGGTTGTCAGAAGCCTGTGCAGAGTCCCAGCACCAGCAAAGTTATCCAAAGTGTGACCTGGGTCCCAGTGCCTGCATGATTGTCAGAACCGTGTGCTGTTCCAGGGGCATCCACGGTCGTCAGAAGCGTGTGCTGAGTCCCAGTGCCTCCAGGGTTGTCAGAAGCCTGTGCTGAGTCCCAGCCCTCCAGGGTTGTCATAAGTATTTGCTGAGTTTCATCACCTCCAGGGTTGTCAGAAGCCTGTGCTGAATCCCAGCGCCTCCAGATTTGTCAAAAGCATTTGCTGATTCCCAGCGCCTCCAGGGTTGTGCAAAGCTTATGCTGACTTCCAGTGCCTCCACAGTTGCCAGAAGTGTGTGCTGAGTCCCAGCACCTGCAAAGTTGTCCAAAGTGTGACCTGGGTCCCAGTGCCTCCACGATTGTGCAAAGCGTGTGCTGACTCCAAGGGCGTTCACAGTTGTCAGAAGCGTGTGCTGAGTCCCGGCGCCTCCACGGTTGCCAGAAGTTTGTGCTGAGTCCCAGCGCCTGCAAAGTTGTCCAAAGCGTGACCTGAGTTCCAAAGCCTCCAAGGTTGTCCGAAGCGGGTGCTGACTCCAAGGGCGTCCATGGTTGTGAGAAGCATGTGCTGACTCCCAACGCCTCCAAAATTGTCAGAAGCGTGTGCTGAGTCCCAGCGCCTCCAGGGTTGTCAGAAGCCTGTGCTGAGTCCCAGCGCCTCCACGGTTGTCAGAAGCATGTGCGGAGTTTGGAGGATGGCCTTGAGCCCCCTGGAAGTCAAGAGCAGAAGATGTCCTTCCTGTGAGTCAACCCCTGGCCCCTGCCTGGGTGAAACTTCAGGGACTGTGTTGTTGTGCGAGACAACCCTGATTTCACCAGAGCCAAATTAGAGCCAAATAGAGAGCAAAGCCACTGGCAACTCATCCTGAGTTCTTGGAGATCAGCCCTTTCAGCTACCTTTTTATTTTTCAGGGGGCTTGTTACAAATTTCTGCAACTGGCATTTCCTGATGGCCTCGGGGGGAGAGCAAGCAAGCAAGTACAGAAGCTGAGGCATTTGGTGATACGTGGAAGGGAACGGAGGTGGGAGGGAGCTGAGGAGGGAGGGAACTGTGTCGGCACACATCTATGGTCAGGGTTGTCCTGCTATTCACTCTATTTTCTAAGATCTAAAAATAACAACTTCGCCTAGAGAAGTACCAGGCCAGCTGGTATTTCCTCAGTTTGCCTCTGAAATCTGATAGTTGGCCTTTTGTATTATTTAATCATGGTGAGGTGATATGAGCAGGCCAGTACATTCCCCACTGGTTTTTAGGGAAATCAAATCATTGTTTCCTCTTCTGAATTTTGAATTCTTTGGTAATGGGTGCTTAGGACCATAAGTTTAACTGTCTGGATTCTGTCTCTGATATATTTAGTTAAACAGTTAATAATTATGGGGCCAAACAAGTAGCCCTATGAGCAATAATAGAAGAGGTCCTGCTATTGCTGATAGGATTGTCGTTAACCATGGAGACCAATTATATAGATCTCGAACCAGTTGCTTCCTGATTTTATAAATTCTTCTCTATCTTTGCTTCTCTGTCTAACTAGAGTCAAACTGTCTCTTATTATTCCAGAGTGGTTAGCATAGAAACAGCGTGTCTCATCTACAGCCATATATAGACTTGTTTTAAGAAGAGGAGATCAAGTCCCCGTCTATTCTGTAATACTACTTCAGCTAGGGAATTTAGGGACTTTTCTAAATGGGGGATAGAGTTTTCTAGGTCTGAGAGGTCTTGATCTATCAGTTTACTAAGTGCCTAAAGTTCTGGTCTCCCGTGACTAGTGCAGTCGTACCAACGGCTGCAGAGCCTGCTATTCCTAAGCCTACTAAGAGTGGAATTAATATGGGTGTTGCCCGTTTTTCCCTTCCAGCTGAGATTCCAAAATGTTCGTGCCCGCCTTCATCAGAGTAAAAGTAGACCTGTGGGATATCATAAGTCAGAATACATAGTCCAAAACATCAGTATATGAGCTAATGTAGGGATTTAGTCTGGTAGTGCAGGCGAACCAAGCCCCTTTTGGGGCTACAAGTAATCTGGGGCCTTCGTCTTCTTGGAGGTCCTCTGGCACAGGAATCAAAATATAAGTTCGGGGTTCCATAGGATGTGTTAGTGGCAATAATGTATCCATCATGGGTCCGACTAAGGCTTCATAGATACTGAGTTGGCTGGTGGGGATTTCCCCTAGTTAGAGAAACAGAGGTCCCAAGTATCAGGATCAGGATAGGAGTAATTTTACCTTCAAAGGGTCGTCTGTCCGTTGAAAGGTCCATTATTCTGGTATCTGTTTGGGGTGAGCCTTCTTTACCTGGGAGTGATGAATCCAAAAATGACGACTTGCTACCTTAAGGGCCGTCGGAGTGGTGAGGATTACAGGTAGGGGACCAGTCCATCTAGGTTCCAGCGAAGCAGGCTGAATTTTCTTGATCCAGATCCAATCTCCGGGCTTAATATTGTGGCGATCTGAGCCACCTGGAAGAGAAGGCTTAGGGAGAGAATCTCTTACTATCTGATCGTTCTTCTGTTGGATGAATTGCAGAGCCTGTAAGGACTTAAGAAGATAATGGTTATTTAGTTGAGTTAGGGTATCTTCTCCCAATTTGGGGGAGTGGTGGTGGTCTCCCATACATTATTTCATAGGGAGAGAGACCCTTAATATAGGGAGTACATCGGACCCGCAATAGGGCACAAGGTAGGAGGCAGACCCGATATTCGCCTGCCTCTAATTTTAATTTAATAATAGTCTCTGTTAATGTTCGATTCATCTTTTCTATCTGTCCTGAACTCTGAGGCCTGTATGCACGGTGTAATTTCCAAGTAACTTTTAAAATTGTAGCTAAGGCTTATGTGATCTGGGCGATGAACGCCAGGCCATTGTCGGACCCCATGGCTAAAGGGAGGCCAAATTGGGGACTATTTCTGGTATTAGTTTCCTAGCTATGGTCTGAGCTGCCTCAGATTTAGTCGAGAAGGCTTCTGTCCAACTTGAAAAAGTGTCAATAAAAACGAGGAGGTATTTGTAACCAAACTTTCCTGGAACTATTTCAGTAAAGTCTATTTCCCAATGTTCCCCTGGGTTCTGTCCGCGTAGTCGAATCCCCGATTGAGCATTTCCTTGTTGTTTTGTATTTATTTGAGCACAAGTAGGACAGTGGGCTGCAGTTTGCTTGGCATAATGGTGAAGTCTTGGAATGTAATAGTCTTGATGAAAAAGTTCAATCAGTTTAGGTCCCCCTAGGTTGGTACTCTGGTTGTCTTAAAAATTAGATCTCATCTTAGTGCCTCAGGTAACAGAATTCTGCGATCAGGGAGTATGTACCAATCGGAAGGGTTTATGTTCCCTCCTAGCTTACTTCCGAGTTCTTTTTCCTCTTCTGTATAAGAGGGAACTTTAGGGAGATTACATGGAGGTAGGACAGGTGAAATCTGGAGAGACCCCACTGGTTTTTGGGCAGTCTCTCTTGCAGTCTGATCTGCAAAAGCATTTTCCTGGGCTACCGGGTCATCGGTTGTCTGATGTCCTTTACAGTGAATGATGGCAACCTTTTGAGGCAACCAGATAGGCTCTAATAGGGCTAGGATTTCAGCTTTCTTTTTAATTTCCTTTCCCTCTGATGTGAGGAGTCCCCGCTCCTGAAAGAGGGCCCCTGTACATGAGCAGTAGTGAATGCATATCTACTGTCAGTGTAAATGTTTATAGTCATTTCCTTTCCCCAGCATAAGGCTTGTATTAAGGCTATAAGTTCAGCCATCTGTGCAGAAGTCCCATGTCCCAATGCCTGTGCCCAGAGTACTTTATCTTGTGTTACCACAGCAGCTCCTGTGTATCTGATGCCGTTTGACATGAAGCTGTTCCCACCTGAGTAGAGATCAGCATCTGGGTCTGGCCAGGGTGTGTCTCTGAGGTCTGTTCGAAGACTAGTTCAGGGAGTCCAGGACCTCGAGGCAGTCATGAACAGGCTCTGCTGGGTCATCATCAGGCAGCAAGGTGCAGGGTTTAGGGCAGTAGTCTTTAGTAATTTAATCCTCGGGGGTCTAATAAGAGCACTTGATATGGGACAATTCTGGCATGGGACATCCATCGTTCAGGGGGACTCCTGAGTAGGCGTCCACAGCATGGGGTGCTATCATTTGTAAATCTTGTCCCAGGGTCAGCTTAGAGGCTTCCTTAGTGAGCAGGGCTGTGGCTGCTTGGCCCTTAAGCAGTGTGGCCACCCAGAGGCTACTGGGTCTATTCTCTTAGATAGGTCGGCCACTGGATGTTTCCAGGGACCGAGGGCCTGTGTGAGTACTCCTTAGTAATCCCCCAGTTCTCAGAGACAAATAATTGGAAAGACTTATTGAGGTCAGGTAGGGTGAGGGCTGGGGCGCTGATGAGAGTCTCTTTTAGTTCTTGGAAAGCCTTTTCCTCAGTTTCAGTCCAAGTTAAATTGTCTGTCTTTCCCCCTGTACTCGTGTACAGAGGCCTTGTGATTTCCGCAAATCAGGGTATCCAGAGGCGGCAGTACCCAACTGCTCCTAGATTCCCGGACCTGTTTCTTTGTTTGTGGACGGGTATTTTCAGAATGGCCTCAATGCGGCTTGTGGAGAGGGACCGTTTTTGTCCTCTTAATTCATATTCTAGATAGGTGGCATTCTCAGTGCATAACTGAGCTTTCTTAGCCGATACACGGTACCCAAGGTTGTCTAATTCTTTTAATAAGTCTCTAGTAGCCACCCGGCAGTGAGGCACAGTCTTAGCGGTAATAGGAGATCATCTACATATTGCAGGAGTGTTATTTCTGGGTGTTCCTGACTGAACTTGAGAGGTCCTGACTTAGGGCCTTGTCACATAAGGTTGGGGAGTTTTTAAAACCCTGAGGAACTCCGTCCAAGTTAGTTGTCCTGAGAATCCACCCTCAGGGTTAGTCCATTCAAATGCAAAGATGGGTTGGCTTACCTTGGCAAGGGGCAAGGAAAAGAAAGCATCCTTTAAGTCCAGGACAGTGTAGACAGTACGGTCCAGAGGCAGCAAGCTAAGGGTAGAGGGGTTTGGCACGGTGGGATGTATAGTTTCAACTTGTTTACCTCTCGGAGGTCCTGTACTGGCCTGAAGTCTTCGGTGCCAGGTTTCTGTACGGTAGTAGCGGAGTGCTCCAGGCAGCCTGGCAAGGAACAAGAATTCCGGCCTCCAGGAGGCGTTTGATGTGTTTGGCGATGCCATCTCGAACTTTCAGGCTAATAGGATATTGACGGACTCGAATAGGAGTAGCAGAACTAGTTAGTTGTACAATAATTGGAGGTTGATGAGAGGCTAGCCCTGGAGGGTTAGTCTCAGCCCATACATGGGGAATTTCTTCTTGTAGACCCCGGAGGAAAAAGTTAGGATCAGAGGATGTTGGGGGTCTCATAGAGGATATATTCTTCCGAGAGTGGGCAGCAAAAGAGTATAGTTAATGGCCTGTCTTCTACTGTCAAAGTTGTTGAGTCGCCGTGAAAGGAGATGGTAGTTCGCAATTTCTGGAGGAGGTCTCTACCCAGTAAGGGATAAGGGCAGTCTGGCATGACTAGGAAGGAATGGGTGATTGTGCCTTTTCCTAAATCAGTTATTCTGGCCTGTGTCCATGAGTAGGACTTGGTTTTTCCAGTAGCTCCTTGTATTAAACACATGAGTTTTATCTTTAGAAAGAGGTCCATCTGCCTCTTGGAGGACCGAAAAGGTAGCTCCTGTGTCTATTAAAAATTCAACTGGTGCCCTGGCCGGTTTGGCACAGCAGTTAGAGCGTCGGCCTGCGGTCCAGAGAAAAATTCAACTGGTTTACCCCCGACATTTAGAGTTACCTTGGGTTCCCGGGGGCTTAAATGAAAAGAGCCCCAGCCCCATCATTCCGCATCCTCGAAAAGGATGCGAACCCGAGGATTAGTTGAGGGGTTCTTTCTCTTTGGGCAGTTTTTCTTCCAGTGCTCTATCGCCCTCTAACAGGCACATTGGTCTGGATCAAGGTTTGTTTTTTTTCCCTTAGCATTTGGGCCCTTTCTTTCATTCCATTTATCATTTTTCTTTTGTTTAGGTGGGCCTTCCTTCATGGCTGTTACAAGAATTTTGGATAGCCTCTTACTCTGAGCTGTGTCTGGATTCTCAAGGTTATTAAAAACCCATTGAGCTATCTCTATTAATTCACTTAAGTTTTTCCCTTCAAATCCTTCTAATTTCTGTAATTTCTTCCTAATGTCTGGGGCCGACTGGGTAACAAAAGCAATATTAATAGCTCTCCTATTTTCAGGGGCTTCTGGGTCTCTGGGCGCAAACAGCCGGTAACCTTCCATCAAACGCTCTAAGAAAGCGGAGGGGGTTCCCCCGACCGCTGGACAGTCCCACTTACCTTAGATAAATTAGTTGATTTCGTAGCCACTCTCCGGATGCCCCACAGTAGAGCCAGGCGATATTGTTTGAGATCCTCCTCACCTAGGTCGGTGTTAGGGTCCCAGGTGGGGCGAGAGGCGGGCAGTGGGGCTCCAAGGCAGGCAGGGTCAGAAGTGGGTTCCCCGTCTGGCCCGAGGATGGTTTTAGTCGCCTCTCAGTAGATTCGATCCCTCTCTTCAGAATTGAAGAGGACCTGTAAGATCAGGTGACAGTCATCCCAAGTGTGCTGGTGGGTGTGAAACACAGTTTCTAACAGAGAGATTAATCCTTGGGGCTTGTCAGAGAAAGAGGGGTTTTGTTGTTTCCAATTATACAGGTCGCCAGTGGAGAAGGAGACATACACCATGAAGGGTCGGTGGAGATCCCCTCCTGGGGGAGGGCCACCTGCCGGAGTGGCAAAATGGCTGCTGAGGAGGAGTCCGGCGGTGTCTCAACCGAAGGCTGATAAGGGGTTCCTCCATGAGTATGAGGAGGGCTCAAGGGTTGAGCTTCAGCATCCTCTTGTCCCCTCCTTGGAGGGAGAGGTCTGTAGGGTGGTGATCCCACAGGATCACTTAGTACATCCTCAGGGGAGTCCTGAAGGATGGGATATAATTTCCTTGGGGGCTGGGAGGAGTTACCATCTTTCAGGGCAGACTGAGGCATTGTTAACAAAACCGTTTTTTCTTTCTTTTGAACCTCTGGACACTGATATTTTTTAGTATAGTTGAGTTTGTCAGTAGTTATATCGATCCAAATATCAATATGTGGCATTTGATCCGGGTGTCCAGAGCTCCCATATATTATCTGACGGACCATAAAAGCCAATTGCAAATTTAAACTACCTTCGGGTGGCCAATTAAACCCATACGTAGGCCATTCAGGTTCACATAGGGCCTGTAAGGTCCCAGACTTAACGGAACATTATAGCTTTTTGCCCGAGCTTTGAAATCTTTACAATTATCCAATAGGCATTGCAATGGAGTTTTTGCACCAGATTGACTTTGGCCCATGACAACAAAGGGAAGTGCAATCAGACACAACAGACAATCCGGAGGGCCAATAAACAGACAGAAAGACAATACAGACAGGGCTGAAACCGAAGTTACTGAAACCAAAAAACACAGAACTGACTGAAACTGAAGTTCCCTGGGACATTTCGCTAGGGGACCTGACTGAAGTTCCCTGCGACGTCTCACTGGGGAACCTGGCCGGGGAAGTAATGTCACGTCCAGCCTTCCCCCTTGCCTTTGAAAGGTACCTACCAGACTGAACAGAAAACAGTACGCACAGGTGAGATTCCAGATGACTCAGGTGAGTCCAGACGCTCTCTCAGAATTCAGTTTAGAGCAGGATTTGAGAACGGGCTAGGGAAACTGGGAGGGCAGGCTTAATCTCGGGCAGAGGAATGTCCCTCCGAGGCCTTCCCCTAGACTAGTCCCCCCTTACAGTTTCGATAGCTGGTCTAGTGGTCCGGTCTGGGGCTTCCCCGTAAGGGAAAAATCTTACAGGGGCCCCAAATGTTGTGACGGAGAGAATCCAGACACCACCAGAGCCAAATTAAAGCCAAGTAGAGAGCAAAGCCGGCTGGCAACTGATCCTAAGTTCTCAGAGATCGGCCCCATCTTTCAACTACTATTTTATTTTATACGGGACTTGTTACAAACTTCTGCAACTGGCATTTCTTGTTGGCCTTGGGGAAGAGCAAGCAAGCAAGTACAGTAGCGGAGGCAGTTAGCGATAAGCAGGGGGGAACAGAGGTAGGAGGGAGCTGAGGCGGAAGGGAACTAAGGGAACTGGGTCAGCACACATGTATCCTGCTATTCATTCCATTTTCTAAGTTCTAAAAAATAACAACTTTGCTTAGAGGACTAATTCAGTTAGAGGAGTACCAGGCCAGCTGGTACTTCCTCAGTTTGCCTCTGAAAGCTCCATAGTCGGCCTTTTGTATTATTTAATCAGGATGAGGTGATATGAGCAAGCAGGCCAGTACAAGAGCATGTGCTGAGTTCCAGTGTCTTCACGGATGTCAGAGCGTGTGCTGAGTTCCAGCACCTCCACGGTTGTCAGAGCGTGTGCTGAGTCCCAGTGACAACTCGGTCGTCAGAAGTGTGTGCTGAGTCCCAGCGCCTCCAAGGTCGTCAGAAGCGTGTGCTGAGTCCCAGCGCCTTCACGCATGTCAGAGCGTGTGCTGAGTTCCAGCGCCTCCATGGTTGTCAGAGCATGTGCTGAGTCCCAGTGACAACTCGGTCGTTAGAAGTGTGTGCTGATTCCCAGCACCTCAGAAGCATGTGCTGAGTCCCAGCGCCTCCAAGGTCGTCAGAAGCATGTGCTGAGTCCCAGTTCCAACTCGGTTGTCAGAGTCTGTGCTGAGTCCCAGTGCCAACTCGGTTGTCAGAGCATGTGCTGAGTCCCAGCACCTCCATGGTTGTCAGAAGTGTATTCTGAGTCCCAGCGCCTCCACGGTCGTCTGAAGCGTGGGCTGAGTCCCAGTGCCTCCTCATTGTCAGAAGCGTGTGCTGAGTCCCAGTGCCTCCATTGTTGTCAGAGGCTTGTGCGGAGCTCGGAGGACAGCCTGGAGCCCCCTGGAAGTGAAGTGAGCAGAAGCTGTCCTTCCTATGAGTCAACCCCTGGGCTTCTGCCTGGGTGAAACTTCAGGGACTGGACTGTTTTTTCTGGGGCCCTTGTCCCTCCCCTGCTCTCCTCTGCTCCCATGTTTGTGGGGCTTCTTATTAAAGTGTCTTTTTTCTTAAACTCTGTAATAAACTTGATGATCCAGAAAGATATTTTGAATTGGATACTTGTTGGGAGCGGTGTCACTGGAACAGCAACCACCACGTTTTGACATAGTCCCAGGTGAGCTCCATGGTTTGACATAGTCCCTGGAGAAGTGGATTTATTACATGGCAGGAATCACAAAAACAGTGACTGAAGATACAGAGTAATGGGAAAATAAAAATGCAGGATGTCAACTGAAGGAGACTAATCTTTGCTTTCTCTGTCTATCTCTTAGCTGTTAGAAATCATTTTAGAAATAACATGTAGATGACTAAAGATGTAGATGATAGAAAAGATTGCAGGAATAAAAGCAAGAAAATAATGAAGATTTAGGATAGAAATGTGGAAGCTTAGAAGGATCTTAGATAGGAGGAAAGGTCAGGAGTTTAAGAGGATGTCTGGGTGAAGGGTAAAAATAGTTGGTAATTAACATGTAATATACCTAAGAGTTGGGTAAACAACCAAAAGAATGTCTGTACTTATTTGCCTAAAAGGTTTAGGGGAAACAATGTAACCTGCGGGTCTATATAAATAATAAAAGATTCTGCTAGTCTGAAGCAGAAGCATTAAGATTAAGCAGAAGAAGAAAGTCAAGCACTTTCTGTCTCATACGTTTCTCTCCCTCTCTCTCTCCCTCTCTCACCGACTCCGTCCACACTTTTGGGAACCCCTGGACCTGCCAAGGCTGGACCCCGGCAGATACTCTGTGTTCCATCCTCTGCAGAGAACTGGGGCTGTGCATCCCATGGGCTGAGAAGCATGTAGTGTGTAGTACTTGGGCACTTTGATGGGAACTCCAACAGTAAGAGGGGGGGTGACAACAGGGCACAGCAGTGGGTGGAGCAGGCAGTCTCCATCCTCGTGCAGCTGATTGCCTGGGTGCTCTGCGACCTCAGCAGGAATCACCTTCCTGACCGCTTGGCTTTGCTCACCCCCTCGGTGCTGGTGTCAGCCTCAGGTGGGCGTTCACTGTATATAAGTCCGACTTTTAAAGTACTGGAGGGAGAGTGTCCAGCAGAGGGGAGAGCAGAACTCAAGAAAGGAGCTCAGGTGGGATCAAACTTGGCATTTTTCAGGGGGGCCAAAGTGCAGTGAGCTGGTGTGAGGACAGCAGGAGTGTGGGTGCAGACGAAGAGCAGAGCTTGTGGGCCATGGGAAGGAGTGTGGATTTTATTCTGAGATCAGTGATCATCCCATGAAGGGGTTTAAGCAAGGAAGAAATAGGATCTGATTTATGTTTTAATAGTAGTAATTTGTGGAGAAGATTCTTCCTCTGCAAACATTTTACCTGTCTCTACATATCACAAGAGTCACCAGGCAGGGCAGGTTTTCTTATAACCGCTGAGGAAATATGCATTGGAAACTCTATGTGTTTTTCCCACTTTAATCCTTACCACACCAGTTCCCTGAACACCTAGAAACTCAAATTCATACAGTGTTTTAAAGGGGAAAGACCTACCTGCCTCTGTGGAGTTGATTCATTGTTCCCAGTCACTGATTAGCTGATCGTGTTGCCCTTTTTGCTGAGTCACCTGTGGTGCTCCCTTGATCATCTGCCCTCCTTCCCTGTGATCCCAACAGCATATGGCATAGACTTGGTGTGACTCTCACCACTTTTGTCGTCATAAAGTGGTTCCCTTCCCCTCCTTGCCCTGATCTTTCATTCCTGAGTTCTTTGGGGGCTGAGAACTGTCCTACTCACCTTTGTATTTCCAGTCATCATCACAGAGCTGGGTCCAGAGTAGGTGCTGGGAAAATGATGGACAGGTGGGTGATCAGCCTGGGACTACATAATGAATTGTCCCACATCAGGACACAATTCACTGTAAAAAGGAATGTGATGAATGATTATGCTGGAACAACAGCATAAAGTTGGACTGGGATTTTACTGGGTTGTATGCTCACCTCAGTAATCATTGTAAAGCATTATGAAGAAAATTGTGAACTCTGCCATTCTGGAGATCCATTGGAGGGCACTAGTACTCAATCCATGTGCCCGATCTCGTTCAGACCAGTAGTTCCCAAAGCTTGGAAGACATAGTAGCATAGGAAATGTTAGTAAGTAGCAAGGTCATCAAGATGAAGTATATAGATTCACACAAGTCTACTTTAGCACTTTTAATTGTCACAAAGGAAGCTTTCAGTTTGATGCTAGGTTATCTTTAACCCTCTCAAACTGCTAATTTTCCTTTTGTGTAAAATATTTTTTCATTGATTTTTAGAGAGCAAGAAAGGGAGAGAGAGAAAAAAATCAATGTGACAGCAAAACATTGCTTGGCTGTCTCCTCCATGCCTCTACCAGGGATCTAGCTGGAAACCGGGCATGTTCCCTGACCAGGAATCAAACTAGCAACTTTTTGCTGCAGGGAAGATGCCCAACCAGCTGAGCCACACTGGCCAGGGCTAATCTTCCTTTTTAAATGAAAAGTGAACAAACCTCAGGATCTGAACCTTGAATAACAAATGGTACTGGGCTGGAATTTAATATTATGTTAGTTATACATATATTACTTTTGTTTATATCTACAGTCTTTTTCTCATTATAAAGATTATGGGTGCTTATTGTTGGAATATGACCCTGGAAAATACATAACGGCATATTTAAAACACAGAATCACACAGTTTAGGGAAAATCACATTTATTATGTTGTTTACATTGGAGTGGAAAAGGGAATGTAATTAATGATGATGCTGGGACAAGTATGAAGTTGGACTGGGATTTTACGGGAATGTATGGTCACCTCGATAATCACTGTAAGCATTGTGGACAAAATTGTGAACTCTGCCATTCTGGAGATGTTCCAGAGGACACTAGTACTCACTGCTCCAGCTGGTTGATGATCCCCAAAGCATGGGGGACACAGTAACAGACCTGTTTGAAGGTAACAGAGGCATTCTAACTATTACAAAGAGAAACTCTCACCTGGTGCTCAGTTATCTTTAACCCCCTCCAGCTCCCACTGATCTTCCTTTATTAAAAAAAATATATTTTTTTCCTTTATTTATTTTAGAGAGAGAGGAAGGGAGAGGGAGAGAGAGATAGAAACATTGATGAGAGAGAACAATGACTGGCTGCCTCCTGCATGCCCCGCACTGGGGATCGCGCCCACAACCTGCACGTGTGTCCTGACCGGGAATCAAACCGGTGACCTCTTGGTGCATGGGTCGACGCTCAACTACTGAGCCACACCGGCTGGTCCTTCTTCTTCTCTTTCTTTCATAGAGCTCAGAGTGTATGGCATTCGTGGTGGAAAGTCTTCAATGAGCCAAGGTGTGTAAGAATAGGTAATTCGGCTTAAGGTTTCTATAGAATGGGGCAGTTAATAGTTGGAAAAGTAGGGAGGGGATAGATTCAAGAAGGCTCGAAATCCCAGGAAGCAGAGAGAATGGGAGGTATAATATTTTTTAATTGATAAGTATCCTGGCTTGTAGGCAGCAATGATATTGTCTGAGAATTAGGAAATCAAAGCAATTCCATTAAATTGCAAAGAATAAACTTATGAAGTGACCAAATAATTTTACTTGTGAATGAACAGGATAGTGTTACTGTGAATGAGCAGGATATTGACCCAAAGCAGGGCTTGGAGAATGAACAAGTTCTTGAAGGCCACGTGTCCTTCAACCCACCTGTTTAATCAGCAGCTGCCTTTTTTCTTCATTCTGCTCATCTCTGGTTTGCAGGTCTCTCTCAAAGGGGCCGTCATGGCCTGCATGTTGACCTCCAGGCGAAGCTTGCCATCTTCTGTTGCCTGAAGTTCATCTTCCAGCTCTTCTAGCTGGGTCCTCATTTCTTCCACCTGTTGCTCTAGGGCCCGTTTGGATTTTTCAAGTTCATGAACCTAAACCACAGGAAGCCTCAGGAGAGCGCTGACCCTTAGCAGAGGCACAGCAAGGACAGCAGTCTTCCCTGCACCTCATTTCCATCCTTCCCTTTCCCTCTGCTGCTGCTGCTATTCCTATTTAGAGTGTGCCATTTAAATTACGGTACCGACACTTTTTTCTTTTTAATCCTCACCCGAGGATATTTTTACACTTATCTTCAGACAGAGTGGGAGGGAGGGAGGGAGAGAGGGAGAGAGGGGCTGGGGATGAACCGCAACCGAGGTACGTGCCCTTGGCTGGAATCGAACCCGGGACTCCCTGGTCCACAGCTGACATTCTAACTGCTGAGCCCAACCAGCCAGGGCGACAGTACCGACTCTTTATGCACATGTGTCCTGTGATCAATAAATGATTCTCTGATGACCTCGATGCTGAGAGATCTTTAAAAGCCAAAGAACAATGAAGAGTGTGGTGCCAGAGAAACGTGTCTGCTGACGGCCGCTGCCTGCTGTCTGTAACAGGTACATCCTGTCTTGCTGGGGAAAAGATCACTGGTACTGAAAACGCACACGTGGAGACCTTTACCTATTAAGGTGTGTCAGGCCTGTGAAGCAGGGCGCAGTTAAAGAGAGGCCTGACCTTTCTCTGGACAGAGATTCCCACCACAAACATTGACCTAGAATCTGAGCCAAGTGCCTCCGCCTCACGTCCCCTCTGAGTCCCAAGACAACCCTTCAGACAGGCCGCGGAGGTGCTGCTGTCACCCCCTTGCGGTTCATGGCCATGTCCGTTCTCCAGGGCAGGTAGGAGAAGGCTCATGACACGAGGAGGGCATCTGTCTCTCAGCAGAGTCAGGCGCGTCACAGGCACAGAAGAAATGTTTGGGGATAAATGTGTGCATGTCAATTACTCCAGAGAAAGCTCACACGGAACAAGAAGACAACGGAATGTGGAGCTCTCTACGTTTTACTATGTAATCACAGCCACGTCTATTCTAGGTGGCCTTTGGAGGAGAGACCCAGGGGTAGGACAGTCTTCCCTCCCTTATGATGTGGCCGGGGAGCCCACATCCCATGGAAATGAGACTGGACCTTTCTAGAGGACCCTGCCTTTCCAGGCACTCTGCAGTCGCTGCTTGGATTCGAGCAGGTGTAATGTCCACTTGACAGGTGAGCGAACTTAGGCTGAGAGAGTCAGTGGCTCCTCCTGGGCAGAGTGGACGCTGATGGAAACGCCAAGTCCTGAACCTGGTTTGGATTCCTAGCCCTGGGCTCGCTTCACTGTCATCAACACGTTATATACTAAGGGAGGGTGAACAAATAATCGTCGCAGTTCTTGGGGAAGATGTATGCAGTGGACGAACAAACAGTATCACAGAAATTTCTAGACTGCATAAGTTCCCAAAGCACTTGAAGTCTTCAGAGAACAGTGGGGTCTCACTGGGAAGTCCCGGGTCAGAGAGCGGCAGGTCCCACCACCCTCCGTCGGAGCGGCCCTCTCGATACTAGTGTTGGATAACCACCTGTTCACTCGGGAACCATGAAGCCCTTCGTGCAAAGGTCCCGTGCCAGAACGCAGGGCAGGGCAGAGGGACCGTGAAAACAACAGGAATGAACAAATCTTCACCACCCGTAGGTGCTGCTACAAGAAGTCCACACTGCGAACAGACTGCAGAAAACCTGACTGTTTATTCCAGAAGACTTCAACCCCAGGTTTACCCACAGGCCAGAGCACTCCCTGATGACTTCACTGTTGGGCTGGGCAGTCCCAGGTCCTCTAGGCACTCCCAAGGAGCTGCCTGCTCCCCTCTGGAAGGGACCAGGCCCCAGGGATACTCACATTCTTCCCCATGTCTGCTTGCAGCTCATCAGGTCCTCCGTGTCTGCCCGCAGCTGCTTGTTCTGCCTCTAAAACTCCTCCTTGGCCTCCAGGGCCTCCTCGAGGGCCGGGCCAGGGACAGGGCTTTGGTTTCTTCCTCTCTGGCTTCTGCTTCAGCACGGTCTCGCTCTTCTGCACAGCGAGCAGAAATGTTCTTCTCTTCTGCTGACAGCTATACGGCATGGCGTCGGGAAATATTAAAAACAATTTATTATTACAAGTTTTTTTTTTTTTTAATTCACTGATTTTAGAGAGAGAGGAAGGGAGAAGGAGAGAGATAGAAACATCGATGAGACCGAATGTCAATTGGCTGCCTCCTGATGCCCCCCCACTGTGAATTTGGCCCACAACCTGGGCATGAGCCCTGTCTGGAAATCGAACCGGCGACCTCCTGGTGCATGGGTCGACGCTCAACCACTGAGCCACACTGGCCGGGCTAAAAAGAATTTAAAAAGTAACATAAATTTATTCATCATATGTCTGACTTATTGATAAGAATACTACTACAAGGTTATGGGTGTTTTCTATTTTTTCTTTTCCACTTTTTCTAATTTTGCTATAAATGTGTATTGCTTTTAAATATGAAAACATTATTTTAATTTTTTTTCTTTATTGATTTTAGAGAGAGAGGAAGTGAAGGGGAGAGATAAAAACATCGATGAGAGAGCACATCGACTGGCCGCCTCCCGCATGCCCCCCACTGGGGATTTGGCCCACAACCTGGGCATGTGTCCTGACCAGGAATCGAACTGGCGACCTTTTGGTGCATGGGTCGATGCTCAACCACTGAGCCACACTGGCTGGATTGAAAACATTATTTTAAACTAAAATAAAACGGGGAGCTTTGCCAGGAGGAAAGGGCATGTGGCCCTGCTCCTGGAGTCTGGGAGACAGGGATGCAGAGAAAGAACCCACCTGGTCAAACTTCTGCTTCTTCTCCAAGTTGGAGACGAGCTGGTGCTGATGGTCCAGGTCCACCTTCCGGGCGTCCAGCTCCTGCTGCAGGCGGTTCTTGGTCTTCTCCAGCTTGTCATAGGCCAAAGCCTTGTCCTCCAGGCACTGGCTCAAGGCCTCCACGTCTTTAAGAAGCTTCTTTTTGGCTTCTTCCAAACTTTCAGTTGTGCCCAAGTCATCTTCTACTTTCTTCTTTGTATCAGGCACTATGTTTTATGTAAAGAAAAAAAGATCAAACTTGTTTTCAATATTTTGTGAGAAGAAATAACATAAATCAATGCTATGTGATTTTGAGCAAATTAATCTTAGACTGTAACTTAATTTCTTATCTAATAATCTATAAAATGATGATTGGATTAAAACCTTGCATAGTTGACATAGTCCTGTGTCTTTAATTTATTATTTTTTAAAAAGATTTTTTATTGATTTTCAGAGCGGGAGAACGTAAGGGGGGGTAGAGAGAGACATCGATGTGACAGTGAAACATCATCGGCTCCCTTCTGCATGCCCTCCACCAGGGTATCGAGCCTGTAACCCAGGCATGCGCCCTGACCAGGAATTGAACAACCCTTTGGAGCATGGATGATGCTCAACCAACTGAGCCACACCAGCCAGGGCTTGTCTTTAATTTAAATGCTTCCAACATTAGAGCCAGCATAGAATCAGCATTTGGGTGGGTCAAAGAAAAAACATTTAATGGGCTTTATTTAGTACAACCTAATTAACTGTCCCAAATTGAGTTGAAGCAATCCAGCATAGCGGGGACATTAGCTGCCAAATACACACTTCTAGGCCACCTCAGCCTTCTGAGAGCACACGCCTGGGACTGCAGGGCCAGCACTTGCTTCCCCAGGGTCTTCCTGGCCTCCTCCTCCTCCTGCTGCTGCTCCTGAAGGCTGTCTTCTCCTCTCCCACCTGCCGGATCCGACTGCTCAGGCTCAGCTTTTGGCGTGTTTCCTCCTGAAGAAGCGCCTGTTTATTGTACAAAAGGTCCCTACTTAAGATACATTAATCACCAAAACAAAACACCTCCATTAAAAAAATTCATGTCATAAAGAACAGAGAGCCTCAGTGTATGAGACATACCCAGTGATATTAATAAACAAATGATTTAAAAACAAACATGATCATGTTATAAAAGCTCTTTTTAAAAATTGATCTTTACAGAGAAAGGGAGAGGGGGAGAGAGAAAGAGCGAGTGAGAGAGAGAAACATCGACGTGAGAAAACAATGATTGGTTGCCTCCTGTACACACCCTGACTGGGCTGGGAATTGAACCTGCAACCCAGGTACATGCCCTTGACCAGCAATCAAACCCGAGAGCCTTCCAGTGTGCGGACCGACACTCTGAGCCACAGCAGCCAGGGCTATAAAAGCTCTTAACACAAATACTGCTGTTTTTAATCTTCACCCAAGGATATTTTTGCATTTATCTTCACATAGAGCGGGAGGGAGAGAGGGAGGAAGAGAGAGAGAGAAACATTGATGTGAGAGACACATCGATTGGTTGCCACCCGCACGACCCCAACCAGAATCGAACCTGAGACTCCCTGGTCCACAAGCCGATGCTCTAACCGCTGAGCCAAACCGGCCAGGGCACAAATACTGCTTTGAACTCGTTCAGGAGGAATGGCAGCACCATGTATCCACTCAGCGCCAGGCCCGGAACCTGCAGGTGGTCCAAGACGCTTCCCTTTCCTGCATCTCCTCCCTCCTAGACTCCCTTGCTGTCCATGTCCCGCCCGCCCCAGTTCAGGCACTGGGAATTTCTCACAAGGATTACTTCCAGTACTGGGCAACCCCTCAGTGGTTTCTCCTCTGTACCTCCTGCCAGAGTAATTTTTCTAAAACGTGCATGCAAACATGTCTTTTCCCCTTATGTTCAAACTTAAAATTGTCAAAGGCACACATAGAGTTAGTTTTCTGTGATCTGGCCCTTGGTCTCCTTTGCTCTCACCAGCCTTGCACAGTGTAAGCCCCACACGATGAACTTGTCCCCAGCACCTGGCCCAGAACCTGGCAAATACCCACCATATAAAGTTTGCACATTTAACAAAAATAAGATGTAAAACTCCAAGAAAGTTGCTACATTATTTCATGTTACTATAGTCATTAACCTAACTTCCATGCTTAGAAACTCTAACAAATAATTCTACACAAGTCTTAAAACAGTTTGATAAGCAAGCTTCAGCTCACCCTTTTACACATGGACTGTTTCCCCAGGTCAGCATAATGAAATTTCAACCAGAACACAACAATCTTATTGAAAATGGCCTGCAATACACGTGTGCAATAGAACCGCTGCGTGGTGAACCACACCCCAGGCATGCTGCCTCCTGCGCCCCGCGAGCCTGTGAGACATGACCTGGGGGCTCTGCACTGAGACACGGAGCATCAGAGATTTCCTGAGTGTCACAGCTGGTTATAGATGGCCCCACACAGAAGTACACCATAAAGCCAGAAGGAGGTGATTAGAAGGCAATTCTAAGGATATTATGTTTCACCAACATAGCGATTACAGAAATGGTCAAGTTATTATTAAAGGCCCCTCATGCCCCCTGGAATACCTGTGTGTCCTGTAGCTGAGACTCAAGACTAGATGCATCCTTAGCAAATTTAATACCCTTCTTCTCTGCTTCTTCCAGAAGAGTTGACACATTATCCAATTCATTCTGCAAAGAGGAGTAAAAGATTAAATTCAATTCAACAGTGAGCAAATAAAAAGGGTCCAGAATCATCACCCTTAAATGAACATAAAAAGAGCAGTATCGTGGGGAGGACGGGGTAAACTTGAAACTGCCAAACTTGATTACGGAAGACTTTCATCCCCAAGTCTATCCCCTCCAACAGCGCCCAAGTAAGCAGGTACCGTGCCAGCTGTCACAGACAACAAAATAGTGGACAGGGAGTCTAAAACTGCAGAGCCCACACAGAGGGGGCTCTCCTAACCAGTTTACTACCTTGTTTTTTAAAATGAAGAGACAAAAGTTAGACCGAACCCTCTTCGGTGGCTGCTATCCTGCGCAAGGAGGCTCTCAGATCAGCACGGTGCTATTCCGATCCTCTTTCACACTGAGAAGCAGTCACCATATGCTTTGCGTGGGGAGCGGAGGCAAATATAATTCATATTCTTATAGAACTTGAACATTTTATTATAGAGATTCAAAGTTTAACTTCTAGTATTCACAGTCCAAAGTTCTTTTTAAGCTTCGAAAAATCTGGCATTAACTCAGGGAATACAGTCAACAGGATTGTGATAACTGCAGTGACAACGGTCACTACACTCAGTGTGGTGAGCACATCGTAAGGCATCACTGATGTCGAAACTAATAATGTATGGAGCTATACTTTAATAAATTTTTAAAAAATGGAATTACATATTTATCACGAATATTTAACTACCTCGTATGTTCAAATTTTATGAATACTGTAAAACATTTTTTTCTTTTTCCTCCTCAATGATAGCTCTAGAAATCGCCCCCCCAAACCCTTAAAACAGTCTGACACCCCCACAGTGTCAGACTGTTTACAATAGTCTGTGAGGACAGTGGGTAGAGACGGACTTGGAAGGGACAGCAGGGCTCCCTTTGTTCCAGTTTGTCCTCCAGTCACATTAGCAAAGGGAGGGCACAGAGAGGACACATTAACCATGTTACTCAAGCCAATGACACTGTATTTTTACTGGCTTTAGCACCACCCTCCAGAGCCCACACTCATCTGTCTCGGCAACAGGGCGTGGGGGGAGGGCTCTGGTCTCAGTGTCCCTCCTGCCTTCAACTCCAGCTCTGTCATAGGCGAGGGCAGTCACCAGATGGCAGCGAGCTGCTACACAGACTGGGGCCTCCAGGTCCTCCTGCAGACTCACCGGGTGCTGAGGACTGAACGGGGAGCACGCAGGGGAGCCTGACCTGCGGGGACGCCACCGCCTCCCCACACGGGTAGCAGTGCGTTTCTCACACCTCTTCCAGGACGTCCTCTGGACCTGTGAGCACCCTGCGTCCGCACACGCTGCTTCCCTACAGCAGAGTTACAGGAGGGCTGAGCTCCTTAGAAAGGCTTGCTCTGGACGTTGGCCCTGGGCTGGCGTCAGGGAACTTCGATTTTGGAAGGGCTCCTACCGTTCCCTAAATGACACAGGGCTCGCCGTGCCTCCTTGGGAGCAGGAGTCCACGCAGAGTCCGGGGATTCTTCCTGAGTCTGACCCGGGAGTGGGCTGGCCGTCCCCCAGGACACACTGTGAGCCCGGCGCCTGCGAGGCCTGGCCCTAGTCAACACCCTGGGGGGCGAGTCTCTGAGCGTCCCTGCGCTACTGCGTTTCCTCAGGACCTCACAGGGACCTCTCCCTTTGCTTAGTTTCCTCTGTCCTCTCCCGGGGACGGCTCAGTGCCCGGGCAGGACCACACGGAGTCCCGGTCTCCGACGCAGGGCTGTAACCGTTGTCACTGCAGCAACGCAGGAGGCACAGCTTTCCTCACCAGCAAAGACTCATCCACTCCACTGTTTTTACTGTTTGCACATTCAACTTATTTCCAATTCTTTCCTTTTACACACAGTTCTGCAACGGACATTCCTACAGTTCAATCTGTGGGCACATCCTTCATTATTTCCCTAGGACAAATCTCTAGACATGAATTGATTGGGTCCAAGGGTATTCATGTTTTTTAATCCTCACCCGAAGATATTTTGCTATTTATCTTCAGATAAAGCGGGAGGGAGAGACGGGGAGAGAAAGGGAGAGACATATTGACTGGTTGCCTCCCGCATGACCCCGGCCAGGGCTGGGGACAAACTGCAACGGAGGTATGTGCCCTTGACCGGAATCCAACCCGCAGGCCGACATTCTACCGCTGAGCCAAATCGGGCAGCCCAAGGGAATTCATATATTTGTTTTTAGTATTTATTTATTTATTTATTTATTTATTTATTTATTTATTTATTTATTTATTTTTGGTCACATTAGTGGCTTTATTTATTATTTATTTATTTTTATTAATTTATTTTTGTTACAGATGTTTCTCCTTTTTTCCCCCATTGACACCCTCCTCCCCAACTCCCCACCCTGTTCCCAGCTTTCTTGTGTGCTAGGGTCTCCTTTTCTCCACACCCTCGCCAGCACTTGTTGTTTGATGATTTGTTGATGGCAGCATTCTGACAGGTGTGAGGTGATACCTCATTGTTGTTTTAATTTGCATCTCTCTGATGATTAGTGACATTGAGTATTTTGTCATATGTCTCTTGGCCATTTGTATGTCCTGTTTGGAGAGGTGTCTATTTAGGTCCTCTGTCCATTTTTTAAATGGGTTCTTTGTCTTCCTTTTGTTGACTTGTATGAGCACTCTATAAATTTTGGAAATTAACCACTTATCTGATGCATCATTGGCGATTATGGTCTCCCATATAGTGGGATCCCTTTCTGTTTTGATGGTTGTTTCTTTTGCTGTGCAGAAGCTTTCTGGTTTGATGTAGCCCCATGTGTTCATTTTTTCCTTTGTTTCTCTTGCCTTAGGTATTGTATCAGTGAAAATTCTGCTGCATATGATGTCTGAAATTCTGTTGCCTGCATTTTCTTCTAGAATTTTTATGGATTCATGAGTCACATAAAAATAATTATGTTTAAATCCCAGATGGAACTGTTTAAATGAGATAACTATAAGTTCTCAGCTTTAAATATCTATCGTACAACCGACTTCAGGACCCTGAAGACAGAAGAGTCTGTGAAGCACCCACAGCAGTCACCAGCACGTTACCTCTATCTGAAGCAGGCATTCAATATTCTTGTCCAAAAATAAAGGTAATGATGAGTATCTCTTTCCCATATGAAAAGAAAACTGAAACTACCCAGAGAACAGGACAAAAATTCCTCATTATCTCACTGTTTTGATGCATATAAGCTAAGCTTTGATACGCATGGAAAAAAGGTAAAAGTTAGCAATACCTCTGTCTGAGTTCCTGGAATACTATCCAGTTGGGGAATCCCTGGCGACAGATTCGGATGCCTTCCAGGACACCATTGCAGCGAAGCTGGTGCAGCACTGGGTGCGGGTCCAGTTTTCCAGCCTACTCAAGCAAAGGAGAGTTTTATACTTGAATTATTATAACCTGGCCTCGTCCAGTTTTAGATACCAGCACAGGATTTGCTTAACACATACCCGCTTCTCATGATTTGGAATGATGCAGCGAAGGAAGTTAGGGTTGGTGTTGCAGAGAGCTGCCATCACTTGGTGAGCGATTCTTTGTAGAGTTGTCCAACGGTACAAAACTTCCCCTTTCTGGTTTTGTAGGCAGAGCCAAATGCTGTCTCAGTCATACCAGTAACTTGATCCAGACCCACAATCCGATCCACTGGTGAAAATAAAATGGAAAAGGAAAACGAATCGAATCTCACTCTTCAGCAGGGGACGGAAAGACACAGTGATAGTCAGCAGCACAAGCTTGTGGGACAGACGATGAGTGCCATCTAGGTAAGGCAGTCAGCATACTTAGACACTGCACGAGCCGTGGACCAACAGCCACACACTTCTCTGCAGGACAGTGCAGCATTGACAGCTTCAGACCACCTACCAGCAGGTGCCTTCCGCTGCGCTACTGTCAGGAATTCACTGCCTCTGACAACATTCTGCCTATTACACACACAATGATTTGGTAAATGAGAAATCATTGGCTGGCATTATTGATACAAAAACTGATACTCTGACAAGTCTCAAAACAGGAAATGGCTTATGAAGCTACACATAAAAATATACCACTGTACAAAGCAATCCACCTCGTGAATATGGCTCAGGGACTGGGGACCAGAGTCATCTCTTATTAGCCATTAGAATGTCAGTACAAAAAAGTCACTCAAGTTGCAGGAAGAGTAGATTACATTATTAGTTCAGATTTTTAGGAACGAGTAAACTTTAGTTCTTTCCTCAAAGTATGAATAACACACATTAAAGGGCAAGAAACAAAATAGGAAGGAGCCTCCTAAAAGAAGCAGTACCTAAGCTATGCTTAATGCTGGTCAAACTCCTCAGACACTTCTGCTGACATTTCACAGAAGTCCGGCCACTAGCAAAACATTTGGTGCATAATATGCCCTCATTTAAAAAATGGTTAAGTAAAGGAAACACACTCCTGAAATATTTTAATCAAAATATCGATTCAACTACCCTGTTAATGCCCCTTTCAGTCTTAACCGCCACCTGCATTTCTGTTTGTTCTCCAGAACAGACAGTACGTGGGGACCTGGCACTGTGTGAAGTGCTTTAGTATCAAGATCCCACTCAAGCCTTGATTTCCAGTGAGCTTTGTACACAAGAGAAAACCATGACCCAGGAGGTAAGGTAACTTTCCAAGTTATATAGGTCTTCAGTGCAAGTTTGGAAAAGGGGGCATAAAATCAAATTAATTTCCAGGCCCATGCATGCACACGACAGTGCAATTTCTCCTGTGTGAAGCCACCGAACCCAAGGTCAAAACCACTCCTTCTGCTTGTGCTCTGGACTCTGCCAACCATCCAGCTCAGAGACCACTTTTCTCTCCTGGGCCTTCAACCTGTCCCTCTTTACTTGCTCTGGCAAAAAACAGCACCGAACCCACCCCTCAGTGTGCCACGAAACAACGAGCTTCCTTTAACCTGTGTCTGCCCGCTGCTCTGTGCAGCCCTGACCGCCTGTACTCAAGCCAGACACCAGGAGCCAGGCTCAATCCCTCTCACACCCAGCCGCTCACCTAGACTGGTCAGGCCAAGGTTTCCAATGTCTTCCATCCATCCCCTCCTCTCTGCTGCACTAGTTCGGGCTCTAACTTCTCACCTGGATTCTGCAGTAACCTCCTAACTGGTTCCTTCCTCCGGACTCACCCTCCCATTTGTCCTCTCCCACTCCTGCCACAATGTTCTTTGCATTTATGCCTTTGGTCCCAGGTATTTATTCCTGCACTTAAAATCCTTCATTTTCTCCTACAGAGCCAAGCTTCTTCCCGTTCACACACGTGCCACTCCTCATCCTCTCCCACTAACTTCCCCAGGTCCAGCTCCTTGGCTTCTAGTTTGCCCTCCTCCCTACACCTGACACTGCTCAGGACATGATCGGTCAACTGCTAACAGCAGACCATCCAGGGTTCATTTTACTTGACCCTGGCATATTTTCCTTTGACCATCACAGCAGCATTCTAAACACTCTCTCCACTCCTGGCTTCTTTATGAACTCCATCTTCCCTTGACCTCCATCTACCCCTCTAGCCACCCCAGCCTCCTTGCTGACTTCTCTGCTTCTCCTGCACACCATGGCAAACTAGGGGTCCAAATGCAACTCACCCGAAATCCTTTCTAGAATAAGGCAAGATGTAGGTACAGGCAGGTATACACAGTTTGACCTGCTTTTCTCAAGCCGTAGCCTCATCCTGGGCGACCTCATTTATGACGTTAATTAACTATACCTGACTCCCCAGCACCAGTCACCAAACACCTATATTCTCCTCTCCACCTGGAAGTCACAAAGGTACCTCTGCCTTCCACAAATTCTCGGTAAGTGCCCATCATGTCTGCTTTTACTCAACACTGCGACCCTCACACCTCGCATGATGTCTGGCATATAACAGGCTTGAAGAAGTGGAAGAAGCTAGTGCGAGTGGAGCCCCACGAGGAGGGACATCCCTCTGGCTGCATGTAGGAAGGCTGGGGCAGTCAGGGAGACAGACAGGTGACCAGTAGTACAAGTTCTAAAAAAGATGACAGCAGCTTGAACTAGGGAGATTTAGAGGAGGTGGGCTGATAAGGAAGATTCAAGACGTATTTTGGTGGGAGACTTGACTTGTTTTAATGATTAATTTGCCAGGAAAATAAGGGAAAGGGCCATGTCAAGAAAAACTCCTAGGATTCTGGCTGGAGCAACTGAGTGCCTTGTGCCGCCATCGGGAAAACGGGGCAGAAGTGGGTTTTGTGGGAAGACAGGGTCCACACTCCATGTAAGTTTGGGGTGTCTGTGAGACATAAGGTGGAGATGAGCTGTCAAGTGGACATTGCAGTCTGCTGCTAGGAAGAGAGGTCTACACTAGAGGTAAATCTGGGAGCTGTCGAGTCACCGTGCTTACAGTTGAGACTGGATGAAACATCTGAAGGGCGAATGAAAAGAGATGAAGCCTGAGAGCAAGCCCAAGGAGCCGGGAAGAGGAGGAAGAGCTAGATAAGGAGAATGAAGAGGAAGAGGACAGAAGGCCGATGACCTGAACTCGCCATCTGGTCTCTGCCCCCCAGCGCTCTCCGGTCCTTCTTCCTGCACGTTCTGTGCCGACCTGACCGCCTGTACTCAAGCCAGACACCAGGACCCAGGCTCAATCCCTCTCACACCCAGCCGCTCACCGAGACTGGTCGGGCCAAGATTTCCAATGTCTTTGATCCATCCCCTCCTCTCCACTGCCCTAGTTCGGGCTCTAACTTCTCACCTGGATTCTGCAGTAACCTCCTAACTGGTCAGGGTCATGGAGGAGGCAACCAGTCGATGTGTCTCTCTCACATGGATGTTTTCCCCCCTCTATCCCTCTCTCCCACTCTATCTGAAGATAAATGGAGAAATATCCTTGGGTGAGTAATAACAAAAAAATTATAAATAAATAAAATGAAAAGATAACTTAAAAACCAACATTTAGAAGTTTTAAAAGTATACTTTTAAATAGTTCATAGGTTAAAGAAGAAACCATAATAGAAATCAGAAAACATTGAGAACTAAATAATACAAATGAGGTGAGCTAAAAACAGTACCAGGGGAGATACTCATGGCTTTTAAGTGGTTTTATTAGGGAAAAAAATGAATGTTAGATGAGAAAATGAGAAGTTGTGTGCCAGGGAGATTAAATCCAAGGAAAATGTAAGAAAACTAAAACTGTGTATAACCAACTTATTTAAATAAATATACATTGTATCTTATGTATCAGCATATGTCCAAAAAGGTCCCACCCAAGTTATTAGAGTGTCATATCCTGGCACCTCAATTGATCAATTTCAACGGGCTGAGTAATTCCAGAGCCCAACACATATTTATCACAGTGCTAGCAATCATGGCTATCTGCAGCCCCATTCCCTTAGAAGGATTTCTTTAGAGTCAAGTGCTCCAACTTGAATCTTCAGGAGAAGCCCTTTCTTTATCCCACTGAGTTTGGACATGATCCTCCCAAACTCTCACTGCTGCTGTGATCTGAATACTTTCAGAAAAACTCAGATTTTTCCCTCTTTAAGACCAAGGGGTCCATGCTTTGAAAAGGAAACTCAGAAATTCACTGAGTTAAGTTAGGAAAAGTCAAACTCAAGAAAAGATATCTGCAAAGTTGAAGAGGTATCATGAAGCATGGCTACAAATAAGATGTCTTTTCTTCCATCCCTCTCTTTTACCTGCAATCTCCTTCCCCTTTCTATTTCCCCTCTCTCCCTGGTTGCAGAGGCTACAGGGTCCAATGTGGGAATCAGAGAAGGCTGTGGTGGAGTCTGGCTCCATCCCACATTCCAGTTCTCCACAACTTTTAGGGTGTTTCCCCACACTGCCAGCCTTTCACAAGTCACTGCACCAGGCGTCATCCAAAAGTGACCCGCAGCTCAAATCTTTGCTGTCAACATTACAATCTGACCACAATCCTTTAGTTTTCCAGTTTTCTCCCTCCTTCACTCCCATTACCTTTGCTCCAGACCCCTTCAACTTGTTTGACAAGGGACAGAAGACAAAGGGACCATGCCAGCAGTGGAGACACTGCAGTGAACAGGATCCCCTGCGTTCACAGACCTGGGGCAAGCCTACAAATGTGGCAACACCACGCAGCAGACTACACATTCTGTTATTCAGTCTCAGCTGGATTCTCAATACTACTCTCCAGTCATTTCCTTATCTTTGACTTCTCTTCTTTTCCAAACCTTTCTCATTCTCCTCAAGCCACCTTCCCAATCCTGGTGCCTCTTACTCTCTTATTTTACATCCTATCTCATAGTGGAAAAAAAATAAGAGAGAACATCAGGCTTGATTGAAACTTTTCTGGCAAAGGTCATAAATGAACTATTCATTCCTCAGATTTTCCCATGGCTAACTCCTCCCTATCAGGTCAGATTTTAGCCCAAATGCAACCTTCTCAAAGAGTCCTTCACTGACCTGCTGTGAACAGTCTACTGACTCTATCCCCTTTCATTTTCTTATAGGATGTATCAGGAAGGCAGGGACCTGTCCAGTTCACCACACTCTCCCCGCAGTAGGTGCTCAGTAAATATTCATTAAATAAACTAATTCCTATGGTAAAGCTACTTCTGATTTGTTGAAGTTCTGAATTATGCATGAGCTTTAGTATCACTTCTCTTACATAAAATTCTTTTCCAAATTCAGACTGTTACAATGTCAGCTTTTCTCTCTACTTCTCTTCATGTGAAATCTAAATTCTATCTATACCACGTTCTTTAAATCTTTGCCAACCGCATCTACCATCCCTTCAAAACTGTTTTGTCATTCTAGATTTTTTTCAGTATCTGGCTTGCATTTTTCCTCCTCCTTATCCCTTATTATTTTCTGTAACTTTTATATGGTCAGCAACATTGTCAGTGACTATGACATATGTATGTGTCAACTGCTAACCACAGGACACTCCTAGCCTCAATCTCACCCTGAACTGTTTCCTCTTAAAAATCTCAGTTTCATCTTTCCCATTTCCCTGCATCCAGTGAACTGGTTCTTGCCCTTCACTGGAATTTCTAAGCTCACAGCCCCTCCACTTTACACTTCTGGATATACACAGCATTTCCTACCAATTTGCTATCTGCATCCTACTATGAATGCAGCTCTTAGTCCCATATTAAACTCCCTGGTCTTTCTGCTACATGCTGTTCCCCATCTTATCGTATTCCAGAGCACCACCACAAAAGTCTTCAATTACCACATACCATTCAGTATATTTAATTTAAAAAATAATAATAATTATTAAAGCAAAGCAAGACTTGGGGCAAGCAAGAGACTATCTTTAATAGAAATAATAAAGTTAAACAGAGAGTGTGGGTAGTCCACGTTCTCATTTGATTATGACAGTATGTGTAATTTACATTCATTGCCTGTCACCACACTTCACGTGATTATTTAGAGGGAATACTTACATAGATAAGTCCTGAATAGTAACGATCCTTCAGATTATGGAAAACAGAAGCTTCATTCAAGCACGTCAATTCTGCCATATCCTCCACCTTGGAAAATTTAGGTGGGTTCATCTTCCGAATATCATCTTTGAGACCATTGCTTCTTTCCATTCTCTGCCAGCTCCACCATAACTTCATCTCCCCGCTCTTCTTTGATACTAGCTGCCTCCAAACCGTGGCGTTCTGATGGAATCCACACTAGCTTTTTCGCCGTCCAATCAGCCTGTGCGGCAGGGTTGTAGATGACAGCCCTGTCCACAAAGAGATACCTCTCTGGATCTTCAAGTCCACTTCTCTGTGCCATTGGAAACAGAAGGATCCAAGAGCCACTGCCTCTATGAAAAGAGGAGGAGGATAAAGGTAGATACTTAAAAATATAAAATGAGCCCTGTCCATGCGGCTCAGCTGGTTGTGTGTTATCCTGTGCACCGAGAGGTCACTGGTTCAATTCCCAGTCAGGGCCCATGCCCCAGTTTCGGGTCTGATCCCCAGTAGGGGGCGTGCAGGAGGCAACCGATTAATGTTTCTCTCATAAATGTTTCTCTCTCTTCCCATCTCTAAAATCAATAAAAACACCATATATATATATATATATGGTGTGTGTGTGTATATATATATATATATATATAGTGTGTATATATATATATCATATATGTATATATATGATATATATATATATATATATATATATATATATATATATATGATATATATATATGAAATGACAAACAAATTTTACAATTCTAAGAAACTTAAAACAAAACCTGTGGTAAACAGAGAGCATAACTGTTGAGTTAAGAAGCTGGGGTATTCCTCTTTACAGTATACTAACCAAGTTTCCGAGGTAAATGTCAGGGGTGACCACAAATTACAATTCTGGTTGTCTGAAGACCACTCAACACAGGCCCTCAGTTACTGAGGGCTGAAAAACAAGCAGAAGGTAAAAGCAAAGTTCCACTTTCACTTTTTTCTTCTCCATCTCCTCTTTCACCCTCACCACAAATGAAACAGAGAGATAAGAAGGGAAAGGAGAATGAAGAAAAGGAAAACAAAAATTCATAATAAAAGGCCTACAGAGTGGTACCAGAATTAGTTTGACCACCAGGATACAGCTATAAATCGCATGAGGACTGCCAGAAGAGTAAAGCATCAGGTCTAAAACGAGCCTCCCATTCTACCCTCAGACAAAGACTCAACGTTCTTCCTGACAAACACCCCAAGTCAGTCCCCCTATAGCTTATCTATGGCCAATGTGGTCTTACTGTGATCAAATAAGGCCACAGAGGACAAGCGTAACTTGGCTTCACGGGACAGCCTTTCAAGTATGTGATGGTGGCTACTCAGGGCTCCACTCCCATTCCTGCAGCTGCTCCTGCTCCCTCTGTTCCTCTGCAGCACTCCATCATTCACCAAGACTCATTCCACTACCCTGAGCTCTTGCCTCTAAACAGACTCCATGTGCTATGCACCTTTAGAGTGTGGACCAGAAGCAAACATAATATTCCAGATACAGTCTCCCCAGTACCAAGAAAAAAGGAACTGTTGACAACACTACATAAAGTTGTTTTTGTGACTTTTACAAGTAATGGATCTCAAGACCTAGTTGGTGTATTTCTCCTCATTCACTGTTGACTCACAATGAGCTATCAGCCAAAGCTCCATACGTGCTGTTCTAAGTTACCTCCCCTCCATACTTGTGCTATTGGCTTCGTGGATCAAATGACAAGATTTTACATTCACCACTCATCTTTCCTTCTTTTAAATATGTTTTTATTGATTTTTAATAGCGAGAGGAAGGGAGAGAGAGATAGAAACTTTGATGGGAGAGTGATACATTGGCTGCCTCCTGCATGCCCCCTACCGGGGATAGAGCCTGCAACCCGGGCATCGAGCCCAAAACCTGGGCATGTGCCCTGACTGGGAATCAAACCAGGACCTCTCAGTCCATGAGACGATGCTCAATCCACTGAGCCACACCGGCCAGGCACCACTCATCTTTCTGATGCGACTCATCATTCTTCCTTGACATCTTTTTGGAATCCAATGTCATCATTAAACACTTTTGTTATTACTCCAAATTCCAGGTTATTACAAATTTCATAAGCATGGATTCCATCCATGACTTTATCTAAATCAATGCAAGAAGCCAACTGAGTACCTACTCTCACTCTACCAAATCCTCCCAACTTCTCCTTTCCCAAAATGATTCTTTGTTGGCAAGATAGAAGGCTGCAAGGTTAACCATAAAGTAGTGCAAAGTAGTTAAGAGGTTCATAACCTTGAGCCTATAGACAAATTTCAACCTGAAATGATATAAAAATGTTGTAGGTGCACTTACTTTATACATGTGTATATGTGTGCTTTTCTAAAAGAACACTCAAGACTTTCTTCAGATTCTTAAAGGGCTCTATCTGTGTCCTAAAAGATTAATCACTGATAGCAGGTGCAGATACTACCCCTTCCACTGCTAGTAAGAACTTACTAGAATCAAATAGCTAAGATTCTTCGGAAATCATTCGTGACAGTGTAATGCATTACTAATACCCATGCCAGAGTGTGGTTCTCAAACTTTGGCATGTACACCAGCAGTACCTACAAGGCTTATTAAAATACAGATTGCTAGGACCCAGCCCCAGAGTTTCTGATTTAGTTAAATCTGAGGTGGAGCCCAGTAATTTGTGTTTCTAAAAATTCCAAGATGATGCTGATGCTGCTCACACCGGGACCACACTTTGAGAATCATTGCTCCATAGCTCCCTGGCTGCCATGGTGAACCACTGTTACTAACAGGTATTTGAAGTTAAAAAAAAAAAAAGTTGAAAACCATTCATATCAAGATTTAAGGACTATGCCAATGTTTTGAGGATAATGGACTTGGATAAAACAAAGATAAAAAAAAAAGTGAAAAAAGTCATTAAAAATGTAACATGAAGACTTCTACAAATAAAATTGCTAACATGTATATATATATATGTACATGTTAATCCTCACCTGAGGGCATTTTTCCATTGATTTTTTAAAATAGAATGGAAAGTAGGGAAGGAGAGAGAGAAAGAGAAACATCGATCTGAGAGAGACACATCAATTGGTTGCCTCCTGCACAGTCGGGGTCGACTAGGGCCGGGACTGAACCTGCAACCCAAGCATGTGCCCTTGACTGGGAATCAAACCCTCAGCCCTTCCATCCGAGGGCTGACACTCTAACCGATGAGCCAATCCAGCCAGGGCTGCTAACATGTTTTTTAACTAAACTTGCATTTGCCTTCTTACAGAAAATATTCACAGACCCATGTACAGTCTGAAGAATGGTTTCAAAGACCATCACCTCTAGGGTCTACCCTACAAGATTAACAAGTGTTCTGTCTTTCCAATTTAGACACTAAACACTGCTAAGGAGGCATGGCTTTGAAGTGGGACTTATCCTAGATTAATTTGGAGCCAATCAGATAGATACATACTCTGTCTAAAGGACAGTCTATCAAAAGCAAAAATATCCAACGATAACAAAATGATAACACGTTACTCTTATTATTCTTATCAGGTATTAACTGTATATCCCACACAACACTTAGGAAACTGTCTTGCTGCCAGTAGGCACACACACACACTTTTTTAATTTTACACTGGATATGCTTAAATTTAGCAGGTGACTATAAATTAGAATAACTTAGGTCATTTCTAGAGCAGGTCTTTTTTTTTTTAAAGTAAATTATATACTTAAAAGTATTTCATCAAATCGGTACATTTAAAATTTATTAGTCTGGCTGGTGTGGCTCAGTGTTTGAGCATCGACCGATGCACCAATCGCTGGTTCGATTCCAGGTCAGGACACATGCCCGAGTTGTGGGCCCAATCCCCAGTGGGGGGCATGCAGGAGGCGGCTAGTTGATGTTCTGTCTCATTGATGTTTCTATCTCTCTCTCCCTCTCCCTCTCTCTCTAAAATCAATAAAGGAAAAAAATTTTTAAAAAACTTATTAGTACTTTATTTGGTGGGGAAATGCTTATAATTTAAGAAAAATTCAATAGATCTAAGTGTTATTACAAAATGTTCCCAATTTGGTAGGTGGAAATTACACATATACACTTAAAAAAAAAAAAAAAAAGGAACAGCCCGGCTGTTGTGGCTTGGTGGCTGAGTGTCGACTCATGGACCGTGGTCGCCGGTTTGATTCCAGGTCAGGGCACATGCCCAGGTTGTGGGCCCGATCCCCAGTGGGGGGCATGCAAGAGGCAGCCAATTCATGTTCTCTCTCATCAATGTTTCTATCTCTCTCTCCTTTCCTCTCTCTCTAGAAATCAATAAAGAAAAAATATTAAAAAAAAAAAAAAGGGGGGAACAGATATTCATGGGTCTTCACTGGGAAGTGGGATTACAAATCTTTACTTTTCTAGAGTTTTCTACAAGTAACTAATCACTGTGAGGCTGTTTTCCTGTTCCTTGTTATATAGTAGGCACTCAGCCTAGTCCCTGGTCCAAGGAGGGGATCTATCTATACCTACTGATCAAATATTACATGAGTGGTCCCTACCCTCATTTCTCTTCCACAACCCAAAACCTACCATTCCTTCAAATCCTGACTCAAATGACACCCTTTCAGAAGTTGTTTTCAGGTCCATCTGGCAAAGGCATCCTTCTCCTTCTCCTAACATCTTGTGCTGCTCGTCTGGCATTTTCTTGCCCTCCCCGTGCATTATCTCAGAGGGCTTAGCAGGTAGTAGGTACTCAAATCATTCTTTAATTGCTAGTGCTCATGAGGCCACTGATGACTTTTTTGTTCATTTTAACTCTTCACTTGTGATTGCCAAATATATTGTATTTTTCATTCCATTGTACATTTGGGAACCAATGTTGACAATACTGACATTTAACAGTGAACCACTCCCAAATGCTTTGCCTTGCGGAAAGGATAATATCACAATTTTTTAAATAGCAAACACTGTTGTTATATATCACTAATTATGGCCAGACACTATTCTAAGAAGTTTACATATATCAACTCTGAATCTTCACAATAGCCCTATGAAGTAGGTACTATTTATATCTTCATTTTACAGATGATGAACGTGAGGTACAGAGAAAGCCAAAAACCTGCCCAAGGTCACAGAGCTAACAAGTAGCAGAGCTGAGAGTAAACCCAGAGAGCTCAGCTCCTGAGTTCATTCTGCAATGATGGAAGATGAGAAGGAGATAATTTTGAAGGGCGTGATGTACACTATATACTGCCTCTCTACTAAATAAAACCCTATTGATTATGGCTTCAAGAGTACAGGCTCGGTCAACAAACACACACAACCTAGGAAATGCTTTATATTTTATAGGGAAAAAAACACCTATACTTAGAGGGGGAAAAAGAATAATTAGGAACCTCTTTGCAGGAGACATAAAGATAAGCCAAAGGTTCTTGGTATCATTTGAAATAACTACCTAATTATAGTTAAATCACTTATCTGTGAATGAATTAGCCCCCTACAGAGTCAAAACCCCAAGGCCTTCATTGGTTTTCAGTGCACACACTCCTGGGCTCTCTCTCACTAGACTATTTTTGACTTCCAATAAAATGCCACCCAGAAAATTTCTCCAATGTCTCTCAGCATCTAGTATAAGTAGATACAAGAAAACAATTCAATTTTACGAATATCTTGCATAAAAAGCCAAACAAGAATGATGGATAAGTTTTCCATGCTAGAGCATCCCTATAAGACAGATAAACTAAAACAGAATTGTCCCAATTTGTGTAACCCTACCGTTGAGGTCTTCTGCACTACAGAGACGTGCAAGTCTGTAAATTTATCAATATTTTGCTTGATCAAATGAGCACAAATACAACCCAAATGCAAAAGGACACTATGGCTGTTCATGGCCTGTACCATCTCTCAGTTAATATTTGTGTTACATATTTCTGAAATGGGAACCCAACACCAGGAACTTTCATTTATATATGATGACAAAGTACATAAACCACAGTCATATATAGTCTTTCACCATACAACATGCCCTTCAAAATTTCCTCCATCTCATCTTCCATCCAGTCTGTCTTCATTGTAATGATTTCCCCAAGGAGCACAAATAAAAACCCATGCTCTCAGGTCACATCCCTTTGCTGCTAAAGCTCGTGCTATATGGCACAATTACACCCTATGCTTTCTCCAGATAAGAACGGGGAAGAACTGAATTTAAGGTGCATAAGTAAGGAGATGCACAAAATGGCCACTTTTCCAGAATCTGAGACAGACGGGGCCATAGTAAACACCAAAAGCAGGGGACTAAAAGAATAATTAATAAGGACAGATTGATGAAGGAAATAAAACAATAAATAAAGTTTTCCAGAGTGAATACCATCAAGAATAATTAAGCCTGACACAAAGAATCCTGTTTCAATGTTAAAAAACAAAATCTCAGCAAAGCCAAAGTATTATACTTAGTATTATATTATTTAGTGAAAACGGCACTCTCTGTTTGATTTGCAGTGTGGATCTACCCCGCCTGCTTTCCCCTTCCCTACTCTATACCCCCTTCCATCCTCCCCCCCCCCCTTCCACCAACTGCAGAGATCTTGAAGGGAGCTGCAGAGGCCCTAAGGAACAGTTAAGGGTCAAAGGCAGAGGCCACATTACCCAACCTCCTTCCTAAGGCCCTAGTTCCCAGGCAGGGGTCTTCCCTGGTCCCTGGGCCACATCCGCCACCACAGGCCCACAAAGCCCCGCACACGCCAGCACTCTGGAGCTTCCACTTCCCTCTGACCCCATTCCCGTTTGATTTTATGGGATCTGGGTGTGACCCCAGATGCAGAAGACCAGGAAGACTCTGGGGATCCATTCCCAGATAACTTACACAATAAGGGGATCCCGAAGGGAGGGTCGCCTTGCTGCAGCGCGCCCCCCCACATTTCCCGCCTCACCCCCCAACCGCCGGGGCCTCGCCGGCGTCCACTTGGGCCCCACCAGCTACAGAGCACGTTGTAAGACGCCTCCTCCCGCCCTCCTTCCCGGGAACCAGAGGAGCCCGACCTTCCTTGAGCTGGTGGTGGCCTGCTCCTGGTACCCTCACCCTCCGCGCGCTTTCCTGGTGGTGCAGATCCCCTGCCCTCCGGTCCCTCCAATGAACAGGTCCTGGGCACTCTTCCCCCCTTTCCAGCCCTTGGCGAACCCCTTATAGTACTCAGGGTGCCTAACCCTCAGGAACCCACCAGGGGCCCTTTTGGTCCAGAGTCTCCCCACCCCCAACCGGGATTGTGTTTTCCAGCCAGCCCAGGACTCCCCTCCTGGGAGGCAGAAAGACTCGAGGGACCCCTGGGGACCTTCACCAGGGCACCAGCCCCCCCCCCCACCCGTGGGACATTCGGACCCCACGCACCGAGTACCAGCTCCCCACATCCCCACACCCAGATCTCAGTCCCCAGTCCCGAAGGGGTTGACCTCCTGCACGAGCAGGCCCTGATCCTTGCAGGGGTCTCACTCTCAAGGACCTCCTCCTTCCCTGCCCTTCCTGGGGTCTCTCCATCCAGCGGGGTCCCGTTACCCTTCTCCCCAGGTCCTTCCCTGGATGAATCTACTGCCCTGGAGCACAAATCCTCTGCCCAGATCCCCTCTAGCTTCACCCCCCCAGCTCGGTCTGTGGCTCCGTCCCTGCCGTCCAGAGGCAACGGGTCCCCCGGCCCGGGATCCTTCCGTCCCCCAAAAACCATCCCTCGGCCGCTGCACTAGGACGGGGACAGCCGCACCTCCCACCTTCAGCTGAAGATGGTGGCGCCGGTGCATGTTCCGAGCCTGGACCACAGATACTGCTCCTCAGTCCCACACCCACCGCTGCCTCCACCGGGCTCCTTTAGCTCTGTTGCTCGGGGCTGCCCAACTTAACCCCACCCTCATTGGGCCAGCTCCACGCCCGTCACCACCACCCCCCACACCCACCGGTCAGTTTGCAGGCCCATAGCCAAGGGGAGACGTTATCAACGTTATCAACGCCAACGAAGCTACCTTCCCGAGGTCTGCTCCCTCCACCCACCTAACTTACGCTCATTGGCTCCTGCTCCCCGCCCTGCCCTCCAAATCCCCAATCTCATAGGCTGCTCCGCACGCCCGTCATATATTCCAGGAGGTGTGACCGGAGCAGTCGCGGGCCATTGGCTGGCTTGGGCAGAGATGGACAGCTGAGGCTGGCTGGGCACTCAGCGATCCCTCCAGGCAGTGAGTATGGACTCTGCTGGGCCGCAGCTGTGTGGACAGTGAGGCAGGTGTGCAGTCACAGGAGCCCGGAGCTCCGCCTGGACGCAACTTGCGTTGGTGTCCAGCCGCTGTGACAGCCCACTCCAGCGCCTTGCTGCCTGCTCGGCTTGCTGCAGCCCGCGGGTCCCGCAGCGGCACTGGCTTCCACCACGGAGTTGCGGACCCTAGAGCTGCCGGCAGAGGCGTGGCGGGACAGCAGTCCAGAGGCCTTATGTCACCCCCAGGGCTGCAGAGGGTGGGAACCATGGCTCAGCAGCTCACCTGCAGTGGGGGAGGGGAGGCAGGGCTCCGTGCATTTCTGCCCATGCGTACCAGCTCTGCTGGGGGCCCGATTGCGTTCTTTGCTCCGGCCACTGTGGCCACCCTGGGATCTGGGGTTCAACCTGCCCAGGTCTGCTGAGGGCCAAGGCGGGACATCTTCCTCCGCTGCCGCAGTTCTAGTGTTTGCAAGGGGAGGGGGCTTCCTACTCTGCCTCCAGGCTGGACTTAGATTCCAGAAGACTGTGAAACCAGCCCGCCTTGGAAAGAAGACTTGGGAAAGGACTTCATTCACCTCATCCATGCATTCGTTCATCATCAAATGGAGTTCCCTACCTGAGAGGGACTATGAGGAGGTTCTGCAGGCTGTCAAATCCCTTTAGGGCCCATAAGCTTTTCAAAAGCCTTAGAAACCTTTGAGGACTGGAAAAAAAAAAAAAAAAAGCTCCAAAATAAGGAAACTCGAAAAATCAAAGTTAATAACAATTTAATGGAATGTCTGAAGAATCTAGTCAACTGCAACACGACTCAAATAATTATATGTAAATATAATAAAGTTTAAATCACACAAAAAATGATTTATTTTTACAAAAACTGAAAATTAAATTATTCACAAAAATTTTACAGCAAGATATGGTTACTTCACGTTGGATATGGGTGCTTTTTAAAACGTGTGATATGATGTAAGTGGCTAAGCCTAGAACACTTCCAATCTGGGAAAAAAAAAAAAAAAAGACTAAAGCAAGAAAAAAAAAAAAGGCAGGAAATGATAAGGGTTGGTGGAATTCAGAGTAGGTTCCAAGGCAGCCAAGAGCAGAGTCCTTCCTGAGGAAGTCCGAATCGGGTCCTGTATTGTCCTTTGTCCTAGTGCATCTGTTCCCCACGCCCACCTGCCTGCTGGGTAAGCTGCCCCTTGTCCAGGTGTCTGTGACTTGGCTCCATAAAGAGGTCTGTCCTTCTTAATGCAGTCTGCACACCGTGTACAAGTGAACTGCACAACATATGTGAATGGTATCCCTTTTCTGAATTTTAAAATATTTCTTAGAGACGACCAAAGACTCCATCTCTAAGGCTTGAATCTCAGCTTTGTAAGCCACCAAAGTCATTTCTGAATGCAGTGTTCTGTACTTAGAACATCCACATACAAATAGCCCCATTTAGCCACCATCTGTGGTTTCCTCATAATTTTTAAAACAAACTCAGTAGACCATCAGAAGAGGAGGGCAGGAAACCCACCAGAATTAAACATCACAAAGATGTTAGTCTTGATGAGAAATCAATAATAAAGAGAATGTCCCCAAATGTATCACTAGTCCTGGCATCTCTCCAGTACTTGGGCCCTACATTCAACTGTCTATCAGACATCTCTATCTAGATGGGAGGGAAACTACAAAAACAGTAAGTCCTAAACCTACTTTCTTCCCACTTCAACTTCATCCCACCACCAAAAAACCCTCTCTTCCCAACTTCCTTTGTCTTGAAACCAGTCTTGAAACTTCTTTGATTCCTTCCTCTCCCTTGCTCCTACAGTGTGTCTCCCTCCAGCTCCGTCATCCAGCCAGCCAGGCTCTTCTGACTCCAGTCTCACCCCACGCAGCTCCATCCTAGAATCTGTTGCCATTTCAATGAGCAAAACACAGGATCTAAAACCAGATAGACCTGGCTTTAATCCATCTCTGCCACTTACTAGGTCTTTAACCTTTGACAAACTTCTTAACCTCATCTCTAAAAAGGGGAAACATATATGTAAAGGACTCATTCAATGACTGTGTAACAGGAAGATTTACAGGGGGGAAAAGTGGCATTATAAATATATAGGTTGAAAATTGTCTTCTTTTTTTTCTTTCTAGTCTACAAGTTCATTACAAAAGAGTGAGCACATTTTTCCCTCTCTCCATAGTAATCTTTGCTGGCAGTCTAGGCTGCTTTTACCCCCAAAAGGAAAAGTTCACAGACCATTGTTTTTCAGAGTCTAGGTCAGAAGTCCAAACTCATTCTTGTAGGGCAGGTCCTTCCCATGAACCTGTTTTGTTCTAAACAGTTTTGTTCCTTCTGTATAGGGCCGATAAGGAGCATTTAAAAAAAATATGAATGAATTCCAACATTTAAAAATCAAGGCCTATCCAAAATCATTAATTATTAGGGAAATGCAAATCAAAACCATAATGAGACACCACTTCACATCCAGTAGAATGACATAATTAAAAAGACAGACTATAACAAATGTTGGCGAATATGCAGAGAAACAGGAACCCTCAGTCATTTCTGGTGGGAATGTAAAATGGTGCAACCTCTCTGGAAAATAGTTTGCGAGTTTCTTAGAAAGTTAAATGTCTCATGTGACCCACAATTCTACCCAGAGGTATCTATCAAAAAACAAAAAGTAAAACATATACAGACACAAAGACTTGTGCACAAATGTTCACAGCAGCATTATTCATAATAGCAAAAAAAATGGAATGGCCATGAACTGGTGAATGGATAAAATGTGCTACATCCACACAATGGAATACTATTCAGCAACAAAAAGGAATGAACCTCAGGTATGTGCAACAACGTGGGTGAACCTTGAAAACATAATGCTCAGCGAAGGAAGCCAGTCACAAAAGACCACATATTATATGATTCCATTTATATGAAATGGCCATAAAAGTCTTCACTATAGAGACAGAAAGGGGGATTGTAGTTGCCTGGAGAGGAGGGACACCAGAGGGATTAACAGTAAATCTATATGAAGTATCTCATTAGGATAAAGAAAATATTCTAAAACTATTTATGGTGATGGTTGCATGACTTGGTAAATTTACTTTTTAAAAAATCATTGAGCCCGGCCATTGTGGCTCAGTGGTTGAGCATTGACCCATGAACCAAGAGGTCACTGGTTGGATTCCTGGTCAGGGCACATGCCCAGGCTGTGGGCCCAATCCCCAGTGGGGGGCATGTAGGAGGCGGCCAATCGATGTTCTCTCTCATCGATGTTTCTAGCTCTCTCTTCTTCTCCCTTTCTCTCTCTCTAAAAAATACAAAGGGAAAAAAAATAAAAAAGACTTCATTTAAAAAACATATATACATTTATTATTTACTGAAATTATTATTTTTTAAATCCTCACACGAGGATATTTTTCCATTTATCTTCAGATAGAGTGGGAGGGAGAGGAGGAGAAGAGGGGAGAGAGAGAGAGAGAGAGAGAAAATCATCGATGTGAGAGCGACACATGAACAGGCTGCCTCCAGCGTGACCCGCAACCAAGGTACGTGCCTTTGACTGGAATCGAACCTGTGACTCTCTGGTTCACAGGCTAATACTTTAACCACTGAGCCAAATCAGCCAGGGCTTGAAATGAATTCTAAAATGTTATATGTGATATATAGGTTTATAGTACCCACTGACAATTTCCAAAAACATAACATCCTTTTTAGTATTACTGTGTAATATACTATTATAAGTGTTTAATGTAAAGTATCTCATGTTATCTTTACTATAACTCTAGGAAGTGGATTTTTTTCATCCTCCCCACTATAAAGATAGGAAAACTGATATTTGGACTAAAATGATTTGGTGCTAGGATTCAAAACTAGACTTTTAGACTCTCTCTCTTTTTAAAAATTGATTTTAGAGAGAGGAACGGAGGGAGAGAGAGAGAGAAAGAAAGAAACATCGATGTGAGAGAAACACTGATCAGCTGCCTCTCACATGCACCCCAACTGAGGATCGAACCCACAACCTGGGTATGTGCCCTGACTGGGAATTGATCCCGCCACCTCTTGGTGTATACGAGTACACTCCAACCAACTCTGTGGGCCAGACCCTAACTCCTAACAAGTATAATAAAAATCCCTCCCAAATCCTGCCTTACAGAGACAGCTGTAATAATTTATCTGTGTGTGCATTTCCCCAGTCATTTTATAGAAATATGTAGATTTCTATTTACCTACACATATATACACACACCTTACAGGGACAGCTGGTTGAACTAAGACAGGAATTCACATTTTCTGATTTAGTACAATATGGTATTGTGTTGATGTCTGTTAGGATGTATCATAAATCCACATTTGAGTTTATGAAATAGCTACAAAAGCGCCTTATGAAGGTTTCTATAATCTGCACAGATTTTATTTTATTCTCTCTCTCTCTCTCTCTCTCTCTCTCTCTCACACACACACACACACACACACACACACACACACACACAGAACAGATAAATATGAATGTATGTGCAACAGAAAAAAAAATGGTATAGACTAGTGGTTCTCAAACTCTTGTGGTCTTAAGACCCCTTTATACTATTTTTTTTTTTTTAATCGTCACTGGAGGATATTTTTCCTTTGATTTTACATTGATTTTCAGACAGAGTGGGAGGGAGGGAGAGTGAGAAACATCAATGTGAGAGAGACACACCAACTGGCTGCCTCCTGCACGACTCTAACCAGGGCCAGCAACTGAAGCGCAACAGAGGTATGTTACCTTGACTGGAATCAAACCCGAGACTCTTTGGGCCACAGGAGGACACTTTAACCGCTGAGCCAAACTGGTCAGGGTTATACTCTTTTTTTAATTTTTATTTTAGTTTTTGTGTCTTTATTGTTGAAAGTACTACAGATGTCCCTCCTTTTCGCCCCCATTGACACCCTCCTCCCCGCTCCCTCCCCCACCCTGCCTTCACCAAATTCTTGTCTGTGTCCATTGGTTGTGCATATATGCATATCAGGTTCTTCCATTTATCACCCCCCCCCCACCTCTGAGGTTTGTCAGTCTGTTCCCTACTTCTATGTCTCTGGATCTATTTTGTTCGTCAGCTTATTTTGTTTGTTATATTCCACAAATAAGTGATATCATTGATACCTATCTTTCCCTGACTGGTTTATTTTGATTAACATAATACTCTCCAGGTCCCTCCATGTTGTCTCAAACGGTAAAAGGTTTTTCTTTTAACAGCTGCATAGTATTCCATTGTATAAATGTACCATAGTTTTTTTATCCACTTGCCTACTGATGGACACTTGGGCTCTTTCACTCTTAGTACTGAGAGCCCCAAAGATGGTTTGTTGTAGGTTATAATCTATGATATTTATAATATTAGAAATTAAAACTGAGAAATGTTTAATGTACTTACTAATTCATTTAAAGTAACAATAACTCTATTACATGTTAGAATATATTAGTATGAGTTATGCAGATGTTTGAAATATTGACACTTAATATAGATTATACAGGGTGGAGCAAAAATAGGTTGAGTTTTTCATATGAAAAAAACAATAAATAATAATAATATAAAAATAAACTGTTTCCCATACTCACAACTGTAAACCTACTTTTTCTATACCCTATACATAAAATATACATATAAAAATCACATTTGTTAATGTTACCAGTAGTCTCATCAGAAAAAAGTGGTTAATTACTGTGAAGCTGACTAATTCACGATGATGGATAGAAGTTTTTCAAAATCTTCAAATTTTGCCTGAAAACACTAATTTGATCATTGGCCACACATATTGTCAATTGTGTTTCTTGAAGTAACAGGCTTATTTCATTAATTTATGAGAAAATATCGGTCAAATACTCAAGTCTGAATAACCATAGTTTGTTAGTTGTTCTTTCCAATAAAAACGGTTTCCATGAAAAAGTGGCTGACTCAGCCTGCGACTCAAATTGCATGGTGGCTTTTCCTAGAGATAATCATACTTCAGTATGAAGCAGAAGTGCTTTATAACTATTTCACATTTTATCACATAGAATATTTAAAAAATATGTGTACTCCAGGGTCAGGATATAATAAAACTACAATTCTTAATGCTTCATTAGGGGCATCCTTAAATAAAGTTGGTCCCACCACCCCCTAACAAGTGTGCGGCAGTGAAGAATACAAGGATTACCAGTACAATTTGATGTCACTGTCTTAATTCATATTTGGGTACCAGCAGTTTTACCAAGCATTGCTCTTGCAACATCAGTGAAAAAGTCAGCACACCTAAAAGGTATATAATGTCTTAGCACTGTTATAAAAATAGTTTTGACTTTAAAGACTCTCTGAAAGGTCTCAAGGACCCTGTTGGGTCTGCAGTCCATACCTTAGAACATTGATATAAACCCACAAATGTCATGTAAGAAAGAGAAATACTGCAAACAAATGATAGCTTCAAAGCGGCACCATCATTCCTTCTTCAAGGCCCAAGGTGAGAATGACAATACCATGGAATTTTATTATTTTAGTTTTATGGCAGGACCTGCTCAGAAAAATTCCTGGCTTGCCTCTGGCAGCTTTAATCTAAAACACAGTATGGTAGACATGATCTTTGTAGACTAAACCAACACTTTTATAGCAGGAGAAGCAGCAGACAATAAATCTGCTTTAGCACTCATAATCAACAGCAAAGACACAGCCTCTTAACATACTGGGTTGGCTACGTAAGTTCATGAGAACCCACAGATAGTCCACAAAGGTATTACCAGTTAAATTAAAGATGAAAAAATACTAGCTTTCAATACTTAAAAAAATATGTAAGGTATTGCTACACGTCTTAGAGGCCTATCTAGAACACAGTGTGGGTCCTATCCAAATATGATGTTCATAAACTCAACAGATTAAGACTAAATAGGCTTTAATTTATTGTTTGTTTTTTATCCTCACCTGAGGACATTTTTGCATTTATGTTCAGATAGAGTGGGAGAGAGAGAGGGAGGAAGAGAGAGAGAGAAACATCGATGTGAGAGAGACACATTGACTGGTTGCCACCCACAGGACCCCAACCGGGGCGGGGGGGGGTGGACTTCAACCGAGTTACGTGGACTGCAACCGAGTTACGTGCCCTTAGTGGGAACCGAACCTGGGACTCTCTGGTCCGCCGGCCGATGCTCTGACCACTGAGCCAAACCGGCTAGGGCTAATTTATTGTTTTAATTTTTTTGTTTTTATATGAATGATGCTTATAAAGTATCCATAGAGAAAACTATGTGAAATGTTAAAGCTGACCTCATAGAGAAAATGCAAAACTATTAACTAATAATAAGTCAAGTCAACCTTGAAGACAATCCAAGTAATATGCTATTCAAACTTACATTTTCATCAATAGATAAAAGTTACCAGCTGATCTTTGTTACCAAGTTAACAAAAACAGTATTATTTGATAAACTGAGATGGACATTTAAAATATCATTAGGTTGCAGATTTAATTAAAGGTACATAAAGAAGTAGAAGCCAGTTATTATTATTTTTTTATAAAGCTCAGAAATGCAGTTGTTACTACTAATACACTAGGATTCTTGTTTTCCTAAGCATCATCTATAAACTCATACTCATTAATGGGCAGTAATGGTTGTATAAGCACCTGGAACAAAACTTCTTTACTAGTACTGAAGCAATGCTTACTGGTACATAATTTGGTTGGAATGGAATTGTGAGAATAGTTAGCAACAGAATCTAAACAACTGCTCTGGAAAACTGAAATGAGAGATAAGTGGAATGATAAGTTACTCCTTTAAGTAATGCAACCATGAGCAGGATAGGAAAGAAAGGCAAAAAGAGATAAACCTAGGAAGTTGCAACCTAAATGGAATAATTCGGCTGAGTCCAAACATCAATGTGTATGATTTGGTTAAAAACAGGCTTACAACGTGGAAGTAGGGTACAGACTGACATTTGCCAGAAGAGGGGGTGGGGGAGGGGAGCAATGAACACAGAACTTGTACGCATGTACTCATAACCAATGGACATGGACAACAAAACTGGGGATGGGGCAGGGAGGGAGGGGGAGGAGGGGGGTCAATGGGGGAAAAAAGGAGAAACATCTGTAACAAAAGTAAATTAATAAAAAATAATTAAAAAATAAAATAAAATAAAAGATGAAGGAAGTAAAAAAACAAAAAAAAAACAACAAAAAAAATAGGCTTACATACACAGCAGGTTTTCCAAAGCCCTATAGCTGCAGTTGGGCTAATCTTACATTCATTTGCCCTCTTATATACAGAACAAGCACAGAAAATACATATTTAGGTAAATACATGAATTAAAATTTCTCAACATGATTCCTTCAATTCTTTCCAATTGATTGAGCAAAATAGATAAATCCTCAATGATATGTAATTGAGAAATTAACAGGAAAAAAGTGATTCATAGAGAGATTTTTTTTACATGCTCACTCCCATAGGTTCCATGTGTTAAGCTTTTTTGGGGGTGGAGGAGCCTTAGAATATATACAAATAAACAGATTCAAGAGGTCTATAGGTTGTAAAAAGTATAACCTATCCATGACAGACAAGACTATGGAGCTGTATTTGATTTTTGCTTTGTTTTGTAAATTCCTGGGCACTTCTGTTCAGATTTATTAATTCAAACACATTCTAGTACTACATGGCTCTCTCACAGTGACTGGATACACAATCTTCCCTTGCACTCATCCTGGGATAGTCTTCACGAGGTTTTTGATTTATGACCCACAGATGAACATCAGATGACACATGAACTGTCTGAAGTCACATGCCACATGTATGTGGATATTTGAGTGCATGCACATATTTCTCAGAAGTAGGCCCATAGTTTTCATTAGACTCTTAAAGGAGTCCAGGACTGTCTGAAAAAGGTTAAGCAATCCTGGTACAGGAAACTCCTTCACTGGTTAGGAGGCTGATAAAATTATCTTTAAGGTGCTAAGAAACTAAGGATGGGATATACTAGAGGAGATGGACAGAAAACCTTCAGTTAGTGTATTTTTGCCACAAATACCAGGAATTATTAATAAAAATGACTATCAACTGTTATATGAATATCACCTGAAGCACCTGATGATCCATAACAAGAAACTTACGCTGTTAAATAGTTTCATTTGCACTTTCAATCATGTTGATACCGTCTGAAAGTTGGACTGTTTTAACTACTAAAAAAGCCATCAAAAGAGTTTAATTTCTAAGTGGTCCTGTGGACTAAATAGCCTATCTTCTCGGCACCTGAAATCCTATCCATATCTTACATGATGTAGAAACACTGTAACTAGAAAAAGTCCTTCAACTATCTACCTTTCTACCTGCATTGCACTTGAAGATTTTGCACGAGATACCAAACTCTAAGTAGGGCTACCCCTTCAAACCCAAACCAGGGTCCCAGTCCTCTCTGGAGGAAGGAGGGTTATGAGAAAGCACATTCCTGATCAGCAGGGGCACGTTCACACATTCAGTTTCAGGCAGAACCAAACATTCTGGGCACACTGCTGTCACGGCAACCTTGAGTGAATAAATTGCCAAAGTTGAAACGTTACTTGCTATGGGGTCCTCCACTTCCGCCATAATCATAGGACTGCTGTGACTGGTCACCCATGCTGTAACTTGTCTGGCAGAAATCCGTGTTTAAGTTTTCAAAGCCTGACACTGCAAACGATCTGCAACAGAAGGGAAATGGCAAAGCCTGCTTATGCTCAACATCCTACTGAATTCCTTCCTCAAACTCAGCTGAAGCAAACCGCCCCAGAAGGCAGCAAGTACTTCTGAAACGTTGGGAAGCAGCCTTTGGAGGGTGGCTCGGGGGCGGGGTACGGGGTTGCTAAGGGAATGTCTACTCTCTAAGTCCAGGCCTGGGAAGGCACCTCCACTTGAAGGAACTGATAAGCTGGGGGTTAGGGGCGGGGTCGTGGGAGGAGTGGCTCCACCGGGTCTAAAATAACAACAAGGAGGATTTTTCTTCTCGGGGCTGTGATTTACAACTGACAACGCGGCTAGCTCCATGTAAATAAGGCCTGGGCCTGCCAGGAAAGTGCACTCCTGGAAGGCCGCACCTGTGGTGCAGAGCCCGTCAGAGCAAGGCCTTGAAAGGGAGCGAGGGTCTGGGGAGAGGACCCGGCCAGGCGTGAAAGGCGGCTACAAGCCAGCTGCCCAGGTGTAGGGAGAGGCCTAGCAGTGCGCCACCACCTGGGACACTCACAACTGCTGCAGGTCCTGGTGTCCTTCCTTCACTGACACGTACACTTCAATTCAAGCGGGGTGGGGAGGGAAATAGGGAAATTACTTATGGTTCTTGAATTCTTACTCCTTTCAGGCTTTCTACAGATATGGAATTTTTACACTTGACCTCATTTCCTCTGTACAACGACATGAAGTCAATGTTATTATATCCCTTTTAGAGAAAAGGAAATAGAGGCAAGATTTAGTCACTTACCTGCAGAGAGAGGACTATACGTAAGTGATGAAGCTGGACTCAAATCCAGGTCTCTCTGCCCCAAACCGTGCTCTTGTACCAGACCTCACTCCTCCCTGAAGGCTTCTGGTGAGCCGTAGAAGAAGGTACTAACCATGTCACTGTGAGAACAGTCAGTGGGGTAGCAGGTTAGACGTGAACATAGGTGCTGCCTGGTCAGTATCGAACTGAGATGCTCCCCTGAGCAAGGTGCGTCCTGTCTCCTTTCCACAGCCCTGCAGGGTTTTGATGCCATTTTAATTTTTGTTGTTGTTAATCCTCACCCAAGGATATTTTTCCATTGATTTTTAGATAGTGTGGAAGGGAAGGAGGGAGGAAGGGATGGAGAGAGGGAGGGGGAAAGGTATATGCCCTTGACCGGGAATCAAACCCTTGACCCTTCACTCCGAGGGCTGACACTCCTACCACTGAGCCAAACCGACCAGGGCTTGATGCCATTCTTAAATGTAGGGGACTCAGACAATTTACAGAACAAGTAGCTGGATGCCAGATGTGCCCACTTGTAGACCTTGTAACAAACCCCCTCTATATACCCAAAGACTGTCCATTTAAATTGTGCTCATCTACGTGACTAAAAAATTAGTATTTTTATTTGTTTGAATTCATCCTTTAAAGTGTGCGTTCCCTTGAAGAGAAAGATGTGTTTTCTTAGCATGTGTAGTGTAACATGCTTTGCACTCGGTGGTTGCCTAATAAATATTTGATATTGGCAGAGTAGGTGGTGGTGATGGTACCCTGAATTGCTTTCTTTCAAGTCAAGACCCTGGGGCTTTTCCAGTTAAACAGAACACAAAGGTGTCCTGTCGAAAGCTAGAGAAAATCCAAAGCCAAACGTTTTTTGTAGCACCCTAGTTTCTGTTTGGGATGCCTTGCTCAGAGTAGTTTAGTGGTTCAACTGTTTTATGTTATGTTTTAATGTTCAATACTGTATTGTCAAGGTGATGAATCAGAGGGACAGGAGTTTACAAATCAGTCCCTAGGGACTTTGCATTCCATCTTTCCAGCCAGTGTGAAGTAATTGGCATCTCTTAAGATAACTAGTTCAAAAGCTGAGAAAACTCTGGCACAAAAAAGGGGAAATATGAGCCAGGGCATCAGTGGCCAGTGAGTAGATTGGCCCCACTGCATTCACTCAGCTCATGTCTGAGGAAACAAGAAGAAATCCTGAGTCTTAAGGCTGGATATGGGCAGGCTCTCCTGTGGCTCCACACGCAGTATTCATCTAACAGGGTCTTGGCTGTGGTCTAGGAAGCACCCAGGAATGAGCTGGTGTGTGCTCACTGACAGCATGCAGGACTTGACCGGGAGAGAACTCAACTATGCATGGCCTCTGAGCAGCAGGGAGGGGCCCCGCTCTCTCCCAAGGAAAAAGAGATTTAAAAGAAAATCCCAAGGAGATGGATGAACAGAGAAAGAACATCACGATCTGAAGGAGCAGTTCCCGGGACTTGTCTGGATCCATTGAAAGGGTCAAGGAGTTCAGTCCTCTTTCAGGAAGAGCCAGACACAGTAAAGCACAAAATCCTTCTTACCCCTGAGAGCGAGGAATAAAGTTGTTTATTGCTTACCTCCCTTTCAAACTAAGCAAAGTACAAGGTCAAGAAAAATTTTTTTAAAAAAGCTATATGCTCATTTGGGCACAACCACAAGCATATAATTGATGTAGCATACTGAAAAAGATGATTGCCTATTTCTTTTTTTCTTTTTTCTTTTTTAAGCTTGGTTTTTGCCTTGACAGTTTTACATAAAATGTCTTATCTTTGAGTCTGTATTTACTTTGATGAAAGAGACCATTATGTTATGCTAAGAAAATGACTTGTTCTATTGGTATTATTTCTTTTTTTAAATTTTTTTATTATTAAAAGTATTACAGATGTAATCCCTTTCCCCCCCAATGATCCGTTCCTTCCCAGCGCACCCTGCTACTGCTTTCCCCAAACGAATGTCTGTGTCCATTGGTTGTACATATACGCATCTAAGTTCTTTGGTCTATCCACCCGCCCCCCCCCGCCCTCCCCCGCTCAGGTATTATTTCTTAAGTAACGATTAATACCACTTTTTATAAATGGATAAAATTAACTCATAGACTGGCAGCTTTTGTTGAAATTCTCTTTTCTCCTTCCTGAGCTTTGTCTAGTCGCTGACTCTAACTTGTAAACATCCGTCTAGAACTGATGAAACATCTCTGTTTGGGTCCCAATCAGCTCAGCGACAGAGACTGTCATGCTTAGGAGCTGAGTATCACCGATGTAAGGTACAAAGTAACAAACTAAAGTATCCTAGAGGGAAAAGCTCACAGGCAAATCCCCCTAAAGATTTCTTTCACACAAAGCTGAGACTCTAGGAGACAAATGTTAAAGGAAAATAATTACTAGAAAAAAACTTGTACATGTGATTAAAACACTCAATGTACTGAAAGTAGGGAGCTTTCTTCAAGGATTAGTTTGAAACATAGTGTGCCAGAGGCTCCCCTACGTGTCCTCAATCCTGCCTGCTCCTTCTCTGCCTCCATAAAGGGTAGAATTTGCCCCGACATATTACCTCACTCTTTGTACCTCTGCAGAAATTCTTTCATCCAGAGATTTCAAAGTGTTTACAAATGTAAATGAACAAACCTCATCATCACTTCTCTCCACAGACAAGGGTTCATTTAAGTAACACAGAAATTTACATAAATGGTCTACTCAAGGTCACCTGAGAAATCCTTTCTGTGATATTTAAAGTGTGAAAATATGCCCTGACCAGGTAGCTCAATTGGTTAGAGCATCAGTCCAATACACCAAGGTTGTGGGTTCGATCCCCAATCAGAGCATATACAAGAATCAACCAATGAATGCATAAATAAGTGGAACAGCAAATCAATGTTTCTATCTCTCTCTCTCTCTTTCTCTGTCTCTAATAAAAATTAAACAAATAAAAATTAATAAAATAAAAATAAAGTGTAAAAATACCCTGCAGCCTCATTGCAGATCTAAATGCATTGCATCCTTCGGCAAGTCCCACTGGAGGGACGATCATCGTTTCTAATCGTTAAGGCAAGGCTCCTACCAGGTGGCCTTTCCTCAGCCTCACCGAGCACCCACACACCTGGAAACTCAGGCTTCACCCCTCCTCTTGCCTATCTTATCTGCCCCAAAAGCTGAGTGAGGATAGAACATGACCATTTTTTAAGATTTTTAAATAAACCAGTTTGATTAAATAGTTGGCCATATTTTCTCTTGTTCCACCAAACTCTTCTGTTAATCCAGTGAACACATATTTATTGAACACTTATTTTGTTGCCACTCTGTACTAGACACAGGGAACGTTACAGCCATGCTCCTCCCCTCATGGGAAGGACAGACAGTGAGCAAGAATCAGCTGCCCTGTGGTCAGTGCTATGAGGACGACAAACGTGATGAGCTGGGTGAAGTGTGTACGAGTGGATAGGTCAGGGAAGCCCTCTCCAGGAAGGTGAGATCTGAACTGAGACCTGGATCATGAGAATGTCAGGCTTCATTTTTATATTTTATTTCATTTTTTTTAATTTTTATTTTTTTTATCTTGCAGGTTTTCATTTCTAATAAAGTAAATATCAACCTTTAATATTCCACATAAACAAAAAAGCTCTTTGTGGCTCCTTTTAATTTTTTCAGAGTAAAAGGGCCATGAGACCAAAAGTGAGAAAAGCACTGGTTTATCCCCAGCCACAGCTGGTCCATGTCTTGCTCTGACGTCATAAGGCACCATTGTGAGGGAATTGCAGACCTCTCCTATATAAGGCCCTGGCTCTGGACACTGAGCTGTGGTGAGTTGTGGAGTTGGAGTAGTGGCTTGATCTGTGGTGAATTGTGGGACGTGGATTAGTGAACTGACCTTTGGCAACCTCTTGGACTTCGATTAGTGGCTTGCGTTTTGGATTTTTGAATTGTTGGACGTGGACTAGTGAACTGACCTTTGGCGACGTATTGGACTTCGATTAGTGGCTTGCGTTTTGGATTTTTGAATTGTTGGACGTGGACTAGTGAACTGACCTTTGGCGACCTCTTGGACTTCGATTAGTGGCTTGCGTTTTGGATTTTTGAATTGTTGGACGTGGACTAGTGAACTGACCTTTGGCGACCTCTTGGACTTCGATTAGTGGCTTGCGTTTTGGATTTTTGAATTGTTGGACGTGGACTAGTGAACTGACCTTTGGCAACTTCTTGGACTTCGATTAGTGGCTTGCGTTTTGGATTTTGGCGTTTCGTTTGAAAGTCACCATGTCTGGTAACTTAGGCGCCCTCCCTGACATCGAGGAGTGCCGTGTTGGCGATTACGTCCTCCTGGGCACCGTTGGCCGGGGTTTCTTTGCCCAGGTGAAGCTGGCCCATCATATTCCAACAGGCAAACATGTAGCAGTAAAGGTGATCTCAAGGCAGGGCTCCTCTAAAGAATTAGAAGAAGTTCACAGTCTCAAGAGCTTAAATCACCCGAATATAATACAACTATTTGAAGTGATTACTACCGAGAACAAAGTCTATCTGTTCATGGAGTATGTTGTTGGAGGTAGCTTACATGATCACTTGATGGCCCATGGACGAATGACAGAGGCAGAAGCCCGACCCCTGTTTCGACAACTGACATCAGCCGTCCAGTACTGCCACCAGCGGGGCATCGTCCATAGAGATCTAAAGCCACAAAACATCCTCCTGGACAATGGCGTGACTATAAAAGTAGCAGACTTCGGGCTGAGTGCAGAATTTACAGACAAGAACATGACCACCTTCTGCGGCACCGTTACCTACATGGCCCCGGAGGTCGTGCAGCGCCAGCCCTATTATGGCCCGAAGGTGGACGTATGGAGCCTGGGGGTGATTCTGTACAGGATGCTGACCAGGGGCCTGCCATTTCTGGGGATAACTTTAGAAGAAACGAAAGAACAAATTGTGAGTGGGGACTTCTTTGTAACATACTTTGTATCTCCAGAATGCCAGAATCTTTTTAAAAAGTTACTAACGGTCAATCCCAGCGAAAGACCAACGCTGGAAGAGATTATGAAGGATCCATGGGTCAACATGGGTGAGGAGGAGCAACTGAGGCCGTACATCGAGCCATCCTGGGGTGACCTGGACCCCCAGGTAACAGACATGATGAAGAACCTCGGCTTTGACCCAGAGGAGGTCCAGGACTCTGTCACACAAAGAACATTTAACAATATTATGGGGACATACCGGATACTGGCTTCAACGAACAACAAAATGAAGGGCCGCACGATCAGAGTAAGACCCTGCCCCACCGCTGACCCCACCTGCAGTGCTACCTCCAGCCAAGAGGTTCTGCCATCGGGCCACAGTAACAAAGACCCTGCTGGTGGCCCAGCGAGCCCAGAATCAAAGATGTCCTCTTCTGACTGCAGTGCTACCTCAGGGCAAGAGGTTCTGCCATCGGGCCAGAGTAACAAAGACCCTCCCTACCTCCCAGCAAGCCCAGAAGCAAAGCTGCCCACCCTCCCACCCAGTGAGGAAGGGAAGAACAGAACTCCCTCAGCCAGCTCTGAAGCAGGGACCACCAGTCCCCCATTTGGCCCAGAGTCCACGACTGCCACTCCCGGCCCAGCCCTCCAGCATGGCCCTGGGGACGCGCACACCACCCGCAGCAGCAGCCGTGGAGCTGAAGGAGTGGCTCATGAAACCAGCCTCCAAGATGAGCACCTGGATGATGAGGTCCCAGCCTCTTCCCCTAGACACAGCACGAGCTGGCAGAAGTTGGCTAGGAGGGTCGTCGGGTTTTTCCTGAAATGCACCTGCCTCAGGCCATCCACCAAAAAACAACTAAAAAGGAACAAAGTCAAGCCAGCATAACTTTAAAAATCGTGGATGGCCTAGGCAGGGCCATACTCAAAAGATGCTGAGGAGGTCAACCATGAAAGTGCCAGGGTCTAGGGAGGCCAACCACACATTCAGAAGACGTTCCAGAGGCTGGACGGAAACATCCAGGTAACAGCAGTGCAAGAAACATGCTGTTGTGCAACACGGGAGGACTTGGATCAGTGGACAAGAGCTGTGCAGACCAAAGACGCGTTTTCTGCTCAGAATTTATAGTAGGAGGGTATCCAGCATCTCCACAGTTGTCACAAGCCTGAGCTGAGTTCCAGCCCCTCCACAGTTGTCAGAAGCCTGTGCTGAGTCCCAGCGCCCCCAGGGTTGTCCGAAGCGTATGCTGACTTCCAGCACCTCCAGGGTTGTCCGAAGCATGTGCTGAGTCCCGGCGCCTCCACGGTTGTTCAAAGGTGTGCTGAGTTCCAGCGCCTCCAATGTTGTCCAAAGCAAATGCTGAGTCCCAGCACCTCCACAGGAGTCAGAAGTGTGTGCTGAGTCCCAGCGCCTTCACTGTTGTCCGAAGTGTGTGCTGAGTCCCAGCGCCTCCACGGTTGTCCACAGCGTGTGCTGAGTTCCGGCACCTCCAGGGTTGTCCGAAGTGTGTGCTGAGTCCCAGCGCCTCCAATGATGTCCGAAGTGTGTGCTGAGTCCCAGCGCCCCCATGGTTGTCCACAGCGTGTGCTGAGTTCCGGCGCCTCCAATGTTGTCTGAAGCGTGTGCTGAGTCCCAGCGCCTCCAATGATGTCCGAAGTGTGTGCTGAGTCCCAGCGCCCCCACGGTTGTCCACAGTGTGTGCTGAGTTCCGGCGCCTCCAATGTTGTCCGAAGCATGTGCTGAGTCCCAGCGCCTCCAATGTTGTCCGAAGCGTGTGCTGAGTCCCAGCGCCTCCAATGCTGTCCGAAGCGTGTGCTGAATCCCAGCGCCTCCAGTGATGTCCGAAGTGTGTGCTGAGTCCCAGCGCCTCCAATGTTTTCCGAAGTGTGTGCTGAGTTCCAGCGCCTCCAATGTTGTCCAAAGCGTGTGCTGAGTCCCAGCGCCTCCAATGTTGTCCAAAGCGTGTGCTGAGTTCCAGCGCCTCCAAAGTTTTCCAATGCGTGTGCTGAGTTCCAGCGCCTCCAATGTTGTCCAAAGTGTGTGCTGAGTCCCAGCGCCTCCAATGTTGTCCGAAGTGTGTGCTGAGTCCCAGCGCCTCCAATGTTTTCCGAAGTGTGTGCTGAGTTCCAGCGCCTCCAATGTTGTCCGAAGTGTGTGCTGAGTCCCAGCGCCTCCAATGATGTCCGAAGCGTGTGCTGAGTCCCAGCGCCTCCAATGTTGTCCGAAGCATGTGTTGAGTTCCAGCGCCTCCAAAGTTTTCCAATGCGTGTGCTGAGTTCCAGCGCCTCCACGGTTGTCCAAAGTGTGTGCTGAGTTCCAGCGCCTCCAATGTTGTCCGAAGCGTGTGCTGAGTCCCAGCACCTCCTTGGTAGCCAGAAGCCTGTGCTGAGTCCCAGCGCCTCCTTGGGAGTCAGAAGCACGTGCTGAGTTCCCAGGCCACCAGGGTTGCCCGAAGCGTGTGCTGAATTCCGGAACTCCTTGGTATCGAGAAGCGTGTGCTGAGTCCCAGCGCCTCCAACGTTGCCCGAAGCGTGTGCTGAGTTCCGGAACTCCTCAGTAGCGAGAAGCGTGTGCTGATTTCCAGCGCCTCCAATGTTGTCTGAAGTGGGTGCTGAGTCCCAGCGCCTCCAATGATGTCCGAAGCATGTGCTGAGTCCCAGAGCCTCCAATGTTTTCCGAAGGGTGTGCTGAGTTCCAGCGCCTCCACGGTTGTCCACAGCGTGTGCTGAGTCCCAGCGCCTCCAATGTTGTCCGAAGCGTGTGCTGAATCCCAGCGCCTCCAGTGATGTCCGAAGTGTGTGCAGAGTCCCAGCGCCTCCAATGTTTTCCGAAGCGTGTGCTGAGTTCCAGCGCCTCCAATGTTGTCCAAAGTGTGTGCTGAGTCCCAGCGCCTCCAATGATGTCCGAAGTGTGTGCTGAGTCCCAGCGCCTCCAATGTTGTCCGAAGCATGTGTTGAGTTCCAGCGCCTCCAAAGTTTTCCAATGCGTGTGCTGAGTTCCAGCGCCTCCACGGTTGTCCAAAGTGTGTGCTGAGTTCCAGCGCCTCCAATGTTGTCCGAAGCGTGTGCTGAGTCCCAGCACCTCCTTGGTAGCCAGAAGCCTGTGCTGAGTCCCAGCGCCTCCTTGGGAGTCAGAAGCACGTGCTGAGTTCCCAGGCCACCAGGGTTGCCCGAAGCGTGTGCTGAATTCCGGAACTCCTTGGTATCGAGAAGCGTGTGCTGAGTCCCAGCGCCTCCAACGTTGCCCGAAGCGTGTTCTGAGTTCCGGAACTCCTCAGTAGCGAGAAGCGTGTGCTGATTTCCAGCGCCTCCAATGTTGTCTGAAGTGGGTGCTGAGTCCCAGCGCCTCCAATGATGTCCGAAGCATGTGCTGAGTCCCAGAGCCTCCAATGTTTTCCGAAGCGTGTGCTGAGTTCCAGCGCCTCCACGGTTGTCCAGAGCGTGTGCTGAGTCCCAGCGCCTCCAATGTTGTCCGAAGCGTGTGCTGAATCCCAGCGCCTCCAGTGATGTCCGAAGTGTGTGCTGAGTCCCAGCGCCTCCAATGTTTTCCGAAGCGTGTGCTGAGTTCCAGCGCCTCCAATGTTGTCCAAAGTGTGTGCTGAGTCCCAGCGCCTCCAATGATGTCCGAAGCGTGTGCTGAGTCCCAGCGCCTCCAATGTTGTCCGAAGCATGTGTTGAGTTCCAGCGCCTCCAAAGTTTTCCGAAGCGTGTGCTGAGTTCCAGCGCCTCCAAAGTTTTCCAATGCGTGTGCTAGGTTCCAGCGCCTCCAATGTTGTCCGAAGTGTGTGCTGAGTCCCAGCGCCTCCAATGTTGTCCGAAGTGTGTGCTGAGTCCCTGTGCCTCCAATGTTGTCCAAAGTGTGTGCTGAGTCCCAGCGCCTCCAATGTTTTCCCAAGCCTGTGCTGAGTCCCAGCGCCTCCAATGTTGTCCAAAGCGTGTGCTGAGTTCCAGCGCCTCCAAAGTTTTCCAATGCGTGTGCTGAGTTCCAGCGCCTCCAATATTGTCCAAAGTGTGTGCTGAGTCCCAGCGCCTCCAATGTTGTCCGAAGTGTGTGCTGAGTCCCAGCGCCTCCAATGTTTTCCGAAGTGTGTGCTGAGTTCCAGCGCCTCCAATGTTGTCCGAAGTGTGTGCTGAGTCCCAGCGCCTCCAATGATGTCCGAAGCGTGTGCTGAGTCCCAGCGCCTCCAATGTTGTCCGAAGCATGTGTTGAGTTCCAGCGCCTCCAAAGTTTTCCAATGCGTGTGCTGAGTTCCAGCGCCTCCACGGTTGTCCAAAGTGTGTGCTGAGTTCCAGCGCCTCCAATGTTGTCCGAAGCGTGTGCTGAGTCCCAGCACCTCCTTGGTAGCCAGAAGCCTGTGCTGAGTCCCAGCGCCTCCTTGGGAGTCAGAAGCACGTGCTGAGTTCCCAGGCCACCAGGGTTGCCCGAAGCGTGTGCTGAATTCCGGAACTCCTTGGTATCGAGAAGCGTGTGCTGAGTCCCAGTGCCTCCAACGTTGCCCGAAGCGTGTGCTGAGTTCCGGAACTCCTCAGTAGCGAGAAGCGTGTGCTGATTTCCAGCGCCTCCAATGTTGTCTGAAGTGGGTGCTGAGTCCCAGCGCCTCCAATGTTGTCCAAAGCGTGTGCTGAGTTCCAGCGCTTCCAATGTTGTCCGAAGCGTGTGCTGAGTTCCAGCGCTTCCAATGTTGTCCGAAGCGTGTGCTGAGTCCCAGTGCCTCCAATGTTGCCTGAAGCATGTGCTGAGTTCCGGAACTCCTCAGTAGCGAGAAGCGTGTGCTGAGTCCCAGCGCCTCCAGTGATGTCCGAAGTGTGTGCTGAGTCCCAGCACCTCCAATGATGTCCGAAGCGTGTGCTGAGTCCCAGCGCCTCCAAAGTTGTCCGAAGCATGTGTTGAGTTCCAGCGCCTCCAAAGTTTTCCAATGCGTGTGCTAGGTTCCAGCGCCTCCAATGTTGTCCGAAGTGTGTGCTGAGTCCCAGCGCCTCCTTGGGAGTCAGAAGCACGTGCTGAGTTCCCAGGCCACCAGGGTTGCCCGAAGCGTGTGCTGAATTCCGGAACTCCTTGGTAGCGAGAAGTGTGTGCTGAGTCCCAGCGCCTCCAACGTTGCCCGAAGCGTGTGCTGAGTTCCGGAACTCCTCAGTAGTGAGAAGCGTGTGCTGAGTCCCAGCGCCTCCAATGTTGCCCGAAGCGTGTGCTGAGTTCCGGAACTCCTCAGTAGCGAGAAGCGTGTGCTGAGTCCCAGCGCCTCCAATGTTTTCCCAAGCCTGTGCTGAGTCCCAGTGCCTCCAATGTTGTCCAAAGCGTGTGCTGAGTCCCCCCACCTCCTCAGAAGCCAGAAGCGTGTGCTTAGTCCTAGCGCCTCCAATGTTGTCCGAAGCGTGTGCTGAGTCCCAGCGCCTCCTTGGGAGTCAGAAGCGTGTGCTGAGTTCCCAGGCCACCAGGGTTGCCTGAAGCGTGTGCTGAATTCCGGAACTCCTTGGAAGCGAGAAGCATGTGCTGAGTCCCAGCGCCTCCTCAGAAGCCAGAAGTGTGTGCTGAGTCCCAGCGCCTCCAATGTTGTCCGAAGTGTGTGCTGAGTCCCAGCGCCTCCTTGGGAGCCAGAAGCGTGTGCTGAGTTCCCAGGCCACCAGGGTTGCCCTAAGCGTGTGCTGAGTTCCAGATATCCTTGGTAGCGAGAAGCATGTGCTGAGTCCCAGTGCCTCCAATGTTGTCCGAAGCGTGTGCAGAGTCCCCCCACCTCCTCAGAAGCCAGAAGTGTGTGCTGAGTTCCAGCGCCTCCAATGTTGTCCCAAGCGTGTGCTGAGTTCCGGAACTCCTGGGTAGCAAAAAGTGTGTGCTGAGTTCCAGCGCCTCCAATGTTTTCCCAAGCCTGTGCTGAGTCCCAGAGCCTCCACGGTTGTCTGAAGCGTGTGCTGAGTCCCAGCGCCTCCTCGGTAGCCAGAAGCCTGTACTGAGTCCCTGCGCCTCCTTGGGAGTCAGAAGCATGTGCTGAGTTCCCAGGCCACCAGGGTTGCCCGAAGCGTGTGCTGAATTCCAGAACTCCTTGGTAGCGAGAAGTGTGTGCTGAGTCCTAGCGCCTCCAATGTTGTCCGAAGCGTGTGCTGAGTTCCAGCGCTTCCAATGTTGTCCGAAGCGTGTGCTGAGTCCCAGTGCCTCCAATGTTGCCCGAAGCGTGTGCTGAGTTCCGGAACTCCTCAGTAGCGAGAAGCGTGTGCTGAGTCCCAGTGCCTCCAATGTTGTCTGAAGCATGTGCGGAGTCCCAGCGCATTCACCGTTGTCAGAAGCGTGTGCGGAGTTTGGAGGATGGCCTTGAGCCCCCTGGAAGTCAAGAGCAGGAGATGTCCTTCCTGTGAGTCAACCCCTGGGCCCCTGCCTGGGTGAAACTTCAGGGACTGTGTTGTTGTGCAAGACAACCCTGATTTCACCAGAGCCAAATTAGAGCCAAATAGAGAGCAAAGCCGCCGGCAATTGATCCCGAGTTCTCGGAGATCAGCCCCGACTTTCAGCTACCTTTTTATTTTTCAGGGGGCTTGTTACAAATTTCTGCAACTGGCATTTTCTGATGGCCTCGGGGGAGAGCAAGCAAGCAAGTACAGAAGCTGAGGCGTTTGGTGATAAGTGGAAGGGAACGGAGGTGGGAGGGAGCTGAGGAGGGAGGGAACTGCGTCGGCACACATCTATGGTCAGGGTTGTCCTGCTATTCACTCTATTTTCTAAGATCTAAAAATAACAACTTCGCTTAGAGGAGTACCAGGCCAGCTGGTACTTCCTCAGTTTGCCTCTGAAATATCCATAGTCAGCCTTTTGTATTATTTAATCATGGCGAGGTGATAGGAGCAGGCCAGCACATTCCCCACAGGTTTTTAGGGAAATCAAATCATTGTTTCCTCTTCTGAATTTTGAATTCTTTGGTAATGGGTGCTTAGGACCATAAGTTTAACTGTCTGGATTCTTTCTCTGATATATTTAGTTAAACAGTTAATAATTATGGGGCCAAGAAGTATCCCTATGAGCAATAATAGAAGAGGTCCTGCTATTGCTGATAGGATTGTCGTAAACCATGGAGACCAATTATATAGATCTCAAACCAGTTGCTTCCTGATTTTATAAATTCTTCTCTATCGTTGCTTCTTGTCTAACTAGAGTCAAACTGTCTCTTATTATTCCAGAGTGGTTAGCTTAGAAACAGCGTGTCTCATCTACAGCCATATATAGACTTGTTTTAAGAAGAGGAGATCAAGACCCTGTCTATTCTGTAATACTACTTCAGCTAGGGAATTTAGAGACTTTTCTAAATGGGGGATAGAGTTTTCTTGGTCTGAGAGGTCTTGATCTATCTGTTTACTAAGTGCCTTAAAGTTCTGGTCTCCCGTGACTAGTGCAGTCGTACTGACGGCTGCAGAGCCTGCTATTCCTAAGCCTACTAAGAGTGGAATTAATATGGGTGTTGCCCGTTTATCTCTTCCAGCTGAGATTCCAAAATGTTCGTGCCCGCCTTTATCAGAGTAAAAGTAGACCTGTGGGATTACATAAGTTAGAATACATAGTCCAAAATCATCAGTATATGAGTTAATATAGGGACTTAGTCTGGTAGTGCAGGCGAACCAAGCCCCATCTGGGGCTACAAGTAATCTGGGGCCTTCGTCTTCTTGGAGGCCCTCTGGCACAGGTATCAAAATATAAGTTCGGGGTTCCATAGGAAGTGTTAGTGGCAATAATGTGTCCATCATGGGTCCGACTAAGGCTTCATAGATACTGAGTTGGCTGGTGGGGATTTCCTGAGTTAGAGAGACAGAGGTGCCAAATAGCAGGATCAGGATCGGAGTAATTTTACCTTCAAAGTGTCGTCTGTCCGTTGAAAGGTCCATTATTCTGGTATCTGGTCAGGGTGAGCCTTCTTTACTTGGGAGTGATGAATCCAAAAATGACGACTTGCTACCTTAATGGCCGTCGGACTGGTGAGGATTACAGGCAGGGGACCGGTCCATCTAGGTTCCAGTGAAGCAGGCTGAATTTTCTTGATCCAGATCCAATCTCCAGGCTGAATATTGTGGCGATCTGAGCCACCTGGAAGAGAAGGCTTAGGGAGAGAATCTCTTATTATCTGATGGTTCTTCTGTTGGACGAATTGCAGAACCTGTAAGGACTTAAGAAGATAATGGTTATTTAGTTGAGTTAGGGTATCTTCTCCCAATTTGGAGGAGTGGTGGTGGTCTCCTGTACATTATTTCATAGGAAGAGAGACCAATAATATAGGGAGTACATCAGACCCGCAATAGGGAAAAGGAAGGAGGCAGACCCGATATTCGCCTGCCTCTAATTTTAATTTATTAATAGTCTCCTTTAATGTTTGATTCACCTTTTCTATCTGTCCTGAACTCTGAGGCCTGTATGCACGGTGTAATCTCCAAGTAATTTTTAAAATTGTAGCTAAGGCTTATGTGATCTGGGTGATGAACGCCAGGCCATTGTCAGACCCCATGGCTAAAGGGAGGTCAAATTGGGGACTATTTCTGATATTAGTTTCCTAGCTATTGTCTGAGCTCCTCAGATTTAGTCGGGAAGGCTTCTGTCCAAACTGAAAAAGTGTCAGTAAAAAGAGGAGGTATTTGTAACCAAACTTTCCTGGAATTATTTCAGTAAAGTCTATTTCCCAATGTTCCCCTGGGTTCTGTCCGCGTAGTCGAATCCCCGATTGAGCATTTCCTTGCTGTTTTGTATTTATTTGAGCACAAGTAGGACAGCGGGCCACAGTTTGCTTGGTATAATGGTGAAGACTTGGAATGTAATAGTCCTGATGAAAAAGCTCAAACAGTTTTCTCCCTAGGTGGGTACTCTGGTGAGTCTTAAAAGTAAGATCTCATCTTAGTGCCTCAGGTAACAGAATTCTCCAATCAGGGAGTATGTACCAACCGGAAGAGTTTATGTTCCCTCCTAGCTTACTTCCGAGTTCTTTTTCCTCTTCTGTATAAGAGGGAACTTTAGGGAGATTACTTGGAGGTAGGACAGGTGAAATCTGGAGAGGCCCCACTGGTTTTTGGGCAGTCTCTCTTGCAGTCAGATCTGCAAAAGCATTTTCCTGGGCTACCAGGTCATCGGTTGTCTGATGTCCTTTACAGTGAATGATGGCAACCTTTTGAGGCAACCACATGGCCTCTAATAGGGCTAGGATTTCAGCTTTGTTTTTAATTTCCTTTCCCTCTGAGGTGAGGAGTCCCCGCTCCTGATAGAGGGCCCCATGTACATGAGCAGTAGTGAATGCATATCTACTGTCAGTGTAAATGTTTATAGTCTTTTCCTTTCCCCAACGTAAGGCTTGTATTAAGGCTATAAGTTCAGCCGTCTGTGCAGCAGTCCCATGTCCCAAAGCCTGTGCCCAGAGTACCTTATCTTGTGTTACCACAGCAGCTCCTGTGTATCTGATGCCATTTGACATGAAGCTGTTCCCGCCTGAGTAGAGATCAGCATCTGGGTCTGGCCAGGGTGTGTCTCTGAGGTCCATTCGAAGACTAGTTCAGGGAGTCCAGGACCTCGAGGCAGTCATGAACAGGCTCTGCTGGGTCATCATCAGGCAGCAAGGTGCAGGGTTTAGGGCAGTAGTCTTTAGGAATTTAATCCTCGGATGGTCTAATAAGAGCACTTGATATTGAACAATTCTGGCATGGGACATCCATCATTTAGGGGGACTCCACAGCATGGGGTGCTATCATTTGTAAATCTTGTCCCGGGGTCAGCTTAGAGGCTTCCTTAGTGAGCAGGGCTGTGGCTGCTGTGGCCCTTAAGCAGTGTGGCCACCCTGAGGCTACTGGGTCTAGTCTCTTAGATAGGTCGGCCACTGGACATTTCCAGGGACCGAGGGCCTGTGTGAGTACTCCTTAGTAATCCCCCAGTTCTCAGAGACAAATAATTGGAAAGACTTATTGAGGTCAGGTAGGGTGAGGGCCGGGCACTGATGAGAGTCTCTTTTAATTCTTGGAAAGCCTTTTCCTCAGTTTCAGTCCAAGTTAAATTATCTGTCTTTCCCCCTGTACTGGTGTAAGGGGCTTTGCGATTTCTGCAAATTGGGGTATCCAGAGGGGGCAGTACCCAACTGCTCCTAGAAGTTCCCAGACCTGTTTCTTTGTTTGTGGTCAGGGTATTTTCAGAATGGCCTCAATGCAGCTTATGGACAGGGACCGTTTTCGTCCTCTCAGTTCATAGCCTAGATAGGTGGCATTCTCAGTGCATAACTGAGCTTTCTTAGCTGATACACGGTAGCCAAGGTTGTCTAATTCTTTTAATAAGTCTCTAGTAGCTGCCCGGCAGTGAGGCACAGTCTTAGCGGTAATAGGAGATGATCTACATATTGCAGGAGAGTTATTTCTGGGTGTTCCTGCCTGAACTTAGAGAGGTCCTGACTTAGGGCATCCTCAAATAAGATTGGGGAGTTTTTAAAACCCTGAGGAAGTTGGTCCAAGTTAGTTGTGCTGAGAACCCACCCTCAGGGTTAGTCCATTCAAATGCAAAGATGGGTTGGCTTACCTTGGCAAGGGGCAAAGAAAAGCAAGCATCCTTTGAGTCCAGGACAGTGTAGATAGTACGGTCCGGCGGCAGCAAGCTGAGAGGGGTAGAGGAGTTTGGCACGGTGGGATGTATAGTTTCAACCCATTTATTTACCTCTCGGAGGTCCTGTACCGGCCTGAAGTCTTCGGTGCTAGGTTTCTGTACGGTAGTAGCGGAGTGCTCCAGGCAGCCTGGCAAGGAACAAGAATTCCAGTCTCCCGGAGGTGTTTGATGTGTTTGGCGATGCCATCTCGAACTTTCAGGCTAATAGGATATTGATGGACTCGAATAGGTTTAGCAGAACTAGTTAGTTGTACAATAATGGAGGTTGATGAGAGGCTAGCCCTGGAGGGTTAGTCTCAGCCCATACATGGGGAATTTCTTCTTGTAGACCCCGGAGGAAAAAGTTACCATCAGAGGATGTTGGGGTCTCATAGAGGATATATTCCTCCGAGAGTGGGCAGGAAAAGAGTATAGTTGATGGCCTGTTTTCTACTGTCAAAGTTGTTGAGTCGCCCTGAAAGGAGATGGTAGTTCGCAATTTCTGGAGGAGGTCTCTACCCAGTAAGGGATAAGGGCAGTCTGGCATGACTAGGAAGGAATGGATGATTGTGCCTTTTCCTAAATCAGTTATTCTGGCCTGTGTCCATGAGTAGGACTTGGTTTTTCCAGTAGCTCCTTGCATTAAACACATAAGTTTTGTCTTTAGAAAGAGGTCCATCTCCTCTTGGAGGACCGAAAAGGTAGCTCCTGTGTCTATTAAAAATTCAACTGGTGCCCTGGCCGGTTTGGCACAGCGGTTAGAGCGTTGGCCTGCGGTGCAGAGAAAAATTCAACTGGTTTACCCCCGACATTTAGAGTTACCTTGGGTTCCCGGGGGCTTAATTGAAAAGAGCCCCAGCCCCATCATTCCGCATCCTTGAAAAGGATACGAACCCGAGGATTAGTTGAGGGGTTCTTTCTCTTTGGGCAGTTTTTCTTCCAGTGCCCTTTCTCCCTCTAACAGGCACATTGGTCTGGATCAAGGTTTGGTTTTTTTCCCTTAGCATTTGGGTCCTTTCTTTCATTTCATTTATCATTTTTCTTTTGTTTAGGTGGGCCTTCCTTCATGGCTGTTACAAGAATTTTGGATAGCCTCTTACTCTGAGCTGTGTCTGGACCCTCAAGGTTATTAAAAAACCCATTGAGCTATCTCTATTAATTAAGTTTTTCCCTTCAAATCCTTCTAATTTCTGTAATTTCTTCCTAATGTCTGGGGCCGACTGGATAACAAAAGCAATATTAATAGCTCTCCTATTTTCAGGGGCTTCCGGGTCTATGGGCGTGAACAGCCGGTAACCTTCCATCAAATGCTCTAAGAAAGCGGAGGGGGTTCCCCCGACCACTGGACAGTCTCGCTTACCTTAGATAAATTAGTTGATTTCATAGTCGCTCCCCGGATGCCCCAAAGTAGAGCCAGGCGATATTGTTTGAGAGCCTCCTTACCTAGGTCGGTGTTAGGGTCCCAGGTGGGGCGAGAGGCGGGCAGTGGGGCGCCGAGGCGGGCAGGGTCAGAAGTGGGTTCCCCGTCTGGCCCGAGGACGGTTTTAGTCGCCTCTCGGTAGATTCGATCCCTCTCTTCAGAAGTGAAGAGGACCTGTAAGAGCAGGTGACAGTCATCCCAAGTGGGCTGGTGGGTGTGAAACACAGTTTCTAACAGAGAGATTAATCCTTGGGGCTTGTCAGAGAAAGAGGGGTTTTGTTGTTTCCAATTATACAGGTCGCCAGTGGAGAAGGAGACATACACCATGAAGGGTCGGTGGAGATCCCCTCCTGGGGGAGGGCCACCTGCCGGAGTGGCAAAATGGCTGCTGAGGAGGAGTCCGGCGGTGTCTCAACCAGAGGCTGATAAGGGGTTCCTCCATGAGTATGAGGAGGGCTCAAGGGTTGAGCTTCAGCATCCTCTTGTCCCCTCCTTGGAGGGAGAGGTCTGTAGGGTGGTGATCCCACAGGATCACTTAGTACATCCTCAGGGGAGTCCTGAAGGATGGGATATAATTTCCTTGGGGGCTGGGAGGAGTTACCATCTTTCAGGGCAGACTGAGGCATTGTTAACAAAACCATTTTTTCTTTCTTTTGAACCTCTGGACACTGACATATTTTAGTATAGTTGAGTTTCAGTAGTTATATCGATCCAAATATCAATATGTGGCATTTGATCCGGGTGTCCAGAGCTCCCGTATATTTTCTGATGGACCATAAAAGCCAATTGCAAATTTAAACTACCTTCGGGTGGCCAATTAAACCCATAGGTAGGCCACTCAAGTTCACATAGGGCCCGTAAGGTCCCAGACTTAACGGGACATTATAGCTTTTTGCCCGAGCTTTGAAATCTTTACAATTATCCAATAGGCATTCAATGGAGTTTTTGCACCAGATTGACTTTGGCCCATGACAACAAAGGGAAGTGCAATCAGACACAACAGACAATCCGGAGGGCCAATAAACAGACAGAAAGACAATACAGACAGGGCTGAAACCGAAGTTACTGAAACCAAAAAACACAGAGCTGACTGAAACTGAAGTTCCCTGGGACATTTCGCTAGGGGACCTGACTGAAGTTCCCTGCGACGTCTCACTGGGGAACCTGGCCGGGGAAGTAATGTCACGTCCAGCCTTCCCCCTTGCCTTTGAAAGGTACCTACCAGACTGAACAGAAAACAGTACGCACAGGTGAGATTCCAGATGACTCAGGTGAGTCCAGATGCTCTCTCAGAATTCAGTTTAGAGCAGGATTTGAGATCGGGCTAGGGAAACTGGGAGGGCAGGCTTAATCTCGGGCAGAGGAATGTCCCTCCAAGGCCTTCCCCTAGACTAGTCCCCCCTTACAGTTTCGATAGCTGGTCTAGTGGTCTGGTCTGGGGCTTCCCCAAAAGGGAAAAATCTCACAGGGGCCTCCAAATGTCGTGGCGGAGAGAACCCAGACACCACCAGAGCCAAATTAAAGCCAAGTAGAGAGCAAAGCCGGCTGGCAACTGATCCTAAGTTCTCAGAGATCGGCCCCATCTTTCAGCTATTTTATTTTATACGGGACTTGTTACAAACTTCTGCAACTGGCATTTCTTGTTGGCCTTGGGGAAGAGCAAGCAAGCAAGTACAGTAGGGGAGGCAGTTAGCGATAAGCAGGGGGGAACAGAGGTAGGAGGGAGCTGAGGTGGAAGGGAACTAAGGGAACTGGGTCAGCACACATCTATCCTGCTATTCATTCCATTTTCTAAGTTCTAAAAAATAACAACTTTGCTTAGAGGACGAATTCAGTTGGAGGAGTACCAGGCCAGCTGGTACTTCCTCAGTTTGCCTCTGAAAGCTCCATAGTCGGCCTTTTGTATTATTTAATCAGGATGAGGTGATATGAGCAAGCAGGCCAGTAGAAGAGCGTGTGCTGAGTTCCAGCGCCTTCACGGATGTCAGAGCATGTGCTGAGTTCCAGCGCCTCCACGGTTGTCAGAGCGTGTGCTGAGTCCCAGTGACAACTTGGTCGTCAGAAGCGTGTGCTGAGTCCCCGCACCTCCTCGGTCGTCAGAAGCGTGTGCTGAGTCCGAGCGCCTTCACGGATGTCAGAGCGTGTGCTGAGTTCCAGCGCCTCCACGGTTGTCAGAGCGTGTGCTGAGTCCCAGTGCCTACTCGGTTGTCAGAGCGTGTGCTGAGTCCCAGCGCCTCCACAATACAAACTGCACCTCACAATAGCCAAATAATTGATAAGGGAGAAGTTTACTACTTTATAGAAGTATTGCAGTTAATAAATGATAAGAGTGATAGAATTGGGATGTCATTGTTTTACAACCCCTGAAAATACTGGATCTAGACAATACTCACCAATAGATGCTAATGTCACAAAAAGAAAACCAACTTGACATGCGTCTCCTGGTGGAAGTACCTAATCCAACCTCTCAACTGTTCTTGTCTAAATAAATAAATAAATAAATAAATAAATAAATAAATAAATAAATAAAACCTAAATCTGATTGAGTCCTAGATCTCACTACCAATTTATCAGAAAAACAGAGGGCAGAGAACATGTTAAACATCACTATAAGAAAGCAATCTGAAAAGTTCAGATTGTGAGAAATTTTATAGGACAAACCATCTGCTTTCTTCAACAATAAATTGCAAGGAAATTAAAAAGAAGGGAGAAAGAGACGGGTAGATCAAGATCAAGAGACAATATCCTCATCAGTAAACATAAATGTATGAACCATATTTGGAACTTGATGCAAACAAACTGTTAAATATATATATATATATATATATATATATATATATATATATATATATATAAAATACTTGGGAAATTTGAACACTAGGTATTTGATAATAATAAGTAATTATTGTTCATTTTTGTTGTTGTGATAATTATATTATGGTTATTTTTTAAAATAATATTTTGAAGGAGAGGACTCTGTTATTATGAGTACATAAAGAGGGAATGGAGTGTTTGACCTGTTGAGTGAAGTCAGGGAAAACATCAGTTGCGGTGGGATTTGAAGTATAGGAATTATCACGATACACAAAGAAGGAGGTAAGAATATTCCAGGCCAAATGACTACCATCTACAAAAGTCCTACTGTGAGAGGAAGAATGCCATGTGGGACCTCGGACAAGTTACTTAACCTCTCTGAGCTTCACCTGTAAAATGAGTTATTAACAGTCCTTTACTTATAGATTAGACTCGCCTTGGGGGAAAAATCAAACTCTACCATGGCTCACAAGACCCTGCACGACCTGGCCCCTGCCTACCTCTCTGACTTTACCTCCTGGCATGTCCCCTGAGCTTCTGCCCTCCAGCCCTTCTGTTTCCCAGCCCTGCGAGCCCTCCTGCTTCCCAGCGGGGCGCTTGCTGCTTCCTCTGCCTGGGAAGCTCTGTCCCTGCTCTTTGGTCTCCACGAGGGGCCTCCTTCTCCCTTTCAGCTGAAGCACCTCGTCCCCAAAGAGGCCTTTGCTGACCACCTGATCTTTAGAACCCTTCTCATCCCAGGTTTGTTTCCTTTGTGCTCCCGTCACAGTGACCGCTGTTTGGTTGTGTCCGCCGATCTAGGGCACTCTCCCCTCGAGACTGTCCAGTCCACCGATGCACACAGTGCCTGACGCACACAACGAACTCTAAACATTTCCAGAAGCAACGATATAATCCCCAGGACTATCTGAGATGATCTTATGGCACCCAGCACGGCCTCTGACACAGAATATTGTTGTTGTCATTACTGCGCTGCCAGACAGCTGCAGGGAGCCAGGTCTTCTTTCCCCGTCTTCATGTGGGAGCATGTGTCAAAGAAAGAATAAGGAATTTGAATGTGCCCTTCACCCAGCTTCAGCAACATGGCCAATCTTCTTTCATCTATTACCTGCCAGGCCACCCACACACCCACACACTCAAATGCATCCAGAGCTCGCTTTCTTCTTCTTCTTTTTAAATGAGTTCATTTGAGCCAAACTGATGACATATGCCGGGAAGCAAGATCTCAAATGCTCCTGAGCTTGCTTTATTATGCCTTGTTCCTCTTCTCAGGGGGAGGTGTTGGTGATTATGCCATAGACATCATCCCTATACTCAGTTCAGCCCATAAAAGAGACTGACCAAGAATTTTTTAAAAGATAGAAAAAACCAGCATTGAATTTTTAGAATCCGAAAGAAGCAACATTTCAACATTGAACCCAGAAACTAGAAAGCAATGGGAGGATGGTGGATGAGTTGTATTTATAATGTGCAAGTCTTTGCTGACATTTGGAAAAGCAGGGGTTGAACTCAGAATAGAAAGGGGAAGCAGTCAAGGCAGTACAAAAAGATTAAAGAGGTCCACTGGACCAAATAAAGCTAAGACAAATCTTTGAATAGCCTTTAACCCAGCCCTGCCATGATTTAGCAACTCCCTTTCTCTCTCACCTTGGTGCACCTTCACTTCCCCAGGGGCCCAAATCTCAGTACTTTAAACCATGTGTAGTCTGTGTAGTCCTAAGTCCTGGGACCATTTGTATCCTAGCCTGTGAACATTCTCGTATCTTTAGGGAAAAGTGTATAGTGAGAATCACTGACAAATCACTCCCCTCCATAGATGCAGTTTCCCAAAGACCATCAGCTTCAAAGAAAGGAAGGAAAAGGGTCCTCTATTGTCTCAAAATTAGTCTGGGCCAAAGGGTAAGCAGTGAGGCATCCAAGTACCTTTGATGTGTTTGTGACATCATCTCCACAGCATCTCTGGCAAGACCATGAAATTACCCAGCAGAGCTCCCTACTGGCAGATATCAGGAAAAAGGAAGTAAATTTAACCCACATAAAAACATTTCAGTCATTCTAGTAAAAAATGCCCTTTTAGTTTAAACATTTTCAGTTCACTGATAATTGACTCTGTTGATTTTGAACAAATAGATGGCCAGATATTTCTTCAGCAAATGGGCTTATTGGGGGAAAAAAACTAGTTGCAATTTTGGACATATGGTCAAACACTGGACCAGGCTGAAGTCCAGAGAAATAAAGAAGAGTGTTCTTGTATGAACTTAGGAGGAGCTTTTCTAAACAAAGCGTCCCTTGGAGAAAACTGAAATTTACAAGTGTAGTGACTTCGTTGGCTGAGTTACAGCAGTCTCCCATTGGCTGAGCTGCTTGTTTCTTAGCAGGAGAAATCTTTCCTTTCTCCTGCTGAGGTAGTGAACTGGTATGACTTCTTGTCGGAGATGAAGGATATGTCTCTTGCTGTTGGGGTCAGTAGTGTGTGTTGAATGACACCTGAGTGAGAGTTCTCTCTTCTAGCCTCCCGACTCCATTTAAAATGAGGTTGCTGTTTATTAATTTTTACAACTCTTAATCAAGATGCACTCAAGGCCCTGGCTGGTACCTCAGCTGGTTAGAGCGTCCTCCCGATATGCCAAAGTTGCGGGTTCAACCCCTGGTTAGGGCACATACAAGAAGCAACCAATAAAGGCATGAGTGGAACAACAAATCCATGTTTCTCTCTCTCTCTCTCTCTCTCTCCCTCCACTTCCTCAAATCAATTAAGAAAAAAGATCCCCTCAAGTACTTTCCATTGGATACCCAGCCACTTGCAGATTTTTGACCTTCTCCCTTCTCTACTCAGACTGGTATGTGGGTTTAAGGTGGAGAAGATGCTTACCAGGTCTTTGTGGACATGGACTGAAGGAGTCCTCAGATCTCACGGTGTCTCTGCCATCATGTTTCTTTTTCTCCTCTTTGCTACTCCCTCTGTGGCACTCAGGTCTGAAGTCAGTAGCTGGTATGCTTGATGCATGGCTCATTCCAACCTGATTGGGGCTTGTTGGTGACTCCTTGACCCTTACTGTTGTTGAAGTGACATAGGCATCCAGCACTCAGCCCTGCCCTGATTTCCTCAGCAGAGCAGATGCCATGGGAGGCCCGCTAGGTCTCAGCTCTGCCTCCACTTATGACCTCAGTAAGGATCGAGTTTCACCAACAGGTTTAATCAGCTGTAGTCCCAGTGCTTAGAATAGTCTCTAGTCAATGGTCAGAACTCAACAATATCTGGGATAAGTGAATTTTCTAGGCTTGGCTCTTGTCATGCAAAGAAAAAAAACCCCTCTTGTCTCTCTTCTTCTCACCCACTTGCAAGTTTATTTGTTAAAATCTGTATTGGAATATTAGAAAGTGAACATTAGCTCTTCTTTTTCCACTTTGTATCACTTCTCTAAGGAGCCTGAATGCTTCCTTCCTCCTTTCTTCCCACTTTCACGCAGAGGGAGATAGTGCCCTCGGCCCACTGAGAGAAGGCCATTCAACACACACGCTCACACTCCACATATTTACCGGTCCCCAATCTGATAAAATAAATAAATAAATAAAAGAGAGTGCTTTCCAAAAATGTTGGATTTCATGCCTTTCAAAGCCAACAGGAAGGAAAGCATCATAAAAAGCAAAATCCACACAATTCAAACACTCTTGGTAGGAAGCAAGGCTTCTTCCCACGTATTTCTACCTGTGGGGGTAACTGACTTCTTTGCTCCCCTTTTATTTAACCAGCAAAAATGAGGACATGAGAGGCAGATGGGGTTACTCATCAGATTAGTAAATGTGATATGACCCCACCCCTCCCCTTGCCTCAAGGGAGCAGGCCTTGCCTCCTGCCATAGGTCACTGTCACATGTGACTGGCTTGTAAAGCCCATTGGATTCTGGGAGTCTGCTCAGCTAGCCCATTTGAATGCACTCTAAAAGACAGTGTTTGAATCTTATTCGTAATAAGGGTGATTTCTCAGTACTCCAATAGCTCACTGTTGATTTAATTCTGGATTCGTTCAGAATCTGGCCAAGAAAGAGAAGCATTTTTACTGCACTGCCTCAGAAAGCCCCCGGATTGGAATATTCTCTTCAACCTAGATCTATCAAAAGATACTTAGTCATTAGACAGTAAGCATCCAAAATGTGCATAGCATAGATTAAGTAAATGCCTAGTCTGATGCTGTAACGTGGTGCAGAGCGTAGGAGATGGCGGATTTCTAGCACACTGCTGCCGACCAGTCCCATGTCCTTACTTGCACCTTGGCCAGGGTCTCTTATCTTGTCAAGATTTGTTTTCTAAAAAAATCAAGTACTTTCTTTTGTAACCAGCTCCTTTAAAAAAAAAGATTAGCCTTATAAAACTCGTCATTGGCTAGCAGGAATGCAGTGGAAGGACTCTACCGGGAAATAGAGAAGCTGGCTTAGTGCACAGCTCAGTCCCTCTCTGCCCCATTGCCCTGTTGTAAGTGGCGCAGGTGACCTGGATGTGCTCTCACACACCATCCCACAGCTTTTCTAGATAAGCCGTCCTTTTATCTCATAAAATGAAAGGACACTAGTCTCAGGTAGAGGACAAGGGTGGTTGATCAGCAGTCATTCTATAACCTGTCATAAAGTCACCTCTAAGTTAAAGTTATTCCTAAACTCTATTTTTCTAATCTTAGTAAAATTACCTTAGCATTCCTTCACAGATATGATTCATCAACCAGCTGAGTGGTAACTTTTTGCTTCCAAAATACCTTTAAACAGTGATGATTTTTCAAAAGGGGGATGTTGGCCACAGTCCTGACACCAGGATAGTTTAAGTAGCTATGCATTCGCCTCCTGTCCAGGTCCAATAAACATGCCTTCATCAGCACAGCTGCGTCTCAGCGTGCCCATTTCAATTCAAGAGGCTTCCTCAGAGGCTGAGGTGAGCCTGGCATCTCTTCACTTTGCCACAAGGCACATCAACTCCCGAATCAGTTGTCTTCTTAGACTATTTTCCTAGGTGTCTTCCTATGACAATCAATCATGTGTTGTCAGATTAAATTTTTACACTGTTGCTTAATAACCCAGGAGTTATTATGAAATAAACTCATAGCCTCTGGTTCTTTAATGAAGTCAAACAATTTATCTTTTACCTTCTATCTCTGTTCAATGGATGTACATCAATAACATTTGATATAAAAGACTCAAGACTTTTGTTACATACTTTCCCTTTGATCTTCTCTGTTGCTTTTCTAGATGAAGCATCATGAATTGAAAGTGAAATTAAACCCAACAGATTCTTTTTTGGCACATTAGGATGGAAATGTAAGTTATCCTAGCTAATAGACATCGGGTTAGCAGCTATTCAAAATGACGTGCTATTTCTTGCATGTTAACATTTTGAAATGATGTAGGTATTATTTTCTTCCCAATCAGAAATCCCTAGCTAACAGGAAAAGGGGCATTTATGTGGGCTCTGCCCAGTGCTGTGTCAGTCTCTGAACACTCATCCACAGCTTGCACCTGCCATAAGCATCGACAGAGGAGCCGACTCGCTGTTTGCTCTGCCCTGCAGAGGGTGGGCTTCCTTCTTCACCAGAGAGCAGAGGGAAGAGGAAGGGAAGGAGGTGGATGGGCATTCAAGAGGCACCAGCAGGGGCAATGTATGTGGACAAGCATCAGTGACACCTGTCACCACACAGAATTAGGCTAGGAGGCGTCAGAACCTGCATCACCCCTCCCCAAACTGGTCCTCAGGGTGGACCCAGATCAGGAAAGACCTCACTTAACCATGTGCAAGTTGCTTTCTTGAGGGCTGCCCACACTGAGACTTCACAGACTGGCACCAAGTTACAACTGCCACCATCCTCACTTGAGCGGGGGACTCCACAGGACTCAAAGACAGCCACGGGGTGACTGACACAGAGAGGAATGGCAGGACAGGGAGGTGGGGATACAGAAGGGGAAGTGAAGAGAGATGACAAAGGACATCCAGATTTTCCACCTCCTGCTCACTTCTTTAAATAACAAGGAGGTAAGTGGCTTCTGCAGTCCTACTATATACCTGTGTGTGCTAGGTCCCTGAAGGTTAACTGCTGCTGCTGGGGGAGCTGCCCTAATTTGTTCTGCCTTTTAATGACCTTCCCACAGGCAAACGCCAGAGGAGGCCTCTCTGCAGGAGAGCTGCCCTCACTGAGACCAGGACCCCGCCCTGGAAACGCTGAACCTGAGGATGTTACCAGGAAAGTTTACCAGTGATCGGCGGTGGTTTCTAGTCCATGGCAAGTGTTGCAAGGCAAGTTCACATTTTCATCTGCCTTATAGGCTTTTTTAGTGGAGTTTTTCATTCTACATCAACTGTTCTTTTCCAGTCACCTTGACGTTCCCGTACAATCCACGGGCTCCTGTAACTCAGCGCAGGCCTTCGAGAGGTTGGCAAGGGGAGTGGGTGGCATGAGACGGCCGGATCCTCATCCATAGCCACACTGCTTCTACTTCCCCTGGTGACAACTATATTTCCAAATCCCAAAACTAAGATGCACTGACATCTGTCTGAAACAGGAAATTCCGGGACATGGAATGCCCTTAACGTTTTGTAACAAACTACTTCCTAGCAACCCAGTAGTTAAACTAACCTATATTTGGCCAATTTCCTAATTTGAAAATGTGAGAAATGTATGCATTGCTATTTTTTTTTCCTTTATTGATTTGAGAGAGAGAGAGGAAGTGAGAGGGAGAGAGATAGAATCATCGATGAGAGAGAACATCAATTGGCTGCCTCCTGTATGCCCCCCACTGGGGGTCGGGCCCACAACCTGGGCATATGTCCTGACCAGGAATCGAACCAGCAACCTCTTAGTGCATGGGTCAATGCTCAACCACTGAGCCACACCGGCCAGACAATTCTTTTGAGATGAAGGTGGGAACTCTTACCCAGCATAGGGCAGTTTAGCCACTCATTCTGACTAGCGTGATCAGAAGGATTCTTTGCTTTCCTTTAAAGCTGTCCTCACTTACACGCCCCTGTTTCATCTTCTTAACTAATTGACAGTGAAACACACACTCATACACCACTGCTCCCCTCCCTCAAACTATTCGTTGAAGTAAAGAAGTAGGCAGTCTAGCCTGCGGTGTGTTAAAAAAACAGCAGACAAGGCCTCCTTGCAGTGGTCCTAATATTATACTCTGGAAGGGTGGCCCTGATTATCAGTAGGGCGTCATTTCTTTGGTTGTGGAAGGAATTCCTACTTTATTGAGGTCCTCTTCTATTTGGTAATAAAATTGGTAGGCGTGACATGCCTTATTTGCTCCTGGTGTCAATGATGTATGGAAAAGAAGACAAACAGGGCAACAGGCTTAGTATGGAGATATCTGATCTTTGAATCCCAGCTCTGTAACTGGGCATTTGGGCCAGGCCCTTGACTTCCTTACACTCCAGTTTAGTCATCCGTATAAAATGCAATTTATGCTCCCTGTCCCACAGATGTCCTTGAGTGGCTATGAGGGTCAAAGGGGGTATTTTATATAGAAATGCTATGTAAACGATAAAGGCACTGTCAATCCAATACATTATTATTATTGATTAATGTCTTTGGGGAGATCAAGTAATAGCTCAGTGAAATCAAATGCAAGATCTAGAAAAAGTGCCTGGACTGAGGTGGGTAGTATTGAGGCTGAAGAATGCTGGGCATGGTGAGGGAAAGAGAAGGGCAGAGCAGCGGCGAGGCAAGGAGAGTAATCATCAGGACTATTATCACATATTTACACCTTTCCAAGGCACATGGAAGGATTTTATTTCCTTGCCCAACTAAAGATAGTGTGGTCATTGACTTTGTAATGAAATATGAGCAAAAGAAAGACATATGTTTATCAACAGGATGCCTCCACCTACTTCGTCCTTGAGAGGCTGAAATCCCTGCAGAGTGAATAAGAAGTCAATTTTGTTATGTGAAGTCGCTGAGGTTTCAGGATCATTTACTAGCCAATTCTGCTGGTGGGGATTACAAAGAAATGATGTGCACTAACCCTCTGCCTAGATTTGACTTTGTCTTTGCTATACTTTATCTCCCACTCTTTAAGGGGAAGGGAACGCTAGTAATGGTTTCCCTATGGATAATTTACATTTGGTAACAGTGATTCAGGATTGGTCTAACCAGTAAGTTGAAAAGTGCAGAAGTAACTGCACCGTGGCTCACGTTCTGTTGTTTGTTTCTCTCAACATCTGGCAGCTCATCCTGATGCGAACGCTGCGCAATGTCTGTGCAGGGAGAGCCACCTCTGGGACCCAGCACAGGACTACTCAGCGGATTCTGGAGAGACCTTAATGGGGAACGATGAATGCGGTGACTTTTCATGGAAACAAAGTTTGAAGAAATGTTATAAAGAATAAAAAGGGTCAAGTTTAGTAGCACGAAGAAGGGAAAACTTTTGTAGGAGAAACAAAGAGCAAATTTACAGCTTCAAAAGAGCCTGTCATGCTCTTGGCCAGAGGTGGGAAAGCCAACAAAAATGAGGCCATTTTCATGATGTCTTAATCCAAAGTCGCTGGTTTTGATCAACAAAAAACAACTCTAAACAGAACACAAAATGCAGTGGAAGGATATTGAGTAGCTCACAGCTCCTAAAGAAAGCTAAAGAAACAGACTTAGCAAGCATACGAGCGAAAGCAACCTTGGTGGTCCAGGGAACAGGGACAGATGGACAGTCTCCTCGGGATAAATAAGCTCCTGCCATTGTCAGGCTTTTGCCACTCTGCTTACATCAAATTCCAGAAAAACAGGGGTTGTCAAGGACTTTTGCCTAGGCCAGAGGGGGTGGGGCAACTAGGTTGACAGATTTTATGCAATGTAGGAAAAATGAGATAATGATACAGGAGAAATGGATGTTGAGTGGTCAAAAAACTTACCAAAATAAGCAATAGAAGCATATTCCAGGAAGCATAAGTCTAAGTTTAGTTTAAGAAATAACTAGGAGCCATAGTAGTAGCTAGATTGGACGTGTAAATGGAATTCCCTACATAATACTTATAGAAGATGATCCTTACTTTTGCATACAGGACACATACACACAAAGTAGAGAGACGATGAAAACAATAGTCAAGTAACAGATTAGTGGAATAGTACACATTCATGTGAAGCAGTCACTTCCCGTGAGGTGCTGACTTTTCAAAAGAAGAAGGGATGAATTGAGCCCTCTGAAAAATTGTCAGGGGGCACTCTAAAATTTATTTGGGGATTGAAAGAGAGGGGAATTAAAGGCAAATCATGCCACAAAAAAACAATCAAATCATGAAGAAAAGTTTACTGCTGAGCAGATAGTGGTAATTAAAAATGATTCTCGTTCCACACCTTGGAATGCAGCACGCCGATTTTAAGATTTCTGCAAGTGATTAATCTTTTCTCTACATGATCAATTGAACTGCATTTTTAGGTTTAGATTAAGTGAATGCTGATGGGTTCAACATCTCCTCTTAAATTCATTTAAAAAAAATTCTTTACCTCCTTTCCTTCGATTCATCATTGTAAGAAATGTTCTTTAGATTGTGGTGAGTTCCAAATGGATTGACCGCTTGTTTTAAATAGTTCTCTCATTTCCTTTGGGGGAGAAATGGTGCTTTTAAGAAAGTCTGCACTGAGGCGTAATTCACGATCATGATTCAAGGACCCTCTTATATTTTCACGCAGGAATATGAAATGAGACACCTGCAGTACCTGAGGAGAGTTAGAATTTTGTTCTTTCCTCTGCACTGTGCATGTAAATGTGGGCAATGCGTGGGCACAGTCTTGAGCCTTCCGAGATAGGCACACGAAGGGCAGTCGTGTTGAGAAATTCAGAAATGAAGCACTGACTGCTAAGCAGGATTGGAACTTCACCCTAAGCACTAAGGTGGGAGAAGAGGAGGGTCCCCAGAGGGAAACTGGAAGTAAGTGCACATTTGGGAGACAAACACACCGAGCATCATGGCCTAAAACCTGGATACATGGCCCACCAAAAACCATGTCCACAAGGCCTCCCTGCAGGCTCGCTGGAACGGACCCTACCGGATATTGTTAACTCATCCCTGAGTTGCTAGGTTAAGAGTAAAAGGGCCATGAGACCCAAAGTGAGAAAATCACTGTGGTTTATCCCCAGCCACAGCTGGTCCATGTCTTGCTCTGACGTCAGGAGGCGCCATTGTGAGGGAATTGCAAACCTCTCCTATATAAGGCCCTGGCTCTGGATGGTGAGCTGTGGAGTTGTAGTGGTTTGATCTGTGGTGAATTGTTGGACGTGAACTAGTGAACTGACCTTTGGCGACCTATTGGACTTCGATTCGTGAGCTTGCGTTTTGGATTTTGGCGTTTCGTTTGTTTTCTCATTTTTTTCTTTTAAATATTTCTTTTTTTTTTCTTTTTCTTTTCTTTTTTCTTTTCTTTTCTCTTTTCTTTAACCCTCCTTCCCTCCTTCCCTCTTTCCCTCCTCCCCTCCCCTCCTTCCCCTAAATATTTCTTATTTGTGTTTTTTTCTTTTGTTCTTTTATTTTTTGTTCCTATTTTTCTTTTTGTTTCTTTTGTTATTTTCATTTAGGTTCTTATTTTAGTTCTTTGTTTTAGTTTTTTATTTTAAAGTCATCATGTCTGATGACTTAGAAGCCCTCCCTGACATCGAGGAGTACCGTATTGGCGATTATGTCATCCTGGACCTCCTCGGCCGGGGTTCCTACGCTGAGGTGGTGTTGGCCCACCACATCCCAACTGGCGAAGACGTAGCTATGAAGGTGCTACCGAAGGAAAGCGATGCAGAGGTCACAGAAGCTGCTTATCTCAAGACACTAAATCACCCCAACATCACCAAACTCTATGAAGTCGTCAGCAATGAGTACTGCACGTGTCTCATCCTCGAGTATGTGGCCAAAGGTCAGTTGTATGACCACATTATGAACAACGACCGCATGCCGGAGGCAGAAGCCCGAGCCATGTTCCGACAACTGACATCAGCGGTCCACTACTGCCACCAGCAGGGCATCGTGCATAGGGACCTAAAGCCAGAAAACATACTTCTCGATGAGGACCTAAACATAAAATTGGCTGACTTTGGGCTAAGCACGAAATTTAGTGACAAGGCCATAACCACTTTCCACGGCACACTGGCATATATGGCCCCAGAGGCCGTGACATTCCAGCCTTACTACGGGCCTACGGTGGACGTGTGGAGTTTGGGGGTGATCCTATACCTGATGGTAACTAAAGAAATGCCATTTGTAGGGGATTCTTACGTAGAAATGAGGGATGTGATCGTAGCTGGCCAATTTATAGAACCACCGTATTTGTCAAAAGAATGTCTCAGCCTCCTGAAGAGACTTCTGACAGTGAACTGCCAAGAAAGACCAAGCATGGAAGAGGTCATGAGAGACCCGTGGGTCAATAAGGATGCAGAAGAGGAATTGGGGCCGTACATCGAGCCACCCTGGGGTGACCTGGACCCCCAGGTGACAGAACAAATGAACACCCTTGGCTACGACACACAGGCGATCCAGGAGTCTGTCAGAGAGAAAAAATTAAACAATATCATGGGGACGTATATGCTCCTGGATAAGACCAAGAACAGAATGAAGGGCCGCAAAATCAGGGTGAGACCCTGCCCCTCCTCTGACCCCACCTGCAGTGCTACCTCCAGCCAAGGGGTTCTGTCATCAGGCCAGAGTAACAAAGACCCTGCTGGTGGCCAGGCGAGCCTGGATGCAGAGCTGCCCGCCCTCCCACCCAGTGAGGAAGGGAAGAACAACACTCCCTCAGCCAGTTCTGAAGCAGGGACCACCAGTCCCCCACTTGGCCCAGAGTCCACGACTGCCACTCCCGGCCCAGCCCTCCAGCATGGCCCTGGGGACGCGCACACCACCTGCAGCAGCAGCTACACCAGTGGCAGCCGTGGAGCTGAAGGAGTGGCTCATGAAACCTGCCTCCAAGCTGGGCACCTGGAGGATGGGGTCCCAGTCCCTTCCCCTGGCCACAGTCGGGGCTGGCAGGGGTTGGCTAGGAGGTTCATCAGGTTTATATTAAAATGCACATGCTGTGGGCCATCCACGAAGAACCACCTGAAAAGAAATCAGGTCAAGCCTGTATAAGGTATGTCGTGGATGGCCTACTCAGGGCCATAGTCACCACGGTCCTCAGAAGCGTGTGTAGAGTTCCACCATCACCACGGTCCTCACGTGTGGCGAGTTCCACCATCGCCACGGTCCTCACAAGCGTGTGGCGAGTTCCACCATTGCCACGGTCCTCAGAAACGTGTGGCCAGTTCCACCATGGCCACGGTCCTCACAAGCGTGTGGCGAGTTCCACCATCGCCACGGTCCTCACAAGCGTGTGGCGAGTTCCACCATCGCTACGGTCCTCAGAAATGTGTGGCCAGTTCCATCATCGCCACGGTCCTCACAAGTGTGTGGCAAGTTCCACTATCGCCACGGTCCTCCCAAGCGTGTGGTGAGTTCCACCATCGCATGGTCCTCAGAAACGTGGCGAGTTCCATCATCGGCATGGTCCTCATAAACGTGTGGCCAGTTCCACCACGGCCACGGTCCTCACAAGCATGTGGCGAGTTTCACCATCGCCACGGTCCTCAGAAACATGTGGCCAGTTCCACCATCACCACGGTCCTCACAAGCGTGCGGCGAGTTCCACCATCGCCACGGTCCTCAGAAATGTGTGGCCAGTTCCACCATTGCCACGGTCCTCACAAGCGTGTGCCGAGTTACACCATTGCCCCAGTCCTCAGAAGTGTGTGGCGAGTTCCACCATCGCCCCTGTCCTGAGAAGCGTGTGCCGAGTTCCACCATCGCCACTGTCCTCACAAGCGTGTGGCGAGTTCCACCATCGCCACGTTCCTCAGACGCCTGTGGCGAGTTCCACCATGGCCACAGCCCTCAGAAACATGTGGCCAGTTCCACCATCGCCACGGTCCTCATAAGCGTGTGGCGGTTTCCACCATCGCCACGGTCCTCAGAAACGTGCCCAGTTCCATCATCGCCACGGTCCTCACAAGTGTGTGGCAAGTTCCACCATCGCCACAGTCCTCAGAAACATGTGGCAAGTTCCTCCATCACCACGGTCCTCAGAAACGTGTAGCGAGTTCCACCATCGCCACGGTCCTCACAAGCGTATGGCCATTTCCACCATCGCCATGGTCCTCAGAAACATGTGGCCAGTTCCTCCATCGCCACGGTCCTCACAAGCGTGTGGCGAGTTCCACCATCGCCACGGTCCTCACTAGCGTGTGGAGAGTTTCACTATCGCCACTGTCCTCACAGGCGTGTGGAGAGTTTTACCATCACCACGGTCCTCACAAGAGTGTGGCGAGTTCCACCATCGCCACATTCCTCAGATGCCTGTGGCGAGTTCCACCATGGCCACGGTCCTCAGAACTGTGTGCTGAGTTCTGTTGTGGCAGGAGACAACCCGGAGCCCACCAGAGCCAAATTAAAGCCAAATAGAGAACAAAGCTGGCCGGCCACTGATCCCGAGTTCTTGGAGAACAGCCCTGACTTTCAGCTACATTTTTATTTTATAGGGGGCTTGTTACAAATTTCTGCAATTGGCATTTCCTGATGGCCTCGGGAGAGCAAACAAGTAAGTACAGAAGCGGAGGCAGCTGGCGATAAGCAGGAGGGAATGGAGGGAGGGAGGGAGCTGAGGAGGGAGAGAACTGCATCAGCACACATCTGTGGTCAGGGTTGTCCTGCTATTCACTCTATTTTCTATGTTCTAAAAATTAACAAATTCACTTAGTGGCCAAATTCGTTTAGAGGAGAGCCAGGCCAGTTGGTACTTCCTCAGTTTGCCTCTGAGAGCTCCATAGTCGACCTTTTGTATTATTTAATCAGGTCTTGGTAATATGAGCAAGCCAGTACAAGTTTCAGCATCTCCAAGGTCGTCAGAAGCGTGTGCTGGGTTCCAGTGTCCCCACGGTCATCAGAAGGATGTGCTGAGTCCCAGCGTCCCCATGGTTGTCCGAAGCGTGTGCTGAGTCCCAGCGCCTCCAGGGTCGTCAGAAGCGTGTGCTGGGTCCAGCGTCACCACGGTCGTCAGAAGCATGTGCTGAGTCCATCGTCCCAATGGGTGTCCGAAGCGTGTGCTAGGTTCAAGCGTCCCCATGGTGGTCTGAAGTATTTGCTGAGTCCCAGCGCCTCCAGGGTTGTCCGAAGTGTGTGTTGGGGGCCAGCGTCCCCACCTTCATCAGAAGCATGTGCTGAGTTCTGTTGTGGCAGGAGACAACCTGGAGACCACCAGAGCCAAATTAAAGCCAAATAGAGAGCAAAGCCGGCCAGCCACTGATTTGGAGTTCTCAGAGATCAGCCCCGACTTTCAGCTACATTTTTATTTTATAGGTGGCTTGTTACAAAGTTCTGCAACTGGCATTTCCTGATGGCCTTGGGGAGAGCAAACAAGTAAGTACAGAAGCGGAGGCAGCTGGAGATAAGCGGGAGGGAACGGAGGTGGGAGGGAGCTGAGGAGGGAGGGAACTGCGTCAGCACACATCTATGGTCAGGGTTGTCCTGCCATTCACTCTATTTTCTATGTTCTAAAAAATAACAAATTCACTTAGTGGCCAAATTCGTTTAGAGGAATACCAGGCCAGCTGGTACTTCCTCAGTTTGCCTCTGAGAGCTCCATAGTCGGCCTTTTGTATTATTTAATCAGGGCGAGGTGATATTAGCAAGCCAGTACAAGTTTCAGCATCTCCAAGGTCATCAGAAGCGTGTGCTGGGTTCCAGCGTCGCCACGGTCATCAGAAGTGTGTGCTGGGTTCAAGCGTCCCCATGGATGTCAGAAGCATGTGCTGAGTCCCAGCGTCCCCCACGGTTGTCCGAAGGGTGTGATGAGTCCCAGCGCCTACAGGGTTGTCCAAAGCGTGTGCTGGATCCAAGCGTCCCCACAGTCGTCAGAAGCATGTGCTGAGTTCTGTTGTGGCGGGAGACAACCCGGAGACCACCAGAGCCAAATTAAAGCCAAATTGAGAGCAAAGCCGGCCAGCCACTGATCCCGAGTTCTCAGAGATCAGCCCCGACTTTCAGCTACATTTTTATTTTATAGGGGGCTTGTTACAAAGTTCTGCAACTGCCATTTCCTGATGGCCTCGGGAGAGCAAACAAGTAAGTACAGAAGCGGAGGCAGCTGGCCATAAGTGGGAGGGAATGGAGGAGGGAGGGAGCTGAGGAGGGAGGGAACTGCGTCAGCACACATCTGTGGTCAGGGTTGTCCTGCTATTCACTCTATTTTCTATGTTCTAAAAATTAACAAATTCACTTAGTGGCCAAATTCGTTTAGAGGAGCGCCAGGCCAGTTGGTACTTCCTCAGTTTGCCTCTGAGAGCTCCATAGTTGGCCTTTTGTATTATTTAATCAGGTCTTGGTAATATGAGCAAGCCAGTACAAGTTTCAGCATCTCCAAGGTCGTCAGAAGCGTGTGCTGGGTTCCAGTGTCACCACAGTCGTCAGAAGTGTGTGATGGGTTCAAGCATCCCCATGGTAGTCAGAAGCATGTGCTGAGTCCATAGTCCCCACTGTTGTCCAAAGCGTGTGCTGGGTTCAAGCGTCCCCATGGTGGTCTGAAGCATGTGCTGAGTCCCAGTGCCTCCAGGGTTGTCCAAAGCGTGTGTTGGGTCCCAGCGTCCCCACCATCATTAGAAGCATGTGCTGAGTTCTGTTGTGGTGGGAGACAACCTAGAGACCACCAGAGCCAAATTGAAGCCAAATAGAGAGCAAAGCCGGCCAGCCACTGATCTGGAGTTCTCAGAGATCAGCCCCGACTTTCAGCTACATTTTTATTTTATAAGTGGCTTGTTACAAAGTTCTGCAACTGGCATTTCCTGATGGCCTTGGGGAGAGCAAACAAGTAAGTACAGAAGTGGAGGCAGCTGGCTATAAGCAGGAGGGAACAGAGGTGGGAGGGAGCTAAAGAGGGAGGGAACTGCGTCAGCACACATCTATGGTCAGGGTTGTCCTGCTATTCACTCTATTTTCTATGTTCTAAAAAATAACAAATTCACTTAGTGGCCAAATTCGTTTAGAGGAATACCAGGCCAGCTGGTACTTCCTCAGTTTACTCTGAAAGCTCCATAGTCGGCCTTTTGTATTATTTAATCAGGGCAAGGTGATATGAGCAAGCCAGTACAAGTTTCAGCATCTCCAAGGTCGTCAGAAGCGTGTGCTGGGTTGCAGCGTCCCCAAGGTCGTCAGAAGTGTGTGCTGGGTTCCAGCGTCACCACGGTCGTCAGAAGTGTGTGCTGGGTTCCAGTGTCACCACGGTTGTCAGAAGCCTGTGCTGAGTCCCAGTGCCTCCAGGGTTGTCAGAAGTATTTGCTGAGTTTCATCGCCTCCAGGGTGGTCAGAAACCTGTGCTGAGTCCCAGTGCCTCCAGGGTTGTCAAAAGCATTTGCTGAGTCCCAGCGCCTCTAGGGTTGTCCGAAGCGTGTGCTCAGTCCCAGCGCCTCCAGGGTTGTCCGAAGAGTGTGTTGGGGGCCAGCGTCCCCACCATCGTCAGAAGCATGTGCTGAGTTTTGTTGTGGCGGGAGACAACCCAGAGACCACCAGAGCCAAATTGAAGCCAAATAGAGAGCAAAGCCGGCCAGCCACTGATCTGGAGTTCTCAGAGATCAGCCCCGACTTTCAGCTACATTTTTATTTTATAGGTGGCTTGTTACAAAGTTCTGCAACTGGCATTTCCTGATGGCCTTGGGGAGAGCAAACAAGTAAGTACAGAAGCGGAGGCAGCTGGAGATAAGTGGGAGGGGACGGAGGTGGGAGGGAGCCGAGGAGGGAGGGAACTGCGTCAGCACACATCTGTGGTCAGGGTTGTCCTGCTATTCACTCTATTTTCTATGTTCTAAAAAATAACAAATTCACTTAGAGGCCAAATTCTTTTAGCGGAGTACCAAGCCAGCTGGTACTTCCTCACTTTGCCTCTGAGAGCTCCATAGTCGGCCTTTTGTATTATTTAATCAGGGCAAGGTGATATGAACAGGCCAGTACAAGTTTCAGCATCTCCAAGGTCATCAGAAGCGTGTGCCGGGTTCCAGGGTCGCCACAATTGTCCGAAGAGTGTGCTGACTTCCAGGGCGTCCACTGTTGTCAGAAGTGTTTGCTGAGTCCCAGTGCCTCCAGGGTTGTCAAAAGCATGTGCTGGGTCCCAGCGCCTGTGCGATTGTCAGAAGCGTATGCTGATTCCAAGGGCGTCCATGGTTGTCAGAAGCGTATGCTGACTCCCAGCGCCTCCACGGTTGTCAGAAGCCTGTGCTGAGTCCCAGTGCCTCCAGGGTTGTCAGAAGCATTTGCTGAGTCCCAGCGCCTCCAGGGTTGTGCAAAGCGTATGCTGACTTCCAGTGCCTCCACGGTTGCCAGAAGCATGTGCTGAGTCCCAGCGCCTGCAAAGTTGTCCAAATTGTGACCTGGGTCCCAGTGCCTCCACGATTGTCCAAAGCGTGTGCTGACTCCAAGAGCGTTCACAGTTGTCAGAAGCATGTGCTGAGTCCCAGCACCTCCAAGGTTGTCAGAAGCGTGTGCTGAGTCCTAGCGCCTGCAAAGTTGTCCAAAGCGTGACCTGGGTCCCAGAGCCGCCAAGGTTGTCTGAAGTATGTGCTGACTCCAAGGGCGTCCACGGTTGTGAGAAGCGTGTGCTGACTCCCAACGCCTCCAAAATTGTCAGAAGCGTGTGCTGAGTCCCTGCGCCTCCAGGGTTGTGAGAAGCGTGTGCTGACTCCCAACACCTCCAAAATTGTAAGAAGCGTGTGCTGATTCCCAGCACCTCCAGGATTGTCAGAAGCATGTACTGACTCCCAACGCCTCCAAAATTGTCAGAAGCGTGTGCTGAGTCCCTGAGCCACCAGGGTTGTCAGAAGCGTGTGCGGAGTTTGGATGATGGCCTTGAGCCCCCTGGAAGTCAAGAGCAGAAGATGTCCTTCCTGTGAGTCAACCCCTGGGCCCCTGCCTGGGTGAAACTTCAGGGACTGTGTTGTTGTGCGAGACAACCCTGATTTCACCAGAGCCAAATTAGAGCCAAATAGAGAGCAAAGCCACCGGCAATTGATCCCGAGTTCTCGGAGATCAGCCCCGACTTTCAGCTACCTTTTTATTTTTCAGGGGGCTTGTTACAAATTTCTGCAACTGGCATTTCCTGATGGCCTCGAGGGAGAGCAAGCAAGCAAGTACAGAAGCTGAGGCATTTGGTGATAAGTGGAAGGGAGGGAGCTGAGGAGGGAGGGAACTGTGTCGGCACACATCTATGGTCAGGGTTTTCCTGCTATTCACTCTATTTTCTAAGATCAAAAAATAACAAATTTGCTTAGAGGAGTACCAGGCCAGCTGGTACTTCTTCAGTTTGCCTCTGAAATCTCCATAGTCGGCCTTCTGTATTATTTAATCATGGCGAGGTGATATGAGCAGGCCAGCACATTCCCCACTGGTTTTTAGGGAAATCAAATCATTGTTTCCTCTTCTGAATTTTGAATTCTTTGGTAATGGGTGCTTAGGACCATAAGTTTAACTGTCTGGATTCTGTCTCTGATATATTTAGTTAAGCAGTTAATAATTATGGGGCCAAACAATTAGCCCTATGAGCAATAATAGAAGAGGTCCTGCTATTGCTGATAGGATTGTCGTTAACCATGGAGACCAATTATATAGATCTCGAACCAGTTGCTTCCTGATTTTATAAATTCTTCTCTATCTTTGCTTCTCTGTCTAACTAGAGTCAAACTGTCTCTTATTATTCCAGAGTGGTTAGCATAGAAACAGCGTGTCTCATCTACAGCCATATATAGCCTTGTTTTAAGAAGAGGAGATCAAGTCCCCGTCTATTCTGTAATACTACTTCAGCTAGGGAATTTAGGGACTTTTCTAAATGGGGATAGAGTTTTCCAGGTCTGAGAGGTCTTGATCTATCTGTTTACTAAGTGCCTAAAGTTCTGGTCTCCCGTGACTAGTGCAGTCGTACCGATGGCTGCAGAGCCTGCTATTCCTAAGCCTACTAAGAGTGGAATTAATATGGGTGTTGCCCGTTTTTCCCTTCCAGCTGAGATTCCAAAATGTTCGTGCCCGCCTTTATCAGAGTAAAAGTAGACCTGTGGGATTGCATAAGTCAGAATACATAGTCCAAAATCATCAGTATATGAGTTAATATAGGGATTTAGTCTGGTAGTGCAGGCGAACCAAGCCCCTTCTGGGGCTACAAGTAATCTGGGGCCTTCGTCTTCTTGGAGGTCCTCTGGCACAGGAATCAAAATATAAGTTCGGGGTTCCATAGGATGTGTTAGTGGCAGTAATGTATCCATCATGGGTCCGACTAAGGCTTCATAGATACTGAGTTGGCTCGTGGGGATTTCCCCGAGTTAGAGAAACAGAAGTCCCAAGTAGCAGGATCAGGATCAGAGTAATTTTACCTTCAAAGGGTCGTCTGTTGTTGAAAGGTCCATTATTCTGGTATCTGTTCGGGGTGAGCCTTCTTTACCTGGGAGTGATGAATCCAAAATGATGACTTGCTACCTTAAGGGCCGTCGGAGTGGTGAGGATTACAGGCAAGGGACCAGTCCATCTAGGTTCCAGCGAAGCAGGCTGAATTTTCTTGATCCAGATCCAATCTCCGGGCTTAATATTGTGGAGATCTGAGCCACCTGGAAGAGAAGGCTTAGGGAGAGAATCTCTTACTATCTGATGGTTCTTCTGTTGGACGAATTGCAGAGCCTGTAAGGACTTAAGAAGATAATGGTTATTTAGTTGAGTTAGGGTTTCTTCTCCCAATTTGGGGGAGTGGTGGTGGTGGTCTCGCATACATTATTTCATAGGGAGAGAGACCCTTAATATAGGGAGTACATCGGACCCGCAATAGGGCAAAAGGAAGGAGGCTGACATAATTTTCACCTGCCTCTAATTTTAATTTAGTAATAGTCTCCGTTAATGTTCGATTCATCTTTTCTATCTGTCCTGAACTCTGAGGCCTGTATGCACGGTGTAATTTCCAAGTAACTTTTAAAATTGTAGCTGAGGCTTATGTGATCTGGGCGATGAACGCCAGGCCATTGTCGGACCCCATGGCTAAAGGGAGGCCAAATTGGGGACTATTTCTGGTATTAGTTTCCTTGCTATTGTCTGAGCTGCCTCAGATTTAGTCGAGAAGGCTTCTGTCCAACCTGAAAAAGTGTCAGTAAAAACGAGGAGGTATTTGTAACCAAACTTTCCTGGAACTATTTCAGTAAAGTCTATTTCCCAATGTTCCCCTGGGTTCTGTCCGCGTAGTCGAATCCCCGATTGAGCATTTCCTTGTTGTTTTGTATTTATTTGAGCACAAGTAGGACAGTGGGCTGCAGTTTGCTTGGCATAATGGTGAAGTCTTGGAATGTAATAGTCTTGATGAAAAAGTTCAATCAGTTTAGGTCCCCCAAGGTTGGTACTCTGTTGAGTCTTAAAATTTAGATCTCATCTTAGTGCCTCAGGTAACAGAATTCTGCGATCAGGGAGTATGTACCAACCGGAAGGGTTTATGTTCCCTCCTAGCTTACTTCCGAGTTCTTTTTCCTCTTCTGTATAAGAGGGAACTTTAGGGAGATTACGTGGAGGTAGGACAGGTGAAATCTGGAGAGGCCCCACTGGTTTTTGGGCAGTCTCTCTTGCAGTCTGATCTGCAAAAGCATTTTCCTGGGCTACCAGGTCTCCGGTTGTCTGATGTCCTTTACAGTGAATGATGGCAACCTTTTGAGGCAACCAGATGGCCTCTAATAGGGTTAGGATTTCAGCTTTGTTTTTAATTTCCTTTCCTTGTGAGGTGAGGAGTCCCCGCTCCTGATAGAGGGCCCCATGTACATGAGCAGTAGTGAATGGATATCTACTGTCAGTGTAAATGTTTATAAAAGTTTCCTTTCCCCAGCGTAAGGCTTGTATTAAGGCTACAAGTTCAGCCCTCTGTGCCGAAGTCCCATGTCCCAACGCCTGTGCCCAGAGTACCTTGTGTTACCACAGCAGCTCCTCTGTATCTGATGCCATTTGAATGAAGCTGTTCCCGCCTGAGTAGAGATCAGCATCTGGGTCTGGCCAGGGTGTGTCTCTGAGGTCTGTTTGAAGACTAGTTCAGGGAGTCCAGGACCTCGAGGCAGTTATGAACAGGCTCTGCTGGGTCATCATCAGGCAGCAAGGTGCAGGGTTTAGGGCAGTGTTCCTGCCTGAACTTAGAGAGGTCCTGACTTAGGGCATCCTCAAATAAGGTTGGGGAGTTTTTAAAACCCTGAGGAAGTTGGTCCAAGTTAGTTGTCCTGAGAATCCACCCTCAGGGTTAGTCCATTCAAATTCAAAGATGGGTTGGCTTACCTTGGCAAGGGGCAAGGAAAAGCAAGCATCCTTTAAGTCCAGGACAGTGTAGATAGTACGGTCCGGCGGCAGCAAGCTAAGGGTAGAGGGGTTTGGCACGGTGGGATGTATAGTTTCAACCCATTTATTTACCTCTCGGAGGTCCTGTACCGGCCTGAATCTTCAGTGCCAGGTTTCTGTACGGTAGTAGCAGAGTGCTCCAGGCAGCTTGGCAAGGAACAAGAATTCCAGCCTCCCGGAGATGTTTGATGTGTGTGGCGATGCTGTCTCGAGCTTTCAGGCTAATATGATATTGACGGACTCGAATAGGAGTAGCAGAACTAGTTAGTTGTACAATAATTGGAGGTTGATGAGAGGCTAGCCCTGGAGGGTTAGTCTCAGCCCATACATGGGGAATTTCTTCTTGTAGACCCCGGAGGAAAAAGTTACGATCAGAGGATGTTGGGGTCTCATAGAGGATATATTCCTCTGAGAGTGGGCAGGAAAAGAGTATAGTTGATGGCCTGTCTTCTACTGTCAAAGTTGTTGAGTCGCCCTGAAAGGAGATGGTAGTTCGCAATTTCTGGAGGAGGTCTCTACCCAGTAAGGGATAAGGGCAGTCTGGCATGACTAGGAAGGAATGGGTGATTGTGCCTTTTCCTAAATCAGTTATTCTGGCCTGTGTCCATGGGTAGGACTTGGTTTTTCCAGTAGCTCCTTGTATTAAACACATGAGTTTTGTCTTTAGAAAGAGGTCCATCTGCCTCTTGGAGGACCGAAAAGGTAGCTCCTGTGTCTATTAAAAATTTAACTGGTGCCCTGGTCAGTTTGGCACAGCGGTTAGAGCGTCGGCCTGTGGTCCAGAGAAAAATTCAACTGGTTTACCCCCGACATTTAGAGTTACCTTGGGTTCCCGGGGGCTTAATTGAAAAGAGCCCCAGCCCCATCATTCCACATCCTCGAAAAGGATGCGAACCCGAGGATTAGTTGAGGGGTTCTTTTTCTTTGGGCAGTTTTTCTTCCAGTGCCCTTTCTCCCTCTAACAGGCACATTGGTCTGGATCAAGGTTTGTTTTTTTTCCCTTAGCATTTGGGCCCTTTCTTTCATTCCATTTATCATTTTTCTTTAGTTTAGGTGGGCCTTCCTTCATGGCTGTTACAAGAATTTTGGATAGCCTCTTACTCTGAGCTGTGTCTGGATCCTCAAGGTTATTAAAAACCCATTGAGCTATCTCTATTAATTCACTTAAGTTTTTCCCTTCAAATCCTTCTAATTTCTGTAATTTCTTCCTAATGTCTGGGGCCGACTGGGTAACAAAAGCAATATTAATAGCTCTCCTATTTTCAGGGGCTTCCGGGTCTCTGGGCGTGAACAGCTGGTAACCTTCCATCAAACGCTCTAAGAAAGCAGAGGGGGTTCCCCCGACCGCTGGACAGTCTCGCTTACCTTAGATAAATTAGTTGATTTCGTAGCCGCTCCCCGGATGCCCTGCAGTAGAGCCAGGGGACAGACACTGTTTGAGAGCCTCCTTACCTAGGTCGGTGTTAGGGTCCCAGATGGGCTGAGAGGCGGGCAGTGGGGCGCCGAGGCGGGCAGGGTCAGAAGTGGGTTCCCCGTCTGGCCCGAGGACGGTTTTAGTCACCTCTCGGTAGATTCGATCCCTCTCTTCAGAAGTGAAGAGGACCTGTAAGAGCAGGTGACAGTCATCCCAAGTGGGCTGGTGGGTGTGAAACACAGTTTCTAACAGAGAGATTAATCCTTGGGGCTTGTCAGAGAAAGAGGGGTTTTGTTGTTTCCAATTATACAGGTCGCCAGTGGAGAAGGAGACATACACCATGAAGGGCCGGTGGAGATCCCCTCCTGGGGGAGGGCCACCTGCCGGAGTGGCAAAATGGCTGCTGAGGAGGAGTCCAGCGGTGTCTCAACCGAAGGCTGATAAGGGGTTCCTCCACGAGTATGAGGAGGGCTCAAGGGTTGAGCTTCAGCATCCTCTTGTCCCCTCCTTGGAGGGAGAGGTCTGTAGGGTGGTGATCCCACAGGATCACTTAGTACATCCTCAGGGGAGTCCTGAAGGATGGGATGTAATTTCCTTGGGGGCTGGGAGGAGTTACTATCTTTCATGGCAGACTGAGGCATTGTTAACAAAACCGTTTTTTCTTTCTTTTGAACCTGTGGACACTGACATATTTTAGTATAGTTGAGTTTGTCAGTAGTTATATCGATCCAAATATCAATATATGGCATTTGATCCGGGTGTCCAGAGCTCCCGTATATTTTCTGATGGACCATAAAAGCCAATTGCAAATTTAAACTACCTTCGGGTGGCCAATTAACCCCATAGGTAGGCCATTCAGGTTCACATAGGGCCCGTAAGGTCCCAGACTTAACGGGACATTATAGCTTTTTGCCCGAGCTTTGAAATCTTTACATTTATCCAATAGGCATTGCAATGGAGTTTTTGCACCAGATTGACTTTGGCCCATGACAACAAAGGGAAGTGCAATGAGACACAACAGACAATCCGGAGGGCCAATAAACAGACAGAAAGACAATACAGACAGGGCTGAAACCGAAGTTACTGAAACCAAAAAAACACAGAGCTGACTGAAACTGAAGTTCCCTGGGACATTTCACTAGGGGACCTGACTGAAGTTCCCTGCGACGTCTCACTGAGGAAGCTGGCCGGGGAAGTAATGCCACATCCAGCCTTCCCCCTTGCCTTTGAAAGGCACCTACCAGACTGAACAAAAAACAGTATGCACAGGTGACATTCCAGATGACTCAGGTGAGTCCAGATGCTCTCTCAGAATTCAGTTTAGAGCAGGATTTGAGACCGGGCTAGGGAAACTGGGAGGGCAGGTTTAATCTCGGGCAGAGGAATGTCCCTCCGAGGCCTTCCCCTAGACTAGTCTCCCCTTACAGTTTCGATAGCTGGTCTAGTGATCCGGTCTGGGGCTTCCTCGTAAGGGAAGAATCTCACAGGGGCCTCCAAATGTTGTGGCGGAGAGAACCCAGACACCACCAGAGCCAAATTAAAGCCAAGTAGAGAGCAAAGCCGGCTGGCAACTGATCCTAAGTTCTCAGAGATCGGCCCCATCTTTCAGCTACTATTTTATTTTATACGGGACTTGTTACAAACTTCTGCAACTGGCATTTCTTGTTGGCCTTGGGGAAGAGCAAGCAAGCAAGTACAGTAGCGGAGGCAGTTAGCGATAAGCAGGGGGAACAGAGGTAGGAGGGAGCTGAGGTGGAAGGGAACTAAGGGAACTGGGTCAGCACACATCTATCCTGCTATTCATTCCATTTTCTAAGTTCTAAAAAACAATTTTGCTTAGAGGACGAATTCAGTTAGAGGAGTACCAGGCCAGCTGGTACTTCCTCAGTTTGCCTCTGAAAGCTCCATAGTCGGCCTTTTGTATTATTTAATCAGGACGAGGTGATATGAGCAAGCAGGCCAGTAGAAGAGCGTGTGCTGAGTTCCAGCACCTCCACAGTTGTCAGAGCGTGTGCTGAGTCCCAGTGACAACTCGGTCGTCAGAAGCGTGTGCTGAGTCCCAGCGCCTCCAAGGTCGTCAGAAGTGTGTGCTGAGTCCCAGTGCCAACTCTGTTGTCAGAGCGTGTGCTGAGTCCCAGTGACAACTTGGTCATCAGAAGCGTGTGCTGAGTCCCAGTGCCTCCACGGTTGTAAGAAGCATGTGCTGAGTCTCAGTGCCAACTCGGTTGTCAGAGCGTGTGCTGAGTCCCAGTGCTTCCAAGGTAGTCAAAAGTGTGTTCTGAGTCCCAACGCCTCCTCATTGTCAGATGCGTGTGCTGAGTCCCAGTGCCTCCATGGTTGTCAGAGGCTTGTGCGGAGTTTGGAGGACAGCCTGGAGCCCCCTGGAAGTGAAGAGCAGAAACTGTCCTTCCTGTGAGTCAACCCCTGGGCTTCTGCCTGGGTGAAACTTCAGGGACTGGACTGTTTTTTCTGGGGCCTTTGTCCCTCCCCTGCTCTCCTCTGCTCCCATGTTTGTGGGGCTTCTTATTAAAGTATCTTTTTTCTTAAACTCTGTAATAAACTTGATGATTCAGAAAGATATATTGAATTGGATACTTGTTGGGAGCGGTGTCACTGGAACAGCAACCACCACGTTTTGACATAGTCCCAGGTGAGCTCCATGGTTTGACATAGTCCCTGGAGAAGTGGATTCACTGCATGTCAGGAATCACGAAGAACAGTGACTGAAGATACAGAGTAATGGGAAAATAAAAATGCAGGATGTCAACTGAAGGAGACTAATCATTGCTTTCTCTGTCTATCTGTTAGCTGTTAGAAATCATTTTAGAAGTAACATGTAGATGACTAATGATGTAGATGGTAGAAAAGATTGCAGGAATAAAAGCAAGAAAATAATGAAGATTTAGGATAGAATTGTGGAAGCTTAGAATGATCTTAGATAGGAGGAAAGGTCAGGAGTTTAAAAGGATGTCTGGGTGAAGGGTAAAAATAGTTGGTAATTAACATGTAATATACCTAAGAGTTGGGTAAACAACCAAAAGGAGGTCTGTACTTATTTGCCTAAAAGTTTTAGGGGAAACAATGTAACCTGTGGATCTATATAAATAATAAAAGATTCTGCTAGTCTGAAGCAGAAGCATTAAGATTAAGCAGAAGAATGACCAAGCACTTTCTGTCTCATATGTGTCTCTCCCCCTCTCTCTGCCTCTCTCTCTCCCTCTCTCTCACTGACTCCGTCCACACTTTTGGGAACCCCTGGACCTGCCAAGGCTGGACCCCGGCAGATACTCTGTGTTCCATCCTCTGCAGAGAACTGGGGCTGTGCATCCCGTGGGCTGAGAAGCGTGTAGTGTGTAGTACTTGGGCACTTTGATGGGAACTCCAACAGTAAGAGGTGGGGTGACAACAGGGCACAGCAGTGGGTGGAGCAGGCAGTCTCCATCCTCGTGCAGCTGATTGCCTGGGTGCTCTGCGACCTCAGCAGGAATCACCTTCCTGACCGCTTGGCTTTGCTCACCCCCTCGGTGCTGGTGTCAGTCTCAGGTGGGCGTTCACTGTATATAAGTCCGACTTTTAAAGTACTGGAGGGAGAGCGTCCAGCAGAGGGGAGAGTAGAACTCAAGAAAGGAGCTCAGGTGGGATCAAACTTGGCATTTTTCAGGGGGGCCAAAGTGCAGTGAGCTGGTGTGAGGACAGCAGGAGTGTGGGTGCAGACGAAGAGCAGAGCTTGTGGGCCATGGGAAGGAGTGTGGATTTTATTCTGAGATCGGTGATCATCCCATGAAGGGGTTTAAGCAAGGAAGTAATAGGATCTGATTTATGTTTTAATACTAGTAATTTGTGGAGAAGATTCTTCCTCTGCAAACATTTTACCTGTCTCTACATATCACAAGAGTCACCAGGCAGGGCAGGTTTTCTTATAACCGCTGAGGAAATATGCGTTGGAAACTCTATGTGTTTTTCCCACTTTAATCCTTACCACACCAGTTCCCTGAACACCTAGAAACTCAAATTCATACAGTGTTTTAAAGGGGAAAGACCTACCTGCCTCTGTGGAGTTGATTCATTGTTCCCAGTCACTGAGTAGCTGATCGTGTTGCCCTTTTTGCTGAGTCACCTGTGGTGCTCCCTTGATCATCTGCCCTCCTTCCCTGTGATCCCAACAGCATATGGCATAGACTTGCTGTGACTCTCACCACTTTTGTCGTCATAAAGTGGTTCCCTTCCCCTCCTTGCCCTGATCTTTCATTCCTGAGTTCTTTGGGGGCTGAGAACTGTCCTACTCACCTTTGTATTTCCAGTCATCATCACAGAGCTGGGTCCAGAGTAGGTGCTGGGAAAATGATGGACAGGTGGGTGATCAGCCTGGGACTACATAATGAATTGTCCCACATCAGGACACAATTCACTGTAAAAAGGAATGTGATGAATGATTATGCTGGGACAACAGCATAAAGTTGGACTGGGATTTTACTGGGTTGTATGCTCACCTCAGTAATCATTGTAAAGCATTATGAAGAAAATTGTGAACTCTGCCATTTGGAGATCTTTTGGGAGGGCACTAGTACTCAATCCATGTGCCTGATCTCGTTCAGACCAGTAGTTCCCAAAGCTTGGAAGACATAATAGCATAGGAAATGTTAGTAAGTAGCAAGGTCATCAAGATGAAGTATTTAGATTCACACAAGTCTACAAACGAAACTTTCAGTTCGATGCTATGTTATCTTTAACCCTCTCAAACTCCTGCTAATTTTCCTTCTGTGTAAAATATTTTTTTTTTTTGATTTTTAGAGAGCAAGAAAGGGAGAGAGAGAAAAAAATCAATGTGACAGTAAAACATTGTTTGGCTGTCTCCTCCATGCCTCTACCGGGGATCTAGCTGGAAACCGGGCATGTTCCCTGACCAGGAATCAAACTAGCAACCTTTTGGTGCAGGGAAGATGCCCAACCAGCTGAGCCACACTGGCCAGGGCTAATCTTCCTTTTTAAATGAAAAGTGAACAAACCTTAGTATCTGAACCTTGAATAACAAATGGTACTAGGCTGAAACTTAATATTATGTTAGTTATACATATATTACTTTTGTTTATATCTACAGTCTTTTTCTCATTATAAAGATTATGGGTGCTTATTGTTGGAATATGACCCTGGGAAATACATAACGGCATAAAGATATTTAAAACACAGAATCACACAGTTTAGGGAAAATCACATTTATTAAGTGGTTTACATTGGAGTGAACAAGGGAATGTAATTAATGATGATGCTGGGACAACAGTATGAAGTTGGACTGGGATTTTACTGGAATGTATGGTCACCTCGATAATCACTGTAAGCATTGTGGACAAAATTGTGAACTCTGCCATTCTGGAGATGTTCCAGCGGGCACTAGTACTCACTGCTCCAGCTGGTTGATGATCCCCAAAGCATGGGGGACACAGTAACAGACCTGTTTGTAAGTAACAGGGGCATTCTAACTATTACAAAGAGAAACTCTCACCTGGTGCTCAGTTATCTATCCCCCTCCAGCTCCCACTGATCTTCCTTTATTAAAAAATATTTTTTTTCCTTTATTGACTTTAGAGAGAGAAGAAGGGAGGGGGAGAGAGAGATAGAAACATCGATGAGAGAGAACATTGACTGGCTTGCCTCCTGCATGCCCCCCACTGGGGATCGGGCCCAGAACCTGGGCATGTGCCCTGACCAGGAATCAAACTGGTGACCTTTTGGTGCATGGGTTGGTGCTCAACCACTGAGCCACACCAGCTGGGTTTCCTTTTTATTTTTATTATTATCTTTTGATTCCTCACTCGAGGATACTTTTTTTTAAAATTTATCATCAGATAGAGTGGGAGGAAGGGAGGGAAAGAGGGGGAGAGAGAGAGAAACATTGATGTGATAGAGCCACATTGACTGGTTGCCTCCTGCATGACCCGACCAGGGCCAGAGACACACCGAAACTGAGGTACATGCCCTTGACCAAAATCGAACCTGTAACTGATTGGTCCACGAACCTATGCTCTAACCGCTGAGCCAAACCAGCCAGGGCCGATTCCTTTTTAAATGAAAAACGAACAAATCTCAGGATCTTTGCATAAATAATGGTATTTGGCTGGAATTTAATATTATTTTCTTAATTATATATATTTTATGCTTTCCTTTTCTTCATGGCAAATTATGGTCATTGTCCAGGTAAGACTGGGATATAGAATGTTATCCTTACTTAATCTTTTGAAGTAAAAATGATGAGATTTAGAATATATATGATAAAGGTCATACACAGATTTTTGGCAAAAGTTGATACACAAATGACTAGTTTGGGAAATAGATCACATGATTCCCGGCCTGTTTCTAAGCCTTGAAGGTCCACATTATGAAATTAAAGTAATTCAGGAAAATAAATGTCATGAGTGTATATCAGCTTTATTTATTTTTAAAATATTTTTCTCATTATAAAGATTATGAATGCACATTATTAGAATATGATCTTGCCCACTCTAACCGCTGAGCCAAACCGGCCAGGGCTGGTTTTTATAAATGAAGGTTGAAATAATTACTGAGATCAAGCTGACTATCGACAATAAGTTGTCTGTGTTTTATAAAGAAACTTCCTGATGATGCCAACACTCAATGCAGCACTTAAGCAATTTACAAACTATTTCACTTTTAAACATTAGGAGGTCAACAAATGAAAACTTAAAAATCTTGTCTATTTTCTTATAAAGATAGCTGTGAAACAAAATTTGTCTAAGACTCTGAATGAAAACTTAAGATGACAGATTTTGTACTAAGTTATGTAATTTTCCTTTGTAATTTGGATCTCCATTGAAAGAAAAATCATTCTTTACTTTTTGTAGTATGTTACTTTTTGCAAGTTGGTAAATATTTTTAAGAACAACCATTAATTTCAAACCACAGAATGGAAAAATCAAGCTGTTTCTTTGTGAAAGCTTTCTACATATAACAAGACATTATAAGTACACCCTGCATTTAAATTGTTTTTAATTTTTCAAAGTAGCTGAATACCTATTGTTTTATTTGGTGTGTGCTATATAGCAAAGTTTGCATTTTAGAGGCAGAGACCTTACCATGGCTATTTTAGTAGTGACAACAATATAGAACAAAAGGATATTGAAGCACTATCATTTTTAAGCAATTTTTTTTTATATCTACAGGTGGAATTTATTTTTATTCAAGGAAGGTTCAGAAAATACTGTATTCTCAAGTCCTTTCAACTCATAGAAGAAAACACCTACCTCTATTATGTAGAATAATCTTTCTTACTTAAATTCAAGTGATTATGGACTTTTTTTTTTTGCATTTATCTTCAGATAGAGCGGGGGGGGGGTGGGAGGAGATAGGGAGAAAGAGAGAGAGAGAGAAATATTGATGTGAGAGAGAGACATCGACCGGCTGCCACCTGCACGACCCCAACCGGGGCCGGGGATGAACTGCAACTGAGGTATGTGCCCTTAGTGGGAACCGAACCCGGGACCCTCTGGTCGGCAGGCTGACGCTCTAACCACTAAGCCAAACCAGCCAGGGTGTGATTATGGACTTTAATCACAATTACAAAAACTTTCTCATTAACATCTACATCAGTGCTGGAACAACTGGAATAGTAGCTTAGTCAAGATAACATGGCAACTGACCATCACAGGCAACTCCTTCTCATTTTACAATGATCTGGGCAAAAAAATGACTTTTCTATTAATGAAACTAATCTAATTACATAGTAAGAAATGCAGAAGTAAAATAATTAATTAAGACAGTATAAAAATGAGAGCTGAGAAGCCTTAGAAATCCTTTAGTCTAATTACCTTTAAATTTTTATAGTTCCCTTTTGATAAATATAAAATCTAATGATCTCCATTAATATTATTTGAGATTTTAAAATTAAATCTAGTTTGTAAGTTAACTGATCATCTTGATTAAAAGCAAAGGGACATTTTCAACTACACATAGCCCTTTGGAAACTCCAGGTGGATTCTGAAGACTCACCACACTAGTCCAATCCATGCCGAAAAAAAGATACTATTTATTTTTCTGGTTATATAAAAATAAAGAATTCACTGCAGCATTATTTTAACAGTAAAAGATGGAACAAAACAATATAAATAGCTATCAGTAAATATGTTGTGATTTGGGCACAGATTACCATGCACCTGTTAAAAAAAAATGAGGCAGTTACTTATGTACTGATAAGGTATGACAATCAAGAAATATTCAGAGGGAGGGGAAAAAAACAATGTTCAGAATAGTATATAGTATATACCATAATATGTGTGCATGTGTTTTATAGATATAAATAATTATACAGGTAAAGGGACCTGGATACAGGGACACAGAAGACTTAAGTTAAGTTAAAGATGAAAAAATACTAGCTTTCAATACCTAAAAAAATATGTAAGGTATTACTACATGTCTTAGAGGTCTATCTAGAATACAGTGTGGGTCCTGTCCAAATATGACGTTCATAAACTCAACAGATTAAAACCAAATAGGCTTTAATTTATTGTTTTTCTATGAATATATGAATGATGCTTATAAGTATCCATACAGAAAACTATGTAAAATGTTAAAGCTGACCTCATAGGGAAAATGCAAAACTATTAACTAATAATAAATCAAGCCAAATTTGAAGACAATCCAAGTAATATGCTATTCAAACTCACATTTTCCAAATATGACGTTCTAAACTCAAACAGATTAAGACTAAGTAGTCTTCATTGTTGTTTTTTTTTATCCTCATCCGAGGACATTTTTGCATTTATGTTCAGATAGAGCAGGAGGGAGAGAGGGAGGATGAGAGACAGAGAGAAACATGGATGTGAGAGAGACACATCAACTGGCTGCCACCCACACAATCCCAACTGGGTCAGGGACAAACTGTAACTGAGGTAGGTGCCCTTAGCGGGAACCGAACCCGGGACTCTCTGGTCCGAGGGCCCACGCTCTAACCCCTGAGCCAAACTGGCCAGGGCAATTGTTTTAATTTTTGTTGTTTTTATATGAATATATGAATGATGCTTATAAACTATCCATAGAGAAAACTATGTAAAATGTTAAAGCTGACCTCATAGGGAAAATGCAAAACTATTAACTAATAATAAGTCAAGTGAAACTTGAAGACAATCCAAGTAATATGCTATTGGAACTTACATTTTTATCAATAGATAAAAGTTATCAGCTGATCTTTGTTACCAAGTTAACAAAAACAAAGTATTATTTGATAAACTGAGATGGACATTTAAAATACCATTAGGTTGCAGATTTAATCAAAGGTACATAAAGAAGTAGAAGAGGCCAGTTATTCTTATTTTTTAAAAAAGCTCAGAAATGCAGTTATTACTACTAATAAACTAGGATTCTTGTTTTCCTAAGCATCATCTATAAACTCAGACTCATTAACGGGCAGTAATGGTTGTATAAGCACCTGGAACAAAACTTCTTTACTAGTACTGAAGCAATGCTTACTGGTACATAATTTGGTTGGAACAGAATTGTGAGAATAGTTAGCAACAGAATCTGAACAACTGCTCTGGAAAACTGAAATGAGAGATAAGTGGAATGATAAGTTACTCCTTTAAGCAATGCAACCATCAGCAGGATGGGAAAGAAAGGCAAAAAGAGAGAAACCTAGGAAGTTGCAACTGAAATGGAATAATCCTGCTGAGTCCAAACCTCAATATGTATAATTTGGTTAAAAACATGCTTGCAGTGGCCCAGGGGCGGCAGCTGGGCCAGTGACAGCCGCAACTCTGCGCGGGGCTGCCAGAGCCCCGCAGGGAGGCGCCCGGCAACAGCGGCCACCACCCTGCACCTCTCAGCTGCAGCCGGCGCCCTGCGCCCGGGCCACCCTTCGCGGGCTCCCGCGCCCCGCGTGCAAGACGGCTGACCGGGGGCCAAGAGCCAGGAGAGCACCGTGCGCTTCGCCTGCAAAGGCGCCCTCCAGCAGAAGAATGTGCACGAGGTGAAGAACCACAAATTCACCGCCAGCTTCTTCAAGCAGCCCACCTTCTGCACCCACTGCACCGACTTTATCTGGTGAGGACACGAGGGGCACCTTCCGGGCTGGAGGGCAGCGCGGCGCGCGGGGTCCCTCTGCACCCCAGAGGGACAAGCAGCCCCGTTGGCCCCGCATCCCGGGTATCCTGCCCCTACCCTCTGGTCCGGACTCCGGAGTGGCCAGCCTCTGCCTGGGCTACAGGCCCCGGGCTTCTCAGAGCGTGGTCTGCCCCTCCTCGGGAGTGCCCTTTCGCCCTGGGTTCCCTATCTCTACCTCCTTCCGGGCTCCAGGCGCCAGCACCACTACCCCTCCTTCCTGGGGGCAGCGCCCTGGGTGTCCTCGCTATCTCCCTTCCAGCCCCGGGCATCCTTTCCTTCTCCTTTGTCTCCAGGGGCAGCTCAAAATAATAATAATAATAATAATAATAATAATAATAATAATAATAATAAAACAGGCTTGCATACAGAGCAGGTTTTCCAAAGCCCTACAGCTGCAGTTGGGCTAATCTTACATTCATTTGCCCTCTCATATACAGAACAAACAACAGAAAATACATATTTAGGTAAATAAATGAATTAAAATTTCTCAACATGATTTTTTCAATTCTTTCCAATTGATCGAGCAAAAGAGATAAATCCTCAATTATATGTAATTGAGAATTTAACAGAAAAAAAGTGATTCATAGAATTTTTTACATGCTCACTCCCATGGGTTCTGTGTGTTAAGTTTTTTTGGGGGGTGGGGTGGGGGTGGGGGAGCCTTAGAATATATAAAAATAAACAGATTCAAGAGGTCTATAGGTTGTAAAAAGTATAACCTATCCATGACAGACAAGACTATGGAGCTGTATTTGATTTTTGCTTTGTTTTGTAAATTCCTGGGCACTTCCAGTCAGATTTATTAATTCAAACACATTCTATACTACATGGTTCTCTCACAGTGACTGGATACACAATCTTCCCTTGCACTCATCCTGGGATAGTCTTCACGAGATTTTTAATTCATGACCCACAGATGGACATCAGATGACACATGAACTGTCTGAAGTCACATGCCACATGTATGTGGATATTTGAGTGCATGCATATATTTCTCAGAAGTAGGCCCATAGTTTTCATTAGACTCTTAAAGGAGTCCAGGACTGTCTGAAAAAGGTTAAGCAATCCTGGTACAGGAAACTCCTTCACTGGTTGGGAGGCTGATAAGATTATCTTTAAGGTCCTAAGAAAGTAAGGATGGGATATACTAGAGGAGATGGACAGAAAACCTTCAGTTAGTGTATTTTTGCCACAAATACCAGGAATTATTAATAAAAATGACTATCAACTGCTATATGAATATCACCTGAAGCACCTGATGATCCATAACAAGAAACTTACACTGTTAAATAGTTTCATTTGCACTTTCAATCATGTTGATACCATCTGAAAGTTGGACTGTTTTAACTACTAAAAAAGCCATCAAAAGAGTTTAATTTCTAAGTGGTCCTGTGGACTAAATAGCCTATCTTCTCGGCACCTGAAATCCTATCCATATCTTACATGATGTAGAAACGCTGTAACTAGAAAAAGTCCTTCAACAATCTACTTTTCTACCTGCATTGCACCTGAAGATTTTGCACGAGATACCAAACTCTAAGTAGGGCAACCCCTTCAAACCCAAACCAGGGTCCCAGTCCTCTCTGGAGGAAGGAGGGTTATGAGAAAGCACATTCCTGATCAGCAGGGGCACGTTCACACATTCAGTTTCAGGCAGAACCAAACATTCTGGGCACATGCTGTCAGGGCAACCTTGGGTGAATAAATTGCCAAAGTTGAATCATTACTTGCTATGGGGTCCTCCACTTCCGCCATAATCATAGGACTGCTGTGACTGGTCATCCATGCTGTAACTTGTCTGGCAGAAGTCTGTGTTGAAGTTTTCAAAGCCTGACACTGCAAACGATCTGCAACAGAAGGGAAATGGCAAAGCCTGCTTATGCTCAAGATCCTACTGAATTCGTTCCTCAAACTCGGCTGAAGCAAACCGCCCCAGAAGGCAGCAAGTACTTCTGAAATGTTGGGAAGCAGCCTTTGGAGGGTGGCTCGGGGGCGGGGTACGGGGTTGCTAAGGGAATGTCTACTCTCTAAGTCAAGGCCTGGGAAGGCACCTCCACTTGAAGGAACTGATAAGCTGCGGGTTAGGGGCGGGGTCGTGGGAGGAGTGGCTCCACCGGGTCTAAAATAACAACAAGGACGATTTTTCTTCTCGGGGCTGGGATTTACAACCGACAAGGCGGATAGCTCCATGCAAATAAGGCCTGGGCCTGCCAGGAAAGTGCCCTCCTGGAAGGCCGCACCTGTGGCGCAGAGGCCGCAAAGGGAGCGAGGGTCTGCGGAGAGGACCCGGCGAGGCGCGAAAGGCGGCGACAAGCCTGCTGCCCAGGTGTGGGGAGAGGCCGAGCAGTGCGCCACCGGCCTTGGACACTCACCAAACGCGGAGGCGGCGGCAATAGCTCCCGCAGCGCCAGGACACCCCGAACTCAGTTTAGGACCCTGAACAAGCACCCTTGCTACCTGTCACAGGCCAAATAACTGCTTCAGGGGCACGCCCCTCTTGCGCAGGCGTGGTGGCCGATTTTGCTCTCCGGCCGTTGGACGCCGAGGGTGGGGAACCTGATCTGGTGCATGCGCAGAATGGACCAATGGGAAGAGGAGAAGTACTTCCGGCAGCCTGGTTAGCGGTAGAGGTGGAAAGGCACCTGCGCTGGTGCTGCAACTGTTACTATTTGGGAGGAGGGAGAATTCCGAGGACTTGGGTTTGGTGGAAGCGGTGCAACCATTGGAATAAAACAATACAGCCTGTCTCCTGTCCATCAGCTAAAGCTTCAGTCTTTCTGGACTTACTGTGGTTCAGGCACTGTGCTAAAGAGTTTATGTGTATTATTATTTATCCGTACACGCTAATGAGATGGTTACTCTGTTCTCCTTTTATAGGTTAGGCTGTTAAACGTTCGTTTAGTAACATGGTATGCAGTGTTACAGGACATCTCTGTTACCTGTGCTCACTGCTGGGGAGGTCGTGGACACTAGGGCGATACAAGCTAGATGGTACTGCTCACATGGAGTTGGTGAAGGAGGGGGATAATCAAACACATAAATACACGTGAAATTGTTACTGATATTCTTATGTGCTTCCTAATTCTTTGAAAGGGTGTACTGGTCATCTGGGAATAAGAATCTGAAAAATCACTATGAGACTGTGACCAAAAGAGTAACTGGGAGTTAATTAGGAAAAACGGGGAATCAGGAATAGGCAAGGGAAAAAGAGGGGAAGAGAAAGACAACAGCTTATACAAGGCCTGGTATTGGGGATAACATGGTGTAAGGAAGGTGTAAGTCAGGGTTTCTCAAGCTCTGCACTGTTCACATTTTGGTCCAAATGATTCTTAGTTGTAGAGAGCTGCTCCATGCACTGTGGGATATTTAGCAGCAACCTTGACCTCTACCCAGTAGATGCCAGTAGCATCTCCCCTCCCACCTTGTCACAACTAAAAATGTCTCCAGCCATTGCAAAATGTCCCTTGGGTAACATCAGAGTTTGGAAATGGCTGGTCTAAACGAAGCCAGGACGATTGGAACAGCAAGTGAGGGCAGCCACATAGCAGTTGAGACTGGAGCTACAGCCAAGGGCCAGAGTATGGTGTCTTGTTGGATTCTGGTGTTGGTCTAAAAGAAAAGGGAAATCACTTAAATATGAACTGATGAGAGGCATAGACTGTTTCCTTAAAAAAAAAAAAAATAAAATAAAATAAAAGATTGCTCTGGCTGCTGTGTTAAATCACTTTTTCAAAGTTGAGAAATCCTGACTACCCTGACTCCAGATGCCATGGTATTAACCAGTGAGCAGGACTGTCTTCAGGATTTATAGTACTAATATCTATATCAAGAGCCATTGCGTTGTGTGCTGGAACCAAAATCCTGACCAAAGAAGCTAGGCCACTGCTCTGGGACCAGTTTCCAAAGGAATAATAACATTTTATTGGTCAAAATGAAACAAAGAAGTAAAAATAAAACAAAAACACATTCTCCTCCAGACAAAAATAGCAACAGCAAAGGACATAAACCAAAACACCAAGGAGTGTACTCTGGAGATGAATAGGCAGCTAGCTACCCATTGTGGTTTTCTACACCATCAGAGAATGTCAGAAATTGCTCATCCAGCTATTTAATTTACCACCTTTTACAAATCATTTTAGAATTTATTGTTGTAGGTACCATCTACACAACTCAAGATAGACTGACCATATATCCTGATTTTCTGGAGATAGCCCCATTGTCCCATTTTATGCATAATTTTTCCAGCATAACTATTAATATGTCCCTTTTTCACTCTCAAAAATATCCCAGTTTTACTGGTAAATTATATAATTGTGCTCTCTAAGCTACATTAACTATGAAGCTGAGTTTGTAGCTATCAACAATATGCAGTAATCTGTCACTTTATCTACTTGTGATTGTGATCTTATTGTTGAAAAATAATTCTAGTCTCTTTGTTTCTTCTGATGTTTCCATTTCTTCCTATTCAAAAGTTATATTACTCTCAAATTTGAACAAAGTACAAGAATATGACTATTAAAGTGAAATAAGTTATAAAAATACCATATGATTTCACTTATATGCATAAGCCAAAGAACAAAATAAATGAAAAACAAAACAGAAACAGACTCATAGATACAGAGAACAAACTGATGTTTGCCAGAGGGGAGGCGGGTTTGGGGGGTTGGGTGAAAAAGGTGAAGTGATAAAAAAGTACAAATTGGTAGTTACAAAATAGTCATAGGCATGTAAAGTACAGCATAGGGAATGTAGTCAATAATATTATAATAACTATGTATGGGGCCAGGTGGGTACTTGAAATATCAGGGGGATGGATTACTTTGTAAATTATATGGCTGTCTAACCACCATGTTTTCCACCTGAAAACAATATAAAATAATATTGAATGATAACTATAATTAAATGAAATAACAAAAAGTATATGAGCATTAATAATTACCTGCTTAGGAATGAATTTTTAGATATAGATATTATTTACATTCTGCTTCTATGAAAGCAATTACCATATTTACTGGATTTTTTTCCCTCTCCAACCTCTGTCCCAATTGAGAACCAAGCAAGAAAATCAAGTTACATGATTAAATCTTCCATATTGCCCTGGCTGATTTGGCTCAGCGGTTGGAGCGTCGGCCTACAAACCAGAGAGTCCCGGGTTCGGTTCCCGCTAAGGGCACGTACCTCGGTTGCAGTTTGTCCCCGGCCCCGGTTGGGGTCATGTGGGTGGCAGCCACTCGATGTGTCTCTCTCATGTCGATGTTTCTGACTTTCTCCCTCTCTCCCTCCCACTCTATCTGAAGATAAATGCAAAAAAAAAAAAAAAAAAAAAAAAGTCCTCGGGTGAGGATAAAAATAAAACAAAACAAAAAACTCTTCCATATTGTTTGCTTGACTTTGAAATATAAGCCAATGTATTCTGCAAAAGCCTCTTGGGGATTTTGAGAACACCCGTGAATTTCACAGCCAGTCAGGTAGGTCTTTCTTTTTGGAAACTTTTGTTTATTTGTTTGTTTGTTTATTTTGGTTTGTACTTCCTCACCCCAGGACAGGTTCCAGTAAACTATAACAGAGAAACTATAGTACTTGGTAAATGTGCTGACCTCTGTGAGTCATTGAGCCGGCTTCATTAGGAGTAGAAAATCTCAACCAGGTCAAGAGATGATGGACCATGAAGTGGGCTCATAAGAGCTGTCCAGTCCTCCCCTGGAACCTAGTATGTCAATTGCCAAACTTGTAACAAAAGAAGGAAAGTAATATATTTTAATTAGTTTCACAATCATGCTAGTATGCATACACTTTTACATATTTTACATAATACACACACACAAAAAAACCCTCCTTTTTTTTTTTTTTGAGGATGGCAGTGAAATTGTACTTAGATATCCTAAAGTTGCCTTGTTTTCCCTCTGTTTTATAGTAAGTATGTCATGGGAATTGTGCCAGAAAATTATGGTTTGAACATGGGTAGTTTTCCCTTACTTTTAGCCATAGAGACAAGCACCAAATAAGGGAAGGATCTGGCGACTCTGAGTGTATGATGTCAAGTTCCACAGTGAAACCTGATAATTATGGTAAAAACCATTGTAATTGCACAAAATATGTTTTCACTATCCCTGGCTTATTAATTATGTAACCCCATATAGTAAATATGACAAATATATTTCCCCCAAATTATCCTTTATCCCTTAGACAAAAATTTCCTCATTAAATTCTGCTTCTGTTACTTCAATTATTTTACTTTGAACACTAAATTACTGTTTTGGGAAGACAAATTTGCCTGTAGCAAAATTAAATACTTTTGGACAGAACTAGTTCTTAAAAGGCAAAGAAAGTTATCCCCAATTTAATAATTATTCTTGGGACTTTGACTTCAATACTGTAAATGCCTCATGTTGTTGTAAAATATATATGTATATATCTTTTTTGATACTTAAAATTTTTTTCTTTATTTATTTTTAGACAGGAAGAGAGAAATAGAAACATTGATGATAGAGAACATCAACTGGATGCCTCCTGCATGCTCCCCACTGGGGATCGGGCTCAAAACCTGGGCATGTGTCCTGATCGGGAATCGAACTGGTGACCTCTTGGTGCGTGGGTTGATGCTCAACCACTGAGCCACACCGGCCAGGTGATAATTTTTAAAACAATACTGTAAGTATTTTTATCGTACAGATCACAAATATCCTCCTAAATAAAAAACAAAGACATTTTTAATATTAGATGAATGGATACTGTGGTTTGGAATAAGAATTTCAATGACAGTGTTGGAAGTTTTATATCTCAAATTACTTAGAAGGGGTGATAATATAAAACACAAAACAAACAAACAGACAAAAACCCCAGCATCATAGGACTGGGCTTTGGTGATGGCAGAGCACCTTGCCAAAGATGCAGGTAAACACCTGAAATACCCCCCAGCTGACACCTACGCATGCTTACTGTGTGCCAGGCACTGCTCTGAGCACTTTGCACCTTTTACCGCAAGTACTTTTCCTAACAACGCAATAGGAAGGGGCTATATATTCGACACACGGTGAAACTGAGAACAGAGTGGTTAAAAATTTTGTCGAATATCATGAGTCTAGGAAACAGTAGACCCGAGGTTTGAACCCAGTCTGGTAAACCACTAGAGTGTATTATTATTGTGTTACATAATGTGAATGTGGAAAAGGGCAATATTCTAGTGAATATACTACCTTACCTAACATTTGATTATATTGTATTATATATACTATAGATACTAAAATTTAATGAATATACTACTTTAACATGTTTATATATATATATAACATATATATTTTATATATGTATGCACACTAAAATTGTAGTTAGAGAGTTGATAATTGCATCTTTGTCCACAAATGTGTACACATTCAAGTTGAAAAAAATTTTTTTGTAATCTTCTTACTGGGCACAGGAAAATCACCTAATGTTCAGGTTTACCTTATCTTAGTCAAGTAATTTAAATAACAATGTATAGTGGTTACCAGTCCATGTTTTGGAGCCATGGCCTGGATTTACATCTTACCACTTACTAGCCTTAGATTTTCAGTAAGTTACTTCAAGTCTTTGTGCCTCACTTTTCTCGTGTGTAAGATAATGACAGTATTCAACTCACGTGGTTGCCGGGAGTAGTGTAGGAGATAATGCATGTCAGTCTCAATGCCCAAGTATAAAGAGTTCAACGAATTCAGTGAGTGTTTGCAGTTGTTCTCAGTGCTGAATCTATATGGATACAGGAGCAATAGGATTTTGTCAGCAACCAAATGGACTTTTAAAAAACTGTAATGATTGAACTTGAACAGCCTGTGTATTTTTGAGATCAATTGCACACATTCACTCTGATGCTTCCCTGCAGAATCTGTATTATTCTATTATTTGCCTTTTGGTGCTGTGGAGTGTATTAAAATATGTTTTCTTCATCTCTGTGTCAGATTTTCCAAACTGGGCTTGTCTGCATTGTACATTTTAGTCTCACAAATGCCTTTTGATATCAGGCACTGTGGGTTAAGAACCACTCGTGTGTCACAGCAGCTGTTACTGAGAACTCGGCACAGTGCTAGCCATATTTGATTTTCCTCGGTGTGCTTTCTGTTGTTTTAAACGCTAAAGAAAGTGTGTTCATCTTTTTGCTTTATCTCCCTTTCTCTCTTCTGTTTCTCTAACACATGGAATTTAATTTATCAGGAGACAGTGCATAAGGTGAATTACATTGTGCAAAATATGTTTATTTGCAAAGAAAGAAAATGGCAATGTCTAGTTATAGGAAACATAGAAATTTTGCTATAGACATTTTAATATATAATATTTCTGAAAATCATAGAGGAAATGGGTTTTGTTGAACTCAATGAGAGAGAAGCCTAGAAATTACCACAAGTGTAATATCTTATACTTCCTTTAGGCAGTTCATCTTTTCTCTTTTTCAGTTAGAATTCTTCACGACCCTCTCAGTTACAGACACTTCAGATTGCCACCAGTTATCATTATAGTTTAACTCTTTGCTGTTATAAAGAATGTCATGTTAGCCCTGGCTGGTTTGGCTCAGCAGTTAGAGCATCGGCCAGCGGACAGGAGAGTCCAGGGTTTGGTCCCCGCTAAGGACATGTACCTCGGTTGCAGTTTGTCCCTGGCCCTGGTTGGGGTCGTGTGGGTGGCAACCACTTGATGTGTCTCTCTCACATCAATGTTTCTCTCTCTCTCTCTTCCTCCCTCTCTCCCTCCCGCTTTATCTGAAGATACATGCAAAAATGTCCTTGGGTGAGGATAAAAAAAAAGAAAAAAAGAATGTCATGTAAACTCTATTTTATTATAAGACAGTATTTCTCAGGTGAGATATTGCTGCTCTGGGAGCTTCAAATCAGACAAACTTAAATATAAATTTAAAATATTCTAGGTTTAACTTTATATCTTGCCTTTTGGAGTACACATGCCTGAGCTATGGAATTCTAAGCTTTCATTTTGATCTGATTTTCACATTGATGTCTTGATAATAACAGTGTCTCACCTGAGATAAGTCACTGGACACGAGAGGGGTGGCCATGTGGGAGCCATGCGTCCAGCTTGCAGCCCCTGTGCAGCAGCGCCGCGCCCTCCTTAAAGCCATTGCTCTTATTCTGCTCATTTCCCCTACGTGTTAGAGAATGCGTGTTCCCTGAGCAGAGAAGGGTGACTCCTATGGTTACTGGAGAGAGCAGGTTACTATATCTTAACCATAATACTTTCCATGTACTTAGATATGACTTTTTGTTATTAAGACTACTAATTATAATACCAATTAAACTCTTTTTGTTGTTAATCCTCACCTGAGGATATTTTTCCATTGATTTTTTTTAGATAGAGTGGAAGGGAGGGAGGAGAGAGAGAGAGAGAGAGAGAGAGAGAGAGAGAGAGAAACATCCGTGTGAGAGAGACACATTAATTGGTTGCCTCCTGCACAACCCCAACTGGGGCTGGGGTGCGTTCCCTTGACCAGGAACTGAACCTGCAACCCTTCGGTCTGCAGGCCGATGCTCTAACCACTCAGCCAAACCGGCCAGGACAAATTTTTTTTTTTTAAAATGAGTGTAATTTTATTTTAAAACATCAGAGGCATGTGAAATCGAACTTATGATTTTCATTAAATTCTGCAAATTTAGATCTGGAAGTTATAGACAAACATATTTTTGCCTTTTGATTTTACATTAAGCAGTCAAGATGTTTTTGACTCTCCTACAGTCCTAAATTTGCAGAATTTAATGAAAATCAGAAACCCCCTACTGTCTGAGATAATGAATTTCTCCCCCTGGAAGTAAATATAAACATTTCTTGCCTCTTGCTAAGATTTTATTTTAGAAAGATTAACATCATTTAAAAGAATGGTTGATTTTAGGTTTATAAATATAATTTCTTTCCTGGACTTTTTCTAGAAGCTCTTCCTGTTAACTCCAAAATTGACTTCTTCTGTACCAACTGTGGTTAATATACCTCTTCCCACTCCCTGGAAATTAAATGTCTCAGCTGCACATTAAAACTGGGAGAGGGCCCTAGGAAATTAGCCTGAATTCACTGAGATATTTTTAAAGTGAACAAAAATAGACTGGTCTTCACAGACAAATCAGGACAGCCTCAGAAAATGACCCAAACCCCTCTTGTTTGATTGGCTTCACATAAAATGAGAATAAAAGAGAATTAAAATGGACAGGAACCTGGAGATTATTCATTCCCCACTCTCTGATTTTACAAATGAGTATCTGAGGCCAAGAGAAGTGAAGGGATATAATTCTAAGATCTAACTTTCACGTGCTGCCTTGACATTTCTGACCCTCACAGGGCCCCAAGTCCAGCCATGAGTCCTCTGCTCTTGCCAAATGTGCCCCCTACCCAGTGGGAAAGGCTCCCTACCCACCTAGTTCCCGTCAGCCTCTCTAGCTACACCCCCACCTGGTCCTCAGCCTAACTGGTTTTACCTTCCTACACGCTGGTGAAAGTATTCAAACAAATCATATCCCCCCATGGGAACCAGGGATCACTCCACCCTGATGATACTACAGAGTCTGCCCCCCACAGCCCCTGCTTGCTGCTCTGCTCCCGAGTGCAGTCTCCATGTAGCCCTCCATGGCCTGTGGTGTCCTCTTCACAGGGGCTGTGGGTGCATGTGGTTCATCGACTGCCAGTCTCGTCTGTCCAGTGTCAGGTGTCATATGCTCAGCCAATCACCTCTTCACCAAGCAGGGTAAACAGAAGGTGTTCAGAACACGGGGTTTGATCAGTTTTACTAAGATGGCTAGTGTCAGATCCACCATTGACTCATTTCTGTGATTTTCTGATGCTAGATGACAAATGAGATGAGAAATAAGTAAGTTACTGTAACCATGGAAGTACATTGGGAACTCATTGGGATAGTGGTCCTGTTATATTTACTTTGTGTCCCTAGGGCATGGAGTAGTGTGTTTGTGGCATGTATTAATTTAACAAATATTAATTGAGGATCTACCATGTGCCAGTCACTACGCACAACAAACAAGACTGTGTCTGACTGGTGGGGTTTTAAGCTTCAGGAAGTCCTGTTCTCCCATCTCCCCTGCAGATTGGCTGCAAGCTAGCATCTTCAGCTCTCTAGAAAGGGAAGGGAGTTGGACTCCAAGTTTTGATAGGAGACTGTCAAACATTTTTTACATATTTTCAAAGTACCACCTCCCAGTGGGATACAAGTGGAAAAAAGAATAGCACACGTGTTCTTTTGTAATGAGAAACTGATAAACATTTGTAGCAATGAAGAAGAATAAGTGAAAGAAAGAATGCTAAATATGTGTTGCATCCTGACCTGTGAGTAGGCTGCTACCAGACCGGTATGTTGCGTGATGTTTGTAGCTCTGGACATAGTCTGGTTATTACATGCATTTAGGGATGCTGCTCAGTTACTAATGAAGTATTCTGCTTCTTGCAAGCTGTTATTTCCTGGAAGAACATGGTCTCTAAATCGAATGCTTTATCTGTAGAATCCAGCACATTTGGATAACTGTGCTGCAGCGCTTTTTCCTTAACTGCAATATATAAACATTTGCTGTTTGCTTATTTTTCTCATGACGCGAAAGGATGACTCCTTTTTGTTTCTAGAATTTCACATCAGTACAATGTTCATTCTGTGCTCTTTTGCCCCCTAGTGGCTTCTTATGTCCTCATTCCAGATTTATATTTAATTTCCAAATCTTTCGGAATGTAAGCAGGGGAAGGACCACTTTGTCCCCCCACCTGCGTGCATCTAATTCTACAGATGAGGAAATCAGGGCCCGGAAAACGGGCAGGTCTTGTCCTGCATCCAGCCAGAACCAGAGACTCAATGTTGCTGTCCCATTTCTCTAGAAATGAGCCCACAAGGGCAGGACAGTCTTGTTCACTGATGAGCAAGAACAGTGCTTGGCCAGTGGAAGGTGCTCAGTCAGCATCTGACACGTGATAAAAATAAATGAATCCATGAATCAAGACTAGAAGGAGTATCTGTGGATTCCGTGCTTTACACGTTTGCTGTGTAGTCTGTCTTATTAACCCCATCACACATGTTCCACATAGCACTTGATACTTGATTCCATTCTACTCCACAAATATTTCCACTCCTTGAACCACCTCACTCTTCACTTGTTTTGACATTATAATTATTACATTAGCTTTCATTTATTCCGGCGATGTTAGTACCAGCAGCATCAGGTACCATACTACCTGCAGGACTACAAAAAAAGTATTTTAATTTCTTCTATTTAAAAAAATTATTTGTAATTATAGTAAAATACACATAATATAAAATATATCATCTTAACCATTTATAAGTATACAATTCAGTAGTGTTAAATATATTCACATTGTTGTGTGACCGATCTCCAGATCTTTTTTACCTTACAGAACTGAAACTCTGGTATTCATTCAACAGCTCACCATTTCCCCGTTCCCTAGCCCCAGCCTCCACCATTCTACTTCCTGTTTCTGTACATTTGACTACTTCAGATTCCTCATATAAGTGGTGTTTGTCTTCTGGTGTTTGTCTTTGTGTGACTGTCGTACTTCCTTTAACAATGTCCTCAATATTCATGCATGTTGTAGCAGATGTCAGAGTTTCCTTATTTTGAAGACTGGATAGTATTCCATTGTATTATATGTATACACCACATTTTGTTTATCCATCCATCCAACCATCAGTGCACTCTTGTGTTGTTACCTCCTTTTTTAAAAATCCTCTCCTGAGGATATTTCTTTTCCATCTATCTTCAGATAGAGTGGGATGGAGAGAGAGAGAGAGAGAGACATTGATGTGAGAGAGACACATCGACTGGCTGCCTCCCACATGACCCCGACCAGAGCCAGGAACTGAACTGCAACTGAGGTACATGCCCTTGCCCTGAATTGAACCTGAGACTCTCTGGTCCGCAGGCTGATGCTCCAACTGCTGAGCCAAACCGGCCAGGGCTGTTGTTACCTCCTTTTAACTATGGTGACTAATGCAGCTGTGAACACAGTGTACGTGTATCTCATCAAGACCTTGCTTCTTTAAATTCTTTTGGATATATACCCAAAAGTGAAATTGCTGGAGCACATGTTAATTCTATTTATAATTTTTTGAGAAAGTCTCTTTCTGTTTTCCACAGAGGATGCATTTATATTCCCATCAACAGTGCACAAAAGGTCCAATTTCTCCACATCTTGGCCATTGCTTGTTTCTGTTTATTTGATGATTGCTGTTCTAAGGCCGAGTGGTGATATTTCATTATGGTTTTGAGTTGCATTTCCCTAGTGATTAGTGGTGTTGAGCATACTTTAATATGCTTGTTGGCAACTGGAAGTTGTGTATCTTCTTTGGAGAAATGTCTGTTCAAGTCCTTTGGTACAAAGAGACACTTTTCATTGATCACTTGTTTTCTTTGTATACAGAAAAAGCTCAGCAACATGAGAGCATGTTCCCTTCTTTTTCTTTGAAACACTATCTCACCATCATTTACTATCTGAATAATAATGATAAAATAATAACACTTGCATCACATCCGCACCTGTTATGTGCCAGGCATTGTTCTAAGCGCCTCGTACACATTAACTCATTTAACCCTCCAAACATCTCTATAGCGTAGATACTATTGCGACCCTCAGTTGACACAGGGTGACGTGGAGACACAGAGGCAAGTGGCTTGTCCAAAGCCGAGCAGCCGAGTCAGGATTTCTACCTGAGCAGTTAGCTTCAGAGACTATGTACTTAACTAGACATTATTTTGTGTCTCTGACACCCACTCAATTTTTTTTTTTTATATATCATCTACATATTTTTTGTGATACTTTCCTGGATACTCTTCTATATAAGTTTGGATTGCAGATAACAAAAAATTAAATGTAAGAGGGAATTCGTTACCCCATGGATGGCATGTCTAGGGTGCAGCTAGCCTCAGATCTGTTTGAAGTCAATGGCTCAGACTAATTTATAATCCCCGTGATCTCAGCAAACACCTTCAGGTCACATCGCCGTGGCTCTGACGAGCCCTGTGCCTGTTGCTGAAATGACTGTGCTGGCAAGGAGTGTGGGTGCCCAGGTCCGTGATCAGCCTGCACCAGTGAGTCCCACGCCCACACCCAGAACAAGGGTGACTTCAGTACCACCGGAACCACAGAAACCTGGAGTGGGAGACAGGCGTTCCCATGCAGTATTGCTGAACTCCTGTTTACATTTTGTTGTGTTTTTGGGGGAAAGGGAGGCTTCTTAAAAATCCTTTTTGGAACAAATATGCAAGCAAAATGACTGTTTCGAAGAACTTTTGGCTTATACTGGTTTGTGTAATAATAAAAGCTAACATTGAGTTAGTGCTTCCTGTATACCAAACAGTCCTAAGTATTCTACATATATTGCTCAATTACCCCTCACAAGAACTCTGTGGGGCAAATGCTCTCATCACCCCATTGTACTGATGAGATGACTGAGGTGCGGAAGTGTCTGGCTATATCTGGAAGAGAATGTGGTATCTTGTTCAGTGACCCAGTTTATAAATGGTTTCAGCCAAGATTCTCACCCAGGGAGATGGGTTCCAGAGCCTCTTCTCCAATTGCATCATAAGGGAGGTTGCTTGTCATGTATAGAAACTGAAGCCCACGAAAGAAACAGAAGAATTCATCACTTATGTCAGTGCCTGATGGTCACTGTCAGGAAAGACATCAGGGACACTCAGTTGACCACCCACCTTACACTTAATAATTAGGACTTATGCTAGCTTCCAAAGTTTATAGATAAAGAAAAATATAAACATATAGTTTATTGTTTCATGTTTGCACTAGACACTAATAGTTAAAAAACGAAAAGAAAAAAGAATGGCCAACAGTCCACATTCAGAGTCTAAGGGAATGTGATTAAAAGTTTAAAGAAAGTATCCACGCTGTCAGTCAGAACTATTCATCATCATAAACATTGACTACTGGACTTAGAGAACTTTGTAACATTCTAGTTTTGCAGTTAAAAAATATCACAGCTGTAAAGTATCTCTCAAAACGTTTTCACCTCTTAAAAGAAAGCACAGGAGTTTTTAACTAGTTTGCTGAAGCAAGCACCACACTTTCTTCAGTGTCCATGAGTTCCCTTCGAAGCACTGCCAATAAACAAGGCATCAAAGGCAATATACTAAAGTATATAAAGTTTTAATATCTTGAAAAAAGATGACGGTAAGAGATCTTTAAAATTTCCCTTGAGAATCATCATACTTTAATGGAGTGATAACAAATTGCAGAAATTGGCAGTTCTTGTTAATGAATTGGAAAGAGGCAGAGGATCGTTCTAGAGCCAATTTTACCACTAGATGTGTGGTATTAGCTTTTTAGCTTTTCTTGGCTTCAATTTCATCAACTAAAAAAAAAAGAAGAATAAATTGGAATGGAGATGTATCAATTCATCCATTCATTCACCGACTCTTTTTTTTTTTTTAATCCTCACCCAAGGATATTTTTCCATTTTTGTTCAGATAGTGTGGGAGGGAGAGAGAAGGAGAGAGGGAGAAACAGAGAAACATAGATGTGAGAAAGACACATCGACTGCTGCACGACCCCGACCAGGGCCGGGGATGAGCCGCAACCAAAGTATGTGCCCTTGACCAGACTTGAACCCGCAACTCACCGGTCCACAGGCCGACGCTCTAACCACTGAGCAAAATTGCCCAGGGCCATGCACTGCCTCTTTATTGAACTCCTCTCTGTGCTACGCACTGTGCCTAATGCTGGGAATTGGCTACAGTGACGAACAAAAATAGATGTGATCCTTGTCTCTTCAGTGTGTGCAGTGTCATTGGGAGAGATCAACATGATTCAGATAATCACTCATCAGATACTCGAAGGACCCCTTAAGACTTCTCAGTTCCTAAATTCCGTGCACACATAAACATAACGAATAGTTTATGGAACACAAATTGTCTTACGTGTTTATGAGAAGGATCTGATAAATCTCATTTAACTTCTTAGGTTAATTTTTTCCCAGACTGTTAGCCATGGATATTGCAAACCACGTATGACAATTTTCTACCTGTGAATGACATGATGCCTTGTCCCAGATCATCATTGTAACAATAGTTACCATGCCTACTTAATACATAATGTCAGGTAGTAGTATAGTCTTCATCTTCATCCTATTCTTAGAAACTTTTTTTTTCCCCCTAGCAGGGAGAAATTGAAAAATAATAGCATCTTATTCTGAAGTCTGTAATAGCAGTTGTGATGTCAGTGTTTTCTTCAAATAAAATTAGAGTTTCAAAGATCAGGGAGAGGGAAGCGGGGGTGGGGGGGGAGAGAGAGAGAGAGAGAGAGAGAGAGAGGGAGAGAGTGTGTTCTTTTACCCTTATAGTTTTAATACAGTATCCCTTGTGTTTCTCCTTCCCTTCAGATTTAAGTTTAGTTGATAGAACACAGATAAAGATGTGAAATGAGATGTCTTTACTGAATCATTGATAACCCCAGGGTAACCAGAGCTAGACCTTTTAATTGCTTATTTGTTTATTGAATTTCTCCTTTGGCAGTTGATCTCCGGATTGCTTCATGCACCACAAGTCTGGTTGTTAATTAAATCTGTAAAAGTTCTGGTGTAATCTGTAAAAACTATCTTATAGTTTCCACATGTCTCTAAGTCGGGCCAAGGGTGTGAGGGGAGGAGGCTGCTTGTTGAGAGCCAACCGGTAGCCCTGTTTATAATATTTCTGCCAGCAGCCGTCTGACCTCAGGCTGTGATTTCATGAAAAGACAGTGGTACAAGCCTGCTTCAGTCACCACGCCTCCAGCCCCGGGGAAGCGGATGCAGTTGGTTTAGTAGACAGTCTCCCCTCCGAGTCTAGCTCGTGCTTGCTGCTGGACTGAGCAGTTACACATCTGGAGCCGGTTTTCGCTGGGGTAGGCACGAGGCTCCCGTAACCTGCAGCCATTAGAGCTCCCTTGCTCCTTGTCCCAACAGCAAGCCTGCTTTGATGTAGAAGAGGTTAGGCAAATGTTTGGGTTGATAATGAAGTTGTCCAAACAAACCTTAAGATTTCATCTGGATGTTTCTGTTGATGTGAACCTTCCCTGCAAATTTCCCTTTGATGCTTCTGAAAAGCTAATACTATTTGCCTTGGATTACTCCCAGACTTACTGTTATCTAGCAGTAGAGAATAATCAAGACCAAATTGTCACCTTAGATTTGCTTTTCAATGGAAGGTCCATGAGCATATAGTTCGTTTTCACAGTTCAGTTTTTGGTGGAGTTTAGAGTTATGCATCTGGAGGTGAGCTTGCCAGTCCTAAACTCTAAATCTCTAAAGGATACTCAACCCAAAGTGGCCAGGGAATGGCTAGTAGGTAGGACATTGTAACCCCTGGCAAATCTGTCATCAGGCAACATCACAAAGGACTGGAATAGGGGCCTGCGGTGGAGAAGGGATGGGTGGGAGGGTGTGTGCAGCTTGATGATGTGATACTGTCCTTTCCAATCAAATATTCATCCCCCATCCCCGACACACACACACACACACACACACACACACACACACACACACACAGATTGAGAACCAATACTGAACTATAGCCTTGAAAAGCTAATTTTCCTACACAGAGTGCCAATAGAAAGATGAAAGGTCAGCTATACACAACATAATCAAAGGCAAGCCCCGAAGTCATGTCAAGCCTTTATACTCATGTGAACTTCCTACCTGGTAGCCCTGCTCATTTGCATGCATTTGGATAAATAACAACGGTATCAAAGCATTCGCTTAGACTTTTTGGACCTTCTAAAGTATTCCAGACTCTATGTTATACTTGAATCTATTGGAGTAACAGCTCTCAGAGTATGTAATGCACAGATCTTAACCTACTTGGGGAACACATACTGTTTTAAATTTTACATGAACTGTGGAATCTCTAGAAAATGCACAACAGATACATCGAGTTTCACACACAGTTTCAGGGGATGCAGAAATTTTGTGAAGTCCACACACAGACGAGGTTTGATGCTAGGCAATGGGGACCTCACGGAAGGCAGTCTCCCTGACTGAGTGACTGTGTTGTCAGTCCCCTGCACAAGTCAGATGGCCTTGGGTTTTTCCAGGGGGCTTGCCAGAATCTTTTCCCCTTTTTCTCCTATCAGAGCAATCAGCTCATTTAGCAATCACCTGCCATGATAGGCACCATCACCTCATTTTAATTCCTCTGGCTGTCACATTTCTCACCCTGTTCTGAAAGTAGTTCAGGGAGACTGCTATCTGGTGACTTCTCTTCCTTCTCCAGAATGACTCCAAAGACGTTATGAGGCCCCTGTGTCAGAACTACTTGCTGTGTGCAGGGTGAGGCTCCCTCACCACCACCTGTAAGGCAGACCGGGGAACCCCACCCGGAAGAGTCTTTGGAAGGTACTGCAGCTTCATTGTGGGCAACCAGGGAGAGCAGTGAATTACATAAACACAAAGGAACATGTCTGGGTTTTGATGACCCCCCACCCCACCCACAGTCAGGCACTTAGTCATATTTTTCCTCTGTGTCTTCTTAACTCTATTATACCTCGATGGCAGCTCCTATCACTGCACTGCGATTATTTGTTTACAAGTCTGCTCTCTTACTAGACTATGAGCAATTCCAAGACAGAGTGCATGATTTATTTATCTCTGTGCCCAGTCCACTGTCTGGAGTCAGACTGTCTGTGTTCACGTCCATGCCCTGCACCAATGAGTAGGATCACTTGGGCAAGCTACTTATCTAAGCTTTGGTGTCTCCCTTTCTTTTCTCTCTTCTTTATTTCTCCTTCCTCTGTCTTTTCCTTCCTTCCTTCCTTCCTTCCTTCCTTCCTTCCTTCCTTCCTTCCTTCCTTCCTTCCTTCCTTCCTTCTTTTCTCTCTCTCCCTTCCTTACCCTCGATTTTATTTGCACCTAATGGTATCACGCTAGTAACATTTTTGGTTTATTGTGAAGAATAAGTGAAATATGCCCTGGCCGGTTTAACTTAGTGGTTAGTGTCGGCCTGTGGACCAAAGAGTCGTGGGCTGGATTCCAGTCAAGGGCATGTACCTCAGCTGTGGGTCGGTCCCTGGCTCTGATCAGGGTCGTGCAGGAGGCAGCTGGTGGTTGTGTCTCTCTCACACTGATGTCTCTCTCTCTCTCTCTCTCTCTCTCTCTCTCTCTCTCTCTCTCTCCCACTTTTTCTGAAGATAAATGGAAAAGTATCCTCAGATGAAGATTAAAAAATATAAAAGAATAAGTGAAATAATGCTTTGCACAATGACAGTTGCTATAGATATAATAATAGACAGTACCTATGAGTATATGTATTATCATCACTATTTTTAAAAATATAACTAATACATTTTTTATTAATTTTTCTTTGTTACAAATGGTTCTCCTTTTTTCCCCATTGACACCCTTCTCCCCATCCCCCCCACCCCATCCCCAGCTTTGTTGTCCATGTCCATCAGTTATGCATACATGCATGTAAGTTCTGTGGTTTATCTATTCCCTCCCCCCATCCCCTCTTCTGAGGGTTGTCAGTCCGCACCCCACTTCCACGTCTCTGGGTCTACCCTGTTCCTCAGACTGTTATGTTCATTATATTCCACAAATAAGTGAGATCATGTAATATTTGTCCTTCTCTGCTTGGCTTGTTTCGCTTAGTATAATACTCTCCAGGTCCCTCGATGTTGCCTCAAAGGATAAGAGATCTTTCTTTCTTACAGCTGCATAGTACTCCACTGTGTATATATACCACAACTTTTTTATCCATTCGTCTACTGATGGACACTTGGGCTGTTTCCAGATCTTAGCTATTATAAATAGTGCTGCTATGAGCATGGGGGTACACATATTCTTTCTGATTGGTGTTTCAGGCGTCTTAGAGTATATTCCCAGAAGTGGGATCACTGGGTCAAAGGGCAATTCAACTTTTAATTTTTTGAGGTAACACCAGTGTTTTCCATAGTGGCTGCACCAGTCTGCATTCCCACCAGCAGTGTACTAGAGTCCCCTTTTCTCCACACCCTTGCCAACACTTGTTGTTTGATGATTTGTTGATGGCAGCCATTCTGACAGGTGTGAGGTGATACCTCATTGTTGTTTTAATTTGCATATCTCTGATGATTAGTGATGTTGAGCATTTCTTCATATGTCTCTTAGCCATTTGTATGTCCTGTTTGGAGAGGTGTCTATTTAGTTCTTCTGCCCATTTTTTAATTGGGTTCTTTGTCTTCCTTTGGTTGAGTTGTTTGAGCACTCTATATATTTCGGAGATTAACCCCTTATCTGATGTATCATTGGCAATTATGCTCTCCCATACAGTGGGTTCGTTCCCTTTCCATTTTGATGGTTGTTTCTTTTGCTGTGCAGAAGCTTTTTAGTTTGATGTAGTCCCATGTGTTCATTTTTTCCTTTGTTTCTGTTGCCTTAGGTGATGTATCAGTGAAGATTCTGCTGCATATGATGTCCGAAATTTTGTTGCCTATATTTTCTTCTAGGATTTTTATGGATTCACGAGTCATATTTAAGTCTTTTATCCATTTTGAGTTTACTCTTGTGTATGGTGTAGGTTGGTGGTCTAGTTTCACTTTTTTGCATGTAGTTGTCCAATTTTCCCAGCACTATTTATTAAAGAGGCTGTATGCTCCATTGTATGCTCTTGGCACCTTTGTCAAATATTAATTGAGCATAATGTCTTGGGTTAATATCTGGGTTCTCTGTTCTGTTCCATTGATCTATATGCCTGTTTTTGTGCCAGTAACAGGCTGTTTTGATCATAGTGGCTTTGTAGTATAACCTGGTATCTAGTATTGTGATCCCTCCTACTTTGTCCTTCTTTTTCAAGATTGCTGTGGCTATTCGGGCTCTTTTTGGTTCCATATCAACTTTTGGAATATTTGTTCTAGTTCCATGAACTATGTTGTTGGTATTTTAATGGGGATTGCATTGAATCAATAGATTTCTTTGGGTAGTGTGGACATTTTAATGATGTTAATTCTTCCAATCCATGAACAAGGTATATGCTTCCACTTTTTTTTTTATATCTTCTTCTATTTCTTTTTTCAATGTCCTATAGTTTTCTGCAATTAGGTCCTTCACTTCTTTGGTTAAGTTTATTCCTACGTATCTTAATTTTTTTGCTGCAGTGGTAAATGGGATTGTTTTTTGGTTTCAACACTGAAATTATTAGAACTTCAGTGTCAAAGCCACCCTTCAGTAAGGCTATTGACAGAAATCATTGAGTAGTAGGTCCTTTCTGTGAGAAGTGAGAGAACGGTGACGGTGGGGGAAGGGTGGGTGAGCTCTCTGTCACCTTGTAGAAGTGGCTGCCATTGAAAAGCTTGTTTCTGTCATTCCTGCACAAAACTCTCAGTAACAGCTCATTGCTTACAGGTTTCAGTTCCAACTCCTCAGCAACTCCCTCACTCTGTCCCTTCACTGTGCCTTTGTCCTCAGCCAGATCAGATCATTCACTGTTCTTTTCCTATCGCCTAGACACACACACACACACACACACACACACACACACACACACACACTTTTTCAACTGATCTTTTTCCTTCTCCATCGAAGCTTAGCTTCTGTTTTTCTAGATTCTACTGTCTGTCAAGGTATAATTACAACATTGTCTAGTTAGGATATTTTTCCTAATTTCTCTCCCATTCCGCCACCTTAAACTCTGAAGACAGCCAGTTGTGTTCTTTCTCAGGTTCCTTTAAAAACATTTACCTTTCTTTTAGGGGTGCCTACCAGCATTTCACTGCATAGAGCTCTCTCTAGACTCCTCTATTAAATTGTCTTGAGGGCGAGGATTGCTTCCTTCTGTCTCTCTATATACCAAGCATTCAGCAAACATTTTTGACTAAGTGTCTGGGTATATAGCTGCATATAATTATTTTCTAGTGGTACAAAAAAATCTTTAGGGCCCATCTGATGAAAATATGTTAAATATAGAACATTGTTCTCATATAGTCAGTACAGGTGAATTTCTTTCTCCATCCATTCTGTAGAAGGCAAAAGCAATAACTAGTATAAACATAGAGCTGGGCTTGTATTTCTTGAAACCACAGTGAGAAGGGGTCGTTTTCTCAAAAGGCTTGACAGGGCATATCTGGGTGGTAGGCCAAGGAGGGAACTCATTGCTAAGTTTTGTTTGGGGGCGTGAGACTTAACAAGTGAAAAGAAACAAGCAATAAAACGGAGTCACTTCCAGATCCTGCACAAACGAACAGGATTACTCTGCATACTTTTCTGTTTCTCGGCTTCAAGGCATCAAGTTCATGTAAGAAACTGTGGTAACACTGCCCCCTTCTGTTACTCTGGATTGCTGACACTGGTGACTTTTCAAGGCTACTTGGATGATCCTGACATGAATTTTCCATTTCCAAGAAATGCTTGCTTAAGGCAGAAAGAAAAGGAAAGTATATGTTCAGTGTGAGGCATGATTTTATTCTGTGAAGTTCTCCATTTTTATAGCTAACTTGACCATTACATTTTGTTGTGAGGTATTAGTTCAACTTCATTGTAATTAGCTATTATATTTCACGAAATGGGTAAAGTCAAGGATCATGAAAATATTAACCAATTTATGTGTTCTAAGGGGAAACTTAATATTTTCTAGTTACTAGAGCTTCCCTTGGATTTTAAGGTGTCAACCAATGGGCTGATTCATTGTGGCTTTTTCATTTAGGACAGAACCTCTCAGAATGTGAGCAATTAGAGAGCCTCAAATGCTGCCCTGGCCGGTTTGGCTCAGCAGTTAGAATGTGCACCCACAGACCAAAGGGTCGAGGGTTTGATTCCCTGTCAAGGGCACATACCTGGGTTGCAGGTTCAATCTCTGGTCCGGTTGGCATTGTGCGGGAGGCAACCAACTGATGTGTCTCTTTCACAACAGTGTTTCTCTGTCTCTCTCTCCACCTCCCTCCCTTCCAATCTATCTAAAAATCAATGGGAAAATATCCTTAGGTGAGGATTAACAACAATAACAAAAGCAATGAGTGCTGGTTCTTCACATACCAAAAGCCAGTAAGTACCACTTTCCGTGAACAGCACTGTCTGTGAAATGACTTATCTCAGAACTTTTGAATGTCTTTGTTATTCTTTTTTTCCTTTTCTTACAAGTTCCTCTTTATGTATCTTTAAAATGGTTGAGGCCACATAGCATAGGGCTTTGAATCTGTACATAACAGGGTGCCAATGAACATGTCTGGGCAAAGGATGGCATCCTGAGAAGGGTGACTGTCAGCTTTGTATGGAATGAACTGAGATGGAAAGCTTGGAGGGAGGGCGAACATTAGCAGATTCATGTAGTAATACTGTCACCAGTGTCTCCACAGGGCATCCCAAATCCTCACCAGTTTTTTCTCATTGATCATCCTTCAGCCCTAGTCTGAGCCCAGTGTCTCTCTCTTGGATCCCTGTGGCATTCTGCCTCCTGATTGCCCCTCAAGCAACCTTGCTCTCCTACAATTCGTTCTCCCTACAGCAGCCAAAGTCAGCTTTAAAACACAAGTAAACTGGAGCATATCACCTCACTTTAAGTGTGTCAGGGACTTCCCGCCACACTTGAGAATGACATTTACCCTCCCACTCCGGTGCATGAGGCCAGCTCAGTCTGACCTCTGTCTCCTTATCAGACCTCCCACGTCTGCTCGCTGGGCTCCACCTCACTGTCTTGCTTGGTTCCTTGAACAAGCCAAGTTTAGTCTGAACTCAGACATCTCAGCCTTTGTTCTTGCTATTCCATCAGCCAAGAACATTCTGTTCCCAGCATTTCACATGGCTGGCTTCTTACCTCAGCTTAAATATCACTTTCTCAGAGAGTGCTAACCGGTCATACCTCTTCTTCTTCTCTTTTCCTCCCACACCAACCCAAGACATTCTTTTCATATCACCTGGTTCTATTGTATTCATCGCCCATGTTACTATTTAACATTATTTGTTTACTTATGTAAAACGTGTGTTCCTTGCCTAGCATGGAAGTTGCGTGAGGGCAAGAACCTGTCTCCCTTGTTCCTCTCTGGGCCCATGTAGAGCTTATACTTGGCTCATGGTAGTTGCTTGGTAATTACTTGTTGAATTTATGAATCTGGGTAAAAGGTAAAGAACAAGATGAGGACAAGTGGAAAGGGAAGAGAAGAGACACCTGAAATAAGTATGGTAGATATAAAGTGGATTGATTTGACTATTAGGTATCAGGAGCCCATGGAAAGGGAGGAATCAAATGATGTGCTTTTACTTGGACAGTAGAAAAGTTCTGGTGAGGTGATGCCATTAACGCAGAGAGAACTTGGTGGACTATAATGGATGGGAGTGGCAAATGGATACTTGGCTTTGGACTGGAGTGACTTGAGTGTGAGATGCTGGTAGGTCCGTGTGAAGATGCCTTACAGGCATATAGAAGTCGGAACGAGGCCAAGGCCAAACATTTGGAGTCCTTTTTGTAATGATGATAGTCCACTGAGACTGAGTCAGGTCCACAAGGGACAGCATGGAGAGGGGGAAGAAGAGAGTTTTAGAAATGTGCAAATGTTTGCCTGAACATCCTTGTGTACTAGAAACCATACTGGAAGGAGTGACATCTAACAAATGAGGAGCAAGGCTAAAGCTTCATGGGCCAGAGATGATGACATGGCAATTTGGCAGCAGAGCATGTGTTATCTAGACCAGCAACATTATGACATTGCCATGTGGTGCCCTGTTCTGACATTGCCATGTGGTGCCCTTTGACCTGCCCAGAACATCTCTCAGTAGGAGCTCTGCATCTCAAAGGGAATCTGTGTAACTTCTCTGCTTCCTTCCCCTCAGATCTGTAAGGGCCCAGACTGGAGACTGGCTAGAGTTTATGATGAAGTTCTACCCTTTGATTTAGGGAGCAAATAATCTAAAGAGGTTTGGGGAAAAATGCATTAAAAAGCTGCATTTGTTGAGCAGTCACTATGGCTTAGTGATGAAGTAACCATTCAATATGCTTTCTCTTGTTTAGTCTCACCACATTTCCACACAGAGCTACAATTGCTACCTGTTTCTCAGAATGGAAACTGTGGCTGGAGAGGTAACATAACTTTCCCGACTGGTAAATGATGGAGTGTGGATTCGACCCCAGAACTGCCGATCCCAAAGCCCATTCTTTTCACCCTGATGCCCCAATGCTTCCCTACACAGGTAATAATCATTGTTAGTATTTAAATTTTGTTTCATTATTTCTTTGTCTGTTTCCTTCCATCTCAATGTTATGGCTATCATGATAATAAATCAGGCAAGTTTTATTAGTAGTAAAGAAAAGTGACTACGATTACTCATAAGGTTGTCCTTTTGTGCTGAGCAAACGTACAAATGTAACTCTTGTTCTTTTATTAGCGCTCCTCTGTGTTACACAGCTGCCGTTAAAGAACTTCAATTACTTACAGAAAGTCAGCTTCCCTAGACCCTCAGGCTGTCCTTAATTGCAGGGCTCTTAGGACATCTGAACTAGAAATAGTATTTTGGATCCTCCTCCATGTCCACCCTTAAATTATAGGCATACCCTGTTTATCGTGGGAACTTGTTCCTGAATAATCACATTAACTAAATTGGTGCTATAAAGATTTTTACACCATGATACCTTGGAGATATGCTACTGATGTCATACTTTGGCAATCATCCTCGCTTCTCTTCCAGTCTTCTGAAGTTGTGATGCGCCTCTGGCCATAGATTTCTTCTGTTTATTCTTTTTTTAAAATATTTTTTCTTTATTGATTTTAGAGAGAGAGGAAGTGAGAGGTAGAAAGAGATAGAAACATTGATGATAGAGAACATTGATTGGCTGCCTCCTGCATGCCCCCCACTGGGGATTTGGCCCACAACCTGGGCATGTGCCCTGACCAGGAATCGAACTGGCGACCTCTTGGTGCATAGGTTGATGCTCAGCCACTGAGCCACACTGGCCGGCTGTTTATTCTTCATACTGTTGTGGGTCAATCTCTCTGGGCTGCAGTGAGGCTTATGCTGCCCTTCCAGTGTCAAAGGACGTCTACCAGGCAACAAGAGTCTGCCATTAGGGGTTTCTTAGACTCTCTCCTTGGAGGCATGCAGAGTATTGCAGTGGACGTTGTTTACTGCCATCCAGTATCTCCCTTGATTTTTGTGGAGAATCCTCAGCATTATAACTTACCAGCCTCCTTGAACCAGTGTGTTCACTGGCACACAACTAATGGCGGAAAGAGCAACCCAGTAGAGTAAATTAATGATTGGAACAGGCCACGCGAATGGCTCTTGGTCCTCCTTGTCTGAGAACCAAATATAAATTAGCTGCACGAACTAGTACTGCTGAGACAGGCCAGGAAGCCAGGACAAGCAGAACAGGGAAACTGAGACAGATAGTTACACAGCAGTCTGCAGCCACCTAGTATCTTCCCTAAGCCAGGGACACTTAAGAATAAATGGTTTGCACTCCTCCCCAACCAGAGGACAAATAGCTTAATCACCCTGCACAGGGAGACGATAGCAGAAATCCAATTCGTGCCCTTTGCCAACCACACCCCAGGACAGATACAATTAAGAGACTAAATCTCATTTTGGAACATCAGCATAAAGCTAATGACTAGGCTATTGAAATCCTCCCCTAAGAACTCCCCTAGAAGCTCAGCTTTTAAAGCCCCTCAAAGCGAAGGCCCAGAGCACACTCTTTTCCACAGGAGCAAGCCCACGACCCCCCCTCCCTTCCCCCCACAGGCATGCGTCTTCTAAACTCTAAGGGACCCCACGAGGCTTGCAACCAGGGCAGCAGTGGGCTGCAGCAGTTAGTCCCAGACAAGCTCCCTGAGCCTGTCCCCAGAGGCACCCTTTTCTCTGACTTCTCAGTGAGCCAAAGCAGATCAGCCTAGGCTCATTTTCCCAGCCCTTCCTTGTTTCATTGTCCCCAGCTTTGATAAATGTCCTCTAAAATCCACCTGGACTCATGTCGTGAAACTTTTCCTGCATGAAGTCAAGAGCCCACACACTGCCGGCTGGCCCTCGGCAGGCCCGCTCAGGGCCAGGTCCCCGTCCCGGTAACGCTGCAATGAGCTTACATTTATATATAGCGATACGATATTTCTGAGGTCAACAGAACTCTAATGAGTCAGCTCAGTCTGGGGCAGTTCTAAATGAACTCCAAATGAGTGCCTGACTCCGTGTCCAGGAAATGTGTGGTGATGCAGGGTGGCGCTTTCTTTAATCCTTCAATAATTGATTAATGCGCACTTTGTGCTAGGCGTGATATTCCTTAGCATTTCGAAAAATTTACTTTATTTTGGTCAGCTCCGTGCCTCTGTCATAAAGCATTTTCCACTTCTCTTAATAGCAGTCAGCACTTTCTTCTGTGCATCACCAACCTGTCTCCAGCTTGCTTTGCCCTCCTGGATATTAGCAGCTTGTTGCAGGTAAGCCTCGCGTCTGATTAATGGTTGCATTCTCTACAGAGTCTAACACAGTTCTTTGCACAAACAGATATGTAAATATTTGAGTAAATGAGTGACGATAAGAGGTGTTTTATTTTTTGTATCCTCACCTGAGGACATTTTTGCATTTATCTTCAGAGAGAGTGGGAGGGAGATAGGGGGGAAGAGAGAGAGAGAAACATCGACGTGAGAGAGACACATCGACTGGCTGCCACCCACACGACCCCAATCGGAGCTTGGGGTCAGGGACAAACTGCAACCGAGATACGTGCCCTCAGCGGAACCGAACCTGGGACTCTCCAGTCCGCGGGCCGATGCTCTAACCGCTGAGTCAAACCGGCGTGGGCGATAAGAGGTGTTTTAAAGGCGCTCCACACTTCTGCTGGGCTCTGGCAACCTGCGTTGCTGATAACTGGGGAAGGACTCCGCGTTGACCTGATGAGCCAGTGGCTCGCAGCTGGGCTTTTAGGAGGGGCGTTACCCTCATGAAGCACTGACGTTCTCAAAGTGGACTTCGTAAGTCACCATCAGTGGGCAGTGACTTCCTCTTTCTTTCCTTATAAATCAATTCTGGGGGTCACCCATTTGTTCATAGGCATTCTTTTCCCTGATGAATGGCAGTTAGATCCATCAGGAAGATATGCACCACTGGCTCCCTTTCAGACAACTGCCTGCTATCCTCTGGCAGCCGCTGAAGCACACATTGCAATGGAACTGCTCATTTCCAGAGACCCTGGGGTAATTGGGAGCCGTGCTTGAGGCCCAGATCATTGTCTGTAAGGTAACATGCAATTTCCTCGGCAGCAGCTGTGCGTATCTGCATTATACAGCAAAAGAGGGGTGCTTCACAATCACATTTGAATTGTGTGCATTGACCCCTTCAATCTTGTGCCCAGTGTGTGTGTCTGTATAGGTCAATCATTGCCAGGCCTTGCGACCCCACACCCCACTCCACACACACTTTTTGGAAAGGATGCAGGGTGACTGACGCATAAAATGGCTGGATTAGAATTGCCTGGTTGCCTTACAAAGATATTTTTTAAGTAAATCGTATTTTTTTCAGCATCTGAGCATTAAAAAAACACACACAAGAAAACCTAGGGTTTTATTGTTCCTAGGGAATCTTATCCCAAAAGCAGTTTATTTCTAAAAGCTTCTAAATTCTGGAACATAAAACACATAACTTATATTACTCATCCTTTTGGATTCATAAAGGGCCAATTCAATGATGCTGTGGTTATAAACTTCTTTTCCATCTTTGGAATCTTTTTCGTCTTTGGAATCGTTCTCCTATTCGGAACCAATATTTCAGGAGTAAAGAAAATTAGACATGCCACATGAAACCAGGCTCTTGCTATATCCAGTTAAAAGTTCTGGATACCATTGTCCCAACTGGTGATTCATTCGTTCATTTGTTCATTCATTCATTCATTCATTCATTCATTCATTCATTCATTCACTTGTTTATTCTAACAATCCTTTGACAAATACTTATGGAGTACTTTCTCTGTGCCAGGCACGGAACTAGGATTGGGGATATAGTGATGATCTATGCTAGGAATGTGCCTGGCTCTGTGTGATGCTAAATCCAAATACTGGGGACCTATTGAGGATATTTAATGAATGAAACTAGATTGCTGAATACGTTTCATGTCGTTACCAGGGGACTTTAGATTAGACAGGCTTATTACTTAACCTTTTGGAGGATCCTTTATTCTCCCTACAATACCAACAGTTGAAGATTGTTGTGGGAATTAAGAGAAATAATGTATGTGAAAATGTCTGGCAGAATTAGTTTTATTTGTTAATTGTATTAATTTGCCTGGCCACAGACACAAACATGGGTGTTTTAAGAAACTGGTGTCAGTGAAATTTGAAACTGGAAACCCTATAATTCCTTACTTCCCAAGGATGCTCCTTTTGAGGGTGTTTCATTCTCCATCCCCGCCGGGCTCCACACCGGCACTGCACGGCCTCGCTCGGTGGTGAGTTAAGAAGGGCTGGCTCTTGCAGCCAGCTCATTTCTCTGGGACCTGACCAAATGACAAGGTCCCTGCGAGCAAGGAGAACTCCATGTTTTGAGAAATAAACTGAAATCAACCACCACGTAGTCTCAACCAACAACACGTTCTGACATGACCCTGTCAGCTTCGTAACAATATTGTTTTCTTGGGCCGGTCTGAGGATACTCTCTTGCCTGCAAGCAAAGCCAGCAAACATTGAGCACTTTCCAGATGCCAGAACTGTGCTGCCTGGCATGCTAAAATGAGTTAAAAACAATTCCTGCTCCATGGATTTCTTGCAAACAACTCAAAAGGCAAGGAAAACAGTGTCTGAATATCAAGTATTCAGAGCACACCTGGAATTCCCAGCTTTGACTTCTCAAGTCCTCTGGTGAAACAGTCCAGTTCTGTTCCTTGAGCCAGATCTTTCCATCTGTGATCCAGTCTTTACCTTTCTCTCTTCCTGCTGTTCCCCATGTCCAGATGCCACTGGTAAGATCCATTTCAACCTACCAGTGGGACAGGTTTGTGTTTTGTTGTGACAAACGTCTTCTGTCATCGCTACACCAAAGGGACTGTGCTGAATCACTGTAAAATATTTTAAATGAGTCAGCCTGTTCATTCACTTTCTTCCACTCGTCTTTGAAAGCCATAGGTAGTGTCTGAGGCAGGAGAATATGCTTTTAAATGAATGGATTATCTATCACCAAGGACAAATGTGCTCGGAGTTCCCGGTATGCCTTCCCTTTCTCCTATTTCCCTCCCAGCAGGGAGAAGCAGAGTTTCAGAAAAAGGGTCTGTCTCATCACCAGCATGAATGAGTAATGCGGTGCCTATCCTTCCATCCACCCATTCACAAAAACCCGCAGGGTACGGGCAGAGAGGCGATGGAGCCCAGCACAAATGTAATCACATTGCCCATTACTTATTGAACATGTGCTATGGGCCGAGCACTTTCAGAGCATTACTGCTAATCCTTACCATCAATCCTGCAAAGTGGATATTTTTATTTCTAAGAGTATATATATGAGGAGACAATCCTCAGAGAGATAAAGAGATTAGCTCGCGATCGTACAGCTGGTAGGTGCGTCGTTCAAACCCTGCTCTGCCGGATTCTGAAACCTGCACCTTTTCATTATAACCAAGATTTCAAAACTCTATTTCCTGTAAGTTGCTTCTGAGGGTTCAATAAATTCCACTTATGCGTACATAAAACTATTAGGGAAAAAAAATCAAAATGCACTCTAGAGACCACCAACATATTACTGCAATGTTTGACTGATTTAAAAAAATAAGTGTTTAAAAACATTTTTTTAAAAAATATGTTTTTATTGACTTTTTAGAGAGAGGGGAAGGGAGCAAGAGATAGAAACATGGATGTGAGAAACATCGATTGGCTGCCTCCTGCACGCCCCCCACTGGAGATCGAGCCTGCAACCCGGGCATGTGCCCTGACAGGGAATAGAAACGGGCCCTCAGTCCATGGGATGATGCTCAATCCACTGAGCCACACTGGCCGGGCAAAAATAAGTGTTTCTGAACTTCACACCTAAGCTTATTCTGATTTGATACTGCTTGCATATTTTAGAATGATGACAGAGATGTCATTTGAAAAATGGGTTTCCTAGGAAGGAGATGAAAAGGTGACAGTTACTGGCCTACAAGTCACACTACTCCTTTACCAAGAGATAGTTTACATAATACACAGCAAATGTAATGAGGACTGTACCAACATGTACAATACGATGTAAGGAATAAGCATCGTACAGTGAATAATGCAACATGGTCACACAGGCTGCCAGCAGAAACACTGTAGGGGGACGTGGGATGGATCTCTTGTTTTTTATAACTTTTCTTGCAACATTGAATGTGTATTTGCTGGCATCAACTATCTGATAGTCGGGCAACTACATTCCATTAAAAAAATTTTTTTTCTTTATTGATTTTTAGAGAGAGAGAGGAAGGGAGAGGGAGAGAGAGAGATAGAAACATTGATTGGCTGCTTCTTGCATGTCCCCACTGAGGATCGAGCCCACAACCTGGGCATGTGCCCTGACCAGGAATCGAACCAGTGACCTCTTAGTGCATGGGTTGACGCTCAACCACTGAGCCCCACCGGCTGGGCTAACATTCCATTTTATTCCTTATTGGCAAATCCACTTTAAGAAATAGAGTCTGGCCCTGGTCGGGCGGCTGTTGGCTGGAGCATCGTCCCACACACCAAAAGATCACAGTTTGAGTCCCAGTCTGGGCACAGACTCAGGTGGTGGGTTTGATCCCCGATTGGGGTGTGTACAGGAGGCAACCAGTCAATGTTTCTATCTAACATGGATGTTTCTCTCTCCCTCAAAAAAAATCAATAAAAACATATCCTCAGGTGAGTGTTGGGAGCGGTGTCATTGGAACAGCGACCACCATGGTTTGGCATAGTCCCGGGTGAGCTCCGTGGTTTGACATAGTCCCTGGAGATACGAAGACCTCCATGGTTTGACATAGTCCCTGGAGAAGTGGATTCACTGTGTGGAAGGAATCACGAAGAACAGTGATTGAAGATACAGAGTAATGGGAAAATAAAAATGCAGGATGGCAACTGAAGGAGACTAATCTTTGCTTTCTCTGTCTATCTGTTAGCTGTCTGTTAGGAATCATTATAGAAGTAACATGTAGATGATTAATGATGTAGAGGGTAGAAAAGATTGCAGGAAGAAAAGGCAAGAAAATAATAAAGATTTAGGATAGAAATGTGGAAGCTTAGAAGGATCTTAGATAGGAGGAAAGGTTAGGAGTCTAGGGATGTCTGGGTGAAGGATAAAAATAGTTGGTAATTAACATGTAATATACCTAAGAGTTGGTTAAACAACCAAAAGAATGTCTGTACTTATTTGCCTAAAATGTTTAGGGGAAACAATGTAACCTGTGGATCTATATAAATAATAAAAGATTTTGCTAGTCTTAAGCAGAAGCATTAAGATTAAGCAGAAGAAGAAAAAAGATCAAGCACCTTCTGTCTCACACGTCTCTCTCTCCCTCCCTCCCTCCTTCCCTCTCTCTCTCTCTCTCTCTCTCTCTCTCGCTGACTCCATCCACACCTTTGGGAACCCCTGGACCTGCCGAGGCTGGACCCCAGCAGGTGAGGATTAAAAATAAAGAAGAAGCAGAGTCAGTATTTGTTGTTTAGATTTCATACTGATGAGGATCCCAGTTTCAAAACACACAGGTGGGGCAAAATAGGTTTACAATTGTGAGTACATGAAACAGTTTATCCTTGGATCATTTGTTAATTATTGTATTACTGTCCACACAAACAGCTGTAAACCCCCTTTTGCCCCACCCTCTATGTGCAGGTTGGCTTTCCTCAACGTCACCGCCCAACTGTGCACACTGGCTATGACAGTGTGTTCCAGAAAAGTGTTCTTGTTTCGAAGAGACACCTAAAAGGTGACCTCATATCTGTGCCTACTACAGAAATGTATATTCCTTACACACACACACACACACACACACACACACACACACACCCTTAGACTCTGTTAAACAGTCGATAATGTCACCTTCATACCCGAAGAGCAGCACTTTCTTTTTAGATTCGCATACACATTTTTATTTTATTTTTATTTATTTATTTTTAATTTTTTTCCTTTATTGATTTTAGAGAGAGAGGAAGGGAAAGAGAGATAGAAACATCAATGAGAGAGAACATCAATTGGCCCCCTCCTGCATGCCCCCCACTGGGGATCAGGCCCACAATCTGGGCATGTGTCCTGACCGGGAATCAAACCTGCGACCTCCTGGTGCATGGGTTGACGCTCAACCACTGAGCCACACCGGCTGGACCGCATACACATTTTAAAAAGCTCAGATCTCAAAAGGACAGTTCACTTGGAAGAACTTAATTCTGTGGACTTCCATTCAGAGACACTATGATGCTGTGAGCAGCTTTGGGTATTATTCGTACTTTATGAGAATAGGGGAGCATTTTTGGGGAGACTGTAAGAGAAATGACTACACTGAATGTTTGCAGTTACCTCAAACTTTTAGGTGGAGCTGAGGCTGCACTGGATGCTCTTGAAGGGTCTCTCATCTTCTGACTTTAAGATTACACATTGCCAGCCCTGGCCAGTTTTGCTCAGTGGTTAGAGCGTCGGCCCGTGGACCAATGAGTTGCGGGTTCGATTCCGGTCAAGGGCACGTACCTTGACTGCGGTTTGTCCCCGGCCCTGGTCAGGTCCTGTGAGAGGCAACCAGACGATGTGGCTGTATCACATCGATGTTTCTCTTTGTCTCTCTCTCTCTCCCTCCCACTCTATCTGATAATAAATAGAAAAATATCCTCAGGTGAGGAATAAAAAAAGAAAAGATTACACACGTCTAATTCAAATTCTTCCTTGTAAGGCTTTATGTAACAAGAATGATTGCTGTTTGCCGCCGCCTTTTCTGTTTCTTACCTAACAAATTGCTTTCTAGTGTGTCTCTGAAGAGTTGACAGCTGTATTTTATCTTTATTTTGCCATCAGTCACAGTATCTTTATAAGGAGAGATAACTTCATTTTATAGATACAGAAGCAGAGGCCACGTGAGGTCAAGTGGTTTGTCCAGATCATATATGAACTATGTGGGACCAACAGCTGAACACAGCAGCAGGTGCCTTTCTGCAAATAAGAGGCAGTGCTCAGACACCTAGAAGTTTCTAATCTTTGTCTTCCGTTGGTAGGGTTTTGACTATGAGTGCATGTGAGTACATTTGTATGTGCGTGTTTGAGTTAGAAGATTGTATAGAATTCAGCATTTCAAGTACCCAGCACTGTGCTGGACATAACACAGGCACTTCATAAATCGTGTGGAATGAACAGACGGACACCAGAAACGTAACCTTGTCTGGCAGAAGTCAGTGGCATTCTCATTTTTAACCACTGTGGAACTGATTCTTCTCAGTGTCTCATGTTGCCACCCCATCTCCCTGCCAAAGCTCGAAATTGCCTGTTATCAACAAATACATCTCTAAGAAGCAATGATCTTTAACTGAAGCTGCATGGTGGGAAGAGGAAAGATTTTGGAAGTAGAACTGAATTTCAATCTTTGGGCATCTTTGGAGACTTCTTTGTGCCTCCTCTTGAGTCTAGCAGCAACACATACAACTACTTCTATCGCTGTCACGAATACTACTGGTATTTATCAAGCATTCACCTAGAGCCAGGGGATGTGCTAGGGGCTCTTACATGCATCACAGTATTCCATCTGCACAACACACCTGGAAGTCAGGTCTTATTAGCTCCGTTTTACCCTGGCTCAGAGACACCGAGTCTCCTGTCCAGTGTCACACAGCTGGTCAGGCGGAGTTGGAAGAGGGGTAATGACTGTTTTGAGTGCTTGATGGCCAGCCCTCCATCACCACTAGCCATTATGATAATGCAGGAATCCTCGGGGCACCTACCACAATGAGTGCCCAGCATCTTAATATGAGTACATTTATGAAATCAATTCCCTCCCTCCCTTATGCAAAGATGGGCAGCATAAAAGCTATCTTGAGGGAAGAGGGGACTTAAAGATGGGTTGGGGGTGAGAATGTGGGAAGTGATCATACAGTTCCAAAATTAAAGTTGTTGTTTTGAAAATGTACTCTTTGACATTCAGCTGTGGGGGTGTGTGACAGTGGGGGACAGGAAACAGGCTAAGACACATTTTATGAATTCCCATGGTCGTTTTGATGTGCTCTACAGGCTTGACTATACAGCGCTAAGGCCAGGATGGAACGTTCTCTTGCTAGACGTTCAGCCTTTGGGCCAGTGCGGCATCCCACAATGTTTCGGTGGAGAGCTGCCGGAAGAGAGTCATAACACCAGCAGTGTTATCTGCTGACACGAAGGACAGGAATACACTCACAGCCTAGACTTGGCTTCTTGCCTTTGTTAAGGCACCCAACAGCCGGGCTTTCTGACAAGCTCCCAGGGACACGCTCGCTCGCTTACTCCAGCACTATTCGTCTCTGTTACATGGCTTTGTTTCCTTCCAGCGTATTCTCTGTTTAATCTCACCTTTCATTTGTTTACCTCCTCAGCACTAAAGGAACAAGAAAGAGTACAGAGCAGAGGATGTTAACCGATCTTGAACCAAATGCCTGATCTCTCAAAAAGGTGGGAGAGAGGCCCAGACATTTGCAATTTTTTGAGGCTTCAGGTGGATTAAAAAGTAAGTATGCCTAAAGGGGGCTAGCAAAACAGTTGTTTTATTTTATTTTTTTCACGATTTACTATAATGAATGAACATTTTAATTCAAAATAATATAAAGCAATACTGTGCAAAGAATAGTATATATACAATGTTTATTGAAAAATACCAATTTGGGTTGTGTGGTCCAACCATGGATCTCCAGGTAGTCTAGTGAATGTTTATTTTTTTCAATCCTCAGAGCACGTCTCTGTGAGTGTATGCATAATCTCATTTCAAAGAGAAGGTTGATGGTCAAAATTTGCAGATTGCTTGGAAAGTGAGTGTCTGGCCATGTGGCTCGCTGGTTCCCCCCTTTACAGCTCTTCCTGAGAGGCTCTGCCCGACATGGAATGCGCACTTTTGTGCTTATGTGTTCATTTTCTAGATTTCATTAGATTCTCATTGCAGTCCATTCTCTAAAAAAGGGTAAGAACCAGTCTCAAAACATAGCCTAACCTATGAAACCCAGATCAATGATTAGAGCTCCACATTTGTAAAAGTCAGAATACTCTTTTCATTAATTGGAAACATTTTTAGCCTTGTAATTTAACTTAATGTTAAAATGTCTTTTAAGTGACTTGCTGTTTTTCTTTTTCAAATGTGTAGTAATCTCGAAATTACTATATATATTTTTTTATTTTCCTCCCCTCTATCCCTAGTCTAGAATATGTAAGGTTAAAAACAGGACATTGATCATCCTGAATGGCAGAGGTCTAAACCCCACCCTGCTGCTCTGAGGCTGTGTGATCCCTTGGAAATGCTTTCTCTCTCTGGTCCTTCATTTCTCTAAGATGAGATGGTGATTTCCATTTCTCTAGTTCCTTTTAGCTTTAAAAGGCTATGTTTTTTCTTACTTCTATTCTCCACTTACTCTCAAACTGTCTCCAGAATATTTTAATATTTTTTATTTATTGATTTGAGAGAGAGAGGAAGGGAGAGGGAGAGAGATAGAAAGATCGATGAAAGAGAAAATCGATTGGCCGCCTCCTGCTTGCCCCCCACTGGGGATCGGGCCCACAACCTGGGCATGTGCCCTGACCTGGAATCGAACCGGCGAACTCTTGGTGCATGAGTCAACACTCAACCAGTGAGCCACACAGGCCAGGCTCCAGAATATTTTAATATCCAATCTCCAAAGCTGTTGTCAATGGTGCACTGGTGTACTCTGTTAGAAATAAAACACGTGTTTACTTTTAACTGCAGCCAAACCCAATACTTAATAGACTTAATTTTCCCTTGATCTAGTGGGAACTAAATGTTTATTTTGTCATCCTGATGAACAGTATGTTTCCGGTAATACTCAAGTCACTACATAAACTTTGAAATAAAATGTCTAACTTGTTTCATGTAAGTTGCCAGATACAGATGTGCACTGATAGCTTAGGGACAGTAGATGGCGATATAAGTGCATCGAATAATAAACATTTCCTTGATGGGTCCAGCGACAAGATCCCAATGATTGAGGCCAGGACAGGTTAATACATTAGTTAAAGAAGCAAAGTCAAATATAATCAGGTGTTGGAGTGTTAGCTAATACTCTGAATGTGTTCAGGAACCTGATAGTCATTGTAAGACTGTTAAACTAGAAATAATTCATCCTGCTGCTGAGTCCATCTTCAAGCTGAATCTTGCGGGGAGAGTTGGCAATAAACACATGTATCCGTAAAGTGTATCTAATTCATCCTTCCCTCTCCATTTTTGGTTTTTATTTATTTTTTAAATAGCAATTGTTTGGGATGGAGTGTAGCTCACATATATTATTCATAGACGAAGTACTATATTCTGATTAAGAATGAGTCCTAAGACACTGGTGTTTTAAAGGGGAAATGGCTGACTTACTGTAAACTGTTGGCTGGGCCATTATTGACTGGCAGGATCAACTGGAAGCACTTTGTTAGTGGATTAGGTTGCCCTGGAAATGCCTTCCTGAAACTCTAATGGTGCACTTACCAGAGTCCTCTGGGACAGGAGTAAACTATCTCTTAGCAGGCGTGTCTTCCACCAGAGACCTCTTGGGATGAGGGGGGGGGGAGGGGGGGCACACCCGAGGAGATGCTCAGGAAGAAACAGCCCCAGAGCAAGGTTGCAAGTTACACCTTCTTACAGGTAAGCTTAGAGAAGGACTTACTGGTGTAAACTGTGGGCCTTCCGAGGGTGTCAGTGCTTCACGTATTCTTTTGAAAGAGCATTAATTCCAGAGACTGTAAATATTTATTTACTTATTTATTTGCTGGGGGCTGGGGGGTGGTGGCAGAGGGGTGAAGCGGGAGGGAAAAAGAGAGGGTGCTTGAGAGAACATGGTTTGATCCCCTTTGGTAAAAAACAAACAAATACTTCATAGTTTGAACGTTGTTGGGGTCAGCAGGTGGGCTTTTCTTTAAAACAAGCTTTAGGAGGAAATCTGCCCTTCAGCAGAAATGAAGAGCATGTGCAAAGGGCTTGTTTGTAGATTCTTCAAGGGAAAAATCACCTGCGTTTCTCTGTCCACTGGTTTGGGGGGTTGTTTCTGGGGGTGGTGTTGGCGGTGGAGGTAAAGGGAAGAAAAGGCTGAGCAGAGGCCTGGGGAGACTCCGGGCGTCCGCACCGGGCGGGAGGAGGAGGCTGCGCCGCGCGGTCCCCGCCCCGAGCCCTGAGCGCCCCGAGTCCGTGCCCACGGCCGGCGCGCGCGTCCCCAGGCCGTCCTGGCGACCTGTCACCGCGGACGACGTGACTCGGAGCTGCCTCCGCTTTCTCCCAGCCATATTCCTTTAAGATGATGTAATAGTCATTTCCCTGGATGGTTTCTTGCCTGCACTGCTGAAACAACAGCAGCCCAACTGCACTGGGAACTGTGGAACCGCCCAGCTCCGCCGCCCGCCCGAGAAGCTGGAGCCCGGGACCGGCGGCATCTCTGCGCTCCGGCGGCGCGGCTCCTACCGGCTCCCCCGGCTCCTGCCTGCTCCCCTCGGCCCCCAAGGGCTCCCGGCTCCCGGCAGCTCCCAGAGGCTCCCAGAGGCTCCCACCTGGCTGGGAACATGGGAGCCCGTTCGCCCTTCCCCGCAGGTGGGGTGGCTACCTGGGACCCCAGCAGGGCACCTCTATCTTTCTGCCTCTGGGCTTTCTGAAAAGCTTCTAAGTCTTAATACTTCTTGCAACTCTCTTCTGTTTTAAGGATTCTTGCTGAAGGTTTGAGTTTGTTTTTTCCCGGAGATGCCTAGGTTGAATATTTTTCTCTGCTTCAACCCAATCACCTCTCATCACGGTTGAACTTTTTGTGTGACTTATTTTAACTTGAGATCGAAAAGGAAGATGTACACCGATACATGCAAATATACATTTATATGGGATTATTATTTCCCAAGAGCACATCTCTCGAGCACTTTTCATTGATAGGCTCAGTGTGGCTGTGCATTCTGACTGCTTTGCTAACGGGTATTCTTCACAGACTGAGTTTCCAGCACTCACTAAGGTAAGTTCTGAGGCTTATTGATTTTCTTGTCCAGCTGGAAAAAAAAAATCCCCTTTTAGAAGTTGAAAATCGCATATTCCTGTTTAATGCAGAACTACAAATAGAAATGTTTTTAATACTAATTGCTGGAGACAGAGGCGTATGGATAAACATATAGACACTAAATAGCAAGAGAGAAGCTATTTCTTTGGAGAATGGCTGAAATTAGCAGTTCCAGGGCTGCTTATGTAAAATAATCTCTCCCTCCCTCCCTCCCTCTCCCTCCCTCTCCTCTCCCCTCTCCAGCAGCTCTCTCTTTTTCTGACTCATGCTGGGTTTGAGGAAATAATTCTCTCTCTTTTCCTTTAGACAGATCCCTGAGTAACTGGGGACTTGGCCTGCCTTGTCTACTGAGCCTGGGGGAAGATTGAATGGAGATGAGTTGATTTTATTCCATGAAGTAATAGCTCAGCACCAGCCAGGGTTTCACCTGCTTCACCTGTGGACGCTTCTAAATTCTGCTTTCTTGGGGAAAAATACTGGGGTAAGAGAAGGTTGTTTTAACAAGTTAGCATCCTTCTTTCTCCCTCCCTTACAAGTTGATGTAAAGGATAAGGCTGTGACTCCTTTGGATTGCACCTTCAAATCAAAACAGGAGGAGGAGGAAGAGAAAGGGACAATGGCTCTGAGTGGAAACTGTAGTCGTTATCCTCGAGAACAAGGGGCCGCAGTTCCCAATTCCTTCCCTGAGGTCATGGAGCTGAATGTTGGAGGTCAAGTTTATTTCACTCGACATTCCACATTAATAAGCATCCCTCATTCCCTCCTGTGGAAAATGTTTTCCCCAAAGAGAGACAAGGCTAACGATCTAGCCAAGGACTCCAAGGGAAGGTTTTTCATCGACAGAGATGGATTCTTGTTCCGTTATATTCTGGACTATCTCAGGGACAGGCAGGTGGTCCTGCCTGATCACTTTCCAGAAAGAGGAAGACTGAAAAGGGAAGCTGAGTACTTCCAGCTCCCAGACTTGGTTAAACTCCTGACCCCTGATGAAATCAAGCAAAGCCCGGAGGAGTTCTGCCATAGTGACTTCGAAGATGCCTCCCAGGGAAGCGACACCAGAATCTGCCCCCCTTCCTCTCTGCTGCCTGCTGACCGCAAGTGGGGCTTTATTACTGTGGGTTACAGGGGGTCCTGCACCATGGGCAGAGAGGGGCAGACTGATGCCAAGTTTCGGAGAGTCCCCCGGATTTTAGTTTGTGGAAGGATCTCTTTGGCAAAGGAAGTCTTTGGAGAAACTTTGAATGAGAGCAGAGACCCTGACCGAGCCCCAGAAAGATACACCTCCAGATTTTATCTCAAATTCAAGCATCTGGAAAGGGCTTTTGATATGTTGTCAGAGTGTGGATTCCACATGGTGGCCTGTAACTCCTCAGTGACAGCATCTTTCCTCAACCAATATACAGATGACAAGATCTGGTCAAGCTACACTGAATACGTCTTCTACCGTAAGTGCAAAGGGTCCCTATTATTTTTCATGTGTGTTGATTCTCTTTACAGATGTGTATGGGCTGTATGTTCAGTCAATGTCTAAGGAATACTATTTGGGGATTTTTTTTAAAACTTAAGGTATAGCTCGAGTATTAGAGCTTATAATTCAGCTCTCATCTCTTGCCTAAGGCAACTTTTATCTGTTTCTCCAGTGAAGTCACGGAATATTCAAAGGCCTGAAAAATCACAAAATGCAAATGATATTGGTGTAGGTATTATGTGGGATTGAAACAGACGTGTATGTCTGTGTGCCAGATACTGAACTGTGAAGATAAGGTGAAGATTAGAACTTGGCTGTGGGTCCCTGGAGGTCGGTAGACTCAGAGTGGATGACGTGCTGCTGTCTATTCTTTTATCTGAATTTTGGAATCTATTAAGCTGGTTGCTGAAGACTTACTTTCATCAGGGGCTTTGAAAACACAAATGGATGTTGTATTGAATGACGTGGTTTTGGCCAGATGGCAGTATAGACTGACGAAAGACCCCCGCCCCCCAAAGCCTAAAATTTGCTTTTATAGGCTTTATAAGTCTGCTATTTGATTCTTTATCATCTTGCACTGAGACGTGAGTTGCACTGCAGACTTCATTAAGCTGAACTTCATTTAAGGTCCATCTGAAAGGAGCTCGGTCCTTGGGAATCGTCAATCACGTGCAAACATCTAGGCAGCTGAGGTGATAGAATTACTGACATAAAAGGAAACCAGAGGGAAAAAAGGAAAGGAAACTATTGTATCGAAGCTTTTAAGCTCGGATTCTTAGAGGTCAGTCCATTTGCTTAAATGACAGCTTTCGGTAGAGAGTGCCTTGTTTTAGGAAATGGCATTATTTTAGATAAATTATAAGCCATTGACTTCTGAAGGGAGACCAGTACATTGGTCTGTTAAGTTGAGTGCTTGAGTTAACTGTGGGTATTCAACAGGCCTGGGGGTTGGGAAGTGAATTCCATAAGAAATCTGTTTCCAATGTTAACATTCGATTTCCTCTTTTCTTATTTAAGACAAACCCGTACGTTGAGGGGGTTAAAATGTCTGAATTGATTTAAGTGTAAAAGAACAAATGAATTTCTTGGACTCGTTTTTGCCTGCAGATGTGTTTATTCCTTTGGGGATGGTGCTGGGAACCTCGGTGAACTGGTCAGTGGGAAGCCGAGCTGTCCTGTGCTGGGTCATAGCACACACTGAGTTTTTAGAGGTGAAGTCATATGGGTGTGTAGCTGGGACAGCCTGTGGAGAAACACGAAACCAGCTATCAGTTCTGGCGCGTGATGTGTAGTAGCAAGATTGTGATTTATCTATAATCTATCTCTCCCTCTGTGCTGGAGCTCAGTCGCCAGACACTGCTTTCTTCCTTTTGGTGGATTTCCCACTAGTGAAGAGATAAGACTCATGCTTTTTAGCCCTCTGTAAAGGAATCTGACATTATCAGTGATTATGTAGAACAAATATCGTCACCTCACTTTTTGGAAAAAATGGACCTTAGAGTTCAAATCTAGGTTTGTGATGTTCACCTTGTTCTCCAATTTCTAATATTTGAAACAGCGTCTTAAAAAGCTTCAGACAAATAAAAACATACTAGCTCTCCCCCCACAAAAAGACCAAAATAGATTTCTAATCACTTGCTCATCTCAGTAAGACCCAGAACCTGAAATGTATTACCTCCTGGCTCCGTGACGCTTCTGTGTCGAAGACTGATCAAACACTCATGCATCTAACACTGTGCCCTCTTTAAGTTGCTCTGGACGGGCTCTGTTCTCCTGATTATGTAATTGCTTCTCTCTTTGTTGGACTGCTGAGAGGTTGCTGAGGAGCAGTCGCTCTCCATCCCTCCGTGGTCAGGCTAGCCCCCAAACGCAGCAACTTTATACCACACAGCACACACGTTGCCTATGACACACTGCTCCTGTGTGCCTAGCATCCAGAGCTCAGTGTCAACGCTTCCTCTGTCCTAGGACCAACAAAACTGACAGCTGGCGTTCTAGGGTCCATAACAACTTCCGTGCAGCTGCTTAGCCATAATTATTTAATTAGAAGCTGCCAACTGTGCCTATATAAGCATTAATTCATCAAGCTGTTGTGCTCTGGTTAATGGGCCGAAACTGTGGGAGGTGCTCTCAAGCTGACTGGATGCAGCCTTTGGGGAACAAGCACTAGGCTAGCCCCTCTGAGCCCCACCAAGACGGGCAGAGTGCCAGGCCACGGTGGACCCGTGGAGCTGGGCGCAGAGGGCAGGAGCTGCAGCCTGCCAGGCTCCACAGGGCAGCATGCGTCCTAGGGAGTGCCCCCACATCCCCCCAAACCGCCAACACACAAAAAGGATGCTCTTTGCAGAGCTACTCAGCTTCTTCTTAGGTTTAATTTTATAAATATATGATATGTAATATGTAAATAGTATATACATATTATATGTAATATGTAAATACTATATAAATATGATATATGTAATATGTAAATGTTATATAAATATATGTAATATGTAAATATAAATATATAAATATGATGTATACTATTTACATATTATGTATGATATGTGAATATTATACATATACTATATAAATGTTATGTAAAATAAATATATGTTTTTATATATAAAATTAACTCCAAGCAATCAGACTCTTCTAATAACCCAGAGATAATTCAGAGTCACTTTGCCTGGATCCATATTATAGTAAAAAATAAATAGTGAGAAATTAATACAGTGCACATAGTGGTTGACAGTCATGGGGAGAGACCCTTCTTCCCCTGTTTACCTAATTTCTCCCCCCAAGTTTTCCAAAGGAAAAATGGGACACTGAAATCTCCCTGTATTATTAACTGGCTAGATTCTTGCCTCATTTAACCTTCATGCAGCCCTAGAATGGATGGTCAGCATGACTGATTGTTGAGTTAATGTAGAATTATGAACAATTAAGGTCAACAGGTGTCTTTACTGTGTATTTAAGAGGGCGGACAGAAATGTGTTTGTCTGCATTGCTTATGTCCCAAAATAAGAGATGTGAGATGCTATGGATTATGGTTCACCTATCAGCAACCAAGAAAAGGTGATATGGGAACATAGAAATGCCTATCCTAGGACGGCCTCACAAAGTAGTTTAGATACTTCTTTTGTTTTTATTGAAAACAGTGAGAAAGGTCCCTTTCCTCCTTTCCCACCCAGCGAGCTGCATAATTGCCTCTCTTCTCTCCAGGTGTTGTGCAGACGGCACTATTACAAACATCAGAGAATGCCTTCTTGATTCACCTCTAAATGAAATGGGAGCTAAGTAGTTTAGAAAAGAGAAGTCCTGATTTTGAACTAGATCCTCAATAGCCATTCACACCACTTAGGAACAAAATCACAGGTGCACGGAAATAAATGAACCTCTTATTTAGAGCCATCTTCCAATCTCAGAGAGAGCGGGAGATTGTTCTTGGTTGGAGGGAATTATGCACATTTCCTTAATCCTGCTCATGAGTGAGTTACTTCAACAAATGCCTGAAAGCACTCAGATTGAAAGGCATTTGCCTCTCCTAAGACTATGATAACATGACCACAAGTAGGGAGTTTAATTCACAGGCTGCTTACTCTGAATTCTGTGAATTATAGGTAGAGACACCGATTCATCACCTTTTTAACAAATTGCTTCTTGTAGGTGCATTTTAACCTTTCTCCTCTTTACTTTGTTTCCTTAAATTTAAAAGGTTGTTGCCACAAAAGTCTGTAAATTGCTTTAGTTATACAGTATGTATGTTCAGGGCTATTGGATGAGATGGGGTGTTGGAGAAAAGTAGACCAGGAAATGACTTCTCACTTAGAATGTAGTGGCAGGGCCTTGCATTGGGAAGGAGTGTGTGGTCCTGGCCACTGTGAATAACCCAGTGTTGACTTTAAAAGCTTCAGTAAATAAAATCATATGGTGCTTGTCTTTCTTCGTCTAACTTATTTCACTTAGCATAATACCTTCTAGGTCCTTCCGTGTTGTCACAAATGGTAAGATTTCATTCTTTTTTACAGCCGAGTAATATTTCACTGTCTATATGTCCCACGTCCTTTTTATCCACTCATCTACTGATGGTCATTCCGCCACCTCCATATCTTGACTATTGTAAATGACAATGCAGTGAACATAGGGGTGCTTGTATCTTTTTGAATTAATGTTTTGGATTTCTTTAGATAAATATCCAGAAGTGGAATTCTGGCTCATGAATGTCAACTGTAATGGAAAAAAATTTTTTAAAGCTTCAATGAGAGGGTATGTTTTTATAGGAAAACAGGTGGAAATGCATCTATCCTTAAATGATGCTAGCTCTTTCTCTGAAGTTACCAGTGATAACTTCAGTTTTTATTGCCCATAGAGATATGATGTTGGCACCTTCAAAATGAAGCAACAGAACGGTGTAGTCAAAACTGTGAAGTTTGGTCTTTGCCACCACGCACATCTCTTTCTGTGCTGACTTTCTGTCTTATCAACCTAGATGCCCTCTTTTCCTCCTGCGTTAGTCATTGCTGCTTTCAAGTTTTTTCTCTCTAATCTCTAATCAAGACTTGTCAGTAAAAAGTCTGTTCTGTCCTTAGATTTAGAATACTTTTAGGGCATGGTGTTCCCTTTCTCAGGGGCTTTTGTACATAAGAAACCTTTTAATAGTTGTGGATCAGGTGACTCATATCTGGAAGGTAGTGTTCTTAAGACTTGAGGTGTTTTACTTTATAATTTTAAAAAAAGAGCACAATTTAAGTGTCAGGCTTCATCATGAAGTCAGTTTGGACCCGTGCCTGAGCAGATATCGGGCGGTAATGGTGATGATAAAGGGCACGTGTGGTGGATGTAATTTCTTCTCACGTCTTTAAGATGCTGTGCTCTTAGCATTGGGCTCAATATAACAGTGATATAAGCATGTTAGTAAAATCTTTTATTATATTGTTTTCTTTTTCACGTCAAGCAAGATGTATTAACGGAACCCAGTCTCTCGTGGAAGGCAATTACCGTCGTCTCTTTCTAGGTCTGTAGCATCGCCGAATGAATTTGGCAGCAAGGAAGTGTCTACGTGTGGACAGAAAAGGGAGATCTCTGCCATCACCCTCAAGTGCCTCAATGTGTTAGGAAAAAACACAACTGGAAAGAGAAGACCAAATGCTCCTGACAGTCTAATGAGGCTTGGATCGTACCTAAGGAATTAGACATGGAAATAGCTGACGAGGGGCCACGTGGCTCCATTTGGAACACCTCCCGACACAAACTGTGGAGAGGAGGGACTCGCAGAGGAGAGTGCAGAGCAATGTCCAGAAAGAAGTTCCTGCAGAGATGGGTAGATGGATGCTCAGTTTCTGCATCATAACCGACTGTTGCTCTTTTTCCTTTGGTCTTTGCTGAAGCTTTCCTCAAGTACTGGATTTCTTGGAAAGTCAGTTAAAACGTTTTTAGTGCAGGAATCTTTAAGCGCATCCAGATGTCTAGACACCCAGCTCTAATAATTACAGTGATCATTACAAGACCAGTCTTGTTTCATAAATATTCCTACCTTCTTTCCTTCCTGTCTGCACTGGATTATTTTGAAGCAGATTTTCATTTCATTCATCTACAATGCTATACTATATGTTTCCAAAATAAAATGAACTAAAAAAAAAAAACAAAAAAAACAATGCGTCCTGGCCGGTTTGGCTCAGCAGTTAGAGCGTTGGCCTGCGGTCCAGAGAGACCCGGGTTCGGTTCCCGCTAAGGGCACGTACCTCGGTTGCAGTTTGTCCCCGGCCCCTGGTTGGGTTGTGCGGGAGGCAGCCACTCAATGTGTCCCTTTCACGTCGATGTTTCTCTCTCTCTCTCTCTCTCTCTCTCTCTCTCTCTCTCTCTCTCTCTCTCTCTCTTTCTCTCTCTCTCTCCCTCCCACTCTATCTGAACAAAAAATGGAAAAATGTCCTCGGGTGAGGATAAAAAAACACCAAAAAACAAAAAACAAAAAAACAATGCAATGATCACATGCAAAATTAATACAATACGTCCTCACTTAACATTGTAAGTGGGTTCTGCAACTTTGGGTGAAATGTATAGGGAAACCTATTTTACCATAGGCTAAATGATATAAACAAGAGTTAAGTTCTGGGATCTCATCAACATTATAGCAAAATGGCATTGAAAAAAACAGTGTTGATTTGAGGACTTGCTGTAATTCTTTACTATAATTTAACATCTAATTGATGTTCAACCTTTTTATTTTCTCACAGTATTTTCTTTCTTTCTTTTTCCTTTATTGATTTTAGAGAGAGAGGAAGAGGGAGAGATAGAAACATCGATGAGAGAGAACATCGATTGGCCACCTCCTGCATGCCCCCCACTGGGGATTTGGCCCACAACCTGGGCATGTGTCCTGACCGGGATCGAACTAGCAGCCTCATGGTGCATGGGTCGACGCTCAACCACTGAGCCACACCCGCCGGACTCACAGTATTTTCTTCAAGTTGGCTTGTTTGAGTCAAGATCCAAATGAGGTCCATTCATTACCTTTGGTTACTATTTCTTTTCTCTTTAAAAATTGAAAAAATACTGCATATAATTATATGCAACAAAGTAGTAAAATGTATCTCTTAAATATATTTTAAAAAAATATATGTTTTTATTGATTTTTTAGGGAGAGAGAAACATTGATATGAGAGAGAAACATCCATTGGCTGTCTCCTGCATGCCCCCAACTGGGGATCGAGCCCACAACCCGGGCATGTGTCCTGACCAGGAGTCGAACCAGGACCTCGCAGTCCATGGGACAATGCTCAATCTACTGAGCCACACTGTCCAGGCTTAAATATCTTTTAATCTCTCCCTCCCTCCCTCCTTTTATCTTCTCTCTCCCGCCCCCTTTTCCCATTTGTTTGAAAAAACCAAGTTGTTTGTCATGTTGACTGTCCTGCATTTTGGGTCTCGCTGATCCATCTCTGTGATACCAAAAAAATATTTTTCTGTGAATTTGTTATATCAAGACTCTAGATTCTAGAGACTTGATCAGATTCAAGTTCATTATTTCTGGCAAGAAATCTCAATGAGTGATGGCAAGTTCACATTGAATTTGCTTTGGCAGATTGAAATGCTATATGCTATGCAGGTACAGGAAGGGCATCTTTTTATTGTTAGTTTTAAAATTGTCATCATGTAGATAAGTAGCAGTTGGGATCTATTTGTTATCTCCATTGTCCCAAGTTGACTCTGATGATATGGCAGGCAATGAAAGAAACCCCATTTGTCTTTCCATTCATTCAAGAACTACGTAGCCCTGGCCGGTTTTGGCTCAGTGGTTGGTGTGTTGGCCTGAGGACCGAAGGGTCTTGGATTCGAGTCCCTGTCAAAGGCATGTACCTAGGTTGTAGGTTTGAATCCGGGCCCTGGTCAGGGTTGTGTGGGAGGCAATCAATAGATGTGTCTCTCACATCAACGTCTCTGTCTCTCTCTCTCTCTCTCTCCCCCTCCCTCCCTCCCTTCCACTCTCTCTAAAAATCAATGGAATAATATCCTCAGGTGAGGAATAACAAAAAAAGAAATAAAAAAAAACCAGTAGTATTCCACTGCTGTTTTCCTCAGTAGACTGGGCTACCGTCAGGGTGCAGTGAGTCTACCAGGATGTGCACTGGGTCCTGTTGTCGAGGGGTGGGGGGTGAGAGGATAATTTTGGGTGGAAAAGTTTGCATCCTGGCTATTCTAATTTTGTATTCTTGGATTCTTTCAACTGTGCTGAAGCTCCCCTGAGCTCGTCATCTGTTTTTCCCAAACCGCTTCTCTCCCTGTGTTCTTCATCTCAGTCAAAGGCAACTCAGTCACCCAGTTTCCCAGGGACGAATGAAACCTGGGCGCCATCCCTGACTCTTCCTTCTCCCCAGTCACTCTCTCCAATCTATGACAAGTCCCGTTGGTTCTTCTTCATCTCTCTCAAGTCCATCCATTTCTTTCCACGCTCACTGATGCAGCTCTGGCCCAGACAACCAGCAATGCTTTTCCAAACCACTGCCAAGGCACGTGACATTCCCTCCCACCACATCCGGCGGTGTCTCCTTTGGGTCTGTTCTCTCTAATGCAAACATGGCAAGATTTCTAAAGTGAGTCTGACCATGTCCCTTTTCTGCTTCAAGTTCTTCGTTGCCTTACACTGCTTTTACATTTCATACAAACTCCCTGCCAGGAATCACAGCCTGTCGTGGAATGCCCTCTGCTTCCCTCCCCGGAATCTCCTGTTGCCATCCTGACCCTTGGATCTTTAACCTCGGCGTGCATGATTTCTGTCCGTTCTTGAGTGCTGTGACACACTTGTGTCTTCTGTTTTGTATGCGATGTCTCCTCTGCCTTCACCTGCCTTGATTAACTAAATACTGCAGGTCCCACTCTAGGGGTTACTTTTTTGGGGGAAACCTTTCTTAGTCACTGTAGTTGGACTAGGCACCCCTTGTCTTTGCCCCATATGACCTGATTTTTCTTTACCATGGCACAAATAATGCTGTATCATACTTGTTTATTTAACTGTCACTCCAACATGAAGACTGTAAGCTCTGGAAAGATAGGAACTGTGTCTGTCATGCTCATCGTAGTACCTGGCATAGCACCTGGCCAAAATGTAGGTAGTCCATAAATATTTCTCAACAGAATGAAAAAGAAGTGCCCACTGCAGAGTTCTCTTATGGTCATGATGCCACTGTCTTGAATATACCATTACACTGTCTCTTAACAGAAGAACTGAACAGCAGTGATGGTGTGATGGTACTTTAAATAACACTAGTGGCATTTTCCAATACCACTGAGTGCTCCTAGTACCGGGCTGCGCACTTCACATACAGACTGGAATTCTCACCGAAAGACGCCCTGCTCTTAGCGCTGCACAGAGATTCTAGCTCAAGGGGACTGAGAACAACACTTGTGAGCAGCACGTTCTCCTGTGCTCTCCTTTGAGCCGGTTCACCCAAGCAGGAGCCCATTGAAACTGGGATGAAGCACCAGTTTAAGGAGTAACCCAGGAGGGACTCAGGATTCAGAAAAATGCGATATGGTGAGAAAACAGGCCCAGTAGGAAAAGAACTCTACGGGAATGCAAAGTGTGCTGTGAGAATGACTCGGTTGCCTTCTTCATTTCCTTACTGCTAAAGGGTTTCATTTCTTCCTTCCCTCCCTTCTGTAAACGTTAATGATCATTTTTTAATATCAGAGGCAGCATAACATGGTGGTTAAAAGCCTGGATTTTGGTGCCCGGACTGCTTGAGGTTGAATCCCTAGCTCTTTGATCACTGGCATATTACTTCCATGCCTCAGTTTTCTCCCTTGTAGAATGGAGATGGCAACATGAGTGCTTGCCTCAGAAGGTTGTGAACATCAAGTGGGTTCATGTGTGTAGAGTGCGCATGACAGTGCCTGGCACCGGTCGGTGCCGTGGATGTGTTAACAAATGATTACAAATCCTGGCGTGGATGAGACAGGTGGTCCCTCTTCATCACCTTCCTGCTTGTTTCTACTACGTCCTCTTGGGTGCTTTGCCCAGTCTGTTGATTCGATGCATGTTGAAACAAACAAACAAACAAACAAACAAACAAACAAACAAACAAACAAACACATCTTGAAGTGGCTTTTAAAGAGGGAATTCAAGCTATCTATTTTAATTATATCTTAATAAACATAATATTTTTCTTTCCTCTGGTTATTCCATGATGGAAGTCATTAATAGTGGCTTTTCCCCCACTTCGTTTTCTCCTTGTGGCTTTTCAGAACATAGGATACTATGTGGTAGAACTGAAAATTAAGAATACAATTTAAATTACATATTCAGTCACTGTAGGATTAGAATAACCTTTTATGAGTCTCAGCCTAAAGAGTATTGTCTTTCATGGTGACAGAGAGTGATTACTGAGTATGCTACTGACAATAGGGTCATTAAAATTGTTCCAGAAATGAAAACAAGACATTCTACTTCACACTGCGAGTTGCTGTGCTGTGTGGTACTAAAAGGAAATGAGTGTTAACAGGGGCTGTTCCCATGTGACCCATTCTAAAGCTGCCCCATGTGACAAAATTCATACTTTTCTACTGTTATTCCTCAGTCCCATTCCAAAGCAGAAAGGTCTAGTGATTTTCCCACCCTAATCTGTAGAGACCTTTTATTCTGAGTATGTCTGCTATAATGTGATTGTGAACCAGATACACTGATGAAAATGGGAGGCAACCCATTGTACATGACTTGGTAGCACATTTAAGAGACTTTCAGACTGTTGTATATTGTTTGAGACAATATTGTAGACTGTCCAGATCAACACTATTCGAGAAAGGGATAACTAGGCTCTGGTATCGGTGACTTTTCTATAAAGGGGACCCTGGAACAGCAAAGAAATTCTAGTGACTGGGAGAAGGGAAGTGGGGCATACGGATGTCAGAGGGCGGCAGAGGCACATTAAAACCAAGGAGTACTCTAGATGGGGAGAACTGTTGCAGAGTTCTGAAAATACCCCGAAGACAGGAGCTGGCCTACAGTGCAACACACATCGTGGCTGGCCAAGCATCGTGGCGGGAGACGTTTCCTGTGGCCGTGGGCCTGCACATCGACGCTGTGATGCAAGTGGAAAATAGATTTCATTTTTCATTAAGTTACTTTCTAGCTAACTAGGTGAAATGTGGGTTTTGTTTGTTTGTTTAAACAGAGGGATACCTGTGTGGACTTGCACAGTGGGTCGAGCGGCAGTGAGATCAGAAGGTATTGAGGAAAGTGTGCGTTAGAAAATAACCAGTTCTGCGGAGCTTTTCTGGACAGAACTCCTGTGGCCCGGAGCAGCAATGACTGGTGCTCTAACTGGGATACTGTCAACATTTTAAAGGCCATTTTAGGCCCATGGAGGCTCATTAATGTAGAATATTTGTTTGAAAAATATGATTGCTTTGTGCTTACTGAGGACCCTTTTTTTAGGGTTGTTCAGTTGAGGTGCATGGAAAATATCATATCTGTATGCAAAGAATCAAGATATTTTTCCTCATTTAACAAGTGCATTTCTTTAAATTTTATTTTTTATTTTTCAGTTACAGTTGACATTCAATATTATATTAGTTTCAGGTGTACAGCATAGTTAGACATAACATAGAGTAACCCCTCCCATAAGTCTAGTACCCACCTGACATCATACATAGTTATTATATTATTGATTATTTTCCTTATGTTGTACTTTACATCCTCATGACTATTGTGTAACTGCCAATTTGTGATCCCTTTCACCTTTCCCCCCACCCTCCTCACCAGCCCTCCACCCACCTGGCAGCTGTCAGTGTGTTCCCTGCAACTACGAATCTCTGCTTTGTTTGTTCGTTTATTTTGTTCCTTAGACTCCCCATATACATGAAGTCATATGGCATTGTCTTTCTCTAACTTATTTCACATAGTATAATACCCTCCAGGTCCATCCATGTTGTCGCGAATGGTACAATGTCATTTTATTTTATTTTTTTAATGGCCGAGTAACATTCCATTGGATAGAAATACCACATCTTTCTCCAGTCATCTATTGATGGGCACTTAGGTTGCTTCCACATCTTGGCTGTTGTTAATAATGCTGCAGTGAACATAAGGGTGCATGCATCTTTTCCAATTAGCGTGTTGGATTTCTTCAGATAAACAGAAGTGGGATTGTTGGGTTATATGGTAGTTCTGTTTTTAATTATTTGAGGCACCTCCCTACTGTTTTCCATGGTGTCTGCACTGATTGGCAATTCCACCAAAGGTGCAGGAGGTTCCCCTTCAAAGATCAAGATCTTGATTCACAATGTCCTTATGCTAATGACTTCCTAGTACTTCTCTGGTTAGCCAGGGAAGTGATTCACAATGCATACAGACCCCATTGATTGGAAACTGCAGGCACATCTAACTTGCCTTCATCTGTACCCTTCTATAAGACAAATACAGATATGCTTGTTTTCTAACAGATCTTGACGTTCCTTCATCAGAAGGGCCTCCTTTCATAAGCAGTTTTAGGTCTGGCCTCAGTTACTTGTCCAGAAATCTGTTTGCTATCTTCTGGCCCACATGAGTAAATGCCAGGCACCACTGTAACCTTGCTATACCCTTCACTTTGGGATGTTCATTTCCTACATCTCTGCAATGGTTGGCTCGGATATTCCTTCTAGAAACATTTATTGAACACTTACTATGCACCTGAGACTGCAGGCGGTTCCAGGGTCACCTGTGAACAAGAGGCATGTGGACCACACACTCATGGAGCTATGGTTTAGGAATAGACGAGCATGTGGGCAGCTTCAGTCTGGTGTGGTGGGCAAGGGTAAACTGCTGTGGGGATAGAGAAGGAGCTCCTGATTGGAATTGGGGTATCAAGAAATTAAGCCAGACTTTACATTAATGCTGAGAGAGGAGAAAATGCTTAAATCTTTAATGCATTTGTTGACTTTAAGATACTAGCAGACTGATGAAGTCATAAAAGTCATAGCCTAGGATGACTTAAAAGAATCTTAAGATCTTTAGCAATCATTTCATTTCTCACTTAATGAGATTTCCCCCAGTGATAGCTGGGTGAATGATTTAGTTACTCCAGGAACCAATATATTTCTTTTCATACTCTTCAGTTCTCTCTTCCATTCCCACCTTTGTCTTATGAAAGTACATGTTCAAAATCAGAAGCCAAACCATAGTCTTAGCTGACCAGTCATTGATTTTAAAGATGCTTTATAATTACGTCTGTAATCTTCTTTTATAGTGGTTCTCAAAATAGTATGTGTCATCATTATTATTTTAACTTTAACTACGGATTCCTTATTTACCTTGTCAGTCTCATTCACAAGTCATTTTCAGTAACTACCACAGTACTAAACACAGGGGGTGCTTAATAAGCATTTGTTGAATGTGTGCATAAATTCATAATGTTACATTAGAAAAAGAAAATGTGAAATGTAAAATGAATGAAATTTGCTCCCAGTTTTACTTGATGTTATGCACTCTATGAGCAAGAGTGAAACTATGGCTGAATACACTGACAACATCGGTCCTACCTGGATAATACTCGTAGTTCTGTCGCTTTTTACCAGGGTCTACTCAGGCAAGCATCTTAACCTCCTTTTTTTAAAAAAATATGTTTTTATTGATTTTTTTTAGAGAGAAGGAAGGGAGAGAGAGATAGAAACATCGATGTCAGAGAGAAACATTGATCGACTGCTTCCTGCATGCCCCGTACTGGGGATCGAGCCTGCAACCCCAGCATGTGCCCTGACCGGGAATCGAACCAGGATCTCTCAGTCCATGGGACGCCACTCAATCCACTGAGCCACAGCTGCCGGGCTGTATTAACCTCTTTATAGCTCAGAACACTCACCGGTAAAAGGGGAACGAGGAAGCGTCTCTCATGGCAGTGCTGTGAGGATTAAGCCACGGTCATGCCATCTTATTAGCTTGTCTCATCAATAGCTGGACACTGCTTTATCTCTAGGCTGTTTTAGTTCATCTTACAAGTAGCTGCAAAAAGAAACAGAGACTGTGGATCCGTTAGAGCTGATGCTGCTCACCGTCAAAGCAAAAGTCAAGCTTCTGCCCACTGGTTTCACTCTGGACCATTAGTACGCACGCTTCACGACCTTAGTAGAGAAAGGAAAAATATATAACGCCCATTTCTATAGTTTTCTTGATATGCTCACCTCTCCTGCCCCTTCAAAGGCACTCGTCTCTCTGCCACTCCCCCTTTTTGGTAGTTCTTACGAGAGGCCAGTCTGTTTCCCCACTCAGCACACAGCACTTGTGTTCCCTCTCCCCAAAGCACCCACCCTTTCACCCCTTGTCTCTCTGAGTCACTCATCCTCAGAGTCAGGCTTTAATAGGTTTTCTTGGGAAGGCCTTGTGTTACTGTCCCTGCTGACACAGTCTGGGTCTTCCTGGTGACTCTCCGTTCATCACCGTGTTTCCAGTGTTCAGCACTGCTCACGTGTGTGATTATCTGTTTGATTTGTTTTATTCTCTCTCTCTCTCTCTCTCTCTCTCTCTCTCTCTCTCCCTTGCTCTCTCTCTCCATCCTTCCTTCCCTCTCCCAGTAGACTCTAAACTTCTTGGGCACAGGAACTACATTTGTCCGACTCTCTTGTATTTCTAGCACCTAGTACAGTGCCTGGCGCATAGTAGGCACTCAATTAGTGATTTTTTCCCTCTATCCACCCTATCCCACCACATAAAATGATAATAGTAGGATTCTTTCTCATGGTGAAGGCAACTGATAATATATACAGGGTGGGGCAAAGTAGGTTTAAGATTGTGAGTACGTGAAATAGAGTTTATTATTAATGATTGCATTATTTTCCCTACGAACAACTATAAACCTACTTTTGCCCCACCCTGTATATATATGTGTGTGTGTACACACACACACACACACACACACACACACACACATACATATGCAGGTATAGATATATAATCTCTGGCTGGCACAGTAGAAATGAACGAGGGGAAAGATGGAAAGAAAACTTAAACCCCGAGAGAGAGGATAAAAGGTACAGACATGAGTGGGGAAACTGGCTTTGATGAGTCACTTAACCCCTCCAACCCCCTGGTACCTCAATTGTATAACAGGAATAGTGGACCTACTTAATTAATTGCCTCCTAGGGCGCTGAGTAGCAAATGAGATGACATGCACAGTGACTCCGTTGCTTGATTAGATGCCTGCTATGAAGGCAGACTTCATCTGAGCTTGAGTGAACATCTAAAGAACGTCTTAAGGAAAGGGAGCTACACCCAAGAAGAGGGAGAGTAGATGTGCTTATTTAGAAAGTTGTTAAAGCATTTCAATACCAGTGGTCACAATAAGCAAACATGTTTTTTAAAAAAATATATTTTTTCTTTATTGATTTTAGAGAGAGGGGTAGGGAGGAGAGAGAGATAGAAACATCGATGAGAGAGAACATCGATTGGCCGCCTCCTGCATGCCCCCCACTGGGGATCAGGCCCACAACCTGGGCATGTGCCCTGTCCGGGAATTGAACTGGTGACCTCTTGGTGCATGGGTCCACGCTCAATCACTGAGCCACACTGGCTGGGCAGCAAACAAGTTTTAATGGGACTGCAGCACCAGCACTATTGTTATTTAAGATTGAGTAGCATACAGTCAGAGATGTGTTGGGTATATTTTGGTCTTCTCTACTTGTATTATGATCATTCATTTATGGTCTGAAGGTACTGGCCAAATGGATACAAACAAATCCCTTATTGGAGCCCCGTAAACTGTAATGCTGGGTGGGTGATGGAGGCATATCTTTTATGCTAGAGAGAGTACTAACTTGATTTATAAAATCGGAGCACCCTGGGAGGTCAGGGGAATCTCATGATTTCATGATTGTTTCCTCTGGTTGAGTCTCCAGATTTTAAATGAAGGCCTAGGGTGAAGTCAACATACAGAATCTTTTAATGTGATAGTGTTTTGATTGTTGTGGGAATTGGGTGTAAGACATTCTTTCCTATTCCCCTTTTCTTCTGTTTTTCTCGTTGCCCTTTGGACAATTTAGGAAACATAGGGCTGAGTGTCCCTGTTTGAAAACTCCTAACCCAGACATTCTAATCAAATGGTGAATTTACTTCTTTTGAAAATTGCCTTTCTACATTTTTGGTCTGGTTCTTAGCTGTGCATTCCTTTCCATTTCTTTAATTTTCATTTGACTGACATTTGGTACTCAAGACAAGTCTCAGTGAAGGATGAACTAGAGAAATGTAATTATTAGGAAAAGTAAAGAGCAAAAATAAATTAATTTTGCTTCTATCTTTGGTATGTTACAGAGAAGGTCACCTTAATTATCTATTTTACTTTTTTTGGTAACAACACAAGCAATGGGAATTATTGCTATGAAAGAAAGCATAAAAAATGGTCTTTATGGCTGATTTTATATGCTTTCTACCTAGTAGTTTGGAATTGTTTCCTATGCTGTGAATAAATCCTAAGGTTAGTATATTATTCTATTAGATCAATATAATGTATATTTACTCCACAGAGCTTAAGGGACTGTGGTAAAATCTCTGGTTGAAATGGTGCTTTCTATCCTGACATGAAGAATTAATTGTAAACAAAAATATCTATTTTGGGGTTGTTTGCAAATAATCCCTCATAACAGCCATATTCTTCTGTATAAAAACAGCAGGAACACTTTCTTTTTATCATAGCTATATTTTCATATTGTTTATAGCCTATGATTTGCCTTGGTAATTTGCTTCCTTTTATGGGAAAACAAGTTTTCTTCCAAACAAGCAGATGCAATGTAATCAAATAATTGCTATCTTAATTTGCAGCTGAGGTCCTCCTGAGCAGACAAATAAAATGTAGGTAAGCAGTGTCATGTATTTAAACTCTGAGATGTTAACAACAATCGCAGCTTTCTTTTATTGAACTCTGTGTCAGGCATCGTGTCAAGTCCTTCTTGACACGGACTGATGGGGATCAAGGGTGGGTGATAGATGGGGTCGAACTTCAAAAGACCCCTCCCTACCCCACAGATGGAAGTTACTGCTATGTGATCCCCTAATTGGTACAAGCAGAATTCAAACCCCAGTGGCCCTGACCCCGATTCCGGCGCTCTTGACTGTCATGCCGTGGCACAGAAATACCAGATGACAGTGCTGTCTTTTCCGAACTGCCAAAAGTAGCTCTTCGAGAGAACTGCTCCCATGATTAAGTGAGAAGCCCACACACAGCCTCCAGCAGGGGATGGGATGGCAGAAGGTGCTGGACAGGCCCGATTTCCCGTTCTCTCCCCTTTGAATTTCAAGCCTTAAGAACACGATTTCCCCATGATACGGCTTTAAAAAAAAATTAAACCAGATTGAGCTGAAATCTGCAAATCTGTCCTCAGTTACCCACACACAACTCCTGGGATACAATCTCTTCTCCCAGAGACTCCCACACAGCATTATTTTTAAGAATTTGATTTCCTAGGTACCACAGATATGAAAAGGCACAAGATTGCATAGTAGAAAAAGATGTCAAACGCACCTGAAATGGAATAAGAAAGAGACCCGTCCTTGTTTTCCTCCACTCCGCCAAATACCCAAGAAGAGAAACAAAGGTAATAAAAAATAATAACAATTACAAAGATGTATTAGTAGTTTCTGAGTTCCTGGTTCTAGAATCAGTAGCCAAACTGAGATGAGTGAGGTAGTCTTACACAAGATTAATTCGGATGCCCTGGCAAGCATTGTTGGTCCCCGGAAAAAAAATGTACATTTAAGCATGAACCTGGGACTAACCCAAAAGTCTGTTTAAATAAGAAAACATATTGCAGATGAGCTCCTCTTTTTAGCAGCTCGCCTAATTTTACATTTGGGGAGAGTTACTTAAGAATATAATTTTGGTATACGTAGTTTATGTTACTTCAGAATGATCTTTCCATTATACAACAGCAAGGCTACAAACAAAACTAAGAAGAAACATGATTCTTGGTTTTAAAATCAGCTGACCACTCAATCCTTTTCCTTTTGAAATCACATGGCAGACACCATGATAACCCTTTGTAGATACTCCAGTATTCTCTCTGTAGAACAGTCTTAGGTGAGGATTCATTTTCCCATCTTACAGTTGAGAAAATTGAGACCTAAGGAAATCTTTACTCAAGTGCACAGCTAGTAAGTAATAAAGTCAAAATTTAGACTCTGGTGAAGCCTGTGTGACTCTGAAGACTGTAAATACTTTAAAAAAATTTTTTGGGGGTACATACCCTTGATCAGGACTCGAACCCATGGCCCCTTGGTCCACAGGCCAATGCTCTAACCACTGAGAACACCAGCTAGGGCTGTAGATACTTTTAAATTGCTAAGTTACATCAGATTGCCCAGAGAATACAGATACTTTCTATAAAGTTAAATATAGAAATTAGAAATACAGAGAATGAGATCAAAAGAGGAATTTTTTAAGATGGTAGAAGAAATAGTGTATTTGTATGCTGAGAGGAGGGATTCAGTGAGCAGGGAAAAATTAACAATACAGGAGAGGCGAGAGAGCTGGAGTGATATCCTTGGATAAAGTAAGAAAGAATGGCATCAAGTGCAGAAAGAATTTATTCTTTATGAGCCTTGTCAGTTCATCTATGGTAATAGGCTGTATGAATACAGAGTAGGTGTGTAATAGGTACAGTAACACTATGTATATAACAAGTAGTTATAGAACATATGGGTACAGACACAGTTAGTTAACATGCTTTGGTGGGAGCTTGTTGGTGGTCCCTTTAGATGGCTTCTGTTTGCTCAGGAAGATAAGCTGAAAGACTGGATGGAGAAGGAAGTGTTTGAGGTTTGGAGAGAGAAAAGACCATATAAAATCGTCATCTGGGACTGGGGGAGAGTTAATGAACTAGGGAAGTGAATTGACCCGAGGCATTAGGACTCATTTGAAGCAAGTGACCATGAATTTAGAGTGAGGTCATTTAGCACGGTTGTACATTTTTCCCCCCAGCTGCATGGATGCAGGTGGGGAGCAGGCTCAGATTTCATCGTAACCAGAAGGCATGAGGCTTTTGCAAAATAGGGGCAGAAGAGTTGAAAATGTATCCAAGAGAGTCATTAAAATCTTGGCCATTGAACTTCAGTTAGGAAGGACATGCAGTGAGGACATGAAGGAGATGAAGGACAATAAAAAGGTGTAGGATTGATGGATTGAAGGTCACTATGGAGTCCAAGGTAAGTTAGTCTAGTACTGGAGAAACTAAGCTAGGAAGATAGGAGGAGATGGTGGGATATTTGAAACTGAGCTCACAGAGGGTCAAGCAATGAAGAATGACACAGTTGAGGGTGTGACCCAATGGCTGAGGCAGTGTGGAAGATATGGTTGTTGGAAGAGAGAGGGGTTGGGAGTATTCCTCGATGTTAAAAGCACCGAGAATTATGTTATTTCAACTTCATAACAACCCTGTTATTCTCCTTTTAGAATGCAAAATTGAGGCTAAGAGTCAGTAAATAAGTCCAAGATCCCAAAGGTAGGAGGCATCAGCACTGGGATTTGAATCTGGTTTGTAAGAATCATCTCTCTTAGTCACGGTGCCTGATGGCTTCTGTGTATGGTATATTTCACTGCCTCTAAGCCATGTCTACTTAAAAGGAGTTGGGGGACTTTCAAATGTTTGTTCATTTGCATACCAAATCTGCCATTCACCAACATAGATTCATTAAGCACCCGCTAATCTGCAGTGCACTGCACTGGTCCATGTTCCAGGGCTATGGGGATGAGAGGTGTTGTATGGAACTGCAGTTGAGAATTCAGTTTCAGTGGCGTTATTGTCTGTCAGTATGAATATGTTTGAATAATTATTTGAATATTTTATTGCACCTTGCCCTTATTATTTTAGAAAAAACGAGTAGAGAATAGAAAGTGAAAGTGCTGATATTGATGATAGGAAGCCTATATCTCATAAACTCGATAAAATTGAGGCAAAGGTAGAAATCTTTAATCTGAAAGAGGTGAATTTTAGTCTCAAGTGGATGCCATTGGATTTAAACCAGTTGAGTGAGTTTTCAATTAGGAAGGGAAAAAAAATCATAGTTAAAAAAAGGTATGAACTCTATTTTGAAGATATTGTCTCAAATGGGAGGTATAATTAGGCATATTATTATTTATTATTATTATTTTTTTAATCCTCACCTGAAGATATTTTTCCATTTATCTTCAGATAGAGTGGGAGGGGAACAGAGAGAGAGAAAGAGAGAGAAACATCGATGTGAGAGAGACACATCGATTGGTTGCCTCCTGCTCAACCCGACCAGGGCCGGGGACTGAACCGCAACTGAGGTACGTGCCCCGCTGGAATCGAACCCGCGACTCTTTGGTCTGCGGGCCGATGCTCTAACCACTGAGACAAAACAGCCAGGGCAGGCATATTATTATTTTGTTTTCTTACTTGGCAGTGCCCATCATGGAAAGTGTAAATCTATAGTTTGATATATGTAACCAGATCTTTATACATGACTTAAGGGTCGTATTATGTATGAATATATGGAACACTTTTTAACATAGAAGAGAAAATACCTAAGTCAGTGTCTTTCCTGAGGTGGCAGTTCTTAAGCAGAGTATGAAGAATGAGAAGTCTGTCAGGCAGACAATAGGAAGAATAGTGTTACAGGCAGCAGGACAGGCAGGTGCCACGGCATGGACATGAGACTGAGCGTGGCTTGTTCTCTGAAGGTTGTGGTTGGAACTTCAGGGCAGGGAGCAGACAGAAGCTTTGTCTAGAGAACCGAGTAGAGAGCAGGTGGTGAAGGGCCGTGTCTGACATGCTAAGCTAGTGGACTTCATCCTAGATGGTGGGGACATTTGTAGGCACTTAGTAGCCACGTAACATTCGTATCCGTGTCTTCCTTCTGTCTTCATTGCCAATTTAGTGTTAGCTACGTTCACATCACTGTTGTTCGATGCTTATGTAACACCTTGTGATATCTGATCTGCGGCGTGTTTTCTGGGCTCTTTCTCATACATTTCTTCCTTTCAGTTAGTTATAGGGCTTACTGAGTCTCTCTTCATTTATTTGATAAATATATATGCGGTACCTACTTTCCTCCAGATGTGTTCGAAGTACTAGGGATTCGGGGAGAACAAAGGTTCTGCTCTCGTGGTGCTTACACTTTAGACGGGACATAGACTGATGGGCAAATTCACAGAGTATATGCTACCTTAAATTGCTATTTCATACTAACATCGTAATTCCTTTCTAAGTAGGCTTTAATCTACTAATAGAGTTCACAGCATTTATTCCTACTCTGTAGGTTAGAGGAGTCCAAACAGTATAAGCTTAAAATACTACCCATGAATAAATACTGCTTACAGGACTTGTGCAGGCTGAACTAGATGGAAGTTGACAAAGTCACTCGCCATCCTCTGATACACTTTTGCCCCCTACTGCTGTCAAGAGTTCCAGAAATAGAAGCACCACAGGAAGAAAAGACAAAGGTTTTCAATCATATCTAACTCTTCATGAAGAGAGGGAGCTATTCTCAAGTTTCGAATGTTCTTGTTACTTGACAGTTTGCCAGAGGGTAGACTAGTATTTTTTTCTTTGCAAATTCGTACATGTGGTCCATTTTCTTATAGTCATATATGAATTTTCTTAATTTCATGTTTGGAATTTCAGATTATCCCCTAATAATGTTCCAATAACAAAGCTTCTGCAGATGACAATAGCAATAGTAATAGCTAATGTACTATTCTGAGCACTTATTTGCTCACTATATTGGATCTGCTATCTGAACACTCAAAATAACGGGCTCAGAGAGGCTAAGCAACTTGTCCCAGGTCACACAGCTAGTAAAAAGCAGAGCTGGGGTTCAGACTTGAGTTATGAGTTTCTAGAGCCTGAGCTCTCAACCTCTATGTGATATGTGACCATATGAGGCCAGAAGGCCAAGCTACCAAATAGTCTTTTCTTTCTGGAAAATAAACACCTTTTGCTAGAACCTAGAGTGGATTGCTCTCTAAGGCAGATACAGCAGTCTTTAGAGCAACACCCATCAGCAGAAACTCTAGGTGAGCCGTGTATGCAATTTTAAATTTCCTAGTAGTCACATGAAAAAAAGAAAGAGTAAACTTAATTTGAATAAAATATTTTATCTTATTCAACATATCAAAAGTATTATTTCAATACATTTTAAAATAGTTTTCATTGCTTCAGTTTTTAAATTAAAACTAAATAAAATTGGAAAATCGAGTCATTTCGTTACAGTTGCCATATATATATATATATTTTAATCCTCACCTTAGGATATTTTTCCATTGATTTTCAGATATAGTGGAAGGGAGGAAGGAAGGGAGGGAGAGAGAGAAAGAGAAAAACATTGATGTGAGAGAGACACATCGATTGGTTGCCTCCTGCACAACCCCTTCCAGGGCTGGAGATCAAACTGCAACCAAGGTACTTGCCCTTGATTGGAATCGAACCCGTGACTCTTTGGTCAGCCTGCAGGCCAATGCTCCAACTGCTGAGCCAAACTGGCCAGGGCCACTCTTGTATATTTCAAGTGCTTAGTCGCCACATGTGGCTAATGGCTACTGTCTTGGAAAGTGAAGTCTCAGAGGGTCCCATTTTAAGGGACCTCTGGTTGATCACTGACCTCATATATAGATTCATGGGTAGACCCTGAAATTCTGTACTTGCTTTTTAATTCAAGATTGAAAACATGGAAGCTTTGTTTCAGACAGAGCAGTTGTTTTCCCATCATGGGAGAATTGTGTCTTCTGGATTTTGATAAGTACTTTGCAGGCGCCTGACATATTTCCAGTTTCATACAGGAAGCCACATCAACTGTTAAATGACAGAAAGTGATGTCAATGGCGAAAGTTAATGAATTTTTTTCTTTGTTCTTGTGGACACAGGTGGAGATGAAGGCTGTGATCTCTGTCATTTTCCTTTCATCTCAGGAAAAATTCTGCTTCTGTCATTTTAAATTCAGTACCTTATTATGTTAAAAGCTTCATTGTGAGGGCTCCATACCATCAAGGTCAACTGCTTCCATGTAAATTTTACCACCGACAGGGAGTGTAACCTATCAGAGTTTTCTTCCTGAGCCTGCAAAAGAGACAGAGAAGAGAGATCTGAAGCGTGCACATCTCCTCTCCTCACAGTTCTCTTTTCTTTTCTCCATCTCACCCCCTTTTTATTTTATTTTATTGTAAAAGACAAAGAGTTGAGTGATCATGGCTTCAGGTTCTGTCTGTCCTAGTCCTTTCTTCAAAGGACTGTGCTGTTACATTATTTGCACTTTAAATGGAATCCATTGTTACAGTTGGATTTTACACCCGTTAGGTCTTCCATGAACAGGGCAGATAATAACCATAAAAGAACCCAGCTTACATAGGAAGATAAGGCGAAATTGCCCAGGTGTTTGGATTGTGCTGACCAGTTTTATCTAGATGTGATAAATCCTCTCCTGGCAGTCAGTCCTAGGGAAAGGGGAGGGAGGAGAGGAAGAATTAAAAAACACTGATTAGTACTCTTCATTTAATTTCCACAATATCTACTTTGCACCTAGGAAACCATAGTCTTTATTAGACAAAAGTCTCTCAGGATTAAAATGCAATCGTGATATTTTCTGCTTAGGCAAAAAAAATAGATAACAGCTGGAGGAGATGATCTATTGTAAAGAATATAATCTTCAATTATTGCATTTCGCTTTTGTACAGCCGCGTTTGCAGTCAGTCCTCTGATGCCAAACAGGTGCCGTATTAGCAGCCAAGTTTTAGTAATGGGAAGGAAATGAGTTATTTTGGCTTTTGATGTTGCCTTTGAATGTTCCAAATTCAAAAGTCAAGATGAATTGTTCAAACCTCCCTATTTGGTAGACTCTGGCCATCTATCTCGAAAGCTATTTCCCAAGCCTCATTCCACAAGAAAAAGTACAGTCTCGAACCCTCTTTTGAAAGGTGTAAACTCTAAAAGCTCCACACTTTTTAAAAAATTCAGTCTGTCTTGGTCACATTGCTCATATTTACTGCATAGTCCTTCTCCAGCCAGGATCACACGTTATTTAAAGAGGCGCCGAGCCAATGAAGTAATTTGTAAGCAAGTTCACTCAAACCACACATTTAGGTGAACACAGTGTCTGTTGAGTACAGGATCCTGGACCTGGAATCCGAAGGCTAGGGTTTCACACCCCAGTTGTGCTATTTACCAGGCTCTGTGAACTAAGGCCAGCCGCTGGGCTTTCCTGCAAACAGTGAGAGCAAACCCACCCACCTCACCAGGTTGTTGTGTGGCTCAAATAAGATCATGTCTCCAGGAAAACCCTTGGAAAACTAAAATCACTGTACAAAGAAGTTGTTAATTTATATGTAAACCATGCACCTCACCATCTCTACCTTTTCTGCAGAAAAAAAGTTATGATAAAAAATGACTTATTAAGATGGGCCAGAAACTGATCTCTCCCTGAAGGAACCTCAGCCTTTTCCTCTCTCTCCTAATGAAAACAGAGATACATCCCTAACTGTCTCTTTGGATGAAAGCTAAATGCTATCCAATAAGCTATAAATAAATAATTGCCAGGAAATATATACACTAGCCTCACTGAAGCTGGTGTCCACCCTATGAAAGTACACAAGCACACTCAGTTGATGGATTAAAATGTTCTCAGTTCATGCTTTTAGGTGGAATCATTTTGCATGGGTGAGAATCTTGTTTTTATGCACAGAGCTTAGTCTACTGATTTCGTGATTTCAACCTTTAATAATTCATTCTTCTGAGTTGATAAAAGTCCCATGCTTCCCCTTCCTTTGGAGGTTCTAGTGCCTCTCCCAAGGGTGTGGCTTCCCTGCCCATAGCTAAGAGAAGCTAAAGTCCTCTATCTCTTGATTAGCCCAGGGAGCTTCAGTGAATTTATTGAGCTCTTGACTTCCGTGTGTGTGTGTGTGTGTGTGTGTGTGTGTGTGTGTGTGTGTGTGTTTTATCGTCACCCGAGGACATGTTTGCATTTATCTTCAGATAGAGCGTGAGAGAGAGAGGGGGGAAGAGAGAGAGAGAAACATCAATGTGAGAGAGACAAATCGACTGGTTGCCACCCACATGACCCCAACTGGGGCCGGGGACAAACTGCAACCAAGGTACGTGCCCCTAGCGGGAATCCAACCTGGGTCTCTCTGGTCCACGGGCCGACACTCTAACAGCTGAGCCAAACCGGCCAGGGCTCCATGTGTCTTTGTTTTGTTTTGTGTTTTTAACTAGAGCAGCAGCTGTGAACTCAGTCTGACTGGTTCACACCCGCAGTCTACCACTTATTCCTTGTTTGAACTTGTGTATGCAACTTACTTAAACTCTTGGTGCCTCAGTTTCCTCATCTATAAAATGGGAATGATGACAGTATGTACTTTATGGTGTAGCTGCAAAGGTTAAATAAAATTATGATTATAAAATGCTTAATGAAAGACCTGGCTCATGGTAAGCCCCTAGTTAATTATTAGCTTTTATTTCTGTTGCTATTCTAGAAATGAGATTTTTTATTAGCATTTTAGATGGAAAATTATAGTTTACTATTCTCTGTTCCTTAGTAAATTTCAGACAGGTCTTTTGAGATTCACTATTGAAAAGTCATCCCTATGGGAATGAGCCTCATGTCCTTTGGAAGTATTTTAATATCGGATTCTTATTTTTAAAAGACACAAAACCACTTCCGGTCAAGATGGCGGCGTAGGTAACCGCAGTATCGCGTCCTCCCACAACCACATCAAAGTTACAACTAAACTACAGAACAACCATCATTCAAAATCCCCTGAAATCAAGCTGAATGGAAGTCCTAAAACTATGAAATTAAAGAAGAAGCCACATGGAGACTGGTAGGAGGGGCGGAGGTGCGACGGGCTGGTCCCACACCCGTGTGTGGCGGATAAAACTTAGGAGGACACCTCAGCTGGGAAGGTCCTCCCTGAGGACTGAGGGGTCCCCATCCCACACCAGGCGCCCAACTCAGGGTTCCAGTGCCAGGAAGAGAAGTCCCCATCACTTCTGGCTGGAAAAACCAGTGGGAACTGAGGCTGAGGCGGCTGCAGCCCCCGTCAGCTCCTCTTAAAGGGCCCGTACATGGACTTACTTGGACTTGCACCCTCCAGGCTCCAGCGTGGGGGAGGCAGCTTGAAAGGCACCCCAGTTATATGGGGAAGAACTGAGTTGTTTGGCATTGGAGCAAGGGCTGGAGAGGCAGCTTTCTCCTGGACAGACGTGCTATCAGAGGCTTTTGTTCCTTTGGTGAGCCCTTCCCTGGGCTGGCAGACAGCCACCATATCTGGGACTCCAGCAAACTGGCTCACACTGTTTGCTCTGCCCTGGTGATTCCCTGAGGCCCCGCCCCACCCAACTTCCAGGCCCACCCAAGCTGTTGCCAGTTGCTTTCCTGCTTCAGCTTTTCCTAAATTCTTTCAAACAAGCAGCATCTGGTCTCAGCTAGCCCCATACCTCTTGCTAAGTAATACATAGAAACAAACACAGGGAGGCAGCCAAAATGAGGAGACAAAGAAACAGGTCCCAAATGAAAGAACAGAACAAAACTCCAGGAAAAGAACTAAGCAAAATGGAGTTAAGCAATCTAACAGATGCAGAGTTCAAAACACTGCTTATAAGGATGCTCAATGGACTTAGTGAGAACCTCAGTGAACTTAGTGAGGGCCTCAAGAGCATAAAAAAGGACCAGTCAGAAATAAAGGATGCACAGTTAGAAATGAAGGAGGCACTAACTGAAATAAAGAATAATTTACACAGATTCAATAGTAGAGTAGGTAAAACCAAGAAACAAACCATCGATTTGGAATATAAGGAAGCAAAAAACACCCAATCAGAACAGCAAAAAGAAAAAAGAATCCAAAAAAATGAGGATAGTGTGAGGAGCCTCTGGGACAACTTCAAGCATGCCAACATTCACATCTTGGGAGTGCCAGAAGGAGAAGAGAGAGAACAAGAAATCGAAAACCTATTTGAAACAATAATGGCAAAAAACTTCCCTAACTTGGTGAAGGAAACAGACATACAAGTGCAGGAAGCACAGAGAGTCCCAAACAAGATGAACCCCAAGAGGCCCACACCAAGACACATCATCATCAAAATGCAAAAGGTTCAAGACAAAGAGAGAATCTTAAAAGCAGCAAGAGAAAAGCAGTTAGTTACCTACAAGGGAGTTCCCATCAGACTGTCAGCTGATTTCTCAAAAGAAACTTTGCAGGCCAGAAGGGTGGGGCAAGAAATATTCAGAGTGATGAAAAGTAAGAACCTACAACCAAGATTACTCTATCCTGCAAAGCTGTCATTAGAATTGATGGCCATATAAAGAGTTTCTCAGACAAGGAAAAACTAAAGGAGTTCATCACCACCAAACCATTATTATATGAAATGTTGAAGGGTCTTCTTGAAGAAAAAGATAAAAAAATATGAACAAACAAAATGGCAATAAATACATATCTATCAACAACTGAATCTACAAACAAAATGAACAAACAGAACAGAAACATTCTCATAGATACAGAGAACTTTTGTTGGTTACCACATGGGAGGGGTTTGGGGGAATGGGTGAAAAAGGTGAAGGGATTAAGAAGTACAAATTGGTTGTTAGACTGACAAACCTCAAAGGGAAGGGGGGTAGGGGGGTGGGAAGAGATAAACCAAAGAACTTATATGTATATATGCATAACCAATGGACACAGACAACAGTGTGGGGAAAGGCAGGAAGGGGGCGGGAATGGGGAGGAGGGGGGCAATGGGGGAAAAATGAGGAACATCTGTAATACATTCAACAACAAAGGTAAGTTAAATAAAATAGCAAAAGTGTTTATAATACCAAAAACCCCCACTATTTTAATTGTAGAAAGATACCTTGGAAAAATGAGCATTTAAGCGCTGATTTACTTTAGGGGCCCTAAGTACATACCAGAGAAACTTAAGATGTTATCTCTTATCATTAACTGAAAATGAATCTGAAGTTTAAATAAAATATTTCTGAAGTTATAATGAAAGTCAAAAAAAGAAAGACACAAAACCTTCCATAAGAGTTAAAGTAGTTTGAGAGTATAAACATTCTCATTTTTTTTTCTCCTTATCCACAAATCTTATAATACTTTAGGGGTAATGACCCCATACTTACTGACCATCATATTTTTTTAAACCTAAAGGTCACTGTCAATGCATGGAGGCTAGATTAAGAAAACTGGTGTCGATCTTGGCAATGACTCTGTTATAGTATTGCCCTCATTAGACAACAAAACATGTACCTATTGTATGCTGAAGATGTGTGAAACCCTGTCTCTGCCCGTGAGGTGTTAATGCCCTAGTGGAAACACAACCACAAATACAGATAATTATCAGATCATTTATACATGTTCTAGCTGAGGCACCATGAAAATGCAGAGGGAGAAACCAATTCTGACTCTTGGTTGAAGTCAGGAAAAGCTCTGAAGAAGAGGCAACATTTGAGTTCGGTCTTTGAAGTCGAGCAGGAGTTGGGGTCTGTCAGGAGGGATACCACCTAGCTAGAAGGAACAGCATGCACAAAGTCACAGAACTTTGAAAGGATGGCTCCATGGAATTGGTGGTTAGTCTGGTATGTCCAGAACCAAGGATGGTAGAGATCGTGTTGTTAATTACACTTACCTAAAAATCATGACATAGCGCTCTCATGGTGAAGTGGAGATAATATGAATAACTCATATTTTGTGAAATAGAGCTTAAGAGTATGAAAGATACCATCTTAGAGAAATTTGCTTCTAGGATAGTAAGATAGACAGGAACATTTAGGACAGGCGGCAGGGTGTGTAGCTTGAAAAGTACGTGACTGTATGTGGTCAGGAAGGGAAGATCTGTGCTAAAGCCTTTGGCTGCTGGGACTCTAGGGGAAGCGTCATGGATGGTGCAAGCATTGGTCTGGGAGAAAGGAGATTTGTGCTGATACTAACTGGGTCGTAACCTGAGAAAGTTGCTTAACTTTGTGGGCCTCAGTTTCCTCATTGGTACAGTAAAGGCTTTGGTCTAGGTGATCTTGAAAGCCTCAAAACTTAAGAAGTGATCATATTGGCAGTGGCTATCTCAGTACTAGACAATGTTTTGATGGCTTCCCTGCTCCCCACTGAAAAATACCCTGTGGCTCATATATGAAAGTAGGTCAGGTGGTTAGGAACCGAAGACTAGCCCTAGATGGATGGAAATACTATTAAATCTCTGCTTTGGTCCTCTGCCTTCGTTGTTCCTTCTCATCAATCCTGGGTTCCAGGGTATCCTGCATCCCTACCCAGAATGTTTCTCCTACTCTGAAAGTCTGGTAGCTTGTGGCTTTGCCAGTCAATGGCTCTATTTGGTCTTAATCAAGGTGAACATAAAGCACTGAAGTAATTTCCAACCAACTTGGTTTGGCTCTAGTTTCTTATCCTATTACAGAATGGTCGATATTTAGATCACATGCCACAAGATTGCTATCCTTGCTATCATCATTGTGACTTGGCATATTGATACAGTATTAAATTCCAGTGGAGCAGATGGTACCAGGATTTAAACTTACGCTTATCAGACACAGATGGTCCAAACGGTGAACTTTTCTCTTGGTTATTTATATTTATAGCAGGTTAAACATAAATGACTTTGCATCATTTTTATTTCATGACTTTTGTCCTTTTAGTGATTATAGTTTCTCTTATTCTTTATCTTTTATCTTATTCTTTTATCTTTTTGCATCATTTTTATTTCATGACTTTTGTCCTTTTAGTGATTATAGTTTCTCTTATTCTTTATCTTTAAATTAATACATATTTTCCATCAATGTTGACCCAGATTGTCTCCCCTAAACCTGTTCTAGCCGTTTTCCAGTTTTTCTGGAACAGGGGACAAAACAGTCCACACTGTTAATTAGTCTGGAAGAAAAAGCTCTGTGGTTGCTAAGAGTTCCTGATCACGAGCCCCTCCTCCCCTCACCCCCAGTGAAGGTTGTCAGGAGCACAGCAGAGCTTAGCACCCAGGATATGGAAGGGCCCATGCTTGCTCTAGAGACAAGAAAACAACAGCAGCAAACCCAGCATCAGACAAAATGAGGGGTTTATCTGAGGTCACGTGGAAGTGTGTGGAAGGGTCAAGGCCAGAACTGTGTCTTCAAATTCCTGTTCGGTGCTCTTTTCAGACACCGCACAGCCTCCCGGAACCACTCTGGTTGCTTAGCATCAGATAATGTTACCAGTGACTGGCATTTTTCCCACATGGGGAAATTGATGCCATCACTATGGAGAACAAACTCTCTGCCAACTTTCTGAAAAATCACAAGCTTGCAGACGTTTCATGGTTCTGATTCTGAAGGTGGGACTTGTACAACCAGATGGCTATGGATTGAAAGAAGGAGATGTTGAGATGAAGGAGGTGGGAGCAATAATGTTGACTTAAAATATAGGATAACAAGAGAAGTAGGTATGCTGCAGCTAAACATGACTCAGAAGGGCAAATGGTTCACATAGATGGCTATTGTCTGCTTAAAGATGTTCTTCAATGACAAAAGACTTCTCAATGGCACTTAGGGATCTCTTTCAATATTTTACCACCCTGAGACTCAGTGAGCTCCTCTGACTTTAATTCAGTTTGGTAACTTTAAGTCAAAGGTTATCACTTCTATTCTTTGGAGGAGGTGAGGGTTGCCTAGGGAGGAGGGTGACAGAGTCAGGATTGACACTTGTCCAAGTAAAGGGCTTTATTTGAAGAGTGTGATAGTAACCAGACTTTATCTCATGCTTCTCCATGGTCACAGGGTCTTGTTAATTCATCTCAGTGATAGTCTTCCGTTCTTCCTCAGGAGCACAGTGTATTAATTTCCCAACAGCCATGTTCCCTTTTGGGAAGAATTGGGTTATAAGATGCTAAGATTTCGAAAAGGGATGATATAATTTGCATTAATCCAAAACAATTAATTTGAGTTCTTTTGGCATATCCATCAGCATCATTTTTTGAGTTCTCCTCATTCATATGTTCCCCAAGTGCTTATTGAGCGCTTTCTTGGTGCTAGGTACTATGGATTCAACTAGGGCAAGACAGATACTTGCCTGCATGGAGCTTATAGTCCAGAGGATGATTCAGACAAGTAGGTAGATGATTGAAATCCTTCACGATAAACACAACACTATGATAGGAGCAAGCAGGTGGGGCTGAGGGAGCACACAGGACAGGGGAAGCCTAAGAGAAACACTCAATAAATGCTTGTTGAATAAGACATGAGTCCTAAATTGCAATTTATTAATTGTGTGATTTTTGGCAAGTCTGGGCCTTGGTTGTCTTATCTGCAAGCTGGGGATAATAATATTTTCCACATGGCCTCTCAGACTTTTTATGAGGATCAATTAAAATATACACTTAAGCACACTTAAGAAACCATAATGTATACAAGGGAATTGCTAAAAGAAATGATGTGCTCGTCCTGGTGTTGTGTGTGGTAATAGTGTCTGAATGTGGAAGTTATTAAGAATTTGGGGTTAATTTCCTGAGAGACTGGATTTCAGCCAAAGAAATATGTCTACGGAAGTCCCAGGGAGACTATTGTAAAGTGTCTTTTGTACAAGACAAAAACACATGACATAGACCCCAGAGACAAGAGTGAAGAATCTAGTTTGCATTTGGAGTGAAAATGATTCTAAAAAGCTTTTATTTTATTTTTTAAATGGATTTTAAGGACATGTATACCTCTTCTGGTCCTGTTTTGATGAGCCTCTAATGCTCCAGTGATTAAATCCATGGGGTCACCAGATTCCCCTATAATATTTAAAAATAGCATAATCATAGCCTACCTTGCTTTCTTGAATGCCTACTGTATGTTCAACATTGGTGCCAAGGAAAATGTAAGAACAAACTAGGTGGTCTTTACCATCAAGTATCTTATAGTGTAATTGATGGGTCATGTCTACCACACAGAAAATGACAGTGAATGATAACTACGCAATACATAAATTATATGCAAATTTTGGGAGTAGAGAACTTACCACAGGCTTACAAGGGCATTGAGCTTCCATTGGCACTTGGAGGATGGATAAGATTTGGATGAGGCTGAATGGAATGGGAAAATTATTAATGTTTCCAAGTGAAAGGAAGGCATAAACCTTGGAAATGGATAGAGTGAGTAATGCCAGTTTCTGTGATGATGATAATAATGACTTCCATTTATTGACTGCTTTCTAGATGCTAGACATGTACTAGGAACTTTACATGTATTATTCTATTTAATCCTCAGAACAATCCCATGAAGTTGGTGCTTGTCACATTTCTATTTTACATATGAAAAATTGAGTTAAACGGAGATTAAGTAATATGTCATTAGACACATAGCTAATAACTGGGAAAATCAGGTTTTAAACTAAGATATATCTGATTCTAAAGTCCAGGTTATTAACTAGCATATTATGTCATTTTCCGAATGTGAGCATCAGAGGGTTTCAAATGAATACCTGTCATCTGCTGAGGAATTAGTCAGCATTTCTGACACTTCCCAAGTGTTTCTTGTAAATTCAATCCTCCCTCCCTCCCTCCCTTCCTTCCTCCTGAGTTGTTCTCTGTATTTTTAACAGTTAATTTTTAAATTTTTGAGATAATTCTAATAGAAGAGTTGAAAAAATAGCACAAAGTCCCACATACCCTTATGCAGCCTCTCCATATGTTAGCATTTACATAACCACAGAACATTTACTGAAACGAAGATGTGAACGTTGGTACAATACTATTAGCTAAAGTGCAGGGCTTACTTGGATTTCACCAGTTTTTTTCACTAAGATCCTTTTCCCGTTAAAAGACCCTATCCAGGACCCGACATTGCACTCAGTAGTCACGTCTTCGAATTGTCCTCTGGTCTCTGGCAATGCCCAAGTCTTTCCTTGTCTTTTAGGACCTTGACACTTTTGAAGAGTATCGGCCACTTATTTTGACTAGTGCCTCTCAGTTTGATATTTGATATCTGATATTTTATGATTAGAAGATATTATGCATTATTGGGAAGGATACCAGAGAGGTGCTGTGTCCTGGTCAGTGCTTCATATCAAGGGGTGCTTGATGACAATACATGGTTGAAACCATCCCTCAGGGCTACTAGGTTGTTTAGGCTAGTGAGGAGGTGAAAGAAGAAATGTGCCCCTGAGGAGATCAAGAGTTGGGTTGTGGTACAGGGGTTGGAAGTGGGAGGTGACGAGCTCTCCTCGCTGCATCTTATCCTCCCCAGTACCCAGCTACCACAACGTAGAACAGGACAGATTCCTCTGTCAAGTCTTCATGGTACCTGAACTCCCCTTCCTAACTCTGAAATCACTCTGAAGGGTCTAAGCTTTTGTCTGAACCTGATTCTCTGCTTCCATAGCCTGGGGATAGTGAGAGTGGAAAGAAGGGCCCTAAATGAGTAAAAAGCATTCCAAACGATGTGGTTCCTCTCTGACCTTATTCATGCTCTCAAAACACTTTTCAGCAGCATTAGATGAAGGGCTTGAAAACCTGATATACAACTTTCATTATGGTTGAGGTGGAAAGTTTATATTGAAGGCACTCATTATGTCTGGGCATAACAGGATATTGCAGTAGACTCACTCTTCTCACAAGAGCCTTTGAATTTTACACATAATCTAGGCAGAAAATTACAACCAGATCAATCAATTAAAGGAACAGTACTAATCCCTTCCTTAATCACTGATTTTGGTGGATATTTTATTTTATTCGGGAGGCAAATAAGGCTTGAGTGTGAATAAATATGAAAGGACTGTGAGTATACAGACTAGTGCTCCCCTTTGAACACAGTGATTTCCTGGTTACCTGATCTGAAATGAACTATAAGTCAGTGGCATCAGAGACAGTAATTCAGGGCACCATGTTTTGCCTACAAATCATAAATATTTGAACATTTACATTACTGTTTCTGAATGGGTGGATTAAATGGCTGTGAAATATTAACCCATGTTCTTTTGGGTATGATTGAAATATTACATTCAATCTTTACCCCCCCAGGGAAAAAACCCTCATAAATCCCCATGTTCTATGAAATGTTAAAAAATTCTCATGTCAATGTTTTGCTTCATTTAACTGGTGCCAAGTCTGTGACAGGACATGGCAACCATGTTGCAGTTCAGAATTTAAGATTTCCATTCTGTTCTTGGGAAGAACAGTACACAAAGACACCCTACTTTTTCTCCTTTCTCTAAAAGTTGTTTCTTAATTGAAATTTATCAATTCAAAAGCAGAGCTGGAAAACTCAAGAGTTGTTTTTGTGTTTTATCTTTGAAAGGGAAGGTTGTTTTTGTAATGTGTTGTATGTTTTGTAAGCGTGTTGTTGTAGGTATTAAGAGAGATTAAAGCAAGATTCATTGCTTGAGCTTCCAAGATCAGGAACTCCTTACTTATCTAGGGACCATGGACTGACATTCTAGTTTACACAGGTCATATTAATCTTATCTATAAAAAAATATATAGTTCTTAGCAGGTGGTTTTTTAAAATAGAAAATAATAAGCATTTCATCATCATAAAATTTTATTATTATTACTGGATAAATAATACAAACCATAGACAACTATATACTTTTTTTTCACCCTGGATAATACATTTGCTAACTTCCCAACTAATATGCTGCTATTGTCACATATTTTAATTCTATGTGTGTTTTCAATCTCACCAGACATTATAATAATTTTATGCAGTCAATATTTATTAATGAACCAATATTGATACATTATTATTACCTAAAATTTGTTCAGATTCCCTTAGTTTTGATCCCATCCAGGATCCCATATTACATGTATTTGTCTTATGTCCTTAAGTGCCTCATGGCTGATGTTTTTCTCATGATTAAGCTAGAGTTGTGGGCTTTGGGAGGAAAAAACCACAGAGGTCAGATGCCATTTTTTCACACCATCAGCAGGACTTACCACTTTTTTTTTTTTTTTTTTTGAGGATATGTTTTTTAGTGATTTTCAAGAGAGAGGAAGGGAGAGAGAGAGAGAGAAAGAGAAAAATCAATCAGTTGCCTCTCCTATGGGCCGGCCTGGGGATCGAACCTACAACTTTTTGGTGTATGGGACGATGCTCCAACCAACTTATCCACCCAGCCACGGCAGGACTCACCATATATATTTTTTTTATCCTCACCCGAGGACATTTTTGCATTTATCTTCAGATAGAGTGGGAAGGAGAGATGGAGGAAGAGAGAGAGAGAAACATCGATGTGAGAGAGACACACTGAGTGGTTGCCACCCACACCACCCCAACCAGGGCCGGGGACAAACTGCAACTGAGGTACGTGCCCTTAGCAGGAACTGAACCCAGGATTCTCTGGTCCGCGGGCCGACACTTCAACCTCTGAGCCAAACTGGCCAGGGCAGGACTCATCACTTTTGATGTTAACCTTGATCATTTGACTGAGGTAGTGGTTGCCAGGTTTCTCTACTATTACTCCTTTTTCCCCTTTCCACACTGTACTGTTTGGAAAGAAGTCCACACTATGCACAGTCCACACTATGGAGTGGGAGTTATGCTTCTCTTTAAGGGCAGAATATCTACCTAAATTATTTGGCATTATTCTGCATTGGAGTTTTGTCTCTTCTTTCCCATTTATTTTGTTATTCAATCATTTATTTATGTTGTGGACATTTATTTTATGCTTTGAGTTATAATGCAATTTATTTTGATGCTGAAGTTGTTCCAGCTTTGGCCATTAGGAACTCTTTCAGTTGGCTCCTTGTGTTCCTTTGATATAACACCATCCTTCTGGGTTTGTTGCTTTGTCCTTTATTTTTAAGCACCTCATTATTTTCTAGTACTACAAGTTCCTCCTCCAGACTTATATTGAATATTTTCTGCTCCAGTCTTAGGATCAATAATTTCTCAGAGGAGCCCTGTTTTCTTTTATTGAATAATGTTATTAGAAATCAAGATCTGGGAGTCAAGTATGCTCATTGCTACTGCAGTGACATTGCTTCTAGTCTCTCTCATCTGACAGAGCAAGAACAGACATGTGTATACTAACCTGTGTATATGTATGTATCTATAAAGACTCTACAGTATATGTATAAATATCATAGTTAGTGTAACCATCTGTTTCTATTTTAAGCTAAATATGAGTTCATACTAGTGTCTCTAATCTGATAACACATGGATTTTCTAGCTTCCTCCCCTTGCTTATCTGTAAACTCCCTCTCCAACCATGAGAAAACGGTTCCAACTGTCTGCATTTATTTACTTAATTGTTCATTTTCAGTGTGCATGTATAACAAATTCAGAATTGTTAACCTGTGTCCTGTGGGACCCAACTTTACGAACCAGAGAACAGTGCTTATGTATGGTTTCTTTTGCTTTCAGTCTTACAGACTCCATTCATTTCCACAGTTACTTAGGCCAGCACCTTTTCCCTCCACCCTCTTCTGTGTGTGTGTGTGTGTGTGTGTGTGTGTGTGTGTGTGTGTACATTTGCAAAATTATGTGAATTTTTTGTTTCTTCTCTGTTTAAAAAAATCCTTTAGTCATGTTTTATTCTGGGTATTTTTTTCAGACCTATGTTCCAGTTCATTAACTCTCTCTTCAACTGGGTTTATTGTACTATTAAAAATCATAGGTTTCTTCATTTTGCAAAGTATATATTTTTAGTTATGTATTTTTCAACTTGTTTTTTTAATAGTTTCCAGTTCCCTATCAAAACTTTCAGTTATGCCTATTATCTCTTTGAATGTACTAAACATACTGTGTCTCGTGACTTTGTTATTTGCATCCCATGTGAGTTTGCTAACATTGTATTTTTCCTCTTTGTTTGTGATCCCTTTGTCTTATTTCTTCTGCTGCTTGGTTGAATTTTTATTGAATTTCAGAAATTGTATTTGAAAAAATGGCAGGTAAAGTGAAGTCTAAAGATTGCCTTCCTTCAGAGAGTATGTACTTTTGCTTCTGGTAGGAAGCTAGAAATCCTGGATAACCTTAACCTAAATTCAAGGATTGAGATGGTTTGAAACAGGCCTTCTATTGTTGTAAAGATTTATTTATTTATGGTGTAGAGCTCTTTTGGAGGTACCCAAACAAAGCCATGGGGAGTTTCCAGGACTCCCCTCCCTTCCTGTACTCAGGACTCCAATTTTTGTCTTTGTAACTGAACACTCTCAAAATCTCTGCTCAGCTTCTCAGTCATCTCTTCTGAGATTGACTAGTGCCCAATGAATTCTGTAAAAAGAGGTGGCTGGCTCAAATGATCCATAAGAACCTTGAGTACAGGGCACTGAGTTGTGCTTAGACAGTTTCTATATATTTCTATTTTAGTCTTCAGACTAAAAATATACATAAGAAACATTGAGAGCAAGTCGGGTAGTGGAGTGCTAAATTGCATTGTATAGACAGAATAGGAGAGTCCATGTTAAGTTGGTGCTTATACAGCATAAAGAATAAGGACAAAACAGGTACATAAAGGTAAAATTGGTGAGGGTTGCTGTCTAAGCCATGGAATTGGAATGATTGACTCCTCCACACCGAATTTTTACACTTTTTTTTTTTTTTATCCTCACTCAAGGACCGGGCTGGGGATCAAACCAGCGAGTATGTGCCCTTGACCAGGAATCGAACCAACAACTCTTTGGTTCGCCGGCTGACGCTCCAACTGCTGAGCCAAACCAACCAGGGCCAGTTTTATACTTCTTTTCCTTTTTTAAAAAAATATATTTTATTAGAGAGAGAGGAAGGGAGAGAGAGAGAGAGAGAAAGAGAAACATCGATATGAAAGAGACATATTGACTGGTTGCCTCCCACACAACCCGACCAGGGCCGGGGACCCAAGCACAACTGAGGTACGTGCCCTTGACCAGAATCAAACTCATGACTCTTTGGTCCGTGGGCTGACACTCCAACCACTGAGCAAAACCGGTGAGGGCTTACTCAGTATCTTAAATGTCCTAGATGTTGGGAATTAGAGAGCAAATAAGGCGCACAATCTTTGTCCTTGTTCAGTTTAATGAGTGAGATAAAAAAATAACCAAAGAATCAGACTAATGTGAATTCACAACTAGGACTGATACTTTGAAGGAGAGGACTCAGTTATTATGAGTACATAAAGAGGGGATGGAGTGTTTGACCTGTTGAGTGAAGTCAGGGAAAACATCAGTTGCTGTGGGATTTGAAGTATAGGAGTTATCACGATACACCAAGGAGGAGGTAAGAATATTCCAGGCCAAATGACTACCATCTGCAAAAGTCCTACTGTGAGAGGAAGAATGCCATGTGCAAAGACCTTAAAGACTCTAGAATGGCCCTGGCCGGTTTGGCTCAGCGGTTAGAGCGTCAGCCCGCAGACCAAAGGGGCCTGGGTTCAGTTCCCACTAAGGGCAGGTACCTCGGCTGCAGTTTGTCCCTGGTCCCTGTTGGGGTCGTGTGGGTGGCAACCAGTCTATGTGTCTCTCTCACATCGATGTTTCTCTCTCTCCCTCCTTCTCTCCCTCCTGCTGTATCTGAAGATAAATGCAGAAAAATATCCTCGTGTGAGGATTAAAACAAAACAAAACAGAACAAAAAAACAACAACAAAAAAGAAGTCTAGAACGCACCTCGCCGGTGTGGCTCAGTGGTTGAGTATCCACCCATGCACCAAGAGGTTGCTGGTTCAATTCCCAGTCAGGACAAATGCCCAGTGTGGGGCATGCAGGAGGTGGCCAATCGATGTTCTCTCTCATTGATGTCTCTATCTCTCTCTTCCTCTCCCTTCCTCTCTCTCTAAAATCAATAAAGAAAAAAAATAAATTAGAAAAAAAAGAAGAAGTCTAGAATGCCTGGAAGGCAGGGAGCAAAGAGGAAGTGGGACATTGGATGGGTTGAGAGACACACAGGGCCCACACTTTGTGGCCATGGTCAAGATTCTGGCCTTCATCCCACAGACAATGGGGAAGTCATTGAAGGGAAATGATATAAAGATGAGGATACTGTATCCAGAAGATCAGGTGATATTTGGGCAGAGCTGTCTTCTTCAGGCTTTGTCTCAGCTAGTTGAATCTTCCATTTCCTATCATTATGTTTACAGAGAAGAGTAATTTAATGTTAATTTTTCACAACAAAGAGGGTTTTGTAAGTTTATTCCTAGGAGTGCAGTATCAAAAAGACACTGAATATAATTTCAGATATCATTAAGAAACCATCAGACTATGTCCATTTACTCAATGAATAAATAGTGGCTATTTTGCAGAAGTCTTTTAGATAAAAACAAGCCAACTTTGGCTATGAGTTATATTTATGAAGTATTCATTTAAAAAACAAAATGTTGTTATATCCAAACAATCAAATTCCTACCTGTACCAGAGATTGTGTGATCAGTCAGATTGCAGCCCTCTGTTACATCCTCAGAAAGTCCTTTTGTAATCATTGTAGTCATTACCATTATCTTTTCAACCTCTGCCATTGTTCATTCATTTATTTACACATTCATTGTCTCCCCCCTCCCTCCCCACAAGGTATCTTATCTGAAGAGTTTGTCACTGTGTTCTCAGCACCTAACACAGTGTCTGGTACATGTTAGGCACTTAGTAAATATTTGTTAAATAATTGGATAGAGGTAGGAAGAAAAGGATGAGGTGGGGAGAGAAATCCTTATTCTCTCTTACAATGAAATAGGTTTTAATATTGGCTACAATTTTGCTTCCATTGATGAGTACATTTATGTTGTAGACCTTACAAATTACAAAGTATTTCATGTGGGATTTTATATTAACAATACAAAATCTATAGGTCAGACCATTCCCATTTTACATATGAAAATGAGGCTCATAGGGACCAGGTTACTTCCTTGTACTTACTCTGCTTTTAAGCGACAGTCTGAACTGGCCTTTGTGGACCCTGAGAAAGAAGACACCTATCAAGAAAGGCTCCTGGTGGCTTAACTGGGCTCAAATTAAAACACACACACACACACACACACACACACACACACACACACACACACACACACACACACAAAACCCCATAAAAACAAAAACAAAGAAACTCGAGCTTAGCAGCCATTTCTACACAGGGCCTTCTCCTGCAGACTGTACTTCTGAAAGAAGCTAGCCCTGAACTGCCTGCCTCCACTGTGTTTCTGCCATCTGAGCCAGCCTTTATAAAATAGTTCGTGGAATCCTATTTCAACCAATAGGATGGAGAATTTCCCCATCCATGGGAGTCACACAGCTATTTCCCCATCAGCTTCCTCACTGATCAGAGTGGCTCCATTCTGACCAACCAGAACAGCGCCTTTTGGACCCATCAAACTGCAAGCATTTGGAGTCATCATTTGCATGAGGATGGACAAAACAGGGGCTGGGGTGGGGACTTCTGTCTATATAAGTCGGCTCCCCTCTGGCTCTGAGAGTGCGCTTTCCCTTTCTATCTAAGGCTGAAGACTGCATTTCCCAGGCTGGAGTTAAACACTGAAGATGTCTCAGAGCAGACTGGAGCAGCGCAGCACATGGGCAGAGCCGACAAGACCAGACCAGCATGGATGAGAGCTGCCTAGCCAGAGAAGTGGCCTGGCCTCAGGACCTCTTGCCCCCGGGCCTCCTGGCCCTTGGACTGCCTAGCAACAGTGTTGTTTTCACAACCACACAGTCACAGTTGAGCTGTTTGCACAGAATAAAGTTTCCTTCTTTTTTGCATCCAAAATTGGGGATTCCTGTTGGTGTTGAATTTACTTCAACAGCCTTCTGTTGACATTCCGTGGTGATGAGGACGGGACACTACAGCAACCACCTGATGTCCTGACACCGTTCGGAAACCAACCCATCTGGCATCTGCACATGCTCCTTATGTTCAAGTTGTCTTCCCAAAGGCGCCTGACGACCTTGGGTAAGTCCTCTCAGATCTAGGATCTCCCTCGCTTACAATTGAAATCTCAGAGACTTTATTCATTCAGGTAGGGGAACCTCATCTGGTGACCACATGTTTGGACTGAGAAGGGCCCCTCCATACAATTCAGGTTTGGAGCCTAGGAGAAGGATTTCTCAGTCACATTTGGCACCAGGGAGGGCCTTATCCATAAGGTTTGTGAGGATGCTCGCACTAATGGGCACTCGAAGACAGGGTGCAAAATGACTAACCCATGCTCTAAACGTTTACATGCTAATTAGCCACTGCTTGGGACTTTGGCTGATTACATGTACCAGTTATGGCCCAGAGAATTACAATCGGCTAGGCCTCTGGACAAAGATCACACAGAATGATCTCAAGTTTTGTTGGCCAAGATGGGGTTCCTTTCCAACCCCAAAGCTTGTCTATTTGTGTGCTCAATTAGAAGAAGGAAACTACTGTACCTCCCAGAAACCGTGAGAAACTTTTTTTTCTTTTAAATGGATACCTTGAGAGCTGTAAATAAAATCAAGAGGCTACTGTCGCTTCCCTTAGGAAAAAGATAATTCTAAGTTGGGCAAATGCCTTGATAAATTAAGAAGGAAACTGGCATTCTCAAAACTAGAACAGAAGAGGGTTCGTTGGAAAACTTTTCCTCTGACGCTTGAGTTTATGACTCGAAAACCAGGTTTACTAAAAAAAAAACCTTGATTCCCTCACTTTTCAGTCCTCCCTCCTCCACCTTGCCTACCATCCTGCCCTCTGCCTATTTTTCCTTTATTTATATGTTTATTTATTTATTTTATTAATTAATTTATTTTTGTTAAAGATGTTTCTCCTTATTTCTGTATTGACAGCCTCCTCCCACCCCCACCCAACCGGCATTGTTGTCTATGTCCATTGGTTATGCTTATATGCATAAGGTCTTTGGTTTATCTCTTCCCTCCCTCTCCCCTGCCCCCTTCCTCTGAGATCTGTCAGTCTGTTCCCTACTTCTATGTCTCTAGGTCTATTTTGTTCATCCGCTTATTTTGTTCATTATGTTCCACAAATAAGTGAGATCATGTGATATTTGTCTTTCTCTGATTGGCTTATTTCACTTAGCATAATACTCTCCAGGTCCCTCCATGTTGTCTCAAATGATAAGAGATCTTTCTTTCTTACAGCTGCCTAGTGTTGCATTGTGTATATGTACCACAGCTTTTTTTATCCACTCATCTACTGATGGATGCTTGGGCTGTTTCCAGATCTTAGCAATTGTAAATAATGCTGCTATGAACATAGGGGTACATAAATTTTTTCTGATTGGTGTTTCAGGTTTCTTAGGATATATTCCTGGAAGTGGGATCACTGGGTCAAATGGCAGTTCCATTTTTAATTTTTTGAGGAAACACCATATTGTTTTCCTTAGTGGCTGCACCAGTCTGCATTCCCACCAGCAGTGTACTAGAGTCCCCTTTTCTCCACACCTTAGTCAGCACTTGTTGTTTGATGATTTGTTGATGGCAGCTATTCTGGCAGGTATGTGGTGATATCTCATAGTCATTTTACTTTGCATCTCTCTGATGATGAATGACGAGCATTTTTTCTTATGTCTCTTGGCCAGTTGTATGTCCTGTTTGGACAGGTGTCCATTTAGGTCCTCTGCCCATTTTTATTGGATTATTTGTCTTCCTTTTGTTGAGTTGTATGAGTACTCTATATATTTTGGAAATTAACCCCTTATCTGATGTATAGTTGGCAATTATGCTCTCCCATATAGTGGGTTCCCTTTCCATTTTGATGATTGTTTCTTTTGCTGTGCAGAAGCATTTTAGTTTGATGTAGTTCCATTTATTAAATTTTTCCTTATATTCTCTTGCCTTAGGTGATGTATCAGTGAAAATTCTGCTGCGTGTGATGTCTGAAATTTTGTTGCCTACATTTTCTTCTAGGATTTTTATGGATTCACGTGTCACATTTAAGTCTTTTATCCATTTTGAGTTTATTCGTGTGTATGGTGTAAGTTGGTGGTCTAGTTTCATTTTTTTGCAGGTAGCTCTCCAATTTTCCCAACATCATTTATTAAAGAGGCTGTCTTTACTCCATTGGATGCTCTTGGCACCTTTTGCAAATATTAATTGAGCATGTTTTGGGTCTATTTCTGGGTTCTCTGTTCTGTTCCTTTGATCTATATGCCTGTTTTTGTGCCAGTACCAGGGTGTTTTGATTACAGTGGCTTTATAGTATAACCTGATATCCAGTATTATGATCCCTCCTACTTTGTTCTTCTTTTTCAAGATTGCTGTGGCTATTTGGGGTCTTTTGGAGTATTTGTTCTACTTCCATGAAATATGTCATTGGTATTTTAATGGGGATTGCATTGAATCTATAGATTGCTTTGGGTAGTATGGACATTTTAATGATGTTAATTCTTCCAATCCATGAACAAAGTATATACTTTCAGTTTTTTGTATCTTCCTCTATTTCTTTTTGCAATATCCTGTAGTTTTCTGTGAATAGGTCCTTTACTTCTTTGGTTAAGTTTATTCCTAGGTATCTTAATTTTTTTTTTGCTGCAATGGTAAATGGGATTGTTTTCTTTAGTTTCTCTTTCTGTGATTCCTTATTGGTGTATAAGAATGCCATCGATTTCTTGATGTTAATTTTGTATCCTGCTACTTTGCCAATTTCATTTATTAACTCATGTAGATTTTTGATGGAGTCTTTAGGGTTTTCTGTGTGCAATATCATGTCATCTGCAAACAATAACAGTTTCTCTTCCTTTTTTCCAATTTGAATCCCTTTTATTTTTCCTTCTTGTCTAATTGCTGTGGCTACAACTTCCAGTACTATGTTAAATAAGAGTGGCGAAAGTGGGCATCCCTGTCTTGTTTTCGTTCCTTTTTTTAATCCTTACCCGAGGACATTTTTGCATCCATCTTCAGATAGAGTGGGAGGGAGAAAGGGAGGAAGAGAGAGAGAGAAACATCGATATGAGAGAGACACATCAAATGGCTGCCAACCACACGACCCCAACTGGGACCGGGGACAAACCGCAACCAAGGTATGTGCCCTGAGTGGAAACTGAACCTGGGTCTCTCCGGACCAGGGTCAGTGCTCTAACTGCTGAGCCAAACCAGCCAGGGCTTGTTCTCATTCTTAAGATAAATGCTTTCAGTTTTGCTCATTGAGTGTGATGTTGACTGTAGGTTTTCCATATATGACCTTTATTATGTCAAGATATGATCCCTCTATTCCCACATTGCTGAGCATTTTTATCAGAAATGGATGTTGGATTTTGTCGAATGCTTTTTCAGCATCTATTGATATGATCATTTTCTTTTTTTTTTATCCTCACCCAAGGACATTTTTGCATTTATTTTCAGATAGAGCAGGAGGGAGAAAGGGAGGAAGAGAGAGAGAGAAACATCAATGTGAGGGAGACACATCGAGTAGTTGCCACCCGCACGACCCCAGGACTAACCGCACTGAGGTATGTATGCTTAGCAGGAACTGAACCTGGGACTCTCTGATTCGTGGACCAACACTCTAACCGCTGAGCCAAACTGGCCCGGGCTGGTTTTTATCTTTCATTTTGTTTATGTGGTGAATCACATTTATTGATTTGCGAATATTGTACCATCCTTGCATCCCTGAGATGAATCCCATTTGGTCATGGTGAATACGTATTGCTGGATCTGATTTGCTAATATTTTGTTAAAGGATTTTGGCATCTATGTTTATCAGGGATATTGGCCTGTAGTTTCCCTTCTTTGTAGTGTCTTTATCTGGTTTTGGAATTAGAATTATGCTGGCCTCATAAAATGAGTTTGGAAGTCTTCCTTCTTCTTGGATTTTTTGGAATAGTTTGAGGAGAATGGGTGTTAGTTCTTTGAATGCTTGATAAAACTCCCCTGTGAAACAGTCTGGGCCTGGGCTTTTGTTTGCTGGGAGTTTCTTGATTATATCTTCGATTTCCTTAGTTGTTATTGGTCTATTCAAGTTTTCTATCTCTTCCTGGTTCAGTTTTGGGAGACTGATTCTAGAAATTTGTCCATTTTGCCTAGATTGTCCAATTTGTTGGCCTATTATTGTTCATAGTATTCTTTAATGATTTTTTGTATTTCTGTGGTGTCAATTGTTACTTCTCCTCTTTATTTGAGTCCTTTCTCTTTGTTTCTTGGTGAGTCTGGCTAAGGGTCCATCAATCTTGTTTATTTTTTCAAAGAACCACCTCTTTGTTTCATTGATCTTTTAATTGTTTTTTTTTTTTTTTTTTTAGTCCCTATGTTATTTATTTCTGCTCTGACCTTTACTATTTCTTACCTTCTACTTGCTCTGGGTTTTTCTTTTTGTTTACTTTCTAGTTCATTAAGTTGTAGGGTTAGATAGTCAATTAGGAATTTTTCTTTTTTCTTGAGGTAGGCCTGTAGTGCTATGAACGTCCCTCTCAGGACTGCTTTTGCTGCATCTCATAGATTTTGTGTTGTTTTGTGTTCATTTTCATTGGTTTCCAGGAATTTTTAAAATTCTTCCTTGATCTCCTTGATAACCCATTCATTATTTAATAACATGCTATTTAGCCTTCATGTGTTTCAATGTTTTTGAGTATTTTTATTGTAATTGATTTCTAGTTTCATGCCATTGTGATCTGAGAAGATGCTTGATATGATTTCAATCTTCTTGAACTTGTAGAGACTTGGTTTGTGTCCTAACATGTGGTCTATTTTTGTGAATATCCCATGTGCACTTGAGAAGAATGTGAATTCTGCAGTTTTGGGGTATAATTCTTTGTAGATATCTATTAAATGCATTTGATCTAGTGCATCATTTAGAGTCTCTGTTTCCTTGTTAATTTTTTTGTCTAGAGCAGTGGTTCTCAACCTTCCTAATGCTGCGACCCTTTAATACAGTTCCTCATGTTGTATGTGGGCGTATCTGCATGTGGGCAGACCCACCTGGAGACAGATAGAGGAGTGGTGTCTCGGTTCCTCAGACCATCAGAAATATGTGTTTTCCAATGTTCTTAGGCGACCCCTGTGAAAGGGTCGTTTGACTCCAAAAGGGGTCGCGACCCACAGGTTGAGAACTGCTGGTCTAGAGGATCTACCCAGAGATGTCAACGGGGTGTTGAATTCCCGTGCTATGATTGTACTGCTGTTGATTTCTCCTTTGAAGTACTCCAGAAGTTTTTAAATGTATTTTGGTGCTCCTATATGGGGTGCATATATGTTTATTAAGGTTATATCCTCCTGTTGGATAGATTCTTTCAAACTTATGTAGTGGCCTTTTTGGTCTCTAGTTATGGCCTTCATTTCGAAGTCTATTTTATCAGATATGAGTATTGTTACCCCAACTTTTTTTTTTCCGTTTGCTTGAAAGATTTTTTCCATACCTTCACTTTCAACCTATGTGAGTCTTTTATTGTGAGGTTGGTCTCTTGTAAACAACATATATATGAGTCATGCTTTCTTATCCATTCAGCTACTCTGTGTCTTTTGAATGGAGCATTTAATCCATTTATATTTAAGGTTATTATTGATATGTACTTATTTATAGCCATTTTTGTTTATTATGGTTATGTTTCTCTTCCTATTTCTTCTGCTTATTACAGCATTCCTTTTAACATTTCTTGCAGTGCTAGTTTGGTTTTAATATATTCCCTTAGCCTTTTCTTTTTTTTGCCTGGGAAACTCTTTATTTCACCTTCTATTTTGAAGATAACCTTGCTAGATAGAGTAGTCTTGGACTCAGATCCTTATTTTTCATTACTTTGATCACTTCATGCCATTCCCTTTTGGCTGGTAGTGTTTTTGTTGAGAAGTCAGCTGATAGCCTCATGGGGCTTCCTTTGTAGATAACCTGTTGCTTATCTTTTGCTGCCTTTAGAATTCTCTCTTTGTCTTTAGTTTTAGGAATCTTATTTATTATGTGTCTTGGTGTGGGCTTCTTTGGGTTCTTCTTACTTAGGGCTCTCTGTACTTCTTGAACTTTTATGCCTTTTTCCTCTACCAAGTTAGGGAAGTTTTCTGTCACTATTTCTTCAAATATATTCTCTAACCCTTGCTCATTTTCTTCTTCTTCTGGAACTCCAGTGATGCATATGTTGTTACATTTTATGTTGTCCCACAGTTCTCTTAAGCTATCTTTCTGTTTTTTTAAATTGTTTTTTCTTGTTGGTTCTCTGATTGGGGATTTTTTTCTACCCGGTCCTTTCATTCACTGATCCGATTCTCAGCTTCCTCTACTCTGCTTGTTATTCTTTCCAATGTGTTCTTTATTTTTGCTATGTCATTCTTCATTTCTGCTTGGTGGTTTTTCATTTCCCATCGGTTAATTTTCAATGTTTCTATATCTTGACTCATGTTGTTGAGCTTCCTCATAATCATTACTCTGAACTATGCCTCTGATACCTTGCTCAATTCCATTTCATTTATCTCATCTCTGTAGAATTCTCTTGTTCTTTCATTTGGGATTTCTTTCTTTGTTTCACCATTTTGGCTGTCTCAGTGGGTTTTGGAGCCTGCCAAATTTTCCCTGTGGGTGCTGGTGTTCCACTGATTGTGGTTCCCTCTACTGGATTTGGATGAGTATGGGAGGACCCATGTTAAACACCACTGTCAAGTCTTACTTTCCTGGGTTAATTTGCAAGCCAAGCAAAGTTTCAGTTGTCCTCTAGCTTTTGCCTGCAGGCTATTATTCCCAGTTACTTGATGAGCCTTGGGTTGTAGCCCAGCTGAATGAAAATTCCCTCAGGTATATAGGGTAAGAGGATTTCCAGTGGGTGGGGGAGTTGCTTACTGGCAGTCTCTAGCTGTTAATGAGCCTCAATTTGCATTTCTCTGGCCCAGCCTGGTGGTGTTAAATTCCTGAGGGAGGGGCTGTTGCTTCTCCCTGGGGCTCCGGGAAGGGGCTCTTTGAGCAAGATGACTACTGTCCCATGAGGGAGTGATTCAGCACAAAACTCCCAGTGTCCTCCCCTCCAGCTCTCTTCTGAGCCAGGAGCCCCAGACTCTCTCCACACAGTTCCAGTCCAGTCTGCCTTCCCTCTTCTGGAGCCCAAGTTGAGTGGCTGTAGTTGATTTAGTGCTCTGGCCCTTCAGGGAACTGATGGCTCACAGCTAAAGCAGCCCTCAGCTGCTGTATGTGGGCTCCCCGTATGCCTTCCCATGCCTCCCCAGTTCCTACCAGGCTCAATTTGTTGTCCTCTTCCTGTCCCTATTTATAAGTGTTCTTTCCAGCTGCTTTTCTGTTGTTTTTTCCCAATGATTTGTCTTTATTTTAGTTGGAATTCCAGTTTGGTCTTGAGAGACAGTCTGTGTAGCTTCCATTCACTCCTCCACCATTTTTCCTCAGTCTCTACCTATTTTTCTTTCTCGAATCTTTGTCTGTAGATGGGCAGCAGCCATCTGATGCTCAGGCTGCATCTCTGGAGCCATGTTTCCATCTCCCCCAGGAAACTGTCCCTCTTAAGACTCAGGCCTCTGGGGCCACTCTCTTTCTTGTGAACACCTCCTTTCTAATTTCTGTGTGTTTGTTGATAATCCCACCTTAAGGAGAAACTTTAAAAAAGAGAATCTCAAACCTCTCAGAGATAATGGAATGCATTCTTTTATTTAAAAAAACAAAAACCACAACTTTAAAGGAATTCTTACAGCATGCAAAGACTGACCATCTGAGCGAAACCTCAACCTAGTCCAGCTGCCAGAAAATATATTTGGATGTATAATTGTTCTTTTGGGTTTTGTATTTTGCTGTCTATGTGTGTCTATGTCTGTCTGTTATAGGTATACATAGTATATTACCATTGCTAGATGGTACTGCCAAGAATGATTTGCAAATTCAAATTTAGATTGTCAAAGGGCTCTATTCGATTGGCTTGAAACAAACAAGTGCTCATACAAATTGGAGAAATAACAGAAACTAGCACACTTGCTTTTAAAGTGCACATGATCTAGGATTGATCTTTAGTAAATAAAAACTAGCTTGAGGATGTTGGTTTAATTCAGGGCCTGCGGTTGCCCACTACTCACTAGCTTTGGACCTAACAGACCAGATGGGAAACCAGGGTTGTAAGTTGGAAGGGCACAAGATGCCTCAGATGATCCAGACATTTGTGATAAAGCCCGATTAAGATATTAGGGTGATTGAAAATGACTGCACATAGAGGATAAGATGTGTGCTTGGCACAAGAACTTACGAATAACAGAAACACATTGTTACTGAAGGAAAGTAAAGTAATCTTGTCTTAAAGAAAGGATGTTCTAAAATCCAAAAGGAAAAAGATAGAACAAAAGATAAAAGGTTTATGAAAGTTTCAGGAAGTTTGTGTATGTTGCAGAAGGTTCATGGAAAGTCTTGAAAAAGAAATGTTAAGTATGGTCAAACTAAGGTTGGAATGGATTCATTTAAGTGTAAGTACACTGATCCATAATTGGACTTTGGTTTCTCTCTCTCTGTCAGATGGACAAAAGTTTTCTTTTCTGTACTGTTGGTATGCTCCTAACAGGAAACTATGAAGGGAGAGTAAACATGCACTCTGCATCTCAGGTCTTTGATTGCTTAGGTAAACCAAACCTTAACATTTAAAGAGCTGAATTTTACTTCTGACCATTTAACTTTCTGTAGTGCTTTGTGAAGTTTTTTTAAGTGAATGACTAAATACATAACTAAAATAAAAGAATCTCTCTTTACAAAATGGGGAAATAAAACTAATTAGGCCTATTTGATGTTTGGAAAGTGGATTTCAATCCAATGACCCCCACTCAAGGATAAAAATGTGTTAATGAGGATCCATATGTATTCTCTTTGGGTAGAGCTATAGCCATAGCAGTTACTAAAATACATCTAGAAAGGATTTTTGATGCTTGGAAAATCCCCACAGAGTCCCATAGGGATCAGAGAACCTGTTTCACGAGACAAAGTCTCCACCAGGTAAGCACAGCTTGGCTGATACTGTAGCATTTCCATTGTGCTTATCATCCTCTGGCCTCTGGTTTTATAGAACAAATTGACAGTAGGTGAAGTTCAATTGTAAAACTTGTTGAATCTTCTCATCTGCCTTGGCCTAAAGTCTTTCCCGTGGCATTGCTTAACTTAAGAGCAATTCCTTTTGGTATACATTGATTGTCCCCTTCTGAAATTGTTACTGGAAGGCCTATCCTGTGAGGTTAGATCAGGGAATGCGCGAACTTGCCTTATTAAGGAGACCTTTTAACTCATTGCTAAGAACTTATAAAGGCTCTTGAAATTAATGCAAGCTCATAGGGCAGTCTTTTCACAGTGCACATCTGGGAGACAAAGACACCGAGCATCATGGCCTAAAACCTGGATACATGGTCCACCAAAAAAACATCTCCACAAGGACTCCCTCCAGGCTCGCTGGAGTGGACCATACTGGATATTGTTAACTAATCCCTGAGTTGCAAGATTAAAAGGTACTGAGTAATGATTTTCATATCAAAAGGCCCTCAAACTTGTTCCGTATTCACCTGGTTGAACAGCCCAGCCTATAGGCGACTTCAAATTGGAGTTACCCAGAGCTTGGCTTTTGCCTTGACAGTTTTACATTAAATGTCTTATCTTTGAGTCTGCGTTTCCCTTGCGGAAAGAGATCAGAAAATGTTCTCTTTTGTTGGTATTATTTCTAAGTAACTATTGATACCATTTTTATAAATGGATAAAATTAGCTCATATCCTGGCAGCTTCTTTTGAAATGTTCTCTTTTCTCCTTTCTAAACTTATTCTAATTTCTGACTGTAACTTGTAAATATCAGTCTAGAATTGATAAAATGAGCCCTGTTTGGGTCCCAATCAGCTCAGCTACAGAGACTGTCATGCTTAGGAGCTGAGTGTCACTGATGTAAGGTACAAAGTAACAAACTAAAGTGTCCTAGAGGGAAAAGCTCACGGGCAAATCCCCCTAAAGATTCCCTTCACACAAAGCTGAGATTCTAGGAGACAAATGTTAAAGGAAAATAATTACTAGATAAAAAACTTGTATATGTGATTAAAACACTCAATGTACTGAAAGTAGGGAGCTTTCTTCAAGGATTAGTTTGAAACATAATGTGCCAGAGGCTCCCCTAAGTGTCCTCAATCCTGCCTGCTCCTTCTCTGCCTCCATAAAGGGTAGAATTTGCCCCGACATATTACCTCACTCTTTGTACCTCTGCAGAAATTCTTTCATCCAGAGATTTCAAAGTGTTTACAAATGTAAATTCACAAGCCTCATCATCACTTCTCTCCACAGAGAGGGTTCATTTAAGGAACACAGAAATTTACCTAAATGGCCTACTCAGGGTCACCTGAGAAATCGTTTGTGTCATTTGGCAATGGATATTCAAGGTGTAGAAATACCTTGCAGCCTCATTGCAGATTGAAATTCATTGCCTCCTTCGGCAAGTCCCACTGGAGGGAGGGATCTTCTCTAATTGTAAGGCAAGGCTCCTACCAGGTGGCATTTCCTCAGCCTCACCAAGCACCCACACACCTGGAAACTCAGACTTCAGCCCTCCTTTGCCTGTCTTATCTGCCCCCAAAGCTGAGTGAGGATAGAACATGACTTTTAAGATTTTTAAAATAAATCAGTTTGATTAAATAGGTGACCATTTTCTCTTTTTTTTAATCCTCACCTGAGGACATTTTTGCATTCATCTTCAGATAGAGCAGGAGGGAGAGAGGAAGGAAGAGAAAGAGAGAAACATCGATGTGAGAGAGACACATCGAGTGGCTGCCACCCACACGACCCCAACCAGGGCCGGGGACAAACTGCAACCGAGGTACGTGCCCGTAGTGGGAACCGAACCCGCGTCTCTCTGGACCATGGGCTGATGCTCTAACCGCTGAGCCAAACCGGCCAGGGCGACCATATTTTCTTTGTTGCACCAATGTTTGTTAGTCGAGTGAACACATATTTATTGAACACTTATTTTGTTGCCACTCTGTACTAGACACAGGGAACATCACAGCCGTGCTCCTCCCCTCATGGGAAGGACAGACAGTGAACAAGAATCAGCTGCCCTGTGGTCAGTGCTATGAGGACGACAAACGTGATGAGCTGGGTGAGGTGTGTACGAGTGGATGGGTCAGGGAAGCCCTCTCCAGGCAGGTGATGTCTGAACTGAGACTTGGCAATTATATCCTCCTGGACACCCTTGGATATAGGGGCTCCCACGCTGAGGTGGTCGGCCCCTCCACCTTCCAACTGGCGCAGATGTAGCTGTAAAGGTGCTGCCAAAGGAGAACACGGAAGAGTCAAGAGAAGCTGAGACTCTCAAGATGTTGAATCATCCCAACATCACCAAACTTTATGAAGTTATTACCGCCAAGGACACCACGTATTTCGTCATGGAGTACGTTGGCAGAGGTCACCTATATGATTATCTAATGAACAACGGCCCCATGATGGAGGCAGAAGCCCCAGCCATGTTCCGACAACTGACATCAGCGGTCCACTACTGCCACCAGCAGGGCATCGTGCGTAGGGACCTAAAGCCCGAAAACATCCTCCTAGATGATGACACGAACATCAAGTCAGCAGACTTCGGGCTAAGTGCTGAATTTACAGATGAGAACCTAACCACCTTCTGTGGCACACTGGCCTATATGGCCCCAGAGGCCGTGAGGTTCCAACCTCATTACGGCCCAATGGTGGACATTTGGAGTTTGGTGTCATTTTGTATATGATACTAACTAGAGAACTGCCCTTCCTAGGGAGGACTTATTTAGAAATGAGGGCATTAATAGTGACTGGTGAATATCTTGAACCATCCTATATATCTCAAGAATGTCTTACCCTTTTAAGAAAGCTAATGACTGTTAACTCCAGCCAAAGACCAACCCTGGAAGAGATCATGGAAGACCCATGGGTCAATGCAGATCAAGAGGAACTGGGGCCATGCATCGAGCCACCCTGGGGTGACCTGGACCCCCAGGTGACAGAAAAAATGAAAAACTTTGGATATGACCCACAGGAGATCCAGGAGTCTGTCATAGAAAGAAAATTAAACCGTATTATGGGGACATACATGATAATCGATACGACCAAGACCAAAATGAAGGACCGCACAATCAGGGTGACACCCTGCCCCTCCCCTGACCCAACTGCAGTGCTACCTCAAGCCTAGAGGTTCTGCCATCGGGGCAGGATTATAAAGACCCTGCTAGTCACCCAGTGAGCCCGGAAGCAAAGCTGCCCACTCTCCCACCCAGTGAGGAAGGGAAGAACAACACTCCCTCAGCCAGCTCTGAAGCAGGGACCACCAGTCCCCCACTTGGCCCAGAGTCCACGACTGCCACTCCCGGCCCAGCCCTTCAGCATGGCCCTGGGGACGCGCACACCACCCGCAGCAGCAGCTACCCCACCGGCAGCCGTGGAGCTGAAGGAGTGGCTCATGAAACCTGCCTCCAAGCTGGGCACCTGGAGGATGGGGTCCCAGCCTCTTCCCCTGGCCACAGCCCGGGCTGGCAGGGGTTGGCTAGGAGGGTCGTCGGGTTTTTCCTAAAATGCACATGCTTTAGGCCATCCACGAAGAACCACCTCAAAAGAAATAAAGTCACGCCAGTATAAGTTTTAAAACCGTGGATGGCCTAGGCAGGGCCATAGTCAAAAGATGCTGAGGAGGTCAACTTTGAAGGTGCCAGCGTCGAGGGAGGCCAACCACATAGTCAGAAGATGCTCCAGAGTCTGGGGGAAACAGAGGCTGTTCCCATCCAGGTAAGAGCAGTGCAAGAAACACGCTGTTGTGCAACATGGGAGGACTTGGTTCAGCGGACAAGAGCTGTGCAGACCGGAGAGGCATTTTCTGCTCGGGATTTACAGTAGGAGGATATCCAGCATCTCCACGGTTGTCCGAAGCGTCTGCTGAGTCCCAGCGCCTCCACGGTTGTCAGAGGCTTATGTGGAGTTTGGAGGATGGCACTGAGCCCCCTGGAGCTTGAGAGCAGAAGCTGTCCTTCCTGTGAGTCAACCCCTGGTCCCTTGCTTGGGTGAAACTTCAGGGACTGTGTTGTGGCTCCAGAGAACCTGGAGACCACCAGAGCCAAATTAAAGCCAAATAGAGAGCAAAGCTGGCCGGCCACTGATCCAGAGTTCTCAGAGATCAGCCCCGACTTTCAGCTACATTTTTATTTTATAGGGGCTTGTTTCAAACTTCAGCAACTAGCATTTCCTGATGGCCTTGGGGAGAGCAAGCAAGCAAGTACAGAAGTGGAGTCAGTTGGTCATAAGCGGAAGGGAACGGAGGTGGGAGGGAGCTGAGGAGGGAGGGAACTGCGTCAGCACACATCTATGGTCAGGGTTGTCCTGCTATTCACTCTATTTTCTCTGTTCTAAAAAATAACAAATTCGCTTAGAGGACAAATTCATTTAGAGGAGTACCAGGCCAGCAGGTACTTCCTTAGTTTGCCTCTGAGAGCTCCATAGTCGGCCTTCTGTATTATTTAATCAGGGCAAGGTGATATGAGCAGGGCAGCACAACTGGACTGTTTTTCCTGGGGCCCGTCTCCCTCCCCTGCTCTCCTTTGCTCCCATGTTTGTGGGACTTCTTACTAAAGTGTCTTTTCTCTTAAACTCTGTAATAAACTTGATGATCCAGAAAGATGTATTGATTGGATACTGTTTCCCATCCTCTGCAGAGAACTGGGGCTGTGCATCCTGTGGGCTGAGAAGCGTGTAGTGTGTAGTACTTGGGCGCTTTGATGGGAACTCCAACAGTAAGCGGTGGGGTGACACCAGGGCACAGCAGTGGGTGGAGCAGGCAGTCTCCATCCTCGTGCAGCTGATTGCCTGGGTGCTCTGTGACCTCAGCAGGAATCACCTTCCTGACCGCTTGGCTTTGCTCACCCCCTCGGTGCTGGTGTCAGTCTCAGGTGGACTTTCCCTGTATATAACTCCGACTTTTAAAGTCCTGGAGGGAGAGTGTCCAGCAGAGGGGACAGCAGAGCTCATGAAAGGAGCTCAGGTGGGATCGAACTCGGCATTTTTCAGGGGGGCCAAAGTGCAGTGAGCTGGTGTGAGGACAGCAGGAGTGTGGGTGCAGACGAAGGGCAGAGCTTGTGGGCCATGGGAAGGAGTGTGGATTTTATTCTGAGATCGGTGATCAACCCATGAAGGGCTTTAAGCAAGGAAGTAATAGGATCCGATTTATGTTTTAATACTAGTAATTTGTGGAGAAGATTCTTCCTCTGCAAACATTTTACCTGTCTCTACATATCACAAGAGTCACCAGGCAGGGCAGGTTTTCTTATAACCGCTGAGGACATATGCGTTGGAAACTCTATGTGTTTTACTCACTTTAATCCTTACCACACCAGTTCCCTGAACACCTAGAAACTCAAATTCATACAGTGTTTTAAAGGGGAAAGACCTACCTGCCTCTGTGGAGCTGTTTCATTGTTCCCAGTCACTGATTAGCTGATCGTGTTGCACTTTTTGCTGAGTCACCTGTGGTGCCCCCTTGATCATCTGCCCTCCTTCCCTGTGATCCCAAATCACATGGCATAGACTTGGAGTGACTCTCACCACTTTTGTCGTCATAAAGTGGTTTCCTTCCCCTCCTTGCCCTGATCTTTCATTCCTGAGTTCTTTGGGGGCTGGGAACTATCCTACTCACCTTTGTGTTTCCAGTCATCATCACAGAGCTGGGTCCAGAGTAGGTGCTCGGAAAATGATGGACAGGTGGGTGATGAGCCTGGTGACTACGTAGTGAATTGTCCCACATCAGGACGCAATGCACTGTAAAAAGGAATGTGATAAATGATTATGCTTGGACAACAGTATGAATTTAGACTGGGATTTTACTGGGATGTATGCTCACCTCGGTAATCATTGTAAAGCATTATGAAGAAAATTGTGAACTCTGCCATTCTGGAGATCCTTTGGAGGGCACTAGTACTCAATCCATGTGCCCGATCTGGTTCAGACCAGTAGTTCCCAAAGCTTGGAAGACATAGTAGCATAGGAAATGTTAGTAAGTAGCAAGGTCATCGAGATGAAGTATATAGATTCACACAAGTCTACTTTAGCATTTTTAATTGTCACAAAGGAAACTTTCAGTTTGATGCTAGGTTATCTTTAACCCTCTCAAACTCCTGCTAATTTTCCTTTTGTCTAAAATATTTTTTTATTGATTTTTAGAGAGCAAGAAAGGGAGAGAGAGAAAAAAATCAATGTGACAGCAAAACATTGATTGGCTGTCTCATCCACGCCTCTACCAGGGATCTAGCTGGAAACCGGGCATGTTCCCTGACCAGGAATCAAACTGGCAACTTTTTGGTGCAGGGAAGATGCCCAACCAGTTGAGCCACACTGGCCAGGGCTAATCTTCCTTTTTAAATGAAAAGTGAACAAATCTCAGGATCTGAACCTTGAATAACAAATGGTACTGGGCTGGAATTTAATATTATGTTAGTTATACATATATTACTTTTGTTTATATCTACAGTCTTTTTCTCATCATAAAGATTATGGGTGCTTATTGTTGGAATATGACCCTGGGAAATACATAATGGCATAAAGATATTTAAAACACAGAATCACACAGTTTAGGGAAAATCACATTTATTATGTTGTTTACATTGGAGTGGAAAAGTGAATGTAATTAATGATGATGCTGGGACAAGTATGAAGTTGGACTGGGATTTTACGGGGATGTATGGTCACCTCGATAATCACTGTAAGCATTGTGGACAAAATTGTGAACTCTGCCATTCTGGAGATGTTCCAGCGGGCACTAGTACTCACTGCTGCAGCTGGTTGATGATCCCCAAAGCATGGGGGACACAGTAACAGGGGCATTCTAACTGTTACAAAGAGAAACTCTCACTTGGTGCTCGGTTATCTTTAACCCCCTCCAGCTCCCACTGATCTTCCTTTATTAAAAAAAAATATAGCCCTGGCTGGTTTGGCTCAGCGGTTAGAGCGTCCGCCTGGGGTCCAGAGAGACTGGGTTCGGTTCCCGCTAAGGGCACGTACCTCGGTTGCGATTTGTCCCTGGCCCTGGTTGGTCATGCGGGTGGCAGCCACTCGATGTGTCCCTTTCACGTCGATGTTTCTCTCTCTCTCCCTCCCACTCTATCTGAACAAAAAATGAAAAAATGTCCTCGGGTGAGGATAAAAAATATATTTATTTATTTATTTATTTATTTTAGAGAGAGGAAGGGAGAGGGAGAGAGAGATAGAAACATCGATGAGAGAGAACATCGACTGGCTGCCTCCTGCATGCCCCACACTGGGGATCAGGCCCACAACCTGGGCATGTGCCCTGACCAGGAATCAAACTGGTGACCTCTTGGTGCATGGGTCGGTCGGTGCTCAACCCCTGAGCCACACCAGCTGGGCTTCCTTTTTATTTTTATTATTTTTTGATTCATCACTTGAGGATACTTTTTTTTTTTTTTTTTAATTTATCATCAGATAGAGAGGGAGGGAGGGAGGGAGCGAGAGAGGGAGAGAGAAAGAGAAACATCGATATGATAGAGGCACATTGACTGGTTGCCTCCTGCATGACCAGACCAGGGCCGGGGACGAACCGAAATTGAGGTACATGCCCTTGACCAGAATTGAACCTGCGACTGATTGGTCCACGGACCAACGCTCTAACCGCTGAGCCAAACCAGCCAGGGCCGACATTCCTTTTTAAATGAAAAACGAACAAACCTCCCTGGCCGGTTTGGCTCAGCGGTTAGAGCATCGGCCTGCGGTCCAGAGAGACCCGGGTTCGGTTCCCGCTAAGGGCATGTACTTCGGTTGCAGTTTGTCCCCGGCCCTGATTGGTCGTGCGGGTGGCAGCCACTTGATGTGTCCCTTTCATGTCGATTTTTCTCTCTCTCCCTCCCACTCTATCTGGACAAAAAATGAAAAAATGTCCTCGGGTGAGGATAAAAAAACAAAACAAAACAAAAAAAAACAACGAACAAAGCTCAGGATCTTTGCATAAGTAATGGTATTTGGCTGGAACTTAATATTATTTTCTTATATATATTTTATGCTTTCCTTTTCTTCATGGCAAATTATGGTCATTGTCCAGGTAAGACTGGGATATAGAATGCTATTCTTATTTAATCTTTTGAAGTAAAAATGATGAGATTTAAAATATATATAATAAAGGTCATACACAGATTTTTGGCAAAAGAGCATGAAGTTGATGTACAAATGACTAGTTTGGGAAACTAGATCACATGATTCCCAGCGTGTTTCTAAGCCTTGAAGGCCCACATTATGAAATTAAAGTAATTCAGGAAAATAAATGTCATGAGTATATATCAGCTTTATTTATTTTTTAAATATTTTTCTCATCATAAAGATTATGTATGCGTATTATTAGAATATGATCCTGCCCTGGTCGGTTTGGCTCAGCGGTTCCAGTGTCGGCCCACGGACCAGAGAGCCCCGGTTCGGTTCCCACTAAGGGCATGTACCTCGGTTGCAGTTTGTCCTTGGTTCAGTTCCTGCTAAGGGCACGATCCTCAGTTACAGTTTGTCTCCAGCCCCCGTTGGGATCATGTGGGTGGCAGCCAGTCGATGTGTCTCTCTCACATCTATGTTTCTCTCTCTCTTCCTCCCTCTCTCCCTCCTGCTCTATCTGAAGATAAATGCAAAAATATCCTCGGGTGAGGATAAAAAAAAAGAATATGATCCTGGAAAGAGATAGGTTTTTTTTGCAGGTTCAATCGCTGGTCAGGGTGCTTCTGGGAGGCAACAGATTGATGTTTCTCTGTAACATCAATCTCTCCCTCTAAAGTCAATAAAAAGTTATTTAAAAAAACTAAAAAACAAACATATGTAGAATAACACAATTCAGGGAAAAACATTTAACATGTGAGTTTTTTATTTAGTTCTTTTAGAAATATGATGATTTTGAATTTTAAAATGTTAATACATATGTAAATCTCAATTCATGTTAAATAAATGTGATATGGTTTTGTTTATAAAAATTCACAATAGAAGGAGTTTAAGTATCAAACCTTTTGTGTACTTAGGAGTGTAACTGACTCAGAATTTATATACATGTAATATTTAGCCCCATATTTATTCAGTAATTTAAGACACATCTTTGCTAAATAAAATTTCATACAATTTCTATGAAGTATAATGAGATGAGTGAAGCTTCCTTTTGGAAATAGTGCATTTACACCCCTGCTTTTCTTACTTGCCAGGGACACACACTTTCCAGCTCTTTGCACTCTTACCTTTCTTCTGTAGAAGAATAAAAACAGCAAATTGTGCTGTGTTCTAAGTTTCAATGAGAGGAAACTTCGGCTTTGGCTCTATTGCCCTACCAGGCCAACAGGTGTAGGGAGATAATTGTCTGCTTATGCAAATGGTACAGGTGTTGAAAATATCTGTTTACATATATCCCCAAAGCAGAATGTCAGAATGGTTTAACATTGTCACCTGAATCACAAACAGGTAAGATGGTTAGAAAACAACAGCAACAGTAACAACCACTCCACACCAAGATAGTGACGCGCTGTTCCACTGACGGCTGTTCCTCTCCCTCCCTGAGGCTCTCCATCCAGGGGAATGACTACACCATCACTTCATCTTGATGTTACAAGGTGAGAGAGGATGGGATTATATGATCTTATTAGAGCACTTTGTCAGGACACAGAATGAAGGCAAAGGGAGAACTTGAGATGGTGAAACATTTCATCTGCTGTCCATTTTGCCAGCTCCACTCAGCCTGAACCCCAACAATTTAAAAATTCAAGTCTCCACAAGACTAGGATTCCATGACATTCACTCTATTCTGTGCCTTAAATGTGTTTGGTTCTTAGAAGACTCTTTAACATTGTTGAATGCATGAACCATCATAATAGCTGCCATTTCTAAATACCCAGGATGTTTGGTGCTGTGACTTACTGTACCAATTCCAGTAGTTAGTATCATCTATACTGTCTCACTGAGGAACAGGCTCAGAAATGTTAAGTGACATGTCAAGCTCACACAGTGATGAGGATTCAAAGCTACATATGTCTGAGGCCAATGCTTCAGGTGTTTCTCCTACTGAATGCAAAATAATTAAATGACTTCAAAAGGGGCTTCATATATGAAAAAGAAAAACTCTAATAGTGCAAATTCAGAGTATTTTATGTGGTTTTATGATAGTAACCTTAGTTAAAAAACAAACAGAAAAACAAAAGAGAATCCCTGTGTGTTCTTGGGATTGTGAGAATGTTTTTTCTGAATGAGTTGCCTCTAAAGTGTTGGGGAGAGAAGAGCCTTTGGTGAGTGACAGACATTATTAACACTTTTAGGCTCTGTTTAGAAAACAACAACATATATATGTATGTTTATGTATATGTATATGTATATGTATATGTATATGTATATGTGCTGTGTCCACTGTCTTAAATCTTCTTTAATCACTGTCTGACCTCTCTTCACCCATCTGGCAGCTGGGGGCAGGCACGAGGGGCTCAGAGAGACATCTGGACGGGATCCCTCCTTCCCATCCTTTGCCTCTCTTCAGCAGCTGGGCTGCCTTTTGAGGTGAATGGGCACCTGTAGCCAGAGAGCCCAGAGCATCTGCAGAAGGGAAGCAGAGGGTGACACCAGAACAGCCCTCCAGGAGATGAGGACGTCAGAAAGGTTTGTTCACCAGTGTGCAGTTTCCTGGCGCTTTATAAATAATTCACTTGGGCAATGTGCTACTGAGAACCGCACAATCGCCTTGAAAGCCTGAGAATCTAATGAGCGTTATTTTTTTAAATTCTTAATGAAAAACATCAAGGCTTTGATGTTTGAGTTTTTGACATGACTGAGTTTTTACTCCTCCAACCTCACCCCTTGGGAAAAAATCAGTAGCGCACAGTGAGTCTGTTGTAATTGCCCACCTAGTGCCCAATTTCAGCTTCAGTGTCATGCTCACAGGAATATGCACAATGTATGTGAACCTAGTAAGCACTGGGGATGTCTGTTTTTTCTTTTTAACAGCCAGCAGTTGGACACTGTGTCTCTGGGAAGAAGTCATTGAATCAATTCTTTATTTAACCTCTTTGCTGACTTACACGCCCTGTCCTGTGACAAAGATATTTCGGTCCATCTGCTCATTATTAAGCATGAATTTCCCCCATAGCATTTGAATCCACTGATCTGTTTCTTGAGATACGGATCTCACCTATCCTAATCACAAAACCGATTTTTCAACAGTCACAAGTGAAACAGGCCAGAGAAATGTGGATAATTTATGAAACTCCATCATCATTCCCAAGGAGGGAGTCTAAGTATTTGCCAAAGGTGGTAGATTTTCAGAGAAGATGGGTAGGACCGACTTAATGGTTCAAGTGGGGGCTCTGGGTCAGATGGCCTGGTTCGAATCGAAGCTACACCGTATCTGAGCTGCCTGACACTGAGCACCTTTGCTGACCATTCTGTGCCTCAGCCTCCATGCTTTTTAATTGTAGATACAGCTGTCCCTACCTAAGATGGTTACTGTGAGGATTGCGTAAGTCAATACATGGAAGGCACTCAGGGCAGGGCTGGCCCACGAGAAGCACTTTAAAATGTTAGCTGCTCTCAGTCACCCTGTTGTCTTCATACACTTGCTGTGTCAGGCTCCCCTCCCTGGCGTGCAGAACAAATGCCGCAGAGACCAACTGGAGAGATGAATGGGTGCTTCCTGGAGTTTCCACCCCGAAGCTGTGGCTGTATCTATTTTTCCGTGTTTCTTTCTGCTTGCCATCACTGTGGGTTGTAGCTAAGGGGTTGGTGCTGTCCTCCTGTATCCTTGATTTGCCATGCGGGATTCCCACAGAGGACGGACGTGACCAGCGGAGGAGGCCAAACAAAGAGGCAGTTTGTCAAATTAGGTGCCATTCTTTCCCTGAAATGACAAATTCATAGTGATCAATTTGAGCTGACATGAAGTTTTTACTTTTCTGCATGTCAATAGACATATCTCTGAATTGTTAAAAGATACACTGAGGCCTACTAAAATTTTTAAGAGTTTATTTGAGCTAACATCAATTTGCATCAGGCAGCATCCAATCGTAGCAGAGAGAAAGGAATCCCGAGGAGCTGTGCAAAAAGACTTTTATAGGCAGAAGGGAGCCAGAACAAGAACGTATACCAGACGGAAAAGCAGGCTGGTTATTGCAAGGTCCCTTTCCTTTGTGGCCAGGGTCTGTCCCGCACATTACCTAACTACTGCTGATCTGAGAGGCTAAAACTGTAATTAACTCTCCACTTGGTGGCATGGGGCTTAGCATAAGCGACTCGATTTTGGGTCAGTTGCCTTGTTTTTTAACGATGCAGAAGCTCTATGTAAAATAAGCTCATCTAGAGGCTTCTAAAGGGAATTTCCTTCAACAAAAAGAGACAGTAATTATTTAAAACCATAAGGGCATTTTAAGGAGAAAGGATAAAAGACATTTCAAGAGAGAATTTCTGAATCTTTCCCTTTCCTCTTCTTTCTTTTCCCTTTCTCCTGACCCTCCTCCTCATTCTCTCTCAAATTCATTTTCTCTTTATCCTCCTTCTCCTTACTTTGTCCTTCTTCTACCTCCTTCCTCTTCTCTTTCTTTCTTTCTTTTTTTTTATTGATTTTAGAGAGAGAGAGGAAGGGAGAGGGAGAGAGAGAAATAGAAACATCAATGAGAGAGAACATGGTGTGGCCGCCTCCTGCATGTCCCCCACTGGGCATCGCGCCCACAGCCTGCACGTGTGCCCTGACCGGGAATCGAACCGGTGACCTCTTGGTGCATGGGTCGACGCTCAACCACTAAGCCACACTGGCTGGGCCTTCTTCTTCTCTTTCATAGAGCTCAGAGTGTATGGCATTCGTGGTGGGAAGTCTTCAATGAGCCAAGGTGTGTAAGAATAGGTAATTTGGCTTAAGGTTTCTATAGAATGGGGCAGTTAATAGTTGGAAAAGTAGGGAGGGGCTAAATTCAAGAAGGCTCGAAATCCCAGGAAGCAGAGAGAATGAGAGGTATAATATTTTTTATCATTCTGAACATGAGGTTGTGACCTCACTGGTATTTCTCCGGAATCCACAAACATGGATGTATCCATTCAAAGTCCTGATTACTCTTGTGAAAATATTCATTGAAGAAGTGGGTAGAAACATTCACTCTACACTTTGTGGGGACTTGACCTGTCTCTGAATGTAGCCTTCAAACTTCAGCAGAGAAGAAACTGGGGGGCAGGGCACTGGCAGGGGGCAACGAAGAAAATTCTACTTCCTGTTTCCTCCTTCAGAGGATCTGTCTGATAACTCACCGACCCTGTGTGCTCACTTCTCTGCTTGGGTTTCTCTGCTGGTGGCATTAGCGCTACCTCTAAGGCCTCCCAGATCAGAAGGCTTCCTGTTTTTTTCAGACTTTCTGTTGTACAAGGAACCTTAAATATGAAGTCCAACCAAGCTAAGGTGCTTCTGAAAGCCAGCTCTGTTTAAGTTGTACCCAGATCATTATCATTTCTTAAACAGTGGCTATTCCTCAGGTACTATGTATTCACGCTAAAAAGAGATATTTAAAATTCTTTAACAGCATATTAAAATGCAAATCAGTCTTCCTATTAAAGATTTCTGGAAGTTCTCTGACAACACATTTAAATGCAAATTGCCGGTGTGTAGATACTAAAATTAAAATTGGGAAACATAATACACCTCCATGGAGGGGCTGAGGCTCTGAGCAGCGGAGAGGGAAGCAGCAGTCCAGGCCCACTGCACTGTGATCACACGGTCAGTCAGTGACCAAGCCTGGACACGGTAGAGGGAAACAGTCCCACCTCTCAGTCCCTCCTCTTCCATCTGCACTTAATTCTGCAGAATGGATCTGAGAGCGTGGACTCATTGCAACCTGATAGCCAGAATAGATTTGCTCTTCCTTCCTCACGTATCACGTTGCCTGGACAGACGGGAAGGCAGAGCTCCTGGCCCACTGGTATTATATACTTTGTGACTCTGCCTTGCCCTATTTAGAGCCTTTCCGAGATTTCTCCCCTTTCTCCTGGTCTGTCTAGAACTGGATTTTTACAGGAAACAGATTCCCATGGCAACGATAAAAGCCAATGCTTTCCTAATTGTGCTTTTGTGACACCACAGGGTCCTTCTCATAATTCCAAGGGGTATCACAAGATTCTCACCCCAAATTAGTTTTAATTCATCCTCAATTTGAAAGTAAATCTGGGTCATTCTGTGGTCTGGGGCCACTGAGTGGTGGAGGGCGTGGGCTGGGAGTGAAGGGGGTCGTGGGAGTGAAATTAAGTAGTGATTTGCTCAAAAGACTTGAACATGGAATGTTAGAGATCATTTCAGGACAGGGTGGTTGCTAAGGAATAATGTAGAATATGCTGCTAGTTCCTAAAACGTAGCTCACGGGTTAATACTCTAAAATCGCCTGGGCCACGAGGAAAGCCTCTCTGGGCAAGGCTGACCCATCCTCTGACCTTGTTCTTCCAGACCTTGTGCCTTTGGGGCCTTTGCACACGGCCACGGGAAAACTTCCTGGTGGCGTAGGTCTCTCTGACGCCCTTCAGTATATTCTCTGTTTAAAAGCGATGTTTCATTATACGAATGCTATACGAATACATTTTCCTCCAAGAGCTCCTTTGTCTTAAACCCAGTCTTTTCCCTTCTCATGAAAGTCAACCTTTGTTGTGAATTGACTGTGTACCCTTCAAAGCAATTGCAGTATGCACCGGGGGGGGGAGGGGGTAGGTGTGTGTACAGTTGTTCATATGGAAAGTAATACAATGATTACACAATAATACAAGAATAAACTGTTTCGTATACACACGACTGTAAACCTACTTTTGCCATATCCTGTATGTATCTGTTGATGATGGTACTATTGTGTCTTTTTAAAAAAAGAAATAACATTCTACAATATGATTTTTGCCTCTCAATATTATTAGGGGATTGCCAGTTTTGATGTTGGCAGCTTTATTTGTTCTTGGAATTATTTTACATGATTGTATCATACTTTATTTATCCAGTCCCTTGATGATAGACATTTAATTACTTATCATTGTTCACTATTACAGATAATGCTACAGGGACTGTTTTTGCATGCGGTTCATATTAGGGTAGATACTTGGAAATGGAATGACTAGGATCCTAATTTGTCAATGAATTTCCCCCTATCTCTAAGCCCTCTATATCTGTCAGAGACCTGGACACATTCCTGTTTGACTAGTAGGCTGTGGTTTTCTGGGAGGAGAGATCTTATTCCCTATTGAAACTCTACTCCATAAATCTGTGTAATTAAAAATAACAGTATTGCAGGAAATTACATCACAATGACAGACATATCTTGTGTTTTATCCACAGTGCCAATGATGGGTGTGAAGCATAGCTCTGAGTGGTAGAGCTAACATTTATTCAGTGTTGCTGCTTATCCACAGATCCTCTATGCTTTCCGGAGGGTGAAAAACTGACTATATATTTTCCCCCTAAGTGTTTTCTTTCTCTTCGGAAACTTTGCTGTAGGGCAGGAATAATGATTTGCAATTGTATGATTCTTTGTGTTGTTTTGGTGGGTCTCATAGTCTAGAAATATTGAATTACCTGGTGAATTCAGGCAGGGTAGATAGTTTGAAGTTAAATGATGATGATGGTGCTCATGCTCCACTGGGCTCATCGGAATCCTTGCTGAGGAAGAAGACACCGTAACCTCACTGCTGAATGACTTCCTTTTGTGGAGCGCATGCTCAGTGTAGAGAACGAGCAGGCATTTGCATGGTGCAATATCAGCCACAGACAGATAAACTTGGAAAAGTACTTAGACCAGTACCCTCATATTTCATCTAAGAAAACTGGATCTCAGGGGTGATACATCCTGAAGGTAGTGTCAGGGTCAACATTATAAACTGGATTATTTTTTTAATGTATTTTTTTTTAATCTTCACCCAAGGATATTTTTCCATTGATAATTTTTTTATTTAAAAAGAGAGAGTGGAAGGGCGGTAGGGAGAAAGAGAGAGAGAGAGAGAGAGAGAGAGAGAGAGAGAGAGAGAGAGAGAGAAACATTCATGTGAGAGAGACACATCAAATGGTTGCCTACCGCACGACCCTGACCCGGGCCAGAGATTGAACCTGCAACCCAGGTACATGCCCTTGACAGGAATTGAACCCATGACCTTTTGGTCCGCATGCTGACGCTCTAACCACTGAGTAAAACCAGCCAGGGCTAAAGTAGATTTTTAAAAATGTACTTTTAAAATTTTACATATAGTAAAATTCACTTTTTTTTCCATTTTAGTATACAGTTCTGTGAATTTTGACAAATTCACCAACACAATGAGGATACAAAACAGTTCCATCACTCCAAAAATGTCCATACTATGCCTTTGTCATCGATTTCAACCTTCATCCCTAACCTCTGGCAACTACCGATCTCTAAAATAGTGCTATTTCCAGGATTTCATATAAATGGGAGCATCCGGTCTTTAACCTTTTAAGCCTGGCTACCTTTATTTACATATGTGTTTAAGATCCATTCATGTTTTTGAGTGTGTTAGAAGTTCATTTCTTTTTATTTCTGAATGTCATTCTATTACATGGATTGTTCAGTCACCCACTGAAGGATAGTTGAGTTGTTTCTAACTTTTGGTGATTACACATAATACTGCTGTATATATTTGCATATAAGTTTCTGTATGACCATGAGATTCTATTTTTCTAGAGTAAATAACTAGAAGTGGGATTTCTGGGTCACATAGTGGGTGTATGTTTACCGTTATAAGAAGCAGCCAAACTGTTTGTCATTGTTACTGTACTATTCTGCAGTCCCACCTGTATAAGAGATCCAGTTATCTGCAACTTTGCCAGCATTTGTTACTGTTAGTGTTTCGATTTTCACCATTTGAATAAGTTTGTAGTGGTATCTTATTGCGGTTTTAATTTTGCATTAGCTACTTCTAATCAATTTAATAGATAATCACTAGCAGAGATCATAACTATCAGAAACAAAAATAAAGAACTAAAATTCCTTGATGGAAATAGAAGGGAATCCTAGAGACTTGTTTTCTGAAGACCATGTCTCGGTGGGGCACGGAACTATATGTCCCTGAACCAATGAAGAACAAATAAGAACTGTGATTACCTGCGGAATATGCATCAATTAGGCTGTATCAGGAAGTACTCTTTTGGTTATGTTCACAGAACTCCAACACTATTTGGCTTAAGCTAAAAAGAAATGTATTTGAAAATTCAGGGGTAATGAGCCATAAGAAATGGTTAGGTCCAATTGCTCAAATTTTGCAGCCAGGAATCTGTCTTCCTCCTTTTCACGGCTTGTATAGCTTTGTGTTGGCTTCATTCTTGGGGAGATTCTTCCCATGATGTGGCAAGGTCACTAGTAATTCCAGATCTACTATCCTTTCTCCAAGAAACTCCAGCAAATAGAGTCTCCTTCCCAAACTTGAAATTGAAAGTGGAAGATTCACATGGATTGGCCTGGATTGGGCTATATTCTCATTTCTGAACCAATGACTGTTATCCGATTGCCCAGGCCTAGGTCTGGAACCAGGAATTAGGCTCAGCCCTCGATGCAGCACAGACGACACGTAAGGAACGAGCACATCCCACAGGAGATGTGAGGTCCTGTGAACATGAGAAGAAGGCTTTGATTTTAGAAAGGCAAACCAGGAGCTACCCACTATGTAGGTGATGTTGAGGAAGGATGGAAGCTGTGAAAAGACACCTTTCCCACTTCACAGTGTGGCTTAGGAGCCTATTTGTGTGAGGAGGAAAGCTCAGAGGCTGGGTTTCTGCGGCTGCAACAGTAACAGCTCTCTTGAATCCAGGGAGGGAGTGCATATGCTGAGTTTTTGTAGTCGTTGATTTTAGCCCTGATATGTACAGTCAGTGCCATTCCCCAGTGACGTTGAATGGCATATACAAAAGATAGGCCATGCCTCTTTCTTTTTCCCCACTAATTGCTACCTGCTATATTTTGTTACTTAGATAAAATAAAGAACAGATTTCAAGTTTAAAGGATTGCTTTTCAAGTTAAAAAGTATATCAGATACACTTTTTTGGGGGGGGGGAGGGAGAGGGAGGAAGGGAGAGAGAGATAGAAATATCGATGTGAGAAACATCAATCAGCTGCCTCCTGCATGCCCCCTACTGGGGATCGAGCCCGGGGAATGTGCCCTGACCAGGAATCAAACTGGACTTCTCAGTCCATGGGATGACGCTCAATCCCCAGGCCAGATACATTTTTGTTTTTAATCCTCATCGGATGATACTTTTCCATTTATCTTCAGATAGAGTGGGAGGGAGGGGAAGAGAAAGAGAGAGAGGTAGGGAGAGAGAGAGAAACACCAATGTGAGAGAGACACATCTACTGGTTGCCTCCTGCAGGACCCTGACCACGGCGGGGACCGAACTGCAACCGAAGTATGTGCCCTTGACCAGAATCGAACCCTCGACTTTTTGGTCTTTGGGCTGATCCTCTAACCACTGAGCAAACTGGCCAGGGCCAGATACACTTTTTAATGTCCAAATCCTTATAGCTAAGGGGGAAGTAAACCACTAAGACTGCAAAGCAGAACACTAGATGAAGAAAAGAATTTGGGAAGTAAAGAGGGTAAGCACTGCTAAAGTTAGGGTTGTTCCTCCTTCTTCTTCCATGGCTCTCCCCACCAACTGGTTTCCTGAAGTTTCAGGGTTGAGTGTCACAGACAGAACCCACCCCCTAGGTGACCATCTGAAATATGCCCTCACAGGAGCCCCACTCTGTTCAGTGGCCCACAGGCATGGGGCAGAGAAGCCCGGTGACAGCCTTGCTTTGGAGATGACGGGGTCTCTACTGTCAGAGGGAGCTTCTTTGGAGGGAGGTGGGAAACGGTCTCCACAGGAGCCACATGGTCGCTATGGAAGCAGCTGCTTCACAAACGAAACCTGTCCTGGGCACCCAGAAAGAGATCAGAAATTTAGGCAAGTCTCCCACTCAGCCCGCTGCAAACACCTGGGCTCAGCCCTTGAGAAAATCTGAGAGCCTAAAATGAGTCCTCAGCACCTTTGGGATAAGAAGAAAATGAGAGAGAAGACCAGTGCGTTCACATTTTATTCCAAGTCTGACGTGTGGAGTAGTTGGTATAGATGAAACTGTTACATGTAACTTTCTCAGTGTTCTCCCCTCCAATTCTCCTTCCCTTCCATTTTCTCTTTGGCTTTCCCTCCTGCTGGGGCTCCTCTTTCCCCATTTCTGGCTCCTGTAGGGTCAAGGGGCCTCAGGATGATTTGCATGCTGCAGATATCTACTTTGGGGCTCAGTACCTTTGAGTTTTTTTTTTTTTCCCCTGTGCACAGCTCAAATATACCATGGGTTTTTCACCGGGGTCTCCTTAGAACACTTTCATGATGCATGTGCTCCCTGTGCTGTTTCACCCCAAAAGATAAAACTACTGGATCACAAAAGAAGCATTTCTATTTAATTCAAAAAATGCATTCCACATGGTTGTCTGTTTTGCAAACATAGAGCTATGGTTTTGAATGAGTATTTTGGAGCTGATATTTTGATGCTAGGACTTGACAAGCAACCTTTTATTAAAGGGCCTATCCCTTTGTAAGATTTTGCCCATTTTGCCTAGACTTAGAATACCAGATAGAATGATTTTTAGATACACAGAATTTCTGTGTTTCTTTCACAGGCATGAGTGGAAAACGTGCTTATAATAGTAGCTGTCATACTAATTTTTACTAATCTTCTTTTTCCCCTTTTCAAGCCGTCTGCTAATGGTGATGATAAATGACTTTTTTTTTTTTTTTATATATATAAAGATTTAAATCATTAGCATCAGCACTTGAAGTTTCTGTCAGGAACATTTCTGATTTTGTTTTGAATCATTGCCAATTGCCAGGCCTAATTTCATGGAAAACCTAGAAGTTTGAGGGGATATTTGTTTGTTTTGTTTTTAGATTGATGTCTGTATTTCTTTATGTCTGTGATGCCTTATTTGAGAGCATAGTCAAACATCATATACTTCACAAGTCTGTGAGTGAAGAGATGGCTTTTCTCTCTAAAAAAATAAATATCTTCAGATTTTTTCCCCCCAATTTGATGAGTTGGAGGTACAGATGTAAGTCTGGATGAACCTATGGATTCCCCAGCAGAGACATCATTGTAATTTCCACTGTTGTTATGGGGAATTCACTGAGTTGTACTTAATCCATAAAAGTGTATACCCAGTTTCAAAGGGGTCTAAGATGTATGATGGAAAACAGATCACTTAATAAATAATATACTTTTCTACCTCTTCTACCGCAAGCCTTAAATGGAGCTGCACAGTTTAACAATTTAATAAATAACTATAAACACCTACCATGACCCAGCCACTGTGAGAGATGCTGGTGCTGAGAAGATGAATAAGACATTGTCCCTAAGGAAAGAGGTTAGGGGCGGGGACATCCACATTGTGCTTTAGAGTTTTTTAATTTAATTTTACTCTAAAATACAGTTTTATGAGGAGGAATTATGCCTTTATTTCTAATCTTAGTATTAAGAATATCTGCAATGTTCTTTTTATGAAGATAGAGTTACCTAAAATTGAATTAGTGATATCATGGTGATATACCCAGCGTGGTTGAAAAATCTCCCTCCTGTGATAACTGTGGTAAGGGCAGGAGTAGTAGACATAATAATACTATTGTGTCGAATACTTACAGAACACTCACTGTGTACCAGGTATGGTTCTAAATCTGTTTTGTAACTGACCTCATTGTGTCCTCATGTATTAGTCGAAGTCCCCCTGGAAGCAGATGCCAAGACAGGATTAAACTCGCAAGCATTTTGTTAGTGGAAATGGCTGTGAGAGAAAATGAATGAGGAGGGAGCCGCAGGAGGTGGGGAGCCCCACCAGGTCATGATGCAGGTTTCACCTCACCTGGAAGGGGGAGGGGAGGAGGGTTGGGTGGCAGTCTCCTAGATGGCCAGCAGTCTGAGGAAGGTGGTGCGAGACGGGCAGGGAGTCCTCAATTCAAAATTAGCCGTTACCGCAATCTCATGTCTTCTAGAAGTGGCCTGCCTGAATGTTCTCCGTGCGCCCTGTCGCTGGCAGAGCAGCCTGTGCGGGGCGGGACATCTGTGCAAATGCTGCCGGGGTGTCCAGAGCACAGCTGCCAGGCCCGGGTCGGTTGGTCACTTCCATCCCCGTGGGTGGAAGCCCGAGGATGCATTCTTACAGCCAGCGCACCTTCCAGCCCCATTTTACAGACGCGAAAAGGAAGGAACCGGGCAGAGTAATGAATCTGCCTGAGGTTAATAAGTCATAAATGACAGCCAGGGTTCCAGCTCATGCAGTGTGTGTTAGAGTCTATGCTTTTAATCACTGGTTCACCTCTCAAGGTACACTTTCATAGTCTGATACTATTCAAACAAAAATCTTTACAGTGATTTACAGACTATGAAGATCTACCGCAGTGATTCTCACACCTGAACCTTCAAAAATCACCCTGGGGCTTACTGAGAATGCAGAGGAATTGCCCTTGGTCCTGCAGAGTCTGGTTTAGCGAGTCTGGGCGGCGCTTCAGGGTTCCTTTCGAAATGGCCCTTGAGTCACTTTCACAAACACTGCCCTAGAGAGAGAATACTGGGCTTGGCGACAATAAAGAGTGCTTTAAATTCTGACTGTGCCAATTCCTGGTTGTAAAACCTTGGACAACTTAATTCAGTCTGTTAAACCTGGTTTATAGAGAGGATAAGAGCAACGGTTGACTAAACAGGGCCCCCCAGGTCTTTGTGGGCTCCCGTTGGACTGGATGTGAAAGCATCGCTCGGTAACCCGGGAGCAGTGTCCACATACCTGTCCGAGGGATGCCTGCTGGCAGCAGTGCCCGCGGCGAGAGCATCCCTCTGACGGTGTCACCAGGTGTTCGAGCGCCCTGGCTGTTTGTGGGAACGTCACGTGCCTCAGGCTTGAGCCTATTTGATATCTGCCCTTGAATCCAGGTGAGGTAGACAGGAATGTCTTTAAAGGAGTTGATAAATCAAAAAATTCATTTCTCCTCTAGTTCTGCAGTCAGTCACAGGATGTCTTTAGAGAGTATCCTGGTTATGTGAGTGACTTGAAAACGGAATCCTTGAAAAGGCATTTATCCCCTTGGTGCATTTCCCCCCTTTATTCATGGCACTGCTACTGGCCCCTCTAAAAAATTAGCAGTGAGAGTATGTCAGGGTGCTGTGGACGACGAAGACATTTTCATTGAATGCTTAACTCGTCCTTCAGCTTACAGTGGGACCCAGAATGTGCCAGGACCCGAGTCTTAGTGCGTTCCCTCGAGACAACGGATGTGTCTATATCCCATGAGAGCAGATCTCAGGGCTCGGATGCCCATCTGCTAAGGATGCAAGAGGACTGAGGTTGAAAGCTGTGAGGTGCCTCTCATTAATATTTTTGTACCCGTCTGTAAAGAGTTCTGATCACGGCCTCACATTACCCTTCCTGTGTCTGCCTAGGAAACACCATCTGGTAAAAGGGGGGATACCTACTGTCCAAGGCGGGGCCCTCGCACACACTCCCATGACTGATTCTGGCCTGGTGCTTCTCTCCTCCACACTGTGTTCCTGAGCCGAGGATCGTGGGAAAAGGAAAGGCCCTTAGCCTCCCTGACACCCAGCCTCTTTCTCTGCAACTTGAGGGTGATAATATGTGCCCTTTCTATTTCAATAAGGATCAGACAGATAGCGGTAAACCCTGCCTGAAGGCCCGATTGGTTACCAGATTATGATTATGCATTAAACTATCTTTCCAGTCTGGCAAATTAAACTTTTGTTTCTGGAAATGCATTTACACCATCAAATGAAGAGAGGAAATGAAAATAAAATAAAAAGAAAGTTCAGATGGAAACTATGAACATTTATACAGCATTTAAACATCCTAACAATAAAAACCTCTCTCATGAATATTCCTTTTGGGAAATTTGTCTGCATAGACTAAACTAGATGAAATATTCTAAAATCTATTGCGATAGTTTTTATTATTATTTTGTGCTTGAATTTTTCTTTTACAGTCATAGGTATATTTCAGTTTATTCACCCTAAACATGTTTATGGTTAAGTCAGTGTGCCTGAATGCTTCTCAGATATGAACAGTAAATGTCCAGGCAGGAGCGGTTTCCGTAATGACTTCTTTTTCAAATATCTCTTGCTCTTTTATATCAATAAGAGCTTTCATTCTGATTATACATCAATGATGGTATACAGCGATGTCAAATTTTTCTCTTTTGGCAATGTTAACATTACCAAGACATATGCTTCCCCAAAAGTCCTGTTTTTATTTTTCGTAAATGCCTGTTGAGAAAGGGTAGTGTTTACGTTCAATGATTTCAGTTCGTGTCCCCAGAAATCACCCTTGAAGTCTTTGAGTCATAGCACGCAGCTTCCCTTAAACTCTGACCTCGTGCCAAGCAATTATTTTTCTGTTCAGACAGAACCACATAGATTTCAAAGGCATCATGTTAATTTGTTTATAACCATGTTGGTTCAAAAGTATTTTAATGTGGATTACAAAACAATGTAGGGTATGAAAATGATTCGCAGCATCAAAAACTGGGTGGTCAATGAGACTTTTTAGAGAAGACAGGTATTAGGTTTAGACCCCGCAAGGAGCACTGTACCTGTTAGCAAAGGGGCGGAGGAGCGGTGCTCGGAGCTGAGGGAACAGAGCGAGCAAAGAGATGGAATGAACACAGGCTGCCCCAAGCCCTCTGATGGCTTCTGCGTTGGCATTCTTAAATTTATAATGCGTGGCTGAAACACAGATCTCATCTTCATCTCCTGGTCATTCCCCTTTCTTTTCTGTTTTTGTTTTTCTTTTAATTTATTTTTTTAATTTGCAGGTTAAAGGAATAAAATTTTCTTTTTCAGTTACTGCACATTTTATGCTCTAGATTATTAAGGGTCTTTTAAAAATATTATTTTTATTGCGATATAATAGACATATAACATTGTGTACATTTGAGGTCTATGCCATGTTGGTTTGATACATTTATATAGTAAAATATGATTACTGTAGTAGTGTTGTAGCATTAGCTAACACTTTCATCACATCACATAATTATCATTTCTTTTTTGTGTTGAGAACAATTAAGATCTAGTCTCAGCAACTTTGAACTTCATAGTACAGTACTGTGGACTATATGCACCATGTCGTGCATTAGACTCCAGCGTTTATTAATCCGCTGGTTGGAGAGCGTCATTCCTTTTGAGCACCCTCATCTCCTGCCATGCCAATGCCACTCATCTCCTGCCATGCCAGTGCCACTCATCTCCTGCCATGCCAGTGCCACTCATCTCCTGCCATGCCAGTGCCACTCATCTCCTGCCATGCCAGTGCCACTCATCTCCTGCCATGCCAGTGCCACTCATCTCCTGCCATGCCAGTGCCACTCATCTCCTGCCATGCTAGTGCCACTCATCTCCTGCCATGCCAGTGCCATTCATCTCCTGCCATGCCAGTGCCACTTATCTGCCATGCCAGTGCCACTCATCTCCTGCCATGCCAGTGCCACTCATCTCCTGCCATGCCAGTGCCACTCATCTGCCATGCCAGTGCCACTCATCTGCCATGCCAGTGCTACTCATCTCCTGCCATGCCAGTGCCACTCATCTCCTGCCATGCCAGTGCCACTCAGCTGTTCGCCTTTGCATGCCCTGATCTTCTGCTCAGATCGTTTGTCCCCTGTGATATCTTCCTCAGCTCTCCCAGACACAGTTTATGGCTCATTTCTTGTACTTCCTTAAAATCCCTTTAGAACCTAGAAATTACTAATAATATGCATATTGTTCTGTGATTCGTTTGAAGATCTATTACTCCCATAGGCAGTGTGACATTTAAACACAGGTTTCATGACTTCAGTCTCATGCCTTATATATATTTGGTAAGTAGTTGCTTGCTAAATATTTTAATTGAATTGCACTGAGCATGACATGTTAAAAATAAGGTATAATTTTTTAGAGAGGTAAGTTTTGTCTGCTTGTAGGGGCTCTGCTGGGTGTACCTTAAAATCGTTAGACTGGGGACTATAACAGTGAAATAAAACTCACGGAATCTGGGAACTTGATTGGTAAAAATTTTCATTAATCACCCTCTTAAATTTAATACTTATGTAAGTCCAAGCACCGTAATATTAGCAGTATCTCTGATTTTGGCGTGTATAGAAATGACAAATAATTTTGTAGCGTATCAATTAGTTCAGGCCCTTCTTCAAACTTAGGCTGCTGCTGGAACTTGCTGTTTAATGTCTCAGTGAAGGGCTCATAGATTTCTGTATAGGTTTAAAAGGTTATTTTAAATATTTTCCATGTAATTTATTTCTTTGTAATCCTTGTATTTTATTTTATGGATCTATTTGCTTATTTTTAATTATCTTTATTGCTGAGAGTATTACAGATGTCCCCCTTTTTCCTCTCGATCGACCCCCTCCACCCTGCTCCTGCCCCCCATCCAGGCCCTCAGGGCACTATTGTCTGTGTCCATTGGTTATGCATATATGCATGTACGTTCCTTGGTTAATCTCTTCCTGGTCCCCCTTCCTCCTTCCCTCTGAGATTCTCCAGTCTGTTCCCTGCTTCCATGTCTCTGGATCTATTTTTCTATATAGATTTAAAAGATTATTTTAAATATTTTCCCATATAACTGATTTCCTTGTAATCCTTGTATTTTATTTTATGCATTTAAAAACCTTGTTATAGGGAGAGGCTCATGGGCTCTTCATCAGGTTGCTGAAGGGGTGTTTGGCACCGAATGGCCAGGAGCACGTGAATGCTTAGCTCAGGGCAGGGCCTGTGCGGGGTGCGGGCAGTGTCCGTGCCCGCCCAGTTCAGGGCATGGTGTTTTGGCATATGGTGAGTATGTCCTTGCTGTGGAAATGAATTTCAGATTGGAGGCCTGGGTAATTCAGGATACTATTGAGTAGATCTTGGTTTGATGAAATTATTCTTTTAGAAGAATGGGCCTGGTTACAAAGAAATAAATTACATGGAAAAATATTTAAAACACTCTTCTAAATCTATACAGCAATCTATGGGCCTGGTTCTATTTAGGATGGATTGGAGAGTCAAACTCATTCAGAAAGCTGTTGTAGCCCAGGTATGAGCTGAGGAGACCCAGTCAGAGATGATGGCCTAATGTTAGGCTTGAAGAAGAAGATAAGGCCTGGCCCACACAAGAAGTGAAATAAAAGAAACCACGAGAGATGAGACTTGGAAGTGCTGTTTGGCATGGGAAAGGGAGAGAGTTCAGTGTTTATTATACTGTGTTTGAGCTAACATACACATTGTGTAGGTTTTAATGCTGGTTTGGAGTTTCAGTGTGAGGCTAGGAATGTGAAAGACTACCAGTACAGAGAGAAGAGGTGAAATAAAAAGAACAAAAGTAGTTTGTTAATGGAAAAAGCAGAACGAGGGAAGAGGCTGAGAGGTAGGCAGGAAGAATCAGAATCAATGGAAGTTATCAATTTCCTACCTCTCAGGAGCCACCAGGGATCTTCTGCCTTCTGCGGAGTCAGGATCCAAAAGGCACACCTGGCTCCTGGGTCACACATTATTTTAGGAGAGAGCTGTGTGGCTCAGGAAGGGCCCTGTTTCAGCTGGACCAAGGGCCCACCAGGTTGGCCACAAACTGTGAAGCATAAAATTCCTTTGTCTTTTTGTTGTTGTTGTTATTGTTGAAAGTATTACAGATGTCCCCCCTTTTTTCTCCCATTTACCCCCTCTTCCCCACTGCCACCCCCCTCCTGCTTTCCCCAAACTAATGTCTGTGTCCATTGGTTGTGCATATATGTATGTAAGTTCTTTGGTTTATCTCTTTCCACCTCCATCCCCAGCCCCCAACCCTCTGAGGTTTGTCAGCCTGTTCCCTACTTCTACGTCTCTGGATCTATTTTGATCGATAGCTTATTTTGTTCATGATGTTCTATAAATAAAGGGGATCATATGGTATTTGTCTTTCTCTGACTGGCTTATTTCGCTTAGCATAATACTCTCCAGGTCCGTCCATGTTGTCTCAAAGGGTCAGAAATCTCTCTTTCTTACAGCTGTATTTCGTTGTGTACATGTACCACAGCTTTTTTATCCACTCATCTACTGATGGACACTTGGGCTGTTTCCAGATCTTAGCTATTGTAAATAGTGCTGCTATGAACATAAGGGTGCATATATTCTTTCTGATTGGTGTTTCAGGCTTCTTAGAATATATTCCAAGAAGTGGGATCATTGGGTCAAATGGCAATTCCATTTTTAGTTTTTTGAGAAAGCACCATATTGTTTTCCATAGTGGCTGCACCAGTCTGCATTCCCACCAGCAGTGTACTAGAGTCCCCTTTTCTCCACACCCTCGCCAGCACTTGTTGTGTGATGATTTGTTGATGGCAGCCATTCTGGCAGGTGTGAGGTGATACCTCATAGTCGTTTTAATTTTCATCTCTCTGATGATTAGTGATGCTAAGCATTTTTTCAGATGTCTCCTGGCCATTTGTATGTCCTGTTTGGAGAAGTGTTTATTCAGGTCCTCTGTCCATTTTTTAATTGGATTATTTGTCTTCCTTTTGTTGAGTTGTATGAGTACTCTATATATTTTGAACATTAAGCCCTTATCTGATGTATCATTGGCAAATATGTTCTCCCTGAGAGTGTGTTCTCTTTTCATTTTGATGCTGGTTTCTTTTGCCGTGCAGAAGCTTTTTAGTTTGATGTAGTCCCATTTATTAATATTTTCCTTTGTTTCTCTTGTCGTAGGCAATGTATCAGTGAAAATTCCGCTCCATAGGTCTGGTATTTTTCTGCCTACATTTTCTTCTAGGATTTTTATGGTTTCACAAGTTACATTTAAGTCTTTAATCCATTTTGAGTTTATTTGTGTGTATGGTGTAAGTTGATGGTCTAGTTTCATTTTTTTGAACAGACGCTTGGTGGCATTGAAGGCCAAGTCCCATACACATTGTTATTTGACTCAGTAGGAAGCTGGCTGTTTCTCTCCACTGGCCACACTCCCCACAGCTCTCACAGCGTCCAAATCCTACTCTTGGTTTGACTGGGGCAATACTCTCTGGCTGATCTCTTGAGTTCCTTTGTCTTTCCTATGGCATTTCCTTCCCTCCAAGTGTTTCCTCTCTCTGTTAGATAGGTTTGGGCTCTTTGCCATCCTGTCTAATTGTGCAATCTTGTACTAATTCTTTCAAGCTTTTTTATTTATTTATTTATTTATTTATTTATCCTCACCCGAGGACATTTTTTCATTCCTTGTTCAGATAGAGTGGGAAGGAGAGAGAGGAAGAGAGAGAGAGAGAAACATCGACGTGAAAGGGACACATCGAGTGGCTGCCACCCGCACGACCAACCAGGGCCGGGGACAAACTGCAACCGAGGTGCATGCCCTTAGCGGGAACCGAACCTGGGTCTCTCTGGACCGCAGGCCGACGCTCTAACCGCTGAGCCAAACCAGCCAGGGCAATTCTTTCAAGCTTTAAAAAGAATTTTTACCATGATATGAAACCCCTTAAACCTCCACAATTAGCTGCTCCCCTAATTTGTTCCTTTTGTGAACATTTAAGGAACCATACAGATGTCTGTCGTTTAACATATCTCCTATCATTTAGTGGTTCATGTTTATTGTTTCTATAATTTTTTTATTGTGGCTTTTCTAGAAAGTTATGTCTTTGTTTATAAAGGTTCGCTCCTACGAAGATGCCGTGTAGCTTCATTCTTTTGTGTCGTGATGGTCTCTGGCCCCATCCATTGCTGAAATTTAATTTGAAGTACCTTATAATTTTGACTGAAACCTTATCTATCTATAGAGACCTTCAAAAGCATTCATATTAAGCAGGAAAGATGATAACCTACTTAGTGGACTGCATCTGGAATAGCAATTCCCTTTAGGTCCATGCCAATTTCAATGATGAACTAACCGCAAAAGCATAGTTTAATAAAACAAAATATCCATTTCATTTCATTAGTCAGTTTTATGGAATTAAGCAGAAGCCAGTTACATTTCGCATATAATGTTGAATGTTTTTTAGAAGATTAGCTAGTAATTTAACTAGAATATAAACCCTGCATCCTCTTAAATTAAAACTGTGGTGTTTTTAAATGAAACCAATGCCATATCTTATTTTGCTTTTGCTGACACTGAATTGAAAATAATGACAGAATAACCTGAAACAGATTATCATGAATTTTTAAACGGCTATTGACTTACTTTTAGTTGATACCCATCAAATATATGCTGAGAGCTCTATAATTCAGGGCAACTTGCTTGCTTCTTTAAGACTTTGTTTTTTTTTAGAGCAGTTTAAGGTTCATAGCAAAATTGAGCAGCAACTAGAGTTTTCCCATATGTCCCTGCTGCCACACATGTCTAACCTCCCTATTATCAGACCCCCCCCACCAGAGTCATACATTTGTGACAGTTGATGAATCTACATAATAATCACCCAAAGTCCATAGTTTACATCAGGGTTCACTCTTGGTGTTGTATATTTTATGCACTGGGCAAATGTATAATGTCATGTATCCATAATTGTGGTATTACAGATCATTTTTACTGTCCTGCCTCTTCTGTGTTTCACCTGTTCATCCCTCCCTTCCCATAACCCCAGGCAGCCAGTGATCTTTTTGCTGTCTCCCTCATTCTGTCTTTTCCAGAATGTTGCGTGGTTGGAATCATATCTGCAGCTTTTTCAGATTGGCTTCTTTCACTTAGTAAATATAGATTTAAGATTCCTCCATGTCTTTTTATGGCTTGCTCTCTCTCTTTCTTTCTTTCTTTTTTTTTTTAACACTGAATAATGTTCCATTGTCTGGGTGTGCTACAGTTTATTCATTCATTCATCTACTGAAGGACATCTTGATTGCTTCCAAGTTTTGCCAATTATGAATAAAGCTTCTGTAAACATCTATGTGAAAGTTCTTATGTGGATGTAAGTTTTCAACTCCTTTGGGTAAATGTCAAGGAGCACAACTGCTGGTAAGAATATGTTTAGTTTTGTGAGAAACCACCAAGCTGTATTTTCAAGTGGCCATACCATTTTGCATTCCCACCAGCCATGAGTGGGAGTTCCTGTTGCTTCACATCCTCATCAGCATGTCCTGTTGTCACTTGTCTGGGTTTTGGCTGTTGTAATAGGTGTGTAGAGGGATCTCACTGTTGTTTTAATTTGCATTTCCCTGATGACGTATGATGTGGAACAGCTTTTCATATGCTTATTTGCTATCTGTATCTTTTCTTTTTGTCAAGCAACTGTTAAGGTCTTTTGGCCCATTTGTTAACCTGCTTGTTTATTTTAAGAGTTCTTTGTATATTCTGGGTAACAGTTCTGTATTAGAAGTGTCTATTGCAAATATTTCCTCCCAGCCTGTGGCTTGTCTTCGCATTCTCTTGATGTTCTTTGAAGAGCAGAAGTTTTTAATTTTAATGAAGTCCAGCTTATCAATTATTTAATGTATGGCACTTGCTTTTTAACTAGATGTCTAAGCTGCATATTTTCTAAGTTGCATAGAGATGTTATGGACACATTCCCAGGTACTCAACTCTCTGGGTATGTGTGGGCATATTTGCACATCAACATTAGCACGTGATCACACTGTGTGGAGCATGGTGATTTGTTCTCTTGTGGCTGGTGTGACTTTCTGCAGCAGTTCTTTTAATACCTCACCGGAGGATATTTCTCCATTTATCATCAGACAGAGTGGGAGGGAGAGAGAGAGACAGAGAGAAACATCGATGTGATAGAGCCACATCGACTGGCTGCCTCCCACATGACCCGACCAGGGCCAGGGACGAACCACAACTGAGGTATGTGCCCTTGACCGGAGTCAAACCTGTGACTCGCTGGTCCGTGGGCTGATGCTCTAACCGCTGAGCCCAGCTGACCAGGGCTCCAGCAGTTTTAACCTGTGCTGGTTGATGTCCCCACCTGCGCTAAGCCACGCCCCAGCCCTGTACATATGTTTACTTGCAGGGACTGGTGAATGCCCGAGTTTACTAGACCATATTCAGTATAAATTTAAAATTACTGTAATGTTTATAGAAAACTTTTCTCTGAAATTAAACTTTTCACACATACTTAATTTTAATTACATAAATGTGTCTATGTGTGTAAAAACAGGTAAACTAATTTGTCAATTTTTTAACATACACATTCAGAAAACCCTACTTTATTATATAACGGACTTTCAGCTTTAATGGACACCCCCTCACCTGAATTAGTCTGTTACATCGAGGTTTTAGGTATGTTAACCTCTCCACACCTCGGTTTCTTTTATTTGTCTGTTCAGTCCCTTATTCAACTACCAATGGTTGGGCATTTTCTATACAGACAGCCCATGTAAACTGCTAGTGATACACATGCTTTTGGACTTGATGGAGCTTGTCTGTAAATGGAGGATAGTTTAGTACCTAGTATATACATTTATGCAAATAACTGATATTAGTCAGGGGAGTACTAAGCAAAGTGCTGGACTTATAGTAAGGGTTTAATAAATGGGTGGTATTTTAGAAGTATTATTAATGTCGTCAGTGTATAAGTCTCCTGACCAGCCACTGTGCTGTTGTTCCAGTGCCTAGAATGCCTGTTAGCACATTTCAGGCTTTCGTCATAGGTAGGGTTCATCATCCAACTCCAAGATAAGAATGTGTGTGCAAATAATGAAGGGAGTTCTCCCAGGAGAAGCTGGTAAGGGATTGGGGAAAGCAGAACAAGCAAGTAGAAGAAGCCAAGGAAGGGTGGGATTCAGGTAAACTCCAGTCGAGGCAGCCTGATGCTTCAGGAGACTCGGGAGGGTCAATCAGAGCAATCCCGACCCAAGACAGGAGTGGTGACAATCATTGGGCCTGTCAGTCATTGACTAAGAGCATCATGGGGGACTGTAGGAGCAGCGTAAAAGCCCCCAAAGATTTCTAGTATATTACCTTCTGTGGCAAAGGGAACTTTGCAGATGTAGTTAGAGGTATGAACTTTCAGGTAGGGAAATTATCCTGGATTATCCAGATTGACCCAACTGAGTCACAAGAGCCCTGAAAGGTGGAGAACCTTTCCAGCTAAGGTCAGAGAGAGAGGTAATGGCAGAAGAAGAGTCAGACAGAAGTGATACTGTTGACTTTGAAAATGGAGAAGAGGGGCCATAAGCCAAGGACTGTAGAAGGCCTTGAGCAGCTAGAAAAGGCAAGAAAATGGGTTACCCTCTAGAGCCTCTAGGAGTGACTACAGCCCATCAACACCCAGTGAGCACTGTCTGACCTGTCACCTACAGAGCTGTGAAGTAGTACGTTTGTGTTGTTTAAAGCCACTGAGTTTGTGGTAATTTGTCTTGGCAGCAATAGGATACTAATATGGGGGCGTAAACTCCAGGCAATTCTCTCTGCTCTGTGCTCATGTGCAAAGCAACTCCAGTCACCTATGGGAAGGTCTCCGAAGAATAGTTGCAGGTATAGGAATTGGAGGCAAAAGTACACCAGAGTAGAATGAACTCAGAAATGGCAAAAAGTCTGGGGAATCAACAGTGTTTGCTACAGTGCTCAGTAAGTATTTGTTGACTAGATGGATGGATGGATGATTAAATGAACACATTTATGTAAACTACTGGAGCAGAGAGGTTGTACAAGAAATGGCTTCTTGTCACAAGTAGGCATGTTGGCAGTTCCCATTGAAACAGAGTATTTGGCAATCAAAACATCCTTCTACATTTAATGCCTTCCCCTTGTTTTCAGGTTCTCCAGGGGCCAGTGGATTAGAAAACTAAAACTGTTCTATAGACACAGTAAAAGCCAACAAACTTGAAAGCTATGCTTATGCCACAGAAATCCTCCAGAAAATTCAACAGTTCTTTGGAGAATTTCGTTGCAGTCTATGTACCTGACTTGTGAACTGCTGTAACTAACCAGCCGGAGAATTCATCATCCTCTGAGCGTTTGGCTTGCTTGGCAGAAAAACAAAACAAATCTACCTAGAAATGGGAAAGGACCGACCTTCAGAAGCAAATGTTTTGGGAAGTCAAGCTCAAGAAAAATAGCCTAAAGGAATATTTTCCATGTTTCTATGGTTCTCCTCCCTCCCTATTTTCTCTTTCCCACCTTTTGTTCCTAGACAAGAATTCTAAATGGATTGTCTTTCTTATGGCTAACTTAGAAATATATATATACATATATAAATATATAAATGAATAATTCCATATCTATATATTCAAAAGTCAGAGAAAGACAGCTAATTGGAATATGAGACAACAGAAATGAATTTGCTCATGTCTTGAATTTTGGGACATGATTTTCTTAATTTTGCATGATTTCAGATCACCTAAACCCAAGAGGTGCTTTAAGTCTAATAAGATTGAAGATGAGGGTATGGGGGCCGGCCTGGGAGATGCTTCTCCAAGTGTCAGATCAATTCTTCTCTCACTCTAGCTCCCCCTTTGATCATTTCTGAGTGACTTTTCCTTTTCTCCCCCCCAGTTTTAGTAATGCTTTTATTGCTGGATGAAGAGTAGAACTGTACCACGATGGATCCACCCTTTCGATTGAAATGCTACATCAGTGACAAGGCTTTGGACTGCAAATAAGAGAAAATGCAACCCAGGTCCGTTTAAACAATAAGGGGTATATTATGTCTAAGAGGAAGTTGGGAGACAGGGCAGGCCCAAGATGGGTTCAGGAACACAGCTGAGGGCCCAGGTGCTGTCCATGTCTCTACTGACCCTGTTAGAGAGAACTGGTCATAGTCCCAAGTTAACTGCAGACCTTCAGACATTATATCTAGATAGACCACATATGGTGAAGACGGATTTTATTTTATTGAGTTTCCTTTGATATGGGATAAAATCTTACTTGATGCTCCTACACTACTACCCCAGCTTATTTCTCTTTGGACCACATTGGCCAGGATTGGATCACATACCATGTCCAAGAAGCAAAGAAGGCTTGGCAATCGAATGTCTGCAAGTTAATTTCAGCTCTTAGAGAGGGAGACCAGCCTGCCAGCAAGGACGGTGATGGCTGTTGGTCACACAGCCCTGGGTATAGTTACCTGACCGTTGTGATAGTGAAAAGTGCTAAGTTTGGTGCCTACAAGTGCACACAGCTTCAGGATGCCTTCTGGGACATCGATTACTTGGGAGATAGTTTTTCATTGTGTTAGCATTTGTATTTTTTTATCTTTAAAAATTTGTTTTCACTATATATATTTTTTATTTTTGTATATGTTTCTATTCAGTAACTTACCTAAAATATAGAATATCCAATTTAGGAATAACATCCCAAGGGAAGGTGTTTGTCATACATTTAGAAGCATAAAAATTAAATTTTAAATTACAAGTTTTCATTGCAATGGAGAATCGTTGTAAAAATAATAATCATGAACTCTGTAGGTCTGTCAAGTATTTCCTACTAACTTTAAGACTTAAACGAAGAAATTGATGAGAGAGAATCCTCAAGTCATTTTAAAAGTTCACCATGAGAAATGTCTGTGCTTCCTGCTTAGGACCATTTTCTTCTTGCAGTATAGAAGTCCTCATAATTATTTTATTATTTTCAGAAAAATTGAGTGTCTTGTATATAAAAGTCTGTTCTTTTCTTCTACTCTGAACTACAGTTTTCTTCTCATCAAAGTAGTCCTTATTGAAGGAGAACAATGAAAGCTTCACTTTTTTTTTTTTTTTTTTTTTCTGGTGCAAGAAGTTCCCAAAGGCAACAGACATCCTTATGGACAGATCTGCTGAGCTTCTCTTGCTTTTGAGTAAACTTGTAAAGGAATACAGCACAACTCCGTAGAGAGCGGTCATGTCGGCATAAACAAATGTCTTTATTTCTTAAAGAACAGGCTACACTACAAAAACCCGTCACTACATTTTTTAACCAAGAAAATACCTGAAGCCCATTTAATGACAGTAATAATAACACTCATCCATAATTTCAGAAATAGAAAATTGTCCTGGAATAAGACAAACATGTTAAAACAAAGTATAAAGAAGGAATTACCTAGAGGCCGACAAATTGCTACCTTGCTGATCCTCTTAAAGTCTCTCTTATAGAATCAATATAGTTAAAATTATCAAACATACATATGTGAATGTATGTAAAAATGCTTATTATTTATGGTCAGTGAATATTTTGGTCATTTTTCAAACAGTTCTATTTTTTCCATTGAACTCTTTCCTTAATGTATTGAGGGGGACAGTCTTTTTATGCAAAGCATTATACATATGTTTTAGACCTACAACATTGTATATACATTAACTTTGATGTATGTTTTTTCTAAAATTACAAATCAGTATGAAGAAATTAACTATTGACTTTGAGAACCACATGTTTATCTAGATAGGAATCACATTATTATGAAATATGCAAAATAAAAACAAGAGCCCCTGTATATGAAACCATTCTTCGAAGCCCCAGCAACACAACCTAATTTAAAGCAACCATAATACAGAGCATTTTTTAAACAAACCCTTTTACAGGACATGAACGTCATCCAGATAGTTTTCTTGCTATTCAGTTTTCTTGTTTATTTCATAATTTCAAACCCATACATAAATACATGTTTAGTCCTTAGAAATGATATCTAACTGCTCCTAAAACTCTTTTTTTTTTTTTTTAAATCTTCACCTGAGGATATTTTTCCATTGATTTTCAGATAGAATGAAGGGGGGGAGGGAGGGAGAGAGCGAGCGAAACATTGACGTGAGAGAGACACATGGATTGGTTTTTCCCACATGACTCCCACCAGGGCTGGGGATTGAACCTGCAATCCAGGTACTTGCCCTTGACAGGGAATCAAACCCGAGACCCTTTGGTCTGCAGGCTGATGCTCTAACTGCTGAGCCAGACCTGCCAGGTTTTGGTTGAGCCTCACCTGAGGATATTTTTTCCATTGATTTTTAGAGAGAGCGGCAGTGGGGGGGGGGGGGCGTCGATATGAAATTTTTTTCTCAGTCTTTCTTATATAAGTCCAAATGTTTTAAAAGATATGTTTAATGATGCAGAGTGGTGACTAAACATCTTCTGGGGCAAGAGCAAAGCATAAATATCAGTGGTCTGTCTTATAACCAGCGCTTTATCTCAAGCTTGAAGATTCACATGAAGGCATTAGAAGGAAGGAAAAAGGAAATCATAACCATTGACTGTGGTGATCAAGATACCAAGCACTGAGTTAAAGTCTCTCTGTATAATTGTATTTAGTCTATGTTATGGTACATGATAATGTTGGTCCCAGGCATAGCTCCCCTCTTTCCTGGAAGAGAATTCTGCACCCCAGTCTGTTGTCACGCAAGGTTAGGTGTCTTCTTGCAAGAGGCCTACTTTCCTGTCCCGCTGGCATCAAGGCTAGCCGTGTGACTTGCTCTGTCCGGTGACATGTGAACAGTGTGACCGTGTGTGAGTTCTGAGAAGCTTTAGGAAGCATTGTCTGTTTCTGCCAGCTCTCTTTTCCTCTGCAGCGCAGACATGTCTCAGATGGGAGCAGCGCCTTGAGCGTGTTCTTGCACAACTGAAGTAAGGTAAAGAGAGCGCTTCGCTTGGCCATCTTGCGTACGCCGAGCTTCATGTTCTTTCTGTTAAAAGAAGAAATTAGGTGAGATGGTATTTTAAACTCTCCTCTTGCTCTAAAATTGCACGATTATGAGAAAAGAGAACCAGGTCCACTGAATTCCTACTTGCTTACATTCCAAATATGCCTATATTTATGCATCTATCTTCCCAAATGCTCTTTATGGTATAAATGTCTCTGAAGACAAACATAGATCATTTTAGACATCAATAAAGTGCAAAAAGAGAATGGAAAATTAAGTCAAAACCTTTTCTATATCATGCACATTGCAATATGATTTAAATGAATGTTATCTAATTTTTTTTTGGGGGGGGATATGTGCCCCTAGCGGGAACTGAACCCAGGACTCTGGTCTTCAGGCTGACGCTCCAACTGCTGAGCCAAACTGGCCAGGGCTGAATGTTATCTAATTTTAACAAACTTTTACATATTAGTTTTTTTTAATTCTGTCCATGATTTTTTTTTTTTTGCTTAATCCCTTCACCATTTTCACCCAGCCTTCCAACACCCCTCCCCTCTGACAGCTGTCAGTCTGTTCTCTGTATCTATGTCTGTTTCTATTTTGTTGTTAGTTTATTTTGTTCATTAGATTCCACTTTTCAGTGAAATCATATGGTACTTGTCTTTCTCTGACTGACTTATTTCACTTAGTATAATGCTCTCCAGGTCCATCCATGCTGTCGCAAAGGGTAAGATCTCCTTTTTTATGGCTGAGTAGTATTCCATTGTGTAGATGTACCACAGGTTTTTTATCCTCTAACCCACTGATGGATACTCGGGCTGCTTCCAAATCTCGGCTATTGTAAAAAATGCTGCAATGAATATAGGGGTGCATGTATTCTTTCAAATTAATGTTTTGGGGTTCTTTGGATATATTCCCAGAAGTGAAATTGCTGGGTCATAAGGCAGTTCCATTTTTAATTTTTTAAGGTAACTCCATACTGCTTTCTACAGTGGCTGCACCAATCTACATTCCCACCAACAGGGCACGAGGGTTCCTTTTTTTCCACATCCTCTCTAACACTTGTTGTTTGTTGATTTATTTATGATAGACATTCTGAAAGGTATAAAGTAATATCTCATTGAGGTTTTAATTTGCATTTCTCTGATGATTAGTGACATTGAACATCTTTTCATATGTCTGTTGGCCATCTGTATGTCCTCTTTGGAGAGTGTCTATTCTGATTCTTTGCCCATTTTTTAAATTGGATTGTTTTGGGTTTTTTTGTGTTCAGTTTTGTAAGTTCTTTATAAATTTTGGATATTAATCCTTTTCAGATGTATCATTGGCAAATATGTTCTCCCATTCAGTGGGTCATCTTTTCATTTCCTTGATGGTTTCTTTCACTGTACAAAAACATTTTAGTTTGATGTAGTCCCATTTGTTTATTTTTTTCTTTTGTTTCTCTTGCCCGAGGCAATGTATCAGAAAAAACATTGCTACAACAAATGTTCAAGATTTTACTGCCTAAGTTTTCTTCTAGGAGTTTTATGGTTTTGAGTATAACATTTAAGTCTTTAATCCATTTTGAGTTTATTCTTGTGTATGGTGTAACAGGGTGGTCTAGTTTAATTTTTTTGCACATATCTGTTCAATTTGCCCAACACCACTTATTGAATAGACTATCTTTATCCCATTGTATGTTCTTGCCTCCTTTGTCAAATATTAATTAATCATAATGGTGTGGGTTTATTTCTGGGCTTTCTATTCTGTTCCATTGAGATATATATATTTATGCCAGTACCATGCTGTTTTGATTACTGTGGACTTGTAGTATAGTTTGATGTCAGGTAGTGTGATAACTCCAACTTTGTTCTTCTTTCTCAAGATTGCTGTGGCTATTCAGGGTCTTTTGTGGTTCCATATACAGTTTTGGAATATTTGTTCTAGTTCTGTGAAATACACCACTGGTATCTTGATAAGAATTGCATTGAATCTATAGATTGCTTTGGGTAGCATGGAGTTTAATGATGTTAATTCTTTCTATTCATGAACATGATATATGCTTCCACTTATTTGTATCTTCTTCAATTTCTTTCTTCAGTGTCTTATAATTTTTACTCCTAGGTATTTTATTTTTGTGATGCAATTGTAAATGGGATTGTTTCCTTAGTTTTCCTTTCTGATAGTTCATTATTGGTGTTTAAAAATGCAAATGGCCCTGGCCAAGTGGCTCAAGGTATGTTTTCATTTATTTTAGGGGTGGCAGGGGGGGAGGAGACAAGGAAACATTGATGTGAGAGAAACCTTGATCAGTTGCCTCTCATACACATCCCAACTGGGGATTGAACCTGCAGCCTAGGTATGTGCTCTGACTGGAAATCAACCCTGAAATGTTTTTGGTGTATGGGACAGTGCTCCAACCAATTGAGCCACCTGGCCAGGGGCCTGACTTCATTTTAATGGTTTCTATGTCCTTTTTCATGCTGTTGAACATCTTTATAACTATCGGTTTGAACTCTATATTTGATAAATTGCTGCCTCCATTTCATTTGGCTCTTTTTCTGGAGATTTCTCCTATTCTTTTATTTGGGGCATGTTTCTTTGTCTCTCCATTTTGGCTGCCTCTTTGCATTTTTATATGTATTAGATAGATCTGCTATGACTTCCAGTCTTAGTGGGGTAGCCCCATGGGGTCCAGTGGTACAAAATCTTTGATCACCTGAGCTGGGTGCTCCGGGAATGTCTCATGTGTAGGGTATGTGGGCCCTCCTGTTGTCACTGAGTCTTGATTGCTATTGGTCTGTTTTTGCGTGGAATCAACTCTCTGGCTGACTGTGAAGCTCAACCCCAACCACAGCATGTGAGGTGCTGGGCACATGCTGACCACATGAAGCAGAATTCACCTCAGCAGATCTGCTACCTGCTGAGATCTCCCTCTGGATGTGCTGCTTGTACTGCTTATTGGCTCCTGCTCTGATATTGTCTGAAGCTGGCCACTGGGTGTGTTGGTTCTGGGCCTCCTGACAGGGACTCCAGTGCAGGTTAATATCAGACACTGCCTGTGACTGGCCCTGAGCAACCTGTTTGGAGCTATAAGAGAGCCATAGTTTGTGGCTGCCCCTGCTTGGCCTGGGTGTATGCAGGAAGGACCAAGCTTCACACCACGGCCAGCTTTTACCAGCACAGGGCCTGGGGGCAGGTCAGCAATAGTCCCAAGGTACTCTGAGATCCACCTCTTCCTGCTGGCTGCCTATCATGCTCAGTCACAGAAAGAGCCTCTGGTGGTGATCAAATTGTATGAGGTAGGTTCTCAGTGAGTAAACAGGAGGGGGCAAGAGGTGATTACCAGATTGATACTGGTTCAAACTTGGTGCCAGTACTGGGCCTGAGGCTACTCAGCCAATGTTCCCAGAATACCAAGTCTAGCTGCCACCCGCTGGGGGCTTGCACACTTTTGTATTGGGGTGAGGTATCAGGGAGTCATCAGGGTGAGGCCGGTGGAGTTTATCAGGCCTAAACAGACCAAGATTTGGCCATGTGAAGGGAGGGCTCTGCTCTGATTGGGTGTTTGAGGGAAAAATGGCCCCTGGCCTAGACCCACACAACTCATCTTTCCCAGATTCTGCTGGGAGGAGATGGAGCTTGGCAGGGAGGGTCTGCTGAGAGGAGATGGAGCTTGGCAGGGAGGGTCTGCTGGGAGGAGATGGAGCTTGGCAGGGAGGGTCTGCTGAGAGGAGATGGAACTTGGCAGGGTGGGTCTGCTGGGAGGAGATGGAGCTTGGCAGGGTGGGTCTGCTGGGAGGAGATGGAGCTTGGCAGGGAGGGTCTGCTGGGAGGAGATGGAGCTTGGCAGGGAGGGTCTGCTGGGAGGAGATGGAGCTTGGCAGGGAGGGTCTTCTGGGAGGAGATGGAGCTTGGCAGGGAGGGTCTGCTGGGAGGAGATGGAGCTTGGCAGGGTGGGTCTGCTGGGAGGAGATGGAGCTTGGCAGGGAGGGTTTGCTGGGAGCCCAGAGTGTGGGGCTAGTGGATCTCCCAGAGGGTGAAGTGCCAGTCAATTTCATGAGAAGGTGGGGGTAATGGCCCCTTCCCTGTATCACACAACTCAATCATTGACCCACCCTGAGTCTATCCAGACTTCTACACCCTGGCCAAGGCAGCTGACTCCTCAGCAGGGCATAAACTCCTCAGAGTGGGGCAAGAGGGAGTCCAGAGAGTGTGGCTATTGCTTTCCCCCAGGCTGATGCTGCACGGGGGGAAGTGCTCCACTCAAGAAAGAGGGTGTCTGTGGTGTGGGAGAATGGCTTAGCACAGGGATCCTGGCACTGTCTGCTCAGCTCTCTCCCCAGAGCCACAAACCACAGACTCTTCTCATGCGACTTCAGTGTGCTCTATCCTCCCTCTGCTGGAGCCTGGGGTGAGTGGCTACAACCAAAAATTTGTGCATTGGCCCTTTAAGAGGGTGCTTGTGTCTTTAGTGGACTCCTGTCTCTCCATGAAGGACAGAAACCCTGCTTCTTTTCACAGCCAGATGTTATGTGGGCATTTCCTCCCGGCTTTAATCCTCCAGGCTGGGAGCCCCATTTGGGATTCAGACCCCACTCTTCTCAGGGGGAACCCTTGCAGCTGAGGTAGCCCTCTGGCATCTCAGCCCCCACCTGTGGGAGCGGGGCCAGCCTTTTGCACGCCTCCATCCTTCCTACCAGTCTCAACCTGGCCTCTTCTGTGAATCCTTGGTTGTAAGACTTCTCTTCAGCTCGTTTTTAGTTGGTTACTCAGGATGACTGTTCTCTAATTTAGTTGTAATTCCAGTTTGGTCCTGGGAGGAGATCCGACATCTTGGATCTCCCTGTGTTAGCACAATTAGTGCCCAGTCCAGCACCAGTCCAATACCCAAACAAGTATGGACATTTTAAATATCGAATGAAGGAGCCTCTCGAAGCAGACACAGGACAGTTGTTTTGCATGGCCCTGAAACATACCTCCAAACTCCTCTCTCTCTCATTCGTCTGCACCACTGTAATCTTCCCTCAGTGTGACAGCGCTCCTGTTCTACTTGGGGTCCCCCCCCATCTCTAAGTTCATTTTCCTGGCTTTCTTCCCTCAGATACAGCTCTTCGTTATGTAAATTGATTTAATTTCTCTAGTCTTCTTTTAGTTTTCCTTTACACCCGCTATTCTGACCAGCACAGTGAAGTCTCAGGAATGGAGCAGGCTGACACAATCTCTGAAGAGGCAAGGAATACAATAAAATGCTCTGAGTACATAAAATGGAGCAATGCGTTTTTCTTTTCCCCTGTGTTATCACTGAGCTATTGGGTGTTGCTTAGAGCTCCTAGACAAGGCATCACTAACACTTTGGCAAAAACCTTCAACCTCTATCAGTCTCTTCTTCAGAGAGAACCAAGAATGCAAGCCACTTTGCCATCGGTCATAAGGATTCACCCTGCTTTACTGATGAGCCTTGCTCTGTTAGAATAACACCAATGACCCACGTAAAAAGAGTTTGGCCGAACTTCAGGGAAGGAAGAGATCCCACTGTCCTTCTCATAGCTTTTTTTTTTTTTTTAAATTAAAGTATAGTTTACACACACTATTATATCAATTTCAGGTGTAACACACAGTGATTCAACATTTATATTCCTTACAATGTGATGATCACCATGATAAGTCTAGTAACCATCTGTTACTATACCAAGTTATTATGATAATATTGACTGTTTTCTTTATGCCGTACACTAACATCCCTTTGACACTGTTTTATTGTTTTTTAATAACTGGAAGTTTGTACCTCTTATTCCCCTGTACCTTTCTCACCCATCCCTTTATCCCTCTCTTCTCTGACAGCCACCAGTCTGTTCTCTGTATCTGTGAGTCTCCTTCTGTTTTGATTAATTTGGTCATTTCTTTTCTTTTTCTTTTTTTGCTTCCACATATGAGTGAAATCATACTGTATTTGTCTTCCTCTATCTGACTTATTTCACTTGGCATAATACACTCGAGGTTCATCCATGTTGTCCAAATGGCAAGATTTCATTCTTTTTTATTGCCGAATTAGTTTATTCCATTGACTAAATATATCTTACCTTCTTTATCCATTCATCTACTGATGGACACCTAGGATGCTTCCATAGCTTGGCTATTGTAAATAATGCTGCAATGAACGTAGGGGTGCATACACCTTTTCGAATTGGTGGTGTTGTTTTCTTTGGGTGAGCACCCAGAAGTGGCATTGTGTGACAGTGCTTTTGTTTTTCTTTTGCCGCCTGCCTAATTGCACCAGCTGCCCTCTAGGTTTGAACGGAGAATTAGTTGCACCCACCATTAGTTTTATCACTTTATTTTTTGTGCACTGTCTGAAATAAAGTGCTCAGACAGACACTTAATTGCAGAAACAGGTCATCTAGTACCCTGTACTTTGGGGACAGTCTTGCTGATTATGCCTTTGAGGGGCATTCCAATCAATAAAACTGGACGCTGAGTAGAAAATCTAGGTCCTTTTATGTCAGATACATTATATAACCTGCTTTTTTTTTTATGTGAAAACTTTTTCACTTGTATCTTTTACTGCTTTAGGACAATTAGAGTTTAAACAGAGAGATGTGTATCTGAGTCTCCTTTGGGACCTCCTGGCTTCCTTTGAAGGCCAGGGCTTTGTCCTTCGGAGTTAGATGTTGGCTCATTGGAAAGCAGTGGGCATGTGAGGGGAAGGTGAAGGCTTTTATTTGCTTTCTATATAACAGAGTAGAAGGAGGATCCCATTCCTGGCTATGGCTTAGCAGGGAGAATGCCTGGGAGAGAAGTCTGTGCCCATTTCTCTTGGTAATGGTCATGAGACCAAGGTCCCACACCAGAGTACAGGAGACGGAAGGCACAAGGGCGTGGGGACGAGGGAGTTCCAGGCAAACAGGAGAGTTTTCAGATGGTTACTCATCCAAGACTGTGCCTGATAGAAAGAGCTTTTTCAAGGGAGGAATTGGGGCAGTTCTATGTATTGAAATGAAACAGGTTGGTTTTGTTTTATTTTGAGTTCAGGCAATATTGATAAAAATAGTAGCAAAAATTGGTACACTAAGCATTTCACATAAATTATATTATGTAATTTTTATATAATCCTATGACGTTGACATTACTATTATACTATTGCTCTCATTTTATTGATTAGATAAGAGGATTAGAGAGGTTATATAACTTGTTTAAAGTCACACAGCTGATCCTAACTACTACATTATATGCCCTCCCTAACATGCTGTTAGGATATGTCAACATCTTTATGGAGAGTGACACTGGAAAATGTGTAATCAAATATGGATGTCCCCATTTCAGGAAATTTATTTTCTAGAACCAAGCATTCACCTGTCAATAGGTTATCTGATTCAGTGGAATCCTCTACTGAAAAATAAAAAGTGTGCCATTATTTTTCAACTGAACAAATATTGAGAAGTGGTGAACTTTTGTTTTTTACAGCCACACCCCTTGGCCTACTATTTTGGAACATGTGCATATTCTGGGATTAGAATAATAGAAAGAAAGAAACAGACGGTCTGGGGATAATTTAAATGGGAAGGAAAAGTATTTGCAAGTAAGCATAATACAAAAATTAGAATTTCATTTTCTACACCAACAAAAAATACGATGTGTATTTATCTCACAAGGAAAATAAGAAACCTATGAAGCTGGTATTGTCAGCAGAAAATTAAGTTTTATTGTACATGGAGAAAGGAAGGGATGCATCCTGGTCAGTAAGCATTCATGGCAGCCTATCTTACAAATCTATACCGATTGCTTCGTGATCAATATAACTGCAGTGCTTCTAAACCAGTCAAGCCTAGTGGCTGTGGTTGACTTTAATGGAACCGCTTGGCCACAGATATGACCTGAGCGCATCCTTGTATTATTACCAGAATAGCTTTCAACCTCTTAAATGGAAGAACATTGAATCAAAGAAGATAGGGATTCATTCGGAAAGTGTAGGGAAGTAAGCCTAATAGGTTCCTGATACAGTTGGCTATTCCTTTGCCAGAATAGACCTAGATATTTTATGCCTGGCATCACAAAACTCCCATTTCACTGCCATCCTTTAAAGCCTTTCCGCGTGTCTCTTTTCTCAAGTCTTTTCAACATTTCCTGAGTGCTGCCACTAAGTTTTACAACGTACTAGTGATGCTATTTAATAGGGCTCACATTGCTTTGTACAAGTTCACTGAGATAATGTAGCAGGAAGCATCTCGTAATCCACACAGTATTTTGCAATGTGAGTTATTATATGTGTGTAATAGATAAGTTATCATTGACTTCCTACATTTAATCATGCAATGAATATTTATTGATCATTCAACCCATGGCAGACATTACGGTAATTATAGGGGATAAGAGAAGAAAGAGATATATCCCACTATTGAGGACCCAACATGACTGAAAACATACTCTAACACTCCTGATAGTGAAAGGTATAGGTCTCTAAGCTTGTAATTTACATGCAGTGTGTCTGGGTGAAGCAGAGTTTTCCCAGGGCATTTTACACTATTAGATACTGCGTCGTAAACACTGAGCAGGAGTTTGCTAGGATCAGAGGAGAACCATATGCCAAGTGGAATACCCAGCAAGTACAGAGTAAGGGCGAACGGTGGGGAGTTTAACCAGAGCACAGGGTGACGAGGGAGGGTTGAGAAGAGTGAGGAAGACAGAGGCAGTTTGATGGTGAAGGATCTTGAAAGCAATGCTAGAGGAGGGGGATTTTTTTCTGAAGAAAGAATTGGAGGCAGAGAAATGATTTGATCAGAGCCCCATGGAGACTGAACTGAAGGGAGTAAGACCACAGGTAAGATCAGTTGTAGGCTATTTAAAGAAGTAAGAAGAGAGACGGTGCATTCTTAAACTGGACAAGAGCGTGTGGCTTGTCTTGAACCTCCTTGTGGGGCTACTATGCATATGTTATGTTTTGCTTGTATCTTTCTTTATTTCTGGCATAATTATACATTCATAGTAGATGCTTGGGAAATACTTGCCTTATGAGTAGATTAGGAATCCATATCTATTTAAAAAAATTTATATGCACAATGAAGCCTTGACCCAGCGAAGAGGATGTCTTTGCTGAGCTCTTCATTTTTAACAATGTGGAAATTGCCAGTTCACGAATCACCCAATGAAAGTATCTTGACGAAGAGGATGTCTTTGCTGAGCTCTTCATTTTTAACAATGTGGAAATTGCCAGTTCACGAATCACCCAATGAAAGTATCTTGACACTTCCCTTGGCAACAAAGTACCCAGAAAGTTGCCATCAAAAACTTACTTTTTGGCCCTGGCTGGTTTTTCTCAGTGGTTAGAGCGTCGGCCTGTGGACCAGAGAGACCCGGGTTTGGTTCCCGCTAGGGGCGTGTACCTCGGTTGTGGTTTGTTGCAGTTTGTCTCCGGCTCCGGTTGGGGTCATGTGGGTGGCAGCCAGTCGATGTGTCTCTTACACATTGATGTTTCTCTCTCTCTCTCTTCCTCCCTCTCTCCCTCCCGCTCTGTCTGAAGATAAATGCAAAAATGTCTTCAGGTGAGGATAAACAAAAAACGTTTTTTGGAGGGGTCTTTAACATAGTTGCTTTTGAAGTTTTGGATACTTTTAGGATTCATTGAGATGAAAACAAGAACTCGCAAAATTATTATTTTATTTCATTTTTCATTTGATTTGATTTGATTATTGGCATCTCGAACAATAATGACATTTCATTTATTGAATACTCCACTGGGGCAGTCATCCTTCCAAGTACTCACTTAATTTGTACACAAATGCTATGAGGTAGGTTTTCTTACTATCCCATTTTATTTATTTTTTATTTGTTTATTTTAAATCCTTACCCAAGGATACTTTTTTTCCATTTATCTTCAGATAGAGTGAGGGGGAGAGAGAGAGAGAGAGAGAAACATTGACGTGAGAGGGACACATCGATTGTTTGCCTCTCACAGGACCCCGACCAGGGCCAGGCACCAAACCGCAACCGAGGTACGTGCCCTTGACCGGAATTGAACCTGCGACTCTTTGGTCCTCGGGCCGATGCTCTAACTGCTGATCCAAACCGGCCAGGGCATTACTATCCCATTTTAAACATGAGGGAAGTGGGCACAGACTGCTTCAGTAGCTTGTCTTCTAGCAAGTAGCAGGAGCCGGAAGAGCTGCCAACCCAGGTTTTCTGACCCCAAAGCACACTCCTCACCATGGAAAAAGTGAAGAGACAGGCAGAGTTAGCATAACTCGGTGGTCAAGGGCTGGGGCCCTCACAGCGCCATTGTGGTGACAGTATGGATTCTGAAGGGCTCTGGCAGGCGTAAGGAAGAAGAACAAGATGAAAAGGAAGAAAGGGAGTAGAAGAGAGAAAGAGAAATGAGTTCACAACCAGAATATATGCGGTCCGAGGAAGTGTGTGGTAAATACTTTTTTAATGTAAGGAGGATTTTACGGCGGGGAATGAAAGAGGACCCTCAACCATGGCTTTAGTTTTCATCCTTGGTGCAGAACTGTACATGCAGAGCGCAAACAGTGTGCGGATCACAGCTTTACCTACTCCCGGGCTATTTCTGGACCTGTTAACAAATTCATAAATCTTCACCCACTGGTTTTTCTTTCTGGTTAGAACCAGCTCAAATGACTCTCGCTTCCTGAATACTTATTAGTATACTTCAAATACAGTATCAAGGAAAGAATAACTTGACTGCAAAACAGCCTGTGTTTCTGACTCCGGGTCTGAGATACTCATACCCAGGATAAAATCTGCTCTGAAGTAGCCGGAGAGATGCCACCATTGTACGTGAAGGATAGAGTTTTTCATATTTGATACAGGCAGAATGATGAAAAAGTTCACTCACCTCGTCCTTCTTCATCGTTCTGTCTCTTTTAATTCGGATCCCTTTGGGCTGGGCATAGCCAGTGGAAAGAAATGGCAGTCTGTAGATTGAGCAGCAGGGTGTTGTGGAATATGGACATCATTGCTATACTGTGGAGGGGAAGTCTGATTACTTGCATCCATCATTCATCTGGTCTTCCCTCTCTCCTGTTATTATTTGGTTGTATAATTTGCATCATTGGAACATTAGCACCTCCTTTCACAGGGCATGCGGTTGCTGGTCATTAGCAATCCTGATAGACATGTCAGGTAGAGAAGACCTAGGGATGCAAGGATGCAAGCTAACTTTCTCTCCACAGCAGGGTAGCTGGCTTTCTCTAGTTAACCTTTTTTTTTTTTTTCCCCTGCACGTGTCATTGGAATTATGTTTCAGATGCAAACCCTCTAAGCTTCCACTGACTTAGTTATCTGAGCCTTGGAAGCGATTCTTTCTTTATGGTGACAAAAAAGCAATGTTTTATAGGCCCATGAGATGTATGTTAAATCCATTGTGATTTGTTAAACATTCAGCACATTTTTTGGGGTGGGGGCAGTATGATATCTTTTTGTTTTTTTTTTTTTTAAATAAATGGTGCTGGAAAAATTGGAAAGCCACATGCAAAAGAATGAAACTAGACTTCTACATGACACCATACCCCCCCCCCCCAAATAACTCCAAATGGATCAAACACCTAAATACAAGACCTGAAATACAAACTCAGCACCTTTAAGTTTCTCCAGGACCTCCCGGGAAGGAGAGGTTACTCAGAGATGGAAACAGAACTCTGGCCTTTGTGTGGCAAGGGTAATAGGAATGGGCCAAGGTTGGGCCTCTTGTCAAAAATAAGTTTCAAATCTGATTGAGCTTTTCCTGCTCGTTGTCTCAGGGTGATCTGCACCTTTCTGGTTGTCACCAGAAATCAGTTGAAAAATACCCCAAGCTCTTCACTGCTTGACACCTCTTCTTCTGGGCCATTACAATGAGCTGATAAACATGCTGATGAAAGGATTAGGCTGGAGTGGGACATGAGGAACTCTAGGTTGGGGTTCAAGCTCTCCACTAAGTAGCTCTGTGACCCTGGGAAGTCATTTCAACTGTCCAGCATCACTTTCTGTTTCCTATGAGTTGGTTGGATTTGGGAGTTGAACCTCAAATGCCATTGGAGTCCTGAAAAAGAACATAAGACAAAAGCCAGAGATGAGGTCTGTGGCCACTGGAGAGAGCACATCACCCTGACGTAAAGGTACTGCAGCCTTAAACACACTTAAACATATCCTGTCACAGAAAATACAGTATCGCCAATAATTGGCCCATAGCTGTCAGTTTACCACTCTTAGGTGATGTAATCTATTCCCCCCTTTTTATTTTTGGTCTAAGTTTTCTGGTCTTCAAAAGAAAAATAAAAGAGGAAATGAAAGACCTACATGAAATGCCTTACAGTAAGAAAGGAACAAAGTAAATTATGTGAGGACAAAAATGGACTTAGTGCAGATAGAAGAAAGAAGACCAGGGTGTCACTGTTAAATATAAGATGGATATGAATAGCTAGTGTGAATGTTATTGTTGTGGGGAAGGGAAAGGGCAGCCGGATCTTGAAATGCAACCTGAAGAACACGCCACACAGTGTCAGTAAGTGATTTTCCTACTGTACTCAGTTTTGGTCTGACCTTAATTATAGGAAAGGCTAGACGTGGTCAGTGACCCTTAGAAGGGATATGAAAAAGCTAAGAGGCACCCAGAGCTTAAAAGAACAATAATTGTTTCTTTTGAGGAGCGGCTAATGGAATTTGAGTTGATCAGCCTGGAGAAGAGAATGGAAGAATTTGGGTTAATTACTCTTCAAGGACAAGGTGTATTTTCATGTTGAGAAGGTAAAGCAGTTGCCTCTCTGTGAGTGGAGACATTAGCCCGAATAGGTCAGCTTAAATGAAAGCCATAGAGATGTGATCGGGTGGCAAATGCTAGAAGGGTCTACAGAGAGATGATGTTATGATGTCTTTTTCCCAGGGAATCATGAATTAGAGAAAAAGCAAGTGATTAATCTGATTAACCTGAAGGGAAGAAGCAGCTTTCCAGCAATCCAACCTGGGATTGTCTTGACTGACATCAGCATCCTTCCCAACACCACGGCCGCCACGACCACCACCTTGCGGCTGCCTCCCTTAACCATCCAGAGGAGTCTCACAGAACATGAGCGCCATAGTTTCTCTTGAGGTACTGGAACAGGAACCTCCAAGCCACTCTAAGTATCAACATCTTTTTTCTTTTCTTCCCTGAGCTCTGCTTTTCTGGGCTGGTAGACCTCATTTTTACCTCCTGCTCACTCGCTCTGTCAGGTTGACCGGGCCTGTGTGGAAGTGAGCACGTAGAGCTCCTTAGAGAAAGGGATCAAAGTGACTGACCCCCTCTCAATCCCAATCCCAAATTCCCAGGAGGAAGATTCTGTTACATTTCTCTTGGGGCAAGGGTTCACCTTCATTTAATAAACTAGACCTCAAAGTAGGGTGAGAGTTACTTGGTAGAACGACCTACCAGCGTAGGTGGTGGTATGGGATGCATGCTGTCCCATCCAAAATTCCTTTTTAATCCTCATCCAAGGATATTTCTCCATCTATCTTCAGATAGGGTGGAGGGAGAGAGAGAGAGAGAGAAACATCTATGTGTCACATCAATTGACTGCCTCCTGCACGACCCCGACCAGGGCCGGGGACTGACCCGCAGCTGAGGTACATGCCCTTGACCGGAATCAAACCTGTGACTCTTTGGTCCATGGGCCAATGCTCTAACCGCTGAGCCAAATCAGCCAGGGCCCATCCAAAATTCTTATGTTGAAGTCCTAAGTCCCAACACCTCAGAATATGATTCTCTTTGGAGACAGGGCCTTGAAAGAAATAATGAAGGTACAGTGAGGTTGGTAGGGTGGGCTCTCATCGGATCTGCTTGGTGTCCATACGTGGAGAGGAGCCGTGAGCATACAGTTAGAACCAGGGCACCTGTGCACCAAGGAAACACATCTGAGGACAGAGCCAGAGGGTGACCATCTACAAGCCAGGGAGAGAGGTCTCAGGAGAAACCAGACCTGCTGACACCTGAACCCTGGACTTTTAGCTTCTAGAACTGTGGGACAATACATTTCTGTTGTATAAGCCATCTCGTTTGTGGTGGTTTGTTGTGGCACCCCTAGCAAACCAATACAGGCGGTCAGTGTAGTTCTGGGAGAAATAGAAGTTGCTATCCGCTGAGCAGACATCCGAAGAAAGTGGCTGTATCACTAGAATCACCTGCATCCACCCTGAGTCATGCTTGTACAGAGGCGTGCAGGTCCGGTCCTCCCCTTGCTAGGAGGTTATAACTGATCCAAGTATCACACTCTCCTAAGGCTGGAGCAGAGCATGCGGCGAGCTCATCCTCACTCCTCAACCACTGTGAAGATTCTCTAGTGTGTACTTGGTTGGGGCAGAAACTTCTGGGGAGGGGAAGTCACAGCAGTCTGTGCCTTTGCAGCCCTGGCTGCCCTGGTAGGCGTTCCCACGGGAACCATCCTCACTGTCCCCACCTAGAATGCCAGGCACTGCAAGTCCTACCTGCCCACTCTGCTTCCCCACCTCTGACTACCACTGTTCGGGGAGGAGCGAGTTCACATGTGTGCCAGTGACTGCTGCTGGGACGGGCTTCGCCATGCAGTGGGCTCACAGCGTCCTCTGCAGGCATGAGCTGTAAGGACCCAGTGACTTAGCCTTGGCCTGACTTGCTCACACTACTTTGTGGATTCGCTGCGTGGCTCGTGCTGGGAGGACCTGCCTTGGGTTTGCCTGGTGGTTTAGGGCAGTTGTTAGCATTAATGAATCTCACCGACAACTCCACTTCCCCTCAGGGTTTTGCCTGATTGCTAGAAACTTTTCAGAAGGCCCCCAAATAGCACTGGGCTCTCCAACTGTTATTTATGGAGGTCGGAGTTTCTCCCTCCTGGGAACCTCCTTGCTGTGTTGTAGGCAAACCTATTCAATCTGATAGTTAATCTTAACACAGACCAGAGCCAAAGAAACATTCTGTCTCCTCCGATCTCATCTAGGCAGGTAACACCTTCCTCTAAAATGGTTGATGACTTTCCACTACTCACAGAATAAAGCCCATGCCTTAGTGTGGAACCCAAAGGTTCCGAGTCAGACTGCAGCCCACCTTTCTGGCCACATCCACACTCACACGCCAGCCTCACAGGTCTGCCTGTGTTGCCCAATCATTACTTCCCGTGCTTTTTAAGAAAATTAAATTTACTGGGTGACAATGGTTAATTAGATTATATCGGTTTCCAGTGTACAGTTTTATGATACATTACATTGCCAACCACCCAATTCAAATCTTCTTCCATCAGAATATGTTTGACCCCCTTTACCCTTTGCCACCCCCCAGCCCCCTTCCCTCTGAAAACCACCATAGTGTTGTCTGTGTCTATGAGTTTTTGTTTGTTTGTTCATTTGTTGATTTCAGTTTATACCCCACACATGAGTGAAATCATATGGTTCTTGACTTTTTCTGTCTGACTTATTTCACTTAACGTGATAGTCTCAAGATCCAGCCATGTGATCACAAATGGCAGTCTTTCATCTTTTCTTATGGCTGAGTAGTACTCCATTGTTTACATGTACCACGTGCTCTCCATCCAGCCATCTGAGGACACTTTGGTTGGTTGTCTCCATGTCTTGGCCGCTGTGGACAGTGCTGCCCCTGCCTTTGCTCCTGCTGTTCTCTCCCTCTGAGGTGCCCTGTGCTCTCACCATCATCTCTTCAAGTTCTCTCCATCTCTGGAAGCCCCCACTAAACTCCCTGAGGACTGAGGCGGCATCTTGTATCCTGTAGCTCTCCTCCCCCCTTCCAGGATCCATCCAGTGCTTTTAGAAGAAGAATTATTATTTATTGAGAATTGCTTACGTGCCAAGCTGTGTGCTAATGGCTCAGTCTACGATATTTTATTTAATAGGCACTATTTTTTTAAATGAAGCCCCTAAGACTTAGAGAGGTTGAGTCACTTCCCCAGGATTACACTGTTTGCCAGTGGTGGAGGCAGAACTGGAACCCGTCTCTCTCACTTCTGAACACTAGTGTATAAGCCTGCTTTTCAACACAGACGTGCTGAATTGGCGTGAACGAAATAGCCTTTCCATTTGAAGCACGTACTTATGTGAAGGTGAGTTCACGATTGCCGTTGCTGCAGCTACCGCCACCCCTACCAACTTCTTCCTGTGATTCCCAGTCAGGAAGGCTGCCGAGCAGAGGTTCAGGGAGATGAGCCCCAGGGTGTCACCAAGGATCAAGGTGCATTGCTGATCTTGGCCTAGCCATGCGGGAGCCGAACAAAGGTGATGTATTGGATGCATTGGCTATGCTAAGGAAAGAACAGCTGAATGTTAACCAGCACATTCATCATGTCAGAGAAGTCCGCCTGGCTGGGCTCCTGAACAGACTCTCCTATCTCACAAACTCACTGCTGTGAACCTATTAGTCTGAAGGGAATAATATAACCGAGGTTTACATGGGATCCAGGGCAGCTAGTAACAGCTAGAGGAATAGGTTAGGTTATCTGACATTTTAATTGCCTGCATTCTGCTTGCCCAGGATGTTGACCTTTATCTTTCTATCACAGAAGCCCACCCCCATGGCAGTGCCCTTTAAGATATGTGCTCCCATTTTGGCCCCACACCCAGAGGTGGTTCCCATTTACAGCTTCACACATAGCACTGGAAGTGTGTGCTGCCAACAGGCCAGGTAAGCGGCTGTGCTGGGAGTTTCCTGTCCCTTGGTGCTATTTCTGTTGACTCAGTGGGCAGATTCTAATTTGAACCAGGCCAGATTTAGCCTGCCTGAGGCTGGTGGGCAGGTGTTGAGTTCTGTGGCTGGGCTGCTTGAATCACTAGGGCATCCAGATATTCCAGGCTGACGTCACCATAAGGAAACTCAAGTTCCATTGGTTGGGTGTCTGGGGTCTTGGTGAATCCCATCTTGCACTGGTCTGAGAATGTCCTGACCTATCATTTGTGGAGAAATATGACTACATAACGGTATTGATATCTGTCTGTTTATCTGTCCATCCATTCATCCATCCATCCATCCATCCATCCATCCATCCATCCATCCATCCATCCATCCATCTATCCATCTATCATCAGTTATGTTGAGATCCATTCAGCTCAATGAGAAAACCTTGTCAGACACCAAGACAGACAAGCCTGTCTCTATCCTCGGGTTTTGGGGTGGGCTAGGGTGAGAGAAAAAAAACTTGATAGAGCCCAGCCGGTGTGGCTCAGCGGACTGAGCGTTGTCCCATGGACTGAGAGGTCCCGGTTGATTCCCGGTCAGGGCACATGCCCAGGTTGCAGGCTCGATCCTCAGTAGGGGGCGTGCAGGAGGCGGCTGATCCATGTTTCCCTCTCACCTTGATGTTTCTCTTTCTCTCCTCTCTTCCTCTCTCTCTAAAAAAATCGATAAAAAGAGAGTTATTTGGGAGAGTTTATCTTAAAAAAAACTAGATAGAAACAAAAAATAGTGAAAGCCAAAGTGTGACAGCCTCTCCTTCCTCCCTCTTGTTTTTTACTAGGAAAGAGAATTCACTAGTATTCAGCACTACTCAGCGTTGGTCAGGGCCCACTTGGGGCCTCACTGAGTCCTGCCACTAGGCCTTTGACATAGGTCTGATTGTCCTTTTTTCTCAGCAGAAAATACTGAGAGCCAGAGTAAGGATCATGGCCAGAGTCCTAGAGATGGTAAATGCTGGGCTGGGATCTCACTAACACGGGCTTATCTGATCCTGGCGCTCACCTCTGTCTGCTGTGATGAACTGTCACACTTCTCAACACAGTCCGCACTGCCTCTTCTCTAAAACAAGCCGATTACTCACGAGAGGAGGTGAAATGCTCGAAGGAATCAATGCCTTCCCCTTCATGACTGTGAGTGATGGGCAGTCCTATGCCAACTGCCCAAAGCACGGTATATACTCTGAGAGTACCCACATTTGAAACTTTTGATCAATACATCCTACAACTCCAGGAGGGAAAGTACTCACTCGTAGTAACATCCTCTTGATTGGACACCGAGGGCATTTATAGCTCCTCTGAGTTTTCTCAGGCAGGAAAGGTAAGAGTGATCAAAGTCAAGCCAATTGCTTGTAAAACCCAGGAGGTTCAGTGTGCGTTGACACATTCTTGGCACATTTTTGAATGAAGTTGTTAATTCATTTTGAATTAACATTTTGAATGGTCGTTCATATTTGAGTCTTCCAATCCTTGTTAGACTGGGAAATGGGCCAGGTCAATTTGTAATCCTGATGCCAGAGTCCCGAGACCAGACAAACTTCTGTTACTGTTTCCGGGCCAAAATATTAGTATTAGGACTTAATCTTCTAGAGGTCCAGACACAGATGGCAGAATCGATCTCCAAGGCATATCCTGGAGGCTACACATCTGTTTAATCAACCCTCAAAACTGTGGCCTTTTAAATAACTCACACACCGGCCCTGCGTTCGATAACCTCCAAGGAAGTCCTTAGGGAAATGGACCCTTTGGGGTATGGTTCGTGGAAGATGCACAGAGAGTCATTTGGGAGAGTTTATCTCCTTGGGAACTCACCAGAGAGCATGGAAGCAGCAGAAGGGTGGGAGGAGAGAGGAGGACAGGAACATTTGTATGCAGGGCAGCTTACTTTATTTTTAGTTCTGCATGGTATCGTTGTGTGTATTTGAGAAATAATTTGTGAAATCTTTTCTGGTCTCTTATGGAATTTTTTTTTTTCTTCCTTCCCAAATGCCCTTTGTCTTAAGCTGGCAGAAACAAGTTTTGTTTTTAAACAGTACTTGTCCTCTTCTGATTACAAGTAGATTTTGAAGTCTGACTTATGTGACTGACCTCTGCAGTAGGCGGAGGGGTTCCGTAAACTTAGTCACGCTCGTTGACTTGGCTTCTTCATTTTTTTTCTGCTTCCCATTTGATGTGGCCGTCAGGGGTTAGTGCTGAATGGGTTGGTGAAAATTGAAAATCACTGAAACTGAAATGCATGAAAGACCTCAGGGTTTCTTCCCCCCTCCCTGGCTCCTGCCTCTACCTACTGGGCATCCCTGTTGGGCAGCTCTGGGCGGGGAGAGTCTGTTCCCCACAGCGCCAAGGCCACTCGTCCTCACAGGACTGCAGTAGTGGCACATCTTGGTCTTTTAACTTTTTTTCTTTATTGATTTTAGACAGAGGAAAGTAGAGGGAGGGAGAGATAGAAACATCGATGAGAGAGAACATCGACTGGCCGCCTCCTGCATGCCCCCCACTGGGGATTGGGCCTACAACCTGGGCATGTGCCCTGACTGGGAATCGAACCGGCAACCTCTTGGTGCATGGGTCGACGCTCAGCCACTGAGCCATACCGGCTGGGCTCATTCGGCAAATGTTTATAAAGAGCCTGCTAGAAGCCAGGCACTTTGCTGGCTGGTTCACAAAAACATGTGCAGTCTGCTGTCTTAGAGTTCAGACTATCAGATCGACCCAAAGCAAGGCAAAGGGAAGTGCATTTGACTTGGTTGTTTGTGTTAACAGGGTTGGGAACTGGGGCTTCTGCTTCGGCGTGTGACCCTGCCCTGTGCACAGTGGCTGAGCCAGAGGCTGCTGTGGGAATGCCCAGCCCCATCAGTGGTGTCCGTCAGCCTTCATTGTTTGCACTGGTCACCCTGGGTAAACATAACAATCGAAGTAAAAATAAAAGTGACTTCCAATGTAGCTTCAAGGTCCGTCCCCAACCTCCCCATGCAATCAGATTGCTGTCCCCGAGCGCTGCCACTCAGAACGTCAGGAGCTGCCTGCCCCTGTGGGAGGAAGCCCAGGGGGTGCTGAGTTCAGTTTGCCCACTGCATCGATATGTCCTCGAAATGGAACACCATCTGCAGTCTCAATTTTTAGAATGAGCGCATAGAAGAAGAGAAAGTTCTGTCTTGATTTTGTCCTTAGTGCAGTGTGGGCAAGGAGCCTGCACTGGGAAGGGGTGGTGTTGGAACTCACAGTAAAAACACAATGGCAGCACCGTTCGAGGGGAAGAGACGGGGCAAAGGAAACTGGATTTGATTCTTGAGAAAGCTGTCCCATTTATTTCTCCTGAGCAGTCTTTAAAGGAAGTTTTTAATAACCAGCCTTCCACCAGTTGCCTTATGTTGAAAAGTACAGGGTGGAGAGGTAAGAGTGTTGATGAGAGTCAGGCTGGACACATGTGAGAGGAGTGAAGACACAGGTGTATGGCCCGGCCCGTGTGCCTCAGTGGATTGAGTGTCGTCCTGTCCCGTGGACTGAGAGGTCCTGGTTTGATTCCTGGTCAGGGCTCGATCCCCAGTAGGGGGCGTGCAGGAGGCAGCCAATCGATGTTTCTCACATCAATGTTTCTATCTCCTTCTCCCTTCCTCTCTCTCCAAAAAAAAAAAAAAATCAATAAAAACATATAAAACAAACAAACCGACAAAACAAGGTGTAACGAGCAGGGCAGTAGAACTCTAGCCTGTCTTCAGGGCATTTCTAGTCTACTGCGAAAAGCCGACAGAACGTGATTTTGTCTTCGTGGGGAAAGTGAGTGAGAGTATTTGGGGGTTTATTTTATATGGCTGCGATGAGATGAGAGATCAGGTGCAAACTAAAAGCGGGAATGTCAAATATACTAAAATTATAAAGCACGTTAGCATTAATGGGTGAGATTCATATAGATCCATCTGCGGCTAGACATAACCATTCATAAAATCCCAACTTCCGCCGACAGAAAATTTCTGCCAAACTCAGCCTGTTGGCAGCGTCCTAAGTTATCGGTGTACAGTGCTGCTGTGGGGGGCCCCTGTTGCACGAATGGGCCTTAGATCGTCACCTACGATGGGTCATGAAAATGCTAAACCTGTCACAAGGTTTCATTACCCAACAGTAGATCAGAGCTGAGAAAGTGCAGCTAGGGTTTCTTTTATTCTTTTACTTTTCAACTACAGTTGACGCCCAACATTATATTAGTTTCAGGTGCACAGCATAGTGGTTAAACATTTATGTAACTTAAGAAGTGATCTCCCCTATAAATCTAGGGCTCACCTGGCACCATGCAGGGTTATAACTATAGTTTCTTTTCAAAATGACGATAACAGAAGCCACTGCTTCGGATTCATGAACGCTTTTACTTTAATTTAATGGCACCCAAGATGTAGTTAAATTTTATAAACAGTACCCCCCTCCCCTGTTTGGAACCCGGGGAGTGATGGCTGCCTTCTTTATGATTATGACATCCTCATAGTGGCGAGCTGGAAACTGATGTGATAAAATGGATCCATGTGGACAGTCAATCTGGAATATTCAGAGCCTCCAGAAGTATTTTTATTGCTCAGTAGTAGTTGTTGTAGTAGTAGAAATAATAAACATTTATTGAGCCCACAGTATGTCAGGCCCTGTCAATTATTTTCGTGTGAACGGCCTCTGGAAGTAGTGTTCCGTCCGTGTTAGCTCCTTTTGCCCTTACAGTAACGGATTGAGGTCCATGCTCTTATTATTTCTGCATTTTACAGGCCAGAAACTGAGGTTTAAAGAGATCAGTTAATTGGTTTAAGACCATACAGAGCTGCCTTGGCTGGTTTGGCTCAGTGGTTAGAGCTTCAGCCCGCAGATCGAAGGGTTGCGGGTTCGATTCCAGTCAAGGGCACATACCTGGGTTGCAGGTTCGGTCCCTGGCCTCAGTCAGGGTTGTATGGGATGCAACTTCAATGTGTCTCTCTCACATCAATGTTTCTTTCTCTCTCCCTCCCTCCCTCCCTCCCTCCCTCCCTTCCTTCTATTCTCTCTCTAAATAAAAAGGCCGTACTGAGCTAAAAAGGGGACTTTGACTTAGAAAGTCTCATATGCGGCACTATGTAAACGTGCATTTGCAGAAATGGCACAAGAGACTGGAATTGTCTGAATAATTTTCCTCTTTTATTTCACTGGGAACAAAAGAGATTTGGCAATTAGCAGGTTTAATACCCAATAGTGGCGATTAATGCAAACGTTATCATCAGACCCCAAAGTATCTGGGTGGCAATGGAAGTATTTTTGGGCTTTTTGGTGTGTGTGACTGAGAGATGTGAATCCTTTGGAACATCGGGGAAGGCTCAACCACAGCAAATCGAGATAAAACGTAACTGTCGTGGAGTAATGACAGCTTGGGCGGAGGGAATGTCTCGCACGAGTGTTGAGGCTGTGTCAGTGCTGTTCTTGGAGTCGGAGTGCTCGGTGAAGAACCACAGAAGTGTGCACTCTGTTCTGGGTTGGTCAGGAAGACCAAAGGCAAAGCTTGCTACAGACGGGACCGCACACTCAGAGGGCCGCTCTGTGCCCAGGTCGTGCTTTGTCATCCAGCTGGTATCATGTTAGGGATAATGGGGGCGAGAGGGGAGAGGCAGGGAGGATGGCAAGGTTATGTATGGAAAAAAAACAAAACCTAGTTATGTTCTTTGCTTAGTTGCACTTCTTTTAAAAATAGAGAGGCTATTGTTTCATTTGAATACGCAAAGCTTTTTTGTTTCCTTTATTTGCTGAACTGTCCTTAATACACAAATGAGCGTGTGAGTGCACACACACACACACACACACACACACACACACTTAAACCTTGGAAGCTTCCTGCTGAAAACCTCATGGGCTAATGAAAAGGACCAAACCAGACTTCGGTAGAGCTCTGTGGTTAACAATGGAGAAGTACACAGAGTGGAAATGGAAGTTCCTTGCCACCTCATCCCAAATATAATGATGACCATAATAAAAATCAAAATAACACATTATTAAGTGCTGTGTGCCAAGCTACACTCTGAGACTCTGTAGCTTCAGCAGATATATCCCTCGAAATAGTTCTGTGGGGTAGGGACTGTTTTTCCTCGGTTTAGTATGTGAGGGGACTGCAGGATAAAAGGTTAAAGTCACCTGTACACCACCACCCACGTATTCACTAGTGAAGCCGAACCCTACTTACTGTACATACTAAATTATCAAAGTCTGTGCCCTAATTAGCATATTAAACCAGATCATTAAACATTAAAGAAAGAAATCCTAAAAGATAAACTATGCGTATTTTAATTTTTTTAAAAAATTAAATGCAAGTCATTTATACATCGATGTGACACCAAGGCCATTTCTGGGTATGGCTACACCAGCTGGCTTTGGCCTAAGTACACCACGCCCAGTGTATAATTTCAACTGTTGTTCCTGAAGCGGACGGTCATTTCTGCAGAGTGCTTATCTTAGATAGTCGTCTTTATGGAGAATTCCGAAGCAATTAATTTAGTTGTCACAGAAGAAGCAACTCTTTTTCTTTTTGTTCTTGTATTTTACTAGTATGGGTAATTTTGAAAGAAACCGGGTCATTAAAATAAGATGTGTAAAACTGGCCTTAAGTTTAGGGAGAAAAGCCACTGATTTATTTTTTTTAATGTTATTTAAAATCTTTTTTCAATTACAGTTTACATTCACTATTATTCTGTATTAGGTTCAGGTATACAGCCAAGTGGTTAGAAATTCAAGTGTTTTATGGAGTAGTTCCCCACCCCCACTCCCCGCGCTGCTTCAAGTACCCACCTGGCCCCATACATATTTATCACAATATTATTGACTACATTCCCTAGGTTGTAATCTACATTTCTGTGGCTACTCTATAACGACCAATTTGTACTGCTAATCCCTTCACCTTTTACACCCAGTCCCCCAAGGCCCCTCCCCTCTGACAACATAAACAAACAATGTAATAGGCGAGGCCACAAGCGCCTGCCCTGGACATCAGCCTGGATTTGTAAGCACTTTGTAGGTGCATGGGGAAGGTCAGGTGCAGTTAATCGAACTTCTTGACAATGGAGTTGTCAAGCATGCTGAGAGGCACCCCTGCAGAAGTTACTCCTTGAGGGGAATCTGTCTCTTTCTTCCATGCCCCACACGTCTAAGGGCGTGTCCTTATCAAAGCCTGTTTACCCACTTCTTTTTCATGTTTTTCTTGCATCTTTTGTATGTAAGTTCACATACCTTTCTAATTTCATTTAGTCTTGGCAACCAAGCCTTCAAAACGTGAACATTAAAGAGTACAGTGAATTCCCCAAGAATTTCTAAAGCCACCCCCCTGGGACCGGGCTGACGCTAGGAAAATGAAACAGAACTGAAGAAATCACTGGCATAAATCCAGCACTAAGAACTGTCTGTTTTTTGTTTTTGTTTTTCCAGAGAAAGCCCAAACTCATTAACAGGGCCTATGAGGCCCTGGCCGCTGCCTCTCCATTTAGCCAAACACCCTACTGTGCTGGAACCTGATGTCAGTTCTGCTTCTGATGTCAGTTCCTCTGCCCGGGTTCCTTCTTGGAAAGCGCACCCTCCCCTTTGCCTTTACTACCCCACGAAGAAAATTCCTCCCAATCCTGCCCGCCTGTGCTCTTTTCTTTCTGATCCCTTCCTGCACTTCTTAGCTCCTAAAACTGAGGGGTTCCTTCATTTGGACTCATCGCCCTCCCCCACCGTGCCCTGTATTTCTGTGTTAGCACTCATCACTCACTTTGCTTGTAGGTCACTCCTGCCACAGTGTGGAATCCAGGAGAGCCAGGATGGGGCGTCATTCATTTGTATTTCCCCAGAGACTATCCCCCGTGCTTGGCAAAAATGGTGCTCTACAATGACTTGATGAAAGAGTGAACAGGTGATCTAGGGGAGGGTGCTTGGTCTCCACACTGAGACTGGAGGCATGCCTGTTCTCCGGGTGGGATGCATTCGCCTCCCCGTCAGGCTTTCTTTCAACCCTGAGTAGGGAGATTGAAGAACCAGGCTTCTCGCAGTGGCTGTCCTCCTCAAAATCTCCTTCTAGCCTTGAAGGAGGGATCAAAGGCGCAGTCCTGAGTTGCCTGCTCAAGCCTTTGTTAGTACTTCCCCTTTGCAGCTAGGGGCTAAGAGGAGGATTTTCTGTATACATTACCACAGACTTTGATCTAACTTGGCTGATGTGGATGGTGCCTTGTTCACAGTGTGCTGCCAGTGAGACTATGACATAATGCAATCAGGGGCCCGTCTGTGTGACAGCCAGGTGATGCTGGAATGTATGGGTTTATTTCATTAGGAGTAATGTATTCTCCGCAGACACTGGTCTGCATGCATAATGTGATTCTTGGGGTACCACAGCAAACACTCTCTGTTAGAGTAAGGTAATTGCCTTACCTGCCCACTTTCAAATTCATTAAGGGGAGGCCTGAGATCTCCCATCCGCTGTGTGAAGTCTGCTCACATTCAGCACTATTTCCCTGTGGTCACCTTTCCATCAGGCCAGGCATCTCACTGGCCCTGCCTGACAGCTGGAGCCTAAATGCTTCTTAGCAAGAGCCTAGGCCTGCCCTGTGTAGTTGCAGAATTGCCTGGCTCTTTGAGGACAGAGAGACTGTCTTTCTAGTCTCCAAAGTGAGATGTGCCCTGCACTGATGACTGAGGTGGTTCACAGATAAACATACACATTTTTAATTGTTATATGTTTATGTTCATGTGTATTAGAAAAAATTGAATTAGCACATCAAACCTGTGATCTCACAGAGTTGATGCTTTAGGGAGGGGCCAAAGGAGGTATCGAGGTAAGTCAATTTAAAGAAAATTTTAAATTCGAAGGTAGCTAGGAGAGTGAATCTTGAAAGTTTTCATCACAAGAACAAAAATTGTAGCTGCAGTATCTGCTGTTTAACTTTCCACAGTTTCATGGTCCAAAGTATTCCATGGAAAATCCCAGAAATAAACAATTTTAAGTGACGCACCATTCTAGTACCAGGCTGAAGGCTCGCGCTGTCTGCTCCATCCGGCTCAGGACGTGAATCACCCCTTTGTTCGGTGTCCCACACTGTCGACACTTCCGCCTGTTAGTCACCTGGTATCCGTCCCGGTTGTCAGACCCTCTCTGGTGGCATCACAGTGCTTGTGTTCAAGTCTTCCTTATTGTACTGAATAGTGGCCCCAAAATGCGAGAGTGGTGACGCTGGGAATTCTGATAAGCCAAAGAGGAGCCATAAAGTGCTTTCTTTAAGTGAAAAGGTGAACGTTTTCTACGTAATGAAAAAAGAAAACAAAATTGTTTCTGAGGTTGCTAAGATCTATGGTGAGAACGTGTCTTCTGTCCATGAAATTGTGAAGAAGAAAAAAGAGATGTGTGCTAGTCTTGCTGTCCTACCTCAAACTTCAAGTTCTGGCCACAGGGCATGGTACGCTCTTAGGTAAGGTGGAAAGGCGTTCGATGTGTAGGTCGAAGACATGACCTTGTGGCTCAGGGATCCTCCTCCTGAGTTGTCAGAAGGTCGGTGATAGCCTAACGCTCCATCACAGTGCCAGCCTCATTCACGGCACCTCATCTGCACGTAGGCATTGTCATCTTGTCATCACAGAAAGAAGGGTGACTACAGTGTAATTGATTTTTGAATCCTCACCCGAGGATATTTCTCTATTGATTTTCTTAGATAGAATGGGAGGGAGGAAGGGAGAAAGAGAGAGAAACATTGATGCAAGACAGACGCACCAACTGACTCCTGCATGACCCTGACTGAGCCAGAGATTGAACCTGCAACCCAGGCACATGCCCTTGACCTGTAATTGAACCCGTGACTCTTTGGTCCATGGGCCAACACTCTAACCACTGAGAAAAACTGGCCAGGGCTACATAACTTTTTTTTTTTTTCTTTACTGATTTTAGAGAGAGAGTAAGGGAGAGGGAGAGAGAGAGATGGAAACATCGATGAGAGAGAACATTGATTGGCCACTTCCTGCATGCCCCCCACTGAGGATTTGGCCCACAACCTGGGCATGTGCCTTGACCAGGAATTGAACCAGCGACCTCTTGGTACATGGACTGATGCTCAATGACTGAACCACACTGGCCGGGCAGGGCCACGTACCTTTTATTATAGTATATTATTATAACTATCTTATTTTATTATTAGTTATTGTTCTTAGTCTCTTCCTGTGCCTATTTATAGATTAAACTGTATCATAGGTATGTATGTATAGGAATAAAATAGTATATATAAGGTTGTGTACCATCCTTGGTTTCGGGCATTCACTGGGGGTCTTAGAACATATGGATAGGGGGAACTGCTGTATGTGTGGTGATGGGTGTTAACTGAATGTATCGTGGTTATCATTTTTCAATATATACAAATATCAAATCACTACACTGTACACCTGAAACTAATATAATGTTCTCTCAATTATACCTCAATAAAAAAAGAAAAATCTAAGAAAATATTACTAAAAATTATTTGAGGAAATGGCTAAAATAAGTAACGTGCAATTCCAATCACTGAAGTGTGGAAATACTGTGATAGAGTACAGTTCCTGACACATAGTAGGTGCTTAATAGATGTTTATTGGAAAGAATGAATGAAGAATAAAATTAGTGATAGTAGCTACATTTATTATAGGCTTGCTTTGTATCAGTTACTGGGCCGGAAGTGTTACATACAATATGCCATTTGATTGTGACTTGTAACTTGTCATTTTATCTTTATTTTATAGATGAAGGAACTAGCGCAGAGAAAATGACTTAAGCAAAGTCACACAGCTAGTCGTGGTAGGTCTGCTCCTTGTCCCCAAGCCCCAAGTGTATTCATGCATCCCTAGATAATAGATACTAAAAGACAATAGATACTCAAAGATAAGGTGGAGTTTTTATTTCCAGTTCCACCTGGGTTCCCTAAGGTGGTAAAATATCCCAGCACGTTAACGGTCAGCCCAGTTAGCTCTGTGGTGATGAGCGTGCTGCCAGGGTTGTATGTTGGATAAACCACTTTGGGGCTTGCCTGGGTGAACAGCGTGTCTTTTGTGAAGTCTTGTAAGTCTCTGAACACGTCTGACTTTTAGTCTCTTCTACCGCCTTTCCTGGAACTCCTCTTCAGCTTCCCTGTCCATGTGAAGAACGAACACAGCTTCAGCCAAGGTTCCCAGGGTCTCCATCATGCGCTGACCCAAACACTACTCCATCTCAAACAGCTTCTGCGGCGGTGATGACACTCTGCTTTGGACAAGTGTGTTGCTCCACTCAAAAGGTGGCTCTGCTGCTCACCAGTCAGTCAGGAATGTCAAAGGTGTGTGTGAAGACTCTTAAGAGTGAAATAAGAGTTTTTCAAAATTGCTGTATCATTTTCTGTTGGTGATTTTACATATGAATGTGTATCTTTTTTTCTCTTTCATGTATTTATTTTTTCCAATATAGTTGGCATTCAGTATTATACTCATTTCAGGTGTACAGCATAGTGGTTAGACATACAGTTTACAAAGTGATCCCCCTGTAAGTCTGATACCCACCTGGCACCATACATAGTTACATATGTACATATACTTAAATGTTATCCGTTGATATTTATCTGCTTCACTGTAATACTAGGCAATCATACATTAAATTTGACCAAGACCTTCCTTCCCCACCCTGTGCTTTTTATGTATAGCGTGTCTGTGCTGTGTCAGGCTCAACGGCCTGTTAGATAGGGCGGTCGGAATGGGCTAAATGTTCATTAAGTCCCACAACCTCTTAAATGCAACCTGGTTTCATTCTTGAAAGCCATTCTCAGACCTTTGGAAAACCTCAGGATGCCAGTAGCTTCTGATACGCTGCAATTGTAAACTTGTAAAGTTGGAGGCTATGCACCTTTTCTCTGAGTAGCTCCCACTCTGTGAAGTCAGAGGGCTAAAAGGGAAAAGGCATTTGGAAGAAGAATACATCATAGAGTTTTCTTAAAATTATAAGTTGTTTCTCAGATTTATGATTTCTTTGGTGTGACTCGTTTACTACCTAGGAGAAGACACGAGGGTTACAGTTTAGAATAATTTCAGAGCAGAGTGACATTTCATAAAAGGTGGAAACAGTTATTTTTCTCTTCATTTGCTTTTCACTTTGTCCATGCTAGTTGCATGGAAGAGAAGGGTCAGACCATAAGTAGATAATGGGGATCACGGGCATTTCATATATAAAGCAAATGACAAAAACCTCTCTACTGCATTGGGGAAAACCAGTGATCTCACCATTGATCATTAAGATTGGAAGGGATCTTTGAAAATCTTTTTTCTTAAATTCCTCAAAATATGGGTCACGGATCACCAACTTCAAAATCACCTGGGTGGGTTAGAAAACATATCTCTTGTCTCCACTCTAGACCATCTGAATTAGTGTCTCCAAGGGAAACCAGGGAACATAGATTTCCCAGAATCCCCCTAGGTGATTCCTGTGAACACTAGCGTTTGGTACTCACTGCATTCTGATCTCCTCACTGTACATAGAAACGGGCTCGATACAGTGAAGCAACTTGTCAGTGGTAAACTAGATAGTAAAGAACAAATCACCCTACGTGGCCATTCAAAATCACCTAGGTGAGCTGCACTTTCAAAATTCATTTGACGTGCATCTTTCTGCCTCAGTTGTGTAGTTATGTAACTTAATTACCTCCTAGTTTGATTTGACGGCCTCTTTCTATTAGATAAGACGTGTTAATTACTCTGATGACAACATGGGGTTATAACGGCTCAGTGTTACATGAATAATTTCAAGATCATGAATAATGTGCAGCACCTCTGTGTCTGAGCCATTATTAATTTGTTTCACCACTGTTGAAGTGTTTAAAATTCAGTTTCAAGCATGTCTTCCCAGATAAAAAAAAAAAAAAAAAAGAATAATGTATGTATTGAGAACCCTCCCTTTATTATGCTCTTAACTCTGTCCTCGCTACACAATAAGCTGTATAGTGCGCCTAATTAGTGAGGTAAAAATCCAATTTCATATTATTTAAGAAAATGCAGGTAAATCAAAGCAAAGTCTTTGCTAATAAAGAAGGAGAAAGCAGGAGCAATACAAATCTTGTGCAATTGTATCAGTTATAATGCATCTCAAGGGATAAGAATAATTCTGTAAGTAGATGTTTTTTATTAGCCTGGGTTTTTGAGTGGACTTAAAGTCACATTCCCTCACTTAAAAAAACAAAAACAAAAACGAAAAACAAAAAAACCCAACCTTCTGATTTACATGATCATAAAGCAGTTGATACCTAGACAGAAGAGAAGGTAGTAGACACCTGTTCAATCTGCCCAGTATCCATTTCTTTTTTTCTGGTAATAGCACTCTGATGCAGAATAACCGTTTCCCTTAGTCTATGTGGGAACAACCTTCAACTTTATAGCTGGACAGTCAACCCAGGACTGGCTAATCAGCATAGTTCATTCTCTTGTCCATTGTGATTAGCTTAAAGGTAGCATGTGATATCAGTTGGTCTAGTCAGAGCTCATCCTGGGACTTTCCAGAGCAATTGAGAGAGATACGTACTGAGAACGTGGGGCAGAACCTTGGAGAACCTGACACTTGTCTTGCCACTGAGAAAGGAATCTCTGCCATTATGGGGGAAAAGCGGGGAGGGGCATGAGACCAATTCCTGGTGTCAGAATTTAAGTCCCTGTATCCAGCCACAGTTAAAGTTGCCTACTATTGTGTTGTTGTTTTCTCACTATGCAATCCAAATATTCTGTCTGTTTGTTTGTTTTGCTTTAGTCCTTGCGAGTGTGGTTTCTATCACTTGCAGCAACAACATAAAGGCACTAAAAAAATTAGAGACCTTCTGAACTCACGAGTTTCCAGGAATGGGAATGTGTTTGCACTGAGCCTTGCCTGTGTCCTCCTGAGTATTCACTGTGACCAGTGGAACAGATTAGTAGCTGGCCTATGTTCGAGGTAGGGTGACCATATGATGTATTATTCAAATCAGCATACTTCCCCCCATGATCTCTGTATTATGTAAAACTTTGAATCTACGTAAAAGTAAACAGCACAGTATAATCAACCCGTGAACCCATCCGTAACCAAGCTCCATCACCAATAGTGCATTGGCCAACCCTGCCGCAGTTATGTCCCATCAACTCCTCCCACCTCCAGGATCATGTTGCAGTGAATCCCAGACATCATCATTTATTGGATACAAATTTGAGAGGGAAAAGGAGGGACTATTCTGACAGGAAAGGAAGAAGACTCTCTCAGAGAGACAGACTGATACACTGGAATGGATTGGAAATAAATGGGTTAGAATCTGTAACTTTAGTACTATAACCATCTGAGACAGTGAACCAACTGGTGTGCTCAAGAGCCTTGAGAACGTTTTTCTTTTCTATCAGTTTTTTTTGTTTTGTTATATAAATATTTTATTAGGTACCATCTAAGTCCCTAAGAAACTGATGCCAGAACAGGATAAAATGTGCAAGAATTTTATTGGGGAAACATCCCAGTGAGAGAAAACAGGGGGAAAGCCCAGAAAAGACTGGGAGAATGATGAGACTGTGATGTAAGTCTGACCCCAAGGGAAGGAAAGAGTGGGTAGAAGTGTCCTAGATTGTGCAGGGTTGTCAGGGAGTCCTCGAGTCAAAGTCAGGTGTGAGAGAAGTCCCATGTCTCCTAGGAGGTGGCCTTACCCAGCCTCCTGCTGCTCTCACCCCTGGGCAGGAGCCCCTGGAAGCAGCACCTGAGTCTGTTTGGGCTGCTATGGCGAATTACCAGACTGGGTGGCTTACAAAGAACAGAAATTTATGTCTCATGGTTCAGGGGGCTGAGAAACACAAGAGCAGGGCTCTGGCAGATTTGGTCTCTGGTAAGGTCCTACTACCTGATCCATGGATAGCCATCTTGCTGTGTCCTCACATAGCAGAAGGGGCAAGGGAGCACTCTGGGGTCACTGTTATGAGGTCACTAATGCCATTAACGATGACTCTCTGCCCTCTTGACATAGTTAACTCCCAAAGGCCACACCTCCAATACCATCATGATGGGGATTATGTTTCAACATATGAATTTTGTGGGTACACCAACATTCACTCTGTGGCAACAGTGATGGATTTCGGAGTGCGGGAGCTGGGGCCCTTGGCCGATACTGCTCTCTGTAGTTGAAAGTCTGTGAGGCATATTGTCATGGCCACCACGCTTACCAAGACTGTTTTCTAAATATTATCTAGGTAGTGTAACACAGTGATTAAAGCATGCACTTAAGAATCAGAGCAGCCTGTTAAAATCTTAGCTCTATTGCTTAGTAGCTATGCGGACATGGGCAAATCACTTGAGTTCAAATCCTTATACAGGAAATGGGGGTAACCATAGCCCTTACCCCATTAGTGGTTGTAAGACTAAATGAGATGAACTATATGCAAACAACGACAACAACAACAACAAAAAACTATACACGGTGCTTAGTGAGTATACAGCCTATATAGCAAATGCTCAGTGATTGTTAGTGATGATGACGATGATAACAAACGTGATGAAGACTTTATGAATAGGATTATTTACAGACCATTAGCCATAGGTTCATATTTTTAGAGACTGTATCTGAACAATGGATCTAAAATGACTAATTTATATCACTTAGGAGTTTGGGCCCAGTCTTTACAGTTGGTCTCATTTTCTTGGGTGCCCCAAGGGGTCCTTCTCTGTGCCATTCCCGAGCCTTTGCACTCAGCATTTCCTCTGCCTGGATTACTTTTCCCACTCCTCTCCTTCATCTACTTGCTCCCTACTCATCTTTCTGGTTTCAGTTTAAGAATAAATTAATTAGGCAAGACATCTCTGACCTCACAGTCTAATCAAGGTTCTTTTTAAATGTAGCCTCCAAGAACTGTGCTCCTACAATTGCATTCCTTTTATAGCCAGGACTTCTGTTAGTGATTAGACATTTATTCATATTTGATCAATGGTTGTCTTTCCCATGTGAGAGCAAGGATCATGTCTGATTTTGCTTTCAATTTAAATCCAATGCCTAGCGCAGCGCTAGCTTGGAACACAATAACATTTGTTAGCTAAATGAATAATGTGTATCTACTCCTCAGAAATAATAAGGTCCTTGTCAGTTAATGGTGCCTGATTCATAGGAGACTGAGCCATGAAGCTAGCTTGGCAACACGCTCCCATAAAAAGGAGGAGGCATCTGACTAGTTCTCTGGGCAAGGAACGCCATGTCCTACTTTTATTTTTACTTTTGTTATTCAAAGTTGTATCTTTTCATTTGTTTTGGTGAGAACACTTGCCACAAGAGTCCCCTCTTAACACATTTTAAATGCGCAACGCGGGATTGTTGACTGTAGGCACCGTTGTACAGCAGGTCTCCAGGACGTATTCATCCTGTGAAACTGAAACTCTATACTCACTGAACAACTCATTTCCCCCAGGCCCCAGCCCCTGGCCACCACCATTCTATTCTCTTTCTATGTTACTATTATTTTTTTAAAGATTTTTTTTTCTTTATTGATTTTGGAGAGAGGAAGGGAGAGGGAGAGACAGATAGAAACAATGATGAGAGAGATCATCAATTGGCCGCCTCCTGCATGCCCCCCACTGGGGATTGGGCCCACACCCTGGGCATGTGCCCTGACTGGGAATCGAACTGGTGACCTCTTTGTGCTGTTATAACCTGACGGCGAGATAACCAGAGACGCACAGCCGAATTGTAAAGGAGCACTTTATTTTGCCGGCTGGCTGCGGAGGGCATAGTTTCCCCTCAGATCAACAGCCCCGATTCTCCTTGCTCCTCCCATTTTAAAGACAGAAACTCCCTCCTCCTTTTGCCCCCCTCCCCTCAGGGAACCAGTACAATAGTGGGAGTGACAGAGACCACAGAAGTCAAAATTACATTACTTACCGATGGCACAAGTACTTGCAAATACCTGCAAATACCTATACTCAGGAAACTGCAAATGCCTCCCAACTCCTGGGACAACTATAATCTTAGGCAAAATTCCTTCCCGTCTAGGGGTAATTAACCTATTATTGGAAGAATATCGAGGAATGTCTATGGGTGATAAAATGGAGTCTTTTAGTTGCCTTAACCAAGGGGCCTACATAAAATGGAATCTAGTTGCCTCAGCCTTGGGGCCCAGATCAGTGCATGGGTTGACGCTCAACCACTGAGCCACACCGGCTGGGCTCTGTTCTCTTTCCACAGTTCGACTACTTTAGATACCTCAAATTAGTAGAATCATGCAGTATCTTTCCTCCTGTGACTGGTTTATTTCACTTAGCATAATGTCCTCCAGGTTCATCTATGGTATCTCATATGGCTGAATAATAATTCCATTGTATCTCTGTACACTTTGTTTCACTGATGGACATTTAGGATGTTTCCATATCTTGGCTGTTGTGAATACGGCTGCAGTGGATACGGGAGCGCGGCCACTTCCAGCTGTAGGGCTGTCTCACTAACGGTTTGCGGCTGTGTCCTCATGTAGTTTAGTATGTAAGGCCTCACTACCATCGAAATGAAAGTGTTTGTGCTTGGGGATTGCTCTAATTTGCTTCTCCACATTAGGGACAAACGAGTCCTGTGTGACTTCTGTTTCTCACCTGCTTCCAAAGTCAGTCTCTTCCCATGGTTTGAGATTTGGGAATGCTGTGTAGAGAACAGTCACAGGAGACACCCCTGCCTTCTCTCTCAACTGCCCCCTCTCGTCTTCTACTTTTGCTGCAGTGTAACTAAAGAGGACCACAGGCTCCAGCCAGCATTTTCCGAATAGCCCGAGAGTCAATGTGCATGTGTAATTGCCACCTAGGAGGCAATCCGATGATGGCATGTACCAGTAATAACCAGTCAGTTGGACTTTTCAAGCGCTCACCGAAAAGACTGCGTTAGTGTGCTATTCGTGGGTGCAATTGCTGAATTTTATAGACCAGATCTCTTCCCTCTGATAACTTGGATGAAAAGTGATGGTGATTACATTACACACACACGCACGTGTGCACACAAACACACACACACAGTTCTTTTTGCCCCCTCTCACTACAGGCATACCTTATTTCATTGCACATTTCTTTTTAAAAATATGTTTTTATTGATTTTTAGATAGAAAGGAAGAAAGAGGGAAAGAGAGGTAGAAACATCGATGAGAGAGAAGCATCAGTTGACTGCCTCCTGCATGCCCCCTACTGGGGATCGAGCCTGCAACCTGGGCACATGCCCTGATGGGGAATGGAACCAGTATGGCACATGTCTTTATTGAGCTTCACAGATGTTGTGCTTTTTACAAATTGAAGGCAAGATGCTCCCCCAGCAAAAATATTAGGACTCGCTTTATTGCTATGTTTTCTTTATTGTGGTGGTCTGGAACCGAGCCGGCAACAGCTCTGAGGTATACCTGTAGTCGTGCAGGCCACCAGTATCACCTGTCAAGATTTCTGTGAGGGACTGTTCTCTGGCCTTTTTGGCCCCAGGAGAGATCTCAGTCCTGCAGTGACTCCTCACTGTTCTCTAAATGTCGTCTAAGCCCTTCAGCAGCATGCAAAGGGCTTCAGTGCTCTTGGGTCCCATCTCCTCCTGCTCCCTACCCACTGCTCTCTTCCTCCCACCTTAGATCCCAGGCCACAGCACACTGAGTTACAGGGCGTGCGCCTTCTCACCGCTGGGCCTTTGAATAAACTCCTGTCTTTGACTGGAACATTCTCTCTTCCTTCTTTTCTCATTCTCTCTTCCCCTTCAGACTTGCTATAGATCGTTCTCCTTTGAGTCTGAGCTTGGACATGACCGCCTTTAGGAACCATCCAGTGGCAATGCGTCCTGAAGAAGCACCTTACCCAGGAGCTTCCAGAACACGAAGTGCCTCCCCGAGCCCTTGTCACACTGTCGGAACTGTCTCTTGACTTGCCTGTTTCCCCTCAGCTGTGAAGACTGTGAACTTAGGAACTACGACTTATTCATGGCCAAATCTTCGGCGTCGAGAACAAGGCTTGATACACAGTTGGCATTCCATAAATGCTTGTTCAGTAATAAAACAAGCCATGTAGAGACTTTGCAATATAGGAAAGATTTTGGTGTGTATTCTATTTCATTTTCATAAAGAAAGCTATGAGAAGGGTATTAATAGTTGATGACAATAATGAAAGACTCAATAAAAGTTGTGTTTAATATGGTTATTTTAGTGATATGTTCTCTCAAAGGCCATCCATAAAGGCTATATATATATATTATATATATATAATATATATAAAATATATATATATAAAATATATATAAAAAATATATAAATATATAAAATATATTATATATATTTTTATATATTATATATTTTATATATATATATATTTTATATATAAATATATATAAAATATATTTCTTACCCAAGGATAGGTATGCTTATTGATGAGAGAGAGAGAGAGAGAGAGACATAGATGTGAGAGAGAATATCAATTGGTTGCCTTCCATATATTCCCTGACCGGGGATCGAACCCACAACCTTTTGGTGTATGGGACGACACTCCAACCAACTGAGCCACACTGGCCAGGGCAAGGCCATTATATTTTATAAAACATTCTGCAGTTGTTAGAAGAAAGAGACCAAATGGTACAAATATGTGACTCTTTTTTTCCCATCAGTTACCGTGGGATATCTTCCTTCAAAACACACTAAGATGACTGCCTACGTCTATGACAATAAAGTCTAGGAAGTAAATTGACTTCGAGAGAGTAGCAGTAAATATAGAATATCGATGTGATCAGAGATGATGGATGGCAGAGACAGGCAGGAGAAAAAGAGCAAATAATTATCTGATAGAGGAACAAGCACATCTATCTATACTGCAAGATTTTTTAAATGTTTATAGCCTTTTCTATCAAGGACGCTAGTTTGTGATGAGTTGAACTATTTTACCATCCCCCTTATCAAACTCCACTGAATACGTATGACCCAAAGTATTTATGCTGAAATGGAAACACTTGTGTCTCAGATCCAACTGGACCTTGTAATTTAGCCTGCTTCCTAATTTCAATACTGCGTGCTGTTCCCTGCGTGCTGTCCCCTCGGGATTGCAGGTGACTGCAAGGGGATTTTTCTGGGTGCTTCCAACCTAGACGTTCACTGGTTTGAAAATCAGTTTGGATTCACACAGAAAAAGATAGAAAGAAAAATAAGAAATTCTCTTCCTCTGCCTCCAGGGCCCAATTCTTTTTCTTTTGGAGAACAAATGATCAGAAGAGTTTCGGAAAGGCAGTTAACAGAATGCTTTATAAAACCTTTAACTGGTAGTAATACAGTCCACAAACCAGGTAAGTTGTGCTTACAATCACCAGCTTTCCCGGTCTCCCGGTATAATGCTGTGGTCGGCCTTTGACGCTTCCCGACTGCTGACGGTGTGGTTCAGGTCAGCACTGTGTAGGAGTTCTGAGGAAGCTTAGGAGTTTTGAGCAAAGCTGAGCCTCACAGTGTGAGGGGATGAAAACATCCACTGTGGGTGTATTTACAGAAGCCAAAGTATTTGGAGCAGGAAGTGACGGTTTGGGCCACGGTGGCGGTTTTGTCTCTAGGCCCGTGATCGACAGTTTCCTCCGAGAGGTGCCCAGCAGCTTCTAGGCCTGTCGCTCAGAGCAGGTGTTCCGGTGGTCTGCAGATGTTGGAAGTTGTCTGTTTCCCATGGAGCCCTTCTCCTTTCTCTGCGAGACATACACCGACTTGTTCTGACAGTTCAGCAGTTCCCCAAAGGTACACCTAAAATACACGTGGGGCCTTTGCTTCAAGTATACCGTGTCCCGCTTGTCAACCGTTACAGCTTTGGCACAGCTTTGTGGGACTCGCCTATCTTTTTCCTGTTAGAACTCAAGAACCTTTTCCTGTGTTTCCATGGCATCTACTGTACAGCTGTGCACACCGGCCACACTGTATTTTTAAATAATTAATTAAAAATATTTTTTCTTGATTGATTTTTAGAGAGAGAGGAAAGAAGAGAGAAAGAGAGAGAGAAACATCGGTGAGAGAGAACATCAATAGGCCACCTCCTGCATGCCCCCCACTGGGGTTTGGCCCACAACCTGGGCATGTGCCCTGACTGGGAATCGAACCGGCGACCTCTTGGTGCATGGGTCAACACCCAACCACTGAGCCACAATGGCCAGGCTAAATAATTAATTTTATTTGGTGTTTTTATATACATACCTCAATCCTTTTTTTCTACAGATAATCACCATTAATGGTTTCTTGTGTTTCTTTCCATAAAACAGAAATTTTGCGTGTTACTGATGCATATGTAAGTAAATATACACACGGCTTTTAAAAAATCATATAAAAAGATCATACCTTAGGCAATCTTTTCCACTCTGCATTTTATTGACTGTACTTTAGATATCTTTCTATCAACACACATAGGCCTGTCCATTGTTTTAAATAGCTACGCAATAATTCTGTTTTCTGAATGTTCTATACTTTATAATCACCCAGGCTCCCAATTATGGGCACGTTGATTTATTGCAGCTTTCTGTTTTCACAAACACCCCAGCGAGGAATGTCTGCACTTGTGAACCGTGAGCTTCCGCGAGGGTGTCTTGTAGATAAATGCCAGTGAGATTTCAGGATCAGAGGGCGTGTGCAGTTGAATATTGGTAGATGAACTCTGCAGAAGTGATTCACATCAGTTGGTCCCCCACGAACAGCACCACACTCCGTATAAAATGGGTTTACGTGTCTCCTCCCCCTCCTAGGAGGTGAGAAAATCAGTGTAGGGCTTCGCCTTTCATCTCTCGATCCCCGATGAACATTTGCGGGAGGAAGAAATGACGCATGGAAAGTCCCGCTCATGTTTTGGCCTGTGTTAGCACTGTCAGTGTTATGTCAGAGGTAATAGTAAAGTCACACGCTAACGTGACACTCAGACACGTTTGATCACCCAGGGAGAGGTGTGCATGCCTGTGAATTCACCAGGCAATTACACAGTCCCCTCATTAATCTTAGTTAGAGGCTCAGGAAGAGGAAGAAGGGATAATTCCAGAATCAATCTTTATCTCTGCCCGCCTTTTTTAAAAGAGGGGACTGTCCCCTGGGGCCAGCAGACGTGCTGCTGGGTGATTTGAGTGTGTGGATGGGAGCAAGAAGGGAAGGGTGAATATTCTTCTCTACCCCACGTAGGGAGTGTGGACTCCTGCCAGACTAAGGGCGGAAACATCACGTTCCTCCCATCGTTCTCACGTGTGTTCCATCATGCACATGGAAACTGGCTGTGAGTCTGAAGGGCCCAGCAGCTAGGCTCCAAATTCTCCAGCCTGACCATGAAGACCCCCCACCACAGACCTCAAGTGTGTGTCCTGCTACCCCCAACTATTGCCCTGCTACTCCTGACGGCTGGAGACCTACTGTGGGCTTGGCCAGCCTGTTGCCTGATTCCGTGCCAGTCATTCTTACTTCAGATCGGCTGCCACAGCGATTTTTAATCTGTACCCAATTTTTTAGTGCATGAACTATAAATATGCCACCCATTTACACTGTGGCCTGGAGACTCAGGACAGTTTTTTAAGACCTGCAGTGCTTTCCAAGGCACGTGTCTTTGAAATACTGTGTGCCTCCCTCCATTCTGGCAGCCCTGTGGGGACACACGGTGACTCTTACAGGTATTTACTACTTTCTCCTGACCGCTCACCAGGCTGATTCTGTGGGTGATCAGCCCTGCCCGGCTCAGTGCGGGTCTAATGAATGTCTTAGATTACCCGGTGACTTTGAACTTTAATTTTTATTAGCTCGGCTCACTCCAAGAGCACCTCTGTGCTTCCATCATCTTTAGGATGCCTCCTCTCTGCTGGCTGATGGGATTTATGGCCCTAGGTTTGGAAAAGCATAAAGATGAGATGGTCCTCCTAAGAGGTCTGTCTCTTCAGGTTAGAGTTGATGCAGAAGCCCGTATTTACCCACTAGCCACGTTTACCCAGGACCGTAAAAAGTGAATCCACAGCAGAGTGCTAAAGGATGACTCTTGTTCAGAGCCGTCGCAGCATCTAACACTGACATTGCAATCAATGAAAACCTTTTATTGGACCTCTTGGATTTTACTACAGAACATTGCAAATCTCTGTTACGCACCAACACAGCAGCAGATTTTGTTGGTGGCCTTAAATCAATCTGTTAGATGTATTTGAAGGAGTATGGATAGTAGTGAAGTTGGATAGGAATTTTCAGGTGGTGCCAAGAAATAAGCTTCTACAAATAAACAATCAATCAAATAAACAAATACACAGACGCCAATATTTGCATAGGTCTTGCAAGCTTGCAGAAGAGTTTGGCACATATCATATGTTCAATCCACCAACCCTAGGAATGGGCGGGCGTGATTCATAGTCATTCCCTTTTAGAGATGAGGGCATTTGAAGTTCAGAGAAGTTGAGTGATGTGAGGTTGAAATTTTGATGAGTGGCTTTGGTGTCTCTCATGTGTATTATCCTCTGTGGCTTCCCAAGTTACCAGCAAAGCTATAGTTGCTTCAATCCTGAATCCATCAAGTCTACAGAAATAGGCTGAGCATCTGGAGTGAGAAATGAAGTCACCATTTGTAAGATATCCAGCTTGTTGGAAAATATGGATAATCCATATGGATAGTTCAATCTCTTAAAAACAGACATCTAGTGCTGTCTTTACCCAGAGTGTAAAAATTTGATTCCTACAGGATTACTCATTTATACCTTTATTTATTCATTTCAAATGTACTGCCCTGGCCGGCGTGGCTCAGCGATTAGAGCATCGGCCCGCAGACTGAAGGGTCACAGGTTGGATTCCCTGTCAAGGGCATGTACCTGGGTTATGGGTTTGATCTCTGGCCCTGCTTGGGGCGTGTGCACGAGGCAACCAATTGATGTGTCTCTCTCACATTGATGTTTCTCTCTCTCTCTCCCCCTCCCCACTCCCTTCCACTCTTTCTAAAAATCAATGGGAAAAGTATCCTCAGGTGAAGATTAACAAAACAAAACAAATATTTACTGAGATTTTTCTATGTACCCGGCATGTACTGTAGTAGATATGCAAATGAATAATGTGCAAGTACTGCTTTTAAAAATCATAATAATGCCCTGGCTGGTTTTGCTCAGCAATTAGAGCGTAAGTCCACAGACCAAAGGGCCGTGGGTTCTATTCCCAGTCAAGGGCACGTACCTGGGTTGCAGATTCGATCCCCGACCCTGGTCAGGGTCATGCAGGAGGCAACCAATTGATGTGTCTTTCTCACATCCATGTTTCTCTCTCTCTCTCCCCACCCCCTTCCTCCTCTCTTTCACTCTATCTAAAAAAAAAAAATCAATGGAAAGATATCCTCGGGTGAGGATTAACAACAACAACAACAAAATAATAATAATAATGTTAGATAATATTTATGGATGCTAGCTTATGGTATGTTAGGGAATGTGCTAATCACTTAAGACACATTGTAACAGTTATTCCTGGCAGCCCCTTCTGATATAGGTTCTCTTATTATCCCTGTTTTCCAGATTAGTAATTCAGGCTCACATCCAAGGTAAGCAGTACGTGGCAGGCTTGGAATCCATGCAAGTGCTGGTGTGATCCAGAATCCCATACTATATAGCCTCTGTGTAACTCTTCCTTCCCATGCTCAGTTCCCTCTGCTCATGGTCAGACGCAGGAGCAGAGAACTTAGTGATACATTGGAAGACATTCCTAAATAAAGGAATGAATGAAAAGCTGTAGGAACACAAAGTGAGGAGAATTAGGGAGGACTTGGTAGATGAAACTTAACTTGGGTGTTAAAATAGCTGTGGAATCTTTCTGAGGCAAAGAAGGAGAGAAGCCATTCTAGGAAGACAGGAGAAGGAAAGCGTGGAGTCGCATCTAAGGGTTTCTGCTGTGGTTGTCTGCAAAGCTCTCCTTGGTGACCAAAACGTGACTGACCTTCGTAGAGTTTATGGTCCTGTTTCAGTTGCTTGAGATGCTGCCTGTGATGGTGGCATGGCCCTGTTAGTACTCTTGCTTTAAGCTACAGAGGTCTCCGCAAACCTCCACAGTAACGAGGCACAGAGAACAGCACAATCAGCGGAGGAGTTGTCGTTTCAACAGCACACGGCAGTCTCCTGAGCTGATGATTCCCAGCGCTTGCTCTGTCGCCTTCCGCAGTGTGGTGATTGCTCCGTAAATGTGCAAAAAAGACTCCAAGTCTTCATCTCGTTCACACAGGACAGAGAGCACAGGTTGAAAAGCAGGGTGTGTGTAATTACCAGGAGGAGGAAGAAGGAGAGGTGTCAGATGTCAAACAATGTGTCGCCCTGGATTTGGTGTCTCCTTAAAGGCGGGAGGGACGGGGGGTCTGTCCATTTCTCTACAGACTTGGAGAATCGGAGGTCTCTTAATCGAAAGTACGATGTTACTGTCATTCATTCACACTGGTATCATATCACTGAATGTCTGAGACAATGCTAGCGACATCCTAGAAGTGCGCTGTATTTTTAAGGAGCAGTAGCAAAGTCCCAGAGCTTATTGGAATGTGTTGAGTGTGACTGTCTGTGAAATGCTTTGGTGTAGTTGAATTCAACTCTTATTTTCAAACTGAAAATTTTCTGTCCCTTATGTTCCATCCAGGAAGCAAGTATGAAAGCTCCTCTATGCCTTTCATGGTTAAAGAGTATTTCCTATACTCAGAGCATGTCATTGTGACCTGGCCACTGAGACTATATGCCCTGGCTGGTTTGGCTCAGTGGTTAGAGTGTCAGCCCATGGATCAAAGGGTCTTGGGTTCGATTCCAGTCAAGGGCATATACCTGGGTTGTAGGTTTGATTCTCAGCCCTGGTCAAGGTCATGCAGGAGGCAACCAATTGATGGGTCTCTCTCACATTAATGTTTCTCTCTCTCCCTCCCTCCCTCCCTTTCACTCTATCTAAAAATCAATGGAAAAATATCCTCGGGTGAGGATTAACAACCACAACAAAAGACTATAGAAAGATGCCAGGAATTTTCAGACTAAGCTTACATAGATTAAAAAAATAAAGATGAATGCCTTTTGGTAAAAGATAGCAAATTGAATACACAGGATGTTCCCATTCTGTTTCTTATCAAACACCCTGAAATGACAAAAGAGGAATAAAATGTTATAAAACTACAAGGTCAAAGGAACGATCCAGAAGATGGCACTGGATGAGGAACGTCGGTAACATCTCGGAACTCAGAAAGCGGACGGACACGTGATAACCGACTTCGTGGAGAAGGGAAGGCTGAGCCGACGTGGAGGGGAAAGGCAGCCGAGTGTGTGACCCTGGCGAGGCCGGAGACACGGAAGATTCCAGGCTGCTGAGGACATCCGAAGGGTCAGGGCTGAAAACACGCATAAGGAGTGCTTAGGCGACCTGGTAAATCACCCACCATGTGGAGTCAAATAACCCACTCTCCTGCCCTGGCAGGTGCGGGGACAGTCGCCTTTAGATGACTGAGCCAGTGAGGCTTTGGACTCAGAGACAACAAACCCAGCAGAGGGCAATGCTGAAATACTTTACTGAGAACAGGGCGTTAAGTTAAAATCTCCAGAGATTTACAAGACCCTCAACTTCTGTCCTCTGCGTATCTCCCAGAACTCTAAATACGTGGCAAGAAACTGGAGGATTCCTCTCTGGAGAAACCAGTGTACCCAACAGGGAGTGGGGTGCACCAGAATACTAACACTTGGTATTCCCCAAAGATGCAGCCAGGTCTTCATTTGATTATGAGACTGTGAAGTCTCTGAGTAAATGTGTTATAATGCTATGTGCCCTTCTTTGCTAACCAAGAATATTTTTTAAAGTGATTGCATTATGGACTTTAGGACTTCCAGGATGAGGTAGTTACAATGAGAACAGGTCGGTCACCTACTCCATAGCGCTGGAGTCACTGGGCAGCTGTGCCGAAGGAGCTTCTGCTTACAATCTCCCCCGTCCAAAGCTCTTGAAGAAATATCTATATTTACTGTTTGACTGTGGCTTTTCTTATGGATTTACCCCTTGGTCCCTGGTGTATCAGTTATGTGTTGCCACAATAATGCCGCGTAAGAAACCACCTCAAATCTCGTGGTTTAAAACAATAAGCCTTGCATAGCTTACGAGTGCAGGTTGGCGAGGTGGTTATTGTGGTGTTGGCTGGCCCCATTCAGCTCATTTGTGTGTGGTTAGCTGCAGGTGGGCCTGTTGGCGCTGCCCTTTTTTTTTTTCCTGCCCGTGTTCCCTGTGAGTCTCTCTGCATGTCTGGGGGTGAGCCGGATGCTGGCTGGTCTGGGACTGTTCAGGCTGGGACGATTGCAGGTGACTCGGTTCTGGTTCATGTGTCACAGTCTCTTGCAGTCTAGTTTGGGCGTGTTCATGGCAAAGGCAGAGGAGCAAGAGTGAGCGAAGCCTCCATGTGTAAGTGATTTTCGTAGCTCTGCCCACATCGTGTTCGCTCACGTCCCAATGCCCACAGCACGCCGCGTGGCTGAGGCCGGAGGCGAGGGCAGGTGGAGAAGGGGGCTGCAAATGCCATCAGTCTGCCACATCTGGTTCCACTTATTCTCTCCTCTCTGCTTCGTGTATGGATGTCACTCTGCGGTATAGGGAGTGTCGATTTTGGGAGTTGACCTTACCCAACAGTTTACGCTTGGCTTAAAGGACCTCAAGCTATATATTTTTATCAGTTTACTTAAATATACAACTCAGCATGAAACCAGAACATGTCTGCCTCAGAGATCACTGATGCAAAAAGGAATCTCTCAGAGGTTGAAGGGAACCAGTTTGAACAATAGCCTTCCTACTATTTAAAGTGTGGTTTTGAAGGATTTTAGCAACATGGGACTGCATTTACAAATGCCCATTCAGAGTTGAAGTAATGGAATCACTTTGGAGCTTCCTCTCGTCCATCTTCAAAGTCCAGACTCGTAGGCCACATGCAGGGAGTGTCCTGGTGGAGTAGGTCTCTCAGCACTCGGTTTCAGGGCTCAAGCTGGGTGACCTTGAAAAATCACTTCTTCCTTTTCTGAGAAAGCATGGTGATTATCCTCTTAATTTTTATTATTTATTTTAGTTTTTTTAATTTATTTTTTTATTGTTGACAGTATTACAGATGTTCCTCATTTCTCCCCTCTTTGGTCCCCCTCCACCAAGCCCCTGCGCCACCCCGGGGCTTCACCCCACTATTGTCTGTGTCCGTGGGCTATGCCGATATGTATATAAGTTCTTGGGTTAATCTCTTCCCGCCCTATCTCATAGACTTAATGATTAAATGACACAAATGGGTGATGACACTTATCTAAATGTATAAAATTCTAGACCGATTAAAAATGGTTATATTATCATGATGGCAAAAACTGGAACTTACCCAGTGACAGCATTAACGACAAAATAATAACTTCCACTCGCTGAGTGTGTGTTATTATGTGCTAGGCACTATGATAAGCACTTTACCTTCATAATTTTATTTAATCTTAATGGGAATGCTATTATCCCTGTTTTCCAGAAAACTGAGTTTTAGAAAGGTGGACTGCCTTCCCTCCTTCCACACGGTGTGGCAGGGAGTGTGAGGAGAGGCAGCTGCAGGCGGATTTTGGGGCCTGTCTCTTTAACTGCTCTCCGCGTGCTGTGCGTGGTGGCGGTCCTGTGCAATGTGAACCCTCTGCACTCTCCAAGGGTCCACCCTGGAACAAGCCCCCACGATGCAGCCGCTTGGGTTAAGTAGAAGTGATGGTACCATTATTAATCTTTATTAAGCGTTTACTGCGCGTTAAGAATGCTGAGCTCATTCTCGGGCATCCTGCTGAACGTGAGGGGATAAGAATACAAATGAGGAAGAAGACTTAAAACACGGGGGTCCACACCTGAGAAAGTAAATGCCTTACCGCCAGCATGGGCGGAGGGCAGGGGATGATGCTGTTGAGAGGAGACCGGAGGGCTGTCCGTGTGAACATGACTTGTTTGTCTGTCCAACTGGAAGTCTATGAGGAGGGTTCAGGGGTCGAGAAGCGAGTAAGGCAGGCCTTGCCCTAGAGGAGCTCAGGTCTAAGGAAGGACACACGTGTGCACGCATGCACAGATACACACACATGCACACACTCACTGTAGCATGGCAAAGGGCTTTAATGGAGACCTCCATAAAGCAATTGACTTTGATTTGGATATGAGGAGTGAGGAAAGGGTCTCAGTCCAGGGAACCAGGGAATGCTCCATGGAAGAGGTGACGATTGAGTTAAATCATAATGAATGGGGAGGAGCTCCTCAGAAGGAAAGCATAAAGTAGGAAATCTGTTCTGCTGCCTGTGAAGTGCTGAGACATGACCAGGCCATAGCAGGTGCAGGGTAGAGCTGGAGGGTGAAGGCACGCACGATGGGGGAAGAATGTACGGAGGCAAGCAGGGCCCGGATCATAAAGGGCCATGCGGAGAAAAAGGAGACATTGCAGGGAACAGACTGAGGAACCTCAGAGAGAAAGGGGGAGGGAGGGCAGGAAGAGATTAACTGAAGAATTTATATGCATATATGCATAACCAGTGGACGTAGGCAATAGTGCAGTGAAGGCTGGATTGGGGGGCGGGAGCAGGGTGGAAGGGGTCAATGGGATAAAAAAGGGGGGGAACATCTGTAATACTCTCAACAATAAAGATAATTTCAATAAAGAAATGTCTTGCAAGTGAAGGTTGTAGCATAGAAGTTAAGATAAAAAATAGGATGTTTTTTAAAAAAAAGAAATGGGAGGCATCAATTTTAGGAACCTAAAAAGTCTATCGTTAAGTAAAATTTAAAGTGGTAAAATGCTTCAGTACCCATGTCAGGCAGGGTTTGCCTCTGTTTTCCAAAGGACTGGCGGAGGCATGGAGTGGGGCTGCCACTTGTCCCACGCCATCCGTCTCCAGGGAGACCACATGGCATCCCCACACTGATAGAATCCGGGCTGACAGGCTGTCGGTGCTCTGGCCCTTGCCAGTGCAGAGCCGCTACAGACCTGTTTCTGAGACCTTCTCATTCTTCCTCCCCTTTTCTGGGGCAGAAGAGGCAAGCTCCTGGCACAGCTGTGACCCTGCTCCTGGGCACCCGTGACAGCAGTACGCGCAGTGAGCCAGGCATGAAGGTGTGTGCAGGCCTGAACCCCCACACACAGTTGTGCCCACATGCTGCTACTCCAAGCCTGGGACAGGCTGTGAGAGAAGGAGGCCGTCCAGAAGCCAGGAAGAGCGTCTGCATTCGCACGCTGTGAACTGGTAAGCAAGCTGCCACTCTGGATTTCCTCTGATGTCATCTTTGCAGCTGTCAGCCTGAATGTACTTCAGGAGCGTCTCTGCTCCTGGTCCCTGACCGATGACCGGGCGGTCATCACTGTTATGCCCTGGTTACATCCAGGACATTATTTTAAAGCTCTGGGAATTTCCCACCATTATTATTATTATTATTATTATTATTGAAGTTGCTAGGTTTCAACTGTAGGCACTTGGTAAACCTGTTTCTACGATTTCTTCTAGATGAAAAAGGCAGACTGTCCTACCAAAGTCGCAAGTAAGAAAATACTAGTTCACATGTTACAGATCCATTGCATCCACGTGCTCCATCCTTCCCTTTGAAGCCTGCCCCTTGCGCGCGTGCACACACACACACACACACACACACAAACCCACACACTCATACAGAACTACATGCAGGGTTACTGAGATCTGAGGAGTTCAGTTATATCAAACTCAGAAGAGAAGTTGGTGTGGATGGATGTCAATATTAATATGAATACACCTGATAATCATTATTGTATATATAACCTTATCGTTTGCTTTGTTCAGATAATGTTCGTAAACATTTCACAAATTTCTTCATTGTCTTCAGGATGGCTATCTCAGTAACTCCTACACAATATTGCATTGGTTGATGTATCACAATGCACTTTACTTGTAGTCTAATTTTGGACATCTCAAATACTTGTGATTTTAAAGCAGGCCGTCATGGACATCTTTGCATTGTTCATGGCAAAATGCCTTCTCCAGGATCAGTGTCCTAGATTGAAATTGTTGTCTATGAAATTAAATCTCTTTAAAACTTTATCACTCCTAATAGTTATTTTCACGCTGCTTTCCAAAACAGGTAGTGCAGACTTTTATGTCACTAGGAGTGTGACCGTACCAACTTCTCCAGAATTCTCCCAGTAAGACTTCCATTTCGTTCTATGGCTCTGTTAGTGCAAAATGGTAGAGCAAAGTTGCCTTGATGTGAAATTTCGTGAATACTAGGGAGTATGAATATTTTCCCAAGCCCCCATTTACATTTTCTCTTATGTACACGATTTCTTTACATCTTTCATATATTTGATGTCTGTGGATTTTTTCTCATGAAGTTTAATGAGTTCTTAAATGGTGTAGATATTAACCACTTAAACGTCATGTTTGACATTTGTACCCAGTAATAATTTGCTTCCTTGAAGGGGTCTTCTCCCAAATCTTGCAGGACTTGCTCCTTATCATCAATCGTCTCTCTCTCCAATGCCAGCTTTTTAGAGGGAGTGCTTCTGACTTCTAGAGGTTAAGATGCGTGAGAAGAGCTCGGGAGCTGAGTGTCCGTCTCTGCTCTGCCACTCACTTTGTGCCTGTGGGGGAAACGAGAACCAGGGATGATGATAACTTCTACTCAGTAGGATTGTTGCTAGGATTAGAAGAACTAAGACAAGTGCTTAGAACCATGCCCGGCCAAAAGCAGGAACTATATAAATGTAGCTATTATTATTATTTTAGGAGTCTGAGTACCAGAGGGAAATAAGACCTGAGTTTTTAATGGGTAGAGAAAAGATGAAGAAGTAAACTTTGACCCTCTTCCCCAATTTCTCCCACTCCTATCCTTGCTGATTATGGTCCTAACTTTACACTTTAATGAATCTTCTATATCAAATCACTGTGATAAATTGCTATATCCGGTGGTGGTGTGTGGAGGGGAATACTTTTTAAAAAATGAGTCCTCCAATGGCTTTGAGTCAAGAGACAAGAAATAAATGTACATGTTAAGTAACAGCATGACATGTGGATAGAGCATGGACTTTGGAGACTGGTTAACCTGAGTTCAAATCTGGTCTCTATTATAGACTAGCTGTGCAGCCTTGAGCAAGTTGCTTGACCTTTCTGAGCAAGCTGCCAGACCTTGCCAGTTGTCAGGAGGATTAAATAAATGGAAATATATATAATGTGCATGGCACATAGTAGACATTCAATAAGTTATAATAATTAATATCTAAAAGAAGGTATGAGTGATTCTTTTTGGGATGAGTGGGATTTCTGTTATGTCCAGAGGAAAGAAAATGTCATGCTTCAGAGAACCCATGAGTTTGAACTGGTCCTTAAGTGACAGACTTAAGAGTGAGAGAGAGACCTTCAGTTTGGGTAGCATGACGAGAACCGAGACTTCTTTGTAGGAATATGCAGGCATATGGGAGACCATAGGATGAAAACCATCCACTTCAAGTGAAGTCCAAGGCTGAGGTTTAGGAGTGAGGGAAAAATGAACGGAAAAGTCAGGCTTGGGTTCTTAGGATGGAAGCCCAAATGGTTGGCTCTGTGAGATGCTTTGAGATGCTCCTCATTTCCTTCACTTATGTTCGGGCCTTTGGAACCAGGGCAAAGAGGCACTCGGAAGGCACAGAACAGTTTGCTGGTGGTTAACAAGCGAGAGACCAGCATTGTGCTACCATACATCGAAGAGAGATCATCCCCAGTTATCCATCCCCTGGGGCTGGAGACCAGAGTCAATCTGGAGGAATTCTTTGACAAGTCCCCAGAACAGCTGGGTGCCGCCTAGATGGGCATCACAGTTGATCAGTCTCATCATCCACCATTTATGGAACACCCATTCTGCACGAGGTTCTCCTTCTAGTACGTGTGTTCACCACCTCGTTTACAAAGCCTGTGCCCATTTAATTCTCACTTCACACATGGGGACACTGAGTCCTGGAGAGTTTACAAAGCTAGTAAGCGCTGAGGCCAAATTCGAACCCAGGACCGCCTAGCTCCCAAACCCCCACTCTTTGCAGTCTCTGACATCAGCTTCACACTGTCTCTTTGCAGTTACTTTTCAATCGCCGCCTTCTTTCCTTTTCCTCTCCTTTTCCCTAGCGCTTGCCATTTCCTTCCCCCCGCTTCTCCTCTCCTCCTCTCGCCCAAGTGCTGGCTCGTGTACTCGTCTCTCAAGGCTGTGGAACACACAGTGTGCCCAGCCTTCTGCTGAGTGACTCTGTGTCTCTGTGTTTTCATTTCCCCGTAATGCCTGATTCAGTGCTGGCGGAAAGCACTCGGTACGTACCTGGTGCGGTTACCCTCAAGGATTGAAGAAATGCAGGGTGTTTTAGTGGACACTCCCAAAGATGGGAAGCACTTGGCCTGTTTTCCTTCCTCGCCCTCCTTCTCTGGCCCCTTGCCTTCCTTCTACAGATACCTGTCATAGGAGTGTCTGTACCAAATGCTGTTCTAGTGCTAGGGGTGCAGACAGAAGGCAAGTGAGGTGGGTATCACTGAAACACGTGTCTGATCACTGTCAGGCTGCGGTGCCCTCCTGCGCCTCTGCTCAACACAGATCACTCACTCAGCAATTAGCAGGCGACACTTCTACTGATGCCGTTAACAAAACTCCCAAACAGAGCCAAACGAATGGACAGGAAGGGCGGCACCGAAGATTAAATGAAGACAGGTTGGGGGTGGGGGGAAAGGGGAGGGAGTGGTGGGTACATTTTATTCATTCTGTTCCATCCATTGACTAGATGTTCTGAAGCAGGGCAGGTGGGATCCTCTGGTCATGCTTACAAGTCCGGATCTAAGAGGCAGGATTAGAGTGGGGAGCCTGGCGAGGACCCCGGGAGCTGGAGGCGGCTGCTCTGGGGCGTGAAGTGGGCAGCCTGCGTGTGTCCGAATTTCTCCGGCAACGTGACCGGACGGCTTCTGGGAATGGCTCACACTCTTCTTTGAACAGGCTGTACTCTATTTTGCCTTTGAGTAGATGGGTTGGGGGGATAGAGGAGTAACAGGACATCATCCTGAGCAACATACTGTGGCTCCCTGGGGAGAAACCATTTCCAAATCAAACACACACATCAGGGGAAGCTCTGATCGAGATTGGGCAGTGGACTCCTCCTCATGCCTGCCTTCAGGCCACCCACAGATCCCCCTCTACTGTGAACCGAGGGCATCGCAGACCTTCTGTTTTCCCGACAGAGATCTGAACATCTTCAATGAACAAGACTCTGTGTCTGAGTGGATTAGGTTCATTACAGATGAAAAGCACTGTCAAAAGAGCATGCACGTGGTTGATCTTTGATTTCAGAAAGCACGACAGCCAGCATACGTTCACCCACTGCTAACTGGCTGACCTAAGGCATTATAGAGGGGCTCTCTGCAACTCTGAGCTAATAATCCTCAGCCACAGCCGGACAGAGAGTATGGGTTTTAGGGATCCGGGTATTCCCACTTTCCTGTAACATAGGCTCATATATCTATTAAATGAACAAGCTGAGTATGCCTAGCCCCACAGGAATGTAAGTGCTGTTCTCTCATTCTTTGCTACCCATTAATGGTGCACATTTGTGTAACAAAGGGATCCATAAATTGGTTTCACGCACTTTATTATGTAAGTTATTTCACAGAAATTTTCCAGTAGTGTATTATTGCCTCTACCTTTCTTTCAGAGATCTCCTGGGAGTATCTGAAATAGGGGACGGGCCACAAAGTTATATTATGGTAAGAAGTTTAATTAGCAGGAAATGCAGTATAACACACATGTCACACATTAATTTTTAAAGGCTGCATGCAGATTAGATGCGGAGAATTCCTGGGTGATTTCAGTCTGCAAGCCCATTTTGCTCAGCCTCATTATTTTTGTTTCATTCTGACCCAGGATGGATGTAAGATCCTGGGGTTATCCTTGCCCTCCTTCATTCACTTATTTGTACAGAAGATATTTCCTGAGCACCTATTTATGCCAGTCACTGTCTTGGACAATGGGAATACAACCGTGAGCAATGTAGGTAAGGACACTGCTCTTATGAAAGTGACATCGTAGACCAGCGCAAGGCAACAGGAGTTTCTGACAGTGAACATGTTGTAATGTGAGTAGATCAGATTAGATTAGGGAAGGATTTCCTGTCCAATATGGTAGCCACTGGCCGCATGTGGCCACTGAGCACTTAAAACATGGCTAGTGCAATTGAGGAGCTGAACTTTGAGAATTATTTAATTTTTATATATTTAAATTTAAATAACCACGTGGACCTGGCCGGTTTGGCTCAGTGGCTATAGCATCAGCCTGCAGACCAAAGAGTTGAGGGTTTGATTCTGGTCAAGGACATGTACCTTGGTTGCAGTTCAGTCCCCAGCCCTGGTTGAGGTCGTGTGGGAGGCAACCAATCAATGTGTCTCTCTCGCATCAGTGTTTCTCTCTCTCTCTTTCTCTTCCCCCTATTCTGTCTTAAGATAAATGGAAAAATAGCCTCAGATGAGGATTTAAAAATAAATAAGTAAATAAATAAATGGCCACACAGGGCCAGAGGCCCTGGTCTATTACAAAGAGGTGGTATTCAGGATCATTTAGAATGTACTTTGTTATTTTAAAATTTTTTAACTGATATCAAAACACTAAAATTTAAAAATTCCCATAGAGGGCCCTTGGATCTCAAGGCCATTTCTATTTGGTGGATTCCTTGAGCTTGAGAAATAGTGATTTGTGTGTGTAGGTTTACTCTGGTCCACAGTCCTAGTCAGAGAAGGCAGGCCCTTTCCCCATCAACCCTACCCATACTCACCAGCCCCACTGTCTGCTGTTACACGTGCGAAGTACGGAGGCGAGAAGTGAGAGTAGCCCGCTGCAGGGGGCTGGACACTCCAGTGGGAGAGGTGAAGACGGGTCTGCAGGGGAAGGCGTCTCAGTTTTATTATTACTTTTTGCTTTCAAAGCCGGGCTGTGACTTCCTCCTGTCCACTGGGAGGCTATGGTTCACAGGAAGAATAATTGTGGACCATCATGCCAGTCTGGGCTAGCAGAATCAGACTGTGGACCTGCCTATGGACCCAAAGAACAAAACTAATCAACATTTTTTGTACATCACTCTAATTCTTTCATACACATTGAAACTGGAGACATCCCGGGACGAAGGAACTGTCATGCCACCCGAGGAGGCGGTGCAGGGTGTTGTTTACGTGTGTGGCCTCTGTGTTTTGACTCCCTGGATGTAAACTCTGGCTGTAGCTCTTGGCTAGCTGTGTGACCTCAGCAAGCTTACCTCTCTGCCTCAGTTTCCTCGTTCGTAAAATGGGGATAGTAATGATTCTTACCACCTAGGACTGTTCAGTATAAAATGAAGCTCATGGGTGGCTGGCAAAGGATAGCTATTATTATCATCTAGGAAAAGCTTAGGCGTTGCTATTGTCAACCAGTGGTCCTTAGCTCCAGTTAGATGCAGACAGGAATCCCCAGTTGGGGTATGGTGAAGAGGGAAACTCTGTTCAGTGCAAAGCAGCTCAATTGTGATAGAGCACAGCTGTGAAAACAGCACGGCTATGAGGCGGCCCTGGGGCAAGGCGGCCCCCTCTTTGGCTAGACAGCTCCGCTGTGCTCCTGGCCGGCCTGCTTTGCACTGCACTGGTCTGCATCACTGCGCCTGCTCGGCTCTGCTCTGGAGAGGCCTCTGCAGTGTTTCAGCCCAGCCAGGAAGAGGCAGCCTTCAGTCTTGGTGGAAAGGGAAAGTAAGCTCTCAGAGCCAGAAGGGAGCTGGCTTATATAGATAAAAGTCCCCACTCCTTGGTCCCTGATTGATCTATCCTCAAACAAATAAGGACTCCAAATCCTTGCAATTTGATTGGTCCAAAAGGCACTGTCCTGATTGGACAGAAGGGAGACCCTCTGGGTTGTTGGAGCTGTGTAGCTCTGATTGGATGAGGAAAGCCTCAGTCCTATTGGTTGAAATAGGATTCCAGGAACTCCTTTTTAAGGGCTGGCTCTGCTGGTAGAAACACAGGCCAGGCAGGCCGTCCAGTGCAGGCCTTTCCCCGAAGAGCAGTGTGTGAGCGGCCCCTGTGTAGCGATGGCTGCTAGGTTCACTTTTTAAAAAGTCTGAGCCCAGTTAGCCACCAGGAGCCCTTCTTGGTAGGTGTCTTCCTTCTCAGGGTTCAAACTATATAATGTAAGAATGTCACAACTGTTTTTCTTTTAATGAAACAAATTAAATTGAACTTAAGTCCTCATTCACCAAGATTGCCAAGAACATCCAACATCAGAGCAGACACTTGGGTGGATCTTCTCAACCCTTTGTATTCTGAACTGCCCCAGGACTTAGTGCAGAAGATGGAGAGTCTCCAGTCTGTGCTGGTCACCATAATCCCCACTGTACGTCTGCCATTAGCCACTGCCTGGCACTGGGGTCCTGTCACCTGACCCAAGGCTACAATGTGGCCATCCCCACCTGAGCAGCCCCCTCCTCTCCACCACCTCAACTGCATTCAGCAGAGGTCCTGCTCTCTCTGACCATGGAATCCTGAAACCCTCCTGGGTTGGCACACGCTCCCTCTGCAGTTAGCACCTTGGCCTGATCTTGAACCTCAAAGCCACACAACCTCCAGGGAGTCCACCTTCTTTCCCCCCTTGATGGGACTCAGCAGATCTTCCAAACAGGCAGCAGAATGCCAGATTCAGCCCAATGTGTTAGGAAGGTTATCTCAGAAAATCCAAAGCCTTAAGACAAAGTTTGGACTCTCCAGGTTGGACCACAGGCCCTACTAAGACTATATGTTTAACACCCAGAATAACTCACACATTTATGGCAAGGGCCTATAGGTGTTTTAGTTTTTAAACACTGGTCTAAATTCTTCTGAACAAAGAAAGACCTGGTGAAGGTTCTCTCTAAGTGTGCAATACCCCACTCCCCAGCCCCACCATGACAAGGCTTCTTTTTAGTTTCAAACCACAAAACACGGATTGCTTCCCAGGGCAAAGAGTCCGGAACTGCAAGCACAAGGACTGGTTGTTTTGGAAAGAGGAAGGCTAGATAGTGTCTTGTTCTTGGGACCTCTGTTCTGATGTGGTGAAGGCATGGGACAGAGATACATATTATAAGGTAGTTATGTTTTGTTAATTCTCACTGGAGGATATTTTTTTCCATTGATTTTTAGAGAGAGTAGAAGGGAAGGGAGAAGGGGGGGGAGAGAGAGAAACAGCAATATGAGAGAGACACATCGATTGGTTGCCTCCTGCACGCACCCCAACCAGGGCTGGGGATCGTACCTGCAACCCAGGTACGTGCCCTTGACCAGGAATTGAACCTGTGACTCTTCAGTGCATGGTCTGATGCTCTCACCACTGAGCCACACCAGCCAGGGCTATAATATAGTTTTAATATTTAATTGTAAATATGCTGACATTAATTTTTACAGAAGAGAAGTCAGAGTTATACAAAGTTAGTGACTTGCCCCCCCCAATTCCTTGGTAAGTAGCAGAGGTTTGCCCCTTCTTTGCTTATTAGAGAATTCTGAGTGCCATGCAGCTTGCATAAATGTTCCATGCTCAATACAACCGCCCCTCAATCCAGGTGTGAAAGAAAAATTAATTGCTAAGAAGCAATGCAGTTGTATTTAACTTTAAAATTAAGGCCTGGACACCACTGAAGTAAAATATGCTTCAACAATAGGTGACAAAGTGGAATAGAGTGTGTGTATCTGATGGATAATGTGGTCAACAACTCATGTTACTTCCATTCAAAATGTTTTATGGAGAAGATTCTTGCTCTCTGTCTCTGTCCTTGTCTCTCACGTTTGCGTTCATTTCTAAGTATGTCTTGTTCACCCTGGGCAAGGGGCAAGGTGCAGGGATCAGCCGGACATGGGTCCCTGACTCCAGGGCGTCCACTCTCTCATGAACAGGGGCACTGCACAGACTGGCTGGCAAACGGTACGATGTGATGTAACAAACGCAAGAGCTGTGATATGATTAATGTGTCACTTGGATAAAGAAAGGGAGCATTTAATTCTTTCCCGGGAAGCTGTCCCAAGGAGTTGATGTTGGACTTCGGCCTTGGACAATGGGCCTTGACCAGATACAGAAGGAAAGGTAGGGAAGAGAACTCTAGGCAGAGAGAAAAACACAAACAATTATCTAAAGACATGAAAGTGTGTGCATCATGTTTGGAGAACAGGGCGGTGTTCCTTGTGGGGAGAGAGGAGGGAGTGTCTTGATTAAGGGGGATGTGCAGTGACTCTGGAAGTTGAGAATAAGACCAATTGTGAAGGCTTGTCTGTGCCAAGCTGGTGGCTTTGTGCTTTATTTTGTAGGGAATAAGGAGCTAGCAAACATTTGAAAGTAAGAGGGTAATATGATCACGTCTACTTTCTAACACCATAATAATGTCAACGACAAATAAATAACCTTCGGCTGTGAGTCCCTCTGTAGCTGGGGGACTGGTATGCAGGCTAGGAAGAAGGTAATTCAGGTGAGGTGGAAGGGACTGCAGAGGAAAGAGAACTTGAAGGTTCATGCTGAGTTCTAACAGGAGAAATGCAGGCAGAGGATGGTAGCTGAGCAAATATAAGGGAACCAAGCAATGGTGTCAGCTGATACGCCCTGCCACCCCAGACACCTGTGACACACCTGCTCTCTCTCCTGTTCTCGCCCCTGAAATTGGGGCTGCTTGAACATTCTTTTGCTTCTTCTTACTGTCTCCAAGGCTTCCGTTCCAGGTTTTCTGTGCTATAGGGAGTTGCTCTTCAGTTTCTGCGGTAGCAACACCTAGCAAACTGAGCACTGAGTTGTGGACGTTGAAATGTATGACAGAGCAATTTGGTTGTGCCCTGTTTCCGAAGACATGGAGGCGCACGATTCTTCATCTGTTTCAGTGTCAGCACGTGCTGTGACTGCAGATCAAAAGGCGGTGCAAAATTACTTTTGAATTATTTGAACACGTGACATCTGAACACTGGAGTGATTTATGGAAATAAATCCTCTGACTTGGCACTAACGGCTTTTCGAGCCCCGTCCTCCTGCCATTTATTTTTAACCTCTCTGAACAGTCTCTGCTCTGCGGCTACCAACACTCGCTTTTGAAGCCAGTGAGCTGTCTGCTTATAAATACTGAATCAACCAGCAAGTCACATTTAATTAGGCTTTGTTCATTCCACTTAGCTTTAAGAAGGTAACATGCCTTTTAAGCTGCGCAAACCTTGGCAATCTAAATAGGAACAGACCTGACAAAATCTTAATTAGATGGAGGCCAGGAAAAATGTTTGCCACCTGCTTCTGCCAGACCTGCAGAAACCCTTGGAAGCAGTGTATGCCCCAAAGGCTACGTTCAGACCCTGAGACATTCTGGGGGAAGCAGAGGCTGGTGAGCACGTTTGCTTTTGTGGGATCTTTGAATGAAGTCCTTACACTGGTCAGCCTTGGTTCTCGCTCTTTCTTCTCCTGTTTGGGGGACACTACAGCTGAACCACAGGTGAACACAAAGGGTAATTTCCAGGTACATTTATACGATTTCTCCAGTCAAGGAGAGGGAGTGGTACAGTGATTAAAAATGAAGCTCTAGAGGCCGGTGGGAGTCTGCAAAATTCCTGCCATTGCTTTACACTAATTATGGGACTTAGCATAATTTTCGGCCTCTAAGCCTCGGTTTCTTTATTTGTAAATTGGGCTTGACATCCTGAACTTATTTTATGTTATTATGGTGAAAATTAAATAAGATAATACAGGTAAAGTGCTTGGACCAGTGTCTCACATATTTTAAGAATGCTACAATCATGCATATGTTATTACCATGTATTTGTAGCGATGGGAAGTAATTTTTGTGAGAGGTGAGAGCAAGTCCTCTCGCTCCAACATTTCTTGGTTGTGCTATTTTACCGCTGGAGAGCTTCCCTATGTTTAAGGAACTGGCAATTTATGATATTGAATAATATGCAAATATATGCAAAATAGTGGTTTTCTGTAGGTAGATACACATGTCTGCGACCTAGTTTATTTTATTCCATATTATATGGAGCAAAAGTAAGGGACTTAAAACGTATTTATTCTGGTGGTTGCTTTAGAGGGAAAAAAATCATAAAAAAAGATATTTGCTTCTTGAAAAGAATGTAAGCAATTTAGAGATATATACATGCTATATCTTCTTTTTTAATTTTATTTTTCAATTATAGTTCATGTTCCATATTATTTTGTATTAGTTTCAGGTGTACAGCATAGTGATTAGACAATCATATACTTTATAAAGTGTGTTCCCGATATTTCCAGTTATACTTGCTATATCTTCTTGGCTTGAACTCACCTACAATAGCAAGACTTATCATATATTGTAAGGGTTTGGGGGAGGGAGGAAGTAAGGAAATACTTAATTGGATGCATATTTTGATTATATGGTGACTCCTGATTTCATAAATATTAAAATGTAGAGGAAAAGCAACTTATAATTGAGAAAATAGGGTAGTTAAAAATGAGTACCTCATATATTAGTTTTACTACCTAAAGATAACCATTATTAACCATTATTACTTGGACTATATTTTCTTAGCTCTTTAAAATATGCACATAGTAGCCCTGGCCAGGTGGCTCAGTTGGAGCATTGTCCCATACACCAAAAGGTTGTAGGTCCATTCTCCGTCAGGGCACATACCTAGATTGCAGGTCTGATCCCCGGTTGGGGCACCTAAGAGAGACGATAGATGTTTCTCTCTCGCATTGATGTTTCTTTTTCTCTCTCTCTCTCTCCTTTCCTCTCTCTAAAAATCAATAAGCTTATCTTCAGGTGAGGATTTAAAAAATGTACATAGTACATACTCACACACATGCACACATATGTATGAACACAGTTTTATTTTATAAAAACATGTACTACATATGCTGTATATGATGTCTGCTTGGAAATGCTACATGTATTTAGCATATATAAGATCTATACCATAAATACCTTGCTAGAACTTAAGAAATAATTCCATAACTTGCTTTTATCACAATATATCATAGACTTTTTATCAATGTCATTACATATAGATCTACCCAATTATAAGAACTGTTACCGATTAGTCTATGATACATGTGTACAGTTATTAATTTTATCATACTGTCATTGATTTTGTTCAACAGATCTTAGGCTTTTGTTATCACCTCTGGGAATCTTATTATAGCTATAGATCATTTCAAGCATCCAAGATTTTCATACACCTTCAGGGACTCTATAGTACCCTTGGAGTTCACCCCTAGCCCCTTTCCACCCCACCCATATATAGCCAGGTAAGAGACCCTTGGACCAGACTTTAAACTCAGCAAAAATATCTGCTATATGTAATCATGTATAAAACCAATAATAACCTGTTCTAGATATGTATTATGATTGCAAAATTCAGAATACACTCATTGAAACAGAATGATGTCATTTATAGGGATTTCTGCTTTGCTGGGTCTCAAGCATATGTTCAGTCTATCTATTGGTTAATATAAAAATAAACTGCACGTGTGAACCAGAAAGCAAAGTGAATTGCTAAGTGAATTTCATACAAGATTTACAAATCAGTACATACCCTGCCACTCTAGGGTATAACTTCCAAATTTTCTTTTAAAGCACTATGTAGTTGAAGGTATTGTAGCTAATAATAGCTAACATTTACTGAGGACTCAACGTAGTCTAGGGGCTTTATTAAGTACTTTACACGCCTTGTCTTATTTGGTCTCTACAAAACTGCCAGGACGTAGGTGATTTTATCAACTGAATTTTATAGATGAGGGAACATAATTCATAGAGGTGAAGTGAATTGCCCAAATGCCACACATCTAGAAAGTTCTGAAGTCAGAGAACAAACCTTCTGCCATGTCTATGACCTGTCCTCTCTCCGTTCAATAGATTGGATGTCCTCTTTCAGATGACAGCACTGCTGAACACGTTTTTGAGATCTAGTTCCCCAGTTACCAGCTGTTCATAAGGTCTTAAATGTGTAGAGCAAAACAGAAATATAAACTCCATGTGAAAAGAAAAATATGTGTATATATTTCAAGTTTGTGTTCTCACTATTTATTTCAGAGGCTTGTAGAAGGACTATTCAGAAGATGGCCATTTGCATTTGAGGACTATCAAATCTCCTGACTCTCAAACTTAATTGTTATGTTAAGAAATGTGAAGGTTCCAGAGGACAGACACCCACGGGGAAGAGACAGGTTGTGGACATGCTGGGTTAGCACGAAGACCTGCTGTCCATGACGTGTCTCTCACCCTCTGTGGGCCTTGGTTTCTTTCCATGTAAGAGTAGTCAGTTGTACAACTCAACATCACTTACGGTTCTCAAATTAATGTGTCCTCCTTCCTATCTCTTTTTTTTTTCTTCTCTTTTTTCACCTATCATTTTTCTGTTGTTTCTGACAACTGGTTCTTTCTAACCAAACTCCACTCTGCCTCTTCCTTTCTTTCCCTCCAGATTTGTTCAGGCCTGTCCCAGGTATGTTAGGAATCGTCCACACTGACGTCTGGTTTTATTTTTCTTTCTTTTCTCTCTCGCTATTCCCCTTGCCTAGAATGCCCTTCCTGTTCTGTTCTCTTTATTAAAATCATATCTATTTTTATAAATCAGCTTTAAGTCAAGCAAGGTCAGCCCGTTTGGGAGAAATATCTCTGTAGCTTCTGAGACGTTGAAAGGAGAAATTTTAGCCCTTGTTTTGACCTCCCGCGTGGGAGCCTGTAGAACACAATTCAGTTCTCAGTTCTTCTGTGTTTATGGTGCTCCCGTTTCCTGTGTGAGTGTCCTTCTCCTAAGAAGATTGCAGCGTGTTTAAGGCAGGGAAGATGTCTGATAGCTGTATAATCCCCACATAATTTAACATGCTTAGAATCCCTTACAGTCTTACTCAGTGAAATATGTATGTGCTGTGGTTGGAATGTATGCCCACAAAATTCATATGTGGAAATCCTAACTCCCAAAGGTATTAGTAGGTGGGAGCCTTTAAGAGGTGATTAGGTTATGAGGGTGGAACCCTCATGGCTCTTACAAGAGGGTCTCCAGAGACATTCCTAGTCCCTCCCACCAGGTGAGTATGCAACAAGAAATCTTTAACCTGGAAGAACACCCTCACTGGACCTGGCCATTCCCTCTCATCTCAGGTTTGCTCCAGCATGTCATCTTAACAATGTAGGGTCAGAGTCGATGGCCTTTCAGGAAATTTGGAATCTTCAGGGACAAATTGTAACAGGGGAGAAAATGACAAAATAAAACACTATGCCCATCAAATTTATTGAATATGTCTAGTATCAGGCACTGAATAAATAAGTTATGACCAAGGTATACTCTGTCTCTCCAGAAGCTCACAGCTCAATGGAATTGCATAACTGATGGAACAGGGGATTGCCCAAAGGGTTTTACAAGGAAGGAGGTAGCGTTGGAGCTGGGCCTGGAAGACTGAGCATGAGTGTGTTAGGTGAGAAGGAAGCGAGGAAAAAGGTTTTAGCTTTAACTTTCCAAGTCACCCACAGTTCTCTATATCCCCTTGGGTGCTTGTTAAAATGCAGTGTCTCATGGCTCCACCTCGCACCTACCACACCTACTGGGATAGAACCTATAGGGGTCGGGCACAGGACTTTAATTTCATAATAAGTGGAGACAACAAGGTGGTGAGGAGTTTAAGATGCTTCTACTTTTTGAATATCCTGGCACCTTGAAATGGAAGAAATGCCACAATAGGGGACCAACCATGTGATTGTCAATATGCTTACTTTAGTGCCTTAATTCTTCTAACACTTTCAGAATTTTGTGATTCTTTTCATGCGTGTGTGTGTGTGTGTGGGGGGGGTGGGTGTGTGTGATATAGATGTAAATGTAGATAACCTCCATTGGTGATAGCACTAATAGTTGAGATTTGAGACCCTTTGTAAATTAGAACCTGGGGCAAATGATGCTTCAAGCCTCTGCCTCCCATTCGCCCTCTTAACAGATTCCTCAAGGGTGTGTTACCCACCTTGCCAAGTGCTAATCTGAAGACCTACTTTTGGGACTTGCTGTATACTTGTCGTCCCTTAGTATACACAGAAAAATGAGGATCAGAAGGTTCAGAAAGAGAGATATGTATATCTACCTATATCTATATCTGTATCTATGTCAATCTATATCTATTTATATATATCTATATCTATCTATATCATCTATAGTTATTTATATCTATATCTATATAATCTATATCTATCTCTACACCTGTATATTTATACCTGTACCTATATTTATATCACACACATCTTAATAGAATCACACCATTTTATGGCTAAAAGGAGTTTTTAGACCATACATTCATTTCTTCATTTTCCAAATGAAAAGAACATCTGAGGATGCGGAGTGTGTCTAATAAACACTCAGCTGGAAGCTGCGCTTCTCCAGGTGCGTGATACTCCCTGTGTCTGTGGGACTGATTATAAGTGGAACAGCTTCCCAGAATGTTTCTCCTGGCTTAGGTGACAAGCTCTCCTCATTGCAAACACTTCAGAATGTTTTCTGCAGAATCATTTCCGCTTAACACCTGTCAGACAGTGGCATGAGGTGGTAGGGCCCAGGAACTCTTCCATGGAGCCAGATTCTCCGAAATCAGCGTCACTAGCTCTCTTTCGTGGAGAGAATGGTCACGTCTGTCATGAAGTAAGAGCGTAGACAGATTCGGGGTGGGGGAGGGGTGAAGTTTTGCAGTTTTTATACTGCATGCCTTCACTTTTATTTTTATAATCTTCACCTGAGGACATTTTTCCATTTATCTTCCAATAGAGTGGGAATGAGAGAGAGAGAGAGAGTAACATCGATGTGAGAGAGACACATCGGTTGGTTGCCTCCTGCACGACCCCGGCGGACCGAACCACAACCGAAGTACGTGCCCTTGACCAGAATTGAACCTGTGACTCTTTGGTCTGTGGGCCAACGCTCTAACCACTGAGCAAAACCGGCCAGGGCCTGGCTTCATTTATTAAACTCTAGTTTGCTATGTGCTGTATACTAGTAAGTTATGTCTACTTTTTATTCGTTATGTGAGATTTTCGTGTTCCTGCTTCTAGAAGAGTGATCTCAACTGGGGGCAGTATCGCCTCCCGTGGGACATTTGGTAATGCCTGGAGACATTTTTGGTTGTCGTAACTGGTGTTGGGGTGCTCCTAGCACCTAGTTCATAGAGGCTGGGGATGGTGCTAAATGTCCTTCATTGCAAAGGATAGCCCCCAATGACGAAGTGTTATTCGGCACACAATATCAATAGTGCCAGGGTTGAGAAATCCTGTGCTAGAATTAGGGCTCCTAATCTGGGGATCTTATTCAACAGTTCCGGAGTCCGTGGATGGGGTTCAGGGAATTTATGGATCCCCCTCAAAAATCTGTGCAAAATTTTGTGTGTATGTACATTGTCTGAAGAAGGTTTATTATTTCCATCAGATTCTCAAGTCCCTCAAAGGTTAGAAGTCAAAACTCTGTCCCTGCCATTTCCTATAGCAAGAATGTTTTCCCACTGCTTTTGTTCTGAACATGCTCTCACCTTTATCGAAAGCTTAATTAGCATTGCTCTGTTAATGTGTCCAGATGAGTAGGGCAGCTATCTGTCCTGAGATGCTTGGGACCTGCCAGACCTAAGAATTAATAAAACAACTCTTTCACTCTCAAATGTGTCTAGTTCTGGTTTGGATGGTAAGTTATAAGGTCACTAGTCAGATGAATTGTGTCCATTTCAAGTCTCCCCATGATTTCAGGAATTTCTTACTGCTGAGGCATAATCTCTAGTTTTTGTTTTTTTTTTTAAATCCATGCATGAAAAATATACAAAAATATAGAACCCCTTCATTGCTGACTCAGGCTATGTAATCCTTTTTGGGGATAGAAGGAGGAAAGATTATATGACAAGTGTCACAATTACATTAAATATTTTACTCATATTTCTATACTAAAAACAGATAACATTTAGAAATCTCATTATGGATACAGAACACTTGCCAAATTAGGGTGTATTCTCATCACAATCTGTGGCCTATTATATAGCTAAAAAAGTCCCATAATAAATTTAAAATATGCATAAAGCTTGATCCCAAAGAAGCAATTTTATATATTTGTTTTAATAATGAGGATGGTATTAGTACGTGTGCATGTGGGTGCATGTGTGTGTGCGCGCGCGCGTGCGTGTGTGTGTGTGTGTGTTACATATTTATGTAGAAATTGCTTCTGGGCAAATCAATGAACATTTTTCTGAATCCAAGAAGTGAATTCTGTAAAATGAGATAGTTGGAATAAATCTTCTCTAAAGTCCCTTCTAGACTTCCATGTCTGTTCATTCATTCATTTATTCATTTAGTCCTTCATCTTTCCAAAGTGGCTGAGCACCTGCTCCCAGCCATGTCTTGTACATGACCCTGCAGGTACAGAATTAATAATTACGCTGTTAGACCTCAAAAGCATCAGGCCCCACTAGGGAAGGAGGACCAGTCCGTACCCAGGCTGCCGTGGGAGGGTGGAGGTGTAAGCACAGCCGGAGGAGAGACCGGTGATCCGGGCTAGGCGAGGGAACTGCGCTCATTTGCCGCTCGGATGTATCTCTGTGATGAGTTCCTGTGGGAAGGCCAGAGCTCCTCCCCGGATTAGAAACCTCTACTGGGCAGGAAATGACCTCTTCCCTTTGGATTTCTGGTATGAGTGGCCGAGGTTGGTGATGTAAGGCACAGGCTTTGTTCTTCGATCAGCCTCTGATCCCAGTTCTAGGAGTCACTATATCATGTCGGGCAAGGGAGTTCACTTCGTTAGGGCACAGTTTCCTCATCTGTGTTTTCCAAATGGTAATAGAATTATCCCTAATTATTTAATAGGACTATTTGATAAGGATTGAATAAAATGGCATGTGTAAAGCACCTGGCACTAGTAAGTATTTGTTAAAAGTCAGCACTAGCAGGTGCTGTTGGATGTGGGCTTCCTAGCTGGATGAGCTTGGGGTATTCATGTCTGGCTGACAGACTTGTGTACAAACCCCAGCCCTGCTACTTACTAAGTGTGTGATACTGGGAAAGGGACTTCATCAGTCCCAGCCTCTGAATCCTTATTAGTTAAACAAGAACAATACCCACCACGTAGAATTCTTGCAAAGATTAAGGAAGATGGTGTATGTGGAAAGATTGGCACTTAGTAGTAGTAGTTTCTTTGGAAGTCTCTTTCTTAATTCCTTTCATTCTTTGAATTACATTACTCCTTGACTGAAAACTTCTCTAGAGCCCCTCAGTCACTCATTTACTTACTTGTTCATTTAAAAAATGTTTATTGCCCAGCTGGTGTGGCTAAGTTGGTTGAGCATCATCCCATGCACCCAGAGGTCCCGGGTTCGATTCCCAGTCAGGACACATGCCCAGGTTGCAGGCTTCATCCCCAGTAGGAGGTGTGCAGGAGGCAACCAACCCATGTTTCTCTCTCATCAATGTTTCTCTCTCTCTCTCCCTCACCCTTCCTCTCTCTCTCAAATCAATAAAAACATATTTTAAAAAATGTTTATTGTGTACTAAACTGAATCCAGACCTCAAGGCCAGTCTTCAAGGAGACTAGCACCAATGCTTTATCTGATTTATCTCATCACCATCTTTTGCTGTGGTGGCCCCAGTAGTAGTGGCCTCAGTTCTCTATCTCAGCACATGTGTTCTCTGCCCTTGTCTCTTCCTGCTCCTTTGTGACAGGCTCTTCTCCACGAGATGAACACTTAACAAGTCCACATGGTCTCTGCTCCAAGGACATCAGGGGCAAACTGCAAAGGAGCAAGTTTTCAGAGAAGGATGGCCACTGGCCAAGGGGTGTGGCCAAGGGTAGGAGGGCATGTTGCTAAGTTGTCCACTCTCATTTCATCCTCACCTCACCTGTGCATGTCAGGATCTGTCCCTCGGTGTGACACCTTGCAGAGAGCATCAGTAACTGCTGGGAGAGCCATTTTCTCACCCTTTGTCCTCCAAGCTCTTTCTTGCCCATTCAGCCCCTTCAATTGTTTGTACAATTGAATTGTGTGTAGTCGCCCAGGTATAATGCAGTTTAATGGGCTTTATATAGTTTGGTGGTGAGAGACTTATTTTGTGCAATTCAGACTTTTGTAAAATCTAGTTCTATAAAGGGAAATTAAAAAAAAAATCCCTTAGAGGATTGCATCTCTAAACTCTGTCCTCAGATATCTGATTCCCTATGGTCACTTTTGGAACCAAAATAATATCCCAAGAACATAAACAACAAATCCATGATCCAGAAATCAAGTTGCAGCCCCTTTTCTGCTTTGGGACCCAGGCGTTCTGCGTGCAGCGGTTCTGTGCAGGTGAGCCGGGCGGCACTTCCCGGCCTCTGCACCTGCAATTCTTGAATCTAAGCCACCGCTGCTGAGTTGCCATCCAAAAGGACACATGCTGAAAGGAGAGTTAGAAACACATTTCTACCTCTCCGTTTTCATTTTCTCCCTGCCCTGTGAGTGTGCCCAGATGAGAGTGAGAACTGCTGGAGAGTGCTGAATGCACGCTGTAGTCCACTGGCTTCTGGAAAGTCAAGTAGGACAATGTGCGCAACTCCAGGCGGCACCACGTGGAGGTCGACCAGATGGCGTTTTATTGTACAGGGCTCTGAAAAATGAAGAGGGAGGACTTATTAATACGTAACTACACAATCGTTACATATTTATGCTCTATAGAATACATAATCAGAGCTACAGTATAATTTATCGCTGGACGATGTGGTTAAGACTGTTCAGATAGCCATGTACTGTAATTATGTAGTAATTGCTATTCTTTGAATAAAAGTAGTAACCAATAAAGTGAATACTGGCAAGTAATTGCTTTATAATTATTTTGGGAAAGAAATTGTTCCAAGGAAGAAAAATTGGAGATGAACAGATCTGTCTCTCGTTTGATAGACGATGCTAGCTGGCTGTCAGAAGCCGTGCGGTCATATCAAGACAAATTTCATGCTATTTTTATTTACTTTTTTTTTTTTTTTTTACTTATTTACTTTAAGCAATCTGGGCAGTAGAATACTCTCCATAGAATAAATCCTACTTATGGCTCTTTGAGTGGTTATCATTAGCAGTTGATTTTAAATATGTTTTTATTGATTTTTTTTTTTTTTTGAGAGAGAGAGAGGAAGGGAGAAAGAGATAGGAACATCAATGTGAGAGGGAAACATTGATGGGCTGCTTCCTGCACGCCCCCTACTGGGTATCAAGCCTGCAACCCGGGCATGTGCCCTGACCCGGAATCGAACCGGGACCTCTCAGTCCATGGGACGTCTCAGTCCACTGAGCCACACCAACCGGGCAGCAGTTGATTTTAAAACTGGGGACAAGTTAATTCAGAACAGAGCAAAAACCTTATTATTATAATTTTTTGTGTTAATCCTCACCAGAAGATATATTTTTCCATTGATTTTTAGATAGAATGGAAGGGAGGGAGAGAGAGAGAAATACAGATGTGTGAGAGACAAATTGATTGATTGCCTCCCGCACAACCCTGACTGGGGCCAGGAATTGAACCTGTGACCCTTCAGTCTGCAGGCCGATGCTCTAACTGCTGAGCCACACCAGCCAGGGCTTATTATAATAGTTTTTTTGCATCTCCCTAAGTTGATCCCTTGATAACAAGCTGTCATTACCACAAATGCGGCAGTGAGCTTTTCAGACGTAGGAGCATTTCCATTTGCTATGTTTAATAACTGCAAAGACAACCCTTTTTATACCCAAACTTCTTTGTTGTGAGACATTCTTTCTAGAAGAGGGCTTGAAAGATCTTCCTTAGAGGTATTCCGATTTGCAATAGCTACTACTTTATTTGATACCAGAGGGGTGGAGGTAGAGAAAGATAATGCGTTTGCTCCAGCAAGTCTTCTAAACTGTGTTCTACAGCTGTGCAATTTCTTTATTTAATATTTATTTATTTATTTCATCACTACTGCCAATTAGATCAATAGAGAACTTTTTTTGGTTGTTGTTCTCAAGCTGGTTTAAAAAAAAAAAGAAAAAAGAAAAAGATGGCTGTAAACAAATTAAACCCGCGTCAGCAGAATGTTTCTTTTCCCACTGTTTTCCTGTTCCCATTTGAAATGCAGGTCCCATAAATGCATGTGTCTTCGGGAACTAAACCAGTAAGGATCAATGCTTTTTATTACTTGCTTGAGGTTACTCTAGCCTGTTATTCTCCTGAAAAAATCTTGGTGTTGCAGGTCATGTAAAAGGCGGTGGGATGTGAATAGCAATTAGAGTGGTGGAGTTTCTCATGCTATCCATGAAGGTGTTTGTCTGCACCACGCTTCAGTCCATGGACAACACAGTAAAGGATTAAAGTCTGTGGAGCAGGTGAAACCATATCAGACAGCTTATTTTTAAAAAGTATTTACTTATTTGCTCTTTGTTATAAAGACCAAAGGATATTCTCAGTTTACTGTTGAATGAAACAGACTGGTGGAGAAATGTATGAACATTATTCTGCCATTGGTAAAAAAAAAAAGGAGGGGGGGCTATTGACCGATGATTGTTGATACAAACATTATCGTTGGGAGGAAACCCAAGAAACTGGCAACAAAGTTGGCCTTTGGGAAGGGATCATGGGACTGGGGTGAGAGGAAGTATACTTTTTCATGAATGTATTTATTTTTATATGTACAAGTTTTACCTACTATGAATATGTACGCACAGCCACATATCTATTTCCATAGCTTGGAAGAGCACCTGAAACTAATAAATGTTCAGTGAAGATAAGCTATTATTGCTGTTGTAATCGGTCATCTAAAAGCTGGCCCATGACAGAAACTATGATAACACCTACAATCTCAAGTACCCTATCCAAGAGTTACCTTCTTGAACTCACCAGTGCTCAGAAAAATCACTGCCACAGTCTTGCTGGGCTGCGGATCGCACGTAGGAGTGTAAGGATGTCGAACGGCCTGACCACTGTTTATCTGTGCCAGATGTTACTCCAGCAAGTCTTTTCTCCCCTGGCACCCTTTGCTGCCATTCCTTGCTGTAAAGGGAGCATGTGGTTGTGAAATGTTTCCATGAATTCCAGTAACTTTTCTAAGAGAGGGAATTGGAAGAGTAAAGAATGTGCAGCCCCAGCGGCCAGAATAAAGAGCTAGCTCACTGTGGGTAGTCTGTGGAGCTTTGAGGTACTGCTGTGCCTTTGCTCTCTTCTGAGACACAAGCCTGAGGAGGTGTTAGAGTATAATCTCAGGGGTCCACACTGTGTGTCCTAAAGGAAACCAGTCCTGCTACCCGAGTCACAAGTGACTGAGCAGGGGTGCAGGCCGACAGCCACGTGTGGCCCAACCTGTCCCCTAACAGCCCCTCAGCAGAAGCCGCTGGCCTGGTCAGATGCAAAGAGATCCTCACTTGCAGGAAGTGCGATTGCTCAGCGGACAAATACGCATGGAGAAAGGGGGCAGTGGAATTCTTTGAGTTCAGGCTCAGTCACAAAGGATGCTGAGCAAACCCCTCTGCCAGTGTCTACCCCCCTGGTTGTACTTCTCTGAGGGTTGTTCTCTGCTCTGTACGTTCACACACACATTTGGGCCTGGCAACCGCGTCCATCCTGCGTGACTTTGCTCCCCTGATTACAGCTGATTAGAACAGAGATGGATAACTGACTTACTGTACCCCCTGACTTTAGAATTTGAACTTAGATGCCCTGGTCAGGTTGGTCGTGTGAACTGCGGGCAGATGGACTCTGGATTTGGGGGAAGGGTGGGTTTGAGGCTGGGCAAAGTGGAAGACGGGCCAAGAGTAACGCATAAGGCAGGTGCACAAAGGTGAGGGAGCACGCAGGGGTGTGGCACGGACGTTCTCCGTCTTTCTTGTCCTCGTTCCAGTCCTTGGTTACGGGTCATGTGAGAGTCCTCTCTACCCTTACCATTAAGTCTTAAAACATATTTTTCCTTTTTAGTTTCTGTTTCAGCGAGAGGATTCCCATCACTCGTATCAGGAGAGCCCCGGCTGAGAGGGGTGGCTTCTGTGGTGACCACCACTGTGCATCTCAGTCTCGGAAACACAGCGACCCGGAGTGGCCTGCGTGCCCCCAAGGAGGCTGCGATTCCTGGTTCTGGTGTTTCCTGTCCTAAATCCCCACGGAAGAAAGGAACTTGTGTCTTTCTCACCACTCCCTGGAATCTTTTTAAATCTCCAGTCGTTAAACCCTTCGAATACATTCTAACATCTGTAGAATGGAAATACTAATGACACCTCCACCACGCAGAAGCTGTTGTAAAGATCACAGGAGGGGTTATCATTCTGTTTTCTAATCTCCATGCATTGTGGGAAGTCATAGTACATAAATTGTGCTCCTTTGTAGAGCTGACCTGTGAACAGTAACTAACACAGATGATATGGTGGGCAGAATTTTGGCCCCCGTGACCTTCCTTCCCCCTGGTGTTACACTCATGAATAGATCTTATGTTCCATGGCAAAGGGAATTTGCAGATGTCATTAAAGTTCTTAATCGTTTGCTCTTAACATGAGGAGATGATTCTGGATGGTTCAGATGGACTCAATTATGTGAGCCCTTAAAAGGAGAAGAGAAAGGCCGAGAAGGGGCACTGGGAAGGACCCTGTGCGGCATTGCGGGGTTCTGGATGGAGTGGGGTTGGGAGAAGGAAAACGTGTGCCTTCTAGGAGCAGAAAGTGGTTCACCTGTGGCCAGCAGGACCCGAGCCTGCCCCACCATCCTGGAAGACACAGTGAGCCTCATGAACCAGGTATACAAGGCACGTGACCCCTCTCTGCTTGCTGGGCTGAGAAAGCCGAGACGCCAGCTCCGCACCTGCAGGGATGGCCGGGCCGCCCCACAGGGCCCGTTTGGCCTCACAGTCTACGGAGGGGGCGCTCCTCAGAGGGGCAGGCGCCCGCCCTGCCTGGCGTCCTGAGCACCGTGTCATAGTGTCATAGTGAAGGCTCTGAAGCATGAAATGGGGTTTTGTGCTGAAGCCTGAGAGACACAGTGCATGGATTTTGGTTTGGCTGTTTTCCCCCCTCACTGTTTGTTTTTTTGAGATGAAATAAGGGCACGCATGAGAAAGGTCTCCAGGTGCCCCGTAAGGCCTGGCGGCGGAGGGACCTAGGCCAGCTCTCTGCACCCCAGCACACAATCAACACGCAGCGTGCGGCTGCCGTTCTTGTTGTTATTGCCACAGCTGTTATTGTGTGATTATTTCAGGGGCACAGAGCAAAGCTCCCAGCCTCCAAAATGTCTGGAGTCCCAATTAAAGGATCTTTCCGTTCCTCTGGTTTAAGATTAATGTCCTGTAAAATGTTTTCTCACGTTTGGTCATCCCTGCCCTGACACCTCTGAAATACACATTGTCGTGAGCCAATAGCAGGTAGCTCAGAAGGTGTTAGGGACTTCCATTCACTCTAAATCTGATACCCAGGGAAAAGACATTTGTCATTCATGCTGTAACAAAGCGTCTTGCGGGTGTCAAATGCGCACCGCGGGGGGTGTGAGAAGCGATTTGAGGTGATTCACAAGCGGACATACGATTTTAATAGTTATGTTTTGAGGGTGCATTAGAAGTAAACACTCCTAGTACATTAAGTGCGTGATTCTAACGAGGCTCCAATTGGAAGTAAGTAAAAGCCGTGTGTCCGCTGAATGGAAAACATTACGTAGATGATCATACAGGGAGTGCAAAGATCGGAAGACAGTATGAAGGCGGTGTGTGGGTGACGGGTATCTGGGGATCCCTGCTTCAGTGTGACTTCTCAGTTCACCAGATGAGTGCCGAAGAGGACGTTAGAAGAGAAGAGAGGCCAAGATCCTGGTCCCCTGAGGGACAGAAAGAGGACAGGTCAGAGGTGAGTGTCAAGGTGCCTGGCCCGCTGTGGAGGGCATAAATGGCCCCTGGCAGACAAGTGTGAGACCATTCATGTCCACTATGGCTGTCTTCAATTTTTTTTTTCTAGTTCTCCCCAGACCGAAGGAACATGAACGTGCTTCCTATCGGCCTAAGGGAGTGACTGGCGTTCAAAATCGCCTCACCTGCGAGCAGGCTGTGCGCGCAGAGATTTGCTGACTTATTCTGTGATGGCGAAATAGTCTTTGGCTCCATATGATGGAACAATAGTCTCCACCGAATGTTGGTGCCAGGGGAGGCCTGAGTGACCTCATCATTTTACAGGCAAGAAACCGGGCGCGGAGGAGTTAACGGATTTCTCCAAGGCCTCGCCAAGAGCTGATGCCAAAGCCCAAACCACTGCCCCTGCCTTGTGACTTTTCATCAAATGCACTTGCCCTGATGCTGATGTTGGCAAAGGCAGAAAAAGAATTTAACCTCAGGCCCTGCGTGGCGTGGTAGGGAGCAGACATGGGGAAGGGTTCCAGTCCTTGACGTCTGTTCTCGCAGTCTCCTGCCTTTGCTGCTATGCTGCTCTGTCTCAGGCCCCAGCATTCTAGCCTAAAAACCATTACGGGCCCTGGCTGGTTTGGCTCAGGGATTAGAACGTTGGCCTGAGGACCAGAGAGTCCCGGGTTCGGTTCCGCTAAGGGCATGTACCTCAGTTGCAGTTTGTCCCTGGCCCCGGTTGGGGTCGTGTGGGTGGCAACCAGTTGATGTGTCTCTCTCACATCGATGTTTCTCTCTCTTCCACCCTCTCTCCCTCCTGCTCTATCTGAAGATAAATGCAAAAAAAAAAAAAAAAAACCCATAAAACATATCCTCGGGCGAAGATAAAAAAAAAAACTACAGAATGTTACACATTTTACATTTTTATTTATTTATTATTTATTTTATTTTATTTATTGATTTTAGAGACAGAGGAAGGGAGAGGGTGAGAGAGATAGAAACATCAATGAGAGAGAACATCGATTGGCTGTCTCCTGCACGCCCCCCACTGGGAATTTGGCCCACAACCCGGGCATGTGTCCTGACTGGAAATCGAACTGGCGACCTCTTGGTACATGGGTCAGCGCTCAGCCACTGAGCCACACCGGCTGGGCACATTTTACTTTTGTAAATAGCTGAAGAGCCAGTTGCAGAGAATGTGCTCAGAGGAGGCAGTGCTCTTCCCACAAGCCTCTTAGTTACAATGCTGTGTCTCTGCCCCGGTGGAACTTTGTTTAGAGGGTGTTTGATCTGATATTTGGGAGAAGGCTTTAGAAAAAAACAAAAGCAAAAAACTCCATAAGCCAGGGAACCTGAATTAGTGTGTGACTGAGTCCTGTTAGAAATAATACTCTCTCTGCCTCACTGTCCCCCATGGTCGCCTTTCCCATATACAAGAGGCTTGGAATTCTTCAGCTTGCAGGACAGTGGTATATAAAGGGAAGAATCTGCTACTCATCCTTAGGCATCTATGTGGAGAATCAGTATTCCACAAATTCTTATTTATGGGAGTATAAATTGTATTTATAAGGCAATAAAGATGGAAGGTGAATTGGCTAATGACCTGTAACAGCTCCCTTGCTGACTGACATTACCTCCGCTATACTTCAGAAATAAATATCTTTTCAAGAAAATACAAATGTTGCTGCAAAGCTATAGGGGATTTTATTATTCCATCAGCCATCTATTACCGTTTTAATACTAACAATGGGGACTTCGATGTCCTCATGGGTGCCCTCATTTTAGAAACAAAAGATGGAGAGAATTCTACCAAAGTTGAGTCTGAGACTGCCCTGCGCTCTCTCCCTGTGTGGTGATGTGAACTTCTGAGTTCTCCTCGGGTCTAGGGCAGTTTGCAGTGCTTTTAGCCGCCTGCAGCCCCAAATGCCTGCTTCACTCTGGTTTGACACGATGGGCATACCAGCCTTCTGTCTACTCGTTACCCAAATTCTCTCTACAGTGGTTTAAGGCTTTTGAGATATTTCTGGAAATGCACTTTTTTCCAAACCTTGATCTGAAATAATGATTTCAGTGGTACAGCATAATGGAAATTGCCCATTTTGTCATTTCTACGGTGACTGAGAGGCATATCGTTCAAGACTATTTTGGGATTTGAGAGCCAAACACTAACCTGCCAGGCAACTCTGCCCAAATGTCAGCCTCTCAGGCCTTCTGTTTCTCTCTCAAGCTGAGGATGCATTATCTGCTTCTCCCGCATATCTCCCAGGGAAGGTTTCTGGAATGTTCCGTGTTCCTAGGCACCATGCACTGCAACCAGAAGCCGCTGATTCTGTGTATGTCACTGTGCAGAGATGGTTGCTGAACGCTGCTGGAGTGAAAAGCGTTCTCCTTAAGTTCCATGGCGTTGATGTCTGTGGAAAAACTGCGAGGAAGCTAACAATGTGACGAGGAATTGAAATTCACCTTGGAGGCTGTCTTCGTAATTTAGATCTAAGAAATGCTTGATCAAAAACGTTTCTTTTCTCTTGTCATGCCTTTTACAGGATAGCTGCTAGGCAAGAGCCACAACTTACTACTAATGAATAATTAACAGTCTACTAATCACCCCGAGTCTCCCCTTCTCTCCTCCCACTAGCTGTCAGTGGGTTCTCGCCTTATGCTCTATTTAGTAACACCCTCCTCACTTTCTCACTCCATCACCAAAGCAAGAAGGAGTAAAGGACCGTGGATTGGACACATATGTCTTGCTAACAGGTTAAGGATTCAGCCAGAAGCTTATATGTTGGACACTAACAAGAAAAGTCATTAGGCTGCTCATTCATTCATTCATTCATTCATTCATTCATTCATTCATTCCAGTGTAGAAACTAAATTCCTAGAATCAGACTGTCTCAGTTTCTGTACAATTTCTAAATGGGTAAATGTGGGAAATTTATTTAACCCCTTTGTGTTATTGTTAATCTATGAATTACAAATAATAGTAGCACCTATCTCACAGGATTTTTGTGAGGATTGCTTACACTATGCCTATTACAGAGTAAGCCTCCAATGGAAGTTAGCTTTTCATGCATTCATTTATTAATCTATTGGGCAACCATCTTTTAAGTGCCTGTTTGTGTCAGTCACTGGGCCATGTGCTAGGGGATACAGAAATAAATAGAACGCAGTGTTTTCCACAGCAGTTCATTGGTTGGTTCAAGGTGGGGCTGAAGATTCAAGGGATTAATTACAGTATAATGGCGAATGATCTAGTCTACAGCTACATGCATGGTGTGGTCCGGGGACTATGAGAGGTTAGGGACTGAGAAGCCTAACTTGGGTGAGTCTTTACAGCGGTGGTGACATATGGCCCAATCCTGAGGGGTGAAGAGGTGTTATTGGATAGACAAGGTGGGCAGGCCAGGTAGAGAAACTGCAGGTCTAAAGGTTTGGCACTGTGAAGAGAAGTTCTGTGTTATTGTAACGATTGGACCCAAGAGGTCTGGAGGGCTTTTGGCCCGGAATGAAGAGCCTTTGAAGATTTGAAAGGAGGAGGACCACGGCTTTCCTGTTTTGCCTCTGAGGAGGGCAGCTGGGTGAACACATTACAGAGTCAGGGAACCCAGCTGAGGAAGAAACGATCAGGCAACCTGATCTACATTCGTTAACAATGGGAATGGAGAGCAAAGAATAGATTCAAGGGAAATTGAGGGTATCGAATGGGAGAATTTGGTGACTGATGGGATGTGGGATGCAGAGAGGAATTAAAAACAGCCCTGATGCTCTGGCTCAGGCAGCTGGGTAGGGGGTTGTGTCATTAACCAAAATAGGGGAAAACTGGAGACAGAACTGGGTTAGGGAGAAACATGGAGACGCTGTATTAAATTCTGTGGTACTCCTGACTCTTGACTTTGCCCTTATTTCTCCCCTGAAATAGGCTGTTGGTGCTTTTGGTGGTGATGTGATAGGAACAGAAGGACCATACCATGAAGGGTGGTAGAAAAGACCAGGATGGGTGGCAGGTACAGCAGTCCTACAAAGTCATGGGCTAAGTAAAATCTCTGTGGGCAAATAAAACCATTCTTTTGTCCAAGATAGAAAAATCTTCCTGGATTTTCAGATGGTTAAAGTCATAAATGTTCATTGTAAAAAGAAAAATAAACCAACAGAATTGAAGGAAAGGAAGGTCGCCCTGAAATCCCACCATCTAAAAATAAGCACACTGATCAATTTGGTGTATATTCTTCCAAGCTGCTTGAGAAGAGAGACACACTCAATTTCTACACGTATGCTGCTGCTTATTATTTTTTACGTGGTATATCATCTACATACATCTCAGCATATAGGTCAATATCTGTAGATCTTTCTCATTATTTTTAATGGGTGCTTGAAATCCTATTGTGTAAATATCCTTAGGAAATATTTTCAGAGATAGAGTTGCTGACTCAGGCATTTACAGATGGCAAGTCAAATCTTTCTGTTTGATTCGTATCTGATAATTGGTAAGATAAGATTAGTTAGCCCTCTGATTGCATTGCTGAGTAAGAGAACACATATATGGGTTTCCTATTGGCTGCTATAACAAATTGCCGCAAACTTAGTGGCTTTTTTAAACAGCTCAAACGTATTCTTATAGTTTGAGGGGTCAGGAGGTCAGAAGTCCAGCATGAGTCTTAAGGAGCTAAAATTAGGGTGTCAGCTTGGTTGGTTCCTTCTGGAGGCTCCAGGGGAGAATCTGCTTCTTGCCTCTTCTAGCTTCTAGGTGCTTTCAGTGGTCTTTGGCTCCTTCTAGGTGCTTTCAGTGGTCTTTGGCTCCTGGTTGCCTCACTCCAATGTCTATTTCAGTCATCAGACCACATTCTCTCCCTTGTTTTTTTTTTCTTATGTGAACCTTTAGGATTCCATTTAGGGCCCACCTGGATAATCCAGAAGAATAGCCCCGTCTCAAGGTCCTTAACCACATCTGGCAAGAAGTCCCTTTGTCGTGCAAGGTAACATAGTCACAGGTTTTGGAGATTAGTCTGTGGACATTATTGAGGGACCATTATTCAGCCTACCACATGACAAAAAGAAAATGCTAGAATCCCAGTAAGAAATGATTGAGATTGGAAACATCATCTGAATCAGGACCTGTCTGGACCAATGATGTCTGACATATTTTTCTAGGTACTCTGGGACATAACGAAGGTTATGAGATAACTTCAGCCTCTAAAGACATTAAAATCTAGTATTTTTAGGGGCGAGGTGAAAGTGAGGTTGGATGGCAAGGTTAATGTTGGAAAGGGTAGAAAGATTCTCATGATGAAATAGTTACGTGTGATACAGACTATATGGAAGAGAGAAGGTAAAAGCATTAGATTTCTTTATAGGTCTAACTTCTCTTGCTAGAATGAGATTTCACACTAGAACCTTCAGTTTTTCATTTCTTTCTAATGGATGTAGAATGTGCCTGTGTGTGGGGGAAAGGACAGCAGAGGATAACCCCTTTGAGTCATTTTTATCAATGACCTGTGGCCAGTCTTATGCTCTCCCAAGAAACAAAAATAGCTTTGTTTACTTTTTAAAAAATTTTTGTTAATCCTCACCCAAGGATATTTTTTCCATTGATTGTTTTAGAGAGAGTAAAAGGGAGGGAGGGACAGTAAGCGAGAGAAAGAGAGAGCGAGAGAGGTTGAGAGAGAGAAACATCTATGTGAGAGACACATCAATTGGTTGCCTCCCTCAGGGGTTTGTGTGTGCAGGGAGGTGTTGGGGAATCAAACCCGAGACCCTTCGGTGCACAGGCTGATGCTCTAACCACTAAGCCATGCCGGCCAAGGCAGCTTTGTTTATTTTTGATAATGTTCTACTCAGCTAACATAAATGATATGACTGTAGTCCTCATTACCACAATCTCTTTTCTGTGCTAAGGTTTTCACTGGAGACAGGTTTATTTTGACTTTACTGTTTTAGCTTCTGCCCAATAAAAATATGTGAAGTCTCCTTCTCAGGGGTTTTCCCTTTGGGACTGTTCTTGTCTCCTGGTCCACACCGCTTTCTATGTTGCTCCCAGCAATAATACATGTATTGCAATACACTACCTCTTAGGTCAGTTGTGTAGCAAACTTCAATGCTGTTTTGTTCCAGACGAGAGTATTGATTGCATCCATGTGGGCCGGCCATGGTCTTCTTAGAGAAAGCCTTCATTCAGAATCCCTTCATCCACTTCCTGAAGTCTGACTTCTTCCCAGTCCATGGTCTTCTTGGCCAGCTCTTTGAGAAGAGGGATATCACGGAGAAGATTGCCACAGTCTGTGGCTGGGACCCTAACATGGTTGGACTAGCACATCATCTCTGGCAAGCATCTTGTCTTCTTGATTCTTACACTGTCTGCTCCTAGTCCTTCGCAAAGTGTAATGCCTTCTTTCTCCATTATATGGAATTCCAGCTGAGCGACTGGAGCCTACAATCGCACATATCTCTGCAGATAAATGGAGGAATTCTCACCCGTGTCAGCACATAAAACGTTACTTGCTTAAAAGGAAAATGCTTGACTTGGACAGCCTGTCTTTCTCCTTTCCCGTGACCAAGGATGTGGGTGACAATGCCATGCTGAGCCTTCAGAAGGGGACAGCATCCTAGGTGATGGTGGAACTACCAGATGGTGGAACCTGGGTACTGGAAAGGCACATGGATAGAACGGCCCCTGCTGTTGCATGAGAGAAAGAAAACCCTTATTTCAGCAAGTGTATTTGTGTGGCTTTTCGTTACAGAGAACCTTGCCTTAGGGTTCCTGCCTGAAAATAGAGAAGTAAAACCCCAAGAGGTTCTTTCTAGGGTCGATGTCCCGGGACTGCCACACCAAGCCCTCTTTCCTAGCAACACTTCTTTCCTTCTGACTCACTTCTACTTCTTTCCTCTTTCTCTTTGTATAAATTCTTTTTCCTTCCCTGGGACATCTGGATTCCAATGCTCTTCATTTATAATTTAGCTTCCTGCTGGTTGATAACTTAACTGTTTATAGATACATTTCCATTTTACACTACATGTGTAGAAGGTACAGTCTTTTTTTTGGGGGGGGGTTAATCTTCACTGGAGGATATTGTGGATTTTTTCACTGATATTTTGATAGTGTAGAAGAGAGGGGGAGAGAGAGAAACATCAACATGAGAGAGACACATCAATTGGTTTCCCCCACACACGACCCCAACAAGGACCGGGGATCAAACCTGTAATCCAGGTATGTGTCCTTGACTGGGAATTGAACCCGTGACCCTTAGGTCTGCAGGCCGATGCTCTGACCACTGAGCAAAACCGGCCAGGGCGAAGGTACAGCCTTTATCAAAAAGAAATATACTGAGTGCATGTGTAATGATGTGGATAAAAGGTTGTCATCTTGGTAGTTGGTCTAGCAATTCTTTTATAGTGAGAGACAGGCTTTGCTGAGAAAATGCTTTGATAAGACCTCCACAAGGGACAATGAGCCTCCGGGTTCAAGGTGAGTATGGCACCCAGCTTTCATGCAGAAGAAGGAAGCTACTCTGTATACTAATGAAGTGAGAGGATGGAGGAGAGGATTCTGGTTCACAGAGGGACAAGGACAGGGTGAGATGAGTTATGGACCCTGATTTGCAGAGAATCCAGAGATTCTTGAGAGGAGAGCCATGTGTCACAGCTGTTTTTCAAGTGACACGCAGTGTGCAGTAGGACTTGCCTCCTTCCTGGGAGACCTATGCTTCCCTTCAATCTTGCAGTGTTCTTGGTCAGTTTGCATTTCTAGGAGAAGCTGGTTAAAAGGCTGAGTTGTGTGTTAAGGATGGTGCGATGTTGAAAGTTATAAATTGGGAATTCATCTCATTGGCTGTTGTCCCCAACAAAGTAAAGATGAGAGGGGATTGATGTTCTGGTGTGATCACAGTGTTTTGCTCCTGTGCTAACCATAACTGAGCAGTCTGTTAGCCACCCAAGCTCCCGGAACAGACCCAGCAGAAGATCTTTATGGGAGGCTTGAGTGCACATACCTGCCCCTTCAGATTCGGGATAACGCTGGACGAGGTGGAGTTTAGGGAGTGGTTTCTCCACTTTCTTCGATGTGTTTCCTACCCCACCTCCTCCAAGAGGCCTTCAGTCTTAGCTCTCTAGTGCTGGGCATCCTTCATGGGGTATTTCTCTGTTTAAAGAGAAATGTCCCCTATTGAATTTCTACTTTCCCCTGGGTTCCTTGATTATCTGAACCATAACATCCTGAGATCGAGGGTTTGTGGAGGTCCTGGAAATAACACACGTGATTGAAGTGACTGGACGTCAGACTGTAAGGAATGGTGACAGCCGTGACAAACGGGTGAATCTAAGTGCTGGCTGAAGGGGCAGCTGGCACTCAACTCAGCTGGTTGCTACTAGACAGGAAAGTGGGTGAGTGTAGCCAGAGCTCCTGACTTTCAGCAGAATGTAGAAATGAGGGACTGTATGGGATACTGCCTGATTTTTTTTTTTTATATTGTATCATTTTATTTTTTATTATCCTCACCCGAGGACATTTTTTCATTTTTTTTGTTTTTTTGTTCAGATAGAGTGGGAGAGAGAGAGGGGAAGAGAGAGAGAGAGAGAGAAAAACATCGACGTGAAAGGGACACATCGAGTGGCTGCCACCTGCACAACCAACCAGGGCCAGGGACAAACTGCAACTGAGGTACGTGCCCTTAGCGGGAACCGAACCCAGGTCTCTCTGGACTGCAGTCTGACGCTCTAACCGCTGAGCCAAACCGGTCAGGGCTATATCGTATCATTTTAAAAAGATATCTCTAGGGCAAGAATCAGTCCAGTTCGCCAGTGGATGACCCGTGTTTAACTCTGTCCCCTCTGAACTCCCCTTACCTGCCACATACATTTAAGATTCTTCAGTTTGGTCTGGCCGCTGTGGCTCAGTGGTTGAGCATTGACCCATGCACCAAGGGGTCGCTGTTTTGACTCCTGGTCAGGGCACATGCTCAGGTTGTGGGCCTGATCCCCAGTGGGGGGCATGCAGGAGGCAGCCAATTGATGTTCTCTCTCATCGATGTTTCTATCTCTCTCTCCCTCTCCTTTCCTCTCTCTCTAAAATCAATAAAGGAAAAAAAAGTAAAAAAAAAAAAAAAAAAAAAAAAGATTCTTCAGTTTGAAGAAGAGAGAGGAAAAGCCCTCCCTAAGTATAGGCCTTTAGGAAGATTATCTAAAAATCAATCAACCCTCTCATTGTGGGAAGAAAACACCCTGCTGATAAGTCTTCTGCAGGCTATTGAGCTACAGATGTCATCTCAGGTTCACTGAGTCCCCAGACTCAGGAACTGAATGGGGACAGGGAAACCTCCATCGAACTGCACCTGCTAAATCTCGGCACGATGCCAGGATTTTATGCAGTTAACTAAAGATCCATCCTTCCCACCTTTTTATACTGATTTTTTTCTTCCTTCCATTAAAACTAGGTGAAAATGTGTATGAGTGTGTGTGTGTGGGGGGGGTCACATCCTCTCATGAAATCATTACAAGGAATCTGCTGGGGGAGGAGGGGTGGCAATAATCTTGGGGCGGGGAGAACTTCAACACTCATTAATCCAGATTTCCATGCGTTGTTTGGGGTTCGAAGGATGTTTTCATGAATTTCAAAGGACATGGCCTTCCCTACCTCTTCTTCCTGAGGGAAGGGACGTTCCTCGCCATGAGGCTGGGGTGGGAAGGTGTGCTTAGACTGCAGGAAAAATCTACAGTGAAAAGTATAGAAGAATTTATAACTAAGAAATTCCAAACACAGGAGCGAAATAAGACTGATGTGTAATATGGATAAATCAATATATATTAACAAGTAAAAAATATACCGAATCTAATTTCTTGCTTTGTCAGATCATTGAAAAGTGGTTTATAGGCTTTAAATCGATCTTATTATTTTATTTCTCAGATACTACATCTGAGCCATTATAAGCTCTTATTCTACTGAAAGCTTGTATCTAGCTTATCACAAAGTAGTTTTCATTTCTGTAATAAAGTTAGAGGAATAATTACTTAGCTTCAGATGTGTGCAGATACTCTAAAACCAATCTGCCGTGTTTTTTCTTTTTTATTTTAACAGCTTTGGAATTCGGCTTTATTGACTGTGATATTTCTATGCTTTTGTTACTTTTATGTGTAATTTAAATAAGATGTTTTAAGTGCATTAAAATCGTCTCACGTGTCACCGATGGCAGATTAACTTCATTAGGTTTAGCTCTGGTCAAGGCAGCAGAATAGGCTTGTGGTTTTGCATTATTCAAGTAAACAGCTAATGTACCAGGCATAGATTAAGCTGAGCCAATGTATTATTTGGCCTATTCTCTCGGCTTCATTGCGTGTAGACACGTGATTGCTTCATCTTGGATGACTTTTTATAATGCATTGGTCTTAAACTAACATTCATCATAGGAAAAACTGCAACTGTCCATGAAATGGGATTTTACTGTATTAATTGCAGGCTTTCTCCTAGGTGCCTGGCTTCAGAGCTAATATTCATTTACACCCCGCCCTCCTCCCGCCCGTAGAGAGAGGGAATCATACTTTGGGTATTGCCGGAAGAACGTTCTGTCCTTAGTATGTGCGTGCTCAAAGGAGATTCAGTTTATCATGAAATGTTCAAGGCAAGGTGCGTGCCTTTCGTGACTACTGACCCCTTCTTCCTCTCCTGCCTATTAGGTTTCCCCATTTTTATGACTGTCCTGTGACCACACTGCTCAGGTGTTTCCGCCGATGACAAGACGATCATGGGAAGGAGGCTCTTTTGTTATGTAGCTGTGTTTCCACATTGGTTTGGACTTTGAATGAGGATTAGGGGGTTAGTAAATAAAGAGATCTCTCACGTCCTAAAGATGGGCTTAGAACTGGAATAAGATGAATTCAGCTGTTCTGTAAGGACGCTTTGTGACCACAGGGGCCGTGAGAGAACAGAGTGCATTACTAGGGGAGGCTTTGGAAGATGCTTTTGGAGGATAACTTTAATACATCATCATGACAGATCAGAGACAAGGAAGCCGTTAGGGGGACTTGGGGCATGCCACAGTCCTAAATATAGTGATTTTATTTTCAAAGATAATGCTGTTGACAATTCTTCAGATAGATTTCTTTGTAAAGGTACGACAGAAAGTGTCATTGTGGGACTACTTGCTCTTTCTTTTAATGTTCCACAAAGATAGCCCCTTCCCAATGCACCATACAAGATTACCCAAGCTTTCCTCCCTGTGATTAGTGTCTGATTCGGAAAGTTTTAGCTAGAGAGAATCAGTGGTTATAGCTTCAAGTCCTCATCACTGGCTTGAGAAATATGCCAAGGAAGTTTATTCAAATAAAAAAAAAATATAGATAAAAATAAACCAACCATCCAAATGTTTCCAATGCTTATATGTTCTCTATCATAAAAGTAGCCTCTATGCTTAATTTTTCTCATTTTCCTCATATACAAACTCTGTTCCCCAGCAACATGCCAGTTTCATGCATACATACGTTTGCACGTGTGGTTTCCCCTGCCTAGAAGGCCATTGACCATGATATGAATTCACCTTTAGAACCCAGCTCAGACATCAGCAACCCCCAGAGGTCTTGCTGGACCCCATGCCCCTCTTCTCTGACATCATACTCAGGCTCCTCTTATTGAGCTTACTATATTTAGTTGCTCAATAAACATGTACTGAATGAGTGGATGTTGAACAGATAGTGTTGCCTTTCTCCCATATTAGACTGTGAGCACCAAGACAACTGGACATTTATTTCACTCACATCCACATGTCCAGCCCCATTCCCGACAGATAGCAGACACGCGGTAGCCGAATGGTGAGTGGATAAATGTGCATACTTGGGGAGCAGTCTCTATTCAGAGCATCCTGTATCCACTGCAAGACCTTCGATGTTCATGTCTGTGACTTGCGAATTTTCTTTTGCTGTTTTTTTGGAGATGTTTTGAGTTGTTTGAAGTGCCGTCTATTTGGATCAAGAAAGTGAGGCTTTGACGATGAAGTCAGCACTGAATTCCACACTGCTTTGTCCGAGTTGTGCGTATCTCACACACGGTTCTGTGCGTTACATTCCCTTCGGTTCCACCCCCTCCAGACTCTCTGTGGGAGCATCAGGTTGCTTTTCTTACTGCGCTCCGACAAAACAGCTTTGGCACTTTCCCTCTACCTTCACCCTGCCTTACTGATACCTCCGCAGAGAAGCAGAAACCTTCAAATTCATTTTCCACAGACAAATGGGGGCAATTTCACCTTCCCTGGTGCCTCACAGATAAGTTTGAAAAAAGGCAGAAGAAACCAGCATTGAAGAGAACCCGGGGACTCTCTTAAGTGATGAATGGGACTTAGAAAATGTCCTGCCTCGCTGTGAACGGCACTTGCTGAGCGGGCTGAGGAATGAAACGTCCATCCTTCCTCCTGTGGAACTGAGATTTCTCGGAAGCCAGAGCTGACCTCTTGACCTTTCTTCTCAGCTTCTTTTCTTTTAAATATTCAGATCAACCTTTTCTGTGGGATGGCCTCCTTGTTTTCTCCCCAGCATTTTCTCATGCCACTGAACTGCGTCATGTGTTAATAAGCTTTTTACTGTGCAAAATTGCTTTGTTTCTGCAGCTGATTCGAAAGCAAAAAGGCCCTAGAGGGTGAAGGGGGGAAAAAAGAAACATTCCAAAGTAATTAGAATGCTTATAGCAGCTGAAAACATTGCTTTGCTAAAACTGCATTATTTTTCTCAGGAGATAATATATCCAGGACCAGTGTTTGCAAAGCAAATGGTGGCTGGTAGTTTCAAGTAGAGCTGAATGAGCGCCATCCATTAGAAATGTTCAAATGCGTTATCCCGACCACCCTAGGGTTATCGTGTTCATCGTGTATTTGGTTACGTTTATGGCATCTGCCCTCAAGACCATTTGAGCCAGAGTTTAGCAGCAGTTCTGATGGGATTGAAATACTTGGTTAAAAACCAATCTCATGATAAATGTATGCAAAAATCTATTCATTAAAAGACGGACCTGGAGATTATTATGCTAAGTGAAATAAGCCAGTCAGAGAAAGATAAATATCACATGAGCTCACTTATATGTGGAATCTAAGGAACAAAATAAACTCATGAATAAAATAGAACCAGAGGCATGGGAGCAGGGAACAGACTGAGGAATCTCAGAGGGAAGGGCAGTGGGTTTGGGAGTGGGGTGGGAGAGATTAACCAAATAATTTATATGCATATATGCATAGCCCATGGACACAGACAATAGGGTGGTGAAGGCCTGGGGTAGGGCAGGAACCTGGTAGAGAGGGGCAATGGGGGAAAAAAAGGGGGTGCATCTATAATACTCTCAACAATAAAGATTTTAAAACACGGTGCGTTGTAGATATCTCTTTGATCAGTAAAACCAAAATAGTAAATATGGCAGCTATGAATGACCATTATGAAAAGATGATTTCCCCTAATAAAATATTAGCCCTTGTGCAGTGGAATAAATAGCATTTTATTTTTTCCAGGGAAAAACTGGGCTTGCTTTCAAGCTGAGTAGCAGCCAAGGAAGTGAGAGGCACTTAGGCTGGAGCGTGTCTGTGCTGTGCACGCTGGGCGCCCTCCCATGCTGCTCAGCGAGCAACAGGGCTCATCTCCAGATGCATTCAAACCTCTGCTAAATGGGTGCCCATCATTTCCTTGTAATGGACATATGCATTGTAGGCACTGTTTGGCACCCGTGTAGGTCTGAAAAGCTGGTAAGGAGGGGAAAGTTAGATATCAGAACTGGAGGCTGGGGAAGAGGATGGGAAAAAAGATTGGCCAGTCAGTCCATGCTTGAAATCCTTTGTCTATTGTTTCCATCAAACATCAGCTGGAAGCAGCTACTAGCTGCATTAGTGCTGACGGTATTAATACCTCACAGTGATTTTCAACATAAATGTATTTTCCATGTAACTTTAAAATTAAATTCCACTTGGAATATAAGTTTTTCAATGTGTATTACCCACTTTGCTAGCATCTTAGGAAAAATACAGCAAGCATAATTTAATCTTTTCTGATGACTTACGATGAGTTTTACAAACATGAAATAATTGTATAGGCATTGCTGATGTTTGCAGTGTTACTTATTTAGTGTAGAGACTAAATGCTACTAAACAAATGGACTTTTATGATCATCGCAGCTAATTTTTAGGGTTGTATTTCTAGCTTCCAGCTTTTGTTTTTTTAATCATGATCACTTGACTAGTCTTTAAAGTTTAGGATGGATAAATAGATAATCGGGTGAGTGACATGAGATGACATGTAAAGTATGAGTCAAGATAATTGTAGGCTGAATCCTTTCATGGAACAAAGTGTAGACATTCTGTGATGTCTGTTCGGGCCATTTAGAAGCTCGTTCCCTTTTCGACTCATTGCTGGAAGTCTGACATTCAGAGAAGCGGGGCACTGTAGATTGTGTTTTGGCCGAAGGGGACCATGTCTGCAGCTGGGAATAAACAGTCAGCAAACTCATGAATCCTGATTCCCTTTACAGTCCACTGTGAAATAATAACATGTGAGCTTAAAACGGTCTGCCTTGATTATGGCTGTCACTAAAGGGAAATGTTCATTGATGCTACAACCTTGCAATAAAATATAAGGCACAGGGATTCAGAAAAATATCTTCATGCACTCATAGGTACTGATGACTTCAGTGAAGACACACCGCATAATATCAACAAACCATTGATAACAGAAGAGTCATCAGGAACGTGGCATTTATTTGCTACTTATTTTTCCATACTTCGTTTTCAGTAGTCTTCAGTAGCATGTTTGGAGTCCAGCCATAGGGATTTGTTTTTTGTTTCCTTCACACGCACTTCTTCTTTTTCTGGGTGCAGCATCCTGTTTTTATTGGGGATGTTGCTCTACCTTCACTGACAGTGGGTGGAGTGGACCAAATAAAGTCCCCTTTCTTTCATATTAAATTTCTATTCTCCCCCCACCCCAACATCTGCTTCGTGCCACTCCATTACTAGAGAATGATTTTCTTTGCCTCCCATCCTCACAGGGGAAAATATGGCCACCATGGGTCCCCAAGTCCACACAGCCGCTCAGAAGAGACTAAATTAAGTCTTGACTCCAATCCCAAATGTTTAAGAATACAAATCTCTGGATCAAATTTGCAAGAATGTAAAGCTCTGAACCAGACATGTTCCATGAGTAGTGCTCAGATTGCATGGAAATGTTACTCCCACTCAAATAATAGACGGGTATGTATGTATGTGGGGTAGGGACAGGTTCCCCACAAAAGGGAAAGTGGTTTCCCAAAAGTAGGGTGTCTATCACTTCCTATATGTATCTAATAGGGCTAATAGTAGCTTCTATTTTATTTTATTTTATTTTTTATCTTTATTGTTGAAAGTATTAGATCTTCCCCCATTTTTCCCCCATTGACCCCTCCTCCCTGCTCCCACCCCCCTTCTGCCTCCCCCACACTATTGTCTGTGTTCATTGGTTATGCATTTATGCATATAAGTAGTGTTTATTTTTAAAAAGCATCAAGGTTGCCTTTAAAAAGTTTCACATGCCATCTATTCTTCATTTAAAATATTGTTGGTGGAGACTGAGGTTGAGCTGTTAGTAATCACTGTTTGGGATTTTAAAGATTGTTCTCATATGGTTTTCACATCATCTAGCTGCCACTGAGAGATGGGACCTCTAGAAATGTGTGTAGACAGAAATCGATAAAATGGATACATCTACTGGATGGGCAGAAAGACTGTTAAGAGCAAGGCAAATACTTTTCAAAGTCTTCTCTCCTACAGAGCTGAGTAACTGCTGACTTTCCCTCTCAGCTGATTGTATAAGAGCCTCTATAGTGAATCGAGTGTGTGTCTGGGGTGGGTACCTCACGTATTCTGAGTGGCAGTTCCAGCACTGAAACATCCCAGCTGCATAGTAACCAATTACAGTAAAACCCAAATACCTTCATGGAGTTAGTGGCAAGAGGAGTTTCTTGAGTTTATACACATTTCTGGAGCTGTCTAGGCGTTGTAAAAAGACTAATGATTGGTGATTAGAGATTGATGCATCTTATTGTTCTTAGGTAGGTGTTGACCACTTTGTGGTGGTATTGTGGTCGCATTTCCTTGTTTTGTTATTTTGCAACTTCTTACTTTGAACTCTGTATTTGCTCATATGATTGTGTAGTCCATTATAAATACTCAATACAGGCTTACTAAATGAATGATTATGTGTGTTTACAAAGGGCAAGGGGTCGTATTTTTCTTTTTTTATACATCCTAAGTTCATTAGTTTAATACAGTTATAAATGACGATCAATGAATACATAGTGGATGAAGGAAGGAAAACAGACACATTCCAAAGTGCTTTTGAAGCTTTATTTGGAAATAAAACCTTGCCATTCCTCAAGGAGTTAGAACTGATCCCGGGAACTCAGACTGTGTCGTTTGAATGAATCAGTGAACATGAGAGTACTTGGAAAGTGTAAAGGGATATTAGTGTTGTCACGGGAAACAGTCCGGGCTCACCAGACTAGAATAGTTGACATCTGTAGGAACCCTTTACCAATTGCAAAGCATTTTCATGCGTGGTCTCTCTATCACTTTTCTCAGCAAACTCAGGAGGGTGCTATTTTGTTATCTTGTTTTATAGATGAAGAAGGTTCATTGTGAGAACATGACTGGTTTAAGGTCACGTAATAGTGAAGTCAAAGTTCAGGCTCTGTGTTTCTGAATTGAAGTCTGAACTTGTTTCTCCACACTAAAATAACTATCCCGGGGTAATAATATTCTGTGTTGTTTTTTTTTAATCCTCACCTGAGGATATTCTCTCATTGATTTTTTTTTTTTTTTTTTAGAGAGTGGAAGGGAGGGAGGGAGGGAGAGAGAGAAACATCGATGTGGGAGAGACACATCAATTGGCTATCCCCTGCATGACCCTGACCAGGGCTGGGGATCAAACCTGCAACCCAGGTACGTGCCCTTGACCGGAATCAAACCTGTGACCCTTCAGTTCTTGGGCTGACGCTCTAACCACTGAGCCAAACTGGCCAGGGCATAATTTTCTGTTTAATGAGTAATGGTGCTTGTTGCTAATTCAAAGTATACAGAAAGAATTGGGTGCTTCTTTGCGTCATCGGAAAGGCAATGAACGGAGCCACAGGGTTTGGAGTTGTGCACGAGCTGTGGGCTGGGCATGGAGGTCTCTGGTGAGAGCTGCGGGGAAAGAGCTCAGGAGAGTTTCTGTCACTCATACGAATGACTTTGTAGGTGTAGCTTTCAAAGTGGATTTCTTTACTATTCAAAACATGACCCAATCAGAGCTTTGCCACCAGATGGACACAATCCTTAAGTTCAGCCCATAAGGTGTAGGTACTTGAGCAATAACTATACATTAGGAATTTATTAGTGACCCCTCCCATTTTTTTTAACCAAACAGCAATTCTATTGTCATAGAGGATTAGCAGCTTACCTGGGGACACAATGCTAGTAAGCAGCAAAGCTAGCATTTCTCTCTCCATTAATTTTTCTCACCTTTTAAGGTCAAATGTATAGAATACATTATTTATCATTAATCAGAAAAAAAACAAGCCAGATTTCAATTTTTAGAGCAAGGTTTTAAAATAAATGAACTTCTTTTTATCATTGCTTTTCTTTTATTACCAATCTTTACCTTTTCCTTTATTAATTCACTCTGAATACTGTCTTGGATTTAATACACTTCCTTGAGATTCTTATCTTCAACTTTAGGCTTTTGAGAGTTGCTTCTGCATTTAGTGCAGAAGCAAACTTCCACCTTAACCTTAGAACTATATTCATGCAGCCTCAGCTGTCTATGTAAACCATAGGAAGGTCTTCATGTCTGAGTACAATGGAACTGTTTCTAGATGATTTATTTAGCCTGTTACTTTGTCTCTTCTTCCCAGCCCTGCTGAGAGGCAGCAACAAGGGGAAAGATATTTGATGACTCAACAAATAATTATTGAACACCTATAATGTTTGAGGTGCACTGTTCAAGACAGAGCAAATACGTCTGAACTGAACAAAGACCTTGTTCCCATGAACTTTTCATTCTGGTAGATTAAATAAATAAATAGATTTAAATACAGATATATGCCTATACATGTGTGAGAATGTTTGTGTGTGTGAGAAAGAGAGAAAGAGAGAGAGAGAAAGAGAGAAAGAGAGAGAGAGAGAAAGAGAGAAAGGGTGTGTTTAAGAGGGGCAGTAAATGCTTTAGAGAAAAATGAAAAGCTAGGTAGGAGTGATAAGAAATGGATGAAGGTGGGTATTCTCTATAGGGTGGCATGTGGGTATGTGGCTATTCTATACTGGGTATCCCTCTTTGACAGCTACCGGAAGTTATCCTCTGAGGGCAGCTTCTCTGCCTCCTTCCCAATAGGCAAGAGGGGAAGGTTGCCAATTGCAGCAGACTAAGTTGTTCTCAGGGTAGATGGACATTTCTTCTCTGTGAGCGAGTCATTAGAAGTTAGTGATTGCCAGAGGCAGAAATCACCCTGTGACGAGCAGCCAGCAGAAGTGTAAGACGGATGTCCAGGGTGTGATATGTGGGCATGCAGACACAAATTCTCTTGGTTGTATCCAGCTGCCCTTTCTGTTGGGTATAAAAGTTTTAGGTTCAGAAGGGATTTGATTCTTTCCTTGTTAGGAAGAAAGAAAAGTTAGTTTCTCTTTGTTCTAAAGGTCTCGGGTATTGCTAGAGCTATGGCCTAATTAAAAGTGGACCCCAGCATGTGGACTGTCTCTGAATGTGCCCTGGCTTCTACGGAGCCTCTTGAGGATATTCATTACCTAATCTCAGATTTAAAAAGTCTTTGTCAAGACTAATGAGTCTTATCATTTATCTATGAAGCAAGTGGCTACACACAGTTAATATTTCATGCAGCTCTTTCATGTGAATGTGAATGGAATTAGAGCCGTTCTAACTATTTAGTATCTTTTTCTGTGTGTGCTCAGCTATCATGGCTATCTACACAGTCAGGCAGATTTCCTTGTTTGCAGCTCAGCCCTACCCAGGAGGATTTTAAATCTCCTTTTTGAGACCAAGGAGCAGCACGCACTGTGTGGCAAGAACGGGAAACGGTGACGTGTTCAAAGGAAAGGGGGGAGGTTGGAGTTGGGGCCCAGGGGGAGAGGGAGAAAGGACAGGGCATAGCTCCCATTGGGATTGGAAGGGCCTGGGCATGGGGGTTGGGCACAGAGCTCAATTTTACAGTGAATGAAAAATCAGTCATTAAAACATTAAATAAACTCACGAGAAACTCTCAAACAGGCTACAAGAAGTGTTCTTCGCAAACCAGGTCGAGTTGCTCAGTCACACAGAGGACACAGCCATGACTTGTTCTCCTACTTTTTTCCCTTTCCTTTCCCTCCCGTGTTTCTTCTGTTTGTTCCAAGAGGATGGTGCCTCCTCCCACCCCTGCTCCCAACCATGACTGCTCATTTCTTCCCTCTCTCTCTTCCCCCGTGGGATTGTACCCAGACCTACCCTGCACTTCTATAATATTTACTCTCATTACAACATAAGCCCTGGACTCCATTCCCAGCTAACCTGGTATGCTACCTCACCTACAGCTTCTGGCATACAGTAGGTGCTCAACATACATTTCTTGAATAAATGTCGTCATAGCTTAATGCATAACCCCTGCCAAACACCACAGGTATTTAATAAAGGCTTCACAGAAACATGCCTTCTAAGTGGAGTGCTCAAGGTCCTTAGGGATGTCAGGGAGAGATATGTTTATAAAGCTGAACCCCTGATGAAGTTCCTTTGCCCAGTTCCTGAGGGCAGAGATTCCGAAATGCATGGTAAGACCGAAGGTCATCCCTTGCCTATCTATTCAAAATCTGGCCCAGGTGTTATGTTAATAATTTTTCTTTCATTAATACTGTCCCCATATGAATGTTTCTAAGGCTGACCTTGTTGAATCAAGAGACAGGGCGGCGGGTGGAAAGTGAAGCAGATACACGGTCAGAAGACTCTTGTGCGCCCTCTGGTTCTGCCTCTTACTAGCCCCGTGCTGATGGGCGAGTCTCCATTTCCCTCCGTGTCTGTTTTCTCCATGTGAGATGGTGACTCCGCTAACTGACCTACCTACTGTGGACCTGAAGGGTCATTGGTCATACTGGATGTAGATCTTCTTTCCAAACTCTGAATTGTTGACCAACACATAAGGACATGTTTAATTCTAACACTTGGATTTTCACTTTAAATCTCGGATTCGTGGCTTTCTGCTACACACATTTCAACTGAGTTGTTGATCTTTATTAGACATTAGCAATACAATCGTGTCAAATTTTCTTACCCATGTGGTAATTGAGCACCTACCATATGGCAGGTAGTGTGCTGAGGGCTTTGTCTAGATGGTAAAAACAAACAAAACACATTATACTTTCCCTTGGGGAATTTACAGAGGAAGAAACATATTCAATAAATACATAAATAACTATATAATTACACACTTATAATTAAAATCATGTTAGCTGCTATACGTTGCTAGAAAGAAAACTAAGACCTGTGTGAGAGAGAGATGATGGGGAATGCAAGCTGGTGTGGAAGGAATGAGGAGCAGTAATGGTCACGAATGAGAAGGGCTTGAAGGAACAGCACAGGGACTGAGCTCCGTTCATCAGGAAACTTCAAGTAAAGACCAATGTGGTTATGAGCGAGGTGGGTAGCGGCAAGTGCTTTGACTGGATCAAAGTCTGTGTAGAAGGATGAGGTTGGAGATGTAGGCAGGGCTTAGATGATCCAAAGCCTTGTAACCCATGGTTAAGATGCTCAATCAAATGTTAAGCTCAATGCAAAGCCACCGAGGGTATTGAAGCACGACAGTGATAGGACTTCTAGATTTATGTTAAAAAAAATAAAGAAAACTTCCCTCTCCCTGGATGCTATGTGAGTAGGTTAGAGGTGGACCTGTGTGAAAACAGGTAGACTGGTTAAGAGTTTACTGCAGTAGTCCAGGCAAGACATGGAGTGACTGTGGCTGTCATTGGTACTGTTTACTGCCGATTTCTAGCTCTCCTTTTTCTGGGAACACTATAGGATTTCATTCCTCAACTCCTTTTGAGGTTAGACATACACTTTTTAAAACTTACTTTGATCAATGAAACTGAGCAATAACTTGTGTGACTTCTGGACAGGGTGCTTAAGAACAAATGTGTGATTTCCTGGGTTCCCTCTCCTCCTCCTTACTGTTCATGGAAATGCATATCCACACCGAGCTTCCGTCAGTGTGAGCCCCATGTGGATGACTGCCAGTCTCCCTGCTGACCAGCACTGGGTCTCGCGAGAGCAGAGAGTATACCTTTGTTGTGTACTGAACCCTAGAGATGTAGGGGTTGTTGGTTGCTACCACCGAAAGGGTCTTGACTGGTGCTATGCTTACACATAAGCGTACTAATTAATTTTCAAATAACACTTTGCATTTTTACAAACATGTTGATGCTATAATGAGTGACTCTTTTGAATTCTGTTGGTAGAATTACAGTTCATCTTTGTTAAACTTGTTTTATACTGTATTCTAATTCAGAGCAATGTTCTTGTAATATTAATTAGTGAAGTATATCAATAGCCTGGTCTTTTAAGGAGTACGTTTCCAGGACTTTTGTAATTGTCTTAGTTATCTCCTTGTATTCATTATCATTTCTATATCATTCAGAACAGAGGTAGAGTTGAACAGCCAAACATATGGGAAGTTTAAATTGTTATGTTCTCAAATATGATTTTTAAATTGGTGGTGAATTTGTATGTTTCTCTATGTATATATCATTAATACATTTGTGAGATGCTTCTCTATTCCTGTGTCATTTCTACTATATCAAGGCAATAATTTGGGGGATTCATATATCTGTATTTAGCTTCATGTTCCCATTCAATGTGTGTGTGTGTGTGTATCATATACATACAATACATATATACACACACATATTTATGCATGTATATGTTTATGTGTATATTTTAAATATATATATGAACCCAGCTAGTGTGGCTCAGTGGCTGAGCGTCGACCCATGCACCAAGAGGTCACCAGTTGGATTCTCGGTCAGGGCACATGCCCAGGTTGTGGGCCCAATCCCCAGTGTGGGGCATGCAGGAGGCGGCCGATTGATGTTCTCTTTCATCTATGTTTCTATCTCTCTCTCCCTCTCACTTCCTCTCTCTGTAAAATCAATAAAGAAAAAAAAATTAAAAATATATATGATATATATATATATAAAAGCCAAGTTGGTTCTTCCTTGCCACCTGCATGCTTATTTCTTACCCTTCCCCACTTTCCCACCCATGCTAGAGGAGCGAGTAGGCTGCGTATTTAAAGCATTTCTTAGCAACCTGCGTTTTGGGGTTCAAACGGTGTGCAGGCTGCAGCAAGAACAGGAAGAGTTAATTGCCGGCTTTATTTTGTTGGGAGAGGCAGCTTTCATTTCACATTGATTTTCTGCCTTCTCCCTGCCAATTTGCGACAGCTTGTTTCGCGGCCCCACGTTTGTTTAAAGCTCTCTAACAGACTGATGCTATTTTTTCCCCATGATTTTTTTTTTTTTTTAAACTTAGGAGAACATGTCTGTGCACGTGGTTGGGAACCCAGATAAGCCTCTCTCTCTCTCTGCAGACCGTGATTGGCAGCTCCCCCTGTCCTGCAGATGTGAAATGGGGAAAGCTAATTTTCCCATCGACTTTCTAGTTTTTATTACTATTTGTCATTTCACACTGGTGCGCATTACAGCCATCTTCTTGCCAGATGGAAATCTGCCTACTCACTGGGTGTCTAGTTTCTGCCTCTCATGGATCATGACAATGTCAGACAATATGTCAGTAAACTCCAATATCCTTCTTTTTTTTTTTTTTTTTGCACTGGATAGATTGGTGATGTTATGTAAAATACTTGATACTGGCAGGCAGCTACCTTCATGTTATATGTGAGCAAATGAAAGGCAAGTCCAGAAAACCCAGGTTTCTTGGGAGAAGTTGCCCATGATACCAGAACAGATGGGTGGTGTTGGCAACACTGATGAATCATTTTGGAGCCATAGCTGTTCTCTGAAAGTTGATCTGGAGTGACTAACGACCCATGGGAGCAACTGATGTGTTGATATGTGCCCAACTAACACTGGAAGGTCCTATTCCTGATGAGAGGACAAGTCTCAGCTGGAAATCAGGCATGGCTTAAACCAGGGTATCAAAGTGTGGTCCTGGACCAGAAACATCAGTATCACCTGGGAACTTGTTAGACATGCAAATTCCCAGGCCCCATCCCAGGCACACTCGATCAGAATCTCTGGGGTCGGGCCCAGCAACCTGTGTTTTAAGAAGCCCTCCAGGTAGCCCGGCCGGTGTGGCTCAGTGCTTGAGCATCAACCCATGCACCAAGAGGTCGCCAGTTTGATTCCTGGTCAGAGCATATGCCCAGGTTGTGGGCCCGATCCCCAGTGGAGGGGCATGCAGGAGGCGGCCAATCGATGTTCTCTCTCATCGATATTTCTATCCCTTTCTCCTCTCCCTCCTCTCTCCCTAAAATCAATAAAGAAAAAGAAATTAAAAAAAAATCTTTCCAGACTTAAAAAAAAAAAAAAAAAAAAAGCCCTCCAGGTGATTCTGATACTGACTAAAGTCTGAGAATCACTGACTTAACCCAACGTGGATACTGGAGAATCAGGGCCCTCATTGGAGGATGGTTTAATTGAGTTGGTAACACAGATAGCTGTCCCAGTTATCTATTTCTTTTTCCCCCTGCCAAGGGATGGGGAGGGGACGTTTCTGTGTCTGATAGAGTAAACCACATATTCTGGAATGTAATTGAAATGCTAGTTGTTTTTTTTCCCCAAGCTTCCTTTAAAACGTATTCACTGAGAGAGGGTCTTCCCTGTTTCCAGCAGAACACTCCCGGAGGCTGCCCGAGGTGTTCTGAGGCAATGACTGTCTTCTGGGTGCTTTGAGGGCAAATGGATTTCAATGCAGTTGTTGGGCCCTCTGTTCACCCCAGCTGGGCCGGCTGCGGTGGGAACCTCTGGCAGGTAAATGTCTTCTTCCTCACTCCCAGCCTCCCAGCTGGGTACTTGCATTCCCTGTTTAACCCTTACATGCTGGAAATTCCTTCCACAATAATCTTCCTGTTGGGGTTCTAGTGTCCTCCCACAGTAGTCCTTTTGGGAAGAATTCAAGCAGTTCCAGGCTGGCTTTCTCTTCCCAACAGGGGCCTAATCAGGATCACGGGAAACCTTTAAGCGTCTTTGCCTAAGAGCAGTGGTCAAGCAGACTGACCGCATTGCAGCAGCCACTCTTGAGTAGGCTCTGCTGCCCGAGATGTCTGTCTGCCTCTAGATCAGGCTCTGTCAGCTTCTAGATCTGAAGCTGGTAAACTATGGCCCATGGGCCAACTCTGGCCTGCTGCCTGTTTGTTCAAATAAAGTTTTATTGGAACACAGCCACACCCATTTTTTATGTGTGCCTGTGGTTGCCTTTGCACTATGACATGAAAGAGACTTTGTGGAGCACAAAACCTAAAATATTTACAATCTGGATCTGCAGAAAAAGTTTGCCAACTTTTGTTTTAGATTTCTGGTGCTGGAGGGTGGTGAAGAGAAAGGGAGCAGGAGGAGGAAAAGAGAAATCAGACCCCAGTCTGCTTTCCCTCTCGAACTCCTGGGATTTATCAAGTTTCTCCATGTGGCCTCCTTGAAGCAGCCCTTCCTCTCTCTACCTTTAAGGAGAGGAAGTAGCCACATGGCAGCCACTCTACCCAAGAAATCCCTCTAGAAATCTTCTCTCGAATCTCTAGGTCTGAACACCTTTATTACCTTGATGTAAGTGGGGAGTCCAAGAGTCATAGAGCTGGTCTGGGCCACCCATTTTGAAAACACACAGTTTTGGTTTGGTACCTCATTTTGGTGCCTGATCCTTATCACCTGAGATGCTCGGTCAAAACTCATGATTTAAATTCAATGACATTTGGAGAGATGTGTGAAGCTATTCATAGACTAAATTAAAACGTAGCTGATATTTTCTTGTGTAGCTGATAATTGAGGATCAGAGACTTAATTTAAAGAGATAAGCATAGACACTTTCTGAGATTAGGTACGGATGACTTGCCCAAATAATACATTTTATTCACTTCTAAAATCCACATCAGGCTTTCTGATCAAACCTAACATTACAAAGAAAAAAATCCAAGCATCGCTCTGCCTCTTTCAAACAGGCTCAGGATAGGTTTCGTGCTGATCGATGTTCCTGTGTGTCGAAGAAAAACCAGCCTGCTTTCCAACCTTTGAGGTATGAACTGACTTGTAACGTTTTCCAGGCGGTTACTTCGTTTATTATTTATGTGTTTGTTTTTTTTTAGCATTGATGGATTCACTTGATAGAAGTGTTTGTTGGTATTATTTTGGAAATGGAGGAGACACGGGCACATGTCCACGAAAAAGCGTGGATCCTCCATGCAATGGGGAGAACGTGCCTCGGATGCTCCTTGAGATGACCGAAAAAATAAGGTGGCCACGTTGGATGGGACATGACACATGAGGCCTTAAATCCAGCCCTCAGTCTAGCAACTGGTTCCATCACCATGTAGGTGAGCTGGTTTGGTGAACGAGTAATGAAAACAGCTGAACCATGAAACCAGGGGTTTGATTATTTTATATTCTTCATACCCAAATCCAATCCTGTCTGGTGAAGTTACTGACTTGGCGGCCTTGCCAGACATGAATATCCCACAGCAAAACCTGTCAACTGTGTTTTGCACAGTTTTATTTTACAGTAGTGACTGGGTATTTTGCTAATTTATTTATTTTTTTGCTTTAATTTTTTATTTTTCAGTTACAGTTGAGATACAATATTATAATAGTTTCACCCTGTGATTAGACGTTATGTAACTTACTAAGAGATCATCGTGATAAATCTAATTCCCACCTGACACTGTACATAGTTATTACAGCATTACTGACTATATTCGCTATGCTGTACTTTGCATCTTGTGACTGTTCTGTAGCTACCAATTGGTACTTCTCAGTCCCTTCACCTCTTTTACCCACCGCCCCCCCCAACCACCACCCTCTCATCTGACGACCATCAAAATGTTCTCTGTATTTGTGAGTCTGTTTCTGTTCTGCTTGTTCGTTTGATTTTTAGATTCAGTTGCTGCTAATTTATAACTTTAAAATATATTCAATAATGTGTTGGCTAATGTTTTTCATATTGACAGTGGAATGGTGACAGTGTATCAGGTAGCAGAGACCTGCCTGCCTCTGTCATGTACATTTCAACATTTGTATTACATCCTGACTTTCCTCAGTCTGCTTACGTTTATGCCCGGTCTGATTTTATTTTAGCCTTTGATGATTATGAGCTCATGCTAATTTAAATAGCCAGAGTCCAAGGCAGATTGTTAAGAGAACATGAGAATTTTCTTTACTTCATGACTAATTCCCCATTAAGTCCTCTCAGCATGAGTTCTAAAAATATTAGTTATCTTATAACCCCAAGTTGTTTTCAAAATTTATTCACACGTTTTGAAGCTTGACTAGATGTGAAAATGCCTCCTTCTATAAAGGGTTAGAGTAGTTAATACAAATGAGCTCCCGGTATAAATACTTTCGAATATATTACACACACACACACACACACACACACACACACACATGCACACACGCACACACGCATACACACATATAAATTCACCCGAGAGAGATTCTGGTATACATTTACCTGTTTTAACTATGTATTTGTACTGTTTTTTTCAGAATTTTTATTTTTTTAAGATGTAGGAACGGTCTGCAATATAAAAGCACCCTGTTTTTTGTAGTTTTATTTCAGTATTTCCTTGCATTTATATCCTGTACACCATAACTTTTTAAAACCTTGCCTGGAAGAGGAAAAGACGAGATTCTCAATTGGGTACTATGATCTACAATCTCCATGTACGTCTGTGGGCACCAGAGAAATGGCAGCCCGTTTGCTAATACAGGGGGCAGGTGCCACTCTGTGTCCCCTTGAAGCAAATGCTGGCTGAACGCTTACTCTGTGTGAAGCGTGGTGCCTGGTGCCAGGGGGATGTGAAGGTTAAGGCGACACCGCTGCTCTGCTCAGTGAGCCCGAGGAATGCCCACGACCTAGATGGACTGTTTTGGAGTCACACGACATTATGCTGTGCCCCCTGGTTATCTTGGTCATGGCTATTTTCTCAAGCCCTTGATTATAAGCAGCTTTCCATTAGTTGGCAATTTTTTTTCTCCCGGATTTTTTTTCTCTTTTTTCTTGTTTTTTATTTTGTAGAATCTAGCATTAGTGCAAAATCAGAAAATCACCTTTTTTTCTTTTTAACGACAGTAATTAGGCTTTTCTGGCTTTTGTATTTGTTCTTTCTAATCATTTCTAAGTAGAATTAGTTTTCATTGAGCAAAGTGGTTGCATTTTACCTTTTGTGGAGGCTGCCATATCAATTACTAGTACATTTGTTGAAGTGCGTTTGTTTGAATAATGAAAATATACAAATGTTTTTCCTCATACTAGAAATTTTATTGAAATGTTGAAGTATATTTCATTGATAGCCATTCCAGTCCAAGAAATACATTTATTGTAATCTTCACTAGTCTGATTGATAAATCAGATGAACAAACAGCATTTCATACATAGAAATGAGTTTCTCATGAATATAGCAGCAATTATTCTGGCATTCTTATGCTCATCTTATTTTCTCATCCTCTGTCCTTCTTCTGGCACCAAAGGTATACTTCTGTGTGCTGTCAACTCAACCTAGGACAAGATCTAAGATTGATTCTACCCCTAATAACAGATGAGAGAACTAAGGAATTTGGGGTGCCAGAATTTAGGCTTTGAGCATTTGTAAACCTGAGTTCAAATCCTTTATTGTTTCAGCTTTCCCTTTAGCTTAGGCCCCCGTTTTCCCCATTTATAAAGCCATAGACATAAAAGAGACACAGCTGTGATTTCAGTGTCTCATCACTTTCAATATTTTTTACTTCCTAACTATATTGATTATTTTCTGTGCGTGATACAAGCTCACCTTTGGTTTATAACAAGAAGAGTTTCTCTCAGTGCGGTTTCAAATAGGGGAAGGTGGTCTGGCTAGTGGGAGTAGGTGCCCACTGGACAGGGCAAGGACCTTGCGGGGAACAAGGGAGAGCATTGGGACGGCCTCTCTGAGACCGTCATTGGACATTGGCCTCACATAGATGTGACATCCTGACATCCCCACTGATTTGGAACAAGGAAGGGACCAGAGCCCAAGAAGGAGGGAGGAGGTGGCCAGCTGGAACTCTCTAGCAGCCAGTGAGGAAGAGCTCCAAAGCACAATACTTGTGTCAGCACCTCTTGTCCAGGGCAGAGCGGGGTGGGGGGGGACCCCCCACCACATGAGCCCTCATGTGGCACATCTGTGTGTTTGTCTAGTTTCACTATTGGTCACAGTGCTTTGGGCGAGTAGAGATATAGAATGAGCAGCAGTAGATTTTTACCATGATAGAACATTACATCTGGAGGGAACCTTAGAAATCATTCATTCAACACCATCTATGTGGCAGGTGCTATTTTAGGTATTGGGGATTCAGTGATGGGCAAGGCTGATGAGGTCGCTACTTACACAGATCGTACAGACTAAGAAAAGGAGGCAAACAATAAACAACAAATAAATAAATATCAAGAAAGTATTAGATAGTTATACATATTCTAAAGAAAACAAGGTCCTACGGTAGTAATCGGATGGCAACTTTAGATTGGGCAATCAGAAAAGACCTCTGTAGGCAGTCTACAAAAAGACCTCTTTTGAACTGACATCTGATGGAAGAGAAAGAGCCAGTGCTATGAAAATTTGAGGAAAGAGTATTTCCAGGCAGAGGGAACAAGTGCAAAGGCCATGAGCTGTGACAACACTTGAAGTGTTTGGGAATGGAGAAAAGGCTGGTGTGATGGGGGCAGAGTGAGTGAAGGGACGAGTGCTTGGCCGACGTTTGGAAAGGGGGATACGGGGCCATGTCATGAGACCTTGTAGGCCAAGGAAAAGATCAAGTGTGAATCCTTCCTATTTAAAGATTAAGGAGCTCAAGTTCAAAGAGGCAAATGCCATGACCAGGGTAGTTAGTGACAGATTGGGCTCTGATTGCTGCTCTGGCCTCTGTGTCACACTCACAGCCCTGCACAGGTAGGGTTCACTTCAACTCTACATTGACTCATTGATTCTCCTGTTTTAATGAGGGGCTATAGCAGCAATCGTATGAAACTTTTAGCAGGAATATTGCTAAGAAATCAAAGCAGTGAGAGCACTCCCAGAGGAGGGGGACATATGGCAAACATGCACCATTGTCTTTCTTCTACATGGTGTGGGGCTGTATGTGAATGTATGTTAGACCAAAACACACAATGAACATGCAGATGCAAACACAAACACGCAAACTAACGTGTGCAAAAGGAGGTAAAATCATTCCAATCATACTTTTCATTTGTTTCCACCTAACTCTGACCTGGTGTGGTCCCTGGGGAACCTGTGGCCATTCGTCCATTGACAGCACTGAGAAGTGGGAGCAGGCAGGACTTCCTGGGCCCTCTGCAGACAGGTAAATGTTTGCCCTATTAGCATCACTCAGGGGCAACAAAAATGTTTTCCAACTTGCCTGTCCCATCCATCCATCTATTCTTACTCAGTCATGGACACTTATTAAGAAATAATTTCTGTGTGGAACATCCGGCTGAACTCTACAAAGCTCTACAAGGCGAAGTCACTGCTACCCAGATTTTAAAGCTGTGTGGATAGAGGCTTAACACAGCTGATATGTGCTGGAAATGGGGTCTGTAGCTAAGCAAATCTGACTCCTGTTTCGTTCACTTATCAAGTATTTCTGGAACATTTGTATCCCGGAGACTGTGTTAGGTCCTGAAAGCAGAAGTGAGATATTCGACATGGTGCTCCCATAGAGCTTGCAGTCTTTGATGGATAGCCTTGCAGCATCTCAGAAACAGCCCAAAGAAATGGGGAGAGAGGATGATTTTCTCTTATTCAGTGTTTGGAAGAACAGTTTAGCTTGGTGCACAAGCCAGAATTCCCTGGCACATGAGGTGCCCAAGGCTGTTACCCTCCTTCTGCCAGTTGGAAACTGGCACCATTAACTGTCCATTGGCTGCAGACAAGGCTTTGATGAACTGATTGATTATCTCACAATAGTATTTGTGGCGGGAAGATGTTTACTTGGCCTCTCTTTCAACACCTCCCCTTAGGTGGCCAGATGAACAATGGCTGTTTCTTTTGCAGGAAGACAAATGACAAGTGGGGCTCTCTTGCAGCATTTGTAGGCCAGGCTTTATGTCTAGTGTTCAGGGAGGTTATTGATCTGACTACAGATTCATGGGAGAAGAGTATGGCTTAGATCAAGAAAACTATATCTTGGAGTCAGATTGATCTGGGTTTAATTTCTGACTCCACTATTTACTGGCCATAAATTATTTAATGTTCCTTGACCTCAATTGCCTCAGCTTTTTATTAGGAATAATAAGAGTACCTGCTGCAGGGGGTTGTTTTGAGGAGTTCATGAGATCATTCCTCAAGAGGGTTTCGCTGAGTAGTTGATACAGGTTTGTGTCATGATTTGGGGATTCAAATTCTACCAATCACTCATTTTCCCTTTGTTAGAGGAACAATGTCCCTAAGTATTAATGGAAAACAAAATATAAAATTCTAATATTTAAAATTACCTAGCATATCCATTTCCTATTTCTGCTATAACAAATTGCCACAAACGCAGTGGCTTAAAAGAACACTAATTTATTCTATTACAGTTCTGGAGGTGATAGGTTGTACATGCATCCTAAGAGATTAAAATCAAGGTATCAGCAGAGCTGATGTTTTCTGGAGACTCCTGGGAAGAATCCATTCCTTGCATCTTCCAGCCTGTGAGGCTGCCTGCATTCCTTGGCTTATGGCTGCATCACTCCAATATCTGCTTTTGTGGTCAAATAGCCTTCTTCTCTCTGACCTCTGACTCTCTGTCTGCCTTTTATAAAAACCCTAATGATTACATTGGGATAATCCAGGATAATCTCCCTATTGCAAGATCCCTAATCACATCTGCAAAGTCTTTTTGACTATGTACTGTGGGTTAAATTGTGTCTCTTATAAAGGTGCGTCAAAGGCCTAATCCCTGGTACTCGTGAATGTGACCTTATTTGGAAATAGGGTCTTTACAGCTGGGATCAAGCTGAAATGAGGTCGCACTGGATGAGGGTGGGCCCTAATCCAATGCCTACTGTACAACAAGAGAGATTTTGACACAGAGGTGCACAGAGGAAAGCACCATGTGAGTACACAGAGACAGAAGTGACCTACAGGGAGAGCACCATGGGACACATAGGCAGGAACTGGAGTGATGTGTCTACAAATCAAGGAAGGCCAAGGAATGGATTGTCAGCAACCACCAGAAGCGGAGAGAGAGGCATAGCGCAGATTCTTCCTCTGGGCCTCCAAGAAGGGATCACCCTGCTCACACCTTGATTTTGGACATCTAACCTTCAGAACTGTGAGAGAATGCATTTCTGTCATCTTAAGCTTCCAGTTTGTGGCAATTTGATATGGTGGCCCTAGGAAATTAATATACTATGTAAGATAACATATTCACAGATTCTGGGGATTAAGACATAGACATCTTTGGGGGACATTTTCTAGCCCCCCTACCACACATATGTCTTCATCTTTCTTCCTCTCCCCTCCAATGCAGGGCTCTCTGGTAAGACGTACCAAACATAAGTTGTAGTTCTGGAAATAGGGTATACGAGGCTTCCTAAATAAGGGTTACAAAGCTTCCAGCTCTGATTCTAAGTTGGTAAAGTCAGGGTTCATGTACTCCGCCGTGTGCCTGTGCATTGAGCTCAAATAGTCTGAGGGGCAGGGGCTGGGCCTGGGAGGCAGGCCTCGTGCATCCCCCGGGACCTCACTGCATGGGGTGCGCCCCCAAGTGCAGAGAGTAGAACCCAATCTTTAGCACCCAACACTCTCACCCTCCACTTACACAGCCTGAACAGTGTCTCAGCTCTACTGGATCCAAGTAGTAACAGTACTTTTATTTTATGGGAAAAGAGAGTAGGAGGATGGGAAAAAGGAGCTTAGAAACTTTCTATATAACAACTCTCTCACCCGTTGTAAGAAGGGGGAAAAATGCTACTCCCTGTGGTCTGATATGGCAACAGAGTAAAATGGAGAGAAACCCCCACTTTTACCCAAACTAAAATTACTTATTTTAGTAATAAGCATCTAATAAATAAATATCCATTAATACTGATATTATCATTATATTAACAGCTATAGTTTGCCTTTCCCCATACTCTGGTTGGTTGACTATCTGGCCATCCTCCAGTTTCAATGAATACTCACCCCCTGTTCATCTGGAAATGGATACGATCTGGTTGCTAAATATTCTGATGATGCTGAATCTCCCTCAACCATCATTTGTGCGTGGCATCTGCTTTTCTGTCTGTGTCACAGGGATACTGAGACCATGATACATCTGAGCTGGCAGATATGAACATGCTCTGGAGACAGAAAAGCAGAAATGTACTATTGTGCAGGAAAATGGAGTAGTCAAAGCCCATGGGCATTTGTCTTTGGGACAGGGACTTGGGTGTCATGGCGTGATGGGAGTGTTCTGTTAGACCTCACTATGGCAGAGGGCGGGTGGGTTTGCTTGATGTTCATTATGTCGGTGGAGAAACTTATCCTAGAGCCAAAGGTAGGGCTGTTTTCCTGGTCCCTGGATATGAGCCACACAGCTCGATGCAGACTGGTTCACAGCTGAACAGCCTGCCCCTCTGGCCGGAACTGAGGACGGGGTCAACTGTTCGCCTCTGTATTCTGTCAGAAAAGAGAAAGCCAGATCTTTCCTGTATTATGAGTAGAGTTCAGAAATGAATCGTAATAGTAATAGTAATAGTAATAGTAATAGTAATAGTAATAGTAATAGTAGTAGTAATAGTTACCCTTAGTTGATATTTATGGAGTACTTTAGGGTAACAGTGCTCCCTTCATACATTATTATATTTTTCATGGGGAAACTGAGGTTAAGTCATTTTTCTAAGATCATCAAATATAAAACAGCAAAGCCAGGATTTGCACCTAGGACTTTCTAACTCCAAAGGCCAAGCTTGAGAACATCTTAATTGCCTCTGGACATTAGTAGCTCGTGTTAAATGAAACCCGTTTGGTCTGGGTACTTCCTCTATGAAATGGAGTTTGGAAATGATGGAAAAATCAACAGAAAGTTTAAGCCTGGTTCCCTACAGACCATTTTCCCTTGGATATTGGGGTGGATTGAGGCCAATGAGCATGTTGTGAGCTGCAAAGACTTTCCTTGGACCCTGTGATGTTTAGAAAATTACTTTCCAGGATGCCTTAATCCCTGCTGTCACAGCGTGAATCTCATTCCTCTGTTCTGTCCTCAGTGGAGATGGAGGCCTGCCAGGAACTATTTCCACAAAATGAGCCTTCATTGTGCCTGAAGACACTTCTTTGGACCCCTGTCTTCGTTTCCTTTCTATGTAACACATGAGAAACCTCGTCCTGCTAAGGTGGGATTTGGAGTCTCTGCTTTTCACAGCTCACCAAGTAGCTGTGAGCACCGAGCTCTAGGACCAGGCATCTAGCAAGCATCACCCCTGCAGGGAGTCGCTTCCCCGATGATGCTGGTGTTGCTGGCCTTTTGTTGGCAAACAGCTCTGTTTTTCAAGCAATTGATCGGGATGGCAGAATGGGCCAGTGGGGATCTCTAGCAGAAAAACTGGAAAAACCCAAAACAATAGGGCTTTCTGCTCAGGCTATGAGTCTTATTTCTCCCCAATAGCCATTTGGAAGTGACTAGTGGTACTAAGCTCCATGGGAAATCCTACTTAAATCAGAGTTCTGAGGGAGTGGATGAAAAACAAAGCTGATCTGGTTTCTATTTATTGGGTGGATTTGCTGAAAAGTCAGAAATTTATTGACTCTTTATTTCATTCCGGTGAAATACGGGAGCTAGTTGTTCCTAACGATGTTGTGAGTACCCTGTAAAGGAGGCTATTTGCATTAGCAAATGCCCTGACTATCCCGGTCCTTGTGCCTAACCACAGTGGGACTTGCTAAGATAAGGAGAAAGCAGCCTGAGAATCCCAGCGTTATTTCAGCTTTGTGAAGGGAAACTCACACCAAGCACACAGTGTTTTAGTTTGGACAAAGGTTGTTCTAGCCCTAAGCAGCGTCTGAGAGTCAATGATTGATGTTTTCCCATCATGAGGCACAGTTGGTTAGTTTCTTACTTTGTCTCAAATTTATTGTCACTGAAGGACATTAGTTTGTTACAACATGCCACGAAGGGGAAAAAAAAAGTCCCTAAAGGTTAGATAGTTATTTATGACTTGAACTGAGGAAAGAATTCAAATCTCAACTCCGTGCTAGGGCATCTTTCGAATGCCTTCCCAATGATCTGTTTTAAAAATGTCCATTTATATAAGTGACAGTATTTTTACCCTAGTTGTCAAAAGGCAAGATTCCCGCCCCCTCCTTATTATCCTGGGTCCAGATGCACTAGTTACGGTTCATCTCATTTCATAATAACACATACATCACAGTGGTGCAAATAATCAAGCGGGCACCCTTTTCACCAGCCCTGGCCCGCAACCCTCCTTCAGCAGCACCAGCGGAGAGACAGGTACAGTCTGATGGTGATGGAGGCTGAAAGCGATGAGAGAGAAAAAGGCAGAGGATTTAGCCAGAGGCGAGTCCAGCTAAGCCAGCAACGTGCCAACCAATGCAAGCTTGCCCTGGGATCTTCCTTTACCTGTCCCCTACCGCTCTGTGAAACAGTATGGCAGGGAAACTGACTGGTCGTTCTCAAGCTGGAGACTTCGCAGGATTTGGAGGCTGAAATGATCTCATTCCTGATCCACTTCCAAGTGATCAATCACTCTTTCATGAATCGCTCTTCGACGATCTCATACAGGCACGAGGCCTTTTAGCTGATCTTTAAAGGGAGAACTTTTATTTATTTATTCATTTATTTATTTATTTATTTATTTATTTTATTAATTTAGTTTTGTTACAGATGTTTCTCCTTTTTTCCCCATTGACACCCTCCTCCCCATCCCCCCACCCTGTCCCCAGCTTTGTTGTCCATGACCATCAGTTATGCATACATGCGTGTAAGTTCTGTGGTTTATCTCTTCCCTCCCCCTCTCACCCCCTCTTCTGAGGGTTGTCAGTCTGTACCCTACTTCCACATCTCTGGGTCTACCCTGTTCCTCAGACTGTTATGTTTATTATATTCCACAAATAAGTGAGATCATGTGATATTTGTCTTTCTCTGCTTGGCTTGTTTCACTTAGTATAATACTCTCCAGGCCCCTCCATGCCATCTCAAAGGATAAGAGATCTTTCTTTCTTACAGCTGCATAGTACTCCATTGTGTGTATGTACCACAGCTTTTTTATCCATTCGTCCACTGATGGACACTTGGGCTGTTTCCAGATCTTAGCTATTGTAAATAGTGCTGCTATGAACATGGGGGAACATATATTCTTTCTAATTGGTGTTTCAGGCTTCTTAGGGTATATTCCTAGAAGTGGGATCACTGGGTCAAATGGCAATTCAATTTTTAATTTTGAGAGGTAACACCATAGTGTTTAAAGGGAGAACTTGGTTCCCTTGGCCCTGGGGTTAGGAAGAAGGCTTTTGGCAAAGCCGATGAAGGGCCCTTGAGTAGGCATTTCACTGTTCAGTCCGTGCCTTTGATAGGAGGGGTGGGGGGGGGGGGAGGAAGTCAGTTGGAAAAATGGCATGTGTAGGGTTATCAGAGTTTTTAAACTTTTCATCCTGTTTCTCCTATTTTTTTTTTTTTCTTTCTATTCCATCAACCAAATTCTGGGGTGAAATATTAGAAAAGAAAAAGCAGAAAATATTTTCACTTAGGCTTTCTTTAGAAATTCATCACTTAAACTCATTAATCTTGTGTTTAATATAAACTGGAAGTGTGGGGCCTTGAGGAACCAGGTATGTTTAAGGGAAGGTGTTAGGGTCCCAAGTACATTTTCTCACCATTGCTCTTCGGCCCATTGACTCGCTAGGGTAAAGCACAAAGCCAGGTAAGAGGGCTGATATCTGAATGATCTTTGTAAACAGTCAGTGTCTGCATATTGCTGGCACAGAATCCTCCCAGAACCCTGCTTCGGCTACTTGGCTGACTTTGCAAGGCCTGGCTCACTGTATGGGGTAAGCACCTATGCTCCAGATTGCTCTCAGAAAGCATTTTCATGGGAGTATATTTATGTATAACTACAGAGCTTCCTCTCGTTTCTGGAAAATAAATTAGAAATGACTCCTTGGCTCATTTGCTGTATTAATTCTTGTTTTTCACTCTGTTCACTTATCAGTTTAACAGTAATGCCTGGATAAATCAAATCCACTGTGCTGTGGTGCAAAAGGTCTTGGAGGTAAAGATACGCCAAAGATATCACCCTGCCTCAGGGCTTCCCACTGCGGGCCCGGCCTGTGGCTCCTGCCTCATCTTGTGTGATGATCCCTGTCACTCCTACACTCCCAACATTCTCACCGCTGTTCTTTTATTCCAGTGCTCCAACCTTCTTCCACGACATTGCACCCGGGTCTGCACGAGTGACACTTTCTTGAACTTCAGGGCAAATACCACCTCTTCTGAGAAGCCTTCCCTGACTACATTATATAACACCAACCTCTCTATTGTATCTTTTTTTTTTTTTTTGGTAATTCCTTTCTTAACTTGTTTACTGCCTGTCTTCCCTCACCAGAATACATGCTTTATGCAGATGGGGTCCTTACTTTTCTTATGCACCCTTATGTTCCCAATCACGGGCACATATACATGTTTAATCAACACTACTGAGTAGTTAGTTGAATGGACTGGGAGTCAAACATCTGTGTTCTGTTCCATCTCTCCCATTATGAGCTGTGTCCATTCCGAGACCTCTCTAGGCCTCAGCTTCACTTTGGTAAGATGAAAAAAATTTGAACCAGATTCCTAAGGTTAGTTTCACACCTGACTTTAAGTTTCTTCATTGTTTGTGCTTCACGGAATGAATCCTGTTTCACTTGACGGGCATAAAAGGCCAAGTCTTGGACATTGTTTTGGGAGCATCTGAGTCACCCATCATTCATTCAACAAGCATTCTTTGAGAATCAGGCACAGTGTTAGGCTTTGGAAATACAGCAATGAACAAGACCTTCTCTGTTCTCAAGGTTCTGACATTCTCAGGAAGACAACAATTACAATAGGCAACTTCAATTCAGTGCTGGGGGCGTGTTCTATGATGGCCCAGGGGCAGAACACCTAACACAACTATGAGACATTAGGGAGACTCCTATGATGCTGTCACAGTTCCAACAAGACTAGAAGGGTGGTGCTGCCCAGGTGAGGATGAGGAGGGTGTTCCATGGAGAGGCACTAACATGTGTGAAGGCCTCCAGGGGAAAGAGAACATGACATACTTCCAGTAAGCTTTGCAGTGAGGCTGGCTGGGGCAGAGGTCACAAGGAGATGACAGAAATGTAGCTGAGCATCACTGTGCACAAGGCTTGGGCAAAGCAAAGGGGAGGTCATCTTAGGTTGCTGGGCTCTCTGGTTCCTGAAGAAGGAAGCCTTCATTAGTGTCTTCTCAGACACAAGGTCCAGAACAGGACCAACAATGTGGTTTATGCAGCCATTAAGTTATTTCTTTTCCATGACATTAGCATATTGAATCTATTTCTATAGAAGACAGAGAGATTAGTCTTGCCTTGCCATTTCACTGGACTCTCGTGATATTACTCTACATGTAGCTTCTTATTTAAGTGGGATAATTCTGCAGGACTATTTGCAGAGAAGTCCCCCCCTTACCCCCCTCATGGCCTATACAGAATAACACTAGAAAATACAGTGAGTTTTCCAACTTTGCCAATCTCACGTGTTTTTTCATTAGTTTTGTGACAGTCTTTATCCTGCTTGGTCTGAAGTGTGTCAAGTTCCCCAGGTTCTAAGCCCACGTTGTCATGGTACCAGGGATTGGGTACTAGGCAATACACTGTTGGGAAAAGAGCATTTTCAAGAATTTTTGCCTTCAAAGAAACTTGATTGTGCCTATGAACACAAAAGAAGTTATCTTGTTCTAATTTGTAAAATTCTGATGATTTGAAATTTTATTCTTAAGACATAAATACAGCTGTGCTGTGGATGGAGTACTTGGGGGCTGTGCCCTCCTCACCACGTGTTGTGGAACCTCATGTAATATGAATGTATTTGGAGATAGTCTTTAAAGAGGTAATTAAGGTTAAATGAGGTCACGTGGGGGGACCTTTATCCTATATGACTAGTGCCCTTAGAAGAAGAGGAGGTTGGACTACCTGCATGCACAGAGGAAAGCCCATGAGGAGACAAAAGGGAGGGGACAGCCACTACAAGCCAAGGAGAGAGGCCTCAGAAGAAACAACCCTTTTGATATCTTACTATTATTATTTTTTTAATTCTCACCCGAGCTATTATTATTATTTTTAATCTTCACCCGAGGATATTTTTCCATTAATTTTTAGATAGAGTAGAAGGGAGGGAGGGGGGAGAGAAAGAGAGAAACATCGATGTGAGAGAGACACATGTGACCCTGACCAGAGCCAGGGATCGAATCTGCAGCCCAGGTACTTGCCCTTGACCAGGAATCAAACCCACGACCCTTCAGTCCACAGGCTGATGCTCTAACTGCTGAGCCAAACAGTTCAGGGTTCTGCTGACACCTTGATCTTGGATTTTGGCCTCTAGAACTGTGAAGAAATACATTTCTGTTGTTAAGTCACCCAGTCTGTGGTCCTTTGTTGCACCAGTCCTCGCAAACTAATGTAAGCTCTATCCCATTTTTTAAATAAATAAATTGAAGATTACATGTAATTCGCTCATTTATGAACTAGGCCTAGTCTGTCTTTTATTGATTTGGGGGAAAATGTTTATTTGTATTTTTCAGGAGTGTAGTATTAGTGTTTGCTGTCAAGAATGTTGTTAGCTTCCTCTGATAAATGTATGAGACCTTTTGGGGTAGGAAATAAGGGAATATATGAAGAATTAAAACAAGTGAATCTGTCATTGGGTATTTATTATATTGTGGTATTTATTATAATAACACTAGTCAGTCATCCCATCTCTGGGGCATGGTCAAAGTGAAGAACTCTGAGCTGAAATTCTACCATAGGCTTTGGAATGAAAATACAATTTGTAGTTTACAAAATATATAGGTACTCTTGTGAATGGCCAGGCATCAGTGGTTTAGCCAGTTGGTGGTGCTGAATGGGCTCTGATGTAGCAGTCGGGAGAGCCAGGTCCGGGTTGAGGTCTTTCACGAGGTCTGTGGAACCTCAGGCACTCTGCTTCTTCTCTGTGGCTGTCGCTGTCTTCATCTGAACCTCACGAGATTGTCGTAGATGACCTTGTAGGACCATTCTGTCCTCCACATGCAATGTAAGTGTGTCTACCCAGTGGGCAAATGTGGTTGATAAACATTTCACACCTATTCAACTTTTTGGTGGGTTTGAAAGCAGTTCATCTAGTTATAGTTATAAGTCCATTTATTTAAAAAATTAGCTCTACTTCCCAATTTTAAGGTGTTAATAGCAGCAGTATAAACTGTGATTTCTTCAATGTCACCTCTAGTTATTTCATCTGTGTTTTCCTCTCCATGGGGTCAGTGTTGGATAGTATTGTAAAGTAAATCTATCTTCTGATTGATTTACATACCCTCAGAATCCAAATGGGTTGTCATGGCAACTGAAGACATTTCTATCCTGCCGAGTGTACTCGGAGTACGTGGCCTGTGTGTCCCTGCAAACTGTTTCGTGTTATTTTTACAGTGGGAAAGCTGGAGCCAGTAATGGTGTGAAGGTGGGAAGTTATTCAACTGAAATTTGTACTTAATAGGCTGCACTTGGTCAGGGACAATGTCTTCTTAGTCATTGACACTCTAATCCTCATACTGAAGTAGGCATTGAATACCTGGTTTTTATATAAATGAATGAATAAATATCAGAATCTTGGTGGTACATGACCTCCAGCATAAAATACTTAGCCAATTCATCTTTGGAAAGATTTGTGTATAATAGTGCAGTCGACATTTGTGGGATTTGCCGACTTGCATTGACATACACCCCCATTTTCTCCTGGGGTATTACTCGCTCTTCAACTCTCTGTCAGTGGGTTCTGGGCTGAAGTTACTTTCCAACAGCTATAAGAATGGGAAAGTGACCGAGGCCTGGCCAATTAGAGCATCATATCCTTGTGGCCACAGGGACTGGTTCAGGTGTAGATATGCGAACCCGTTATGTTTAGACCCTGCTGAGAGACAGAGGCACACGTTCCTTTTCAGCTGGTCTTAAATCTGAATGTTGATTGGTCCTAAGCTGTGGGCAACCATAGTGCCATCCATGGAGCTTGAGGATGAAGTTATTGTGGAGATGAGCAGAGCCAAGGCATGTGGAGGGACTCGGACCTGGTAGCATTTGTTTAAGATACCCCGAAAGTTAGGACTTTTTTGGACTTACCAGTGTAATGAATCAGTAGATTTCCTGGTTGTTTAAGACACTTGGGGTTGCATTGTCTGTCACTTGTAACAGAAAGCATGTCCCTAGAAACAGGCCCACAGCAAGCTTTGAGGAATAGTGGAAAGAATCCTGGTCCATGGACAAACTCTTGACTGTTTAATTATGGGCAAGTACCTCTCTGGAAATGGGGCCCATTGTACTAGATTATCTATTTCTCGTGCTTATTAAGAGGATCATACTTGAAATAGCCCTGGCCAGGTAGCTCAGTTGGTTAGAACACCGTCCCAGTACACCAAGGTGTGGGTTCAATCCCCGGTCAGGGCACATACAAGAATCAACCAATGAATGCATAAATAAGTGGAACAACAAATCTCTCTCTCTCTCCCTCCCTCTCCCTCTCCCTTCCTCTCTCCCTCTAAAATCAATTTAAAAAAAAAAAAAAAATATATATATATATATATATATATATATTTTTTTTTTAACTCCTCACCTGAGGATATTTTTCCATTCATTTTCAGGGAGAGAGAGAGAGAGAACATCGATGTGAGAAAGACACGTCGAGTGGCTGCCTCCCGCACGACCCCAACCAGGGCTGGGGACCAAACCACAACCAAGGTACGTGCCCTTGACGGGAATCAAACCCGAGACTCTTTGGTCCCCGGGCTGACGCGGTGCTCTAACCACTGAGCCAAACTGGCCAGGGCAATAAAAAAAAAAAAAGGAAATATATTTTTGAAGTTTGTTGTAAAATGTAAAACTCCTCTGCTGCTGTTAGCTATTAAAATTTTGACAGTTATGAATGGGACTGCGTGAGGTGACAGGGACATTCCTGTCAGAGGGTACTATGTATGCACAGAGCTGTGGCGAAGAACGTGGTGTTTCTGGGGATCGCAGTGTCCGACCGGGTGAGCAGTGAAGGCAAGCAGTCGTCAGAGCTGGGGCTTGGGTGTAGCGCAGAGGCCAAGTCGTGATCTGGTATTTTAAAAAATTTTTATCCTCACTCGAGGACACCTTTTTTGCATTTATCTTCAGATAGAGCAGGAGGGAAGGGGGAAGAGAGAGAGAAAAACATTGATCTCACATCGACTGGTTGCCACCCACACGACCCCAACCAGGGCGGGGGACAAACTGCAACCGAGGTATGTGCCCTTAGCGGGAACCAAACCCGGGCCTCTCTGGTCTGCAGGCCGACGCTCTAACCGCTGAGCCAAAACGGCCAGGATGTGACCTGGTATTTTATTCTAAGAAGTACAGACTGCATTCTACAGATGTGAGGAGCTCCTGAAAGGTTTTAAGCAGAACTGAATCTTGATCAGATGTGTTACTAAATTTCTGACTACAAAGGGGGGGACGGGCTGCAGAGGGCACGGCTGGTGAAGAGGCTGTGGCATGAGCTTGGAGAAAGATTCTTTCGCTGGGACTAAGACAACAGCAATGAGGACAGAGAGGGAAGAAGCAGACTGTGGTGATCTTTAGGAAGTGGCATTGACAACTCTTGGTGACTGGTTTTATCGGGAGATAAGGGAGAAGAATGAATCAACGGTGGCGCCAAAGTACCTTCTTAAAGTGTGTGTGTGTGTGTGTGTGTGTGTGTGTGTGTGTGTCCTCTTCTAGATACCATGGTTAACAGGGTAGCTGTAGTTTTCTTGTGGAGACTGAGAACTGAACCCATATTTGGGTGTCCTGAAGAGGGGGGACTGCCTTTAATTCCATCTTGGGGCGACATTGTAAGAGCCTAATACCTCATGTATGGGTGTATATGTGGCTGATGCTTGACGACTGATAAAAACCCAAAGAGAGGTGTCCTAATGTATCCTAGAAGGTGATATCCTTGGGGACCCTATCAAAAGAGAGAGACTGGGGCGAAACAGCTGTCTTGTGCTCACTGATAACCCTCAAGGTAACCACACTCACGACACTGATTTGGAGTCCCCTCTGAATGTGAATTTCATGCTTGGTGGAAGTCATCTCAAAACCAATGGAAGGGATTTGGGCAGAGGAAATGAAATTCGTGTAATCTGCTTTGGCTTCCATTTTTTTTTTGTTGTTGTTGTTAATCCTCACCTGAGGGTATTTTTCCATTGGTTTTTAGATAGAGTGGAAAGGGGGGGGGGAGAGAGAGAGAGAAACATTGATGTGAGAGAGAGATATCGATTGGCTGCCTCCAACATGACCCCAACGGGGGCCAGGGATCGAACCTGCAACCTCGGCACATGCCCTTGACCGGGAAGCGAACCCGAGACTTTTTGGTCCTTGGTCCGACAATCTAACTGCTGAGCCAAATCGGCCAGGGCTGGCTTCGGTTTTATTCTGTCATCTCAAGTATCTCTTTTCTTCTCCACCTTAGGGGATTGAATGCCACTTTGTTATTCTGGTTTCTGACCTCTTTCCTGCCACATGTGCGAGTCCAGGCGTGTCTTGGTCACTTCTTTTTAATTGGAAAATCTTGTTCACCATATGCATACATTATTTTTTTGTTTTTAACTCCAAATGATTTAATGTGGATGTTTCCTGACGTAGAGTCTCAAAATCAGACAAACCATTTGATCCCGAAGTGAAATCAGAGGGTTCTCCCAAACCCCATCCTCCCTTTAAGGAGGTGACTTATGACCTGCATCGGGAAGGTGGTGTTCCGCTGAGCCCACACTTGTGTTTACGCTTGAGCTGTGTGTGAATCTGTTGGCCTGGAGAGTCAGTCAAGCGTCTATTTTCAGGGGTTGATTTACAAGGGGGTTGCTGTGTGTTGGTTAAAGGAGTAGGAGGATTTTGGGGGTGCCTAGGGCCTGGAGTAAGACAGACTGACATGCTATGAGTACTCCACCTGGCTTCTTTGACTGGGTTTGGATGCCAGTGGAAGAAAGTGAGCCAGAGCTGAAGGATTTGTTTTCAAAGGCTTACGTGAGAGAGTATGACAGAGAGACACAGATAGTCACTGTGTCGATCACTGCACAGACATCGCTCTTGCAACTGGCAACTTTGGGAACACTCAGAGCAAACATGCATGTCCAGACAAAGCATGGACCTTGATCGTAGGAATGGTAAAGATGAGAAATATGGGAAGATTCTTGAGCACACCTGACTCGACGCGGGGGATCCCCTGGAAGTAACTGGGAGACACTGACATCAGGACCCGACGTCTTCCAAAATAAGTGCGCAGAACTTGAATAGGGTTTTGGTAATCTTACCTCATTTGTAGTGAAAAGCATGTGGGGCCTGGGATGTTGAGTTAACCAGAAAAGCCCTGGTCAGGAAACCATTTGTCTGCATGTGTGGTGAAACCTTCATCAAACACCTGGAGTGAGTCCCCGGGTAGAATTTCCATCACTTTCCCTTATCTACGTATCACACTCTCTGACTCTTAAGTGTCATCTAAAATCTCTGCTTTCTGAGGAACAAAGCAGAGAATGTGAGACTAGAAACAAATTGTCGGGCTCAACTCCGGACTGCTTTGTATATACATCCAAAGTACCATTCACTTTGCTAAGCGAATAATCAGCAAGGCTGTGGGGTTCGTGTTTGTGGACGAGAAGTCAGGACCCGGCTCTCTGAGCTGTTGGTTTCCATCTAAATCCTTCTGTTTGATTGTATGTTGATGTGGGACTCTGCCTGGTGTGCCCTGTACCCATCTTCCCAGTTGCTCAGGCAGCTTGAAAGTTAGAGCATCCACATTTTATTTTTTTCCTTTATTGATTTTAGAGAGAGAGGAAGGGAGAGGGAGAGAGAGAAACATCGATGAGAGAGAGCATCGACTGGCCGCCTCCTGCATGCCCCCCTACTGGGGATCAGGCCCACAACCTGGGCATGTGCTCTGACCAGGAATCAAACCAGCAACCTCCTGGTGCATGGGTCAGCTCTCAACCAGTGAGCCACACCGGCCGGACAGAACCACCACCTTTTAAAGATCTAAAGTAGATCCACCAATGGAAGTATTTATGTTCCCCTATTTCCGTAAAAAATACAACAGGCTGCACTGGAAAATTTTAGCAAGTGCCTCTTATTCTTAATGCTGGGCACAGGTGCATCTCAGCTCTGTCTCCAAAGGATGCAGCCCTGTGTGTTCTATTTGAATGTCTGGTTGGGTAGATGAGCGATACTATTGAACAGCATCAAAAGTCAAATCCACCCAACATTTTTGTCTACTGAATGAATGATAGACGAGCTTATGTCATGAGTAGAGAAAAGAAAAGTTAATGTCCCACAACAGGGGATTTATTTAGTAGACTGTGGTATCCTATAGAAGAATTCTACTTAAAATGAAGATGTGTTGAAGAGGAATATCTAATGACATGGGAAAATACTCATAGTGCCAGGCTAAGTGAAATGCTGGTTACGAAAAGGAATACATACCTCCCCGTGTGATGTTCCCAGCCCTCGATATGTGGCAGCATTAAGGCTGTCCACGCTTCATTTCTAGGGAGAGCAGGTCTTTTTCTCCTCCTTAGACCATACGGAAGGATGCCGACTTAGCTGGCAGTATCCCCCTAAGCTCTGTACCCCAGGTACAGCTTCCTCAATGAGAGTCAGCGTTGCTACCTGCTCTGACTCAAGACCATTTGAAATAGATAATATAATTGTCAGCGTCCTTTTCTGCTGCCTGTCTGTTACTCGGCATTTTGAAAACAGTTCTAGACACCAATATCTGCTTGTCTTCCAGCGCGCATGTAACAGCCAATTACGAGGCATTTGTCATTGTTTTTATACCATAACTTAGTAATTTTATTTGGACAGGAGCATTTTCTGGTGATAAATCCAGGTGGATTACCAAGTCAGAATACATTTATTAAAACACCAATTAGATCCTGCTCCCTCATCCATCACAGGACCTTTCATTCTTGTGTGGTTTCGGCGGGGTGTTCCAAGAACTGTGTTTGCCTGAGTGAATGACTTAAATCAGACTGGCATTTTACAAGGGTTACCTTATCTCAAAATTTCAAGGCAGAGCCGTTCTTGATGTACTCTATGAATAATAAGCAATATTGTTTTCAGGCCTTACTCCTCTGTTGTTGGGGTATAGCAGGGGAAATAGCAAGTCAAGGAGGCTGAAGCCAAAAGGTGATTATGTCCCAAAGGGAGATCATCTCCAAGTTGCTTGTGGGGTTGGGGGCCTCGCACCAGTGATGTGAGCACAGGGGCACCAGTCAGCGCCAGTTACGTTCTGAAAGGAGAGGTGGGGCCAGCTGGGAGAGCAGCTGCTGTGTTTCCCAAATGATGGTTTGGGCTGTTCTTAAGCTGAGCAGTGTCTTTTCCCTCCTCTCTGCCCACTTTTGTTTCCTGTGATGTCTTTTCGGGGTTGGGTATTTGCTGCATGCTACCTGCCACGGACACCTTGCATGAAACCATCTGCAGCTGGGGGACAGGGAAAGAGCTTCTCCCCGACGGAGGAAACAGAAAAGACAGGGGTTGGGCAGGAAGGAAGCTGAAATCTAAGGAAGCAGAGAGGTGAAAAGTGGACCAGATTGACTTGGAAGGAACAACCCTTTTGTAAATCTTGACTGAGCACTTATTTGGGGGCAAGGTGTGTATTTGTCAAGAACTTTTGGTTGACAGTGTCAGAAATCCAACTCGAGCAAGTTAGTGCAAAAGATAGAATGTGCTGGAAGGATAGTCGTGTAGCTGGCAGAGTATTAAAGAGAAGTGAAGGAAGCTGGATTCCCTATAGCTTCTTTTCCTTCTGCCAATTGCTTGCCTTCTCTTCAGCCATAGGAGATCCTCCCTGAGCCAAAGGGAACATGGCCTCAGGCAGTGAATTAACACCATTTTACTTGAGTGATCCAAGATGTGGAATTTCCTCTGGCAGCTCAACTGAATCTTGTGAAGGACTCCAACTCAGCTTGGGGCGCCCAGCTCCCTAACCAGTCACATGGCATAGAGGAGAAGGTAGGCTCTGATTGGCTAGATCAGAGTCATACGCCCACCTTTGGTTGGTGGCAGGGTAGCACGATTGACAGTCACCATGGGAACCGTACGTTTTGATTTGACTAAAAGCTCTTCCCCAAGGGAAGAACTATTATGGGAAAAGGTGGGAATGGGGTAAGGGTGATAGCAGGCAGACACATTTTCCCTGAGCAATAACAACGGAAGGGAACCAAAGTGAGGAATACAAAGTACATCCTGTCAGGGAACTAAGACATGTTTACAAATCTCTTCAACATCCACAGATCAAAGCCAAAAGTGAAAACATTTTTGAGAGAAAGAAGGAGCAATGGGAGAGAGAAAAGAAGGGAATGGGCTGCGGAGAGAGCAGATAGGCCTAGCTTTCAGAGGATAACTGATGAGGTAGGACGGTGACTAAAATGACAGCAATGGGGGAAAAGCAGGAAATACACTATGAAATGTACAAACTCGGGTAGTCTGCATATCTCACGGGACATGGTCCCTGCGTACGCTCCTCCTATGGTCTTTTTTTTTTTTAAAAACAAGCAAAATGGCAACACCAAAGACCTCATTTTCCTTTTAACTACTAATATGCTTATCTTCATTAATAATTAGTTTTATTTTATATCCATAAGCATAACCCGCTGTTTTCTTAAAGAGGTGAAAACTTTGGAGTGAGAATTGTTGACACACCGAGATGGTGGAAAACACCCGATAGAATGAGAAAGGGCGGGTGGGGTGGGTGAGAGGGAGGCAGGTCTGTATTCGTCCATTTAGCTGCGCCAGATGCATTTCACTGGGAGACCAAAGGGTTGGTTCTAAGCCAGGTCTGATACCAAGTTGCTGTGTGGCTTCAGGCAAGTCATTTAACCTCTCTAGACCTCAAATGACTGGCCTCTGAAGTGAGAGAGATTGAATTAAGCCAGGGATGGCAAATGGTTTCCTCATACGTGCCAATTCCGCTCAATTAGCAGCGAGAAGGTGGGATTCAGGGAGGAGGACTTCAAGCAGTGAGACAGGTAACAGTGTTCAGCCACCATCTGTCATTGATGTGGTTTGCTAGGACTGTTCCATGTGACAGACGGGGCATTTCCCCCTGGGAAAGAGTCGGAGGAAACTGCCCCGGACTCCCATTCCTCCAACCAGAGACGCTCCAGCTTTATATCTCTGGACTGAGTTTTCTGCATATTGCTTTCCCAGTGTTCATTTTATGGTGGTTTGCAACTGTTTTTTTATTCACAGACTTCCTTGAGAATCTCATAATGGCCATGGACATCCTACGAAAACATCCCATATTTTGCATAAAATTTTAGGGGTTTCATAGTCCTCCTAAAGACCAGACATGTATAGCCCCCAGGAAGCTCTCCAGGACCAATGATATTAAGTGCAGTGTTATTTTATCATGTCTAAACATCTCCAATTATAAGTTGGGAAATTAGAAAAAAAATCTCATTATGTATTTAAATGAAGTTGCCTCTGTCAAAACTAAGTAGCAGCCCACTTGCAGATACATATAACATGGTTAGTTCATTCACTAACAAGGAAATCAGGAAAATGTTTGCTTTTTAAAATGACTGGTTGTTTCACTTAAGTATAATAGTGATGGAGTTAGGTAGTCACTCTAGAGCAATGAAGAGACTTGTTTTATTTATTTATTTATGATAGAATTTATTGGGGTGGCATTGGTTAATAAAACTATATAGGTTTCAGGTATACAATTCTGCAGTACACCATCTGTATATTGTATTGTGTGTTCGCCACCCCAAGTCAAGTCTCCTTCCATCACCATTTATCTCCCTTTTACCCTCTTCCACCTCCCCAGCTCCCCCTTCCCTCTGTCAGTCACCAGACTGTTGTCTGTGTCCAGGAGTCTTTTTTTTTTCCCCCTTTTGCTTAATCCCTTCACCCTCCTCACCCAGCCCCCCGGCCCCTCCCTTCAGACAGCTACTAGCTTTAGCTTCTTCACAAGTACAATGAAGTGCTTGGATGAACGACTTCTTAAGGTTGGTGTCAGTTCTAATGCTTTTACTGTTCTAGGATATAGTTAAAAAATCCCCCAGTGCGCCATTCACTAATGGGATTAAACATAGCTCCTTAACTCAGTTGGGGTTAGTAGGTGATGGCTCTTCAACCTTAGGGGGCACAGAAATCATCTGGCATATTAAAATGCAGATGTCAGGTCCAGATGATAAAAAAAATTTGTTTTTAAGTCCTCACCTGAGGATATTTTTTTTTAATTGCTATTTAGAGAGAGAGGAAGGGAGGGAAAGAGAGAAACATCGACCGGTCGCCTCCTGTACGCGCCCTGCCGGGGGATCAAACCCACGACCTAGGTATGTGTCCTGACAAGGAGTCAAAGCCTGCCACCTTTTTTGGTGTATGGATGATGCTCCAGCCACCTGAGCCACCCAGCCAGGGCCAGACTACAAAATGTTGAATCCCTGAGCCTATGAGAGGAGGCGAGAAATAGGCAGTTTTAAAGCATCCTCCTGGTGATTCTGTGCAGATGATCCGAGGATCACACTCCCAGAAACATTCACTGCAGGCACGCCGTGTGAGGCAGGATCAGGTCTTGTTTTTATCTGACACAATGCCTTGCACAAAATAGATGCTTAATACACGCTCATTAACTTGAATCATCCCTGCTGTAGTGAATCACTGGGAAAATTGCCTGGGCTCGGAAGCATTTTGCAGAGCGTTGCACACCATAATATATGAAGTAATGGAAACTGTTAACACCAAGCCATATGTCTTAGGCATCACAGCGAAATTTCCTATACGATGTTTTTTCAATATGTTGATCATTTTAAGCTGCTCATTTTCTAATCCTGCGAAAGGCTCCATGCACGTTCTATAAAAATGAAATAGAGGATGTGGTGACTCCTTTCTTTTTCTGTTATTCTAGTGCATCTCGCCAATAGATGCTTTTGATAATATGTACATTTAGATCATCTTAGTGCCATTTCATCAGTGTTTGAAATTACTCTGGTTTTCATTTAAAAGGAAAACCAATATCACTTTTTTTCTTCTTCTTCTTAAAATCTGAGTAGGAAGGTTTTCCATTGAATCTCAGCATAACGGTGAATGGAATCACCGTGTGTCCCCACTTCTTTACGTGCTAGGAATGCTGATGAGTGTCACAGACACTGCCGATGTAACCTCGCCACAGCCCTTTAAGAAGCCATTGCTGATGAGATTCCGCTTATAAGTAAAATCCTATGGTATCTGTCTTTCTCTGACTGGCTTATTTCACTTAGCATAATAATGTCCAGGTCCATCCATGTAATTTAACAAAGTAGAAACAGAAGCATAGATACATAGAACAGACTGACAGCTGTCATATACATATGACACATAGACACAGACAGCAGTATAGTGAGAGCCAGAGGGAAAGGGGGTGGGGGAGGTGGAAGTCGGCAAAGGGGGGACATGGGGACAGAAAGAGACCTGACTTTGGGTGGCGAGTGCACGATGCAGTGTGATGATGTTTTATTGAGTTGTCTACTTGAAACCTGTATGGTTTTACTAACCAATGTCACCCCAATAAATTCAATAAAAAAGCAAAGCAATTGCTATACCCTTTTTACAGATGAAGACAGATTCAGAGAAGTAAAGCTGATTGATTGTTTCAAGTCACCTAGCCAGTAGTCAGGAGGGCTAGAAATTGTTTTTATCTAACATTTTAATGACCCCTGTCCAGCGCACATGTTATCAGGATTTACTGAAATGATTCCCTTGGAAAAAAAGAGAAAAACTTCAACTATTGATGGCGATACTTTGTCAGTGGTCCATGTGGGCCGGAGAGAATGATTTCTATTGGATCAGATTTATACCCCAGTAGCAAAGACTAAAAGCCTGATTATATAAATATATATTAAGCTCCTGAATATTTTGGGGAATAGAACTAGATTACTGATAAGACTCTTCAGTTGATCCAAACAAAGTGTTCTTCTCTGCTAATCTAATTTCATTGTATCTTCTTAGTCGAGCCTGGTTTTCTTGAATTACCTCAGCTTTCTTGTCCTACCACATTTTACCTTTTCGTTATAGGCTAATACGTGTGTGTGCACACGTACAGTTAATCTTCATAGTTTGACTCAGGAGATAGACATCACAGCCCAGAGTATTCCTATGTGACTCATGGAAAAACAGATTTGTAGAGAGATCAAATGATTTACTCAAGGCCAAATGGTATTAAGTGGAAGAACCAGGATTGTCTGCCTGACTTTGAAAGCCCGTCCTCATAGCTCCTTACCATCTACAGCAAGTACCACAAACTCAAATGCCCACAGAAGCCAGACTAGCCACGAACACGAGTGTAGCAGGTCAGAAGTGAAAAAAGAAAATGGCTTGGCTCTCTCGGCCACTCTTCCGATTTCCCACTTTGGATAGGGACCTCGGTACACAGAAATATTTCTCTATCAGAAAGTGACAGGTCAGGTGCAGTGATCAATACAGCCGATGCCCATCCTGGTGTTGCAAAGCCTCAGGGGTGTTGCAGTTGCAGACTGTAGTGAGCTGGGCCTGGGAGGAGCAGCCATGGCTCCTCTTAAGCCACCTGCTGCGTGAGAACATAACGGTCCAGGGGGACCCGATTTTCTGAGTTTTCAAGACAAGTTGGGACTCTAGACTTTTAAGTAACATCTAGTTTTTAAAAATTGGCTATGGTTTAGAAAATACACTTTTTTTGAAGTGTCAGCTAAAGAATATGCTTTCAGATCAAATGAAGGGTCTAGGCTACTTGTTTTCTACCTCTGTCATTATTCCTTATTTGACATTTTATTTATTTATTTATTTTTGAATTTTATTTATTTTAAAATATTTTTTCTGTATTGATTTTTAGAGAGAGAGGAAAGGAGAGGGAGAGAGAGATAGAAACATTGATGAGAGAGAACATTGATTGGCCGCCTCCTGCATGCCTCCCACTGGGGATCAGGCCCACAACCTGGGCATGTGCCCTGACCGGGAATCGAACTGGCAACCTCTTGGTGCATGGGTCGACGCTCAACCACTGAGCCACACTGGCTGGGCTTATTTGACATTTAAAAGAAGTAGAAAACTAGCTTAGGAAGTAGCATCCAGTTTTCCTGATTTCCCAAGTGGGCTGTGATTCATTCCTCCTCCTTCTGCTTCATGATATTCCCTTGCTCTGCCTCATGCACCTGGTACTGTCAGCATGCCTACAACAATGCTGTTTGAAGTCCTTCAAGCTTTGTCTTTCCTGCTCTACATACTGCATCCCACCCTTTGCTCAGGACAAGCAGCATGGCGGTGTGGGTTCTTCTGTAGTCGCCACAGTTGCTGGCGTTGGTGTGAAGAGCCCATGAGTGGCAGCGGCTGCCTCTGTGTGTCGTGGTGTCATCGGCTGATATGCTGGCCCAGGAAGAACCGGGGACGCGGTTCTTCCCCACAACGACATCCGCGGCACAGAGCCCTCGGCTCTACTAATCTGTGAAATTGTTTCCCACTTTCCAGCACACTAAAACCTAATTGCTTTCTTCAATGAAACAAAACCGTCCCCTGAGCCAGTCTGTTGAGCTGGGAGGTCACTCACCTGTGACAGTCGGCTTATCTCTGAGGTTGTTAAAGAAATGTTTGCTGTTCGGACAAAATTAACCTTCCAGAGTGAAGTCGCACCATGCGGGCATCTCTGCCTTCACGGGTGATCTTTGTCTTTGATCTTAAAACCTGAAATCCACTCCCTAGCTTGTAAGTGATTTCCCGTTATTGGATATTAGAATTAGTCGTATATTTATGGTCGACACAGGAATGAATAGTTAAATTAATTGTGTTTCGCGGGGGACATGACAATATTGATAAGCGTACTATTCGGCACGTGGATGTTCAATAAGGGGAGGATGTGCAGCCCGTGGAATACTGCTGCTGAAATGAATTATGGTAATCCTCTTAAAAGGCCAGAGGGAGGAGAGCTTAAGCCCCATCGGCCTCATGCTTCACCTCATTTACTCGAACCATGCTTTTCAAGTTTTGCTGTAATGCTTCACATTACACCCCTTTGGATGCGGTACAGGATGTCGATCACAACGGGATGATCCTGATAATGTTTTGAAAGAATCACCCAAAGGCAACTTTTTCATTCTAGTTGAAGTGATTAGAATATTAGCCTAATCAATACCTAGAATATATGTCATAGTACGGCTACATCTTAGTGCTAGTTACTATTAAATAGGTCACATAAAGCCCTTTGTCCTGCATTTTTATTTTTATTTTTAAAAATTTATCTTTATTGTTGAATGTATTACAGATGTTCCTCATTTTTCCCCTATTGACCCCCTCCTCCCCACTCCTGCCCCCCTCCTGCCTTTCCCCACACTGTTGTCTGTGTCCATTGGTTATGCATATCTACATATCAGTTCTTTGGTTTATCTCTTCCCACCCCCCCAGCCCCCTTCCCTTTGAGGTTTGTCAGTCTAACAACCAATTTGTACGTCTTAATCCCTTCACCCATTCCTCCAACCCCCCTCCCATCTGGCAACCAACAAAATGTTCTCTGTATCTATGAGAATGCTTCTGTTCTGCCTGTTCATTTTGTTTCTAGATTCAATTGTCAATAGATATGTATTCATTGCCATTTTGTTTGTTCATATTTTTTATCTTTTTCTTCAAGAAGACCCTTCAACATTTCATATAATAATGGTTTGGTGGTGATGAACTCCTTTAGCTTTTTCTTGTCTGGGAAACTCTTTATATGGCCATTGATTCTAGATGACAGCTTTGCAGGATAGAGTAATCTTGGTTGTAGGTTCTTGCTTTTCATCACTCCAAATATTTCTTGCCACTCCCTTCTGGCTTGCAACATTTCTTTTGAGAAATCAGCTGACAGTCTGATGGGAACTCTCTTGTAGGTAACTGCTTTTCTCTTGCTGCTTTTAAGATTCTCTCTTTGTCTTGAACCTTTTGCATTTTGATGATGATGTGTCTTGGTGTGGGCCTCTTGGGGTTCATCTTGTTTGGGACTCTCTGTGCTTCCTGAACTTGTATGTCTGTTTCCTTCACCAAGTTAGGGAAGTTTTCTGCCATTATTGTTTCAAATAGGTTTTTGATTTCTTGTTCTCTCTCTTCTCCTTCTGGCACCCCCAAGATGCGAATGTTGGTATGCTTGAAGTTGTCCCAGAGGCTCCTCACACTATCCTCATTTTTTTGGATTCTTTTTTCTTTTTGCTGTTCTGATTGGGTGTTATTTGCTTCCTTATATTCCAAATCGATGGTTTGCCTCTTGGCTTTACCTACTCTACTATTGAATCTGTGTAAATTATTCTTTATTTCAGTTAGTGCCTCCTTCATTTCTGACTGGTCCTTTTTTATGCTCTTGAGACCTTCACTAAGTTCACTGAGGTTCTCACTTAGTTCATTGAGCATCCTTACAAGCAGTGTTTTGAACTCTGCATCTGTTAGGTTGCTTATCTCCATTTCGCTTAGTTCTTTTCCTGGAGTTTTGTTCTGTTCTTTCATTTGGGACCTGTTTCTTTGTCTCCTCATTTTGGCTGCCTCCCTGTGTTTGTTTCTATGTATTACTCAGCGAGAGGTATGGGGCTAGCTGAGACCAGATGCTGCTTGTTTGAAAGAATTTAGGAAAAGCTGAAGCAGGATCCAAGACAGGCCTATCCTATGGTAAAGCAACAGGCAGCAGCTTGGGTGGGCCTGAAAGTTGGGTGGGGCGGGGCCTCAGGGAATCACCAGGGCGGGGCAAACAGTGTGAGCCAGGTTGCTGGAGTCCCAGATATGGTGGCTGTCTGCCGCCCCAGGGAAGGGCTCACCAAAGGAACAAAGGCCTCTGATAGCACGTCTGTCCAGGAGAAAGTTGCCTCTCCAGCCCTTGCTCCAATGCCAAACAGCTCAGTTCTTCCCCATATGACTCTGGTGCCTTTCAAGTGGCCTCCCCCACGCTGGAGCCTGGAGGGTGTGAGTCCGTGTAAGTCCGTGCGCGGGCCCTTTAAGAGGAGCTGCCAGGGGCTGCAGCCGCCTCAGCCTCAGTTCCCGCTGGTTTTTCCAGCCAGAAGTGATGGGGACTTCTCTTCCTGGCACTGGAACCCTGGGCTGGGCGCCTGGTGTGGGACGGGGACCCCTCAGTCCTCAGGGAGGACCTTCCCAGCCAGGTGCCCTTCTAATTTTTATCCGCCACACGTGGGTGTGGGACCAGCCCATCCGCCTCCGCCCTCCTACCAGTCTCGATGCGGCTTCTTCTTTAATTTCGTAGTTGTAGGACTTCCATTCAGCTTGATTTCGGGCGGTTTTGAATGATGGTTGTTCTGTAGTTTAGTTGTAACTTTGATGTGGTTGTGGGAGGACGCGATACCGCGGTTACCTGCGCCGCCATCTTGACCGGAAGTGTGTCCTGCGTTTTTAGTGTAGCGCGCACTGTGGAATGCGCTGAGCCAAGGAGCCTTTGGTTTGAATATCTGTACACATTTCCTCATGATGAAGGCTGTTGGCTGGTGGGACCGTCTCTCTGGGCAATAAGGGGGGCCAGTTCTTTCTGCCATTTCAGAGTGGGACAGGGAAGCATGCAAACATGGAGCTGAGAAGTACACTGTGGAGTCAATGGGGGAGGTGGCCAGAGGTCAGTATGAGAGAATCCGTGGGTCCGTGGTTTTTAGGGTTTCTTAGGAAGATTTTTATAGTATTTTTTCTTTCTTCCTTACTTTTTCTTAGCTTCATAAAAGTGGTAGTTCATTGAAGAAAAATAAAAGCCATATGGAACTGTATGAAGGAAAAACTGATAGTTGGCCCCTCACCCTGTCCATCCTATTGAACAGATCTGACCTTGGTTAATGTATTTTACCTCTGTATAATCCGCTTAATTTCTTTATCTATAAGTCAAAGATAACAGCAGTATCATCCTCCTAGGTTTGTCATGAGGTTTAGATGAATTAATGCATGGAAAGAGCTTATAGCAATGTGACTCCAGATTAATGTATTTATGTGTCTGTTGATCTAATCTATCTACTATGATATTATTCCTCACTCACTCTTCCCCACAATGATTTATCAGGAATATCATTTCATGTGCTCACATATAGAACACTCTCGTTCTTTTAAAGTCCACATTATCTTCCAAAATATGAATATGCTATAATGCTCAGTCTCCTTTTGATGGATATTTACATTATTACTATTACTAGGCTATTACAAATTCTGCAATAAGTATTCTTGTACATAGACCCCTCTGTAATATCAGTAATGGGATTGTTAGATCAAAGGATCTATGTATTGAAGTTTGACAGATAGTGCCCATTGCCTTTCAAAGCAGTTGACTTGATTTACACTCGTGTTAGTATCTGAGAGTTCCCTTCACCCACCCTTTTGTCAGCGTCAGTGGAGGTGGTTCTGCTGGGTGGTGGCTGTTGCTTTGTGTAATTGTGTGCTCATGAGTGCTCTGTCGAGTGTGTGTGTTAGTTTTATTGTGACTCCACACTCTGCACAAAGCTTTCAGCCATCACACACCCAGAGGGCAAGAAGCATCTGTGTTTGTAGGAGCATATTTATAGAGCAGCTCTATCTAGCTCCCCGTGGGAACCACTTTGGGTTTAACTAGGTGAACTTTTGTGACTCCAAAGTGGAAGGTGTCCAAGTCTCGTCTCTTTTCTTCCTCTCTGTTGGGCTAAAGCTAAAGTCCTGTGGGACTTTAATGAGTGTTTACACTCTGGGACAGGCAGCCCTGGTGTGGTGGCAAGTGGAGTTGACTAGCAGCCAACCTGTTATGATTATTTGGTTCCCTGAATATCCCTCGCACTGCTCTATCCTAGTTGAACGTTCTCTTCTTGGGATTTGATTTTTAGGGATCATGTGAAAACTATGTACTTTATTTTAACCCTTCGTCCTCACTTAAAAGGACTACTGTTGTAGCCTTAGGGAAATGGCACCATAGGGGGGAAAAAACTGATCTGGGGGTCAAAAGACCTAGGTGTTCCTCTCAGGACAGCAGGTAGCTAAGAGGCTAGAGGTTTGGGTCTGAATCCCACTCTGCCAACTACTTCCCCAGGTGATACTGGGAAATATATTTTACTTTTCAAAGATTTAGTTTCTTCCTGTGTAAAATGGTTATAATATGTCCTACTGGTGTGGATCAAGGTTCTTGACTGTAGATAATAAAAATGGACTCTGGAAGTTTTAAGTTAAAGGGTAAAGATATCAGAAGTTCTCCGATAAACAAGAGGCTACGCATTTAGTTCTGGAAAACAGGAGTTAAGGTCTTCGGCAGGCGAGGCTAGAATTTCCCAGCTGCTGTGCTTGGCCTCCGCTATGAATAAGTTCTTCTATATCATTTGTATTTACACCATTTCCCCAAGGTTGGAATGTCTGAGTGAGAGTAATCCGTTGCTCAGAACTGAGTTCAGTACCAGGCTATAGGGACAAGGAGAAGGAGTAACTGTCTGATGTGGCCTCTAATGGGGAACGTGATGCTGCCTCCAGTGAGACCACAGAAGATTAGTGGAGTGATTGGTAGTGTGGATGTGGTAGCCAGATGCCCTGGGTCAAGTCCTGACCCCACTACTTACCCCATTTGTGCTTCATGGGTAAAATGGGGGTGGTTAAGATACCTCATTAAGGTTATTCTGAGAATTGAATGAGTTGATATGCATAAAGTTCTTAGACCATTACCTGACCTATGATAAGCTCACTAGACATCATCCCTGAATATTATTAGTTTCCCCAGATAGGAAGGAGTCAATACTGGATAGCCAAACACAAATACTAAAACTAACAAACAAACCTACCCCACCAATTTCGACAGTCACACAGTAAGCAGTCAATACTGGTAGCTGTTTTTCTTATTGTTATTTATGAATTCCAGCTCTGAAACTCACTTGCTTTCATCAGTCTTAGCTATCATTACTTTCTTCATCTGTAAAATGAGGTTTCGGACCACATGACTTTTAAGGTATCTGACAATCAATACTCTGAATAGGATTTAGGAGAAGACTGAGACTCTCTGTTGGGAAAAGGTAGGGAATGGCCCAGAGCTCTGTTGCCCATTGAGATAGGCACCCACCACATGTGACCCTTGAGCTCGTGGCAGGAGGCCAGTCTGAACTGAGATGATGTGTGATACACAGATTGCAAAGACTTTGTACAAATAGAAGGAATGTATGCTAATAATAATTTTAAAAATATTGATTACATGTTGAAATGATGTTTTATATGTATATAATATATATGGCTAAATAAAATGGACTGTTAATATTAACTACACTCATTTCTTTTAACTTTTTAAAATGTGGGTACTAGAAAATTTTAAATTATATAGGTAGCTCACATTTTATTTCTCTTGGCCAGTGGTGGCCTAGAACAGCTGCATAGTTGAGTACTCTGGAAACAGTTTAATGTTCTTTGATCCCCGTATTAGTCAAGATATTTTCATTTTCAATTGATAGAAATCCAACTCAACCTGCTCTAAAAAAAAGGGTGGGGGGAGTAATTGAAATATAATGGCTCACACACAACCGAAAAGTACAGAAATTGTCTATTTTTAGACTTGACGGGATCCAAGAACCAAATTAATGTCATTCACTCTCTGTGTGAAAATATATGTGGACTCTGTGTAACATCCATCTCTTTGCTCTGTTTTCCGCTGTGTTGGCCTCACTCCTAGGCAAGTTCTCACTTCCTGGCAGCCACAGTGGTAATAAGGCAATAGCCGTATACCTTCTAGTCTAGAAGAACAAGCGATAACCTCATCCCTGCAGTTCCAACACATCTAGATTGAGTCGTGTGCTCATGCCTGCACCCATCACTGTGACATGGCATATCAGGCCTTGATGATCCAGGCCTGGGTCATCTGGTGCTCCCTGGAGCACAGTGGGAGACAGCCACTGGAACCGGTTGGACTGGGAATAAGAGTCACCAAGAAAATATTCCTGTTACCAGACCAAGTCAGAAGGACTATCGGGCAGGGAGGATCAATAATCAAAGTCCGTCAGGGGGAGAAAGAATGCTCCTTTTCCTCAGTTCTCTATCTCATGTTCTCCTGAGTCATAAACCCGTGCGTTGTCTTCTTTCTCACACACTTCATCCAGTGGGTCACGAAATCCGATTGATTTGCCTTTTAGACAGCTTCATATATGTATACCTCAACATCCCCTGCCTCTTGCACCATCTGTGTTGTGCCTGGTTCTAACCTCATTTGGTTGAAATCCAAATCTATTCTCCACACTACTACCAGAGTAATTATTTACTTAATAAAAAATTTAAAACACCACGGGCCCTGTCCAGTTTGGCTTAGTGGTTAGAGCATTGACTCATGGACCAAAGAGTCGCAGGTTCAATCCCTGGTCCCAGTCGGGGTCATGCGGGAGGCAACCAATCAATGTGTCTCTCTCACATTGATGTCTCTCTCTCTCTCTCTCTCTCTCTCTGCCTTCCTCCCTCCTACTCTATCTTAAAAAAAAAAAAATCAATAGAAAAGTATCCTCGGGTGAGGATTAAAAAAATAAAAAATAAAGCACCATGGATATAGAAAACTATACAAAACAAAATGCATAACATTGAATTATTCCAAAGCAAACATTCTTATAGCCACAACCAGACCAAGAAATAGAAGTCTGTCAGACACTCTAGAAGCCCCTTCCATGTGCCCCAATTCATATTTGACCCCTTTGTCCCCCCTGTAAGTAACCACCACCCTAACTTTTTTTCTAAACGTTTCCTTGACATTTTTATAGTTATCCCTCCATCACTTTCTTTGCCTTACAATTAATCTGTTGAAAACTCAGACTGCTTGAACTGTGGAGTTTCTCAGAGTTTGGATGTGGCTGAATGCAAACACATTGTATAATTCAGTGTGTTTCTCTGTTCTCTGTATTTTCTGCAAAATAGCAGCTGGGTCCAGAGACTGGATCCCACTCAGAGTAGATTCCTTGGCTAGATTATGGCGACACATATCTGGTTGTCTCTTATTTGTTGATTAGTAGCTATTAATATTTAATGCCTATGTCTATTAATTTATTGTAATTTGTAAAATAATGGCACGCTAATTCTATCATTTTATTTTCTATTATTATTTGTTATTAATCCTTTATGAGATACACATCACCCACTTAAAATGTACAATACAAAGTTTAAAAATATATCTACATGGTTGTGAAACCACCACCACAATCTAGTTTTAGATCATTTTGTCCTCCTGTAAATGAAACCCTGTGCCCATAAGGGGCTGCTTAATATCCCACCCCAGCCCACCGTCAAGTCTTAGGCAACTGCTAATCTACTTTCTGTCTCTAAAGATTTGCCTGTTCTGAACAGTTCACATAAACGGAATCTTACAACATGTGTTCTCTTGTACTTGGTTTCTTTCACTTAACATATTGTTTACAAGGTTCATTGATATTGGTGCATGTGTCAGTACTTCATTCCTTTATAATAGGGAATAACATTCCATGGTACAGATATACTATATTTTGTTTATTTGTTCATTAGCTAATGGATAATTGGGTTGTTTTCACTTTTTGGCTACAATGAATAATGCTATGAACATTCATGTGCACATTTTTATGTGAACATATGTTTTAATTTCTCATGGGTATACACCTAGGATTGGATTTGCTGTGTTATATAATAACTCTATTTAACTTTTTGAGGAACTGCCAAACTGTGTCTCCAAACTGGCCAGTACTGTTTTATATTTTCATCTCTAATGTATAAGGGTGCCAATTTCTCCGCACCCTTGCCAATGCTTATTGTTATCTGAATTTTTTATTATAGCCATCCTACTAGGTGTTAAGTAATATCTCATTGTAGTTTTTATTTGTATTTCTCTAATGACTAATGATGTTGAGCTATTTTTAATGTGTCTGTTCAGATCCTTTGTCCATTTTATAATTGGGGTATGATGTATGCTTCTATTGAATTGTGAGAGTGTTTATATACTCTAGTTATAAGAACCTAATCAGATATATAATTTGCAAATATTTTACCCAATTCTATGAGGGTTTTTTTTGTTTGTTTGTTTTTCACTTTCTCAGTGGTATAGTTTGTAGTACAAAGTTAGTGACATGCAGAAGAAACAGGTCATCTTTTCTATAGAGTTGCAGACATGCTTGGTTTGGAACTTAGAGAAGCTGAATAAGGATATTGGATAGAAATTGAAAGTATTTAGTGCCTGGCCGATGCCAGAAACCAACAAGGTGAACTAGAAGGTGGCAAGCTAAGTACTAGCTGGAGTCCTATACTGACATTCTCAGAATGGTGGCTTCTGCTTCACTCTGCTTTCCAGGTCTTATGCAAATATCTTCTATAGACCATTCTAATCTAGAAAGTAGACAGGGAAGGAAATCCTGGAACACACAATTCCAGCTTCACTATATTGACACAGTAATAAACTCCCACTTGAAAAATATACATATTTAGTATTAACCATAAGTCCTTATCTTGACATTTCTCTTGTCACTTTGGTTAGCTAAATTTTGTTCTATTATAGACTTCCCAAAAGGCTCTCAAAATAAGTATATTCCTTAGTTCTTACAGTTGGTAACAGTTAGTGATGTTTATACCTATAAGTTAGTTTGCCTAGATATAAAATCCTTGACTTATACCTTCTTTCCTTGAATAGCCTAAATATGATATTCCATTTTCTTCTGGCATAAAATATTGCTGTCAGAAAGGCTAATGATAATTTAATATTCTTTCTTTAATAAGCCACTTGCTTTTTCTTTTCCTGAAAGTCATATATACATATATTAAATAATTAAGTTTTCCTGATTTATAATTTTTAGTATTTTCTCCATTCCCTTGCTTTGGTCCCCCCACCCACCCTCCACCCCCACAGATAATAGGGATGCCTATTATCTGTTTGGTGATTTTATTTATTTATTTATTTATTTATTTATTTATTTATTTGCCTATCTTTGGTATTTGTCACTTTCTCCAGAACCCTTATTTTACTTTTACAAGTATAAAAGCACTTAGGTACTTTTGACAATCCTGATGCCCAGATTGTACCCTAGACCAATTAAATTAGAAATTCTGAGGGTGGGACCAGGCATCCACAATTTTGAAAGCTTCCTAGATAATTCCAGTGTTTGAGAATCATTGATTAGAAGGCTCTTCACAATCTGATCTGGCTCTTATCTATTTCTTCATCTTTCCATGGTGATGTTTCCTAACAAGCCCACAAATAAACCATGCTTCAGACACATCAAACTACTTGTAGTACTAACAGTCATTACCCTGTTGCTTCTCTGGTCTCTTTGCATACACTGTTCTCTCTGCCTGGAATTACTCCTTCCCCCGAAATGACTAGTCACCTGGTAATCACCATATAACTTGTAGGTAGCAGATCTAAAAGATTATTACAAGTATCTGGTTTTAACATAGCAAATGAAATGGCCAATTCATTGTAAATTTCGGGTTCTTTTTTTCTCTGTCCTGGTCCCAGTTGAACCCTGACTGTGAGAATATGAGCCCGTTCTCGAAGGTGCGCCTTCAGCAATCTCTGGTTATCTCTCTGAAGTTCTGGAGATGAAATTTTGGTCTTTGGAGAGTTTATTGAGAAGAATGATTTGCTGACAAGGACCTTATAGGGAATTTGCTTCTCTGGGTGATAATTTATATTCATAACACTGAGGCTGAAGTTGGAAATTAGACCTGCCACTTTAAAATATGCTTGGTCTGGCGCTGGTATTGTGAGGAGTGGATTCTTATCAGCGGTTGCATTAAAACAGCATCAGAGACAAGAGCAAGCGTATTTTTAAAATGACAGCTCTAAGAAGCCTTCCTGTTTTAGATTAAATCATGATTCCAAAAGGCTAAGCCCTGGATTAAAGATTTTGATTTGTCTCCATATTCTCTTAATCAAATCGCCTTTTCTTAATGCTTCTACCCTTAGGAAAAATGAGAAACCACTTTTTCCTAATGGCTTTTATTGTATCATATTAGGTCCCAGTAGACACCATACAACTCATCTTGGTTTGAAATAAGATAAACTTTTGGTACAACCAGTGAACCACGATGAGGCGGTTAAAAATAATTTGGAAAGATGATGATATCGAGTCAGGAATCATTCATACCGAAACAGTAAACATAGTTACCTCATTGTGATGAAATTACAGGTGGTTTTGTTTCTTTTAATGTTTTGATCTGACGTTTGAACATTTTTCTTGTAATGTCTATATGTGTATATTAGGGGGACCGGAAAGTAATGTCGTGTTTTTATAACATTAATTCAGACAGATAAATTTTTAACAAGTTTTTATTTTTAATCAATGATGTAATCACCTTCGTTATCAACAACCTTAGTGTGAAAATTTTCAATGCCGGATTGATAAAAATCAATTGGTTTTTGAGCAAAATATCTGGAGATGGCATTTTGGACATTATCCAAATTTTCAAATTTTTTGCCACTTAGAAAATGTTGTAGCGATTGGAATAAATGGAAATCCGATGGCGCAATATCAGGCGAGTATGGTGGGTGAGGCAATACCTCCCACCGCAATTCATTAATTTTTTCCAGGGTTCGTCTTGTGCAGTGCGGTCTTGCATTATCATGTTGCAGAATAACGCCTTTTCTGGTGACAATCGCTGGGAACTTTTCAATTAAAGATTGATTTACTCAATCCAATTGTTCACAGTAAAGGTCTGCATTCAGTTTGTCCAGGTTTCAGCACTTCAAAATGAACGACCCCGCGAATACTCCACCAAACACACAAAAGTGCCTTTTTGGGGTGTAAACCTGGCTTAGCTGTACTTCATGGCGATTCATTCGGAGAGAGCCACTGCCTTTTGCATTTTGGATTATCATAGAGGACCCATTTTTCATCTCCAGTGACCAAGCGATCAAAAAACGCTTCTGTATTGTGCTGCTGAAGCAATAAGTTGCATGTGGTGGACCGGTTAGCTTTGTTTTCTTCGGACAGATTATGCAGGACACAAACACCTGCTCTGCTTACTTTACCAATCTGCTGCAAATGTTCTTGGATGGTCGACCAAGGTTGGTTAAGAGTGCTTGACAGTTCCTCGATTGTCTGACACAGATTTGCTTCTACTTCCACCCTTAACATGTCATTGTCTAAAGGTGTAGGTCTTCCTGATCGATATGAGTCAGAAAGATCAAAATTATCGGATTTGAACTTAGAAAACCACCTTTGGCATTTACGAATGTCTAATGCACTTGGATAAACATCGCAAATGTTTGTGGTAGCAACTGTTGCATTACTACCCTTGTGAAACTCAAAAAGCATACAATGCCAGATATGTACCTCTTCTGGTATTTGGCTGGCCATTTCACTATAAACTGCAAAAAAAAAAAAAAAATTAAGATTTAATTATTTATGAGTAAACAAGTCACTCTAACCTTAAAATGTCTTTGGCACGATTTTGAAGTACACAATGAGCTGATAAATGACAACCAAATATCGAAACGCGCAGAAACAACATTACTTTCCAGTCCCCCTAATATATACATTTAAAGACGTTAAATGTAGTTAGAGGGTTTTTTGTCTGAGATAGTAGAGGTTGCCTACTTCAAGACTATGTGAGGGGTTTGTAAAATCTTTCACTCCTTAGAAAGAATCTTAGCCTGCTTCCTGTCACTCATCAATTCTGTACAGGCCTCAAGTCACAATCCCCAAGTAAAGGAGAGAGAAGAGTTCGTTCTTAAGAAGAATAGTCAACTTATTAAAATTATCTCCACTCTCCAACCTACAGCTGGGTTCGATGGCACGGCAGGACACGGGAAAGACCAGCTCGTGATTCTCTGTCTGGTTTTGCGTGGTGTGGATCAGGTCACCCCACAGGGCTCAGCTGTGAGTGCACTGGTTCCGCCACCACGAGAGAAGGGCTGAGAGGGAGATAGTATTCACAGGCGAGAAAGGACAACCAGTGCAATGACAAGGAACGGAAATACCAGTCTCACTTTTTTGGGGAAGCTCTGTTAAAATCAATCTTTAATCGCGTGTTGTAAAATAGAACACAGGCGGTTAGGAGCTGTTAAAATATTAACACATCTATTGAAACAGAATCTTGGGCACTTCATTATCCTCATGACCAGCTCGGGGGTTTCCTAATTCAGTCTTTCAGTTTGATTTATTTAGACTCTAAGTAAACTTTCAAAGTGAGTTTGAGGGGCTTTGTACTTGGAACATGGAGGCATTGCATTCCCCGGGGTTTCGTCACCTCGGTGTCCTGGCTTAGAAGCAGGTGTTCTGAAAAACTTCTCTCGAGCATCTTTGCTCATTCACTGTTGGAAGGACCTCAGACATCTCCCTTAGCAGTGTGACTATTCAGAAGGGGGAAGCGAGGGAAATGTACTGAGGAGCGAGACTGTGTGAGCTGCAGCATGTTAATGTATCTTGGTCTGTTCCCTTTGGTGCCACAAATGGACATTTCCCTCTTATGTCTCATCTAAGCCTTTAGCTGGTTCTAAATATTTCCCCATTGGGCAGAGTGACTGGAAAGATGCACCCTTTCCAGACACACCATTGCTTTCACCCTCCAAGATGTGCTGGGGAGCGTTGGATCTAGCACAGTCCTGAAACTGAATATGTGGCAAATTCTCGGACAGTCTGGGCTTGAACATACTATCTAAAATTTAACCCATCTCATAAACCAAAGAACTTATATGCGTGTGTGCGTAACCAATGGACATAGACAGCAATGCTTAGGGGAGGGGGACGGGATAGGGAGGAGGGTGTCGGGGGTGGGGGGGAGGAGAAACATCTGTAACAAAAATAAATTAATGAATAAAAAATAAAAAAGATAAAAAAATTTAACCCACCTCAAGGAGCAGGATTGGTGAAGCGAGGAAGAGAATGGAATCTTAATACAGCACAGACTGAATGGTGGCATTTTATCCAGTGACACATAATGATCTTTCTCCAGGCGGAGGAGGGAGGAAGGTTAATTGCTCCAGTAGTGGGATGGAGAGAGTTGGGTTGGGAGGATGGGTTGGCCCTGATGGTTGAGCAGGGAGCCAGGGCTTGTTGCAGCCTAGAAGGTTAGCAGCAGGATAGAGGGGGAGGGGGGATTGCATTGAGGTAGAATTGGCAATGTTTAAATAGAGCGATTAAGCACTGGAATGGAGGCCTTGCATAACCTGGGAGTGCATCAGTCTGAGAATGCCTGAACCTGGCTGTGATCCTCTCGGCACAGTTGTCTTGGTGTCCTGGGTCCATGCCTGGTTCTCCTGAGACAGCACCCCAGAAGGGAGACTGGTGGCCTGCATTTGAAGTGCTAAAAATGAGAACTTGATTCAGAAATAAATTTGAAGTCATTGCCATGCCTCATACTATGCAAAATTATAGTTATTCCAATCGGCATGATTTTCTGCCCGTGGCAGGAAATATGTAGTACACACAGTGTCCTTAAAGATGTAGTACACACAGCGTCCTTAAATATGTAGTACATGCAGCATCCTTAAATATGTAGAACACACAGCATCCTTAAATATGTAGTGCACATACAGCATCCTTAAATGTGTAGTACACACAGCATCCTCACATAATAGGAACACGAGTATTATTTTGGAACTTAATCCTTTTCTCTAGGTATATCCAAAAAGGCCCATGTGATTTGTTATACATAGTCACTACTTTAAGTTCTATATATATTCACTGTTTTTTATTCTTTCTACATTTCCACTCCTACACACAAACAGAAAAGTGTAACTTTGCTGAGGTTTTAAACAGCAGGGATGGCACGAGAAGAGTGTATTTCTTTTACCTTTACCTGACATTTTAACTTAATGTAAAAGAAAATACGTGCATGCTTTTCTTTTAACTAAAATTAACTTAGATGGAAAACACAGCCTGTCTCTCAACTTACTATGCCCTTCTTTCTTCTCTCGGACATGGTCTGTTGCTTTGTTCCTTTCCATTTATTCCCTCCCTCCTCCTCCCTCCCCCCTTCATGCAGCTTATCCCAGGCTGGACTCCTTAGGAGGGCATTTTATAATTCAATTTGAGTATCTAACTTTTCTTGCCTATTTCTCCTGTTTACCATTCATTTTCCTTAATGCGTGTTTCAATGTCTTCATTTAGGTGAATGCGTTTTTTTTTGACTGATAAATTTATAGCGGGGTAGATCTCAGCTTTTGAATTCATGTTGGCAGCACCGTGGTTGAGACATCACATCTCTTTTGTCCCCCTGGTGGATGGAAGAACAAACAAAACACAACCTCCTGTAATGACTGTCAAGATGAGTATTTAAAAAGACAGACATTTTGAAATTACCTCTCCCTCCATCCTCTCTTACAAACCGTATGCTATACAGACTGTTTTTATTCAAAAGTGGCATTTAAGGATCCCAGAGGAGGGGGACATGCAGAAATTGTCTGAATAAAACATGCGCGTAGCCACAGATGCGTGTATTATAGTTTAGGCTCCAAGTGAGGTAGTGGAGGAAGGAATGAAGCCATGCTCAGGTGAAGTACAGACTTGTCTTGGAAAGCAGTCATCACTGGACCACAGTCACATGCCACGTAATGACATTTCATTGATAACCTCATAAGATTGTCATGGAGCTGAGAAATTCCTATCGTCGAGTGACATGGCAGCTGCCATCATGTCGTACCACAGTGCACTCTCACGTGTTTGTAGCAACGCCGGTGGGCAGTGTTTATAAAGGCTACAGTAGTGTCCTGTACCGTCCTGGGCCTTCACATCCCTTCCCCACGCACGGACTCACCCACAGCAACATCCAGTCCTGCAAGCTCCTTTCATTCTACATGCCCTAGACGGGGGTGCCATTTTTGTATCTTTTATATCATATTTTTACTGTACCTTTTTATGTTTAGATGTGTTTAGATACACAGACACTTACCATGGTGCTACAGTTGCCTGCAGTGTTCTGTACAGTAATGTGCCACTTGGGCTCGCAGCCCAGGAGCAGCAGGCTGTACCCATCGCCTAGGTGTGCAGCAGGCTGTACCCCATAGCCTAGGTGTGCGGCAGGCTGTACCCCATAGCCTAGGTGTGCGGCAGGCTGTACCCCATAGCCTAGGTGTGCAGCATGTGTGCCATCTAGGCTCATGCACATGCACCCTGTGATGTTCACACAAGGATGAAATCACCTTACAACAGGTTGTTCAGAACATATCCCCACCGTTAAGTGACACATGGCTACATATGTATTTAAATGTAATGAGTACTAAATGGATCTGTGGTCGGATAGTCTAGTTGATTGAAAAATGTTTCATTTATTTGCTCACTCCAGTGACCACGATGGGGTGGCCCTTCTATGCCGAATGCTTTGCTTATGGGGGGGATAGAGATGAAGAAGCTGGTGCCTGGAGTAAGGGGCCTGGAGTCTGAGGCAGGAGCCGCTCGGAGAGACACCACAATGCTGGAAGAGAAGACGTGGCCCGGGACGAGTGGGAGGGCGGACACAGGGTCCACAGCTTGACCTCTAGGTGCATTTGAGGTTGGGCATGGTAGACATCAGGAAGCTTCCTGGAGAATGTACAGCTAAGATGAGTCTTCATTAATAAGCTACCCGGGCAAAGGGAAGAGGGGAGGGAAGGTATTTTAGGCAGAAGGGACAATCTGAATAAAGTCAATGAGGCAAGACACTAATGTACAAGCTCTAATGAAGGGAATGGAAAGAGACCAGATTAAGGAGGGAATCGAGTATCACACCAAGAGTCTCTTCTGACCTGCTAACGAGAATAGTCCAGTGCCAGTGAGATCACACTGAAGACTGGCGATAAGATGATAATACCAAAACCAAAAATTCTGCCTCAAATTTATGTGCTGCGTTATTATTATTTTCTGAAAAATGTCTTCATGGATATTTTCATTTGATAGAACCTAGCAAGGTGTAAGTCAGGTAATAATACTGTCTAAAGGAGGGATGAGAAAAATATAGGGATTTTAGGAGTTGGGCCAAGGCCATGAAACTTGTTGGTACCAGATCAGGGCCTGGGACGCAGGTCTCGTGCTGTGGCCGGCGCAGGACACCGCCCGCTGGTGTGACCGAGGCACCTTGCTCGGGGCTGCACCATGTCCGGAAACCAGGCCAGCCATCTTCTCATCCACAGGGTTGATCAGATGCACTTCTGTTTGGTAGAGTAGGGCGGGGCCAACCCTACCCATGGGGCAAAATGTTTATGGTGTACATAGAATTTATTCTCTTCATATGAGAGACACAGAATAAGGAACAATTCATAATAATAATAATACTACATTAAAATAATATATTACTTACCATTATAAAATAATATATTAACAATATAAAATTAATAATAATAATAACTAATAACAACAGTGATGAATACATTTATTTCAGGGGCCCAGCACCAAGCAGAGCACTTTGAGTTCCCTTCTCAAACAATCCCGTGGGGGGAGAACTGGGTTTATAAACAGAAAAATTCTCTATTCTTATACCGACCATTACACAGTACCTACTGCCAGTGCCCATTTTACAGGTGAGCAAACTGAGGTTCAGCAACTTAGTCAAGTCACACAAGTGATAAGTAGAAGCGCGGCTCATTCTGGGACTCGTCTGATGTCACAGCCCAAGCTCTTCACCGCTGTGTGAAACTGCCTTTCTCACGTTCTGCCGCTGGTTTAAAGGGCACCTGCTCTGTGAATTCCACCAGTGAATTATTGGTAGCTAATAAAATGCACGGAGACTTCTTTCTCTGTTCCAAGGACTTCTGCAGAGCCTGCTGTTCTGTAGATAAAGAAGCCTGCCCATCCTATGATGTTTACTAACACCTCCTTGGTCACGCTATTGAGAAAGAGAGAGAGAGAGAGGGAGAGAGAGAGAGAGCGAGAGAGCGAGAGAGCGAGCACACAAATGTCTTAGATCCTAAAAGGGAACCTGATTTACTGTGTTTTTACTAATTCAGCTTCAGAGGCTGGGCTGTAATGGAAATCTATTAGAAACTCTGTCCCTTGAATAAAAACCTAATGTACAAACCAAAGGAATGACATAAAGCTGAACATACTACAAACCTGTTCATTCTCAGTAGTGTTTGCCTTCAGGTTGGGCTCCTGTTCCTAGGAACCCAACAGAATAGGGGGCTGTCTTCTTGTGTTTCAATGTATTTGCAGCTACGTGCTCTCTCGTGGTTGTAGGGAACACACAATCAGGTATTAAGATGTGACAGGATGGTGGAAATGAGAGAGTGAAGATGGCACATGGGAAGGCAGTAATTAACCGGAATGCATATTTATCATCGCCTGTCATTGTTTACAAACAACATAATGATTCCTGATTGTAGAATTCAATTCCAGGCTCCTCGTTTGTGATGTCAATCAAACAACCCCAGCAGGTGCAGATCAGCAGAAGGACTAACCAAATAAGAGTTCTGCTGCACAGGATCGAGCCGGAGACAGCAAGAGCATCTTCTGTTGAAAACTGACTGACTGTTGAGGATTTGAAAAAAAATTACTATTTTCCGATGCCTTAGTCATTGACATAACTATGGCATATTGGGAAAGAACTAGACTTATAAAGAGAAAAATTCTCTATTCTAATACTGAACTTAGACAAATATTTTGTTTTCCTGGGCCTCGCTTTTCTGATTTGTAAACTGGGAATGAGGAAATCTAACTCAGAGTCCCTGCTCTCCATCTCCACCCCTAGAAGTCACTATCCTCTCTTCCCTGGATATTGGAATAGCCTCCTCACTGGCCTCCCTGCCTCCATTGTCCCTCATATATAATCTGTTCTCTGGAGAACAGCCAGAGTCAGGTTGTGATAAAGACTAATTAAATCATGTAATTCCCATGAAAATCATCCTTCTTAATGCCCTGGTAGATTTTGAGACACTATAAGACTTGGCCCCTACCTCTCTCTCCAACATCATCTTCTACCATTCCTCCTCCCTTAGCACCTTGAAACCAAGAAGGTCTTCTTTCTGTTCCTTGCACATGCCATCTTATTCCTACCTCAGGACCTTTGCATGTGATGTTCCTGTTGCTTGTAATGATTTCTACCTGATCTTCACAGGCTGACTCCTTTTGGATATTAGGTTCCCACTCAAATGTCAAAGTCTCTAGAGATGCCACCTGACCACTCTATCTATTGATTGCAACCCTTTTACCCCAACTCACCCCATCATCCTGTTTTATTTTCTTTGCAGCCATCATCACTACCTAAAATCTTATCTTTTCCTTGTTTATTGTTTATCCTTTTTTGTTTGTTTATCCTTTTTACTGGAACGTAATGTATCTATTGCCTAGAGAGTATCAGGCAGGGACCAATTAAATATTATTTGAGTGCTGAGTGAATAAATGTAAGGATCGAATGAGGTATATGAATGGAAACAGTTCTATAATCTATTAAGTATTATACAAATTCTAGGTTTCATAATTTCTTCTCTCCTGCTAAGTCATGGCTCTTCTCAAATCTTTGCCAAAGTGGAATGAGTACCATTTTCAGCCATTTTCTAAAATTTTTTAGACATTCTGTATTCATTTTGCTGAGGTCAGGTTTCTGTTTGCACCATGCAAATCTATACAACAGTGTGGATGTCACATAAACATATTGAAACGAGTGATTTTTATAGAATTAGAGGAGATGTGTAGAACCAAAGGAATTTGAAATAGTGTTTATGAGGAGAGAGATAAGGATTTATCAATTTGGATATTCTATTCTTAATAAGAATTCTTAATTCAATTCTTAAATAAGAATTCCCATATTTAACTCATTTTCTTCATCCTCACCCCCACCCCCAATAACTTCTTCCTCTTCCTGACACCTTTTTATGTAACTATTAGCCATTGTGTGTCTTTTCTAGAAAAATATATATTCAGTTGCTCTGCCCTTTTAAAAATCAGATTGTTTGTTGTTGTTTTGCTATTGAGTTAAACGAGTTCTTCATATATTATGGATATTAACTCCTTATATATGATTTGCAAATATTTTCTCTCATTCTGTAGGTTGCTTTTCATTTTGTTGTTTCTTTTGCTCTATAAAAGAGTTTTAGTTTTATGTGGTTTCACTTAATTGATTTTTGTTTTTGTCACTTGTGCTTTTGATGTCATATCAAAAAATTGTTGCCAAGACCTGTTGTCAAGGAGTTGTCCCCCTATGTTTTCTTCTAGGAGTTTTACAATTTCAGATATGTTTAAGACTTTCATACATTTTAAATGAATACAATCTCTGTCAAATGCCAATGTTATTTTTCACAGAAATAGGGAAAAATTCTAAAATTTGTATGGAACCACAAAAGACCCCAGATAGCCAAAGCAGTTCTGATAAAGAACAAAGCCAGAGGCATCATACTTCTTGACTTTAAATTATACTACAAAGTGATAGTGATCAAAACAGTACGGTGTTGGCATGAAAATCGACACCCAGACCAAGGAACAGAATCAAGAGCACAGAAATAAACCTTTACATATATGGTCAATTACTATTTAACAGGGGAGCCAAGAATACTCAATGGGGAAAGGACAGTCTCTTCAATGAATGGTGCTGGGAGAACTGATTAACCACATGCAGAAGAATGAAATTAGACCCTTATCTTACATCACTCCTTTGGTTCTTTTTTATAAAAGCTCTTTCCCATCTGTTTCCCAAATGTTAACGATTAAAAGTGTGTTACTAGTGGTCTAATAATCAATGCAGAGAGAAGGATATATTTAATAACCAGAGACCAAGCAATGTAGAACTCAAATATCTCTCAATTAAATTTCCCCATGGTTATCAAGGGATCATACTATTTGTTTTCCATTGCCTGGGTCTGGAAATCATTAATGCTAATTTATGTTGGTAGTGCCCCTTTGTTTTTGTTTTTTTTATTAATTTATTTTTGTTACAGATGTTTCTCCTTTTTTCCCCATTGACACCCTCCTCCCCATCTCCCCCACCCCGTCGCCAGCTTTGTTGTCCATGTCCATCAGTTATGCATACATGCATATAAGTTATGTGGTTTATCTCTTCACTCCCCCCAACCCCCTCTTCTGAGGGTTATCAGTCTGTATCCTACTTCCACATCTCTGGGTCTACCCTGTTCCTCAGACTATTATGTTCATTATATTCCATAAATAAGTGAGATCATGTGATATTTGTCTTTCTCTGCTTGGCTTGTTTCGCTTAAGATAATATTCTCCAGGTCCCTCCATGTCATCTCAAAGGAAAAGAGATCTTTCTTTCTTACAGCTGCATAGTACTCCATTGTGTATATGTACCACAGCTCTTTTATCCATTCGTCTACTGATGGACACTTGGGCTGTTTCCAGATCTTAGCTGTTGTAGATAGTGCTGCTATGAACATGAGGGTACATATATTCTTTCTGGTTGGTGTTTCAGGTTTCTTAGGGTATATTCCTAGAAGTGGGATCACTGGGTCAAATGGCAGATCAATTTTTAATTTTTTGAGGTAATACCATAGTGTTTTCCATAGTGGCTGCACCAGTCTGCATTCCTACCAGCAGTGTACTAGAGTCCCCTTTTCTCCACACCATCACCAACACTCTTTGTTTGATGATTTGTTGATGGTGGCCTTTCTGACAGGTGTGAGGTGATACCTCATTGTTGTTTTAATTTGCATCTCTCTGATGATTAGTGATGTCGAGCATTGCTTCATATGTCTCTTAGCCATTTGTATGTCCTGTTTGGAGAGGTGTCTATTTAGTTCCTCTGCCCATTTTCTAATTGGGTTCTTTGTCTTCTTTTTGTTGAGTTGTATGAGCTCTCTATATATTTTGGAGATTAACTCCTTATTTGATATATCATTGGCAATTATGCTCTCCCATACAGTGGGTTCCCTTTCCATTTTGATGGTTGTTTCTTTTGCTGTGCAGAGGCTTTTTAGTTTGATGTAGTCCCATGTGTGCATTTTTTCCTTTGTTTCTGTTGCCTTAGGTGATGTATCAGTGAAGATTCTTCTGCGTATGATGTCCAAAATTTTGTTGCCTACATTTTCTTCTAGGATTTTTATGGATTCACGAGTCACATTTAAGTCTTTTATCCATTTTGAGTTTATTCTTGTGTATGGTGTAAGTTGATGGTCTAGTTTCATTTTTTGCATGTAGCTGTCCAATTTTCCCAATACCATTTATTAAAGAGGCTGTCTTTACTCCATTGTATGCTCTTGCCACTTTGTCAAATATTAATTGAGCATAATGTCTTGGGTCAATTTTTGGATTTTCTGTTCTGTTCCACTGGTCTATATGCCTGTTCTTGTGCCAGTACCAGGCTATTTTGATTACAGTACCTTGGTAGTATAACCTGATATCCGGTAATGTGATCCCACCTACTTTGTCCTTCTTTTTCAAGATTGCTGTGGCTATTCGAGGTCTTTTTTGGTTCCATATGAACTTTTGAAATATTTGTTCTAGTTCTGTGAAATATGTCGTTGGTATTTTGATGGGAATTGCATTGAATCTATAGATTGCTTTGGATAATATGGACATTTTAATGATGTTAATTCTTCCAATCCATGAACAAGGTATGTGCTTTCACTTTTTTATATCTTCCTCTATTTCTTTTTTCAGTGTTCTGTAGTTTTCTGCAAATAGGTCCTTTACTTCTTTGGTTAAATTTATTCCTAGGTATCTTAACTTTTGTGCCATGATGGTAAATGGGATTGTTTTTTAGTTTCTCTTTCTGTGAGTTCATCATTGGTATATAAGAATGCCGTCGATTTTTTGACGTTAATTTTGTATGTTGCTACTTTGCCAAATTCATTTATTTAGTTTAGTAGATTTTTGATGGAGTCTTTAGGGTTTTCTATGTATAATATGATGTCATCTGCAAATAATGACAGTTTCACTTCCTCCTTTCCAATTTGGATCCCTTTTATTTTTTCTTCATGTCTGATTGCTGTGGCTAAGACTTCCAGTACTATGTTAAATAAGAGTGGCGAAAGTGGGCATCCCTGTCTTGTTCCTGTTCTTAAGGGAAATGTTTTTAGTTTTTGCCCATTGAGTATGATGTTGGCTATAGGTCTTTCATATATGGCCTTTATTATGTCGAGATATGATCCCTCTATTCCCACATTGTTGAGGGTTTTTATCAGAAATGGGTGCTGGATTTTGTCGAATGCTTTTTCAGCGTCTATTGATATGATCATGTAGTTTTTATCTTTCATTTTGTTTATGTGGTGTATCACATTTATTGATTTGCAAATATTGAACCAGCCTTGCATCCCTGGGATGAATCCCACTTGTTCATGGTGAATAATTTTTTTGATGTATTGCTGGATCCAATTTGCTAGTATTTTGTTAAGGATTTTGGCATCTATGTTCATCAGGAATATTGGCCTGTAGTTTTCTGTTTTCGTAGTGTCTTTTTCTGGTTTTGGAATTAGAATTATGCTGGCCTCATAAAACGAGTTTGGAAGTCTTCCTTCTTCTTGAATTTTTTGAAATAGTTTGAGGAGAATGGGTGTAAGTTCTTCTTTGAATGTTTGGTAAAACTCCCCCGTGAAGCCGTCTGGGCTTGGACTTTTGTTTGCTGGGAGAGTCTTGATTACCTCTTCAATTTCCTTAGTTGTTATTGGTCTGTTCAAGTTTTCTATCTCTTCCCGGTGTAGTTTTGGGAGATTGTGTGTTTCTAGAAATGTGTCCATTTCTCTTAGATTGTCAAATTTGTTGCCATATAAATGTTCATAGTATTAAGTATTTGTTAACGATCCTTTGTATTTCGGTGGTGTCAGTTACTTCTCCTCTTTCATTTCTGATTTTGTATATTTGGGTTCTCTCTCTCTGTTTCTTGGTGAGTCTAGCTAAGAGTCCATCAATCTTGTTTTACTTTTCAAAAAACCAGCTCTTTGTTTCATTGATCTTTTGAATTATTTTTTTGGTCTCTATGTCATTTATTTCTGCTCTGATCTTTACTATTTCCTTCCTTCTACTTGCTCTGGGGTTTTCCTTTTGTTTGCTTGATAGTTCTCTAAGTTGTGAGGTTAGATACTCTATTAGAAATTTTTCTTGTTTCTTGAGGTAGGCCTGTAGTGCTATGAACTTCCCTCTCAGAACTGCTTTCGCTGCATCCCATAGATTTGTGTTGTTGTGTGTTCATTTTCATTGGTTTCCAGGAAGTTTTTAATTTCTTCCTTGATCTCCTTGGTAACCCATTCATTGTTTAATAACATGCTATTTAGCCTCCATGTGTTCAAATATCTTTGCATGTTCTTGTTGCAATAGATTTCTAGTTTCATGCCATTGTGATCTGAGAAGATGCTTGATATGATTTCAGTCTTCTTGAACTTGCAGAGACTTCGTTTGTGTCCTAAGATGTGGTCTATCTTTGAGAATGTCCCATGTGCACTTGAGAAGAATGTGAATTCTGTAGTTTTGGGGTGTAATTCTCTGTAGATATCTATTAAATCCATTTGGTCTAGTACTTCATTTAGAGTCTTTGTTTCTTTGTTAATTTTTTTGTCTAGAGGATCTATCCAGTGATGTCAGCGGAGTGTTGAAGTCCCCTGCTATGACTGTATTGCTGTCGATTTCTCCTTCGAAGTCCTCCAGAAGATTTTTAATATATTTTGGTGCTCCTATATTGGGTGCATATATGTTTACCAAGGTTATATCTTCCTGTTGGATAGATCCTTTCAATATTATGTAGTGACCTTATTTGTCTCTAGTTATGGCCTTCATTTTGAAATCTATTTTATCAGATATGAGTATTGCTACCCCAGCTTTTTTTTTCCTTTCTGTCTGCTTGGAAGTTTATTTTCCATCCCTTCACTTTCAACCTATGTGAGTCTTTTGTTGTGAGGTGGGTCTCTTGTAAACAACATATATATGGGTCATGCTTTCTTATCCAATCCGCTACTCTGTGTCTTTTTATCGGAGCATTCAATCCATTTACATTTAAGGTGATTATTGATATGTACTTATTTATTGCCATTTTTGTTTTGTGTGGTTCTATTTTCCTTCCTATTTCTTCTACTAATTACAGCAGTTCTTTTAATATTTCTTGCAGTGCTGGCTTGGTGCTAATATATTCCCTTAGCCTTTTTTTTTTGTCTGGGAAGCTCTTTATTTGACCTTCTCTTTTGAATGATAGCCTTGCTGGGTAGAATAGTCTTGGAATCAGATCCTTGTTTTTCATGACCTTGATTACTTCATGCCATTCCCTTCTGGCCTGTAGTGTTTCTGTTGAGAAGTCAGCTGATAGCCATATGGGAGTTCCTTTGTAGGTAACCTGTTGCTTATCTCTTGCTGCCTTTAGGATTCTCTCTTTGTCTTTAATTTTTGGCATTTTAATTACTATGTGTCTTGGTGTGGGCCTGTTTGGGTTCTTCCTACTTGGGGCTCTCTATGCTTCTTGAACTTGAATGCCTTCTTTCTTCACCAAATTAGGGAAGTTTTCTGTGACTATTTCTTCAAATATATTCTCTAACCCTTGCTCATTTTCTTCTTCTTCGGGGACTCCTATGATGTGAATATTATTACGTTTCCAGTTGTTCCACAGTTCTCTTAAGCTGTCTTCCTGTTTTTTAATTGTTTTTTCCTTTTGGTTTTCTGATTGATTTTTTTCTACCCTGTCTTCTAATTCACTGATCCGGTCCTCAGCTTCCTCTACTCTGTTGTTTAGTCCTTCCAATGTGTTCTTTATTTCTGCTATGTCATTATTCATTTCTTCTTGGTGCTTCTTCATTTTCAATTGGTTGATTTTCAGTGTTTTTATGTCTTTACTCATGGTGTTGATGTCCTTACTCATGCTGTTGAGCTTCCTCAAGATCATGGCTCTGAATTCTACCTCTGAAAACTTGCTTAACTGCATTTCATTGATCTTATCTTCTGTAGAGGTCTCTTGTACTTTCATTTGGGATTTGTTTCTTTGTTTCACCATTTTGGCTATCTCAGAGGGTTTTGGAGCCTTCCAAATTTCCCCTGTGGATGTTGGTGTTCTGCTGTTTGTGGCTCCCTCTACTGGGTTTGGATGAGCATGGGAGGACCCACGTTAAACACCACTGTCAAGTCTTACTTTCCTGGGTAGATTTGCAAGCCCAGAAAAGGTTCAGTTATCCTCTAGGTTTTTGCCTAGAAGCTATTATTCACAGTTACTTGAAGAGCCTTGGGTTCTCAGTTGACTGAAAACCTCCCTCAGGTGTTCAGTGTAAGAGGATTTCCTGAGGGTGGTGCAGATGCTGGTTTTTAATGAGCCTCAATTTGCATTTCAATGGCCCACCTGGGTGGGGTTGACTCTCTGATGGTGGGGCTGCCGCCTCTCCCCAGAGCCTTGGGAAGGAGTAAGATGGCCACTGTCCTGCATGGCCACAACTCAGCAAAAGCTTTGAGCACCCTCCAAATCCCGAGTATCCCCACACATTTCCAGTCCAGTCTGCCCTCCCTCTGCTGGAGCCCAAAGTGAGTGGCTGTGGCTATTTTAGTGCTCTGTTCCTGCCCTCTGCGCTGTGGAGTGGGCTTGGGAATTTCACCCTGAGGGCGCTGCTCACAGCTAAGACCGCTGCTGTCCGTGGGCTCCCAGGCCCACTCTCGTGCCTCCACAATCCTACCAGGATGGATTCAGTGTCCCTGGTTGTTTGGTACTCGCAAGCTGCTTTTCTGTTGCTTTTTCCCGATGATTTGTCTTTATTTTAGTTGTAATTCCAGTTTGGTCCTGGGAGATGGTCTGTGTAGCTTCCATTCACTCAGCCGCCATTTTGGAATCTGTCCCTCTTTGTTTTTATTCCTTATGGGATACATCTGTCAGACATATGAATGACTGTTTTAAGTGAATTAGCAGGTGTAATGGTGGGCTTTACAGTTGAAGGATATTTCTCCCTATAAAAGAAGGCTGAGTTGGGCAATCTTATGAGGTTATGCATTTATGGGTATTTAATTGGATTTAACAGAAAAGGGCAAATCGTATATAAAGGAATAACAGTGAACTATCATCACAGTGCAAAATTTGCCCCTCTTTGAGCAATTTTTGTTGCCCTTAAAGTCATTGCAGGTCAAGTATGACAATACTTGCCCTAGAGCCAGGAGGAGGAAGACATATATTAATGGATTTGTTCATCAGTGATGTTTTCCAAAATATTATCAATCTATGCAATGGGATCAATTCTTTGGTAGACAGCCCATGAGAAGAATAGAAAGTAGTGACATTGGTTAAGTAGTATGAGGGTGGACTTTAGGTTGACTGTCTGTTGAAAGAAAAGCAAACAAAACAAGGAATTACCTATATCGAGATTGCCTTTTACACATTTCACATTAATATCAATATTGGCATTTTGGATATCAAAAGTAATCAATGCTCTTTTAACAACCCATTATTCAATGGGCATTGGATATATTCTAGGCACCATAATTGTGCTGTGGATAAAATTATTTAATTCTCAGCCTCCTACCAGAGAAGTGTTTGTATGTCTAACAGTTTTAGGCGAAGAAACTAAAGTCACTGGCAGATCTGAGTCCTAGTCCTGTTTCTTTGACTCTCAGCCCCAAGTTTTGAACCATTGGCAGACCGCCTGACTTCTTGTGGAAATTCTGAGGTCAGCTGCCCCAGTTTGTATCATAGCCGGTCTCTTACAGATATCCCGTTAGGCCCTGGCCAGTTTGGCTCAGCGGTTAGAGTGTCGGACTGTGGTCCAGAGAGACCCGGGTTCGGTTCCCGCTAAGGGCATGTACCTCGGTTGCAGTTTGTCCCCAGCCCTGGTTGGTTGTGCGGGTGGCAGCCACTCGATGTGTCCCTTTCACGTCGATGTTTCTCTCTCTCTCTCTCTTCCCCTCTCTCCCTCCCACTCTATCTGAACAAAAAATGAAAAAATGTCCTCGGATGAGGATAAAAAAAAATAATAATAAATAAATAGATATCCCGTTAGTTGCTCTTCAGTCTGCTCTTTTGTAAAATGTGAATGACAACAGAGTCACTTTGTAGGGCTGTCGTAAATCTCCAATGAGATTCTGCAAGGTAAGTGCAGAATACACCTGGTATAGAGCAAACACGCTATTTAATGTTGCCTATTACTAAGTGGTATTCATAGAGGCTGCGGCTGCGTGGGAAAAGTCCTCGATTAGAGTCACCTTCGTCTCATTTTGAAATCCTAATTACAAACAATAGTAATAATCAGTGACCAGTTAGCAGAAATTCAGGCAGAGTTGCTAAATTCTACAAATCTTTCCGTTCTGATATCATCCGAAGATCGCCTGGTGAAAACGAGGCATGCTTTGTATTTTATAAGAGGTGAAAGGGCAGCTCAGTTTCCTTTATCTCCTTTCGCTGGCCTTTTTCTGAACCTTATCATGAATGGAATGGTTGGGTCTCTGCCTGCTAAGCTCCTTTCAAACAGGCATCCTTGCCCTGGGATATCGAAATATAGTGATGGAACAGGCATTCATTCTGGAGTCAGATCTACAAAAAATCAAATCCTAGTTTCACCTTTTACTAGCTTTGTGGCTCATGGGCAACTTAATTAAAAATTAAGAAAGTCAGCCTTGGCCAGTTTGGCTCAGCATTTGGAACATTGCCCTGCAGACCGAAAGGTCGAGGGTTTGAATCCCTGGATTACAGGTTAGATCCCTGGCCCCAGTAGGGGTTGTGTGGGAGGCAACCAGTCATTGTGTCTCTCACAATGATGTTTCTCTCTCTCTCCCCTTCCCTCCCTTCCATTCTATCTAAAAATCAATGGGAAAATATCCTCGGGTGAGTATTAACACTAAGAACAACAAAATTTAAATTTCCTCATCAGTAAAATAGAAGTAATGTTTACCTTAGAACAGTGGTTCTCAACTAGAGGTGATTTTGCTCCCCAGGGGACACTTGGGGATACCCAGAGATCGGTCAAGTCGTCTCCTCAGAGGAGGGGCGGTGCTTTGGCAATTATTTGGCTAGAGGCCAAGGTCGCTGCCACACATCCTACAATGCACAGGACAGTCCCCACAACAAAGGATTACTCAGCCCAGATGTCAGTGGTGCCAACATTTAGAAACCCTGCCTGAGAGAGTTACTGTTAGAATAAAAAATGTTTGTAAAGAACAGCATCACACACAATACATGGTAGGTATTCCTAGTTCATTAACATCATTTGCTAGGCGTTGCCCATTGATGTGAGCTCTCAGGTTTCCTCTGTGCCCATGCATTTGGATCAACTGCTTCACACAGCGGTGCCAGACTTACTCTTCCGCTGAGGCCATATGCTGCTTAAGGGAAGGCCTGTTAGATGCAGATTCTGAGTATTCTCTGTGATGGAATGTCAGTCGGCCTGGCACCTGGGGAAATCTGGGTCCTCTAGCTCCTATTCCCCCTAGGAGGTAGGAATTAGGTGTTGTAATTCCTTACCTCTCTTCGCTGGTTGGGAGAGTTCAATGAGATGCTGCAGTTACATGCCCAGTACTGTGTTGTGATTGCAAATGCAGATCAGTGTTAACATCACTGTGGCCACTTGGTCTCTCTCTCTCTCTCTCTCTCTTTCTCTCTCTCTCTCTCTCTCTCTCTCTCTCTCTCTCTCTCTCTCTCTCTCTCTCTCTCTCTCTCTTTCTCTCTCTCTCTCTCTCTCTCCAGTAGCCATGTGGTCATATTGGAGGAATCTGCTTTCTCCAAACTGCTCTGTCCTGTTTTTATCTTCACTGCACTCAACAATGGACTCTTCCTCAGAGCTTTTATTTTCCCCAGAATGTGGGCTGTTCCTATGTGAAACTCTTTCTGGTTGGGTTTGATTTATCCACCTTTTGCCCACATGGCTCTGCACCTTCCCATCTGTGTCCCTGGCATGGTCCCAGACAGGGCTCCAGACCCGGAGTTGGGCTCCACACTGTCAGGCCCCCTTCTCTCTCTCCTCATTGTAAAACTCGGGTGCTCAGTAGCCTCTGGGGTTCTTTCAAGTCTCACACCGTGATTCCGCCCGGCCTGAGGTTCTGCACAGCCATCCTGGCTGGCGTCTCACTGTCCAAACTTTCCTGGGTGACCTTGCTTCCCTTCCAAGTAGTTTATGCTGTATATGTGTTTTAAGACAGTTCTTTTCTTTTCTCTGTGGTTATCATAAAATCCACAGGGTTCTCTAGCTCTTAAACAATTGCTCTTGGTTAATTTGCCTTTTTTTTTTTCTTTTTTACCGGGAGGATCACTAGAAGTTTAGGTTTGCATTTACCAATTAACCGTGGATTGTTGTGTTGTGATTTTTCCCTCCTTTGAGGTAGTATCACATAGTAATTGGCTGATGAAAATTCATTAAGCAGAATTAGCAAATACTAAATCTTAATGAACTGGCACAGGGCTTCTTTTCCTGTGCTGAGTGCACACCTCAGACATTGTTGCCATCTGCCAGGGCAGCTCTGGACCTCAACAAGGACGGAGGGGTGTGCCATGCTCCATGCACCGGTGACATTCATCCTTCATTTGGTCACTTTCAACTCTTTCCAGGGGCCTGAGGGAAGGGAACTGAGTCAACACTTTAACCCTCTAGGCCTATTCATATTTTTAAATATCTCCAGTAGAACATTCTCATGATATTGAATAATGTTTCCATAAAAAAGAACAGAGACATTGTATTAAGAGACCTGGATTTGAATTCATAATTTTCCACTTGTCCACTTTATAACTTTGGATTAGATAATTCACTGCTTTGAGCTATAGTGTCCTTCTCCATAAAAAGGAAAGAAGGATGACATACACCTAATGGGATTATTTTGAAGATTAAAGTGGTGAACACAAATAACAGGCACATAAGAGGTCCTCAAAAAAAATGATGATGGTAAGCTTCTGGTTTTGGAGGGACAGCCATTTCCTTATTCACCATTGCAATCACTACGTACAACAGGTGGCCAAAGAACCTTAGCATGTCTCTTGAGAGTGTTAGTCAAATTTGTTGGGAGTACTGTAGCAAAGGGGTGGCCATTCCAGAGAAGAAACAAGTCATCTATAAATTGGCTTAGCAAAGTAATAGTGCTTGCTTCCTAAAGCACTGGCCAGCATTAGCGGTCCAATTGAACAAAGCACTCAGAGGACGGCAGAGGCAGGTTAGACAGATATTAAGCGTGTTCATAGAAGTCTGATGTGGTGTTCAAGACTCTCATTGTACGTAACACAAAATGAACTCTCACTAGATGAAGCAAGAAGAGAATTTCCCGGCTCATAAAATGATAAGCCTAGTAACGGGGCTGATGTGAGACACGGCTAGATGTAGGGTTCTGTCTCCTGACTATTTCTCAGCTTGGCTTGTTTTGCTTGGCTTCTTCCTGCATGAATGTTCTCCAGATGGTAGGGATGATGGCCACTGGACTCACAGTCTCCTAGCTTAGCAACCTCCCACATCACAGAGCAAATATTACCCAGAAGTTCCAGAATCACAGTCGCAAAGAGGACTCTGATTCATCTAGCCCGGGTCTCATGCCCACGCCTAAATCATCACTTTGGCTGGGACGTGAGAAGTTCGTACACGGGCCACATTTCCTCCCGCGTGGCGAGGCGTGGACCATGCCTGACCGACCCTCCAGGACAACACACAGTAAAGAAGGGGCGGTTCCCTAAAGGAAAAGAAGGATGTTTTAGTAATTACGTGTACATTTCATTCTAAGAGACAAAAGACCCTTAGATACTTATTCAGAGGCGTTGTAGGGGGGCTTGTTGTTTAGGGGGCTCATTCAAGTTTATAAGAAATGGGTGAAGAAAACTGAAAGAGGAAGTGGTCAAGATGAAGAGATTGGGGTAGGAAAAGGGATGGGCCATAGAACTCTATGAAATAGACAAATGGGAAGTTTTTTTAATCCTCACCTGAGGATATATATTTTTAATTGATTTTAGAGAGAGAGGAAGGGAAAGAGAGAGAGAAAAAGAAACATCAATGTGAAAGATAAACATTGATCGGTTGCCTCCTGTACGTGCCCTGACTGGGAATTGAACCCAAGCCATAACCTTTTGGTATACAGGACAATGCTCCAACCAACTGAGCCACCCAGCCAGGGCGGTAAATGAGAACCTTTGAGCAGGAGTCATCAAGTATGGTCTTAGCTGAAGAATACTGAGACTAAGGAAGAAATACAATGGAAAGGCAGAAAGAAGAAAAGGGCAAAGAGGACCTAGGAAATGAAAGAATGTGTCATCAAGAATAAACTCTGTTTTGCATACTCATAACTGTAAACCTACTTTTGCCCCACCCTGTACATACACACACACACACACACACACACACACACACACATGCAATTTCTCAATTCTGGATTGGCCTGTGGATTTTGCCATTATCTCTGTCAGCATGTTTTTGTCACATGTATATTACATGTCTAGTGATGTGCTGAAACCTTTTCCATTCCCATGACCTTTGCATGTCAGATTTTTAATCTTTTTTTCCTCTGGGGTGCAGGGCATTGTCTTTCCCACACACTCTAAACCAAAAATCACTGTCTAGACTCTAGACACATCATTTGTTTGTTCTCCCGTTCATTTATCTGCAGGGATTTCCTGAGCATCTACTATGTGCCCTGGAACCCTGACCTCTATGTGCCCTGGCGTGTGCATCAGAACTCAGAAGGGAACGAACACAGACCTCCCAGTCTGGTGTGGGAAGCAGACACTAGACAGACAAACCATGCTTACATGTAGTGTTGAGAAAGACAGGCTAGGGGTCGGGGCGGGCCTAAATTGGGTTGGGGATGGATAGGGGAGGCCCCTCTGAGAAAGTGCCATTGGAGCTGAGCTCTTGAGGACAGAAAAAGAGCTAAACCGGTGAAAATCAGAAGGATAAATGTTGTTGGCAGGAGGTGGAACAAATGCAAAACACTGAGGTATGGAAAAGGGCGGCAGGGCAGGAAGGAGCCGATGGTTTCCTTTTATTTCTGTTTCCTAACTCCTCTGTTGGAGCCCTGTTCCTGCAGGTCAACAGCTATGTCTTTCTTGTCTTTTGCACTGCGGGCAGGGTGAGTGCGCTGCTAATATGCTGTCTCCTCTCAGCTCTAAGCCCACCCCTGTCTACTCGCTGCTGGCGTGGGGTTCAGCTCACCATACTTTTCATTTGTCCAGGTGGCTTCCTGTTAGTTTCCATCCATGGGGGTTGCTGGAGGAAGACCATGAGGCCAGGAGGGACTCCTTGTCTGCTCTCGGCTCATCAGCTTCAACCCAGCTCTTCTTTACCCCAAAAGCAGTCAGTCCCAGTTTCCAATTTTGTTTTTGTCTGTAGTCCCCAGAGCCAGGCCCCTTCAGAGATAGCGACACCAGCAGGCAGCATGCCCACCTCAGAAGCCTGGGTCCCACCTGCACAGGACACCTTTTGTGAGTTTCTGGGTTCTAATTACCCATCTTCTTCTGCCTCCCCAGCCCTAAGGGTGGGAGTGTCTCCTGCTGTCACTGTCTTTGTTTCATCCAGTGTCACCTTCTTGCAGTGTCACTCCCCCAATATCTATTTATCCAATTCCTTCTATTAAATTCTCCCTGTTCAGATACAGGCAGAGTATCTTTATTCCTGACTGGTCCTGACTGGTACTTGGCTAGTTTAACTGTCTCAAACTTACCCAAACATGCCCCCTCTTTTTTTTTTTATGTGTTTTTATTGCTTTTTAGAGAGAGAGGAAGGGAGTAGGAGAGAGAGAAACATCGATGTGAGAGAGAAAGATCAATCAATTGCCTCCTTTTGGCACCCTGACCAGGGATCAAACCCACAACCTGGGTATGTGCTCTGACTGGGAATCGAATCTGCGACCTTTTAGTGTATGACATGGTGCTCCAAGCAACCGAGTCACCTGGCCAGGGCCAATTTTGCCCTCTCTTAATGAGGAGCCCCAGTTGGGCCCATCCAAGGCCACATGTCCACAAGGGAAAAAGGACACCCACAAGCAAGAAATGATGATTGTCAAGCTTGAAGATGCATTTTTCTCAGAAGCTTGAACAGCCTGCCCACTTCCAATCTGCACTCTGCAATAGCTTTTCCAAGGTTAGCAGAATTATAAAAACATCAATTTGGCCTTTATTGACTTTTCAACCGGGATACTAAGAAAGTCTTTTAGCAGCCCCAATAAATTAAATCTGGCCACCTCGCTCCCAGACGGACAGGCTCCTACATCATTGACAGAGAAGACAGGGAGAGCAGTTTTCCCAGCTGTTGCTGTAAATGATGGGCACCGTGCTCCCAATCATTAGCAGGGGGAGAATTTGAGGTGTGGGGAGATGGCAGAGAGGCCTCTTTTAAAAATGCATAAGCGTTTTGTGAGTTTGCTAAGTCATGTTCGCTCAGCTTGGTTTGAATTTTTCATAGGGGAGAAATATTCTGTAGCCTTTCCACCTTTATTTCTTCTTTATCAGTAAGGACGTCCACAGTTGGGGGGATCACGGAAAGGGGCCAAGTCCAGTCATCCAGTTTGCTTGATCGGTCCTCAGTTTTTCCAAGTTATAAAATGTTGGAAGATTTTTGGCTTCAAATTTTGGGGCAATTGGGTTTCTTGCCCCTGCCTATTTAATCCAAACTACAAATTCCTCCAGGCCCTGGTTTTAAATTGAATTGGTGTGTCTTCAAGTAAATTTTTATCCTGGAAGATTCATCCATTTGTGAAATTGTGAGCACTGTGCTGCAAAGGAACCGTCCTTCCAAAACTGGCCCCTGGTCACACACTGTGTGCCAGACTCTCTACCTGCTTGTGGTTATTCTCACTCCCACACCAGAGTCAGACATCACGAAATGCGCGTCAGTGTCCTTCCTCAGACAATGCTCCAACCAGACCCGAGAATTGGTTATGGAAACATACGAATCATATCAACAAGCTCCTGATGTGTTTTGTTTATGCAGATCAGCGCCTGGCTTATGGTAGAACAAATAGGTGTGGATGGATAGTTTGCATTAACTGTCTCATTTAGTTTTCCTAAAACCTCTCTGAGGAAGATCCTATTAATCTTATTTTTCAGATGAGGAAACTGAGTAATGCAATTTATCCAAGATGACAGATTGTAAATCCTAACTCTGAAGCCTGGATCTACCCTAATATGTCATCAACTTGATATAAGTCAACATATGTTTGGCTTTTCATTCATTCATTAAAAATTTAGCAAATCTCTATTATGTGCCAGATACCAAAAGTGATATAATATTCAACAGATTCACCAATAGTTTATTTAAAAATAAGGTAGAGCTGTTAGTCCCTTTGATGAACAACTAGTTAATAAACTCCAAAAGGCAGTAAGTTATTTGCTTTTTTGATATCAATAAACCAGACTTTTCTTGGAATGAAATGGTGTTCTCCCCACATCTGGCCAGTCAATTGTATCCTACTTTCTTCTCAAATGGAGAGAGTTAGTATAGTCCATATAGAAACCTCAGCAAATTGAGAGCAAAAGTATGTTGCGATTTCCACACTCTCCAGGGCTGGTGAGGGCGTCAGCGGGACTGCAGGGGCGAAGTGTCCGGCACTCACAGGCGTGGCGTTTCTGCATTCTGCCTAAAACTCTGCCTGTGGGGACGTTCTTGGTAAGGGGGTAGGCAGACAGACAGTGCTTCCAGAAGAGAATGGGTAGTTATCTTCTCATGTTTGATTTTTTTTCCCTTCACATTTCACTATAACTCGTCACACAGCGCCTCCAGCCGGACCGTATTCATCCCATCTTCTTCCTTGATTCCCTAATATATAGACTTCAGAAGACATCTTATGAATTATCTTGCCAAAATAGTAAAACATTCAAATGTTCTCATAAAATATTGAAGCATGTGGTAGTATAACAGGCTTCACTAGAATTAAGTTGTTCAATTTCCCTTTCATAGTGATTGCGCCTAGAATAAGTGGAAAGTAATACTCTCATTTGCCTGGAAGCTGGAGGATCCCAGCTGACATTTACATCCGTGAGCATCTCAGCAGTTCGGGGAGGAAGTGGGTGCCTGGGTGCCTGGGTGCCAGCGTCCTGGCTCGGACAGGACCGCAGGGCTGCGCACAGATGTCCGCGTGAACACGCAGGGCTCCCTGTGTGCGGTCCCGCGGCTTTAGAAACGCTCCAGGTTCCCCTCTGAGTCCACTGCCTGGGATGACTTTGCTACGGGGAAGGCGTCTCTCGGCAGGAAAACCCACGGCCTGCATTTCTACTGGTTCAGCAGGTTTCGTCCACAATGTTCTGTCTTGTTTTAACGTAATAGGCATATCACAGCAGTGATTTCTTCTCCTTTCTGTCTTGTCTCTCTTCCTCTTCTTTCTTTTGTTTTTTAAATATGTTTTTATTGATGTTTTTAGAGACAGAGGAAGGGAGAGAGAGAGAAACATCGATGTCAGAGAGAAACATTGATCAGCTGCCTCCTGCACGCCCCCTACTGGGGATCGAGCCCACAACCCAGGCATGTGCCCTGACGGGGAATCCAACCTGGACCTCTCAGTCCATGGATGATGCTCAATCCACTGAGCCACGCCAGCTGGGCGTCTTTGTTTTTTTTTAAAGGTTAAGCTTAATTTCTGAACTTTTCTCAAAAAGGCTCAAACTAAGTCAACTCTAGGTTGATGTGATTACTTTTTCTTGACCCAAATCCTTGGAGTCATTTCTCCATCGAGTAATAATAGTATGGGGATGGCCGGGTTTGGAGAGGCATTTTTCTTCTGAAGGAGAAAAATGACCTCAAAATCAGCTGGAAGACAGCAGCCGTTCTCCATGGTCACCGCTGGCACCTGTGGAGTGGTCTCTGCTGCGTGCAAGACATTGATTTGTAGTAGCCCAGGACAACTAGCACATCAGTACTGTGGTGATTCCTTCTGTCTGATTGGATTGTTGCATTTCATTTAATGGGTATATAAATACAATGATTACTCAGTCACATTTTGTTGTTGTCGTTTGTTAATCCTCACCTGAGGATATTTTTCCACTGATTGTTAGATAGAGTGGAAGAGAAGGAGGGAAAGAGAGAGGGACAGAGGAGGGAGGGAGAGAGAGAGAGAGAGAAACATTGATGTAGATACATCAATTGTTTGCTTCCTGCACGACCCCGACTGGGGCCAGAAATGGAACCTGAAACCCAGGTACATGCCCTTGACCGAGAATCAAACCCGAGACCCTTTGGTCCACGGGCCGACGCTCTAACCACTGAGCCGAACGGGACAGGGCACTCAGTCACATTTTAAAAAGTGATTTGAAAGAGCGAGTTCACGTTAGAGAGACTCTTGGAGTTGTGATTACAGGGACTTTTTTAGTTTTACTTCCTCTGGAAAATTGTATCAAGATGAGTTGCTATAAACAGTTAAATCATTTAGATACATAGAGGACAGGCATTGTCCCAGAAGACTGGACATAACTTTCCTTATAGTTTCCATTCTAGGCTTCCTCTACTTTGACTGTATTTGAAAATGGCAATAAAGTGGAATCTTATTATAAAGTAACCCACTATTTATGAGAATAAGATATAGTGCACATCAAAATTGGGTCTTCTATAAAACACATAAAGATACTACATTATCCTTGTCTCCAATATTAGTATCATAAGGGGGTTTTGTCTCCCTTTATTTTTTGTGGCTTACGTGCAATGAACTACACGAAGTGCCCACTGTATAATATATGATCAGTGAGTAGTATCGGGCTCATGACCGCAAGAAGACTGTGGCTGTTCAGAGTGCGAGGCTGGGAGCAGTGACTGATAAATTTAGGAAATTGCTTTGTTCCACAATCATGGGTTTTCTGGTTCAGGGAGCCACCAACTGTGTATCTGAAAAGTGACTGCACCTCCAAATCGTGGAATTCAGTGCTGTAAGTCAAGACTCAGGGGAATAGGGAGAGAAGGACTCACACTGGCTTACTTGAAAAGTCCAGATAGGACTAGCTTCAGGTATGGCTAGATCCAGGGACTTAAAAGTCATTATGTAGATACAGTCTTTTATTGAATTTCTACACTGTTCCTTAGGATTACGACAATGGACACTTCACTGTGCCCACCTCAGAGAGTTCATGATATAGTAGCTGAGATGCAGAAGGTGAATAAGAATTCTAATTAATGTAATATGTGCCATAACAGAGACATAAAATAAAAACCATAGTTCAGAGGAAAAATTGACAAATGTTTCTGAGGAAAGGCAAACAAGGACTTCTGTGTGAAGTTAAACCTTGAACATTGTTTTGAAGGAGAAGCAGGAATTTTAGACTGGCAAATTGAAGACAAATGGTTAGTTCTCTTGCATGTGGTATTGGGGAGATCTGTATGCGAAACCTAGCTCTGCCACTTACAAATTGTGCAAACCATGGCAAGTTGCTTACCTCTCAGGGTCTTCGTTTCCTTGTATGGAGCTACTGAGCTCAGAGAATCATCCTGAGGATTTGATGAATTGATGAGAGCACAGGGCTTACATGGGGGCTGGCACAAAGGAAGTCCTCCCTGATTGACAGCTGCCATTCCAGCCATGTAGACTCCCCCACTGTACTTGATTGATGTGGAACTTTGAATTAGGGTTTGACATCAGCCACAGTAAAACCAGCTAGCATGTATTGACTGCTTACTGTATACCACCCACTTCATTCAGAACTTCATTGGACTTATCTATATCCTCCCTACAACTCCAGATAGTAGGAAAATCATTATCCCCATCGCACAGACGAGGAAACTGAAGCTTTGAGAATCTAAAAGGTCTGCCAATGTAACCAGGTTAGTAAGTGGTATCCTTACCCAGGGCTATCTGACTCCAGTGCTATGGGCTTAAGCATTGATTATACTATATTTCCTCTTACACAGCATGCCATTATTAATCCTCCCCCCCCAATGGACTTGGCTTCTGGGTGGTCCTGTTGCAGGTCATCCTGAGTGCCACACCACTTCTTCTAAAGACATGGTGTTGTGTGTGCGTGCGTGTGTGGGTGTGCGTGGGTGTGTGTGTTTCCAGACACTGTGCTGCTGCTCTGGGCATTAATCACTTGGGTCCTGTGCTTCCTTGCAGGTGAGCCTGCCAGGTGGTCGTCCTCCCATTGTGACTGCTGCTGCAAGAATGGCAAGGGTGACAAAGAAGGGGAGAGCGGCACGTCTTGCAATGACCTCTCCACCTCCAGCTGCGACAGCCAGTCTGAGGCCAGCTCTCCCCAGGAGACGGTCATCTGCGGGCCCGTGACACGCCAGACCAACATCCAGACTCTGGACCGTCCCATCAAGAAGGGCCCTGTCCAGCTGATCCAACAGTCGGAGATGCGGCGGAAAAGCGACCTGCTCCGGACTCTGACTTCCGGCTCCAGGGAGTCGAACATGAGCAGCAAAAAAAAAGCTGTTAAGGAAAAGCTCTCCATTGAGGAAGAGCTGGAGAAGTGCATCCAGGATTTCCTCAAGATCAAAATTCCAGACCGGTTCCCCGAGAGGAAACATCCTTGGCAATCTGAACTGCTCCGGAAGTACCATCTATAGGGCAGGGCTGGGGGGCGGGCGAAGAAGCAAACCATGGGAGCAGTTTGAAATCAACCTCCTAAGAGAAATTCCTATTTGCAAAGAAAAACAACCACTAACAATATACATTTGTTAGAACACAATGCCCATTGATATACTACTGCCTATTTACCTAATTCACCTTAACACGTAAGTCCACAGGGTAGGTTTCTTTCCAGATGTGGAAGTATAAGAAACTCTTTTTTTCTTTCTTATGTGTTAGTTTGTTTGTTAACTTGGTCCCCTGTGTACAATGAGAGCCGGCTCCATGAGAGGAGCTGAGAGGCCTTGGGAGTCATTTATCTCAAAATGGGTTTTCTCTCATCTTCTACCTCCCTCATGTGAACACGAATATGGTAGAAAGAGATCTGGCCTAATGGCATATGTTTGATTTTTTTCAATTTTCCTTTTCTGTTTGTGTACGGGGGGGAGGGGGTGCGGCAGATTTATATGACTTTTCACTCAAATCTATTATGTGCCAGTTTATATTGACTCCGAGTGCATGAGGATTGGTGGGCACAGTACAATGAGTATGTGTATACACACAGTGCACACAGCCCCAGGGCCTGGACAGCCTACAGGGTGTGCCCTGCTCCCAGAGCACCTGCTGGAGGGAGAGGGAGGAGCCTCTGCTGTTTGCTTAAAACCCTTCTGGGAAGATTTCCCAGCCTCACTTGGCAACACTTTCTAACTTCCAGCAGTCGAGTAGCCCTCCTCCTCAAGAAATCATCTTCCTTATTTGCAAATCAACACCCTCAGGGTCCATTTTCCTGCGTCGGTCTTTCTCTGCAATCAGAGAGGGTGAGGAGAGCTGGTCAACCTTCTTTTTTTTTTTTTTTTTTTTGTAGGAAACACACATTCATATCTACAAAAATCACTATGAAGGGGCCCCCCACTCAGCCTTCCCTGCCCTGAGCACAGTGTTCCTGCTCTCGGTGTTTTCAGAGTTCTCACTGCCCGTGGGTCAGTGGTGCGGTCTGTCCCCACAGTCCACTCAGATCCTCTGCATCCCCATGTAGTCGTGGAAGGAAGAGCACCACACCGCTGTTCACGCTGGAGTCGGGCTCCAGCCGCTTGTTTAAGAGGGCCTTGTGTTCTGCACGCCTCCTAATGATCAGTCCTTTCTCAACCTCTCCTGCCCCATGCCACCTTCCTGAAGCCTATTTATGGTGTTTGCCTTTGGGAGTTGGGGACCTGGCTGTGTCCATACTGGGATCAGTTATCATTTCTCTTGTGTCTGAACAACCCAACTAGATAACTGGAACTCCAAAATTGAGGTTTTGGTTCTCTAAATGATCTTACTTGATGACATCCTTGACCTTTATAGACACAGCCAAAAAGAAATTGTGAATAGCCATCCAGCCCTGTGACTCTGTATTCTGTTAATGTACCCATAGCTCTTTCATAGACTTGTGGTAAATGAAGATTAAGAGACCAGGTTTTATTTTCGCATTCCTCAACCATTACAGTGGGAACTGAAAAATAATTGGTCAATCATTAATTTTGTGCCAAGTATTCCTAATTTTTTTTTATTGTGAGTTTGTGTGGATGTGTTTATATCATCACAGGTAATAAAGGCAACCGAATAATGTCTGTAGGAGGGAAAATGATGACCATTTTCTTCTTTTTGAAACAGTTCATAGATGCATCTTTATTATGTGAGAGGTTCTGTCTTGATTCCTGTTATTAGTGCCCATTAGTACATGGATATCTTTCTGAATTTTTGTAATTCTTGCCTTTACATCCGTGTGACAGACTCAGTGAATGTTTTCTTGTTGTGATGATTTGGATGGAGTCAAAGTTTTACTTAAGTGAAGAAAGAAAGTTTACTGGGGAGTTGAGTTGTCAAGAGAATTACAATTTATGAATTTAAGTGGTTTTTTAATGTATTAATATATTAGCAGACATTTTTATCTTAACTACAACATAGCTTTGTAAAGCCTACCAACATGTCTTCATTCTTTTCAGTGTTTCTTAACACTATGTCAAAATACCATCCTACTAATAGGAGATTCTGTAGAACCACAGAACTTACTAGGTCAAGAAAAAGTTGAATTTATGAAGATATCCTCAAACTTATTTTGCTCAAATAATTCTTGTGACCCTACTGGAAGCGCTATCAAAGAGCTGGGGCTTAAATAAAATGGCCAAAGCCCCAACTTCCTTAAATTTCTAGCTGACTTTAATGGCATCAGGATGGAGAGACACTAGTAAGGGTTGGAGAACTAGTGATGGCAGTCAACGCACTTCTTCTGCTACATACTTTAAGTGGGAAATTAAACTCTTCAAAGAAAATGTTAATGGCATTATTTCTGTCCTTTGGAAAGTCATGAATTTTTTTTCTGCTTAGGTACTCTTTCCATCCCCAGGGAACAAAACTAGTGGTAGGACACCTGTTTAAAACAATAACATTTTCATCTGGGTCAGCTCTAGACAGACTCCCACCCCATAGAGTCCAAATAACTAAGACAGCAGTGTGTTCATTTGCTTGGTTGTTGCCATAGGGATGGATATAGACCTGGTCAGGAAACAGCTCTGAGGAGGCACCAAGTAAATGGACATCTTCAGCCCTTGTTTGGGTGGAGTAATCAAGTGATGTCTTTGCAGCCTGGAAATGAGTTCTGGGTAAGTGAGTTATGAGATTACATTCTCTCATGGCCCTGGTAGTCACTGTGATTCAGGCCTGTTTCCCAGACTTAAAATTATTTTAAGAACTTTTAGTTCAGTTCTGGACAGAACAATAAATGCGACTCCCTTCTTGACTATTGGTTATGACAAGGGCCATACGTTGCTGATATGAGGAAATGAATAGCATCCAATGGGTCAACTGAATGAGGAGACATGTGTAGAGCCCCAGCTTGGATTGCCTCCTGGGAAATCCTGCAGTCCTAAAATCTAGTGAACTCAAGGAGGGCATTCCCTACAGGTATGGGGCTCTCCTAAAGTCAGACATATATTTATAAAGTCTTCCTACCCACCATCAAAAAAGGAATGATCTGTGTTCATCAAAAAAGGGGAAGACAGGGACATGAAACTGTTAGATGGTGGTGGTAGTGTGCTCTCCCTCTGCCAGGAAGCCATTGCACAGAGACTGGCCATAAAACAGCAAAGTGAAGTGGCTTCCAGAATGTGCAGTGATGGCATCCTTCATAATTACAGGCACAGCTACCTTACTGGAAATGCATGCATGGTGCATTAAAATAAAAGGGGAACAATGCACAGATCTGGAGTGTTCCCTTTGGTCTTTATTCCTCCATAGCTATGTTTACCCCCAACTGGTTCATTAGTTATTAAAGGGGAGTCACCATGGAGTCTTTCACTTTTCAGCTGGCCTGGTGTGATTCCGAGGCATCTTTATCCGTAGGCACAGATGTGTGTTGTTCGTTCTGGGTCCTCAATTGCTTGCCACTGATTGAGCTTCTGGATTACTTTTGCTTTTCTGGGTTTTAAATTCCTCTCTGATTATCCTTTGTCTGTACCAAGCAGAACATGCTGCAGAGAGAAAACCAAAGGCGTGTATGGTGTTTTGCAAAATTGCATGATGCCAGCTCCCCATAATGGGGGCCAGACTTCGATTCTCACACATTTTCCTTCGCTACAATTTCATCCTTCCAACTCTGTAGTTACCACGTGAGTGCTGGCATTTCTGCCGTGCCCTGGAAGGTATCATGCCTTGGGATCTGACCTACCTTGGTCTTCTAGGCGACACCAAAATTAATAAGACTTTCTGTGAACTTTTAGGTGGAATTCTTAGTCACCTCCACCGGACAGCAGTTTTCAAAGGAAACATGAAGACGGTTACTCCCCCCACCCCACCTGGTGACTGTGGCAGATAAATGTGTGTTTTTTTGTTTTTTTTTTCCAATTTGCATGCTGGGTTATAGGTTTAGCATGGACCATTTCTCTCTTTAATGTCTTGATATTTTTGGTATCTTGCGATCTCGATGGCCCACTGTTCCAATTTATTTATTTTCTTTTATACTGTCAAAATAACACACTAGAGAAAGAATCAGAGTGAGTGTTCTGTGTTCTGAGTTACAATGGAGTTAGATGTCATTTGTACAGGACTGTACAATGATTAATATCTGCAGAGAAATTAGACCGAATGAAACCTGCTGGAATGAGTTTGATTTATATTGCTTTCATCATTCTGGTTTTCCACGAGATGGTTATTGCTCTCCACCCCTGCTGAAAGAAAAGAGTCTTAAACTTTAATAATCACAGCCTTGTGATGCGACCACAGAGCTTATTTGTTTTACATGTCTTTGCTCATCGTGCTGGCTACGTTGGAATGGAGATTCTTTTGTCAGCGACCTCCATTGCCAACTTTTTAGCAGCGTGTCTCGCTACGCAGCGTACACAAAAGTCATGTGTGACACGTGTTAAAGTGTAGATCCCTTCACCCTAGCCCCAGAGGGTCTGCTTCAGAAACCAGGTGGGGCCAGGGAATCCGCATTTGGGGCTGGTATCCATAATGATTCGGATGGGATGGTCTGTGGACCTTATTTTGTGAAACTCTGCTATTTTAGAGACTACACCGTGGTCAACTTTTCTCTCACGTCCTAGTGCTGCTTCCCTCCGCTACAGATAAGTCAAAGCATGCATTATTTATTATCTTAAGAGAAAAGGCCCCCAAATGACCATCCCAGGACCAGGGTAGAGTGGATTTCCATGATTCTTTTACCATTCCATCTGTCCATCATCTGTAACCTCTTCTCCATTTTTCATGTGCTTGTGCCTTTTACTTATTATTATTATTATTTTTTACCAAACTAGGAAAAGCCTGTAGAAATACAGTTTGTCCCTGGGTAGAGGGGACACATCTCTGAGTGAGGTGGGTCCTAATGATGCCCACAGGGAATGAAGAGTGACCTCACCCAAGGAGAGTTCCCCTCCAGGCCCCTGTGCAGTGGGAGTCAGAGGAACTTGAGAGTAATCTATAATTTAACCACGGGTAAGGCCCCTAGGGTAGGTCATTAACTTCGCATACAAACATCACCAAAATCAGTATGGGATGATCAGTAAATTCAGCTGTATTTCACCAGTGAAATCCTGAGTCACTGAACTGCGGAGTCTGTCCAAGTTGACTCAAGTAGGACGAAGAAGCCCTCAGAGAGTTGAAGATCCTGACCCCCCCAACATTAACTAAAACGCTCAAGCCAAACCCTGAGGGAGAATAAATATAAAAGAAAGGAGTGAATTCAAAATGGCCATATTCCACGCGTGAGGGCACAGCCTGTAACTTTCTCCCGGTATGGCCACGGCAGATGGTGGTACCCTGGTTATTCAGAGAGAAACATTTTGGAGGGTTTCAGCAGTCCAGTTGGTTCTGTTCATATAATAGAATAACTGGAGAGGGACCATTTTTTGCTCACACTACAAGAAACAGTGAATGAATGGCTTAAATTCATGCTTGTCAGGATCAGCGGTTAGTGTTTTAAGTATGGCTGCTGCCAAAGGAAAGCAGGCAATGGTTAATGAAACAGAGGAACTTGAGATGCTATCTGAGATTCCTTGGCCACGATTTATAAGAATGTTAAATTTGGTTCTGCTCACCTACCCTCGTTGACCTCCCAAGTGCAATTCCTTTACTGCCCCAGCTTCCTAACCTTAAAAAAATGTTCTTCTTGTTTGTGTACAAATCGTGATATTTATTGGGTAAAGAATGTTTAGTTCCTGAACTGTCATCCTTGCTTTATTAACTTTCAAAAGGCTAAAGAAAAATGTGCCCTGGCCCAGCCACTGCCAAGGGGTTTGTCCTGGGGCAGGGAGGGAGTGGAGATTTCCCTGTTCATCAGCCTCCTGAGAGCTCTTACAGGCCAATGGGAGGATTTAGGAAGTCTTCTTTCTCCAGCCACCTCTTCTGTCTTGTCAGTTTATTCTTAGCATTGACCTTGAAACTAATTTACCTGCATCTGCACAATAAAAATCAGCATTACTTCAGCCTGTTTCCCTGCTCATGTGGGCTCCATCCATTAGGAGTGGAAGCAGGATTGATGCAAGGTAGTGGAGAAGCGTTGCTTTCTGATCGCATCTAAGTGTGAGCACGTGTGTGTGTGTGTGTGTGTGTGTGTGTGTGTGTGTACACATGTGCAACTTTTAGATTGCTGTTGAGTCAATGGCTAATGTCCGTGGTAATACTATCTGAGTGCCTGGAACAAGTCTTTGGTTACAAAGTTTAACAGCTTCTAATTCAGCCCAATAGTTTGTACTGAGGGTGTCAGTCCTTGTGAAGGTTGAGTAAAGCTGATCTCCTGGGGTGAGATTCAAACCATACAGATTTCTGGATAAAAAGTCAAACTCATTTTCATTCATATAGTCAACTAGTGGTATCTTACTCAAAAAAAAGGAAAGGAGAGAAGGAAGGAAGGGAGGGAGGGAGGGAGGAAGGGAGGGAGGGAGGGGAAAGAAAGAGTAAAAGAAAAAGAATGCTTTGAAATCTAAAATATACTGAGGATTCACTGTTGTTCTCAGTTGCAGCCAGTGGTCAGTGGTTTATCCTTGGCTGTGAGGGAAGCAGTTTTAGGAGATGCTCTTCTCCGATTTGAGTGGCTTTGTGCATTCAAGGCAGTGGCTGTCACACAGCATGATTTTGCATCCCAGGGGCCTTTTGGCAATGCCTGGGGAGATTTTTGATTGTCATGACTCAAAAGCTGCTACAGGCATGCAATGAATAAAGACCAGGGATGCTGCTAAACACCCACAATGCACAGGAGAGCCCCCCCCCCCCCAACACACAAAGAACTATTCAGCTCCAAATGTCCATAGCACTGAGGTTGAGAAACCATGAGTTAAGGGTTGGGTCAAATTTTTCAAGACATTCTTACCATGTAGACAAAGACCTCTGGGTCAAGCGATAGGATGACATAGAATAATAATAATAATGAATAATTAGTACTGCCTTATATCTGTGTAGGGCTTATGTGAAGCTAAATACAATGATCTCTGTATAAAGATGCGAACACTGAGATTTAGAGGGAGAAATAGGTCATTTTCCCAGGGTTCCAGTAGTAATGGGTAGGCCTGTGGTCTCTGTCTCTGTCTTCTGCTTCAATCTCTTTCTACTTCTGAAAAGTGATACTTTAGTGAAGTCATAAACCTGTAACAGCCAAATGTGTTTATTATAAAACACTACAGGAGCACTTTCAGTTCACATGATCCTATCAGAGGTATTTTTCAAGCTGGTCAATAGTAGACAACAAAATGCTCTCAGAAAAGGAACCGAAAAGGGGGAGCATGTGTGTTTAGAACAAGCCAATGATTTCATTGCCTTTAACTGCTCATTGTGGTTTGAATATCCCCTCACTAAAGATAACACTTAGATCTTGGAAAATATGATCCTCAAACTCACACAGGTGGCCCCATTCCTTGTTTTCAAATATGTGACAAGTCTAAGCACAGGCCCTGGCTACTCAGCCCTGTTATGTCACGTGTATGTATATTTGTGTCTTAAATAATTTGACATTTTTCTTTTACTTTATCATATTAACCTCCCAGTGATGGAATAAAGGTCCAATCATTCTATCCCCATTGTGTACAAGGGAAACCAAGGACCCAGAGTGTTTAAGTTGGCATTAATTTATTCATCTGTTTGTTCATTCAGCAGGTATTTGGTGACCATGTACAGGTCCTCGTGGTGAGATTCTGCTAGAGTATCAAACTTGGAATATAGAACTTGAATTCAGATCACCTAAATCCTAGACTACTATTATTTCTTTATGTAGTTCTGTTTGATCAACATTCTAGATGTATAGTTTAAATATTGTTATAAATAATGTATGTTAAGGAATTATTATTATATTCTGGAAACTCCACTAAATGCTTTATATGCCTTATCTCATTTAATCCTGTAATAACCCAATGAAATCGGCCCTGTTCCTGTTCTGTTTTACAGATGAGGTCAGTGAGGCTCAGATAGGGAGAGCAGCACATCATTCGACAGCGGCAGACCCAGCTTTTCATCTGGGTGAAGCCATCCAGAGCTGATGGCTTAACCACCTCACTATATAATCTTTTCCTCCCTGTTCTCTGTATTTCACTGGTTTCTCATTTCTTCTACTCCAAGCAAAAGGTAGCAAGGAAAAAAATCCAGCCTGATGCCCTCCTGAAAGTTATTAGCTATTTTAAATTGCGAATTCCATTAGACAGGCATCTCCCTAGGAGATAAAGGGAAAGGCAGGTTTGGAGGGGCAGTTTTGCCTACCACAGACTCAAGTTTCTGGCACAAGCCTTATCAAGGGGCAGTAATATTGTAGACCAGGTATGTGGTAGTACTGATACCCTTTGAAACCCAAAGTGGCAAGACAGCTTCCACGCCAGGAGGGTTGCACCTGCTGCTGTCTGCTGTGCTGTTTACAGGGCACCAGGGCAAATTTCAGGTGAAGTAAAATGGGTGTGTGTGCCTGTGTGTAAACATGCACCATCTGCTATTTTCACCTGTTGGCTTTTTAAACAATCTTGGACTTTGCTCAAGATAGGTCGGAAACCCAAATATGACTAGCTGCTCGCGGCATCTCATCATGACAGTTCTAAGTTAGGAAGATGAGAGGCAGCTGCAGAAAAGAGACTGCACTGAAATATGTGAGTGTGTGAGAGAGGTGTGTGTGTATATACGTGTGCTGCATATGTGTGTTTATGTATAAAGTTTTGTGTATATATGTATATATGTTTGTATATCTAAATGTATATATATCTATACATATGTGTACACACATAAACAAATCTCATAGTTTCAAACTTGGGAATTTTGAGTTTGAGGGATGATGATGATGATTTATATTTGGTTTTCTAGATAGTTGAATATAGTTATATTTTCCCAAAATTCTCTTTAACTGTGAGTGAATGCATTTATTTATGGTACAGAAAATATGATTAAAATACCTTGGTTTAACATCTATGGATACAAAACCAAACAAAAGTGAGTTTCAGGAAAAGCCAAACCTGTAAAAACTGGCTTTCTTATTTAAACCATTTGTTGGAATTTCAAACTATGTGTTTTCAAACATGTTCATTGTTCATTAAAAAATACACCCCAAAATCTCACCAAATGAACATGAAGATGTTTAGGAAGAAAATAAGAACATGTAGGTCTGTGATAACACAATCCAATGGTTATCACACCAATGATACTTCACCAACACATTGGTTAATTTACTATCTCTTTATTGATTTTCACTTCATCATTCAGGGGGGTCCCTGTGGCCCTACACACATTGGAGGTGGAGCTATTTATCTGTTTAGTTATTTTAAAGCTATAGTAAATAATTGATAATATGTACATTGTAAATATATACCAAAGCTCAAGGGCACATTGTAATAATAACCAAACACTTTCTAGACAGACTTCTGCAAATAACCCTTTAAGCCTGTTTTATACAGACGCCGTTGCTCAAAGAAGGAACAACATAGTGAAGTTAAAGAAAATGTTAATGATGTATTTTGGCATCCTGTAGACACAATGACCAAATGACTAAAATGTGGGTACTCTTAAGGGTACAGTAAGTTATATTTGCATTCGTAGCCATGTGCTTTGCATAGTTTGAAGAATGTGAAGAATGTTTTCAGTCATCCTATGCAATGGAGCTTCCCTGGTGCTCCTTGGGTCCAGTATGTCTGCTCACAAGCCCAAACTGTCAGACACTCAGCCTGGCTCCCAGCCCAGGGCTCAGCTGAGAGTCCAAGCCCAGAGTCCTCTTCCCAGGGACCTGTCAGGTTTGCTCATACAATCAGAAGCATTTGCAAACAAATTCAGTATAGTCATTCATTTTTTTGCCATAAGCTCCCTGCAGATGTGATCTTAAAAGCACACAAAAGAAAATTAACTTTGTAGCAAGTAAATGTTCTAATTAGATTTAGGAACACTTGAAGAAAAAGTGGTTTTTTTCCCCAAAATTTTTGGAGCAAAGGGGAAGTTTTGACATTATCCCTGGCTTCAAGTTCCTCTAAAATTTTCTTCCATTTATTTATTTTTAATTCCAAAGGAGAATGTTGAATCAGGAGAATTTTACTTAAAATATTCCACTTAGTTTAGAAAAGGACAGATTCTTGTATTTTTGTAACTCATGGGAAGTGGAGACATGGGGGCTGCCAACCCCTCACTACTCTGTTTCTGATCTAAGGAAGTGGATTCATGAATTACTGGAGTGGTATCGTCCTTAAAACGCACACACACACACACACACACACACATACACACTCACACACACACACTCACACACACACTCACACTCACACACACACTCACACACACACACACTCACACACACACACTCACACACACACTCACACACACACACACTCACACACACACACACTCACACACACACACTCACACACACACTCATACACTCACACACACTCACACACACACACACAGCGTGGGGCGCTGTGTGTCTGAGAGTCCTCTGAAGGCTGTTCAGGGCATCTGCTGTAAATGGGTCACCACTTGGATTAGTAATGGCATTCAGCTTGTTTCTCTTATAGGAAATTAGTCAATAAAATCAAGAATCTTTGTGTTACCTGAAGGAATTGAACTAATGATCTCAGTTGAATTCCTCAGAACCAGCCGAGCACTGGGTCAAAACAAACCCAACAAACAAAAAAATTGGTCCAATTTAAATCAACATGTTTAAATATTATCAGCACCATCCTGGACATGTATAAAGACCCTGTTGCTCGGTTACATGGAGATCTCCAACACAATTTGCCAGGGATTCTCAAGCTCCCCTTATGTTCATCCCGAGGCTCTGAATGTGATGTCACCACAGAGACAGGAGTCTGAATTGCTGGGCCTAACACTGAGTGGTGATCTATTGGGGCTTTGCTCATGTTCCTTTTTCCTGACCTCATTCAAGAGCTTGATGACTTGGGACAGTTAGCTGCACATTGATGTATACCAAGTGACACCTGCTGAAATTACCTCTTCTCCTTTACAATGCAGTTCGCTTGTACATAAGTGTAATGTCAAATTGTTTACAGGTTCTCTGTGTGTGTAATTGTGATAGCAGATTTAGCTCAAACTTTAAAGGAATCTATTTGCGGAATGGTGTTAAAATGAATGTGCTTATTACAATATAAACATCATTAATTATGGACTCACATGAATGCATGTCTACATGTTGTCAATTCCCAGCAGCTCGGTTATTCAGCAAAAAGTCTGTGAATAGCAAATATACATAAACTATCGTGACTCTGATAACTCAGTAACTGTTTTACCTTGGTATGTAACATTGTACATTTTAGCCTGCTTCCTTACCTATTTGTTTTTGTGAGAGAAACATGGGAAAAGATAGTACTACTAATTGTCCCAATGGAATTGCACACCATTTTGGTGATCATTGGTCCACCCAAAAGGCGATTGCCTATTGATGGAACAATGGCCCTGAGCAACATATAAATATATACATACATATCAATGTATGCGATATCTACAATGCTAATTACTACCGTCTATTCTCACTGCCAATGGAAAAAAAAAACTACTCTTTTCTTTGGAATCATTTGATGGATATAAAAAAATTAATTTGCTATTAACTGCTTTCACGTTCTGTTCAGTTGTTACAATATGGTAAATGATACAGGTGCAGTATCAGTATTGTAAAATTGTGTGGTGAACACTACAAAAGTCATTCTGTGGATATATTTTAAAAGACAGACAAGAAACTATATTTCAGATGCTTGTGTGAATATAATTATAGACATAGGTAATTATTTTTTATGTGTTTCCATAAATGACTCCATTTCATATACATTGTAATTTAGCACTGATCATAATAAATCATTTGGTAACATTTAGTTGTTATATATCTATATCTATATCTGTATCTGTATCTATATCTGTATCTATATCTATATCTGTATCTATTTTCAGTATATGTAAGAGACTGATGAGTAACATTATTTCATGCTAACTCAAGAATCTTAGATGAAAGGTAATTTCCACAGCAATTAGTTTATTTCTGGTTTGTTGTGGCAGCTTGCTGGATTGGGGTATAAAAAAGGAGATTTAATAAGTTGCTTATTTAAAATTCTTAGAGCTCAGCCAGTGTGGCTCAGTGGATTGAGCATCGTCCCATGGACTAAGAGGTCCCGGTTCAGTTCCTGGTCAGGGCACCTGCCTGGGTTGCTGGCTCCATCCCCAGCAGGGGGTGTGCAAGGAGCAGCCGATCAATGTTTCTATCTCTCTCTCTCTCTCTCTTAAAAAAAAACAAAAAACAAAACAAAACAATAAAAAAATATTAAAATTCTTAGAATAAAATTGCAAGGAGTTGAGGCTTTGCCTCTGTCTTCTTAATTGGGTGGCTTCATACCATCAAGCCTCTTTAAACCTCAGTTTCCCCATCTGTAAATAGGAAATAAAAATACGAGATACCTCATACGGTTCCTATGAGAATTGTATTAGATCATCCAAGTAAAGCATTTAGTACAGTATCCAGTACCTTTAATAAATGCTTAATGATCCCTATCCATTCTTTTTACTATGATCCAAAATGCACATTTAAAAGAGGCGTTTGGCTTCCACACTTGGAATATCTAAATATATATTCCCTCTAGCCTGTTAGAGCATTGCCTATAGAGCTAAGTGTTTAGTGTGTTTTTTAATCAAAAGGGGAAATTATACAGAGAAAAAAAGAGAATTCTACAGCTTGGAGGAGCTTGAGAAATGATTTAGCCTTTCACTGCTGTGGGGTAGATTCAGCAGAACACTTGTTTCAAGATACGTGCTGCAGACAGGAAGGGAATTGGATGAGTACAATTTGGGAAATGTGACCTTTTTATACCCTCCACTTTGTAATTTTAAAATGCACCTTAACATATGTAAAGCCTGAGAGGACTGCAGTACAGGTGATTTTAAACTTGATTTAACCCAGAATCTCCCAGACTTCTCTCACTAAAGACTCTTCTAGTTCTGAGGTACACATTTTGGGAAATTTCTCCCAATCCCCTCCTTTGCGAGCTGAGACCCAGAGAGGGGACGGGATGTGTTGAGGTGTGGTGGTCCTGGGTCTCGAACCCCGTCTATCCACCCAGGCTAGGACACTTCCTCCTAAGCCACTGTCATGTAGGTGACTGACAAGGGCAATGGCCTTGTTCTGGAAAACTCTAAATTCATAACATCTGTCCTGCACAGACCCAAAGTCAGAGTCCCAGGAGGTTCTGAAGGCCAGGCCGGAGCAAGGTGAGCCCCCCGTGGATGGACCCTCTCCTCAGACTCAGTCACCCCTGAGGTTGCTCGGGGACAGGTGTAGGGCCTGCGTGGGGGTTCCCTAAGCTATTATTAGAGATGGTCGCTATGGTGACACAGATGTGGGACCACGCTGTCCCTCAGCCACAAGAGAAATAAGAGCCTAGATAGACCAACGTGGGAGACGGGCGTGGAGGAGAATTTTCCTATGATTCTTGTGTGGGAAGCTGTGGGCTTTCCTCCCCAAAACTTAGAAAACCCCTGTGCTGAGAAATCGCCTAAGTAGAGCCCCAGAAATTGCTCATGGAGCCAAAGGTCGTTCGATGCAGGTCACAGGGAAAGGCTCTGCCCCACTGTCCCAGGATAATATGGGCCATGAGGGTCAGCATCAGGAGGCCAGTGGCTGCAGGCTTACAGGCTACAGCTTTAAAGGATGAGCCACAGCGAGGACTTCGTGTGTCCCTCTGCAGTGGGTTCTCCACACGTCAAAGGTCCCGAGAACACTCGCTGGAACCTCCGTCATGTGGGCGGTGAGGACCCAAGGCTCTCTCTACTTACCTGAGAGCCTGGATGGAAGAAGTGTGTGGGGGCCCCGTCCAGGAATATACCGTTGGTGGATCGGGAGAAAGACGCCCCCTTAAGCTCTTTGGAGAGACTTGGGTGGTATATTTCTTCATTCATCTCAGCACTGCAGGCCCAACCAGTGACTACCCACAGCCATCATCCGGAAGTCACCTGTCTGATGAAATGAGTTGAACAGGACTTGATCAGAACGATCATAGCTTTTGGAAGGAAGACAGTGAAATAGGAGAGAACACCACCTTCTCAGATGATACTTCTGCCCCCTCTAATTTCAACCCAAAGGCAGCCTTCCCTCCCAGGCCTACGAGACATGCAGAGCCCTGTCAATCTTGGCCCAATGGCAGCTGCCACTGAGACTAGTCACCATAGGTGTTCATCCCAGGAGGGGCGGGTAACGACCCCGAGCCGGGTAGACTCACCTTGCAAGGCTTAAACATCACAGTGTGTCAGCAGCAAAGGCCCAGAAGGGCAGGTGTCCCAAATGCTCAGAAACCCCAAGAGCTCCAGGTACACCCAGGGGGCTGTAGCTTGGCCTCAGGAACCTTGTCCTGAAAGCCTCAGAGGAAAGTCTGGGCACCAAACTCCATCTTTGGCTTGCTTCCCCCTTTCTGCTGGCTCACCATATCCCCCGTCTTTAGGGGAACAAGAACTACGACACTATGTCACTATGGCGCTGGTACCTTGAATGGGGCGCTATTCCTCTGTGAATAAGCCCGGGCTCCAGGGTGCTGTCTGAACCTAGGTTCACCCTGGTGTATATGACACTTCCTAAACACAGGATCACAAAGCCACATGGGCCTCTGATACAAAGCATTTCTTCTCTCCGTCTCTCCTGGCTGTTCCAATCTTGTTAGCATCTTTGCGTTTCTGTTTCTCTCTTTTCATTCTATTTGCTCTTTGCATGTCTGATGTAGAGTAAACATATTTAATAAGCCACAGCACCCCTCTTCTGACACCCCACCCCACCCCACACTTCTCTCTAGGCCTCAGTTTCCTCACCCGATCTGTAAACAAGGACTTTGGAGGAGACGCTTCCATGCACTGTTTGGCCATCCCTCTTCTCTCCTAGTGCTTACCTTGCCGCTGCCTGGTCTCCCACGCGGGGTTTGGGTGGGAGGGGCAGAGAGGTTTGGTGGCTCCCACAGTTTGACCCCTTTAGATCGTCTTCGAGAAAGAACCGCTGGCCTGCCGAACAGAGAACGAAGGACAAGAAGGAGGTAAGTGAATGCTGGTGGATCCTCTTGGATTGTGTCGTTTGAACGTCACTGTGAGTGGATCAGCTGTCCTCACCTTCCCTGACAATGGGCTGTTGGGGGGAAGTGGATGGCCAAGCCCCGTTCCTGTGCATTTCCACAGCGCCCGGGTGAGGGACCCATCTCCCACCTGCCCCAGAGGAGCAGCTTGCGTTTCAGCAAGCCCCGTGTGAATTTCACGTTGTCCTCCAAATGGCCAGATGGGAAGGGGTTGGCAAGGGTGGGCAAGCAGTGAGATAGCTGGAGTTGGTGATAGGAGGGCCACCGCCGGCAGCAGAGTGTTCTTCCTCCCCCTGGCCTCCGGGAAGAGTGTCCCTCAGCCCCTGGAAATAATGAACTGTCGGGTCCTTTTTATATAAGGAGATGGATGCTCTACTCTCTCTGCCACATGACATGAATACACGCGAGTGTTACCGGAGAGACGATGAGACCTCGGTTCTTGTCTTCTTGAAGGAAAGATTTCAATCAAGAGACAAAGTGCAGAAAAGCAAGCAAGAATGTATTGGCTGCAGCAAAGCACAGTCGGGACAGTGAACAAGGAAGGGCATAGAAGAAGCAGGAGGAGAGCCTGGGCTAGGCTGCTCTGGCTCACTGGGAAGTCAGAGAAAAGGGGCCTTGGAGACAGGTTTAGGGGCTCAGCCTGGAACAAGCTGCTGCTGTCCATCGCTCCCCTGGTTGCAAGTCTCGCAGGGTCCCTTAGAGGGAAGAAGGGGGAAGGGAATGGCACGGGTGTGCTCCCCTGGGGGAGAGTCCTTGCTGGGTCCTTTGTGCTGAGGGTATTTATCTCTCTCTTGCAGGTGGGAACCTTAGGGGAGGTCTCGGGGAGGATCTCAACAGACTAGTCATCAGCTTTCCAGGTGTGTCCTTTCAGGGTCTGGTCTTCACTGATTGGTCGGCACCGGGGCAGGGGGTCATTAGTCAGTGCAGCTGGTCCTGAGGCAGCCGTGGCGTCACTTGTCTGGTTTTGCTGCTTTCCTGGGCCTGGAGCTGAAACACAACTGAGGCCTAAATGTTATCCTTAGGGAGGAAAAGGTCAGGGGGGACAAGTCAGGGGTCCAAATTGCATGACCAGTGATATGCTAGGGGAGGAAAGGTTACCTTGGGGCAAGGTCCCTGTTTTCCCAGTTTTGCCCCTTGCTAGGCAGCCAGGGTTTTTTGTCCTGGTGACCTTCTGGACCTGGCCCATCGTCCTTGCTCTGCTCACGTCTGTCTAGCTGCCTATAACATGAGGATGGATAAAGAGATGTTAATAACATCAGGTCTGTGTGCCTGAGGGGTGAGCTTTTTTCCTGCTGGAGTAAATGAATTGCATTGTAATTATCTTGAGCTCCTCCTCAGGGGGCGGCTACCTGCAGGTCCCCTTGCAGAGCCCGGTTTCCATGTCCACGACGCCACGAAGTCACACTGTCAGCTGTCACCTTGAGGTTCGCAGTGAGTATGCCTGTTCACCTGATGTTTCCAAAAGCAGAAGCAAAAGGTCAGGGTGTGGAAAGGATCGCATCACCTTCCTCTCAGAGCCGTCCTTGAACATCACTCGGCACGGGTGAGAGCGATCGACCACCTAGCACTGGCATTCACGAGGCTTCGAGGAAATGCTGGAAATAGAGCAGCATAAAAGCTAACGAAACGGCGTAGAAACATGTTCTGTGCGGCTGTTCCCCATAGTTTGTGTTATTCTTTTACCAATAAGTAAATGCCAACCGAAACAAAACCATCCAAGGGTGATCTTCCATCTCGCACTCCGTGTCCCCCTCTGCGCTGGGGGGCCGTGGGGAGGTGGACCGCCAGGAAACCCGTGCTCCGGAGGCTCTTCGAAATCACGAAAGCCTGTGGCTCTCAACTGGGTCCAATGTGCCCCCTAGGGGACATTCGGAATGTCATTGCTGCCACTGTGGGGAGGGGGAGGTCGTGTTACCAGCATCTAGTGGGTAGAGGCCAGGGATATTGTTTGACGCCCTCTAATGCATGAGACAGCCCCCAGCAACACAGAATTATTCAGTCCAAAATGTCAGAAGCGCCTTGGTTGAGATGCTGGTATGAGCGGGTAGGAAGCGTGTGTGTGTGTGTGTGTGTGTGTGTGTGTGTGTGTGTTCGGGAGGGTTTAGTTTCGGCTCAGGCCTCCAAACAGGTGTGTAGATAAATAGCCACTGACAAGTTTTCTTCACTCCAAAGGAATTGTCTGTGATGCAGGGCAAATAATTCCATAATGATAAGGGCCAACCTCACGTGATTCGAATTGATGGGTGCAGTGCTGCGAAAGGGGACACACACGAATAGTTAGGGTCGGCTGACATTGGTCCAAAAATGTCAACCAAGGCAGTCTTGTGTGAAACCAAGATTATCCCAAAGAGGCAGTTTGGGTACCACCGAAGCTCCTTGTGAGGTCAGATGGAAGAACCAGGAGAAAGCCACGCAGCTGAGATGACACGGAAGAAGCAGTGGGCAGTGATGCGAAGGGAGTGTGCGCGGGGACAGGGAGCCAGGCTCTGCTGGCTACAGACAGGTCCCCGGGACTCTGGGCAGGTCTGCAATAGCTCTGCACCTCTCCCTCTTATTTGCAAAACAAAGGAGAGGGAAAGGAAATAACTGTTTACTGTGAATCGACTACTTACTAGATTAGATACCTTTGTGATTTTCTTTCACTTAGTCCTCATCGTGACTTGATGAAATAGATATCCCTGTCTCCATATCACCTAGGAGACTCAGAGGTGACTGGGCCTGCCCAGGATCACGTGGTTAGAAAGTCGGGGGCCAGGGTTTCTATTAAATTGTCCCGAGGGCTTCTATTTTCCTCCTTTCCATAGATCGGTTTCCTCAGCCTGTGAAATAGAGGATGCCTGAATTTGTGTGGGGAGATTTACTGATTTAATGTACACAGCCTCAGAAGAACAGTAGACCTTGAATAAATGCTGAGCATTATTTTTATATCATTATTATTATTATTATTTGGACGTTCATGTTCCGCAAACATCCTTTCATAGTGAATTCTAATGGAATTCACTCATTAGATTCCAGTTATGAAGTACATGTGCAACGCTCCTTTGGAATAAAAACTTCCCCTATTTCTCTTTTCTGGCTGAATCGAGAGTCTTGGGACCTGAAATCCTGGCCTGGAGACAGAAATCACGCTTGCCCTCGAGTGCCCCATTTGCCAAGCAGGGGGCTCTCCTGCCCTCTGGCAAGCAGGTGGGAGGAAATGAAGCCATAATAACACCACTGAGCTAAGCACCTTCAAGAGCTCGGGAGTTGCCTCTCCCCTTGGTTATCAGGAGAGAGATTTTTCTCTCTCAAAATACTCTCCAGGGATTCTCAACTATTAGAGTAAATGATCCCCATTAGGGAGGATGAATAATTCAGTGTCAGCGGTAAATTTGGAGGAAATGTTAAGCGTGGGAGATGCTCTGGGACAGTGGTGCTTAGAGGCACATCCCTTGCAACACGCGACTTTAGACTCCTGTCACCCAGGAGCGCCCCACGCTGTCAGTACCCTCCTCCCATCAGCACCTCTCAGGCTGCCTGCAAGCCGGTCCTTAGCATCACACCTCCTGTCAAGCCCCCCGAGGCTCTGGTTAGAATGAAAATGTTACTTGGGGAGCAATACATGCATTAATATATTAGCACATATTAACACCGTGTTAGTTTATCAGATGAGCTGTCCCCCAGAGAGCAGCTTCCTGGGGATTGGGAGCTGTTTTGCATCTGTGTTGGTGTAGACAAGAAGCACCCAGCAAGGTCTCCACGTGGAGCTTGAGAGAGGGGAATTCGGACTTGCTCCTGGCTTGGCAAGAAGCCAGGCCCAGGAAGGGTAGGAACTGGTCCCAGGTCACAGGACTAGGGGGGAGCGGACCTCCACCGAAAGCCAGGAGTTCTAGATCTAAATTCCATGCCGGCAGCTCAGCGGCTTGTTAGTAGGAAGGCAGGGTGTGCAACAGCCGTGGGGAAGCAAAGCGTGGACATCGTGCTTGAGCTCGAAGATCTGGGTTTGACAAGGTTTGGGTTTAAGAGGAGAAGTTACTTGGCCTTCATTTAAAGAGGCAGCGATGAGGTGGAAATGCATGCAGAGTTAAGAGGGTGAGGTGGGGAGGGGAGGGGGCACGGGGTGGGGTGATCCTTTACCCAGAACCTGCTGTGACTTGACTGCCACTTGGAAAGAAGCAATATGCCTTGGGTGTGGGCTCTGGCCCTTCGCAAAGGGGGAGCCCCTTGCCTTTGGCCACATCCTCTCTCTCTCAGGCAGGGGAGGCTGAGACCAGCCTTAGGCCTTTGGGAAGATTTGTCACCTCTTGGACTCTTGCCTGTACCCTATATGACTGTACCTTTTTAGTGTGTAACAATCTAAAAAGCACCTAACTAGCGCTAGGTAATATTCCATGGTACCTAGGTACCACGGTGTCTTTAACCACTTGTCTATTGATGGGCACTTGGGTTGCTTCCGTATCTTGGCTGTTGTAAATAATGCTGCAGTGAACACAGGGGTGTATATATTTTTCCCAATGAGTGTTTTAGGTTTCTTCAGATATATTCCCACAAGAAGAATTGCTGGATGAAGTAGGTCAGACAGAGAAAGACAAATACCCTATGATTTCACCTTTATGTGGAATCTAAAGAACAAAATAAACAAGTGAAACAGAAACAGACTCATAGAGACAGAGAACAGACTGACAGCTGTCAGGGGGATGGGCATGGAGGTGGGTAGAAAAGGGGAAGGGACTGAGAAGTACAGATCGGTAGCTACAAGATATTCACGGGGATGTGAAGCACAGCACAGGGAATATAGTAAAAAATATTGTAATAACTATGTATGGGGCCAGGTGGGTACTGGAAATATCAGGAGGGGGGAGCATTTTGTAAAGTATGTGACTGCCCAGCCACTAGGCTGAACACCCAAAACCATGTAAAATCCCACGAGGGGCCTGACACACAGTAGGTGTGTATGGTTGGTGCTGAATGCTAGGGAAGGACCTGGACTCCAACTGAATACAGTGATTTGGAGACTTCATTCCGCAGTAGGCCCGCCCCTACCGTCCGTAACTCCTGGGGCAGGCGTGCACCTGGAAGTCAGCACGCCCTACGTCTACAGGTGTGACGGTAATAAACCAAGCTTAAAAGCTGTTCAGCAAAGTATATTCTATCATCCTAACTTCACCTTCGTAACAACAAAATAAAAATGTGTACAGCTTTGGCTTTTATATGGCTGGAAGTCTGCAAACTACCAAAGATGACTGAATTTCATTGTTAGGGCATACATCTGAGCATTTTTAAATAGGCCAGTAATATCTGAGTGAGTAATAAAATACAGACAGGCATAACTAATAAATGATTAATACTCATTCCCTCAATGTTTTCCTTGATTTGCTTCAGTTCAAGTACTAACAATGCTGTGGTAAGATTTTCCCCCCAGTTTATTTGGTTTTGTAACAGTAACTCTTTAAAGGTTGAAAATATCATTGTATTCAAAATGTCCACAATTTTCTCAAGCAAGTCAATTTCAATAAGTAATGTCATGAAATATGAAAATATTTTGCATGTGTTTTCAAAGTTATTTTTTTCCAAATTATGCACAATTGTGAAAATTAAAAGGAAAATCTCAAATTATTAATAGTGAACATTAACACAAAATATGTTATTTAAATTTAAAAACTTGTAATTGATCTTTTATCCTTTGAGACGACATGGAGGGACCTGGAGAGTATTATCCTAAGCGAAATAAGCCAAGCAGAGAAAGAAAAATAACACATGATCTCACTTATTTGTGGAATATAATGAACAAAACAAGCTAATGAACAAAATAGACCCAGAGACAGAGAAGTAGGGTGCAGACTGACAGACCTCAGAAGAGGGGGTCGGGAGGGAAGAGACAAACCACAGAACTTTTATGCATGTATGCATAACCAATGGACAAGATAACAGTGCTGGGGAGGGGGGATCTGGAGGAGGGTGTCGATGGGGCAAAAAGGAGAAACATCTGTAACAAAAAAAAATTAATAAAAAATTAGAAAAATGTAATTGAATTCCAATTGAGAATTTTATGACCTCTTCTTAAGTAAATTTACGTTAATTGAACTATTTACAACGCTAGCATTCAATCACCTAGCTGACATGTGACGAAGCAGCAGCACACAACGGGAATCGAAGAGTAATGTGAGCTGTTTAATACTGCAGAGTATTTCTCAGCCACCAAGGTGCAAATAGTAAACTACAAGATTCCTAAGTATCTCTGGAACTCTGAGTTGGAAAACAAATAGACGTGAGAAAACGGACGCACTCTGGGGAAAGAATGCTTTGCTGTGCGGGGTCTGTTGCTTTCATACTACCTGAGATTTGACAAGTTAATTAATTTGCTTTTCCTTTTACCTAAGCGCTTCGGCTGCTAAAACCTTGCACTCTCTGTGAAGCAGCGTCCGTCTCCAACACCGGCCGCAGACAACCACACACACTCACAGCTTTGGGACATAATTGCCTTTTTAGAGCAAAGAGGGCAAGAGAGGTAGAGAAATGTTTCTTTGGCCTGAGCAGCATTAATCAGGAGAGTGATGTTTACGATTTAGAATCACACCATGCCAGGTCTGGGTGCTGGATTCTGAGTGTCAAAGTAACCATGCATTTCTAATCTTGAGTGTGTTTATGACGTACAGAATTCGGGGGCAGTCATTTTCCTGAGCATCGCTCCTCTCACTTGAGAAACGGGAACATTACCTCCTGATCTACTCATTTCATAGTGCTCTTGAGAAAAGTAAGACAGTGTGTTTCCATGCCCTTTATAGAATATATTTATAATTTTGGTAAAAGCTTGCATTGAAGGAGCATAAACCTTTACAAAAGAAGAGTTATTATTTGCCTGGATTTTTTTTTGTTTTTGGTGTGTATGTATGAAAAAAGGAATCAGAGTGAAGTAAGGAGACATATTATCACCACATATTGTGTTAATTAGCTAGCAATTTCTATTAAGACAGGCCTTCAGTCATAGGATTTTAGGAAGGTTTTATTCTTTGCCTGACTGATATCTTAAAGCCAATTAAGAATTCTAATGTCTGTGCAAACTGAAATGGAGGTGACGTTTATCCCACAAAGCCAAGTCATATAGATGGCTGGCTATTCGTTTGCACATGATGGCGAACTTATCAGTTCCATCTTTCAATGGGACAGACCTTTTATTGAAATCTCGCCTTGTCTTTTCTTTATCTTGCTCATTTTTTTTCTAATGATACTTTCCAGGTTTTGAGAACATATTTAGTGCTTGGCCCTAGGCTACATTTTTACATGTAGTATCTCATTAAGTCTTCATAATAACCAGGTTCTATTATTAGGCCCCCCATTCTAAAATAAGAAAAAAGACTAAACGATTTTCTTAGGATTTGCAAAAAGACTGCAACCAGGTGAGTCTAATTTCAAAGCTCAGATTCTAAATGATTACAGGGTACTGTCCGCTATGGAGATTGTTGAAGATGCCAGTTACCTAGGTTCCAGGCTGGACTCGCCTGCTGTTGACTTCTCTGTTGGGATCAGTGATATCGTCTTGATAGCTCTGGGGTCCGGAGCCCTTTAGAGAAATTGACCCAGAAGTCCGAGTGGGGAGCATCCTGGCCTGGCTTTCAGGCTGCTAGCTGGGCTGGGAAATGCAGAGTGAGTGCTGATTCTGAGGGCTGTGGCTTGGGACTCTGCATAGCTCTGACGTCAATCAATGAAAACATCAGCATGTTGTCTTGGGCACAGCTGTGTAGTCAAAGCCACACAGTCTAGATGGATTTCAGCTCATTCATTCTGCGGAGATTTGCAGCTGGAATGGGATGGAACAGAACTGCCCGCCATGGTGCATGCAGACCAGCCTCCGTCACGTTCCCTGGCCGCCCCTGAGACACAGGCTCTGCTTTTTAGAGGCACGGAGTGGTGGCACCCAAAGAGCTTAGCTGTTCAACATTTGCAGACAGTCACGGTAATCCATCCGCTGTCAATATGCCGCGCACACACTAGGGGGGCGGGTTGTGACAGTGTTGCCGACGCACCATTGATTCATGGTCCAGGCTGTTTATCTGTGACAGGAAAACATCAGTTGATATTGACAAATCATCTGAAAATACTCACCTACTTGCACTCTATCAAGTTGAGTGAAATATACAGTGAACTGACTGCTGGGAACCAAAATGGATGCACAGGAAGAGAGTATCCATAAGGCATTCGCTATTCTCTGTAAATACACAGCCCAGGTTTATTGATGATAAAGCAATAGTTTTCTCTATGTAAGGCCGAAGACTGAAAATCAGTTATGTTAGTAATAGGAAAGAGCAATGATCGAGTTGGGAGTGGGGATTATGTAAATCTTTCCTGCTTATTGACTTTGAAAAATGAGTGTGAGAAGCTGCCAGTTCAATGCTAGGAGGGTGAAATATTCTAACATATTAAGGAGATGAGAGTGTGCCCTTATTTTCAAAGAGCCACGCTCAAGGTGGAGGGGTTTCACAGAAACTCAGTATTGTGTAAGCACATTATAGGCCTTCCTCACCATTTCTTGTTGAGGGTGGAAATCCACAAAGATGTTTACATTGTGGCACATTCTGTCAAGCCAGAGTGTTCCGTATCGGTTACTTGGAAAAAAGATGGCCACTCGTCTATACATGCTGTCTCAGAACATGTCTCACTCATTCAGCCAAGAGTTATTGAGCACCTACTGTGTGCCATGCAGTGTGGGAGGGGTAGAGATGAGAGCAGGAGACAAGTCCTTGCCTTCATGAAGCTTATGCTTTAGTTTGGGAGGAAGATAAGAGAAGTTATTATAAAATAAAGTAAGTTAATATGAAAAGAACTTCAAGCTGTAAGAAGTAACAAGCCAGAAACAAAGGTAGTTGGAAATGGATTTCTACTCCATTTCAGCAAGCAAGTCCTGATTGGTCACAGTGAGCTGTGTTGGGCATATCTGAGTGTTCCCCAAATCCTCCTGGGCCCATACACCCAAGGTTAAGTAGAGGCAGGGAAGAGAGATTGTGTTTATTTATTTGGTAACTACTATGAGCAAGCCCTGTACTAGGCATTCATGTACAATTAGGCTTTTGAGTAGCAGCTTCATGGGAAGAGTTCAGGATTTAAAGTTGTATTACCTTGAGTTTTAAAGCTACCATATCATCCAATGTGACTCTGGGAAAATCACTTCAACTCTCTGAGCCTCAGTTTTCTCATTCGTAAAGTGGAGACAATACCTTGCTGGATCATAGTAAGAATTAAATAAGGTAATATACTTAAAATAGGTGGCAGAGGTAATCAACAAATTCACTGAACTCTCATAATCTTCTGAGACGGGTACTAAGTACCACCATGTTAAGTCTGAAGCTATCAAAGACTATGCAACTTACTTTAAGTGCTGAGTGTTTTCAAACGTTTGAATGAATGGGGCTTTAGATCCTCATTTGACTGATTAGATCTTTACTTGTTTCATTATATTTAATGCTAGGTCATAGCACTTCAATACCTTGTTCCTACTACCATCACTATCACCTCTGCCATGGTGTCCACCATGACTACCTCCACCACCACCATCACCACCACCACCACCACCACCACCACCACCATCACCATCACCACCACCACCATCACCACCACCACCACCACCACCACCACCACTTCCATAAGCATCTTACCTTTGTTGAGCCCTTACAATGTGCCAGGAACTGTGCTAAGCCATAGAATATATCATCTCATCTAATTCTCACAACAACCCCATGTGATAATATGATAACCTCTCATTTCATAGATGATAAAATGGAGGCATGCTCTAGATTAAGAAATGAATTCAACTTCAAGCAGGTAATAAGGAGTAGAATTGGATCCAAGCCCAGATAGTGAACTCTGGAAACTCTCCGATAAACTGTATACATAGTGCACAACCCTTTCTAAGGCATTCTGTAGTTCTCATTGCATGGTTAAGGAAGCCACAGGAACCACAGCCAGTCTGGTTAGTGTGGTCATCACTAGCCTGGAATCAGCTGGTCTACCTGGCTGCCTCCCTGGCAGCATCCCAAGCTGCCCTTTTCCTTCTGGGAGTAGCTTAGGTCCACGGAGAATCTCTGGCTCAACAAATGCTAATTGTTAGTGTTATGATAAGAAAATGGCAGAATGAAGATCTGTCAGTAGGACAAAGACTTGGAAGTAGTATGTTCTATTAAAACACTATCTCATGAGTTACTAATGAAAGTTAAGAAACTGGTATTTCCTTCTTTGATTGGGTTCCCTGTTAAGAATTGATTGAATTCACACATCTGCCAATTTACTGAAAATAGCTCGAAGTGTATCATTAAATGAATTTCCACAGAGTCCAATTTCAATCTGCTCTATCTCTTTGTTTATAGGTACTATTTTCTGGGATACTACAGGGAACACTTTCTCTCCAGTAGGCTTAATAGAAGTAGAAAGATATTTTACTGAGCTTATAGGAATCCTTTTTTCCTAGCTTGTCTAAAAGTCCATAGTTCAGTTGCCTATTGTTTTTTGATTATTTTTTGTATGATGTTAGTGGTATAGCCGTATGTCTTGTGAATCATTTTATTTTTTCAGATGAAGTGAAGACATCATAACTTGTCTAAAACCTTACATACAGTAAGTGGTGGTGTAAGGATTTGAATCCAGTCTTTCAGACACCAAAGTTACCCCCCACCCCCTTATGGTATTCTGACTTCCTATGACCCAAACAAGGAACTCAGGTATTGTTAATGTTCTATTTAATTTATATGGTGAAATGTAGTTTTTGAACCTTAAATGTCTCCCTGCCTTGCGAATGTTGCAAACTCTTTATTTAAAATCCCATTCATTTCATTTATCAAATATTTATCAAATCTTTACCATATATGTCTGAGGAAACGAATAAGACATCAGAGTTGCAGTCAAGAATCTTCAAGTTCACTGACCTGTCTTGTTACAAATTTTACATGTCAAAGCTTGCCATCGTTATATATATATTTTTATTCTCATCCGAGGATATTTTTCTGTTTGTCATCAGATAGGGAAGGAGAGAGAGACACATTGACTGGTTGCCTCCCACACGACCCAGCCAGGGCCAGGGATGAACCATAACTGAGGTACGTGCCCTTGACTGGAATTGAACCCATGACTCATTGGTCCACAGGCCGACGCTCTAACCGCTGAGCCAAACCATCCAGGGCCCATCATTATATTTTTAAAGAATGCTGCAATGTTTATTCTGTGCTTTCCCTGTCATTGTTGACATGTGACTAATAACTTCTTCTATGTTATACTTTTGCAAGTCCCAGATCAGATATTTAGATGATAGAATCTCTTGCTTCACCACATTGAAGTTAAATGATCTTTATCCTATCCACATTTTATTTTATAAAGTTCTATCCTAAATCTTCATGAAAATTTTATTTGTCTGAGAAAATATTTACATAGTTATTAGCCTATAATCTAGTGTAATGGTTGTCATGGTTTCAGCTAGTCTAAATGGAATGGTTAGCTAAAGTGGACCGCATCAGACAATTAAGGAAGGGGGTTTTGAAAAGCAGAGAAAACATGACATTGTTCACAGAGATAATTCCTTAATATGCTTATTTTTGCAGCGATCATGTGTTCAACCTTGTGTGTAAATATTCTCTTTTAGGGATGTCTTAAGCGAAAGAGGTAATTTTTCCTCTGTAGCTTTGAATGTCAGAATCACCAACAGGACACAGAGTATTCATTGAAGCTGACAACAGCTTGCAAATTTTAGTTTTCAAATAATGCATTTTATCTGATGCTCAAATCTTTGAGAACCCAAACGAACGAGAGCATTTCTAGATACACGGGAGAAGTATGGCAAGAGTGTGGAATTTGTAGTCTGAGAAGCTGGATCTGAGACAAATGTCTGTTGCTGAGCTGTGGTGACAGATACCAGGTGAATGTCTCTGAGCTCCCGTTTGTTTCCTCACCTACAAAGTAAAAAAACAGCAATAATAATAACAGTGGCAATGCCTGTCTTCTTAGATGGCTACATGCTTGTTGGAGGGATGCTATGGAAACATATTCTTACAGCTATTTTGTTAAGTGGAATATATCTGAATTTTTCAGAATCATCAACCACTCAGATTGCATTTTCCAGTACCTCGCTTAGTGCATAGCAAACGACTGGCACCTCGTAAATAATAGCTGATGATATGATTCAGAACGTAAAAGTTTCACTGGTAGACTTTAAAGGTCTCTCTTAAGTCTGGAATACCACACTTTACATTAAGCCTTCTTGCCCAGGTCCCCCAGATTGGCTTTATGTTGTGGATGCAAGAATTCCAGCCCACCAGTTGTCTTTCCAAATTATTCTGACTATGTATACCTGGCCAGACACACTCAACAAAGAAGGCAGTCCCTAGGAAGATGAGTGAGGGTCCAACCACTTCTCAAATCAAAATATTTCCAGCTATAAACAACTGGACTCTATCTTGTACCATATTCCCAATGCTTTCTGGTATTTTTTTATATTTCCTCTAATAACACCTATGATTGACTAAAGAGCTAATATCATTTGCTATCTCTGTCTTTAAAAAAAATAATAATGGTTTTGGCTTTGATATTTTTAGGGATAAAGAAAATTAGCAAAAATGTGCGCTTAAAACACAGTTGCCAGGCGAGGTGTGTTCCTAGAACACAGGAGACTTGACTCAAGGACCATTCTTTATGATTCAGACCCAGGAAAGAGGAGGAGGCAATGGGTATAAGAAATGCAATGTCGTCTGAAAAACTGGCTTTGACAAGCAGAGGAGTGGCTGTGAAGGGGAGAGAATGTAGGCCTTGTGCAAATGACAAGCAAATCTTCTTCCACTGCCTTTGCCTTCCAGCCCCATCAGGCTCTGGCGCTCGCAGGGCCTTCTGCCGTGCACAGTGGCATTCTCTATGCATAAGAGCATTTGGCATCGAAACTGCAGGCATGAGACCTTCGTGAACGCTTTGGGGTAAGAGAAACTTGATTTATACCAGTGGAATCATATATGCGTGCTCCTCTATGGGCACAGCATTTCCATTTATATCGCTTCGGGAAGGTTTAATCTTCAGATGCAGTTCACCCATGGCATCTCGCTTGCACATTTTATATCCTTATTTACCAATATATTGCTCTTACCCTTTGGTTTATAAGAAGCATTAGGAAGCTTTGTGTACAACCAGATATTCATGGGAGAAAACCGCTATAAATACTTTCTATTTTTTTTTCTTCTTAATAAAATAAAGAAGAATTCTAATGAATCCTAATATTGCCTTAAATAGTGGCATGTCCCTAACAGTGGTGTTTGTGGGGCCCAACCATGGGGCTCCACAGAAAAAGCCTCGCTCCGCCACTTGCTGAGTCAGTCACTGCTTAATGAGGGACACAGCGCCGCCATAAGTATTAGGGAGTAGGAAGCATTCCTTAGCCAATGGTGGCACAATATGGGAACAAAAGCTCCCCCCCCAAAAAAAAAAAATCCGAGAAAACTCACTGGCACAGGTGAACTAGTGTGGGGCAGGCGGGTGGGTTGCAGCCTGCACGGAGCTGGGCAGGTCCAGCTGCTGGGGAGGACTGTGAGGGCGCGGGAGCAGAAGTCTGGGAAAGATTGCTGCCTCTTTGTGGGTGTTGCTTCTGTGGGATTTCAGTGAAGCGTTGGGTGGTATTCCTGGAGTTGATGTTGGACCCCAGTCAGAAGGAGGATTTGGACTCAGGTTGGAGAGAAGTAAGGACAGACAGGAACCCTCTGCGTGTCTCTCTAAACAACAGGACCTCTAAAGTAAAATGGCTGCTGGCATTTGTTGCCAAAATTATAGCTAATTTTCTTAGGACAACCCTAACTGGGACTCCTACAAGTAAGGGGAATTGTGGGAAATGTAGTTCCAGCGTAGCTTAGTTGACACAGGACAAAACTAATATTCTGTGTGTCTGTAGATAAATTCCTTAGACTGTCTGAGCATTGTTTTTTCATCTGTATAGGAAACACAATTGTATTTACTCTGCAGCATTATTTTAAAACTAAATGATATGCTTTATCTAAAACATTTTTCCTGACACATGCTAAGAGCTCAAAAAATGAGTTATTTTTATTTTTACATATATATTCTTTTGTCAGGCCCTCCCAGGACTGTTCCATCAATGTATGTTTACCTTTACCATTGAGTTTTTTTGAAGTGGTGTCAGCTTTTATTAAGCAAACATTCCGGGATAGGATGTTCTATTCTCTAAGGTTGCTCCAGAGAGGGTTGACCCTGAGTTCAGAAGATGATTAGACACATAGAAAGGATAATTCCCTACTCTCCACAATTGTGGTTCCTAGAGGATGAGACTTTTCCACTCACCAGCAGCTGTAGCCACCTGGGAAGAACCACATTCAGATTTCTGAGCTATGTCGGTGCTTGTACAAAAGTGTGATTGAATAGCACCGTCTGCTCAATGCATCACAATGTCATGGTCACGCCATGCAAGAAGACTGCTTTCTTGCTCTTCTGAGTATGTTCTTGCTGCTAATGACTTATCTTCCCTACTGTGCCCAGTCTGAGGAGGGTGTTGGCTCACTGCTGTTTGCAGCTGCTCCTAATTTTGCTGGTTTGGCTAGACCAGGATGGCCAGCTCACCATGGCTGGATTAAACGTAAATGTATTTCAGATGCTCTTGCTTCTACAGGTGGGCTTTACTCTCACTGCAGATAGAGCCTCCATAACGATAAACCTAATACTACCACCAGTGTTCTAGGTTAGAACACTGGGGCAGTCAGTGACCTTCAGTTTCTTGGCCCTCCTAAGGCAATGGTTCTTTCCGTTGTCCTATCCAGGCCAGACTGTAGCAGTAGACATCTGAAAGGGCAGCGAACTTTTATTGGTCAAAATGAGTTTCAGGTTGTAGACACTGAGAAACTGGGATCTAGGGGCCCAAGAGCAGTAATGGAGTAAAGGTATGAAGGGGTCAGGGGCTAGAGCTCAGACCCAGTGTCTTTGATTTGCCAAGAAAGATGCAGTGTGTAGTTGTACCATGAGTCACAAAGGCTAGAATCATCTCTCTCTCTCTCTCTCTCTCTCTTTTTTTTTTACATTAATTCCATTCCTAGTTTTCAATTGTCTTCGGAATTTTCATACTTATGTGAATTCCCTGTATGCATGTATTAAAATGTGATTTTCTCCTGTTAATCTGTCTCTGTTAATTTTAGATTGTTAGCCCAGCTAGAAAAACTTAGAAGGTGGGAGGGAAAGTATAAATTTTTTTAGCCCCCACAGGAATGCAGTTTGGGACTTACACCATCATCCCCGATTCTCAGGCCTTTGGATTCAGCCTGAATTACATGCACCACTGGCTAGTTTTCAGATAGCAGACTGTGTGGTTTCTCGGCCTCCATAAGTGCATGAGCCAATCCCTATCATAAATCTCCTCTCCTCTCCTCTCCCCTCCCCTCCTCTCCTCTCCTCTCCCCTCCCCTCCCTTCCCTTCTCTCTCTCTCTCTCTCTCTCTCTCTCTCTCTCTCTCTCTATATATATATATATATATATATATATATATATATATATACACACATATATACATTATGTATGTATGTGTGTGTGTGTGTGTGTGTGTGATCCTATTGGTTCTGTTTCTCTGGAGAAACCTAATACACTTTGCATTTGTTCAATTCTTATATATGAATTACACTATATATTTTAGGCTGGCTTATATGTTTTCAAATAAGGTCTAATTCTTTTATCTTTATTGAGATCTACTCCAATGTGAAGACTATAGCTCTGTAGGCCAACTGTACTGCAATCTACTGTAATATAGGATTGACAGCTCTATATGCCACCTGTATTCTAACCCATCTCATTGTAGGTCTACAGCTTCATAGGTCAACTGCATTGTAATCTTCTGTAGTGGAAGGACCAGATCCTCATTCTGCGCCCTGTATTTAGTGTACTCCAGTGCAACAAATACATGCCTATTATATGGACACATTTAGGCTGGAGCCTAATATTGTTAATGAAATTGTTACTATCACTTGGCCAAGGGAGAATGTTATAAGTAAAAGGTTCAAAATCTGAATGTAGACTTGCAGAAAGTAACACTATAATGACAGCAATACAAAAAAAAAAAAATGCAGCTGATAATTAGACTTATTTTTCTTTATCTAGAAGAATCTGTTTTTTCACTAGATCTGTGTTAATAGGCTTAAAGTAGTATCTGTGATTACTTACAACCAGCCCTGCATTTAATCTGAAACTTTTGTTTTCACTTGTTTGATTATATGCATAGAACTAGTAAAGATGTTAAAGTGAAGGTAGATGTGTTTACCTGACACCCAACATGTGGATGAAAAGTAAAAAGGCTCTATCAATCAATTAGATTGTTCTGGAAACAGATGTACACACAATGCCAAGTAGTTGAACATTTGGAAACATCTGGCTAATTGACAGAATCTTCTTTTAAACATTTAGATGTTTGATATCCCGTTGATTTGATGAACAGAGAAGCCACTCACAAGATTTGGGGCTTGGAAAATCATGCTCACTTAAGAGAAACAAGTCTGTGAATCAATATCATCTATATAGAAACTTAAAAGTTTTGGAATCGAAAAAGAATTCGTTTTGGGCAAAATCAGATTTTACATTCTTTAAAGTATTTCCAGGAAAATAAAAGATTCACCTTATAAAAACCTAACCTAAGATAACATAGGAGACAACCTAGATCACCTTGGGTATGGCAATAACTTCAGATACAACACCAAAGAAGCTGAAAGAAGTAATTGATAAGCTGAAAGAAGTAATCAATAGGCTGACTTCACTAAAATTAAAACTTCAGCTCTTTGAAAGACAAGCTCAAGAGAATGAGAAGATAAGCCACAAACTGGAAGAAAATGTTTGAAAAAGGCATATCTGATAAGGGACTATTGTCCAAAATATATGTCAAACTCTTAAAACTCATCAATAAGAAAACAAACAAAAACCTGCTTAAAAAATGGGCAAGCTCTGGCTGGTGTGGCTCAGTTGGTTGGGTGACATCCTGTGCTCCAAAGGATTGTTTGTTCGATTCTGGGTCAGTGGGTCATTGCACATGCTCCAATTGCGGCCCGATCCTGGGTAGGGGGTGTGCAGGAAGCAGCAGATCACGTGGATGTTTCTCTCTCTCTCTCTCTCTCTCTCTCTCTCTCTCTCTCTCCTTTCCTCTCTCTCTCTCTCTCCCCCTTCCTCTCTTTCTATAAGTCAATAAAGAAAATCTTAATAAAAAATGGACAAAAGACCTGAACAGACACCTCACCAAAGAAAATATACAGATGGCAAATGAACACATAAAACGTCATTCAACATCATATGCCATTAGATAATTACAAATTAAAACAACACTCTTTGAATGGCCTATGTACCTCTTAGAATGGCCCAAATCTAGAACACAGACAATATTACATGCTGGTGAGAAAATAAAAACTGAAAAAAAAAAGAAAAGAAAAAACTAACCTTAGAAACTTTCTTCTCTACTCCAGGATTATCACTAGTTAAGGAGTGAAAATATTGCTAGTGAACTTTTCACAAAGTAGATAACTGGCTATGTAATCATTACATCACCCCCAAATAACAAACTACAAAACTAATGTGCCTTTGCTTCCAAACTCTTCCTTCTCCTCCGCTGTTAGGAAACAGTGCTGTTCTTTCAAGCACCACAGCTCCAAGTATCTACATCATTTTAAATTTCTTCTTCTTCTTTGCCTTTAGATTCCAATCAGTGAGTGTTTTCTCTCGAGTCAACTTAGAAGTAATTTCCTGATTTCATTTTGCCTACATATTTATATATACCTCTATCAAACAATAAAATAGATTCCTATCAACATAGGCATCATAATAACAAATTAGGTAATGTTTATGGAGAAATTACTGTGGGCCAGCAGTGTGTTACATACTTTTTTTTTTTTTTTATCCTCACCTGAGGACATTTTTCCATTTTAGTTCAGATAGAGTGGGAGGGAGGGAGAGAGAGAGAGAAACATTGATGTGAAAAGGACACATCGAGTGGCTGCCTCCTGCATGACCCCAACCAGAGCCGGGGACAAATCACAACCAAGGTACAGATCCTTGACTGGAATCAAACCCGTGACTCATTGGTCCACGGGCTGATGCTCTAACCGCTGAGCCAAACCAGCCAGGGCTGTTACATACTTTACTTAAATTTTCTCATGCAATCTCTGTTGCACTAGCTGATCAGTGATTGAAACGTGCCCAGCTAGCTCCAGAGCCTCAAGCTTTACACTTACCGTACGTAAAAAGTGTTCTATGTTGGTGCTGTTGTTTAATAAACTTGTGACATTATACCTATTTTGCAACATCCTTCTTTTAACTTAAGGGCAGATTGGAGACACCTGTTCTTATAGAGGACAGGCTCTTTTTAATAGCTATGTAGTATTCTGTTGCATGGAAGAATATTTAGTTAGATTATTTATAGATATTTAAGTGATTTACATTTTTTATCTCTATTATAAAAAATGCTGGGGGTGGTGGATGAAAAACGTGAAGGGATTGAGAAGTACGAATTGGTAGTTACAGAACAGTCACGGGAGATGTGAAGTACAGTATAGGGAATATAGTCAATAATGTAATAACTATGTATGGTGTCAGATGGGTACTAGATTTATCAGAGTGATCACTTAGTAAATTATATAATGTCCAATGAAACTAATATATTGTATGTCGACTATAATTTAAAAAATCATTTAAAGTAAAAAATGCAATAAATATTTATGTACACTCGAGTTTGTGTTTCTGTTGGATACGTTCCTATGAAGTAAAATTGCAATAAGTTCTTAACTTATTTTCCCACTGCTACTTTCTGCCTCTCAAATTCCTCTTTCTCATTCCTTCCAGATGTATCACCATGGAGCATGGTTTCGATCCCACTGCTTTCTTGCTCTGGGCTCCTCTGGACGTTTGGATAAGGTCTAAACACCTCGCCTCTTACGGCTTTCAACAATTCAGATACTTTCAACCCAATTCACGTTGCTCAGTTTTCCTTTACCCACTCATTTCTCCAGTATTAACACTTACCAGGACTGCCTTAGCCTGGAATCTGTCCCCTCCACCTTTTCAAAGGCGGTTCCCAGTTACCTTCAACATCTAGCTCAATCACTACTTCTTTCGCAAATTGTCCCCAGCTCGAAATGCGTGGTTCCAGTTTCCCACGCGTTGGATCCATGTGTCTGCACAGCTCCCAGGTCCTGCTTTGTACCAGCACTGATCTCATACATGCTTCACCATTCTCTGGAAATCCTGAAAGAGAAAGAAAAGGAGGGGAAAGAAAATCCTCGTGGGCATGTTCTGTGTCTAGTACTTCTTATATTCCCCGTGACATCTAGCATTGGCTTGAAAATCAAGTCGTTATTTTATAAATTAATTTGCATTTAAATATGAAAACCATTTCACTGTTTCCCTGAGCTTCTTTCTCTACATAGATGGAACCATTGAACATGATCATTTGAGCCGCTGACCTTTCTATGAATGAAACATTCATCTACCTTTAAAGGTGGTCTTATTACCACTTTTTGGTGATTTACTGAAAACTTCTAAAAACTGATGTATTTTGGCTGATGATATCGCATGTGCCTGTCACACAGGTTTTATAGAAAATGGCCCTGTTTATAATTCCTCATCTTAGGCAGTTGCAGCCACGCCTCTCTTCCTATGTCCCAGAAGACTGGACTGGAGATGAACCCTTGATCTACAGACAAGCAATCTTGATGCTTGCCAGTAAACTATGGTCTGGAATAAGAATAAGCCAATCAGATGCTCCTTCAGAGGCTGAGATGTTATTTGTATGGCAGAAAGGTATTGTGGGAGTGCGTCAGGGCCCGGAGTGGTAAGAATGCATAAAAGATGTACGGTGGAGTCATGTATTGGAGGCTGGTCCCTAAAGCCAGCTGGTGTTACAGGCAGTCAACTCTACCCTTGAAAATCTCCTGCAAAGGTACCACTTGGGGAACCAGCATACTGTTTCTTGGTAAGCTCAACATATCATGATTTTTCTATAGCTTTGGAGCTTTGAAACAGATGACTGTTTCTTCAGTAGAGCATCAGATGAAGCAGTTGGCTTGCATTTAGGAGCTGTTTCCCTGAAAATATGTATCTTTAAATACTAGAACTGTACTTGGTGCGGTGAATTGATCACAATATGGGAGGCACCTGGAAACTGAAACTGACCGAGAAAACAGTAGTTTCAAGACACCCATCCTCTGCTCACTTCTGTGAGGATGTGTGAAGCACTGAGAGATGAATATGCATAAGATAGACCCACGCATAACTGGGCTCCTGGATAGAGAACAGGAGAAAATCCAGCAGAGGCAGAAAGTGGAGGAGTCATGCAGAGAGAAGAAGGAGTACCATGAGATAGAGGCTGTGAAGCCCCTGAGGGGAGAGGGGACAGCAGGCAGACCCTCAAACTGGCTTGGATTTGGAACAGTGCTCTCTCCTTCTCCAGTCCATGTCTGTCCTTAGAGTAACCTCCCTTTCTTGAGACAACCTGATTGGGTCTCTCTGCTCATTACGACGGAAATTATCCAGAGGAGTTGGCACAATGGTGAAGACACTGCTTCTTGACTTCTTCTCAAGTTTGTCTTGTATCCACGCAAAGGCTTCTGGGTGGTAAGCAGAAGAACATTAATGAAAAATGTTCTCTACAGTACACCTTTCAGAGAAATTACATAGTGTCATTTCTAGAGTTTCTATGCTAGCACAGAGACCAGAAGGCAACACAAAGAGAAAACAGACAAGTAGTGTTTGGGCAAAGTATTGTCATCTGCCAGTTTTCGTTGTTGTTTTACATAGCATATCTAGTGTGTTTTGTAGGCACCCAAAGTTACTTTAAAGTAGTTCAGATCAATTTCAGTATTTTCAACCATAGATAAATTATATTTTGTGCCCCTCAGTGCAGTACCAGCAAAACAACTTTCACTGAGAAATAAAATGCTTTTATTATTATTTTTGCCATGGAAAGCACATGTATAATTTCCAGTTGTGAGATGACAGTCACCTTTGAATAAGTCCTGGTCCCTCCTCTTTGTGAGAAGCCCCTCCAGTGAACTATCTGGGATCTAATCAGCGAATAGTAGTGGAAAACTAGCTTAGAAAAATAGCCCCCTCTAACACATGTGCTCTTCAGACAGACTGTGCTGCAAGGGAACATCAGACCTCAGAAGAGAAAACAGCAAAGCTGCCAGGAAAAGGATGGCAAATCTGACTGCCTTTTGCAACATCTGCTGAAAGTCGACAGACTGCCTGGTGGTGTGCTGCCTGGCTTACACGGACCGACTCAGTGCCAGCCCCTGACCACAGGGAATGGGTTTCCAGGTCTACTGGGCTGGCGCCGAGAAGAACACAGACGATTCTCGGAGTAGGAGAAAGCAAATGGTTTTGGATGCGCTTGGCCATGAAAAAAGATCTGGGCGGTAAACTTATCTTTCTTCCCCCCCCTTAGAGAACATTGGTGCTGAAACTGTTGTTTTCATTTGCCAAAAGCTTGGCTGGGGACATACGACACTCACATTTCTGCGGAGAGCTCCAACCCGCACGTGCTGCTTTATTTTCAAGGAATATTTTTGAAAAAGGAGCCTACTCTCTGAGGCACTTGACAGTAGAAACATGTCGTCAACCATAATAGCCTCTTTTGTTGCAATATCTCTTTTCTCCAAACCAATAACTTCTGTTTCCCATGAATGCACTTGTCCCCTCTTGCCTGAAATGAAAGCCGACCCATCGTTCCTCTCCACGGATCAGTCATCACGCTGGCTTATCTGCATTCAGACAGATTCCATTGATGATTCTGGCAAGGCTATTGTTGTTTATGAAAGCAGAATCCACAAGTGTCTCTAGAATATTCACAGGTGGGGTTTGACCAATGAACGAGGAAGCCAGACTCTATCAAAGGGTAATTTGAATTTACGCACATAATTTCTAATAAGAAAACTAGGCAGAAGGCAGAGAAACAGGCAATATGATGAAATATCCATGGACATATGACAACAGTAAAATCTCATGATGTGCTCGCCCTGTGCAGGTTTTCTCATTAGTCCTCAAGAATTGCCTGTAAGGAAGGAATTAATATGATCATTTTCCTGGCTCAGAGATATTGGGTAATCGGGCTAAAATTAATTTACTGGTAAGTATAAAAGTTTACGTGACTCCAAGTTTCAAGATTTTCCAATGTATTCTATTGTCTCCATAGAGAGTTATAATTTGTTCATTCAATAAAGGGTGATTGCCCTCCCATTCTGTGCAAGTGATTTGCCCAACACTGGAACACAGCAGTGAAAAAGGAGAGAAAACTCTGTTCTCATGGAGTTTAGGGTCTGTCACCCCAGTAAGAGAAGACCCGAGAGGGAATCTAATCTAATCCAATCTAACCTGGGAGGGGAACGGAGCATACAAGGTTTCTCCTAAAGTTTGAAGGCACATTGACCAAGTGGTGAGAGCATAGGCTCTGAACTGGGTTTGAATTGGGTCCTGCTTTTTCCTGGTGGTGTTTTCTCCCCTGTAAAACAAGGTTCATAATTATAGTACCTCCTTCACAGGGACTTTTTTTTTAAGACTGAAGGAGATAATGCACATAGACTACTTAATACAGTGCCTTGCACAGAGCAAAAACTCAATAAAAGATTGCCGTGACTGCTTGTGGTGATGATGATGACCACAACAATAAAGAGGGCGACCTTTTAACTCAGAGAGGAGAAGACCTGAGGCGGAATAGACAATGCTTAATTTTAGAACCCAGGGCTCTTTCATAAGGGAAGTGTACCTGGTCTCAAAAGAGATTTTAAAAAATAAGTTAAAGTAGATTGCCAGTTAGCCTGAAGAGTTTCCAAGGCTGGAGACTGCTATTGCCTGAGCCCCTTTCCTTGGCAGCATCTCGGCACATCCTTGGCCAAGGATGTGCCTTCAGGAGAGGCACAGGGATGATGCAGAGATCCAGCCCTGGTTTGTGGAGCAGCAGGGATCAAGAACTGACATCCACCTTGTAAGAGGGAGCTTTTCTCCCACCCTTTCACGGCTTCTTCTTCCCCTCAAAGGAGCTAACTCACACTTGTGGGAGGACCTGATAGCCTATCAGTGGGATGCTAGATGAGAAAGAAGACTGTGAAATTAGTGCTGGAGTTTGAGTTGTGGTCTAGAGAAGGTTTAGGGATTTTGGTTCAATGGATGGACAGCAGTCTGGGCGTTCAGATTGTCTTGTTAAGTAATCCTGTTCACATTTACACAAGTTGTTTATGAATTCCCAAACACCCAAAGCCTGGATTGGTTTAACATTCTCCGCTGGCATAACTCAGAGACTCTGCCAATTGTCATTTAGAGCAACACAATCTGGCGGCTTCTCCACTTGTTAATTAATACATCCTTAGGTGTTAGAGATGGGAGATTTCATGTCATTCACATTCCATAAGAGTTACAAGCCTAGGACAGATTCACCTTCATTGCTGTCTACAAACATCTTTGCTCAAGTCTACAAGGAGACCTCCAGTGAAGCATTTAACCTCCCTGTGTCTGAGTTTCCTCAACTATGAAATGGAAATATTCACATCTGCCCAGGAACTCTTATGAGGCTGTATTAAAATAATGAGTCCGAACCCTCCAGTTAGAATAGATGTCTCCACATTTTCACAGAGAACTGAGGGCACATTCACTTTCTCTCTGTGCCTCTCATTAATCGCTTTATCCTCTCTTCTCTATCAGACCACACGTGACGACATACATGTCTATTCTGTCTCTACACCTTCTTTACACAACCCCTTGCATGATCTTTAATTTTGTTTTTTTTCCCTCTCTAATTTTTCTATAATCCATTTTAAAATTAAATTTATTGGGGTGACATGGGTTAATAGGATCATACAGGTTTCAAGTGTACATTTCCACGATACATGATCTGTATGTTGCATTGGGTTCCCGCCACCCAAAGTCGAGTCATCTTCTGTCATCATATTTTTTCTTTCTTTAATAGAAATCGTAGGAACTTGTATGTGCCAGGCTCTGTGTAGCTAGAAACCTTTGCTCTGGGTCCAGCTCCTTTCACATTTACTCTCTGCTTCAGGGTCAGCCTCAGGGTGGGGAGGAGGCTAATGAAGGAAAGAGTGCAGTCTCTTACATGGATGGTATGTTTTCTTAAAGAAATAAACTTTTGATTTAAAAATAGCTTTACATTTTCCCTGGCCAGTGTGGCTCAGTTGGTTGAGTATTGTTCCAGGCACCAAAGGGTTGCCAGTTAGATTCCCAGTCAGGGCACATGCCTGGGTTGCAGGTTTGATCCCTAGTAGGGGGTGTGCAGGAGGCATCCGATCAATGTTTCTCTCTATCTCTCTCCCTCTCCATTCCTCTCTCTAAACATAATTAAAAAAAACAAACAAAAAAACCAGCCCAGCCGGTGTGTCTCAGTGGTTGAGTATCAACCCATGCACCAAGACGTCGCCAGTTCAATTCCAGGTCAGGGCACATGTCCAGGTTGTGAGCCAAATCCCCAGTGGGGGGCATGCAGGAGGCAGCTAACCAATGTTCTCTCTCATCGATGTTTCTAACTCTCTCTCCCTCTCCCTTCCTCTCTCTCTAGAATCAATAAAGAAAAAAAATTTTTTAATATTAAAAAAAATAAAAAATTGCTTTATATTTAAAGAAAAGTTGTAAAGCTGATACAGGGAGTTCTCATATACCCTTCACTCCACTGTTTTCCCTAAGGTTAACATCTTACATTTCCATATTGCACATCGTCACAACTAAGAAACCATCATGGTTACATTGCTGTTAACCAAACTCCACATTCTGGTCATATTTCACGTTTTCTCACTAACTTCACTTTCTGTTCTAGATTCCCATCCAAGATGCTACTTGCATTCAGTTGTCATAGATCCTTAATGTCTTCTGGTCTGTGAACATTTCTTAGTCTTTCTTAAGGTTATTCATAAACTTACCAGTTTTAAGGAGTACTGGCCAGGTATTTGTAAAATCTCCATCAATTTGGGTTTGTCAGATATTTTTCTCATAATTAGTCTGGAGTTATGAGTTTTTGAGAAGACCACAGAGATAAAATACCCTCTCATTCTATCATCTCAGGACAGGTGCTATGAACATAACTTATTACTAGGTGATGCTGATCTTGACTATCTGTCTGGCCAAGGCAATGTTCACCAGTTTCTGCATTGTAAAGTGGCCACCCCCACTCCTTTCCATACTTTATTCTTTGGAAGTAAGTCACTAAGTCCAGCGCAGACTCGAAGAGGTGGAGAGAAGGCACTAAGTTTCACTTCTTGGTGTATATACATGAATAATTTGGAATTCTTTTCTAATGCTGTTTTCTTTTATCTATCTGTCTGTCTGTCTGTCTCCATCCATTTATATCAGTATGAACTCGTATGTTTATTTTATATTTTATGTTGTAATACAATATTGCGTTCATTATTTTGTTGCTCAGTTATCCCACCTTGAGCCATTGGCTTCAGATGGGCTCTTGTATCCCTTTGACAAGCCCCTATCTGTCTGATTGTTGAGCATTCTTTACTTTTACACATGAAGAGATCCTCTAGGCTCATCTTGCATTTCACTGCCCTGGCCTGAGAATTAGCCATTTCTCCAAGGAGCTGTTACTGGAGGATGGTATTAGAAACCAGAATCTGGGCACTTAGTGTGCTTACTGCTAATGGGGTATCACAGATTCTAGGCCTCTCAGTGGCTGGTGTGGTTTTATGCTAACACTGGATCCTCTGTGCATTGGAAACTTAACTGACTCTTCTCTCTTGGAACATGGGGTGGTTTCCTCAGAGGTCTCTCCACTAAAGTCATCTGACGATGGTTACCTTACTGGCCCATGGGGACCAGTGATGATTTTTAAATGTGGCATGATAATGAAAGCTATCTTCTAATAACATTGCTTGCATATCAATGTGGGGGATGAAATGGAGCAGCAAGGGAATGGAATAGGGAAGCTGGTTAGGAAATTAATGTACTAGACTTAGGGTTATGAGAAAAAGAAGTCTGGACAAGGATAGTGACTATGAAAATCAAAAAAGGGAGAGAAATATAAGAAATACCAATTAAAAGTCTTGAAGATCTGGGTGTTCTCAGTTATTTCCTGCCATGGTTCTATACTTTAAGGATTTTCTGACACCCAATTCTGTGATGACTGCAATATGTGAGTTGCAACAGCTTCTAACAGCAGACTCTCAGGCCATTTAGAATGAAAAATCAGGGTGCTTTCTGCAGTCTGCAGCTCTTGAGGCTCAAGTCTCAAGACTGGGTTCTCCTGGTTTTTCCATTTTAGTAACACAGGACATTGTGCCACTTCCCCCTAGGCAGTGGAGGGATCCAGGCTGGAAATATGTCTGGACACCAAATAAGGTTTAAAATTCTCTTGTACTACTCATCCTCCACTCCCCTATTTCTAGTATCTTCTAAGAGGAAGGGTGTGGAAAGGTACTGGAATAAAACATTTATAATTGTGTGAGAATGTGCCACGTAAGAGCTATAGGTCTTAGATAGTTCCTCATGAGGGATGAGTTTGAGGTTCTCTAGCCCAAGTATGCACATTTTTTTTGTTGTTGTTGTTTTGTTTTTTGATGGATATGAAGAGCTGTGAATGACTTTGTAAGGAGTTTGCATTTGCTCCTCTAGGACCTCTCTTGTAACCCAAAATGCATTCCACACAGAGCAGCAGCAGCAGCAGCAGCAGCAGCAGCAGCAGCAGCAGCATCACCTGGGAGCTTGCTGTAAGTGCAGAGTATCAGGCACTATCTACTGAAAAAAAAATTGTATTTTAAGATTCCCAAATCACTCACATTCACATTGAAGTTTGAGAAGCAGTGGTCTAGACCACTGATCCACTAACTGGGCTGTACATGAGAATCATTTGGAGGATCTTTACAAAATACTGATGCTTGGGTCCATGCCCACAGATCCTGATGTGACTGGTGGTGAATGTGACCCATGCATTTGAAATTTTTAAACTTGCAATATGCAGAAAAATTTGAGAACCACAGTTCTAAACCGATGGTTCTCAATTATGGTTGAATGTTAAAATCACTTGAGATGTTTAAATACACACACAGAAAATGTTTGGGTCCCACCATCTGTTGGAGGAGGTCATTCAGAGGCTGTGACTGCCTGTTGACTTACAAGTTGGACCCGGGTTATCGAAAGTTCCTCACACCCTCCCTGTCCATCTCCTCATGCCTGATAGTGCTGCCTCCCTGGCCAACATGAATGGTATACATAATCAGGTCAGATTCCTAACACTGCAGCCACATTAACATCTAAGAATCAGGCCACAGTGTACTTCTTATAGAAGGGATTACTTTCCCATACAATTTCCTAGTAAATATCCATCTATGCAACCTTAGACTTCTGCTGATCCTGTGTGTAGTATCCAGTCTTGGGATGGGTACCTGATGGAAATACCTTTCTACAATGGGCCCCTGGTATGCTCAGCAAAGGAATCAATTCAACTGCCCCACTCTAGCTCATCAGGATGTCTGTGGTGAGTATCTCCACTCCAGGGAGGGGATTAGAAGGCCATAAGGCAGTACATAAAGGAAGAACAAGCCAGGACTAGCACTCTTAATTCATCTGATATTACTAATACTGATCCAGAAAGCTGGCCAATGGCACACACAATCAATAACACTCTGCATGGGTATTCTTGTTCTGTCAATCAAACTACACAGGCAGCCCATCAAACTACTGATCAGAAGGGTCCTAAAAATACCACCATCAGAGTCATGGGTTGCTACACCCAGATATGGGATAGGTGCATGTAGCTCAACCCAGGCTGTGGACATTTGAGTACCTGAATACCCCCATGTTGGGACCAGAAAAATCACTCTAAACAGAACCAACCCAATTGCACCAGGGTTATGGGATGGATATCACTGGAACTGGGTAGTCATTCAGTCACATTAAAAGATAGAAACTAGTTTGGCACTGACTGGTTTCGCCACCCAGGTACTTACTGGGTAGCCCGAATGTGACCCAATAATTGCGTGGCAGAAATCTTTGACTATGCCTTTCACCTGTGTGGTTAGAGCACTGAACCCTGGGTTTTCCCTGGGCACAAGGGAGAATCTGCCCCATGGTCACAAAGCTTGCCAACTTCCCTCTCTTCAAGGTAAGTGATCTACTCGCTTTATCATTTGGCCACCGATTTTGTCCCCTCTGTGGCATGGAAGACAGTACAGCACACACAAAAGCCCTTACTAAGTTCATACAACAAGACTTAAAGGATAGCTGGCAAAGCCTGTCTTTACTGAACACAGAAATGTCCCTACTGAGAAAAACTGTTCTCCATAATATAATGACCCAAGGTGCAGGGCGGGAGGAGGGGTTCCCCACATCAACAAGCAATTCTTTGAATAACAGCTGGCTGTCCTATAATTCAACTCGGTTCTAACACTATCTACCCAGGGATAGAATCAGACTCTGCAGGTTAAAGGATCAGTCCTACAAGGCTGCCCTTCCCACATTTCAGAGGCCAGATGCAGGTGCAACTGGCTGACTGGCTACAAATCAGAGGTTTCTAAGATTCCCCCCTCCTCAGGTTCAATTAATTTGCTAGAGTGTCTCACAGAACTCAGAAAAACCTGTTACTATATCACTGGTTTACTATTTAAAAAATGCAGCCAGATGGAAGAGATGCACAGGGCGAGGCCAGGGGAAAGGGGCAGAGATCTCATGCCTTCTCCAAGGGTGCCACTCTCCAGGCACCTCCACGTGTTCACCAACCCAGAAGCTCTCCCAACCCTATCTTTTTTTTTTTTTTTTTTTTTTTTTTTTTTTATGGAGGCTTCAACACATAGGCATGATGGATTAAATTATTGGCCACTGCTGATTGATTCAACCTTCAGTCTCTGAACTGAAAGTTCTAACCCTCTAAATCAAGTGGTTGGTTCCTTTGGCAATAAAACCCCATCCTTAAGTGGGGTCCAATAGTCACAATTAACATAATACAAGACACCTTCCGTCCAGGCTCATAAATAAGTAGAGGTTTAGGAGCTCTTTGCCATAAACGGGATGAAGACCAAATATATATTTCTTATTATAAATCAAACACCACAGATGGCCTTGGACATTATTACTGCCGCGCAAGGAGGGACCCGGGCCATCATTCACACAGAATGTTGTGTGTTCGTACCTGATGAGTCTGCTAATGTATCATCTTTATTCATTCACACGAGGACACAGGTGAACACCCTAAATGATATGGCTCCGAGCCTGAAGGTCTGTAAATGAATGGTTCAAATCATGGGGCTCTGGGTGGAGAGAAAAAATGACTTACTTTGATTATCATGATCTTAATCTGTGTTTGCTTTTTGTGCACGTGCCTACATTGCTGCGGTAGCATCTGTCTCCAATGCAGCCGAACAGCCGCCAAAGGAGCCACCTCCAGGCTAAGGAAAGCCCTTGCTTTCCGCTCAGGGCATCCTTGCAGGAGAGGAAGCATATGAAATTCTGATATCCAGTCACGGGGGGAAATGATGCAGGGGGTCCTCGAGAGGACGTGACTGCCAGTTGACCGTGAGCGGGACCCGGGCGTTAGGAGGCCCTCAGTCCCTGTCCTGGCCTTGGAATGTCGAGTCTGCGGTCCTGACGTTCCACGTGCCGTTCCCACAGCGGGAGCCACTTTCAAGGACGCGCGACCTTGAGACAGTAACTTGTTGAGACCAGCTGGACGGCGTACGTGACTCAACCCTGTTCAGGTCTCCATGTAAACGTTTAAGATTTGCTGGGCGGGTGCGGAGAGATTCTACTCGGCTTGTGGAAGCCCAGGACAAGCCGGGTAAGGACTTCATTGCGTATTAAATCTGCCACCTTCCAATCTGGAGCGGGCCGCGCCCCTTGCATCCCTTCCTGCCCTTTGCCCGCAGGCTGTCTTTGAACCCCCATCTGCGATATTATTTAGTTTGTTTTGGGGTGGGGTTTAGGAAACCCATTTTAAAGCCTCCCCAGTCATTCTAGTGTGCTGCCAGCACTGAGAAACTTTGCTTTCAGGCTCCTGGAGGCCACACCTGGGAACTGTTTTCCCAAAGTGGAATCGAGGCCTTGGTGGCATTCAATGACTTGCCAAGAGGACGCTGACCAGTGTCGAGGACTTCTAGATTGCCACTCTCAGGATGAAAGGCGACTCGCTTCCCACTTTCAAGACGAAAATAGCACAGTCTTGTGTAAGTACTAAATATTATCATTTCTCATACAAGGATTTTTTTACTTGTGTGACTCCAATGGTAACCTGAATTCTGTGACTTTTGCAAATTTGAAAAGCGCCGAATTAACAATACGTTTGCTCTTGCTTGTTGGAAGGCAGGTCTTTATCACAGCGTTGTGTAACCCCGCACCTCTGCACATTATAAGTCTGAAGAATCCCCTGGAAGATTTCTTCCCTCTACTCCAGAGCACTACCCATGCATCTGAGCAAGCCCGACTGCTCCCTGTGCTCGCCGTGACCTGGAGACGAAACAGTCTTTTCTGAAGTCTTTGCAATCAGCCCATATTCTTCTCCTAAACACTAGTTTCACCTTTTATTTTTAGAGTCTTCTAGTACACCCTGAAAAATGCTCTCCTCCTCAGGGCTTGTCAGGAGCAAGGGTGATTGATAAACTATTCCAAAGGAAAGAAAAATGTTCTCGCTAATATCTGCCATTGTGACACATTACATAAATAATGTTCTGAGACTAATTGGTGCGAAATGGATTTTATATTTTAAACGTTCTCTGCAGCCATCCAGGTATGAATCACATTTCTTTTATCAAAATCGTTATGAGGGCCGCCTTGACTTATGAAATCTAGCAAATAAGTACGGGAAGCCAAATGGCGCTAGGCATGTGTACGCGCGTTATTAGGGCATTGTTTATTCTGCAAGCTCATCAATCATCACTCCCTGTGAAAAGACTTGCCGTAGAAAAATAAAAGCTTTGTCCTTGGTCATCAGCGTTGGCTGGAGAGGTGTTGCTTCCCCAGTGTCAAATGACTGGGCTTTGGCTGTTCTTTTCTTGTTTGCCTTTGAGTCTCTTTGCCTATATTTTAGGACAGATTTCCTTGAGGCAGAGGTTTCTGAAGTGTGTCGGGCAGGGTGATTTTAGGTGGTACATGAGCACATGTTTGGATTTGGCAATTGCAATATTTTCCCATCTTTGTAGTAAGTCTGCTAATGGAGTTTACTTGGTACTTTTATTTTTCATCCAGAGGCTCAGAAGCAGGAAAAACTAAAGAGGAACACAAGAGGGAGTTAAAAAGAGGGCAGCTAAAGGAAGTGAAGAGAGAATGAATCCAGTGCTAAAAAGAGAGGTACTGGACCTGAGGTCCTACCAGAGATACGATTCAGAGATGTAGGGTTATGGGGGCAGGGGGCGTGTGTGAAGTTTTTTCTGAACCTTCCCTGCTGGGGCATATCTCTCCTTGACCATTGGGACTCAGTTCCTGATTTGATGAGATTCTTCCAGAAGCAGCATCAAACCAGTGATGCATAAAATTGTTTTTAATCATCCCAATAAGTCATTACGACTTCATAGCTTATTTATCAATTTCTGCAGAATTTAACATCAAGGTATCTTTGACCCAGCTGATTCTGTGGTTATTGGCGACCTTTCCATGGTCTCAATGTATAACACAATGATGAGCACCGCAAAATAACGGCGGCCCAGTGCCTAGGGCGGAGCTATTCGGGCACCTTGGAGACATTGCTGGCAAATGTCTTCTCAGAACTTCACCTGGGCTGTGGGCAGTCATTCATGTAGCCTTTTCCACAGAGTGTATCAGCCAGTGTGCTTGTGCCATGCTATAATGGATCTGGTACCTTCACCACTCAGCTCCCTGAATTGGGAGAACTTACCAAATTGTTCTGCTTTGTCAAGGACAATTTTCATTCAAATCAACATGTGTGTGTGTGTGTGTGTGAGAATATATATCTATATATCTCTATCTCTATCTCTATCTCTATCTCTATCTCTATCTCTATCTCTATCTCTATCTCTATCTCTATCTCTATCTCTATCTCCGTCTATATCATCTCCATGCACTCCCCAAATGGCCTGCAATCAGACCATGCTAGCAGTTCCTTTCTGGAGGGTAGAGCTGACCTCAAAACAGGAGCAAGGCATTTTGAGTCAAGGATTGCTCCAAAGACTTGCTGGTTTTATTACTCTCTGAACCTTTACCTTCTTTGTAAAATGGGCCTAATAATAGCTACTCTTGAAAGAATGCTGCTTTAGGTTTTTAACTTAAAATTTTTTTTAACTTCAGCAAAATTCATTTAAAAAGGTTGCTTGTATTGCCTGGGTTTTTTTTTTTTTTGTCTGTCTGCCTGTCTGTTTTTCTCTTTCTCTCTTATAAATATATGTGAATACACACACACACACACACACACCCTCCCCCCTTCACACTGGGAAATTTGGATGAAACCTCCTGTACTATCCATGGATCAAATACTGGCTCACAGCAACCATATGTGAGGAAGCCAGCCTCTTCTGTCTTGTTTTGACAATAACTCTATTTTACTACCAGTAAGTCAAGTGAAACAGGTCACTTCAGTTCTAATTGTCACCCTGAGTGGTGTCAAATGATCATGACTCTTCTTTATGATTCTTGCTGTGTGTGAATTCATGGTGAATTCAAAGGCCTAGGAAGGATGACAATGGAGCGGACAGGGTCACAACCACGACTTTCTCCATCTCCATGTTTCTTCAGCCTTTACAAACCTGCTGGAAATACAAGTGTCTAAAATTATATCATCAGATCTCTCACCTGGGAAATGTGTCTAAGGATGTTTATAATGATCTGTTTCCAATAACAGAAGTTTGGAAATAGCATAAATATCTAAAATTAGTGGGAGTCCCTGGCTGTGCTTCCCACCCTCTGTCACTGAGGAGTGTCATCGCCCCTCCCTGGCTGCCCTGAGGACTGAGGGGTCTCACATCTGCAGCATATCTGAAGTTCATTCGTGGCACACTGACATCCTGAATCATGGTATATGAACAATGGAATAGCTGTAGCTAGAAAAAACTGATGTAGATGAATAGCAGGCTGAATAGGAGAAAAAGATTAGTGATGAGTATTTCTAGTTTATACACCTTATGCATATGTGCACTCCTAAAGAAATACTGGGAGGGAGGGTTACTGCTATTTTATTGCTAAGTGATACAATTCTGGGTGCTATTGTGAATCTTTCTATGTAATTGGGGGGGGTGGTAAAATGTTCACCATGATTAGGTATAATTTTTTCACGATGCGAATCCTATAGATATGAAAACGGGAGTGGGGTCCCACCTTTTGTTGTTGGCATTGAGTTTATTTCCCTCCATCCTACTTTTTTGTCTCACTGGGTGACAGCCCTGAACTTTCGAGGATCAACTTCACGTCCCTGAGAGTGGACCATGGTGAGTCCAAGCCTATGTTGTTAATTCCACCGCCTTAATCAGTGACTGATCCAGGAAATGGTGTCAAAGGTGGGAAGAACATGTCCATTTTCAGGCCACAGGGATTGGCTCAGGATTGGGAATCTGTCTGGTGGAACATTGAGATGGGAGTCAAGTTTCCTGGTGGTTTCTGGAAAAGTGTCCTTGTTCTTTAAATAGAGACTTAGGGGGAGGGGAAGGTCTTTTTCTCTGGATTTTTTTTTTTTTTTCCCAGTTGTCTATGGGCCTGAGCATTAAATCAGAGTTAAGACAATTGAAAATAAATGGAGTAAGAGACCCTAAATTAAGCATTGTAGAATCTTAGTTTACTCCTTTTTTCAAGCAAATGCTTTTCTTATAGCTAAAAAACAGGTTGACTTTTCTTATAGTTGAAAGCATTTAATGGTTAGAATCAAGAATAGTAGAGTTATTTCACCTCCATGCCGGCATGTCAAAGAGCTTCTTTACCAGGCATGGTGATAACACAGATCATATCTATCACATCTATCTATGTAATATATACATACATGCACACACATATATACCATTTTAACATGCTAAGAAATAAACCATAACCAATCTCATAAATTGCTTATCTCAGTGCTATAGGATTATGCAGGTCACATTAAAAAAGTGAAAATAAGTAGGTGAAATTAATTTTGGTAACATGTTTTATTTAACTCAATATATCTAAAAGATATTTTAAACATTTACTCCATATAAAATTAATAACTTATTTTTCCGTTTTTATACTGAATCTTTGAAATCCAACGTGGATTTTGTACTCACAGCACATCTCCATTGGGGGAGCTAGATTTCAGGGCTCAATAGCCCCAGGAGGCTGGCGTTACTCAACATCACAGGTCTACCTCCATGCTGGTATCTTCCAAATGCCAGCAGCAGCAGCCCATTTGGGAGCTGGTTTGACATGAATGCTTGGGCCCCGCTCCAGACCTACTGAGTCAGAATCTGCATTTTAACAAGATTCCCAGGTGATTTGTTTGTACATTAAAATCTGAGTGGTTATTTTTTTTATTGTTGTTATTTTGGTATTGGCAGAAACAAAGCATTTATACCTATCACCTCAGCCACACTGGTTACATGGCTGGCCTGTGGGAAATTGGAGACACAGTCAAGTTATACTGCAGACAAATGCTTGAATGTAGACCTGGTCGGAGCTAGTTCAGGAATGGCACCGACTCTTCCTACTCCGTAGGCCTGGTGCTAGTCTGAAAGGGATGCAACAGGCTTATTAGTAATAGAAAAGATTGATTGTAAACCCCATGTGAATGGCACAGCTGTAATGTGTTGATGTCTTTCTAATCAACAGATTTATTTTAATAGTCTTGTTTTGCATGAGAAATATCTGATATGGGATTGTTGGTAAATATTTACAGATCTTCAAATTTTCTTTTGGAAGGACTGGCTGGAAATTAAATTGAACAATATAAGGTCTTCATTAGGCCCTCATCACATGCCAGGTTTCTGTTCATTTGTTTTGGTTTGAGTCCTGTCTGCTTTGCATTCTTCCCCATGTTAACTGGTATCAACTCATTAGATAATAATTCCCCATTCAGTGGAAGGGGGAGACCAATGGATTTTGAGAGAAAGCGTAGCTGGTCCTGCATTTCACAGTGGGCATAAACCTGGGAGCTTTTGTCTCCTCTATAGTTATTTTTCTATTCATCCCAACCTCATCCAAACAGATAATAAACCACTTCATGAGCAGATGTGGCATTTATTCATCTAGTTCTGTAATGATAATGAAGACAATTTAATCTGGAGTGTCGATGGAAGATGAACTAAAGCCAGATTGGTATGAATAATAAAGTCTTTGTTGAAATGTTGGGCCCCACATGAAAAGCCAATCATTACATATTTGACAATGCTGTGTTTGATACAGTCCAATGGTATATAGAAACAAGCACCTCTTGGGTGCTGGACTCCACATGGAGATACAGATGTAAACATTCTAAGTAGCTTAGAGCATAAAGAAGAATAAAGGGTGTGTTTTATTGCAGCTGGAAGCAACATCTGACATTGCAAAATGCTGTAAATATGTTGGAGGGATTCTTTTCTTCAGAGAAATTTTAAGATAAACACAAAAACATGTGCAGCTTAACATTTTTGAAAGCCCAACAAATTGAGATAGTTTTTCCTCAAAAAAACTATGCAAAATGATCTCTTATAGCATAATGATTAGCATAAAATCTGCTGCACATTTGACCTTAGTTTTATACATGACATGCTCTTGACACAGATGTGTGGTCTCTGTAGCTGGGAAGCAGTTGTATGTTCATTGAACTACAAGCAAAGCTTCAGCCTAAGGGTTGCGTTACTTTCTCATTTCTTATCGAATTCAGTGCACCAAGACAAATTCTGAAAGTGTAGGTTAAACTCTGAGAATGTAAGTTTTGTCCATACTTTCAACACAATCACCTTTCCTCTCTGTACTTTTGTTTTTGTTTGGGAAATGTGGCGAAGATTGTCAAATCCCTTTTTGATCTATTGACCTGAATTATTATTTATTTTTATTTAAAAGTTTTCCTTGTTGCAGGAACAGGCACCTAAATAATTCTGTCCTGCCCAAGCAGTGGAAAGTAATGTGTGTTGTATATAGAAAATCCTGGCTTTGCCTGCCTGGTGTGGCTCAGTGGTTGAGCGTTGACCCATGTACCAAGAGGTCGCCGGTTCGATTCCCGGTCAGGGCACATGCCCAGGTTGTGGGCCCGATCCCCAGTGGGAGGCATGCAGGAGGTGACCAATCAATGTTCTGTCTCATCGATGTTTCTATCTCTCTCTCCCTCTCCCTTCCTGTCTCTCTAAAAATCAATAAAGAAAAAAAAAAATCCTGCTTTTGACCTTTGTCTACAGTGCCATTCAATAATTCAATTAACAAACCTCATGGGAAACAGTTCCTAATTATTTCTTAAAAGTCAACATGGTTGTAAAACAGTTTGCCAATATAAGCAGAACAGGGAATTTACAATTAACATGGCCATGCTGTACTTACACTTCTCAGTGAATTGAATATTTTTAAGGTGTCCGAAGCAAGAGACCCGAGGAAAACATAAAGTTTCTCTATAGAACAAATGCAATATCACGCTCTGCCTCAGGAAAGGAGTTTTATATTCAGATCTTATTGCTAAATGCTATAGATCGATATCGAACTCTTTGTATTTACGCTGTTTTCCACCTCCCTCCCAACTTGCTCTTTCTCTCATACTGCTTGTTTCCATGAATGGCTTCATTATCCACCTAGGCTTTTTTTCTCCTCCCTATCCAGCCTTACAGAATTCCCACATCTTTCTAGTAACAGGTTCATGATTGCCACTCTTATTTTCACATGCTTGTTTCTTCTGCCTAATTTAGTTCCTCCTTGCTCTTTTATTTTTTTAAATTATATTGTTTTGTAAGAACTCTTTATTTTCTTTTCTTTATTGATTTTAGAGAGAGAGGAGAGGAGAGAGAGAGAGATAGAAACGTCGATGAGAGAGAACATCATCGATTGGCCACCTCCTGCATGCCACCCACTGGGGATCGGGCCCACAACCTCAGCATGTGCCCTGACCAGGAATCGAACCAGCGATCTCTTGGTGCATGGGTCAGCGTTCAACCACTGAGCCACACCAGCTGGGCCCTCCTTGCTCTTTTAATCACCTGTCTTCATTTGGCTACTTTACCTGCCATCTGTAAGACTGACCTCAGATATCACTTTCTTCCCAAAGACTTCATTGTTTTACCCTTTATTCCTGGTCTGGCTTATCTGTCCTCTCAGGTCACCTGGTGAAACAAAGGCCCTCACTGCTTCGCATCACAGCCCAGCACCAATTTATTTGCCTCCACACTTTGGGTGAGCTGTTTGGGGACTGACAGTGATTCCTTTTCATCTTTGTATCGGGAATCTCCAGAGGGCTCTTTACTGGTTAGGAAGGACTTAGGTACATGTAGAAGATACCTGAGTTAAACTGGGTGGAGGTGATAGAGGCTTTAATAAGAATGGAGTAAACCACACAGGTAAGCTAAAGACTTTTAGAATTCTCTCCTGCATTTCCATTTATCTTGAGGGGTTTGAAAATTTCCCAGACTTGTGCTTATAAACCTTCCTTTTGTTCGTTTCATTAGCACTGCTAATTGTTTTAGAACATCCTGGCTAATCCTCCTTATCTTTGCTGCCTAAAGCTTTTCCTGGCCCTGAAGGGATTCTGGACTCTATTATGTTCTGTGGAAATTAGACTCATTGAAGTCTTCAAAGGCAGGAGGTTTACCCTCCACACACACACACACACACACACACACACACACACACACACAAATCCGTGTGTCAGAAAATGCCCAGGGATGTTTTTATGAATATCATAAAGAACTGTGGAAAAGATTAACACCAAGCCACCCTTCTGGATGTGCATGAGAGGATGGGGTAATTGGTGATTTGGGGTAACATGTATTTCATTATGAGGAGTGTGAGATAACATGTCACATTTTTGTTGATAGTCTTTGAACCTCTTTAGGAGAGGGACATTTCCCAAGTTACTGCAAATCAGCTTCACCTGTTTGTTTCAGGTCATCCCCAGGACAGGTAAGATGCAAGGATTGCAGTGGATAGGGTTTTAGGGTACTTGGAGTTTAAGGCTCATTTTTATGGGTGCCTCCTCCTCTCTGAGTGAGAATACTGAGGGTGACTATAAGACAGGGGGGGAAGGGGAAAGGACAAAGAGCAGCCTCCAGCCTTTCCTGGTTGCATCTTAAGCAGGAAGAATGAAGAGTCCTGAAGACTCACATGCTTCTACTCAAGGCCAAGTTGAGGCCTCTCCCATTGTCTCAGTGAAGTGTTTCAGATGTCCCGGTCATGCAATGTCAGTTACCTCTTGGGTGTTTGCTCAAGTTTCTCCTCTGCTGTTCTCATTTCCATTTACCTATTTAGAGGGCCTGAGGTTTGCAAAGACCAATGTCAATCTTGCATGGGATGGATAGGCTTTTCTGGCCTAACTCAAATTGCTGCATTTTAAAAAACATACGTCTTTTTCATTGACTGAATCTAATTCCATTCAGTAAGCATTTGGTGAGTGCCAGCTGTGTGCTGGATATTTATGCATGTGTTTGCTGTCTGTCTTCAGTCGCCACTCCTCTCAGTCATTGCGGCATACATGTTGATCGATTAGCACCTGGTGGCACTAACAATGATAGCATAAGCCCTCAGATATCGTTCTGTACTCTGAAATTTTATCAGCGTATTGTACAATCAACACTCCTATGATGCCAGAATTTTGTTGCCCTTGCTGACCTGGCTGTTATCTGTGTGTAATACCCAACAGCCTCACTGACAGAGTATTTTAATGAATTGGCTAAATGTTTTAATGTTGCAAAGACATTTAATCCTTTGTAATTTTGAAATTTTAAAATAAGAAATCCTTTTTAACCCATGCCAATATTTTTAAAAAGATTAATATATTTCTCTTAATAGCAGATGATTTTGACCCACTGTAATTTGGTTGAAAACAGGTTCTTTAATTGATAATGAATATTCTTAGCGTGGGTTAAATTTTTGGTAATTTGGTACACTTAGGGAGTAGTTTTTTTTCCACCATTTATATATCCTTTACAATGTGTACTCCATTTTTTTCAGAATATTTTTTATTCCTTTTAATGTATAATCCATTTGAAGAAATATATTTTCTGTAGTGTTTTTGAAAATCAGCTTTATAGAGGTGTAGGTTACAAACACTACAATTATCATGATGTGTACAATTTAATTAGTTTTGAAAATTTAATATAGTTAAGTGATTACCATTACAATAAAATTTGGAACAATTCTGTAATCTCAGTAAGTCCTTCTCAGCCTTTTGGAAGTCAATTCCTTATCCCTACCAGGGCCTCTTGCAACAGCTAATCTTTCTGTCACTATAGTTTGGCCTTTTCTAGATTTTCATATCAATAGAATCACAGTGTGTAGTCCCCTGTGTCTGGTTTATTTCACTCAGCATAATGCTTTGAGGATCACCCATGTCACTGCATGGTTCAGTAGGGTTCTTTTTATTGCTTAGTGTTCCATAGTATCTGTGTGCCACATTTTACTTACTTATGTTTTGGTTAATCCTCACCTGAGGATATTTTTCTTTTAATTGACTTTTAGATAGAGTGGAAGTGAGTGGGGGAGAGAGAGGGAAACATCGATGTGAGAGAGACACATTGATTGGTTGCCTCCCACAGGACCCTGACTGAAGATCGAACCTGCAACCCAGGGACGTGCCCTTGACTGGGAATTGAACCCGCGACCCTTTGGTCCGTGCCGACACTCTAATTGCTGAGCCAAAGCGGCCAGGGCCACATTTGTTTATTCTTCCACCAGGTGATGAACGTCTTGGTGCTCCCCATTTTGAGTCCCTGTTAGTCAAGCTTCTATTAACATCTGCATACAAGTCTTTGTGCAGATGTCAATTTTTATTTCTCTTAGGTAAATACCTAGGAGAGGGATTGCTGGGTTATAAGGTATTTATTTATATTTTTTTTTATAAGAAGCTGCCAAACTTTTCCAAAGAGGCGATATTATTGTGTATTCCTGCCAGCAGTGAATGAGAGTTCCGGGCACACCACATCCTTTCCAATACGTGGTATTGTTACCTTGACAGTTCATAATAGTTCCATGTTATCTTTTTAATATCTGCAGTTATTTTGCCTCTCTCACTTTTGATGTTGACAGCCTGCATCTTCTTTCTTTATCCTGATCTGTGTAACAAAAGCTTTATCAATTTTATTGATGTTTTGGGTATTACTGATTTTTCTCCATGGTTTTGCTTTCTTCTACTTAATTGATTTCTGCTCTTTATTATTTCTTTCCTCTGCTGACTTCAGGTTTAATGTGTTCATTTCCCTCCCTATTTTCTCAAAGTAGAAGCCTAGATTATTGATTTGAGACCCTTACTTTTTAATATGAACGTTTAATGCTGTGAATTTCTCTGTAAGCATTTTACCGGCGTCCACAAATTTTAAGATATTGTGATTTCATTTGTAATTAGTTCAAAGTACTTTCTAATTTTTATTGTGATTTCTTTTCTGCTCCATGGGTAATTTAGAAGTGTTTTAAAGTTTTACAATATTCATAATGTTTGCTTAAATAAAACAAGGGAACATTTACTTGGCTGCTGTTGAGAATCTTTGGACAATTCAGTTTTATGGTATTAAGCTTAATTCACTGACATTTTGAGCCAGTTTTAATCACACAGAAACTGCTCACCTAGGATAATGGCTAAGGGTCTACGTGTCATAGATATTATTTAGAAGTATAGAAGTATTATATTTTTGAGTTTACTAATGGAATACTATTCTTTCTTATTTGAAACACGTGACATTATTTGAAGAGTAATTGTCTTGATTGAAGAATAAGACACCATTCTATCTTCTGATTTTATGTGTTCGACTATGGTAGATAACTCATAAGTGGAATAATGCAGGATTTGTCCTTCAGTGACTGGTTTATTTCACTTAGCACAATGTCCTCAAGGTTTATTCATATTGTAGTGTATTACAGGATTTTCTTCTTTAAGGCTGAATCATGTGCCACTGTATGTATACATATATATCACATTTTCTTTATCCATTCATTTGTTGACACATTTTTAGTTCACCATCTTGACTATTTTGAAGAGATGTTCCCTCCCCCCCCCCGCCCATGTACATTGCAACATTATACACAATAGACAGGATGTCACCTTCTTTATTAGTGTGGGTTTCTACAGCTACAAGTTTCTCTGTGAGCACTACTTTCATGGAATCATTTAAGTTTTGATATTTTGTGTTTTAGTTGCCATTCATATCAAAGTACTTTCTAATTTCCCTTTTGTTTTCTTCTGTGATCCACTGGTTATTTAGAACTGTGTTGTTGTCTTAGCATATAGTTGTGAATTTTCCAAATTTCCTTCTGTTATCAATAATAATTTCATTCCATTGTGATTGGAGAACATATTTTGTATAATTTCAAACTTGAGAATTTTTCCTGGTTTTGTGGCCTAACATGTGGACTTCCTTGTAGATTGTTCCATGTGCACTTGAGAAGAGTTTGTTTTGTTCTTGGTGGAGTGCTCTATAGATGTCTAGTTAGTAGTGTTATCTAAGTCTTCCATTTCCTTGCTGATCTTCTGTCTAGTAGTTCATTGTTGAAAATGGGGTATTGATGTCTCCAGCTATTAGTGTTGAATTGTCTATTTGTTCTACAACCTCTATTTTAAAACACCCTTGATTTTGCCTGTGACAAATACACAGCTAACATATGGAAACATTATGTCATTCATGAAGCATTTGCTTCACAGTTTGTCATTGAACTTTCCTAGCAACCTTAAGAAGTGCTTTTCTTTACCCTGTCATTCAATAGCTGAAGAAAATGCTATTAAAAGAAAATATCATGACCAAGTTGAAGCTGGTGAAGCTGATGTTTTAACTCAGGTTTGTTCATTTAAAATCCTTTATGTTTTCCACTGTACAGTGTCCCCATTACCCCATCCCCCGTGCATCAAGGGCATGCCTCTAGAACTGCAGACCTCTGTTCACCTTTGTTTCCCTTCAGACTACCTGGTTCTGATCCTCCTAAGCTTACTGATTTTGGCAGAGTCCATGTTTGGCTCCCACCCAAGTATCTGTGTTGTTACTCACCTCCTGAATTGGCATCTTCTGGTATTAAAATGCCACCCAGTTATTTGGCCAAGAGCCAACAAGCTCTGGTGATGACAGCCAGACCTACCCACCTGTCCATTCAAACATGGCCAGCTGGGTAGCATCCCTCTCTGCCAACCACCTGTCCACATTTATCTTCTCCTGCCAAAGCGCCTCTGTCCCAGTCCCAGCTCAACCCTTTTCTTGGCACACCCAAGAGAAACATGGCAGGACAGAATTATTTAGCAAGACACTTTTCAAAATCACTGCCTAGCAGATTAGCTATCAAAGGCTGGGTCTACCTACTGAGGGAGAAAGCTGAATGGAAAGTGAAGAGTCAGTCAATGGTTTGTTGATAATCTGCATGAAGCCAACAAAAGAAAAAGAAAAGAATTTGGCTGATTTTCTTGGCGAATTAGCCGATGTATCCATGTCATGTAGACTCGTGGTGGTTCAGAGAGGCAGAAGTGGGAGCAAAGGTGAGATTTGACCTACACTGAATCCACAAGGAATTGTCCCAGATGAAGTCTGAAGTTGCAATTTGATGATCTCAGAGATTTAGGTCTATGAATGTAGCAAGAGGAAAACAAGGCATTGATTGGGCACTCCAGTGGGAGTTTGGAGTGCCAGAAGCCAGTGAATGGAGAGAAGACTGAAAAGAGGCATAAATATTTTGCCAGGGCATACCGTCCTCATTTTTGTATAGATCTCTTTATTAAGCAGCCTTGTTGACAGGTAAATTAGATCTGAGGGTTATAGAGACCATTATATATGACAGAATGTAAAATTTGAACCTAAAGTTTTGCTTCATTAATAAGGAATTGATCCAGTGTCCTAAAATCAAACCCAAGGACAAGATAATTTGAAACTCAAGGTAGATGACTGAAGTTGCCAGTGTATGTTTGTATGTACGGAATTTTTTCCTGATGGGGAGACACTTTTGTAGAGCATTTGAAATGTACACCAAAAAACACTTCAGGATTCAAAAATGAGGTGCCTTTGTCTTTCGATGTTGGTTCAGCATTCTTGTAACTTTGCTTGCTCACTTGTCTCTACTTTCCCATACTGACGTCGTTCTCAGGCAGATAAGGAATATTTAAGAAAAAAAATCCTTGATTGTGGGTGTGTTTGTGGGATAACAGATATAATCTCTGTGATGTGTGTTTTTTCCCAATAGTTCCAACAAAAGTCTCTGGGGAAGGTCTTTCCTGGCTCACTGAGCCAACATTTATTGCTAGGAAGAAGGAGGTTTCATGATTGGCCAGGCCTGGGTCGTTTGCTTACTCACAGAGCTGGTGGAGTCGGTAGACCTGAAAGGTGGAGGGAACTGGCACGGGCAGAAGGAATAGCATGCTCAAAGGGTACATGCACAGAAAGGAATGGCATCTTCCAGTAGAGGAGTGAACAAATGCCTATAGAAGGGTGCCCAGGGGTCAGCCAGAGTTTTGAGAGGTGGTTCTCTCTCCCATATTGGAATGCAATTTTGGACCAGATAATGAAAAACTGTGAGGCCAATGATTTTTGATGTTTGTTTGAGTAGCTAATAGAAATCCTTTGTAGTTTTAGGAGAAATTGGATATGCTCTGGAGAGAGATTTATTTGGTCAGAAGTTTTAAGATAAATTGGTGAAAGGAAGCATGAGTAGCATACATTCTTATTTGAGACTCTTGCTGGCCTCAAGGTAGGAAGTAATGGACAGATATAACTTTCAGCTGTTCTTCATAGTGACTACAAAACAAACATAGCGAACAATTTAATCACCATTTATATTAGGCTATACAATTTGTAGAGCTATTCTTTCAGCTTTCATTTCTGTTTTTGTTTTGTTTGTATGCATGCTGTTTTTTGGAGGAGATGTGGGCACTTCTTACAAATTAGTTTTAACCTACAATCAATTTAAGAAATATTTATTAACTTTTTCATCTTTAATGGGGTCTAATTGACAAATAAAATTGTAAGATATTTAAAGTGTACATTGCATGGAGGGACCTGGAGAGTATTATCCTGAGCGAAAGAAGCCATGCAGAGAAAGACAAATATCACATGATCTCACTTATTTGTGGAATATAGTGAACATATCAGTCTGAGGAACAGGGTAGACCCAGAGACGTGGATGTAGGGTACAGACTGACAACCCTCAGAAGAAGGGGTAGGGGGAGGAAAGAGATAAACCACAGAACTTTTATGCATGTATGCATAACTGATGGACATGGACAACAAAGCTGGGGACAGAGTGGGGGGGATGGGGAGGAGGGTGTCAATGAGGAAAAAAAGGAGAAACATCTGTAACAAAAATAAATCAATAAAAAATGAAAAATAAAGTGTACGTCGCGATGATTTGATATACGTACACATTGTGAAAGGATTCCTCCCATCTAGTTAATTAATACATCCATCATTCTATGTATATCTACATACATAAAATTTTTGTGAGAACATTTTTCTACTCTCTTAGCAAATTTCCATTTTACAATGCAGTGTTATCAACTATCGTCAGCAAGCTTTACCTTAGACCCTCAGACATTATTCACTTTATAACTGAAAGTTTGTACCCTTCTCCTGACATGCTTTAAATATAGCTGGTGAGATAAAACATAGATCCACTAATAAGAGAAAAATACAAGAGGGACTTTGTCTGATGTGCTTTGCACACCTCCACTGTAGCACTGTACTGGGGACACGGCAGGTGGCCCGAAAGCATGTGAATGAAGGTGGCCAGAGTGCCACTGGGTTGCACATGGAAATTATCCCTTTGCAGCTGCACCTAGAAGATTAATGAGGAAATGGGTGTACACAGAACACATCTGACTATATTTTACATTTGGAAACTGCTGGTGACACAACCCCACATCTGTTGGCTTGGCAGTGGTGACAATTGGCAATGCTGCCCAAGGAGAAGCCAGGGTTCACTTTGGGGAGTATTATATAAATACATGATTTAGCCTGGGACTGGGAGAGCTCGTGAACAGGGGTGATCATGGCAAGCCCAGAATCAACTTCCTTTATGTACACCCATCCAAGGCCAGGAGCTCTGAAAATGCCTTCGCAGCACGATCTTCTCCTTTCTCCTTACCTCAGGTAAACTAGTTTCAATGTCAAGGTCCACACTTTAACCTTAACACCATCAGTCCTTTCTTACCAAGGTTTTCATGTCTCTCTCTTTAGCTTTGTTCTCTTTTCTACCTGCTATCCATTTCACCTCCAATTTTTGCCCAATCCAGTTTGCCAGTCTCCAATTCCAAATAAACTTCATTTTGCTTTTTCTTGGAACATCTAGGTTTCTAGCTAGATAAATGTTATGTCAAATTGTGGAGTTTTTCTAATTTTACATAAAAAGGACCATAAGATTGTTTCAATCCCTCATGTACAATCTAATATCAAAAATTCTGAAAATAATTTTATAATTTACTTAATGGCAAAATCTGATGTGGCTTGAACTAATTTGTCAACAACCTGAACTGACTCAGGCTATTGATTGACTGCTTCTTAATGGGAAGATTCCTATTTCACTGAAGAAATAGGATTTTAGGATGGGTCCCTTGATCCTATTTGGGTTGACACGTAACATGTTATTTCTACACTATTATATCTAAAAGAGAAAAATTCTGAATTCTGAAGCATGTGCCACTCTAAATATCAGATAAAGAATTGTGGAGTCATATTTTAGTTTTATGGGTTATAAATTATTATGGGTTATAAATTATTTCACCTGTCCTACGTTGAGTAATCCTTACAATAATCCTGAAATGTCCTGGACCCATTTTTCAGGTGCAAAGACTGAGGTTTAAAAATCCCTGATCACATGGCTAAAAACAAGAGAGCGAGGATTTGGAACTAGGTGTTCTTTTCTAGTCCCTTAGTGCTTTTTTTTTTTCTTTCAGTTTTCCTTTTAACAGTTACTGTTTACTTGAATTATAAAATTAATCAAAGCTTTTAGTAAAGAGTGAAAAATCTTAAAAGGAGAAAAAGAATCAAAACCAGTCACAACTCAGAGATAACGTCATGGCTATTCTGTTACTCTTTTGTTCTCTTCTTTCATGGTATGCTTTACACAAAATTCAGATGATCCATATATAGTATTTTCTGTTCTGATTTTTAATTATTTAATGTTTATTATACACATATTCTAATGACATTTAAATTATCTTCTGCATCATGATTTTTCTGATTTTTTTTTTTGAAGAAGCCCCTGGCAGAGAATTCAGGGCACATTTTCATTTTCACAATTTGTAGGCCCTCCCCCATTCTTGATTTCCAATGATATTCCACCCACTCCGCCCTCAACCCACATGGCACCCCTCTCAGTCGTCTAATACATGATCCTGGGTATGGGTATTTTTATAAAATAAATGTCATAAAATAAAATAAGAAATTGAATGTTTTCCCAGCTATTTAAATCATAACCTACTGGGTACCAGTCTCATTTCTAATAGTTTTCTGTTTTTGTTTTTAATCCTCACCCAAGGCTATGTTTAGAGGGAGGGGGAAGGGATTGGGGAATGGAGGAGAGAGAAAGAGAAAAAAGGATTAGTTGCCTCCTGTACATGCCCAGCCCAGGGATTGAACCCACAACCTTTTGGTGTACGAGACAAAACTCCAACCAACTGATCCACACTGGCCAAGGACCTAATAGTTTTTATTTACTATTATATGTTAATGATTTATTCATATAAATATAATTAAATTTGCTTTATATAAATCCTGCACATTTCTTACTTAGTTTTTATTCCCAGGTATTATATCCTTTTTTTGAAGGGAGAGGGGAGTTGCAACTTGAAATGAGATTTATTGTTTTTTAACTTCTAACTTGTTTGTATATAAAGACTATTGATTCCTTATATAATTGTATATACTGCCTTCTTATTAAATTCTCTTGTTTTAATTGTTTTCCAGTTAATTTGCTTATTATCTCATAGTTTGCGATAATTTCCTCTGCAAAGAATGATAATTGTAACTTCTTTCCAGTTATTTTGCGCCTCTGGTTTTGTTTCCTACCTGCAGTTTCAATCCTCTGGATTTAATCCTCTAGAACAATGTTAAACAATGATGGTGGTTCTGGACGCCTCTGCCTTGGTCCTGATTCTAACCGGGCGTGGTTCCAGTGCTTCTTTGCCACGCGAGATGTGGACTTCAGAGTTGAGATGAACACATTTACGATGTTAAGAAGACGACAAATGTTTTGTCTTACTAAATAACTTTTCTATCAAGGAATACGTTTGAATTTTAGGAAATACAATTTTTAGCATCTCTGAAGACAGATGGTTTTTCTTTTTGGCTGTGCTGTGCGTGTTCGTAAAGCTCTTGCAGTCGAACTGCACTTACATTCCTGAGGTGAACCCACTTGGCCATTGTGTGTGGAATTATTTGAATATATTGCTGGATTCTGTCACCTAATATTTTACTTAGGGTTTTTTGGAATAATGTATATAAATGAGGTGGTATATAGGCTCACTTTGTCTAGGATTTCTGAACTTTTGGTATCAAAGTTATGTTCATTTCATTAAAAAAAACATTAACAGGTTTTCTTCTTTTCCTATATTCTAGAAAACTAAATAGCATTGTAATGATCTCTTTTTCTTTCTTCCAAATATTTGGTAGAACATCCCTGGTGGGTCTGATGCTTTTTGGGCCATCATGTTTGGTCAACTTTCTTATCCTCCTTTCCCTCCTTCCCTCCCTCTCCCTCCGTATAACAGTGGTTCTCAACTGGGAGTAGTTTAATGTGGACCAAGAACTGGGGAGATGGTTCTTTTTTTAATTTTATTTTTTATTTTTTAGCCAACAATAGAAACTCTTTATTAAAAATGTTGAAAATGTGTAAAACAGTAATTATAAATTATCAAACACCCAATCTTTAAAAAGCAGTTATCATCTTTTCCTTACACAGTACAGGCCAGTGGTTTGGATATTGTTATTCAGTTTCAGCCACCATACTGCCCTAGATGTACTTCACTTAAGTTTTTAGCTTCTGTTTCTGGAGTTAAAATTCATATGGACACTAAGAAACAACTCTGGTAATGTAACTCGGGTATCAAAAAAATACATATGCCATGTTAACATGTGATCTGACATATTATAGCATCTCATAACGGGTGTTATTTGCAAAGTAAAATTAAGTCACTTTTGTAGCTGTGAGTCAGTGCTGGGTTTATTTAAGATTAAGGCATCTGCAGTAGCGCTTCTGTGGATCTAGCGATCTGTACAAAGGCTTCCTTTTTGAAAAAATATATCTTCTACTTCACTTATTTCATCCCATTGATAATTTCCTTGCAATTAATACTGAAAATATCAGTCCAAAATACGTTTTCATAAACCTTGTTCTTATTCAGTTGGTTAGTTATGAAGCAGTGGTACTCAGTTTTCTACTGTCACTGTAACATGGCTATTTGTCCCTGATCTGACCGTGCCTTCTTCAGAGCCATTCTCTGGCCATTGAGAGTCACTGTCCAGCAATCGGTTTTTTGATTCACTAAGTGGTTTGATAGGGAAGGGTTGATTGGAGCCAGTACTTCTGGCATATTCACTTTGGTTTGACAGGAGCTTGTTCTGGATCCATTCCCACAGGCGAGTTGGAAAACTGCAACCATCACCCCAACTTGAAAATATTGGAAAGAGCCAGTATTTCTTTTCATCACCAAAGACTTGTCTCCAATTTTTACTCTATCCAAGAGAGAAACCATTTCCATCAGGTCCATATGAAAATGTGGGTGCACGAAATTATTCTATTGTTTTATTTTTCCCAACTAGCCGGCAGTGATAGCTAAACAGTGACAGGACGCTGATGAAGAACATTGTAGACACAAAGAAAAGAAAAAGCGCGTGGAATTTGGCACGTGTATCTATGAGTTCGTTACACGCACAGCTGCACCACGTACGCGCAGTAGGACCAGGCGGCCACGAAGGCAGCACCGGCACCCAGCCCACGCGCGCTGGCAGCCCCGCCAGCACCCACCCGGGGCCGTGTTCCGGGGCAGCGGCCGCTCAGGGCCGAGAGCAGCGCCGGGTCCGGGAGGCGGTGCTGGGGCTCCACGGCGGCTCCGAGATGGTTCTGAATGCAGTGTCTTCCTTCTCTGTTTCCAAAGAGAGACACTAATTTCTGAACATGTGGTTTGTTCCTCTGATGAGTATCTGTGTACTTCTGGCTGGTCGATGGGAGTCTCCCCTGGGGAAACCTCTGCTACCAGCCCTGTGCCCTTTGGATTGGTGTAGACCTGGGACTCGGGTCGCACCAGCCTGTGCCCGCTCTGCACCTGCAGACTCTTCGAGCAGTTGGCCCCCCCTGGCCGCGGCCTTGCTCAGCTCCTTCCCCGAATGGTTTCCTGATTTTCTCTGTGACTTTGGCCATCCTTTGCTATCTCTTGAGATCTGAGGCTATAGCCATGTCTCTTTATTTAGCTGAAAGTGGAATGTGCACATTCTCTTTGCTGCTTTTAGATAATTTCTTGGAAGAGAAATACTGGAATGTTCACGTAATGACTTTATTTTCAAACAAAAGGTGACTAAGAATCATTTTTCTTTTTTTTATTCCATGATAAATTTTCAATTTATAAAATGCTTCTTGTACATCTCTCATTTTGGGAATCCAGTGATTTATGAAGAATACGTATTAAATTTTATTGTTGCTATTTTAGAATACATCAAGGTGATCGTGCAGCTTTTATCCTTTGACTTATTAATGCAATGAAATCTATTAATACACATTAATACTAAATTTTTCTTGCAATCCTGAAATAAGTCTATTTGAAAAGCTAACAATAAGAAAAGATTATACTAAATACTTTAGGTGTATTATCTTCTGAAATCCTCATCACAATTCTATTATATCAGTACTATTAACATTCAACAGTTGAGGAAATGGAGAGTCATTGAGGTTAAGTTACATAAATTCACAAAACTAGTATAAATAGTCAACTCAAGTTTTAAACCAGCCTGACTGATCTCACAACCCACCACTTTTTAAATGTGCTAGTAGATTTAATATACTAACATTTTATTAAACATTTCAATCTATTTCAATACATCAGTAAGATTTTCATGGAATGACTATTTTATAAATGAAATGAAAAAAATGAAACGGGAAGTTTTATATTTCCCCTCATGTCATACTAGTGATGATGCAGAGTGGAAGTTAGCCCTGTCTTAAAGAGTCCATAATTATCACTTACAAAGCAGTTTAAGCACAGTGACTAATTTTAGAAGCAGTTATTCAGCAGCATTTTTTGTTGTTGTTGTTTTGTTTGTTATTTCCAATATTGTCATTCTTTTCAGGTTGTCCATTTTTAGGCAGGTTTTGGTAATTTTATTTTTCTACGACTTGTCCTCTTTTATTTAAATTTACCATGTTGTCAATGCTAGGTACCCTGTATGTGTACACTAGTGCACACGATGTGTCCACTTATAGAATAGATATCCATATAAATAAAGATATAAATACTCAATGTGAGGCCATGGGTTTCTCTTTGCTTCATGTTCTCTTAATTTCACCAGACTTAAGAACTTTCTGCACCCACAAAAAAACCACCTCTGAGACTCATACACCAATTCTTTGCTTTTGTTTGTCTGAATGTATTTTTCTGATTAACTTTTAATTAATAATTTCTTTTAGTTTACCTCAAATGTGTTTTAATGTTCCTTTTCTAAATATTGAAGTTAAAAGTTTAGTTTATTTCCTTTCATTTCTTTTATAATATAGATCTAATTCAAAAGTATGGAATTTTCTTTTAGCTTTAGCCATTTTCTGTATTATAGTATTCTTATTGTCATTATTTTCTAAATGGTTTATAATTGTTTTGATTTTCCTTTTTTTAAAAATTTTCTTTGGTGGTGGTGGTGGTGTGTGTGTGTGTGTGTGTGTGTGTGTGTATATATATATATATATATAAATTTTTGTTTAATTCTACCTTTATTGTATTATTATTAGAGAAAGTGGTATATGGTTTCTATCTTTCAGAATTTATGCAGGTCTTTTTATTGCCACAGAATGTAACCAATTTTGATAAATGTTCCATAATCTTTGGAAAATAAGGTAGATTCATTGTATCTAAAAAAACTGTTCTATACATAATCATATATTATATTTGAAACTTCTATGTATTGTTTGCATATATTATTTTTTCTGCTTGTTCTATCAAAAGCTGAGAATAATATATTAAATTCCCCCACTTCATTTGTGTTTGTGACATTTCTGCTCTGTAGTTCTGGCAGTTTTTGATTTCTGTATTTCAGTTCTATATTATTCCTTACTGAAGGTTTGTGACTCACATCTTTAATGTCTTTATTACATATTTAATTTTGTCAACAAAATGACTCCTTTTTATTCCATTTTTACTTTTATTTAAATCATACTTCGATAATTTTCCAAGCCCATTTTTTCCCTGATATGTCTTTATAAGTTATTTTATTTGGATCCTGATCGCCCACCCATCTGTAAGTCCTTTTCTTTTAGTAGAGGATTTAATTCATTTATATTCATTCAGATAGCAGATATGTTTAACCTTATTACAGTGATCTTTATGATTTTTCCTTTCTTGATAATGCTTTTTCTCCATCCATATCTCTGTTACGAGTACTTCACACACTTACACACATGCACATGTTTTTGCTTTTCTTTTATTATAGCAATTTGAGAGGTATACATCCACAGTAGAATCATATCAAATATACATACATGTTTGTCTGTTTTAAGGAGGGGATAAAAATCATCTCATGTCATTTGTAGAGTCACACCAATGTTAAGTTTCTGAAGGTGGGCTCTCAGAATTGTAAGGCATCCTGGAGCTGTTCGGGGGTCTTCCATAAGAACATAGTGAGGAGCTCAATTGTCCAGGGAAACCAGGTGTGAACAGAACCTGTGTGTTCTGTTTCAAAGAGTTTGCTCCAGGAGGAGTGACCTGTTTCTGAGTCTATGCGGTGGCCTGGAACCTCTTCCATATTTGCACTCCCAAGGATGGTGGGGATGGTGTCCTGGATGGTCGTTACAGAAACCAAGAGAGCTGAGTGCTAAGAGCTGTAACCCTAGGAACCCAAGCTGGTAGTGCCCCTGCTCAGTCCTGCCTTGATCATGCCCCTTGAAAAATCAAGACAGCTGGTGCAGTGATCTGAAGCAGTGAATAGAATCCTCCAGATGGTGGACCAGAATCCTTTTTACATTGTGAAGTACCTTGTGGAAGTGAGAAAGAGCAGCTGTGGTTAACACCTTGCATTCCAGGGAGTTCTCTTAAGTATGTCCTCAGACTAGACCTGTTAAGTTTGACTAAATCCGAGGGTTTGTGGGTTATCAGAGAGAAGAGCAGGGGCCTTCCAACCTCCTGCCAACGAGGCATTTGTTGGGTAGAACAATTAATTGGAAAAATAAGGTGTGTGACCACATTACCCCAAGTTTGTAGAACAGGTTATTTCATATTTGTATTCTAATTGTGGGTACTTCTACATTCTAAAAATGTTTTGAATTTATTTTTATTTACCAAGATTGATGTTGAAATAAAAATTGACCATTTGACCATTGACTGTGTAAGACAGAAATTTTAGTGCAAATTTTACTTCTCTCTTCTGCTTGTACTCCTCTCAGTGTTCGTTCATATAATCTTGGATTTTAACCCCGAATTACATTCAATGTTAAAGCCATATTGGCAAATTATTTCAATGTTACCTTGTCTAATTTCGTTTCATTGCACACAGTTAAGCCTCATATAATAGTGTTTTACTTCTGGAGATATTTATTTTGATTTATCTGGAAGGCTGCTACACATCTTCAAGTAATTTATTTTTCAAGAAGAGTGTTTTGTGTATATACAAGTAGTGTGCTTTTTCTTCTTGGCTACTTATATGTGAGATTTTTTTTCATCCTTGAATTTAAAATAATTATAAAAGATTTTTGTCTATATTTACTTTATATAGTATTTATGCTACCTTATACTGGCCGTATTTTATGGTACTTCAAGAACCTGTTCATTTTACAGATTTGTGTTCTTCCTCAACTCGGCAAAGATTTTTTTCTATTTTTTTATAAAGTTTTCTTCTTATTTATTATCTTCTATTCTCCATTTCTTTTTGGGGTCCTTATTATATACATCTGGCTTTTCTTTCATCTCTTTCATCATATTGGTATTTTTTGGCATCATCTACGAATGTGTTGAATTTGTCATGTACATTGTTAATTTATGGGGAGTATCTAACCTGCTGTTTATTATCCCAATATTAACATATCTATCTATCTATCTATCTATCTATCTATCTATCTATCTATATGTATGTATGTATGTATATATGTATATATATGTGTATATATGTAAATTTACTGATTTTAGAAGATATGTTTTAAAATAAATGCTTAGCCCCACTTTCACATATAAAATGTAACAGTATACATAGCATGCATTCCAGACCTTTCCTTAACACTTTAGGACCTCAGAACACTCTATGCGAAGACCAGGACAGTTCAATGTGATCCCTCCCAGAGATCAGAGATCCCTTTCTCAGCATTCCAAATGATGTCATCTTCCCTTATTTTTCTTACTTTCTTTTTTCCTTCTAAGTAAGAACTCTCCATCAATTTCATGTTGCTATTTATCTGGGTCTGTGATTCAACGTTATCTTTCCGTTCCCTTGAAACTTCAGTTAGGTCTACTCCTTATTCTCAGATGGAATTTTTTTTTTTGAGAATGGAAAATCTTTTCTTGAGAATGTAGCCTACTCGTGATGCATCCTCTTTGTCACCATGCGCTCATCCCTCGACCTCCAAACTTCTCTACTAAAATAACTATTTTGAAAAGTAACACATCTCAGGGTCTTGAACTCTTTCCTTAACCTCTTCCATGTCTTTGTAGCTCTCTGCCATTATTAGTCATCCCTTCCATAGCCTAGAAACACTTTCCACCCTTGACACCTAGTTTATCCTGTTTCTTCTCCTTACCTTCTGACTCATCCTTCTCCAGCTTTACTAGCTCTTCTGAGTCTTCCTTCTCCTCAAGAACTCTGGTGCTTCCATGAACCTTCTCCCATATCCTCCTCCTTGGTGAACTCATCCACCCATAAAGCTTCAGTCTCACTAGGCTGATGACTGAAATCTACAGCTTTCATTTTGAGCAACTTCCTCCTCATGAGGAAAGCCCACACTTCCCTCAACCGCCTGATGAAAACTATCTCCAAGACTCTTAGATGCTTAGCATTTTGGAAACTTCTCCTCTCTCTTCCCATATCTATCAGGAACAAATGCTGTCCCAGTCATTCGTTCGTTCTTTCATTCATTCTTTCATATGCCTTTTGTGCTCTTGGCATCCTTCCAGTCCTCCCAGTCTTGCTAACATTATATTCCTTTCAAGTCCCATCCCTTTTTTCTCCAGGACAGTAATGTTGCAACATTTAAACAGTACAAACAGGTGAACTTGAAATATTTTTATTTTTAGTCACTTCCAGGGATTTAGCTATCCTTGAGGACTGAGTACAAATAATAATAATTATGACAGCAACAACACTTGCCATCTCTCAAGTGACTTGTGTAGTTCATTGTAATATCCCCTCCCATCTAGCACATTCTTTAACTTGGAATTTAGATTAAATCTCCAGTGTATAGCAGAAGAGAGAAATAGCTTGTAAATATTTAACTAAAAAGTATTTTTTAACCAAGTGTATGGGATTTTAAATGTTATGATATAGATTCTTCCTTGTGAAATTGGTTTGTGGATAGAGCCTGGGAGCCCCTTGGCAGGACTGATCCCTTGGCAGTGAAATCCCAGCACATAGGTTCAGCATTCATTGCCTGGACAGGGATGGTAGCTCACATCTGTACAATACACTACAGTTCATGAAGCACTTTTACAATTCTGTTTCTTTAATCTTTATAATAACTCTATGAGGTGGGTGGAAAATGTGGTACTATTTTCACTGAATAGATATGAAAAAATAAGAGTTAGGTTGATTTTTTTCCCCTTACGCAGTTTTTTCTTGGATATATACATATTGGATGTTCCCATAATATTTTTTGAGTCTCCTCTCTAAGTTGAGGATGACCTCATCCATATCAGCGATCTATTCTTCATCTTCGTGTCTAAAGACAGTCAGAGTTATAGTGGTCATAGTTGTCTACTATATTGATATTTGATAAAGGAATCAAATGAATCAATTATTAATAACTAATATTTACTGAGTGTTCCTTTGTTTCATATACTACCACTGACACTGCTTGGTTTCAGATGCCAATAACTTTATTCATTTGATCCTTATGAATTAAGTTCGGTAATTATTACCTCTATTCTGTAGGAAAAGAAACTGGAACAGAGAAAGGTGAAATAATGTACCCATAGCTACTATGTGGTAGAGCTGGTACTTGAACCCAGCACTCATTTAGCTACCACACTCTGCTGTCTTTTAGTATTTGAGTCAATTTTATAAAAATCAGATAATAAAAACAGGTTGTTGTGGTTTTAAATCATGGCCCCCAATTCTCTGACCATCCTCCCACAGAAAGCTGTGATTTATATCCTCTCTTATTGAATCAGGGGAATTTGATGAAAGTGATATTGTGTGACTTCCAAGACTGGTCCATAAATGGCCATGAAGGTTTCACCTTGTTACATGGGACACCCGTTCATACAGCCCTGACCTGCCATGAAGATGGTCTGACTAACCCGAGGATGCCAAACTGTGCGGGAACCCAAGCCGTCTAGAGAAGCCATGTGCAGGCAGCTCTTGTGAACAGTCCCAGCTGATGCCCCATGGTTTGTCCCAGCTCTGCTATCAGACCTGTGAGTGCAGAATCCAGCAGGAGATTCCTGTCCTGGGTGTTTGTCACTCCCAGCCATTCTAGTGCTCCCAGCTCAGCCCCAGACACTGGAGCAGAGATAAGTCAACCCCATTGTGCCTCGTCCATATCCTTGACTCAGAATCTGTGAGCATAACAGATGTTTTATGCCATTAAAATAATGAGAATAATGGGATTTAATCATGGTTAAATTAATACTCCCTTATACTGAAGTCCCTTGCTTTCTGATAATAATACTTCAGGGCTGTTTAGGTGAACCAATGAAATAGCTTGTTGTTACACACCCCACACCAGAGGGTGCTGCACATTAAGCTGACTAACGTGTTTAAAGGGACTGGCCTGTTGGACAGCTCTTTGCTTCCAAGGAAACCACAGGAATACGGAATCTCTTGTTTATATTCTGCTGAGCTCAGTGGGTTGCATGTTTGTTCTTGGCTTCTTGCCCAACAAGTCTTGGCAATCATGTCACCCCCTCCCTGATGAGTTTGCAACTGGGTATGAATTGCTGCTGCTGTACTGAGGTTTCATTCTCGAAATAACTGGGTGCATTGGCCAGCTCTCTTGACTATATGTCTCTCACTGCCCCTAGATTAGTTGCAGACTGGCCAGACATGCAGAAAGTAATTAAATAATGACTGATGTGAGCTCAGGCTCTTTCTGAGCCAACATGCATTTACCTGGTGTGTGCTCTATATACCGTATTATGGACTGAGAATATCAGTGTGTTCCTCCAGGTCCTAGGCATCACTAAAAACTTAACAGATTTATAAATGCTGGACACGTAAAAGACAACAAAGAAACCTATTGCTAATGCATATGAGTAACTGCAGTTGCGATGTGTTCTCTGAGCCAAAATTGCTATTTAAACCATTCATTTATTCACTCATTGAAAAATTATTAATTGAGGTCTACGTGCAAAGCATTCTGTGAGATGTTAATAAATCTACACCTAAGCCAGAAACACTGCATTCACTTCCATTTCTGTTACTTTTATCTTCAAAGTACCTGTACCCTGGAATGCTTCGCCCTCTATGCACATGGTACTGCCACACTTTAGGGTCTCAAGTCCTATTTGTCGAGCAAATATAAAACAAAAGTGATTTTTGCATTCCTGAGAGAGTCTTTATTCATGAAGCCTTTCCTTATTATTTCATGCTATATTTAATCCATCTTCCCTCTAGGAGTCCAGAGGGCTCTAATTTGTATTTTATGCATGATAGGATTTGGGTTTTCTGTTATAGTTTCATGTGTTCTGGTTTTGTAAGGGCCTTATCAGCCATTAACCAATATTTGGTTGATGAACCGCTAAGCATTTGATGGTAGACAGGTCTTTTTTTCTCTCTAAGCCTCCATTTTCTCTTCTATAAACTTAGACATTTGAACTTGGTAAGTGGATTTCAGTCTGTGTGCCAAGAACCTCTGGGGCAGGATGGCCAAGCAGTTTTAGAGTCTGAGACCTTCATATAATATTTAAATATACTTTTTAAGACTCATATGTAAAGCACAAAAATTACTTGGTAGCACCTTGGTTTTTGTTTGTTTGTTTGTTTGTTTTAGTGTGTGTTTCTTTTTTAATCCTCACCTGAGGATATTTTTCTATTTATCTTTAGATAGAGTGGGAGGGAAGGAGGAAGGGAGGAAGGGAAGAAGGGAGGGACAGAGGGAGGGAGGGAGGGAGAGAGGGAGACAGAGAGAGAGAGAGAGAGAGAGAGAGAGAGAGAGAGAGAGAGAGAGAGAAACACTGATGTGAGAGAGATACATTGACTGGTTGTCTCCCACACCAGAGCTGGGGACCCAACCGCAACCGAGGTATGTGCCCTTGACCAGAATCAAACTCATGACTCATTGGTCCGTGGGCTGCTGCTCTAACTGCTGAACCAAACTGGCCAGGACACACCCTGATTTTTTTTTTTTTTTAATAAATGTTTTAAAATAAGAAAGGGGTCTTCATGCAGGAAAAAGTTAGATATTATTCATCTGCAGACAGAGGGTGGGCAAACTGACCTTTGGGGGAAATCAGCCAGCAGCCTGTTTCCGTATAGCCCATGGCTAAGAACATTTGAAAAGGCTTGTTAAACAAATGACCAAGAAGAATGTGTGCCTAAAATATTTTCCTAAATATCACTCTGGCCCATTACAGAAAAAGTTTGCTGACTCCTAGTGTAGGTCAAGGGTGGTGCATACATGGCTTACGTGCTGATACTCCACTCTCCCTGGCCCACGGCAGGCATCTTTGATGGTTACAGAATCCTTCTCCATCTGCCTTAGGATCCCCATCAACTTCCTACTCCTTGGAGTTATCAACCTAGAGGAGCTGACGTTTTAGCCTCCAACTTTCTATTGTATGGACTATCCACACCCTAGGTGTCAAGGGTGGAATTAACACTCCTGGGAGCAGCCTCAGGAGTCAGTGTATAAATATCCCAGCTCCCTTGCCTTTGGACTTCAGGACTTATGAAGCATTTTCAACAAAATCTCCCAGAGTTTCCCCATGATGGTCACCTCCATTTGCTCATTGGCGTGGTGGCTAAATGATCACCTTTAGGAACTGTCTTCCCTTCTCTCTAACACTACCATTCTTCCTGGCTGGTGTTCTCTGCGTCTGCCCATTCACCCACTTGTCCTCGAATCCCCGTCTGAGTGTGCTGCTGGGGAAACCAAAACAACGCTGATTTCAAACCGATTCCTCCGTGAATGTGATGCTTTTACAAAGGCCTCTAACTTAAAAGCATCACAAGCTTCTGCTGCAACTTCTGAAAATTGCTGCCTGCAATTTTGAGGACAACTCAGTTTTTTTTTTTTTTTTTTTTTTTTGTGGTCCAGTGTCTCTATTGTCGACTCCAACATTATGGATGGGTCAACCAATTAATTTTCTGATTGGATGCTGGGAGCTTTTCAGCCTTTTTCTCTGGACTCCTATTAGTGAAGAGACTTCCTAGGTGCCCGTACAATGGAAAATTCACAAGCAATAAACAGTGGATTGGGAGACTTACATTGGCTAGGCAGGTTGCTATCCCAAGCTCTAATAATAACTCCATTTTTCCTTACACCCTGGCAGAAAATGCAGGCAGCTGTGTCCAATTATGCTGAGCACAGCAAACTCAAACTTATTAAAGGTAGGAGATAAGCTGTTTCAGGATGTGAGAAACTCAACGTAATGTGAAGATAATTTCTCAAGTGTATGGTTTAGTTGCTGTATTTATTTTATTTCATTCTCAAGCCCACATTAAGTGTTTTATTCCCAGCGTAGGCAAAGGAACATGCTCTTCATTAATACGTAAACATCAGAGTCCAAACACATAAGCTCTATTTTTTGGACCAACCAACAACTCTATTGAGTGACCCATACACATCATTTGTTTTATTTACCATCCCCCCCAAAATGTAATTAATAATCCCCCCGACTATGAGAGAGGAAATTTGATTCTAGTTTATTTTGGGCCTTGAGATCTAAAACTAAGATACGGAGAAAAGCAAGATGGCAGAGCATTTTAATTAATGGGCTCATGGGTCTGCCCGACATGTGGGGCAGTGTGTCCTCAAATGACGGTCACGATCCCGAGGAAAAGAAAAACCTTTTTGTTGTTGTTGTGATACGAGAAAAAATTATTTCAAGTGACTTTTCCTTTTTTCATTACCTCTGGGTTCCCCAGAGAAGTTAATTCCATCAGTAACTTGTTCCGTTGCCAAATGATTCTGATGATGTTTTCCAAGCGTTTAAGGAGAGTTTTCCAGGCTGCAACAGAGGATAACTTTTCTCCTTCCTTCAATAGAAATAATCGATCCCTCTGCTTGCTTTCCCTAATGAGGGCCAGCCAGGGATCAGTCTCTCTTGTCACTCTGTGTCTAATTGAATATCTCTCTCTGCGCTGTGAGCTAGTTTACTCCTGTCTTCAAAACGGTACACATGATGTTTTTCCGTGGTGCCAAAAGCTGGTACCTTATTTTTCTGAACAAATTTACTGTCCCTCCATCTAAATTAGATCCCTTGTCATACTTATGTCACCGTATAGTTTTTCTTCATTGAGCTTAGAGCTGATTGTAATTGTGTATTCATTTTCTTGGTTATGTGACTGATGTCTTTGTTTCCCTGCCAGTCTATATGCCCAAAGGGAGCAGGACCATACTTGTCCATTATTATATTCTTTCTGCCAAGATTTCCCTAATACATGGTATTGTTAAATGATATTAATTACATATTATATATACTTATCAACACAGTTATATTTATTAATATATCAATTATTCAACAATACTGTTTCATGAACATATTTAGCCCAGGGGATAAGATATATAATAGGTACACATGCATCTATAATATGTAATATATGATATAATATATATAATGTATATTATAATAAAATGTATAATATATATGTATTACTATATAATATACAGTATTCATATGTATTAGCATATACTATGTAATGTATATATAATGTGTTATATATACACATATATACATACATGTATACCATATGTAATATATATATATAATATATGTATACTTATATTAGATGAACTAAATCTTAATAGTTCTTTCTCTTTCAAAATGCCCAATTTTCACAAGTTTTCATCAGAGGGAGTAAGAAGTTTATTAAAGTCTGTTGTCCAAGTTATGTTTATTTTTAACTTTTTTTTTTAACAGATCAAGTTTGTTTTTATTGTTTCAGACTGAGAATGTATAATGCACTGGCTACATTTATATGAGTTTCCATGGTTTCCATGACTTCAGAAATTGTCCAAGAAAGGAGTGGAATTTTTCTCCTCCTTGCAAAGATGTTTTTCCCTAGCTTGTTTGTGCCCACGTAATGTACCAGTTTGAATCCTCTGCTTCTCTCCTCCCATCTGTGCTGTTTGCAAGGGGCGGGGAGAAAAGGGAAAACAAGGCAGGTGGAAGACAGTTCGATGCAGCCCTCGTCCAGCAGTGATTAGCTCAAAACCGTGCTCTCTTCCCTGTCTACTGAAGCCTTCTTACTTACACAGCCCAGACAGCATCCATAGTATGTGTCGCTTTCCTCAAGTCACTCCTGCAGGAACATGCAACAGTGTTTGTGGAGAAGGGAGGGCAGAGACCACCGGTTCTCACGAGGCAGCACTGTCAGAAGAGATTTTATGCTAGCATGTTTGCTGCTGCTGCTGCTGTTGGTTTTAGTTAATTTTTTCCTGACCAGTTGGAAGAGATGACTGCCTATGGTTCTGCTCTAATTACTTATCTGTATTATTTTTCTCCATTCACCTACAAAGGAAAATGCATCTTTTCCCCAGGAAAGTGTTATTTACTCGGTATTCTATGGCTTGTTTTCGTTGGCGTGGCCACTACCAAGGACAGTAGGCTTTTGTTCATTTCCATAGTCATTGCTGTGTCCTGGCATGACTCTCTCTAAGTAACAGCTTTCGTTTACGGAATCCTTACTGTGTGCTTGAACCACGGGCAATATGAAAGTGCCAATATTCACGTCACCCACAGAATAACCATAAAATAGGTGTGTTTGTTATCCCATTTTACAGGCAAGGAAACTAAGCCAGAATCCAATGTGTGGGTGTAGGACTTTAAAACAGATCTTTCTAACATCAGGCGTTTATTAATTCATTCATCTAAGAAATTTACTGACAACCTACTGTGACCTAGGCAATTTTATAAGCACTGGGAAGGCATTACTGAGCAAAGGAAACAAAATTCTTTCTCTCCTGATGCTTCCATTCTTCTGATTTTCCTGCAAGACTAGGCTACCTCTCGTATGTCTTATTGAAGCCAGAGGAACATTTTGCCAGGAGAGAATGGGATATTTCACTCTGTAAGTTACTCTCATGTCAGTAAGTTGTCTGGTCTGTTTCTGGAGAAGGAAATGAATAGAAAGTTTGGAGTGCCTGCTGACCTCGCCATTCTCTTCTCTAACTTCCTGCCACTCATGAAATAGACCTAGGAAGTTGTCTTTTCCATTGCAGCCACCCATGGCCTTAGCTGATCCGCTCGTACCATGGCTGAGGAAACCTCCGCCTGGAACTCGGAATTAGAAATCAGAGATCCTTAAAAGACTGCTTGTTATTTAAAGAGAAGTGGTTTAAACTGGTTTTTGGATGTCACTCTTAGCTCTGTGCACACAGGACTAGAGGAAACTCCTTGAGCGTGAGAGGGAGGAGAGGAGAGTCACGGAGGAGAGAGCCATTCAGTAGATGCATAGAGAGAAGCAGTGACCCAGAAGCATGTGATTCCAGAAAGAAGGGTACACAAAGGGCACTCCCTGAAAGTCGTCCCTTAAGCCTTGACCACTGCTGGGTATCCGCCTATAAGAGGAGGTAGCAAGAGTGGTCCCGGGAAGCAGCTCGCGGGATGGAGTCTGGGAGTTGGATCGCCCACCACTGGCCGGCTATGAGGACACCACTACTGATGACAAATGGAGCAGCTGCAGCCCCCAGCCTGGAGCTGCAGTGCACTTGCTAAGCTAGGACTTGACCTGCAGTGAACCAGGACTGTTCAAAGTGGAACGAGGGCACCGACTCATGCAATAGCTCAAACCTTTGAAAGATGCAAGAAGGTGCTAATTATAATGATGACATTGTGCCGACCACCACTGATGATTTGAAGAGAGAAAAAGACAAGCTCAGGAGACTCAATAACCAATTTCGAGTAAAGCATGAGGGTCACGAGGCCGTCTTGGCAGCATTTACAGAGACCTTGGTCACCTGTAGCTGGAGGGCAAAAGAGCTGAGGACTCTGCAGATGACCTAATGGGGAAATTTGGAGAAAGCTGAAGTTCTCAGTCTAGGCAAGTCTCCCATGCTTAGTCAGGGCTGATAGAGAAAGAGTGTGGCTCTGAGATCGGGATGAAGATATCTGCATAGAAGTACTTGAGCAACTTGAACTTCCGGTTCCCCCAAATTCCTCTGGGCCTGCAGCGTGTCTCACTTCCCTGTGTTGGCAGATAGAGCCCATTGTACCTACCTAAACTTACCTTTTGCCCGAGGCTATAGAGAAATCTCAAGTGAAGCAGGTGCACCCTCGTTGATTTGGCTCAGCGGTTAGAGCATCGTCCCACGAACCAAAGAGTCATGGGTTCAATTCCTGTCAAGGGCACATACCTCAGTTGCGGTTCGTCCCCCGCCCTGGTCAGGGTCATGCGGGAGGCAACCAATCGATGTGTCTCTCTCACGTCGATGGTTCTCTCTCATTCCCTCTGTCATTCTCTCTCCCCTTCCCTCCCACTCTATCTGAAGACAAATAGAAAAATATCCTCGGTTGAGGATTAAAAAAAAAAAAAAGTGAAGCAGGTGCCTTATACAATCATGCTGGCCTTCAGAATCTGCCTCCTCTTCCTCCTGGTTATCAGATCAATAATGAGGGACAGACGGCAACAAGTGCTGGACCTGCTAAGGTGCGGAACGAATTATATGCCAAAGGGGCCATGTGACTTGGCTCTTGTGTTCTAACCGGAAATGCAGAGTGGACCTAGTTGGACACTGAGGATGCAGAATCAAGATGGGGAAAATATTAAACTGGATAATGGAGAACTTGTGGATACAGGGTCACTCTCTCACATCCCAGGGTTAATACCTTGGCAGGGCTAAGCCTGGGATAAACCTCAGAAGCTTGGATAAAGCGGTGGCCCACATTCAGTGGCATGGAGGTGCCACTGGCAGACAGTGGAGGAAGGCATGAGAGGGCTCAGAAGCGACAGGCTGGAATGGGTCTACTGTACAAGAACAGAAACCCACCAGCCAACTATATTCTGGGAGGCCCTGAGCATCCTTCATTTACCAAGGTGATGAGCACACTGGGGAGGGCAGTGCCAGCCTCACATGGTCCTTAAGAAACTCACTGGGGGCCGTCAGTGCAGGCCAGGACTGGCTGAAGAGGATGCTGGTACAGAACTCAGCTTCCTGGAAGCCGTGGGGATAACAGCATTCCAGACTATCAGAGGCTAGTTGGGAACAGTCATCAGATGCAAGATAAGCCTAATTATTCTAAAGGCAGCACGGTTGGGAGGGCACCCAAGGGACCTGGCCTATGGGAATAGAAGAGATGCCGAATAAAGCCCTCCCTGCATGGATCATGAGCTTTGAAGTCCTTATTTTAGGCTTGAAATCTGTGAGTTACCTGAGGACCTGACATAAGATAATCCCTTCTCCAGCCCCAGCCACAGAACTCTGCTGTCTAGGCCTTAGCAGTTCTTGAAGGATAGGAGAGAAAACATCTCATTCTAAACTGTGTGTCTGGGTCTCCCAGGAAGTTGCCAGGAGTGATGGCAGGATGGCAGCAGTTGGCACGAGTCCTGTCATCACAGAGCCGAAGCAGACATCTTCCCCAGCCCCAGATGACGGCCCTGAAAGTGCAGAGTGAGCAGGTGGGCGTGAGAGCAGGGCGCACAGCCCCGTGGTGGCCAGCTGGGGTGCGCACCGACCAGGCACGTGGGCTCTGCCTGATGGACCGGGCTCTGGTCGGGCGAGTCAGACAAGTGAGGGTCCAGTTGGTCTCAAAGACGAGTCCCAGTAAAATAAGCATGCATTTTCATAAATGACTTGGTGCTTTTCAAGTGACTTTTTGGGTCTGTTTTCTCACCATATGAGGATGAGTTATTTTGGAGTGTGCATGAGAGAAACAAAACTTGCATTAAATTCAGTCCAAGGAGGGGATTTATTAACTCACGGAATTCAAGGAAGGGTTGAGGAAATGCACCCCAAAAGAGGCAGAGAAGCAAGCGAACTGCAAGAACAAATGAACCGCGATACTCCAATGCGGCCAAGTCGTTCCCCCGACTCCAGGTGCTGCTGTCCAGGGCGTCAGGTTCCTTTCCTTCTCTTGCTGCAGCCAGGCTCTCTCCTCAAGGAGCAAAGAAGTATCAGTAGGTTCTGAGTTTTGTATCTGTCTGACTTTAATCTCCAGAAAGAAAATGCCCTGATTCTCTCTGGTCCAAAGTGCAAATATTTCAGGGAATGGAACCTGTTCTTTTGTCTTGAATTAGTTGCTTACCCATAAATGAGTCAACTGCAGCCAGAGGGGCAGGGGCGTGTTCAAACACGATATTGCTTAGGAGAAGGGTGGATGCTGGGTCATCACTCCGTCGGTTTCCATGGTGAAACCCCAGGGAAATGCTGAGCGGGAGGCAGAGCAAGGTTGCAGACCTGCTCGCCCTTGGAAAGAGTGGAACTGAAGGTGGGTTGGGGTCCGGGGTTCCGTGAGAGTACGGCTGGTCGGCTGGTGTGCCGGAAAAGCTCAGAACTTGAGATCAAAAGGAACAGAAGTCCAAGAGGCAGCGACCCCACTCACTGTGTGAACAGGACTGTATCTCTTATCCTCACAGAGTCTTTTTTTTTCTTCACTGTAAAATGGGAGCAATCGCTGCCCTGTTTGCCTGTGATGATGGAAATCAAATGCGAATTTGAAAAGGCAAGACAGCATAGAGGAGTCAGCTCTGTACAAGGACACATTCAGGATCAAACCTGGATCCATCTTTTCCTCTGTCTAGCTGTGGGGTCCTACATGTCATCCTGACGGGGTCTAAGTCTGTTCACTCATCAGCAAAATGGAAATAATTATATCTACCTTATTGGGTCGTTATGAGAAATAAATGAGATACACATGCAGAGACATAAAAGCCACGGTAAGTACTCAATAAATGTTAGCAACCATTATTATAACAATGCTAATAACCATAACCTCCTGGCAGTCTGTGAGTTTATTAAATATTGGGATTACGTGGTATACACATCTACTCATTACTATAAAAGAATCTCAGCCTAGGACTTGCCATGTTGTCCAAACTTAACATACAGTTATTGAATCTTCATATAAAGATAGCCCACCATTCACTTGTAAATAAATACTTAAAAATAAGTATTGTGTTTGGACACCTCCCCGCCCCAAAACACACACAGGTTTGCATTGTTATTCTACCCCTGCAGTGCCCATATTGGAAGCTGTTCATTTATCTGGTCTATAGCTTAGCACTGAGGTCATTATGCTTCTGGAGAACTGTGAATTTACATACGCCGTCGAATGTATTAAGCATAGGAGCATGCAATAAAGACTACACTTATCTGGTGCTTCCACATCTGAAAACTTGTTCAAAGCCAGTATTTGTGCAGCTTATGTTATGTCAATACACATTTCGGCTCTACATTTCACTCCTTATATTTAGATACATGCTTTCTAAGGATTTTTGAAATAACGATTTTCCCTTCCTTTATCTTTTCTGTTTCTCTGGGTCTGTTGGACAGATTTTCCTAGAATATAAAAGAAAGGAAACACATGTTAATTTTGTTCTCCTGGAGAGGAGGCTGCAAACCTGTCTCCGAAGGCACACCTGCTGGTCTCCGGCTCTGGCTCGGAGCCGCACCTTCCCCGCACGGCTTCACTTCTGGGAACGTCGCCATCCGTTTTTCAATCCCACCTGGAGTGAGGCGTGAAGGGTCATTTCAGTTTCTGATGTTGGTTTCAGGAGGCTCATCACTTTCCTTCCTTTGGGAGGGCCTTCGCCAAGGCCGTGCCTCGGTAGACTGGATTCCTAGGGCAGAGTTCTGGAGACAGGCCAAGAGTAAGAACGTCCCTGTAAGTAAAGGCAGACAAGCTGTTTATTATTTGCCTATTTACAGCTGGGTCCCTCCTTGCTTACAAAGCTGTGGCAATATTGAAGGCTTAGAGCAGAAGAAATGCTTTTCCCAGAAATGGTTTTACAGGAGACAAAACACAATGCTGCAATGATGTCATTTCTGGTTTTCGTCTTCCTCTTTTGTCCCACCCCCAGAAGGGGCTGCACAGTAAAACTGCCTCCGGAGCTGAGAAGTTCCACCTTGTCTTAGCCTGAGCGTCCAGAGGCAGAGCCCAGGCCCAAGTGTCTGTGGTGCTGTTTTCCAAAGAGGGTGCAAGCCCAGGGAGCCTGCCTGGAGGAGAAATGGTGTGAGGCAGGGGAGCGAGAACCAGTCGGCCGATATAAACCACACTTCCAGGTTAGCAGTTGCTTGGTATCCAGTGGGAATGACAGGTCCGTCTTGGAGGGCTGTATCAGAGAAGCTTATAGACTGCTTCTCCGCACAGTTCATGCAAGGGAAGAAGAAAGACATTAATCGGCTTCCCCGTGTGTGTGTGTGTGTGTGTGTGTGTGTGTGTGCATTGGTCTGAGCCATCCTCCATAAATGCCCTCGTAGTTCCCAGCAGCACCTGTCACCTCAGCGTCCAAGGGAATGACCTGAGGATACAGGGAAGCTGTGCACACAGAAGACAGACTGTGGAGCTGTGTCTGGGAAGTTAGATCCAGGCGTCAGAGGTAGTTGAGTCTGAGACAAGTGGCCAGAAACCGAGAAGGCTGAGAAGATGGGAAGTGACACATCAGAGGTGTTTGGTATGTAAGTTACTTTGCAAGGAGGCACTTTTCTTAAATAGGTACTGTGATTCGCATGTGGTCATTTGGTGGGCAATACTGAGCAGTGATGAAAAGAATGGGCTTCCAGTCTGGCCAAGGAGGGTTAGAAAATCCTTGACTTGCCACTCTCTAGCGATATGATTTTGGGTCACAGTTTTCTCTCTTGTACTGTGAAGCCAAAAAAAGGACCTACTTGCCCTGGCCAGTGTGGCTCAGATGGTTGAGCATCATTCCATGCACCACAAGGTTACCAGTTCGATTCCCTGTCAGGCACATACCCAGGTTGCAGGTTCAATCCCCAGTTGTGGTGTGTGTGGGAGGCAATCGATTGATTTTTCTCTCTCACATTGATGTTTCTCTCTCTCTCCCCCCCTTCCTTTCTCTCTAAAATCAATAACATATTTTTAAGAAAAGAAAAAGTGGGGTTCTGTAAGGAGTAAGCTAAGTAATTCACAATATCTGACCTCTGATAAGAACTCAAAAATTGGTATGGAATATTATTATTTTCCCCATTTCTGAGATTATTTTGCATTTCTGTGGGATCAAGACTTTATTTACAGAGCCCTTCCATAAATTTTCTTCCAAATACCCTCAAGTTGGTTCAGCAACAACTGATCCTTTCTGTGTTATATTTGAAATGCTGAAATGGAAGAGGAAAAACTAGGCTGTCAGGAAGGCAGGTAAAGATAGCTACTAACAGTTTCAGTGATGAGTTGGAGGCGAAGGAACGTGTGTGTGTGTGTGTGTGTGTGTGTGTGTGTGTGTGTGTGTGTGTGTTGATGTTCTCAGGTTATTCTGACACAGCCTGTCCTTCCACAAGCCAACATTCAGAAACAGCTTTCACAGACTAAAACTTTCCAACCAAAAGCTTGGACATGTCTGTCAGTGATAACAATGGGATTTGTGAGCTTTTGGGTGGTGATTTTCTTTTCCAACCTTCCCTAAGGCAAAATCATAAATGCATACACATGCACACATACACTCACACAGGTTTTCTGTTTGTTTATTTGTTTTTATGGGTGGGTAAAGGTTAGACACAAGGGAAATAGTTTGAAGGCTATATGCTGCAATGACTTTAAATCTGTTGGGGAATGTATAGGAAGGAGAACTGAAGTGTTTTCCCCCAAATCTTCTCAACTCTAATGCATATTCTTAGAAACGACAGTTTTTAAAGTGCCTTAAGAGGACTCAGCTCTAAGTTACCCTCGGAGGAGTCTGTCTGCTTGGTGAATTATGAGTGCCCCATGCTGTCTCCATAGCCAGCATGCTAGGCTGGCTGGCTTGCCTCCCCCACGGTGGAAAGTATATATTTACTCAGGGAACAGTCACTCAATTTTAATACTGGCCTCAGCAAAACCTACTTACAAAGGCAAATCCAGTGCTCCTGCAAAATTAAAATCCGACTTGAATACCTTCCAAAACCAAGCTGAAATGGCTTTTGGTTGATCCGTAGTTGTGGATTATTCACACCACTGCTCTTCTATTAACACAGTTATTCAGAATCCAGCAGCCAGGCCGCCTCAGAGCTGTGATCGGGCACTGTGGCAAGTCGGTTGCATGCAACTCAGAGCATGTTACCATATGAGCCGTGGGAGGAATTGTGAGACCCCTGGGTCAGAGGTTCTCGAAGTGTGGTCCCTGACCAGCAGCATCAGCGTCACTTGGGGGCTTGTTAGAAATGCAGGAAGATGATTCACTTTTTGTATAGCTAGATGCGCATGATGAAAAAAAAAATTGTAACACATACAATGAACTTACCTTATGAGGGGGTATGTCTCCAACTACTGGCAGTATGTGAGCTGAGACAGGGTTGTCAAAGGGTTTTAGAAGAAATTCTTGCTTTAGATGGGGTGTTGAATAAGAAGGCTGCTGGTGGTGCTTCTGGCGCTCAGGTTCTTTGCCCCTATCAGCAGGGAGTGAGGTGTGTTTCAGTCTGGATCTCATAGATGGACTCATGCTAATTACAGCTCTCAGCCACACTGGTACTCATTACTTTTAGATCATTGCGGATCTTTACCTGAGTTTTGCTGCCGTTCCCACACACACTCCAAATGAGTTTTTAGAAAACCATTTTCCTAATTTGTCTGTAATCAGCCCAATCTATATCAATCAAACCAATCAGTGCGATCTGCAATCAATTTCTGAGGTTTCTAAGGACTTTAAAAAAGTAATGAAAATCAAGCAAATGAACCTGTGTGAGGGATGAGGTTAAACAGTGTTTTGCAGTATGATTTAGCTAATCCATCTTTTGCTTTTTATCACAGGAAAGTTCTTATTAACATGATTCATCAAATTTTAGTCGAACCTGTTATTGCCGTGGATGATAATAAGGAAATGACATTGCGTCGTGCTTTGGAGGGTACGAGGAGCCTGCACATATATGCACACTTTCTCCTCTAGTGACCCTGTGAGCGTTTATGATTATGGTTATTCTCATTTTATGAAAGAAGAGCCTGGTTTTGGAGAATTCACTTACTTCTCTGGGGTCCCTCTGCTGGTTAGGGTACAGGAGGAAATGGAGTCCAGGGCATAGATTTTATAAAGTCCGCATTCTCTTCCTCATATCCCTGGTTCCTAGGTGTTTCTACCTTAGAACTGCAATTATTGAGGACCCCAAAGATCTTTTGTTCGTGGTTTTGATGTCTATAGATATTTACCATACTATACTTTAAAACAGAACATTTTTAAAAATACTACTTATTACTTCATTTAAAATAACATTAAATAAACCCATTACATGGTTATATAAGTATATTTTTATTTAAAAAGCCATGTTTTCCAAAACAACAAAAAAATAGAACAGTGATGTTCTCAGACATTCTAAAACATCTCTTTAATGTTTGGATTAACCGAAGATGACTGGGTTCTCATATTTGCTTTTGTGTGTAATTTGTTGCCAGATGATGTTTTGGTTGAAGAGTGTGAGAAAATTTGACCACCCAGAGATAATGTCGTTGGAGAAGAAGGCCCATTTTAATAACTCCTACAGATAATTGTGGATGTTTTTCTTTGATACTCTACCAAAACTCAACAAGTGATAGTTTCCCAAAGATCAGTTGTGACTTGGAGTCTGAACCCTTTTCAACAATATTGTTAATGACACCATCAATCTCATTTTTAAAAAGTCCTTACATATTGGGAAGCTGTCAAGTTCATGGCTGCAGACATAACATATTCAAAATTCTCATTTTTTCCACTCAAATTGTATCTCTAACAACAATGATCAGTTTTTCCTTAAGGTGACAGGCTCACTTTATTATTCCCAAGAAATTTTCAAGATAACATCTTCATGTCACAGTTCCAAGTCTGACTAATCAGAGTTTACATTTCACACATACATGCAAAAACCAAAAAACGGGTTAGTTCAACTTGCAACTCAAACACTGACACAAGCATTTTTCCTCAAGACAGTCGTCCTACGTCGAGATGCAGCAGCAATGTCTAATGCGCTTTTTCCATTTCATCATTTCATCACATACGATATTAAAAAGACACGTATTCAAGATCGCGATTTAATAAAATTAATCATTTACACTGCTTCAACAAGGATATTCTTCAGTAAAATAGGCTTTTAAAAAAATGTAAGTGTATAGTGGTCAGGAATACAATAATTTTCTCCTAGTACAGTCTGGAGCCACTGACGTAACATCTGCAAAGGCATCAGCGAGTTTACTCACCATTGCTTTTGTACCCTTAGTACAAAGGTTAACCCAGTGAAAAAGTAATGTCTCAGTATTACTATGACCACAGTTTTTATCTCATGGGTGCCCTAGAAGGTCTTGGGGACTTGGATGTTCATGAAAGAATTGCTACCCTAGCCCTGGCCAGTGTGGCTCAGTTGGTTGGGTGTCATCCTGCTCCCCAAAAGGTTGCTGGTTGAATTGCTGGTCAGGGCACATGCCTGGGTTGCAGGGCTGATCCCTGGTAGGGAGTGTGCAGGAGGCAGCCAATTGATGTTCGCTCTCATATCAATGTTTCTCTTTCTCTCCCTCTCCCTTCCTCTCTCTCTAAAAAATCAATAAAAAAATCTTAAAAAAAAAAAAAAAAGAATTTCTACCCTCCCTCAAGTCACCTGTCTCCTTTCTCTTTAGTAGTTAGATTTTGCAGAACTTGAAACTATACTACATTAAGTCAGCACTGCTGGTGCCAAACTTCTTAAGTTGCTGACACTGATCCTTTTCATTTTGTACTTCTAATGGCCCATCTTGAGCTGTTCTCCTTCTTGCATACTAGAGTTGTTATGTGCTATTGAATCGGATTCAATTCCTGGTGACCCTGTGAATGAGTCACCTCCACAATGTCCTGTCCTCAGCAGCCCTGCTCAGCTCCTGTAGACTCATGCCTATGGCTGCTTTTATGGAGTCAGTTCATCTCATATGTGGTCTTCCTCTTCCCTGCTGCCTTCTCTTTTCCCAGCATTATTGCCTTTTTCAAAGAACCCTGCCTTCTCATGATGTGTTGAAATAGGACAACTTTAGTTTCGTCATTTTTGCCTCTGGTGATGTTTCAGGCTTCATTTGCTGTCGGATCCACTTGTTTGTCTTTTTGGCAGTCCAGGGTATCCGTAGAGCTGTCCTCCATGCCGTATTTCAAATGAATCATTTTTTCCCCCGCCATCCTTCTTCACTGTCCAACTTTCTGTACATAGTAGTCGGGAATAAGAGGGTGCACATGATCTCAGCCTTGGTCCCTAATAACACATCTTTGCCCTTAGTTATCTTTCTTAATTATTCCATTCCTGCCCTTCCTTCTTGGCTGCTGTCTCCATTTGAATTGATGACTGAACAAGGAAAACAAAATCTGTAACAGATTCGCCATCTTAATTGTCGTGGTAAAGTTGTGGCTTCCTCCTGTAGTCATGAGTTTTGTCTTCTTGATGTTCAGATACTACACTGAGGTCCAACTAAACTTTTTGTTCTTTTAACTCACTTTGTTCTCTCTAGCTTCTGGGACTTGACAAACATTGGTCCTTCTGCAGGGACCTCTAAACTGTAAGGGTAGCTCATTCTCAGGTGTAAGCTTAAATATCATTTTCTCAAGGACATGCTCGCTGACACCTCCATTCAAACACACTTTTAAATGCCTATTATATGCCAGGGACTAGGCTAGGTATTAGACACACATTGGTAACTATTGGGTACTTATTCTTATTGTCTGTGTTCTTCATTAAACCCATGTCTGTATCATTCATACCTATATCCTCAGCCCCCAGCATGGTGCCTGTTGCATGATAGGTATTCAATAAATATGTGTTGTGTATTTTATATATTCAAAGTCCATAGCACAGGCGAAAAAATTAACAATTTTTCTGTAACTCAATTTAATCTCTATGTCATGTCTCACTTTCACCTGTCAGCAGAAAAACATAATTTAATTAAGTTGGGTAACTGCATTACTTTCATTTAAAGGTCAAGTTGGTCAAATTCGGGGTCTCTCCCCTACATCCTCCCTGGTGTAGATTTTATCATGCAGGGTTTATTTAAGATTACATTGTTTGGGGGGGATAGATGTCCTGCTTCTAGGTCTGCATTCACCTACTCTGGTACCCACCAAAATACACAGTAAGACTGTGGTGCTTTCTCATGGCTTCCGTCAATTTTGGCATCTGCAGATGAGTTGGGTGCGCTTCCACCACGACACCTGTTAGAAATGGATGCAATGTATAGTCTATCGTCATTATTTATAGATTCCATGTTTGTGAGTTTGCCCACCTTCTGTAATTCATTTGCAGTCCTAAATTCAATCCATGCATTTTGGCATCTGCAGCCGAGACAGGGGACTCCTACATGAACCCGGCTGGGACTAGCCTAGTAGGCAGTCAGTACTCATTTGCAGGTTCCGTATTTGTGACTTTTCCTATTTGTTGTGATTTGTTTGTGATCCACAACCAATAGTCAGGGTGCTCTCGTGGTCACACACACGTGCTCAGAGCAGTGGAACATTCGAGTGGCCTGGCACACATTCCCAGTCGAGGTTGAACAAGGCGACATGCGGCCTTGTTGCTTTAGCTCTCATAATGTAAGTCACTGTCCTTTCTGTCTCTTCAGTGCCGTGTTTTCCACATTCTTTTTGTCTTTTTGCTGGTGATTTTGCTGTTTACAACAGTGCTGTCTGGTGTTCCTCAGTACGAGGAGGCTGTGATGTGCCTTTCAGGGGAAATGCATGTGTTAGAAAAGCTTCATTCAGACAGAAGTTACAGTGTTGTTGGCCATGAGTTCAAGGTTAGCAAATTAACAGTTATACATGAAGTAAGCCTTCTTTAAACACGAAGACACAACAAACAAGGTTATGTATTGATTGGCGGATAAAAACGTTGCGCCCTGAGTTTCACGGGAGCCTAACACTCTGTTTCCTCTAGGACTGCTGGTTTAACATTTGCTAGTTCTGTGTCTGTGACTACTTGATAGAACATAGCTCCCACAAATAGTGAGAACTGACTGTACCATTCTCCTGACTCTCTCTGTCACTGAGCAGCCAGCCATGGCCCTGAATTCTGGTTCTCACTCTAGCAGATGCTCACTAGATGGAAGACCAGGAAACTTTTCAAAGAAACGTCTAAGTGTAGAACAGACATCTGGCTAGTCCTCTTTCTTTCTACCCTGTTGTGGTTTGAATCGTGTCCCTAAACACAATGTGTCGAAGTTCTAACTGCCAGTGCCTGTGAATGTGACTTCTTTGGAAACAGGGTCTTTGCAGATGGAACAAAGTTAAGATGAGGTCATATCGGATTAGTGTGGGCCCCAGATCCAATAACTGGTGTCCTGAGAAGGAGAGAGATTTGCAGGCAGAGACTCACTGGGACAAAAGCCATGTGACGCGGGAGGCAGAGATTGTAGTTATGATGCCACAAACCAAAGAACACCAAGGGTTGCCGGCAACTGCCGGAAGCTAAGGCGGAGGCATGACGCTCGATTCTTCCCAGAGCCCCAGAAGGAACCAACCCCGTAGACAACTTGACTTTGGGCTTCCAGGACTCTGAGAATAAATTTCTATTGCCGCAAGCCACCTAGCTGGTGCTTTGTTCCTGCAGCCTAGGCAACCAGTGCACACCCTTTAGCATTTTAAGGTAGCATCATGGAAGAGATCCAGCAGAAAAACCCTCCAGATAGACTGTGAGAAAAGGGCATTTCATCAAGTGCACCCGGGTAGTTCAGGACCGGCGAGGCCTCTGCTAATTAACTGGAAATCCTAGCCTCCTGTTTTCAGGTAGCAGGTGTCCCTGAGAGAAGCACGACACTGGAGATCAGGCTGGTGGAAAAGTGTGCGTGTGGCATTTCACATTCTCAGATCAAATGCTGTTTAAAGGAGGAGTAATGAATATTAATGAAGCACCTGCTTCAAATTCTTTCAACCGGCAGAGCTGACAGGGAGCACCTCGCTGAGATCCTGTGGAAGCAGCGGCCGACACTCTCGCTGGCTCACCTTCGGGGTCCTCCCTGACCCAGACCCAGTGGCCTTCCTGTGGCCCCCGAGGTGGCCTGTCATGCCCCAGCATGGGTGCCCTCGGCCCTGCAGGCCTGTTCGCCCACCTCGGGCAGCACAGCCCCCCCGTCCACCGCCTCGCAGGCTGGCTGATGGGGAGCGAGGCTGCTGACCCGCGTTCCCTTTCCCATTCGGGGGCCCGGAGCTTGGCCCGTGGAAGGTGAGCTGCTTCCTCGGGAGTGGAGCAGCCCGTTTTCTCAGGAGTTTCCCCGAAGTGGAGAATCGGACTCATTCGGCCCCACTTGCAGCTGCTGCTGCAGCCACGCGCTCCCACTAGCCGGCGGGATCCCCGAGGGGCTGTACCGCCCCCACAGTGCGGGTGTCCACGGGGGCTCGAGGAGCCTGCCTCGGGTGAACTGCAGTCAGGCAGGCTGCAGTGAGTCCCTGTGCCCAGGTCTGGGCCCGCCTCCGGCCACGTGGGTTATTTAGACGGTGCTCGGAGCGGCCCTCAGTGACAAGCCCCACCCAGAGAGCTGGCAGGAGTGGTAGCTGTTCTCCAGCAGCTGCGTGGCCGAAAGAGCAGCCCCAAGGGAAATGTGTAAGCCATGGCTCAGACGGGAGTCTAGGTTGCCAGCTGCTAACGGGACGTGCTCAATAAGCCTTAATTCATTAAGTTCCAGCAACCCTAAGATGGAGCATTATCCTCATTCTACATATAAAGATCCCAAGGATAGTAGAAATTGAGTGAATTCTCCAGGTGACAGCTAGTAACTAGTGGGGCCTGCTCACAAACAGGTCTGTTTGACTTCAATTCTCTTTTGACCTCCCGAGTGAGCAACCCTTGGGTGTCTGTCTAAACACACACATATATGTGTAGATATGATTCAGGTGTACATATATAGATTTGAATACACAGATACATGTATATGTTGGACTCAAAACTTGAAATAAATATTTATGTTGGATAAAGGCTATGCATGGCACAATACTAATACCAGTATCTTCCATAGATATGCCACTAGATAGTAAGAAAGATCTATAAAAGCCAGAGCAATTTCTATTTTTCCCACCAGAGAGTAGTACAGTATCTGGCACAAATGTATACTCAGTAAATATTTGTTGAATGAATAAATGAAAGGAATAAATGAATGAATGCAGTTATTCTGTTCACTGCAAAACTTTGCATCGACTGGAACCTTTTACTCCCCAGCACAGCCTCAGGAAGTGGGCAGAGTGAAATGCTCACTCTTACCTTGCAGACATGGAATTGGAGCTAGCATCTGCTGGTTGCTGGATTAGGCTCTCTCCGCGCCATCTTTCCAACATGGCAGAAGTAGGGGAGGGGCCCATCAACCTTGGCTTCGGCCCTTGTACCTTATATCATTGTTTTCATAAACAGAATTAGAGTCACGAGACGAAGGTTGCCGATTGCCAAAGCACAGGCCAAGAGGGAAATCCCCAGTTTCTGCTGTCATCCTTCAAACAAGCGGTAGACATGCCGCCACCTCTTCTTAGCATGTGACGTGTAGCTGTTCCCATTTCAACAGTTAAACTTGGAGCTGGGAACTCTGAACCACCAACATGTTTCATTTCTGGAGCTAGAGATCCTAAAGTCCAGTCCAGCAACGTTTATCCATTTCATTGTGTCCTTGGTGACGCAGACACCTTTCTATGGTAGGACATATTCACATGACTCAAGCACGTTAAGGAATACATCCATCTAGTATTTTGGGAAGAGAATAATAAATATAGAGGTATGAAACTTCACCAATATCTGATGATTGTTAACCTATAATTGCAGTTTTGAATAATATTGGAAAATTATTACTGTATGAAAAGGTAAATGTTACATATATACCTTGCTGCGCCTGGCTTTTCGTCTCTCTGTCCCACAGTGTCCATAGGCCGGATGGTCAATTCTCAACTCTTTCTTGGGGGGCATCTTCTGTAAAGAAGGGGCCAGAAATGGTAAAGACCCATCAGAAGCCAAAAGTACTATTTTGGTTCTATTACTGTCTATTATCTTTCTCAGGAAAGAGATAGTTTAATTAACCAATTTCTCTGGAGAATTTTCTGAAACTGAGGTACATCTTTTGAAGGATGCTATGTGGATCCGTTACAAATTGGTGAGGTCCATCGCCTAGGAGTCTAGCTAGTTCTTTTCTTTATGCATCTGATCCTAGGGACTCTTGTCATACTCACTTTGCTTTTGTTTCAAATCATCCCCATAAGGTTCCTATTCTCTTCATGGTAAATCCCAATGTTTCTATGTCTTTTTTTTTTCATTTCATTTTGGAGCTCTTAAATCCTTGTATCAGGAATCAATTCCTCTTTCTCCTTACCCACACTATCTGATCAGTTACCAAGTTTGATAGATTTGGCTTCATAGTTTCTCTTGATTCTGTTATTCCTGTTCCGACTACAATCCTAATCTTACCTTCTACTATAATGCTTTCACAACTATTAAAATCAAAAACATCTTTTTGGAGTAATTTGAGAAGCCATCACTTTTAAGAATCTTTTCTGAAAGTGCATCTTACCAAATCAAATTTGATAGTGACTTCTGAAATTCTACATCAATGGATTTCTGTTGCAAATGTATTCTACATTTTACTGTAGTTATCTGTGTCCTGTTTTATTCTTTTAGCATCAGACTCAGATGCAGCCCTTATGGGCTGGCAATGTACTGAACCTATTAGCTTTGCACCTACTAGACAGTCTAATAGAGAAGCTTAAGTGTTCTGGAGTCAGACTGCCTAGATTTGAATCCCAGCTTAGATACTTTTACACACATGCCCTTAGACTAGTCACTTAACTGCTCTGAAACGTCAGTTTTTTATCTAATGAAAAACAATACCTACCTTTAAAGTGTATACTTTAATGTAAAGCTTTTATCAGTGTGGTTTGGCACATAGCAAAGGTTGATTCATTCAGTTTTTTCAGCCATTATTTTCTGAGCAGGTGCATCATGTCAGATACTGTTTTGGTCTCAAAGGATACACAGTGGTGAACAAGGCGGACAGGTGCCTTGCTTTCACAGGCTGTAGATTCTGGTGGGAGGGGACAGAGAGGGCTGATGTTGATCTTAGGGTAGCATGGCTGTACCAGTTGTTTCCAGCTACGTCCCATCCTGACTTGTAGGTTCCCATGCCTTATTGCTTGATAAAGATCTTGAATGCAGTTCTGGATACAGATAGTTAATAAATGATGCTGAAATGAAAGTTATGGATGAAGCATCAGGGTGATAAATACCATACTCCAAAGTGAAATGTGAGTTCATGAAATAAACATTTCAAGAGTGGTGTTGACATCCACTTCCACATCTATGAAAGCCCTCAGAGGCGATGAGCAGAACAGTGAGCAGCTGGAGGTAAAAGAAGAGGGTCTGTGCTGAGAGCTTTCCTCTTCACCTCCAGTTAAGACAAGAACTTTAAGGACACCAGTCAGAGTATAATGTGAGTTTTGTTGTTGTTGTTGTTCAGGGAACACAGTATACTTGAGTCTGATTCCTTCTGAAAAATCCAAAAAATGCTAGCTGCTTTGATAATGGACTGATGGGGCACTAAGTGGCCTGCAGACCTTGAGTTGGTTGAGGAATATAATATTTAAATATTCCCCATGGATAGAAAGTGCATGAAAACACAGGGGCGGGGATGATATGTAACACCTGCCTAGGAGGGCTGCAGGGAAGGTTGAACAGACCTCAGAAAAGAACTGGAGGTACCAGTGGGTGCCTGTGTCTGAGGAAGGAGTAAATGGCCAGCTGTAATAGAGATGCATTTATGCTCCTTAGTAATCAAGATTGATTGGACAGTTTAGATACTTATCAGAGCATCCATTATTCTTATATAAGTAAACAAGGTAATTTGAGAGAGTGGTAAGAGCCATGGAGAAGTGAAATTAGGACACTTTAATGGAGATGGACTAGATTGAGGCAGAAGCAACTCGAGAGAGAGTGGATGCAGGGAAGGTCTGCATCGGATGCGAGGTCTCTCAGAGCAGGTAATAGCAGATTGGCAGGAAGTAGCCAGGCAGGTCGCATTCTGGATACAGAGAAGGTTCTGCAGGAAATGGGAGCAGAAAGCACCAGGGCTATTGGGTGGGAATGATGGAAAAATACTAGATGCCATCAGAGAGGACTGTAGGTGGGGGCAGATCAAGTAGAGTTTGCAGGGCATGGCAAGGGGCTTGGGTTTTATTTTCAGTAGAAAAGGAGCCACTAGAGAGTGTTAGGCAGGAAGTGACATGAAGTGATTTACATTTTTAAAAATAAAAGGTGAAGGGATTAAGCAAAACAAACAAACAAAAAGCCTCATAGACAGACAACAGTATGGTGATTACCAGAGTGACAAGGGTGTGGGGGAAGGTAGAAGAGGGTATAGGGGGATAAATGGCCATGGAAGGAGACTTGACTTTGGGTGGTGAACACATAATACAATATGTAGGTGATAGATTATAGAATTGTACACCTGAAACCTATATAATTTTATTAACCAATGTCACCCCAATACATTCAATAAAAGTATCAATTTTACTTCTGAGTGAAGTAACAGAAAACTGCAAATTAGAGAGATCATGGAGTGATCAGAAACCTTCTGGGGGAGATACGACTTGAGCTGGAAAGTGCACAGTTGGATTGGATGTGGAGAAGCAGGGAAGAATCGGTGAAAGCAGGGAGAAGAGCCTGCACGAGAGGCAGAGAAGTATATGACACAAGGCACTGCAGCTCTCCCACATAAACAAAACCCAGGGACTGGGATTCTGAGCTATAGGTTGGTTGCTAGGATGGATTAAAATGGGCCAAGCAAGGATCCAGAGGAGGACATCAACCTACAGAGTCCAGTCAAACCAATCCAAGTGTCCAACTGTGGTATCTATCCAAAGGGACCAAGTGAAGGCAAGATTCCAGGAGTGAGGGAGCTGGCTAGACATCAGGGAGAAAGATTCCATGGATGATGGCCATAGGGTCTGTAAAGAGGGTCTGACTGACTAAGACTTAGTAACAGGTTTCACATTGCCTGTGGCTAGACAGAGAGGAAGCTATTAATAGTAATGAGGCAATCAGAGCTATACTTGCCTGACTGGGCAACTGTTCCCACCTTGCCATTGGAAATTCCTTGCTTAGAGCTCCTAAAATCTCAATGAGCCACTGTAGACTTCATGGCATTTCTCTGAGTTGTGACTTTCCATTTGTTTGTGTGATTAACTAGCATCTGGTTCCACAACCAGATGGTCGGCTCAGTAAAACCAAAGGCCTTTTCTGATTTTGCCCACTAATCTATCCCCGCCATTATGCCAAGCACATAATGGTTACTCAAACATTTGCTGAATAAATGAATGAATACTGCCTCCCGTCCTAACCATTTCATGAGTTTATGTCTTGCCTCTCACAAATCCAGACAGACTAGCACCCCTCTAGGCTGTAAGTGACCCAAAGACTTGTTCTTTTTTTATTTTATTTTATTTTTTTATCCTCACCCAAGGACATTTTTCCATTTTTGTTCAGATAGAGTGGGAGGGAGAGAGAGAGAAACATCGACGTGAAAGGGACACATCGAGTGGTTGCCTCCCGCACGACCAACCAGGGCCGGTGACAAACTGCAACCGAGGTACATGCCCTTAGCGGGAATCGAACCCGGGTCTCTCTGGACCGCAGGCCCACGCTCTAACCATTGAGCTAAACCGGCCAGGGCCAAAGACTTGTTCTTTAAAGAGTTCCTTCATTTATTCATCCAAGATTTGATTGGCACCTACTATATGTTACCCACTGTGAAAGATGTTCATTGACACAGTGATCAACAGGACTAACCTGCCCCCTATTCCCGAGGAACTTACCATTTAGTGGAGAATATTAAACAAATAATTATGCACAAGGATGTTTAATTACAATGAACATACATGCTAAAGAGGAAAAATATGGCTTGCTATGAATTGAATAAAAAACCCATTCTGTACTCTCAGAGAAGAAAATAATTATAATCTTGAAGGAAGAAAGGATCCATGATTTTAATTTTTATTTGTCATCTGTACAGTACCTAGCACAGGCCCATTCATAGTCATTAAATGCCTGTTGGAGTGGAAAAATCGATGCCAACACACTGCCCACACACACTACCGTGCTATCAGTGTGCTCTACTAACAGCACTGAAATCTTGACGTCGTTATTCTTGTCCCATGGGTATGGTGGTCAGGGAGTTACTGAAGAGACTCTCCGTAGAGTACGATAGTAGATATTTCTTTTCCATCTGTCTGTGCACTCAGAGACATTGGCTCATTGCCTATGTCAGAAATCACACTGATCAGTCTAGAAGTATTGAAATCAAATATGTGCAGAGTACCAAGTACCTCTGGTGATTATTATAAGATTAAAATCTCCTCGGAGATTTTAAGTTGGGCCAGATGGTCATCTACATAAAAGCACTAAAGAAATGCAGGGGGAAAAAATAAAATTTAGAAAAATAGGCAGATAATGGTAGGGAAATTGAAAGACCAGGGTGAGGATGCCAAGATTTGGTGAATCCAGAGGAAAATGCATTTTGTTGCCTAGCTGATCATGAAGCCATAATCCTTGTGGGTACAAGCCACCTTTTTGCTTGTACTTGCTGTTCCTTCTTCCTGGAAGGCTTTGTTCTTGCCTCTTTGCCTAGTTATCATGTTTATATCTTTGAGATTTCAGCCCAAGAGACTTTCCTTGATGACCCTTTATATATTGGACCCTCCCCCATTTATTCTTCCACTGCCCTATTATGCCCTTCCTAACACCACAATGTGCATTTATCTTGTTGATTCGTATGTTTTTAAATTACCTTTCTCCTTTATTAAAATAAAAAGCTTACTTCGTGAGGGCAGGTATTGTTAACCAATTTTGTATTGTTTGTTACTTCAAACTTAATGCCATTGAGCAGGTCAAAAGTGCTACATAAATATCTATGAAGAATGGAATGAATGTTGATTGGCTGTGGTGGGGCTTACAAAGATGTCATTTTATATTGGCGAAAGTCACTTGGATCTTCCAGGCTTATAGAGAAGGAAATTCTTTAATTTTTAAAAATCTATTTCCTTATTTAACTACTCCTAATAGGTTTTCTGGGCATGTATGTGCCTCACAGTGTACATCTATTTTCTTTCTTTTCCCATCTTTCTTGAGGTATACGTGACAAAGAAAAATCATATATATTTAGGGTGAACAACATGCTGTTTTAACATACACTGTGAAGTGATTCCATAGTCAAGCTAATTAACATATTCATCACCTCACATAGTTAGGATTTTATGTGTGATGAGAACACTTAAGATCATTCTCTTACCAAATTTCAAGTATAAATACAGTATTGTTAGCTATATTTACAAAGCTGTACATTAAATCTCCATGAACTTATTCATCACACATTACTGGAGTTTTTCTTTTCTAGTCAAAATCCTCCATTGCTTAAACTGAAAAGTTCTGTCCTCTGCTAATAAAGTGGCCTCATCTGGATATTTCGTCTTCTCAATCTGCTTCTCTTTACACAACCCATCTCCCCAACCCTGTATTATGATGAAGTGGGAAAGGCACTGGACTGTGTGTCAGAAAAAAAAAATACTAATTTTCCATTGAGATTTTGGTCATAAAGCCCTCCTCAGATTTGTCATTGGTGAAGTGAGGGAGTTGGACTAGATGATAAGAGCAAAGTATCTACTAAGTCTAAGATGCTGTGATTCATAGGTATTATATGTAAATCTTTCATTCATGTTCCCAACTAATCTTTCTACAGGTCAGAGTTGGACAACAGATGCTGAAGGACGCTCTTGTCCAAAGCTCAAGCTGGGTGGGAGGGCAATGTCTGCGTTCGGTCAGGTTGTAATCATGCTGACTTTGTTATAAGAAGAGCCCCCAAATCTCTAAATGGTATGGGGACTTTAATTATTAAAATTTGTTCATCTCCATTGAGCTGCTTCTGGAAACTCGGATATCGTTTTCAGAATTTCAGAAGAAGCCATGAATTTGGCCGAAGCGAAAAAGCCAATGAGTGACTTTTTAAGAAAAGGATAACTTTCTAAACAGAAATAAATCAAGGACTTCCATGGTTTTTACCAGACTCGAACTTTCTATCAGAAATATTTCTCTTCTTAATGAAACATTTTCCTACTGACTTAGGTGGCAGGGAGAAACAGGGAGGACAATGGTGGAGACAGTGGTATACCAGTCAAGAACTTACACTTGTATTTAGATCAGTGTTTGAGCACTTAAATCATCTGTAACCTTTGGCAAGTCATATAACCTCCCCGCATCTCATGTTCCTCATCTGTAAAGTGTAATAACAGTAGTACTGGCATAGTTCTGCTTGGGTTTTAAATGAGATAATATATAAAAAGTATTGATCACATTGCCTGGTTCATTATCAAGTGCTCCATAAATATTTACCACGACTCTATTACTATAATATTTGTAATACTCAACAAATACTTGTAAACAGCATTAGTAAGAAGATTGAGTAGAGTCTCTCCCTAGTATTCCAGTCCCCTTCTCACCTTCAAACACACATTGTTGTTTAAACTATAAGTATGTTAAAAACAAGGCATACTTTGCAATGTAACAGTATACCAGCAACTTCCAGCCTGTTATGAATGATTTAAAAATATGGAAGAGCAATGACTACTCATGAGTGGAATCCCTCACCCAATCTATATCCTAGAGCTGTCTTCTCCACTTCCTGCATTAAAATGCATTTATTCATTGTATTCAACTCATGATGAATAAAATATGGACTCAATATTTTCCCCAAGTGTACTGGAGGATAAATTAAAAATATAAGGTCTTATATCTACCCTGAAAGAGCCTATAGTACAGTGGTCAGGAGCACAGGTTTCAAATTATACAGACCTACTTTCAAATTCAGGCTTCCTTGTCTCCTAGCTACATGAACATGGAAAAATTATTTATTAACTCTGAGCCTCAATTTTCTGGTTGTAAAATGTAAAACCTTCCTTATATTTTCTTATGAGTGTAATTCATGTAATGAATATAAGGTAATTTTTATAAAACACTAAGCAGAGTTCATAATACTAATAAGCACCTAATAAATAGCTATTATTATTATCACTAAAATATACTATAGTGAACAATTAAAAAACATCCCATTTTTTTATCATCCCATACTTGTTATTATCACCATTTCTACCTCCTTATTCATTGAATTAGTCTAGACTGATAGGCAGATCAGTAATAACGATGACAACAACTTGAAATATCAGTGGTTGAATACAACAATATTGTATTATTCCTTGTTAACATAAAGTCTTCTGTGGTTCCAAACGACTCCTTGGGCCAGCTGTCCTCTGTATGATCACTCAGAAATACAAGGTGCATCTCTTTTGCTTTGTCCCCAATAACTCAACAAGAGAAGATACCTCTATGGGTCCAGAGTGTAAATGGGGGATCAAGGAGCTCTAGTATTTTCTTCCACTACCTTCTTCTCCCAAGGAGACTCTTAGGTTTACCTGTCATGGAAAAGTCAGAGAAGATGCTGGCTCATAAAGAGGGAACAGGACAATGGAATGGAAGGAAGGGACGTTTGCAGAGATCTGTTAGTCTTTCCGGCTCGTGTCAATTCCTTGTTTTGTAGTTGTCCAGGGGGCTTGGCTCAGAAAGTCAGTCTTGCTCATTAGGAAAAGTGCCCTCATCATCGAACAATGTCTTCCATTGGCACAGAAGGCAGGCATGGTAACACTCTTACCAGGTGCTTGACACTCTTGGCGTAAGTAAACATCGCGAATCCATTATTATGCAGTTATTCTTTTGGCCTATGTTTCATCAAAAAATGTAAAAGATACCTAAAAGTAAACAAAGAGTAAAATAAACATTTATCTACTCATCACAAAACAGCATTTTTTCCCAATGTTAGTTCTTATTGCCACTCCCCACCTGTTTTTCCTGTTATATTTTAAAACATGTTTCAGATGGGATATCATTTTTTTAGTAACTATTTCAAGACACATCTCTAACTGGTAATGGCATGCTTACATCACCACTGTGCTATTGTTGTATATGAAAATAACTATAATTTCCTAATGTCATCTAATTTCCAGTCTATATTCAGATTTCTCTGATCATCTCAAAAATGCCCTTTTATGGTTAGTACTTTTTACAATCAAACTATAAACCAGGAGCAGTTGTAACATTTGGTTGTTATGTGTCCTTAGTCTGTTGTATCCTATAGGTCTTCATTCCATTTTTATGCCATTGATTTGCTGGAGAAATTAGATCATTTGTCCCATAGAATGTTGCACATTAATGAATTTATCTTTTCCCTAGTGGTTTGGCTTATCTTATTTTTCTTTTTCCTATAAGCTTGTAGGTAGATAGAAAGGCTGGATTAGATTCAGAGTCTATTCATTTGGGTGTGTGTCTTTTATTTTTACTTACTTTTGCTTCAGTTTTATATTTAAGGCGTTTCTTTTAAAAGTTTCCCTAGGGATGCTCTTACTTTGAATAATGATGGTACAGATTTTATTAGACTAATATTTCTGCTATTAACAATTATAAATGTCAAGATATATACAAGACTTATTTGATAGCGCAGAAGAACATCACAAAGCAGTACAAACTTAAGGGAATAAAATGTTTGAAAAAAGAAAATATAATAGTTGCAATCCACATTTACACGTTTTCCCTAGTTGCAGGAATGGTTGGTAATTGAAAGAGGAACCTAGTAAAAGAAGAAAGTTACAGAGGGTGGGAGCTTCAATATATGAATATCTGTTCTCCCCACATCTTTGCTGTATCCTTGAATTGTACATGCATGGGACAAGGCTTCAAGGGATTCAAACCTAGAAGACTAAAAGAACTGAAAATCCAACAGTTCTCTGGTGCTGAGAAGAGAGTTTAGGGTGCAATCCTCATTAAGTTATAACAAATTAGTAAACACCTTGAGCTTTTCAGTAAAATCTCAAAAGGATTATGCCTTAGGAATAAGTACTACGTGGTAGAACGAAGGTCTATGCCCTACAACTAAGGGAAAATCTAAAAAGACCTTCACTAAGAAAGCCTCATACCAAGCTGCTATCGGGTAAAGGTGATCCATCATTCATTTAATCACCTGCTGGAACAAAACTCCACACTCTTCAGAGGAACACAAATAATACAGAGCACCTACAATGTATTACTTATAACATTCAGTATGCAATAAAACATTAGCAGACAATAAAAGTCAAAATGTGACCATAAGGAGAAATAAACACGCAATATAAACAAACACACAGATTGCTTATTAATGTCAACATCTGGGCTAATACTTTAAAATAATTAAAACATGTGAAATAATCTACATAAAAGTAAGCTATGTAAATGTCAAGAGAGAGATAGAAATTCTACAAGAGATCCAGGCAGCAATTCTACAACTAAAAAGGTAAAACTTGAAATAATAAATACAGTGATTGGATATACATATTGATTTAAATGCAGAAGAAACGATGAGTGAAGCTGAAGGTAGATCAATAGAAATTATGAAATAAATTAAAGCACAAAAGAAAACAATTGATAACAATAAATATAGTCTCAATGATTGTGGAACAATGTTAAATGGTTTAACAGACATGTGATTGGACTCCAGAGAGAGAGAAAAAGGAGAAAAAGAGAGAAAAATATGTGAGGATAGTTTAGCTATTTAAAAGAATTAATTAAAAAATAAAAATTGCATCTCACCAATCCAAAAGTTTCAAAAACAGAAAAACAGAAAAATAAGCAGAATAAATGCAAAGAAAATCAAACATTGATACATCATAGTTAAACAGCCAAAAATAAAAAAAAGAAAACATTTTAACAACAGCCAAAGGAAAAGCATGCGTTCATGCAAGGAAATTAAGGTAAGACTTATAACTGCCTTTTCTGGCTACTTTGGGTGCAATGCTTTTATTATTTGTTGTATCTGCTTTATTTGTTTATCTGTTTCAAAAACAGAAAAATAAGCAGAATAAATGCAAGAAGCAGAAGAGGCCAGAAGGGAATGGAAAAGCATCTTTAAAGTACTGAGTGACATACAGCAATTAGAAAAAAGAAAAAAATATTATTACATAGAAATAGCAAAATATTCTTCATTAATGAATACAAAATAATGAAAACTTCAGAGAAACAAGAACTGAGAAGAAAACTTGTAAAGTAATTATTCAGAATTAATGGAAATTGTAAATATGAGGGTACATTTAAAAGATTATTTTTCTAGTTTTCTTAAATTCCTTAAAAGACAATTTATTGTTTGAAGTGAAAAACATCATTAATATTTGTAGATGTAAAATATGAAACTGCAATGATACAAAAGAAAAGAGGAAGAGGACTTTTTCTGTTTTAATATTTTTTTTTACAAAGTAAATAGTACAATGTTTATTTTTTTTAAGAGTCTGTATGAATTAACTGGTATAAAGTTAATGTTTATAATGGTATAGCTAGAAAGACAATAAAGCAGATACAACTAATAATAAAAGCATTGCACCCAAAGTAGCCAGAAAAGGCAGTCAAGGTAAACAAAGAGCAGATTTCACAGACAGAAAAAGACAAAACAAAACAAAACCCAAAGATAGTGAACTTAAACTTAACTGTACCAATAATTACATTAAATGTCATTAGGCTAAGCCTCCAATGAAAAGGCAGAGATTATTGAAATGGATAAAAAGGAAACCTTATATCTATACTATTTACAAAAGAGGCACTATAAAGTGACAGATAATTTGAAAACAAAGAGATGGATACAAATATACTGTGCAAATATGAACTATAATAAATCAGACATGGTTATATCAGAAAACAGAGTTCAAAATAAGAAACATTACCAGATAAAAAGAAAAAAAACATTTTATAATTATAAAAATGTAAATTCATCAAGAAAACAATATCTTAAGTGTATGCATCTAACAACAGAACTTCAAAATACATGGAAAGAAAATGGAGAGAAATAAGTAGATAAATCTACAATGCATAAATTAGTACCCATTTCTCAAAAATGTCAGTAATAGTGTAGACGATTTGAACATTAAGAGTGACTAGAAATTTATTGAAGCTAGAAAATAAAGAGAAAATTAAACTTGACTATGCAAAAGAAAAGAAATACTAAAAATAAGGCCAAATATCAGTGAAATAGAAAAAAAAGACAAATGGTAGAAAAATTAGTGAGTCCTTAGTTTACATAAATATATAATTGCTAAACACCTAGTAATACTCTGCAAGAAAAAAAAGAAAACAACCATTTTGCCAATATCAGCAATAAAAAAAAAGTGATCTTAATAGAGGTCTTCTAGATATCTAAAAAAATAATAAGGAAGTATAGTGAATGAGTTTATGTCAATAACTTTAACAACTGTGAGAAAATGATCAAATATTTTGAAAAACCAAACTTACCAAACTGACACAAGAAGATATAGAAAATATGGTAGTTTATATCTATAAAAAAATTAAATTTGTCATTTAAAACATTTCAATCAATAATTCCAGGCCCAGGTGGCTTCATTGGCAAATACTCTCAAAAATTTTAAGGAAGAAATATTACCAATCTTACACAAACTCTTTTAGAATGAAGAAAAAAAGGAAACATTTTCAAACTCATTTATTAGGCCAGAGTAACACCAATACTACATCTGATGAACATCAGAAGTAAAGAAAATTACTGGCCAATATAGCCATGAACACAAGAATCTTCAACAAAATGTTAGCAAATATAATCCAGCTATATATTCAAACAAACAAAAAATATGACCCAGTGGATTTTATGGGAATGCAGGATGGTTCAAACTTGAAAAACATCAATGTCATTTATTGTAATAATAGGTAAAATACACAAAGTAAACTCTATGATCTGTCAGTAGATGCACAAAAATTATTTGACAGAATTCAACCTCCCTTATGATTTCAAAAAACAAAACAGAATAAATGTCTCAGGAAACTAGCACTAGAAGGAAATTTCCTCAGTCTTATAATGGTATCTTCAAACAATCTAAAACTAGCATTATAATTAATAGTGAAATATGGAATGCTTTCACACTATGTACAGGAATAAGGCAAGAATATCTGCTCTCCTCACATATATTCAACATTGTGCTCAAAGTCTTAGCCAGGGTAATAAGATAAGAAAAAATAAATAAAAGGCATAATAATTATTAAGGAAAAACTGGTTTAATTCACAGATTGCACAAGTGTATATTTAAATATATGAAGAAAAACATGATTGGATATAAAATTTTAAAATACCTATTGTACAAGTATCAAAAACTATGACATATTTAGGCAGAATTTAACCAGAGATGTGCAAGACTTCTGCACTGAGAGCTACAAAACTTTGCTGAGAGAAAGTAAAGAAGATATAATTAAATGGAGAACTAGGCCATGTTTATGAATTCAAAATTTCAGTATATTTGGCATATCAGTTCTCCCTTATCCTCAGATTGACTGAGTTCACATTCAAAATCCAAACATGATAATTCTGTAGAAACTGTCTGATTCTAAAATTCCTATAGGAATGCAAAAGCTTAATAACAGTTAAAATAATCTTGATTTAAAAATTTACTACAAATCTACAGTAATCACGGCAGTGTGGTTTTTGTAAAAAGGAAAATTAATCAAGGGAGCACCATTATGATTACTAGCTTTCTGACAAATTGTGAAAGTAATTCAACTGAGAAAAGTTAGTCTTATTAAGAAATGATATTGGATAATTCTATGGGGGTAAAATGAAACGACTTCTATTCACACCATTAACAAAAAGGAATTTGATCCCTGGCCGGTGTGGTTCAGTGGTTAGAGCATTGACCTGCTCACCAGAGGTTGGTGGGCCTGATTCCCAGGCAAGGGCACATGCCTGGGTTGCAGGTTTTATCCCTGGCCATGTTTGGGGTGCATGCGGGAGGCAACCAATCGATGCATCTCTCTCACATTGATGTTTCTCTTTTTCTCCCTCTCTGCCCCTGTCCCTCTCCCCCTCTCCCCCTCCCTCCCTCCCTTCCATTCTCTCTAAAAATCAATGGAAAAAATATCCTTGGGTGAGAATTAACAGAAAAAAATAAATTTGAAGATCATAGACCTGAATGTAAAATTTAAAACTATAAAGTTCCTCTAAGAAACCATAAGAAAAGTCTTTACAACCTTAATGTAAACAAAGATATCTCTGAAAGGACACAAAAGCACAAACTACAAAATAAATTATGTATTGAACATTATCAAAATTAAATATTTCTGCTAATCAAAAGACACTGTTAAAAAAATAAAATGAAAAACCACCGAGTGTGAGAAAATATTACAGTTCATATAGACATATATATGTGTGTATGTATATATATATATATAACATATATACATATATACATATATACATAACATATATCTCACATAGGCCTTGCATCCAGAATATTTAAATAACTTCTACAATTTAATAACAAAAATAACAACCCAATAAAGAAAGAGCTAAAAAATTTGAGATGACCCTTCACAAAATAAGACATAAGAAAAATGTCTACTGGTAGGAATACAAAGATGGAATAACCAGTTGGAAAACTAATAGTCTTATAATGTTAAACACTCTCCTATTTCATAAGCCCAGTAATTTCACCTTATGTTGTACCTAAGAGCAACGTAAGCCTGTGTCCACACACACACAAAGACTTTTCAAAGATTGTTTTTAGCAGTTCTATATATAATAGCTAAATGCCCCAAATAACCAAATAGCTTACCAAAAGCTAAATGGAAAAGCAAATTATGGTATAATCATATATTAGAGAACAGGACTACTTACATGGATGGATCTCAACATCAGTTTGTTGACTCAAAAATGACAGACACAAAAGAGTATGATTTCATTTATACAAATTACAAAACAGGGAAATAATCTAATATTATAAAAGCAATCTTAAAAGTAGCTTGGGAGATTAACTTGTAAAGAGGCACAAGGGGAATTTCTGGGTTGATGGAAATACTTTATACTTTTATAGGGGTGATGATTATACAGGTTTATACATGTGTCAAAACACCAAATTGTACGCTTATAATCTGTCAGCTTTATTCTTGTCTCATTAAGAAAAGAATATTGGAGAATTTGTCCCAAAATGATTGTTATATTGGCTAATGTTAAGTTCAATAATTTTTCCCAACTTTATATCTTGACAATTTTTAAAGTTACAGAAAATTTGAAATAGTAGTTTTGTGTACTATTGCATCTGTAACAAATTAACACAAACGTGGTGGCTTAACAAATGTATTACCTTACAGTTCTGGAAGACAGAAGTCCAAATGAGTCAAGAGAGCTGTGTCCTTTGGGAAAACTCTATTGACCAATCCATTTTCTTGACTTTTTGGTCTTTTAAAGGCCACCTTCAATTCTTGGCTTTATGGCCCCTTCCTCTATCTTCAAAGACAGCAAGTATGCATCTCTCTCTGGCCCTGACTCTTACTTCTGTCTTCACCTCTGACTTCCTAGCTTCCCTCTTTCCCTTATAAGGATGCCTGTGATTACCTTGGATTTACCTGGATATTCCATGATAATCACCCCACCTCAAGATCCTTAACTTTTTTGTTTTTGTTTTTTTCTTTATTGATTTCAGAGAGGGAGGAAGGGAGAGGGGGAGAGAGAGAGAAACATCGATGACAGAGAACATCGATTGGCCACCTTCTGCATGCCTCCCACTGGGGATCGGGCCCACAACCTGGGCATGTGCCCTGACTGGGAATTAAACCAGCGACCTCTTGGTGCATGGGTGGATGCTCAGCCACTGAGCCACACCGGCCGGGCAAGATCCTTAACTTAATCGTATATGCAAAGTCCCTTTGCCATGCATTCACAGGCTCTGGGATCAGGATGTGGATATCTGTCAGGCCCATTATTCTGTCTATTACAGTAGTATACCAAAAATGACTACAACACCCACTGTTTACATAGATTCATTCATTGTCAGCAATTTCTCTCTGTTTCTCTGTCTCTCTCTCTCTCTCATTGCAAGTTCAACAAAGAAAAAAAATAATAGACCAGACATAAAAGCATGAATGAATCAAGATATACAGATAAATATGGATTATTTGTTATTTTTTATGAAGGCCTTTATGTCATTTTTTTTCCAGGGGTGTAGAGCATGATTCTTATTTAAAATTTTATTATTTTTTAAAATGCTACTAATTTTGGAAAGTGGGGCCAGGATGCTATAAAATCAAATTCATGACAATGGATTTCCAACTCAGAGAAGTATCTGTATCTATATATTAATGCATTCAACACAGTAATTAAGCACTGTTATGTACACTTTATAATGGAATTTGTGCAAATAATCAGCTATGGGAAATTGAGATGAGCTAATATGTTACAGGTTTTATTGAATACCTACTATGTACATACACTAAGCTAGGCCCTGGAGACAAAACAGTGGCTGATTCAGGAATGTTCCTTGTGTTCATAAAGCCATAGTCCATAGTCTTTCAAAGGGACATCCTATTGAGGAAAACCCACAGGAGCATTTAAGAAAAGTTTTATTTACTTTTGCAACAAAGGAGTCTTTTCCTAGAAATCTCCTGGAGAGAGAGGTAAATCCTGGTTGTCAGCACATGAAAAATGATAATATCAAATATGTCTTATTGCGAGTTAATCTAATAACCCTTTTAAAAATATGTTATGACATGATGAATTTGGTACTTGAAATTTCTCAGTGGTAAATGATTAAGAGTAGAAAAACATTCTGGAGCAGATAGCTTGGAAAATAGCTGAAAAAGAACACTGTTCCCAACACAGTGTCTCCTGGGATGACAGATGGCCACTTAGTTTCCTGGGACATTCAAAGAGTCATATTAAAAAGCACAGAAAAAGAAACATGGTGAAGATTCACTCATTCTACTACAAATGAACGGAATTCACTATTCTACCTGGTTCCAATTTCTATTCTAAATATCAACTAATCATACACACACACACACACACACACACACACACACACACACACACACAATATATATTATGTGTATTTCCCCAGTGCCCTGAACTGTTTTTTAAAAAGTGTGGATTCTTATGATTGTTATCTTGTGATTTTCAGAAGGGGAGAGAATGTATTTAGAGGGAAGTTGTGATCAATGACTGATAAGAAACAGAATCTGACTTTGCTTACAATAGTTTTGTTCGCTGTCTGCGTGTCTGTATCACGCACACTGAAACTAATGAAAGTGACGCATGGTGTTTGGAGAGGATAAATTCTAAACATAGCTGAGAAGAATTTATAAATGCTCCTATAAGCTGTACTATGTGAGACATTATATTTAAAAGGAGATTTGTAGTTGAATGCACCATCTAATACATTATATTAGTTGGAGTATACAATCAAAATGAACCACACAATCTCAGTGTTCAAACATAACAAAGTTTGTTTCTTTCTCATGCAAAGGGCACTGAGGGTTGGAATGACTCTGGGACAGCTGTCCTCCAAGAGATGACTTTGAGATCCAGACCATGTATGGCACTTCCATTTCAATACCTATTCCTTCAAGCATGGGAGGCAGAAGAAGTGTCTCCTGCACTGGAAATGAAATGTTTGGGCCCAGAAGGAGCACATATCAGTTCTGTTCACAAAGTATTAGTGAGACATGGTCACAATTAGTTACATGGCTCTCTCCACTAAGGACATCAGCAAGTATTTGGCCAGAAAGGGGAGAACTTATATGTGTGAGCTCTTGAAGTCCAAACCATGCATGAGCTGTCTTCCCCTACTGGAATGTAAATTCCATGAGGGCAGGGATGTTGCCTGTTTAGTCATTGCTGCTGTCTCCTTGAGCTTTGAATAGTTTCTGGCACATAGTAGATGCTCAGTGTTTATTGAATGAACATAGAAAAATAATCACCTGGAGGTTTTCTCCAGAGCGGGCTGTGGGTATGGCAGGCAGTTGGATTTTCTTGGAGTGTGTCTCATTAAGTAAACTGTACAATAGTTATGTTATACTGAATAGTGAGTGGCTTAATCATAGGCTCTGATTAATCATTACGATGGCCTATAGTCTAGGTTATTGCAGGTACAAGTGACAGACAATCTAAGTAAGAGACTTAAACAATTAATATTTAATATTCTTATGTAATTAAAATTCTGCAGAACAATGGTCCTGGATTACTTTTTTGGTTCAATAATCATCAACGACCTAGGGTGCCCCCCATCATCCTCAGTGTGCTGGTGAGGGTCATATAAGAGTAGTTATCACATCCTTATCCAATGATGTTAAAGAATGAGATGGTCCAGAAAATTGTCCTCATATATCTCTTTCTCATTATCAGAGTGGAAGTTATTTTTCAGAACCCCCCTGGCCCACTGAAAGACTGTTCTATATTTTAGTGGCTATACTTACGTCACATGCCATCACCTAGCTATGAAGGCAGGGTGTGGGCTGGAGTTAAAATTTGGAGTCATCCACATGTAGATGGTAATTAAAAGCCATGAGACTGGATGATATCACCAGTGAACTGGATGTTGGTAGAAAATGGAAATCGTTGAAGTTCTCCAATATTAAGCATTTGGGGGAATGAGGTGTGACTTAGCTTGGTAATTTAGGGCAAAATATGTTATGACATGATGACCTTTCATTCTTTCATCTCCAAAACGAGGATCATATTTAAATTGCCAAACAATGAACCCACAACTCCTAAAGTTATATAGGTTTGTCTTTCAATGTAATATCAACGTTTACAAGGATTAAATAGAACAATGCATGTGCTATACATTGTAAGCACTTGATATACGTTAATGTCCTCTACACCAAATATTTAGCTGTATAAATGGAAGATGACAAGGATAATTTTTTGTCTTAATACATGGCTCCCTGCTACACTTGGAGTAAAGTCTACCTTCCAACCACCACCATGGCGCTCAGTGGTCCCCCGCCTGCCTGTACAACCTCACCTCATCCCACCCTTCCACTTGCTGTCTGCTGACCGAGACAGCGTTAACATTCTCCTCAGCTTTAGACAGGCTTCTTCCTGACTCTGACCTCTCTTTTCTTAGAGCGTTTTCTTTAGAAAACTTGTAAAGTCTTTCTCTGATCTTTTGAGATGTAAATCTTTTTAAAACCCGGCCAGTGTGGCTCAGTGGATTGAGCATCGACCCATGGACGGAGAGGTCCAGGTTTGATTCTGGGTCAGGGCACATGCCTGGGTTGCAGGCTTGGTCCCCAGTGGGGGACATGCAGGAGGCAGCCAATCGATGTAGCGCTCTCACATTGATGTTTCTATCTCTCTCTCCCTTCCTCTCTCTCTAAAAAATCAATAAAAACATATTAAAAAAAAAAAAAAAAAAAACTCTTGCCAGTTTTATGACTTCCAAGGTCTTTCTGAAGGACCTTGGAGCTATCCCTTTGAAATGTAATCAAGGAAGTCTGCAACCCTACCTCCCAGTTTCTACTGGAGGGCAGGAACCTAACGTCACTGAGCCTTTTCTCCAAATTATAAAGCTACTCCTGTCATGCAGACAGGAGAAAGTTTACTTTTACTTTGGGTAAGGCCCATAGCAAACACACACGACCTACAGCTCACCCACCCCAGCTTTTATTTTTTATTTTATTAAATAAAATTTTTTTTTTCTTTATTGATTTTAGAGAGAGAAGACGGGAGAGGGAGAGAGAGATAGAGACATCGATGAGAGAGAACATCCATTGGCCCCCTCCTGCATGCCCCCCACTGGGGATTTGGCCCACAACCTGGGCATGTGCCCTGATCAGGAATCAAACCAGTGACCTCTTGGTGCATGGGTCAACGCTCAACCAGTGAGCCACACCGGCCAGGCCCCACCCCAGCTTTTAAAATTTCTCCTGCCCTTTGTTTCAGTGGTGTTGACCTCAGACTGCCTCATGGTCTCCCTCCTCTGAGACGGGCCCTGCATCGTGTCTTCCTTACCTGTTTAACTCTGTCTTGTGTAATTTTTGCTTAGACACTACCCTCCTGCCACCCTGGTCTTTCTGATCCTGGAACACACCCAGCCTGTTCCCGCCTCAAGGTGTTCACACATTCTGTTCGCTTTATCAGTAATTACCTTTCCCTACAGTTGCCCATGAACATCTCATTCTAGTCATTCAGATCCCAGCCCAAAGGTCTCCTCCTCAGAAGCCTTGCATGCGTCCTATCTCCTGCTTCCTTCCCCATTCTGGTCATTCTCAGTCGTATCCCCCAGATTTGTTATCTCCATATTATTTTTCATGACCTGTAATGTTCTATTTACATGTTCTTTACTTGCATGTTTTTTTTATCATCACCAAAATATAAGCTCCCTGCAGCAGAGACTTGGTCTGTCTTGCTAGTGGCTCCATCCCCAATGCCTGCTGTTTACTAGGTGCTTGATACATTTTCACCGACGTCTACTACCTATTGTAATCTCTGGGCCTTCCTCATATATTTATTTTTAAAAATAATTAAACATAATGTTTAGAGTCTCTTTTTACTGTTTTTCTGTATGATAGTTGCTCGACAGTACCTATTTTTTTTTTTTTGTCTTCTAGTTTTATAGAAGCCAGGAAGGCATATTAATGGCCAAGCTTCAGCAAACTGGCCTAGATGTTGTTTATTCGGCAGTTTGTGAGCACAGTAATTTCTCCCAGTGTAGACACGTGACTGGAATGAACAGTGGCTGACGTGTGTGCAAGTGCCTCCGAGCTGAAGTTTTCTTGCTGGGGCACTTGGATCCAGCCATTAAGAAAGCGAGGTGCAGGGTCACCGGCCCAGTTCTGCTCTGTGCTGCAGCAGAATGCTGACTGCCCGGGCCCGGCATGGAGCCCTGGGTACTTCCAGTCACACACAGCGCAGAAAGCAAGTGATTCCGGGCCCCCAAAACACTCTGCCTGGAATAGCTACATAATGAGCCCAGGTCAGAACTGTTTCACAAAGATTTTCTCTTGTTATTTTACTTTAAAAAAAAAAAAGTATTTGCCTACATGGAGCTTAAGGAAATACCCAAGATAAGGCAGACTAGACAGAAACATAGCTGTCATTCAGCTTTGTAATTATTAGGGAAATGAATTATTCCTGGTGTGGCTCAGTGGATCGAGCATTGTCCCATGCACCAAAAGTTCGCTGGTTCGATTCCCCGTCAGGGCACATGCCCAGGTTGCTAATTCAGTCCCCTGTCAGGTCGGTGCAGGTGGCAGCCCACCGATGTTTCTCTCTCCCATCTCTCCCTCTCTCTTCCTCTATCTCTAAAATTAATAAAAACATATTTTCTTAAAAATGTGGAGCAGAAGGTAAATTGATGTTTCATGCAGAACATAAAACCAAAAACAGAACAGAGCAGCAGCTCTAGCAGAAGTAAGCTGGAGTCTAGGCAGTGTCAGGGAATGAATACAAGACATTTAATGTCACGGTTGCAGTTCTGTCTTTTCTGAGTTGGCAGGAGATGGAAGGGGAGAAAAAAGTGGTAAGGGGTGATGTTGCCGTGGAAGGGGGGTTCCGGCGAGTTTAGCTTGTGTTCCCCACTGCAGTTCTTGCTGTGCCGTGGTAGCCAGGCTTCCAGCTGGAGCCTGCACTTGGTGTCTTCATGGGCACATGGCAATGGACAAAGAATACGCAAATTCACTGGGTGACGGGTGAGTGCAGGTTGAGAGAGAGAGACAGCTGTTTGTTTCCTGGGATTATGTATTCTCAGACTTGGGAAGAACCAGAACCTTTTTCAAAAAACACTGATCAGCTCCCCAAACTTTTGCAAGCTTCGGATGGGGTCCACCCATCAAATCTTTTTCCCGGGGTAGACTGACAGGCCTCTTTGGTCAAGCACCTCCCCTGTGCCATTATTGACTTTATTGGGCTTGTGTTTATCTCCCCCTTTATTCTATCCCTTCCCCCAGTGATCTGGGGGATGGACTGGTGGTTCCCTGGGGGGAGTGTGAAGCTGTAGCGTCCTGGTGAAGCAAACAGGCCTTTGCTTCCCAGCTGAGCATGCTCAACAATTTCTGCCTCTCTCTTTGCTTCCTTTCTGTCATTAATGTCTAGCTAATGACAGTAACAGTGAGTAGCAAGGTAAGTGGTACCAGAGAAAGATTTCTTTTTTTTACATTTATAGAAGGGAAGACAGGAAGGGAAAATGGTTTGGATCCCAAAGGTCTAAAGGGTGATACAGATTAAACAGAGGAGGGAGGAAGTAAGGAGTTAGGATTCATAACCAGGACACTTTTTCCTTTGTAATAAAGTGCAGGAGAGTTCTTTATATATTCTAAATCAAAGAACTTTGTCTGATACGTGACTTACAAATATTTTCTCCCGGTCTGTAGTTTTTATTTTCTAAACAACTTCCACAAAGTGGAAGGTTTTAATTTTGATGAGGTCCAGTTTAAATTTTTTTCTCTCATATGGACTGTGCTTTTGGTGTCAAGTCTAAGAATGCTTTACCTAATCTTAGATATGGAAAGTTCTCTCCTATGCTTTTTTTTCCGGAAGTTTCATGTTTCACATTTAAGTTTATGATTTGCAGTTAACATTTTATATAGGGTGTGATGTTTCGGTCAAAGGTTATTTATTTAATTTTTTGCCTATGAGTATGCAAGTGCTTCAGTACCATTTATTAAAATGTTTTTCTTTCATTAGATTTCTTTTGCTAATTTGCTGATTTATTTTGGTACCATTCTTCAACGACCACTGCAGGCCATCCAAGCATTGGATGATTTAAACATCCTGGCCCATTGATGATGTTCTGTCTGTATATAGATCCACTCTTGTTTGTACTGAGGGTAGTGTGGGGTAACAGAGAGGAGAGAATCGGAGAAAAATCCTCAGCAGCCCCTTTTTCTTCAGTGTAATTGGCAAAGTGTCTCCATTGCCCTGGGAAGAATTTGACTGATTGAGACCAATTAGTGTTCGGCTCCATGAATAGTTCTTTCCCTTGATTTTTGTCTCTTTGCTTATAAATATTGAGATGTTCAAAGGGATTTAACCCTGGTCCCTCACAGGATTTTTTCTGTCTGAGTCTAATAGACTTTATTGTCAGATGCAGGATTAAGCTAGGGTATTCAGAGTATTTGCCTTTTGGTGGCTATCTCTATTCATCATTTGATTTTATATGCTTATGCATGTTGGGGCAAATGACCTAGGTATTATTTGCCTCTTCAGATGTTCTCCTTAGTTCTGATCCATGGTGTTGGGTGTGTGTGTGTGTGTGGGAGTGTATGTGTGTGTGAATGGGAGGGAGTTCAGAGAGGACTGTGTTATTTTTATTTTTTAATAATACATGACACTATAGTAACATCATGCAGTTGCTAGCAAGCAAAATCCTGAAATTATCATCTGTAACCATCTCTGTATCTGAAAGATCTTAGATCACCATCGTGGGAACTTTCAGAGTATTTCAGAGCTGGTTTTCTTTTGATCACCTTTAGAGAAAAAGAGTGATTGTGTGAGTCAGTAAGAGGATAGGGACGAACGTGCATATACATTCTAGAGTCTTTGTGTTGAGGTTTTAAGAGATAGCATTTAAAATCCCTGTTAAATTAAAAAATATTTCCAGTGTGGTAGTATTTATTTCATAGGCTGAGGATTTGGCTCTTGCCAAGGTATTAATGTGCCCTTACATATCTTTTTGGTTATGGAGAGAGAGAGATTAAATTTTCCTTTTGCCTATTAGACATAGCTGTGTCCCAGGAACTGGAAGGTGGATATGATGAGGGTGGCCCAAGTAGACAGTGACCACTTGTGTTTAACTTTAGTCTTTGGAGGATTGAATAAAAATTCCTGATAGTATGTTTTCTATTCATGGTGGATAAAAAAAACCCCACACCCTATAAATTAACTTCTAGAGTCGAGGGTGTTTAATCATGAAACTTTAATAAGGAACCCTTACAAATTAGGGCCTGATGAGCTCTTAGACCTTCTTAAGAGATGCTGTTTTTCTATATATGTTCTACCAGTTTTCACAAAGGCTGTGGCTGCTTTGGATAAGCAGGTCAACAACCACAATAGCCTCCTACCAGTAAAGGCACAGGCTTTTTATTTCTAAGAAATACGTTTCACTCAACTCTTCTTAGATATACAAGTCTGTCTATAAGAAGCCATTCTTTCATTAAGAGCCAAAGTCATATTGGCCCTAGGCTCCATTCATTAATAGGATGTGGAAGCTATAAAGTAATCTGCTCCCAGATCCTCTACACCCAAGCATTAATCCCCTTGGCTGACAACTAAATAAAGCAGTGTGTTTAACACGTTAAAGCAGTTTTTTGCACATACACAATTAACTGATTAAGCTACCAAATGTGCAATTATCCAATTATGAGAATGGGGAAAATTAAGATTAGATATGGCATTTTTTTTCTAGAAAGAGTAATTAAATTGTTACATCTAGAAAATACGGATATATTTGAATCACAGAAGAAGAGAGGAACTGTTTTGCAACAAAAATGGGGACAGAGAAAGGAAAGAAATCAGTTGATATGACTGGGATCAGTGAAGAAAGAAAGTGTTATCAAAGAAATGTGTGGATGGTCTTTCTCCGTTGCTAGTGAGAGAGGGGTTCTTGGGGTGCTGCAGGAATGAGCATTTCCAGAGGCCCCCACAGGAGGATGAGATGTAGTAGAAAGCTTTATTTGTGCGAAATTATACCCGTTGGTTTCCAAAGTCCCATTTCTCTTAATCCAGTCCTACAAGACATGCAGCTGGGGATTCAGCTGAGCTAGTAGCAAAGCCAGTGTCCAAAGCTTTTGTTCCACGGTGGAGTTGGGTCCAGTACAGCATTAGGCTAGTTACAGTCCATCAGTCCATTGTGTGGGGTCCACATGGCTATGAGCCATGTGGGCAAATGCAGGGGAGCCAGGAAACCGCGCCCCCTGCAAATAGAGTCCCAAAAGCACAAGCGGGCAGCAGAGAGAACTCCTTTGTTTAGGAGATTAAATAACTTAAATCTTCCCATGTTTGCAGTGGCCACGCCTACTCTGACCAATGACCTGTTCGCAGGTGCGACTGACGAGCAAGTACCTTCCCCAAGTCACCCGGACCTTACTGGGCATGCTTTTAATATTTGGCCTTCCCTTTGCTCCTTTCCAGTTAATTAATAACTGGGTTAATTTACAATGGTATCCAAAGGACAGAAAAAGGAAGGGGAAGGAGATAGGAAAGAGGATGGGAGAAGTTTACTTGAATATACCTAAAAATATAACTGGAATATTCAATAACATATTTATCTCCCAAAGATTTTTTTTCTGGACAGTATAATAATATAACAGGCAAATAAGCCAACTCCTGGATGAAATCCTGGAAGGATGCTATGGAGCACAGTCATTTTAAGACAAATAATGAGCGATAGTAACTGATCCTGCATGCCTGCTCTTTGTGTCCTTTGAGTTATAAGCAAAATAAGAAAGCGTTCAAAAGAGCTTCATTTTCCCAAAGGAAGTACCTCATGATGGCTTGAAGCTCAGTTTATGGGGAGACGATGAATCATGTAGGTGGGAATGTCTTCCACAAGAGTTTAGCCTACCCTTTTTCTCTTCTCTCTGTGCATTCGTTCAAATAACTTGTATTAAACACCGACTGTGTATCAAGCACCATGCTGTGCACTGTGATAGAAACAGTGGCCAAGATGATTAGCATTTTCTCTGCCCTAGTGGGGTCCCACCTTTCTCCTTATATGAATGACTTCTTTCCACCCCCTTCCTAGTTTCTAATGGGACTCAAGTGATGGGTTTTAAAAACTTTAAATGCTACAGAAAAATATAAGTGAAGCATTTAATGTTATGTTTACCTTGTGGATTTTGTCTAAACCTGTTTTTAATAGTCACCTGTGATTTTTAGCAACTGGGAAGAATCCCCAGATACCTGAAATGATATTCATTGATAACCTTGGAAGGTTTAGCTTTGGGACTCTGGATGTTTTATTTGTTTATTTTGTATTTCCCTTCTAGCTAAGAAGCCATCCATTTTTTTTTTTTCTTCTTGGTAGACCTGGGACTTGTCATAGATGATCTAATAGGGCATGTGCTTTCAGAGACATGTCAGATGATTTCAGGCTTCATTCTAGAGAATGTACTGGAAACCAAGACTTCAACAGAAAATAGGTCAACTCTTCTGAGCTCCTTTGAGTCATGTGGGAAGACCAAGGCAGCAGTACCCTGAGACAGAATCCTCTAGGAAGATGGAGGTCAGGAAACAGCGTCTTCACTGATCCCAAATATTGATTTAAAAAGTCATTAACCTACTTTGCAGATTTAGAAACTAAGGGAAGGATAAAATTGAATCTAATTGTTATTTTGTACCAGAGAAAATGTGCTAATATAGGTCCCAGGGCAAAAAGGAGATATTGATAGACTCTAGATTATTGATGAAACTCCCTTCCCTTCTCCAAGTTTGGTTGGATCACCTTATGTAATATTAGTAGAACTCAAATATCAGAGTTCCTAGGTCTCTCATTGGGTGAAATGAAAAAAATCTGAAGAATTAAATTGTCATTTAATCTATTTACAGTGCTCTCCTCCTTAGGTTTCATATTTAATATTAATAATTAAATCAGAGCATAGGAAGGATAATTCATTTAGGGAGGGTCCTTCTGCGATGACTGCTGGGCTTAGCATTGCAAGGGGAGTATTGCTTTATTGACCCTGGTCACAAATTAGTCCATATTCTTTGAACACATCTTGGAAATATATGGATATTTAAAAAAATTTTTTTCTTTATTGATTTTAAAGAGAGAGGAAGGGAGAGGGAGAGAGAGAGATAGAAGCACTGATGAGAGAGAACATCGACTGGCCGGCTCCTGCACGCCCTGCACTGGGGACTGGGCCCACAACCTGGGCATGTGCCCTGACCAGGAATCAAACCAGCGACCTCTTGATGCATGGGTCGATGCTTAACCACTGAGACACACCGACTGGGCGGAAATATATATTTTTAAGCCTCCTTCTTTACTCTCCACAATGTAAGCTTCTATTCAACTAGCTAATTTGATTTCCTTTCTATACTGACCCAAGTTATGGCTCCTAGTTGATAGGTGAAGAAAACCACATCAGTTTACATGATTGTTAATTACTGTTGCTATGACTTTTAGGTTGTGATATCTACACATGCTTGTGAACGTAAATATAATTTTCCTAGATTTAGCTCTGGCCAAACCTGTGAGTTAAATGCAGATGAGGTAGTAACACCTACCTCTGTACTTTTAAAGTCTTTGATGGTAAACTTAATCTCTTATGTCCTAATCTTTGCAGTGCCCCCATGGATCAAGAATGTCAGCATATATTGGAGTGGGGAACAGTTCCAGGGGCTTCCATTAAGTCCTTCCTAACATGAAGCTCTTACTCAGTAAGTCAAGGAACAAAATTGAGAATTCTGCTATATTTCCCCCACTATATATTCTAGGATTAGAGAAAGAAACAACGTGGGTCAGTCTCCCATTGGACCTGTTATGAGATGGTCTTGGGTCAAGACTTTATCCATCACCTGACTTGCATTGGGATGTATTTCATAGCAATGTTTTTGGTCTCAGAGGATTCTTTTCAGTACAGAGTCAGTATCTAATAGCTCAGAAAGTCTGGTAAATGTTCACAATTTCCTTCAAGGGAGACTTGGATGAATATTTATAGTACACATCAATGGTCACTTGTTGAGACTGCCCTCAGACAGAAGTATCTTCCCCCATGATCAAGAGAATCTGAATTTATGCATTAGTTTAGGTCTGAACACTGTGTAAGAGGTCATGATCAGCCCCAAAGATTTGAATTCGCTATCTTACCACACCACCGGTACCTAAACGTTTCTTCTGTCTATTTAATTCCTAATGATTCGATAGTACATTAACCATTGCCATTTTATCCCTGTACATCAAAACACTCTAATCACTGCTCTGTTCCCCCTGAAGCTTGTAATAGTAATTATTGCTCCTACCCTCTACTCCAAGATCCCCTTATTTCAACTGAGGTCAAGAAAACAACTTTCTTTGTAACACGGGCAGCCATCTCTACCCTAGCCAATATATTGTTTTCAAATGCCCCTCATGGATGTATTTTTAAGATTTTGGTGAAGGGAGTGTCTTCTGAGTTCTGCTGGGGTGTGGTGGTTGGGACAAGATGGAACAGATTGTATATTTGAGGTCTACGCTACCATTCTCATCTCTCTGAGCCTTCTGATTCCTTCCCCTATATATATGCCAAGGAAGTTCGGACATCTCAACTTCATTGGCCTGAGGCCATTCCTTAATCCAAGTTTAATTATCCAACCTATAAGACTGTTAATTCTAGTCCCAGTGAGGTAAATGTACATGTACCAGCAAATTTGGCTTAAATTCAGTTTTAAATGTTGTCATCTTTGGTCTAATACCATCAGTGTCCACTCTCATGCATGCTACGTCAACTCACTTCTCTTGCTGTAACTGGCAATGTTCTGCAGCTCTGTTGGCACAGATGCTATTTTCCCCCTGGTTTTGAATTATCTGCTTTGGATATGCTTGGATTTACCTTTCATTGTTTTTGTATCCAGTATACTTGCTTCTGTCAGGGAGACTTACAGATGCAAAGTTCTCAGCATCATCTGTGTTCTGCCCAAATGTAGCTTTCTCATGTATCAGGGTCTCCCTGCTCCTCCGTCAGAGCCATTGCATAAATAGCTGGTGAAGTTGAGCATTTAATCAGTATCCCAACTCAGCATTACTTGCAATCAGGCCTTGTGTTCCATTGCAGACACACCAGCCGATGACTACGGGAGAAAAAGCACCACTACACAGTTATTGTCAAGGCTTTCTGATTTTCCACTTGAGGTATGAGCTAGACAGTTAAAGATTCCAATTTGTTCTTTCTCTGGGGGTTTGTCAAGTCTCCAGGGTTGTCAGCAGCAACTAACTACCCCAAAAACATTCTGATCAATATTGTCACCATAGTAACTAAGTGCCACAGCCACTTAATCTCTCAATCCCTTGCCTTCCATTTGCACTTGATGCCAGGCCATCTCCAGTGAATGCTCAAACAATTATAATGCCACTCCATCACATGAAATACTAGTGCTTCATTGACCTCTGACAGGGAAAGTATCTGTGCCCTCCTTACATATAGGAGCAACCTAATATCAGCTGTGGGTTGGGTCTGGGTAGGAAACAAACGAGACATTCATATGGGCTAAAGAAATGTTACTAAAGTGACGATTCACAAAGCATAATCATAGTTAAGAGAAGACAACAAGGCCGGGTGAAGCACCTAACTATTGCTAACGCAGTGTTGGCTCCCACCCCCAGTCCTGAAGGGGCAAAGGCAGAGAGTTGTTAGGAGAACCCAGAGAGAGCAGGTGTGGTTATAGGACAGGTCCACGTAACTGGAGCTTCGGCTTGGGCAGGGTGGCTGGCAAGCCACGGAGACCCAGCAAGGGATTCCGCGGAATAAATGCCCTGACCTCTCCTTCTCCCACCTGTGCTCATCTGTGCTTCCCACTGGCCACACCCAACGGGAAGTTAGACACCAGGCCGCCTCTTGGTCTCCTTCACAGAGGTGCTATCCCAGGGTAGGAGCAGGATGGGCAAGACAGAGGGATTGTGAGGCAGCAGCAGAAAAGATCTAGCACAGAGAGGTACCGCTTTGTTCCCATTTTATAGACTAGAGTTCTGAGAGCAAGTCACTTGCCCAAAGGCATTCAGCTCCCTAGCTGGGATTTCAATAAAAACGGACCAACTTCAGTCTTTGTTAACTGCCTTGGCAACTGCTTCAAAGAGCAGTTAGTTGTTGGGCATTTTTTTTGCTTAAAGAGCAGTGGTTGGGCATTTTATGCTATGAAGAACTTTCTTCCTTCGTAGTCTGTTTTGTGTATCACCAAAGATGCTTCTCAGATGGGAGTTGCTATGATTTCATTGTACAGAGGCCAGAGCTGGGGCTGGAAGTTGAAGCCGTGTTGCTAAGCTTCATGCTTGGTAGGTGGGAGAGGGCATCTGGAATGCTGGTCTGCTGGACCCAGTTCCGCACACAGGCACCATGTCAGCATATCAGGGTTCGCTCCACCCCCCTTTCTTTCTTTTTCTTTATATTTGGCAGCCCCCTTTTATATTTAATGCCAGTTGTTCATAGATCCAGCCATAAACATTTTTTTTCATCTGTTTTCCAAGGGCTAACTGTTGACAAAATTGTAAACTGGGCAGAGCTCCTCTTCCCAACATGCTTTGCACACTCATGCCCACCTTGGCATCCATCCCATCCTCTGAGGATTTCCACCTCTCGGCAGTCAGCAGCGGTCTGCCCCTGCCTACAGCACAGTAATACAAAAGCAAGAAATTTGCCTTTTGCTCTGTTGGGACAAACTTTCAACATCAGCTCTGGCATATTACATTTATTGGACCATAAATAACACTGATTAAAAACACAACAAAAGTACTTTTTCAACGGATTAGGGTTTAGCATTTTATCAGCAGCAATAAAAAATAATTAGTGAAAAAATGGGACACGTGTAGCTGGAGTCGTCACTAAACCTATTTCCAGAATTGTTAAAATGATACTTTTATCATTTTATTTTGGGGTACTTTCCCCCTGGGAATTAGCTAGAATGATTTTTCTCTGGTGATGACAGTCTGGCAATCGTATGTAAAGCTAGTAAGGAAATTATTTGACGTGTTTTTGAGGCGGCTGTAATTTTGTATCATGAGAGGATTTCTTACTTGCAGGTTCATTTCCTACTGCTTTTATGTCAGTGCCAGCCTTCCCTCGCTGTCACATTATGCAAAGGATGAGGTTTATTTAGAGTGTCAGATAACAAACTCGACTTCAGTAACTGAGCCAATTCTGCACCTTTCTTCGCCTTTCTATTAGTTTCTATGCCCTGGATGTGGTGATCAAGTCGGGATACAAGGAAAGTTCTGAAAACGGCGTTTTAATGAGGGGATTACATGGGACTTCACAGGTTACCTTTGTCAACTGGGGGATTTCATAATGCGGTTACCACGCTTTTATTGAGGACCCAGGAGTGCTAGCACCATAACACATGCTGGGGAGAGGGTAGGGTGGCTGAGCGAGGTGTGTGAAGGGGAAGGCTTCAGGAAGTGTGTTCCAAGAGGTTGCTGTGGTCATGTGGGATCTCGGGAGATCCCAGGGCAAGGACGTCTTTCTTCTTTCGATGACTAACTTTGCAGTGAAATAGATTTGGGTGAAACAAGGAAGACTAGATGCAAAGCTGGTGCAGAGCTGGGAACAAAGCTGAGAGTGACAGCATGTTCTTTCACTATTCAAACTTTGAAACAGCATTTCCCTTGACCTCAAGCCTGAGCAAGAGACAGCGGAGGCCAGTTCCTGTCCCCTATCCTAATGCCAAAAGGGGGGAGACCTCGGAGGCCTGGCGACTGTCCCCAGCTGGACCTTTCAAAGCATCCATTTTCTCATTTGCAAGATAAGGAACGGAACAATAATTCCTTCCTCATGAGGATGTCATGAGTATTCTGTGAGGCAATCCATTTAAAATACTCATCTCAGAGCCTTGCACATATTAAGAGCTTAATAAATATTTGCTATTGAAACGATTATATAATGGTTCTAAGGAGTTTGTGTGTGTGTGTGTGTGTGTGTGTGTGTGTTTTTAAAAAAGCATGGCTTTGGGCTATTTGGAAAATGATGTCTATGGTTATTTGACATACAGACATATGGAGTATTTTTCTGAGAAAAGATAATAAGCTGTAGTGATGATGGTAATTGAGGCAGAGAATTTTCCCTTTGGGGTGAGATCCTTTATCTTTTCCCAAGGTATTCTTCAAATGTGTCCTTCCTCTAATCCCCAAACAATGAATTATACTCCATTAGCTAATGAAGTGACTATAATGCTACTGATGGGCTTGACATTTTCTGACCAGTTGGAAAAATTAACCCTGCTGACTACACACAGCCAGGAAGTTGGTGACCTTTGAGCCATGTGCATCATTAGGAAGCACGGGAAAGGGAAAGGGAAGGTGATGGACGCCGGGGAATGTGCCGTGGAGCCGTTCATGTCCGTCAGCTCCAGCCTGGCTTCCAGGAGGCAGAGTGCCCGCTGCTGTGTTAGTGCAGAAACCAAAATATAGGTCAACACCCACTGCCTCGGAAACGTAGATTTTTTTAACTGCCTAGCTGTCTTTTTTTTTTTTTTTTTTAACAGTTTTATTGAGGTATAATTAATATACAAAAAAACTGAAAATATTTAATGTGTGCGACTTGATGGGTTTGGACGTAGGAAGACACTCATGAAGCTGTCACCATAACCAAGGTAACAGACATACCCAACACCTCCCAGCATTTCCTTGGGTCCCCTTTGTGTGTGTGGTAAGAGAGGTACCCTCTTGACCAGTTTGGAAATGGACAGTTTTGTGCTGTTAACTACAGGCTCTGTATTGTACAGCAGATCTCTAGAAAGTATTGATCTAACATAACCAAACTTGATACCCATTGACCAGTAACTCTCCATTTTCCTCACCTCCCGACCCCTGGAAACATTGTGTCCTCTGCTTCTATGAGTTTGACCGTTTTGGGTTCTACATAAGCAGACTCTGGCAGTGTTTGTCCTTCTAAGACAGGCTTGTTTCTTTCAGCATAGTGTCCCCCAGGTTTGTCCATGTTGTCGCGCATGGCAGGATTTCCTTCTTGTTTTCTTCTTCTATTTTGTTAATCCTCACCTGAGGATATTTTTACATTGTTTTTTTTGTTTTTTGTTTTTTGTTTTTTTTTTAAAGATAGAGTGGGAGGGAGGGAGGGAGGGAGGGGAGGAGAGAGAGAGAAACATTGACGTGACAGAGAGACATTGATTGGTTGCCTCCTGTACGACCCCAATTGGGGCCAGGGATCACACCTGCAACCCAGGTGTGTGTCCTTGACTGGAATCAAACCTGTGACCCTTCCATTGAACCAAACTGGCCAGGGCTACTTCTTTTTAAGGCTGAATAGTATTTCGTTGTGTGTATATACCACATTGTCTTTATTCATTCATCTGCTAATGGACACTTGGGTTACTTCCACGTCTTGGCCATTGCACATGGTGCTGCAGTGGACATGGGGTAAAGCTCTCTGTCTGGTTTTCACGTGTTTGTCACCATGCTGTAGCTCGATGCTATGGACCTCCTGTGCTTATATTGACGTGCTATTATTATTGGCCCCACTTTGCAGACGAGGAACCTAGAAGCCCTATTGAAGTGTAAGTTTTCCATATCCGACCTTTGAAAATCATAGTGTGAGATTGTGAGTGTGGATTCCAATCCAGATTGATCTATACTTACGTCATGTAGTTATAGAAAGTGGCACTGCATGGTTTAAATAGCAGATAGGACAGACCTTGACCTTCAGCATCCTACTTGTCCTCCCTCTCGCCTCCAACTACTGTATCGTTAACAAGTGAGAAAAAGCAAGACTCCACGAACCAGTGTTCCGTTCAAACCAAAGCGAGGAGGATTCGTGGCCCACTTCTCTGATCTCCCATCCTGCCCATCGATCCTCATCGATGTGTTCCAGCCGCACAGGCAGTCTCTCTGTGCCTCCGTATGCCAAATCTATTCCCCCCCTGAGGACGGTGCGCTGCCTGCTTTGAACTGGCTCACTTTCCTCTGGACTTGGCCTTACTGTGTCTCTCCTGCATCCAAGGCCTAGGATAGCTCAGGCATTCCCTCTGCTGGAGGGTCTTTCCTGATATCCCTCTCCTTCAGCCTTCAAGTCTGTCCACTCCTTGTGTTGCATTTTCTGCATGGTATTTTTCACTTTACTTGTGTATTTGTAAATTGTCTGTATCCCCTCTGAAATGTATAATCAGTAAGGTCGGGACTCACCCGTCATTGGCAATGCTGAGTCCAGGGTAGTGCACATAATAGGCACCCAGGGAACCTGTGAAAGGCGCAGACGGATATCACAGTGGGGGGAAATACCACGGGAGCATTTGCTTCTAATACCCCCACGTAAAATTGTTTTCTAGCGTATCAATTGCATGTGCATTCCAGAATCAGTGCCTGAATGTGGGAAGTATTAAAGGGGCAAGACAAGAGATAGCCTTTGTTTAGTGATCAGAAACTGATACTCTAAGGGAAAATGCATTCATGGAATAACAGGACAGCAAAGAAAGCAACAGCCCTGACTCAGAAGCAGTGGGGACTTGGCCCATAGGTCTAGCATAACGCAGGGTTCTGGGGCCTCCTGCAAAGCACCACATTAAATCTCACGGCAGAACTCATTTCTTTTCCTGTGTTACATTACAGTTCCAGAATGTAAAAGAGAAAAAGAATTCTGATACTACAATATATGCAGGGAAATAAAAACATTAGTATGACAACAGGGAGCACAATGTAAGGAGAATCTCAAAGCAAGAGGTGCCCTCTCAGCCCTGGCTGGTTTGGCTCAGCGGTTAGAGCCTCGGCCCATGGACCAAGAGAGTCCCGGGTTCGGTTCCCACTAAGGGCACGTACCTCGGTTGCGGTTTGTCCCTGGCCCCAGCTGGGGTCGTGTGGGTAGCACGACCACTCGATGTGTCTCTCTCACATCGATGTTTCTCTCTCTCTCTTCCTCCCTGTCTCCCTCCCGCTCTATCTGAAGATAAATGCAAAAATGTCCTTGGGTGAGGATTAAAAAAAAAAAAAAGGTGCCCTCTCAGACTGTAGAGGTCATCTGTTTCTTTAACACATGCATGTGTACACATGTACACACACACACAATTCCCATGCCTTACCTTCCTGATTTAGCTTATATATTATGGCACACGTCTCACCTGGTAGAGGTGAGATGTTTTCCCCCTGACCGTAGGAGGCTTATGAGAATTGCTTGGAGCCTGATGGAGCAGCGGAGGGAAATGACTGGTTAATCTGTTCTGTGACTGTAAGTTTAATCACAGTTAACACTTCATAGGATCTTACCACAGGCTAAGTGCTCAGTCCTTTTTCAGTGTATCTCATTTAGTTTTCAAAATCATCTTCAAAATTAGGTAGTGTCAAAATCCCCATTTTAAGGTGAAGAAAAATGAAATTTGGAGAAGTCAAGCGATGTGTTCAGTATCGCCCAGGCAGTGAGTTGTGGGGCCCGTGGCCATTGAGATGTGCTCGACTCCAGGCTCATTAGTGTCCCGGTGTAGCTCCAGGGCCCTGGGGTCAGGGCCCCAGAGCCTGATGCCACAGTAAGAGCGCACACAGGGCATTTATTAACTACCGGGCACTGTTCATGGTTCTCCATGCTTTCACTCATTTAATCCTCACAATAACCTATGAGGTAAGTACTGTATTATTTCCATTTTATAAAGGGAAGCAAATCAAGGCCAGAGGTGTTCAACAGCTTGCCCAAGCCCACTCGGTTGGTCAGGCCTGAAGGCTTTGGACTCCAGAATCCGTGCTCTCAAGCAGTATGCAGTAGACATTGACAGGGTAGGCTACGGTGTTTTCCTGTCTCTTCATTTCAAAATCTCATGACCACGAATTTGGAAATAAGACCTTTCATGATCTGAACTCCATTTGGGGTGCACCTTGTGTGCCAGTACCAAGCTCTAGGGTCTTTAGTTAGGGATCGTTCCAGGTGAGAGCCCTGGAATCTGAACAGACCAGATGCCTCGTAGTTCTGGGACACAGCCAATGGACTCAGAGACCACTTCTAGGTAAGCCCTGAGTTTGGACCTCATTTCTTATGGAGTGTCTGGGTGGCCAGGCCTACTTGTTGGTTTAGATGTTTGTGCGTTTACTTGTCCATTTCCTGTCTTAAATTTCATCAAAGAGGGACCTTTCCTGTCTTGGTTAGTTTTGCATTCACAGTTCTTAACCCAGTGCCTAGAAAATAGTAATATATAAATACATAAAATATATATATATATATTAAAGATCAAATGAGCTTTGCCTGTAAAGAAATGTCAGGAGGCAGTGGTGAAGTGGGAATGGCATGAATGGCATGGACCATCTGGGGCCTGACAGGACTGAGTTAGGGCTCCCGTTCTTCCATTTTATAGTCACACGCTTGGGGCCAGACACAAGCAGGTGTCCTGGCTCTGCATTTCCCACTGAGACGACCTTGGGCACGGCAGGCAACCTTTCAGAGCCACAGTGTTCTCGTGTGGGGAGTGGGGAACAAGCATTTGCACCTCGAGGGGTTACGTGTGAGATGAGTGTGTGAATGTAAAGTACTTAGTAAAAGGTCTTGTTAATAATAAATATTAGATTCCTTCTTGTTCTTTCCTCATTCTTCATTCTTAATTGCTTTTAGTGCCAACTGTGATATTAACGCGTACCAAGAGCATCAAAGGAGTCGCTCTTTCTTCCTTTCTTCACTTGAGAAGACGTCCTCGTTTTACTCTTTTCAAACTACAAATTCACACGTAGGTGGTGAATATCCCGCTCAGGGTAAGCGAGGATAGGCCAGGATGTTGATGTTACTTCAGGAAATGTGAAAGGGCTATAGCCCAGGATACACCGTGTGCCTTTATGGATGTAAAAATAGGTCTATATATCCATGGGAACATTCTAGAAATATATACACAAAATGTTATAAATGGTACCACTAGTGGTAAGAGTATTTTCTCCTCTTTCGTTTTTAATAAATTTGTCCTTTTTTTCACAATAAACATGGTATTATTTTGTACACAAAAATATTGTGCCTCCAGTTATATGACTTGACTAGTACAATGCAGAGGGGACAGTATCATTGACACTTTTTCAACTACATTGAGAGGGAAACTGTAGAAGATCTCATAGGAGTGAAGACAGGAATAATGTCCTTTGTGCCTCCACATGTTTTTTCCTAAAAGCACTAGAGAGGTGGAAGCTAAAAATTCTACCCAAAAGTGGCATGGATTTTTTTTTTCCAAAAAAAAAGATATATATATAAATAAATATATATATATATAAAGATATATATATATTTATATATAAAAATATATATATTTTTATATATAAATATATATATATCTATATATATATATATATATATATATATATATTTTTTTTTTTTTTACTCTTACATATACCTGCCAAAGCAAGGTAGAGAATGAATGTTCCTTGATGACTGAAGCTGGTACCCACCAGTGTGGGACACAATCTGATGAACCATGGCCATTGCCAGTGTGGGTGCCAAGCCCAGTAGCTCTCACTTAGCTCAGGTGCACCGGCCCTCTGTAATAGACATGCTCCTAGAAGGCTCCATGGAAGTCAGATTTCTGTGAATTGAATTGTTGAGGGAGCTGACTATGTAAATTAATTCTGTTGAACATCTGTGTGAGATATAATTAGCCCCTCCTCTTCCATTCCAATTTCTCTCAATTTACTTTTTACTTTTTGTGTGTGCACATTCAATAGAATAGAATAAAACATATTTGTGTGCTATTAAACATCGTATATTAGCATTTTTAATGGTTGCTTTGTATTCCACTGGGTGGATATCTCAAAACGCATTTAACCAATCTCTAATTGCCTGGTGTGTAGAGGATTTCTGCTATTTGTTATTATTCATAGCATTTTACATGATTGTAGCTATAGATTTGAGAATATGAGAAGCCATCTATTTACAAAGAGTACGGGTTTCTGAGAGCGATTTTTGGTTTTGCACACTGCCGAACTGTTTTCCAGAACTGTCCACCGGCAGCCAGAGAGGGTTTGCGTTTCTCACCGACTAATTTTGGTGGCTACAATTATTAAAACATGCCAATTTGAAAGCTGCAAGTGATCTCTTATATTGGAAGATTTTCCATTTCTTTGCTTACATGTGTGGTAGAAAATTTTTCGGCTAAAGCGTTATATACCCTTGCTGTGCTTTTCGATTTTTGTAGGAGAGCATGCTTGGGAAGCAAAATGGTTTGGGTTTGAACTTACAGCATTCTGTTTATTAGCCAAGTAACCAAGGGCAAGTTGTTTAACCTCTCCGGGCCTCATGAAATGTCAGTGCTAAGTACCTACTCCAGAGGATTGGTGTGAGGGTTAGATCCGTTCAAATACGTAATATTCTTGTAACAGTGCTTAGGAAATAGAAAGTATCCCATAAATGTTAACTTCTGTTTTTCTTCTGTCAGCTACCCATGTGGTATCCTTCTCTGGGCACTACCCTTGAAGAGGGCCACTGATACACTGCATAGAATACAGAGGAGAATGTCCAAGGTGAATGAGGTGCAGAAAACATGCTCCGTGGAGAGTAGATAAAGGCTGATGGTGGTGCATTGACTGGTGAGGACTTGGAGTGATGTAGGAGTGTGAGGGATGTTCTCAGATATATGAAGACATCTATGCAAAAGAGGGAGTAAAGAATCTCCAGATAACTCCATCTGGGGGAGCTAGGACCAATGCGTGTGACAAGGACAACATTCTGTGAGAATTTTCTAATCCTAGGAGTATGGTGGACATCTGTCTTTCCTTCCTAGTACCTCCTCCTTCTGGTAAAAATAACACCCTGATTTGTCTTTGAGATCAGTTCTGCCTAACTCTAGGTCCAGGTGCTTTGGGCAGGATCGACTCTCCCCTCATCCATCTTCAAGGCGGGCATTTAACGAAGGCCTGGATAATTACATTATTTTATCCCCCTTGACACTCCCTGTGAGTGGGACGGGAATGGAAGCATGACACCGATCCGTGCAATGAGATTCAGGTCCTGAATTTTGCTGAAATTTTGCATCTGAGGTGGGTGGGCTATAAAACTAGAGGTATTAATATTAACAACCATTTTGTCAGCATGCAAAAAACCCTTTAGAGAGTGAATGAACCCAGCCCAGAGAAAGCCCTGTTCCTGTCTGACTCAGGGAGAAGTGAGTTCTGTGTCAATTTAGATGCTTAAAATGAGGATAATTGAGGTCACTCTTTTGGAGGTATTGTTAGCAATGAATGACTCATTGCTTTAGATAAGGTATAAAACTAGACCTCCAAGCTTATGTCCTATATTAAAATCCTCCCTGGGAGAGCCTTTTTCATTATTTTGGAGTCTTACTCAGTTAAATGCAGGCTACTTAATGGTTTACCCCAATTTATGATTGTAAATAGGTCTGTCAGCCTGAAAATCCTAGTCATCTTAGCCAGGATGGGTGTGCTGAATATCTTATATCTCCACTCCACACATACCCTCTGCCCTTCTCCACATTGCTCTGTGCCTTGGAAGAGCTTACCTGTAGAGATTACAACACTGGGTGCTCTTTCCCTCTGAGCTATGCCAAGTACTGGGCGGAGATTGTAGGCCACAAGAAGAGCGTGGTGCTGGCATTTATTTCCCTGGGTCCCTCCCATTGACATCACCGAAACTTGACTGCTTCCTTTAACCACAGTGCTTTCAGGTGACTCTTTCCACACAGTTCTCTCTAGCTCCAGGTTGTCCGAACTACCCTTTCCTCTTAGGAATAATAATGATGTAATACCTCATGATTTCCCAATACCCTGCCTACATGCGTGACTCTTCTTAGATGATCCAATTTGTGAAACCATCTTTTTTTTCTAGGGTCCAAAATGATACAGAGATATGTATTTTCACACACTCCGGGTGGTTGTCTAATGCTGTAGTGTTAAGAGATTCAGTGATTGGGTTCTGCCCCAAGAAATCTAACCACATATGGAACAGTATCCTAGAACCAGTAGCCCTGAAAAAAGCCATTTATAATTCATGTGAAAGTTGTCGATAACCCAACCAAACACATCATAGTAAAACTGTTTAACCAATTCGGTATTTAATCATGCAAAAGGGTTATATCGTTGAGTATGTATGTCTTGTGTTTTTCTTGTATGATGAGCTTAAATAACCGTCATTCTAAATGTTCATGTGGAAATCCTAACAAGAAGAATCCTAAGAATAATTAATATAAATTTATGAAGAGCACTAAATCCTAGTGTATTAAGTTGAACATTTTATATACTTTTTGGAGCTTATATATTTTTATATAACTTGAAATAGGGTGTTGGGTGTGAAAAAATTGTGGATTTGATTCCTAAATTAGCTACTAATGAGTAGAATGCAATTGAAAATTAAATAACTTTTATAACCTCTGTTTTTCTCTTCTGTAAAATGAAGATTATAATATTAACTACATATTGTATAGAAAGCACTCAGCAAAGAATAAATGTCAATTAAGTGTTATCTATTATTAGCAGCATTGTGACTACTATATTTTCTCCATGAATAACAGATTTCATTTTACTATTCATATTCATAAACTCAAAAGTCTATAGGGGCCAGCAGGTAACATGTGAGTGAAGTTTTATGTATAGACATAAGGAACCAGTTTACCCTCTTATTTTTTTGGTTAATCCTCACTCGAGGATATTTTTCCATTGATCTTTTTAGAGAGAGTGGAAGAGAGGGAGGGAGAGAGAGAGAGAGAGAGAAACATCAATGTGAGAGAGACACATCGACTGCTTGCCTCCTGCATGACCCCAGCCAGGGCTGGAGATCCTGCAACCCAGGTATGTGCCCTTGGTCGGAATTGAACCTGTGACCCTTTGGTCCTTGGGCCGACGCTCTAACCACGGAGCCAAATTGGCCAGGGCCAGTTTGCCCTCTTAATCCTTCCTTTGCTTTCCTACTTCTGCTAGAGAGAGAGCTTTTGCTATTCTGAGAAAACAGCCTTGTAAGCTCAACAGCAAATGGCAAGTGACTCTGAGCCCAGTTTCTCTTCTCAGGGACGGCAGCAGCCACTTCTCCATTTCTGCTGCTTGTTGCCTTGCAGGAATATAGACCAAGTATTGCTAGTCTTTTTCAAGAGGAAAAAAGGCTCGATTTTTAAGAGAGAAATAGAATGTTGGGGTTATATGTGAGACGTCTCACTTTTTTTTATTCAAATAATGTTTTAGAGTGTTTTAGGTTTACAGAAAAATTGAAGGGAAGATGCAGAGATTTCCTATATACCTCCTGCCCCCCCACACCATTATTGACATCACCCACCAGAGTGGTATATTTTTTAGAATTGATGAACATTTGTTGACACATCATACTTAACTCAAAGTCCATAGTTTACATTATAGCTTACTCTTGGTGTTGTACTTTCTATTGTTTTGGACAGATTTATCCATCATTATGGTATCATATCATACAGAGTATTTTCATTGCCCTAGAAGTACTCTGTGCTCTGCCTATTCTTTCCTCCATTCACCTTATCCCCTGGTGACCACTAATCTTTTTATGATTGTGTAGTTTTGCTTTTTCTAGAATGTCATATAGTTGAGATCATGCAGTAATAACTTTATCATCTTGGCTTCTTTCACTTAATAATTCATTTAAGGTTCTTCCATGTCTTTAGACTTGATAGCTCATTTACTTTTAGTGTTGAACAATACTCCATTGTTTAGATGGATTACATTTTGTTTATCCAGTCACTTACTGAAGGACATCTTGTTTGCTTCCAGATTTTGGCAATTATGAATAAAGCTGCTATAAACATCTGTGTGCAGGTTTTTATGTAAACATAACTTTTCAACTCCATTGAATGAATACCAGGGAATGTGTTGCTGGATCATATGGTAAAAATATGTTTAGTTTTGTAAGAAATCTCCAAAGTGGCTTTCAAAGTAGCTGTACCATTTAGCATCCCCGTTAGCAATTAATGAGCGTTTTCATTACTCTGTATTCGTGCTAGCATTTGGTGTTGTCAGTGTTCTGGACTTTGGCAATTTTAATTTTAATGTGCAGTAGGATAAAATTGTTATTATATTCTGCATTTCCCTGATGAAGTATGATGTGGAACACCTTTTCATATGCTTATTTGCCATTTGTATAGCTTCTCTGGTAAGATGTTTATTTAGCGCTTTGTCCCATTTACAAAAATCAGATTGTTTGTTTTCTTATTGTTGAGTTCTAAGAATTCTTTGTCTATCTTGGACAATAGTCCTTTATCAGATGTGTCTTTTGTAAATATTTTCTCCCAGATTGACTTCTCATGGATTATGTCTTACATCTAAAATGTCATTGCTATACCCAAGGCCACCTGGATTTTCTCCTGTTATCTTCTAGGATTTTTATAGTTTTGTGTTTTACGTTTACATCTGTGATCCATTTTGAGTTAATTTTTGTGAAGGATGAAAGGTCTGTGTCTAGATTCCCTTTTTTTTTTGCCTGTAGCTGTCTATTTTTTTCAACACTATTCAATAAAAAGAATATCTTTGCGACATTTGACTGTTTTTGTTTCTTTGTCAAAGATCAGTTGACCACATTATGGGGGTCTGTTTCTGGGCTCTCTGTTGTATTTCATTGAACTATTTGTTTATTTTACCAATACCATACTGTCTTGATTAGCATAGCTTTATAGTAAGTATTTTTACTAATGTTTTTTTTTTTTTTTGTATCCTCACCTGAGGACATTTTTTCATTTTTTGTTCAGATAGAGTGGGAGGGAGAGAGAGGAAGAGAGAGAGAGAGTAACATCAACGTGAAAGGGACACATCGAGTGGCCGCCACCCGCACGACCAACCAGGGCCGGGGACAAACTGCAACCGAGGTACATGCCCTTAGTGGGAACCGAACCTGGGACTCTCTGGTCCATGGGCTGACACTCTAACTGCTGAGCCAAACCGGCCAGGGCTTTTTTAAAATTTTTAATTACAGTTGATGTGCAATATTATATTAGCTTCAGGTGTACAACCCAGCAATTAGACATTTATATAATTTACAAAATGATCACCCCAATAAATCCAGTGTCCATTTGATAACATACATAGTATTATAGTATTATTGACTATATTCCTCATGCATACTTTATATCCCCTAACTATTTCATAACTACCAATTTGTACTTAATCCCTTCACCTTTTCTACCTGTCACCCCCCACCCCCCCAACTCTCCTCCTATAGTAAGTCTTGAAGCTGGGTAGTATTGGTCCTACTTCCTTTTTCTCCTTTAATTTTGTGTTGGCTATTTTGGTGTTTTATTTATTTATTTTTTACCTCTCCATATAAACTTTAGAATCAGTGTATCAACATTCACAAAATAAATTCCTGAGATTTTATCGAATCTATAGGTCAAGTTGAAAATAACTGGTATCTGGCATTTATTAAACTTGCCTGTCAATGAAGATGGACTATTTCTCCGTTTTTTAAAGTTTTTCTTTAATTTTGTTCATCCCAGTTTTCTAGATTTTTCCATTTAGATCCTGTACATATTTTGTTACCTATTGTGTTTTTTATTTCATATTCTACTTGTTCATTGCTGGCATATTGGAAGGTGATTAACACGTGTGTATTAACCCTGTATCCTGCAAACGTGCTTTATTTCTTATTTGTTCCAGGAGTTTTGGTTGTTGTTGCTTTCAGATTTTCTACATAGATGATCCTGTTGTCTGCACACAAAGGCAGGTGTATTTCTCCTTTTCCAATCTACATGCCTTTTATTTCCTTCTATTATCTTACTGCATTAGCTGGGCCTTCCAGGACACTGTTGAAAAGGAGTGGTGAGAGGGGACATCTTCACCTTATACCGCATCTTGTGGGAAAATCCTCTCAATTCTACATTTGGCTCAATATGTTTAAGTCAATACCTGGGAAACAAAACACATCTGCAGACTAGATTGAGAACACAGGGCACCAATGTGAATTCTGACCTAGGAGATTAAAATCCCTTGTTCTATTAGACCAGCCTACAGAAGGCAGGGAAGTCAATGGTTAATGCAGCTTACACATAATTCTCTTCGGTGATGAAATTCAGATTGAAATGGCACTTGAGAAATTGGTGGTGGACTAGATTTTCTCTGCCTTCCCCACCTCCCTTCCAACCCAAATATTCTGTCTCTGGTCCCACAATGACAAGTGAGGAAGAGAAGTCCAGTAGTGAGTAGATCCTCAGTTTAACACTCATGTCTTCCTGGCCAAGAAGCTAAAAAAAAAGGGGAGGGGCATAGAAGGATCCTGCACCTTTCGTTTTGACTTATCTCTTAGCTATCACAGTTAAAACACACTGTGCTAAAGGCGGGGAAAGGGATCTTGCTTGACCTCCTTTCTACATTGTTTTTCCACTTGCCTGTGGGCTTCATTAAATGTGCAGGAAACAAGCCGGTCTTCAGAAGCTTGTAGCTGGGAAGCCAGAGAGTGGTGTCTAAAATAGGCACCCTCCTAAAATAGGCACCCTGCATCTACATAGTCATTCCATGCTGAAGAAGTGCTGATGGATGGCAGTGGCGGTATGATGTCCTTGGAGCTCATCAACGTCCCGCCAAAGAGGGAAGACAGCCTGGTAGTGGCCTAACGGTGAGGGTTGGTGGGGGAATGGAGTGCAGTCGGATTGAGTTCTTTTGTAGGGATTTAATTTTTTGCAATGCCCTTCACAGAATTCACAGATCCTCTAATTAATCTTTCTTTACACACTCCTTGTTCTCCATTATGTTCCTCTAGATTTATTCATTTAATGACTCTATTCTTCCATTCGTTTAATTTTTATTAAGTGAGTGTTATGTGCTAGACACTATAGAAGGCAGTAGGGATCTTATAGAAAAAAAAAAAAAAAGAACGTGTAGAGGATGAGAGAGATTTTAAACAAGGGCCCACACCGTCATTGTGACAATTCCAGAGACAACAGAAATACAGCTAGAAGGCAATGAGAGAGGACTGTGTATTCCTTTCCCTCTCTCATTTGATAGAAATATAATTTTGCACTGCTTTGTGATTTTAGAACTCATCAGTCTTATAAGTACTGACTGTTTCATGGTTCAATGTGCCTTTCTTAACCTGGAGTTCAAGTGCCTGAGTTTTAATCCCAGCTCCTTCACATTTACTAGCTGTGTGACTTTGAGTACATTATTTAACTTTTCTATGTCTCAATTTATTTATAAGATGGGATAATAATAGCTGAATTATGAGAATATTGAGACAATCAAAACAGGACAAAATGAGCTTGGCAATTATCTGGCTTATAGTTAATGTTTATTAAACTAGCTGCTAATAATAGTATAATATAATTAATTTGTTCTGTTATTAATTATTTAACCACAAATATATGATCGGTGTGAACAAAAGGCTCTAAAGTGAAAAGGTTTGGATTGCAGGGGGGATTGAAGCAATAAGAGTAATTGCAAACATGACAAAAACCCCACAAATACATAGATAGAAATGGGAGTTATGGTTTGAATTTTTTAAATTAGCTGTGATAGTAATGACTTGTGCAATTTCCCTGTGAACTGAATAACTATTGACAATCAAATCCCAGGTTTCTGTGAAAAATCTATATAATTGCTTCAGATCTATACTTGATTTTGCCAATACTGACAACTGGTTCTAAACTGCTGAGTATTTTAGATAGCAGGTTATTGGTTGCAAGGGATAGACATCAAGCATGATGGGTACATGTAGGTTTGTACAGGGAAGAACTGCTTCAAGGGTGAATAGGACTTCATCAACCTTCCTTGCTCTCTCCTTTGGCTGCTGATCTCTGCACTTGAACTTTTTAATCTCTTCTTCTATAGATGAGTATTCTCCACACAGCAGGGACCATGGCTTTATGTTTCCATCTGTTTAGGAAGAATTTCCCCAATCCTAGCTTGATTTTGAAAAATTCTGGGCAAGTAGTCCGATTGGCTTTGTTTAGGTCATATTCCAACACCTTGGACCAGTAACCATGGTGAGGGAAGGAGGAATGCACTGTGATCTTATGTGCATGGGCCAGCACCTCCTTGTAACCAGGGGCTTGAGTGTATTACCAGAAGCAGTGGTGGGGAATGAGGTTGTAGCCCAGGACTGGAAATTTGGTCAAACATTCAACCATTCCAGTTTATGACCCCTTCATGAGAGCTGGAAAACTGTTAATAATCTTTCCTGACATAGTATCTATTTGTCCTAGTATATGATGTTTCTTAGATTTATCCTAAAGATGTTTGAACTATAATAAATCTTAAAAATTTTTACTTAAAATTCATTTTTAATGGCGTAATATTGAAGTTCACCATTTCTCAAACATGTATCCAATTTCACAAACACTATCTTGTTAGTCCCTTCAAATATATTCAGGAAATTCCAGTAACTTCAAAAGGGATCATGCATATTACCAACATTTAAAAAATATGTGTGTTTTATTGCTAAAAATAAGACCCTGGGGGGTAGAAAGGAAAATGGCATGCTATATATCTTTATAATTTCATATGCAAGATATACACAGAAGTGTTCTTTAGGTGGGACGAGTAAAACATATAACCGAGTGTGTGGCACATGGTAAGATTTCAGTGGATGTATATTCCTCTCTTCTCCACCATTGCCTCTGATGAAGGTTAGGTATTTATGATCCAGTTAGTAAGCAAAGCTGTATCCACTAGAACAGGTGGTTTACTCTGGTTTTTATACTGTGCTGTTGTCACAGGAGGGAAATGAGCCTTCCTAAACACGGAAAACTCAAATATTTTTTTGTTATGGATGAAGACCTTTTTCGTATTAGTATACCAATACTTCTCCCAGATCTTCCCACACCTTGAATATTCTGTTGATTGAAACACAGAAAATCTCTAATTTATTCAAAACTTATTTTCTAAAGATATAATATTCATTAAAAAATTCAAGAAGGTTAGATGCATATTATTCAAATGTTTAGGGTATGACCTGATGTGTACTATATGTTGTATTTTGATGAAAATTAAATTATTTGATGATGAGTTTCTACATTCCAACATTACGTGGGACATTTGGCTTATAATAGGCTATCTATCTTGAAATTAATTATGATTTTATTTTACAACCAGCTTTGCTATCATCTTTTAACTCTAGGATAAAGCATTTAAATTTCAATTAAATATCAAGAATCTTCTGTCTGCAATAAAATGCTTTATTCAAAGAGAATTCATTAAGTCGCAAGTGTAAGTGAAACTCTGTACCAATAGAATTAATTGATTGAATGCAGGATAACTCTGTTATTACCCTAATATCATTATTGTCAGACCAATGGAAGGTTTAGATGATTGTAGCAAATGTCTTCACAGAAAAAGCAGGTGAACTGCAATTTTTATCAATATAATTTTAGATTTTATCAATTTTATGGCTAACTGAAAACTACAGAAAGTTGAAATGACCTCTCTAGAGTGACATATGATGTTTACCTAGATTTTTAAATCCCAAACTTTCTGTTCCTAATCTTCCACAAAACCTATACCATATGTCAGAGGAATAATACTATTTAATGTATGGAAGGCTTAAAAATAACCCTCTTTCCCTGTTCTTTATCTGAGCTGCAAGGTAGAGTGGCTTGTTTGTTCAAAGAAATTCAGTGAGGAGGTATATTCTCCCTCTGTTGTGCTCAACAGTATATTTAGGATGTATATTGCATGTTGTGAAAATATTCCATAAATTGTTGGGAAAAATTCCCAGACCCAGTTACACAAACATAAAGCAAACTACCTTGCTCAAACTACCTTTCTTTCCTTGAAAGAAAGAAAGAAAGAAAAAGAAAGGAAGGAAGGAAGGAAGGAAGGAAGGAAGGAAGGAAGGAAGGAAGGAAGGAAGGAAGGAAGGAAGAAAAAGGAATGAATCATTCTGCCAGGATAATCAACTGTTGATTATATTTCAATACTAAAGTCATTTCTGGGCTTAGAATGAGTTTAGATGTTTTTTATTTGTGTGCAGTTTGAACGAACTATTAGCCCGATGAATTCAGGTACACTGGGGGAAGAAAAGTAACATTTAAATAGAATTACATTTATAGGATATCAATTGGGTGAAAACAACTACATTGCAAACTCCCTTCAGGGCAAGGAAAATGTATAACATGTCCTTATAAGTTCCACCACTGCCTGTTGGCAAAGCATCTGGCTCATGATGGAAATTCAGATGGAGGATGATGAATGAATAAATAAATAAATGTCTAACATAAACATAGTAATAAAGGAAAAAAAGCTTTTTTGGATATTAACCTAAAAATAAGAGCATGGGAACAACCTAAATGCCTGTCGATAGATGAATGGATAAAGAAAGTGTGGTATATCCATACAATGGAATATGATTCTGCCATAAAAAAATCTGCTAGTTGGAACAATATGGATGAACCTAGAGGACATTATGCGAAATAAAATAATCCAGGCACCGAAGGGTAAATACTGCATGACTCCAAGGGCCTGAGGAATCCAAAATAGTCAAACATAGAAGTAGAGAGAATGTTGGTTGCCAGGAGCTGAAGGGAGAGGAACACTGGGAAGTTGTTATTTAATAAGTGTAAAGTTTCAGGTAAGCAAGGTAATTAAATTCTAGAGAGTCGCTGTACATCATGGTGTCCACAGTAGCACAGGGCAGAGCAACAGTAGGGTTATAGTTGTGAGTACTCAAAGCAGAATTTATTCTTGTATTATTACTTATTAATTATTGTCCTATTTTCTGTATGAACAAAACAAATGGCAAATTAACAAAAAAATGAGAAGTAAATTAGAACAAACAAAACAAAAAATGAGAGCACAATATAACAATTCATTGAATCCAAGTCCATAGTTGGTCCTAGAAAACAGCCTAATGGATGCCAGGAACTACAACTAGCTGTGTAGGTACTGAACACCCAGAGAATTAAACCCTCTGAAAATCTCAGTTGCAACTAACTCTGTGTTCCTTGTGCAGTTGCTCAGTTAGATCCATTTTTCAGATCGGTGCTCACAGAACATTTTCTCCACGAGTCTAAGAAGCAAGCAATTCAGAAAGGGTTCCATGCAGGTAAGTTTGAAAACACTGAGTGAAAATAAATAAACACAAATGTCCAAGTTTCTTCATTGCTGACTTCTTAGATCCTCTAAGATACTAATAAGAAATGTCAGTCTTGGAGGAGACATGGAGATGTTCTTTTCGCAAACTAATTTGAACATAGACTCTTTTTGTTTGAGATGTTTATTTGTTTGTTGTGGACTTGTTTTCATTTGGAATATATCTACTAGTATCACTGAAAATTAGATTTATGCAGAATACTATTTGAGAAATACTGGTCTAGAGAATTAGGCAAGAGCTAAATTTAGCCACCTTTGCAAATGGCAGCAGGATCAATTTATCTAGGATTTGACATGTGAACAGCACACCTAGTGGAAGATACAGCTGGCAGGATGATAGGAGAATAATGATGATTTTAACTAAAATTAATTGAATGCTTACCACTCCCTATGCACATGGTATTATCTCATTTAACTCTAATGAATCTCATGAAGAGAGTTCAAAAGTGAGAAACTACACATCAAAAATTTAACTTATCATCCAAGGTCACAGAGCTGAAATTAAGCCAACTCTTATCCCATACCACTCTACTGTATAACCTCCTTACCAGTAGAATTTTATAACTAACACAGGCATAGTAGAATTAGTACTGTATGACAACCCTGTTACTTTCCCCTTTATTACATCTTTACTACATATATCTTTATTATAAATATTTTAAATATACAGAGAAGTAGAGAGAACGAAATTACCACCCATATATTCCCCTATTAGATTTTACAATTTCCATATATGCATATGCATGTATGTTTGTTTATATTTTCCTACGATGTCTGTAAAACATTTTTAGGTTATACTAAAACTACTGAACGAATTTTATTTTGTTGCAGTTCTTTTGGTCCTTAGTATATATCTCATTATGTATGTTCAGTTCAAGAATTGTGTTCTAAAGGCATCCAAATGATTGTTTTACCTGTGTTGTTATGATCTTTTTGTTGACCGGATTTTTTGAATATATAAAATATTTTCATGGTTCAAGAGCAAAAACTATATGAAATGGCAATTCTTATTTTCTTCCCAGCTCTCCTACCTCCTATAGACAATCATTTTTATTAGCTTTTGGTTTTATCTTTTCACAGATTCTTTTTCCTAGCAGAAGTATATATGCATACCTATTATTTTCTCTCTTTCTTACATAAAATGCAGCCTACTTTATATCTAAAATTTTTCACGTATGTATCTTGGAATTCACTCCATATCAACGAAGAGAGCGTTCTCATTCTTTTCACAACTGCACAACACTTTGATATCTGTTTCTAACATCATTTACTCAACCAGTTTCCTCTTGATGAACATTTATGTTGTTTCGTCTTTTGCTATTATAAATAATGTCACAAGAATAATAACCAAATATAAAATGTATTTCATTCTTTTGCAGGTATACCTTTAGTATAGATTCCTAGATGTAACTTTGTTAGATATTACCAGATTTCCTTTCATAGGGAAGTTTTTTTTTTCTTAATTTTTTTTCTCTTTGTTGATTTTAGAGAGAGAGGAAAGGAGAGGGAGAGAGAGAGAAACATTGATGAGAGAGAACATTGATTGGTCACCTCCTGCATGCCCCCCACTGGGGATTTGGCCCACAACCTGGGCATGTGTTCTGGCCAGGAATCGAACTGGCAACCTCCTGGTGCATAGGTCAACACTCAACCAGTGAGCCACACCAGCCAGACTCATAGGGAAGTTTTATACTCCTACCAAGTCTGAGAGTGCCTATTTTCTTGTATCAGCTTGTGTTGCATAAAATACCACTCCAACACTTAGTGGTTTAAGACAACTATAATTTAATTAGTTTGTAATTATGTGGGTGGGAAATTTAAGCCAGGCTCAATTCAACAGTTCTGTTCTCAGCTGGGCTATGTTGTGGATCTGAGTCAATTGCGGATCAATTTCAGGGGTGTGTTAGCTGGTGTTTGGGTTGAAAGGAGGTGACCAAACCAAGTGTTTCTCATCCAAAATGGTAGCCGGGCATGTTGACATGGTTGCTGGGCCGAGTGCAAAGAGAACACGTGGAAACATGCAAAGCTACTTGAGGCCTAGAACAGACCTGGCATATGGCACTTCTGTTTTATGTTTGTGAAATTCAGTTACGAGGGCAGCCAAGATTAGGGAAATAGACTCCACATCTTTTAATAAAAAATTATTATTTATTTATTTTTTAAGATTTTAATTAATTTGTTTTTGTTTCAGGTGTTTCTCCTTTTTCCCCCATTGGCACCCTCCTTCCTGCTTTGTGCCCCCCTTCACTGTATTGTTGTCTGTGTCCATTGGTTATGCATATATGCATATAAGTGCTTTGGTTTATCTCTTCCCGCCCCCCACCGCCAACCCCTGAGGTTTATCAGTCTATTCCCTACTTCTGTGTCTCTGGGTCTGTTTTGTTCATCAGCTTATTTTGTTCATTAGATTCAGCAAATAAGTGAGATCATGTGATACTTGGCTTGCTCTGAATCATTTATTTCACTTAATATAACACTCTCCAGGTCCTTCCATGTTGTCTCAAAGGATAAGAGATCTTTCTTTCTTACAGTTGCTTAGTATTCCACTGTGTATATGTACCATGACTTTTTTATCCACTCATATATTGATGGACACTTGGGCTGTTTCCAGATCTTAGCAATTGTAAATAGTGCTGCTATGAACATAAGGGTACATATATTCTTTCTGATTGGTGTTTCAGGCTTCTTAGGATATATTCCTAGAAGTAGGATCACTGGATCAAATGGCAGCATAGAATGGAGTAAAGACAGCCTCTTTAATAAATGGTGTTTGGAAAATTGGATAGCTACATGCAAAAAAAATGAAACTAAACTACCAAATTACACTATACACAAGAGTAAATTCAAAATGGCTAAAAGACTTAAATATGACTCATGAATCTATAAAAATCCTAGAAGAAAATGTAGGCAGTAAAATCTCAGACATCACATGCAGCAGAATTTTCACTGATACAATGTCTAGGGCAAGAGAAACAAAGGAAAAAATTAATAAATGGGACTACATCAAACTAGAAAGCTTCTTCACAGCAAAAGAAACAAGCATCAAAATGGAAAGGGAACCCACGGTATGGGAGAACATAATTGCCAATGGAACATCAGATAAGGGGTTAATTTCCAAAATATGTAGAGTACTCATACAACATAACAAAAGGAAGACAAAGAATCCAATTAAAAAATGGGCAGAGAACCTAAATAGACACCTCTCTAAATAGGACATACAAATGGCCAAGAGACATATGAAAAATGCTCAACGTCACTAATTATCAGAGAGATGCAAATTAAAATGACTATGAGGTATCAACTCACACCTACCAGAATGGCTGCCATCAACAAATCAAACAACAAGTACTGGCGAGAGTGTGGAGAAAAGGGGACTCTAGTACACTGCTGGTGGGAATGCAGACTGGTGCAGCCACTATGGAAAACAATATGTTGTTACCTCAAAAAATTAAAAAATTAAAATTTGAACTGGACTTCACATCTTGATGGGAGGAGTTGCAAGTCACATTGCAAAGAGGTGTGGCTATGGGGAGAGGAAAGCTGTAGCCATTGTTACAACCTACTGCATTTCCAAAAGCCTTGCCAAAAAGTACATTGTTATGATTATGGATTTCTGCCCATCTCTTGGGTTAAAAAAAAAAAAAAAAAAAAGCATTTTAGTGGATTTTAATTTGCATTTTTCTTGTTATGAATAAAGCAGAACATCTTTTCCTATGAAATGTCTTCATGTCTTTTGCCCATTTTTCTGTCACATTGTTGTTCTTTGTTTATTGATTTTTAGCAGCTTTTTATATATTATGGAGATTAGTTTTTTTATTTATAGTGTAAATTGCAATCATACCTCCTGCCCCCAGTTTGTCATATACTTTTGCATATACTTTTTACCCTTTACCAGCACTGTGTACTCTTTTATTTACATGAAAATTTAAACATATTTATATAGTTTAACTTTTTTTTTCTTTATGGCTTGTAGATTTTCAATTAATAGTTAGAATGGTTTTCCCTACTCCAAAATTTTAGAGGGATTTATTATGTTTCCTTCTAGTTCTATTAATTTTAGTACCAGCTAATGTCCCCAAGATAACTGCTGTGCTAATTAGACTTTCTTCTAACTCCATAAAATAATGACATATTTCAAGCTCATTATCTGAAGTCAGCTTCTTATTGGAGAAAGTACAGTGTGCCCGTTCTGTAGGCTGCTGAGAGACAGAAAGAGAGACAGAGAAGCAAATAACAGAGGAGCCCTGGTATAACAAACAGGTTTCCTTCCAGACGTCCTTTCTAATGTTTGGTTGAGATCCAGAACATCAGTTCCCTTAGAAACAATGTCAAAAATGATGGTTAGGCTCTTGTATCTCACCAACTTTTTTTTTTTTAAACCTGCATTATAGATAAAAATTACTCTGTGCTTAGAGGTCTTTATTACTCATTCCTGTTCCCTGAAGAGGCAGATAGGGGGAATAACATCATCAGCGCCCTGTGAGAGCTGGAGTGTGGAAGGCAGGCCACCCAAAGGCGTTGTGTTCACAAAGGCATGCCCATTGCCATAGCACAGTGCTGGAGCAGAAAGAGAGCACAGGGGAAACAAGATCCTAATCTCATCCTCTGATGTCCTGTCATTTTCTCTCATTGGTCAAATCCAACTAAAATCCAGGGCATGAAACTTCCCAGGTGAGGCAGCCAATCAAGTTCAGCCCCCAGGACCCAGAGAAGCAAAGGGAAGGGTGGACAGTGATCAAAGGGTGCCAGTAGAGAATTATCATACAGCTAGAGACCCCAAGGGTCCAGGGTGAGAATTCCATGGTGCCGGAATCTATATCAGTACTTGTGAGGATATTTCTTGGTTTGGACCGGCTCCCTATTGCCTCTAGGCTTGAGGCTATCTGTGTGTCTTTATCACTTCACTCAGGGTTTAAACCATGAGAGGAGGACAAAACACACTGAAGAGTGAGCAATGACTAGCTGAAAACCTATTCCACAAGTCTGTTAGAAGAAGGAAACAGGATAAATCCTTCTGACCTTGGAATGTGACAACAGGTTCATAGATGTGTCGGGAAAAACACGAGAAACAAAAGAATTTCAGGGTACCAGGATCCATATTCTTGTAAATGTGAGAATATTACATAAAATATATGAAATTTATTTAAAATGGTTATGTTGAGCTTCAGCAATATTTAAAACTTTTTTTTTTGTAATATAGGACATTATTAAGAAAGTGAAAAGACAACCTAAAGAGTAGTAGAAAGTATTTGCAAATCATGTATAAGGTTCTAGGATCCAGACTATTAAAGAACACTTAGAAGTCAACAACGAAAAGACAAACGACCAGATTTAAAAATGGACAACAAACTTGAATACATATTTCTGCCGAGAAGATGTATAATGGTAAATGAGCACATAGAGTCTCAACATCATTAATCATTAAGGAAATACAAATGAAAATCACAAGGAGTTACCACTTCACACCCACTGGGACAGCTATAATAAAAAAAATCAGAGGATAACAAGTGCTGATGAGGATGTAGAAAAAGAGCCCTCATACATTGCTAATGGAAATGTAAAATGGTTCATCCACTGTGGAAAAGAGTTTGGTGGTTTCTCAAACAATCTAAACATAGAATTAGTATATAATCCAGCAATTCCGTTCCTGGTTATATACTCAAAAGAATTGAAAAACAGGAGTTCAAACAAGTGCATGTATACCCATATTCACAACAGCAGTACTCACAATAGTCAAAAGGTGCAATGAACTCAAATGTCCATCAGTGATGAATGGCTAAATTGTGGTCTGTCCAGGCAGTTAAATTTTATTCAGCCATAAAAGTGTGTGAACTGAGGATACATGCTGCAACATGGATGAACCTTGAAGACATGCTAGGTGAAAGAATCCGGACACAAAGGTCACATATTATATAATTCTGTATTTATGAAATGCCCAGACTAGGTAACTCTACAGTCAGGGCACAGTTTGGTGGTTGGCAGGGGCTGGGAGGAATGGGAGCAGCTGCTCATGGGTAAAGGAATTACTTTTAGGGTGATGAAAATGTTTTAGAACTAGAGAGAGGTGGTGGGTTTGCAACATTGTGAATGTCTTCAATGCCACTGAATTGTTCATTTTAAAATGGTTAATTATGTGATGTGAATTTTCCATCAATTAGAAATAGAAAATAAGAAACAGGAGGAAGTTGGTGGTGATATAGGTAAAAGAATATTGACCATGATTTGATAATGGGTTTATGAGGGTTCATACTCTTTTGTCTATTTTGTATGTGTTAGAAATTTCCCATAAAAATTAAATGAAAGCAAGAATAACAAAAAGTGTTCACTGCAACCTAATTCTGCATCTGATACCATTTTTACATATTTTGATTGACCCATGGCAGAACAGATTGAAGTCTCCGAGCTTTCTATTTTCTAGCTTTGACTCAAGTGTACAGCTTTTGTAGGTTTTGTAAAAGGAATTAACCGCACCCACTCTCCAAACAATTTATCTCATCTTGGCCCCTCTAACATCAAATAATTAAGGAATAATTATCTCACTCTCAAAAGCAATATTATGTACTTTTCCTCTGTCCTCATACCTATTAAGATGAGGTTCTGCATCGAGTTTCCAGGAAGTTCTAAACAACATGAACATATTTAGAACATTTGTGTGTTTATTTTGTGTGTCTTTTGAGTAAAAAGGGGTTCACAGTTTCCATCAGATTCTCAAAGGGGCCTGTGACTCCATAAAAGCATAAATATCACAGTGAACAGGGAAAGAAGAATTGCACGTAGTTGGAGAATTAAGATACAGTTGCAAACGACAGAAAACCCAATTAAATATGTATCAAGCAATTAAGGAACATATTGGCTGATATAACTGACAAACTGAGGGTGGTTCAGCTTCAGGCATGGCTTCATCTAGGGGCTCAGACATTATCATTAGGACTGGTTCTTGCTCTCTCCATCTTTCAGCTCTGTCTCCATCTGCCTTGCGCTCTTCTCAAACATTTCTTGTGTGGACATTAAAGCAATCACGTGTGCCCTCCTGGCTCGGGCGGGAAGATGCACACCCAGATCATAAGGCTAGGAGTGAAGGAAGGTGGCTCCCCGAAGGCAGGCTGGTGTGCTAACACCCTATTACCAAACTAAAGGGAAATGGATCCTGGGCAGGCAAACATAACATGTTTGCTGGAAGTACCAACGATGAATCTTTATGTGAACATAACAGTGAAATAGACCAGGATCGTCCCATGGTTCTTGACACCTGGGATTGCCCTGATGAGGAAGACTTGGAGCTAAGAGCAGAGTTGCCCTCTGGACAGTGAAGACTGATTGGGGTTTGGGCAAGAGCTGGGGGATCTGCCAGCAGCATTAGCATTGCTGAAGGGGGCCAAGAAGAAAGGCACATTATTCCAACTGAAACTCTTGACCCGACAGGCAATGACTCAGGAGTAGAGAGACCCATCAACAACTTGCAAGAGGTGAACTGAGGGGAGAAGGGAGATCTATATTTAGGAACAGGTGGGAAGAGAGTCGCAGGGCCTATTCTTTCAGTGGACATGAACATAATAATAAAAGATAATAATCTTTTATTAAGCAGTTTCTTCATGAACATTACCTAATTGTTTTCTTATAAGAAACCTATCCCATATGACCGAAAACCGTGAAAACTGTGATTTTTCCAGGATGTCTGATCCAGGAACTGATGCTGGTCATCACTCTGTTGATCACAGAATCATTAGAAACAAAACTTTTTTGATAATTCTCATCCCAGTGAAATTGTGGGGCCCTAATTTATCTTTGCTCGCTCCATCCAGCATGCATATTATCAGGATCTGTGAACAGAAGTACTGTAAAATGTCTTTTAACTGGGAGAAAACATCAGAGTTTTCTATTACTTATTTCGCCCTGAGGTTTGCACTGATTTTCCTTTATTAGACTTCTCCCCTGATGCCCAAAGTTTGATGTTTTTCTTTCTCTTTTTAAAAAAGGTTATCCTCTTCCAGGAGATGACTTTGATATTGATATGTAGTTTGATTTCATTAGCTGTACTCTCCCTGGCTTGTTGATTGGGGCTGTGTTTAAAGCCCTGGGGAGCCTGGCTGGTGTGGCTCAGTGGTTGAGCATTGACCCATGCACCAAGAGGTCACCAGTTCGATTCCTGGTCAGGGCACACGCTCAGGTTGTGGGTTGAATCCCTAGTGCAGGGCATGCAGGAGGCGGCCAATTGATGTTCTCTTTCATTGATGTTTCTATCTCTCTCTCCCTCTCCCTCCCTCCCTCTCTAAAAATCAATAAAGTCAAAAAACAAAAAGCCCTGGGGATATGCATCTGAAGACAACTACTTGATTCTCATATGCCAGGGAGGAGAGACCCAACCTCTGCCCCCTACAGACAGAACTGTTGGTGCCAAAATTGTTCCAGGCCCCTTCTTTTTGTCACTAGTGTCTTTTAAGAAGATAGAAAGATAGTTAAGTTAGTACAAGAGACTATCGTCTGTGACTGCTATGTGAATAATAATAATAATAATAATAATAATAATAATATATACTTTGTAATTATTCAACACATATTTATTGATATTTATTGAGCACTTCCTATGTTCTAGGTTCTGAGAATACATCAATAAACAAAACCCTTAGAGAGCTTGCAATCTAGCAGGGAGAGACAGACAACCAACAATAAACATATACATATTAGTGAGAAGGATATCTAAAAAGGGGGGGGGGACAAATAAAGCAGAGCAAGGAAATGGGAAATATGGGGTAGGGACTGGTTGCAGAATTAAATGGGATGGTCAGTGCAAGCTTCAGTGAGAAGGTGAGATATAAGCAAAGCCTTAAGGAGTGGTGGTGAGGAGGTTGCTAATGTAAAACTATGGGAAGAACATTCCAGGCAGAGGGACAGCTAGTGCAAAGGCGCTGAGGCAGAAGCATGCCCAGCAAGTTCTAAAATCAGCAGAGGCTACTGTGGCAGAAGCTAAGTGAGTAATGGGAAGATCAGAAGGAGATGAGGGTTAGAGGGACAGCAGAGATCACACTGGGTTTGTAGGTCATTGTAAGAATTTTGGCTTTTACTTTGACTGTAGTAAATTTTTAAACTGAAGAGGAAGTTAGTCTGTTCTTCTTTTTAAAATAATCACTCTGAGATTAGATTATGAAGTCTGTTGGTAGAGTATTACAGTAATCCCCCAAACGTCTCAGACTAGATGATAGCAAAGCAGATGGTGGGGTGGAAAGAGGTCATGTTCTGGGTAGGTGCTCACATTTCCCAATAGATATGAAGTGAAGTGTGACAGAAGAATGGTTATCGACAGAGTTGGGGAAGGCTATGAGTGGAGCAATATTGGGAGGAAGATCAGGAATCCTTTAAAGGCATTCACTTATTAATTCATCCATTCATTTATCATTCAGCCATTCAGTAACTCTTTATAAAGTGCCTATTGTGACAAGACATTCCTTGACTAATTTCCTTTTCTTTTTAAAAATTTTATTGAATTTGTTGGGGTGACATTGGTTAATAAAATTATATAGGTTTCAAGTGTACATCATCTGTACATTGTACTGTGTGTTCACCAGACCAAGTCAAGTCTCCTTCCATCACCATTTGTCCTCCCTTTACCCTTTTCTACCTCCCCCACCCCCATTCCCTCTGATAATCACCATACTTGTCCGTGTCTATGTGGTGGTGGTTGTTGTTTTGCTTAATTCCTTCACCTTTCCACCCAGCCCCCGACCCTCCTCCTCTCTGACAGTCCGTTTTCTGTTTCTATTTTGTTTGTTTTCGTCATTAGGTTCCACACATGAGTGAAATGATATGGTATTTGTCTTTCACTCACTGAGCATAACACAATATTATAGATGAGCAAACGGGGACTCAGAGGGGTTAAGCCATTTGCCAAAGTTCATTCTGCTGATAGTAAGTAGCCTTGTGATTCCAGTCTGAGTCTTGTTTTTACTGTCCACACCTACAGCTTATCACTTGGGGTTTGACTGCACTGACAGAATCAGAGAAAAGTGAGAAAATGATACTGTTGTACTTACGTATTGTTTTATGTCAGACTGTCCTTGATTGTGAGTTAACATCTCCCTTTCAGCCATGCCCTACTTTATGTTTCCGGGAGACAGAAGGAAGACTTTCCTTTCCCATCACTTTTTAAGGCTCTTATGTATCCCATTGCAAACGGGGCATAAATAATTGAGTGTTCTGCTTTTTGGAAGATGTAACAAAAATATACTAGAAGCTTCTAAATGTTGAGCACTTACTGTGTAACAAGCACTGTATCTAGATATTTTGATGACAGTTTGAATTTCGCATCACTATGAGATAATGCCAGTCATTTTTCATCAAGGATATAAAACAGCAGTGAGAAACCCAGGTAGGTAATTAGGGTTAAGGTTTTTCTATGAATATTTTTGACCAAAAAAAAGTCAGTTTTTAATAGCTGGAACTGTATCCCTTTGACTATAAACCACAAGTTCATAATAAGATGATTTTTCTTCTGAGAGTAGCTTTGAACAGCTCTGTTGGCTGCTTCTCTGGCCCTCAGGTCCTCTCAGTCCTTCCTGCCTCCAGAAGGGTAAGCAGCCCCCCTGATGCTTTTGCCTGTGCCGCCCTGAGTCCTGGCTTGGGGCTAAGTTCATGCTCCCATTATCCTTGATTGGCTCTGTTGGAGATGAAGAGATGAAAAGGACTCTTCCGACCATGTGGCAGGGGAAAAGATATCTCCTGCTTCTTTTCTGTCCACTCCTTTTATTTTAAATTTTAAGTTCTCTATCTTATAACTTATTTTTTTTGGACATTGAGTTGTGATTTTAAGGCTCTTTTGGGTTTTTTAATGTCTCCCTAAAGATGTCCTTTTACTGGTGTGTAATTTGTGGACTTTATTTTCTGTTACATGTGAAGAAAGTAGCACCTCCTTCATCCATCCATGACACTGCATTCATTCCCCTAAGCACAATTTTGAATTTAATAAAAAGGATGCAGCTCACAGCTATGAGAAAAGAAAGATGTGCTCACAGCATGATTCCACTTCTCCCCTCACCTCTGATGCTATTCAAAGGGGCAACATAAGGAGGTGGAATGAGAGGTGAGGGAGATTGGAGAATTAGTCACTAACATGAGGTAAGCAGAACCCTGAGCACACAGGGCCCATCAGAAAATAATGGTGGCATTATGTGTTGACACAGCCCGGAGTCATCGATAAGATGTAGAGATTATCATAAAAGGCCAGGGTTGGTTGAGTCATAACTGCATGTTGTTCTTATTCTGGGAGCTGGGTGCTGACTGAGTCCCACCTGACATGTGGATTTTTCCATCAACATTATGCCACGGCAATAGCGATGATGTTTCCATCCTTCCAATGTTCTTCAAATGGCATTTGGCCTCTGTTTTTGCAGACCACTCTGACAGAATGCCTCTAGAAGCTTCTAGTGGCTCTAGATGGCTTGATTTGGTAGTGTTAGAAAAATCTCATTATTTGATTCTCCACCAATTCTAAAGTAGTAATCAATGGATAGGCAGAAATTTATGTTTTTCACCATCTTCTAAGAAATAAATTGATTGCTGAGAAACTATCCAACCCACCTAAGAACTTTAAGGACTTTAAACTCTATAAACTTTTTGTTTTCTTGGTAAAAATCAAACACTTGAATCTTCAACTTCTGCTTTCTAATGATTAAAGTAGGTGTATTTGTATTTTTTGGCTGCCATAACAAATTATTATAAACACTGTGTCTTGAAACAACACAAATGTGTCATCGGACACTGCTAGAAGTCAGAATTCTCGTTGGCCTAAAAGCAAGGTATGGACAGGGCTGCATTTCCTCCTGGAGGTTCTAGGGAAGAATCCATTGTCTTTCCTCTTCCAGCTTCTAGAGCTCACTGCATTCCTTAGCTCATGGCCTCAGTCCATCTGCAAAGCCAACAATGCTCAGTCAAGTCTTTCCACATCTCATCACTCTGATGCTGACTCATCTACTTCCCTCTTCTACATTTAAGGACCCTTGTGATTACGTTGGGCCCATATGAATAATCTCCCTGTTTTAAAGTCCATTGGTTAAAACCTTAGTTCCATCCCAACTTTAATTCCCTCTTTCCATGTAAAGTAATACATTTACAGGTTCTAGGAATAAGGATATGGCATTTTTAGAGGTTATCCTTCAACCTATCACAGTAGGTCCTTCTGGAGAAGCCTCATTAGATAGCATTGAATGAGCCCAAACCCTAGAAACTTAATATTCCGGTACTCCAGAACCTTGTCCTCTGCTTAAAACAGACATTGCTAATTGTTCACAGTATACCTTCTCATTGAGGTCAGAGGTAGCCTCAGCACCGTTCTCAATGGAAAGTTCCAAGCATACCTCTAACAATCAAGGTTCACACACGATGAACCATTGTGCCATTACTGTCCAAAATAATTTTATTCCCCTTAATGAGACCTGATTTCTTAAAACATTTATAAAGCAAATTTCCTAATACTAATTTAGACTGGCATTTTCCTAATTTGTCCTAGTCAATGCAGTTGGACTTAAGTCACAGTCACGGAATTACATTTATTCATATTTACTATCTGCAGATGTCTGCCTTGGATGAGAAAGTTAAAAATGACAAACACCCAACAGTACCAAATATTGGTTAAGATATAGAGTTACAAGAACTCTCATTTATTGTTGGTTTAAATGCAAAATGGTTCAGCCACTCTGAAAACAGTTTGTAAGATTTTTATAAAAGTAAACAGACTTATCATAGGACCCAACAACCACAATAATCTGTTTACCTATTTGAACTAGAGACTTCCCTTTGTACAGAAACCAGCATGTATATTTATAGAGGCTTTATTTGTAATTGCTCCAAACTGGAGGTAACCAAAATGTCCTTCAATAGGTGAATGAATATATTATCACATAATGGAATACTATTTAGCAATAAAAGCAATGAGCTATTGATTCACAAACAACATGGATACTATTTTGTTGTTGTTAATCCTTACCCAAGGATATATTTCCATTGATTTTTTTTTTTTTTTTTTTTTTTAGAGAGAGAGTGGAAAGGAGGGAGGGGGAGAGAAAGAGAAAGAAAGAAAGAGACATCAATTTGTTGCCTCCAGCATGACCCTGACTGGGGCCAGGGATCGAACCTGTAGCCCAGGTACGTGCCTTTGACTGGTATCAAACCTGTGACCCTCTGGTCTGCTGGCCACGTTCTGATCACTGAGCAGAACCAGCCAGAGATACATGGATACTCTTAAGCGCATTTTGCTAAATGAAAAGCTTAGACCCAAAATGCTACATAAAGCATGATTCCATTTATATGGCATTCTAGAAAAGAAAAAACAATAAGAACAGAAGACAGATCAGTGATTAGGAGTTAGGGGAGGGGAGAGAGGTTGATTACAAAGGGGAAACACTGGAGAATCTTTAGGATGGTGGGTCCATCATATGGTGTCAGGATGGTGAATACATTACTCTATGAAATTCTCTAAAGCCACTGAATTTTACATTTCAGAGAGTAAACTTTAATGTATGCAAATTAAATTAAAAATCAATGAGGAGGTTGGAGGAAATTCCAGGATGAAATGTTGACTGACCAAAAAATCTATCTGTATTACATATGTATGATATAACTTCACTGAAGGGGATGAGGAAACAAGTTAAATTAAGTAACTTTGAAAAATAGATCTTTAACAAGAAACAGTAAGGCTAAAGAAAAAATCAATTGAACATAAACTCTGTACTCTACTTGATAAGGTTGTTTATCATAGGATATAGGTTAACAATTCTGAAAATGCCTTGTATACTGAAGTCAAACAAATAAACAAATGGATATGCATGATGATGGGAGATAGTCTTCTCTTTGTTGGAGAGCAAAGTTATAGATAAGCAAGGGGAAAAGACTAGAATTAATTATGTGGTACTGGATTTGAATAGGAGATATTAGCATTAACATATGTTTAATTTATCATAGATATAAATGGAGAGATCCAGAAATAATTATAGATATGTATGTCTATATGGGTTAGTATACATACATACATTTCTTAGCTATGTCCACAAAGAGAGCTGAGGAGCAGTGACGTTCTAGTGTCAACAAGAATACTCAGTGCCCATATCTTGGTTTCTCAATACTATTCTCCAATAAAAGGTACCTGGGTCTCTTAGAGAAATTGTTGATTCTAGGGTTGAAGAAGGAAAATACAAGATGAGCCTGGAGCTTCTTGCAGAGTTTCAAAGTAAGAAAGGACTCAAAAATCAAAAGGTTGGCCAAAGAGGAACAACTTAAGTAGCACAATTAATAATGTAATATTAGATCCTAACATAAAGTAAAAACAAAATAAATTATTGAATAAATAATTGGGGGAGAAGAAACAATTCTTCTTTACAGATTTCCAAGTAATTTATGTAGATGCCTCCCCCTCCAGATGGTAGAGCTTAGTCTCACCTTCCCCTTCCCCCACCCACTATGGACTAGATTTGGTGACTTGCTTCCAAAGAGTAGAGCATGGAATGAGGAAACAACAATGGAGAAACCTGATAATGCAACCTTGGCCAGGTGATCAAAGTTAATATTATTGGTGATAAATCATGTTGATAACATGTACCTCAGATGTGATATAAGAAGAGTACTTTACATTTGTGATGTTCTTCCAAAACACCTCCAACCTCAAGCAAACCTGTTTGAGGAAAACAACAAATACTAGACAAACACAAATTGAGGGACATTCTATAGAATATCTAACTAGTACTCTTCAAAAATATCTATGTCATCAGAAACAAGAAAAGACAGAGAAACTGTTACAACCCAGAAGAGTGTAAGGAGATGTGATGACTAAACACGATTGGAATTCCTGGACTAGATCCTGAAACTACAAAATTAAGGACAATGATATAAAAAATAATGAGATCCAAATAAAGATTTGAGTTTGGCTTATAATGTGCCAATGTTTTCTTAAAATTTTGACAAATGTACCATGGTTATAAAAGATGTTAATAATAGGGACAACTTATTGAGGAGTATATGTGAATTCTTTGCACTATATTTGCAACTTTTCTGTAAATTTAAAATTATTCAAAATAAAGGCAAAAGTCATTAATTTGGAACCTTGTTAGAAAATATTTTGGCCATACAATGTCAGTCTATTTGTACATTCTATTCCATCCCTGGATTTGTCTATATTTAGGCCAATTCAACACTGTCTTTGTTATTATAACTTTATAGTAAGTCATTAAATCAAATTATGTGAGTCCTCTATCTTTCTCTATTTTTTTCCCCAAAAAATGTTTTAGCTCTTCTAGATCCTTTGCATTTCCATGAACATTTTAGAATCAGCCTGTCAATTTCTTCATCAAAAGTGCCTTGGAATTTAGATACTAATTGTATGTAGATCAACTTAGCAAGAATAGGCATCATAACAATATTGAGTCTTCCAGTTCATAAATATTGTAATTCTCTTCATTTGTTTAGGTCTTATTTAATTTATTACAGAAATCTTGAATAATTTTTAGAAGTCTCACTTATATGTTTATTATATTTGTTCCTACATATTTTATGTTTTAGGTGCTATGGTAAATGTTAATGTTTAATTTTCTGATTATTTCTTGCTAATATATAGGAATACATGTGATTTTTATATATTGACCATGTATCTTCCATCTTTGCTAAACTCATATGTTAGTTTTCTTACTTATAGAATCCATTATGTTTCTATATACTCAATCATGCCATCTACAAATAAACATTTTTACTTCTCTCTAAGCTGTAGGCTTTTTGCACTGGGCGGGACTACCAGTACAGTCTTGTGTAGAAATCATTAAAACAGACATTTTTGCCTTGTTACTGATCTAAGAAGAAAAATATTCAGAACTTCATTGTTAAATATAATGCTAGGTTTCAGTACTTTTTAAGATGTCCGTTATCAGATGAGCACATTTTCTTTGATTCCTAATTTATTGAGAATTTTTATAATAAATAGGTGCTGAATTTTCTGCATATATTGCTATAATTACATGATTTTTATCCTCTATTCATTACTGTGGTAAAATACATCGGTTGATTTTCAAGTGTTGAACTGAACTTGATTCATAGGATAAACATAATTTGGTTGTTGTGTATTTGATTTGCTGACATTTAAAAAAATGATATTTTTTTCTCTTCCTGCTTTTGCTCATTGTCTTTGTTTTTCATCAATTTGACCATGGTGAATTTAGATGTGAGCTTCTTTGTATGTATTCTGTTTTGTTCTCACTGAGCTTGCATCTATGGGTAGATGTCTTTTGTCAATTTTAGAAAGTCTTTGGCCATTATCAATACAAATATTTTTCTGCTCCTTTCTCTCTCTTTTTCTGGGACTGTAAATACATATGCATTAGACCAACTGATGCTGTCACATCAACATCTGATTTTTAACCCCCTTCCCCATTTTTTGGTGTTTCCATTTGAATACTTTCTATTGATCCATCTTCAAGTTCTCCTGATTTTCTGCTGCATCTAGTCTGCTATGAAAATGAATTCTTCATTTCCAGTAGCAAATTTTTCACTTCTAGTACTTATTTTTCATATTAAAATATATGTTTTTATTGATTTTAGAGAGGGAGGGAGAGGGAGAGAGAGAAACATCGATGTGAGAGAGAAACATTGAGCGCCCTAACCGGGAATCAAATCAGTGACCTCTTGCCCAGCCAGTGTGGCTCAGTAGTTGAGTGTCGACCCATGCACCAAGAGGTCACCAGTTCAATTCCCAGTGAGGGCACAAGCCCAGGTTGTGGGCTGGGGCATGTAGGAGGAGGCCAATCGATGTTCTCTCTCATCGATGTCCTCTCTCATCGATGTTTCTATCTCTCCCTCTTCCTTCCTCTCTAAAAATCAATAAAGAAAAAAAAATTTAAAAACAAAAACAAAAAAATAACCAGTCACCTGATTCATGGGATGACACTCAATCCATTGAGCCACACCAGCCAGACTATTTTTCATATTTTTAATAGTTTTTATAGTCTATTCTCTTTGAAGGACTGGTAATATTTTGGAATTTAGTTTATTTGTTTACATTGAATGAGGATTAAAATCTCTTGGGACTTTTCAACTACCTAATGCTAATGGAAGTGTGTATATTATTTTCAAGGAAGAGTTTGTGGGAATATTGCTTTCCCTCTGTGGGACACTACAAAACATGAAGGTGTTTTAAGCACACATAGGCATCAAGGAATTGGGAAACTTTTCTCATGAGGCGATCCAGGCACAGATTGTAACTGATATCTCCAAAAACAAGCAAACAAAAACTCACACACAACTGTATCTTTACTTGATCCTTATGTGGGTGTATAATCCAAGGTATTACAGGTGACGAATTCTGGTGTTTGCCCTCCCGAAATACTACAAAATGCTGTGCACTCTCAGCTTGGGTGATAGAAGGCTAACTCAAACCGTGTTTACCACATTATGTGTGACTTTTGGAATTACTTCCATTCTTATGCTTGAAGAATAACTTGCTAAACAGGATAACATAATTAACTTACAAAAGATAATGTATTTGTAATTGCAGTAGTGGAAAGGTAAAGTGAAATCAGTCCATCAGTTGTTAGGGCTGATAGCCACACGTACACATAACAACTTTGGGAAAGCAAGGATAATAAAACACAATTACTTAGCTTTTAATTTATGCAGATGTTCATAATTCCAAGGGGTGGATACTATTATCATAGTTATTACTTGTATTTTTACAATTGTGGAAACCACAACTTGGAGCAGTGGAGTCGTTTTCAATAGTGAGCATCAGTTGTCTTTTCCTTTCCAGTTTCAACTCACTTTTTCCCTTAGTGTCGTAATGTTATTCTGTTTCCCCAGGGGAGCAAAACCACCAGCATTCCCTCTTGGTGTGGTTTAGGTAAAGATGACTCCCCCAGGTCTCAGTGTTAGACAATGACCCAGGTCTAACCCATCATTACAACAACACAAGCCACCAGATTATTTCAGGTGGGCATGTGACTCAATTCTGGGGATGCTTTCAAGCTGTTAAGAAAGCAAGAACCTCTTTTTCTTGTGGGACTGCTGGCTGTAATAATGATACACAGAGAGGACAGCAGAACCAGGACACAGAAGGACAAGGGAGACCAGAGGCTGATAACATCCTTTGAGCCCTTGGATGCAATCCTGCCTGCAGGAAGTCCTTTGACCCCCCAACTTTTTCTTCAGGTGTGCTAATATATTTGCTTAAGCTGTTTGAATCAGGAAGCCTTCTTTTCCTTGCATACAAGATTGTTTTGGCTAACATTTTTTTCCCCTTTATTGATTTTAGAGAGTGAGGAAGTGAGAGGGAGAGAGAGATAGAAACATCGATGAGAGAGAACATTGATTGGCTGCCGCCTGCATGCTCCTCCCCACTGGGAATCTGGCCCACAACCTGGGCATGTGTCCTGACTGGGAACTGAACTGGTGACCTCTTGGTGCATGGGTCGATGCTCAACCACTGAGCTACACTTGCGGACTGTTTTGGCGAACATTTAGTCAATGCAAGAAGATAGTGAGAATTGAGATTTGAAGTCATGTATTGATTTCAAGTGACTATATATCTGAAACTGTGCACGTTACAATTTTCCTACCAAAGCTTCTTGGCTGCAATGTCAGCCAGCATTTTCTGAGTTAATAAATTATCTTGTCCAACTTGCTATCAAGAGGAGAGCTAAATGTTAAGAAATTTATTTGTTTAGTTCTCTGTTCCCTTGGGTTGACTCTGGATTGTGATTAATTACAGCTTTGGGCTAATTTGTTGCCTAATATTCTTGTGTAAAACTGTAAATGTCATATTAGATTTAACTAGGAGAAGCAGGGGCTGTCTTCTCCTAAACCTGGCATTCATTGACTATGCAAATGAACATTCACAGAAGAATGCCATGTTTGTCTTCCTCATTGCTGCTTTCCCTGCAGGGTAACTCTAGCTAATCTAGTAATTAGTGGTAGGAAGCTTGCAAATCTGCAAGCTAATTTACACATAAGAAAACCATGTTTCAAATGACATTAACTCACTGGCTTGCGATGTGGGGCTTGGCACACAGCTGTTCCATCCCCAAGGCTCTATCCCCTGTGGTGCTTTGAAATGGGAAAGAGCAGTAGGGTCTGCCTTGGAACAAGAGGTACATAAAGGGAGCGCGAGTCAAGACAAATTATTCTCTTTGGTGTTGCTGAAATCCTAATAGGCCATATCACTGATTGTAGAGGATATTATTAGCAGCCAAGCATTAAAATAGTAATGATGATAATTCCTCTCAATTATTGAGTGCTTACTAGGACTCTGACACTGTGGGAGATGTTTTATATACATTATTGTTTTCGGACATGGACTGGGGCCAAGGAGGGTCTGCTGGACTGGTCCAGAAATGGGTTCTCGCAAAGTCACGAGAAAAGCATTTTGGGGACTTGTGCACAGGAGAATGTGAGCAATAGTGGCAAGATTTACGGGGGGAGGTGGGGGTCAGTGTGCAGAGTGTAGATGCCCCTGAAGAGGTTGGCACACTGCCTCATTCACAACCAGGTGGCTCAGCTCCATTTCTCTGCAGAAGTCCAGCTCTGGGGCTGCAGGCCCACATTTGTCCTCACCAAGCCCAGGAGGAGGGCCAGGACCCAGAGCTGCCGTGCCATTAGCCTGGCATCCGAGGCTCTAGTAGTCCAACGCGGTCTCTGTTAGTCTGACCGACCTGCTTTCCACCCTGCGCTGCAGCCTACGTGGCTGCTACGGAGAGAACGTACCTGGGGCCAGGGTTGAGCTTCGATAATACTTCCTTGGGCTTTGGAGAGACCAGGCTTTCTTTCAGACTAACCAATCTTCTTCCTAATCCTCCATGGGCTTGTGCTGGGCCTTCCCCCTATCCAGTCCCTTTCCTGGATCTTCTGGAGTCTCATGCCCTTATCCTGTCTGATCCTGTCCCCAGACTTTTCCCCTTCGTGGCTGCCATTTTGGCTTCTACTGTGCATGCCTCATAGTTTTGCTCTGTCATCTGGCTTCTGCTGCACATGTGCCCAGTGAAGGAATGTGTCCTGTCTGCTCAGGGGATTGAGTCCCTTTAGCAGAGGATGCAGCTGTTCTCTGGGGTGTCTGGGAAGCTATCACTTCCTAGTTAATTAAATGTCTGGCTCTCTTCTCTTTCATTAACATCTAACTAGCTACCGACTGTAACATTATCATATTTTCTGCTCAAGAAAAACATATTGTCCTCCCCATTATATGGACACAGAAATAATGGCTAGGAGACCTTAACTAACTAGTCTAAGCTCGTACATTTACCAACGGTAGGGTTAAGATTTTCATGTAGGCTAAATTTTTAAATCCAATGTGTGCTGCCTACTATAATACTAGACTTTTGAATAGAACTGTTAACCAGGATGTCACTGACATTTGTAGTAGAGTCAAGCTCATTACAATAAAGCTTATTATCAGAAATCTTACAGACATGCACATATCTTAAAATCAATGTTTTCATTAAATTCATTGGGTGACAATGGTTAATAAGAGTATATAGGTTTCGGAATACTACTCAGTCTTAAAATCAGTTTTAAAAAGACACACTTGAATCTATGTCCACCTTCAACTACTACTTGATTTTTCTATTCCCTTTCATAGAAAAACTCCTTGAAGGAGTGGGCTATACCTGCCAGCTCCGTGTCCTCACCTCCTCTTTCCTCTCGACCCTAATCTCATAGGGTGTTTGTTCTGATAAGGAAGCGGCTCCTATTAAGGTTAACAGAGTCCTCTAACTTCTCTTCTTTGTCCTTTGACATAGGGTATTGTCCTCCTTTTTTTCTGTAAAGTCTCTTCACTTGGCTTCTGGAACACCATGCTCTTTCTGTTCGTGTGGCCACCTTCGTGGTTCTATTTTACTAAGTTCCTTTGCTGACTTTTTCTAATGTCCCAAGTTTTAAAACACCCTGGAGTGCCACCCTGGGCTCAGTCCTTGGGCCTCTTCTCTTCTGTCTTTATTCTGTGCATTACGACCTGGCAGCCAGTCCTCCATACAGGGCTCCAGTCCGATGATTCCTTACCACGTCTCCTGCCACCTCGCAGTCCCAGCCCCAGTTCTCTCGCCTGGGCTCCTGCAGGAGCATTCCCACGGGTCTCTCTTGGTCCTTTCTTGCTCCCCTACAATCCATTCCCTCCCCAGCAGTCAAAGTGAGCCTCTTAAAACACACATCAGATTGCAAATTTCCTGAGTGAAACCCTCCAGTGCCTTCCTGTGCACTTAGAACACAGTTCAAACTCGTCCACGGTGAGAGGCAGCTTTAGGTGTGTGCTTCCTTCTTCTCTCATTTCCACGTTGGCTGCTTTTTGTGTTGCTTTCTCTCGTTCAGCCACACCGGCCTTGTTGTTCTGTCTCAAAGACTCCAAGTTTACTTCCAAAATACGATGTCTGCACAATTAGTTCTTACCTTCAAGGTCTCTGCCCTTAAGTCTTCATATAATGGGGTGATTTTGTCATTCAGATCTGTTCTTCAATGTTTCTTCTTCAGAGAGTGTCCTCATAGCCCGATCTAAACGAGCTTCTGGCCCACACCTGTGCTCTCTAAACCTTCACTCTGCCTTATTTTCTTCGTTGCAATAACTCAGTCCAAACTGTATGTATATTTTAAAATTTTTGCTTGTTAACTTTATCGAGTAGAGTAGAAACTCTATAAAGACAGGAACTTTGTTTTTTTTTAACCCTGTTTCCTAGGAGTATAGAATGATAGCAAGTATTCAAAAAATACTTGAATTAAGGAATGAGGACATTTTAATAATAAAAACAATGTTTATATTTCCTATTATTAGGCCTCCCCCCCAGCCTAGAATGCCCTGCCTATGTCCTCTAGAGCGTACCATTTATCTCTCATTTTTCAAATTCCTTCCACACTGTACATTTTTATTAAACTTTTTATTAAAAAGTAAATTTTAATAAATAAGTTCTGATAAATTTTATTAATAAGTACATTTTTGTTCAACTTTCTAAGACTCTGCTTTCATCTCTTTCGGTACTTTGTAGAAACGGAGAGCCTGGATCAATGAATGATGGAGCAATCCCGCGTTTTATGCCACAAATGTTCATTAAGTACTGACAGCAACTCCGAATGTGGGAGAAGAAGGACAAACTAAGTAAATATCCCATGAGTTAGATTATGAAAGTCTAATCTTAATTTAAAGGTTAGAAGAGCCATCAAATGCCTTTTACTAGGAAATTTGTAGTATCAGGTGACTATGTGATAAGGGGTGAAAGAGAACACTTACCAGTGAGATGAGTGGCTGGGAAAGAAAGAAATTATAGGCAGGGAATGCGGGTTGGAGGCTATTTTAGTACAGGTTCAAAGAGATTTAAACTCTAATCTAGGACACTGGGAAAAGAAAGAATGAAAATGATAAAAAAAAAAAAAAAGTTTACTCAATTTTAGGGATAAATTGTTTAGGGATACATTGTTTAGGGATAAATTGTTTGGATGTGTATGCTATGAACAGAGGGCACTGACGAAAGCTCTGAGTATCTAATTCAGGAATGTTCTCGCCATCAATCTAGACAGAACCAAGTGAGTTTATGGAGCTCTCTTGTTACAAGAATACAGCCTGACCTTGTTTATGAATACGGGGGAATTATTTTTCAGGCACTTCGAGTAGGGTAGGCAGGATAATGATCCTCCAAAAATGCCCATGTGCTCGTTCCCAGAACATGTGACTATGCTCCCTTTCCTGGCCAAGGGGACCTTGCAGGTGTGGTTAATGTTAAGGACCTTGAAATGAGATTATCTTGGATTATCTAGAAAGATGGACCCACCCTAATCACAGGGGCCCTTAAAAGCAGAAGCCCCTTTGCAGGTGAGTTCAGAGAGAGATGTGACATGGCTGGCTTTGCAGATAAAAGGAGTGGCTATAAGTCAGAGAATGTGGGCAGCTTCTAGAAGCTGGAAGAGACGAGATGAGTGCAGCCCCGCAAACACGCTGGTTTTCGCCCAGTGAAACCCGTGTCAGACTTCGGATCTGCAGAACTGTCTCAGGGAGCTCAAAGACAGAACGTGGTTGGGCCTCAGGAATAAAACCGGCCTAGAATGACTGACACAGGGTTGTCTTCTCACATACCTCTCTGCATTTCTACTTCATTATTCTCTCTCTGGAGACTGGCTTCCTCTTCTCCAGTTGTTATGTCTGAGCAAGAGCTCCTGAGAGTTTCTGAATGTTTAATCCAGTGAATCAGTCACCTAGAAAGACTGCTTCTTTTCCTTGCCTTTATTTGCAAAACTTTTGTACAAGGATTATAATTGTACTTGGATCAGATGATTGTGTTCAGGAGGACAGGTTTTAGAGTTAGCTAACAGGATGGTACCCAAAGTAACCACGTGGATGGAGCAAAATTGGGGAGGTTCTGTCCCCCAAAGAAGAGGAAAAATGATGCCTAGACAAAACAACAAACAACCAGTTTAGAAGGACACAGGTTTAATGGTTGACGTCGCTTCTTTTCACATACATTAGCAGTAAGACAGCCCGTGAGTGGTTACTGAGTGCCTCTTTTGTGCCAATCACTGAGATAGTCACTATGTAGCATTGCTGAACATAATCAGCAAGATCAATATGCTTATACTTCTCGTGGGAAAGGCAGTGATTTCATGTTTTTTAAAAAAAGAATGCACAATCACAACTGTGTAAGTAGTTGTGAAGAAGGACACATTTTAAAGGAAATGTCTATTCGGAGAAGGAGTGTGGTTCTCATAAATGAGACCTACCTAATCTAGGCACTAGAGAAGCTTTTAAGCTGAGGCCTGAGGATAAGAAGGGGCTGATCAGACCAAAAAATGGGGGTGTCAGGCAGAGGAAACAGCGTATGTGTTATATAAAGGGAGATAGGAACGTGCATGGTTATGGAAACTGAGTGACAGGTGTAGCTGAAGTGAAGCAATCCAGGGAGAGTGATATCAGAGGAGACTAAAGAGATAAGGACCTGGACATACCCTTATCAGGGTGAAGGAGTCATTGGGCCTTTGTAAGTTTCTACATTTGGTACTTAATTATAAGGCGGTGCTCCAAATAGGGCTTGCCTCAGTCTGGACATTCAAATGCTAAGCCTCACCTGGAACCTTCTGAATTAAAATCTCTGAGCTTAGAGACCCAGGAATCTGCATTGTAGCATCTTCTCCGTATGATTCTTATCACTTTAAATTGCAATAGCTACTTTTCAAAGGGAAATGGCAATGGTACATTTTTGTTATAAAATTGTTATTAGAGCATTCAAGGTGCCTGTCACGTATCTCTCAAGACATACGAAGAATAGTGAAATCTGTTTTTCCCAAATGCACAAGACCAAGAGTTAATGAAGTTACAAAATTGTCAGACTTTATTGATGTTTGCATCAGCATATTCTAAGTTTCAATTAACCTGCTGACCTCCATCTCAATATCAAAATGAAGAATGCTTGTAGAATACACTACTCATGGGTGTTCCCCAGCTTCAGCCCCCAGGGAACTCTTGATTACATTTGTTTATATTTATTCTAAAATACAAGGAAGGCCTTTATAGAGGGAAGATGTGGCATGTGTGGATTCACCTGTGCTACAATTGCTGGATGCATTGCCTGTTCATGCTCCTCTAATTTGTCTATAGTGTAAATTAATGAGACCTGACAAGTGTTGACTTTCTACCTACCAATTGCAATGACATTAGCATTCAACTGGAATATAATAAGATTCACAGAGCATCTACAAATCACAAAGCACTTATTATTTTTAACATGAAAAAAAAAAATCTTTGAGCATTACTTTGGAAAGTATAAAGTATCTTCTGCATTTCCATTTGTCCAGGAGGGAAGACATTTGGATGGGAGGACCTAGACATTGGAAATAATGTCTGGTCAGTTGCTTAGATGCAACAGCATGTTCTCTGTTGAATTCTCTCCTTCTCTTGATGTAATTTAGAGATGCCCCTTCAAGGCATTCTATAGCCCAAGCATGACAAGAAGGTGGAAATGGATTTGTTGTGCTGCCTAAATCTAGGGGGGGAAAAGTGAAAAAAAAAAAATAATAAGCAGAGCAGGTGAGGCCAATGGAGCAACATTCATCAGTCTAATACTACCAATAAATTGACCTATTTGATATTTATAAACACTGCACTTCAAAACTGCAGAATACTAATTTTTTCAAGTGTATATAGAATATTCACCAAGGTAGATTACATGGTAGTCCACAGATTAGGGCTCCACAAATTGTAAAGTATTGAAATTATACACAGTATGTTTTAGGTCACAATAATAAAAAATTAGAAATCAATAATAATAACATAGAAAATTCTCAATTATTTGGAAATTCAACATGATCTTTGAAATAATTCATAAATCACAAGAGAACATGAAATATCAAAATATATTTTATATAGTTAGAGGAAAATTTATTACTTTAATATCTTATGCTTATATTCTACAGATATTAAAAGAATAGGGCATATGAACAACTTCATGCAAATAATTGAACATTTAGAAGAAATGGGCCAATTCTTTGAAAAACACAATCTAAAAAACTTAATGCAAGAAGATATGGAAAACTTAAGTAGATCTTTATCTATTAAAGTCCTTGAATTCATACACAGCAAAACCAAATAGTGCCAAAATAAAACCTTTCTACCAAGAAAATTTGTGGCCCAGATGCCTACACTAGTGAATTCTTTTGAACTTTTAAGAAGAATTACCAATATCACTCAAATTCTTTTAGAAAACAGACAGAGAAGGAACACTTTCTTATTTGTTTTAAGAGTTCAGCATAATTCTGACACCAAAACAAAACAAACAAGGCTAATAACCCTCATGAAAAAAAGGCAAAAATATCTTAGCAAAGTATGAGCAAATCAAATGTAGCGATATATTAAAAATATTACGACCAAGTGGGGTTTATTTCTAGAATGCAGATTTTTAGTCTTTATTTTTTCAACATTCAAAAAGTAATGAATGTAATTTATCACATTAACATAATGAAGGATAAAATCATATGACTATTTCAATAGATACAGGAAAAACATTTGATGAAATATAATATCAATATAGGTTAAAATTATCCAGCAAACTGCTCGGCTGGTGTGGCTCAGTGGTTGAGCGTCGACCCATGCACCAACAAGTCAGGTCACTGGTTTGATTCCCGGTCAGGGCACATGCCCAGGTTGTGGGCCTGATCCCCAGTGGAGGACATGCAGGAGGTAGCCAATCAATGTTCTCTCTCATCGATATTTCTATCTCTCTCCCCCTCTCCCTCCTCTCTCTCTAAAATCAATAAAAAGGAAAAAAAAAATCTAGCAAATGAAAATATACACAAATATATAAGGAATCTTTCTAAATCTGATAAAGGATGAAAAATCTCTATTTAGCATCATTTAATTAATAGTGAAACATTGAATGTTTTCCTCTAAGACTTGGAAGAAAGCAAGAATATAAAATTTGATCACATCTATTCTATATTGTTTGGAAGTCTTAGTATAAAAAGACAAGCAAAAGAAGTCAAAGGTACAAAGGTAAGGACAGAAAAGAAAAACTCCCATTATTCACAGCTGACATGAGTGTGTACCTAGGAAAATGCTATGTAATGTACAAAACAATTCCAGTAATGATAAATGAATTTAGAAAAGTCCCAGAATGCAAGATCAATAAAAATTATGGTATTCAATATACTGTCATTGAACAAGGGGAAAATAAATAAAAGAAATTTTTACAATAACATTAAAATTGCATATCTAGGAATAAATATAATGAAAGGTGTTCAAGACTATAAAACACAGTTGAGAGAAATTAAAGTAGGAAATAATTAGTAGAAATATACTCTGTCTGTGTATTAAAAGACTCAATGTTAGTAAGATGCTCATTTTCCCCAAATTGATCTGTGATGGCAATTTAATATCAATCAAACTGTAAGTTTTTTCTTTAGAAATTGACAAGCTGATTCTAAAATATATATAAAAATAAAATGAAAGCCAACACAATCCTATAAAGGAGAAAGAAGCTGGAGAATTTATAATACCTGATTTTAAAACTTATTGTAAAGCTATGTCAATTAATACAGTATGTTACTGGCATAAAGATAGTCAAATAGGTCAATGGAACAGAAAAGGCAATAGAAAGATACATATATGGTTGATTCGTGATCAAAGCACCATGATCAAGGGGACTAGAAAGTTGTTTTTTGTTTTTGTTTGTTTGTTTTTCAAATGGTAGCATCATAACTAGATAATAAGAATATAAGAAGAGCCTGACCGGTTTGGCTCAGCGGTTAGAGCGTCGGCCCACGGACCAGAGAGTCCTGGGTTATGGTTCCCGCTAAGGGCATGTACCTCGGTTGCAGTTTGTCCCTGGCCCTGGTTGGGGTGGTGTGGGTGGCAACCACTCGATGTGTCTCTCTCACATGGATGTTTCTCTCTCTCTCTTCCTCCCGCTCCATCTGAATATAAATGCAAAAATGTCCTTGGGTGAGGATAAAAAAAAAAAGAATGTAAGAAGAAAATAAAATTTTGAGTTTTACCACACTCCATATACAAAAATTAATTTGGGATGCATCATATATTTAAACACAAAAGCTAGAAACATAAAACTAAGAACAAAGCAGTGGAGAATATCTTTGTGGCATTAGGGTAGTTATACAGTTCTTTTACAGGAAAAAGCCATTAACCACAAAATATAAAATTTGTTAGTGGAAAATCATTAAAATCAAAAACATCTGCTCATCAAAAGACACTGTTAAGAGAATGAATAGGCGAGCTGCACAATGCGAAAGGATAATCAAAATACACATATCCAACAAAAGACTCCTGTCCAGAATGTCTGAACTCTTATGAATCTAGAGTAAAATGACAACAAATAAATAATAAAACAGGCAAAATTCTCAAATGTACACTTAACAGAAGAAGATGTATGAATGATCAATAAACACGTGAAAAAGTGTTCAAAATCATTAGTCATCAGTACGTTGTAAATTAAAGAACCAATTGCTTCTCAAGACTCAGGGTGGAAATAAAAACCCTAGACTCTTTAACATGACCTATAATGGTCCCTGTCTATCTTTATAAATTGTTGTCATGCTGCCCTCTCCAGGACTTCTTTTAAGGTCCTCAAATCTCTGCACATCCTCTTACCTCAACCTGGCCCAATCCTAATTCCCTCTTCTGGTTTATTTGCATATCTGGGTATCTGGTGACTTCTCATTGTTCAGGACACTGCTGAAATGTAGCCCTTTCAATTCCCAGAAAGAACATCTCAGATAGTCAATCTAATGCTGCCCCTCTTCTCTCTCTATTTTATAGTATCTCTTACCCTATTTGTTTTCTTTATAACACAGTAATGTAAAGCAATCTATTTGTGTGTTTGCATTTTCTTCCAGAATATGAGTGTATGAGCAGAGATTTTGTGTTTTTGATATTTACTGCATTGCTAGAGTGTCCAACAAAATGAATGGCAGTAGGAGTAGGTACTGTAAAATATTTATTAACAGAATGAATGAATGAATGAATGAATGAATGAATGAATGAATGAAATGCAAGGGTTCAGTGGAACTAAGCAACATAAGATCTATATTTGTGAATTCTGGACATCTCTGGTGTTTCTGCTACGTTTCTGCAAAGCTCTATTGGTTGGAACAGCCCTCTTCACAAATGAGCTTTGCGTTAGTTTATAAAGCTGTTCCCTGGGGATCTGTACTGGATCAGGCAGGTGCTTTCACTAGGGAATGATCCATCTTCACATGGATGCCTCTGCATGAAAAGCCACCTCTTCCATCCATGAGCCAGGCAGTTTCTCATGAAAGCAGACACTTACTTTTTTCCCCCTCCTCACTGTTTAAGAATTTTTTAAAATTGTCTTTAAGTTACAGTTTACATTAAATATTATTTTGTATTAGTTTTAGCTGTATATCAGGGCTTCCAGGAAATCCAAAATATTGCATATGTTTTGTTGATCAAGACTTTTAAAGAGATGGGTGTGTTCCTTGCAGTTGTCTGACTCAAGCTATTGCAGCTCAATCCCTTCACCTGAGACACACCCAAATACATTGTTAAACGGGGGAGCTGTGCCAGAGACAGAGGCCAGGTCAAGAGCCAGATGAGTATTTGTGCAATTTGATTCCTAAGTATAATAATTCCTATATTTTGCTGACACAGTGACTGTATCTCATTTTAAAAACAGAAATGTCACATGATTGCAGATCAACTTTGGTTCAGTAGAAGGAAACTAACATTTAAATTTTTTATTAGGCATTCACTCTGGAAAAGAGGGTGTGTGTGTGTGTGTGTGAGAGAGAGAGAGAGAGAGAGAGAGAGAGAGAGAGAGAGAGAGAGAGACTGAGACTCAAGTATTCACTTCTCACCTCTCCTTCTCCGTAGAGCATTTTTGCATGGCATTAAACAAAACAGGAAGACAGCAAAAGTTCACCGAAGACTGCATTCAGAAGCCATCTGCATCGAAGCTTTTCTTTTTTCTTTAGCCCAAAACAGTACAGGCAAATGCTCCCCCAAGCAGTCATGAAGGTTAAATGTCTTTGACCATCAAACATTTGTGCTGCAGCTAAGTCGGGCAGTCCAGGTACACAAAGTGACAAATTATGTACTCGGGACATCTACCTCATTTCTCAGTCTCTCTCTGCCACTAAAACTCATTTCAGGGCTGTACGAGTGTGAGTTGATGTTCCTTTGCCAAATCACCTTGCTTAAATCTCCGTAAAACATTGCTGCCATCAGCAGCTAGGAACTTGGAGAAGCAATTTAGGGTTGATATAATTTGCAAGTAATTTATCACTGTAAGTAGACGGTTTTACTAAACAGTGGCAGGGTGCCTGCATTGAAAACAGAACAAAACAGAACAAAGGTTACCTTACCTTTGCCCATCCTCCCTCTCATCCTTTCTTACTTCCATTCCTTTTATTTGATGTGGTTATTTAAACTTCTCCTAGGTTGAAGAATAGTGGAGTAGACAACACCCTAGCAAGTAAGGTATGCTGACCCTCCCTCCTTTGATGGAAGCAGACAGATTCCTAGGAAGAAAGGCTCAACAAAATCTTGACCAAGTGGAGAAAATGTTTTAGAGAAGGTGGGCTTTGAGTTGGATGAGAGGAGACAGGAGAAAGAGGAAACTCCTTTAGGACAGAGGAAGAGTATAAGACAAGGTCCTGGGACAGGAGTGAAGACGTAGTGAGGAAGATTTCTAGTAGAACTTTTTAAAATCATTTTTGCTTAGCACTTAACATATTAAATTGCAAACATATATCTTAAATACTGGTTCTTTAAAGTGTCTATATATTAGTTTTGAACCAATCTATATGTGATGTATACAAATCATTCAAAATTCCCAGGGTTAACATTTGTTCATCCATTCTACCAACTTAGCATGAGCTCTGCTGTGTATCACACAGTGTGTTACAGATTAGGGAGATGAAGATTGAATCAAGTTGTGTAATACATCAACCTATCAGAATTAAGAGTTTTAGTGGAATTTAGTGTTTTCGTGGAATGTCTGGCTGGAAGTTCTGTGTGGCATGGACAGAATGAAGCATTTCGATAGACAAACATCAGTTTAGGACGAGTAAAGTTGGGCCTTTGCATACTCCACTTGTTTTTTTTTTACTCTTCACCTGAGGATATTTTTGTTTTAGAGAGAGAAAAACAGCAATGCAAGAGAGAAACATCCATGTGAGAGAGAACCATTCATCGGTTGTCCTCTCCATACACGCCCCAACCAGGGATCGAACCCACCACCTGCGTATGTGCCCTGACCGGGAATTGAACCCACAACCTTTCAGTGTATGGGATGATGGTCCAACCAACTGAGCCACCCTGCTAGGGCACATCCTCCACTTTTTAATAACTCTTTAAACATTGAAATTCTAAGTGAAAATACTACGAGAATACAAAGGAGGCGAGGCCAGCTTGAGCGAGACAGAGGCTGTCAGGAGAGGTAAAGCCTTTACTTCCGAATGATTAGCATTTATGGATTGCATAGTTTCAATTGGTATTAATTCAAAAGGGGTTGATTCGTGGAAGCACGTGTGTGTCGTAAATAACTCCTTGAACTAAAAATGTAAAAACGGATAAACCATAAAAGTTTCAATGGGTTATTTGGCCCATAAAAAAACAGCTACTGGAGAGTAAGCAGCTAACAACATTAATCTGGCTTTGAAGAGAAAGAATTATCACTACTTAAAACCCTGGTGTTGATCTGTAATCAGGACCCCTGTTCCCTGAACACAGCACAGCCATCTGGTCTCCCTGTCTGTTACTTGTGGCTTTGGATTTCCATCCCATTTCCAGGCAGCGCTTTGGATCTGGAAGCAGAGATGGGGACTTTGAGGCCACACTGTTGGAGAACCCGGGGAAGTTCTCATATTTACATATGCAAATCAGGCCCAGTCACTAACCCCTTCCTAATTCATTGGCTCTGCTACATTCAGTACCAGGCTGCAAAGCCAGATAATGCTCCCTGCTTCAGTGGAGATAGCTCCGTGGCTAATATTTTTTTTGAAAGAGGAGTACTAATGAAAAGAAACAGTCATGAATTATTTGAGACATTCAAGGAAAGCTGATTGAAAATGTTTTACAATTTTTTGCCCAGTTTGTTTCCACATAGGCTATGCCTATAGGGAGATTATTTTTTTCTTTTCCTCTTCCCTGAATAAGCTCTTATTAAGATTTGTTCATTGCCCTGGCTGGTTTTGCTCAGTGGTTAGAGCATTGGCCCTCAGACCAAGGAGTCTTGAGTTTGATTCCGGTCAAGGGCACGTACCTCGGTTGCAGTTCATTCCCCGGCCCTGGTTGGGGTCGTGTGAGAGACAACTAATCAATGAGTCTCTCTCACATCAATGTTTCTCTCTCTCTCCCTCCCTCCCTTCCACCCTTCCACTCTATCTGAAAAAAAATGAAAAAAAAAGATTTGTGCAGTTATTTTTTAAATAGAGCAATACATACAACTGAATAATTTATCTTTTTTAAAAAAAATATGTTTTTATTGATTTTTTTTTAGAGAGAGAGGAAGGGAGAGATAGCAACATCGATGTGAAAGAGAAACATTGATCAGCTGCCTCCTGCATGCCCCCTGCTGGGGATTAAGCCTGAAACCCAGGCGAGTGCCCTGACCTGGAATCATTCTGGTGTCCTCTTGGTGTATGGGATGATGCTCAACCAACTGAACCACATTGGCCAGGCTGAATAGTTTATATTTTAATACCATGAAAAGGAAAAAAATATATAATCAAATTCTCATCCTCTAAGAAAACAATACAAATACATACTGGGTGGTATTTGAGTAAGTTATACCCATGGGAAAACACTGAAGATTCTAGGAATGTTTGATGCTCAGATTTGGCCCCACTCCCTGTTAATTACTCACCAGCCAGGTGCCTGCCGGCGGGTACCTGTATCTTAGATTTAGCCATCTATCCTCCATCAACATTGGGTACGTGTGAGTTTCCTAATTCCTTAAGAATAAATGAATTAATGAATGAATGGTTTAAAGCCCAAGCAAAGAGCTTTATTTGGACTTGATCTTTGATTTTGTCCTCTGGTCAGATTGATGCCTAGACAATGAAAGATCAAGCAAGGGGACTAAGTCTTGTAGGTGGAGCCACTGTGGTCAATGAAGGAGGGATCAGAGTCTGCTAGGAAGAGACCTCAATCTGTTGGAACCTTAACTTTCTTCCCTCCTTACCTATTCAGCGGGCTAACTCTAGGGTCAGGGGTGATGGAAATGTGACCCTACTGATTCATGCTGAAGTTTTCTTGGCTGTGCCATCAAAGCGTATTACTATTGATTAAGTGCCTATTCACAGCCTACATTGTATTTGCACAACCTTTAATAAGGAAAAAACAAACAAACACTCTGAGAAGTAGGTGTGAGCACGTAAAGCAGTTTTTTAAATAGAAGAAGAAACGGAAGACCAGGAAGGATCAGCAGCGTGCCGTAGGACCCATGGATGATGAGGGCCAGGGCCACCGTGGAACAAAGATCTGAGTAGGGCTGATGTCTTTGAGCTTCCCACTGTACACAAACGGCTTCCTTAACAAATAGATTTGAGCTCAAAGCCAGATCCGTTGGGATTATTGATCTCACTATCAGTTAAGTCATTATTTGTATCAAGTATCACTGGAGTTTGAGAGGAGGGCAAATGAGAGGAAGTATTATGTGGGTTAACAAAATGTTTTCACCTCATTTACGAGGATGCAGGAACAGCTTGAAGAAAACATATTACACTATCTCCAATGAACTTACTTATAACACGATATGAGTGTGCCCTAGCAGCTGCTGGTTAAGAAAAGTCATCGAGAGCCGAGTTGTGAGGACTTCTGATCTCTAATTGCTTTGAGACACAGCCAGGGCCCTGTGATGTCTATCATTTTTATTTTCACTGTTTTCAAAGGTCCCCACAGGAACCTCAAAAATGAAAGTGAGATTCCAGCTCAATAGCAAATGAATTTAGCATTGATTTTTTTTGTACATTTAAGTCTATGATAAAGTAGACAAACAGGCAAGATGCTCTTAATAACAGAAATTAATACAAATTCTAAACCAACTAGGTAAAAACTAAATGAGTAGGTTTTTTGTTTGAAAAGAAAAATGCAAGTATGTTAGGTCCAGAAATTTGAGCCCTGTGGTCAAATATTTTTGCAGGTCCTGAAATGACAGCTCTATGACTTTTCAGAACATACTTCTCTATGACTCAGTCTTCTCACAGCAAAGCAGAGATAATGGTAGCCCCTACCCACCCACGAAGTATTAATGAGGGTGGTGGGGATACTCCATATACACAGGGCCTGGTCTGCTGTGAGTCTTGATGTATTTTAATCATTGTTATGATTTTTGTCACTATGATTAACACTGAAATGGCATGTAGGAAGATGGGACTATCATGAGACAATTCAAAATTAAATATTATTTTACTGAGGTTCAAATCCATGCTTATACTATGAGGCAGGTCTACACCTTGAAAGGCATTTTAATTATAGTGGGTCTTCCAAAGAGATTCAGATTGGCTTTGTAAACCATGCTTAGATCATGGAACAATTACTGACTTCTTTTACCCAAAAGCTTTGTCCCACAGTAACTACTCAACACATACTTGATAAATCAGGTTGGTTCCCCTTTGTATTATATGTCCTAGTGTGAGATAGGTAAGCATATAAAATGTATCTCTATGTATAAAACTCATCATTTGAAACTTATGATATTTGCAAAGGATTTATAGATTGCTATCATAAAAATACTTAGCACATTGACAATGATTATATTTTGTCAAATAGTTGCACTACAATAAAGTTCTAAATTGACTGAATAGATGTTTTGATGTTGTTTTATGACTTAGTATTCCCTAAAATCAAGGAATGTGGTTCATTAATATGCAGCTAGAAATGCCAGGGCAGAAGTATACCAGATGTTTTTAACCTTTGTCCCACATGGTTCAGAAGGCAACTATTCATTCATTTGACAAGCATCTATTGAACATCTTCTATTCCAGACACTGGGGAAATAGAGATGAACAAGATATACTACTAGGTGCTTGCTCTTTTGAACTTGCATTTTAGAGGGCATAGTGAGACAATAAATAAGTAAATGGGTTATAGAAAGTGATATATACATAAAGAAAATTAAATGGAAAAAGGTTAATAGAGAGTGACTGTGATGAGGGTGTGTTTCCTTTAAATTAAATAGTGGGAAGATCTCTTCGGTGTGACAGTTCATCTTGGAAGCATGCCTGAATTCTCTTGAAGGTTGGGGGAGGGGTTCTAAAATCCATCAAAATGAGAATCATGTTTAGAGTTTAGAAAGCCTTCACGTAGCTGGGTTTATTTTATTCCAGGATATCAATAGTCTTCAAAATCGGAAGCTCTCTCTGTCTTGCATGCCAGTCCCAATTTGATGACTTGGGTTCCTTAAAACTCACATTGAACATGATCTTTTCTGGGAAACCTTCCTGATCTCCTGAATGTGGTTTTTCATCCCTTCTATGTGCTTCCCTAGCTTATACCATTCTATAATACTGTACAAAAGAAGTTTAATCACTTGTCCATCCCACCACCATTACTATCCATGCGTAAACCCATAAGCCCTTTGAAAGAAAAGACTTGTATATCCAGTGGCTAGCACAGGGACCACTTTTTCTCATAGTGGGTGATACCTGAAACACAGGACATTTAAATTTTGTTAAGTGTCAGATTAATGTGTTAAGTATTTTTATACTCCATATATGTTGTGTATTTTCTTAACCGATCTTTGCTCTATGTATTAACTGGCTCATATAGCCTCAGAAAGGGCATTGCGTCCGGCTGGTGTGGCTCAGTGGTTGAGCATCAATCCATGCACCAAGAGGTCGCCAGTTCAATTCTCGGTCAGGACACATGCCCAGGTTGTGGGCCAGATCCCCAGTGGGGGACATGCAGGAGGGAGCCAATCTATGTTCTCTCTCATCGATGTTTCTCTCTCTCCCTCTCACTTCCTCTCTCTCTAAAATCAATAAAGGAAAAAAAGAAAAAAAAAGAAAGGGCATTGCATTGTAGAACCAATTTTTTGATGTTGTTGAGGTCTAGGAGAACCTGAAAGGAATGTATAAGCTCTAAGATTCAGCTCCAGAGTATTGTTAATAAACAACATTTCATAGCTAATAAATAAAAATATTCGCTTTTTGGGTATGCTATTTTTCTATCACTCTCCTCTCTAATCAAGCCAGGTAACTTGCTTCCTCCCATAACCAATCCAATCCCTCATCCCCCATCCAAGACCTTAGCTCACATTTGATTTTCCCACTTGAAATGCATCTTTTTTTCCCCCCATACTTTTAATCCTTGGGTAAACTTGTGGAAGGGAGGGTTTGCACAACAATATGAAAAGCTGGTGCTGGGTATCTCTCCAATGGGCAAAGAAACTAATTAGTGGAGAATTTAGTTTAATTTCTAGAGACTGACATTGTACCAGCATCTCCTGTAATTGAGAATCAACCCTAAAATGGAAGTAGTAAATGAAATCTTTTAATATGTTCAGCTCGTGGGTTTAAAAAGCCTTTTACATCAAAGTTATTCATGAAGTTTTGGAATTTTCAACATTTTTGTTCAAAGCTCCAAGTGTTTCAAAATTCATTTGCAGATCAGAAAAAAATAAAAAATAATCTCCTTAAGAGAATTTGAGGTGAGCTCTGAAGTTTTGTATAGATATTCTCATGGTGCTATATAAATTATTGGAAAAAAAAAATATATATATATATGCACACACACTTTTTATCACAGTAGAGATGTGGTACTTGCTGCTTTCTGGATATGCTATTAGAATAGATATACAACAGCAGGTTTCGGGCTATACATGTTCTGAGCTCCTGATAAATGATGTTTACTGATTGATGAAATATATGCTGCAGTCTTATGTTGTGAATGAAGCAGATTGAGACTGTGAAATAAAACTGGCTAAGGCTGACCCACAATGCTAGTTGCAACACATAATGGCCTTTGTCAAGAAGTAGGGCTGATTATTTCATGACTCAGTGTCCAGTCTTCCCAGTGCCTTTGAATCTTGCCATAATCACTTTAAAAAAAATTATAGGTAAGAGAAAGGAGCAATTGTAAGTCTATTTCAGAAGTTTCTAGGTGTTACATTCTGATTCGTATTGCTAATCAATTGCTAATTCTAATTTTGCTCACTATATATTCTGTATACTTGTATGTTTAGATTGAATTCCACTCCTCCCACTCTGTCTCAGGCCTTATATTTTTCATTAATTACACAATGTACGCCTGGCAAATAATAGGTGCTCAATAAATGGTAGATTTAATACTTTTTGAAAATATCGCTTCTTTCTCCCTTCAATCTATTCTGTACACTGTACTCACATTCATTCTCCTAGAATATCATTCTAATGAAGTCACATTTTTGCTCAAAACCTTCATTAATTCCCAAATGTTTAGAGAATAAAACAGACTACTTATTTTGGTATTTAAAGTCACCTTGGCATGGCCTCACTAGTGACTTTAAAAGTCGTTCTGGATCACAAATCTACATTCCTGCATGGTGTTTAAGAACTTGAACAATGGAATCAAATTTGAATCCTGGCTCCACAACTTATAATCTGTATGACCTAGTATCCTCATATGCAAAGTGGGAAGAATAATATTAACTACTTCATTGAATTATATAATTATAATTTCGATAACAACTATGGAGCTCTTGGTGCTGTCTGACATGTTTCTTAGCTCTTAGCATGTACCTGATACATAATAAGTGTTCAAGTTTTTTTAATTTCATTTTTTTTATAGTATCCACTTTTAGCAACCACTTTATATGGAGTTCTATATTATGTTTTTATGACGGGAAAATCTGAAAGACGTACCTGAAAGTCATGCTCACACTTCAAAGAGGAACGCACTTTCCATCTATTAGCATATCACTTAATGCCAAAAAGGCAGATGTCTAAGGGCCAAGGAGAATTGAGCAGCTTCAGCTTGGCTGATAATATTCTTTCTATAACTTTTCTGTTAGTCATGCTCAATGAAGGGACAAAAATAATTCCCTCAAGGAGAGTAATTTTCCTCCACAATAATGTCTGTAGCGTCCCTGAGATTAATGGCACTCTTGGGAGTATCCTATGGATTGCCTCAGTGTCCTAGATGAGAACAGCTTGTACAGAGAGCGAAGAAAGGCTGCCCCAGGGAACAACCTGTACCTCGTCCCTGCTCCCATTCTCATCTCCTGCATTTTTAATGCACTGCCTCCCTGCCCTCTTCCTGCTCTCAGAGGACTAGGGCTGAATGCCGTTAATAATATCTCATTTATTCTTTCTACGCTGATAACCTCTTACCTGGCAAGTGGTACAAGAATACATTTTTAAAACTAAGAGATGACCATTGTACTTAACAAGCATTATAAATGTTACTTAGTTTACAATTTCTGCCCTCATTTTTTCCTCCATTCCTTTTATTCTCATCATTTTCCTGAAGAATAGCTAGGCACACCCTTGTACTTATCTCCTTGGACATCAGTCTTGTAATTAATGTGAGGCCTACCACTTGGGGCATCGATCTGTTAATTAAAATTTCAAGAAGAGTCCGCCAAGAGTCAATGTCATCCAGGGCTTCTCACTCGGAAGGGGGATTATAAGTAACCCACAAACTGCTCAGCTGTAGGACAAAGATGAACAGAAAACTCTGATTTTTAAATATGATGGTTGAGTGTCAAACATGGTGCTCACTTTGAACCAAGAGACCCTCCTCGCTCCTTGCCACAGATTTTTGACATCTTAACTAAAGGCAGCTAGTTGACCTATTGAGCGAACATGGGCCTCTGTATTAGATGGTAATGAACTGATCTACTCAGATTTTCTTCAAGTCCTTTGAATATGAGTAAAATGTTTACACATTAAATGATCTTTAATTGAGTGGATTTGCTCATCTGTGTGCATGTCATCTGCCAAGTTGGGGAAAATTTTAGCCATTATTTCTTTGAATATTTTTTCAGCCCACCCTCTATTTTCTCTTTTTCTGGGACTCAACACACATGTTAGATCTTTGTTATAGTACTACAGGCCTCTGAGGCTCTTTTCACTGATTTTTTAGTCTGTTCTGTCTCTTGTTTTTATGGGATACTTTCTATTGTTCTATCTTGAAGTTCATTGATGGGAGTTCCTTCTGTCCTCTCCATCCTGCTGTTGAGAATATCTATAGGTTTTTTTGTTTTTTGTTTTTAAAATTTTTAAGTTCTAACATTATTTCATTATTATATTTTCTGTATCTTTTCTGAGACTTTCTATTTTTCCTTACTTTCCAATATGTTTAAAATTGCTCATTCAGGCATTCTTTTGTTGACTGCTTTAAAATCTGTCACTTGATTCTAACATCTTTGTCATCTCAGTATTGGCATTTGTTTTATTGTCTTTAGATTTTTCTACTTCTTTGTAACATGAGTGATTTTTTTTATTGAATCCTGACATTTTGAGTATTATGTGATGAGACTCTTAATCTAATTTAAATCTTCTGCTTTAGCAGTCTCCTCTGACTCTGTACAGTGGGCAACGTAGAGGACCACCTGGCTGCTGTCCGCAGAGTTGGAAAGCCAGGTTCCTCACTCAGCATCCTTGCCCCCTGAGTGGGGTCACGTCTCAGGGCTGCTAGGTGGGGCGTGGGAGTTCAGACTCATCAGGCTTCTGTTGTGATGTTACCGTGGCTAGAAGGGTTAAAGATGACCTGTTGCTGTTCCCACATGACCTTCACTGACATCGCAGAGGGTGACCTTGTTATATGTATTATATGCCATTATGCACAAAAAGAACCAAGAAGTTTTCTTGGAGAAATTGCTGATTCCAGGACTGGGCCAAGATGAACCAAGAATATCTTATTTTATCAAAAAGTAAGGAAGGGACATGTCAAAAGGACACAGGATCCCAGTGATCAAGTCTTCAATACTTTGAATATTAGAATAAATAATGCTAGCCAGGAATTATAACCCATTAATTAAAGAGAGTTTCATGATTGTATGCTGAAATAAAGCAAGGAAGGAAGAAGGAAGAAAAGACGTTTTCTTATAGTGGAATCACAACTAATACATATGGAAGTTGAAAAGTATCAATGGAAACTAAAATTTGTAGGGGTAAGTGTGATAAGGAATTGGTTATGTATATAGTTTCAAATTGTCTCTTACGAATTACTTTTTGATTACAAAGGGATAAAATAGTACTGTAGAGTGAAGAAATCTGGCAGATACCACCTTGAATCTAGTGATCTAACTCACATCTGACACCACCTATATTTAGACAAATAGACATCACGTGCCTCCTGTCCCAATGCATTGAGGACACATGTCTTCATTGATACTCCTGCAATGACTGCATAACCTTAATCTAATTATGAAGAAACTTTAGACAAATCCAAACTGAGAGATATTCTGCACAATAACTAGCATATACTTTTAAAAAAATATGAAGGTTAAAAAAGTAAGAAAACTGAAGTACTGTTTATTTTAAGAGACGTGATGACTAAATACAATGCAATATTTTGAATTGAGTTCCACACATGTAACAAAAAATGGTTATAAGGGATGTTATTGCAAGAATTAATAACGTGTTGAATATGGACTATGGGTTATTGGAAATTGGCAACTACCACGTGTGAGCCAAATCCATTCCAGGGCCTGCTTTTGTATAACCTATGAGCTAAGAATTTTTACAAATAAACATAACCAAGAGTATGCAATAGAGGTCTAATGAGGCTCTGAAAGCCTAAACTATTTATTATATGATGCTTTATGGAAGACCGTTGGCTAACTCCTGGACTAGAGTGCCAGTAAAAGTCAAGAACTATTTTATTTAAGCTCCTAGACCCAGCAGGATGTTCCCCTTGCCTTTCATCTGCATGAGCCAACAAATCTCCTTTGTTCTTCTTAAGCCACTGAGCACTTGCCTTAGATTCTAACACTTGTAACAAAAGGGTCTTGACTGATAGGTACCACCTGCACTGCCAGCACATGTGCCCTTGCTTTCTGTGGCTCTTTCAAGTAATGACAGCAGGACTTCAACTTTCAACTTAGGAATTTTCTCCTTATCTGTTCTCCCCTCCCCACCAGAACTAAGAAGGAAAAAAAAATTGAGAAACACAGTCCACTGTCTATTCTATTTATATACTTCCCAGACTTTGAGGGTGTTACAAATCAGGTAGTTCATGAATTCTCTATTTTATTTCCTAGTGTAGACCACGTTTAAGTTGGTGAGGGTCTTCAGAGGCATCATCAAACCTCCAGTTATAGCTGGCATAACTTACAGGTATAGAATTTTCCATTTAGTCTGGGGTATGAGCCTTTATACATTTTGCTGCTCTCAGAAGAAATATTGATGAAATGTGTTCAATGTAATTAAAAATGGATTCATAATGGAAATGTCAATTCAATGAACATAACTAATAACACAGTGAGTTCATATAATTACTTTTTAAATGGTCTAAAGATCTGATAGGAAAGAAAAAAAAAACCCACTTCACTATGATATTACACTATTTCATCACTTTATAGCCCAGAAAATTCAAAAAGCAATTCTAAAGGGAGGGAGAGAGTTGAAGGGAGAGAGAGAAATCTCAAAATGATTCAAAGGAAAAAGAACATTTGCTTCACAGAGTTAGTCCAGAATCCTTTATTTGTTCTCTGTTCCATGCATCTCAGTAAATATGTAACATGCTGGGAAGTACAGCAGGTACTGAAAATATAATGATACGATGCAGCCCCTACTTTGGGGTAATCAAAAAATGTTAGGGAGGGGAAATAATTTCATATAATTGCAATGCCATCTGATAAATGAGTTGAAAGTTGTACTTATAAACCTTATTGCCCAGAGGATTAATAAAAGTCTTTCTAAAGGATAAAAGGTTGTTATGGGCATTGAAGGGGAATATGGGAGTTGCTAAGATAATATTGATGAGTGAAGAAAGCATGTGCTCAGGGAGAGAGATTAAACAACATTTAGTAGAAATCTAAAATAATGGAAAATAAGAGAAGTTGTTAAAGACATTTGAAAATTCAAGAAGTTTGTATATACAGAATGAAATACCAAAGTATAATAATGGAAAGAAGTTAAACTTATAAGTTTCTAGAAGAAAACCTTGGGTTCAGAGGGAGCCACCTTAGATAAATGAATGCAGGATAGGAAGTTGGAACAAATGAATAAAAAAGAGAGGAAAGGCCTGGCCAGTGTGGCTCAGTGGTTGAGCATCAGCCAATATACCAAGAGGTCATCAGTTCCATTCCCGGTCAGGGCACGTGCCCAGGTTGTGGGCCTGATCCCCAGTGGGGGGCATGCAGGAGGCAGCCAATTCAATGTTCTTTCTCATAGATGTTTCCATCTCTCTCTCTCTCCCCCTTCCTCTCTCTCTAAAATCAATAAAGAAAAAAATTTTAAAAAGAGAGGAAAGAAGGGGAATTAAGAAGAGGGAGAGTAAAGGAGGAAGAAAGAAAGGACAGGAGGGAGGGAGATAGGGGCTAGCTGAATGTGGTTTATAGAAGTCACAGATTATTACGTACCAGTGGATGGTCACCTGCAGACATACATAACTAAGTAAGAGTAAACTGGGCTGTCTTCCCTGAATTTGTATCTGCAACATGATTTGAGATTCAGGGCTTAACAAACCCATCAAAATTTTCCAGAGCTGTTGATTTACTTAAGACAATGTATGGGACCCTAGGAGAATCTGTAAAGGTGTCACAGGTGAATAGCACAGTCCCCTACTTTTTTTTCACCTTTGCCTGTTCTCTGATAACAGAGCCCCTGTTTCAGTTGGAGAATCATCTCTTCCATGTGGTTTGGTGAGCCAGCTTGACCCCTAGCTAGATGCTCCAGGTGACCAAGGCCTTTATAATCATAACGTTGAGTCCTCAGGCTTTAATGTTAGTTGAAAAAGGTGACCCATTCTACTCTGCACTGCTGAAGAAGACCTCTCTTTATTTATTCAACTCAGAATTATAAAAAGATAAGCTTGAATCTGGGTCACCACTAGTAATGAACCAACTGAAAAAGAAGTCAACAGAAAGGAAGGTAGGCCCATGAAATGGAGTAAGATCATGTCCCAGTGCCATTGTCTGTGCCTCTGGGTCTGCTAGGGATAGGGAGTTTCAGTGACTGTTGTCCTGGAAATGTCTTTGTTTACCATTTCTGAAGAATATTTTACTGGGTACTAATTTTCAAGTTAGCAATTTTTTGTTGTTGTTGGCGTTATTAATTTATTTTCCTTTATTTCACTATCTTATCGTTTCTATCATTTCTGTTAAACAACAAGCTATTAATTCCATTGTTGATGCTTTCAGGTTAATGGCTTTTTTCCTCCCTCCATTTAAAAGTTCCGTTTTGTTTTGTTTTCTACAGTTGGACTATAATGTGCCTGGATATGATTTAATTGTATTTACCCTGCTTAGGATTTGCTAAGCTTCGTGAGGCTGTGGGTTGCTTTTTATTATTATTATTTTATTATTAGTTTTAGAAAAATCCTCAGAAACAATTTGACGTCCACATGTTTCTTGTATCTCATTCTCTTGTCCCTCTAAGACTCCAATTACACATATATTAAACCTTTACCATATTTCTTAAGTATGTGTGTGTGTATATTTTTTCTCCATCTGTGCTTATATCTGATTTTTTTTTCCCCATGACCTATTTTCTGGTTCACTAATAATATCAGCTATCATATATTTTTTGGTTTTGGAATGTCCATTTGATCTTTTAGAGTGCAGTTCCCCGGTGGAATTCTCCATCTTGTTCCCTCTTTTCTTGCACATATTAATCATAGTTATTTTAAAGTCCGTGCCTGCTATCTCAAATATCTGGGTTACGTGTAGGCTTATTTTTATTGCCTTTTTTTTTTTTGGGTCTTAATCATTTTCTTGTTATGCTTGATAATTTTTTATTAAATATTTGTAGATGATGCTATACCGTCCAAGAAATTCATTTACCCTTTCCTTTGCTATTAGCTGGAGCAGAGTGTGTACACTCAATACTATCAAGGAGAAGTTTTCTTTAAAGATCCATGTAAAGGTCAGGCAGGATTCCTAGAATGTAGGTCTCCAGGGGTTCAACTGAAAACCTGGAGTTCTCACCAAAGGCCCTTCTACTTGGGATCCTGAACTCCAATTTTGTTATTAAAAACTGCTGGGGGAAAAATGTGCCCTGGTTTGTACACACAGAATTCTTGTTTGGGCAACAGTTGTTTGGTACTCGGTGATGCTGTCTGGTCAGGGGCTGAATCACCTCCCATCTCACTGCAGACTCCAGCACTTCCCCGTCCTGCACCCAGGTAACACGGCTCATCTTTGTCAGCTGCCTGCTTCCTGTAGGCAATTACTTGATTTCCAGCTCCTGGAATCAAGTAGGAGATTAGTGCATCCTCTCTTCTTCAGCCCTGATAGAGGAAAGAAGCTTCCGTGGCAATAACATGGATTTGTGTTAGATATAAAGTAAGGCACAGGTTAGGAAACGGCAAATGCGTCAAAGGAAACACACTGGGTTTTAGGCGAATGTCTCACGCCCCCTTCTCTCAGGCATCTGGTTTCCTCTTACGCAGCCTTGGCAAACTCCAGCTTCAGTTCTTGTCTCCCCAGTCCTGGGAAACCGCCAAAACACTGATGACTTTTCTACCTCCTTGCCTTTGCCAACTCCTGCTTTTTGGGCTTCTCAGCCTCTCATCTTCTGCAAAACACAGCACATTCTCCCAGCAGAAAAGTGGTACTCACAGTGTCCACCTTGTACACCTCACCTGAATGAGCTTCCTTTTCCTGAGATACTGATCTCACAAATCCTGGCTGCATTGGCATTTTTACTCTGCCTTTATAGATAGCGTGTGTGTGTGTATGTGTGTGATTTGGATTTTTAGCTGCTGATAGTGAGATGTGCTACTCTGTCGTTGCTTGAAGCAGAAGAGTTCTTGCCTACACATTATTTTAGACATCATTTCACATGAAAATTCAGATTTTTTTCACTTGAAAAAAATAACACGCTCTGGCCACACAGAATCCTTATTGCTTTGACTCAGCATGCATTTTACAAGATGCAATCTTCACCACTCTGTTGTCTTTCAACTTTCCAGCTTCACTCATTTCCGTCACCTGTACACCCCTCTGTAATCATTTGATTTTGCATCTCTTGAAGTGTATTGAGAGCACAGTATTTTTTCCGTTCTTCAAAGCCTCCGCAGAGGAAAGGAGCTTCAGGGGCAATCAAAGAGGTTTTTCTTAGACATAAAACATTTCTCCATTATGAAGACAAGGCATTTCTAGAACACAGTACAAATAGACTAGATGCTCCATCCATGTACTATAGATAAGACTATGTCAGAGATTTGGAATTAATTGGAAATTAGGCTAACTAGGTGGACTCGATGACTACAGCTTTATTAAACTCTGCACAAGAGTTAAGAAATAAAAGAGCATGTGTAATGTTAGGAAAGTCCATCATTCAGTGATTCATTTAATCAGTATTTATTGCACATCTACTATATGCTAGGCTAGTGTCTAGGCACCTTGGATTGGTGGCGACCTTTATTTTTAGCTGGATAATAAAGACAATAAATGCATAAAGAAGCAAATACGATGCTTTCAGATGGTGCTAAGCAGCTGTGGGAGGCAGAATAACGGCCCTCAAAGGTATCCTTGTCCTACTGCCCAGCACCTGTGAATACGTCACTTCACATGGCAAAGGGGACTTTGCAGCTGTCGTTGAGGCCAAGGACCTTAAAATGGGAGATGATCCTTCATTAACCTGGTGGCCCTGATATAATAATAGAGTCTTTAAAAGCTGAGAACCTTTCCTGGCTGTAGTCGGAGGGAGATATGACTACAAAAGAAAGATCAGAGATACAACATTGCTGGCTTTGAGGATGAAGGCAAGGGGCCGTGAACTAAGGATTGTGTGTGGCCTCTACCAGCTGGAGAAGGGAAGAAAATTGATTCTACCCTAAAGCTTTCAGAAAGAAATGCAGCCTCCTTTACACCCTGATCTTAGCCCAGCAAGGCATGTGTTGGACTTCTGACCCATAGGATTAGAACCCACTGGTGTTGTCTCAAGCTGCTAGGTGTGTGGTAATAGGCTGCCACAGCAATAAGAAACCAGTGCAACATTATGAAGAAAATAGTATAGGTCAGTGATACAGAAAGTGGTGGTGGTGGGTGGACTGGCTACCCCAGCTCAGTGATGGTGGAAAACTTTCCAAAGAGGAAACATGATGAAACCAGAGGACAGATTAGGGAAAGTTTATCACTTGAGGACTGGAAAGAACACGAGGATAATGAGACCAATGAAAGAGGGAGATCTATCCATTTAGGGTAGTGGAGCAGGGCGTACAGGACAGAATAGGAAGGACAGGTAGGAGAAACAAGCAGGTGACAGATTGTAAGTCCTAGTCAAGTGTTTAAATTTTAGCCTTGTTTTGTTTGGAGGGACGTCAGCAGAAGAATGGCATAATTTTCTTTGCTTTCTTAACCCCGTCCCCAGAGCATTTGACTTACTAGATGTTAAAAGGGTCTGAAGACCTACATTTGTGCGAGGACCCCTGATACTGAGGCAGGTGGTCTTTCGATCACATTATGACAAACACCGCTTTGATTTCTGTATCTCTTTTGGGACTAGTTCTCTGCCTTGCATACATGTGTGCTTTCCTCTCTCTCTCTTCCTTGCAGACACTTTCCCACAATAGACTGTAATCTCAAGACCACAGAACATTTTTTAGGTCCCTCCCATGTTGCTCATGCACTTTTCATGATGGAAACTCTACTGTTTTTCTTGCTCCTTTAGGAATATGCTATTTTTTTTAAAAAGGAAACTGCTCCTGATAAAGTGAATAGGCTTGCAGCTATGTTTGAGCAAGAAATAGATGTCTCTTCTGTTGAGGGTCAGAGTGTGAGGAATACAAAAGTTTGGGTTAGAGAAGGGATGTGTCCCTAAAATGACTCACACCCATGAATTGGATTTAGGAAAACAGACCATGATGATTAAAACACCATGATGTGGAGATACCACCACAATGTTAGACCTTTTCTTCCTGCGTAAACGGCCCTCACACCTGATTTGACATTCTTACTTCTTCAAAGATAAGCTCTCAGTCATGTTTATTTGCCTAAACTATCTCTCTTCACTGTTTCTAACCACTTAAGATAAGTAGGTGGTGTGGAGGAGTCTCTCATCTTAAAGAAGTAGCCAACTTGCCCTGGCCGGTTTGGCTCAGTGGTTGGAGTGACGGCATGCAGACCAAAGAGTCACGGGTTCAATTCTGGTCAAGGGCATGCACCTCGCTTGTGGTTCAGTCCCCGGCCCTGGTTGGGGTCGTGTGGGAGGCAACCAGTCAAGGTGTCTCTCACATCGATGTCTCTCTCTCTCCTTCCCTTCTCCTCTATCTGAAGATAAATGGAAAAATATCCTGGGGTGAGGATTTAAAAAAATAAAGAGGTAGCCAGCTTGACCTGTTTTAATTACTACTTTCTGGTATTATTGAAAACCAGCAATACTATTTTTTTAATCTTTCAATTTTCTTGCCTCCAAACTATGTTTATTTGAGGGGACTGATGATTGACAGACAAGCCTCCTATTTAAAGACCCCTGTTTCAGGTGTTTCAAAATCATCTTTGATCTTATGCAGAACTCAGCAGCTTTGTGTACAGTTCTTTCCTTGCTTTTCACATACCCTTTTTTTTTTCATCTCACCTTGGCTTTGGGATTGCACTTGCATTTTTTTTCCAGAGGAATTATCTTTAAGTGACAGCCTTAAAGAGAAGTGAGTGGATATTCTTATTATTGTCTTAAGGATGTGCCTTCAAGGAGGAGAATTGAGACATCTGTGTACGTAATCCAGGCTCCTGAACTCTTTCTATTTTGCACTGGTGTGGCCTGAGTGTTTGGTATCTTCTTCCGCATGTGATGGCAGCTGTGCTCAGACACGCTCCGGACCCCATCAGTGTGTCTCTTTGCAAATCCATTCAGGAATGCATGTACCTGAGTATATGAAGGGCACCAGAATAGGGCAAAACCAATACCAAGTAAGGCCCATAGCTCAGTTATTCATGGTCTGTGCTTCCAGATTTATAGTGTGTACTCTTTACTACAATGGTCTCTCAAAACTATAGATTGAATCTTGACCCTCTCAGTTCAAAGACCTTCAGTGGTTTCCCCTTGCACATGGAAGAAAATAGGGATTCTTACCTTTGGGCAAGAAACGACAGGGTAACCATGTAACCATTGCCCACACTTTGAGAGTAAAAGGAATGCTGTGAATAGTTATGCTTGGGCCACAGGCTCAAACTCATACTCCATTGAGCAAACAGGGACACATGGCCACTCTAAGTAGAAACCTGTCCTCAAATGCACTCTCAATCCCCCTGTCACTCTGTTGCAATCACACTGGCCTTTTTCAGTTCCATGAACGTGCTAGGCTTTCCCACCTCCTGACCTTTGCACATGCTGTGCACTTTATTTAAAACACGTTCACCTGGCTCCCTGCATGACTGGCTCCTCACCCGTTAAGTCTCAGTTTTAAAGGACCATCCCCTGAGCATCTACCCTTATGAGGATGCTCCCTCCGATATGCTCTGCCACAGGATATGGTTTGTGTTTCTCACTCCATTTATTACAGTCATGAACTCCGTGCATCTGCAGACTCCCCAGGCAGCCAGCTTTCCTTGCTGCTTTGTCCACGTGGCATCTGTCACTTCTGTTGTCACCTTTTAGGATTTCAGCCACCCATGAGACTGACTCTTCTTGTCCTAAGTCCAGACTCCTGGAGGTTGGTACTCCTGACTGTCCCAGGTTGGGTCAGGTGACCTGCTCTGGTACAGTTAACAGGGGCAGTGGGGGTGGGTCAATTATAGAAGCATTCATGCCGAGAGCCAAAGCCATGCCACATTTTTGGATGCAGACAATTAAGGGGGCAAAGGCATGCCCTCTAAAAGGTATCCAAACACCTCTCTGGCTGGTTTCCTTCCCTCCCTATGTCTGTGGTTTCCCAGGGTAGGATTCCGCTGCCATGTTCCCATTTCTCCTTTGCGCTTCTATTTTCTGACAGTATCTAGTCACACATTGCATTCGAGTCTTTTGAATAGACCGATTTGGAATTGTTTTCTCACTGATTTGTCCAGTTTTAGTGAATTGAGTGGTTGATTTTGGTATCATGGTGATAACCCACTCTGATTGATTTCAATACATCATTTATTTGATTAAAATACCAGTACTCTGAACCTGACCCCTGCCACTAGCTGAGGGGTTTATTCTGGCACTCACTGTTTCTCTTTGGAAATTAGAGGGTTTATTCTTTATTGGGTTGTATGTGTTTATTTTGTCTGCACTGGCAGATTAAATCAGATGCATATTATGATGGTACTGATTTGGTAATTCAATAAAACAGTTTTCTCCCCTTTTGCACAAAAAAGCTAAATTAAGTCCTGGGTGGTGTGGCTCTGTTGGTGGAAGTGTCTCTTGTACATGGAAAGGTCATGGGTTTGATTCCTGGTCAGGGCACAAACCCAGGTTGTGGGTTCAGTCTCCCATCGGGGCATGTACAGGAGGCAACAATGATGTTTTTCACATCGATCCACCCCACTCCCTTCCTCTCTAAAAAATCAATGAAAACATCACATCAGGTAAAGATTATTAAAAAAAAAAGAAAAAAAGCTAAGTAAAAATGTACCCCTTGCTCAGAGTTAAGAGGGTCAAGTTCTAGGCTGAGTTCCTATCACTAACAGATGGGGTGGTCCTGGGAAAGTCCTTTAGGCCTGTCAAATGGGCTCTCCCTCCCTCATCTTTGAAATGGAAGAATTGATTAAGATTATTTCTTTGTTGATTTTAGAGAAGAAGGGAGAGGGAGAGATAAAAACATCAGTGAGAGAGAACATTGATTGGCCGCCTCCTGCATGCCCCCCACTGGGGATCTGGCCCACAACCTGGGCATGTGCCCTGACTGGGAATTAAACTGACAACCTCTTGGTGCATGAGTCAATGCTCAATCACTGAGCCACACTGGCAGGGCTGATTAAGATTATTTCTAAGTTGCCTTCTAGCCCTACAATTCTGAAACCCTGTGACTACCTGAGAAGTGATCACATTATCTTCTACTAGCAATTAGTTTGGGAAAACTCTGGATATAATACTTCTGAGATAAACTCTTTAGGGGAAGTTGGTGGTGGTGGAGAGGTCTTTTAAATAATATTTTAAAGAACTGAACGTCACAAGAGGAGTGACCCAGGTCCTGAAGTCAGTGAGTGTTTCAGAGTCAGTTTTCTCTGCAAATTCAAGGCCTTCTTGCTGCCTTTTAGCTGGGTTTAAGACAAAGAAAAGAAGTGCCTGACAGGGCTGATGACCTGATTCTTGTTCAGAAAACTCAATTAGAGGACCTGGCCAAGATGCACGCCAAAATAAGAGTCATTACTGTTTTTACAGCAGATTAATGACAACGAACTAGAAAAGCTTTCTGGTCTATAAATGTACCAATGACACTCATATAGCATAAGGCTCACACAGAAGAAGGGACATTAAAATGGTCGTTGAATGACAAAGGTCAGAAACTGCCGATGATGTCATCTCAAGGAGCATGAGGGACAATGTGACCCACTTCCTTCCCAGCTTGGCATTTCCAGTAATGAGAAAGTAGACTCTCTGCCAGTTGCACAGTGACTATTCTATGAACCTCTCAAAGAGGTTCACAGCATCTGCTCACAGCACTAATGACATGAGCGACAGTGCCGCTGGCAGAGTCCTACCCACCGGGGACGTGACCACATGGTGCTTTCTAAAAGACTTCTGACGGCACATCAGCGATTCTCAGTCATCGAATAAACGCACCTTGGTGAAATGATAGTTGTTAGGACACCTACCGGAGGCCCGGTTCAGGTGTACTTCCAGATCTTCTGGGTGTACTTTATGTGTTGTTTCTGTTAGCTTCGGTTTTCAGTCATCTCTGCTCACGGGAGGGAGTGATTAATTTAAAACAGATTTTTCAAGTGTCATCTTGACATGAGTGTGCATTTTGATACAGAGATTCTTAATAAGAGTATGCCTAATGTTCTGTCAGTTCAGACCAAGTCTCACCACACACACACACACACACACACACACACACACACACAAAGAAAAACTGTGAAAATTAGGATGTTTACTGTTTTCTCTGAGAGTCTCCCAACTCAAAACTATTTCATCTTTTAAATTCATTGCTGAGAATAAACACAATCACATCACAGATAATCACATCAAAGTGCTGGTTTCTGCTCCCATTCCATTCAAAACGCATTTATTGAACACTTGCTATATATGTAGAGACATAACACCTTGTTCTCAAATTTCTGACAGTCTAGTGGAGGACACAAGCAGCCAGAGAAGCAACTATAATGCTTTGTAACAATGGTAACACAGAACTTCAGAGCAGAGATGAGGATGCACGGTAGGAAAGTCCAGGGCAGTTACAGAGAAGATGGAACCTTTGAGTTGAGTTTGAAGGCTCATTAAAAATCTTTGAGAACACTTATTCGTAAAGATAAATGTTCCCTTATGTTCAATGCAGCATCACTCACAGTAGCTAAGACATGGAAATAACCTACATGCCCTTTGGCCATTGATTTGACAAAGAAGACATGGTCCATGTATACAGTGGAATACTACTCAGCCATAAAAAAGATGGAATATTGCCATTTGCGACAACATAGGTGGACCTTGAGAGTATTCATGCTAAGTGAAATAAGCAAGACAGAAAAGGACAAGAACCATATGATTTCACTCATATGTGGGCTATAAAACAAAAAGCAACAGATGAACGAAACAAATGAACAAACAAACTCATAAATACAACAGAATGGTGGTTTCCAGTGGAGATGTGGGTGGTGGAGGGGGTTACAAAGAGGATTTAAAGGGGGTCAAAGGTATAGTGGTGGAAGGGGATTAGACTTTGGATGGTGAGCACACGATGGAGTGTATAGATGTTGTATTATAATGTACATCTGAAACTTATATAATGTTATTAACCAGTGTTAACCCAATACATTTAATTTAAAAAATCTCTAGGAAAACAAGAGGAGGAAAAGAAAGTTTCTAGGATGAGGGAACACCATAAAAATAGCCACAGAGGTGTGCAAGTCAGAGACCTGCTAAAGAACAGAGAATAATTGCATGTGAATTAAAACGAGTGTAGTGTGAGTGGAGGAATAATGTTGAAAACCCCTAAGCAGATGAGTAAACCTCATGCAAGACATGAATACCTGTCCTCAAGGAACGTACAGACTAGTGCATAGACATATAAGGGAGAGGTAATAACTCAAGGAAACAGATGATAATAGGTAGTGAGTATATATGAGACATGCAAACATTAAATGCTACAGATATTCTGAAAACTTAGAGGTTCAGGACCCCAGAGATTCAAGGCTCCCTGGAGGGCATCTGTGGAGGCAGAGTGAGAGAGAAAGCTGAAACTAAGCTGCAAGACAGGATAAAAAAGAGGTTTTCCTCCATTTCACAGGCTTTCCAGTTGTGATCATCTTATTTACACAAGACTGTGTCTATTAATTTACACAGCATTATTGTGTCTCCAACACATATGCAGGCCTAGTTTTTAAAATAATGTATGACCATTACAACAATAAGGAATGCAGAAGAACATGAAGAAAAAACTGTTATTAATATTTTTGTGTATATAATTCCAGATTTCTTACATAAATATGTTTTTATATATAAAAATTTTAAACAAATATAAAATTATCTATAGATTTATTTGTAAATAAAATTTTGTACTCTGTTTTCTGGTTTAATACTATGGATATAAATGTCAATTAAGATTTACATCATTATTTATAGTGGCTGTACCATAGTTCATCTTTATTCTATGAACAAAGGGCTCTCTAGTCTGTTTCTTTAATCTGTGTGTCTGTCTCTTAGCAAATACCATATGAGTTTGATTATCGTAGTTTAGTATATGCTTTAAAGTCAGGAAGTGTGATACCACCAGCTGTGTTCTTTCTCCACATTGTTTGGGCTATTCAAGGCCCTTTGTGGTTTCATATGAATTTAAGGATTTTTTTTTCTATTTCTGTAAAATTGCCATTGGGATTTTGATAGGGATTATGTTGAATCTGTAGATAACGTTTGGTATATGAACATTTTAACAATAATACTTCTTCATTTCATGAATGTGGAAAATCTTTTCATTTATTTGTGTCTCCCTTAATATTTTTAAATCAATGTTTTATAGTTTTCATTGTACAAGTGTTTTACCTCCTTGATTAACTTTATTCCTAGGTATTTTATTATTTTTTAAGTACCTGTAAATGGGACTGTTTTCTTAAATTACTCTTTGGATTTTTCATTTTTGTTAGTGTATAGAAACACAACTAATTTTTATATGTTGATTTTGTATCCTGCAAAGTTGCTGAATGTGTTTATTAGTTCTAACAGTTTGGGCATTTTTGACTTGTTCCTGACCTTAACAAAAAAAACTTTAAATATTTTACTCTTGAGGATGATATTATCTCTGGGTTTATTATGTTGAGGTACATTCCTTCTATAAGAGTTTGTTGAGCATTTTTATCATGAAAGGATTTTAAATTTTGTTAAAGGCTTTTTCTGTATCTATTAAGATGATCATGTGATTTTTGTCTTTTTTTCTGTTAATGTAGTGTTATCACATTTATTGATTTGCATATGTTGAACCATCCTTGCATGCCAGCAATACGTACCACTTGGTCATGGTGTGTTATTGTTTTTAATGTGTTGTCAAATTCAGGTTGCTAGTATTTTGCTAAAGATTTTTAAGTCTATGGTCATCAGAAATATTGGCCTGTAATTTTCTTTTCTTGTAGTATCTTTGTTTAGCTTTGGTACCAGGGTAATACTAGCCTCATAAAATGGGTTTAGAAATGTTCCTTTCTAAATTTTATGGAAGATTTTGACAAGGATTGGCATTAATTTTGCTTTAAATATTTGATAGTAATATTCATTAGTGAATTCATCTGATCCTGGGTTTTTCTGTGCTGGGATGTTTTTGATTACTGATTTGTCTCCTTATTTGTTATTGGTCTGTTCCTGTTTTCCATTTCCTAATTATTCAGTCTTGATAGGTTGTGGTACTGTAGCTTCCCTGGAGCTGCCATCCAGCTCTCATTTGTTTTCAGTGGCTCCCATGATTCTTGATTATGCCAGACCTCATCAGTGTTTCAGTAGGCAAGACAGAAACCAGTCTGTTAGGCAGCTCCCTGAATTCCAGAACACTGAATACACGATCCACTACCCCACCCCGCCCCAGGGATAGGGCACTGAACTGTATCGTCCTCTGCCTGCTGTACCACAGGTCTTCAGGAGCAGCAGCAAGCTCCCTGCCCTCTTTTCTTCTTAGTGGCCCCCAGGCAGCTAGAGGATGCCTGTCCAGTCTGTACTACAAAGCAGGTGGGACAGAAGCCAGTCCTTTGGAGACTCCTCTAAAAAGCTGAAACATTGAGTGTCTGCTCCAACTCTGTCCCTCCCCAAGGAGAAGCTGGGAATTGGACATTTTCTCAACTGATTTCATGTTAGATAGGAGTAAGAACTATGGAGAATGAGGGTGTGGGAGTCCAAAACTTTGTCTTTGTTCTCTGCAACCTATAATCTGGTACCTTTTCCTGCCAGTGCTTGGATTCAGGCAAGACACCAACTAGTCCTTTGGGAAGCTTCCTGAAAAGCGAGAGACAAGCAAGAGCATTGCATATGTGTTTCAGTCTTCTCTATTCCTCCCCAGCAAGAACCCAGGAGTTGGGAGTTTGCTCCTTATTTGCTGTGCTGAGCTGGCACGAGAGTCTATGGTGATTGTGTACCACGAAATTTTCCTACTGGCCTCGATGTGGCTGATTTCACCCTCACCTGGGGTTCAAGAGCCTCTTGACTATTTTCTGAGTTTCTCACAAAGGGAATTGGTCCCTCTATTGTTGTCAAATGGATGTCTCTCTAGGGGGAAGGAGGGTTGGAGTTTCCTGTTCCATCATCTTGCTGTTGTCAACCTGAGAGTCGTATCTTAAATCCCTGGTGTTGTTGGTTCTTAAGGGGTGGGACTATGTGAGATTTATTTTTTTGTCTTATGGTTGCTACATAATGAGTTTTCATCAAATGTTTAATGGAGAGATATACATGTGAATCAAGCTAGAAATAAAATGGGCAGATACACCCCCTTGGCGTCCTTTTCTTACTTCCATCACATGGGGCTTTGTTTGAACAAGTACTAAAGAGTAAAATTTGGCATTGTTTTGCTATTTTCAACTGTGAATGAAAAAAATAAATGTGTTGAACTTTCCAGGGTGATTTAGCAGGAACAACTCAATCAAAACTTTTTTTTAAAAAAAACTCCGGTCATTAATTTCTCTACAGACCTAGAATCATGAGGTTCTAGCCAACTCCTCCCACATTTAATTTTATAAATGAGGAAACCAAGGCCTGGAGACTTGAAGGGTTATTCAGAAATCTCACTGCTAATTAGAGGGGGCCTGTTACTACAATTAAGACCACCTTCAGTCTGGCTCTTTCCAATGTACCCAAACCATGTCTCAAATCTGGAACAATTAAGATATGTGAAAAATATCTCAAATTGGTTGCATACAAAATGCACTTTGTAGGTGAATTAGTATTCAAAGATCATTATTTCAAATCTCCAACTGTTACAGAGCAAGGTTGCCTAAAACTCCTGCATTAACAGATGTCTGTTGAACACTGACAACTAATAATTGAAATAGTAACAGGAGTGCTGCAATTAGTCTACAAGAACAGGAGAAAAACCACACACACTTTCGTAGGTTCCCATTTTCTTTTACAGACATTAAAGATCAATGCGTCTGCGTAGCACCTTGAATGAACATTCTGAATGAGTACATTGAGGAAGAAAGCTTCAAAATAGATTATGTGCTGGGGTTATTAGTTTAAGCTATTTAAAAATCATTACCTAGCAGTACATTTAGGTTAGTCATTTGGAGAAAATATATTTGTGGGTGTGAAGAAATAAAACAACGTTGAATCTGAGCAGGCTGTTTGTTTACATGGTAAGATTGGATGGCAGGTCTGGTGCTAGGAGGAAGAAAATGACAAGCATTTTGAGTGTTTCCCTCTAGCTCCTTCACTATTCAGCACAATTTCTGGCAAGGTATTTTATCTCTGATTTTGATGAAGAATAGATATTTACTGACCTACTCAAAAGCCTTAGTTTGTCTATGTATTCATTCATTCATTTATTTCACAAATATTTATTGAAACTCTATTATTTTCCACTTACATATTAGAAATGTAAATGCATAATCAGATGTGTATAACCATTTCATTTGAAAACAAATAAAAATAGCATCAAGTATTCCCCATGTGCCAAGAGTTTGGTTACAAAATCTTCCTGAAGCCTTAAAAGGAACCTTATAAAGAATGTTCTATTAGTATTCCTTTTGCTGATAAGAGAACTAATGTGCAGTGAAATTATGTAATTTGTACAAGGTCAAAAATTAGCATTTTGAAGAGTAAGAATGAAATCCAAATGTTTGAATCCAGAGTGTGCCCTCTTATCTATTATAAGCTATAGCCTCTCATAGAGCTGGGAAGTAGACTGATGCTGAAAACAGGAGCAGAGGAGATGTCATGAACTGTTTTTGGAATCCAACAAAAGACGTTGTCTCTTAACCCAGAATAAAAAATAAAAATATAATAATGCACACATACATGTATTTGAAATATATTTCAGTGTTTTTATAACCTTTGGATCTTTGAATTCAGGGACCTTGCATGGGATGAGAGGAGAGGAAGTTCTTAAGTTCAAGGTTAAGGCCACCTGAAGGAGACGCCATCTATAAGTTTATCATTTCAGCTTCTGTGTTCTTATACATAGGAAACGGAGGTACCACAAGCTCTAACATCTCTTCCAAGGTCACCCAGGAAGACGAACTAGTGCCCTCCTCTCTTCACCACACTGCCACCCTTCCTGCATCTAACAATATGGGACACTCTAGTCCTACTAGGTTAGAGCTAGTTTAAATAGTTTCAGGTAAATGAACCATTAGAAAGAAATCATAAATGAATTATTTTGTAAGGAGAATGAAAAAACGTTGGAAAAGAATAATGTTCAGTTTTCTTTAAGAACTAAGGAGATAGAATAGGTTTAAGGATGCTGAGGTTGTTAGGCTCTTTGAAAGAGGGAGCTAGATATTAAAATTACTTTGATATTCATTATTTCTAGTACTTCTTTTTAGATATCGTGAAAATTCCAACAAAATTTGAAACCAATATCAATATAAATATTCATAATAATCCTAATTACTCTCATTTGATTACAGATAACATAGGACTCAATGGATTCCCACTTTCCTCACTTCAGTCTTGGAGAGGAATGTGATTCCTATCCCTTGAATGTGTGCAACCCTGAAAAAAGAAAAATCAACAGATCTGTTGTTCAAATAAGAACTTAAAGACAATCTCATCTCGTTTTCTCTAAGTCAATCTGTTTAAGTCTATTATTTATTGTGACATTTAGAAACTTTCAAGGACCTTGAAAGGAAATCTGTACATTTTGACATTAACACACAGAAAAAGTCAATATGATGAATGCAGGATTTGGGTGCATTTTAGGCTGAAAAATACATGGAAAATATGGGCTTGTGAGTTTTATTAATCTTTTTATCCTTGGAGCCCAAATGCTGACACTTCTCCATTAGGCACTTGAGAAGTTGTAGTGATGGACAATCTATCAGCACGCCTGAGGCCACGGGCCCTCCTAGCAGCCTAGTGGTCTAGTGATCAATGTGATGTAACCTACAGAAAGCTCCCGCTGATGTTACCATCACATTGAAACTTGTGAAGAATGCAGACCTCATTCGTCTGATTTGCTGTGACATTATTTGTCCTGAGGTTTGTTTTTCTAGTAGGATGCTTTTTTTTTTTCTTCAGTGCTCAATAACATATCTTGTAAGTTTACACGACATAATGTAACAACATAATTAGGTATCGGTGTTTGGAATCATTAGAAAACCCAAGCTTTTTTTGAAAGGAATATATTTTCATCCTGTAAGACATGTCAAATTGTGAATGTGGGCACATTGTTTAGATCTGCCCGAGTCTCTTTCTGTTTCTGTTTTTCTATCCAAATGTAAGAATAGCATTTATTCTCCTAAAGTTATAACGAACATTAAATATGTGAAAGCCTATACAATAGTGCAATGCTTGGCGCCTAGTTGGTGTTCAGTAAATGGTTTCGGTCTTCTTATTGTTACTATTTCCAAATTTTCAACAACCATTTAAATGCCATCAGGAAGATCCTGTCAGATGAGAGAGGTCAAAACAGCGTGTGAGATAGAAGAGTTCTTGACTCCAAATGAAAAAGGTTTGGGGTTCTTGCCTCAGCATTATCATTGGTTGGTGGGCCACAGGCCCCAAGCTATAACTTGAAGGATATAGGCTGGATCTATTTATTTAAAAACATCTGTGGAGCCCTACCCTGCAGGAGGCAACAAGCCAACCACTGTAGATGCAACTAGCAAGACAAGACAAAGTCTCTGCTCCCAAGGAGTTTCCATACTAGTGGGAAATATGGCGGAAAAATGTAAAAAAAAAAAAAAAGTAAGATATTTTCATAATAGAGGGAATAACTACTGTAAATATAAATAGAATGCAGAAATGGATGGAAAGTAAGTAAGGGCAGGAGGATCTACATTGGTGGTCAGGAAATGCCTTCGAGAGGGTGACATTCAAGCTGATGTCTTTTTATTTTAAATGTGTTTTTATTTGTTTATTTTTTTAGAGAGGAAGGGAGAGAGAGATAAACACATTGATATGAGAGAGATACACTGATCGGTTGCCTCCTGCAAGCCCCCTACTGGGGATCAAGCCCACAACCCAGGCATGTGCCCTGACTTGAATCTAACTGGGACCTCTCAGTCCATGGGATGATGCTCAACCCACTGAGCCACACCGGCCAGGCTCAAGCCAATGTCTTAATGAAGAAAATGGTCTAGCCATGGAAAGATCTGAGGAAAGAGCATGCCGGGCAGGAGGAACAGCTAGCGCAGGGGCCCCCACTCAGCAATGACCTTGCCCCACTCAAGAAGCACAAAGAAGGCCAGAATGGCTGGAATACAGTGAGGGCAGGAGATAAGCCAGAAGATGAAGTTGGAATCATTACAAGGATCTTTCCATGATTCTGAAACTCTCTTCCTGATTTAATTTTTGAAGTTTTCTAGTACTGGGCAGTAATTCTGATTTTTTCCATAGCTTAGAAGGGAATGGGATGGCATATTCACTTATTGATAAGAATCCTGAGCTCACTGACAGAATATTTTTAATTCCTTTATGTGCTATGAAGAACAAAGATGGAAAACATGCACCATTTTTGAAACTTATTTATTTTTGTTGTATTGTACTACATTACAATTATTAAATGGCTCACATATTTTCATTATCATAAAGAGCAGGAAGGGGAGTGTATTTTAGATTTTTTAGAGGGATAAAACCAGAGTAATTTGACATTTCCTACACCGTGAAAATATATCCCCTTCAAACAAATTAAAACGAAAAACAGCTCACGAATGTAATTCTCGTTTCTGCTATTTGGGATGTGCTTCCTTTGCACTAGGAGATCAATCGAGTGATGCCTATAGATACAGCAACAACTTGTTAATGAGATATTGATTTCTCAAATTAAAACCTTACTAGTATCATATTTTCAATGGAAATTAATGCTTCATTAAACTAATGAATAGCATAACAATAACTAGAACTTTTAGAGATTGTAATTCATCATAATCACATAGTATTCCTATATCAATCCATAGGTGTAATGTGATCTTTTAGAAATCAGGGGATTTTTTACATACGATTAAAGTAAACCAAGATGCCCTTTTATTTTATGGGGCGCCGATTCTGCAATATAATTAGATGTACAGTGTAATACGAAGGTGCTGGACTGCATCTGGGGCATGACTTTTGACCTTCCTTCCCTTGCTTTCTCCCTGCCACTTACTGCCTGCTACATGGTCCATAACAAATCACTTGGTCTCTCTGGATCCGTTATTCGTTTAAGAAATAGGAGAGTTCCACTAAATAACCTCCAAGAACTCTTATATTTCTAAAAGCGGTATTTTGGGAAGATGGCATTCCTTAGGAAGAAGGTGACCTCAGACATTCCCACTGTTTCTTTTCACAGCTATATGCTTATAACCCCAAACCTGCATCTCTCATTCTTTCCTGACCTTCCGCCTCTGTATGTAACGATTAACTGGACATGACAACTGAGTTGTTGCTGGTGCCAAAAGTGCGTCTTGACCAAAACTAGACTCTTCATCTTTCCCATCAAATCTACTCCTTTTCAGCTTCTCACTTTTGAGTAAATGATACCAACAGCCACGCAGTCATTCAAGTCAAAATATCTGGTCATCATACCCTACAGCTAACTAGTCACTCAGTCTTACGGACTGTGACTCCCAGGTGTCGCTCTAAGTGAGCTATAGTTCTCCATCTCACTGCTCCAGCATGAGACTGTGACATTATTTTCTCTATCAGGCCTAAGGGCCACCTAACTGCTCCTGCTGCCTTCCATCATTGCTCTGCTACCATCCTTTCTCGTCTCCATCTCCCAAGCAAGCTCTTTGAAAGGCAAAACCACTGATGTTACTTCTTAGCTTAAGTTCCTTCTCTAGCTTCTTACTATGCAAAAGCCCCAAATATCATGTGTCCTTCGAGATCCCCACAAGTTGGTCCCTGCCTACTAATTAAGTTTTATGTTTTCCATGTTCCTCTTCTTCTTTTTTTTTCAATCCTCACCTGAGGATATTTTCTCAAATATCTTCACATAGAGTGGGAGGAGGAGGGGGGGGGGAGGGAGAGAGAGAGAGAGAGAGAGAGAGAGAGAGAGAGACATCGATGTGAGAGAGACACATCGATTGATTGCCTCCTGCATGACCTTGACCAGGGCTGGGGACAAACCACAACTGAGGTACGTGCCCTTGACCGGGATCGAACCCATGGCTCTTTGGTCCATGGGACGACACTCTAACCGCTGAGCCAAACCGGCCAGGGCTGCCATGTTCTTCTTTACTACTGTGACCATCCACCCTCTTATCTGGGACTGTGCATATCATGGCTATTCCTCTGGGAGAGTTGTTCCTCTCAACAAGGTCCTCATTTTGCCTTACTACAGCTCAACTTTGAACTCAGATAAATCCTAGCAGGCATGAGTGGTGTCTCATTGTGGTTTTGACTTAGACACATATGTGATAGAATGAAGAGGTACAATATTATATTAGGAGTTTTGGAAGGAAACAATGAAAATAATAAAAAAAAAATCAAGATTAAGGTGAGGATGTTGGTTAGTAGAAGGGAATGTAGCAAATATAGAGAGAGGAGTGAAACAATCCAGAGTGCGAGACCCTGCCCTGGCTTCCTTTGCTTCCTGTCTGCTTTGTGCTCTTAGTGATGTTTTATCAGACAGTGGTTCCTGTGTGACAGTCTTTGTAGGGGGTCTTATTCCTTACAATACACCTCTTTTCATGGAGCATCTGACTAAGCCTCTGTTCTTTGCAATGAATCAGGCCTCAGAAAAATGGAAGATTTGGTTTGTTCAGATGGTTCTGGATGATAGAAAGAGAAACAGAACTCAGATTCATGCAAGTGCTAATTAATACCTTGCTTTGGAAGTTAGTGCTTTTTAGCTGACATGTTATCTTCTTTTTAATATCTGTAGAGGACATTTAAGGATAGCTTTGCTATTTCAATACCATACCACCAGAAGGACTAGCTTCAGAAATAAGATTGGCTTTTGTGAGTTAGCAGCCCTTCCGGCTGAGTGGGACTAATCCATCTTCCTCCAGCGTGGCACCATGGTTGCCATCGCTCAGAAAGCGCTGGCTGCACCACCCCCTGCTCTGGCTGTGCCCCCCCCCCGCCCCCCTGCCCCCGCTCTGGCTGCGTACCGCCCCCCACCCCCCCCCCCCCGCTCTGGCTGCACCCCCCCTCTGGCTGCACCCCCCCCACTCTGGCTGTGCCACCCCCCCTCTGGCTGCGTCCCCCCCCTCTGGCTGCACTCCCCCCTGGCTGCGCCACCCCCCTGCTCTGGCTGCCCTCCCCACCCCCGCTCTGGCTACGCACCCCCCCACTCTGGCTGCGCACCCCCTCTGCCCCTCTGGCTGCGCCCCCCGCCCCCCACCCCCTGCTCTGGCTTCTTCCACTTTGAGCTCTGAGTGTTTCCCACTGAGTTCTAGGTCGTGGCATTAGAAGAACTGTTTTTCTGCTGACCGCAGTCCATTCTTCCTGCAGTAACAAGTTCCTAATGCCCAAACTAATGTTTTCCATTAAGTTCCTTAGCAAAACAGACCAGAATGTGTTTATTTATTTATTTATTTTAGGAATCCCCAACGCTTTGCAGATGAAGGTTATTTATTTATTCACTTTGGTCCGTTCTCTGAGTTGGGGCATCAGTGATCTCTCAGTATCAGGTAGAAAAAACTAGGCAGGAGAGAAAGTGAGTCACTCAAAAGAACAAAAAGAATTTTTTTAAAGAAGAAAGAAAATAAAGGAAAAGAAAAAAATAAATAAAGTGACTCACTCAGCAAACAGTAGAACCAGAATCAGAAATTTACTTTGAATCCAGTAGCCTTCAACTACCTCCCCAAATCCATACTTCCCCTGTATGCTGGTTGGAGGCTGGGGCTGTAGGTCAGGTGGGGGCCACGCCACCCACGCGCTGTCTCTTACTGGCTCCGCTGACTCGGAGAAATGGCGTAGCCCCCTCAACCGCTCCTTATTTATGCAATGGAGATCGTGAACACAACTGTCTCATAGAGTTGTTGTGAGGATTAAGTGAGATAATGTATGTAAATCTTTTGGCATGGTGCCTAATACATCGTAAGTGTTGAAAAGCATTTCCTATTTGATAGCAGTGCAGATGACAAATAGCTTATTGAAGTTAAGTCCGTTCAAATCAATTAGTAATGTTCAAGGAAGTGCTTATTCTCAGTGCTTGGCTATATGTCCCAGGAAAATGCAAAAGGCATGGAACACAGCCCTCAGTTTCATGATGCTGATAAAGCCATGAGATGGGAGTTTTCCTGTGAAGAGTTATGCATGGAACAAATACTTTTTTTAAATACAAATACTGATTGAGTGTCTACTAGGCCTCTGTAGACACTCCTGTGAAACAAAGACTCCTACTCTAGTAGAAGTTACATTGTAGCTTGGGGAGACTGGGAACAATCAATAGTCTTAACCAGAGAACTTGTGTGCATATATGCATAACCCCTGGACCCAGACGACAGTGCAGTGAAGGCAAGGTGGGGGGTGGGCACAGGGAGGAGGGAGGCGCTGAGCGGAAAAGGGGGGGACATCTGTAATACTTTCAACAATAAAGATAAAAATTTAAAAAGAAGTTATTTGTAGAGTCTGAGGGAATTTGATTTTTAAAGGAGGAGAAGGGGGGTGGGGGGGAGGGAAGAGATAAACCACGGAACTTATATGCATGTACACATAACCAATGGACATGGACAACAAAGCTGGGGATGGGATGGGGGGGATGGGGAGGAGGGTGTAAATGGGGAAAAAAGGAGAAACATCTGTAAGAAAAATAAATTAATAAAAAGGAGGAGAATGGATGAATGCAATTTGAAATAGGGAAGTCAGGCAGACCTCCACGAAGATGGCGTTTGACAAAGACTTGAAGTAGTTAGCCAGGCGGTTATAGAATCAGAGGTTCTTTGTGTGGTAGGACACCTGATCCACTTACTGCGGACTCTGAAATAAGTAAGGACTCAAAATAAGGCATTTCAGGTGGGAGAGAATAACAGGGTAGAGTCCTTGGTTCATTTACACATTCATTAAGCAACTATTTATTGAGTGATACTTAAGTATCAGCTAATAGAGAAGGCAATAGGAGAGGGAAGAATCTAGAACAAAAATTGATAACGTGACTCATGGTCTAGCATGCCTTCTTCCCCTTCCCACATCTATAACAAAAATGAATAGATTATATCAAGCATACGAACAGCCTCGGAATCCCTCTCAATATCACACTCTAGGAAAGGTACATCCACATATCCTATTGACTTGTGAGATGAAGTCTACTTTCACACTCTGTGTTTGCTGCTGCTAAACTTCATTCACATTGAGGCTAGATCTGCCATCAAGACTCTACTGACACTATGGTCCACTTCTAGATATTTTTATCCTTCTTTCCTTAATATGTTTTCATGTTGTATCTCAAGCACCCTCTCCCATCAGCCACTCACCACAGCAATTTTGGACTATGAGATATTTTTGTTCACTGCAAATTAGAGCCTTCGCATAAATATAGCGAGTAACTGCCTCCACGATGTAATGAGGAATACCCATGTCCAATGATCCGTACCATGGATGTCTTCTGATAACCAACACTTCCACAGTTACGATTCTGGTTATTGGTGTTGGCACATTTTAGCCTGGTTCAGTAGATGAATGGTTTGATGGTCTCTCCATCAGTACGCCTCACGTTGTCATATTGTGCTTCCTCTCTTTATACTCCAAACCTAGAAGTTTCTTCTTGTTCCTAAAGCACTGATGCTTAGAATACTGGTACCGTATGAGCTGGGTTTTTTTCTTGTCAACAATGACGTCGTTCATCCCCATTCTATCAAGTTAAAAGGCAAGCAGCTCAGCTCCTGCACTACCTAAGTGGTATGTTAAATTACAAGTGTTCCCACACTCTGCAAATGATTGTTGAGGACAGAAAATGCAGTCCTGCATTATTGATTCAGGAGCTTGGGCTTTTTTAAGTACAATATTAAAAAAAAAATCAAAAGTGAATCAAAGCCAATTACTTTGGAAAGAAAAAGAAAAAAGGAGAGTGAGTTGCCTTATCATTACAGAACGTTTTGAACGAATTGAAAGGCTTTTTCCAGGCTGAGATAAGGTATTCAATTTATGAGAAAAAAAATGTTTATCATCAAAAAGCAAATTTAATTTAATGCATATCACATTTGTGGGGGGGCACTGAGCATCTTATTGAAAGTACTGCCCCACTTCCTGCAGGTTGGACAACGGTGCTCGGACCCTGAAAGCAGGTGCGTGTGGCCTACATTTCCACGGCCCCAGATGGCCTCTGTATGTGGCAGCACACTCCGGAATCACACGTGGTGGGGGATGGGGTGTGGTAGGAGCAGTGCATTGAAAGCATTTTGGAAAAGCCTGCACAGTCCCCCATGAATCGAGCTCATGGAGTGAGGCCACCGGAGACGTAAGCGTATCCTTGTGGTGGTTGTGCTGTCCCTGGGTTCAGTGTCTGCAGAACTAGGAACATGAATTCAACTGAAGTACTGCAGCCACAGATACGCATGCAGGTTGAAAGAAAGAGAAGGAGGAAGAGGGAAGGATTCTACAGGCAGAACACTAAACAGAGGAATAATGGTTACATTTAAGAAAAATCCGAAAAACAGAACGAAGGTATGATGGCAACGCAGAATGATGAGTTTTAAGAAGACTAGCTTAGATGGATCTCAGAATGTGGGTGTGTATACGTGAGTGAGTATGTGCTTTGTCAGATAGCCTCCACCCTACCACCGGTACCGAGGAGGATGCTTGGTTTCCGTCCACAGCTCTGGAGGAAAGCCCTCCTGTTCACCGGAGGCCCCTGTGCCGGGAATTAGTGGACTCGACTGGCCCTGCTCCTGCCATCATCAGCTTCACTGTCTCGGGCCACGGTCTTCTTCACTCTGAGCCTTCGATGTATCCTTAGTAAACTGAGAGCCTGTGGTTTTCACTATCCTTGCAGCTCTAATAATTCAAAAACACATGCACACATATACATATTTATATACTCAGACGCTTAGGGAGAACTTAGTATCCCGGCAAAAGGACTTTCTATCATTTTCTTGTGTAACTCTTACAACAAACCTTTGGGTGCGGTGCTGATATTGTTCCCATTCTGTGGTTAAGAATCAAGCTTGGGCAGACTCTGTCGCCTTGCTCCGGGTTAACCTGTCACCAGAGAGTGTGGAGGAATCTCAAGCCCAATCTCCCACCATGGGGGCAGTGCTTTCCACCACCCCAGGTTTCTGCCCCTAAAGTATTTGATGCTGCTATGAAGATGACTATTTTTATATTGTCCAAGCCTCTGAACCCCTTTCTGCAGTACGCCGAGGGCTGTGGTTTGGTGCAGACGGGGCCTGTGTGGCTGTGGTGAGATAACATACACATTCAGTCCCACTGGCTTGAATCTCCTAATTAGCGGGAAGATTCAGGAAGCAATGCTCCTGCCATTCTGTGGTGGGGAGATCTGTAATGATGAGCAGAGACTGATTTTCAATCATGAAGCCACATCACACGCAATTGACTCCATCTAAATATACTCCCGTGTCTCCAAACAAGGGTATTAAAAGGAAATCTCTTTACATATACAAACCCAGCTTGATTTTATTTTTTTGGCAATTATATTGGCAACACAAGAAGATTGCGGATAAGGACTTAGAGACAGAGCCATGTGTTTAGAAACAGGCTCTTCCGACACTGCTAATGCATTTTTCATCCTCAAAAACTTTTATGTCGTCTGGCTGGTGTGGCTCAGTGGTTGAGCGTTGACCCATGCACCATCTCTCATCGATGTTTCTATCTCTCTCTCCCTCTCACTTCCTCTCTCTCTCTAAGATCAACAGAGGGAAAAATATCTATAAAAGCAAAACAAAACTTTTATGTCACATCCTGTCACCAACGCCATCACCACCACCATCCTCGTCCTCACGGTTGGCTCTTTCCACATCCTGTTTCACATGGCGGTTCTGATGTAGAACTGCGATTCTGGCTGAGATTCAACAAGGGGCTATTCAGTACCAATTAAGTGCATCTTAACACGAAGGCTTGAAAGATAAGAAAAAGTGATGTGTCAAAGAGATGTGGTATTGGTCATAAATATTTTTGTGGAGGTACAAACTCAATTCTTACTGTTTTAGGCAAAAAAGGTAATAACTGTCTCACGCACTTGGGGGGCCTGGGAGTGCAGTGCCTTCTAGGCCCTGCTGAATCCAGGAGCCCAGAAACCGTGGTCTTGGTTCTATCTCGTTTCTGTCACTCAGCTCTGCTTCCTTCTGTGGGCATTGGCCTCACTGAGCTTCATTCTCTGGTCATATCTTTCTATGTTGTAGGAAAGGGGCCACCAGAAGCCTGTACCATGATAGCCCAGGTTTCAAGGGAGACTTTCCACCAGGGCTTTTGCATACGTCAGCTCACCCTGGGCTCCTCTCTCTGCCTGTAGCACGAGCCTGATAACTACCACTGTCCTGTGTCCCTCTGTGTGGCTGGAAGTCGAGCCCACATCCGGACGCTCAGCACTAGTGAGAGTTTGGCACAGGGCAATTTTGTTCTCCAAATAAAAGTTAATTGGCCAGACAAACAGCATATGTACACGGCAAATATAGTTATTTATGAATAATTTACCCTTCCCCTCAAAGTGTCTGGAGCAACTGGGAATAGTGGTGAGGACCCATAAACTGAGGTTAAAAAAAAAAAAAATCACCGTAAACCAAAGCACAAAGGTAGGAAAGATTAAGTGTATTTGCAGAAACCAGGGCAATCACAATGGAACTGGAAAGATCAAGCAAAGATATTGACAGTTTCACCTGCCGAGTCCACTAGATATAGACTGTTAACTATATAGGGAGAGATACTATTAAATTGATTTGAACTAAACAATAGGAAAAAGTTATGTTTCTTTCCTTGGAGTCAACTGACTCACCAGTCTCTTTAACTTTTCCTTTTCCCCTCTGTCTCAGTTACTTTTTTCAAACATATGTGAATACTTGCACGGACATACCTATGATAGAGACAGGTTTGGAACGTGTGCAAATCAGAACCCCAACAGGTGTGCATTAGTATCCCCGTTACGATTGCGGTATCACGACGACACTGCTGTTGTAAGAGTCGACAGCCAGTGACTGCAGAATGCGTTTCCTTCTAGGGGAGGACGGCAGCTGTGGCTGGAGGTGAGGAAGCTGGGCGCTTGTGAGACGGGGAAACCAAGTGAAAGGAAGTAGTTCTGGCTTCAGTCAGTCTCATTGAGGAACCAGCTTTGAAAGCCCTATCACTTAAACAAGCCACCGTTGTTAATGCTGTTCTGTCCTTTGCAGAAATGCAGTTGCTCCTAACTTGAAACAATTACTTCCTTTATGGCTAATTAAGGAGATGAATGACATTTCTGAGGACCACATGGTTAACAAGTTCGGTTGACAGCCGAGGCAGGGATGCTGGATGTGATAACTCAGAATGTGCACTTCCAGAAATCACTCCTCTCTTTATTCTGGGAAGACACTGATTGGGTGAGAGAAGAAAACGACTTCATTCCCATTTTTATTTTATTTCGTTTGAGCAAATACTCTTTTCCTACAAGGAAAATGAAGGTAGATTTGTAGAGGGTATTTTATTGTTACATCACTGGTGTCTGTTAATTTTTCCTGCCATCCTGCCAAAGGGTATTTTGTTTTGTCTCTTAAGAAATTTACTCTTAGCAGGATAGTTGGTGTGAGATGGGCCCCACTCTAAGCTTCAGGGATGGATCTTGATTGGCGTAAGGCCATCCAAGTGGGCCACTGTGATTGGATCAGGGATGGACACATGACCTAAACCATGAGTATGAGCTAGTAAGAAACCAAGGCTCCCGATTAAATGAAACCCTGCTTCTTTAGAAGGAAATAGAACACCCTTCTACCTGCTCCTCACACCCAGTGTGAAACAGGCATCTTGTCACCATTAGGTAAGATTACATTTGTGAATGAAGCAGAGGACTATGTTCAAAGTCAGGAAGAAAAAAAACCCCAAACACAAACCTGGTTCTGGTCACAGGGAACCCCGAATCATTTTCTCTTACAGAGGCCCTACTCCTGCACTAGCCAGACCCATGAGACAGTAAATTATATTTCTTTATGTAGACACTTTAAGTGGACTGGAAGGGGTAGGAAGAGTCCTGATGTAGTTAAACCACAAGATCTGGAGAAGAAAGTGAAACATTACCCATAACCCACCCGCCCACCAATATTAATCATTTTGATATTGTTGAGATGTAAGGTTGTTTTGGATATTTCCAGACGGATGAGAAAAAAAAGTTAGGTAATTATTTCTGTGCTCTTGAGATAAAGGAGCTAGAAACTGGAATGAAAAAGATCAATAAAAGTTTACACATTTTATATACACAAAATAATAACAAAGTTAAAGGATATGACGAACTGAAAAAATATATGCAACAGTGTGTCGATAAAGAATTAATGCTAACAATGTATAACTTTTACAAGTTAGTAATTAAAAGTTGAATACCTGCTAAAAATGGGAATGAAAATAATAGGCAGTTCTCATAAGAAATATACATATACATATGTGTGTGCATGTGTGTGTGTGTGTGTGTGTGTGTGTGTGCGCGTGTGTATCTCCAAATCTCCAAATAATCAGCTCTCCTGGGCTGGCTTTGGGACTTGGAGTAATGGACTTGACCTCTCTACTTTGAAATCTCATCATTGGCTAATGCAGGCGTAATGACATGGGCTTCACAGCATTTTTATAAACTCACAATGAAGAAAGATCATGTCAACTATTGTATGAAGATGAAGAATTAGATTTAGGAAATGGCCTCCAAATTTTCCCATACGGCTGTCTCACCTCTCTCATTTTGCTGGTGGAGGAAGAATAACAACAAAAGCGCCCCAGTGATTCAGAAAGTTTAATTGCAATATTTGAAGGCTAAGTTATTGATCACATCACAGCACCCCATTTGGGTCAATGGATTCGACGACCAAAATAATTGAACTGCAACTAAAACAATAAGTTGAATGTGAAAGTTCATGATACATTGCTGTAAAGTACTCATGCATAAGGCTGGGGAGGAAAATTATTACAAGGGCTAATTCTAGAAAAATAGTATTTTAAATACTTTTCAAGCACCATTTTATTTAATTTTTACAATAACCCTATAGGGTATTACAAAAAAACATTTTTTTTTTTGAAGTTGGAGATCCCAGAGATGACGTAATATGCTCAGCTAACAAAGAGCAGAGCCACAATGTCATTTCAGGCCAAGGTCACCTGCTCATGTTACTCTTTCTTCTAAGACTTACTTTATCGTCAGATAGCCAATGTAGAGTTTTTAGAAATATTAGAATAATGTGAGGATCATATTTCTTTTATTTTGTCTGTTTTCCTTATATACCTATGTCCAAACCCCAATTCAAGACTAGATGTTGAACAAATATTTGAGAAGCCAGTGAGTGCCAAGCATTGTGCTTGATGTTGGGGCATTTAAAATATGAGGCTAGCCCTGGCTGGTTTGGCTCAGCGGTTAGAGCGTTGGCCCACGGATCAAAGAGTCGTGGGTTTGATTCCAGTGAAGGGCACGTACCTCAGTTGTGGTTCAGTCCCTGGCCCTACTTGGGGTGGTACGGGAGGCAACCAGTTGATGTGTCTCTCTCACCTTAATGTCTCTCTCTCTCTCCCACTCTGTCTGAAGATAAAAGTATCCTCAGGTGAGGATTAAAAAATGATAATAAATAAATAAACAAACAGATAAATAAATAAATAAACAGATAAATAAATAAATAAATAAATAAATAAATAAATAAATAAATAAAATATAAAATATGAGGCTAGGCAGAGTTTCTTCCTGCAAGAGCACATTCTTTCTTTCTTTCTTTTTTTGTTTTTGTTTTTGTTTTAGCTCACAGCACATACTGCTTTATTGTTAGGTATGTACTGAATGCACCAATATGTACAGTGGGGAATTAACCGTCCTAACACTCAGGGCTTTGAAGGTTAGCACTCTCAGTCCAGATCCCCACCTCACAACTTGCTGCTGTACAGTGTGTGCACATTTCCACCTCATCAGATGGAGACAATGAGAACAGTTGGCAGCAGTGCTGTGTGAATTAACGGAGATGCTCTCTATAAAACACTAAGCAGAATACCCGGGATACAGTGAGCCTTCACCACATGCTCAGTTTTCAACAATTACTGTAGCTGCTTCCTGTATTGAAATCTGAAGGCGCTACATCTGGATGGAACATGCTACCCTAACTTGGCTTCTTCAAATGGAGCAATGAGTTGAACCCTTGTAGCTCTATACAAGAGAAGACCATTCGTACGTAGCTGGAGGAGACTGGGACCTTTAAAGAATGCAGGTTTCCTTTTATTTCCAAAAAAGGAAGGGTGCCATATTTAACAGAGGTCTTCCATTAGGAGTTGCAAGCGCTCAGGAACTCTTGGGCTCACGTGCCTGGGGGTGTCTTCATCTCAGGGCAGTCAGCAGCAGCACACAGCCATGGTTGGGACACTTAAAAAAAATTCCTCATGGTCCATTACATTCCCAATTATATACATGTTTATTTTCATATCGAGTTCTCTGACAACCTAGTTGGTTCCTAGAGGAGTCCCTCAAGGACAGAGCAGCATCACCTCGCATGTCTTCACCAAATGAAGATGCCATCCGTTATAATGTCATCATGACGTTGTGCGCGTTACCGTATTTCAGACACACACCGAGTTACATAATACTTAGAAAACCATCTTTCCACGATGCGTGAACTTTTTCATCCACCCCCTTCCTTGTTGCTCTTCCCAGAGACTCATGCAGAGGAGACTTAGTGTACAAGTTACATGTGGCTGTTCGGCAGTGGGAGTCCTTAGGGTGGCCTTTAGCACTGGCGGGACACAGCGAGATGCACTGTTCTGCCTGGACGGACATCAGTAGACCCTTCACTTCTAATCTGTTTCATTCTGTGCGGTTCCTAGTTATTTTTACAACTCCATAAAACCCTGTTGGTTTCTGGCAGGACTTACTGGTATTTAAAATTTATTGGTGATAGACTTTCTCTTTAAATAAATCTTTTAAGAACTTTGGCGTTTGCCCTTCCTGCTCTGTGTTGTTTTCCTCCCCGACTGAAGCTGTTTCCAGATATGTCATTGACATGCCTGGGAAACAAGCTCTGAGACCGAGTGAGGAGTATAGGCACTTTGTTGGAGAGGAAGACCTGGGAGAGGAATGGGGAGAAGGCAGGATTGGGGAGAACACAGGATCAGGGCACAAATCAGGTCTGAAAAGGCCTCTTGCAGCACAATGGGGATGCTTCAGAGCAAAGATTACCCCTAGAAGAGTCCTGTGTTGGGCATAAATGGCTTGGCCCTTGTACCAGGGCCTTGCCGAGTCACTGGCTTGGGCCACACATGGGTGCAAAGCCCAGGCAGACCCAAAGGAACTAACAGCTGGAGGCTGTCAGCTAACCCGAGTTTCAGCAGCTGGACAGCGAGTCCTGTCTTCCAATGGGATGAGTGTGCATCTTTGGGCTTATCACTTGGCTGCTGTCCTACTAGCAAGCAATATTGAATCATTTTTTCCCTTAAAATTGGGGGTGTGGAAGACCTGAGGGAATATAGCAAAATATATGACTCTGGCTGCTCTAATGTACTCTTACACAGCAAAATCCCGACTCCCTAACTGTGGGCTGTGGGAACATTTTGAATGCCTGTCACCTTGCAAGTGTTCTGGTGGCACCTTCTGGCATAGACAGTGTTAAATTTCCCTTTGAGTCTTTAACCCGAAAAGCCACATGGAGGCAGAAGTGGGTAGCTTTAATTGTTCCAAATGAACTTTTTACATAGTTCGTTGGGAATTTACTGTAGAACAATACTCCTAAGTTGTCAAAGATACTGAAACTACTATGCTTGGTCATGCATTTCAGGACACCAGTTGGCCACACAATTAGTCAGTGAAGAACGGCTACTTGAGTGGTGGTGAGTGGTAGAATTGAACGCAGGAAGAACACCACACTACTCAGGATAAATGTGCAGGTTTCTATGAGTGCTTGTAACGTATGATACTTCCCCACAATGCATCTTCTTCCCATCTCAACCCCTTGCTTTGAACCAGAAGCTGGTTTTAGGTGTCAGCATATAGTGGTTGCTTCTTCAGACCTTTGAGAGGGAATTCCTTTTGCTTGATGCCAGTACCACTACTGGGCTGGCTTTTTCTGCCGGATGCATGACAGTTCTCAGTCAAGGACTATCAGTAGATGCTCAGCAGGAAGACAGAAAGAATGCCACTCTCAAAGAAAATTCAGAGAAGCAGCAATGAAAAGGAAAGAAACAAACAAATAAAACTAAACCAGTTATGAGTTATCTTAACACAGCAAGAGTGAAACGCACGTGAGCACACACACACACACACACACACACACACACGATCACAAACTCCTCTTGTCGCTCACACAAAGCCAGTCATCAAGAACAAAGTGGAAGAGGTGTCCCAGTTCAAACCAATCAGTGACTAAAGGTCTGCAAAGAAATGCATGAAGGGGAATGAAAGATGACGATAAGAAGTCTCCATGTTCTGAAAAGACATCAGTGTGTGTGAGTGGCTACTTGAGCTGATGGGGTGATCCATACTTTTAATGTTTTGGCCGAGTCTTTGTGTTATGTATGTGAGTGCCTGAACCATGGTTATTTTGTTCTCAAAGATGGAATCCAAACTCTTTAGCAAAGCTCTGTAGAAGCAGAATGGTGAAGGGTTGTGGGGAACAGGGGAATGGGCAAAATAATCACTAGGCTATTGCAGGCTTATTATTTGAACAATCAATGCATCTAAGGAAACAAAGAACAAAACAAGAAAATGGAAAAAAATAGAAGGACACCTACTTGAAAACGATAATGTTTGAAAGATGAGAACTTCGTACCAGTGAAAAAGTTAGTAAATGCTGGTGCTGTAGAGTGTGCATCTCAGTGGGAGTGATGTCTCTCCCAGGGGGGTGAAAATTAATTCTTGCCACAGGGTTGGATCAAAACCATCTTAATTTTTTAATGTATGAAGTACAGGTGTGCATATGGATGTACAAACAAATATATAGTATATCTGTGATATTGAAATGTGACGAGGAACTAGAAAAAGCTGTCTAAAAAGTTTCCTTAGTGAAGAATAATTTTACAAAAGGTTGAAAAAGAGAACATACTGAGAATGGGTAGAGAAATTAAATCCTGTATGCAGTGTTACAAATTGTTTTCTGTACAAATGTAGACAATTTCACCTCTGGGTCAGATTATGCCTGTTCTATGAAGACTTTAATTTATCAACCTCAGCTCTTGTTTCTTTTTTCCTCCCTTAATACCTTAATGTACTGATCATCCAAAGTATCCATATTTATAATTCAAAATAATTTGAATTATTTATAACACAAATTAACTCTTGAAGATTACCCTTATCACATTAACTCATTCGACACATATAATTGAGCACATACTGTGTGCTAGGCACTCTCGTTTAAGCAGTGGTGAACAGACCAAAGTAATTAAGTAAAATAACTAACTGAACAATATGATTATAGGTAGTAATAACTGATATTAGGAAATTCCACAGTTTTAGTCGAGAATGATGGGGGGCCTTAGGCGTAGAAGAGAAGGTTGGCTAATTTAGATGTAGTAGTCAGGAATCCCTTTCTAAACAGGACATACATGAATAATTGTTATTTCATAATTAAATCTTTATCTTCTTACTTAGATTAAAACTAGGTCTGAGGGGGGAAGGAATGAGCTAGGATTCAAACTATGTGCTCTGCCATTATTTCATTCTTTGGTTCACTTATTCATTTACTCAAAAAGCATGTGTTGAAATCAAATTTTGTATTAACATTTATGCTAGGAAGTAGGCATCTATTCATTAATTCATTGAGACAACACATATTTGGTGTTTGTACAATCAGTGAATCAAAGAAAGGTCATGATTGATGGTGGCCTGGGGTGTGGTTTGGATTATGTTCAGGTGCAATGGACATTAGACATCTAAGTGCAGATGGTGAGTAGGTAGTTGACTTGTCCAGTCTAGAACTTGTGAGAGGGAGGTATGGCCAGGAAACCCAAACTTGGGACTCATCAGCAGAGAGGCGACATGTAGAGTCATCAGATAGGCTGGGTTTGGCAAGGAAGTGAGCACAGAGAAGTGAAGAGGGACAATGACCGAAGTCTGCAGCACCTCGGTTATAAAGATGGGCGAAGAGAAAAAACTAGCACGTGAATTTATAAAGGAGGGAATCAGTGATCTCAGAGGAAAAGCGAGGAACTATGTTGTTCTGGAATTTAAAGAAAGAAAATACGTGAAGGACATAGAATAACAAACTATGTGAAACGCTGCTACTAAGTCAAGGAAGACGAGGACTGAGAAGAGATCCTAAAATACAGCAACACTTGTGACCTTGGTATAAGCAGTTTCAACAAAGTTTGATTGGAATAGGTTTAATAGAGAGTAGGAGGAGAGTAATCAGAAACAATAAGTATAGACTTTTTTTTTTTTTAAGAGTTTTGCGACAGGAGAAGGCAAAGCTGTGGGCTGGAAGCTGGCAAGAGGAACCGGAAGAGGGGTTGCTAAGGCTGGAGAAATAACAGCACGTGTGCATACTGCTGACTGAGCATGATGCAAGCCTGAGCGAAAGGATGATGATGTAGGGAGGGTCAGTTTCTGGAGAGTTGTTTTTAAGTGGGTGAGAGGAAGTGAAATTGAGTATACAAGCAGGAGGATTCGCTTTGGGGAGAAGTGTGGACATTCTGTGTGTGGTTATAGACAGGAAGGCAGAATATGTGAAATCAGATACTGGCAGGTGGGGATCTGGGAAAGGCATCTGTGGCAGTTCTCTTACTGCGACTTCAGGTCTCCCAATGATTTAGGACACGGATGAAAGGCTCAGTTCCAGTACCATGGATCATTCCATCATTTCAAGTGAGCAGTTCAATGTCTTTGAGTCTCAATTTCCTTATCTGTGAAATTGGAATAAAATATGGCTCTCTAAATGTAGTAATGACCACTAGTTATGGCATTATATAAAGTAATACTAGCCTGGTAGCTGCACCATCAATTAATGTTGCACTAAATTGACTTCAGTGTGAGCCCCCAAAGAATTGTCATCTCAAATAGCATATGTCACCTGGATTTCAGCCAGGGGACTTGTTCAGTACAGGAAGCAGCCAGTAGTTGGCAGCAGCATGAAATGAAGGTAGGATTGGCTTAATCCTCAAGAGATACATTTATAAAAGTCTTGCTGTGTTTGTCATCTGGCCTCTGACCAAGAATTCACTAAAATGTTTTAGTCCTAATTCTCTACACCTGTTGGTACCTACCAACTTGGCTTACACTGAGCATGGGGGAAAAAAACAAATATCACTGTTCAGTCTCCTGCCCCAAGCTCAATGTTCCAGGCATATGCGATACCACCCTGATTAAAGTGTCAAATGGCCCCTAATTACATTAAAATGAAATGTGACCAGAGTGCCCCAAGAAATTGGACATCCCTGTCACCTTTTCTCTTTCCCCCATAATAGCAATATCTATCTGCTATATTCCAGATAATACGAATGTCTGTTCATATTGTGGGCACAATGAGATGACTTGCATTTGACAGATCTTATTATGCTAGAAATCAACTGCTCTAAAATTAACATGGGCTCTTATTAGAAACAATTATGCAAGACTTCTCTGGTGCCTAAAATTTCAACAGGCAAATACCTTCTTCATATTCTTCCTAACTTCCTTTCCTCTTTACGTATTTTTTTAAAATGGGGTCATAATAAAGGAATCTGGTATAGACATAAGCAATGTCAGGCAAGCTAAAATTTTATATACTACAGATATTTGCCATTACATATTAGGGTACCCATGATACTGGGCACTGCACTATAGCTCAGGGTCTGTGGTTCTCTATGAAAAGGACACTTATTTTTTATTTTTTATTTTTGAGGCTAGAAAGTCAACACTGTGCGAGTAGGGAGTCCACACTGCTCAATGGTTCTTTTTCAATCACCCAAAATAGCACCTGGTAGATAGTAAAAGTACCCAATAAATGTCTTTTGGATTAGTAAATGTTAATTAATAGTTCCCTGGTGAAATTAAGCCCACCATTACAGGTTATTTATTAAGAACCATGGGAAATAAACAGCTCCTTATATATTTTTTTCCTTCAAAACCCAACTCCAATAAACATCCCCCAAATTAACATAAATGGCTCAGACTCTATAAACAAATATCATTTTCTCCCTCTTGAAATTATAATTTAGAAATAGTTTTCCCTCATTTTTCAGCTGAGTGAACTGTGGAGAGGGTAAATGTCAAAAGGATAAAAATGTGTTCAAGACACACCTGAAACCACAGGGGCATTTTAAACGTGTCTGTGTTCCCGTTGTTATCAGAGAAATGCATGGATAGCCTTTCTCGGTTGCTAGTGGCAGTGGGGTTCTTGGCGTACCACTGGAATAAGCATTTCCAGAGGCCCCCCTGGGAGGATGAGATGTGGTAGAAAACTTTATTTGTGTGCAGTTACATCCCTTGGTTTTCAAAGTCCCTTTCCCTTAATCCAGTCCTGGAAGACGCTCAGATGGGGATTCAGCAGAGTTAGAAGCAAAGCCTGTGTTTAGCATTTCCGTTCCATGGTGGAGCTGGGTCTGGTTTAGCATCAGGCTAATTGCAGTCCATTAGTCCATTGTGTGTGGGGTCCACATGGCCGTGGGCCATGCAGGAAAATGCAGGAGCGTCAGAGTCCCACAGCCAGGAGCACAAGAGGCAAGAGAGGCAAACTCCTTTGTTAAGGAGCTTAAGGATCTCAAATCTTCCCTAGCTTTCAGTGGCCACGCCTACTCTGGCCAATGATCTGTTCGCAGGTGTGACTGACAGGCAGACTTCACTGGGCATGTGTCTGTTCTCCTCTCCAGCCCCATTCCCCAGTTATCTGCAGGGAATGGGCTGGTGGCTCCCTGGGGAGTGTGAAATTACAGCTTCCTGGTGAAGCTGCACAAAAGACACACCTGTAAAATCTGACTTCCCTTTGCTCCTTCCCTGTCATTTATAACTAGTTAATTACAACGGTATCATAGTCAATTGCTTATTATGAACCTTGAATTTTTTACTGTGGAATATTATGTTTTTCTCAAGTAGAAATATAAGTTTGAAATAGTCAAAGTGAAACAAGGAAACAAAATATTATCTATGACTTCAGTCTTGACACTTAAAATTGCTAGTTCTCAGCTTATGTCAAGCAAGACTCTCAGATGATTGCCAAAAAAGACAGTCAGGTATATGATTTAGACTAGAGATCATAAAAATCTAATGTCCACAGAGAATAGACAGGTGAACATGTACGCGAGTCCCTGAGGGTAGGAAAAATAGTTTGAGTTGAAAGTGTGGTGACCTGGCACATGCCTTGTCTAAAAGCATTTAAAATCAATCATACACTAAATATATAAATCTCGCTTCTCAATTATTAATATCGTTGTGTCTTGAACAATGGATAAGCCTGAAATAATCCATGCAAAACTATGTGAGAAAGAGAATTATTTGCTTTGAGGTGAGTAAGAAGAAGGCCACATTTTGTTCTTTCAATTGTGTCCTCTGAAAGTCAAGGTTTCACTGTTTATAATGGAGAAAATTAAAATCTCTTGAGTAGAATGCTTCGTGTGTTTTTCCTTAATAGCATGCCATGCCCTAAGAATGGAGTTTCATATCAGGCAGAATGCATGAGTTTTTAAAAGATAAGGAGTTATGGGGAAATAAAAACTTAGTGGTGAGGCACTAGCATATGTGGGCTTGACAGTAAGCAAGAACTTGACGTTCAGAAATGGAAATATACATAGCACAGGTTTATACCATAGTGATTGTTCTCTAAGATTCAACTACTCCTGCAGAGAACATGGCAAGAAAGCCATGCATCTTCAGTGGGTGGCATGGGCAGTCGTTTGCTGACCTTACTGTGTGTCAGAATCACGTGGCAGATTTTAAAATCTACACACTCCTTACCATCTTCCACATCCACACACACTTCAGCAGTCTGCTCCTGAGATCTCGGTCTGCTAGGTCTGTAGTGGGATCCATGTTTTTCTAGCATTCCCCAAGGAAATCCAATGCCAGTGGTTCATGGCCTATTGTTTGGAAGACTTTGTTTGAAGGCATGTAGTTTGTTCAAAAGCTTAAAATGCATCTGCAGCAAAAGAGTTTGGAGATAAACAATAAAGAAACCAGGTGGGGAGAAGGATGACTTCAGTAGCGATAACAGTGTGTTTAGTGGAGAAAGAGGTGGAAGGAGCTTGATAATTTTTCACTGAATTTTTAAAACCTTTTTATTGAATTTATTGGAGTGACAATGGTTAATAAAATTACATAGGTTTCAGGTGTACAGTTCCATAATACATCATCGTATACCGTATGCTTTGTTCACCATGCCAAGTTCACTGAAATTTTAATAACTACTGGCATTTTAGGAGTGACTGCAGTGTATCAACACTTGGAGGGGGCAAATTTTTTTTGGGTACGTGCTCCTAGTGGGGACCGAACCCAGGACTCTCTGGGCCGACGCTCCAACCGCTGAGCCAAACTGACCAGGGCTGGAGGGGGGCAACATTTTGAATGTTACGTATTCATTGCACAAACATATATTTAGCGTTGAATCAGATGGACTATTAAAGGATTTAGAATGTCTCAACTACTCGGTGTTTGGAAAAATTAGTCTCTATACAAGAATAGGAAATAGGTGTCATCTCATGTGCTAACACCGTTTCATTGGCCGTGGTTGCCTGGGAGGCTCTGCTGATACACAGAAGTAGAATTTACTCTCTCAGCTCAGAGGTAAAGTGTGCAGGAATCAGTCAGTGACGTCTGGCTGGGAAACACAGGCGAATGTGGCTGCGCTCATGACCTAGGTTTTCTTTTCCTAAGACAGTCCCATCGTTGTATTTGGAAATACATGAAGACGATAGTTTAATGCCTTCATTCTTCCTCCAAGGGGGCACATTGTACATTGCCCCGGCACCGGGAACAATCCCGCACGTTGCTGATGCTGAACAATTCACGTGCACTTGAGTTGATGTCTTCCATTGAGTTCTTCACGGCAACCTGACACGTGCTACGAACTCGCCTCTCCTTGGAGAGAGCCACGGTTCTTTATGTCTCTATTTCTTAGCAAATATACGGCCGAGGGTGCTTGTTAAAGCAGTAAATATTTACAAGTTGGGGAAGTTAAAATTGTTAAATGGCTAGTTGAACCGCATTAAACAGCGTGGTAATTTGGGGAAGGATGGCTGAGGCAGATGTCCCTGTTAGAGACCCGTCTTTTAACACACTCACAAGTGATGCCTGAGAATTGCCAACTCAACGCGGGGAGAAAGAGCAGATTCACCGTGGTCAGGCAGCTTCTCCTGACAATGAGAGATTCAAGCTAGACCCAAGACTAAGGGTGAACTGGGTCAGAACCAACCAAGGGAAGGAAACAAAGGAAAAGGTGCTTTCTGACCTGTGTTATTTATCTGCTCCCTGCCCGACAACAAAAGCCCTGGAGCCTAGGGTACCTGAAGTTTTCTCAGACGCTTTTGGCCTCTTATTTTCTTCCCGATGCACATTTAAATACTCTGGGTAGTTCAGAGTTAAGAGTGTGTCTGATTTTAAAATACCAATTTTGCTGCTTGAGGAAAGCCAGAGAAATATTATACCGATGTAAAAAGATATTTCACCCTTGACTAGATTTCAGTGTTGTATTTTTAGCCCCAGGGAGATGATGGTGCCATTTATCCACTATGTCTATTGACTTGTGCTTGGCAATGTTATGATAATTACATGTATATGTTTATATACCTGATTAAAGTGTGTCTTACTGAATAACGTGTTAAATAAGATTTGATAATTTTCTCCAGGCTGCGGAAAGCTGTTCAGCTGCTTGAGACTCCATTGCCTGCCTGCCCCCCACCATCTTTCTCTCTTTCTCTCATGCTTACATTGTCGTTGCAGGTTAGCAATAAAGGTGAATTGCTGAGAAACCCCTTGATCACATTTTCCAAAGGAAAGAAAAACAAAACATAATCAAGGAAGTATTTCAAGCAGAGACTGCCTAGTGCAGCTCTATCCAGAGCAGCCTGTGTGATGGATGGGCTCTGCTAGGCAGCCCAGGGTGGTCTCCTTCCAGGCTCAGTTGAGATAATGCAAAACCAGGCCACCCACTATGTTTTTTTTAGTCAAAGAGAGCTTCGTTAATAGATGTAGGAATGAGAGCCAGAGAGATAAGCCAGGTTAACCAGGCTGCTGGAGGGGGCTGTTTTGTAGCAGGATGGTTACAGTCTGTTTCTACCAGATGACGCCTATGGCCTGCAAGCCCTTCTTGAACTTGAGAGTCAGTAGTTGAAGACTGGGTAGGCCATTTCATTCCCACTAGGAAATGGGTAGTATATCTTATTGATCAGGGAGGGACCTATGGCCCAAAGACAGAGTCCAGGGACTATAGGAATTAGGGAACTCATAAAAATATCACATTAGAAGCAGAGAAATACAAAGGCCAAAGAATCATATTCTGGTCTGTAACAGATGCCAAAGAAACCAAATAGCAGATCTAGATGACCAAAGAATATGAAACATTCAATAAAAATAGGACTGGACTTGGGGCAAACCATGAAGATCTAGAGGCAAAGATTATACATGGATCAGTGATATGGCATCTGGAAAATTGCCTCCGCCCACAGGCCGCCAAATACCAAATACAACAGGAGATGACGTTATTTCTAGGCTGGACCATGTAGCACCAAAGTGACCACCTATAATCAGAGAGAACTGATTTGGAGAGATGGTGAAACCAAGCATCTTTCTGACTCTGAGAGCTCATCAGGGGAAGTTGAAGGAAGGTGGAAAGACTAGTTAAGTTAGTAGACCTGGATTATATGGCACTGGGAAAGGCAGTTCACCTCTGTGGATGTCATCTATTAATTAGAAGTTATAATCCTGGTTCTGTATGCCTCTCAGGTGGCTTATGAGAATCAAATTGGAAAACATAAGTATGTGATAAAATGCTCTTCGAATTTAGTTTTACCTTTTGCAATAATGTAACTAAATGCAGGTCCATTTGTAATTTATATTTAGAGGCTACTACAGTATTGCTTCTTTTGCTTGCGATCTCCTTCACGTACTTGGGAAATTCAATGGGCCCAAGATTGAACTGATAATTTATGACTTACCTTCTTGAATACTTGTAAGCTGGCCTTTGCTGTCCTCTTCTCCTACAGATCCATCAAATGTTTGAACAATATTAGGATTGAAACAGTCGGCTAGCAATTAGGTCTAATTAAGGCATAAATCTAGAATTGGAAAGTAATAATACCGGGGTGAACAAAAGTAGGTTTACAGTTGTTCGTATGGAAAATAATATAATAATTAATGAAATATACAAGAATACACTCTGTGTTTTGTACACTCACAACTGTAAACCTACCTTGCCCAGCCCTGTGTATTGATGTAGAAACAGGAAGTGTATAAGCCCCTCTTCTTGGATTTCAGGGCCCATCACAGTCTTGCCCCATTTTTAAATGGTCTGCTTTCCCACTGTCCCAGCAGATCACCTCACCGACACCCACTGGACGCTCCTACTCAGGACGTCAGTCCTCACACTTGCCCGTGTTTCAGACTTCTCCTACCCATCATTTCTCATTCATCTCCTTACCTCACAAGGTTGTCGTAAAGTTCAGATGAAGAACTTCTGTGCGCATGATTTGCCAGCCATAACATGCTATGTAAAGGTAAAAAGGAAGTTAAATTTAAAGTTAGAAGGTGCAGGTTTAAGATCCGGTCCTGCCACATGTTGTCTGTGTGGCTTTAGGGAGGTTTCCGTACCTCCGTGTATCTTGATATCTTTGTTGGGAAGATGGAGCTTGTAATTCCAGTCCTGCCAACCACACGCATGTAAAAGGTGAATCTTGTCACTATTCTTGTATGAGATCTTCCTAATACTAGGAGATACCTATTTACTGGGAGTTTTGTTCATGGACTTTTTCTGATTGCATTCATTCATCCATTCACTTATTGATTCATTTGAGAAACATTTAATGTTTGAAAATACTTGTACAAATAAATAATTGATACGGATTTATGCAAAATTGCCTGTTAAAATAATTGATATTATATTATATAAAATGTTATTTTCAGTGGAAAAAATTGTATAGTGTAGTCTTCAAAACAGTTGATAACCTAAAGAAACTTTCCCCACATTTTAATCCTTTCAGATAACGGCGTGGGAGTTGGCACTAGATTACAGATTATTTTGAACAGAATCACTCTTATTCAATTTTTCCCAGGGGATCTTTCATTCTTAAGGACATTTACATAACTACTTCTGGCATTTTATATTTTACTATGGTACTTACTTCACATATCGTTACTATTATGAGAATTCTATTAATAAATTGCTCTTTTTTCCCCAAAGGATTTTAAATTTATTTCATTTTGTCTCCTTCTAAAATAATTTTTATCTTACATATGATTGCCAGGTATAGCCTATGATGGTCGAATATAATATCTTATTAATTCATATGTGATATATTCTTTCTGTGAGGTTCTAGCCTATTTCCTCTGATAGATCTGGTTTATTATCTTTTCTGTCTCTAACAATTGCAGCCATTTATGATTTTGTGATATATGCGAATTAAGTAAAATGATATGTTAGTCTTTTAAAAAGTAAAAAAGCTTAATTCATTGTATAATCAAAATTATTCTTTTAGTTCGTAGAATCTCATTTTTTAAAAAGGTAGATACACGGGCCTTTCAAAAATAATTACCACTGACATGTTTTAGATTAGTTGATATTAAAAATGTTTAAGTAATATTTTCTTTACCTGTATGTAAGTGTGATATCATCTCATGCATTTCTAATAGAATATCTCAAGTAGCCAAGATCTACTTTCGCTTTCCTACTTGGTGACTCATGGATTTAGCATCTGAACTCTGAATACTGAGAAAAGCTGCAGCCCCCTTTGCTGAAGGATAGTGTCTATTGCTCAAAGAAGAAATATAAATAATACATAGTAATAGACAGCCTGCTGATATTGTCTTCTACGTCTCCAGCCACTAAGTGGCAATAAATCACCCCAAACCCATTCTTCTCTGTTTGTTCACATTTAACATATGACATAAAAATTTATTTGAGCCCGGCCAGTGTGGCTCGCGGTTGAGCATCGACCCATGCACCAAGAGGTCGCCAGTTCGATTCCTGGTCAGGGCACATGCCCAGGTTGTGGGCCCAATCCCCAGTGGGGGGCATGCAGGAGGCGGCCAGTCGATGTTCTCTCTCATCGATGTTTCTACCTCTCTCTAGGTCTCCCTTCCTCTCTCCAAAATCAATAAAGAAAAAAAAAATTAAAAAATTTATTTGAGGTAAATTTGACTCCCAGAATGGCAGTCTAACACACACAGAAGTACAATTGATACATTCCTTCTTTATTGTTGTTCAGCCTTTTTTTTTTTTTTTTTTTTTTTTTTTTTAATGCAATGGGAAAGATTTGCCTTTCCTCTTGTTTGGGTTGCTTTTGTCCAAACTCACACTTAACGGTTAACTCAAAGAAGCAAAACATATTACAAAATAAAATATCCTCCCTCCTCTTTTTGGTAGAGCTTGGGTTGTTTCATTTTATAGAACTCAGACAGAATGATTACCTAAGTTCATGGGACTTTTAGTGCCTACTGTGCAAACCCCAAGAGGTGTAGAGAATTGATAGATACCTTTAATACTAAATCAATGAACCCACAAGTCTTTATTGATTTCAGTGGCTGCTAAGTGCCATGTGGGACCCCTATAAAAGACAAGGCATCATCTCTGACACTTAGACAGCCATGTGAAACAAATTAGAGAAGTATTTTTTCTTAACCATCTTCCTGAGTATGAACGTTTTTTCACCTTAGTGTTTTGTCCATCTTAGTCATGAAGATACATAAATATATAAATGTTATATCTTTACCTCTGCTTATATTATCTGTCTGTCTGTCTGTCTATTGAAAATGTTGGGTGAGCCCGGCTGGTGTGGCTCAGTGGACTGAGTATCACCTCATGGACTGAGAGGTCCTGGTTCTATTTTCCTTTAGGGCACATGCCCAGGTTGTGGGCTCGATCCCCGGTGGGGCGTGTAGGAGACAGCTGATTGATGTATCTCTCTAACATCAATGTTTCTATCTCTCTCTCCCTTCCTCTTTCTCTAAAAAGTCAATACAGACATATTTAAAAATAAATAAAATAAAATAAAAGTTGGGTGAACAACCAGGTGGGTTGTGGAGATGACCCTGCCCTAATCTCACACTTAGATTTACACATTTCACACTTCATTGGAACCATACCAAAATCTGTTCATATTCTGGCCATACACTATGCTCTCTCAGGACTTTGAACTTTCACACAGCATCTTTTCCAACTTTCCTGAAAAGTTTTAACTACTTATTCCTTAGATCTGCAAATGTAAACATATCTTTTCCTAAGAAGCACTTACTGACGTCACCTCCCCACACTCCAGGCTGGTGGACCAATAATGAATCCTAGTCCACAGAAAGATATACTAGAAATATGCATTATTTTTTTCAAATAACTCAGTTTATTTTTATCTGTACTCCCCAGTCTGAAGTAGAAGTGAAAATTTAGTTTCAGTCGATGTGATCCCTCCCCCTTTCTTGAAAGAGGCGTTCATCATCATCATTACCATCATTCAATCACCGTAACATCCCTAGAGGTAGATGTGAGGATTAACTATATTTTACAGATGAGAAATATAAATCACAGAGAGTTACGCAGTTTTCATTTGGTGAGGCTGCAAACCCAGACACTCTGAATTTAGAGACTGCATTTAATCACTATTATACTGTATATGACAAGGCGTCATTTGTGGCAGGATTGTACACAACTCATACTTAATGTTATCTGTCTACAGAGATATTCGCTGAGTAATCCATCATGCCACCTGGTCCTGGCTCAGTCATCCTCCTAGGTCACTAAGGAGATGTCTTGCATGACCATCTAAATGTTCATGCCCTGCTATTCTTGGGCACACAGGACTATGTGTGCTTCAACACCACGGTGCAGTGAGGAAATCACTGGGAATCTGTGTGTCATTATGTGGGCTTTGCACCCGTGAAGAGTCACATCCTTTCTCTTGGATCTAGTTGGGCTTTACCTAGGAAGCAAGGAACTGATCCTGTATCCAACATGTTCCCTTGGGATTTCGTCCTGTACACTCAGTTCCAGGGAATCTTTCTCTGGGACTCAGCAAAGTCTACTCATGTATGAATTCCCCTGCACGATTCTCTTTCCCTGCAGCTGAGGAATCATGTTCTTGTCTGATAGGAGGAGGTCTTGCTTTTCTCTCATGATGCTTACTAGTGAATCTTTTTTATGAATCAGGAGTCCTTTCTGTTTCCTTAGGGCCTGAACATTTGACACTCCAAAGGCAGGGAAATCTGCCTTTTCCTCTGCTTTCTGCAGTGGTGTCCTGTCCTTTAGGCGATAAGGACAGAGCTGCCCAGCTGCCGGCCTGCATGTGAGGAAGGGCAGTGTGGGAAAGGGAATTCGGCCATATCCAAGACTCTATCCCCCACTGAGCCGTATGGCTCCGCCTCGATTCCAAAGCAGCCTGTACCTGCCCTATCACGTTGCATGCTTTATTTTAGGTAATGTGCCGCCTGTCTTCCTTATCATATTTTAAGCTCTGTGAAGGCAGAGACTATTCCTTTATTTTTACTACTTGGCATGTGGTAAGCTCTTAAAAACGATTGATGGATGGATGGATGAATGAATAAATAAGTGAATTAGCTGATCAGATCCCCATTGAAACCTCTGAGTTTAATATAAGATCATTATATGATTTGCCAGTTTGGATTTGGATGGTCTGATTCCACTTTTAGTCATAGCCCTGGTCTCTGGCTTGGATCCCTGTCTTCATTTAGGTCCAGCATGATCTCTCCTCACTCTAAATGGGACCCAGTGGAATGGAGTGGGGAACCCTATACCCCAGTGTGATGTGACAGCCACAAACACTCGTGGCAGGTGCACTCCATTCAAACTCCTGGACAAAGGGTCTGCCCAGACCTAACATTCCTGGGACACCAGCCTCCTTTTGAGTTTCTGTCTGGTAAAGCTCAGGGCTGGCAAAATAATTCACTCTTTCTTCTAGCTAACTTCTGATGATAGGCCCCTGACTTCGCTTTCTTAGAGCATTTACTGAAAGGGACTTATCATTGTGAGTCCTTTCTTTCTCCTTTGGAGATGTATGTGTATCCCCTCCAGGTCAGGAGTGTCTTTCCCAAAGACACAAGAGCCATCGCTTTGAAATGTAATCATTGGGAAGGACATGACCTCTGTCTCCCAGTCTCTATGGGAGGACAGAGTCCTTACTTCCGTAAGTGCCAGCAAGCAAACCCAACTGGCCTCGTCACATTTACAGTGACAACCCTTTATAACCTTCCACTTGAGTCCTCATTCGCCCCCCTTCCCTACGTCTTCATTCTTTTTTTAAAATGCCCAGTCACCTCTGCACAAATTGGAATGAAGCTCAACTCTTCACCCTACTCTCAGTAGTTATTGAATAAAATGTGTTTTCACAGCTCTAACTAATGCCTAGTTTTATTTAGCTTTGACAGTTACCCCATCCATACCTATCTATTATGTAGCTGGGTAAATGGTTTTATTTATTTATTTATTTATTTTTATTAATCACCTGAGGATATTTTTCCATTGATTTTTAGATAGAATGAAAGGAAGGGAGGGAGAGAGAGAAACATTGATGTGAGAGAGACACATCGATTGGGTGCCTCCCATATGACCTCCACCAGAGCTTGGGGATCGAACCTGCAACCCAGGCGCGTGCCCTTGACCTGGAATCAAACCCACGACCCTTTGGTCTGCAGGCCGATGCTCTAAACACTAAGCCAAACTGGCCAGGGCTGGTTTTAATGTTCAAAAGAATTACAGAGAAGTTAGAAGAAGGGGTACACACTGTGAAACCCACCATATTGGAAATATTCCTGTAATTCCTGCCTTATGTCTGATGCATGTCCCATGCACCACTGAATATGCACAGATAACTAATTTGCTGAGCACATGCTATGATGACTTTTTATGTAAACTCTTGATTTCACAGCAATGGCAATAATGACTAACATTTATTGATTGCTTACTCTGTATATCCCAGATACTATGCTAAAACACTTTGCATGCATGATCTCATTCAATCCTCCCAAATACCCAGCAATGGAGGTGCTATTGTCATCCCCACTTTACAGGAAGGAAACGGGGGATCACAGAAGGCAAGTGATTGTTCCAAATTCATATACACACAAACTCATATACCTCATTTTATTGCAATTTGCTTTATTGCGCTTTGCAGATACTGGTGTTTTTTTTTTTTTTTTGACAAATTGAAGGTAAGACCCTCTACCAGCAAAAACATTATGTTCAACTCATCGAAGGCACAGATGATAGCATTTTTTAGCAGTAAAATATTTTTAAATTAGGGTATGTACAGTTTTAGGAATAATGCTATTGCACACTTGTTATACTACAATATAGTGTAAATGTAACTTTTTTATGTACGGAGAAACCAAAAAATTTGTGTGACTTGCTTTATTACTCTATTTGCTTTATTGCAATGGTGTGAAACTGAACCCACAATGTCTCAGAGGTGTGCCTGTAGTTAGTAGAGACTAAACCAGTCCTCAAACAAACTCTTTGACCTCAAAGCCCATGTATTTCATCACCAGGCTTTGCTGGCTCGACTATATCACTGAGAAAGATGCAAGTACACAAATAATAATAATTCAAGGTAGTATATAGTACATGTCATAGATACAGGATGTGATACATACGCTTGCTTAGGGAACTTTTAATAGTCATAATGAAACTAATGATGGAGAATTAATTAACACTGTTTTTATCATCCATCTCATGAATCTAGAAAACTTTATCATTTTTCTGGAGAATCTGAACTTTACATTTAGGAATGCATTTAATTACCCCTATGCCCTATCACTTATTGGCTGGCATTCTAGATAAATAATTTCTCCTCTTTTCTCTTCCTTCACCATGGCCTCCCATGAATTGTTTTCTTAGACCTGAGTAAATCTGAAAGCTGACTTTCAGCAAAGCCCATCACTTCGTGAGGGAATAGAGGTGGATAACCAAGTGATTGAGTTGGGGTGTTACTCAGCAGCCTCAGCTGAGGCTTTGGTTGGCTGGGTCCATCACTCTGAGTGAGCCCTGAGCAATGGAAATGATTATCTTTGTTCTCTCTTGACTTGAGCTGAAGAAAAATCCACATCAGACACTGTGTCTTAATCAGTCAGTGTCAAGAAGTTTTACAATCACTGAATGCTTCTTTTATTACTCATGTTATTGCAGAAAAACTCAGGGAGACTTTGTCTCTTATCCACATCCGGCACGTTTGAAAAGAGTGGTTTTCCAAAGCACTTTTCAAGTCATGTGGCCTCCAGACCTGGATGGACAAAGATGTGCCAGGGCCTTCTCCTTAGAGATTCCACGCAACTAAATCTACTAATGGGTCCATTCACTTCTGAGATCATGAAGCAACTCAACTTAGCATCTACTAAAGTCAGCGTCAGCAAAGTGAGAAGGTTCTGGAATCTGAGCTGGATTCCCCACCTGGGCTCTATACAATTGTAAAGGCACTTTATAGCCCCAATGATAGAGTGAGGTGAGGGGTAAGTACTTCCAAAGTAGCGATGAAGAGACTATTCGCTGTAAAATCATTTCTGCGGTAATTGTCAAAGAATGATATAGTGTTACAATTGGCAAGGTCCTTAGGAAATTCTCTAGTCAGTAAGGAGGGTGAAGGAGAAGCAAGTGGTTTAATTAGATGCATTCTAGCATCATCTAGACCAGGGCTCACCAACTATAACTCACAGGTCAAGCATAGTCTACAGTCTGTGTTTAATTTTGTAAATAAAATTTTACTGGACCACAGTTACACCGAATTAATAACATATTTTCTGTGGCTGTTTTGGTCCTATGTGAGTGGAGATGAATACTATAGCAGGGACATTTACAGAAAAAGTCACCCTGGTCAGTGGTTTGAAGCCTCTGGGAAATGATGGAAGGGCCAAGAAGCAAACTCTGGTTTTCTGCCTTATCTATATCATATATTAGAGTTTTGCATATGATTTTGTTATAGAAACAATGAGAAAAAGGGAAAGTAGAAAAACTTAAGTTGTACAAACTAGGCTGATGACATTTTTTTTTTCCTAAAGGGGAAATATTAGCCCCTTTGAGTTGGTAGGTGGGGGACAGGAAGAAGGGACAGTCAAGTAGGCATGACTATCCCTATGAAGATATATTAACAAGAAATGATGTGGAAGGTCTGTGGAACTGTAAGTAGTCCTTAGCTGATGGAGTAATTATTACTGAGTTGGGAGCATGGAGTTGGAAGATGAAATTAGGCAACTGGGTGGCAGTCAAATCATGCTGGATACTGGATGTTATCTTGTGCTGGGAACATAAGGTTTAGGAGATAGGGACTTTGGAAAGGTGGAAGACAAAAGTGACATTCTAAATATTTCTTTTGGGTTGGATCATTGTGACAGAGGGAATGCAAAAATAATTGGCAGGTAAGTTAAATGGAGGCAGGGAGAGTAGCTGGGAAATGATATGGGAAATAACTTGGTCGATGATCAAGTATTGCCAGGACTAGAAAACTTTGGAGAATGTAGGCTGGCTAGAATGTCAATATAAATTTTTTTTTCTGGATTTTGAATTTAATTATTTTGAATTTAAGAAAATGCAAATTAAGACAGCCACCATGGCTTCTGAAGTGTGGATTAAAGAAGGGATAGGGAGTGAGAATCCCCATATGATTCCATGAATGGCGGGCCCATGGTAGTGGTAGCAGTGGTAACTTCAGCATTCATTTACTGAGTGCAAAATTGTGAACCAGTAATTTTACACACTGTAGTTCTTACAATAAAATAACTTCTGAGGTATCCACTGTTCCAATTTCTGTTGTGCAGGTAAGGGCATTAATGCTTAGAGAGTTAGAGTAACATGAGTGGTAAATGGCATAGTTCAGATTTGGACATAAATCTCACCTCTCTTCCATAGAATGCATGATTCATGAGTGCAAAATACTTTATTTTCTTCTGTTCTTGACTGACATGCAGTAGACACTCAATACAGTTTTACTAAATGCTGAATGAAACTTTTAGTGAATAATTTGAAATTTCTCGCCCATAACCTTCCATGATACAACACATTCTCAATACTATAAAATTTTGGCAGTGCTCATTATTTGCTCAGAAGTGATCCAGATCATTTTTTCTATTCCTCAAATTGTGTCAGAGACCATTCAGTTCATCTGAAAAATGTTTCTGGGGTGCCTTTCCTCTATTAGCATAATATATCAACCTATATTTTATAGGTTACCAAGAATTTTACCATGCATCATCTCATTTAATCTTCTTGACAATCTTATAAATTTTTTGTTCTATTTTACAGATGAAAAGCTGAGTTTCAGAGCAGTTACTTGCTCATGGTCACAGCTAAAAATCCAGGTCTTCTGAATCCAATTTTGTGTGCTTTCCATTGTATGAGACTGATTATTATTTATGTAGATGACAAACATGGAACTGAGCTGTAACAGATGCAAACACACACACACATATGTATATATATAATTTTTATTGAATTATCATATACCTATATGTGTGTATATTATATATATTCTATATAAATGTGTATGATATATATGTACATCAGTGTACAAACCATAATTTTACAGCTCAATACATTTTCATACACCTGTGTAACTAGCACCTGGATCAAGAAGCAAAGTATTTTTTGTGCCACATAATCTCTCTTGTGCTCCTTTCAAACCACTAACCTCTCCCTTGAGGGTAAAATATTCTGTCTTCTAAGTGGGATAGACTAGCTTTGTCTGTTTTTTACTTGATATAAATGGAAACAAATAATATATGGTCTTTTGTGTCTGAGTATTTTTACTCAATATTATGCTTAGGAAGTTCATTACTATTGCCTGTAGTTATTGTTTGTTTATTCTCACAGTTTTAGCATATTTTAATATTTGAATATATCGTCATTATTTAAAAACATCTATTCTACGGCTGAATGTCATTTGGTTGGTTTCCACTTGAAATCTGAAAATTATTTGATTCCAGCAGTGCTTGCTCTGAAGATTCTTGTACAGTGTCTTCTGATGAGCATCCATATTCATTTCTATTGAATGTGTAGTTAGCAATAAAATTTCTGGGTCTAAAATATGGTTTTGCTGTAGAGATTTATGCAGTTACTTTTTTTCTATTGGTCATTTTTTTCTATATTCTTAGTGATTAATATGGACTTAATTATGTACAGTAGGATTATGAATTATGTAATCAGGATTTTTGTTTAGGAGGAAGCTGAGGCCAGTTAACTTAGAAACTCTAAGAGGTGGTCAGGATAGCCCATTTACTATTAGTCTGTTGGTCCCCTGGGACAGTGGTATATCCCAAAGACCACTTAATTCATTTTACTTTGGTTCTCCAACACCTAGGTCACCTTAGTTCTTGCGTTTGGACTGTTGAAAGGCTGTTGATTTTGAGAATGACAGCATTTCTTGAGAAATCTGTAATCAACCATTCAGCATCTTGATGTCAGTCACTGTTTTCTTCCCTTTACATTAGTAAACCATGAAGGGAAGAGACTTCAGAGAAACAGGAAAACATTGTTTTCCCTTCCCTCATGGTAAGACATTATCACAGCCTCTCTGTGGATATATATATATATTTTTTTTTATCCTCACCCGAGGACATTTTTTCATTTTTTTGTTCAGATAGAGTGGGAGGGAGAGAGAGGAAGAGAGAGAGAGAGAAACATCGACGTGAAAGGGACACATCGAGTGGCTGCCACCCGCACGACCAACCAGGGCCGGGGACAAACTGCAACCGAGGTACATGCCCCCAGCGGGAACCGAACCCTGGTCTCTCTGGACCACAGGCCGATGCTCTAACTTGCTGAGCCAAACTGGCCAGGGCTGGATAGATATTTTTATAATGACTTTGCATTTCTGTCTTCTCAGATGTGTTACATACTAGAATACTTTTGTTAAAGGCTGGTGCAAACTTAGCTAAAGATTAGTCATAGGCCTACATGGATATGCATATAGACTGGAAAATGGAGACTTTTCAGTAGTTTTTGTACCTAAACATCTAGATAACTTAAGATTTTTAAGGTACACCATGGGTTATCTCTTGTCTGGTCCTGGCTTATCTGGAAACCTAAGATGAGACAAGACACTTGTACAATAACAATGCATTTATATCTTTGCTCCAGACATTAATGTGAGGGAGGATGACATGTGGGGGAGACGTTTATTTAATAGGAGACATTTGCATAAAATACTGACTTATTGACAGCTATAAAACTTGGTGATATTTCTTGAGCTGAGTTGGGGCTCAGATCCATATTGCTCCAATATTGTGGATATACTGTACACCAAATAAAATCATGTAGTCAAATAGTATCTGTGATAATATTATAAAAAGAGGTGGAGCCCAGCTGGTGTGGCTCAGTGGATTGAGTGTTGTCCCATGGACTGAGAGGTCCCAGTTCAATACCTGGTCAGGGCACGTGCAAGGGTTGTGGGCTCAATCCCCAGTGGGGGGCTTGCAAGAGGCAGCCAATTGATGTTTCTCTCTCACATTGATGTTTCTATCTCTCTCTCCCTTCCTATCTCTAAAAAAATCAATGAAAACATATTAAAAAGTGGTGGAAAACAGGTAATAGTAGACAGAGGCTGGACTATCTTCTCTCTCTTTCTATTACATGAACTTTTGAGGCCATGACTACTAGGTTAGAGTTGTTTTAAAAGGAGAAAATGATGGGAAAAATCCAATAGTTATCTTCTCTCTGCAATGAATCAATTTTATTAAAAAAAAAAAAAAAAAAGAAGAAGAAAAGGATTGTACTTGATTGGAAGAGTTTGGAGACATAACCAGATACAAAACATGGTCTGGGATTAGATACTAGTGTAGATAACAGGCTATAAAGAATATGGTCAATAAGGAAAAGTAGAATGTGATCTAGATATATGAGATAAAATTTTACAAAAATGAAAAAGTTGAAATTAGTTGATAATAAAGGGCATTGTAGAGCAGTAAATACAATAAGATCTCACTTTAGTAGAAAAAAATTACATGTACGTGAGCATGTTCACATAGAGAAAATCCAAGAAAGCTATGAGCTGAAGATATTATCAGCAGTGATCTGGGAGTGGTAGAAATGTAAAGTTTTAATTATGATTGTTACTGTTTTTTAACTCTTTTGCTTATTTTTATTTTCAACATTTCTGCAGTGTACAAGTTCTGATTGTGTTAATAAAAAGGGTTGTTTTACGTATAAATGAATACATAAGTAAATATTTAAGGCATTCAGTACCACAAATTATCTGGTAGCTGATTAATGCAAATGGCTTATCTAATAATAATGGTAGCAGTTAAAACAATATTAATTAGCATTGATAAAGTGTGCCAAGCACTGTGATGAATTTTGTACAAACATTACATGAATTGATTCTCATTCAAACCCTATGAAGTAGGTACTGTTATTTACATTTTATAGATGAAGAAACTGAAGATCTCAGAGATTTGCCAACTTGCTCAGGGACACAGATAGTAAGTGATGGATGAGATTTAAGCCAGGTCTTTCTGAATGCAAATAATTCTCACTTAATTATTCTATATATTGCTTCCTGTCAGCCTATTACCAACATCAGCATCTCATTGGCTGTCTCAATGATAGTTTTTCTACTCAAATAGCTATAGAAATTATTTAATAAATTACTAAATAATGTACCTTATATTTAAAAATTGCTAGGTCATTGAATATAGAAACTTAGAGCATTAGAACAAAAATTTAGTGAGAAGTGGTCAGCCCTTGCATTCAAAGAGCTCATAATCTAGTGAGATAGTTATTACTGCAGAAAAATAATTTGAATGTATTTATTTATTTTTTTAAACAGATTTTTTTTCTTTATTGATTTGAGAGAGAGAGGGAAGGGAGAGAGAGAGAAACATCGATGAGAGAGAACATCGATTGGCCACCTCCTGCATGGCTCCCACTGGGGATAGGGCCCACAACCAGAGCATGTGCTCTGACCAGGAATTGAACAACAGGTAACCTCTTGGGTTGACACTCAGCCACTGAGCCACACTAGCTGGGCTTGAATGTATTTTTTTTAAGTCAATTTAAAGCAGAAAAAATAGAAATAAATTGAAAACACTTTTCTATAGTATATAAATATTCTAATAAATTAAGGTAGTAATATACATCTTTTTAAATAGATGTTTATATAAATGCTGATAGATACTTATTGAAGAATGGATGTGTAGGTAGAAATTTATTAATGTTTCCAGTAGATAGGAAAAAGTATGAACAGAATCTTAATTAAATGCCTTCATAAATATGCATTAAATATGCTTAAGAAGATTTTACATATTCCCTCTGGTTGAGAAGAATCATTCCAGGAAATATGTTTTGCAAAATCACATATATTTCATGTATGTGTCTAATTTCATTTTAAAGTTCTCTGGGATTTATACTGCAATTAAAATAAATTGAACAATATAAAATACACAAGAAAATCAGTAGCTATAAAAAGCTAAGGAAAAGGACAATTCACATTAACTTTTTCTTGCTTTAAAATTACACTAAAAGTCAGGTTTTTTTTTTCCAGCAAAATATGAGGAATTTACTGATGTGATTGAAATTTTTGATGTAAGAACAACTCAGAAGTAACAGGGAAGAAAAGTATTTTAATAGTGTGGCAGAACTACTAAAGAGATGGGCCATGTTGACTAGAGGTTTTAGGTAGGCAAGAATGTTTTGGAAATCCTTGGACCTATTTGAGCCACTGGGATTTAGGATCTAGGAACAATTGATTCCATGAAGACAGGGGTAAAAAGAAACAAAGATTTTAATTTATTAATTGCTATTATCACTTTAATCTCTTCCCACTATCAATTTAAAGAAACTACTATTTTAAATTGCAATGAAAAATATAGTTTGAAACATTTTCTGTTAGATTGCCTGGTTAAAGTGAGTTTCTGAAATTATAAGGACAATTCCAACAAAGAAAACAGCTCACTCTCTCATCAGAATTTTGTGCATTCATCAAAGGAAAGACAGTTGGAAAGAATTAGATGCCAGGGATTTTTTAAATTAAATTTAATCAAGTGACATTGGTTAATAACATTATATATGTTTCAAGTGTATAATTCTATAAAGCATCATCTGTATATTGCATTGTGTGTTTACCACCCAAAGTCAAATTTCTTTCCATCACCATATATTTGACTCCCTTTACCCTTTACTACCTCCCCTGACCCCTCTTTCCCTCTGGTAATCACCATACTGTTGTCTGTGTCTACGAGTTTTTATTTGTTTGTCTGTCTTATTTGTTCATCTATTATTTTCAGTTCTATATCCCACATATGAGTGAAATCATATGGTTCTTTCTCCATCTAACTTATTTTTTTCCCTTTATTTATTTTAGAGAGAGAGGAAGTAAGAGAGAGAGATAGGAACATCGATGAGCGAGAACATCGACTGGCCACCTCCTGCATGCCCCCCACTGGGGATCGGGCCCACAACCTGGACATGTGTCCTGACCAGGAATCGAACTAATGACCTCTTGGTGCATGGGTCAGTGCTCAACCACTGAGCCACACCAGCCGGACAATCCATCTGACTTATTTTGTTTAGCATGATATTCTCAAGATCCATCCATGTGGTCAGATATATATATATTTCTTTAATTTTAACCAAATATTTGTCTTCCTGTTGGATAGAAATATCCTTTTCCACTCAGACCCTCCAGACTAAGTCAATTCACCAAAGAAGTTTCTAATACCCTTGTGATAAAATAGTTACAGTTATCTTAAAGCAGATCTGTGCCCTAGAAGTGAGGAGTAGAGATAGTTAATCTGCTCTTTTCTTCTATGTAGATAACACTCCAGAGGCTAATCATGCCCTTAGCTCTCACCCATGAAGATGAAGATACTACAATATCTCCACTCTATTTGAATTCCTTCTAGGCTATTTAAATTTAAAGAACAGTTTTAAAGGCATTCCCTATTCGATATAAAATCATGTTTACAGTAAAGCAAAAGACTTAGTCCTGATTACTTGATCCTAAAGAGTACCAGAAGTAGTTCTTCTGCCATGGGGATGGTTAGTCAGTCCATGTGTTTTACAAGTGCAATGCTCTGATTTACATTATATCACAGATTTTTTTTGTGATAAAATGTGAAGAGTGAGGAAAATATGAGTGCAGACTTGGGAATCATATTCTCTGGGTTCGGTACCTGGCTCCATCTATTAGTTTTTTGTGGGGTCTCTCTTTCAGTATCCTCTTCTATAAAATTGGGATAATAATAATATCTACTTTATAGGTGTGTATTAAGATTAAATGAGTTTAAAAACACAGAACAGTAAATGACACGTATGTTTACAACATTAAATATTATTTTCACAATGATTTGTATCCATTGATACATAGAATTCTACAAGTAAATATACTATCAGTGACTTTGCCATTCAGTATCCCTATTTGATGAATTTGTCCATAATTTAATTAGTTCCATATAATTTATTAGTTATATCAATCTTCTAATGTATCAGAATTAACCCTCAAAATACTCAAATTATAAAATGTTTATATTTCTTAGATCTTTTACAAATGATGTATAAAAATCCTTGGGTTATTGTCAAGCACACACACAAAAATAAAATAATAAAGCTAGCCATCTAGTCTATCTGGAAAACGTTCCTCTTGTCCAAAACAAGCAAATATTACCATCATAATAAAATATTACCATAATTACAGTAAATAAGACAATATTTTCAATGAGTCATTTTAAGTTTGTAGAATGATACAAACTCTAATTACAGGAAGTCAAAATTTCTCGTTGAAAGTAGAGAACTTTCCTAAGCTATGACCCTTTAAAAAGCATTGATCAGACCTATGGTATTGGGCATGTGGATTATATTGACCTATTTGGAATATGAATATATGAATACCAGTTCTACAAGCACATCACTTTAGTGAATTATAATGAGAAATTAATTTACAGAAGAAGCTGTAAATTTATTAATTTGTCTCATTTAAAAAATTTGTTGCCTTTCTAGCTTCAGACTTCTCTCAGACCATGTCAGATACAGTTCACTTTTAAGAAGGAAGTCTCACTGGAGATTTTGGGCTAAAATACTCCACTTGAGTCACTGAAAAGATATTTTTTAAATGTAACTCTGTTATATACAGAGGGAATATGAAGTGGAGGACTAGGAAATTTTCAATAAGTTTGATAAATGTAGATGTCAAATACCATCAGGTTTGCTTTAACTGGAAGCCTTGCCTGTGAATTATTAAAACTGTTCTCTTCAATGTTTGGATCCCTTTGCCTTTATTGACCCAGTCTATATGAATTTCATTAAACAGATTGGCATAGACACAGCCAGGTCTAATCAGCCATATCAATTGGACAGTAATCAGTACCAACAGATATATTGACTTGCACCAAATATTTCAAATGGGCTAATATTCTAACCTGGAATAAAAGTAATAGGAGCCAAAGACAGTAGAGAATGTTCTCATTCCCTGCATATGCTGTAAAAGAGAAACTGTAAGAAAAAAACAATTATTTTTAAACCACAGTCACCATAGGGACCCATAATATTTGGGAGACATATAGGACAACTCCTGAAATACAATCTGAGACTTTCATGTAATGATTTATGTTTTCTCCTTGCAAGAAGGAGTGGTACTAACAGATATGCCTGTTGTTCTTAAACTACATATGACAGGTCTCTGTGCCTCACTCAAAAGATAGACTGTTTTCTGCCCAGTGGAGGGGATCATATTCTATATAGAAATGCTGAAAGCCTCTTGGATGAGAAATTACACTTTCTTACACTTTCTGCTTTGTAGACATTCATATATATATATATATATATATATATATATATATATATATATATCCCTTGTATACTGAAAAACTTGAAAGAAATTAGTGGACAAACAGATTCTGCACTGGAGAAAGTAAGACAAAGGACAAAGGGTAAAAACATTCCATCAACTTCCCTTGAGCATCAGTCTGTACAAAGAGTTTGGTTAGCGCTGTGCTCAGTACACCTAAACTGGCCATCCCCAATCTCCCTGTCTGGAGCCCAGAACTGTTAATGTGATTGAAAAGTCCCTTCTCCAGGCAGACAACTAAGAGTGATTCTGTTTTCTTGTTATTGCTTGGTTCGGATTTAATAAGTGCTCGTAAAAAAAAATATATTCTAACCTGGAGACTTTTGAAGACGGGAATTATAATTAGGTTTTGCTTTTAGGCTGTGAATGGGAAATGCCTATGCACAGTAAACCTGCTCTTTACCTTTGGAGATATGTGAAATCAATGTCTACACCCTCTCCCACAGCTACATTATGCGCTTGCTGAGGCTGACCCCAGACCGAGGAACTTAAACGATGCTCATCCAAAAGCATGTTAAAGGAAGGGAATAGAATTAGTTGCTAAGAGACTTCGGGTAATCTGCGGCAGCTTCTCCTTTGTGTTCAGCTGGAACAAATCCAAGTCCTATTACATACCAAGTAGGTCACACATAAACTTGGAACCCAGACAGATGTGGGGGTGCATTTAATTCCTGAGAAGTGGTGCTAACAACATAAATATAATAGTGGGATGCTTACCAATGAACTCTGAAGGCTTCTCCGACCACTAAGAGGAAAATTTTGTATTCTTACATGAACTGAGCCCTCCAAAATATAACTTTACATGACTTAAAATATTTTCAGCTATGCTCAGCATTCAGGCACTAAATTTTATAACTGTTTAGAACAGGGGCACTATTTATAATGGCCTTGAATTAGAAACAACCCACCTTTCTATAAATATCAAAGTGAATAAGTAATATACTATATGTTTATACAATGAAATATTTATAGCAATTAAAAATGAACCACTAGTAATGCAACAACATAAATCCTAACGACATAATTTTGAGCAAAGAACTCAAACACAAAATGACACATACTATATGGTTCCTCTATGGTCAACCTAATCTATAGTATTAGAAGTCAAGATAATACGTGCTTTTAAGGCAGTAGGTAGGTAACGGAAGGAAGATGAGGGAAGACTGCACTTTTCAGTAACATTTTATGTTTTGATTTGTATGGTGGTTGAATGGATGGTTTACTTTGTGATAACTCAGCAGTCTGTAAACTGATATTTATTGCCCTTTTATATGTACACTGTATTTTAATACAAAATTTACTTGTTTTAATATTAACTGATGTTCAGAAATTAAGCAGTGAGATTCTGTCTATCTTAGGAGGGATGGAAAAATAATTTTATTTCGCCCCTAAGCTCCATGGACATGATCTGTTATATATGTGTGTGTGTGTGTGTGTGTGTGTGTGTGTGTGTGTGTGTGTATGGTGTGAAGCGTGCCTTTTTATTTACTTTAAATGCAAGATGATTCAATAATAAATTAAGTTTTTTTTTCTACTTTAGGATACTCAGAAACAGTCTACCTTCATTTTTAATAGCAATATTAACAAGTGGAAATAGTAATATTACCAATTTCAAAAAATTCAAGATATAAAACAAGATGCATTTATATAGAGAGATATATAGATATATCTAATATCTCTCTGTATATCTATATCTATAGATATAGATATAGATATATACACATACACCCTTATTTAAATTAATGTATGGCAATAGAATGATGCAACTCTTTTTTTTTTTTATAATACTCACCCAAGGATATGTTTAGAGAAAGGAAGGGAGAGAGAAAGAGAGAGAGACGTCGATGTGAGAGAGAAACATTGATCGGTTGCCTGTCACACACACCCCGGCCAGGGATAGAACCCGCAACCTGGGTATGTGCCCTGACCAGGAATCAAACCCAAAACCTTTTGGTGTATGGGACGATGCTCCAACCAACCAATAGCCACCCAGCCAGTGCAAATGGTACAACTTTTGTGGTAGCCTGCCCTCCAGGTAACTACTCATGGAGACTACTTGTAGATTATTGGAAGAAGCACTATTGTATGGTAAAGGCCTTACCTACTGAAGTAAACTTTCCGAGGGCCCCTGATATACTTGACCAATTGGAGATTTGTTTGCTGGCTCTGAGATCTCCTCCTATTGAGTCAATTTGTCTTGAATAAAATAAATGAGCACAAACTTTTCTTATGCTCCACAGTGATTTATCACAGAACAGAAACTTCAATTTGGCAAATCTTTAGCCATCACTCATTGTGTCTGTTTTCTCTGTAGATCATATTCCATTATGCTCATGTACAAAAATCATGCTGTCAGGAAGTATATTGAAATCAAATCATAACTTTAATTATTTCATCTCAGATTGAAAAGAAAGCTCCTTGTCGGTATGTGTTTTGGTGTCTTATTGAATAATATAGAAATGTTCTTAGGACAGATTTAAGGCAAGATGCATTTACGCATACATAGGAGACCTGGAAATCATAAGAGTTGACACTGCTACAGCATGTGCTGTGCTTTATTTATTGCATCACTGTGAACTTGACCAGTAACATAGACACTACAGGTAGTACGTGACTAAGGGGTTTCCTATGTGAGGCTCACATAAATGTGGAAAGGTCTTGGAAAGTGAAGACATGGAACACTACCTCTCCCAGGATTTCAGAAGTGTTCATTACACTTCCGGAAGCACTAGATTTGGGAAACAAAGTCACCAGTCCTGAATAAATCTGCATAGCACCATGACAGTGAAGGGGAGCGTGTAAAGAGGTCTGGAAGCCTACCTCTTAGAACTGCCACAGCCGTCCAAAGAACGCTCGTGCCTGCTTCACTTAGCCTTCCAAAGGTACATGCATTCCTCTCATTGGACAATTCTAAATTGAGACTGCATGGCAAAAGGGATTCTGGAAATCATAGTTTGCAATAAAAAAAAGGGGTAGGTGCCCTGGCTGGTTTTGTTCAGTGGTTAGAGCATCGGCCTGCAGACTGAAGGGTTGTGCATTTGATTCCTGGTCAAGGGCACATACCTGGGTTGCAGGTTCATCCCCAACCCTGATCAGGGTTGGGCAGGAGGCAACCAATCAATGTGTCTCTCTCACACCAATGTTTCTCTCTCTCTCTCTCTTCCTCCCTCCCTTCCTCCCTTCCACTCTTTCTAAAGAATCAATGGAAACATATCCTATGGTGAGGATTAACAACAAAAGGGGTTGGTGGTAATGGTGCCACTCTGGCACAGTGCCCTTTGTCAATCAGCCCTCTGTCCATCCCCTTATACCCATACATAGGCTACAAATAAAAATTACGCTCTGCTTCTGGTTAATATGATGCCACTCACACACATATAACTGCATGTATTCTATCCAAAATCGAAGACAAATGAATCTCTCCCTAGCTGAGGAGACACAGGTTTCATGGACTCACTTCATCTCTGGCAATACTCATTCTTCTCCCAGCTAATTTCACTCCTACTTTGATATTCTGTTATTGAGATACTAAGATATGGGTTGAAACATATGTACACACTTATATTAGGTAGAATGGGATTGGAAGAGAGGACAAAGAAAAAGAATGGGTAAATATATGCTACTATGATCCGAATGTTTGTGCCCCCACTCCCAAATGTACATGTTCAAATCCTAATGCTCAATGTGGTGATATCAGGAGATGAGGCCTTTGAAAAGTGCTTAGGTCATGAGAGTGAAGCCCTCATGAATGGGATTAGTGACTTTATCAAAGAGACTTCAGAGAACTCCCTTGGCTCTTCCACCGTGTGAGGACATAGCAAGAAGGTGCCACTGGGAGCCAGGAAGTGAGCTCTCACCAGCCACCTCACGGAACCTGCTGGTGCCATAATCCTGGACAGCCCAGCTTCCAGAGTTATGAGGAATACATTTCCATTATTTATAATCTATCCAGTCTAGGGTATTTTGTTATGCAGCCCAAAGAGATCAAGACAATGCAAATATCTTAATATCAAAACAAAAGTGAAAATTTACAAAACTCTTACAGTCCTTCCTTTTTCCTGAACTGGTCACATCATGTCTATTTATAACTTCTTCCATTTCCCATTCCATGTTTCCTTTGCTGAAATCATGGGAAATCACCCCCATAGTATTGTATTAGGGTTATCCAGAGAAACAGAACCAACAGCATTGACTGATTGATTGATTGAATGGAATTGGCTCCTGCAAGATTTTAGAGGCTGGCAAGTTCAAAATCTGCAGTGTGATGGGCCAGCATGCTGGAGACCCAGTTCCAGTCAGAGACTGGCAGGCAGGAGAGCCAGGAGAACTGATGGTGCAGATGAAGTCTAAAAGCAGTCTGCTGGAGAATCCCCTTTTGTTTGGGGAAGCTAGTATTTTTATTCTTTCCAGGCCTGCACCTGATTGGATGAGATCTGCTATACATTATGGAGATCCATATGCTTTACCCAAAGTTCACCAACTTAAATATTAATTTCATCCAAAAGTACCCTCCCCCATGTTGACACATAAAGTTAACCATCACAGGTGTGTCCACTACTTCTAAAACAATCGTATGATGCCCAGCCAGTGTGGCTCAGTGGTTGAGCGTCGACCCATGCACCAAGAGGTCATTGGTTTGATTCCTGGTCAGGGCACATGCCCAGGTTGTGCGCCAAATCCCCAATGAGGGGCGTGCAGGAGGTGGCCAGTCGATGTTCTCTCTCATTGATGTTTCTTTCTCTCTCTCCCTCTCCCTTCCTCTCTCTCTCAAATCAATAAAGAAAAAAAAAAGATTGAAAAAAAATCTTGTGAGACAAGTAGTATTGTATTCCTTCTTTATGAATGAGGAGCTAAGGTACAGAGAAATTAAGTAATTTGGCCAAGGTCAACCCATGAGTTACAAATGAAGCCAACCTTTGAATCCAGGTATTCTGACTCCGGAGTCTGTGTTACCTACTACACTCATATGGTAGGAATACAATGCCCACCTGGAGCAACCCTTTCCTGCGCGTTTGAAAGAGATATACCCTCAGGCAGTAACAAAGGAAAATTGAGAAAATATAATTGACGCAACATAGAAATTTAGAATAATCATTAAAGGTAGAATTATGACACCAAATCCCTGCTGATTTTTCTGAGGGAATGTGAAGAGACCTGAACTGTGTGGAGGGTCTTCTCCATGGAGTCATTGTGAGGGCTTTTTGTCTTTCTGTCCACATTTTAACCCTCTTTATTGACCACCTAGTGGGACAGCAATTATTCTTAACTTACTTATGGGGAAAAAGTTTGAAAAGTGTCTGTGAAAAGCTATGCACTTGAAAAGTGGCCAGGTCATAACTCAAAGTCAGGTTGGCCTCTCCCTAAGGCCTTAGAGGCCCATTTGTGACATTTCCTGGACCAACAGTTCATTTACACACACAATCTAGTATAAGAAAGGCAATAACTTGTTAGTAAAAAAGCACAATGCAAGCAAAGATATTTAATGATGGTGTAGTTAATTTTCCCCATACATCTTTATCCAAATTTTTTTCTATCCTCTATAATTTTGATCACTCAAGGTAGTATTCACAAATACCATGAGTTTGCTTTTGTTGTTAAAATTTGGTGTTAAATACATACTTAGCAAGTCTTGAAAGTGGTTAGCTATTAGATTTAAGCCTTTAAAAATATCTGTTTACCTAAGACAATTTATATGTTATTTTAAATTAAACAAAAGCAATAGCAACTCTAAAATCCACAAATCAAAGAGTACTTCCAGTGGAAAGGATCACACACTCAATTTAAATCTAATTTGTCAACCAAAACCAATTTTAATGCGTGCTTTTATTTATTAGCTCATTGTTGGTATAGCAAGTTACATTGTTTTGGAAACAAGTCAAATGAGATTCCTTCTAGATTCATTTTGGTATTACGACCTTTCAGGGGTTCACGATCAGTTTCCCACAGACAGGGTCCATGTGTCAAGGAGAGCCAGTTTGCAGGACTCCACACATTGGAATCATGGCTTCCAACGCTGACTTGGAGCTTGTCTCTGTAGATAAATCCCCAGGACACTGGAGCACTGAAATGTTCACTGTTATCTTGAACATGCTGCTATAAATCAGAACACTGCCTTTCTTTCAGTTAAATGAAATCACTATTATTTTATTCAGGGCTTTTGAAAGAAAAACTTAAAGTTGAATGAATATTGATGGCATAGTCACTATCAACTTACTTTATATTTCAGGACTTACACATTTCTCTGTGTGAATACAACAGGCAGGTTAGGTTGCCTAGCCTGACATCCATTCCCACACCCATTTCTCTTGACCTTCTCTAACACAGAATCTGAAGGAGCTTGAAAGGCACCCTCCCAGCCTATTTTGGAGGACATGTGATATAATTTTGTTAAGAAAACGTTAAGTGGATGTCTTGTGAGAGTGAAGGGATGGGCTTTGAGGAAAAGTTTACTTTGCTGATGAAAGAGACAGTCATCACTTGCACTGCCTTTTTGGCCTCTTCCTCTTCCTTCCTGAATGGAATGTAAGTGTGAATGCTGGATCTCTAGCAGCTATTTTGAGGCTGTGAGAATAAAAGAGCAACATGCTAAGTGTCGTGGAGTAAAAACAAAAAACTTTGGTCTTTGTGGGTATCATCTGGCTGCAAAACCAAGGCCTGGAGCTGCCCATATCCAGTTGAATCTCTGTTACTTGTTATATGCTTCAAGTAACAATAATGATAACAATAATATTAACGCCAATAATAAATTAATGCACATAGTGCCTGCTTGCTATATGACAAGCAAGGCTCTAAGCACATTATGTTTATTAACTTCTTTAATAAGCTTAATCCTACAGAACAGTTACTAGAGTTATCATCATGCCCATTTTACATCTGAAGAAACAAAGGTTAAATGCGCTCAAGGTCATATGGTTAGCATTTGACCAGAAAATATGTTTATGCCAAGGAAAGGGGCCAGGATATGAGGCAAAGGCCTAGAATGGGGGCTTTTCATCTTAGTTATGAGAGACCCACTAATTTTCCCAGTGTATAGGGCCCTGGCATGAATAGGGCTGGTCAATCCAGGCAATGGCTGTGAGATCAGACAGATCTTGGTTTGAATCTAAGCTCTTTCACTTATTACATGTTCGATCTTAGGTAATATATTAAAAATCTCAAAGTCTTGGTTTATACATAGGCTGAATGTGTAATATTTTTTGCATAATCTCTTAAATCTTTTATTTTTAATTTATTTTTTAATTACAATTGACATACATTATATTAGTTTCAGGTGTACAACATACTGACTAGACATTTATATAACTTACAAAGTGATCACCCCAATAAGTCTGCTACCCATCTGCTGAGTGTAACTTTTGTACTTAGGATGGGAAAATATAAAAATATTCACCAATGTTTAAGTGCCAAAGCAATTCATCATTATCTTCCATCTCATCATCATGATCATGGCTAACCTCTTATTGAGCCATAACTATGAGTCAGGTGCAGGGCAGCATAATTTATACGTAACATGTCATTGGATCCTCAGATCACGCCTAAGAAGTAGGTACTATTATTTTTCCCTTCTGCAAATGTAGGAAATTATAATCACATGGCCATTAAGTGGAATAGTCAGCTTTCAGATCCAAATGTGTCTGACTCCAACATTCAGGTCTCTAATTACTACGCCTTTCAACCCCAGGAGGCACTAGAAACATAAGTAGCAACCAAAGTTCCTGTTCCCTGAGGAGTCTTTGGAGGGAGACTCATAAGGAAAGAATACTTTCAGGACCATGATAGGACGATGCAGGATTAAAGGTGGTCCACTTTGATGTCTAATTTGTGCCCTGATCTCATATTTTGCCAATAAGGCATTGTAATTAAAAAAGCACTGTGTGTGTGTGTGTGTGTGTGTGTGTGTGTGTGACAGAGAGAGGGAGAGAGAGAGAGAGAGAGAGAGAGAGAGAGAGAGAGAGAGAGAGAGGTTTTCAATGGTTTTCCTAGGTTACATTTGTCATAGGCTGCTGCTTTCTGGAGAAGAATAGAATGAAGGGGGACAGGCAGGCTGGTGGGGAGAAGGGAGTGAAGTCCTCCTCTCCAATTTAGTCCCTCCCTATACTTTGAGTTCTGGAGTCACACTGATTGTGTCCTTGAAGAAAACAAAGAAAAAATTGAACCCATTAATATTAAAGATTTTACTAGGGACATATGCTACCCTTTCTAGAAACTCTGAAATGATATTGTTCAAGTGATTTAAATTCCCTAAAAGACCATTCAACTGTGTTATTTCAAGACTAATGAGCTGAACATGAAGAGCAGGGTGGTGGGAAGGAGAAAAAAATACATTTGAAGTCTTCTTCCCGGATTCCAGTCCCAATTCCTTCAGCTGAAAAGTGACAATTGTCATCTACATCTTGATGTTTTCACATATTTCAACTATGCAATTCAGTGATAGAATAGCAGAGTCTACTTGCAAATACTTTAAAAATTACTTGGCAATTTGGAACAATTCTGACAAATAAAGTGAACATTATGCCCAGGAAAATTATTAACAAGAGAATGTGGAACAATTAGTCTTTGCATAGCAATTGGGAACATGTGGTGATATATGCCCCCCTATGAAACAAAAGGCCACATTCAAGGTTGAAACAGCCCTTGTACAGTGGGGCCAGGTAGCAATTTATGGCACTGACTACATAAAAGGTAGCTCTGGGCTTCTTCCCTGGCTCACTGGTGTGTAGGTCCAAACTGACTAAGTAATAAGGAAAGCTGAAGACGTGCTCAAGACCTACTAGGCGAATTGTCCATCCCTTGATCATTAATTTACTCCCTTTTTCGATTCCTTTTTTATGATCCTATCGTATAAGTGGTAAGATGTAGCGACTTAATGGCCCACCCCATTTATAGGACTTGAAATCAACCCAATTCACTCATTCCTAAGGGAATAAAAACATCTATTTGGGGTCATTATGTCCTTCCAGTGTTGAGAATAATGGTCGATTTTGTGTAGGTCTTCGAAAATTATTGTTAACGAAAAAAATTGTCATGGAACTGTATCTCTTTACAAATACATGTCCCATAATTTCATTATAGAACAACTTAAAGAAGTCCATCAGCAAGGTATAATTACACAACCACCCCTGTGCTAAAGACTGTCAAAACTAACTATAACAGAGACCTTAACCGCCAGATTCTCACAGCTTAATTAGCTAGAGATCTTTTTTTCAGTTTTCATCTTTGGTTGTTGGAAACTTTCCAAAATAAACTCTGTTTTAATAGGTGGAATATACTGAAAATAACTTCATTGTTCTTGAATAAGTGACCTTGAACTGATTTACATTTATTATTCATATTTGATCATTTATTCATAAATCCAACAAATATTCATTGAGCATCAACTGTTTTTCAGGCATTATAATAGAGACACGAGCTGAAATAGTGAATGAATTAGGTTTGGCTGCTGCTCTCATGTAACTTACGATTCTAGTGTGTAACTTATCCTACACGAAGGCATGTTAATGAGACTATAGGATGCTATGAAACCTCATGGGAGAGGTATCAAATTTAAATTTGGATGATTAGGGAAAGCTTTCTGAGAGCTGCCTGATGTGAGACCAGAGTTAGTTACGCAGAGCAAGAGGCATGAGAGGATGTTCTTGACAGGGAGAACAGTGAATCTCAGGAGGTGAAAGCAGAAGGGAGAGAAAGAGAGAGTGTAGTGGTTTCCAAGTACTAAAATACAGTTAGTGTGAATGGACGGTTGATTTCCAAATGGGCATGAGAACTGAGAAGGCTAACGGAGCAGGAGGCCAGAGCGTGGAGGACCTTATAAAGAAGGTCCTATGTGTAAAGAAGTTTAGACGTTACCCTAAAATAAGATAAAATTCTTTGAAGTATTTTAAACAGAAGAGTGACGTGAATACATTTGTGTTTATCATTTTTTGGCGTGTATATGCAAGGGTGAGGATTTGAGGGGAAATGTGGACATATCACAAACAATACCAAGGATGTGATTACTTAATCTAAAAAAATGGATTTCTGCTTTTTTTTTTTTTTGTATCTGACAAAATAGGCTTTTTTTTTTTTTTCCTCTGTGACTTCATTTGATTTCTGCTTTTTTAATGATGGGTTTCTCCCCATTTCTTCACCTCAGTCTAAAAATAGAGTGTCATGTTAATTTAAGAAAGATAAGACTTGTTCTTTGTCATTTAGAATGAAAAAACTACAGGCATGTTAGAGGAAGGAAGCTTTTACCTCAATCTTAACAAATAATGATCTAATGATTCTAATTTCAGGAATGGAATAGACAGTCTCACAAAGTAAGTCCTCATTCCTGGAAATATATTTGCAGTGGTAAGATGATCATTGATAAAAGGATATTGAAGAATAGATTACTGTGTTGCCAGGAAATTAGACTAAATGACCTCTGGAGTTTCTTCTGGTTCTTAACTTATTTTAAAGTTCTATTTGCTTAAACTACGGTTAACCAAGGTTCTGATATAGTTTCAGGCTTCTTCAATGTCTTAAATTTCTGAAATGTTCCTACTCTTCTTTTCTAGGCATATAGGGTAAGTTATTTCAGATGTAAAGTCTCTGTATTTTATATTATAGGGCATGCAATGAAATGAGTTAGGAAATGAATTGTTTGTGTGCCGGCCTGAATTTTTATAGACCCTGATGCCTGGCATAAGGATTATTTTCTTGGGTGCAGGTAGTTACATCTTTTGAAATTGCTGCTCCATTTTGAAAACATCTTGGAGAAACATAATGAGCAACATTACTCAAAGGTATAGTCCAGGACATAACATTTCGAGAGGCTTTATTATACACATTTGGGCACAGCAGTGTTTATCCAATTAACTTACGTGTACGACCAAGACACTGTCTCCTCTTCTGTCGCTCCTCTGAATGCATTCACATATGAATAAATGATCAAATGTATTGGATATTCATGGTTGACGTAACAGACAATTTTGCAAGATTTCCACGAGCTAAAAGGAAGATACAGGGAACCAAAGCTTAGCAGTCTCTGAATTGCCAGTGATAGTTAGGACTTCACTGTTTTGTTTTTTTCATTCTGTGCCTTTTCAGTAGTTTCAAATTCACCGTACATACTGGAGGTGCAACTTCCCATAAATCAGACTCCAGGTAAATTGAGTTAGGGTAACTTCCCTTCTATCAATATCGTGCTATATAGTTTTAACCAAAAAGGTCTTTACATCCTCAAGATGTATTAACATATTTTTCTATGCCTTACTCCTTTTGGACTTCAGAACAATAAATACTGAGGTTATTAACCAACTTGATAAGGATTTCAAGATAAGATTTCTAGGATCAAATACACAGTTACTTGCTCCCATGTAACTCATTCTTCTGTTGAGACTTGAGGTGAGTTAACTCACATATCATGCTCAGAGGACCAAATAATTCTATTTTACTTTTTATTCTAGAGAAAGTTTTTGATTTTGAAGTGATCTGTGTGGAGGCAATCTGTCTGTTTTGGTTGTTAGGAAATATTTGGGAGGATAAGTATATGAAACAAGTTATAATTAAAAATGTATAAACAGCAATTGCAGAGACTACCCTCATCATTTGACGATGTTTTGCACTAAAGACACTACTAGTGAATTTAATAAAGACAGTTAGACTTTCTCAGTTACTTGGAGTTAATTATTTGAATATTACTTACCTATGCCTTTATGTAGATTTTTATTAAAAGTGAGTTAGATAAAAGCATATAGAGAAAACATGAATTTATCATTACTCCTCTATCCTCTCTATCTCTTCTTCCAAAAGAGAGATGTGTTCCAAAACACATTGTTTGTGGTGATGATTTTCTATTGTGAATAGTCCAACTGAGATTATGGGAAATGTCCAAAAAGAAGTTTCTACTGGCTGTGCTTAAGAAGACCATTCTACTAAGCACCCTCAAACTCAGTGAAGGGGGAAAAAATTACATTGGCTTGTAGACAGAAATTTTCTTGGTTTTAACTAACAAAATCTTGTCTTATTCAGGATTTCATCTACCTCTTTGCATCCCATGAGACTTAAGGGAATTTGGATTCAGGATTCAGGATCTAGGCTTATTTGGTCTTAGAGCAATGATCTCCCTTGACAATGATGGACTCATTAATGGGAATTCACAGGACTTGGGGGGGGGTGTTCATATTAAGATCTTCCTTATTTTTCTAGGACATCATTTATGAATGACTTTCTATTTGTATTGGTCTGGATACGTTGGGCTCTTAGTGGGTTACAATGACACAGGTTTATATACTATTCACATTGATTTCCATCACAAGTGGGATGAGGTTCTCCTCTTTCCATCCTCCCCAGGATGTGGGCTGGCAGAGCAGCGACTGTCAAGAACGTTGCTCATCACTGTAGCAGAACCCATAAACAGAAGTAACTTACATCACTACCAATCACATTTCAATAGCAAAAGTGAGTCACATGACCTCATCTACTGTCAAGGGAGCAAGGATATGCAGATCTACATGTGCCAAAGAAGACACCAGAAATATTTGGTGGACAATACTAATGAATGCCACATTTCCCTCCGAGCATCATCCTTTGTGTTCCTAATGAACAGAGTAAGACACTATCACACAGAAGAAGGCATTGCCAAGAGACCTGCAGGAAACTTGACCAGAGACCATAGATTAAGTCAGTCTGGAGCCCATCTTACCTCTGGATTTCCAGCCTTTGGAAGCAATTGGTTTATACAGATTTTAAGCCATTCTCAGTTGAGTTTTCAATAATTTACAACCCAAATTACCTAGCTGTTACACATTCGTTATCAAGTGCTTTTGCATTTGATATCATCTGCCAGGCCTCATTCTAAAAAGGATACAGCCATTTATTATTCAGGCCAAGTCCTCCCTTTGGGATTTTATAGTCCAGTGAGATTTCCATTGGAAACTCAGGGTAGGAAAAAGTAAACCGAAGCTCTGCACACAGGTAGTGAGCCCCTCAGTCATGCTCCATTACAACACTTTTTCCTTTATATCACATATAAAATCCCTAGAAATCAGCAAAAGAGAACTTGGTAGATCTAATTGTAGAAATTGCAGATGTCTGCTCTTTGTTTCCTGGCTTTGGACTTTGGCATGACTGACAATTGGACTTTGGAGACCTGAATATCTCATCAAACTACCGTTTTTTAATGTCCCAGAGAAGCAACAAAGTTTTAGTGGGAGCTTGTGCAATATTTTAAGCTCTACCTAGGGTATATTTTTGATCCATTCTGAATGATGTCTTACAACTCAAAAGGTCAAATAAAACCTGAATTGGAGGTTGTTATTTTCTCTCTTTGTTTTAAGGGCATAGAAACTCAGAACCATAGTCCCCCCTTATCCATGGGGGATACCTCCCAAGACCCCCCAGTAGATGGCTGAAACCACGGATAGATTTTTCCTATATATACATACCTAAAATAAAGTTTAATTTATAAATTAGGCATAGTAAGAGATTAACAATAATAACTAATAAAAATAGAACTACAACAATATACTTTATAAAAGTTATATGAATGTGGTCTCTCTCACTCTCGAAATGTCTTATTGTGCTGTAGTCACCCTTCTTCTTGTGAAGATGTGAGATGGTACAATGCTTATGGAATGAGACCATAAGTGAGACATTAAGTAAAATAAGGGTGGCTTGAACACAAGATCTGAGATGCCATGACAATCTGTCTGATACCTGAGATGGCCACTAAGTGACTAGTTGCCGGGTAGCATATACAGCCTGGAGACTCTGGGTAAAGGATGATTCATGTTCTGGGTGGGAGGAACAGGGTGATGTGAGATTTCAGCATGCTACTCAGAATGGTGTGCAATTTCAAATAACAAAATATTTATTTCTGGACTTTACTGTGTAATATTTTCAGACCATGATTGACCATGAGTAATTAAAACCACAGATAAAGGGGGGGGGGGCTACTGTACTATGAGTTTTGGAGGGAGTAAGAAAGGAGTGAGTCAGGGAGTAGACCTGAACAGAGAACCATGAATCTCTTGCATTTTCTATTTTCCACTGTGCCAATCTCTGTAGATTCTTACTCTGCTTGACCTGCTCTGTGAGTACCATCCTGCCTTCAATTTACCCTAAAGATATCAGCACACTGAGAAACAGGAATTATCAATCCATCTAGATGTAAAGCCTTGACTCGCCCTGGAGTTATCAGAGGTGAGACCCATTTGTTCTTTTATCTGTTTTCTTCATTTTGAATTGGGTTTTTTGGCCATTCAAACCAGCCAGGGCTATGGCCTTTTGAAATTAAAATATCCCTAACAGTGACTTCTAAAGTCACCTCTCTGTTGTACACATATCACAACTTAAGAAATACTGCTGTGATGCAAAGGCATAACTTGGGTAATGCAGTGTTTAGAGCCTGCAGTAGGCTACTCAACCTACCACTAGCAACAAAGTTCTCTGTGCCAACCTTTTTAATACCAACTTGTCCATGTAGGTTCACATCATTCACATCACTCACTCTTTGCATTCTCTCGTGGCACTCCATCAAATTAAAAGGGTTCTATGCTGCCTGGCTGGTGTGGCTCAGTGGTTGAGTATCAACCCATGCACCAAGAGGTCGCTGGTTCGATTCCCTGTTAGGGCACATGCGCAGGTTGTGGGCCTGATCCCCAGTGGGGGCATGCAAAAGGCTGCCAATCAGTGTTCTCTCTCATGGATGTTTCTCTCTCTAAAATCAATAAAGAAAAATTATTTAAAAAAATAAAAGGGCTCTATACCTCTCCTAACACCCATATAATTAGCTGATACTTTATTTTATCATAGTAATTTTCATACTTTGAGTACATTTTCTATTTACATATCTCAGCACCCCCCAATATTGAGAGCAAAAGTATAGAATATGTGTATTTTGATTGATTTGCACAATATTGGTCTAATGGAATTTAACGTGATATGTAAATGTGAATATATGAAACATAATAGAAGTCCAAATGGTAGTAACAGATACCAAGAGAAAGAAATGGAAAACCTTAAAATATTACCAGAAAGGAGGCTTAAAATGTAAATTATAATGCTTCGTTGAAAGAATATCAAATGAGTTTCATCCCTTGTTCCACCTCTCATAGATTGGCAATGGTTGCCTGAAGAGCTATGCTGGGAAGAATTCTGCTGTCTGTATTTCAAGGGTGATAGTGCTATGTCTGATCAGTGATGTCTGCAATAGAGACAGAAAGGGGGATTTAGTGCCCACAATGTGCCATAATTTGCTATCCAGGATCTATATACTTGCTATGGGTGAATGAAAAATTTGGATTTAAACTTTTGACAAAGGAGAGAAAAGTGATCAGTTATACAAATTCCAGGTCTCACAATATAAAAATATACATATTGTTTAGGGGGTAGCACACTTTTTCTTTATAGTCAATGGGATGGAATCTTTCCTGGCAATCAATGTACAGTGGACACTTAAGTATAATGAACATCATATCTGACAACATTCTAAAAGGGAATATAGTAAGGTGATTTATAATTATTGCTATATCTCATATTATTGTTATGCCTTACACTGACCCTAAATAAAGGTAGAGGGAATTATATCTAGTATAATTCATCAAAAATAACCCTTGGTATGACCAGTATGATGATGTAGCCTACATATTCTGTTCTCTACCCATCTAGGTAGATTCAAAAGATATGTGGAGGAGTCAACAAACAGAATATAGTTCAAGCAGCCTTATAGGAACATTCTTTCTAGACTATAATCTTTTGTGCATAAGCTTAATGTTTTGATACTATAAGCTTAATATTATATTTAGTGATAAACGAACAAGTACCCAAAGTTTAGATTTCATATGTAGCCAGGTAATTATAAAAATAGTATATATAATAAAATTATAATAATATCTAACATCTTTTTTTTTTTTTTTTTTGGTATGTGCCCCTAGCGGGAACCGAACCCGGGACTCTCTGGTCCACAGGCTGACGCTCCAACCGCTGAGCCAAACCGGCCTGGGCTCTAACATCTTTTGAACACTTAATCCATAAATAAACTTTGCTTAGATCTCTACCTACATTATATCTTATTTAACTTTTACAAAAAATAATTTTAATGAAATGTTTTTATGGGTTTTTTTGTTTTTTTTTCAAAAGAGGAAATTGATGGTCAGGAAGATTAAGGAATTTATTCAGAGTCTCACGTAATAAGTGGGATGAGAAGAACTGCAACATCAAACAATTTGAGTCCAGGGTCCATAATCTTAACATGACCGATTCTACCATAAATAATTTGCAACAGAAAATTGAACTGGGTGTACGATTACCATTATTTCAACAAATATTAGTTGCCTAATAAGTCAGAATCACTTTAACAGGTAGTCATTCAGCCCCAATGGAAGATAGGTGTCTTTTCATTTCATCTCTCTATTCCCAGTACCCAGCACAAGGCAGCATTCAAAAACAGTGTTGGAATTAATTAATTGCCTAATGAGTGAGTGAGTGAATGAAGAAGCTATAGATGAAAAATTTTGAGACTCTTGTCCAGATAGGCACATTTGCCTGCATATGTCAGTCAACAACAAATTATTTCTGTATAGTATCTGCCTAAGTTAGAGGTTTTCTTATAGAGGCGATATATTTAGTTGTTAGTTTCAAAACCATTGTCTAAACATGCTTACATTTAGCTTCAAATACTGCAGGCAGGTAAATCTGCTTCCTGCATCAAATTATAAGAGGGTTAGTCAAGAACAGAAGGGATTCTTATGTACATAGATGTCATACTGGGGGTATTTTTCTGTACAGGTATCAGGTATCTGATTTTTGTCTTCACCTAACCACTGAAGGCACACACCCAGAACAATGCCAGTGTTAATCAGACAATTTTTTTTACATAGTGATCTGACACAGGCAATTCAGCATGATCGTAAATGAATCCACTTTTTTTTTTTTTTTTTTTGTCTCGTCACTAGGCTTCTAACCTAGCAAAGGTTCTAGAAACAGGAAAATTGTGTTTTATAGGCTTGATAGTGAGAAATCATATATAGGTGAAATCATTCAAAAGTTTAATAATCGTCACCCGAGGACATTTTTTCATTTTTTGTTCAGATAGAGTGGAAGGGAGAGAGAGGAAGAGAGAGAGAGAGAGAGAGAGAGAGAGAGAGAGAGAGAGAGAGAGAACATTGACGTGAAAGGGACACATCGAGTGGCTGCCACCCTCACGACCAACTGGGGCCGGGGACAAACTGCAACCGAAGTACATGCCCTTAGCGGGAACCGAACCCGGGTCTCTCTGGACCGCAGGCCGACGCTCTAACCGCTGAGCCAAACCGGCCAGGGCCAAAAGTTTAATAATCGATGAAACCTTGGTTAAAGTGAAGTTAGGGGACTACTCTTGATCTGTGAAGGTGACATTTGACAACCAGCCACTTGTCCCAATTCTAGCCCTTTATGCCATCTTCAGAGACAAAAATCCTTGTTTTCTTCACCATGGATTGACCCAGGGTATGGTTTTTATTTCCACATATTTGGCTTAAACTCACCTATGAATATTTCAATGGGTATTTCATGTTTATCTCTTTAATATTCATTTCCTCTTCCCCTCATTCTAGCAGGGCTCCAAATTTCCTAGCCATGTAGATGGGTAGAATTGATCTCACTCCCAGCTCCATGATTTGGTCCCAGTTTTCTCAAGTCAATCACATATGTTATCTTCCTGGCCACAGCAACAGACTCAAACATAAGCAAAAGACCCAAAATGAGTCAATAAAAGTCAATGAGACTCAATTAAAGGTGTTCAGTTAAGCTATGAGAAAGCAGATTGTTCCTTACTCAAGTGGGCATGACAAGGACGTGTGGTACTGACATGCTGGGAGCCATCTTGAGAGCCTATGGGAAGAGCCTCCCAAGGAGCTGATTCTGAGAATATGTTGCCGAGAAATGGTGTGGGGGTGGGAGGGAGTGAGAGAGAGAGAAAACCCGAGACAGTAGGAAGTCTTGCTAAGAAAAGGAGACTAAAAGAAGAAAATGGGTCTGGGATCATATGATTTGACTCCTTGGTAAAGTCACATTGATGCTATTTTTAATCCCTAAAGATCAGCAGGAATTTACACCAGGTGTGTGTGTGTGTGTGTGTGTGTGTGTGTGTGTGTGTGTGTGTGTAGTAGGTCAAGCCTGGGAACGTAAAGCCCCAAACCCTACTTACGAGAGTTTGTGAGTTTTATTTTAAACTCGTAAGTTTTGCATTGGGAAATTGGGGGACAATTTCATACAGTTGACTCTTTAAATACCCTGAAGTTCTATTTCTGAGATACTAGTGAATATTAAGGCTTCAAATGATTTGTTGGAGAAACTAGGGAAAAAGGACAACAGATTGCAGCACTGTGAAGACGACAGTTCAAATATAAAAAGTCATTTTAGTTTTATATCAAAATGTAAACTGGACAAGAGCTTATGTCCTATATTGAAAATGTGGTACATGTATACACACATTCAGCAAAGAGAAAGAAGAAAATCCTGCCATTTGTGACAATGTGGATGAAATCGGAGAGCATTATGCTAAGTGAAATAAACCAGACACAGAAAACAAATGTTGCTTTATCTCACTTATAGGTAGAATCCAAAATAATCAAACTCATGGAAGCAGAGAGCAGAGTGGTAGATGCTAGGGGCTTGAGGAAGGGAGAACTAGGGAGAGATCGGTTTTATTTGCATTGCTGCCTCTTCATGGATAAAACTACTGATCCAAATATATAATTTACCACTGGTGATGATTTTAGTTCCCACATTTCCTGATGTGCCCCAGTTAGTACAGCTGGCTGGCGTTCAAAATGCACAAATAATGAACTCCATCAGGCCATAACCTTTATTTATTTATTTATTTATTTATTTATTTATTTATTTATTTATTTATTTATTTTACCGACTTTTTAGAGGAAGGGAGAGAGAGAGAGAAACATAAATGTGAAAGAGAAACATTGACCAGCCACCTCCTGCACGCCCCCTACTGGGGATTGCCCCCGCAACCCAAGCATGTGCCCTGACCAGGAATAGAACCTGGACCTCTCAGCCCATGGGATGATGCTCAATCCACTGAGCCAAACCAGCTGGGCTGTTTATTTATTTTTATTTCATTTTTTGACAAGCTTTGTTTTTGCCATTTAATCAAAAATGTGTAACATTGAGGTTGGAGTATATTTAGTAAATTAAAATTTTTTTTAAGTTTTTTAATCTTTATTGATTTGAGAGAGAGAGAGGAAGGGAAAGGGAGACATAGAAACATCGATGAGAGAGAACATTGATTGACCGACTCCTGCATGCCCCCCACTGGGGATTTGGCCTACAACCTGGGCAAGTGCCCTGACCGGGAATCAAACTGGTGACCTCTCGGTGCATGGGTCGATGCTCAACCACTGAGCCACACTGACAGGGCAGTGAATTAAATTTATATAAACTTTTTTTCATGTGCAGATGAAGCCAAAATGATTGTAAAATCTTGAGTGAATACTGGCTATGGTGACCAACTTTTTTTTTTTATCTCACTCACACCTTCCTTTCCTAGGCCCATTCAATTCATTTCAAATTGAATGAATTTGTGTGTTTGTGCATACAGTACCATTTTTTTTCGAGTATCTTTCTAAAGGGGTCACAGAAGAAAGAGAAAGAGGCCATTTTGGAGTCTGGAAGTCAGAAATCAAGGGGTTGGCAGGGCCAGGCTTCCTCTGAAACCTGTAGGGGAGAATCCTTCCTTGCCTCTTCCTAACTTCTGCTGGTTTGCCAGCGACCTTTGATATTCCTTGGCTTGAAGGCAGTAGTTCGATCTCCGCCTCTGTCATCACATGGAATTCTCTCCTGTGTCTCTGCATTTTCACATGGCCATCTTCCCTCTATAAGAACATCTCTTCTTATAAGGACATCAGTCATGTTGGATTAGGCGCCTACTCTACTCCAGTACATCTTAATTTAACCAATTACTTCTTCAACAAGCCTATTTCCAAATCAGGTCATATTCTGAGGTATTAGAGATTAGGACTCGAAAATATCTTTTTGAGGGGACACAATTCAACCCATAACACTTGTAGTAGTGTGCCGCTATCTTCCAGGATCACCCAGTTTCTGTGGGGCCATACTGGTGAATACATGGCAGTCTGATGGAAACCTGCAACCCTGCACTTTACAGATCCTTGAGCTTGGATTGGTTCTAATTTCTGCCATCTCATGAGCTACCAAGATGTGATTCAGTTTTTCATTTTTATTTATTTATTTATCTTGGCTAAAGGTGGTTGTTTCAAGGCTTCTATTTGGCCTTCTCCATGACGATAACTCTTACCCCTCAAACCAAGGTCCCAATGTGGAATTTGTATCAACCACAAATTATGTTAACCTCAATTATGCATTCTGAGACCTGGGAGATGGTTATCAGGTAGTTCTGCACGCAGACCCAATATATCTGTCGTAACCACACCTTGGCCAGGACTCCCCGTTTTCTCCTCCCCAGCATCTGGTGCTATTAGTGTCTTGGGTTTGGGCTATTTTAATAGGAGTGTAGTAATCTCTCCATGTGGTTTTAATTTGCAGTTCCCTAATGATATATGATATGGAGCAAGCATATCTTTTGATATGCTTACCTGCCACCTGTATATCTTCTTTGGTAAGATATCTATTCAGGTCTTTTGCCTATTTTTTAATCAGTCGTTTACTTTCTTATTGTCAAGTAGAGTTCTTTTTATAATTTGCATAGTCCTTTATTGGATCTGTCTTTTGAAAATAATTCCTCCCTAGTTATAGCTTATCTTCATATTACCTTGACATTGTTTTTCACAGAAGTTTTTAATTTTAATGAATCCAGCTTATCAATTATTTCTTTCATGAATCATACTTACATTGTTGTATATAAAAAGTAATCATTATAACCAAGGTCATATAGATTTTCTCCTATGTTATCCTCTGGGAGTTTTATGGTTTTCCATTTTACGTGTAGGTCTATGATCTATTTTGAGTTAATTTTTGTGAAAGCTATAAGCTGTGTCTTGATTCTTTTTCCTTTCCTTTTTTTTTTTTTTTTTTTTTTTTTGCATGTGGATTTTTATTGTTCCAGCACCATTTGTTGAGAGATGATCTTTGCTCCATTTTTTTGCCTTTGCTCCTTTGTCAAAGATCAGTTGACTATATTTATGAAGGTATATTTCTGACCTCTCTATTCTTTTCTATTGATGTAATTGTCTACTTTTTCATCAACATCACACTCTCTTGATTACTGTAGCTTTATAGTCAGACTTGAAGTTGGGTAATATTAGTCCTCCAGCTTTGTTCTTACTTTGCAATATTGAGTTGGTTATTTTGGGTCTTATGACTCTCCATATAAACTTTAGAATCAGTTTATCAATTTCCACAAAATAACTTTATGGGATTTTGGTTGAGATTGAATTAAATCTGTAGATCAAGTTGAGAAAAATCGGGGTCTTTGCAACATTGAGTATTCCTACCATAAACTCAGAATGTCTCTACATTTATTTATTTATTTATTTTTATTTTATTTTATTTTATTTTTATTAATTTGTTTTTGTTACAGATGTTTCTCCTTTTTTCCCCATTGACACCCTCCTCCACATACCCCCCACCCCATCCCCAGCATTGTTGTCCATGTCCATCAGTTATGCGTACATGCGTATAAGTTCTGTGGTTTATCTCTTCACCAGAGTTTTATAGTTTTCCTCATATAGATCCTATACATACTTTGTTAGATATATACCTAAGTATTTCACTTTTTGTAAGCCAGTGTAAATGGTATTGTTTTATTTTCAATTCCACTTATTCATTGATGAAATATAAGAAAGAGATTGACCTTTGTACATTCACCTTGTATTCTAAAACCTCACTTAATCACTTATCAGTTCCAGGGTTGTTTTGTTTTTTGATTCTTTGAGTTTTCTTCATAGGTGATAATGTGATCTGTGAATAAAGACAGTTTTATTTCTTCCTTTCTTCCTTTCTAATCTCTCTCTCTCTCTCTCTCTCTCTCTCTCTCTCTATATATATATATATATATATATATATATATATATATGTATTATTGCATTAGCTAGAACTTGTAGTACAATATTGAAAAGGAATATAGAGAGGAGATAATTTTACCTTGCTCTAGATCTTAATGGGAATGCTTCAAGTTTCTCACTACTTAACTAGTTATAAGTTGAGAAAATTATCCTCTATTTCTAATTTTCTGAGAATTTTTATCATGAATGCATGTTGGGCATTGTCAATGCTTTTCCTGCTTTTATTGATAGATCAGGTATTTTTCTTCTTTAGCCCGGTGATGTGATGGATCACAGGAATTGATTCTTGAATGTTGAGCCAGCCTTGCATACCTGGAATAAATCACACTTGGTTGTGATCCTTAATTTCTTTTATACATTGATAGATTCCATTTGCTAATATTTTTTGAGGATTTTTACATCTACATTCATGAGAGGTATTGGTCTGTTTCTTTTCTTGCAATGTCTTTGCCTAGTTTTGGTATTAGGGTAATGCTGGCCTCATAGAACGAGTTAGTATTTCCTCTGCTTCTATTCCCTGAAAGAGATTGTAGAGAATTGGTGTAATTTCTTCCTTTCATGTTAGGTAGAATTCACCAGTGAACCCATCTGAGCCTGGTACTTTCTGTTTGGAATACTATTAATAATTGATTCAATTTCTTTAATAAATATAGGCCTATTCAGATCATCTATGTCTTCCTATGTGGATTTTGGCAAAATGTATCTTTCAAAAAACTGGTCCATTTAATCTAGGTATCAAATTTATGATCATAGAATTGTTCTGTTTCTGTTCTGTTTCCTTCTGTCTTTTTTGTCTTTGCTTTTCAACTTGAGAAGTTGCAACTGTTATATTGTCAAGCTCAGAGATTCTTTCCTCAGCTATGTACAGTGCAATAAAGAGCCCATCAAAGGTATTCTTCATTTCTGATATATATTTTTTAATATTTAGACTTCACCTGAGGATATATTCACTGATGAGAGAGAGAGAGAGAGAGAGAGAGAGAGAGAGATGGAGAAATCAATGTGAGAGAAACATTCATCTGTTTCCTCCTGTATGTGCCCACAACCTTTTTGGTGTATGGAACAATGTCCCAACCAACTGAGCCACCCAGCCGGGCTGATAGTGTTTTTTATCTCTAGTATTTTTTAAATTCTTTCTTAGAATTTCTATCTACTTATATTATCTTTCTGTTCTTGTATGTTGTCTACTTTTTCCATTAAAATCCTTAGCATGTGAATCAGTGTTGAAAATTCCTCACCTGATCGTCCCAACATCCCTGAAATTTCTGCATCTGCTTCTGATGCTTGTTCAGTGTCTTCAAACTGTGCTTTTGCCTTACAATTTTTTGTTGAAAGGTGGACACAATAAAATAAACTGCAGTAAATAGGCGTTTAGAAGTGTAATGGTAATGTGAGGGGTGAGGGGAAGCCTTTTATGATCCTATGATTAGATCTGTCTTCTGTTGAGCCTGGGACCCTGCACTGTGAACTTCAGTGCTTCTCAGTTGTTTTTCACCCTCTTAGCTGAATCAGGGCAGCTGGAGGAGACTGGAGTTGGGTATTTCCCTTCCTCCAGGTATGTTAGGCTCTGATACATTTCAGATTAAGCTCGGGTAAAATAGTTCCTCCTGAGGGCAGGCCTGGTTGAGAAGAACTGAGTGCTCTGATGTATTGAGAAATGGTTCCTGCCCTAGGCAGTTTGGGTCAGTGGTTAGAGCAGCAGCCCATGGCCCAAAGGGTCCCGGTAGGGGTCTTGCAGGAGGCAACTAATAGCTCTCTCTCTCTCTCTCTCTCTCTCTCTCTCTCTCTCTCTCTCTCCCTTCTCTGCCCCTCTCTCTCTTCCACTCTCTCTAAAAAAATCAATGGAAAAATATCCTCAGGTGAGGACTAACAAAAAAAAAACAAACAAAAAATAAAAATGGTTCCTTTTCCCTCCCTTTCTGGAAACAGGAGGGGATTTTTCTCCAAGCCCTCTGAGGACCTGGTAGTACCCCCTGAGGTGAAACTCCCTAAGGGTGACTGGGTCCTCCTAAGCTTTTGTCTCTGAGACATGCCCACCCTGAGCTGTAATTACAGTGTAAGTTTTCTTACCCCAGCTCTGGCTCCCATGCTTTTCTGCTCTGCTCATTTGCAATTCTCTGTACCTGTCTGTCTGTCTCTCCAAGTTTTAAGGCAGTACTTTGCCCTGTGACTTCACTTTTCTGATGGATCTAAGAAAAGTTGTTGATTTTTCAGATTGTTTAGGTTTTTGTTTCTTGTTTGCTCTTGTTCATTATTATTTCTCTTGCATTGGCTCATTGTCTGACAGACTGTAGGTACTTGACACATATCTGTTGACTACATACATGAAAGAATGAATTAATGACCGCATAAGAGAGTGGCTACCTGTGAACCTGGACTCACTTTGCTGCCATGCAATTCAGTGTAGCTCACAGCTGCTAAGAAACACACATCGATTCCTTGCTGCACCCACAGACTCCTTGTCTGGACCCCTGACTGGGGAGACCCCACCCCCCGACATCATACTCTTCACAGTGACACAACTCCAAGAGTTAGGACAAATGAGGTGGGACAGAAATCTCTGTCCCTAGTTCTCCTCAATACTTTACCCTTTGCCCTTGGGTGAAGGAATGCTTTATTTATTGCAAAAGAATAAAAGACAATCATTTCCAGCAAGGGAGAAATGTGTGTGTCTTAGAGATGCTCCGCTCTGAAGAATGAGAGGCTGCAAGTTCATGGGAGTTTGAGACCTCCAACACAAGGGCCGGGAGGAAGACTAAAATAAGACTCGAGGGGAAATGACAGAGGGATAATGAATGAAGTTGTTGGAAATACCAAGGTGTGGGGATCCACCATATATCATCGAATGTGAACTTCACCTACCCTAACAAACGCATGATCTAGCGGGAAGAGTTACCTTTTGTATCACTCAAGGGACACAGAATACATATTTAATCAAGGATGAGTGATTAATTAATTAAGTGATTAATTAATCAATTTAATTAAGCTCTTTCTAGTGGGAACTCTTTTTTTCAGATTCCTTCAGCCATTGTAGGCCATGACAACAGGGTTACCAAGGCCCAGGCATCATAGATTTGGGGGAATTTCTGACTATTGAAGACCATAGCCAGAAATACTCAAGCATTGAAAAACAGCAGCCTGTTGTTCCATTGCTAACATCCCTGGGATGTGGTCAGCATAAAGAAAGCTACAAGATATTTTTAACCATGCCTCTCCTTTGAGATCCTTTTGGGAAAACAAAACACATTTTGTTTTTGGCCAAACAAGACAATTAAAACATTAAAAATAAAGGCCGCTCAGATGCTGGCACATCAAACCGCAGTACCTGTAACCGAGGAACAGGTTGCTCCCTGCCATCCGTGACCCCTCAGGAACATGGGGGAAAAAATCAGAACAGTGCAGCTGAGATCTGCTACTTTATCAGCACGGTAACATTCAAGTTGTATTCATTCTTTCTAGATTCCCAACAATGTGGGCTGGCACCCTGTTGTTATAGACAACTTGGAGGTGAACATCCAACAATGCTGGTGCAAACACTAACCTCTGTGCCTCTGCTTCCTTGCATTTGATAGACTGTAGAAGGTTTAGGCAGAGCTGATATAGCATCATCGGGAGCCAGTTACGTTGAGGCTGGTAGCAAAGGCCCCCTTGCTGTTTCTGCTCATCACCAGTGAGTCTAGTGATCTGGTTTCAACCTCACTTGGCAACCTGCCCCGTGTCTAGGATACCCTCAGGGTATAATTGCTTAGGGTGTGTATTTTCACCTTGAGGTACATTCCACTTTGATGGACTCACTCTGCTTATCCGACTCAACTGGAAACTTCTGAGCTTCACGCCTTGAAAGGCACAGGGCATGGGACTGCAATTTATGAGCTACTGAGCATCTTGATCAGTGGCTGTTCTATAATGTGATGGGAAAACCATCTATTTTGTAATCAAACAAAGGTGAAGAAAACTGTCAAGCTCTGGAGTGTTAGTTTCCCCATTTGCAATTAGAAAAAAATACTGAGAACTGTGCCGTGGGGCCAGCAGGAAGGTTCAACTTACATGAAGTGTCTTGTATAGTGCCTGGCCTATAGTAGGTTCAAAGTGACTTTGAAAAGTAAATAAATTCAAATAGAAAGCCAGATATTGCCAAAGGTTTAGGATATGGGGGAAGCCTGCCTGAACTATATAGAGTTGATATTTTGAAGGACATAATTGATTAGCAGGATGTGTGTATTTCTGAGTCAGAATTTTAGCACGCAGCCTAATGTATCCAATTGTTCAGAATAAATTACATATCCTGTTGATTACTGATACTTCAGTTTTGTGCCAGATATTTAGAACAGTGTTCATGTAAACAGAAGCCCCGCACCACACTTTTAAAACTACGCATGAACTGTTTTCTATTTGGGAAGCAGTGAGAGATTTGCTTGGCCATTTTAAATGAAATAGGTTGGTCCGATCAACAATTTGGTAAAATAACGCTACAGAAAAGCCATTGGGTTGGCCTTTATTTTCAAACTGGTATTTTTCTCTGAATAAACACAGCTGCAGGAGTCACTGTATTTTGTTGTTTTCGTTTTTATTTTCCCCCCTGCTTTTTGTACATTTTCCCAGAGAAGCCACCTCTCTCCCAGGATATGTCCTGCCATTCTCCGCACTGTGTGTTCACATCTCTCTGCACTTCCACTGACGCTAATAGACTCGGAATATTGACTCTCCCCTGGTGGTTGGCGGAGTGATGCTCTGAGCATTTTCGGCTCAAGAAATCTATTTTGGGGGGACTCTTTATAGTCAACTCAATCTTCTGAGGCTGAAGGAACATACTGTATACTGCTAACACATTAAAAATCACTTGCAAAGGGATCCCACTGCTAAATTTTCCAACTGACATGAAAATGCCCCATCGGGTCACATAGATGTGGCTGGATTCCTGAGAAGACATCACTCTTACTGCGTGGGTCTGTCGGTGAGATGCTGCCGCGCGGAGTTTGCTCATGAATGTGTCTCCGGATGGGATGTTGATTTTCAGGCTGTCTTCAGAATTCAGGCAAGTTTTTTTTTTTCATAGTTGCACCAGGCTCGTCATCAGAGACCCAGTCACACCCGACCCGTGAAGGTAACTGCATTGTTCCTAAGCAACCTCATGGATAAAAATAGCAACGATACTGCCTGTGATGGCGGGGGCGACATTTGATAAGGAAACAGATGGCACTTTGCAGCTTCCAGGAATTTTTTATTATTATTATTAATTTATTTTTGTTACAGATGTTTCTCCTTTTTTCCCCATTGACACCCTCCTCCCCATTCCCCCCACCCCATCACCAGCTTTCTTGTCCATGTCCATCAGTTATGCATATAAGTTCTGTGGTTTATCTCTTCACTCCTCCCCCTCTTCTGAGGGTTGTCAGTCTGTACCCTACTTCCACATCTCTGGGTCTACCCTGTTCCTCAGACTGTTATGTTCATTATATTCCACAAATAAGTGAGATCATGTGATATTTGTCTTTCTCTGCTTGGCTTGTTTCGCTTAGGATAATACTCTCGAGGTCCCTCCATGTCATCTCAAAGGATAAGAGATCTCTCTTTCTTACAGCTGCATAGTACTCCATTGTGTATATGTACCACAGCTTTTTTATCCATTCATCCACTGATGGACACTTGGGCTGTTTCCAGATCTTAGCTATTGTAAATAGTGCTGCTAAGAACATGGGGGTACATATATTCTTTCTGATTGGTGTTTCAGGCTTCTTAGGGTATATTCCTAGAAGTGAGATCACTGGGTCAAATGGCAATTCAATTTTTAATTTTTTGAGGTAACACCATAGTGTTTTCCATAGTGGCTGCACCAGTCTGCATTCCCACCAACAGTGTACTAGAGTCCCCTTTTCTCCACACCCTCACCGACACTTGTTGTTTGATGATTTGTTGATGGTGGCCTTTCTGACAGGTGTGAGGTAATACCTCATTGTTGTTTTAATTTGCATCTCTCTGATGATTAGTGATGTCGAGCATTTCTTCATATGTCTCTTAGCCCTTTGTATGTCCTGTTTGGAGAGGTGTCTATTTAGTTCCTCTGCCCATTTTTTAATTGGGTTCTTTGTCTTCCTTTTGTTGAGTTGCATGAGCACTCTATATATTTTGAGGATTAACCCCTTATCTGATGTATCATTGGCAATTATGCTCTCCCGTACAGTGGGTTCCCTTTCCAATTTGATGGTTGTTTCTTTTGCTGTGCAGAAGCTTTTTAGTTTGATGTAGTCCCATGTGTTCATTTTTTTCTTTGTTTCTGTTGCCTTAGGTGATGTATCAGTGAAGATTCTGCTGCGTATAATGTCTGAAATTTTGTTGCCTACATTTTCTTCTAGGATTTTTATGGATTCACGAGTCACATTTAAGTCTTTTATCCATTTTGAGTTTATTCTTGTGTATGGTGTAAGTTGATGGTCTAGTTTCATTTTTTGTATGTAGCTGTCCAATTTTCCCAAAACCATTTATTAAAGAGGCTGTCTTTACTCCATTGTAGGCTCTTACCACCTTTGTCAAAAATTAATTGAGCATAATGTCTTGGGTCAATTTCTGGATTCTCTGTTCTGTTCCACTGTTCTATATGCCTGTTCTTGTGTCAGAACCAGGCTGTTTTGATTACAGTGCCTTGGTAGTATAACCTGATATCCGGTATTGTGATCCCACCTACTTTGTCCTTCTTTTTCAAGATTGCTGTGGCTATTGAGGGTCTTTTTTGGTTCCATATGAACTTTTGAAGTATTTGTTCTAGTTCTGTGAAGTATGTCGTTGGTATTTTGATGGGGATTGCATTGAATCTATAGATTGCTTTGGGTAGTATGGACATTTTAATGATGTTAATTCTTCCAATCCATGAACAAGGTATGTGCTTCCACTTTTTTGTATCTTCCTCTATTTCTTTTTTCAATGTCCTGTAGTTTTCCGCAAATAGGTCCTTTACTTCTTTGGTTAAGTTTATTCCTAGGTATCTTAATTTTTTTGCCACAATGGTATATGGGATTTTTTTTTTAGTTTCTCTTTCTGTGAGTTCATCATTGGTGTATAAGAATGCCGTTGATTTCTTGACATTAATTTTGTATCCTGCTACTTTGCCAAATTCATTTATTAAGTCTAGTAGATTTTTGATGGGCTCTTTAGGGTTTTCTATGTATAATATAATGTCATCTGCGAATAATGACAGTTTCACTTCCTCCTTTCCAATTTGGATCCCTTTTATTTTTTCTTCATGTCTGATTGCTGTGGCTAAGACTTCCCAGTACTATGTTAAATAAGAGTGGCAAAAGTGGGCATCCCTGTCTTGTTCCTGTTCTTAAGGGAAATGTTTTTAGTTTTTGCCCATTGAGTATGATATTGGCTGTAGGTCTTTCATATATGGCCTTTATTATGTTGAGATACGATCCCGTTATTCCCACATTGCAGAGCGTTTTTATCAGAAATGGGTGCTGGATTTTGTCGAATGCTTTTTCAGCGTCTATTGATATGATCATGTGGTTTTTATCTTTCATTTTGTTTATGTGGTGTATCACATTTATTGAGTTGCGAATATTGAACCAGCCTTGCATCCCTGGGATGAATCCCACTTGGTCATGGTGAATAATTTTTTTGATGTATTGCTGGATCCGATTTACTAGTTTTTGTTAAGGATTTGGGCATCTATGTTCATCAGGAATATTGGCCTGTAGTTTTCTTTCTTTGTAGTGTCTTTTTCTGGTTTTGGAATTAGAATTATGCTGGCCTCATAAAACAGTTTGGAAGTCTTCCTTCTTGAATTTTTTGAAATAGTTTGAGGAGAATAGGTGTTAGTTCTTCTTTGAATGTTTGGTGAAACTGCCCTGTGAAGCTGTCCAGGCCTAGGCTTTTGTTTGCTGGGAGAGTCTTGATTGCATCCTCAATTTCCTTAGTTGTTATTGGTCTGTTCAAGTTTTCTATCTCTTCTCGGTCCAGTTTTGGGAGGCTGTGTGTTTCTAGAAATTTGTTCATTTCTCCTAGATTGTCCAATTTGTTGGCATATAGTTGTTCATAGTATGTTTCAATGATCCTTTATATTTCTGTTGTGTCAGTTGTTACTTCTCCTCTTTCATTTCTGATTTTGTGTATTTGAGTTCTCTCTCTTTGTTTCTTGGTGAGTTTAGCTAAGGGTCCATCATTCTTGTTTATCTTTTCAAAAAACCAGCTCTTTGTTTCATTGATCCTTTGAATTGTTTTTTTTTTTTTTTGGTCTCTATCTCATTTATTTCTGCTCTGATCTTTACTATTTCCTTCCTTCTACTTGCTCTGGAGTTTTCTTTTTGTTTGCTTTCTAGTTCTTTAAATTGTAAGGTTAGATAGTCTATTAGAAATTTTTCTTGTTTCTTGAGGTAGGCCTGTAGTGCTATGAACTTCCCTCTCAGAATTGCTTTCGCTGCATCCCATAGATTTTGTGTTGTTGTGTGTTCATTTTCATTGATTTCCAGGAAGTTTTTAATTACTTCCTTGATCTCCTCGGTAACCCGTTCATTGTTTAATATCATGCTATTTAGCCTCCACGTGTTCAAATGTCTTTGCATGTTCTTGTTGCAATTGATTTCTAGTTTCATGCCATTGTGATCTGAGAAGATGCTTGATATGATTTCAATCTTCTTGAACTTGTAGAGACTTAGTTTGTGTCCTAACATGTGGTCTATCTTTGAGATTGTCCAATGTGCACTTGAGAAGAATGTGAATTCTGTAGTTTTGGGGTGTAATTCTCTGCAGATATCTATTAAATCCATTTGGTGTAGTGCTTCATTTAGAGTCTCTGTTTCCTTGTTAAATTTTTGTCTAGGGGATCTATCCAGTGATGTCAGTGGGGTGTTGAAGTCCCCTGCTATGACTGTATTGCTGTCGCTTTCTCCTTTGAAGTCCTCCAGAAGATTTTTAATATATTTTGGTGCTCCTATATTGGGTGCATATATGTTTACCAAGCTTATATCTTCCTGTTGGATAGATCCTTTCAATATTATGTAGTGACCTCCTTTGTCTCTAGTTATGGCCTTCATTTTGAAATCTATTTTATCAGATATGAGTATTTCTACCCCAGCTTTTTTTTCCTTTACATTTGCTTGGAAGGTTTTTTTCCATCCCTTCACTTTCAGCCTATGTGAGTCTTTTGTTGTGAGGTGGGTCTCTTGTAAACAACATATATATGGGTCATGCTTTCTTATCCAATCCGATACTCTGTGTCTTTTTATCAGAGCATTCAATCCATTTACATTTAAGGTGATTATTGATATGTACTTATTTATTGCCATTTTTGTTTAGTGTGGTTCTATTTTCCTTCCTATTTCTTCTACTAATTACAGCAGTCCTTTTAACATTTCTTGCAGTGCTGATTTGGTGCTAATGTATTCCCTTAGCCTTTTTTTTTTTTGTCTGGGAAGCTCTTTATTTGACCTTCTATTTTGAATGATAGCCTTGCTGGGTAGAGTAGTCTTGGATTCAGATCCTTGTTTTTCATGACCTTGATTACTTCATGCCATTCCCTTCTGGCCTGTAGTGTTTCTGTTGAGAAGTCAGCTGTTAGCCTTATGGGAGTTCCTTTGTAGTTAACCTGTTGCTTATCTCTTGCTGCCTTTAGGATTCTCTCTTTGTCTTTAATTTTTGGCATTTTCATTACTATGTGTCTTGGTGTGGGCTTGTTTTGGTTCTTCTTACTTGGGGCTCTCTGTACTTCTTGAACTTGAATGCCTCCTTCCTTCACCAAATTATGGAAGTTTTCTGTGACTATTTCTTTAAATATATTCTCTAACCCTTGCTCATTTTCTTCTTCTTCGGGGACTCCTATGATGTGAATATTATTACGTTTCCAGTTGTCCCACAGTTCTCTTAAGCTGTCTTCCTGTTTTTTAATTGTTTTTTCCTTTTGGTTTTCTGATTGATTGATTTTTTCTACCCTGTCTTCTAATTCACTGATCCGGTCCTCTGCTTCCTCTACTCTGCTGTTTAGTCCTTCCAATGTGTTCTTTATTTCTGCTATGTCATTCTTCATTTCTTCTTGGTGCTTCTTCATTTCCAATTGGTTGATTGTCAGTGTTTCTATGTCTTTACTCATGGTGTTGATGTCCTTACTCATGCTGTTGAGCTTCCTCAAGATCATGGCTCTGAATTCTAGCTCTGTTAAATTGCTTAACTATATTTCATTTATCTCATCTTTAGTAGAGGTCTCTTGTTCTTTCATTTGGGATTTGTTTCTTTGTGTCACCATTTTAGCTATCTTAGTGGGTTTTGGAGCCTTCCAATTTTTCCCTGTGGATGTTGGTGTTCTGCTGTTTGTGGCTCCCTCTACTGGGTTTTGATGAGTGTGGGAGGACCCATGTTAAACACCCCTGTCAAGTTTTACTTTCCTGAGTAGATTTGCAAGCTCAGGAATGATTCAGTTATCCTCTAGTTTTTTGCCTGGAGGCTATTAGTCATGGTGACTTGAAGAGCCTTGGGTTCTCAGTTGAATGAAAACCTCCCTCAGGTGTTCAGTGTAAGAGGATTTCTGGAGGGTGGTGCAGATGCTGGTTGATAATGAGCCTCAATTTGCATTTCAATGGCCCACCTGGGTGGAGTTGAATCTCTGAGGGAGGGGCTGCCGCCTCTCCCCAGAGCCTTGGGAAGGAGTAAGATGGCCTGTCCTGTGTGGCAGCAACTCAGCAAAAGCTCTGAGCGCCCTCCAAATCCCGAGTGTCCCCACACAGTTCCAGTCGTGTCCACCCTCTCTCTGCTGGAGCCCAAGGTGAGTGGCTGTGGCTATTTTAGCGCTCTGTCCCGGCCCTCTGTGCTGTGGAGTGGGCTTGGGAATTTAACTCCTAGGGTGTTGCTCACAGCTAAGACCGCTGCTGTCCATGGGCTCCCAGCCCCCCTCTCACGCCCCCACAATCCTACAAGGATTGATTCAGTGTCCCTGGTTATATGGTCCTTGCAAGCTGCTTTTCTGTTGCTTTTTCCTGACTATTTGTCTTTATTTTAGTTGTAATTCCAGTTTGGTCCTGGGAGATGGTCTGTGTAGTTTCCATTCACACCGCCAACATTTTGGAATCCGCTTCCAGGAATTTTCAATAAACAAGCTGATATTGAAAGAGGTTAGGAAAAAAATCAAAGAATGCTTTAGTGATATGTATTTTTTGAAACTGAGTACATACTTTGAGTGCGGGACAATATCAATGTCAAAGCTGGCAAACCTCAGGACTTCATAATTCTGGACTCAAATTCTTGGACATCCAGGGCTCATGGCACACATTGGTCTTCCTTTGCACTGATACATCCATCGCCTTCCCCACGTTGGAGGCCTGAACATCACTGTATGTCCATAACAGGTGACAAAACCCCTACTACCCAGTGAGTCAAGAGTGAAACACGTTTTAAGCAAATGGTTGTCTCCCCTCACAAGAGGTATTTTTCAGGGGACACCGGCATTTTTAAGTGGAAGTATGTTAAATGTAAGTATTCTGAGTTTTCAGAAGACATGCTGTAAATAAAGAGCATCTCATCCTATATATATTTAACATATATGAAACCATATGCACTCAGGCCTGTCTCAAGGTATGAAAATATAAAATGATTCTTTCATATGTACACATAATTATATTTGAAATGTTAATCTATGTATTTTATACACATGTAATTCTACAGGGTTGAATGGAGTCAAGCCTCTATATGTATGTGGAGAAGTTTTAGACATTTTTAAAGATAAAATGGACCCAGTTGATTTGTGCCTATGCACTGAGTTTGGATCCCAAACACTTTTGTATAGGTTTTTCCTGCTTTACATTTATCTTTAGATAGAGCGGGAGGGAGGTGAGGGGAAGAGAGAGAGAGAAACATTGATGTGAGACAGACACATCGACTGGTTGCCACCCACACGACCCCATCCAGGGCTGCAACTGAGGTACGTGCCCTTAGCGGGAACCGAACCCAGGACTCTCTGGTCCACGGGCCGACCGCTGAGCCAAACTGGCCAGGGTGGTTTTTCCTGCTTTAAATTCCTCCTTGTCATCTACAAACATTTTCCCTCACATGGTTCTCATTCACCCACAACCTGCTTTTCCCTTGTTCCTCCTTCCCTGGCTTAGTCTCTCTCCCTCTTACCGGGGTCTCTGCTTTTTCAACCTCTTCCTCTGTGGTCACTGACACCTTCAGGTATTTGAATTTTCTCCTCAGCGTATCTTCCAACATGGGACTATTACTTGTATTATTTGCTTTTGTTGTTGTTGTTGTTTTTTTCTTCGTTGCCATCAATACAATATTTACTTGTTTTTTAAAAAATCTAAGTGCTGCCGTTGTCCAGAACATTTTAACAGGTTTATTTATATTGTTATGATGTGGAACTGCTGAAACCTGTTCACTGGAACATTTTGACTGGCATTAATGCTTTATGTCCCCACGTTTAATTAAAAAAATTCACACACACATGAAAATGGAAACACTGCCAATACTTAGTTTTATTTGACATATTTCTAGAGTGCCTATTATAAGACAAGTATTGGTGATAGAACAAGGAATAAAATAGAGATGGTCTCTGTGCTCCTGAATGAGCTTTCCTTCCAGTAGAAAGCAAGAGATCAGGGGACAAGTATGCAGACAAATAAGTATAATAAGTTGTGACAATATTTATAAAGAAAAAAATGAGGCAGCTAAAACAGACAATAAAGGGAGCCCTAGTTAGGGTGAACAAGAAAGTTCTTTCAAAAGGTGGTATTTAAGCCAATATCTGAGCTCAGGATGAATAGAAAACATCCATGAAAAAATTGAGGTCAGCAAGAGTTCACAGGGTCTGAGATTTCAGCACACTTTGGTTTTCTAGAATAGCTAGGTCAATGTGTTTGGAGGGGAGTGAATGAGTAATGGGCCGTGGCTTTTTTTTTTTACAGTAGAGGATAAGAATATGAAAGGAACTAATATAAAATGACTTGGATATTGCTTTGCTCCTGTAATTCCATTTAGACAAAAAAAAAAATTACTGCTAATTTACCAAATCCAATATTTTTATGACAGAGCCAAATATATTAGTTTTGAAAAGGCCACCAAGACCCTGACAAGGTGTGGTCACTTGAAGTTAACATGTATTCACTCTAATTGTTTTGGGAAGTGATCTTCTGGCAATCTTAATTACCAGTTGCGGCGTAACAGATGAATTCAGCCTGTAACTATCGGCTGGGATGAGCAGATCATAGCTGGTCTTCCATTCCTCAACACAGAAGAAACTCAGGGCTGGGCATTTCTCTATTACTTTAGTTAAGTCCTTTCTAATCATGTTCAGTAATTCTTTCTATTACTCATTTTCCAAAATATGTAAGAACCCCAAGGAATTTTCCCATGTGAAAAGGAACAAATTAGGATATCTTCATCCCTAAGTTGTTACAAATAAGGAATTATGTCCACCTTCCCTCTTTCTGTTATAAAACAGAAGCAATACAAACTAAATCATATCTTTTTTGTACATTTGCTTTTTTTTACTGGTTTATATGGCCAAACTGTGGAAAAGGGAAGAATAGAAAATGTTTTGTGTAGGATGGACCCAAGAGTTTGAACACCATCAAGTTCCTCTCTTACTCTCTGTCTGCATATAGACTTGATTCTTTCTGTTGCATCTGGTTTTGTCCCACATTGATTTACATAATCCTGTAAAAAATTAGTGAGTACCTATATATGTGTGAGGGGTTAAACTCTGGGCATAGAGTAGTACTCAAGTCAAGTCAGCTCTGTATATGAGTATATAGAGGTCCATACTCTGCATGCTCTTTTGTAGAGGGTAAAGACGGAATTTAAATAAAAAATGAAGGCACTCATGATTAATTTCACATAGTAATGCATTCTGAAAATGCATTAATGCAGGAAGAAGTAATGGTCTGTAACTGGGGGAAGAGAGTGGTTTACTTTAAATTGGGTAGTAAGGGAGCCTTCTCTGAATGATGATATTTGAGCCGAGACCTGGGGGATTAAATAGACGCAGTCATTCAGAGTTCTAGAACAAGAAAATTTCGGGAAGAAGCCTCAGCAAATATAAAGACCCTGAAATAAAAATGATCTGAGAGTGTATGAAGGGCAGAGACAAAGTTGATATGAGTGGAGCTCAGAGATCTATGGGGAAAGTAGGTAGATGTTGAATTGACAAGGGCCTAATAGTCAGTTGTAAGGAGTAGAGATTTAATTTTTGCTTTAGCAGGAAGTCATTGGAAGATTTTTAGCAGAAACTGAAAGAATCTTTAAAAATATCTTTCTAGTGGAGAACAGACTGTAAGAGATAAAGAGTTAAAGGAGAGAATCCAACTAGAACATAGACACCACAGTCTTCATGAAAACTTATGGTGGTTTGGATTAAGGTGAAAGCTGGTTTCAAGTGGTTTGGGTTAGATGTAGGAGCTCAGAGAAAAAGAAACTGTGCAATTCACACAGCCTTTCCCTGACCAGGTGCATAGTTGTAAGGGTGATAAGTTGTGTCATTTAGTGGTATGGGAAAAATTGAGAAACAGGCAGCTTTGAGGAATATGGTTGGGAGGAATTGAGAGTGCAGTTTTGGATGTGTTAAGTCAATCTATCCGTCAACCAGAGAGAGAGAGAGGGTGAGTGGTCTGTCGCCATCAGTGAAGAAGTCTGCCCTGGAGACAGAGATTTCAGAGCACCAATATTATAAATGAAAACATCATAACAAGGAACGTGGCTAAGAGCAATTCTTAACTTATATCCGTTTCGCTCAGGAATTCAGTGAGGAGAGAGAGCTTCTCATTCCAGTTTTCATTAGAAGAATACTAGGCAAGGACTCATTGGTCTGGCTTGGACCATTGCCCCTTGTTACCTGGGAGAGTGAAGAGAGGATAGAGTAGCACAGGCACACCAGCTTCTGGCCTCCCCTTTGCTCTCTTCCTGTTATTAATATAGATAAACTAGCTAATGATGATGAAGACAATGCTATACTTTGAGAATGACTGATTTCGATCATGTAAACCAAAGAACATTAGTAGTCATGTAACCAAGGCAAAGGTTCTGTGTTTTGTCCCAATACTTATTTTGTTTTTACCTCATGCTGTGCATATCTTCAATGCCAAATTTTCAGACAATGGAGAAGTGCACTCTCCAGCCTATCATTAGTATTTTTTCTACATGATTTGGAAGAGCTCAGTGATTGAGTCAATCACTTATTTTTATTCATCCTGCAGTGTGTGTGTGTGTGTTTGCTTTATTCGTCAGGGTTCTCCAGAAAACGGAACCAATAGCACACATATAAAAATATATATGCTAACATATATAGAATATATCCTATATAAACAGAGTATATTATATGTAGAATACAATTAAAATATGTTTTCTATATCTACATCTATACATAGATTCTATATATAACAAATTCCTTTATATTCTATATTGATATAATTATATATATTCTATGTACATAATTTACTTTAATTATATTAAATATAATATATGTAGTCTATATTACATGACTAAATATATACTATATATCACTATATGTATGCTAATATCTCTATAATCTCTCTATTATAGATATTATATATCTATATGTTATATCTATTTTAGATGATATATTATAGATATATAATAGCTCTCTATATTTTGTGTATGTATATATAACGAGAGAGAGATTTATTATGAGAAGTTGGCTTACACGATTGTGAAGGCCAAGTCCTATGATCTCCAGGCATCTGCAAGCTGGAAGGCAGGTAGTGTATTCTAGTTCAAGACTGAAGGCCTGAGAACTGGGGGAGTGAACGGTGTAAATCCCAGTCCAAAGGTGGAGAAGATCTATGTCCCAGCTCAAGCCAGCAGACAGAAAGAAAAGAGAGGCAAATTCTTCCTTCCTCTACCTTTTGTTCTATTCAGACTCTCGATGGATTGAGTGATGCCCACCCACTTTGGGGCAGGCCGTCTACTTACTCAGTTTACTCATTCAAATACAGTTTCATCCTGCAATACCCTCCCAGATGCAGTCAGAAATAATGTTTAATCTGGGCACCCTGTGGCCAGTGAAGTTGACATTGCTATTCTCCTCAGAAATGTAATTTATGCCACAGGACAGTAAATCCATGCAGCTGACCCATTCTGTAATGAGGATGGGAAAAATACTGTGTTGGGCTACAAGCAAGAATAAAAGTATTATCACAGAATGCTCTCAGAGAGGTGATACCATTATCTTTTACTTTTTATAAAACAATTATCCATGAGTGCCAGGCCGTCTGCTAGGTAGGCCCTGAGGAGACTGAACGGAATTGCATAATTTGTCTGATTCTTTACATGTTTTTCTTGTAATCAGTTTTATTCGCATACTTACAGTATAGCAAAATAATTTTGGGTGTATCAAACAAAGTGAATGAAAATAAAATATTGTTACCCTTTAAAAACTGTCATGGCTGAAGAAGGATTTTCAGAACGGAGCAATTTCCTCTGTTCTCTCTTCAATTCATATATAGCCACGGGCAAGGAACTCCCAATAAAGCGTTTCTACTCCCGCAGCCCACAGGTTGTAACTTCCTCCAGCGCGGCACAAAATGTCATTCCATTGGCGCCAGGCAACACTGCTTTCCAAAGCTCAAGCTAATTATGTGAGATTTATCTATGCGGAAACATAGGGATTAAGCAAGCAGGAAAAACAGAGAGAATGCATTTAGTGGCCGTGTTTAACAAAGGATAATGAAAACAAGGGTTCTACGAAACCACGTCTGTCCTGAAATAAATGCCTAACCAGTGAAGGGAACAGTCGGCCTGCTGCTGGTGCTTTTATCCTGTCCTAGCAGAAGCTGCCACCAATAACACAGAAATACAAAGCAGGCAGTGTCGCCTCTAAGCCAGTACTAGAACCTCCATTAACCTCATCTCTTTGACAAGCTCGTTACTAAACTTCCTGGTTCTTATGTGCAGATTATTCCTTAGCAGTATTGTGGCTACCATACCGTATTGTGGTGGTACGCTAGTTTTTCGTAGTATTTAAATTTGTTTTCATATTACTTTAAAAATTACTTTAACCTGCAGATAATTGCTTACAATTAGCTGTTTTGTCTATAAGCCTTAGTTTTATTTGTCCATCCCCCTAACACACACACACACACACACACACACACACACAAAGAATTAGTCGTTTTCCTCTTATTACTTAATTGCACATTATATCCTGCTCCAATTTTCATGTTACACAATTACTTTACTTTGTCTGGGGGGGAAAAGAGACTCCCGTGTTTTATTTTGCTTAATACAGAGTTTTAATTTTCCTTCATTTGCAATCTTAATATTTATCTTTTCCTTCCTAGGCTTATTTGTAATACTTATTATCTATGATGACCCTAATCTTTCAAACATGAGAAAACAATCTTGAATGTGCCCATCGTCATCTATTATTTATTTGGATGACAAGCCTTTTGTAATAAATCAGGATAAAAAATGTCTGTTATTTGTTCAGGTTAAGGCGAATTTAGCATATTTTCAGAATTTAATCAGCACCAACGTCTTCATCTTTATTTACCATTCTTCTCCTGGAACAGCCTGTTCTTCAAAGTAAAGACATCTGTTCTGCTGCAAAAGGGAGCTGCGTGGTGGGTATCAGTACTGTCTCCAGGGGAGCAGGGTGCTCGGACTGCTCGAGAGTTAGGGTAAATCATGGGAATATCGGGGGTGGGGAGCACTTTGTGACATGTACGATTGTCTGACAACTATGGTGTATTCCTGAAACTAACACAAAATAATGCCGAATGTAAATTCTAATTGAAAGATTACATTTAAAAGAGAGAGAGGAAAAGAGTTAGGGTTAAATCAGAACATACTGACCCCAGGATCATTGTCTTCCTCAGGAAGGCAACTGTTTTGAAATTTCAGCTATGGTGCAGTACAAAGACTATTGCTGTTTGGCGTCTGAAGCCCTGGAGTAGGTTCCTGGCCCCGAGACTGGGGTGAGTGGCCTTTCCAAGTCACTTAGGCCCTCTTGGGTTTCCTGTAACTCTACCCTGTTACAGTTTCCTCATCTGTAAAATAGAAAGAAAAAAATTATTTGAGGGGGTACATTGCTAAGAAGACTAAATGAGATAAGAAGAAAGAATGCAAAGAGAAGAATGCAGTTAGAAGAAAGAATGCCTATTATATCTTTAGGTCGCTGTAATATAAAACTTGACTAAGTGAACATTTAGTTGAAATCTTTCTTTTGAAGGTGGGAACTACCAATAGTGCCGCATCCAGACAGGTGGTCCGAGAATGTCCTCTTTAGGCATATGATTCAAGCTGCATGATAAACACAGTTTTTACTTAGGTGAAAAAGTCTGTGCAGGGCATACCTTGGAGCACCTCCAGGTTTATTCTCTCTCCTCACCCTGCCTCGTGCCTTCAAGGCCAAGGCTGATCTGTGTAGATGTCGTCAACAAGCTCGCTTGCATTTTAGCTTCCTATTGGGTTTGATGAGAGTGGGCCCTGGCCATATATTGGAGGGAGAGAGCAAAGTTAAATTGGAGCATTCTTCCTCTAGATCCCTTCTTACAGAGCCTCTCTGGTTTGCTCATCTTTCGACCGAAGTAAAACAACTAAAGGCAACCTCTCTACTCAACTCTCCTCTTTCTTTGAGTTACACTTCACTTCCTCTTCCTGCTCCTTCAGACCTAGAGGTGGTTATTGTCCCCACGTTGCTATCCTGAGGTACTGCACGATCATTGTGGTTTCCTTATACTCTGTAGTAGGGACTGCATTAGATTCCTCAGAGTATCTGTGCGTGTGTGCATGTGTGTGCATGTATGCGTGTGTGTGTGCTGCTGCCTGGACAGGAAGGACAAACAGAGGTAACTGGAGAGAGAAGTTTAATGTTGTAAACCAAGTCCAGAGTTGGTTCTCTGGACACTTGTTTGAGGGGGAAGACAGATACACAAATAAATATTTCCAAGAGATGCAGAAAGACTCCCAAGCGGGGGCTGCACAGAGGCCCCAGCAGCCCACAGGGCCCAGCACAGGCAGTGGCAGTGATGAGGTGATCTTTGCATCCCTGCTGCAGGCCAGTTCCCGTTCTGTCACCTGCACTACTGCATAGCCCCCCATTTACCCTCTGCTCTCCATCTGGTGCAAACCATTTCGTTTACATCCTTCAGTGAGGTTTCTCATTGGTCTTGGTATAAAATATTATCTCCTTGTCATGACAAATACGGCGTTCTCCTACATCTCGGTCTTGCTCACTGCCCTGGTCTCACCTTGAACCCCACCTGCACTTAGTGATTCAGCAACATTAAAAGGCTGAGAATGCACCAGAAATGCTTGCTGCCAATTATCATCTATATGTCTTTGCTGCTGCTATTTCCTTTGTCTGGAATTAAACTCCAGTCCTTCTGATGAATTTGTTCTCATTATCTAATAAAACTTCAGGAAGATTTTTCTGAAAATTCTTTCCACTACACTCCTCCTACCTTACTTAACATAAATGTCCTCCACTAGGGCCCCTAACACCTCTTTCTGTTCTTCACACCTGACCCACTGTATTGCAGGTATCCCTTGGGTCTGTCTTAAATTGCAAGTCAGTGCGTACAAGTGCTAGCCTGATACTTTCAGACATCATCAGGAAATAGATTATTAATTACTCTTTAATGGAATCAATTGATTCATTTAATTATTTAATAGACCACTTGTTATAGATAAATAAATAAACTGATTGACCAATTGAGTTCATTGCTTCTAACCCTCTAATCTTACCAAACAGAGAACACTCATCCTGAGGTCAGGGCAAAAAGACACCAAACGGAGTGCATTGCCCTGGCTTTGTTGTGAAGTTGGGAATTTCTCTTTTTGGATTTTCTTTCAGTCCACACTCTACCCTAATTCCTTTGTTGTGGAGATCATGGCCCAGACGAGTTATTCCATGGTGCATGTGCCCCGGCTCACACGCCCTGGGTTCGCATTCTGGTCCCACAGTTCACTGGCTGTATGATGTTGGTCCGGCTGAGAACCTCTAAGTTTGTTTTTAAATACATTGATTTGGAATTATATAAGTATCTGCCTCACAGGTTTGTTTTGGGGATAGTAATGTGTAAACGGGCAGTGTAACAATTTAAAACATATGTGAAAATAATGTAGAATTAGTAACCTACATTATATCCGCAAAAGATTTCTATGTGAATAAAAGACCGAAGCATGAAAGTCAAACTTTGGTATTTTTAAGAAGAAAATATGGGAAACAATCTTTATGACCCCTAGATAGGAAATGACTTTAAAATAGACACCATAAGCATAAACATAAAGTGAAGTGTTATAAATTTGAGTATTAGCAAAAAAAAAAAAAATTCTTATCAAAAATATTTTTAAAAGACCAAAATTCCAAAGACTGAGAGAAGAGATTAACAAAATCTAACAAAAACTCAATATCCAGAGAAAAAACAACCCCTATGTATTGTTAAGAAAAACACGACAGCCTGCTTACAAGATCGACAAAGGCAGAAACAGCAGTGTACAGGAAATCACTTGAACACCAAATGCACGTGGAAAAATGTGCTGTCTCGGTAGTAATGAGTGAGATTCCATTTCAACACAAGTCAGTTGTAAAGTGCACCCATCGCATTTGCAAAAATGTCAAAGTTTGATAATGTCAGTTGTTTAAGAGTGTGTGGAATAAGAGAAACCCTTATGCATTAGTGTACCAAAGTACGAAAAAATTGGCAATAACTAGTGAAGCTGAAGAAGTAAAACATCTGGCAATAAGTATAGTTGGACATTTTCGTTGCCTGCATAGCATTCCAATTCCTAGGTGTATGCTTTAGAGAAAACCTGCACACTTACACATGGACATTGTGTAATATACAGGTAATATGTAGAGAAACACTGTCTAGTAGTGGAGGGGAAATCCCCAACAAGGGAAAAAATGGTTAAATAAACCGCGATGTCTTCTTCAATTGACATAGATAAAGGAAAGGTGATGTTTTATTAAAATTGAATAATACACAGTCTTGAAATGGAAGGAATCAGAGCTATCCATATCAAAATGGTAAATATAATAGTATATATTTAAGTGAAAAACTTTTTTGGAAAAATCCACAAAGCATAATGCTATATATGGAAATTAAAATATATTAAACATTGCTTTATATTGCTTGAGATAAACACTTATAGTAAAAGTATTTAAAAATAATGAAGATAGCCCTGGCCGGTTGGCTCAGCAGTTAGAGCATCGGCCCTCGGACCCAAGGGTTGCAGGTTCAATTTCCAGTCAAGGGCACATACCTGAGTTGCAGGTTTGATCCCCAGCCCCAGTCAGGGTCATGGGGGGAGGCAAACAATCAATGTGTCTCTCTCACATTGATATTTCTCTCTCTCTCTTCGCTCTCTCCACCCTCACCGCCCTCTCTTCCACTCTCTCTTAAGAAAAAAGCAATGGATAAAAATATCCTCGAGTGAGGAGTAACAAAATAACAACAACAACAATGAAGATACTAAATTGTGAATATTAGTTACAATGACCATGTGGTGAAGAAAGAGTACATTTATAGAGTTTCAGCGGATCTTAACTCTGTTATCAATATGTTCTTTCTTGATGTGGGTATTTCAAAAAATTATTCTTAATTTTTTCTACATATTGAATGCCATCTAATAATTTATTTTTTCTATTTATCTTTAAATTGAATTTACTGAGGTGACATTGGTTAATAAAATTATACAGGTTTTAGGTATACAATTCTACAATACATCATCGTATGTTGTATTGTGTGTTCACTACCCCCAGTTAAGTCTCCTTCCATCACCATTTATCTCCCCTATCCCTTCTTCTACTTCCCCCCAGCCCCCCACCCTCTGGTTTTCTGTGTGCGTCCATGAGTCCGTCTTTCTTTCTTTCCCTTCCTTCCTTCCTTCCTTCCTTCCTTCCTTCCTTCCTTCCTTCCTTCCTTCCTTCCTTCCTTCCTTTCCTCTTTCCTTTCTTAATTTTTTTTTCCTTTATTGATTTTAGAGAGAGCAGAAGGGAGAAGGAGAGAGAGGAAGGGAGAGGGAGAGGGAGAGAGAAATATCAACGACAGAGAACATTGATTGGCCGCCTCCTGCATGCCCCCCACTGGGGATTTGGCCCACAACCTGGGCATGTGTCCTGACCAGGAATCGAACCAGCGACCTCTTTGTACATGGGTCAACGCTCAACCACTGAGCCATACCAACTGGTTGAGTCTTTTTTTTTTTCTTTGCTTAGTCCCTTCATCCTTCTCACCCTGCCCCCAAACCCCTCCCTTCTGACAGCTGTCACTCTGTTCTCTGTATGCATGAGTCTGTCTCCACTTTGTTTGTTAGTTTATTTTGTGCATTAGATTCCACACATAAGTGAAATCATATGGTACTTGTATTTCTCTGACTGGCGTATTTTACTTAGCATAATACTCTGCAGGTCCATCCATGCTGTCGCAAAAAGTAAGGTTTTCTTCTTCTTTACAGCTGAGTAGGAGTAGTATTCCATGATGTCAATGTACCACAACTTTTTAATCTACTTATCTAATGATGGGCATTTGGGCTGCTTCCAAATCTTGGCTGTTGTAAGTAACGCTGCAATGAACATAGGAGTGCATATATTCTTTCAAATTAGTGTTTTGGGTTTCTTTGGATATATTCCCAGAAGTGGAATTGCTGGGGTTAGATGGCCAATAGGCATAAGAAAAGATGCTCAATGTCATTAATCAACAGAGAAATGCAAATTAAAACCACAATGAGATATTACCTCACACCTGTGAGGATGTCTGTCATCAATAAATGAACAAGCAAGTGTGGACAAGGCTGTAGAGAAAAGGGAACCCTCATGCACTGTTGGTGGGAATGCAGATTGGTGCAGCCGCTGTGGAAGGCAGTATGGAATCACTTCAAAAAATTAAAAATGGAACTGCTTAGGACCGGTCTGATCATTTAAAACAAGTGCAATCAGGATTTTAGTGAGAATTAAATGGACTTGACACGTCAAAAAATTAGCATGATGTTAAATACATACATGTAAAATAGACATTCAGGAAATTTCAGTTCCCTTCTTTTTCTTGAGCATATAATAGGTAGGAATCACTTTCTTCTGCATTCTTTTCTTTCTCTTTTGCTAAGTGGGGAGTGGGGGAGGGGGTGAATGTATGCATTCTGACATGTAGCCTGGATTCAAATTCTGGTGTCAGTAAAACCTGACCTGGTCATCTAGGGTCAATTACTTCACCTCTTTGAGACTTGGTTTTCTTCATCGAAACATTAAGGAGAGAAATTGTGTTTATACTGAAATTTTAATTTTATGTTAATTTAGTTCAGATTAAAATTTTAGTCTAGTCTCTGACACAAAATAAGAATTCATTAGTTTGCTATTATTACAACCAGCAAATATTACATTGCTGGTTAATGATATAGTTAAGTCTACTAAGATTAGGAGTTATCACTCATGAGTATTTATGTGTCATGCACTGTGTGAAATTACATTTTTTATGTATTATCTCTTTTCATACCCACAACGTGGTAGTTAGATAGTATCATTATCCAGTTTACAGACATAGAAATGGAGCCCTGGGGCCTAAATAAGCCCAGAGATAAACTGGAAGAATCTGGAAACAAATCTGTGTGGTTGACTCCAAAGCCCAGTCATTTTTCATCATTAAGTTCTCCTGTCTGCTAGCTTCATGCTCTTTCTTGGATGCTATCCCGCTGCCTTACAAATATATGCTGATGATAGAAAAATGAAATGTTGGCTCTATTCACCAACCAGTGGACTCACTGTCTTGTGACACAGTGATGCCTTTACTTCTTTCCTTCTTCCTGTGGGTTGAAGCTTATTTTGTCCCAAATTGGTGCCACAAGTAGAGATGATTACTGATGTAGATTTTTTTCCTGCTGGAGTTTAATTTGGCCAGTTAGTTCCATCAGTGTTTTTGCATAGAGGTCTGCTTGGAACAAAAGAATGATGGAAGTTCGTCCAAAAAGGTTAAATTCTTTGGAGAATTAGGTCTATTTCACATGATGACCTAGCTGGCAATTTGTTTGGACTTAACTGTGTTTGCTTTTTTAAAGAATTTATATGCATGTATGCATAACCAATGGACATAGACAACAATGCTGGGGAAGGGGCAGGCGGGGGGAGGAGGATCGGGAGGAGGGTGTCAATGGGGGAAAAAAGGAGAAACATCTGTAACAAAAATAAGTAAATAAAAATAATTTAAAAAATAAAATAAAATATTGTTTTGGGTTTGTATAGATAGTTCAGTGAAAAAAATAATCAGTAAAGCAGTTGCTTGACATTGTGACAGGAAATGACCAGCTATTTTGTTTTTACTTTTTTATTGTTAATGCTATTACATATGCCCCCCCCCTTTGCCCACCTCCACCCAGCCCCCGTCCTGCTTCTGGCCATCATCACCACACTGTTGTCTGTGTCTATGGGTTATGCATGTATGTTCTTTGTCTAATCTCTTCACCTTCTTTCATCCAGTAGCCCCCTCCCCCTCCCCTGTAACAGCTGTCAGTCTGTTCCATGTATCCATGCATCTGTTTCTAATTTTGTTCATCAGTTTATTTTGTTCATTAGATTCCACATATAAGTGAGATCATATGTTGTGTGTCTTTCTCTGAATGGCTTATTTCACTTAGCACAATAATCTCCATTTCTATCCATGTTGCTGCAAAAGGTAGAGTTTGTCTTATGTAGACTATATTTTTATTCTGTGAAAAGGGCACCATACACAGTTTGAAGAACAGAACAGAAATTTTCAGGAGATATGTGTGTGGAGGGGGCATGTTGGGAAGAGGGTATATGTTGTTCATTCAGAATTGCCGCTGTCGGCATTGCCAAAGTCATATTTCATCAGAGTTTAGAGACACCTGAAGACACTGTCTGGAAGATAAGCAGACTATCAATCTCCCCATCACTCCAAATCACACTGGTCTTATATCAGAAAAAGCAAAACCATTCTATATTTGGTTGCTTAGATCTGCTTTGAAATTTTGTCGGTCAGATAAGGCTCGTAAAAAACCTTGTTATAGCCATCACTGATGGATCCTTAATTTGAATAAGATTTCTTAATAACATGTATGTTTATTAAAATCTGCTTTAATTAAAAAAATAAAAATAAACAATAGAAATTTTGTGGGTCAGGGTTAAATAATGTTATGAATACTAATAGAAAGTGACAGTATATATTAATAATACTTTTTTTCTTTTCATTTTCAAGGTGCAAAGGACTAGTATTCAGTTCATAGCAGCTGAGAGCTTAGGGCAAGGCATCTAGTTATGTCCAAACTATTGCCAGGCTTCAGCTATGTGCAATGCATTCAGCCTGCTAAGCTTTACCAAAGTGTGTTTTTCCCCTTTGGGTGTTCAAAGATATGTCATGTGACAACATTCTCTTGATTTTTTTTTTCACCTTAGGCTGAAATGCATGACGTTTTTCTAGTCATTGCTATCTATTTTGTGGTTGCAGGCATTCTCCAGTGATGCGTGCCAGTGGCACAAAGGCACTTCCACCAGCACATAAATCCCTACCCCATCCCTGCACCTTGTCCAGGTTTAAACAGTTCACAACAGGACACATTACTATGCATCTTGCTTATCTTCTTACATTGCACTGCCCATAGTCTCTGAATAGTGTTTTCATTCTGTCCATATTTACACAGCTTTGAAAATATGTATTTTTTTAAACTTAGATGATTTATTTGGGATTACTTTTATCCATGTATTTTGAATGAATATAGATTGCAGATTGTGTCACTTATTCTTTTCTTTTTTTAAAATCCTCATCTGAGGTTATGCTTAGAGAAAAGAAGAAAGAGAGAGAGAAAGAAACATCAATCAGTTGCCTTCTTTATGTGCCCCACCCAGGGATAGAATCAACAACCCAGCTATGTGCCCTGACTGGGAAGCAAACCGTCAACTTTTTGGTGCACAAGATGACACTCAACCAACTGAGCCACTCTGGCCAGGTGTGTTACTGTTCTTTACATTTAACAATTAAAAATAACTAAAACTGATTAGCAAATAGTTTATTTGTAAATACACGATTCCAGTGACAACAATAAATTCACTTGAACATGAGACAATAATCACATCAAAAGAATAGCCCAGCCATTGTGGCTCAGTGGATTGAGCATCGTCCCATGGACTCAAGGGCCCAGTTCAATTCTCTGTCAGGGCACATGCTGGGGGTTGTGGGCTTGATCCCCAGTAGGGGGCATGCAGGAGACAGCCAATTAATGTTTCTCCCTCACATTGATGTTTCCATCTCTCCCTTCCTCTCTCTCTCTACTAATCATCAGAAAACCTGTGACCATTAGGGCTGTCATGTGGAAATCCAAAATCACTTAGAGGCCAAATCTTAAAGAAGATTCATCCTCTTAGTAGTCCATATGGAATAGGTCCATAGTACCTGGAATCTGTACAGTTCTATAGATGATCACCTTCTAACCAAACATGATCCATTGGCACATAACTATGGCTTTTAAAGAAATCTGATGGACTCTTGGTGAGGATTTGGTCTCCTTCATTTTGGATCACTTGGGCTTTTTGCAATCACAGTATCACCTCTTTCGATGCTATAAACATGTCAACTAAGATTTTCTGCAAAGACAATATATGAATTTTGAGTTGTAGATGCCACTGATAGTGCAGAACACAAGACAACACCACCAACATATTCAAAAGCACAGTGAGCGACACAGCCACACTGAGCAGTAGAGCCAGCAAGCGGAAAGTTTTTCCCAGAACACCACGGAGTATATTTCTATGTAGTCTGCCACCATTGGCCAAAGGTCTGTTCTACAATACATTCAATTTTTAGGGTTGCAGAGCTTCCAGGAAAAAGCATCTAAAGCATGTGTCGAGCATATATGGGTGATCCCTGGTTCCAGAATTCCTAGGTCCCGCAGAAGTCCCAAGGATATGTATTTTTAGTGGTGTTCTTCTTCAGAAGCATGTTAGTAATACAAAATGATCTCACAGAATATATGAATTAAGAGCCAAATACAATGTTGTTTATGTAGAATTTATTAGCTCTTGGTTGAACTTTAATTTGAATAAAGATGACTACACCAGTCTAGTCAATTTTCAAAGTCCCATTACTGGCTTTCTTATGAACACATCTTAACAATTTGTTCGTTGTTGTTATTTGTTGTTGTGCTTAATAATAAGAATTTTATCTGAGAGGCACAACATGAATTATTTATTCAATAACTTATTATGTTCCACATTATTGGCTGAGCAATGAAGATACAGCAGCAAATAAAATAAGATTGTAGTAATCGGGGAGCTTACATATTTGTGGAGAAAGAAGACATCTGCTCCCTTAAATGAAGAAGTGAGCCCACTGCTTTCCAAAGAGAAAAAGTTGTAATATCTTTAATGATATGAATATAGAGTTTCTTTTCAGTGTACCCAAAGAGAGATGATAAGCCTTATATTTTCACAGCTAATTAGTAGCATGTTTAAGTCCTAATTCAGAAGGGATGAACTGTTTGCTGTCCATGGTTCTGAATACATCCAGTAGCTACAGAATAGATGGGAACATAACCTGGCTATTTATTCAACTGTTGGGCTAAATTTAAAAAACAAAAACAAACAAACAAACAAAAAACCTTTCTGACTGACTAACTGGATGTTAAAATAATAAAAGCAAACAAGGCACAGTCATGATCAGAAAACTGTCCTAGGTCATTACTCTCTTAATTTTTCAAACAATTGTTTTAACAGTTCTAACCTAAGTATGTGCTTGCTGCATGAGTAGTTCAGATGACAGAATAAAACTAATTATTAATTATGGACAGTGACCATACTGATTAATTTTCTTCATCTAAAATTTTTGCTACAACTGTATTTTAGCTACAAAAGTTAAAAGGATAACTAGGTAACTGCTTGTTTGTTTTTTTCTTTAATCTTCACCCAAGGATATGTTCATCAATTTTAGAGAGAGAGAGAAACATCTATATTAGACAGAAACATTGATCAGTTGTCTCCTGTATACTCCCTGTGCCCTGACTGGGAATCCAACTTGCAACCTTTTGATGTATGGGGCAATGGTTCAACTACCTGAGACACCCAGCCAGGGCTTAGATAAATGTTTTAATAATGGGTAAGCCTAATTTCTTAACTGGTCAAGTGCAGTAGTATTAGATAGATATAGTACTTCAGGACTTTATGGGTAAGCTGTAATTTTACAGCAATTTTGTTTACTGCCCTGGAATCAAGTATTAAATATGTTAGGAATCTACCCTAATATGATTTTAAAGTGATGCTTTATATATCTAACTTTTAAATTGCTATTTTCAATGCAGTCATACACATAAACACACACACACACACACACACACACACACACACACACACACATACATTTGTTAATCCTCACTCAAAGATATTTTTCCATTGATTTTTAGGTAGAGTGAACAGGAAGGAGGGAGGGAGGGGAAGAGAGATAGAGAAACATTGATGTGTGAGACATCAATTTGTTGCCTCCCGCATGACCCCGACCAGGGCTGGGGATCAAACCTGCAACCCATTTATGTACCCTTGACCAGAATCGAACCCATGACCCTTTGGTCTTCAGGCTGATGCTCTAACCACTGAGCATACCGGTCAGGGCTATGTGCAGTCATATTTTTTATATGACATATTACAAGAGTTATTCAGATAGTCAAAACTTGTGTAATGAACACATAAAATGATATAAGATAGGTAATAATGTAGAAATAATAAACACAGAAGCAGGTTCAGGATAAAATTTTCACATTGGAGGAGAATTCTAAAAGTCCCTGGATCACACAATTTGGCATGAGCTTTGAAATATTGCTGGGGACAATGATAAGACTTTCTTAAAAGTAGGCATGTTGCAGGACTATAGCAGAGGTTAATTTCTTGACCATTTACAGATTTCTGATAGAAGGTGAATATTGATGAAATAGTCAAGTACATATTGATGAAAGATCAAGTCAAGCATGCTTCCCTTATATTAGTACAATATATGTAATGTGTGAATGGTTCATTCAATATGAGACTATACTTTTAATGAATGAAATTAAAAGGAATATTGCTATTCATTGTTTTGGTTCTTGTAGGATAACAATAAGTATCCCAGAGAGTATTAATATTCTTTATGGCAATACTCTCACAGTGGAAACATCACAATTTCACAAACTCAATCATTGTTGTCCTTATAATTACTTATCTGAATGGGCGGAAATGAGTTTGAGCATCTGCTTTTCACGGTCCTGCTGAAACTGTTGGGCTTGCCCCAGCCCTGAGCTCCCTCACCCCACTGCGAAAGCCAGAGGGCTTGAACAGTCCACATGGAGGGTACCCTGGAGCACCTGGCTCTGGTGGCAAGGGGGAACGTGTGTTTTGGGGCCCCATGAGACTGATTGAGCCTTGCAATCTCTCAGTGTTCCTTTCTTCCATGTTGTCTTATTCTTAGGTAGTCTTTGTCTTTGGGATGGTAAATTCAAATACCATTGTAAAATATTTTGAAGGGAAAAATTCGAACTTTTAAGATATAATTGCTATGCATTTATTACCCTTAGATAATAAATACATAGCAATTTACTACAGATGGCAATCATTATTTCTGAGTCGTTTGAAAAGGGTCAGATCAGTGACATTCCCCACTGAGATTAATATGACCTCTTCCTGACATAAGTTCAGCCAAACTCCCCCGAAACCACGTAGTTCTGCTGCAGATGACAGGAGGTCACCAGCGAGAGACATTACCCCAGATTTATTTAATGTGTACCATGGAGGAGGCTGGAAATGACAAACGACAGGAAGGTTTTTATATCCTGCTCACCAGAAAAGAATGTAACCTGTGATAGATTTCCTTTCTTTTCACTGAGAGGCGAGAGACTTTGAAGCTATTGTCAGGCCACAGACTACCTGGGGAGCTCTGCTCTGGCCCCAGACCCGCTGTGTAGCATGAATGCACGGGCAGTGGGGGTGACCTGAGATCACAGAACACAGATATTAATAAATAATAAAAGATGAAGTTACATCAAGGCTGCTCACAGAGCTGGAGTTCAACTGATTTAACCAGGCAGAGGAGGAATGTATTTTTAGTTTCCAAGTAATTCATATATTTCTTAACAACAACCATTGTGTAGAGCCATGGCTGGGAATCAAAGTGGCTTCTGATACAATGGGCAGCATGAATAACCCAATGGAGCAGGGTGGCACAGAACAGAAGTTCACTGTCATGATAGAGGACACAATTCCCTTGGGCTGGAAAAGAGACTCTTTTTCCCTTCTCCCACTTTCCAAGAATTAATACCCAAGCATACTTTTTTTTTTTCCTAATTTGAATCTCAGACAGGAAGTGTGTCTTGCATGAATCGTGGTCTTTAGGACATCATCATAACACTGTCTTTTCAAGTTTGAAAACAAGAGAAGGTATGCAATTGTGCTGTTGTTTTCAAAACGGTTAATGCGACAAATTCATTTTCTAATAAAGTGTAGCCAGAACCTCTGTGTGTGGATCAGAGAAAAGAATAAGTGCTCTGAGTAAAGATGTCACTGGATTTTGAGCCAGAAGGTTTGGATTTGAATCCAGATTCTTGATAGCTGAGTAAATTAGGGCAGGCCACCCGTCTTTCTCAACGTTCATTTCTTCTATAGTACAGGTGGTGATCTCGATGTACCTATGTACAGTGAAAAGCAAACTAGATAATGCTTGTGCCAGCATCTGAAAAATGTCTGTAATAGAATAAGGTATTCTTATTGGGCATTTTCTTAATAATCTGTCCATGTTCGATGAATGAAAGTAGGCAAGCATGGATTACTGTAAGGCTATCTTCTAAGTCTTATAAGAGAGTCTTATAGTTAAAATATTGGTTGACCCCAATGAATTCTTGGAAAAACTAATTTGATCATATAGGAAAAGAATCATCTCAACTGTTTTCATGGAAGCAAGTTATAAAGAGATGGGACCATGAGGTAAGGGAGAATACCAAAGCCTTTCATGATAAGAATCCAAAAGACCCAAACTCTAATCATTAAGGAGGATATTTGAACCAAATCACAACAAGGTGACAGATGGTATTGTAACATGCTTCTAAATGGCTGGGTTTAAAAATATTTTTTTCAGATGTTTAGTGTCCTATAGAAAGAAAACCTGGGTGTGTAGTTAAATAGATAGGTGGAAAGGTAGATATTATAAACTGTGTTGATATTATAAGGAATAACTAAACAATGTGCTTGAAAATCCTACATACATATTCTAGCTTATAGGCACACAAAGATTGTCCAGGACTCTTTTAGTTACAAGTGACAAAAGCCCTACTCAAACTTTTTATGCAAAAAGGGATAAAAGGATGGTGGTGGGGAAACTGATCAGGATTGTAACAGGAAGTCAAGGTGGTATTCTGGCTTTAGGCAACAGGATGTGGCGGTCCAAATGATGCCGTCCATCCCCCTTAACTCCCTTTCCACTTTCCCTGGGTTATTCTGTTTTCAGATCTCTCCTCTCTATGGCACAGACATTATAAACTGCTCCAGAGTTATATTCTTTTTTTTTTTTTTTTAATCCTCACCTGAGGATAAGCTTGGAGAGAGGAAGGGTGAGGGAGAGGGAGAGAAGAGAAAGAGAGAGAGAGAGAATCGGTTGCCTTCCATACATGCCCCAACTGGGGATCAAACCCACAACCCAGGTATGTGTCCTGATCAGGAATTGAACCCACAGCCTTTCTGTGCACAGGATGATGCTCAAACAACTGAGCCACTCTCGCAGGGCATTATATTTTTATATGTCATAATCCTAAGAACCCTCTCCTCCTCCATGGCTGCATCAATTATTTTTAAAGGAACACCAGTTGGTTCTGTTTGAAACTCTTATTCTTTTTTGCTAACTGTCCTGGATTGGATGCTGTAATTGGCCAGTCTGGATAAGATGCCCCTCCCTGTGGCTGGAAACTAGGACCCTGGATCAATACCCTCCTTCTCAAGAGCACATGGAATGGAGGAGGGGTGGTTCTTAAAAGGGACAAATAAAAGTAAGAGCACTAAATGTTCACTGTATTTTTATAGACATAAATATTGAGAAAGAAAACAGTGTTTCTTCATTGGTGGCATTAGTAAATGTGCATTCCTTAATCAGGCTGCTCACTCTTGAGCTGTAATGTTTCAGCTGGGATGTCAGTGTATGCTGACAGCAGCTGGGATTTTATAAGGAGGTCAAACCTGAAACACACTGATGTTTTGAAGTTAGGGAAATCAAACAATCCCTTTGATCCAGAAAGGGATTCATGGAGAGAACCAAAGTGCCAGCTCCTTTTGCATCGGGTGGCAGAGGTCTGACCCTGTCCTTGAATAGCAGGACTTCACACTCAGGAATGTTCAGTGACTCACCTATAACATACATGGTGAGAGAGCAGCACAGCCTCAAGTAGCCTTTAAAATAGAATTTTAAAAATGAACAAGCGCATTTGGTTCTTCACAGCAACACCCTCTTGGAAGAGTCGAATGCAGATGGAGTCTATGAACAACAGTGTTAAGATTCCTTGACATCAAGAAACAAAAACTGATTCCAGATACCTTCATCAACAAGTCAGCTTCGTAGTTTCAGATGTACAAAATAGTGATTCAATATTTATAAACCTTACAGTGTGATCACCACACTAAGTCTAGTAATCATCTGTCACTGTGTGAAGTTATCACAATAGTATTGGCTATATTCACCCTCCCCCTTTTCACCCCCCACTCCACTTCCCTCTGGCAACCATCAGCTTGATCTATGAGTCTGTTTTCTTTGTTCATTTTTTTTTTTAGATTCCATTGAAATCATATAGTATTTGTCTTTCTCTGACTTATTTCACTTAGCATAATACCATCTAGGTCCCTCCATGCTGTCACAATGGCACAATTTTGTTCTTTTTTATTGTTGAGCAATATTCCGTGTGTGTGTGTGTGTGTGTGTGTGTGTGTGTGTGTGTGTGTATCACGTGTTCTTTATCCGTTCATCTGTCAGTGGACAAGATACCAAGGTTACTTCCATATCTCGGCTCCTATAAATAATGCTTTTCAAGTTAGTGTTTTTATTTTCTTCAAATAAATACCCAGAAGTGGAATTGATGGGTTGTGTGGTAGTTCTATTTTTAGTTTATCTAGGAATCTCCATACTGTTTTTCATAGTGGCTGTACCAATTATGTTGCATACCAACTATACTTAAATTTTTAAAAAAAAGGAAAAAAAGTCCATTTATTAAGAAGGCTCTGGTGCAGTCATACAAATGAATGCTATCTAAAGAAAAATTAAAACCTAGGTGGCCCCCGGGATCGAGGCAGCAGGAAGGAATGAACCATTTCAGCAGGAAACTGCTGCTGGTGTGGGTCGCCCCTAACCTATGTTTCGTCATTGGGTCCCTCTGCATGGAGAAGTGGTACAGCCCAATGCCGAAGGGCAGCTACTCTCACATTAGATAGGACTGGGTTTGAATTCCTTGTCACTCCTGGCTCCTTGATCTCAGATATTTGCTTCAATTGAGGATAATAACAGTGTCTAGTTTTTTGGGGTTATTGAGGGACACCAAAGGGCTTAGATCAAAGCCAGTATACATTCAAAAGTATTAAGTAATAGTATTATATGTAAGATTTGAAGCCTCAGAAGGTGAAGTCCACATGGTCACGCATGCCATCTTGAATAATTAAAATATCAAGACCGCACTGAAGGAGAGGGAAAATTTCCCGCGAGAGGGTTATAGTACATTTGTAGAAGGGGTCATGGAACATGGGAGAAAAAATGCAGCAAAGTCCACTGCAGGCACCAACCCAGGCAATTTGCAATTCCGTTTGAATCCCCCATGTATTTTATCAGATGTGGGATGCATGAGGGCAGTGGTTGGGTTTCATAAAGGAGATAGTGAACATTTGGTGACCTGATGGCAACACTGTACTGATATAGAAAAGGTCGTCCCAGTATTCACGTCTACACAAAGTACCAATTTGCACCAATCTGCTGTGATGCATATAAGGAAGTCAAGTGGTACTTGTAGGGTAGTATGAGAAAGCTCTTGTTGACGTATTCAAACTCCATTATATCTATCAAAGATGGAAGATGAGGGGGCTTGTTTATCACCCATCTCTGGTTTCAGTCAACACAGAAAAAGCCAAAAAGCACTCTGGGCTAAATTGCTCTGTATCTAAACTTTACTTGTGCATTGCTGATGTCTTGGCTCTCCTGACAAGTTATTGAATGAAAATAAATAAATATGCATTTGATTCTTTAGGGCTTACAAATTTGGTAAATGCTCATTTAACATGTTGGCAGTTATGAGTAATAAATAAAGGAGTATCCTGAAGTCAGGTTTGTACAAAACTTGCTTTGGTTTTGCTTACACAAAATCCCCAGGAACTAGGAAGTGAAATATGTTTCTCTCCCTGATTTTTTTTTTTTCTTTCTTTCTTTCATCACTGAGCACATTTATTTACACTTTTAGTCTAGGGCTGTTCTGGACCGTTAGGTTGCTGCTTTGATTTATTTCAGTTTTCATTTCACAGTGGAAGGAAAAATGAGCTATTAAACACTTGGCTGTGGACAAAAGATCTCCCGCGATACTATGAATGACAAGCTTTTCCAAAACAGGCTTGAGGAAGAAAGTTTAGCAGATCACGCTTCAGCTGCAGTCTAGTTTGGGCAGCACACTTTTAAGATACTGCGGAGCCATGGAGTAAGGAGAAAGAGTTGTTTTAATGTCTTTTCCATTGCTAAGCCAAGAAGTTATGTGAATTCACCACGCAAAGGGCTTGGCATGGATTATCTCATTTAATCACTCACTCGTTCATTTGACAAGTATTTTAGCTCAGGTGCTGTTCTATGACTAGGAGACAGCACTAAATAAAAAAGACAAATATTCCTGCCTTCATAGAGCTTATGGAAGGGCACCGATAATAAATAAGACAAGTAAATAAAATACAACATTTGCTAATGAGTGGTAAGAGTTAAGGGGGAAAACCAAGCAGGGAAGTGGAATGTGAACTGTGCAGGGTGGTTGATATTTTGGAAGGATAGCTAAGAAACTGGAATTCAAACCAGGTCTGTAAATAGGACTCTTAACCATGGCCTTATACAAAAAGTGTCTACATATGGCCGCCTGTATCCAGGGTAAAGAAGAAGACGTGTAAAACTAGACAATTCCTAAATGAGGGAAGGATGGCAGAGAAAGGAGCAGAACAGTAGCCACCAGTGTTGAGGACCTTTCTAAAGTCACAGTGAATACTCGGCAGGTACGGTGTGATGGGCACAACACAAATGAGTCTGTTGTTTTCAGTATCCAAAGTAAAGTTTTAACTTCCTTTTGGGGAGGCATGATTTTTTAATCCTTGTGGAAACTTGTTTTTGCATGTATCACAGAACTCAAGAATTGTTTTTTTTCTACGAAGGTATCTCTCCATAGCCAGCTTATCCGGCAGAAATATTTAGCAAACAGGGAAAAACGTACATGAGCTGTAACCACAGGTCCGAGCACCCTTGAGGAAGCGGAGCTCGGTAAATCAGCTGCAGAAGAAGCAATCGGATGGGCGACACTGCACGGTGGCTGGTTGCCCGTAGCCTTGCAGTGAGGAGGATTAGACAGCCAAAGCCAAGGAGCTGTGAATTCCTTGAAGAGTGTGGCTTAGCTGTGGGTGTGAACTAATTCACCAGAACAGTGAACAGACCTTGGAGACCATGAGAGTCGCTGAAAAAGACTTTGATGGATGTCTCACCCTGGGTGCGTGGGGCTCAGAGGTGCCCCTGTGCCTCGGGAGCAGTGGGGCCAGAAACCGAGCACACTGCAGGCGCCACGTGGGTGTTCTCTGGGGGGAAATATTTATTAGGAGTGGAAAAAAGAGCCAGAACTTGGAAAAGCCAAAAGGAGAGGTTTAAAAATGTTTGTGTTTTTCCTGGAGCGGGAGGAGGACATGACACACTGGTATTTTTCTGTCGTACAGCTAACTCCTGTTCCAAGAGCTGATGGGCCTTGGGGGGAACCAAGAGGAAGTCCCGCCCCCATCTCCTCTTCAATCTTGCTATGATGCCTAAACCTCTTCCTATTATTTTTTAAATTATTATTCTTAGCTAATATTTAGCAAGAATTCTTAAAGTGGCAAATGCTCTTCTAAGGACGTTATATTCTTTATTTCAAAAAAATCTCAGAATCCCCATGAGATATACGTGATGACACACACATTTAGGTGACAAAGTGGAGGGTCAGAAACATTGTGTTTTGCTCAGGGCATCCAACCAACAATGGCAAACCTCAGAGTCAAATCCACCATGATCTGACTCCAGAGCTGGTGTTCTTTCCACTCCTGTACTTAATCGTCTTAAGACATCAGCAATGTCTCTTGCAAACCTGTGACATTACCAGAGATAGCATTTGATGTAGAAAGAACACTGGACTGGGAGGTAAGAGATGGAGAAAGCATCCTTTTCCTCATTTAGTCCTCCCTTATTTAGCTGTGGGACCTTGGACTATCATTTCTCCTCTGTAACAGGAGAGACAAAGTAAATAACTTCTTAATGTATTTCAGATCTGGCTTCTATATCTCCAGTCCTCTCTGTAGACAATAAGGGTTAGCAGAAGGTAGAACACATCAAGATGTGGAAATAAGGGGATACATTAATAAAAGAACATTTATGATTTTACTCTTTAATATTAGCGATGTTAAATAGCATTCTAGGCATGGTACAACATGATCTCTTTTTGACCCCAATAAGAAAGCTGCGTCATAGACAGGTTACCTTTCCCTGCGGTCATACTGCATGAAGCCGCAGCTCAAGTCTTGGTCTTTCTGATTTCCAACTCCCCCGTCTTCAGTGACTGCCTTTAGGCGTAATCGGTGATGAGCCTTTCAACCAATTGTTTTATTCTGGCAAAAGTGCAAAATACGAGTGTCTTCAGTAATGGGAAAGAGCACACTGTTTTCAGAGCTTCCAGAACAAATCCAAATAAAGGGAAAACTGAGTATGGAATAATAGGGCGCAGGCTTTTTAATCAACGATTTGTCATTGTTTTGACTTCGTTGATTGCATTTTGGGCAGCCAGAAAAACAAAATGATGGCCAGTGATTAGGAAATCAATAGTTTCACAGCATGGCTCGTAGGTTGCTCTCACATGAACCCAGAATCAACCAGAATGCAGTCAGTTTGATGGGTAAAGTGGCAGCCAAAACTTGATTACGGCCTGCTCTCTGTGGCAAAATAAATGGTGAGTCAGGCCGTGGAGTCAGTATCGGCAGCTTGTCATAGCATCTGGTTAGACCAACTGCTTATTACTGATTACTCCTAAATTATTACCTATCTTGACGTCTCTACGATCTGAAATTGTTCTTCAGTAGTGTTTGATGAATGTGATGGCAGAGAGTAGACTAACTCACGAAGCAGCTCATTGCATTTTCGGAGAGACGATGCTGATGAATGTGAAGTTTTCCTGAAATTGAACTGAAAGCTACTCCTTTGCATCTACCTCTCTCAGGAACCGTATGGAATCTTGACTTTACCCTTTCTTCTTCGGAAATGAGTTATAATTTCTCAGTGACTTAACAAAATATATTTTTGAAATTGAGGTCATCCTGCTTTATCGTTTCTTAGATTATAGTGGATTCTTCTTATTCCTTTTAGACCTAGGGTCTACACAAATATAAATTAGAAAAAATATTATTTGACTTTCTCAGCTAACATATATTTGTTTTTACTCCCAGCCAGGCAGTCCCGAGTACCTTACAGGAGTTTTCTTATGTAATCTTTGTAATAACCTTGTGATTTATCAGTATTATCTGCTTTCTGCAGGCAAACAAACTAAGATCTAGAGAGATTAATTAGCCCAAGTCCCACAGCTAATAATGTGATGTTGAGGCATCCACCTCAAGGATGACGGAACCCCATAACGTGGGCTACACTCACCACACTGTTCTGCTTCCTCCCAGACTGTGAGCCTCTCAAAGGCAGGGTCTATGTTTTACTGATCACAGTATCCCAGAGGTTAATAAAGTATCTGCTATGTAATTAGCACAAATGACTATATCATTAAATTGGACTATACATTTCAGAAAATATTCATGTAAATCCTATCTTGTATGACAAATGTTTGTCAGAGAATTCTGTGTAACCCTTCAGTATTATCAATGTTCAGCTTACAGATCTTTCTACTACTTCTTTAATCTCCCTTTGCCTTTTTTTTTTTTTATTCCCCTGTAGAATATTTTGCAGTACTTTGGAATGTTTGAAAAACACATTTATCTTGGAATACTAAATAATTTTGCAAACCTCAGATCATACAAGTGGTCATGTGATTTAAGCTCCAGCCAATCAGCACACCAGATTACTCCTGCCTGCCATGATTGGTTCAAGCTGGCCAAAGCTTCTTTTTGCATGGCACCTTCCTATGTTTGTTCTTATTCATCCCTTTCTGAAATTGTAACATATTGCAGTTATGGCCTGAGAAAGGAAATACATTTACCCAAGATTTTCCCTAAAAGGATTTTAAGCATTGGCATTTTTAACCTAGAGTCATTGTCCTCTCAGGTGATGAAAAAATGATCATCAAAAACAGCTTCATTGAAATGGGAAACAGAAATTCATAGTCTCAAGGTTGGCCAAGTAAAGAGAAATTATATACTTTATGAAAGAATAATTTTGTGCAGTATAGGTGTGATATAAATTCTGATTATTTTTCTGTTTTTTTTTGCGATAGATAATTGGTTTTTAGCCTGGGATTTCCCTAAGCAGCATGCGTGGGATGGATGATAGGCAAATCCATTTGGAGTAACACAGTCTGCTCTCTCATTGATGCTTCAGAGCCCTGGGCATAAACTACTCTGTACTAATATTGATGATTCTTAATGTAAACCATTGCAGCATTTTTTTTTCATTTTAATTAAGGCAAATATCACTCAATTAATTTTGTTTCCATTTATTCATGAATATTTTAATCAATGCCTACACTGTGTCAGGCAGTCTTCTAGGTGTTGAAGACACCAGCAAGGAAGAACTTTGTCCTCAAGGAGCTTACAACTTCGTGCAGGGACAGACATGTGAAGAAACACATTATAATACAAAATGACAGTTGCTGTGTCATAGCTACTTACAGGATGGATGAGAATATAAGAAAGATGTCCCTAAGTTTGGACAAGCTCAAAGAGGGTTTCACAGACACAGTAGGGTTTGAGTTAAGACAAGAAGGTTAAGAAAACAATCAATTGCTTAGATGTGCCAAGGAGCCTAGGGTCTTGAAAGATCAAGAAAAGAATTTGTAATATTGGGATGTAAGTAAAAGCAATGAGGTTAGACAACTAGACAGGGGCCGCCTCATGTAGGACCTGAACATCTTTCAAAGGAATTTGTTTTTAATCCAGCGAGCAATGAGCAACAGCTATAGCAGTTTGAGGAGGGAAATGACATACTTGGAAGTGAGAGCTCAATGCCACATTTTTTGCAGAGGAATGACATTTGCGCTATTGACAGTAAGTCAGTCCTGGGTCAGCCTTAGTGATTTGTGAGGCTTACTCTCCTGTTTTCTTATCTGCTGTAACCAACACTAGTCCTGTCAAGAAGTCAGCATGGCTGTCATTTTGGCTCTTACGCAGTATTGTAGGTGCTACTTCTTGTGACCTTCCAGGAGCACATTCTACTTACATTGTCATGCAGTATGATTCAATTAGACTTTGCCTGAGCCTCGATTCTCAGCTAATACATGGAATCACAGTTGCCTACTTACCATGTCTTCCAGAGCCGAGCGCTGATATTTGGAGAAAAGTAGGGAAGGAGACAGCCAATTCTCATCTTTCCCTGCCCAGAATCCTGATTGTAGTTTGCTCTCGAGAATACTATCATCAATGCCCAGGGGACATGTGTCAGATGTGAAGCACCCCTGATAAATGAAGGCCGTATAGCAGCCCCCGTGTCGAAAGAACACAGTGGATACACTTAAGAATAACGTGACATCTGTATAGTTTTGTTGATGCCCATAAATATGAAGTCCCAATTTCAAACAGAAACCCAGAGCTCATTTTCCAAATGTTATTTAAAAAAAAATCATTTTAGACTGATAAGTTGAAAAAATAGTACAGAAAGCTCCCATGAACCCTTGCCCCAGATTTCTCTAATGGTAACATCTTCCAGAGTCATACTGCTTTATCAAAACCAGGAAACTGACATTGGTACATTATTAACTGAACTGCGGCTCTAAAAGTCAGATTTTTTTTTTTCAGGATTTCAATCACGAAAATTCACCTACTTTTTTTGTTTTAATTCTTCAAGTGCTTCCCAATCCTTTCTGTTTGAAACCCTCACATATACTGTTTCCTCCGCCTTGGGCACTTCTCCTGTTTCAACAACGCGACTTCCATGCATAGCGAATGTGTTTTCTAATTTAGCGATCTGCCGCCTCTTTCCGTTCTCTAGCTCACATATCACTTCCAAAGGGAAGCTTTCCCAGATCCGGCCCCCTCAGATAGGCTATGCCTGCCTGCTGTATCCCCTCACAGCCCTCTGTCTCTCTTCTTCTGGCCGTTTATGATCATTAAAAACAAATAACTGTCTAATTCGTTTTATGACAATATATGAGAATTATGATGGTTAATTTTATGTGTCAGCTTGACCAGTCTAAGGGATCCCCAGTAAGCTGGTAAAACTTTATTTGTGTGTGTGTCTGTGAGGATGTCTCGGGAAGAGGTCAGCAGGGGAATCCGTAAACTGAGGAAAGGTCATCCTCACCAATGTGGGTGGGCATCATGCAGTCCATTGAAAGTCTGAAGAGAGCAAAGTCAGAGGAAGGGTGAATTTGCGCTCTGTGCTCGAACTGAGACATCCATCTTTTCCTGCCCACAGGTGTCGGTGCTCCTGGCTCTGGCCTTTGGACTTGGACTTACACCAGCAGCTCCCCTGGATCTTAGGTTTCAGACCCAGACGAAATTACACCACCAGCCTTCCTGGTTCTTCAGCTTGCAGACAGCGGATCATGGGACTTCTCAACTGCTGTAATCACGTGAGCTGATCCCTATAAAAAATCTTCTCTTATATATCTTTATATATATCCTATTGGTTCTGTTTTTCTGGAGACCCTTGATTGATATACAGATGGAGAAATAACTGTGTTATTTTAGGGTTTTTCAGTTTTATGATGAAAGAATGAGATGTCTTGTTTTCTTTCTGTTAAAGTGAAGGAGGTAGGTCCTTCTGGTTTCAAGGTAGCACTCCCTTGGAAATCCATAAATGACATTGGGACATCGTCAGAAGAGTTGCAAAGATTGACTTATAGTGTTGAAGTTGTGAGCAAAGGAAACACTTTTTTACTTTCTTTGATCTTGGAGCCCCTTAAATGCAGAGAAATTTCTTTTTATTCAACATTCAGAATTTCTGTAACATTACTGGAATAAGTACACATGGAAGTGTATTTGTTCTCATTTAATTTTTGCTGATGAAGTAAATATAAGCCCAGTGAAAATTAACAAATGCATCCTTTATTCTTTTAAAAAAATTTTTATTAAATTTATTGGGATGAGATTGGTTAATAAAGTTGTATAGGTTCCAGGTTGTGCAGTTCTATAATACATCACGTGTACATTGTACTGTGTGTTCACCACCCCACGTCAAGTCTCCCTCCAGCACCATTTATCCCCCTTAGATACTTTTCTACCTCCCCCACCCCCCTTTCCCTCTGGTAATCACCATACTGTTGTCTGTATCTATGAGGTTTTTTTTTCTTTGCTTAATCCCTTTACTGTTTCACCCAGCCCCCCAACCCCCCTCCCCTGTGAAAGCTGTCAGTCTGTTCTCTGTATCAATGAGTCTGTTTCTATTTTGTTGTTAGTTTATTTTGTTCAGTACATTCCACGTGTAAGTGAAATCATATGGTACTTTTTTTTCTCTGACTGGCTTATTTCACTTATAATACTCTCCAGGTCCATCCATGCTGTCATGAAAGGTAAGAGTTCCTTCTTTTTTATGGCTAAATAGTATTCCATCAGTAGGTGAATGGGTAAAAAAAGCTGTGGTACATTTACACAATGCATAATTCATTCTTGTATTTATTTATCCCTCCATCCATATTCAACAAATCCTGGTATAACAAAAGTTCTGTTTTAAGTGCCCCAAGGAATATCCAAATGAAGTTAAATTCATGACCAAAAAGGACTTATAACATAGAAGGAATATGAAAAACGATGTAGGTGATGGGGAGAAGGTAAAATAGAGACCAATAGGAATTAGAAAGAATACGTTAAAAGTTCTCATGTCAAGAAAAAAAATTTGTAGCTATGTCTGGTGATGGATGTTCGCTGGGCTTGTTGTGGCGATCATTTTGCAATATATACAAATATTAAGTAAGTATGTTTTACATCTGAAACTAACATAACATTTATGTCAATTATACCTCAATTTTAAAAGATGAGCTCATGGGTACAGAGAACAGATGACTGGTCGTTGCCAGAGATTGGGGGAGGGAGGGAAAAATGGGTGAAAGGGGTTAAAGTATAGCTTCCAGCTATGAAATAAGTAAGTCATGGGAGTGTAATATATAGCATGTGCACTATAGTTAATAATACTGTATTGTATATTTGAAAATTGCTAAGAGAGTAGGTCTTAAAAGTTCTTATCACATGAAGAACAATGAGTACATAGGTATAGTGATGGATGCTAACTAAACTTGTGGTGATCCTTTTGCAGTATTTACAAATATCAAAACATTATTTCATACACCTGAAACTAATGTGATGTTGCATGACAATTATATCTACTTTGTTAAAGGAGAAAAATACATCTGGGAATCAGAGATGCCATTTTTCACATCTTGGCTCTGTCTATGGGACTTTAAACCAAACCCTCCGATCTTCATTTCCTGCTTCTGCAGGAGGGATTTAAACTATAACTTAACTGTGGGGTCGTGAGGCTCCATGAGATCATGACTATAAAGCTATTTTTATGGTGCTGGGCACAGTAAGCACTCAGTGTTACCTCTTGTTATTATTTCTTCTGAATCTCATTGCTATCATTTTCTACGCAAAGCCTTATACCACCAACTAATGACTATTTCTTAATTGTTCCAACAAAAATATATTCTTAATTGTTCCCACAAAAATACGAAATTTTGATTTCTTAGAAATGATGAAAAATAACAGCAGAGCTACATTGAGAGAAGATGCCGGGTGATCATCCAGGCTACAGCGCTGGCTAAGTCATTTATATTTTTTACATCAGCTCAAAGTGAGTGTGATTTAAATTCATACCACAGCAATATGACAAATTATACAAATTATGGACCCTTCAGGGTCACTTATGAGGAGCCGAAGCTGGGAATGTTACAGTCACAAGGATGCCAAGGATCTGCTTGTGTATAATTACGTATAACTCAAGAAAGCGATGAGAAATGTCAGCTGTGAGGACTGAGCAGGGGTGGAGGAAATTGCAGGAGGGAAAGATTTTATTTTAAAGAGTGATTCAAGGCTGTAGCAAGCATGTCCTTCTCACAAAGCGCATATTTGTCTGTTATCATTCACTACCTGAACTCAGTTATGGTGGAACAGGTCTGAGTCCTCAGAATTGTATGCATTGAAAAGTGGGCACGTAAGGGGTGGTTGTTTCTTAGTTTCTGATGGCCCAAGAGAAAATGGGAACCTTAAAAGCTCATTTGACTAGTAAACAGCCATCACTGATTACTGGCAAAACAGTAAGGATCGAGAGTTGCTGTGTTCTGGATCTTTCTATCACAGATTGTGGTATCCCCAGACTTTTGGATTACACAAACCAGTACAACTAAATAAATAGATTAACACGTCTCCCACAAAGAGTGTTACCAACATTTTTCATTTTATTACATACATGTATACATTTTTGAAGCTACAATTACTATAGCTGTCATTTTTAGAAGAATAGTTTGAAGCTGCAATGAGCAGGAAGAACATGATCTATGTAAATAAAATTAAGTTGGTCTTTATAGGTCTCTTAAGGCATTTGAGTGAAGTCATTGCATGGATTTTCAGAATGTTGAGAGTGTACATGTAGAACAATCTGATTTAAAGTATAAGCTGAGTGTCACACATGAAATTCCCATTGGGAACCTTGGGTGGTCCCCCAAAAGCAGCAGACACCCTCCAGAGCATCTGAAACTGAGCCTGGAGGAGCCACCCTCCTGAGGGCTGACAGGGAGACACAGGCAATGCAGATTGACATTGTCACATGCCTCTCTTACAAACAGGAAACAGCACTGATTTCCAATGTGAGCTCCAGATTGAAGCCAGAAGGGCAGATGTTCTAAATTACAGACTTTGATTACAATCTTGCTGCTTCTCGGGATTTGTAGCCTGCTCCAAGCTGAGTTGTAGTGGCATTTTATTTATTTAATGACGGTTAATGAGTTCCTCAAGCAATACTAGGGAAGACGGGTTCTTTCCCAATAAAGGACAGCCTTTATTAAAAGACCATATTTAGATTATGCAAATCCTGTTACTTTGACTTCATTTTTCTTACCATGTTGAGGACCCATGAAAAACTTCTGAAACATTGCACTGGTCCTTGGAGGGAATTGGGTCAACAGTGAGCTTTTCAGAACTACCCACGTATGCCTCAAACTCAACCCTCAGAGGGACTGATTGCAGATACTGGTGAATGGTGTCTGTGCTTCAGGGTTTTTGAAATGCTGTCCTAATGAACCTGCAATGCAACCAGGGTTGAGAACCCTGGGTCTGTAGCTAGTGAGACATTTTTCCTCTCTGTCACTGTTTTTCTCCAGAAAGTGTTCGCAGCTCAAAGCTATATCTTACATCCGTGCCCATGCATGCATCCTCTCACAGGTAGCTTGAAGACTTAGTGCCAGGTTCAAAGAATGGACTACAATATCAATTCGGCAGTCTCTCCTGTATGCCTGCCTGAGACGAGAGACCTGCACGTGGGCGGTGGGGACCCACTTCCAGCACTGCAGGAGGAGAGAGATCTCGCTGTTATCCAAAGGGTTAAAAAATGTCCCAACTGACAAATAGCCCTTCCCCGTCAAAGCTGACAGCTGCACGAGATTGAAAAGGCAGCCAGGGCAGAGTGTCTGCAGTAATTGAGACCTCCCCGTTTGAAAACAGGATGTCAATGGCTGTAGTGTGGATTTGCTGAAAGAATAACAAACAAACAAACAAACAAACAAAAACTTAACATCTGGCCTGTTTTTCTGAAACCATAAAATGGAAACATCATTGCCAGAAAAGATGATGGGGCTTGGCAGGTACAGAGAGTGTAAAAAAAACATCTGAAAGGGAGAAAACCTGATGGGAAATGAATCAGGAAACTCTGTAAATTGATGATGATGATGATGACGATGATGATGATGACGGTGGTGGTGATGGGTGGTGTTGATATTAAAATAGCAATCAAACCACATTTATTCCTACTCAATGTACTAAGTATCTGTTTTTAATCATTCAAAAATGATTTATAAATATTTTTTTTTTTTTTTTTTTTCTGGTAAAATATTCCTAAAATCCTTCTGTGGTCAGTAAATTTTGTGTTTTCATTTTTTTTTTTTTTTTTTTTTATTAATTTACTTTTGTTACAGATGATTCTCCTTTTTCCCCCCATTGACACCCCCTCCCCCTCCCTCCCTGCCCCGTCCCCACCCTTGCTGTCCATGTCCATTGGTTATGAGTTCATGCGCACAAGTTCTGTGTTCATCGCTCCCCTCCCCCACCCCCTCTTCTGGCAGATGTCAGTCTGTACCCCACTTCCACGTCCCCGGGACTACCCTGCTCCTCCCCCTGTTATGTTCATTATATTCCAGAAATAAGTGAGATCATATGATGTTTGTCTTTCTCTGCTTGGCTTGTTTCACTTAGGATAATAGTTTCCAGGTCCTCCCATGTCGACGCAAAGGATAAGAGATCGTTCTTTCTTAAAGCTGCATAGTACTCCATTGTGTATATGTACCACAGCTTTTTTATCCATTCATCTACTGATGGACACTTGGGCTGTTTCCAGATCTTAGCTATTGTAAATAGCGCTGCTATGAACATGGGGGTACATGTATTCTTTCTGATTGGTGTTTCAGGCTTCTTAGGGTATATTCCTAGGAGTGGGATCACTGGGTCAAATGGTAATTCAATTTTTAATTTTTTGAGGTAACACCATAGTGTTTTCCATAGTGGCTGCACCAGTCTGCACTCCCACCAGCAGTGTACTAGAGTCCCCTTTTCTCCACATCCTCGCCAACACTTGTTGTTTGATGCTTTGTTGATGGCGGCTATTCTGACAGGTGTGAGGTGATACCTCATTGTTGTTTTAATTTGCATCTCTCTGATGATTAGTGAAGTTGAGCATTTCTTCATATGTCTCTTGGCCATTTGTATGTCCTGTTTGGAGAGGTGTCTATTTAGTTCCTCTGCCCATTTTTTAATTGGGTTCTTTGTCTTCCTTTTGTTGAGATGTATGAGCACTCTATATATTTTGGAAATTAGACCCTTATCTGATATATCATAGGCAATTATGCTCTCCCATATAGTGGGTTGCCTTTCCACTTTGATGGTTGTTTCTTTTGCTGTGCAGAAGCTTTTGAGTTTGATGTAGTCCCATGTGTTCATTTTTTCCTTTGTTTCTCTTGCCTTAGGTGATTTATCAGTGAAAATTTTGCTGCGTGTGATGTCTGAAATTTTGTTGCCTACATTTTCTTCTAGGATTTTTATGGATTCATGAGTCACATTTAAGTCTTTTATCCATTTTGAGTTTATTCTTGTGTATGGTGTAAGTTGATGATCTAGTTTCATTTTTTTGCATGTAGCTGTCCAATTTTCCCAACACCATTTATTGAAGAGGCTGTCTTTACTCCATTGTATGCTCTTACCACCTTTGTCAAATATTAATTGAGCATAATGTCTTGGGTCAATTTCCGGATTCTCTGTTCTGTTCCACTGGTCTATGTGCCTGTTCTTGTGCCAGTACCAGGCTGTTTTGATTACGGTAGCTTTGTAGTATACCCTGATGTCCGGTATTGTGATCCCTCCTACTTTGTCCTTCTTTTTCAAGATTGCTGTAGCTATTCGGGGTCTTTTTTGGTTCCATATGAACTTCTGAAGTATTTGTTCTAGTTCTGTGAAATATGTCGTTGGTATTTTGATGGGGATTGCATTAAATCTGTAGATTGCTTTGGGTAGTATGGACATTTTAATGATGTTAATTCTTCCAATCCATGAACAAGGTATGTGCTTCCACTTTTTTATATCTTCCTCTATTTCTTTTTTCAATGTCTTGTAGTTTTCTGCAAATAGGTCCTTTACTTCTTTGGTTAAGTTTATTCCTAGGTATCTTAATTTTTTTGCCGCGATGGTAAATGGGATTGTTTTTTTAGTTTCTCTTTCTGTGAGTTCATCATTAGTGTATAAGAATGCCGTTGATTTCTTGACGTTAATTTTGTATCCTGCTACTTTGCCAAATTCATTTATTAAGTCTAGTAGATTTTTGATGGAGTCTTTAGGGTTTTCTATGTATAATATCATGTCATCTGCGAATAATGACAGTTTCACTTCCTCCTTTCCAATTTGGATCCCTTTTATTTTTTCTTCACGTCTGATTGCTGTGGCTAAGACTTCCAGTACTATGTTGAATAAGAGTGGTGAAAGTGGGCATCCTTGTCTTGTTCCTGTTCTTAAGGGAAATGCTTTTAGTTTTTGTCCATTGAGTATGATGTTGGCTGTAGGTCTTTCATATATGGCCTTTATAATGTTGAGATATGATCCCTCTATTCCCAAATTGCTGAGCGTTTTTATCAGAAATGGGTGCTGGATTTTGTCAAATGCTTTTTCAGCATCTATTGATATGATCATATGGTTTTTATCTTTCATTTTGTTTATGTGATGTATTACATTTATTGATTTGCGTATATTGTACCATCCTTGCATCCCTGGGATGAATCCCACTTGGTCATGGTGAATAATTTTCTTGATGTATTGCTGAATCCGATTTGCTAGTATTTTGTTCAGGATTTTGGCATCTATGTTCATCAGGGATATTGGCCTGTAGTTTTCTTTCTTTGTAGTGTCTTTTTCTGGTTTTGGGATGAGAATTATGCTGGCCTCATAAAACGAGTTTGGAAGTCTTCCTTCTTCTTGAATTTTTTGGAATAGTTTGAGGAGAATGGGTGTTAGTTCTTCTTTGAATGTTCGGTAAAACTCCCCCGTGAAGCCGTCAGGGCCTGGGCTTTTGTTTGCTGGGAGAGTCTTGATTACATCTTCAATTTCCTTCATTGTTATTGGCCTGTTCAAGTTTTCTATCTCTTTCCGATTCAGTTTTGGGAGACTATGTGTTTCTAGAAATGTGTCCATTTCGCCTAGATTGTCGAATTTGTTGCCATACAAATGTTCATAGTATTTGCTAATGATCCTTTGTATTTCTGTGGTGTCAGTTGTTATTTCTCCTCTTTCATTTCTGATTTTGTGTATTTGGGTTCTCTCTCTTTGTTTCTTGGTGAGTCTAGCTAAGGGTCCATCAATCTTGTTTATCTTTTCAAAAAACCAGCTCTTTGTTTTATTGATCCTTTGAATTGTTTTTTTGGTCTCCATGTCGTTTATTTCTGCTCTGATCTTTACTATTTCCTTCCTTCTACTTGCTCTAGGGTTTTCTTTTTGTTTGCTTTCCAGTTCTTTAAGTTGTGAGGTTAGGTAGTCAATTAGAAATTTTTCTTCTTTCTTAAGGTGGGCCTGTAGTGCTATGAACTTCCCTCTCAGAACTGCTTTCGCAGTATCCCATAGGTTTTGCGTTGTTGTGTGTTCATTTTCATTGGTTTCCAGAAATTTTTTAAATTCTTCCTTGATCTCCATGGTAACCCATTCATTGTTCAGTAACATGCTATTTAGCCTCCATGTGTTCATATGTTTTTGCATGTTCTTGTTGCAATTGATTTCTAGTTTCATGCCATTGTGGTCTGAGAAGATGCTTGATATGATTTCAATCTTCTTGAACTTGTAGAGACTTAGTTTGTGCCCTAACATATGGTCTATCTTTGAGAATGTCCCATGTGCACTTGAGAAGAATGTGAATTCTGCAGTTTTGGGGTGTAATTCTCTGTATATATCTATTAAATCCATTTGATCTAGTGCTTCATTTAGAGTCTCTGTTTCCTTGTTGATTTTTTGTCTAGATGATCTATCCAGTGATGTCAGTGGGGTGTTGAAGTCTCCTGCTATGATTGTATTGTGGTCGATTTCTCCTTTGAAGTCCTCCAGAAGATTTTTAATATATTTTGGTGCTCCTATATTGGGTGCATATATGTTTACCAAGGTTATATCTTCCTGTTGGATAGACCCTTTCAATATTATGTAGTGGCCTTCTTTGTCTCTAGTTATGGTCTTCAATTTGAAATCTGATTTATCAGATATGAGTATTGCTACCCCAGCTTTTTTTTCCTTTCCGTTTGCTTGGAAGATTTTTTTCCATCCCTTTACTTTCAACCTATGTGAGTCTTTTGTTGTGAGGTGGGTCTCTTGTAAGCAACATATGTGTGAATCATGCTTTCTTATCCAGTCAGCTACTCTGTGTCTTTTTATTGGAGCATTCAGTCCATTTACATTTAAGGTGATTATTGATATGTACTTATTTATTGCCATTTTTGTACAGTGTGGTTCTAATTATCTTTCTATTTCTTCTCATAATTATAGCAGTCCTTTTAACATGTCTTGCAGTGCTGGTTTGGTGCTAATATATTCCCTTAGCCTTTTTTTGTCTGGGAAGCTCTTTATTTGACCTTCTATTTTGAATGATAGCCTTGCTGGATAGAGTAGTCTTGGATTCAGATCCTTGTTTTTCATGACCTTGATTACTTCATGCCATTCCCTTCTGGCCTGTAGTGTTTCTGTTGAGAAGTCAGATGATAGCCTAATGGGGTTTCCTTTGTAGGTAACCTGTTGCTTATCTCTTGCTGCCTTTAGGATTCTCTCTTTGTCTTTGATTTTTGGCATTTTAATTGATTTATAAATATTTAATATGCGTGAGGCAATGGGACATAGGAATGCATCAGGGAGTAAAGATAAAGTATTGACTTCATGAAGCTTATATTCGGGGGGGAATTTTAATTATATCGAATTTTTATGACAGAGCTGCAAAGTAGGAATTGGTTACCACAAATTTACAGGAATTTAAAACTCCAGAAGGTTAATTAACTCCCATTGATGAATACCTGTCATCTTGGTGAATCAGGACATCTCAGAGGAGTTACTATTTGCAACTTTAGCCAAATATTATGTCTCTTTATTGTAAATGGAGAGGGGAGAGGTGCTTCCTTGTATTTAAGAGACCACTTGCTTGAGCACTGAAAGACTAGATTCAAATGTTCTCTTGGCCATTGCTCACGTTGTGATGTTGAATAGGTCCTTTCCTTCTCTGAGTTTTGATTTTACAACTCTGCAGGGAGGGGGTGACTAGATCAGTGGTTCTCTAAGTGTGGTCCTCACATGGGCAACCTCAGAACCACCCGGGAACTTGTCTGAAATGCCCATATCCATCGAATCAGAAACTCAGAGTGGGGCCCAGCAAGTTTAGTTTTAACAGGCCCTCTGGGTGATTCTGATAGGCACCAAACTTGCAGAACCACTGGGCTAGGTAATCAATTATCATGATGAAGCGCTTCACAGTCAAACAGACATGGATTTGATCCAAGCTTCACAATTCACTAGCTTCATGAGTATCGGCAATTCACTGAACCACTTTAATTCCCGAGCCATCAGATGGGAGCAATCACAGTGCCTTTCCTCTCGGTCTGTTACGAATGAGACAACACGCGTAAAATACACAAGCAGAAGCATGGCATTTAAATGATTCTTTCTCCTCCTCATCACTTCCATGATCTAAAACACTTTAGCACTGACATTTTAAGATTCTGTCATATTTGAAGAGGGCATCAAGAATGAATGTTGACTAGTCCCAAACAATGCCCAGGTAATGGGAAAAAAAAAAAAAAAAAGAATTTGCATTTTAATGACCGAAATGCAGACTCAAACGGACAGACTGCAGCAGCAAATGGTTTTGCAGCAAGGGGCAATAGTAGGCAGGATCGCAAACAGATGTTGCAGTTCGCATCCAGGGCCCCAGCCAGCCATGTCCGTCTGTGTCAGATCAGCCTGCCCCACTCGTGAGGTCTGTAGGCTTGCAAGTTTGCTGTCTAGGGCACGGAGCCTGGGGTGTAAATCCAAACATATATTAGGCCGGTGATAATAATGAATTGAACACTATTATTTATATGTTTGTATAATAAGTAAATATATAGTGGATTAAAAAAAATTTGAACAAAAGGAGAAAGAGCATCAGTCTGAGCAGCAGATAGAAGCTGAAGGGATGGTGCCGTGGAAACCTGGGGAAGTCCCATCCCCTCTGCATCCCCTCCACTCTGCAGGCAGCAGGATCCCAGAGAAGGCTCCATGTTCCTCATAAAACATGTCGCAGCGCTAGAAAACAGCAAAGAGCAGAGATGAATGGTGACCTGCCAGCCACGAGTAATTGAAGGGTGGTTCAATGTGGTATAAATCCACTTGCCCCCAATAAAGGAGTCAAGTTGAAAAGTCCAGGAAGAGTGAATTCCCCAAGGTAATTTATTTTCTGAGCAAGCCTAATTACAGTAGCTCAGTACAACCAAATATTTTAGAGATGATATATGCCTGTGGTTAAGATATCAGTCCTTGGAGTCAGGCAGCTAGGGATTGAATCTCGACTCTGCCATTTACAAACTGGGCGATATGAGACAAGTTTCTTAATATTTCTAAGCCTCGTTTTTCTCTTCAGTAAAATTGGAATAATAATAGTGTCTACCACAGAAGGTGGCTCTGAGGATTAAGGGGTATCGGGCTTAGCATAATGTAAGCATATAGTAAGTTTTCAGTAAGTTATAAAAATTAATAATTAAAAAAGAGTCCCGGATTACTATGAACGTGTTATGAGACACAGGAAGACTGTTTTAAGACAATGTTAGGAGGTCCTCTCTTTAAAACCTGCCACCAGTGAATTTCTGTCTGTCCTGTCCCTAAGTTTTGATGAAAATCATCTATCTGGATGGTGGCAAGTGGAACTGTCTCAAGTCAGAATGTAAGTTACTAGCGCACAAGACTGAGAAGTCCCGAGGTAGACTGGCTTCAGGCATGGCGGCTTCAGAACTCAGACACTGTCTTCAGGACGAATTCTGCCACGTTTGGTTCATCTCAGCCTCCAAGATCAGCGAGATGCCTGCAATACCTCAGCACCCTTAAGACTCTCACTGCAGAAGAGCAGACCCGTTTTTTTCTGGTAGCTCTGATAGTCCTGTGCTTTTCTCTGATTGGACCTGCTGTGGCCAGCTTGAACCAATCATGGCATGCAGGAGTAATCTGGTGTGCTGATTGGCTGGAGCTTAAATCGCAAAACCACTCGAGGTGGGGAGGGTGCGGGAGCGAAGAATGCCCACTAGAAAATGTTGTGCTATTGCTGTGGAGGCAAACTAAGGAAATACTCTACCTCCTTCTTTTCTCTTTCTCTCTTTTTTCCTTTCCAGTTAGTTCTTTTGTTGAGCAATGCATGGGTAGCCCCTGACCTCAAGGGGGTACTGACCTCCAGATCAGTTTTCTATAAAATGCAGCTAGTGAACAACTTATATCAGAATTTCTGATCGTGCCTGGACCTCTCTCCAGTGCAGAATCCCTGAAGATCAGACCCACTGGTCTGTATTTTTAACAAGTTCCCTAAGTGATTCTTAGAAATATTAAAGTTTGAGGACCACTGAAACACACAGTGATTACATAAAGATAATTTTTCCCATAAGAAACTATTGATTTAATATATTACATGTCACTGTCAATTCTTATACCTGTCTGTAAAATAGAGACAATAATATATGACTCCAGCTATCTCAAAGAGCTTCTCTGAGGACCAGTAATTTCATTTTAATGTAAAAAATTTTCTAGTTCCTTAGGAATAGTGGTAAAATAAGTTTTGTTAATTTGGCATGCTGGTAGTAATGAAGTGATCTCTTAAATCTAGAAGTAATATATATTATATGGGTTGTTTTATTTAATAATGATATTAGGTAAGCTGATAAAACCTCTCTGTGTCTGAGTCTACTCATCCATAGAGAGGGAAAAACCTCTATCAGGTTTTAATGAGAATTAAAATGATTAATTCATGTAACGACCTTAGGACTCTGGCCCATAGCAATCACTCAAATGATAGTTACTCCTACTGGGCACTTACTATATATCTTCACACTTAATCCTCATAAACCTTAATAGGTAATTATTATTGCACGTATTTTGCAAATTAAGGATCCAAGGCTCAGAGAGATTAATTCACTTGCTCAAGGTCTCAGAGCTAGTATGGTAATTATGTCAAAATATAATTGAAATCCACAATTCAGCAGGTGCTTTTTACAAGTGATCCACTGATAATTCATGATTTCTGAGTGACTTATGGGTGATGTAATTCAACAATATGACAAGGTTAGTTAATAAAGCAGTTAGAATGATGTCCGTAAAGTTGATTACATATATGTATAAGATGTCATTATCATTTTTTCACTCTCTATCCTCCCAGATTAAGAAAACAATATCAAAACATCTGATGTATAATCTTGACAGGGTGTAAATCAGAATTATTTTATTTGAGATTTAGATCTCTGGGTTAGGGAATAGAAGTTACCTAAATTACTCCTAAGGACTGATTTACACAACAGGAGAATGAAGCTCAATATGTTGTTTATTTTTTGCAGGCGAGTTTGTTTATTCTCAGTTTTGTTTTTTGTTAAGATTTATTTGTAGACCTTTTCCCCTTTTCAAAATTACTGGTATGGCTATACTTTACAATTTAAGAAATATAAGTACTTAATAAGCTTGAGCATTTCTACTTCATCTATTCTTTTTTTTTTTTTTTATTGATTTTAGGGAGGAAGGAGAGGGATAGAGAGAGAGAGAAACATTGATGAGAGAGAACATCGATTGGCCGCCTCCTGCATGCCCCCCACTGGGGATTGGGCCCACAACCTGGGCATGTGCCCTGGCCGGGAATCGAACCAGTGACCTCTAGATGCATGGGTCAACGCTCAACCACTGAGCCACACCAGCCACGCTACTTCACCTATTCTTAATAGTAGTTGTTGTTGCATGCTCCTCCACACTTTGACTCTGTTTTAAAATAATTGTTGATTCCTCCTTGCCATAATTTCTCTCAACTTGATCCATGTCCATCTCCTCACAGTTTTCTACACAAGTTCACTTCAGTGTAAGCTTGCTCCTGCCGCTTCTCCTCCCTGGAATGTTTGTCCTTCTTCTCCCTACACATCTCCCCCCATCTCTCATGGCTCAGCTTGAGTCTGACCTCCTATTGGATACTTTACTGCTACATCCTAAAGTGATCATTCTCCTCTCTGTTAACTTTCACTTTTAGATTTTTGTAACCTGTGGTTCTTCTGAGCAATTCCTTGGAATTTAGCTGGAGAACCCTGTGAATTGGGTTTCCTTAGAATCACGTGCTAGGAAGCTTATCACAAATCTCTTGGCTACCTACAGAAGGGTCAAGACGTCACAGAAAGCATTTTTATCTGAGCCTCCTTGCTGGCTCTGTCTCACATAGAAATGTTTCCCCCACACACCTTTCGTTTATCACACAGTTCTAATCTATGGTTCACTTTGTGTTCTGTGTATTTTAATAAATCTCCTTGTGTATTTTTTCTAGGGGCAGGGTGAAAGTTGAAATACAAATGAGTAGATCTGTTAGAAGTCTTTGTATTGCAGGTGGGTATAACCCACCATAAATTGGCTTAAGTAACAAAGAAATTTGTTGACTCATATAGGAAAAAAAATCTAGAGACTTTGACTGAAGCTTGATCCAGGAGATCAAATTATTCCAGCCAAAACCTGGCTACTTTTAGAGTTGCTCTTCTCTGCCTTCTGCCCCATTAGCTTTATTCCTAGACCTCACACAAAAAAATGCCCCTGGAGGTTCCAACCTCTCTCTATCCTCATGGCAACAAAATGCAACCACACATCCAAAGCACCCAGCCCATTAAATTCAGGGAGAAGGAAGGTTTCTTATGATTGCTTTTATAGGATAGAGAAGATGCTTTTCCCTAGAGAAATGAATGTCTCTCATCGCATTGGATTTGGGTCATGTGGCTTTCCTTGAGCAAATCATTTAGCTGCATGGTGTGGAAAGTTTTACAACCATTGATTTAAACAAATCTGGTTTAAAATGGAGGAAGGGTGATTCTACACAGGACATTTGGGGTACTTTTAGTAAATTGTTGTTAGAAACCTAGGGGCCCCAGATTGAATAATCATTTTCTATGTAAGGAGGTTTGTACATCATTGTTGTAATCATTTCAAGGTGTTAGCCATATCTGTGCAAGGAGATGGCAGGCTCTTCGAGTGAGAAATTGGTCTTAAGCTTTCTTTGTAGGTTTCACAGTAGCCAGTATGTACTCGGCTCCCAGCTGGGTTCCATCCCACCTGCTGTGGTCACTGCTGGAATTTTTATGGTAGTTCACTTGGACAACTCAGCACTACACTGCATCTCATCACCACCAAAGGAGAGCTAAATGGCTTACTGTAGGGATTAATCTGTACCGTGAGAGAACAGGCTCAATATGTTGACTACTCAAGGGACGTCTGGATACTTAGGGTTCCTGCCTGAGATCAGACAATGCACACAGGAGAGCTGGGGTGAACGAGAGACAGTGCCCTCCTGTACTTTGTCATAACTGTACTGGGAATGTTTTCTATGTCCACACATACCCAGGACCATGAACTCAGGGATGGCACATAGAACTGCATTAGGACTTCGTCACGCTCTCCTAGCACAGATATCCTACACAGCTGAGTAACAGATAATGCTTTCAGCTTTAGCCAGTAAAATACAGCACACTCAGTTACATTGGAATTTCAGGTAAACAACAGATAATGTTTTAATATAACGATGGCCCGTGCAATGTTTGTAGTAGTGATACTAGTAGTATTGAATCAAGCACTTTGGTCAAGGCTATCACTGAGTGTTGATACATCTGAGTTGTACATTGCCTAAGAGCTTTCATAATAATTCGGTCTTCATGGGGGTCAAACGTGGGAGGGAATCCTGTTTCCATTGCTTACTAGCTATGTTGTCTTATGTCAATTTCCTAAATTCTTTGAGCAATAGCTTTATTATCTGCAAAACAGAGAAAACAATAGCTCCCACCTCATAAAGTGATTGTGAGGATTAAGTGCTATACCATATATAGAAGTTTAATTTAGGGCCGGGCATATAGTAAGCTCTAAATAAATAATAGCTATAAAGTATAAAGGTAAGTATTTGCAGCTACTCATACAAGCCTTTTAAATTCTTTATAATAATTCACTTCCCTTTCTCAGTGCAATGTGGGAACAAAAAAATATTAATGCTTAATGGGGAAACTCTTGACTAGTACTGAGTTACTTATTCCATACGTATTTACTTAGAGCTCACTTAGTACACAGCAAGCATGACCAGATGCTGGCGATGGGGGTAAAATTATGTACCTGCCTCTGCGCTCATGCACCTTTGATTCGTGTAGAATACAAAACAATGGAGGGAATATACGCAAAGACAGCCTGTGCCTGTGGAATTTAAAGATGTCAGTCAGAGAATGAGTTCATATAAACCTTCACAGGCAATCTGTCTCCAAATAAAATGAAAACTTCTGAGCGAACATTTTATCTTCAATGTATGTCTTTCACAGTACGTGGCATATATTAGCTACTCAATGAGTGTTTGCTCAAATAGAGGGAATATTAGATGGGAATTGCTTCCTATCCCTTTGGGGAGGGGGTTGTAGCTTCCAAAGGGAGTGGAAATCGATAGAATTGGAGTCTATCTCCTATTAATAGGGTGACCGTGTATTTTCTTTTTTTTCATTGGAACTGGGACACTTTTAGAAGATTCAAAGCGGATGCTAATTTCATTGGATATGCACAGCAGGCAGACACTGGAACTTCCACAGGTGAACAAGGACATCTGTTCACCCTATCTGCAAATACCACCTGGCATCCAGTGACTGAAAGTGGGAAGGGTTCCAGGTACAAATATGTATTCTCCCATTGAACAAATGCATAGTTCTGATTTGAGCAGAGCATGAGGAGTCCCAGACGTAGTTTCCACCATGGTCTAAGACTTGTCCACCAGGCCTGGAATTAGTATTTAATTGTTTAGTTTTTTCTGGTTGACAGTCACTAAATTATCCTTAGATAATACACTGTATAATCGTAGACCATCAGTTCTGGAAACAGCCTAGAGGTCATAATGGTCTCATTCCCTTATGTTCCCAGTAGGCCACAGAGAGGCAGCTGGGAGAAAGTGAAAAGAACGCTAGACTTCATCAAATGACTGCATTCAATATTTGTCAATTATACCACAATGAAGCTGCGGGGAAAAAAGAAAGAGAGAGAGAGAGACTGAATTCAAATCTTCATTCTCTGACCCAGATACCAAACTATGCTCTGAGAGACAAATCCAACCCAACACGCTCTGTAAATAAAAGGTTATTGGAACACACCCATTTATTTACATATTTTGTGTGGCTGCTTTCTAGCTACAATGTCAGAGTTGAGTAGATGGGACAGGATGTATATCGTGTCAGGTCTAAATTATGTATTCTCTGATCCTTTACAGTAAAAATTTGCAAACCCTTGCCCTAATCTAGCTATAGTGGCCAGTCACTTCCACCTTCTTTTATTCTAACTCCTCACCCTCCTCCTCTTAGCTACTGGTCATTGAACGCTACAGACCAAACAGCAAACTAAGTGCCCCCCACATGCATGATTTTGCTAAATTGTCACAAACCCCTGAAAGGGGAAAGGTGGCATGCACCGTGGTTTGAATGCAGACTCTAGAAGCTGACTGATAGGTTTTGCATCCCGATTCTATCACCAGCCAGCTCCAAGATCTGGTTGTTTAAATGTCTACAATCCTAAGGAGTAGGGCCCCTAATTAGCCCTCACTTTTGAGCTGAGAAAATTGAGGCTTATGCTTCAGAATTAGCAATGGAATTCAAGGTATTCTGGCCCCAGAACATAAGCTCTTAAACAACATTATACTGTCAATGTGAAGCTAAAATAATACACTAGACATTAAATGCCATTTGAAAAAAAATATCAAGCACAATGCCAATATGAGGAGCCCAGGGTGGTCATTCTGACATAATTGTTCTTTTTCTACACTATACAATCAAGGAAGTCTCACAACTTGGCATTGATTCCCAACCAAATTAACTAGTGATTTGGGGTCATTGTTCAATGTTGCTCAATATAAAGTATTGATGACAATAATGATAATTAGAGTAACTTGCCTCCAGATTATACTCTTCTTCCTGTTGACCTAATTTGATTATACAATTTTCAAGTTGGTTTGCCATCTGCACCTCTACTGCTCTGCTATGAACCCCTTCTTTGCCTGGCTTGTATTTATCTCACTGGGTATAAAAAATCATCTTACTTACATTGCTTTGTATTGCATCTCCACCCAAGCCTTCACACAGCATTGGACAACACTAATTGGAAGTGTTATTTATAATAAGGATGGATGTGGAGAAACCACTGAATGTGTTTACCTATTGGAGAATAATTACACCATTCATGTTCTGTTAGACCACAATTTGTGAATAATATGTGTCTGTGTTTTAATGATACCCTATTTTTATTAGATAAATTGTAGTATTTGGGGCAGGGAATTGTAGTTTACACTGTAAGTTACTTGACACTTCGATCAATCACTTTTACCCTGGGTGACCAAGAGGGGCTTTCTTTAATTGCAATATGCTAGCACACCTGAGGTGGAGGCTACATATTCCTTGCCTTCTGCCAGCAGTCATCACTGAAATTAAAAATGGAAAAGGACCATACCATGCCTAATCAATTCATCTATCCACTTGCTAAAACATTCCTTCTGTTTCTTCCAGAACAAAGAAAACCACCAGATCAGTGGGAAAATGAACTGCTGAACATATGAATAAGTTTTATACTTTTCAACTCATCAGTTTGGGTCAAGTAGCCACAACTCAAGGTTGAATCACCATTATGAAAAAGGTTTCATTAAACAGAGAAGAATGCCGAGTATATCTAAACAAAAACAATTTTCAGCTGGACTTTAGACTTGTATGTCTTCGCATTCAGGAAAACATACGAGGGTATTCCTATACAGATTTATGGAACTCTTTCCTTGTGTAGCTACTTTCTCCTTGGAGCCTCGGCCTCTCTGAAAATTTACATTTTTGTCCTTAATTCATGAAGATATTTCTGCTTTGCTTAGGACCCCCCTCTCTACACAAGGGTTGGGAAAGTTCTCAAAGAACAAATCTGGGGTGCTCAGAAGGCTCACTTTGTGTGTTTAGTTATTTTTAGGGACTTTGTGATACATAATTTTTAGAAGAGTTATGTCATATATGTTCATTTTTTTACTAGTTTATAGTGGGGGATAAAAGAAACTTAAGATCAATATCCCTCATAAATATAGATGCAGAAATAGTTAACAAAATATTAACAAATCAAAGTCATCAATATGTGCAGAGGATATTACACCATGGCAAATAAAAATTATCTCAAGAATGCAAGGTTGGTTTAACAGACAAAAGTCAATCAATGTTGTCAACCATATTCAGGGAATAATAGAGAAAACACTTTTGATATAATTTAATCCCTTTATTATATAAAAAAAATCTAAGCAAATTAAGAAAGAAAGAACTTCCTCAATTGATTGGCAACTCAAAACAACATTTAATGTTATACTTAATAATGAAAAAAGCAAGAGTGCTAGTACTTACTACTTTTATTGAAACTTTATCAGACACCCCAGACAAAACCATAAGGCAAAGGTAAAATTTTATATATCTAGATCTATGTATGTATGCATGTATGTATGTATCCATCTATCTATCTATGTAGTAGATATATATGTATAGATAGAGAAAGAGGATTGTGGTTATGGCTAAATGTAGAGTTGGTAATGTAGGATTGACTCACTTAGGACAGTCATTGAGGCTACAAGTAGCAATGTAGAGAGAAACAAAATGATGACCAAGGAGAAGACTTTAAAGAATTTCTATAGTTGCAGAATTTGAACAAACTAGAAAACTAACAATTCGCCTCCTCCTCTTGTCTCAACCAGATAACTAGTTATAATAGCAATGTTCTGAAAATATTAATTTTTTAAAATTTCTTAATTTTTCAACTCTCCTGCATCGCCTCTACGATCTCCCCAGTTGGAATTTTTTGTCTTCTTTTGCCTTGAGAATTGCAACAAAAGCCTTCAGTATTATGCCACTCCCAGGTTCATATACACCTTAGCCATTATCTATTATCTATAATTTAGCCTAATCACTGTTTCTCAGTCCATGGGATGACGCTCAATCCACTGAGCCACATCGGCCTCCTAATTACTCTTTCTAAAAAGCAAATATAATCATATCGTTTCATGTTAAAGCCTTTAATAGTTTCCACTTTCCTTTTAATAAAGACCAAACACTGTACATAACTTTTAGAACTCTTCAGAACTTGGTCTGATCCTCACGTGCAACCCATATCTCTTGCCACTATCCTACAAGCAAGTTACCTTCTATTCATTCTAATCTCTTCAAGTTCCTTGACAGTTCCAAGCACTCTAAAGAACACTCTCCTCCAATCCCACTGTCCAGTTAGTTTCTAAATTTACTGTAATCGTTGAAGTATCAACTTAATGTTCTTCTTCTGGGACATCATTAGTAAATGTTAAATATTGAGAGAATGAACAAGAAGAGAAGTCAGTGAAGGATTGTTTGGGAAAAGAGAACCTAAATGAGAAAAGTAAGAGAAGTTGCACTTTACAAAACTTGCATTTGTGAAATTCTTTAAAAAATATAAATTATTTTTCCAAGCCTCTTTTTTTATTTGTATGGTATTTTCATCCTATGAAATGCTTAGTGTTTACTATTGCCAATGTAAAAAATCTGGAAATAGTTTTTTAACATAAATTATGGCCAGATGTGGCTAACTTCAGATTAGAAACATCTTTTGATTCTAAATCTATGTGTTTTAGTCAAGATGAATAACACTAGCTGCTGTAATAAACAACTCAAAAGTGTGGTAGCCTTACACAATAAATGTTTATTTCTTACTAATGTAATAGAGTCTTATGGTTCTGTGTGGGTGGAGGAGGTGAGGAGGGTTCCTCTAGATGGGCTTTCAGGGACCTGGACACTTTCCATGATGTGATTTTCTCCCATCTTAACAGGTGGCTTTAAGAATTTGACATCATTTAGGTGTCCTTCATTTGTAGGGTGAGTTAAAAGGGAGAGAAGAGACCAAAGGGAAGGCAAATCGATCATAGCTGCTTAGACCAAACGATGAAGTATCTCTTCCATTGACATCTCATTGATGAGAACTAGTCAGATTACCCCTGTATACAGGGTAGGTTGAGAAATGAGATTTAGCTGTGTGGTGCTCAGGAAGAGAAAATGGGTTTTATGAGCATCTGATCAGTCTCTGCCAAAACATATACATTAACTAATTAGTTCATTTATTTAGTCATGTATGTATACATTTTAGTGCTCACTAAAACTGGGAACCATTCTAAAATATGGAGAAACAGTAGTGAATAAAATACAATCTTGAACTTTTATGATGTTTATATCCTAATGAAGGCATGCAGATTTTTAAAAAATAAAATTTTCTGTCGAGAAAAGAAAAGCCCTATACAAGAACAGAGGTAAGGGAAACACCTCTCATCAGCTGATATTTGCAGAGAGAGCTGTAGGAAGTGAAGGATCAAGCCATGTGGCTATGTGGAGGTGGCATCGTGGCAGAGAACAGCAGCTACAAAGACCCCCATGGTGCTTCATGTGTTTGAAGATCAGTAAGGTGGCAACTCCAGGGGAAGCAGAGTGGATGTGGTGGAAGGTTATAGATGAGGCGGTCAGCAGAGCCATGGGTAAGCAGCTCACGGAGGCCTTTGTAGGCCATTATGAGAACTGAGCTGGGAAGATGTTGGAGAAGTAAAATGATCTGTCATATGTTCATAGTGTCACTCAGAGGAAGGTAGTTAGGCAGCTCTAGAACAGCCTAGTAGTTCTTTGGACTATAGTGGATTATAATGTCTCATCTATTTTACTTTTTTTAAAAAAAAGAGGTATCATTTATATAAAGTAGTACTTCTGGTCTTTGGAGTAGCATTCTGTTGGTTTGGACAACCACAAAGAATCATGTAATCCCCACTACAATAATGATATAAAACAGTTCCATTGCCCCCAAAATTCCCTTATACTGCCCCTTACAGTAATCCCCTCCCCTCATTTCCAGAGCCTAATGACCACTGATCTATTTTCTGTCCCTATAGTGTTGCCTTTTTCAGAATGTCACATCGATGGAGTCAGAGTATGTAGCTTCTTTCACTTAGTGTTATGCATTTAAGATTTATCCATGTTGTGTGTTTTGGTAGTTTGTTCCTTTGTATTGCTGAGTAATACGCTGTTGAATGGATATACCACCATTTTGTTTTGTTTTCATTCACCAGAATTTGTGATTTTTTCTAGTGTTCAGTAGTCTGAGTAAAACCTCTACAGACATCAGTTTGTGTGTGTGTGTGTGTGTGAATGTAAGTTTTTGTTGGTCTCAGGAAAATATCTAGAATGGGATATTTTCCTTTTAAAATTCCAATACAATGAGACAAGACATTAAACTACAGAGGAAAGTCTTTCATTAATTAATGGCACACATATGAAGTCCACATCACATATGAGGTTTTAAAGCTACCACAATAAATATACCAGAAGACAGGGTCCCTTTCTCTGTGGAATATGGAGACAGGTGTATACCTACTGTATTCCAGGCACCAGAAATAAAATAAAGGACAAAGTACAATTACTCTTTCTGTTATATTAGCCAATTAACAATGAAGAAATATCCAACCCTGATTAATACAAAAATAAAATGACATAGGTGCTGTGAAGGGTAACTCGAGGCACGATCAGCGATTTCTCTGAAAAAGGAACATTTAGCTGAAGCTCGAGAGATAAGGAAGCACCATCCATCCTAAGATGGATGTTTAGGGCAGCTGATCAGATAGGACAAAGGCCTTAGTGTGGGAACTGGAGGCGACTGTTTGATGAACTAGAGTAAATGAAAGCCATTGAACAACTGTATGTCAGACAATATGCTAAGTTATTAACCTCTCTTCCAAGTTATAACATATTCATTTGAATAGAATACCTGAATTCCCAGTAAAACTGTCAACCTGTAAAAAATGGAGTAATAATTAGACCTGATAAGGAAGAATGTTCATGTGGCTAAGTATCAAGTCTATCATATCATGGTGATCACCTCTGCTCCCCTAAGCTAAAAATGAATTAAAACCTATCAAGTCCGTTGGAGTGAGCTCACTACATGGCTGTCTGCATGTACAGTGGGTGTAATTTACCTGTAATGCCTCAACGCCTTTCAAAATGGCATCTCACTTACTCTAAAAAAAAATGGAATAGATAGCAAGCCAGAGGTCTCAGGCAGTATGTCAAGATACTTTATAGAGCCAAAGAAAGCTATAAAACAAAGCAAACCAACAACCAAAAAGTCACTGACAGCTGAAAGAAATGGGCTGCTTCGAGCTGCATTTTCTCTGGTTCTGTAATTCAGTGTCCTTCCTTCCCAAGTGTGTATTCTTTCTGAGATATTAAAGCCTCATGGAGAGACGCATTGGTGTTTACATTTCAGCACTACTTTATACCAGGCTTCGCGACCTTTCATGATGTCTAGTTTGTGATGTACAAAGATGTGGCCATTGTGGGTGGGACTTTGCCACAGTGGGTTAGAGAACCCCAGAGAGATTGAGAACTTCCTTTTGGATCAATGGTATTATCTAAGCACATAGAAACATAGGTGACCACAGCTCAAAACGTTGATCTTAACACTGCTATGCCATCTTTTGCTGGCCTCTTAACGACAATGTGATCAGAAGGCAAATTCTGTTTGATACATAGTGATACCTCAGATGTGGAACCAATCTAAAAACAGCGTGATCAAATAAATATGAGGGCAGGACTTAGGCCAAGGAATATGTTCAAATGTATGAATAAATGTTGGTAGGGTTGAGAGGTTGGTATATGTACCCCTTGGTGATGAGAAGGTTTACTGAGAGGTGGGGCTTTCGGCTACCAAGAGGGATTGTAAGAGAATGCTTACCATTGTCACTTATTAAACCTGTAAATAGGTGACGTAGAAATGGATGAGAGGACCTCTAGTTGAATGAGGTAGATTGAATGTATAGGTATGTATTATGCTTGTGACTTTTCAAAACAGCAGTAGGAAAAAAATGACAGTGGGAAAAATAGAAATATAAGTCTACAAAGAAAAAGAAAGAGTGACAGAAGGAGAGGACCTAGATGAGAGATGTCAACAGTATCCAAAGGAAGAAAATAAAGCTGAAATCTGGTACCGAATGTGAAGAGCCAGTTTGCAACAAGCCCCAGACCCGAAGAAGGGGGCAGGCTGTGGAGCTATGGTGTAATTCTTAGGGAACTGGAGAGAGGTGAGGCTGAACTGAGAGGACTGTTTGAAAAACCTTATAAGACGTAGTTACTGCACCACCTGACCCCACACTAGAACCCCTCCACCACTTCTCACTAAGAGCTTCATTTGCTGGGGAAATTGAACCAGAGACCCTCTAGGCTTGGACCAGACTGTATGACAACTTTCTGTAACCCTTATTTGTATATATTGATTTGTTTTCATGGTTCCTGATTATAATGCTAAACAGATGAGGCATGGAGGGTTTTTGTTTGTTTGTTTGAATTTTCGGTGTATGGCTATGGATACGAATATTCTTAGGTTTGAAATAGTAGTTGATAATTTAGTACTAGGCCAAGTTTTCTCTGAAGCAACTGTTAGAGATCCTCTCGCTTTTTAAGGCTTTTCCCAATATGCTTACCTCTTGGGGTTGTTATGGGTATTATACGAGAAACTGTGAACAGGTCTAGGTAAAGTACATAATAAATGCTACACAACTGCTTATCTTCATTCTTCTTCTTTCAAATCTTCTCCCTTCTCCCCTATAATGGACATCGTTTTGATGTACCCAATACCGACTCCCCCGTGTTTATAGGATTAAAACCTTGCTTTTTCACGGGTAACTCTACTTCATTGCGAATACCTGTGGTTTGGAAAGAACTGACCTCACTATGCCACCTCCGAGAGGAGGAGATGAGCTTAAATCTCGCTAATCCACCCCCACAGCCACAGTAAATGGTTATTGAGCTATATATAGCGCAGTGGTCATGCTGATCGGAACCAGTACATACAGTTTGCAAGTACTGCTGAGGAAGAAAAGCCCCTTCCATGGGGATTGCTGGACAGTGAGAGGTCAGCCTGGAGCCGTTGGTGGCCAGCATGACTGGAGAGCTTACCTGCAAGTGAAGCCAACACAGAGGACAGCGGAAGTGGAGCTTCACCGAGTCTGGACAGTGGCACGGTGAATGGCACCTTCATTGGTCTGGGTCTGAACTCCTCAGTTATGTTAGCCAACAAATCTCCCCCCCAGTTTTCCCGAGACAGGTTGAATCGAGCTTTTGGCACTGACAAATATCTACGCATCACATTCTTATATTCATCCCATTCTTTCAAGTAGTTCTTCTCTGTTAAATCTCTTTCCTCAATATTTCTTTGTACATTTCTCATTTGTTTATTGAATTCTATATTTTATTCAGAAAGTATGCATCATTTAAAAAAAATTTTTCCATTTCCGTAGTACGACACACTGATGCAATCAATAAGGATAAGGAAAATGACTTTGTTCTTTGAAAGATCTTAGTTGTGTGATTTGGGAAAAACTCGTGTTCATTCATAAATCCACTCTGATTAGATTTTTGCTTTGATCATGATAATGAAAATTCTCTTGTCAAGGTCACTGATGCAATCCACGTTGCTGTATTCATTGCTCAATTCCCAGTCCTCGTCTCCTGGTCTTACCAGCAACATTTGCCAAGTCTGATCAGTGAAAGGCTGTTTTCCCTTGGCATCCAGGACTCCACAGTCACCCAGTTTCCCTCTGGCCTTTTTACTGGTGGCTCCTCATCTTCTGTCTCTAAATGTTGGAGGGCTTAGTTCTTGGACCACTTTGCCATCTTCATGTACTTGGTCCTTTTTGCTGGTGCTCTTTGCTAGTCTCATGGCTGAAGTGCAACCATAAAGCTGACGGCACCCTCATGTGTTATGTCCTCAGAACCCAGTCTTGGATACCTAACTGCCTATGATGTCACCTCTTGAATATCGAATAGCTTTCTCAGTCATAACCTGCTCAGTACTGACATCCTGTTCAAAACTGAACTCCTGATTGTCCCACCAAACCTGTATCACCCAAGTCTTTTCCATTTCAGATGACAGCAACTCCAGTGACTAGGCAAAAATGCTGGGAGTCACGCCACACACGTGGTCTCGCATGTAAGCACTCTCGGCCCTCAGGGTCCTTGCACTTTCTCTCCTCTGCCTGGCATGCCATTTCCTCAGCTCTTTCCACACCTCGCTTTTGCACGTTGTTTAGATCTTTGTTCAAATGTCAGCTTCTCAGTGTGGTCTTCCCTGACCATGATATTTCGAACATGCTGTCTCTGGAGCCAGACAGTCCAGATTTGAATCATGGCTCTGATATTCCTTTACTAACTCTCCCTAAGTCTTCTTTTTCAAAAAAACACATCTTGGACTCATTTTGTTCATCTTTAACACAAGGCTAATAATTCTTCTCATCTTGTGGGGTTTTGTGAGGACTGAATGAGTTAACACATGTATAGTGTTGAGACTGTCAATATTACATTATTATTAACCACTTAAATTTAACAAGAAAATGTTATCAGACAAGGAAACACAGTTTACACTAACATATGCAGAGGGATATGCATTTTTATGTAAAGCAAAAACTCTTCCTAAACCAGAAGACCACTGCGTACATTGGCTCTGCCTGTAGATACATTTCTGATCAATAGGGTGTCTGTTCTTTCCTTCCAAGTCAGTGAGCTAGGAGTGCTCCTCTGGGAAAGGGGTACAATCAAAATCTTCTTATAATATGATATGCAGCAAAGGTGACAACGGGTTCCTTCTCATCTTCCAGAAATAGATGCTATAATTAAGGAAACCTCTGACATGAAGTGAGCGGCTCAAGATGCTCCAGTTATTTATTTACAGTATAATTTTCTATCCGTTTCATAGGCAACAGACTGCGCTGCCTCTCACCAACAGAGAAGCTGTGTCTCTCAAACTTCAAAGCAGCCCCTGATAAAAGAGATAAAGCCACTGGGTTTTATTTCAGATGCAAGCAATGAATTAGACAAAATTGATTAAATAAACTGAGTTATATATTCCCTTCTATTTTCCATTTTGGCATTACAGAAACAAAGGAAGGAAAGGAAGAGGCAAACTTCAAAATGACTCTTGATTTCTATTTTCTTTATGTTAAAAATGATTTAAACTGTCAATATGCCCACTTCTACACATGCACGGAACCCAGACGTTTTGGAAGACTGTGAAAGTTGACACGGATGGACACTGAATTGTGAAAACTGAATTGCGCTGTCATATTGTTTTTATCATTTACTGGCTACGTGAAAAGGGCTGGGGCAAGTGTGATGAAAAGTGGAACACACACCAGGGCAGAAGCCAATTTTGCGATTTGACTGTTGAACACAAAGGGAGAGCAGAGACACGTGGGAAGAGCAGGGACTACCTCTAATCCTAGCCCGGATTGTTTATAACGCTCATCTATTTAACACAACGTATTTTATTTAGGTTGTGTGTATGGCATCAGGCTGAGGAGAAATTAGTGGTTCTCTTGCTTCTTTCTAAACCAGGTAGTCCATATCCTGCTACTAAATAAGTTGTTTATCCAGCAACTTCCTCTCCCACAGATTCCAAAACCATTGACCTCTTTAGAACTTTCAAAGAACATTGTCCTCTTCTGCTGAATAGCATAATCTGGGAGAAAACACTCATTTATTTAATGGCTTTAATTTATTATTGAAAATATAGATGAAAAAATCTCCTAAATAAGAAGAAAATAGCTCTTTCTAAAAGCTTATTTATATACACTGTTGTTTTTTTCTGACCTACTTTGCGTGTTAGCACTTATTTAAATTCTGTGAAATAAGTGAGTATTGCTATTTCCATCTAGGGATGAAGACACAGAGGCACAAGTGATTAAATAGTAATTAATTCTTAAAAGCCGACCTGAGGTGTGTGTTGTCTCTCAGTTTTTGTCCATGTGGAAATTTTCATTAAAAAATCCTGTCCGAGGGGGTTTAAACTGCTTTACATGGTTCCTATCAAAACCCACTCACATATCTGGCCTTGGTTAATGCTTTTGTTTGTAGTGAGTTTTGATGTCTAGTTTTAATTTATTCCATTATATAACGAGTATTTTTGAATATCAGCTTTGCATAAGATGCTCTGTTCGGCACAGAAAGGGAAATGGGGAAGGGGGTGCTTCTTTATAAGACAAAGTAGAGAAGCCCACATTGGCTGTTCTGCTTTTGGTGGCTTTACACTATGTACGTGTGCGTGCGTGTGTGTTCAATTAGGGAGACCCCATGTGATCCAGGTTAGCTTTAAATCCCTTATAATCATAGGCTGTGGTCATGGGCTCTGCAGACCATGAAGGCAGGTTACGCACCGTCAGTTTATTCACTCAACGCGTATTTGTTGAGTACCTGCTATGTGCCAGACAGGATTCTGGACACTGAGAGTGCAGCAGGAAAGAAACAGATGGCATTTCTTGCTTTATGGCATTTACATCACAGTCCATGTTAGCTTCTACTCCAAACAGGCTGGACGGGTAGGTTCCGACCTAGCGTTCCCACATGGAGGAGCCATGGGAAGAGTTCTGCAGACCAGGACACTGAGTAAATCTCAGCCCCGTTGACTCCAGTGTATGAACCTAAAATGTACTAAAGAGCAAAGTCTTCAGGCAGGGGGTTTAGTAGCTTCAAGAGTAATGGTAAAAAATACAGGGTGGGGCAAAAGTAGGTTTATAGTGTGAGTACGTGAAACAGTTTAATGTACTATTATCTATTATTGCATTGTTTTCCATATGAACAACTGTAAACCAACTTTAATTCATTTGAACCCTGTAATTAAGATCTCAACTAGGAATTAATTAATTAATTAAGTATACCAGAATACTGATTTTTAAATCTTTATGGTTGACCAGCTGGTGTGGCTCAGTGGTTGAGTGTCGACCCATGAACATGCCCAGGTTGTGGGCCCAGTGGGGGGCATGAAGGAGGCGGCCAATTGATGTTCTCTCTCATCAATGTTTCTGTCTTTCTCTCCCTCTCCCTTCCTCTCTCTCTAAAATCAATAAAGAAAAAATATTTTAAAATCTTTATGATTGAAAGTATTACGGACGTCCCCCCTTTTTACCCCTATTGACCCCTTCCACCCTGCTCCTGCAAGGTTGAAATTAATATTCCATTTTAAAGATAAGACAACTGAGGCTCAGAAAGTTGAAGTTATTTTCCTGAAGTGAGAGCTAACACGTGGTAGAGAGAGAATTGTGATCCAGAATATTTATTTCTAAAGCATGTACTATTTCTAATGAATCATTCAAATCAAGAGGTGGCATGTATAAAAGTGCTTTCTTTGTAAGTACAATAAATTATTTTAGCTGAAGCCTATCAAGTTAATGCTATCTTTACCCCCCCTACTATAATGTTTTAGTAGAAGCATAATAATGTAACATTGGAGTAAAATGAACTATAGACACAGTGGATTCTGGGTATACCTTTTACCACCACTTCCCTGTCAACTAACAGGTTTTTGATGAGACCATTTTATGCCGTCTCTCTAGGCCTGCCAGGGTCGGCACAATACAATGAACTACAAGCACACGCTGGCAGGAGTGAGGGGGAGCATTGTAAGAGAGCAAAATGCTCCAGATCTCTGGATGCAGCCCAATTTATTTGCAAAGTGGTTCCCCAGGTTACATGTTGATTTAGGTAATTATTTCCTTGAGATGGAGCCTCTGCTGACCATACAGCCAAGTCCTGTCTCTTGCTTTTTACAGGGAAGAGACATCAAAGATATAAAATAACAAAACCATCCACGCCTGGGCTTCCAAGGCCCATTATCCTCTCTGGGTAGTCTTCCAACCCATTGACATGCAAATTTTATCTATTCACATGCAAACAAAACATTCAGTTCCAAACAGGGCAGTCTTCCTGCCCTCCAGGCAAACCTATCTGTCCACACACACTTTGATCCTAGGCTGGCCAGGTAGTGAGAATGCATATCACAAGGTTACATTTTGTTCATCCACCACCAAACCCCCATCCCCACATCTGATCTATCTAGAAATGTATTATAAAATTTAATTTGTTCTATTTAGTTAATGAAAGTTGAGACTTTCAACTCATTTTCTTGAAAGTATAAAAAAAGATTTCCATTTAATTAAAATTAATGACCTTCATATTAATGAAGATTTTTGAGTTCAGAGAATGAGATTTAAGATTTAGTGCAAAAAAAAAATGGGAGCCCAGCACAAATGTAATAAATTGAAAGAAGCCCTCTTTGGCACATAGGATGATGTCCTTCGTAAGTTTAATTCTCTCATCCCCAAAAGCAGTGAAGAGAAATTACAGTTTGCTAACAGAATATGGGACTGTTTGTAACAAGTGACACTGCTTTGATTTGAGTCTCTGTGTCTCATTTATGCCGAAACATTATATTTTACTTAATTTGAAAACTTTCCCCTAGTATGAATGGGTAACAGAAGAAGGGAAATAGAATTTAAATACCATAAAATCCACCCTTAATATGGTGTCATTTTGTGCACAGTCAAGCTTTGGATATTAATGGGAAAATTAAATTAAGGGCTTTAACATAAAACCAGAAGATTAGGCAAACAGCAAAAAAAATATATTTTGCTGTGTATGCCTGTCGAGAATACTCTTCAAGGGAAGCTTTCCTTGCATCCTTTAAACTGTGTAATTTATTAGAAAAGCAAAAGCAAAGTCCTCTCCATGCTAAACTGCAGAAATTACTGTTCCTTAAAGTCAATGGATACAGTAAGATCTTTTTTTTAAATAGCTGAGATTCAAGGACAAACCCATTTAAGCCTTTCTTTTAATCTTAAATCAAATTTCACTTAACAGATGTTGTGAAGAGTAAAAGGCAAACACATCATTGTGGGCACCATTTCTTCCTAAAACGACAGGTTGTCTGGTTGGGCAGGTTGCGGTCAACAGTCTGTGATCCCGTCCAGTCTCGCTATTTCATTCATAAAGAGCTACTCTTCCTGGAAATGAGAGGTGAGGGGAAAATTCCACAACGTGAAGTCATAGACCATATTCCCTCAGAACTGTATTCAGTTGGCCCTTAGGCGATTTGAAAATCAGAAAAAAGTTAGGTTGTGTGTGGAACACAGGGAGAGTGGTTAGAAATGGTCTGTTGAAGAAACGTTCTATCTGTAAAATCATGAAATGCGGCTTTAAGTGGGCTGTCTGTGGAAATCACCTGGGATGAGTGGATGATTTATTGCTGCAGAGGAAAGAAGAGGAAAAAGGGCAGTTTCTTTTCTCACTCGTCTGTCAGGAATGGTATTTTAGAGTCATTCTCTCGGAAGAGATTGTGCAATTTGACCAGGACAGTGAAGAGTAGCTTGGCCGAAGTCTGAGTGGGTTTATTCACACGAGGGAAAGGAAGGGAAGGGAGGGGCTGGATCCAGCAAGTTTTATTGAAAAGAATCTGTTGTTGAAAGAAGACCTGAGACGATGCCTCTTTGGGGCTGTGCAGACTGATCAGATGCCCAAACCGCCAGCATCTAGGGAGCTGGGCAGCGGCGCCTGACACGTCCACCACGGTATCCAGGCTGCTTTTGATCTTCCAGACTCATCACCGACTCATCAGGCTTTGCAGCTGTTCTTTCTCAAATGCGCTCGGACAGACGGGAAAAGAATAATTCATTTACCCTGAGCACACCTGTCAGGTTCGGAGGGTAGCCGCAGGGCAGGGCTCAGGGGTTGGTAGACCTTCCATTCTGCCCAGGGGCCCCTTCCAGAGCTCTGCGGGTCAGATGGGAGAGCACAAGTAGGAAGAATGGAGTGATGTGTCTGAGCAGAACGCACTCCCTGCTGTGGAAACACTAGTTCCTGTTGGCCTGGCTCGCAGTCCAGCCCCTGCTGGAGCACCAACCAGGTGCATGGATTCATTTCATTGAAAAACAAACCATCTCCTTAATACCCATCACTGTGCTAGGCACCGGGGACATTGTAATAAACAGAGTTCTCATCCTTGGTCAGCTTAGGTTAGTGGGATATGCAAGGCATTATACAATCACATCTATGTGTACATCTAACAGAAAATGGGATACGGCCTCTGAGCAGCGGTGTAGGCTGCAGACCCTGATTCTAGCAGATCACCTGATCTAGCTGAGGAAGGTTCATTTTAGCTGAGACCCCAAACCAAGGAGACTTGTTAAGGTATAGAATGTGGGGAATAGTCCAGGAAAGACAAGCCTTGAGTGAGGTGTTCATTTCTTGCTGCTCCCTTGACTGACTTCCTCCTCTCCTCTGCAGCGGTTTCTTTAATTTTTTTTTTATCCTCACCCGAGGACATTTTTCCATTTTTTGTTCAGATAGAGTGGGAGGGAGAGAGAGGAAGAGAGAGAGAGAGAGAGAGAGAAACATCGATGTGAAAGGGACACATCAAGTGGCCGCCTCCCGCACGACCAACCAGGGCCGGGGACAAATTGCAACCGAGGTACATGCCTTTAGTGGGAACCGAACCCGGGTCTCTCTGGACCGCAGGCTGACGCTCTAACCGCTGAGCCAAATCGGCCAGGGCTCTTTAAATTTTTATGACATCTCTGGGTATTTGCTTTTCCTGTATAAACTTGCTAAATTTCTTTGAATAAAGCCCATTCTCTTTTGTTCATTTCCCATCCATTTGCTAGAATAATCCACAGGAGTTTGTGGATCAACCACAGTGTCTTTAAAAAAATTTTTTATTTCATTTTTATCATTGCTTATTATAATAATGACAGAATGGTAAGCGTAGGCTGCGGAGTCTTTATTCTCTCATTACAGGAAAGACAACAGCCAGGAACAAACAGAAAATTTTCTTAGAATCACCCTGTTGCTGCATGCCCTGTGCTCACTCTTCTTGGAACATGAGGGACTTAATCAGCCTTTGTCAGTTGCCCTACCCTCTCCAGCCAATTAGCTCCTTACCAAAATGATCGGAAATTCTAAAGCCAAATAAAGAGGAGAGAGAAAGAGAGAGGAGAGAGCGAGAACTCCAAACAACACCTTTCCCCATTTTTTTTTCTTGCTCTTGAGGCTTATTTTATTTGGACTTCAGTTGCACCAATTTTTATTTTTAATTGCTTTGTCGAAGATGGTCAATTTTTTTCATGGTCCACCTGATAAATCTTCACAGTGTGTTGGGTTTTGCAGAGTTGTAAATGGCTCATTTATTTTACATTTATTTTTCTGTCAAGGTTGAAGGGACGTATCTGACTGCCTTTGGCATGGACCTTTAGTGCCTTTTCAGCTACAGCATTTATTCTCTTCGGTGACGTTGACTGCATCAGAAAGCTCATGAATCATGCAGGAAGCGAGAGGACACTTGGCAGTTGATGTTATCTTCCTGTTGCTCAGCCCATGCAGAGGTGCACCTACCCAGCCCCTTTCAGAACTGAGGAGCTCCCCCCACTGCTGGGAACCTTGGCAGCTCACTGCACCTCCGCAGGGTCCCCCTCTGGGTAATGCTCTCAGCCAAAGATTTTCTTCAATTCCCAAGTTCAAGTCCTCTGCGTAGGGTCAGTACACACCTACCCTGATCAATGCTGGGTTATGAAAACTGGCCCCTTGCCTCAAAAAGAACCACTTGGAAGGCCCATCCCATCTCTGGAGGCTGATATTTCTGAAGCCTTTCTTGGGACTAATTCATAGGTAAATACTCTCTTTTCCCAATGCTATTTCCATGTCTTCCTCAAATATGTAGATCTTGAGAGCATTCCTCAAAGAACTTCTGTTTTAATACAGGTTTTACTATTCTTTAGGTATGGTAAAGTCAACAATCAGGAGATATTGCCATTTACAAAATAGTTACAGTTCTCCAGAGGAGGGGCACACCACACCGCGGGGGCAACACTGGGAAGCACCAGGGTCAGGAGGCGGAGGGAGAGGGAGGAACTGGGAGCAGGAGCCTTTACTGTGATTTTCAAGGGAGGAGCAAATGGCCCAGAGGACGCATGTCTAGGATTTCGCTGGTTAGTGATCATTCCAGAGGGCTCTGGGACTCAGAGGCTGCTCTCAGTTGTCTGGTGCCTGGCCTTGGTGTGGTTAGGATGGATGGTTGTGGGTGTGGATTCTGCATTGTTGGGTTTGCATTTGAAAGTCACACCTGTGGGCAGGTGGTTTACTATCTCTAGGAATTGGGCAGTCCAGTGTCAGCAAGGCTCCAGATGCCAAAGCATTTGAATACAGAAAATCAAAGACATGGTTAAAATAAGTGTCCACCCAGAAATTTCCATTTCAGAGTCTGTCTCCCTGGGCGCCGGACCAAAGATGCCCTGTCTCTCAATACCCACAATGCATAGTGTTTTAGGATCATAGCCCTCCAAAGGTTGTACTGGTAAATGTTTAACAACTGATTTTTCAAAAGAGAAACAAAAGCCCTAATCTGTAGAATGTGTCAATTTCCATGGTGTAATGCTCCCATCATGGCCAATTTCAAGGTATTCATATAATGTCACTGAAAGTGTAGTTGGGAAAAAATGCACACAGTCAGTTCTGGGAAACTGGTGTTAGCTGGGTGCACCCTGCCACTGGCTCCTCCTTTGGGACAATAAAGGTATTTTTGTAAACCTTTTATTTTTTATATATTTGCCAACTCGAGTGTAAAAAATGCTATGTAACTAGAACTTAGTCAATGAGTCTGCCCTATTAACCCCTTTCCCAGCATTTCCCACATGTTATAGGTTTGGAAACTAATTTTATCCAGGCTTCCACAGGATGGGAAATGGAATCAATTGACAATAATAATCCAGGCTCCAATAGTCCTGTCAATACTTCTCAGGACCTCTAGGACGTTGCATAGTTTCCTTAAGTATTTCCTTAAAAGTTCTGTGTGGTGGCTTTGCCCTGCTCAAGAACTGGTTGGCTCTTGGGGGATGACAGGAATACAGCAGAATGAGAAGTCCTGGACTCTCCTTCCACCCGCAAACACCCGGAGTCAACCACTCACAGAAAAAGTCCCTTTGTGAGGAATCCAGAAGCTAGTTGAGAGGCTGCCGCACCTTGGACAAGAGGGAAGCCAGACACATTGAAGCCAGTAGGAAAATTCAAGACAGCCTCCTGCCAGCACCCCTACCTCTGGCCCAGAGCCACAGGTCCGGAGGGAATTCCCCAGCTCCCAGCTCTTCAGCGGGGAAAGAAAGAGTTAGACACATGTCCCATGCTCCCAGGACTCCCCAGAGGACGAGCTTCTGATTTGCCAGTCGTGCTTATTGGACCTGCCATATTCTCGAGACCTGAGGGAAACAAAGAAGGTGCTTTGGGGTGGCAATCTTCATAGCCCCTCTGCCTGGCTCAGCATGGAGAGAGGGCCTGAAAAGCCTCAGTTCCCAGCCTCTCCCTGCAGAGGGACAGAGATGGAAAGAACTCAATGACCTGACTTTCCTGAGGGCTGCCTGAGGAACTGGCTTCAGTCTCAGTTGTCTCAGAGCACTGACAATATCTGGGATACTCCAAATGCCTGGGGACATTAAGAATAAAGAGGTGTCACCGGGGCCATACTACCCCTGAAATAAGTAGGAGAATCCTTCCTGGCCTTTTCTTACCTTCTGGTGGTTTCTGGCAATCTTTGCCATTCCTTTATTTACAATTTATTATCCAACTTAATTTTTTAAAAACCTAGTGAAAAATATAACAGAACCAAAACATTTAAAATAAGTACACTTACTGAGCATTCCAGTAATTCATTTAAGTCATATTAACTATAAAATAAGAAAAATCAATTCAGAGTGTAATTACTTTAAAATACACTATATCCACGTTTATCAACTTTTTCATTTGTGTATATATTATATAGTAAAAGCAGAAATTCTATCTACAAACATCATCTCTTTAAACTCTTGAGGTACATATTAGAGCCATAAGTAATGTTTGACATATAAAATTGCAGATCAGGCCTTTCAGATGTGGCATCTCACTGGTACAATACAATGACCAAGGTATATACTCACTGTATAGTGCCTAGACATTCCAGTAAGCACCACTATTTTCCTTTTATTCTACAAGGGGTGTGAGGTTATTAATTCTATGGAGTATGTCTCAAGATCATTTTCAAATTGTACAATAATGCAAACAACTTTCTTAAGGCCATATTTTATTTACTGATCGATAGGGGAAATGCAATGCAATTTATTTTCAAGTATTTTCTTAAAAGTGTGCACTCTTAAAACTCATGAAAAGTTGGAAAGACTCTTAAACCACTAAAACTTTAATACATTCTACACAATCTTGTTTGTACAAAAATCCAAGTTAAATATAAACATAAAGCAATCATGCTGATTTTATTCAAATCTGTTTTATGTAATCTCCCATTATATACAAAAGTTTCTCAGTTCTGTTATTTGTGAAAAGATCAATACCAGATTAAATTACTATCTATTGTCACAGGGCCCTAAAAAGCTAACTTTAGCATTAATCTTTTACATGGTTAAATGCATTTCTTAATTGGAAATCTCTTAAACATTGGAAAAAAGAAAAAAGAATTAAAGGGCAGTATGTCCATAAGCCAACAAATAATTTGGCTGTAATGTATCATAACCACAAAGAAACCCCATATATCTGTATGATAAACATTATGTATTACATAGTCACACAGATGTATACATAAGTACACACACGTGCATACACACACTCATGAAACAAAGCCCAGGGAGATGCAGCTTCTGGTTCAATATTCAGCTTCGCATTTTCCCTTAGCCATCAAATGAATAGCTTTTGCCACCTTCCCATTCTTGAAGACAGTTGAGAGAAGATCAAGACCAAATTCTTCAAGATAGCCTTTTCTTTCCTCTAGTGCAACAAAATTTCCTACTGGTGGCCTGTGTAAACATGATCAGCCCTTTCTGGTCCTTTCACTGGGATCAGCAACTGGGTCCTGGAAGACGTTAATCCCAAAGCCATTAGTTACAACAAAACTACACTTGAAGAAAAAATTTGAGAGATATCTTGTTAGCTTTTGGAGCAAAGATACACCAGCACCAAAGGATGCGTTTTTATTATTCCATTTTTGTTTTTCACTTCATACTTTCTGCAATCTTTTATAAGGTATTATATCCCCTTGGCTAACTCTATGATAAGATGGCAGCAACTTGTAGCCCTTTGAATGAGGGACTTCTTGTCTAAAAGATCCAAACTCTTTAATACAGTGTTAAGAGAATTTCAAGAATCTTGTCTGATTATTACTGATGCCTTTGTGCATCTTGATACTATTAGAAGTCTTAGATCTTTACCCTATTTCCTCACATACATTATAAAGGCTATAGCTACATGACAACAGATACAGGCATGATGAAAAATCTGTTACTCTGTATTCAAAAGCATCTTTTTCATGGTCTTTCCCTCAAGTTGTTATGGTACTGTATTCTGCCACTGGCCAGGATAGCCTGGAAGAGAATTTTTTGTTGCATAGTATATTTTTTTTAATCCTCACCTGAGGATATTTTTTTTTACATTAATCTTCAGACAGAACTGGAGGGAGAGAAGGAGGAAGGGAGAGAGAGAGAGAAACATTGATGTGAGAAAGACACATCGATTGGTTGCCACTTGCACAACCCCAGCCAGGGGTGGGGACGAACTGCAACCGAGGTACGTGCCCTTGGCCGGAATCGAACCTGGGACTCTTTGATCCATGGGCAATGCTCTTACCGCTGAGCCATACCGGCCAGGGCTGCATAGTATTTTTTAATTAAGACATTCCTGCTGTTGTATCTGTTCCTTTGAAGTTAACCAACTGAGAAGACACTCTAGAAAGAGACTCCTCTGTAGCTAAAATCTTGTAACTTGTATACCAAATTATCTAGGAAATTGGAAGTTTCTAACAAATATCTAGCCAATGTTTACTTCTGCCCTCTAGAATTTGTGGCCTCTGTATTGGATGCCAGGACTGAACAAGAACAGTTTCAGTCCAATTTGCAAATCAGTAACACTCGGAATCTCCGTTTTCCACTGTGAAGGGAAGACTTCCTCTGGGATCGCCAGAGCCCTCGAGATCAGCTCTTACTTCTCTAGGAAGATGTTCATCATATTTCTCGAGAATGTAGTTCCATCCTGTTCATTAAAGACATCATCTTGGAAAGTTCACTCATCTTTTATTCTGAAATGTCACATCTCTTCTGCTGTTCATCCTCTCTAGTGAATTTTTTTATTTAGGATATTGCCATTTCTATCTCTGTCAGTTCGATTGGGTCTCTTTTATATCTCCCCTGCCTCTAGTTAACATACGCAATTTTCTTTTCCAGCGTGTTGACTAGACGCAGCATCTGGCGTGCTGGCAACGTTTTATTTCTTAACCCGGGTGATGGATACATGGTGTTTGCTTTGCATAATTTGGTGAGTTTTTCTGCATGTGTATTATATTTCAAAATGAAAAGTTAGATGGTTCAAGAAAGCATATTAGCTCCACATTCAAACTATTCAAGAGGCAACCACTTCCCACCACCGGAACCATTCCTGCCCTGGTTCAAGCCTCCGTCACTCGTTACCTTGTTAACAGCCAAAGCCACCCGCTGGACCTCCTTCTTCCGCCCTTGCACCCTAGAGACTTCCAGCAACTAGGCTAATGTCATTGTTTAAAATACAAGTGCAATTGTTTTTCCTTCCTATCTCACTCAGAGTCCAAGTGAAAGGCTTTTCATAACTTACAAAGCCTTACATGACCTGGCGTCCTCTTATTTTTCTGACTTCTTTCTTCAGACATATTCCCTCTCTGTTATCCACACCAGCCTCCCTTGTGTTCTTCCCACTTACTGGGCACTCACTTGCTTCAGCTACACGGCACTTGCAGTTTTCTCGTCCTAGAACATTCTTCCCATGGATCCCCCCATGACTTATCTCTGTCAAATGCATATTTAGATTTTATCTTCTTGGTAAGACTTTCCCGAGTTCCTCATTTAAATCAATCTCCTTTCCTCAGTAGCCCCTATTCCCTTCTCTATTTTTTGCTTTATTTTTTGCATAGTACTTACCACCATCTATCATATTGTATATTTCATATTCATTTGTTCTGTCTGTCTCCATCAAACTAAGTATAAACCCTGTAGGGGAAATGATTTTTGTCACTTAAAAAAAAAATTCATTGCTTGAAGCTTCAGTGCTTACATTGGTGTCTCACATAAAGTATGCACTCAATAAATACTTGTTGAATGAATACTCTGAACCATTATTCTCTACTTTCAGGTAATTTCTCCTCCTTGAAATAATAAAAAAAAAAGACTTCATTGTTTATTTCATTGGCTTGTTCATAATGTGCAATTAATAGATGTTGGTTGAATGGAGGACTCCATGCCTAGTTACTGGCAATGCAGTCCCGTCACCCTCATGGTTACAGATGGGGAGTGGGAGGATGCACTCCCAGGCTCTATTCCTGGGTTTGCCTCTGATTGCATTCAACATGCATGAATATTCATTAGCTGTTTACTTGGGGACCTAAATATCACACACTTATTTAGTAAACACGTGGGTGTGGAAAGCACCGGACAAGTCACTGCAGATTACAATACACCCCACATTTTCTCCCAGGCTCCCAAACTATGCCTGCAAAATGACACGTGTCCCTGCATTCTAGGGTGTACAGCTGAGCCGGCATTTGCATATGCAGATGCCAGACTCTGCCAACAGATCGGTTAATTGCAAATACAAAGCAGCCACTGAGGACATATTTACTTCTCTTGTAAAGGCCAGTACAGTTGGGTGGACCGCAAATGAAATGCAGGCCGTTGGATTTGCCGGAATAGTTTCAGAGCCTGGACACGATTACCAGTCTGAAATAGATTAGGGAGCTGTTGCGGTCGGTTGTAAAAGCCCCTGTTTTCTCAGACAGGAAATATCGCTTATTTTCCATGAAAATATGCTGCTGGTCAGAGGAAACTGCCCTGTGCCTCAAGCCTGGCACATTTGGAATGGCAGCACTCACTCGTCGCTCTTTCATTTGCCTAGCAGAGCGTCGAATGCCAGGGAAGCGGCCAGGTGCTCTTGCGCCCAGGTCACAGTTTTCCCTGGCTGTGGTCCTGGCAGCTTTGTCTCCACTCCAGATACTGAAAGTCTCTGAAATACAGTGGCTGGCCCTGCAAGCAGGACTCTAAGTAGACTGATGAATGCAGAACATAACAGAGCCAGTATTGCTCGTATGGTGAGGGTTTATGGAAGGTATCTGCAAAATGTTCGAGTAGGCGTACGATGTAACATCATCACTTTACAGATGGAGTAACACGGTCCTAGAAAGATGAAGTGGCATGCCCAAAGTCACAGCACGAGCTCCTAGCAGGGTGGGATTAAAACCCAGGTCACCTGACTTCTGACACCATGGTCTTGCCCCTGTGTGACTCTCATAGTCACAGGCATACTTGTTAGCCACATTGGCTTGCAAATATTCATGTGTTTTAAAAGTCACTTAAAAGTAACTTGATTGCAAAGATTCTGGGCATAGACGGTGGAAATAAACTCTTATGTGTGAGGTGACAGCTGTATCAAGAAAAATGGAGACAGATGACGGAGAATTCCGAGTGACTTTGGGCTGAGTGCTTTGGAAAACACAGATCATCTAGGATCAGACACTGTGATTGTCATTAAAATTGTCATTAAAAAGTATGGAGAATTTTTTTTTTTTTTTTAATACTGAGAGTGGCAATCAATTAACTTGGCTACAGTGATGCACTTCATTATTAAAAATGGCCCTCAACATCCCATTCTGGTTGGTGGTGAGAACAGCAGTGACCAGTGTTAGTGGTGTTAGTGGTGGAGCAAATTAAAAATGTAGATCCTTGGGGCCTGCTTCCCAGAAACTCTAATTTTAAAAGTCGGTGATGGAGCCTAGGCATTGTGCGCTAGTGTGGACCACAGGTGACTCTGACGTAGGTGGCATCAGGTCAAATACTGAGAAATTCTGGTACGTGGAAGGGTACCGTTCAGGAGGATATATAATATATAGATCAGTAGCCCTCTGAGAAGCCCAAAGACCTGTGTTTATAATCTCACTTTGCTACTTTCAAATCATGTACATCTGAATGAGTTCATTATTCAGCCTCTCTGAGTCCGTTATCTTACCTATAAAATGAGAACTCACTGAGCCATTGTGAGAATTATATATATACAATTGTGTGAATGTGAGTGCGTAATGCAGTGTATCTGGTCCATAGTAAGTGCTTAATAAATGTTAGCTATTGTTGTTATTAATGCAGTGCTTGTCATATACCTTGTACTTTTAAGTATTCCTTAATTAGTGACGTTATTGCTATTTTGAGAGAGTCTCTAGGTCATTTCCCAAATTCCCATATGTGAGCATACACATACAAACACGTACACATATATGTATATATTTAACATGTAATATACTCTCTATAAAAGTATATTTTCCCTTTGGATATGCCCCAGTCTTCTTATTGCTTCTCCCCCAGTCCTACCAAGTCTGTAACAAAAAGTGCCTGTCTGAGAGAGCCGCTCAGATATCAATGAGATTGTTCATCTAGTCTTTGAAATGCCCTTTTCTCTTTCCTCCCAAAGAGCCTTCACTGAAATGGCCAATTGCATTCAACAGGCCTGGGGAGAACTCACGTTTCTGACTGAGAGGATATATGTTTAAGTAATTCAGACGTTTCAGCATGTGTATTTCCACCTGGGCTCGAGGTCTTTCAGTCCAGTGAGCTCGTCAAGTGCAGTAAAAATATACTCAACCCAGGCTATCATTTATATGTAAAAGATTGCAGGATACTGAAAAAGTCTACCAAGAGACACAATAAGGGCCTCAAATCATCCAAAATGGTGACTTGAGTGCTCCTTTATCATCAGTTGTCTACAATAACTTGATTGCAAAGATTCTGGGGATAGACGGTGAAAATAAACTCTTATGTGTGAGGTGACAGCTGTATCAAGAAAAATGGAGACAGATGACGGAGAATTCCGAGTGACTTTGGGCTGAGTGCTTTGGAAAACACAGATCATCTAGGATCAGACACTGTGATTGTCATTAAAATTGTCATTAAAAAGTATGGAGAATTTTTTTTTTTAAATACTGAGAGTGGCAATCAATTAGCTTGGCTACAGTGATGCACTTTATTATTAAAAATGGCCCTCAACATCCCATTCTGGTTGGTGGTGAGAACAGCAGTGGCCAGTGTTCGTGGTGGTGCAGTAGGCTCTCTCTTTTTGTCCTTCTAAAAATCGAGATAGGTAGCATAGCACTCTGGGTGAAAGTGGGAGCTTGGAGTTGAGGAAGACCAAGTTAGAATCCAGTTGGGTTCTTCCCAGTTGTGTGAAGTTGGGCAAGTTGTTTGGAATCTTTATGTTTCCCTTTCCTCATCTGTAAAACAAGAAAAATTACTGACCTTAAAGGGTTGCTTGTATACAGTCGTCCCTCGCCACGTCGCGCTTCGACTTTCGTGGCTTCACTCTATCGCGGTTTTTTCAAATATATTCATTAAAAAGTTGATCGAGACAGTGAAAATGATACAGCATGCACTCGGTTGTCTGAGTCAATTATACACCCCTCTATTGCAATTAAAATTAAAATTACTGTACGTAGGGACTGTGGGCCTATGTATTCGAGCACCCCAGGAATCCTTCAGCGCCAGGAGCAACCGCTAGAGTCTGGAACGGATTAACCGTGATAAACGAGGGATGCCTGGAATTAAATTAATTCATATAAGTATATGAAAATGATTTACCATGTAATGTAATTATAGAAAGTACCTGAATCATAGACAATCAATCAATGCTTCTTCCTTCATAGTAGTAGTGGCAATAAAATGTTCGAAGTAGTAGGGCATGTTTTTTTTTTTAGATGTAGCCTAATTCTACTTTAATTTGCTGTCTACACCTAATATTTGGGTTGTTTAAATAATATGCTACTCAACAGTGAATTTTCCCAATGGAAATGAATAAATGATGAAAATGTCTAAGAGAAGGAAGAGATTCAGAGCAGTCCAGATTAGTTTAAACACGTGAAGACCAACAGATTCATGTGCTGGAACCTATGCAATATATACATGTGTCTCAGATGGGTTTATGATTACACATTAGGGCAATAGGAGGTGGGGTCTCCATGTGAATGCGCTTAAAAATGAATAATAAACTCCAAACATTTTTATCCAATGATAAAATGGTCAAATGCCAAGACCTTGAGTAGAGTTCTTAGATTACTCAATTGCTGTCCGTTTCTTCTTAGGTTGGTGCAATATAAAAAAATTAGAGGTTCCCATGGGCAGAGTGAATCCTAATGAGAGCACTTGACCTTCCTTTCAGATACCCTATTGTCCTATTAGTCATCCTCCTTTGGACCCATCAAATTTTGCTCCCTGGAAGGAGCTAATGAGCTTATTCACACTAAGGTGTAAGTGACTAATAATAGCTCTGTAAATCCTCTTTTCAAGGAAATGTTTTTTTACAAGATAAAAGAGGAATAAATATCTAGTTTTAAGATGTCAAACATCAGCAAGTAGATGAGGGACAAAGGAATAGGCATCTTTTTGGACAAGGTAATCGTATTTTTAAATGATTTGCTATATCTATGTAAGAGTCACATTCATTGAGAAAATTTTGGAATATACCAAAAAACCACAAAAATGAAAATAAGTGTCACCATTCAGACTTGAGTGATGAAGAATTTAGTGCATACATTCATACATTTTCAAACCTTTTTATTATAAATAGCCACTCACACACATGCACAGAAGTGATGCTCCATGTACTTCATTGTCAACTGCTCTTATATAGTGACTATTTCTGTTTCATTCTATTTTTGCATCATAATTTTAATAGCTGCAAGTTATTACATCTTAGAGATGGACCTTACCATTTTTAACCCATGTTCTATGGTTGGAAAGGTCACTGTTCCTAAATTTTGGCTTCTAAGAGCTAAATAGAGGTGAAGATTCTTGTAGATGAAACCTTGCAGAATTTCATGATGAATTTCTTAAAGTTCTAGAAGTAAATTTGCTGGGTCAAATGGTATGCACATTTTTTTAATATAGTGACATTATTAACGATCAAGAGAATGAGCATTCCGACTCTCTCTGTCACCGGGTGTCATTCTTTAACACCGAAGGGACACAACAAGCATTTCACCCAATTGCATTATGGAGTTCATTGCCTACTCTATAGGGTCCTCTGTTTTGTTCCCAGCTAAGCCCATCTCATAGCTACAGTTAGCAGCTGTGGACATCGACAAGCGTGACAAGGGCACTTCTCCTGGTTTGGTGAAGTGAGCAGGCTCACATTTTTCTCTCCATGCTAACAAGGATGTAATTTAACAGCTTCCGAGGGCACGACCCCGGCGGGTTGGTTTCCTTGAGGAGGGAAACAGCCCAAGTTTGTGTCCTTCTGTTTTAACAGAGGCAGTAAAATACTTACAAATAACTTCAGAGTGCTGCTAGAAATGAAATGATTCAAAGATAGGGCCTGCCCCAAAGTCAGTATGTACAAAAAATCCAATCACCATTTCAATCAGATAAGGCTTTTTTTCTCCCCATGGGCGGTTGGGTGTTTTTAAAGATACCTTTTTTTTCCTTAAGCTATAAAAGCCAAATCAACTGTTGCTTTATTTTTATCTAAAATACTTATGAAAACATTTTTCCCTTCTGTAATCTGAAGTAGAAAAACCAAACTACAATGGCTTTAACACTCAAAAACAAAACAACATATGATTGAGAATTGCCCAAGGTTGTGCTGTAACTTGGAGATATGAAGTTTGTTTCAGCGGCCTCATTTTTTTTTAGAAAAGATCTGACAGGAACAATTTGATACAAACCCTAGTGTTGTTTCCTTATTAAATAACAGCAAAATAAGAGAAAAATCAAATAAATGCTGTAGTGAATTAGTTCCCTGTTCTAGGCTTCTTTCTCTTCCCACTTTGAACTCTGTCTCAGCAATCTCAACCACACACAAAGCTCCAATCGCCATCTATTTGCTAATGGCCCTCCGATTTATATCTCTAAACCAGAACTCACTTTAAAAAAATTTTTTTTTTTTAATCCTCACCTGAGGTCAGTTTTCCACCTATCTTCAGATAGAGTAGGAGGGAGGGAGAGAGAGAGAAACATCGACATGAGAGAGACTCATCGACTGGTTGTCTGCTGCACAACCTCGACCAGGGCTGGGGACGAACCGTAACTGAGACACATACCCTTGACCGGAATTGAACCCGTGACTCATTGGTCCGTGGGCCGACACTCTAACCGCTGAGCCAGACCGGCCAGGGCAGCACTCACTTTTTGAGCTCCTTGTATACCCAGCTGCTTTCTTGCCTTCTCAACGTGCAGTTCCCCAACAGACATAAAACATGAGCAGTTTGCAATCCATAAGCTTCTGCCTAAACGTGGGCCTTTTTCTAGCTTCCCTGAGTGAAGGCAGAAAGAAATAGTCAGGGTCATCTCTGACCTTCCCCATCAGAAAATCTTCTCCTTTTCTTCCCCTAAATATGACTCCAATGTCTCCATTTCTATGCCCCTGGCCCCTTCCCGGATTAAACCAGCGCCCCCTCCCACCTATAGGAGCCTTCTACCTCCAAGCAATTACATTTTGTTTCCCTGGTCCTGGTCTTCCTCCCACGCCGTCCCCAGCCCTTGCCAACCAGTTCTCCCAAGAACAGTGAGAATAGTCTTCTTACAACTCCAAGGTGATCGTGTCACCTTCAACGGAAAACCCATTAAGGAATTCTCATTATCTGTGAGACCAAAAATGTCTTTAACAGAGCCTAGAAGGGCATGGGCTTTCTGCCTATTTTGCCAATTTTATTTGCGCGTCTCTCCTTCTCGTTCTCTGTGCTAAAACCACACTCCCTTGTTTTGGTGTCTCAGTGGCATCGTACTGTCACCTGACAGAGGGCTTTCACTTGGCACAAGTACCCCCATCAGCGCACCGCCAACCTGGGACGCCTGGGCTTGCTTTTCCCTCTGGTTACACCTGGTCACCCTTATCTCGCCTCAGGCGTCACCTCCTGATGGGAACTTGCTCTGAGCCAGGAAAGACTCCTCTGGTCTGGGCTCGCATACACTTCTACTTCTTTCCTTCCTGTTACTTGAGTTTGGAATTGTACCTGTTATTTGGAAGTATTTGATTAATGTCTGCTTGGAAAGCTCCATGGGCATGGGGACTACAGTATTTTACTAGGGATGCTGTGACAAGGCCCCACAAAACGAGGGGCTTAAACAGCAGACATTTTTGTCTCCCAGTCTGGAGGCTGGAAGTCTGAGATCAAGGTGTCAGCGGGGTTGTCTCTCTGAGGGCTGCGAGGACGAGATCTGCTCAGGCCTCTCTCCTTGGCTTGTGCATCCATCTTCCCCCTGTGTCTCTTCACATCATCTTCCCTCCGTGCCCATCTGTCCCTGTGTCCAAATGTCTCCTCTGATAAGCACATTGGTCATATTGGATTAAGGTCCTCTCTAATGACCTCATTTTAACTAATTACATATTCAATGGTCCTGTTTCCAAATATGGTCACATTGTATTGTACCGGGAATTAGAACTTTAACATATACATTTTGGGGGCGTAACTCAATCCGCAGCAGGGACAATATCTGTCCTGCTGTGTCTCCAGCACTAAGCAGTGTCAGAGCCGTAAATAAGCGGACCAGGGAACGGGATGTCTTTGCACCCTGCAGGCCAGCATGGCCAGGAGCAGGAATTAGCTCCCTAACGGGGCAGGGCTGTTCCTGTATTGTTCCTCTCTTCCGTCTTAACCTCAGATTTTTGACCTAAAAAAAAGAGTAGGATTACATGATAAGAGAATATTTTTAGTACAAAGAATGTGTGAGACCATCGCTTGAATTGAATGATGTACGGCAACAGAGAGGCTTTCCCTTTGTGGGAACTCAATACCTTTTTATGGAAGGGAAACGGGGAGGGGGACAGGCAGAAATGGGGTGGAAACACCATCAGCAGTGGACTTGAGGGTTTGGAAACACAAGAGGAAACAGACGAAGAGCAGGCCCGCTGCTCTGCACGCCTGAGGCAGGCAACGACAGGCTGCGTTCCCAGCCACGGCCGCAGTGACACCTCCCTGCACTGTGCGCTTCTGCAGTGTGGCTGTCACTCCCTGTCAAGGGACAGAGCCCAGCCCTGGCTGGTGTGCTCAGTGGTCAGCGTCGTCCTGTGCACCCAATGGTCGCCGGTTCGATTCCCAGTCAGGGCACATACCCAGGTTGTGGGTTCAGTCCCCCGTAGGGGTGTGTGTAAGAGGCAGCCATTCAGCGTTCCTCTCTCACATTGATGCTTCTCACTCTCGCTCTCTCTCTAAAAATCAATAACAATATATGTTAAAAAAAGAATTAAAAGAAGAGACAGAGCCCAGCACCGCCCATCCTTGAGTCTGGGTGGGCCCAGTTTTGAGCGTAGCCTTCCCCTGGCCCCGCAGTTTGTACCTATCTTCTCTCCTGGAAGCCAATCACCATGCAGAGAAGCCTGACTATCCTAAGACCACCATGCTGTCAGAGGACCGAGCCATGTGGAGGTCCATGGAGGATGAGAGACCATGTGGAGAGAAGGAGAGAGGACAAGGGACCCTGGGGCCAGATCTGTGAGACAAGAAGTCGGCATGGATTGGGGCCTCGCTGCGCCCTCAGGTGGCTCCAGCCCCCGCCGCGGGAGCAGTCACATGAGAAACCCTTGGTGAGAACTGCCCCGCTGAGCTAGTCAACCCTTGGGGCTGTGGGAGGCGATCACTCATGGCGGGTTTCAGACACTCAGTGTCAGGGGGTTTGTTATGCAGCAGTAAGTAACCAGAACCACCCAGTAAATGCCCTATAAATGCCTAGCATACAGCAGGTACTAAATGTCTCCCTGCTGTTAAACGGATATATTCATCTCCAAGATCCAGAGGAAACGAACATAAAGAAGACAGAGAAATCTTACGTGCAAGATGCGAAAAGCCTCCCGTTGTAAGTTTCCCATCAGAATACTTTTCTTTGCAAAGTCTCCGCCACTGGAAGTCTTTCAAGACGCTAACACGGCTGACCTGAGATGTCTCTCCCGCTGTCAGATCAGGCATGATCTCAGGCCTCGGGAGCCAGGAGGCTTTGGGGCGGGAGTTCCTGCTACTGAGGGCTAGTGTGTGGAGTCATCTCGCGGCTGGCAGCTGGAAGCTGAGAATTTGATGCCTGGGAAACGTGAAGATTTAGAGAGAAGGCCTTTAACCCCTTCAATTCCACGGCCCATCAAAGTGCTACCCTCTTGATTACCCGAGCCCCACCCAAAACCAAACACAAGTCTGCGTCATTGGACTAAATACAGTGTTTTTATAACTAACCTGAGTGGTGAGCAGTCTCTAGTTGGAGACTGACAACTGGCAAATTAATCCACCTCTAGCTGCCTTCATGTTCACTCGTTTAAGAGGCTCGGGTGACGAAGAGAGAGAGTTATTTCTTTATTACTGACCTTTCGTAGGATAAGAGAGCTTCACCTGTGCATCAAAGCACACTCTTGCTTGCAGAAATAAGCAAATCTCAGATCTTAAAAAACAAATGCACACACACACAAAAAAAACATTTTTCATATCTAAATGCATAGTTGTCCAGTATAGGAAAAGTCTTTATGTTAAAACTCTCAAAAATATAATTCTGAATACTCACGTATACACTTGTGGGTACCACTTTGTGCCCTCACAAGCCTGGTAGAATAAGCTACTTGCGACATTTTCTTTGTGATCAGAATCAGGCTTATTGGTTTGTAGTTTTTGAAATCAATTTAAAAAACTGGCACAATATTTATTTGACCACGTGTCTGTTTTGTAAGATTCCTGGTGCATTCTGAAATGTATTTCACCATTTGTGAGAATTAAAATGAAACCTTTTATCAAAATGGAATTCATTTTTACTTACAACCCTCCAATACCATATTCTTCTTATGATTATCATAAAGACACAGAATGATCCAAAAAATAAAAAAACCCTTGTATATTTCCTGAAAACCACATTCCCTTCTACTCTTTTTTTTTTTTAATCCTCACCCCAGGATGTTTTTTCATTTATCTTCAGACAGAGTGGGAGGGAGAGAGGGAGAGAGAGAAACATCGATGTAAGAGAGACACATCGACTGGCTGCCTCCCTCATGACCCCCACTAGGGCCGGGGACCGAACTGCAACTGAGGTATGTGCCCTCAACCTGAATCGAACCCTTGACTCTTTGGTCTGCAGGACTACGCTCTAACTGCTGAGTCAAACTGGCCAGGGCCTTTTCTACTCTTAAATGCTGTCAGCAGACAGAGAAATGAGGAAGTCAGTATCACATAATGCTTCATATAAGAATTTTAAGCTCCTGGGACCGGTTGCTTTTAGTGTTTGTCTTTGAAATATTTAGTATCTTTGCCCAGCCAGTATGGCTCGGTGGTTCAGCATCAACCCATGCACCAAGAGGTCACCAGTTCAATTCCCAGTCAGGGCACATGCCCAGGTGGTGGGCCCAATCCCCAGTGGGGGGCGTGCAAGAGGCAGCCAATCGATGTTCTCTCTCATCAGTGTTTCTATCTCTCTCTCCCTCTCCCTTCCCCTCTCTCTCTAAAGTCAATAAAAAAAAAAAAAAAAGAAAAATATTTAGTATCATTGTTACCGAGGTTCTGTTCCTTGTGTAAGTGGAGTCTACATTGACTGGTTAGCTTCAAAGTCAGACTTGACTGGTCTCTTTGTAAATATCCTTTGGCCATTTCATTGACTATGTCCCCAAAATGATGCGTTAAAATAGAAACTGGTTTAAGAGATCTTTTAAGTGGCTTAGTTAGAAATATACTCCACCCTGAAAAGATGTACATGGAAAGTTTGCAGAATACCTGCTTGCAAAGGCTGCATTCTTTTGTCCACTAATACTGTCTTTCCATTAAGCTTAGATGATAGAAAGCAAACCTCTCTCCTAATTTTATATCTCTAAGATCTGGGTTTATTCTTTCAGATTTGTTTAAATGTATATATAGTCTCACATATATGTATAATTATGTCAATATGTATTTTTTACTCTTCTATAACTGATTCCATTTGGTTCAACAATATAACCTAGTGATTTTTATATGTCATTACACAGAGGAACTCATTATTCTTAAATTCTACAGTCTTCCATTCCTTTAATAAATTATAATTTTAAGCATTATAACGCTGAACATTGAGATGGTTTCAGATTTGTAGCAATTACTCATTATGATAAAATAAATAAAAGGTACATGCCAGAGAATGGTTTCAATTTTTTTTTTAACATCTTTTAACAGAATCAATAAAGGCTTTTTAGTTGGCTTGGTATTATAATTCTTTTTATATTAATAATGAACAAGATAGCATTTTAAACATTTTAAAGCCACTTAAATGCTAGTACATATTGTAAAGGCCAGAGTGTTATTTGCCCACACCACTGTGAAAGTTTAAGCACATATTTGCAGGATATATCTTGAAAGAGAGAAATGTGTCAAAATGAGATAAACGAAGATATTTCAAATGACATTTACCATCAGATGAAGTACATGTTACAGTGAATGCAGGAAAAAAAGGAGGCACTCAACGCACATATATTTTGGGATTTAAGGCAAAAAAGCGATGCTAGCCAGACTTCATGATAATCATGAAAAGAAGTGGTTTGAGAGGGTCGCAAGTAAAGTGGAATTCCATTCTGATGAATGGTTTTGTTTTCTTTTCATTCTCATCGATAGTGAAATACATTTCAGAACGCACGCAAAATCTTATGATGTAGACAAGTTATCAGAAACCGAATATTGTACAGATAAATATTGTGCCATTTAAAAAATGTATTTCAAAAGCTACAAACCAACAAGCCTCAATCTGATCACACAGAAAAAGTCGCAAGTAGCGTATTCACCACCAGGCTGTGAGTGCGCAGGAACGTGTGCCCACTGGGGGATCCGTGGCAAACAGATCTCAGCTTTTGAAACATAGCTTTTCAACAGTCTACTTTTTAAGCTGCTTTTCTAAACTTGCAAATGACATGAATTTCATCAGCACAGTTTACAGAAATATCAGCAAAAGAAATTTGACAACGTGTCCTTGCTCTGGCTGGGAGTAAAGTAATGTGTGAATTACCAGATTTTTAGGTTCTTCAGAAGAATGGCTCCAAGGTCACTCCTTAATGATTTTACTTTATAAAGTTTGCCACTTATTTGGATGAAACCAAAGATGAACTCTGTTTCTTTTTAGATGACTCAATCCTAGGGAGGACAAATGGGTGCAGAAAATCAATTTTTATCCAGAGTGATGTGAAACATTAATAGAAATTTTAAAAATCATGAACTTGAGATCTTATAGGGTTTTCTATATGGCCAGCCTCCCTTTGCTTCCAGCACGGGGTCACATTCAATGAAGGAAACACTTCCTGTCCGGATAATTGTACAAAATTTGAAATAGCTGGAACTGCGTTTCTAAACCCATCAAAAATAAACTGTTCAACCTTGGGTGAGTCAAAGAATAGTTTACTTTTTTAAAAAGATTAAATTCCCACTAATACTGTTTCTGCAAAGGTAAAGTAAGGTACTGCCTGTCTTCTTCATTTCTTCTCTTCCCCATTCTTATCATAGAGTAATTAGTAAGACCCAACTTTGTGGCAGGTGCTATGCTTGATGTTCTAGGATAGAATATTTTGTAAAGATAAATTAAAAGTGCTCTGCCACTGCCTGGCCAGTGTGGCTCAGTGGTTGAGCATTGACCCATGCACCAAGAGGTCGCTGGTTTGATTCCCGGTCAGGGCACATGCCCAGGTTGTGGGCCCAATCCCCAGTGGGGGGCATGCAGGAGGTGACCAGTCGACATTCTCTCTCATTGATGTTTCTATCTCTCTCTGTTCCTCTCCCTTCCTCTCTCTCTAAAACCAATAAAGGAAAAAGAAATTTTAAAGTGCCCTGCCACCAAAAAGTTTATAATTACATAATGGTTGTGATGTGGTGTAGTGTACAGAGTAAGGACTCAGAATAAAAAGATTCAAACTCAAGTTTCTGCTTTTCCATTTCTAACTGAGGCCTTTTGGGCAAGTTGCTGAAGCTTTTAGAGCTCCTTTCTATCATCTGTGAAATGGAAATAATAATATTTATTGCATAGCATTGTTATTAGAATTAAATATAGTAATATATAGAGCCATTAATAATAAATATTTAATAAAGGTTAACCATTTACACCAGAGGTGTGGATATAAAAATTTATAGTGAAAAGGAGAGAAGAGTGAACACTATAAGAAACGTTTGCTTGAAATGCTCTTGGAGCGAAGAGTGTTTTTAATTCATCAGTCTCTGTTTTTAATAACTATATATCATGGAATCTTCCAAGCATATACATAAATAGACAAACAGTATAATAAACCCTCATGTACCCATTATATACCTTCAAAATTATCGACGTGTTTTGCTCATAATTAATTCTTGCTTTTTTTAGTTTGTTTATATTATCATTATTTTCTCCTCTACATATTATTATGCTCTTGATTTTTTCTTTGACTCCAGAACTATTTAGAAGTGGCAGAAGAGCAAAGTGGTTAAACACACACACACACATACACACACTGTAATTAGACTGCTTGGTTTAAATCCCACATATATAAGTTATTATCTGAGTAACTGGGCATATCTTACATAATCTCTCTCTTGTCATAAACTTATTCACCTGCAAAATGGTAATAATAACAGTATACTTAATAAAGATTGTGTGAGCATTAAATGAGCTGATTAAGACAAAAATCTCAGCGCACTGAAAGTATGTAGTAAACATCCAGTAAATGTTAGCTATTGTTATTCTAATTTCCAAGTTATTTGAATTGATTCCAAGTTATTTATGCCAGTGTTATTAATTTGTAGCTTTATAGCATTGACCACGGAGACAGTGAACTGTAACGTGACTTTTCTTGATTCTTGATTTATTGATTGAAGTTATGCTTCTGGGATAATATAAGGCAAAGTTTTGCAAATGTTCAATTGGTCCTTAAAAGAGGGTCTATCCTCAGTCTGTAGGATAGAGAAATTCAATATCTAGCTATAAAACAAGCCAATTAATTGTTTTAGTTCTCAACTTTCAAATGTATTTGTAGCCTCTTTGATCTTTTAAAGTTGAAGAGCCTTTTAAAGTCCCCTTTTAATATCATACTTCATATACTTGCTTTGAGTGCCCAGCTCTAGGTGACTGTCTCAGGAATTTGCTGATGTCATTCCATTCATCTGTAGTCTCCCCCCCCACTGTCCTTCCCCTGGATGACAGCCACTCATCCTTGTAGTCTTAAATCTGCTGACTCCCTCATAAATTAGGTCTTGATTTTATGTGTTCCTCATAGCATTCTGCGCTTTTCCTTTCTATCGCAGTGGTTCTCAACCTTCCTAATGCCGTGACCCTTTAATACAGTTCCTCATGTTGTGGTGACCCCCAATTATAAAATTATTTTCGTTGCTACTTCATAACTGTAGTTTTGCTACTGTTATGTCTTAGGCGGCCCCTGTGAAAGGGTTGTTCGACCCCCAAAGGGGTCGTGACCCACAGGTCCTATTGTATGATTATAATTCTACATTTATTTCTTGGATGATGTATTGAAATCTAGCTACCTCCGGACTGTAAGCTCATGAATGATGAGGCATTGTCTGTTGTGTTTACCTCCAAGTGTTCTGCACGGGATCTAGCCAGAGAGGTTTAGCATCCTGGCTTTGAAGCTGAGTCCCGGAGTCAGAATTCCTCAGTTCAGATACGGGCTTTGCCACTTACTAGCTGTCTTTGTACAAGGCAGTGAGCCTTTCCCACACTGGTTTTCTTATCTATAAAGTGAGGATGGTTCATAGTATCCACCTTATAGGATCATTATGAAGGTTATAATAGATGACTTTATAAAACTAAGTGTTGGCAGCTGTGTGCCAAGCATGGTCCTAGGTACCGGGGAATAGCAGTACACAAGACGATGAGGTCCTTCCTTGCTCTCAAATTGATATTCCATGGGAAGAGTAAACAGAGGGAACAAAGAAGCAATACCTATGTTACATTAAGAAGTGTCAAATTAAAAGAAAAAGAAGAGGAGGAGGAAGAAGAATAAGGGCTAATGTGCGAAGAGTGAGTTTAGACATATGGATAATGTTCACGGAGTGTGCAAGGATGATTTATCTGTATGCCTAATATTTAAGCTGAGATTTGAATGATACTTAGTAGATATTCAAAAATTTATACTTATGAATTACCATTATTCACTTAAAAATTATGTTTTGAATTCAAGAATAAAAGGGATCTCCATGATTATTGAAACAGAGGTGTTATACTGAGGGCCCTTAGGCTGAGTTTTTCTCCAGCCACATTTGGGTTGGTCTGTATGACGATCTGCCTTCTGTATGTATGCTTGTTTATTTGTTTCTACAGATTTAGATTAGTCTGCAATATTTTTTTTAATTAGAGGATTCCAGAGACAAATCTAAATTGAACTACTTCCTTATTGATGGATATCTAGTTTTTTCCAAATTGTTGCTAATATAAACAGTGCTTGGACATGCCTTCTATTGAAGATCAATGAATGTCTCAAGGGTAGATTCTGGGGTGTGACCCTGTCAGATCACAGAGGACAGGCATTTCACATTCTAGCAGACGTGACCAAATGGCCCTCCAGGCACCTGACCCAGCCTGCAGTGGTCCCAGCACGCGCGGCAGCGCCTCTGCTTCGTGGCGTTGTCTCCGCTTTAACAGATTAGAATTTTACTTTGCTAGTTTGTTTGTACTTTCTTGGGGATTTGTGAGGTGTACTTCTTCTCTTATACTTCCTGGTAGTTTGTGCCTCCTTTTCTATGAATCCCCCGAACTTGTTCTTTGACCATCTTTCTGTGGAGGAGGAGACGTCCATTGTTTGAAATGCTCTCCTGCTCTGAAATATCCCCCTTCCTCCCACCTCCATCCTCCCGCTCTGGTCCTTATTGATGACTCACATCATCGTTTTAATCAGCTCCTTCTCCAGATCCACACGGTGGACTTGGTGAAATCCTTAACACCTTTATCAGATGGCTTTCACGGACATTGGGCGATGCCCTGGCAGCATAAGATGGAGTGACTGGATTTGGGGGGCTGGAGACAGAACGAGGGAGCTGGGGTATAGAGGATACAACCTTTGCTATCCGTTCAGTTTTTAGAATAACCCTCTCAGTAAATGTTTGTTCAATGAATGAATATGGTAGAGCTTTACATAAGGGATTATTACAAATGTAATCAGTTCTCATTCTTGGATGCCTCTAATCAAATTTGCCCTTTCTGTCGATGAGATGGTCCTAGGGGCCAGCTTGCTTTCATTATAGTAATCCCCTAGAGGAGATGCTGTGGCCCTTCGGAGCGTTTGGTAAGCTTTTCCCTTGGTCACCCGTAATGCCTTAGCTGATGAAAGGGGGGCGGGGGCTTGCTCGTTTTTAGTTTGTTAGTTTGTTGATGCTGCCCTCCGTTCCCAAGCCAAGCCAGTTCTTTTTCTTTACCCATTTTGCACAGTCCTACTCAATGTGAAGAGAGGAAAAAAATAGAATATCGAGTTGTCAGCAAACACTCCGTCTTAAATAATTGAATAACAAGCTCTGTTATCCCAAAATACCTCAAAATAACATTTTTTTTTTAAAAGTTGTGCAGCAGATAAGGAGGAAAACAAAAAATCTCTGCATCCTACCAGGTGAACTGGGCGACAGCCTGAAACGTCACACTTAGTGTGCAGAGCGACATGTCCACGGACGTGCCCCGCACGTGCTCATTTCACACAGACGGCTGGCCAAGACCCATCGCTGTTTCTGAGCTGCCTGAACCACCTTCATTCAACCCATCGGCCTGAAGAACGCTGGTGAGGGTAGCATCGGTTTGTCTGTCTCCTCGGCCCCATCCCAGGATTTGATCTTCTCCATTGTTTATTCAATTGGAGCCTAAATCAACTCACAAAACGAAGAGAAAGAAACAACGTACCCTTGAGTCTGTAGCCCTGGTTTAAGTGAGAGTTTTGTTCATAGTAGGTTATTGAAATGCTTTGTGTGGCCCTATTTTAAATAACTTTTTGCCAGTTCTCTTGGGGAAGCATGTCAGTTTAAAGACGCCTTTTAGGCCCTGGCTGGTTTGGTTACGTGGTCAGAATGTTGGCCTGAGGACCGAAGGGTCACAGGTTCGATTCCCAGTCAAGAGCACGTACCTGGGTTGCAAGTTTGATCCCTGGCCCTGGTCAGGGTCGTACAACAGGCAACCAATCGATGTGTCTCTCTCACATCAATGTTTCTCTCTCTCCCTCCCTCCCTCCCTTCCATGCTATCTAAACATCAATGGAAAAATATCCTGGGATGAGGATTAACAAATTTTTTTTACAAAACACTTGCCTGTTAGAAAAACCTTGCTGATAGTCAGCCCAACTCAACTCTGTTTCTCTCTAATTGCTCCTTCTCTCTTGGGCTCCTTTGGGACCCACAGAGCAAGCACCACTCACGATTGCCCTGCTGGCTTTCACTTTCCAGCGCTCAGTCTACATGTCTTCCTCTGAGTCATCACTCCATCATCCCTTTCCATTCCTCATGAGATGTCTTGACACAGACCATGTCCTCTGATCTAACATCTTTAGAATTACAGGCTGGAAGGGCAAGAAAGCCCCTCAAACACTTCCAGAATTCCCATTCTCTATTTGCAAATGAGAAACGTATAACCCACTTATGTTAAATGACTTAGCTAGGCATGTAAGTAGCTGGTGACAGAAGAAGAGTTGGAGCTGAAGCCTGAAATCCTGGGCTAGAAACCAAAAAATGCCCACAGGGCTCAGGCAAGGAGCATAAGTAAGTGAAGTGGGCTGGCTGGGCGGGGGAGTGGCGATGATCAGGAGAGCTATGCCCTGTGGAAAGGGGGCAGCTGCTTGTCAAAATCACCATTGCCAAATATTCTGAGCCTTTGAGAAAAATCGGAATTCTGGATTTTTGTGTGAAACACCCTGGTTTTAAAAATATTTTCCACTAATTAAAAGATTATTTTAAAATTCTCTACAAAGTAAAACATGATTGAATCCTGCCTGCAGGGCAATCATTTATAAATAGTGCTGTAGACTCTCCTGGAATTTCTCCTACATTTGCAGAATGCTGTTAAGAACCCGAAGTGTCCTGAGAGTTATGAAAGCCACCTACCTTGGTTTATGGGTGTGGGAGCTACAGAAAAAGGGAAGGTTATGATAACTTGGATTTATTGGTCCTCCACATCTATGTCATGGCCTCCTGATGAAGCAGACTTTCCTCCCTCTTCCATTTAGGAGTGGTTCACATTTTGCTTTGGCCAATTATTTGGTAGATAGACATGACACCAGCACTTGAAGGGACCTTGCCCTTGAGCATTCCTGTCTTCGGACATGGGTAGACTATGCCTTGGGTAATGCTGGTCCAAGGAGGATGAGTGACGTGTGGAGAGGACCCAGACTCAAACAACAGCTTGGAGCCACGCCCCAGTGAGATCCACCAAGATCAGCCAAAACATGAGCTAACATGTGTGTGCAGGTTTTTAAAATAAATACTTATTTTAATCCATTGAAGGTGTGTGTTTTTTTCCTCACACAGTAATAGATAACTAATAGAAAGAGCCTTTCTCAGTAAGTCTTTACATAGGTGCAGACACACAGTAAGTAGACTGATGGTCTAGTGTATTCCCTACACTATCGTGCTCTTAAACCCTGGTGAACTTCTATCTGTCACTTTCTCCTTGTTTCATACATGAGTCTGCCTGTATAGACTCAGAGTAAAGCCAGCAAAATGGACCCGATCTTCTCTGCAGGACTTCCTTGCAGGGATGATTTCAGTTTCTGTGTACACCTACCAATGTTTTGAATGCAGCTTTGAGATTTCCATAAAGATAAATAAAAATAATCTGGCTGGATATGCTGTGAGACAATTAGGATTTGCACAACCAGAGTTTTAATTTACATAAAAATTAAAGCAATCTTTATGCAAGATGGAGTAGTTTAGAATTACCACTAATTTAATTGAGGTTGCTTAAATGGCCTGTAATCTGTAGGATTGTCGCCAATTGCTTGAATCTTCAGCAAGGTAATCAGAACACTCAGCAATTTCTACCTCCAAATCAATTAAATTGTAAAACAAATTTTCTTTCTTTTAAGTAAGTTTTATCAGTTGGATTTTACTTTATTTACAATTATGCCTTTTTTGCCTTCTAAACTATTTGTCCAGAAAAGAATCAAATAATGTAGTGATTTTCTTTAATTCCTCATCCATTTTCCCCAATAATGGATTCTATGAAATTTATGCCCTCTTTCAGGCTGCCAATAGTGGCATTAATACCAACCTCTTCGGGCTGTGGTCAGGTATAAATTGTTACACATACACTTACACTAACACAAACCCACAACGTACAATTGCAACAGTGCCAGGCACACAGTAAAGGCTCACTATCAGCAACTTCTGAAATTCTCATTATAATCTGCGCTTAGGTCTAGCACTCTGGCTATATATATGTTCTGAAAGTATTCTGCTTAAAATGAATAAAGATGAGCTTGGGTACTTGGCAATGGAATAAATTTCCTGTTATCTCCCTACCCTCAAAACCACGGGGACTTGAAAAGTTCTCTGGCTATAATTCTAAGTGACATCCATGACCTGCTAGTATGAGTGATGACATCTACCTACTTGGGGTGATTTGAGTGACAAAAAAGAAAAAAAGCCCTGGCCAGTTTGGCTCAGGGGTTAGAGCAGCAGCCCAAGGATCAAAGGGTCAAGAGTTCGATTCTTGGTCAAGGGCATGTACCTGGGTTGCAGGTTCAATCCTCAGCCCCAGTCAGGGTAGTGCGGGAGGCAACCAATCGATGTGTCTCTCTCACATTGATGTTTCTCTCTCTCTCTCTCCCCCTCCCTCCCTTCCACTCTATCTTAAAATTAATCAAAAAATATCCTCAGGTGAGGATTATGTGAAACTGTACATTATGCTTCAGTGAGTCTGGGACAGTGCCTGAGAGTCTTTGTTTCTAACAGCTCCTGATGATACCAGACCCCACTTGGAAGCAGTAGTTTTCAAACTTCAGTGCGCATAAAAATCACCAAAGCGCTTGTTAAAAACTGATTTCCTAGGCTCTTCCCCCAGGGACGTTGACAGAGGAGATCCAGGAACTTGCATGTATACGTCCACCAGCTTTACTGGGTGGAATTTGAGGAGCAGTCTCTCCACCTTGACTCTGAAGGGGCAGCTGCTCCAGGAGCATCACCCTCTAAGTCAATGTTCCTACCTTGCTGTTCAGGGGGACACTTTTGTATAAGGTTAATGCACTGTGCTAAATAATTGTTCTGAAAGAAGGATTGTGATGACAGGCATACATCATTTTGGGAACACTGAGTCCACCATGTGAAAATACTTCTTAACTGCAGGGCCTTTCTGAGACGTGCACAGGGTAATGTGTGGGATGACGCACCCCACTCATTCAGGAACAGATCTCTTTGTTTATGAAGATGCCAAAGGACATCTCCCAGAAGAGTAGTTTCAGAAACACGACTCGGGAAGTTCTGCCCTCACTGGTGTGGCTTTGCTGCCCCTGGAGAGAGAATCAGGTCAGTACTCCAAATCTGGCAGGGGTTCCTGACAAGTAGGATTTTGAGAAATCCAAAAGGAAATGGGTTTTCTTTCAGGGCAGTGAGCTGTCTGCCATGGAAAGTTCTAGCTAACTAAGCTTTCTAAAGGATGTTGTGAAGAACATTCCTGCTCCCTGCTAATGTTCAATGATCTGAATGGTCTTTCCCAATGTGGGGGTCCTGGGTTTCATCTTAGTGTAAAATAAACCTATAGGATCAGATTATGCCAAAGGGAAGGTAAAGAGATGGTCTGAATGTACTGGGCTTCTTGTGGGTAATCGACTTTTTACATAATGATTTCTAAGTTTTAGATTAGAATAACGATTCAGTGAAAACTTTTATCTACCTATCTAGTAGCATCCATGCAGTCATTCCCGCCTCCCCATCTGTTGGCACAGGTGACTCTCCGTCCCCCTTTCTGAAGCCTGTCCCTTCACTGAGTACTACACTCAAGCCCCTCTCACCTACTTAAGGACATGGTTCCAGAAATCCTTTTTTCCCTACATCATTGTTTCCATCAGCTTTTAAACATGTTACTTCCGTTATCTAACAAAACACAACTTTGTCTTTGTTTCTCTTTGCTTCAAGACATTCCTAAAGCGTTCTCAACACTACTTCTGTCTCCAACTTGTCTTCTCAATTTTTCCCGAAATTCACTCTCATTGTGTTTTTTATCCCCACCATTGAACTGAAACTACTCTTGTCTAGGTCAACTATGGTCTACCTGTTGCTGACTACAATTCTCTTATCATCTTATGAATTAGGAGCATTTGGTATGTTTGGTTGCTCCCAACTCTTTTTGATGTTGTTGTTCAAACATCACACTTTTGATTTACTTCCTATTCTGCTGGTCACTTCTTTTCAGTTCCTTGGAGAATTTTTCTCCATGTCCTAATCATTATCATGTTGAATGTCCAGGATCAATCTTTCCCTTCTTCTTTCTTTTTCTCTATTCCTTTTCACGTTCTCTCACTTCCCTTTCTTTCCCTTTCATTCTCTTCCATGTACTCTCTCAGTGATTCTTATCCTTTCCCGTGACTTTAAATATTCTTGTATTTTATGACTCTCAAAATTATACCTCTGGCCCAGACCTTTCTCCTACACTCATCATTTAGGAATCTAATTACCCATCATCCAGCATGGTTTATAATTAGGCCTGTCAAGCTAAATGCATCCCAAACTGAACTCTTGATCATCTCCTTCAAACCTACTCCGTCTACTGCCTTCCACGTCTCAGCTGACTACAGTCACTTCAGCCAAAATGCTTCATGAATCTTGACTCCTTTTTTTCCCCTCTCATATCCAACATCCAATTCACCAGAAAATCCTATTGACTGCACCTTCAAAATATATCCACAAAATAGCTGCTTCTCCACACTGTCATTATCTCTCACCTAATTATTTCTGTAGCCTCCTAACCGGTCTCCCTGCTTCTATCTTTGTCTATCATAGTCAGTATTCAACACAGCAGCTAGACTTGGACTGCTAATTTATAAGTCAACTTGTGTAACTCCTGTGTGTAAAAGCTTCTAATAGCTTCCTATTTTACGGAGTACAATAAAATGGCCTAAGCCCTTGTAATGGCCTTAAAGACTATGTAATCTCATCCCTACATCATTCTTTTCTGACCTGATCTCATACTACTGTCACTGTGGACTTCCTGGTGTCCTTTAGACATGACGGGCATGTTTCTGCCTTAATACTGGTCACATGAGCTGTTTCTTCTGGAACATCCTTGCCCCAAATAGCCACAAAGCTAACTTCCTTAGTTATTTTATGTCTTTACTAAAAGCTTGTTTTGTCATCAAGGACAACCTTATCTACCCTCCATGGGATTCCTGGTGACCCTTACCATGATATGCTTTTTATTGTTTCTATTCCATTCATCACCTTATTCCACACTACCTTGTTTTCTTATTTTTTGTTTTGTTTTAAATGAGCTCTACTGAGCTATAATTTACATACAATAAAATACAACCATTTAAGTGTACATGTTAATGAGTTGAGACAAATTTATGCATTCAGATACCTCCCAAAAGTTCTCTTATGCCCCTTCCCAGCCAATCTCGTCCCACATCTCCTACCAAAGTCAATGTTTGATCTGCTCTCTAATACCATAGAGTTGGTTTTATTTATTTTTTCTATAGTTTAATATAAATGGAATAATATAATATGCATAATTTTGTGTCTGGCTTCTTTCATTCACTATAATGTTTATGAAAAGTACCCATGCTGTTCTGTGCATTAGTGCTTTATTCATTTATGCCATTGAGTAGTGTCCCATTGTGTGAATGTATAATAGTTTGTCTGTTCATTCGTTTGTTGCTCAACATTTGAATTGTTCTCAGTTTGAAGCTATTATGAACGAAACTGCTAAGAACATTTTTGCACAAGTCTTCATGTAGAGATATATTTGCATTTCTCTTGTGAAAATGCCAAGTATTAGAAACTGCCCAATTGTTTTCCAGAGTGGTTGGATCATTTTACATTTCTCCCAGCAATGCATGAGAATTCCAGTTGCTCTGTATCTTTACCTTCGCTCAATATTATCGCTTATCATATATTATCACTATCATTTAGCTTCTGTAATGGTATGCAACCATATCTCATTGTGGTTTTAATTTGTATTCCTCTTCTCCTAACGAAGTTGAGCATCTTTCCATGTGCTTAGTGGGCATTTATATATCTTCTGTTGTGGAGTGTCTGTTCAAATCTTTTGTCCATTTTGAAAATTGAATTGTTTGTCTTATTGAGTTGTAAGAGCTGTTCTGGATGCAAGCCCTCTGTCAGATATACACATTGTCAATATTTTCTTCCAGGAAGGAAGTGGGAAGAACAACCCAGGCTGAGATAGAATTAAGGGAGTGTAAGCTGATGGTCTTAAACTAACGATGTGATCATGAAGCCCTTCCTTGAGGTTTTCGTTTTTTAACATCCAACATTCTATTTCCTTGGCAAAACGCCTTTATTTGTTTTCAGCCACTCAGCAAGACATTTCATAATTGTATCAGTGCAAGCCTGGCAGAGCTGCAGGAGAACTGCAGAGCTCTACCTCCTTCCAGGGAGCCCACCCTAACCTACCACCCTGCCAAAGGCCCTCATTATAGAATATGTCATCTCAGATATGAAGAAGGTGTCCCCTCGGGCTGGAATAGCATTATTCTTTGACTTTTGCAAGATTGCAAAATACAAAAGGGTTCTTTAGGAGGCAGTATTTGTTTCATAAAAATGGTTCCCATGTTACCTTCCCTTCAGAGACACTGGCACTGTCAGCACCACAGGAAGGCTCCAGGTCACGGGCGGTGCCCCAATTCCTGGCCAAGTGAATGTGGATATAGATAGTGGCCACACCTCACCGAGCCTGTGTCCATACCAGAGGAGCACAGCCCATGTGCTTTAGCTGGATTGATTTTTGCCAGAGTGGAAAAGGCAGGAAAAGGTACAAGTCTGAGGTTAACAAGAAGATCATACCTACTAATTATGACAGTGATCATAGTAAATACAGGGAACATTCAAGCTCTGTGCCATTGTGTAGTCAGAACTGAAGACAGCGCCAAACACTTAGCGAATACACATGTGACATTTGTTAAATGTCATCAACCTAAATCTTCATTAGGCACCAGTCACTGTAAGGTCTTTGCAAATAGTATTCCCCTTAATCCTTACCAGACGGGACCCCAAAATGCATGCATTAGGCGATGTCATTGTTTCAGTTCTACAAATAAGAAAACTGAAGTTCAGAAAGTTCACACAGCTATGAAGTTAGAATCAAAATCCAGACTTTATAATGGTTGTACTACCCAAGAAGTGAAAGAGTGAAATCAAAGCTCTTTTCCTATTGTGCTTAAAGTGGGAATTCTGTGCGCGCGCACACACACACACACACACACACACACACCTTTAAGTTCTGTTCTACATAAACCCTGTAAAAATTCACTTTCTGAGTTTCTTTGTGTTCAGTCCAATTTAAAAATAGTAAAAGCATATTCTGAGTCTTGAGTCAGTCAAAATATTTATTAAGCACCTGTTTTCCGTTGGAAGAAGTGTATATACATACACACAGAAACAAATTAAGTTCCTTTACACCGAGAATGATGGCATTCATCGTCACATCCCTACGGCCTGCCTTCTTTCTTGGCACACTGTGGTGCTCCATAGTTTACAGCCACCACAACTGTATTATTTTGTTATTCATTCTGTTGTAGATTATTTATAAATAATGATAATTCAATATCATTACATTTGTTATGTTTGCGTGTGTGAATATGTGTGCGTGTGGGCGCCAAATAGTTAAAGATCTCTAACCTCCAGGAGCTTACATTATAGTGGGAGGAGAAGACAATAGACACAATAAGGAAGCAGATCCTATAGCACGTTAGAAGGTAATACATTACCTGGGTGAAAATATCTAGGGAGTAATGAAGAGGAGGTTTCCATTTTAAACTGAGAGATCAGAGAAGACCTCACTGAGAAAGTGACATTTAAAGATTTACAAGAGATGAGAGAAGAAATAATATGAATTTATTGGAAAGGAGGCATGCATTCCAGACAGAAGGAACAGCTCATGTGAAATCCTAAAGGTGAATTTAGAATTCAAAGAAGAGTTTCCTCCGGTGATAAATATTCGGAATTGTCAGCATGTAAATTGTATTTAAAGCCAAAGGATGGAATGAGGTCCACTAAATGAGAAGTGAGATGGAGAAGTCCCAGGGCAGCCGCGGGTTTTCCAGTGAGAAGGGGGCAGGGAGGAGAGAGCGGAAGGAGTGGCACCCGAGAAGGGAGGAAACTGGGGTGATAACGGTGGTCTGGCACCCCAACTGCAAAATGTTCAAGGAGGAAGCAGTGACGTAAAACAGGTATTCTGTCTTCCAGCTTCCCATACCAACCCGGTTTTTATAATTTAGCCAGAATGATCTTTCTAAGCTAAGGTCTAATCATATCATATTCTTCCTTAAAATAGCAGTGTTCTAGATACTAGGCAGAGAAGGATGTAGAATGCACACAAGGTCTCTGCCCTCGTGAAATGGACATTTTATAGGGTGTGGGGGAAATAGATAAAAAGAAAATAAATGAGCCCAGCCCATGTGGCTCAGTGGATTGAGTGTCACCCCATGAACTGAGAGGTCCCAGTTCGATTCCTGGTCAGGGCACATGCCCGGGTTGCGGGTTTAATCCCCAGTGAGGGGTGTGCAGGAGGCAGCAGATCAATGTCTCTCTCTCTCACATTGACGTTTCTATCTCTCTCTCCCTCCCCTCTCTCTAAAAAAATCAATAAAAACATTTAAAAAAAAAAAAAATGGAAATAGCCCTGGCCAGTTTGGCTCTGCGATTAGAGCATCAGCCTGTGGACCAGAGAGTCCTGGGTTTAGTTCCCACTAAGGGCACGTACCTTGGTTGCGGTTTGTCCCTGGCCCCGGTTGGGGTCGTGTGGGTGGCAACCAGTTGACGTGTCTCTCTCACGTCGATGTTTCTCTCTCTCTCTTCCCCGCTCTCTCCCTCCAGCTCTATCTGAAGATAAATGCAAAAAATGTCCTCGGGTGAGGATAAAAAAATAAATAAATAAAAGGAAATAAATGAGTAAATGAAGTAGATGCTAAGTTCCATGAGAGCAGGAATATAATCTTTGTTCCCCGCTGTACCCCCAACAAGAAGAAAGGAGCATTCAACGTAGAAGGTGCTCAGTTGATGATTGTTTAATGAATGACTGAATAAAGGTAATTTCAGATGGCGATATGTACTATGGAGGAGTTCGACGTGGAAATTCACTGGTGATTAACAGCAGGCTACTTCGAGAAAGTTTGAGAACTCACATTCTACTTTCCAGACATTTGAAACTTCTATTTCAACTCCTCTGAAAAGCCTGTTGGGCAGCCTGTTTCTTTCATAACACTTTGTGAATTAGAAGATCTTTTTTCCCTTAATTGCCTATCAGAAGCATCTAATTTATCTATCTGTTTGCTCCTGTTTATTTATTTATGTATTTACTTGCGCGTAGCCTTGTTGCAAATCATCTCTGGCCTGGGACAAGCATCAATACCCATCAGTACCTGTCAGAGCTGAATTGCAGCATCAGCACATTGAGAATTAACATGTCAATTTTAGAGGAAGAAAAGCCTTTTTCAGTCCTCTTTCCATCAGGGTTTTAAACGATTATGGGTCGTGCATGAGTCCTTTTTGTTAGTTTGTTGTTTTCTTTAAATCTGATGAATTCTTCTCCCTGCAAAATACATATTTTCCCTTTATACACATAAAACTTGGCATGCAATTTCTGGGGATTTACGACCTCTGAAACACGAATGTTTAAGATCCCCTGATAGATCCCAGCCTTTCAGCATGAAAGGCAAGGAATCTTGGTTTTGCAAATAGGGTGTTTAAAGAAGGAACAGACTTTTTGAGTGAAAGGTCGCGCTGTCATTCTGGTTTAAGGAGAGAGATGGACACCCAGCCCTTACCTGTACGGTAGAACCAGCAAAATACACATGTGCAATCTCAGACTTTCCTCCCTTCCTTCAATGGGGGAAAATACAAAACACTTTCCCCAGCAGTTGGGGAAACGGTTAAGGCGATGCAGGCTGAAACCGGGAGTCTGAGCCCCCAGGTCCCCGGGAGCTCAGCCAGGAAAGACAACTTGATTTGAACACTGGCTCACTTGCTCTCTCAAACCACCAGGGTTCATTCAGGCATATCATGAAATAATGGAGTGTGGGTTTAAAATAGTCTGAAATAGATGAGAACCCGACACCACATTTACTAATGCAGGTGATTTATAGTATCACATTTAGCAATGTTTTGGTCCTGACAGCGCTGTTTATATTCATCTTCTTAGCATTAGATCAGACAGTAGGGTAGGTAACCAAAACCTCAAGTATTCTAAACCTTTGCATTTGTCTTGGGTTTGGGATTTTTAAAGTGGCTTGCCTCTGAGAAGCATGAGGGAAGAAATGTGCTTTTTATTAAGATTTTTGGCAAGTAATTGCGTTATTGGAACACAGTCTTTTAGGGTCAGCACTTTGTATCCAATTACAGTGAACATAATGGATGCTTCCTCTGACTTGTCTTTGCTGCTCCGCCGGCACTTAGGATAATCCTCTGTAACTTTTCCCGTTAAAGTGAATTTATTGATGGCAAAAATATTTCTGGAGTTGGATGCTCTCTCCAAATAAAGAACAGTAAACATGACCACTGGAAACTGCTTGTTCATAAAGAAGGAAGTTCCTCCCAGGCAGAAGAAGCCTTAAAAAGGGGAGGAGGGGTTAATTAGCATAATTTTGATCTTTTGTCTGGTTAATGACAAAATAACTGGATTGAGTTTGAGACTTGTGAATTCCACATGTGTTTCTGCTACTGTCTGTCTGGGATCTCCATGGAAAGCCATGTACACCTCTCAGGCTTTCTTGTTTCATTTCAAATGCCCACTCTGTCTCTTTTTAGGGCAGACAAGTCACTCTAAGCCTCAATTCTAGTCTGTAAGAAGAGAATAACACCTCTTCCAAACGCTATGAGGCCTCAATGAATCATGCATGAAATCACAGCAGAGCTTGGCACAAGGCAGGCACTCAGCTAATTACGTTACTGCTATTGTCTCAAAGGAATGAGCATGTGGAGAAGCAAATGAATTGGTCCAAGAAGAAATAAGTTGAAATAGTACTCAATTTTCTAGGTTGATGTTGTCCTGAAAAGGTGGTTTTGGAACACATTCCATGTCAAAATAATATTTTTCCTCTGACTTAATTTTTTTCTTCTTTATTGATTTTAGAGAGAGAGGAAGGGAGAGGGAGGGAGAGAGAGAAATATCGATTAGAGAGAACATCAGTTGACCACCTCCTGCATGCCCCCCACTGAGGATTGGGCCCACAACCTGGGCATGTGCCCTGACCAGGAATCAAACCAGCGACCTCTCGGTGCATGGGTCAATGCTCAACCACTGAGCCATACCGGCCAGGCTGACTTAATTTTTTTTTATAAATGAAGAAATCTTCCCATGAAAGACTATTTGGCTTAAACTTCAAAATTTTGTTTATGATAAATTATTCTCCTTTGTTGCTTTATTTTATAAATATATAATGTCAAGTGTTTGCTCTAATGAAATTAAATTGGAGGAACCAAGCAATAAGTATCAAAATTTTAGAGGTGGACTAGAGAAAGCTCTGATTAGTATGGTAGTCAGAATAATGGCTTACAAAGGATCCATATCCTAATCTCCAGAAACTATGAATTTGCAAAGTTCCATGTCAAAGATGCATATGGAGGTAAGGATGCGAATCAGTTGATGAGGACTTTTTCCTGGATTGTCTCCATGGGCCCAATGTAATCACAAGGGTCCGTCGAAGTAGAAAAAGGAAGTGGAGATGAAGGGAAGGGTAATGTGATGATGTGATGTGTGCAAGACCTGTCTTACATCGCTGGCTCTGAGGGTGGAAAAAGGGAGCCACAGACCAAGCAATACAGAATTCCTCTGGAATCTGGAAAATGACAGGAAAGAAAGTCTCCCCTAGAAACTCCAGAAGGGACTACAGCCTTGTGAACACCTTGCTTTGAGTCCAGGGAGACCTATATTGGATTTTTTCTAACCTACAGCATCATAAGAAAATAAACTGTGTTGGATAAGCCGCTAAGTGCGTAGGAATTTGTTACACCACTAAAAAGGAACTAATACAATTAGCAATAATAAGCATGTCTTATTTGTATAAAACACGTATGTATACGACTTATTTGTCTTGATGTGTTTCCAAATATGCTTTCACTTAGTTGTGATTACGGAGGGGATAGTTAGCCATCTCTACCTCAGTGGAGGAGGCAGTGGTCCAGAGCAGCGGGGATGCTATTGCAGTAACCTGGGCAACAAGCAAGGGTGACCTGACCCTGGGTGCTCTAGTCTGAATGTTTGGTCCCCCTAAAAATTCGTGTTGGAATACTAATCCCCAGTGTGTTGGTGTTAGAAGGTGGGGAGGTGGGGCCTGTGAGAGGCCCTGAAGTCATGAGGGTGGAGCCCTTATGAGTGGAATTGGTGCTTTTATAAAAGAGACCCCACAGAGCTGCCTAGCCCCGCCCACCATGAGGATACGATGAGAAGTGTGCAACATGGAAGAGGGGCCTCAGCTGACCATGCTGACACCCTGCTCTCAGACTTCTGGCTTCTAGAGCTGTGAAGAATGAATTTCTGTTGTTTATGAGCTGCTAGTCTGGGGTATTTTGTTACAGTAGCTCAAATGGACGAAGACCCTGGGTCCGTGAAAATAATAGGAATTGATCAGATTCTAGATACATTTTGAAGTTAGAGTCATCTGTTTGTGCTGGCAGGTGAAATGTGGGCATGAGAAAAACAAAGAGTAAATACGATTGTAGTATTTGGACCCAAATATTAACGGAGTGACTGTGGGTGGATCAGATTGGGAGTGGAAGAGCGAATTAGAAGTGTCGTGTTAGACACATTGGGTTGGAGATATCTAATGGGCACAGAATAGAGAAGTCAGGTAGGCAGTGAGCCCGATAAGCCTGGGGTCCTAAGCTGGAATGACATAAACGTGGGAATCTGTGGGACGTTGTGAAAGGGGACACAAGTGGAGCCACTTTGAAGTGAAGTTGGAGCCGCCATCCAGGAAGAACGGCCTGGCACGGCTTGTTCCTTGAACCTCTGGAATGTTTGACCTGGGCCCGACCTCTGGACGGGGCCAAACCGGCATTGTCTTGCAAACGACCATTTGGAAAGCCAGCGGGAAAGTGGACATCCTGAGCACAGACACTGATGACCGTGGACTGTCTCTCTGAAGATGGAAGCCGTAGCCAGTCATTTATAGCCGAGAGTAGCTCAGTTTACCACCTATAGGAATTCTTTCTTTTTATGTAATTATTCCTTCCCTTTTCTCCCAAACACCCAGTGCCTGCACCCTGTGATCAGGACACTATTTGGGTTTCTGCCTGAATCTGTGCTTCCAAAATCGTAGTTCTTTGATCCTAAATCAATGCTTGTTGCCTTTCATTTTGGCTTTTTAATTTTAGGTTAACAATGCCAATGATGTTTAAAGTCGTGAGACTGTATGAGATCACCCAGGGAGTATGTACAGCAATAATATTCAAGGATTGAGACCCGTGGCAAGGCGACTTTCAGAGGTCTGGGAAGTAAGGAGGGACCGCCAAGGAGACTCAGAATGTTAACTGACAGAGAGGAAACAGTAAGCAGGCGAGTGTGATCCCCGAAGCCAAGTGAAAGTAGTGTCAGTTCTCGGTCTAATGTGCTGCGTGTAAGAAGTGATATGAGTAATACTTGTAGACCCAAGGTGTGAATGATTCTTCCACACCACCTTTTCTCAACCAGCCATAACTGATGGTGTGGATCGGATGGTTTGGGGGTGAGAGTTTATCCTGCCCATTGTGGGGTGTTTCGCAATATTCCTGATTACTATGCGCTAGATCCCAGCTATGACCACCGAAAAATGTCTCCAGACATTGTCAAATTTCCTTTTGGAGACAAAATTGGCCTTGGTTGAGAACTACTGATCTACATATATTCTAACTTACATTATTCCCATTTATTTAGCCCCTTCCAAATTGAAAGCCCAGCAGGCTGGCAGAAGAAATTCCTGGGGTCAGGGCAGAGGCTATGCTCTATCCAAAAGGTTGGGAATTATCAACAGAAAGCCAGCAGCCTTTACTGGAGACAGAAGGGCAGACCATCCATTTCATGGCTGAATTGCCTTTCAATGATAGCTTGATTAGCATCGTTTTCTACCAGGGTGTCTTCGGAGCACTTCTCACTGAAACTAACTCTACCAACCTTCAGGGTGAAATGGAAATCCTCCAACTTGATTTTGCAGGCCATTGTCTAGACTCCGAAGTGCCTAATTAACTTTGTTTTCTGGGTGTCTCTGTGCCTGGAGGACCAGAAGCAGAAGCAATTCTGCACACTAAAGAAATAATTTCCTGGTGAGGTAATTATCACTGCCGCAGTCAGACATGCTGTCCATCCCAATGACCACAGAGGTCGGAAAAACTGAGGACACAGAAGCTTTTAAGGATCTATCTTTGTCAACCTGTTTGTGCACAGCTCTCAGCCTAGGAAGCAGGTCCCCATGTTCTGGTCCCTGTCCTACCATTGCTGGCTTTCTGAGCCTGGGCTACATATTACAGTTCTGGACCTCAGTTTCCTCATTTGTCCCTGACCCGGTCTATCACTGCATTCACCAAGGGCTGAGTGAATCCAACGGTTAAAATGACAAACTGAGCCTGGCCAGTGTGGCTCAGTGGTTGAACATCGACCTACGCACCAAGAGGTCGCCAGTTCGATTCCTGGTCAGGGCACATGCCCAGGTTGTGGGCCCGATCCCCAGTGGGAGGCATGCAGGAGGCGGCCGTTCAATGTTCTCTCTCATCGATGTTTCTATCTCTCTCTCCCTCTCTCTAAAATCAATAAAGAAAAATTTTTTTTTAAAAAAAAGACAAACTGAGTGTTGAAGGAGAAACTTGTCAGGCAGATTTAAATTTCTAACTATCACTGGACCACCCAGTGTCTAGAGCCTTGTGAATTAATGTTGAAAAACAAATCCTGTAGCTGTAAATAATACATCACCTCAGGGGTTTAATAGTGCTGAAGCTGTTAATTTGTTAAATATAAGATTTAAAAGATGCCAGAGATCTGTCTGTTTTAGGATTTCCCAAGCTTTTGTTATCCTCCCCGCAGACCTGAAAGGAGAATTCACCCGTACCTGCCCACCTGGGGGGCTGTTCGGATCTGGCGTTTACTGAGCACCTACTACATGTCAGTTATGTGTTCCCTCACCCACGCCTCACATGGCTGTTTCGACATCTTGGTTCTGTTCTTTTTTATCTCCAAGTTAGAGTTGTCAGATTTAGCACGACATGGGATATGTTTATACTAAGTATATACTATGTACTTATACTAAGACAATTATTTGTTGTTTATGTGGAATTCAAATTTAACTGGCTACCCTGTATTTCATCTGGCAACCCCACTCCAAGTACAGCGCCCACGGCGCTTCTCAGACAAGACTAAAGGCATTTTTATTTCCAGTGATTCATCCTCTCCATAGAGTTTATTGCCCATTTCTATAGAGATGTGTGGATATCCATGGATATATGTGCATATGTGGAGAGGAAAAGCAGAATGAAGCATAACATCTCAGAATGTTTTATGTATCCGTGATGCTGGATAAGAGGATCAGAATACTTTTCATTTTATTGAAATGGCTTCATTTTTCCAAACGACTGCATAATTTCTACCTCTAACACCCATTGTATATCAAAAATATCACCAAAATTGCTAGAAAGAAAAGTAATCTTCCCTATGGCCTTGCTAACATCATAGTAAACTAAGCCAGCGTAACCGATGGAGCCAGTCGGCAACCTTCAATGCAGTTATATGATCTGTTCTTGGAGTCTTTACAGAGAGATGATCATGTGTGAAACACACAAGGGGATGAATAGATGAAGCAGATTGTCCATGTCCCAGAAATGAACATTTGACACCTCAAGGAGCTTACCATCTAATTAAGCTACTGTATCAAAAGGGCTATGGGACCACAGACCCCCTCAAAGATGGAGAGAGGCCCAGGTCCTCTTGCTACTGAAGCAACCTGATATGTTAAGAAATGAAGAAATCCCAAGATACAGCTTGAAAACTTATAATACATGTTTAATATTTACATTGAACAATTTAACCCTGAAAATTATAACTCAGTATCTTGATATTAGTCTTCACTCAGAAATGCAAGATTTATTTTTTTAAACATGAATTCACATTTCATTATAGGTTTTGGGGGTAGGGGAGGCTATAGTATAGCAGGCACTCCTCTGGACATAGTACCTGAAATCCTCAACTTGCAGCTTGCTGTGAATATGTGAAGTAGATTTCCATTCCCTCCAAATTTAGATCATCGGAGGATTCAGGCAATATGATCCAGGTGAGCCTACTCATCCCTGGCACCCATTCTCCTGTTTCTGGTGGCTTCCCATTAACCATCCCGAAATGGCATTCTATCAACTTGGGCATAAGAAACTTCCCATAGTCACCCTTTAGAATAAACAGATAATACGCATGTATGTTTAAAACATTACTATGTTTCTATGGCTGTCTGTCTTGACTAATAGCAAAGGTTATTACCAATTGTTTGAAGCCACTACTGTGTTCCTGGATGCAATGCTCTTTCTTTATAGAATCCCACTTACTCTTCACAAAAACTCCTGGTCAATGAAGGCTGGTCAATGAATGAATCCTACGACAGCAAGAGTTGTATGTTTCCTCCTGATGAGAGTTGGTCTTTTTGGTTTTGTTTGATTAAACAGATGTAGGCAAAAGAAGAAACTCTCTGCTTTAGTCACTGAAAGTGTAGTTGAACTAAGTTTCTGACCAGCAGTCATGAGATATGTTCACAAGGATGGCATTGGTTTATTGTTGTTTGTTTGTTTGGCAACCACTTTACCACAATGGTGTGTCAACCCTCAAGTGCCCCCAACAAGCCTCCTATGTACACACAGTGCTTACATAAGGCCCTTGTAGAATTGGGTATGCTTTATAAAACAGGAAGTGCCAATGTAGGGTCATGTTTTCCTAGCATAATACTTTCCTTAGTGGATCATCTTGCATTTTGTCAGATCTCAAAGTGGGAGGGGTCCTATAAGATCATGTCTCTTAAGATGACTTATAGTAAATGACCAGATTATCTATGAGGGATTGACAAGGAGCCCCTTCTAGGCCATTCCAGGCTATAATTTCTTTGGTTGTGTTAGACGTCTTCAAAATGTTTCCCTAAGTTCTTGGGAAGCAGAGGTAGTGGAATGTTTTATTGCTAGGTATTCAGGAATATTCTTTGTGCCAGGAATTACAAATCAGAGACATACTAGGCAAATATGACTTAAAGATATATTGTTGTTGTTGTTTGGCTTGCAAAGTGATTTTAAAAAATCAAATAGGATGTAAACATCAGGAGTTTCACACATACATGGATGGATGAATGGATTTGGATTTGAGCTTCTTTTGATTAAGTGTTTGGCAACATGGGATCTACATTCTAGCGTAGCAACAGTTGGCCAGAACACAGGAATGGATTCCACGTTAGCTTGGGTGAATGTTCTCTTTTTGCCAGAGTCCTTACCTTGTTCTTGTCCCTTGGCACTGAGCCAAGTATCAGCTGCCATATAGCACGGTACTAGCATTCCTTTTTTTGTCTTCCAATATACCCACCTTCTTGAACATTTGTGGCACTGCCATTTATTTAATAATATTTGTTAAGTACTTACTACATACCAGCCACAGATAATGATGGAAAGACCCTTGTTCCCCCCCACTGAAGCTCTCAATCCTGTGGGAGAGATAAATACATACATAATTAATTCAGTTACATCACATGACATGTGCTTCAATTAAAGTTTGTTTGAAGAGATATGAGACCTTTTTCCTGGATACAGAGGGAAAATTGGGGAGGGCTTTACAGAGGAGTTGATATTTAAATAAGATTATGTAGGAGAAGTAAGACCTATCAAATGGAGAAGGTGAGCTAAGACATTCTGTGCAAAATGTCCAAGAGACACGGAAGTCTATCTGGGACAGCAATTTTTTGGACTTTGTAAGAGGCTGAAGGGAATATTGAACAATAAGGTAATGAGGTTGGACTTTCAATGTTACGCTCAATAATTTTTGCATTGCTATCCACGATTACCCAGGAAATTGTTATTGCTAACAATTGAAATCCTCCACGCTTCACTATGTGTTCATTGCCATATCTGATCACAGTTTTCAAAGGTATTTTATTCCTAAAAAACTCCTTTTGTACTGAAAGGCATTAATTTAGACAAAACTTTTCTTCTTCAAGATCAAAATAAGTAACGCTAATTTTACTTAATGTTTTCTTTTAGGACCCATTTTCTTTATCTTAAATATCTTCTGTTCATCAATGGTTCTGTGTGCTTGGAAAGTTGGCTGGTCTTTCCACTCACCAAGATTATGGAGTCAACAGTCTTTTGTCCCATTGTGTGACCTTGGGCAAATTTGCCTCAATTTCCTCCTTTAGAATGGAGTGAATAAAAGTTTTCCTACATAATTGGAATGATTAAATATGATGAATGCAAAGCACTTAATATAGTGGCTAGAACTCACTAAAAATTAATGCTTATTTTTATAGAATATTAAGAATAGAGATATATCCAATCTTTAGTAGTACCCAAGACCCTAAATTACCATAAGCCCATAACTTCAGAATATCTTTCGACTTCTAAATTGCCTCACTTAATTTTTTAATCCTGTCCACCAACTTTTTAAAATCACCTCTTAGTTTTGAAATTTTCATATCATCACTTCAAAATATACCCATCAGACATATTATTTCATATATCCTTTCTTATTTTATTCTAAAAAATAATAGGGCATTCAGAATATATAAAGAACTTGTACAAGTCAATTGACAAGACAGACAATCCAAAAGAAAAATGGGCATAAAATCTCAAATTGATTATTCATAATTCACAAAGAGAACAACCCAAATGGTCAATGGAAATACGAAGATGCAGTCAACTTTGTTAGTTCTCAGACTGATGTAAATTAAAGCCACAAGCATGACTTACCTAGACACACACCAGAATGACTGAAATGAAATAGCTGAAAAAAAACAAAACACCAAGTATTGGCGAATATACGAAGCATCCAGAATTTTCATAAATTTCTGGTGGGAGCATGAATTACTGTAATGACTTTGGAAAATGATTTAACAGTTTCCCTAATGCTAAACACACACATCTGACCAACAGTCCCACGTCTCTGTGTATCTCCAACAGAAATGTGTGTGTGCTGTCTCGGTATAGACACACTGCAAAGGGCGGGAGGAATTCCAGAATGGTGAAGTTAGACGCTAGATGGACCCTATCTCAACAAAAGGAATGTTAAAGTGCGATCACAATGGGTCATATGTTGTATGACTCTGTTTTCTTTCTCTACAGAGGTACAAAGTGTGTTAGTGATGGCCTGGGGCTGGGGAGTAAGATTGGGGGGAAAAGGGGAGAGACTCCTAATGGGAATGGGGTTTCTTCTTAAAGGGACAAATATGTTCCAAAAGTAGATTTTGGTGATGGTTACACAATCCTGTGAAGTTAGTATAAAACATTGATTTATATACTTTAAATCAGTGCATTGTGTAATGTGTGAATTATGTCTCAACAAAGTTTTTTTTAAATGTATAATAAACAAACTATGGTTATGTTGTTAAATCTCAAAATAATGATGTTGAAGGGGAGGAAAAAGCCAGACATACCAAAAATAAATAAAATAAAAAGACATACAGAATAATGTCTTCTATAGGACAAAAAGAAAGAAAACAAATAACAGGCAAAGCTAAGGTTCATGAGGATACAGGCTAGTGGTTGCTCTGTGGGCATAGGGCATCGACTAAGTTGGCAGTAGGAAGGATGCTTCCAGAAGGCTGAGAATATTCTTGTTTTTTAAATCTAGATTCTGGTTACCTGAGCGTATTCAATTGATAACATTTCATCAAGGGACACATTTATGATACGAACATTTTATGTTTGTACTTTTTATATCTTAATAAAATGATGTGGCCATAATAATTTTAATGGATAGAAGTATTACTTTATTGTGAGTTTTAATTTTCATAATTTAAATGAAGAAATATTGGTCTGTGGTCCAATGTGTCCCATTTCATTCACTGATTTTTTTTTTTTTTAATTTTTCAATTTTTTTTTTTTAAGGCTATAGATGTTTTATTTTTTTTTATTTTTATTTTTTTAATTAATTTATTTTTGTTACAGATGTTTCTCCTTTTTTCCCCATTGACACCCTCCTCCCCATCCTCCCACCCTGTCCCCAGCTTTGTTGTCCATGTCCATCACTTATGCATACATGTGCATAAGTTCTGTGGTTTATCTCTTCCCTCCCCCCCACCCCCTCTTCTGAGGGGTGTCAGTTTATACCCTACTTCCACATCTCTGGGTCTTCATTCACTGATTTTTAAAACTCTTTCTAGCCCAGCCGGTGTGGCTCAGTGGTTGAGCGTTGACCCATGCACCAAGAGGTTACGGGTTTGATTCCCAGTCAGGGCACATGCCCAGGTTGTGGGCCAAATCCTCAGTGGAGGCATGCAGGAGGAGGCCAATTGATGTTCTCTCTCATCAGTGTTTCTATCTCTCTCTCCCTCTCCCTTTCTTTCTCTCTAAAAGCAATAAAGAAAAAATTAAAAAAAAATCTTTCTATGATTTACTTATTCAGTAATGACTTGTTGGATGCATATGAAGTACAAGGCATGTGTTTAGGCCCTGGAGAAATGGCCATCAATAAGACTGCATTCACCTTGCACTTGGGGGATTTACAGTCTGTCAGGCTGGAAGACAATAAAAGTTAATTAAAAGTGTAATAAATATCACACAGAAGAGGCACCAGACGTTATGGGAGTCCTTAACAGAATCCCTGCCTTTGGGAGTTCTGACCTGAGTCGTTAGAAGAAGTGAGTTTCAGGAGTAGCTAGGAGGATCACTTAGGTTTCCCCGGCTAAGAGAGGGAGGAAGGTGTGCCAGGCCCGGGGTAGAACTTGCACCAGGGCCCTGAGACAGGAAAGGGGTTGGTGGAAGAAAGGAAAGGAAAAAAGAGAAGAAACTCACCTAAAGGCTGAGTGGGACTGTGGTTTTCAAGATAGCACTGGAGAAATCATCTAAAAAATGACTTCTAGACATTGACAGGGAGTCACAGATTCTAGCAAAAAGTCTTGAACTTGCATTTGAACAACCTTGTTTTAGGTCTATAATATGTATGTACTGTAACCAGAATAATCTTTATAAAATACAAATCAAATTACATAGTGCCTCACTTAAGCCTTTCAATGGCTCCCCATCGCTGGTTCTTGACTCCTACATATCCATCTCTCTCGTCACTTCCTCTCTCACTAGCTCCATTCCAGAATCATCGGTACATCTCCAGATGCACTTAGCTCTCCCTTGCCTCCATGCCCATACATACACAATTCCCTCTGCCTGGAATACTCCCTGTAATCTCCTTTTTCTACGTATCTTTCAGGTTTCAACCTTGCACGCGGGCTTCCCTGGGTACTTCAGTCTGTGGTAGCTGGCTGACCTTGTTGATCTCAAAGCACTTAATAAACTATGACAGAATTGCCTGTTTACCTGGCTCTTTTCCTCAAAACACTATCAACTCCTTGGGAGCATGGATCTGTCTGCCACTTTTATCACAGTGTCTCCAGCACTTGGCACAGTGCTTAGCACATGAGTGCCGATACGATGCTGTTTAATGAATGAATGAATGTTGTAAGGTGATTTGATCTTGCCCAAAACATACTAAAACTGAATGAGTGAATATCTGAGCAGATTTTTTCAAGTAAAAGGGAAGTGAAAATAAAACCAAGAGATGCCATGCATATTCCTGTGGGGGGCTGAACAATGCCTCCTGTCCCCAAAATGTCCACATCCCAGCCCCTGAGACCTGTGAATATATTACCTTACATAATGAAAGGGACTTTACAGATGTGTTTGAATGAATGGTCTTCATAAGGGGAAATGATCTTGGATTATTCCAATGAGCCCAAGAATATTATGAGAGAGGCAGGCAGCTCAAAGTCAAGGAAAGCGATACAAGGACAGAGGAGAGTCAGAGAAAATATGGCGATAGAAACAAGAGAGAGAGAGAGAGAGAGAGAGAGAGAGAGAGAGAGAGAGAGAGAGAGAGAGAGAAAGAAGAAGAAGAAGAAGGAAGAAGGAAGAAGAAGAAGAAGAAGGAAGAAGGAAGAAGAAGAAGAAGAAGAATAAGAAGAAGAAGAAGAAGAAGAAGAAGAAGAAGAAGAAGAAGAAGAAGAAGAAGAAGAAGAAGAAGAAGAGGAAGAAGAAGAAGAAGAAGGAGGAGGGGAAGGAGAAGGGAGAAGGGAGAAGGGAGAAGGGAGAAGGGAGAAGGGAGAAGGGAAGAGAAGAGAAGAGATAGATTGAGATTGGAAGATGCTACACTATTGGCTTTGAAGATGGAGGAAGGGGACAGGAGCCAAGCCATACAGGCAGCCTCTAGAAGCTAGAAAAAAACAAAATGATAGATTCTCCCCTAGAGCCTCCAGACATAATGAAGCCCTACTTACTGATTTTAGGATTTCTGACCTCTTGAATAAGCTAATAAATTTGTCTTTTGTGTGTGTGTGTATGTGTTAATACTCACCCGAGGATCTTTTTTCCATTGATTTTTTTTTTTTTTAGAGAGAGAGTAGAAGGGAGGGAGGGAAAGGGGGAAGGGAAGGAGAGAGACAGAGAGAGAAATAAATATTGATGTGAGAGAGACACATCCATTGACTGCCTCCTACATGCACCCCAGCCAGGGCTGGGGATCAAACCTGCAACCTAGGTATATGTGCCCTTGACCAGGAGTCTAACCCTCAGCCCTTTGGTATATGAGTCCACACTCTAACAGCTGAACCATGCCGGCCAGGGCATAAATTTGTGTCTTTTTAACTACTAAATTTGTAGTAATTTGTTATAGTAGCAATATAATTTTTTAATATGTTTTATTGATTTTTTTAGAGAGGAAGGGAGAGATAGAAACATCGATGTGCGAGAGATACCTCAATCAGCTACCTCCTGAGCGCCCCCTACTGGGGATCAAACTGGGACCTCTCATCCTGAGCTGTTACAGTAACAATATAAAAATACTTCAGAAAATATGAGAAGAGGACAGAGGGTGGATATGAATGCCTGTAACTCTTATTTGTGACCTACTATACTTAGAACTGAGTCCATTTAAATGTGTTCTTTCCACTGGCTCATTAGAAGAGATATTTAAAATAATAGTTTTAAACGAGAAATTTGAATCCAGCCACAATCTCCTCTTTTAAGTCCATAAAGCATTTTAAAGTCAACATGTAGCATGCCTGACTACTTTAATGAAGTATATTAGATCACCACTAGAATTTTCTAATAACTGCCATGCTTTTCTTGCCATCAGCTAGTCACTGAATGCACCATTAAATTTCATGTTAAATTTCATTATCAAAACGCCTAATAATGTGTCCTGTTAAATCTCAAAATGTGTTATGCTCTGCCCAAAAGTAACCCAGTATTGTTTCCTATAGTTATTTAAATTGGATTTTAGCTTTCAACTCTTAAGATTTCATTGCAGGTTTTATTAGGTTTAATTACAAATATATATGTATTTGTTAAGAAGGGCTGGTTTGATATTTTCCAGTGACTACTACATTTTATTCAAAAAAAAGGTATTAGAATAAAAATTGCAAGAGACTAACCCATTATATGAAATGATTAATTGAATTCCAGATTTATATGCATTTTTGATGAATGATTTGCCATCATAAGGTGGCTTGAATGGTGTATCAGGGCACCATTATTCATTTTAATAGGTTTGCACAAAGTGCATATCACTATTATTATAGATCGGCTGGGAAGACGTGGATTTCATTCCATCGTCATCCATTTTTAAGTCTGAAAAACTTAGGTTTGTGAACTTGGAGAAAAAGAAAAATTATCCTGAGATGATTAAGTCGTGAGATAGGCTTCCCCTGCTATAAAGAAGGAAAATAACTTTTTGACCCATAATTTTCACAAATCTTTTCCTCTGTCAGTATTAGATACCTATTTGTTTAGCTCTAGCCAGTGATGACAGTTGACGGTTATTGATGTCTATGGTGAGGTCTCTCCTTCACACTCCATCCTTAATTAGAAATAAAGTGACTTTCTTTAGCTTAGAGTCATAAAATTATTATATGAAGTCTGTGATCCATTTGTGGCGGCAAATTAGCAGAATGTTTCTGACAGTTTGAATAAAAATTTGGGGAATATTCCAAATTTAAAACTAGAAGGTGTTTAGTAAGAGCAAAAAAAATTAATGAACTGCATACATAACCTGTTTTTAAAAAATAAATAGGATAAAAAGATGATTAGCTGGACATGAGAGAATATAAATAAATTTTTCATCATTACCCATATAAGCCCTGTCTATAAATATTAGTCTAGGACAGATAATTGTATATATAGTTGTTCCCCCTTATCTATGGGGGATATGTCCCAAGACCTGCCGTGTATGCTTGAAATCATGGATAGTACCAAACCTATATGTGTTATGTTTTATTTTTCCTATACATACATGCCTATGATAAAGTTTAATATATAAATTAGCCACAGTAAGAGATTAACAGCAGTAGCTAATAATAAAATAGAACAATACAACAATATTCTGTAATAAAAGTTATGTGAATGTGGTCTCTCTCAAAATATCTTCTTGTACTCTACTCCTCTTCTTGTGATGATGTAAGATGATGAAATAGTCAAGCCTGTTCCTGAATCCTGAATCTGTGTGCCATCCCTTACTTGCAGGAAAAGGCTTGATGTTACTCGTTGCTAGTCTTCATGTAGGTTCAATGGTTTCTTTCAATGTGTTGCCATCAATGGGAACACATTTTCTGTCCATGTCTTTTGCCCACAAATATAATGCCTTTTCCCTCTTAAGTCAGTTCTTACCATGCACTGTGGTGGTTACGTTTGCAGTTGGAGACGCAACAGCAAAACCAGCATGAATTTCTTTTTCCTTCTTCACAATGTCATGGATAGATTTGCTCTTACCATAGATCTTAGCAACCTCAGCATACGATTATTTTTTACTTTCTTGTTGTTAAGGGGAGAACTGTCACCTTTTCATTTAGAGGAAGAACTTTGTTTCTATGTGGCATGTCCGCATCGCCAGCATCACCCCTTTTGTGCTTTGGGGTCATCTTTAAGTAAAGTAAGGGTCACACGAACACAAGCAGTGTGATGATGAGACGATCTGGTCACCATGACAGCTGCTGGGTGACGAACAGGCAGGTGGCGTGGAAAATAAATGATTCATAACCTGGGCAGGATGGGGCTGGACCGTGGGAAATTCCATCACCCTACTCAGAATGGTGTGCCGTTTAAAATGTATGAATTTTTTATTTCTGGAATTTTCCATTGAATATTTTTGGACCACAGTTGATCACGGGTAACTGAAACCGTGGAAAGCTGAACCGTGGATAATGGGGAAGTACTGTCTATGGCTTCTTTGCGAAGGTTGTCTTTGTAGCGATTGCATTGAATGAGAGGGCTACCAGGTATTATAACAAAGATACTTGAAACATTAGACTCTTCTGACCCCGACCTCCCCAACCAACCTTTTGATCACTTGGCTTCCCAAGTAACTTGCCCACAGGGAGAACCTGTGCTGTTTTAAGGGAACTCAAACATTCTATTTCACTTGTGAAAGAGGGATTTTAAAAACAGTGTAATCTAACATCGAATCCCTCACCCAGTTCTCAGACCTAAGCCAGTTCAGAGGCTCAGTATTTCTTGAATGAAAGGGCATCCAAGTGCCTTTGAAGCAGGCCTCTCGCTGTCCCAGACCTCCCACTCTCCCTCGAAGGGACCTGCAGCCATTCCCAAGGGAAAGGGAAACACTCCAACCTGTGAGAAATGATTAGATACGGACATTGAGAACTACTCTAACCCTTGGGGAATTACAACTCCACTGTGGTTCATATCTAGAGCAGTCTTATCCAGGTCGAAACAATGATTGTTCTCAAGTCCATCTCACGGGAGACGACGGGTTTAAGAGTTCACACAGTGGTCATTTCCCGATCCCTGCATGCGTATTGGGAACAGACAGTCTTGATTGTTGGATGAATCCCTACTTTTCACTTCCTGACCTGTGAGGTGAGACCTTGGATGGAAGTAAGGACCAACCGGAAGCCTTCAGACTGCCACCCCCACCCCCAAACACACGCACACATATAGTCACCAAACAGTAGGCCAAAAGCAATACCGCATTCCTGGAGAAACCGCAGTCACCGGCAGTGTCGGATGTGCAATATGGAGTAGGGATGCCTGCGACATTCAACTTCCCCTCTGGTCTATGCAGATGGCACGCCTTAGAGAATTAGATTGGAGTCTCATATATACAGGAGTGGACACAATAGGATTGCAGCTGTTCCTATGGAAAAAGACCCGCAGGTTATGATGATTACAGTAGCTTTGCTCACTCAAAAGAATGTCACAATGGCACAGTGTGCTTAGGTACCATTTCGTAAGTGCTCAAGTTGCCAGCCTTCCTTAGGTACACATTCTTGCAGTCTTTGAAAATCAGTAAACAAACCTGAATTCAGTGACCGGCTTGGCTCAGCCCCACGGCCTCCTGAGGTGGTTGAATTAAACCTACTTTTGCCTGTCCCTGTATAATCAACTAGTTACTCCAACTTTAGCTGCTGTCCCAAATATTGCCTCTTTATTAGAGCAAATCCGCAGACTCTAGCGTCTGATGTGCCGCTATTGACCTGGCAAATGCTTTTTTACTTTAAACCAATTAGCAAAGTCCACAAGGTATAGTTTTCTTCTCCCTGGCAGGGGAAGCCATTCACTTCACTGTTTTGGCTCTGGCTTCACAGTTGTCCAGGTTTCTGTCAAACTCTGGCATGTAAGAATCATAAGCATCTTGCCACCCCACATCACATCACATTGGTCTGTACATGGATGATATAATGCCAATGAGATCTATTCAGCAGGAATGATGGGGTGAGATGCATGTGTGCTAGAAAGTAAGAGTTATCCTTCTAAAACTATCCAGGAGCCTGTGACCTCACTGAGATTTGGGGGGTTCCACTGATTCTAGAGCATAGCTATGTAGTCTGTCCAACCTGAAAGACGAATTGCTATACCTTTTTTTTTTTCTTTATTGATTTGAGCGGGAGAGAGAGAGATGGAAACATCAATGAGAGAGAACATCAATTGACTGCCTCCTGCATGCCCCCCACTGGGGATCGGGCCCACAACCTGGTCATGTGCTCTGACTGGGAATTGAACCAGTGACCTCTTGGTGCATGGGTCGATGCTCAGCCACTGAGCCACACCAGCTGGGCTTACCTGCTTTAACAAGGAAGAGGCACAATACTGGGAGGGCGTCTTTAGATTCTATATCAACAGACATATGTGAAAGTGTTTCTTCAGGCTGGTTCTGAAATGATCCATAAGACTGGCTGTTCTGAGTGAAGTTCCAGTTGGACTAAGTTGAATTTTCAGCTGTTTTTCTACTGGGGAAAACGACCTGACTGATGGTGTTCACGTGTCTATTACTGATCAGGATGCTCTGCTGGGACTCTGGTAAACTGTGATAGGAAAATTGCAACACAGATACCCAGAGGTTGGGGGAAAACATCACAGCATTACTGTTTTATTGAGAAATAGTTTCTGCTTTTCATTGGCACTGGTAGAAATGAAGTAATGCTCAATTGCCAGTTAATGCTTGCAATCAATTCTGCAACCTACGTTTTCTATCGTTGATGGGGTGTTTAGTGGCCATATATTCGAGCATGCAAGGAAACCCTATTTCTCATGAGAGAGAGGTAGTGTGTATGAGGAGAGGCTCAGGTATGTCCTGAAGGTACAAGTAAGTTACATGAACGACTGACTGTCTTCGATGGTGTTTACTCCTACAGCATTGCCACCTCTTCCTCAGCCCACACCCATGGCCTCAGGTTTTCCTTGACTAGATCACATTCGTGAGTATATTACATGGTATGATGACATTGGCAGGAACACACAGCTGTAGCATTAAAACCCCATCAGCGGTGATCCTAAATTCTAGTGTGGAGTGGAAACACTCTTGGCAAGCAGAACCGGAGCAGTGCCTTTTGTTGAGCACTTTTTCTGGCAAGAGAGATGGCCAGAAATACATTCTACAGTGACACACGAGCAGTGGCTAGCAGTGTGATGAGCCGGTCAGGGACTTGGGAGACGCAGGCTGGAGAACAGTGTGTAGACAGATCTCTTGGAATGAGCACAGTGAGAGAATATTTACGTCTCACCTGCATGTTTGTCAAAGGTCTTCCCCTTCATGGAAGAATCTCAATAATGAGATGTTCAAGATGACCCATTCTGTGGGTGCCATAGATACTGTTTTCCCACCCACTTAGTGCTTGATCAAAGGGTTTATGAATGAAGAGGCCCAGACAGAGACATTGCCTGGGACTTCTCTCACCAGGATTGATGTGGCTACCACTAGTGCTGAGGGCCTAATCTGCTAACAACAGAGACCAATATTGATATATATCACCACTTATCTGGTGGCAGGCCGCTCATGTAGGTCCCCTGTCACAATGATTTGTCCCAAGTGAGATAAACATGTAGAACATGAACTTCCCTTCACTGCTCAGTGTTTTTCCCAACACCCATCTATGAATTTATTATTGCTTTATTCATCACCTTGGTCTCATACACATCACTGCTTCTGAAAAAGAAACTCACTTTATAGCCAAAGAAGTCAGGCAAGGAGCTCCATCCTTAGTGATTTACTTCTCTGTGTACCCATCACCCAAAGCAATAGACCTGAAGGGAATGTGGAAATGCCACCAAGGGCTCAGTTATAGTGATGACTGACTGACAACACCCGGGAGGGTTGGACAGCTGGCCCTGTAAACTGGGGGATATGCTCTGAACCAGTCACCATGGCTGGTGTCTCTTCCATCTAATGAGGGGTAGAAATAAGAGTTGCTACTTTCACTATTTTGCCCAATGGTCCACTCACAAAACTTTGCATGTTGTTCGTGCATGTTTTTTTCACCTTTGAGCTCTGTGAGGTCCTGATTCTCAAGGTAAAAAACCAACCGAGCAAAATATCTTTCACCAGGATATACAGCAAAATTCCAAAGGACTAGAAGTCGAGAGTGCCTCCTGGATGGTACGGGTTCCCTGTGCCACCAAATCACTAGGGTAGGCTGCAGCGAAGAACCCCAACCAGCAAGGGAAAACAGGTTGTTGCCACACACGGAGTTAAGTCTGGGCATGTCCGGACCTAGAGAATTATCAAGGTCCACTTCCACGTAGAGGGGTAGATGTCAACAGATCACAGCAACCCATCAGGGACCTGGTTTCCAGGGTAAGACCTTTGAGGAATGAAGAGTTGGATCACCCCGCATAAAGACCATCATAGTCAGCTAAGCTGCTGGCCCTGGGTAAAAATAACTTGAAATGGGAAGTGAGAAAAAAGAAGTTTTCATTTTAAGTTAGTTCTGTTTCCTGGCTTGAACCCTTATTATTAAAATGATTCTTTTTAATTTTTGACTGAGCATGTCATGAAATAGGACACTTCTGACGTGTTTGAAGGTGCAGGAGTGCCGTACATGGTGCCCGTTTTTGTGCCCTTTACTTATTAGCAATGAGAACTGGGTGAAATGAGAGCAGAAATGGTACTGCAGCCGATCCGTGAACTTGATCCTGTTTCCAGCTGTAAAGTGAGGTGTTCAGATTACTTTACGTTGAATTTCTTTCCAGCTTTAGCAGTTGATAATATTTGAAGAGTGTAATGACACAATCCAGCATAAAAAAGATGAGTGCCTTCACTTTTACCTCTTATTAAATCCTCTTGATGTGATTTCCCCCCTAAGTTCTTGAAAGAACTTTTGGTTCTCATCTGAGTTAGAATTTTTACAGAGGGAGAAAGCCAACCAACTGCCTGAAACTTTAATTGGGATAAAACTGGCTGGTTGAACTTTGAGGCTAATACAAAATGAATGAAATTCAACATCCATGTTCTAATCCAACAGTGCACCTGACAGAGAGGTAAAGATTGGAGCAAACGAGTAAATGCAGTGAACACAAATGCCTTTTATTTTTGCAACTCAATTAGCAGCCACTGCTGTAGGCTTCGTGGCCCCAAGGTTCTTAAATGGTTTTGTTAACCGTGGGTAAGCATATGAAGAAGAATAAAATTAGAGCCAGGCTGGTGTGGCTCAGTGGATTGAGTGTCCCGATTTGATTCCAGGTCAGGGCACATGCCCAGATTGTGGGCTCAGTCCCCAGCAGGGGGCGTGCAGGAGGCGGCCAATGGATGTTTCTCTCTCACATCGAAGTTTCTCTCTCTCACTCCCTTCTTCTCACTCTAAAAAAATCAATAAAAACATATTTTTTTAAAAAAGGAATAGAATTAGATAGAATTGAATGAAGCCAAAAAGCCAGTTTTTGAAATAATTTCACTGAAACCAGAGTCTGGCGCTCCTGGCGTTCTGTTAGTTTGTTGGCTGCCTTGAGGTTTGGCTATGGAAGCGGGGTATGAACGAGGCAGTGGCTTGGATTCCCTTCTCTGTTTCTCTTTGGCTGTATTACCCTGAAAATATTAGAATTCTCTGATGCTCAGTTCAATCTGTAAATAATTTCCACTCTGCAATATGAAGATTAAATGAGATATTGCCTGTGAAGTGATTACCATAGTGCCTGGCATATACCAGAGGTCAACTGATTTAAAAAAACTTCCCTCCAGGGATTTCAAAGCAATCGAGAATAGGGGAAATAAAGTTGGTTTGAGTTAAGAAAGAGTTTGAGCCGGGAGAAACGTTGTAAATGTTTTGGGTGCCACTAACCAAATGGTACAAGTGCAAAATAAGGCCAGTGAGAGGGGAGATTTAAATTTAGGGCCCCCCAGTGAGAAAAGAGCCAGGTTGGATAACACCCCGGAGCTCAAATAGCCCTGAATGATCAAGAAATGGTTATGTTCATCGGCTGGAAAACAAAGGATATTTTTGATGCGGTTTTCAGGTTTTGTTCAGATGTTTGGCATCATGTAGAGACTAATCAAGCAAACTATAACCTTATTTAGGAAGGAATACATTCCTGGCTAGAGCAATGAATAAATGTTAAAAAGAAATAGAGTCAGGCTTTCTCCTTTTTTCTTCCCTTGATCCAGAGAGGATGCCTGGAGATCTAAAATCCTGCCAGTTAATTGGATGTTAGCTAAGCACTGAGTTTGGAAATAACACTCTTTGGTGACTATTCATAGAATTATTTTTATTCTCTGATGTCCTAGGGGTTCTCCCAGGAGTTAACTGAGCTCAGTCAATTACTGCCCCATCCCCCAACCCCATCCTTTTTATCTCTTCCCAGATTGGATGGAAGGAGCAGAGTACCAATGTTCAATTATTGGCTTCATCCTATGAAATCTAATTATTAAGGTGGCATGTTAACTCAGAGCTTTAGATAATTCACATCAGCTAAGTTTTGTGTTTTTTGCTCCCTCGGTGAATGAAGCAGTTTCTAAGTAATTTAATTGTCCAAAGTGAAAAGGAAGAATGTAACCGAATTTAAAGTTATCTCCACCTAGCAGTGTTATTTATGCACCAACAATAGGATGACCAATAGCAGGCCATTCTATTCTTTTTCCTACCTATACGAATTTTAACTTAATTATATGTGTGTTGGCTTTCTTGATGTTTCTAGAATTTGTGAAATCTGGAGCTAGAAAAAAGAAAAGCTCTGGGTGTTACCAATGTCAAAGGCAATGTTGAGTAAGAATTACTCTACATGTATCAGGTGTAAGTATGTTACATAGCTAAATAACATTTTCACACATCTCAGCAATGCTTAAACTCTTTAACTGCGTGCTTATTATATGCATATGACAATCACTATTAGCCACAGACCTAATTATACCATAATCGCTGAATCTGAGAAACCTAATTATAAAATCAGAGAAACCAAAGACTGAAGGGAAAAAAAACAGAAGCAGTGCTTAATTTTTTTGCAAAGAAAAAAAAATCTAACATATTATGCATCTGTACAATCCTATGAGGTAAATTGGTCCCATTTTTCTTGTGTTCGTGAAATTCACACAGGAAGGTAGACACAGAAGCAACATTAAAGTACTGAGATCTTAGCCAACATACTTCCAGGTGACTCTTCCTGTGTTTCTAAATAACTAGTCAGCTCATGTGTAAAAAGTAGAAAAGGGTTCCGTGTCTACTTTGATTCTGGGGCAGCACCATGGCAACCAGACAAGATCATGCATCTCAATTTAGAAGTTATTTCACAAATATCTGAGCACATATTCTGGTGTGATCACAGGATTTCCAAACAGCTATCAATTTATTCAACATATATCAACAATATATAGTAATTATACCTCTTTCCTGAGGCACCATTCTAAGTACTGGGGAGATAGCAATGATCAAATCAGATAAAGATCCTTCCCTAGTGGGACTTACATTCTAATCGGGTAAAGAAATGCATTAGCAAAAACATTAAGTTGTATTAAGTGCTATGAAGAAAAACAGAGTATAAAGGGAAAGAATGTTGTTTAGCCTGAGAAGCCAGAGAAACCTTTGAGCAGGGCACCTACATTTCAAAAGCAGTGAGCCCTGGGGAGGCGGGAAGGGCTTTCGCAGCAGAGGAAATGCCAATGTCAGGAAGTGACAGCAGACTGGCACCTTCTCAGAACCACAGGGTGAGGTCAGAGCGGGGGCTGGATGCACGTGAGGAGTTCCGGTGTCAGTCTGCGTTCAGTGGGAAGTCACTGCAGTGTTTCATATAGGAACTCAAACCTGTTGGATTATATGTTCTTCTCTTCTAATTATTAAAGTATAACCTACACGTTGTAAAAATGTTCTTGTTTGAAACATGTACAGTTCTGCTAGTTTTGACATACACAAATAATTGTGTGATTATCACCACAGTCAAGATATACAACAATTCCAACACCCAAAAGAATTGCCCACATCCCTTTGCAGTCACCTCCACACCCCCCCAAACCTTTTTTCACTGTTGATGCAGGCATTCTGGGGACCCAGGCATTCTGCGACCCACTGTGGGTTCTTGACTTTGCAGGAAAGAATTCAAACTCAAGCACAGAGTTTAAAGTGGAAAGTGAGTTTATTAGTGAAGCAGTGAGAAGAGAATGGGCTACGTCACAGACAGAGCAGCCCCCCTTTTGCGGAAATTGCATCTTTTATTGAGGTTCATTTAATTGGGGGTAAGGTATTCAATGAGGAGGAGAAATATTCAGGATCCTCTTGGGGGGAAGGGGTGGAGATTGCTTAGAGGAGCTCCAGCTCCATGGACCGTTTCGTGTCCTTATATGGGCTTTCTGTTTCCAATATGGTGGCGTTGTGGGGTGTGTCGTTAGCATGCTAATGTATTACAATGAGCATAGGCTGAGCTAGGGGTTACCTGTAGGTGAAATTAATTGCCATGCTGGATGGACCTGGTCTCTGCCTGTTTTAAGCCATAAATCGGGGGTGGGGGGATCTTCCTTCTTCTCAACAGCTCCTGTGGCTTTGATTGATTGCAGCTGTTCTGCCACACACCCTACCCCACTATCACTATATTTTGCCTTTTCAGAAGGTCGTATAGATGGAATCATATAGTACACAGCCTTTGAGTCTGACCTCTTTCACTTAGCGTAATGCATTTGAGGTTCAGCCCTGTTGTTGAGTGTATCAGTAGTCGGTTTTTTTTTTATTACCAAATAGTATCGTGTTGATTGTATGTACCACAATTTATATGTTTAAACTTAATTTAAAATTTTTAAAAATTTAAATAACTGTTTCTCAGTCCACCCGTCCCCCATTTATAATGTAATTTAATATACACACCCTCGGACACGTTTTTGTGTGAAACTAGGGTTTCAGTTCACTTGGGTAAGTACTGGAAAGTCTGATTACTAGGCTGTGTGATGAGTGTATGTATAAAAGTGGAAACTGCCAAACTCTTCTCCAAAGAAGCTGCACCATTTTGCATTCTCATGAGCACTATGTGCGTTCCAACTTCTTCACATCTTCACCCACACGTGGTATTTCTTTGTTTGTGTTTTGGGGAGGTTGTTGCCTTTCAGATTTGTTTTTAACATCTCACTCTGCTGAAGGGAAACTGTATTAGGCGAGAATGGGAGACAAAGCAGAAGTTAGGGCCACTGCAGTCGTCAAGGTGAAAGATGACAAGGTGTGGATGAAGACGGTCATGACAGAGATAACAGGAAACATAAAGTTCAGGGTATAATTGGAGGGTAGAGGTGAAAGGACTTCTGAGGAATTGGACATTATGAATGAGGGAAGAAGAACCTGGGGCAATGAGCCAAATGGGACCCAGAGACGAAGAATAGAATTTGAGATGGGAAGTCAAGAGTTTCTTTTAGACCTGTTATGTTTGAGATGCCTCAAGACACATGTCAAGTAATTAGGTGACTGCAAACTGAAGGTTAGAGAAGTGATCTGAACCAGACATACGAGTCTATTACTCAGACAGGGTTGGAGATTCACATTGGGAGTTACCAGGTCTTTGTGGTATTTAAAACCTCTATATAGGATGAGATGCCCTAGAGAGAGTATGTAGAGAAGTGAGCCCTGTGTCACCACCATAGTTAGAATGTAACAAGAAAAGGAGGAACTAGCCAGAGTGACTGGTAGGACGTGGCCAGTGGATTAGAAATCCACAAGGCAACTTTATAATCCAGTGCTTGCTATTGGCCATTGTCAAGTATGTAGACAAAAGCTATACAAGTACAGTCCAGCCGGTGTGACTCAGTGGGTTGAGCATCATCCCATGGACTGAGAGGTCCCGGTTTGATTCCCGGTCAGGGTGGAGGCTTGCAGTAGGCAGCCCATCTATGTTTCTCTCTCACATTGATGTTTCTTTCTCTCTCTAAAAAATCAATTTAAAAAAAAAAAATTTAAAGCTATGCAAGTACAGACAGTGCAAGGTTAGGTAGCTCTCAAAAATAATTGTCAGATTTTGGTGGTGGGTGCTAGACTTCCTCCTTTGTCCTCCTCAAATATTTGTAGTGATTATTTAAATATGAATAAAAGGGTAACTCAGTCCCAGGATGAGAGTAGAAGGTAAGTGTGAACTCCTATGGACGGAGCTCACAACCTTTTGGTAGGATAATTAAAAGGCAGACTGAATGAGGAGGTTGATATGAGCACCTGAAAAGGATATTTCTTATGCATCCTCAGTGTCTGCACAGCACAGACAACATTGTACAAATAAGGTGAATTGTACAGGTGCCCATGGAAGATCCCAGCTTTGGAGTTAGGCAGGTTGGAGTTGAACACCTCTAGAGTCTCAATAGACCACCTGGGTGATATTTTTACAACGTAAGACAGATCATGTTACTGCCCTGTTCTGAACCATCCTTTGGTTCTCCATCTCCATAAAATAAAGTAAAAAGTCCTTACAAGGTCTGATAAGACCCAGCCTAACCAGTGCACCCCCCCCCTTACCTCTGATGCTATCTTCTATAGATCTCCCCTTCTATAGATCTCTCACTTCCTTTCAGACACTACATGTGTGCTAATTATTGAGCATAGCAGGCACATTGCCACCTCCTTCCTTTGAAATGCTCTTCCTTCTTCCAGGAGTGTTCTCCTCCAAGGAGTTCTCATGGCTCAGGCCCTGCCCTGCTTGATGGCTCTGCTGGAAGTTACCTTTTTAGTGAGCCTCCCTCCCTGATGTCTACAGGATGGCAGAATCTCTCTACTCTGTCTCTGTCTTATCTTTCCATCAGCTGACACATGGTGGATGTACATGTGTGTAAAATTTAATATGTTTATTTATATTTATTTATACATATAAATTCAGTCTTTCATTTGCCACTAATACATAAACTCCCTGTTGAAATGCATTCTGTATGTCTTTTTTACTGCATTATCTCCAGGAACCAGGACAGTCTGGCCCATAGTAAGCACTCAGTAAATATCTATTGGATGAATGAAGTAAATAGTGAACATAAGTCACTACACACAGTATCAATCTATTGTGAGACTATGACAAATGACTGTGGTATTATTACTGTTATCATTATTAATAGTCTTTAAAAAAATTAAATTCCTTAAATGTTGACTGGAATCAAACTCTGAGACATCAGTGCATACCTGTTGTATCAGTCTTGACCAGAAGTTGAGTAGTTAGACTTTTAGCTTGGTTACCTTGAAGTCTAGGAAATCTCGCAGAGCTGGGATAGGCTTGTGAAGCTGGGAGCTGTACCTTCAAAGCAGCACGAGCTATATTTAGCTCTACCTGCTTCTGAAGGGCATTTCTGTCTGTGCGATAAATGAGTTGGGCTTGCAGAACACACATCTTTGGTATAAGCCAGCTGGAAAACCAGGCTTATTTGTCTGACAGTGAAACTGGATCCCAGAAACAAGTACAGTATGTCCCAGCCTGTTGACCACTGGGGTGGGTCCCTTCTGGGTTTTTCCCCCAGCTCTCAGTTGTCCAGAGGTTCAGGTTCAAAAATCTAACATTCTATTTTTTTTCCCTCTCCCACATTCTAACAGCTATCTGTAGTGGTTAACAGAAAGACAAAAGCTGTGTCATAAAAGAAAGATCATGAAAAAGAAAGCTAAAATATACAGTGGACCAGGGACTCTACCGAGGGCTTCTGGTTGGTCCTATCTCCTCCCTCTCAAAATCCCTCAGTTATGGGCTAATTGTGTCCCCACCCAAATTCATATGTTGAGTTCCTCACCCCCAGTGTCTCAGAAGGTGACTGTTTTAGGAAAATGTGGTCTCTAGAGAGGTGGTTAATTTAAAATGACGTCTTTAGGGCAGACACTAATCCAATATGGACACATGGAGATAGACCAGGGATGCTGACACATGGAGATGGACCAGGGATGCAGGCACACAAAGGGAAGACCTAAGAGGACATGGAGAAGCTAGCCATCCTGCAAGCCAGGAAGAAACACCTTAGAAGAAACCAACCCTGCTGACATCTTGGCCTTAGACTTCTAGCTTCCAGAGCTGTGAGAAAATGAAGTTTGGCAGTTTAAACCATCCAGTCTGTGGCACCCTATCACGGCAGCCCTAGCAAACTGAGGCACCCTCCATGAGGCATCACTAGCTGCCTTTCTGAGATGAAGAAACTGAGGCCAGAAAGGGTGACTCACTTAATGACACCAGCTTCTAAGAGGTGAGGCCATGATTTGGAACTCACGTGTCTGACGAGAGCTCACGCGAGGCAGAGAAGGCCCATTGTGGACAGCAGGTGCAGCTTTGAAGCATGCAGCAGCAGAGTGGGCTCAGGAAGCCGGCTTTGGGCTGTCTGGGATGCTCTTGGTCGCTTCCTGCAAGGTTTTACAATAGGTTCAGAAGCTAAGGTCCAGGGTTGAGTCTTCATCTGAGAGGGTTTGCTTCGACTTTCAGTTGTGGTCTCTCCCTTCTAGGAAGCCTGTTTGCTTACAAGGACAAAGAGGGAGATACACTCAAATACGTTTGTTTCTGTGCTAGTTTCCTACTGCTTCTGTAACAGATTGCCACAACCTTAGCCGCTGAACACAACACAAATGTATTATCTTACAATTCCAGAGGCCAGAAGTCCAAAATGGGTCTCAGTGGGCTACAGTGCAGTAAAATACCCCTGAAGGCTCCAGGGGAGAATCTGTCTCCTTGCCTTTTCCACCTTCTGAAGGCCACCCCATTCCTTGACTTCTGGCATCTTCAAATCTCTAACTCTCCGCCTCCCTCTTCTACTTATATGGACTCTTGTGATTTCACTGGGCCCACCTGGAAAATCCAGGACAATCTCCCTCCTTATCTCAGGGTCAGATGATTATTTATCTGCAACCTTGATGCCCCTTTGCCATGGAACTTGCCAGTTCACAGTTCCTGGCATTAGAACATGAACATCATTGGTGGGAAGGTTATTCTGCTCGTGAGATAGAAGATAACTTCTATCTAAAGGGGAAAAGGTAGCTTAGATATCAAAGTTATGTAAGCATGAAAGTCACATGTAGACAGGGTACATCCTGGAGCTGACAGGAGGGGAACTGAAGCTCTCTGAATCGAGTCCCAGCAGGCAGGACAGCGGGTCAGGTTCACAGAAGAGAAGACACAAGAAAAGGGAGGAAGATGGTGAGCACTTGGACTCGATCCTTCAGCTACACATACTGCCTCTGTTTTGAGTGAGATTAATTTACCTCTGTCTCCAGGAACGATAGCACTACCACAGTTAAGCCAATCAGCACATGGCATCCCCTTGGCCATGATGATTGGTTTGAGGGTGACCACATGATTCAGATGGTGAAGTCAGGGTAGAAGCCAGGACTTATGTTCAAAGGTTGAAGAAAAAGAGAGTAAGTTTGACATGGACCAAGAAGCATGAATCACATAGTGTTGTGAGCTGTTGGCAGTCACCTGGTGACAAAGAGGGAAGTCGGAGTTGGATGACAGTGACTTTAGAAAGGGGAGACTAAAGAGGTCCTCAGTGTTGTTCTTTTTTTTTTTTTCAATCCTCACTTAAGGATATGATTTGTTTCTTTTTTCATTTTTTTCTTTTAGAGAGAGAGGAGGGGAGAGAGAGAGATAAACATCAATGTGAAAGAGACACATCGATCGGCCCCAACTGTGGATCGAACCCTAACCCGCAACCTAAGTGTGTGCCCTTACTGGGAATCGAACCTGCAACCTTTTGGTGCATGGGATGATGCTCCAACCAACTGAGCCACCTGGCCAGGGCCTCAGTGTTATTCTTGAATTGCTAAATCATACTCTTCCTGAAACTGACTCCTCTTTTAGAGAGTTTTAAAACACAAGCAATTCCATTGTCTCTGTTGTTGGAATCAGTTGAATTGGGAACTGTGTGTGTGTTCTCACAGGAAGCACTCCGTAAATACATCACTTGGGAGATGTGGGCACACCGAGAGCATTTAGATTTAGAGTATTATTTTTTGAGAATCCAATTTTGTTCAAGTTCAGCTTCGAAGGTTTTTATCACAAGATGATATGTTACAATTACTTAGAAATCATCTCTACATTCCACTAACATTGTACCTTTTGCCTCTCCACAACCTCGTATCTTGGTAGTATAAGCTTTTCTGTTAATAGGAAAACTGGGATCAATAGATTTTAACCTTTCCTCAGAGTACTGTACTCCAATTATTCTGTTTACCATGGCTACGTGAGTTCTTGTTTTCAGTGTTTCCTCATTTCCAGATTGCTAATTAGGCCCTTCGGTAAAACCGTTTCAACAATTCACTGCTTCTTTCCACACAGATTTATTGAACACTTAGTGTGTGACTAGGGTGCCAGGCACTATTTATTTACTATGGGTACGACAGATGATATTCCTGTTCCTATGAAACTTACATTCTAGCAATGGTAAAGACACGCAGATAAGTGAAAAATAAATGAAAATAACTTTAACATGATAAGCTCTGGGAAAAAATATAACGGATCAGTAACCTATTGTGACAATGAAGATGTGCCACAGATCATTCCAACACTCAGTAGGTTGGCACCATTCAACGTTTGTTCTCATCTGGGGGTGGTCTGGGGTTCAGCTGATTCAGATGGGGCTTGGGTGGGTGGCTCGGTCCCAGGCTACAGGGGCTGGAGCAGCCCTGAGTGTATCTAGGACACTGGGACGACCTGCTCCTTAGGTTTCTCATCTTCTTCGATCCAGAGGGCTTGTGAGGCATGTTCCTGTGGTCATGTCAGAGGATCAAGACAGTGAGCAAAGGCAAGGGAGGCCTTTTAGGTTCTGGGTTTGGAACTGGTAAGCTAGCATTTCTACCCGCAGACCACTGGTCAAAGGAAATCATACGGACAAGCCAAAAGTCAAGGAGCAAAGATGGAAACTTTGCCCAAAGATGAAGCTACGGACAGAAAAAGGTGAAGGGAAGATGAACAATTGGGGCCAATAATCCACTTTGTCACACAGAATTAAATGAGGAAGAATGATTGGAGAGAACAGTGCTACTTGAGATTGAAAAGCTTAAGACACCTTTGAGGTGATACAGGAACGATGAAGAACAGTCAGGTGACGAGATAACTGGAGAGCATTTCTCGTAAAAGGCTATGACATGGGAATAATTCTAGAGTTCCCAAGTGATGGGAAGAAAGTCAGAGTGCTTGAAGCATGGTAAGCCAGAGAGAGTGTGTTGGAGAAGACATTAAAGGCGGAGGCCAAATCATTGAGAGCCTTGTAGCCTCCTGTGAATAAATTCTATTCAAATTATAACAGGGCCCCACTGGAGGACTGTAAGCAGGGGAAAATAATACGAGTTCTACTTTTAGGATATCACATTGGCTTCTCCATGGAAAATTAATTGTAGGTACAAGAGAGGAACCAGGGAGAAATGTGAGAGGTTATTGCAATGTTCTGGGTCAGGCACAATGGTGGTTTAAATGACATGGCAGCAGTGGCATGAACAGAAGTGTACTGATCATTTGATATATCTTGGAGCCAGACCCAATAAGTCTTTTCGGGAGTGGGATGGGAGCTGTTCTGTAGAAGTGATAAGAGGTGAAGGGAAAAAAAATTCCAGCTGGAAACCAGTTGCCATTTATTTAGATAAATGTGAAATATGATTATAGTTGTAACCAGGTAAGAGTCACCTAAGTTTTTATTTTTAACTTGGAGTAGATCAAGGAGTTCATCTCAGTTTGGATTAGATGGCGGTCGAGTAGAGGAAAGTCCAATGGCTTTTAGGCTTTATTTTGAATTTTTGATAGGAAAGGTCTTCCCTCAGAAATACCACCTAGCTGTCTAGGTGACAAGCAGATAAAGTAGACAAATTAATATTCATTAGTGTCAGCTCAGCCCTGCACACCGAGTTGGGTCTCTTGACCCTATTTCACTCCAACTGTCAAAGACAATGCCTTGATCATCTGTTTATCCTGATACATTTCAGGTCAGAAATGTCTCGAGAGGCAGCATTGACATACCACCAAGAGGCTGTCCATAAAGGCAAACACTTAACTAACCCCTTTTGTAGGAGGCAATTTGGGCAAAAGAAAAAACAAAAAGATCCACTATCTATCAAAATTCTATAAGGGAGCAGCAACCCCAGAATAATATCTGCCTGTCATTAGTACCATCAGAGTCATGCTATTGAAATGGGCTAATTCCTAGATAAAAGCTCCAGGCATCCGTGAGAAATTAACCATGAAAAAATGGACAAGGGTGTTTAAAAGGCAGTATTTAAGATTCACCTTCTGGCACAGGGTTTAATGGTCCAAAATTAAACATTAAATACAAGGATATGGATAGGAAAATATACTTAGAAAACTCTTTAATGGTAAATAAGAAGCATAGAAATGTTGCAATGGTCAGCAGCGAGAAGTAACTGAATGTCCATGACCGCTGGTGCCCCATCTGGTCCAGTAGCTTCCTTACCTAAAATGCTCTCTTTAAGCAACAAATTGTAACCACACCTTTCCACTGAAACTTATCAGAGTATCCATCCCATGAAATGTACATTTTTAGAGTAGTAACACTTTGGCATTTTGAGTTTTATTTTTTTATGTAATAGTCTCATACCTAAATGGCATCAAAATACTATCGTAGTTAGGAGAAGCATCTTAAATACAAAATGTGTTTAGTCTTGACAAGCTCACTGCTCATGACATTCTAGATGATTCTGGAGGGTAGTCATCATGGCTCTTCCTATGGATGGTGGCCTTGTTTGTTAGATATCGTGAGTAGCTGAAAACGTGTGGCAATGGAAGAATTTGAGAAAAACGCAAATAGCAATGACCAGTTTCTAAGTGCCTACTTGAGTGCAGTTCTGGGTTCAGCACTTCCCATAAATTACCTTGTATTATCTTCATAAAATTCCAGTGGAAGGGCTGAGAAGGAATCATGTTGGAGGAACAGCTCCAACCACCATGCTCCCCACTCTCTGTGGCACAACCTCAGTCATCCAGAGTGTTCAGAGAATTCGAGTGAGCTTGGGCTCAAGCTGAAGACACCTTGATTCCATTGTCACCATTGATAAGTCATAGGAGTATTAACCCTATTTCCTATATCCGTAGGTTTCTAATGAACGTGGTAAATATTTCTGGGGTATTTGATATGGAATCATCTTTAAATGTGAGCTAGAAGGGAATAAGACTGACCTGGGGCTGATCCCTGATTGTTCTCCAGAAGTCTATTCTCCATGGGCTCAGTCTGCTTCTGGGCTTCCTTTCTGACCTTCCGTGTTCTGCTCTGCCCCCTAAAAATGGAATGGGGAACTGGGGAAGTTGCATCAGCTCCTTCAGTCACGTGGATGCTCTGTCAGTCATTTGGATGCTGTAACAAATGGTGCCACCTTGGTTGCTAGAGAGCAGTTTCTTTAGTTAGGGATGCTGGCTCATTTACCCCCTCTCAAAGGCCATGCGGACTAAAGTGAGACAAGATGGCAGAGAATCCCTTCAGTCTCCAAACCTAGTGAGTGACTAAACACCCCCTGGGTTCTAAGCAACTCCCCGAGGAAAGAGTCTTATCCCTTTGAGACTTCTCAGGACACACATCCCAGCATCCCTTTGCCAGTAGGTATAGTTTTTATTGAACTGAAAGATTCCCTGAATTAAATATCTGAAGCTTCAGAATGACTATTACCAAGAAGACAAGAAATAACAAGTGCTGGTGATGATGTGGAGAAAAGGGAACGCTCATGCGTTGTTGGTGGAGATGTAAATTGGTGCAGCCACTATGGAAACAGTATGGAGGTCTTCAAAAAATTAAAAATAGAACTACCATACCACCCAGCAATTCCACTTCTGGGTATTTATCCAATGGAAAAACAAAAACCACTAACTTAAAAAGACTTACATACCTCTATGTTCAATGCAGTATATTTTACAACAGTCAAGATATGGAAGCAACCTAAGTGCCCATGGATAGATGAATGGACAAAGAGAATGCAGAATGCCTTATATATATATACTAATATATATATATATATATATATATATATATATATATATATACACACACACACATATATATATTACTCCATTTTATATATATATGTATATATAATGGAGTATTATATATATATATATATATATATATATATATATATATATATATATATATAATGGAGTATTACTCAGCCATAAAAAAGGATAAAATCTTGCCATTTACAACAACATAGATGGACCTAGAGGATATTATGCTAAGTAAAATAATTCAGAAAAAGAAAGACAAGTACCACCTGATTTTGTTTATATGTGGAATCTAAAAACCAAACAGAACAAACCAAATAAGACAGAACCAGACTCTCAGATATGAAGAACTGATGGTTGGTTGCCTGAGGGGGTAGGGGTGGGGGGATGAGGGAAAAACGTGATGGGGATTAAGAGGTGCAAACTTTCAGTTGTAAAACAAATAAGCCAGGGGCTTATAGTGTACAACATAGGTAATATGGTCAATGATATTTTAATAACTTTGTATGGTGACAGATGGTAACTAGACTTATCATGGTGATCATGTTTTAATGTATAAAATTATCGAATCACTATGTTGTACACTTGAAACAAATATATTGTATATCAACCAAAATTCAATTTTTTTTAAATCTGAAGCTTCAATTGATCCTAAGTTCTTCTCTCTTCTTCTATAAGCCCTTCTATGCCTTTAGGAGTCAGTTACTCTCATATTCCTCCTGGTGACACAGTCTTTCTCCAAGCAGATACCCAGGTTAAGCCAAGACTGATTAGTCCTGTGTACCCCTCAGATTGGTCACGAAAATACTTAAAGCCAGAGAATGAGCAACTTTATCACCATATCTGAGGCCCATAGAGTCATGCAAAGGGCAGAACTCTGCAAAGACAGCGATGACTCTTCTGGATTAATATTTCTGCTGTTACTGGTTTATTCACACTTATCCGGGGACTTTGGAGGTTCTAGTGTCGTAATCTAGGGTCTGCTGTGGGTATGTTGCAGGCGAGGAGAGAGGAGGCTGAAAATGCGGAGCTCTGTGCTCCTGCTGCTCCAACCACAGCAGATAATTACAAGTTTATCTAATCGTGAGGGCTGTGATTTATGGGAGTTTGGGCAAACTGGGTCGATGATGAGGCTTTACGGGAGTTCAAATCACTTTGTCTCACCTCTTGTGTTTTTAGCTTTGCTTATACATATAAAGTGCATATGTGATAGTTGTGAGTTGGGAAAGGCACCTTTTGTGGAGGCCAAACGGTCACCCAAGGGATATAGAGGTAGCCTCCAGATGCCAAGCACTCGAATTAGCATATTTACATGCATTGTCTTGTTTAATCTTCCTGTAGGGGCTGTGAGGTAAGAATAATAATCCCCAAAAGGAAATGAAGACACTGAGCCTCGGGGAAAGTAGGTGAACTGTCACAGAGGCTTCAGGGACATGGTCTGAATTAGAAGCCAGGTGGGCCTGATTCCAGATCACACCCACTTGCCCTACATTTTGCTTTTCTCTAATCACGGCTGCCTTGGGGAATTGCTTCTTTCACATACTTTTGACACAGGAAAAATTCTTTTTAAAACTCTTTTGATTCGAACAGCCAGTGTGGCTCAGTGCATTGAGCATCGTCCCATGGGCTGAGAGGTCCCAGTTTGATTCCCAGTCAGGGCACGTGCCCAGGTTCTGGGCTCGATCCCCAGTAGGGGGCATGCAGGAGGCAGCTGATAGATGTTTCTCTCTCATATTGATGTTTCTATCTCTCTCTTCCTTCCTCTCTCTCTCTAAAAAAAAATCATATTAAAAAACAACAACACTCTTTTGATTCAAGAAAAAAATTAATGGGAGGACAGAAGGAAGGAGGGAGGAAGGGAAGGAAGGAGGGGAACCACACTACTGTGGAATGGAAGCCATAGTGAATGTGTAGAGGAGCTCTCTGGATTGGTGCCGGCTGGGAGGTGATCTGGTTCTCACCTGATTCCTCCCTGATGAACCACTAGTTTGGAAACCAGTAAGGTAGGGTAATCTTGGAACCAGAAGCCCATACTACAGACCAGAAGCCTGTCAGCTGAGGGCATAGTGTAGGTGGAGCCAAGAGCTGGCGTTAAATGTAGAGAATACAATGCCCATTCATGTTTACCCAAGGTCTTTTGCAGCTGCAGAGGACTGTCACCTAGAACAGAGTGGGTCAACTATGGCCCATTGGCCAAATCGGGCTCACGGCTGTTTTTGTACAGCCCTCAAATTTAAGAATGGATTTTATATTTTGAAAGGGTTGTAAAAATTAACGAAGAATATGTAACAGAAACCATGTGTGGTCCTCAATGCTGAAAAGATTTACTGTCAGGCTCTTTTCAGAAAAAAAATGTGTTGACCCTGCCTTGGAAGGCTGGGCTGTGACTTTTCTGCTTTATCACCACCCAACTCAGCAAAGACTAATTCCTGGAAATTCCGCCAGCAGTGCCTTGGATGCCAAATGTGTCCCCTTAAGGAAAGCAACTCAACACAGTTGTTAGTGGGCTCAATCTGTTGTCCAACCAGATCGAGCTTCCGGAGGTGTCAGATAGAGAGGGGGCTCTTCCTTAAGGATCTTGTGTTTTCAGGCTGCTAAGATATTCAGAAGGACTTCCACCCCCATCATGAGTGAGACAACTAAAGCCGGAGGGACATAGCAACTGGCCTGTCACACAGAATACTTGTGGAAAAGCTCGACTAGGACTCAGATACCTTGGATGTTATTAAACACGCATTTACCAAGTATCTATGTGCCATACAGTATGTAATTTGATGAGCATGATAATAATGAAAAAGGCAGCGGAGGCAGAGGGAAGATAGAATTGATGGTAAGTGTAAGTCCAGTGTTTCAGTTAGGTCCTCCAGGACAAAGGCACCGAAACAGTGAAGAGTGCAGGAGGATTTGGGGGAGTGGAATGTGCTTGTGAAAGACTGAATGGGGAGGAGGCGGGACTGAAGGTTAGTCTTCAAACTAAAATGCACATGTGATACCTGGGAAGCAAATGAGAACAAGAAACAAGATCGCGCCTCAGACCATGAACGGACCTGTCTCAGCCAGCCCCAAGGGGCGCTCCCTGCTAAATGGAAGGAGTTTCACGTTGAGCAGAATGGTCCGATCCTGGTAGCCCCCCCTCCGCAGTCACTGCTGGGGCAATCTGGGAAGGGTGTTCCCGGTCTTTGTGAAGAAATAGCCTCGTGGTGCATTCCGCGGGTGGACCTTGCATAAAGTCACTGCGATCCTGTAAATGGGGGGAGGGGAGAAGTGCCACAAAGCCTCACACCCACATTTCTTTCTCCCTTTGATGTATCAGAGCCGAAACTAGTTATTCGTTCCTTTAAATACATATTTCTGTTTTACTGGTAGCCTTTTAAACATTTCCAAGAATGGAGACATACTAAGCTCTTAATACCTCGAAGTGAAAGAATCAATCATACTGATTTTCTCCATTATAAGAGAAAAAGGTGTGAGTACTTTCCCCCTTAAAACTGGAAGAAAGTGAAGTCAACTCCCTCCCCCACTTTACAGAGGGGGAAATTGAAAATGAGGATATATGGATAAGCTGAAAGAACATTAATGAGGTAAACCAGAGAGAAGAAAAAAATAACAAATTTCACATTTTTACTGAAAACGATCGGCTCTACTTTCGGTTCGACAGACAGAATTGATAGTCCACCGGTTCGGTAATGTGCCTCCGCCACTACGCCCTTGTCCCAGCCACCACCTTGTCCTGACTTTCTGCGTTAGCCCATCCACACAGCAGCCGAGTGATTCTCTAAGAAGCTCGCTCAGATCCTCTTTCTTTGCTCCAGAAGGTCCACGTAATTCAGGGTAAAAGTGGAAGTCCCTCCGGTGGCCTGGGGACACACTCCTGTCCCCATACTGGCCCTGCCTGCCTCCTCCGTGGCCCACAGCCCCAGCCACGCTGTGTCTTTGGTCCTTTTCTAACACGCTGGAAACCTTTGCACTAGTTTTTCCCTCTCTTCAGCTCTTTCCCGCAGTACATGCACTTAGTTTTACTTTTTATAGTGAGATAAGTAAAAGATTGAGAGAAGAGTTACAAAAATAGTACCGAGTTCTCATACACCCTCCACTGAGCTTCCCTGTAGAATCTTACAGAGCTGTGGTGCAATGATCAGAACGAAGAAATTACCGTGTCCTACTGGAACTCAACTTCAGACTCTATTTGGATTCACAAGTTCACCCACTAGGTCCCTGTTTTCTGTTCCAGGAGCCAACCCAGGGGACCAGCTGCATTTAGTTGCTATGTCTGCTTAGTCACCACCCATCTGCAACAGTTCCTTAGACTTCCTGTGTCTTTCAAGACCCTGAGATTTTCAAAGTCCCGCCCAGTTATTTTGCAAAGTGTTCTCCAATTTGCATACTAAGTATTTCATAGGATGTACTTTTCACGGCTTCACTCCCTTCAGATCTTTGCTCACATGATGAGATCCCTGTGATGCCGTTTCCGATCATTTTATTTAAAAATGGAATCCACTTGCCTCCCACTCCAGAGGCTTTTTACCACAATTCCAGCTTTATTTTTCTCTACTTCTGAAGATTAAATATTCTTTATCACCTGTTTATTGTCAGCCTCCCTCCACTAGAACGTTGACTCCACTGAAGGCCCGGATTTTGGGATGGTTTGTTCATTGCTGTGGACCTAATTTCTAGAAAATGTCTTAACACATAGCACTGCTCAATACGGGCTTGTTGAAGGAATTCAGTGAGGGAGCTGGGCTTTTTGCTGTTCTCAGGAATCCAGAAAGCAAAATGAGCTCAGAGACGCTATTCAGCATGACATAGTTCCAAGAGGATGGATGAAGTTTACGAGACACCTCACACATGGTTGTCAAATTTTTATTGGGGGGGGGGGGGGTAAGCCAGTCGAAACTATTATTAAAAATATATTTCCTGTTGAGCTGTGAAGGTCCAAATGGATAAGCTTGGGTTTTTCTACTTCTTCCTGAAAAAGATAATTGATAGCATTATGGACATGCAAACCTGTTAGTGTTTATGACTACTGTAGTTTGCTCAGTAAAATGGATTTCAGACGCAGAAATATTTCGCCCTCAGATGGGGCCTTTCAAAACCATCCCCTGATGCTTGCCCTCACACGAGTGCCTCCTGATTGGTGGATTGGAAACACGTTAACTCCCAGGCTGTTCTCACTTGTGCCGGGAGTGCTATTCCATCAGCAAACGATGCAAGGCTATTTTTTTACTCTTCTTTTTCATTCCCCTTTTTGTCCTTATATTAGTGTTAGAATTTCTACCCAAAGCAAAAAAGGTGAAAGTAGGTAAAACTTGAATCTGGTCATTTTATTGCCTGTGACCATCTAAGAAGATGTGGAACAGGGGAGGTTCCATGAGCTAGGAGCCTTGAAAACTGTCTAGAATTTTAATACCTAGGGCCAAGAAGAAGGAGGTACAGTGAGAAGTGAAAAGGTTTGGGAATCTAATGTCAGATAGTCTGAAAAGTATCTACCTTCCTTGAGCCTCAATTTCTTTACCTACAAAATTGAGTATCAGCATCATTTATAACTCATGCATTTAACAAACATTTGTTGAGTCCTCTCCTTGCCAATCCCTGGGCCTATGTACATGATAGACACAATTCCTCACCTCAAGGATTTCACAGGTGGGGAATATAGGTACTCAGAAAAAAACAAAAATATGATAGTATGACAATATTTATAAAATAGGAAAATAGAGTCATAGGAACACGGAGGTGGGGGTCTGGGGACAATAGGGAAGGCTTGCTGAATGAGTGGTGTCTGAGGTGAGTCTTAAAAGACTAGAAAGATTGGCTCAGTGAAGGGACCCCGGCAGAGAATAGAAGAGGATATTGATTGGAGAGGACAGCAAAGGAATTTAACAAACATTTACTGGTATATACCATGTGCCAAATCCTGAGCTAAGAGCCGGAAATAGAACAGGAAATGAATAAGACATGATTATTCTCTTCATTAAACTGGAATTCTAATTGGGCAGAGGGACCTTAAACGAGTAATTTCAAAACTAATTATTCCACAGCAATTGTGAAAAGAGGCTGTAAGGAAGGGGTGCAGTCTCTTTAAAGTGATTAAAAGGAGAAGAACCAGACTAGGAGGTCAGGAAGGAATTGTTTTGCATTTTCTTTAGTTTCTGAAGCATTAATTAGTACAAGTTAATAAGAAATTAACTTTAATATGAGATTAGGGAACAAAAGGAAGGGAACATTTCAGGAGTGAGAGTGACACGCTCAGACTTGCTTTTGAAGACGACGACTCTTGTTTCTATGCAGAGGATGGATGGGTGGCCAGTGAGGACATGACCTGCGGTAGTCCAGGAGGAGGTGGTGGAACCAGGAACCCAGTGATGCCGGAGGAATCTGTGAGGTGTATGGACAGTGGCGCGAGAGAGAGGACTGAAGACTTAGACAGATGTGATAGTGAGGGAAGGAGGAGTGAGCTGAGGTATTGGCAGCACAGAGATTCTGAGCTCATTATGAATGTTCTGAGAAGGAGGCATCTGTGAGACGTCCAAATGGAACTTTGAGTAGGGAGTTAGGTATGCAGGTCTGGCCTTTGGGGAAAAGATCCAGAAGGAAATAGGAACTCGAGAGGCATCAAGTGTAGATGATTGCTGAGTGAAAGAGCACATAGTGTAGGACCTGGGCTTGAACGATGCCAACTCTCAAAGGTTAGGCAGAGGTAGATGAGCCCGGAAAGGACTTAAGCATCTGGAAATGGAGGAGGGCAATTACGGAGCATTAAGGTACTTTAAGAAAGAGGCTGTCATCACTGGCGACTAAAAAGTATCCACTGGATCTAGCCAAATGGATGGCCTTGGTGACTTCATGAGAGCTAGACTCGTGGTGTTGGTAGGGTAGATGGCATATTAAAATAGACATAAAATAGTATGACTGAAAATAGGGCATAGGAGATAAAATAGAAGGCTATTCACTGAGATAATGTAGATAATAGCCTCTTTCCATATTACTATTATGTATTAACCTACTCTCTCGCATTCCCTTTAAACATATATGATTATAATATATATGTGTTATATGTATATACGTAATTAATATATACACATATACATATATCATGTTATATATATGATAGAGGGATAGCTATCAATCAATCAATTTGGACCCTGAATTATAACTCAAAAATGGCAAACAATCCTATTGCTTTAGGTTTTTCTTTCTTATAGAAATGGATACATTTCTTCCATAGCTACATTCTGCACTTACTGAGAAGCATATGAAAGGGTCTGCATTTATATTCAACAGAAACATCTCCCATGAATAAAGGCAATCGAGAGATAGTCTCAGGTGAAGAAAAATTAAGAGACATGTTGTCAGCCCCTGAGTTGGGAATAGCCTTGTAGAATGTTCTTAAATCTTTTGTGAAAGGTGATTAATTAGTCAGAATAAAGAAGTAGTGTCTTGAAAAGAACTGGTGCTTACAAGAAGGAATGAGATTTGATGACTTCTAGGCAATACCATTCCTGCACACCCCAAATATCTGCCTGGCCACCTTCAAATTCCCTCAGCTGAGATTCCTCCTTGACTCTTTTTATTAAATTGAAAGTAAACTAAGTACCAGCATGAAAGGAGATGAGCCGAATTAGTGATAATGTATTTGTCAGCTATTAAGATGATATTGAATATTAATATATGTATATTATGTGTTTATGCATGTTAATTGTATGTTAATACATAAAATTCTAGCATGCAGCATCTACACAAACAAAAGTGTGTGTGTGTGTTTGGTGAGATTATGGGTACATTTTTGTCCTTTAAATCATACCATTTTCTAATTTTTTGACAGTAGAGGACTCAAGTCCGCAGAAGCTCAGAACCAGGGGATAGTCGGAGAGGGAAAGGGAGTCAGAGCCCACACTGAGCTAAATAGAAATCTCAGGAAAGGGTCAAGGGGCTCTGATGATCAGCTCTGCCTGCCTCTGCCAGGACTCAAGAGAAGGCCTAGGGTCCCCTAAACCTCAGTCAGATGACAGATCACCCAGCTATCCTCATTGGAATCAGAGGGCTTGAGGTCCGGCTGAGCCTCGCCTCAGCCACCCTGCTGTGGGAAGCTTTGATAGCACAGTAATGGGCTTCGAAGGCAACTCTCCTGGGTGGGAAAGGCTGTCAAGTAGAATCTACTTACACAGTCCCCTGAACATCTTTCCAACCCACTGGAGCCTTCCCCGGAACAGCGTCCTCGTTCTTTTCCAGCTCACAGTGGACTGCTGGCTAAGAAAGGATTTACATTTTTTTTTTTTAACCTAGAGGCCAACAGGAAACCTTTTCATTTATGTTGCTCACGGTACACTACTACACAGTGCCAACTGTTTGGGTAGGTGGCCTTCATTTTCTGTTGGAAATATTTTCAAAATTTACTTGGAAAGAGAAGACAATGAAATATTGCAAACCTGGCAGAGCTCATTAATTTATAATTAGTAAAGTCATTCAGGTTCATTTAGTTTGGCAAATACTCATTGAGGGCCTACTGTGCACACGCATGGCAGGTTCGGGGGGGGGCGGGGGGGCAGTGGAACAACAAGATCTCCTCGTCCCCAGAGCTCCTAACTCCACCTCCTGCCTGCTTCCCCTCTCCGGGGCTGTGTACTCACAGGGACATCATCTCAGGCTTTGAGCTCTTAGGATCAGCACCCTGTCTGTGGCATCGTGAGTGGGTGAAATCATGCCCACAGGTGAAATGGTGATGCCACCAAACATGACGGCTGACACGTCTCTGAAGGACGGAGGGAGAGGGACAGGGTGGCAGCAGGTGAACAGAGACATGGCTAGAACTAAGAGACAGGAGGAGCCATGGACTGCAAACCACTTAGAGAGCAAAGTAACTCATCTCATTCACCCAGACCCTTTCAGGCCCCCAACTTGCTTCACCTCCAAGCACTGACATACAACTCTTCGCAAGGTACTTCCTAACACTTTTCACCTAAGGAGCCTAAAACAAAGTTAAACACGAATCTACTCAAATATGAATCCATACACATGCAATTATGCCCCCATGCCATGCTGTATGAAGACAACATATAGCACATAGAAATGCAAGGAAGGGGGATTTTTATAGTACTATACATATCTATGTGTGTAAAACATAATTTTATTTATAAATAAATATATATGTAAAAATGAGCTAAACAGCATCACTATTATAGACCACAACTGATACTATTTGGGGAACTTATGGGAAAGTAACTTTCCTTCTCAGGATCCGAATGTCCTCCTGTGTAAAAGGAACCCACTGAAATAGATCAGATGTTGCAAAAAGTATACTTCTTGCTTATTAATCTGATTGATCGCAGTCCCATGAATCTCAGTGGAAAGAATTCTGAGGCTACATCGAGACTCAGTTTAAAAAAAGGGGGGGCCATGTTTTGAGTGCCGAAGCAGGGGCTTGTGGGCATATTTGTTAAGCCTGTATTCACTGGGTCCGGAGGTCCTAAAAGGGGCACTCCAAGTTCATTCTTCTATTTGAATTTTATTTCAGTGTCTGCGGCCCACGGGGAAATAGAAGGAGCTCCAGGTTACTAAAGTGTTAGCAGCATGACCTTTCAAGTTTGACAAACCAAGTTCCAGTTCTTGTTCTACTACTCCTCTTCTTATTTTATGGACCCCTGAGCAAATTATTTGTTGTTTTCTCAATGCCTCAGTTACCTCATCTTCAAATGTCAAAAATAGTATCTACCTCATAGGTTCTCATTTGAAGTGAAATGATGTACATAAAAAGTTTAGCACAAAACCTGCCCCGTGGGAAACATCACACATGTGGCAGTAAATCTTGTCAGTACCATCGGAAGAAGGGCGTTGAGGAGCAGCATGAGCAGAGGGCTGAGTGAGCTCTTGAGGAATTAGCCATACCCGTGGCTTGTGGGTGGAGAACTGAGAAGCTTGGCAGTGCCTCTAAATAACATGGATTTCATATCATTTAGCCGAATTCTCCATTAATTAGAATTTATAGTTATAGCCAGTTTCTGCTCTCTCCCAGACATAATTTCCTTATCTGTAAATGCGGATAACAACGAGAGTTATAACTTCCTTTTAATGACCAATTACTATGTGGCAGGTGTTGTGCTAGGATCTTTACATTCATCGTTTTACACGGTCCTGAGATGAGCCTAGGAAGTCAGATTTATTAGCCTCATAATAAAATGGAAACTATTGTGCCCAGGTTCACACAGCTAGAAGGTAGTAGAGCTATGATTTTAGAGAGAGAGGAAGGGAGAGGCAGAGAGAGAGAGAAACATCGATGAGAGAGAACACCGATTGGCTGCCTCCTGCATGCCCCCCACTGGGGATCGGGCCCACAACCTGGGCATGTGCCCTGACCAGGAATCAAACTGGCGACCTCTTGGTGCATGGGTCTACACTCAACCACTGAGCCACACCAGCCGGCCAAATACCTGATTTTAAATACCCACCTTGTTACTACTCAGAGCCTTATAAGAAGGATCAAATGAAGGAAAATACTCAGTGCCTTGATTCGTAGGCACTAGTTATCTTTTCTCACCCCCGACTCTTAGCATAGCTTTCAAGCCACCTCCAAGGGTATCCCTATGAACACTTTCTTGCCTTAATGCTGGGACCTCAGTCATCAGATCTTGATGCTTGGTTTGCTGTTTCACATTGAACTTATGCTTTTAGATCCAACTGAAAGCTAAGCTTTGTGAAACATTTTAGTCATCTTCCATTCCCATGCTTTCCCCTTAAAGTTTTTCAAAATCGTGTAGGCTTCCAATGAACATGCTAGCTCGTGGCTACATCCACTGAGCTGCCTCTGAAGGAGATCGAGAGGTCTCCTGATGAAGGACAATACCCCACAGTGCACAGTGGAGGTGCGTGCAGTTTCAGTGTTTGTTCCATCCCCAAATCAAGTCTGACAAAGGGACATCCGCAATCACGTTAGCACCTATAGGGAAACACACATGCCCCACAAACATGCCTTACACTGCAATTAAAAATTAAGTGTCTTCTTCCAGCAAGGTTATTTCCTTGGTTTGCTTGTTTCTTTGTTTCTGTAAAGGGCTAAATTAAATGAGCTTTTCCTCTGAATGGCCCGTGGAATGAAAAACTTTACTGCTTACATGTATTTTGCTAAAGCAGTCAGTTTTCACAGAAGAAACCCAACTCCGTAATGAAAATAGCTGCCATTTGTAGACCTTGTATTAAGTAAGTGCTGTATAGGATGCAACAACCTTATGAAAATATACTATTATCATCTTATCTTACCAAAGAACAAGATGAGGCTTAGAGAAATTAAATCACTGCCTAATAGCACACAGCCAATAAGGGGCAGGGCGTATCTGACCCTGCAGTCTGAGCTGTTATACTCACTATATCATACTGTCTTTCACTGTTAGAAATTTTCTATATAGTATCCATGTATATGCTATCCAATAGTATATATAATGAGTGTACCATATACTGATTGTGTTATACTATTGTGTATATTTCTCTTTCACCTTTCTACTTTTACTGCTGAATCCATGAAAAATGCACATTAAAAATAAATCCTTGTAGCCCTGGCCAGTTTGGCTCCGTGGTTAGAGAGTTGGCCTGTGGTCCAGAGAGACCCGGGTTCGGTTCCTGCTAAGGGCATGTACCTCGGTTGCAGTTTGTCCACGGCCCCGGTTGGGGTCGTGTGGGTGGCAGCCAGTCGATGTGTCTCTCTCACGTCAATATTTCTCTCTCTCTCTCTTCCCCCCTCTCTCCCTCTCGCTCTATCTGAAGATGAATGCAAAAATGTCCTCGGGTGAGGAAAAAAAAAAAAAGTCCTTGTATTTATTGGTAAGGCTTCACGGGGTTTTTGGAAAGTCACTTTCAGTTATGTGTAAGGACGCTTCTGAGACTATGAAGGGTTTCCAAATGGACCCCCGCTGCACAAGCTGGACACTCCTTAGTGGGGTCAGCGATCAGTGAGGGCCGTCGTCGGGGCCGTGCCATTGCTGACCACACAAGCCAACTGACAAAGCCATTACTGACTCAACAACACTGAGCATCTGTTCCGTAGCAGCCCCTTTACTAGGTGCCAGAGGACAGAGGGGAGTAAGACACAGTGGATCCATCAGGGCACGCTTATGGAAACCTGTGACATGCTGGTCGTTGTGATGGGTCCTGGGCACGCCGCTGTGACAGGCTAGGTAGTGGAGCTCACTGGAAGACAAGCAAACAGAAAATTTAAACATAGTGAAGTGGGAAAAAGAGAATTCTAGGGCAACACATCAAAGGGATACTTGATTCGGACTAGTGGTCTAAGGAGGTACCATGCACAGCAGTATGCATAGAAAGCTGTATTCATTTCCTAGGGGTTGTTGTAGCAAAGTCCCCAAAACTGGATAACTTAAAATAGCAAAATGGAATCTCCTAGTGCAGGAACCCGGAAATCTGAAATCGGGGTGTCCGTAGCACAGGTTCCTCCGGACCCTCAGAGAGGGAAGCTGCCCCGTGCCTCTCGCCTAGTCCCCTGTTTGCAGGTAATCCCTGGTGTTACTTGACTTGTAAATGCCTCAGTTCAATCTCTTTGCCTCCTTCTCTGTGTCTCTGTATGTCTTTTATTGTCTGCTGTAAAGACATTGGATTTAATGCCTATCCTAATCCAGTATAAATCTCATCTTAATCCTTATCTTAATTACTTCTGCAAAGGCCCTATTTACAAATCAGGTTTTATTCTAAGGTTTCAGGTCGACATGAATTGGGGGTGGGGGGTGTTTTTCAATCTTCCACTAAGAAGTAGGAACTGTTTTAGAGAACAATTGATGGAAGGGCATTCTAGACAAAGAGAACAGAATATCCAAAGTCCTAAAACGAAGAAAGAGTATGACACACTGAAGGAGTTAAAAAAAAAAGTCAATGTGGCTGAAGGAAGGAGGGCAAGGGAGAGTTGAAAGAGATAAAGATGAACGGAAAGGTAGAGTCCATCAATTCAGCTGAAGGATTTGGACTTTTTTCCTGAGAGTAATAGGAGACAATGGTATGTTCCACGTAAAGATTGACATGATATGTACATGTTTCAGAGAACTCACCCTGGCTTTGGGCAGAGAATCAAGTATTAAGAGATCGGAGGACGAGAGTCTGGTTGGGAGGCTGCAAATGGAACGGAGGTGAAAGAGGGCAGGGCTGGAGTCATAGGACTGGGTGTGGAGAGGAAAATAAGTGATGTATTTGGGAAAGAAGTGAGATTTAGTTAAAAAGGACTTGCAGGACTTTGCAATTAAAAAATGTATCTGTGTGAAGTGATAAAGGTTAACTAAACTTAGTATAGTAATTATTTTATAATATATACATATAACAAATCTTTTTATAGTATACCTTAAACTAATACAATGTTGTATGTCAATTATATCTCAATAAAATTAGAAAAAAGCAAGGAAAAGGTAAAAAAAAAAAAGGGGGGGCTGAAAGGAGAGCAAGGAGGTACCAATTTTTATATGCCTTAATTTATGTGGGATTTTTACCTCATATCCTAGCTACTAACTAAATTTCCAATTGATTTCAATGATGTTTCTCAGAGATACAAGTGTTTATCATAAAAAGTGACCGTATTGAGACATTTTCTTTAGATCCTCCTGTGTTCATTAGAATTCTTTTGCTTTCAAGCAACAGTAATTGACTATTAACTAATGTAAAACAATAAATAAATAAGGGACTTTATTTACTCATGCTCTGGAATGTGGTCACAGGCTTGCCTAGACCTCATGATTCAAACACAGTGTCCGCATTTTTCCCCTCTTTGTCTATCTCCAAATTCTACTTCTATCCAGCCCGGCTTCTCTTATGTAAGCTCTTCCTCTGATGTTGGGAACAAAGGATGCTGTGGCCCTAGCACACGTCAACCTCACACTCACAACCTCCCAGAAGAGAGAATCTCCCCCACGGACGTCATTGAATGTCTTGGGAAAATTCTACCTGTTTCAGCTCGGATCTTGTTTCCATCCCTGAGCCAATCCCGGCACCCGAATGAATGGAGTGCTCTGTTAGGCCTGGATTGTGTGCCAAAAATTTGGGAATTAGTAAGTCCATCTGAGCCTCACGACCAAGCAGATTATTATGGAATGAATAGGAGAGGGTTGCCACAATGAAGGGCTATGAAGCACAGAAAAATAATGGCAGAACTAACAGATATTCAGTACACACACTGCCGTGGTTCTAACCAAGAGCATTGGTCTTAAGGCAAGGATTACACCCTGAATTCATAATTTATTCCATCAGTTTCTACTATTGCCTAAGCCGTCTGTTCATCCATCCTTCCGTCCTTCCATCCATTCACTACATGTTTACGAAGCTCCTACCACGTAAAAGGAGCTAAGGAATTCAAAGTTGAATAATATGTGATTTTTGTCCCTAAGTGGCTTATGATCAAAAAGAGAAGACAGCTTCTTCAAATACATGTTTGGGTTGGAATTAAGCAGGACATAGAGATACTACTTTATTAATATGGATCAATTCATTTGTGTTCGGTGGATAGTGAATGAATGAGCCCCACCTGCTTCATTAAAATTTTATTTTCAAATAAAGGGGGGGGGTGGACAGATGCCTCACAATTTCTAAGTCAGTCAGAATGAAATACTCAATAATGGTATGAATAATGAACTACTAAATATGAACTACGGGGTGAATATTCCCCTTGGGAATTCAAGAGCAATGTTGCAAAGAAAGTGGCATTTCCATGGGGACTTAAAAAATGGAAAGTATTTCAATGCCTAGAAGTTTCTTTCAAGCTGGGGGAACACTGGGGATAAAAAAAAAAAAAGAAAAAAGCAAGGAGATATAAACTTGTTTGACTAGTTGGAGCAATGACAGCTGCAGTGCATAGCGAGAATACAAGATACCTAGAGGATTAGAGAAAGGAATCTGACCAGAAAGATGGTTTGGAGACAAATTATGAAGGATTTTGCAATTTAGATCAAGGAATGGCAGTTATGTTTTCATAGATATTTTGGAGCCATTGCAGTTGGGAGGAGGGGAGGCGAGAAATGGAATAGTCTGCAAAATAATCTGTTTCAAAGATAACTGGTACTCATGAGAGTTCTGGTCCCCCAAAGTCATTTCAACTTGTCGGACCTTCCCATTTAGCTTCTACACACCGGGGGAGAAGCTCGGCATTTAAAAAGATTTAAGAAATTAAGAATTATTTTCTCTGAAGAAAATAGACTTTCACTCTCTAAGCACTTCAGTACTAAAATGACTTTTTTAGAACTGCCATCCTTCCTAGAGAAGAAGCCAAACCTCTGTGATCTCGTGGTCGACTTTGCTTCAGTTTATTTAAGACATTAGGTCGCAACAAGGTCAAGGAACACAGAGTCATAGCACCTTTCTGTTTATACCTAATGCTGCTGGCGGAAATCTCAGACCCTTTTAGCACTCTCAGAGCTTCTGGTATATGTTACACGAAATTGCATTTTACCAGTCAGTTGGTGACTACGTTCTTCCATTTCCACCTCTGTTAAACATGCCCTCATTCACACTTTTTTTTTTTTCCCCCAGAAGAAAAGAGAAATACCAAGGAATTTGTGTTTTAGGGTATAGGGAAAGCTATCTTGAAAAAATATATACTTTGAAAGAAAGAAGTATGAGAAAATATTTATCTTCAGATTTTTTTTTTATCTTTAGAACAGGAGTTCAAAGACACGGGCACACAGCTGTGGGTTCGCACAGACACGCGTGATGCAAGGAAAGGTCATTAGAACCATAGACTCACGGACAGTGGCATTTCTCCATCTGTGCTGGCGACAACATGACTTATATAACCACACCACCTCTTCCCCGAAGACACAGACAGCCCCCACGTGAGACATGATCCTGTGGCTGGCAAGTGGGGTGTGAGTGATAAGCCCTTTGAGTGGAAGGCACCCATTCTCACTTTGGAAGGTCTTGCCCACACAGCTATCCGGACCAGTCCCACACTTTCTCACCAACACCATAAGGAGAAATTCAGAGTGCTAAAACAAGAAGAAACTTTTAGACCACCGCATTCTTTTTTTTTCTTCTTCTTTTTTTTTTTTAATGGAGAAAATATGATCACTGAGACATCATTCCTTGTTGGTCAATATTGATAAGAAAGCTACTAATGCTGAAGAATATAATATAATATCTTGTATAGGAACAGCACTTTACAGTTTATGAAGCATCTTCAGGCCTAGTCCCGCCTCCAGTTCTCATAACAAGTCAGTGGGGTGCCATGTATTATCCCCATTTTATACATGAGGAAACTGAGGCTCCAAGAAGTTAAACTAACTCATCTAGGAGCAAAATGTTAGCCAGAGTAAGGAGCTGAGACAAGAACTGTGATATTCTGAGTGTTGGGCCACAACACAACTCTGTGTTACATTGCCTCCCAAATGATTTCTACCCAATGACCCCTTGTTTAGTGTTAGTATGAGAGATTCCAAAGGAGAATTCCAAAACACTTCCCTGAACTCCTAGGGGGTCAGAAGCTTGCAGTTTCCACTGAGTGCGACACTATAGAGGACATGGCGCAGCTGCGAGCCCTGTTTCCATCACAGACGAGTTCCAGATAACCAAGGACACCAGACAGGCACATACAAACCCCACAGAGCAATGCAGAGTGAGCCACAATTTAGGGCAGAGCGGTTCCAGCAACATTTGATGCAGGAGTTGAGAGTAGTAAGTGATGAGTAAAGGCTGAACAAATCTAGAAAGGCTTACAATGAAGCCTTGCAGAAAGATGAAAAGCTGGGACTTTTGCAGCACATGAACTTGGGCATATGAGCCCAGCACAACCTTGTACTACCCGTGACTGTAGGTGAGCCACTGACATCTTCAAAGCCTCCATTTTCTCCTCTGTAAAATGGTACCTCGTATGTCTTAGGGTGGTGGTAAGAACCAAGGGGGATAAAATATCTCAAGTTCTTAGCACAGGGCTTGGCACAGAGGTATTTCTAGAAGGCTTTCATACAGATGTGGCATTTAGACTGGAAGGGTGAGAGGTGAGGGGCTGGCCCACTTGGTACACAGGCTGGGTAAGCTGAGGATGCACACTCTGTCTTGCTCTGGCATCGTGCTTGGCCACAGGTTTGCTTGGGCTGACAGTCTTGGGGGACACTGGGCTGTCACACCAAGGACATTAATATTCGCAAATGGGTGCTTTTACAGCTCAAGAAGAGTGTTAACTCGAGCTTGGGCTTGCAAGGGAAATCAGTGGAGCTCTCGGAGAGCAATATCAATGCTTCTGAGGCAGTGTGGGCTAGAAACAGGAGGCGAGCTTTCTACTCGAAGAATGCCAGAACTTTTGTTGGAGATGTGAACACGGCTCTAGGGCAGATTCTTCCTTTTCCTACAAGAGAATCACTTAGAGAGTCCTCTATGTCATACTACTGCTGTTCAGATTTCTCTTTGATATTAGTTCATTTGGCCATGAAGGGAGAACATAATACAAACACTGAGGGTCATGATGATGAGTGTTTGGTTTAATAACCTAAATGAATGCCTTATTGAGAGAGAGCGCAGCTCCGGAAAAGCTGGCCAAGGTATGAAAGGAGGCTCGAGGGTTGTATTAGTTTCCCAGGGCTGCAACAAAGCACCACAGACAGGGTGGCTTGAAAACAGAAATATATCTTCTCCTGGTTCTGGAGGCCAGAAGTCCAAGATCCAGGTGTTGGCAGGGTTGGGTCCTTCTGAGACCTCTCCCCTGGGCTTGTAGATGGGCACCTTCATGCTCGCATGGCATTCTCCCTCTGCATGTGTCTGCGTCCAAATTTAAAAAAAAATTTTTTTTTCCTTTATTGATTTTAGAGAGAGAGGAAATGAGAGGGAGAGATAGAAACATTGATGAGAGAGAACATCGATTGGCCACCTCCTGCACGCCCCTCACTGGGGATGGAGCCCACAACCCGGGCATGTGTCCTGACCAGGAATCGAACTGGTGACCTCTTGGTGCATGGGTGGATGCTCAACCACTGAGCCACACCGGCTGGACCAAATTTCATTTATTTATTGGACTCCCATCATATTGGATTAGGGTCCACCCTAACTGCCTCGTTTTAACTTAAATACCTCTTGTCATGCATCCAAATACAGTCGCATTCTGGGGTCCTAGGGGTTAGGACTTCAACACCTGAATTTGGCGGAGCACAGTCAGCCCACAGCAAGAATGCTAACAAACATAGCAGAGTCCCTCAGCAGGCCGAGAAATAAAACATCTGAGGTCACGATACTGGTGGAAAAGACTCAAGGAGGAAAATAGGAGAGCGCTTCAAAAACGTGACAACAGTCTGAGCCCACAGCAAGCAACAGTCAAGAAGGAACTGTCTCTGACTGAGGACGCACGAGCCATTCAGGGGGCAGCGACACCTGTTAGAGCCCAACTGTCCTCATGTGAACTGACATGACTATAACACCCACCGCAACCAGGTTTTATCCTTTCTTAGCACTGGCTTGTGAATGGAGGAAGGAGCTATGTCAATGTTTTAAGGCAAAGAACAGGAAGAGAGTTAAATGACAAGAAGAAGTGGGGATGAAACATCCAACAGTGACAGGAGAAAACCAATGAGGACATGTAAGCGCTCTCTGGAAATATTAGAAGGGTTGGATTTTTCATGGACATGCAACATGGGGTTGACTTGTTTTATTTTATATGAGGTTTACCTTCTTTATGAAAAGGTCTTAAGGGAGAAAACATGATCTCTCTATAATTACATAAAAAAGGGTAGTAAGTTCTAAAATGTATAAGTTGACCCATTAAATGACACATTTTATTGTTATTAATTTAAACTATGAGCTTTTGCACACCTTTTCCAGCTTCTATAAATACCTCTCTAAGCCAATGCTTTTCAAGCTATTTATTCAGAATAGCTTTGGGTAGCTAAAACAGAGCTCTCCTCTCCTCGAAATAGGAAAGAAGGGGAAATATGTGTGAGGAAAGGCAGAAGGTATGACAGTGAGTCCTGGGGTAGGTAGATCTAAAGGGTATTAATACAAGGATATGAGGGAAAATCCAAAATCTGAGGAGGTATCTTGTCTACCCGAAACCTTCATGACTGCCCATCTCATCAGGATGAAATTCAATGTCTTCGCCACAGCTACAACTCGTGATGATCTGGTATTGCCCATCCCCACAACCTCACCATGTGCCCCTCTTTCCATCTTCACTCTGAGCCGGGACTCCCTCTCCCTTCCCACGTGCCCCACTTGCTGCCTTGGACTTTTGGCCAGGAGTCCATTCTGCACAGCTTCTCCATCTTGGCATTCAAACCCATCTGAACGGCCACCTGCTTGGGTGAGGCTTCTCTGATTCTCCAGCTAAGAAAGCCATCCTGTCTCCCCCCTCACCATGGCCTATTGTTACTTATTATTGTATTTATTATTTTAGTCATCCATCTTGTGTTTGTGGTCTATGTGAATGAAGCTTTTTGAGGGGAGGGGATCTTGTTTTCCTTCTGCTGTGTCTCCAGCAGAGGAAACATTTGTTGAATGAATGAATGTCCTCCTCACCTACACAAGGACATGGCGTTCACGCATGCACAAACCTTTCCACCTAGACTGGATGTTCTAAACATCCATCTTTGGCCACAAGTATTTAATCTCTTCCTTACAAACCTTTTTATCAGAATTCCTTTCTCTCCTCCTACCCCCCCCAAAAAGCAGCTTTAAAATAATTTATAAATCATAGAATTGCTGAAATTCTGGGGGATAGTCCAATTGGTGCTCCTTGTGCCCCCGCATGACTGCCTTGGGGAGGTTTCCTAGTGTCTGCATCAGCGATTCTCAGCCTTTGTCATCTCGCGGCACACATAAACCAATTACTAAAATTCTGCGGCACACCAAAAAATACTCTTTTTGCCGATCTGACAAAAAAAAAAAAGTATAATTTTTAATCATTCACACCGGATGGCTTTTGTTGTATTGGCTGTTGTCATTTTTTCATTTGACAATCTAAGGAAAAAGAGGGCAGTGCCCTTGACTAAATAGTCAGCTATTGCATGTGTTAAACCTTCTTGTGGCTCACCGGTTGAAAACCGCTGGTCTACATGAACACTTCCAGGCATGGAGGACCCTCCGCCACACAGATGGTCCAGATTGTCTTCTTAAAGCTGTCAGTGTTAGAGCTGTTACTTCTAGGGAAAAATTAGCTTCCCTTATTCTTTCATTCATTCCCTCACTCACACGTATTGATCAAGTAAGCACCTTACCATGTGTTAACCACTCTGCTAGCCCTCAGAATGAATACGAAGGGGTTGCAATAAAGTAGTGGGTCAGGGACGCAGTCTCTTCCTCCGCAGTGTTCAAGGTGGCTGTGAAAACAGATATTGTGTACATAATTGCAAGGAAAGCATTGGAAATAGGTAGGTGGTGACGCTAGAACTAATAACAGAGGGATGTGCGCTGGACAAGAAGGGAGGAGGGGTGAAGTCTGAAGAATGAATAGGGGTTAGCCCTGGGAGGAGAGCCCAGGGAGTTCTTGAGGAAAGAAGAGTGGTTCCAAGCAAAGAGAAAAACATGCCTGAAGATGCCACAGCTTTGCATATGCTGCTGAGATTGCAGCATGAAATTGCATGGACACCCGAATGTCATCTTCCTCAGAGAAGTCCACTGTGGCTGAAGCAGAGACCAAGGAGTGGGCGATATGGCTATGGAGAGAGGAGGAACAGGGTTATTCGGGATAAGTGGGCCGACAAAGACAAACTTGATCTACAACGATGTGAAGCTATCGAAGGGCTGTAAGTAGGGGAAAGACATGAATCAGAAGGGAGTAAAGGTGAAGTGGGTGGATCAGTTGTGAGGCTGTGCTAATAGTTCAGGTGAGAGATGAAGAGGGCTTAGACCAGAGTGGTGGAGAGTTGAGATGGAGAAACTGAAAGATTACAGAGCGATGTGGGAGGCTGAACCCACCCGTCAATGCCAGTTCCCTTTGCTGGATGTTTCCACATCAGCAGCTCAGCTTCATGTCTCCACTTGACCACACTTCAGCTCCTTGGAGACAGGCATTGCCACTCCCATCCCTTATCCCAAGATGGACTTATCCAAGCAGCACAGCTGTGGCCCCTTCCATGGTCGTTCATAGACCACGTTCTGGCATCCTCCTCATTCTGGTTACGGCAGTCCAGATACACGCTCTCTCTTGTCTGTCAAGGGCATAGCTCACAGTGCCTCCAGGTATCACACTCAACCCTCAAGTGGTAAAAGAGGCAAAAGAGTCATTGCTGCAGAGGAAAATAGGACTAAGAAAAGAATCATTCATTGAAAGGTTCAAGAACCAACCATATTCTATTAAACCTGGGAGCATGTTTTGGGAACCAGATTATATTGAACTTTTTTGCATAACAAGATACGACATAACGATCAATCAATAGACTTTAAACCTAAAAATGATTTCAAGAAACAGTGCTCGGGGAAGCAAACATTATTCCTGTCTTAAAAGATGGGCCTGTATTTTTCGGATCACAGAAGGGGGTGATTTCTGGGAGCAGAAACACAGCCAGGTCCATCAGAAACACCAGTCACAGGGACACATTCATTTTGAACCAGCATATTCTGTTGACATCTCCCCAGGAGAATGTATGAGGAACTGACATTCGCTTTAGATCTAAGTTGAGACCGCAGCATGAAATCATGTGGACATTTGGGTATTATCTTCCCCCAAAGAGTTCCATTTTCTATAAATCACAGGAAACCCGACACACATTAAAATTTACTATGGTTGAGTAAGAGTCAGAAAAAAAAAAAAAAAAAAAGGGAGATAAATGTTGCTTCCAATATTAACATCCATTATCACCTGATACATGTTTTGTTCTCTTGGGGGCATTTCCTGACACAGATTTTCACGCCAACCAAAATGTTGCATTTTCAAAGGAAATATAGCAGATGTATTCAACCACAGAGAAACTCTGGCTGAAATGAAAGCAAACCCTGCTCTGTGGCTTTTTTCTTTTTTTCTTACTGGGTGTTTGCCTTTATACCATCAGCTCTGGGCAGTCAGTCATTCATCAGTAACATTGATCGAGTGTCTACTTTGAGGAAGGGACTTGAAACCTGATGCCTGTTAAATGAGAGTATCTCAGGTCGCCTGAGAAAACCCTTCCTGCCCCATGAGCTCAGGTGTCTGTCAGCCCAGTGTTCCCAAGAGCTCTCCAGGAGTGAGCAGCCTGTAGCCTGCTATTTTGTTCTACGTGGTCATGTCTAACTTTGCCCTAACAGTCTACCTGTAGATGTTAAAAATAAGTGTTGGGAGAGTGTCATACGCATGCATTACTGGAGGAAACATACGCGAGTTCGCCCTACTTGAGAAGTTAGCAGAAGCCTTAAAAATGCCCAAGTCCATTTATCCTATAAGGTAACTTCTGGAGCACTACCTTAAGGAAATATTCAAAGACTGAAATTATATGAATGAAGACACATAGAATCGGCAATCTAAATACCGTCAGGAGGAGAATGATGAATTAAAATAATTATTGCGGAGCCACTTAATTGATGCATTGTTATGCACCCCGTGAAAAAGATGTTTCCAAATCCAATGAGGCGCAGGCTAGAATGAAAAAGAGAAGATAGTAAATTGAACATAGTCATGCTCATTTTATATTTGTAAATTATATATGTAAATATACACACGTATAACAAACTGGAAATCACAGCGGCACATGGTTGGCAAATACATTAATTGGTGAAAAAAATGAATTTACAACAAAATCTTAATTGTGCATGTGTTTGGGAGACTGATTTTAGGTGGTTATATTTCTTCTTTACACTTCCCTATATCTTCCTTCTTGTCTATAATAAGTAGTTACTTCCTATAGTCCCAAAGCCTCTGCAAGTTGAATAAGGAGAGTCCTATTTAATGTAAGCTAAGTATCATGGGGAAATTGAAATGATTGGCTCATTATAACAGTATTAAAAATCCAGCTAGAGAATCTTCTGTCCTGGGTCAGCACATTTCCCAATGAACAAAACAGGATTTTTTTCTAAATTATTCCCTGAAGACCAACCCTACAGACTGTTAAATGAGAGATGACCTGGGTACATGCAAGTACAACCCCTAGTGAGTCTCATCTCAGCCGTTCAGACCAAGGTCTTAGACCTGAACACAAATGCAAACCTCAGCTCCTGCCCCTTCATTTCCTGCTGCTGGGAACTCTGAGCTGCAGCATCCCGGGAAGAGCAATGACAGGCTGTGTGAAGAATGGTTATCCAGCCCTGGTCAGTTGGCTCAGCAGTTAGAGCATTGGCCGTGGACCAAAGGGTCACGGATTCTATTGTGGTCAAGGGCATGTACCTGTGTTGCAGGTTCGATCCCCTGTCAGGGTCGTGTGGGAGGCAACCAATCAATGTGTCTCTCTCACATCGATGTTTCTCTCTCTCCCTCCCTCCCTTCCACTCTATCTGAATATCAAAGGAAAAAATATCCTCAGGTGAGGATTAACCAAAAAAAAGAACAGTTATCCAGTGAAGTGACAGAATTTCCTGCAAAATAGCTGACTGGCCTCTCAGAGCTCACCTGGGGCATTATATTTAATGTCTCTCAAAGTCATTTGACTTGAAGATTGGTTTCAGAGACCAATTAGGAGTGTAATTAATTAATAGTAATAATAATGACTTTATCAGTGTCAAGATCGCTGCCTGCCAGCCACTACGTCTAGTGATTCTATGAGTGATGTCATAGAATCCTCACAAAAACTTTGAGATTCATGCTGCTGTTCTCCCTATTTTGCAGATGAGGAAGAAGGTTTGAGGAGAGCAACGATTTTTCCAAAGAACACACAACTAGTAAGTGGCAAAGTGAAGATTCAAACCATGATCTGTCCGTCTGACTTCTGGACCCCACTTCTTTTTTTTTTTAATCCTCACCCGAGGATATTTTTCCATTTATCTTCAGATAGAGAGGGAGAGAGGGAGAGAGAGAGAGAGAGAGAGAGACATCGACTGGTTGCCTCCCTGCACGACCCCGACCAGGGCCGGGGACCAAACTGCAACCCAGGTACATGCCCTTGACTGGAATCAAACCCAAGACTCTTTGGTCCACAGGCCAACCCTCTAACCACTGAGCCAAACCAGCCAGGGCCTGATTCTTAAAAAAAAAAAAAAAAAAAAAAAAAAAAAAAAAGGCTATTTTTTATAGCAGTTTAAGACTCCCGGCAAACAGATTTCCCACATGCCCCTGCCCCCACATTTGCACAGCCTCCTATGTTGTCAGCCTCCCCCGAGTGGCACACTTGTGACAGCGAGAGCGCCCGGGGACACACCATGGCTCCAGAGCCCAGCACTTGCAGCAGGCTCACTCTCGGTGCTGCACGTCCCAGGGGCCGAGACAGGTGGCACAGCATGTGTCCATCATCATGGCGTCATAAAGAGTGTTCACATGTGAAGAACTAAACTATGAAAAATGTATTTTTTTTTTAAGTGGAAAGATAGAGGAAGGATTTAAAAGGTAAAGGGATTAAGAAAATAAAGGAGAGATTTTAGCATGAAGGCATTATTTAGATTGAATCGAGACAAGTCTTCTCTGAAGAAGTGACATTGGGCAGAGTCCTGAAAGATGCTTTTCTGAGTCTGTGTTAAAGGGACTGATCTGCCGAGACTTTGTCACTGAAGTCTCAGTTTAATGGCATTGCCACCCGCAGCTGGGAGTTCAGTATCCAGTCAGTCAATAAATGTACATGTTCAATGTTGTCATGTGACTATAAAGTTCCCTATAAATATGGATTGCCATTTTCAGATTTTCATGCCTTGTTGAAGATTTTTACACAGAGTAGGTGATTAACAGCGATGATACTTTCAGCACTAGAAACCAACATTTAGAAAAAATACGTGGGGTCCCAGCTTCCTACCAAATATTCCTCAAAGCTTATAGATGAAAACAACAACAACACTCCAGCCAAGGAAATTGAGCAATGCTCATGCAGAAAACAATATTTAAGATTTAAAAAGCCACACAAATGAAAGGAGCAAATAAGGCCTTCCTCTGTAAATTGCCAGTAACGATCCTCCAGCCCTCGCTATACTACAATACTGAGTGGAATTACTTTGGCATTTAGTGGCAAATCCCTGGAGCCTTGTGTTCTTGGCTGGTACACGCACAGCAAAGTTATTGCCGGCGAACCTCCTAAATTCTGAATACAGCATTTCCCCACTCACTCCCCTCCCAGGCCTGTAAGGGAATGGGAGAGAAAGAAAAAGGAGGCCGTTTCAATACTGGGTTCATTAAAAAGCAAGAGATGAAGCCATGGTTACATCTTGAGCTTAATCAGGTATAATGGTACTTTTCTTGAGCTATAGCAAAGACGTTTCTCTGGATTTCTCTGGGTAATAGCCTAAGCAGAGATGGAAAAATGAAGGCATTTATTTAGAGACGTGTGGCCACCTTACCACAACAACTAACCACACTGATAAAGCAAAGGGAAGTGTTCTAAAATCCAGCTAATAAAATCCCTTACTTTGAACATTGGATTGTATATCAAAAGACTGTGACCCTCGCTTCCCACGAGACGTGTACTGTGCTGAGAATGTGGCTTCACATTGCTGCATTCCTTTCTCCCTGCCAACACAATGCGGTGTTTCCTTGTGGAACAGGTGAGAAGAAACAGCAGAAAATATGAAAGTGTGGTATTAGCATTAGACAAAAGATTTAAAATTAGATAAAAGGCGGCAACATTTTGGCCTTACAGTTGCCTTCAGCCTCCCACAAAATCAAACAAACCCATAAAACCCTTCCAGGCAAGTGCAAATGGCATGCATTTGTGCTCATTCTAGGCATAGAGGCTTCGATTATTAATTCAGATGTTATCTGAAAGTTTATAGCACTGAGTTTAAGCACTTCTGTCTCTTTGTGGAGGCATTAGCATTAGCAATGCGTTCTGTCTCCACTTGTGTCTACGCTGAGGCTGAGAAGGACTCTTGGAGAGCATCCCGTGTGAATTTCAGATTCGAGATCTCCTCCGATTCTACCATTTCCTTTCATTTCTCAGTCATCATTGGCCCCTTGAGAAGCACAATTCAAAACTTATTGGCTTTAAGGAAAAAAACGCCTCTTGCTATCATGGTCCCTGAATAGGCTTCAAGGTCCATCCAAGGAGAAAAGGGGAGAGAGGGAGGGAGAGAGAGAGGGAGAGAGAGAGAGAGAGAGAGAGAGAGAGAGAGAGAGAGAGAGAGAGAGAGAGAGAGAGAGAGTCCAAGTCTCTACCTGAACTTCTTCAGTTTAGACAGAAAAACTTCCAAATTACCATGAAAAAATAAGCAAGGTTTTGCATATACACACACACAAACTTTCAACGTTGTCATTCTGGGCAAAGAGAAAGAGACTTGAGAGCTAATGGTGAGGATAATGACTCCCAACCACCATCAGGACAGCCTATCTTCAACCTATTACCACCCCCCACCCTGCATCATCATCATTCACAGAATGGAAAATAATTGGCATGTCTTGAATCTCATACCATGAAGTCTGAGGTGCTGCAATTGAAACTTGTGATTGACATATATGAAATAATGTACAGCGGTTCCATGCTACAGCAAGGAATTGGTGCAGTTTAACGAGTATTGCTAATCATAGAAGGCAGCACACGTTGTACTATAAAAACACACAGCTTCTTGTAGTCTGTCATCACGAATGCCTTTCGTTTGGCACCCTCCCTTCTTGCCTGCCCCGTTTGTCCTCTCCCAGAGCCTTTGAACCACCTGAGCTGGCAGGTTCCTCTGTGCTTGGCCTCTCTCCGCCCATCTATAGCTGATAGAGCTGGAAAGGCCAAGGTCTCAGGAAGCCACTAGACCTCTGACTGTTCACAGTAGTCAGTTAGATGATTGTGGAAAGTAGCATTTGAAAGGTTAGTTTCTTGATATATGTATCCTTAAAATCTGCAAATAGAAACATGCCCAGGTGTTTGTTTATTCATTTATTTAAAAAATATTTATTATGCATTTACTCGTACTAGGTCCTGGAAACCTAATCTCTATTTACTCTTCTTAATAAGCATTTATCTAGAGCCAATTATTTGGCATTAAAACCGTGCTACTCAAACATTACTGGTGAGTTTTCTCTCTCTCTTTTTCTCTGTACTGTATTTCATACATCTTCTGCATGGATGTTCCTCCTTCTCCTCTCTCTCTGCCTAACAGAGTGCAAGCCACTCCTAAAATCTCAAGTCCAACACCAAGTCCATGAAGTCTTTTCAGATCACCTCAATGATAAATTATCTTTCTTTGATCAGATATCCTATTGCCTTTATTATTTATACCACTCATAATGGACCCTATTTAATCCTTTCCCCTTGACTGTGGGCTGGACCTAGTGACTTACTTCCAATGAATAAATTATGGTAAAAGTGATGGATGTCACTACTGGGGTTAAGTCATAGAAGGCTATGACTTCCATCCTGCTGCACTGTCTTTCCTTGTACGACTTTCTACCACTTACTCTGCTGTAAGTCAGCTACCACATTGTGAGCTGCCTTATTGGAGATGTCCACGTGGTAAGAGACTGAAGACAGCCTCAGGCCATAACGAGAGAGGAACTGAATCCAGCCGACAGCCTTGTAAGTCAGTCCAGAACTGGGTAAACCTCTTTTGAGTGCTAACAACCCCAACTATCATCTTAATTGCAGCCATACAAAAACCTTGAGCCAGAGGACCTAACTTATCCATGATGGGATTTCTGACCTACAACAATTGTGAGGTAGATTTTTTTTTTTTAAGCCACTAAGTTTTGGGACTTTGTTTCACATCAGTAGATATCCAATGCAATTCTCTAATTGTAGCTATATTTGTATCATATAGTCATTCATTCATCAAATATTTAGTGGGTATCTACTCTTCTTTCTGCCAGATGCCATGTTAGGCAAGATGAATCAGAGAGGAAAATAGGATGAAGAGTCAGTAAAATTTTACTCTTAAGAAACAAGGTCCAAATTAAAGTGTATCATAATGTATATGTTTTTATATTACTTACATTATTTAGTCAACATTGTTCTAGCAATTCATCCACGGTATAGCTTGTAGCCATAGTCTGTTCATATAAGTTACTGCACAGTAAGTAGCTTATTAAATAAATATGCCATAATTAATTATTACATTCTATTTGTGATGTATGCTTTGGTTGGTTCTGGGTTTTTTTCTATTATATATTTAGTTTTCTAATAGTTTGTTCAGGGAGGAGGAAGTACAGTTTCAATTTCATGTACTATCCGTACCTGATTGTCCTCAATTCCTATAAACACTTTTCAGCTAATTTGAAATACTTGGGATTCACTACCTAAAGAAATTTCCCTTTCTCCCTCCAAACAGTGCAAGGTCAAATGAGACAGGGTTCCATGTTGTCTTCTTCTAGGTAGTGAATTTATTTTTCACTTGCCCATACTTTGAAAGAGTAGCCCTTTGGGGCTCCAGAGTGATATTGGGGTTTTCTAACATGTTTTCACTATAGGCTGGCCCTAGTCATTATTTCCATTCTCAGATTCCCTGCACAGCTATTAAAACAGAGTCTAAAGTCAACAAGGTTTGTCTCAAGGTAAAATTCATTTTAAATGCTAGCTTACCTCCCAGAAGTCTTCCTTTCTTTCCTTTTTCTCACACATGTACAGATGTGTGTGTGGTGATTACAGACTCTTTATATTCTTGCCACATCAATGGTGGATATTTTAAAAATGGATTTAAATATATCGTATCCAGAGTATTTAGTGGTTTTCAATTGTAAAGTTATTTAGAGTGACCAATCCATCAAAGGTCCAGAAACAAAAGTTTTCTAGGGGTTTCATTCATATTCCCAACCCTTACTCACATTGCATCACCCAGAATCCTTACATTCTGTAAATCTGTGGGAGCAAAGAGGCAGCTGAGTAAGGGGAGGGTGGTGCCCAGGTCCTTCCATCTGCATAATAAATACTTTCACATTAAACCTCACCTCAGGGCAGGGGTATGTGGTGCTGGAGAAAAAAAATTAAAATTGCCCCAACCGTTATGATGCACCTAATAGCATATACTGCCTTACTGAACTAAATTGTGTCGGGAGCGGTGCCGCTGGAATGAAGACCTCCATGGTTTGACACAGTCCCCAGAGGAGTGAATTCACTGCACAGCAGGAATCACGAAGAACAGTGGCTGAAGACAAAGGCTAATAAGAAAAATAGAATTATATGATGGCAACTGAGGGAGACTAATCTTTGCTTTCTCTATCTGTTATCTGTCTGTTAGGAATCATTATAGAAGTAACATGTAGATGATTAATAATGTAGACATCAGAATAGACTGCAAAAAGAAAAGGCAAGAAAGTAATAAGAATTTAAGATAAGAATGTAAAAGCTTCAAAGGATCTTAGATAAGAGGAAAAGTCAAGGTCTAAGAGAAAGTAACAGAAATTGAAATAGAGGGTGTGGGGAAGGAGGAAGTTAAATGAGACAATGTCTGCATAAATGTAAACAGGAAGGTTGCTAAGCAATGAGTCACATGGTGAAAGTAATTGTAAAGGTTGAGAGCTGATACGATGTCATTGTTATGTTTGGACAAAAAGGTGAAATAGTTAGTGGTTAACCCTGTACCAATACTTAAGATCTGTGTAAGCGGAAAAGAATGTCTATACATACTTGCTTCAAGGTCAAAAGAAAAAAAAATTGAGTAACTTGTTTACAGCCTGAAGATATAAAAATAAAGATTCTGCTAGCCTTAATGAGCAGAAGGATCAAGCACTTCTGTCTCACGTCTCCTTCTTCGCCGATTCCGTCCATACCTGAGGGAAACCTGGACTGCTGAGGCTGGACCTCGGCAAAATTGGGTTGAGAAATTACTTTTCTATTGTTTCGAGTGGGCTTCTTAGAATATGCAATTCATGAAAATGATCCTCAGGACTGTTTAGATAGTCAATCTTGGATACTCTCTGAATTCTCCATTTGTTGAAATGTCCAATTTGCCAGTATGTTCTCTAAACCAATAACCTTAAAGTGTGGAAGTGCCTGGAACATAGCAATGAAACTCATCAGTGTGTTCAAAGTTGTCCTGTCTTTGACGTGGCACAAAAGCAGTTTCATCTTGTAGGTTAAACAGCTTTGCTTTTGTAGCCGGAGGAAAGTGTAACCAACTTGCACTTTAAACACCCTGGATGGAAAACACAGTCAGTATTATATTGAAATTCTTAAAATCTTCAGGTGGATTTCACATTCCACAAAGGACAGAGAGGAGGAGACAAAAGGAAGGAGAAATATACTCCGTGCCAGTCTCTCTGCCTAGGCGCCAAGTGTTGCTTTAAACTGATAAGGTCAGAACATCAAAAGCCAGCAGCTAAATGTATTCAGGTAAAATGGAAACTTTGACATAAATTCAATGGCTTATTTTTCCCCTCAAGAAATGACAGTTTGTGTTTTACAAGCTATTTCTTAGGACTTGATTTACACAGAGACCCATTTATCTAGGAAAGAATCGGTAAATAGGATTCTAGAGAAGAGCATCAACTCAGCCAGTTCTCTGGTTACCGGACCCCTATGCTCCTATCAGAGCATAAATAGAAGACCTCTCAGAGGATGCACTCCTGGAGTAAGGCCACAGTAGAGCAGCCGCCAGCACCATGGACAGAGCCTTCTCTTCCTCCTTCCCCAGTGCACTGGCCGGAAAAAGAATCTGTGGGCTGCTGAACTCTTATCAAGCCTGAGAGAGACAGAGAGAGCTTGGCTTGTCCAGCAGCTTGTACAGTGTTTAGAATGTAGACTCCAGATGGCAAGCTCTTAACATTTTGATTTGAAAAGTGGATAAATACACAGTAAGGGTGTTTTTGTACAAAAAATATGATAGACCAAATAAATGAATGTATAGAACCCCATGCATTGCTGTCATTAAGTCTCAAAATAAAATGTTAAATGTAAACAACAAACAACATAAAAAGCAACTGGTGGCCCTGGACAGGTAGCTGAGCTGGTTAGAGCGTTGTCCCTAGGTTGCAGATTCTGTCTTGGTCAGGGCACATACAAGAAGCAACCAATGAATATGTAAATAAGTGGAACAACAAATCAGTCTCTGATCTCTCCTTTCCTCTCTCTCTCTAAAAAAATAAAAAAATAAAAAAGGAAAGAAAAGCAAGTTGCACATAGATATTATTTATGTAAAATTTGTAAGGCTCATAATATTTTATATTGTTTATTAATATTCTTATGTAGTAAAAGTTTGAAAACGTGCTTGTGAGTGATTCATACCATCTTGAGAATAAATGGATACCTGTATGAAGAGGGGGAGGAAAGTTGAGGGAAATGTGGGTTTTTTATAATGTTTTACACCTTTTTTATTTTTAGATAGAGTAGAAGAGAGGGAGAGAGAGAGAGAGACATGTTGATTGGTTGTCTCCTGCATGACCCAGGGCAGCGGATCAAATCTGCAACCCAGGCATGTGCCCTTGACCAGGAATTGAACCCATGAGCCCTGAGTCCAAGGGCCGACACCCTAACTGCTGAGCCAAACTAGCCAGGGCTATATTTTATTTATTTTTTAAGAAAGGGTCAGCTGAGACAAATATGGCAAATATTATAGCAACATGTTTTATCTTGGTATTGATTAAACAGATGCCTATAATACTATTTTTTACTTTTCTATTTATTTGAGATTATTTATTAAACTTTTAAAAATAAAAACATGATCTTAAGGATAGTCCCTTCTAATAGGACTTTCTGTGATCTAGGAAATGCTCTGTGTCTGCTGTGCCAATGACAGTTATTAGTCACATGTGGTTACTGACGTTTACAATGGCTAGTGCAAATGAGGGGCTCAATTTTTAATTTTATTTCATTTTAATTAATTTAAATTTAAATAGCCAGATGTGAGTAATGCCTATTGTATTAGACAGCATGTCCAGAATACAAGCTCCTTAAGAATGCAGAAAGTGTCAGTTTTCATTAACTTCATTTCCAGTGTCAAGAATCAGGCTCAGCCTTAGTAAGTGCACCATACAAACTTCCTGAATTAATCAAATAGTGACCCCCCCCCCTCCCCTGGTTCTCACCACATTGTTGTCTGTGTCCATGGGCCATGCATATATGTTCTTTAGCTATTCTCTTCACCTTCTTTCATCCTGTCTGCAAAATGGGGGATGTCTGTAATAATGTCAACAATAAAAATTAAATTAAATTAAAAATAGTGAATCCCAGTGCATATATTCCACTTTCCTCCTCTGGTTTGGTTGATATACACATGGTGTCAAAATTTCACCAAGCCTAGAATTGTTTTCATTATTATCCTATAAAATCAACATTTGCTAGGAACCATCCTTCTCCACCTATACTAACAATTACTAGTGCACACTGTCATTAGACTGTATTGCGTATCGTGCATGAATTTATTTTTTTTTTTTTTTTCTAGAATTAAAATTCCTAATTTAATTCAGATCACTCAATGAGTAAAACATTACATTTCAAACCAAAGTCGAACAATTGATAAGCTGTTCTACATAATGAGTGGTTGTACACCCTTTGAAGAAAATGACATTATACAGTTACACATTTAGATTCATTATGGACCCTGAAGGGACAGATTAGATTGAAACCTTTGTGATGCTCTACTTCTAAATGGATTATAATAGTTTATTCACACACCACAAAGATTTTCAACTGTTTTGTCACTTTTCATTTAGGACTTGAGAGATGTACTGGGACAGAGTTGGCTTCAATGATCAGGTTACTTCAAGTCTTAAAATTCAAACTGCAATTCTAAATTTTATCAACATTGTGATTAAAAATGATTTTAAAGTTTGAAACACAATAGCATATAGAGATGGAAAAACCTACATACTATTATTCCACTATTTATATTTTTCATATCTTTATGCACCAGGTCAACAGAAATATAACCTATTCACATTGCCATTTGCTCCTTTATGCAGCTTAAAACAATTTATATAACTTTTCTCTTATATTAATGGCCTCCTCTATTTTTAATGAACAGCTATTTAAGCATTTCACATGCTTTGTAAAACCATAGCTAAAAACTTTCAATTTCATTCTTTATGTGAGAGGCAGAAATTTACACTCATTATCAGACAGAATTCTCTTTTTAGAACACCTCAAGTTTATTCATTATCAGTAGCATATATCTGATTATTAGCCAGAATATAAAGCTGGAGGGTTGCTCTTTCATACTGGAGAATCAACTACATAATATGGTACAGTATGTACAAATGTGTACATTGAAGTACTCCGTATAAGTTTCATTAAAACTCGCTTTCAGTTTATTAAATAATTTCTCAAGAGAGCCATTGTGGGAGGTAGAGCAACCTCATGACCAAATCATGAATCTCTTCAGAATTAATTCTTATAATGGCAGTTTTGATTATGTTGGTCCAAGTAATGCAGTGGTGGCAGGTTGGGTAAAAGGAAAGTTTTATTTTTAGTTTCCCCAAATGCTGTCTCACTTGATTTAGGAGGGCTTGGGAATACCCAAGAATTATCTTCCAGAGAATTTCTGCCATAAGAGTTGTGGTCCTGAAAGTTTGTACATTCATGATGAGGAATGGGTCTCTCGTTATCTGTCCATGATTGGAGAATTGCTTTTTCTGATAAAACCTTTACATCTCCTGGTAGAGGGGAAGATGTGGTATGACAAAGAGTTTTGCCATTTGGTGAAAGAGGGGTGTGTCTCTTGTATGTTGCAGTGAAATTCGTCAAGTGCAGTTTTGTGCTGTCTTTCCCAAGGTCTTCCATGCATCCGACAGGGGCACAGGCTTTCTTGATTGCAGTTGGGGTTTTCAGTTTTCTTAGTAGTTCAGTTTGTACTTCAGTCACCAGATGTAAATTAGACATTTCTCTCTTCAGCTCCCAGTATGCATTTTGCATATTATCACCCGAAGACAGGCTACGTAGGTCCGCCGAGTTTCGATTCCCCAGTGTTCGGAAACGGACCGAAAACTAACCGGGTCGCCAGGGGTCACCAGAGGCTGCCGGTTTCCTCGAAGACACCGCCGCTTCCCCCGCGAAGGCAGCCGCTCCGGGTACACCGCAGAGGGATTCCCATTTCTTTTGCCTCGGCTGCGCCAGCACAGACGGCCCTACCAGCTGGCTGGGGCCCCGGCGCTTCTGGAAGGAGGGGCACGCAGAGGCAGGCGGGGGGGCCGAGCCGCCGCCGGGAGCAGGCCCGTTACCCAGCAACACGCGCGCGAGGCCCCGGCCTGCCGGCACCAGCCCCCTCGGCGCCGCACAGGCCGGTGGCCGCGTCGCGCACCGCGGAGGGGGGACGCCGTCGAGGGGGGCTGGGTCCGAGCAGCACACAGCCGGAAAAGGGGCTGCTGCGGCCCGCGGGCTCGGCGCCAGGGCGGTGCCAGCCTCGTGCATGAATTTAACCTTGTTCTGTGCCTCTTACTGCGCTATGCTCTGTATATTAGATTCTGTCAGTATACAAGGTACAGCTAATATTATACCAAATATCTCAATGACAAGGTTTTAGATGTTTCTACAGTTATCTGAGTACTTCCAACATCTGAGCTACTGAGGTATAAAATAATAATAATAATAATAATAATAATAATAATAATAATAATAATAACAGCAACCAAGGTTTACCATAGAGAAGGGCACACCATGGACTAGAGAAATTACTGATCTCATATAAAAGAAAATAAAAATAACTTGGCAAGACACAATGTAGAAATAACCTAAAAATGTCATGCAACTATCAAAAGTAGTTTTGATAATTTTGTCAAAAATGTCATGCAACTATCAAAAGTAGTTTTAATTTTTTACTAAGGATCAAATAAAAAATGGGAATAAAAATGATGTAAACAAAAGGTATTTATGCTCTTACTCCTCCATTCCATTTTCCTCCCCAAAATACCATGAAAGAGGGTAAATTTTGTGATATTTATCTTTTATACATTGATAAAACCGATACAGAAATTGCTATGGAAGAAATGCTTGTGAGAAGACTAAGGTCCGAGAAAGCTCACACCAGTAAAATATAGATGAAAAGAAGAGGAAGAAAGCGGACAGCAATATCTAAGATGACAGAATGTCTTTTTGATTCCCTACCCAAGAAGGAAAAAGGTTAAAGAAAATTGAAAGCTGGCTGTGTTGAAAAAGTTAAGTCAGAAATTGAGGAGATGGCAACAGCGAGGCAAGAGGGATTGACCCTCTACTTTATCTTTACATATGAAGAAAGTGGGTGGAGGACAGAGAGAGGGGTCCCCATCGATGCGAAAATGATTTGGGGACCAGTGGACATCCAGTCACACTTCAGCTAATTTTTAGCTCTCATATTACTAAGTTCTAAAATGTTAGGACTAAGCATGTAGAGATTCGGTGTTCGTACTCTGCTGGAAAAGTGTAAATTGCAGTAGTTTCCTGGGGGAAGACATGGGAGGGTAATCTGTCGTATTTTGTAATACCATTTAAAATGCTTACACCCTTTTCCCAAGTCATTTCACCTCTATTTATTTATGGAAAGGAAATAATAGCCACAAATATAAAGTTTGGGCTATAAGGATGTCTACCACAGAGTTGTTTTAGAGGTAAAAAGTTGGAAAAAAGTAAAATGTCCAAGACAAAATATAAAAGCCTAATTAAATATATGCTCATGTATAATGGAATAATGGAATACTCTGTAGACATTAAAGTGAAGTTCTTGAGAAACATGCAAGAAAATGAGGGGGGAAATACCACATTTTATTAAGTAAAAAGCAATGTATAAATTGTTATATACCTCTTGATCCCAATTTATATTCATATGTATATAAGTGATTCATCAGCTAATAGATGTATTAAAATGTCAGAAACTTCAAGCGACAAAATGTTAACAGAGTTTTCTCTAGGTAATAAGATTATAGACAATTGTTTTGTTCATATTGTATACTTTCATTTCTCCGATATTCTTAAATTAAAATATATATATATATGTATTAAATTAATATGATTATTAAATTATTTAATTGAATAACTAGTAAATAAAACACTAAATGAGAAGAAAATCAAGGACACCATAGGAGCTAAAATATTCCCAGTAAGGCTTCATGGAGAAGGTAAGATTCCACTTGGAGGACCAGGAATGCTGGCTAAGACACATAAAAGACAGGATAGAGAGACATTCTGAGAAAAGAGAACAGGATGCTTATGAAACTGAGAACAGATTAGCCAGGAAGAAGACAGAAAGAGAGCACTGAATTTAGAATGTTACTAGAAGTAGAATAAACGCAAACTCTCTAAGTAATTACATTACAGAACAAGGGATCTTGGACAAGTAGAGTCCAGGTAGTTATCTATCACCAAGTAAACCTGTGTAGCCCTTTATCCATTCACTCAATGATTTATTCCTATAAACACATCCCTAGTGCTTATTATGTTCCAGGCCTGTTTTAGAGGCTAAGAAATATGAATGAATCAAACTAAGGTCCCTATTCCCTTATGGAGTTTGCAGACTAGGACAGAAATAATCTTATACATTTTATTTAATTATCTTCCTGAGTTCCACCCAAAACCCCAGAGAAACTTTAGGAAGCTGTTCCGTCCGATTGTAATAAAATAACCTCTATCTATGAAAGTTGGACAACTGTCATTGTTCAGTGGAAGGGAACTTCAAGTTCCATCATGTACATGAAGTGTCTAGACCCTGATTTGGCTGCCTGACATATTTCAGTCCCCATTATGCAATTCTCACTGTGTCTTCCTGCATGCTTCTTAGATACAACTGGTCTCCCGACCACATCGCACCTGTCTGGTCTGAACCGTCCTTCTTCTCTCTCTATCCGCCACACTCTACTCATCTTTCACAGTCATATCAAATGTTACTCTCTAGAGCGCTCACTCAAACATAGTCCTTCCTTCACTTACATTCTTCAGCCGTTTTATTTATAGAGCTTACGTTTGACTTTCTCCTGAGAGCTTGACAAAGCCCTGTGTTCACAAGTATTACTGCATGGTGCCGTTCCTCCCATAAAGTGCACTGAAGAATCAATGACAAACTGCAATGACCCCATAAGACCCCAGTGATTCTGTAAACACTGGGTTAAAGGAATGTATAATATTATCAAGATATATTCTAGCTGGATACTCAGCTAACGCGACTTCATCTACTAACGTAGTATTTACTTGCTTATCCACTCGTGTGATGAATATAGAGCAGTGTTTTTCAAACTGGGGGTCACAGACCATGAGTAGGTCATAAAGTCACAATCAGCATTACAAAATTAACAAGCAAAGAGGAAGGATTGGGACCTAGAGCACATGCTCTACAGTAAAGGCAAGCATTGTATGATTGAAGTTTTGTTGCATCTGTGTGTGTGTTTATTAGATTGTGAACAGAAGTGATATTTTTATAGAGGTTGTGGATAAAGAAAGTTTGAAAGCCAGTTATATAAAGCATGTGGCACATTCCTGTCATATATCCAAACCCATAAAGGAATGTGCCATGTTACTTCCTAAATTATCCAACATTTCTACATTCTGTCAAGACCCAGCATTTTCTTAGATTGCTTTGCTTCCTCCTCACATTTGTCACAGGCACTGCAGTCGGATTTCTTTTCAAATATAAAGTTTTTACCACTTAATGTGGGTCGTGAGCATTAGGGCCACGGTGAGCTATAGATACTGAGATGTTAGTATTGTTCACTGACTAGATTAGAGACCTGTGTCCCTTCTCATACCACCCCCAAAGCCTAAGCAGTTCAATCCACGCTTAAGCAAAATAATAAATCACCCTGGTTTGCGGACACTCACTGCTTGGGAATAGTGGCAACCACAAATATAGAATTTTCCAAGATGTCTTGTAGAACTTGTCAAATTAAACTTACAATATGTCTGCAAGTGAAGCCATTCCGAGCAAGAGGCAATGTCTTTTTCATATTTATATCCACAGCCGTGACAAGCACAGGCTCATAATAATGAGTGCTTAGTGTTTACTGAATGAATCACACTGGGGGGAATCCTAATTGAAATAAAGAGATTAGAAATACCCTTTTGCACATTTCAGCTATATAATCTAGTCACCGTGATTGTTTAAAGGATTTTTTAAAAATTACCATTAGCAATTACTTGAATGGCAATGCCTAAAAAAATGACAAAACCGATTTGGAAGCACTGAAATGAGAAGACTGCTCCATAGCATCCTCTGTCTGTGTAATCCCACCGCCATCTATCAAACCCTTCTCCGCAAAGCCTTCTATCTTGGCAAACAAGAGAAGGAAAATGGCCTCCTTCAGTAGATCGGCATCCTAGCACCACACCTCAGAAACTGGGGAAGAAACTACACGTAGAGGGGAGAAGGCAAAGTCAGTCTTGGAACCAGTTAGTGTTCCATGTTAGGGCATGGCTATACCTTAGACTCAGAGACACTAAACGGTGCTTATTGAGACTAGGACTGGAGAGGCAGGCAGACCTGGGCTTGGATCCTGCCTGATTCTGCCATGTGCAACTGTGTGACCACTGAGATAATTACTGGAACCACATTGGAGGATTCCTGCATGGACGGAATCTAATGCATTTGAATTGTTTAGCATATTTGCTGGCACATAGTAAATGCTCAACATAGGTAGCTATTATTTTGTTGTCATTACTGTTATTACTATACTATGAAATGTAATAGTGATCCTAGCAGACTTATTGTCAAGCCAACCTCAGAAGACCCTAGGTATAAGCATGTACAGGTATTAACATTTGTAATGTGCCCTTTTATCGTTGATCGGATTTTATGTTTTGGAAGTGAGTCAACCAGAGTACACAAAATATACTCAGAAGAGGAATTCCACTGAATCAGGAACTTCTTGACAGGAAAGGAGAAAAAAAGAAAAACACTGGAAAATTAGCAAAGGTAGCAATAATCATCCTGAAGGAATTGGCATCGGTTCCAAGTATTTAATTTACTGCAAGCAAGCATCTTCTTTATTGGAAAAAATGTGTTACAGCAGAGTTGGAAAAAATAGAAAAGAAAAGCCACTTAGCTTCATTTCACTTAAAACAAGGTAAAATGTAAAGACAGAGATTGGGGCTGGTTTTCCAAAAGCCCGTTATAGTTTAAGGTCTTTTCCCTTTCATTCTAATGGACTGACATATTTTTGCTAATCCTGGGGGCGGGGGGGATTAGAAGTATATTTTAATGTACCAATTCAGCCCTTCGAGAGTAAGTAAGGTTTAGAAGCACTCTCGATAGTGGTCTAATTGCCGAGGCCTTGGACTTGCCTTCTGGGGAGGGTGGAGGGAGGGTAGTTGAGTGGTGCCTGCCAGGCACCAAGGGAAGAGGTGCTTTGAATACCAGCTCACCTGCAGCACAAGATTTTCTAAAGGGAAATGAAGCCTCTTTGGAGCATTTTGTGAAATGCCTCACATGAGTCTTTACTGGGATCTTTCCGAGCCAGGGAGGTGACGTAGCAAGTTACAAACACCAATATCTAAAGAGGCCAGACAGATAAGGAGATGCGTATGAATGGAAGTCATTTGTGAGTATTTCATTTGTGTCTGTTATATAATTTGTGCATACTCTATTTGCTCAAAACATACTTAAGACACCCGTAGGAGTAAGCATTTAGCTCACTAGGTCATCACACCGAGATAAAAACCAATCTATCACGAAAGAGAACGTTTCTAGCAAGGAGATTCTATCAAGCCGAATCGTTTCAGAAACAGATGCTAAAAATCATTTAGTTAAAAATAATTAGACAATCGCGTGGGTGTAGACAGGATCGAAGAGAACAATGAGAGTCAGGCAGTGGGACTCCAAGAGTGGAAGAGGTGTTGCCAGACCCAGACGAGCCGGAGCAGAGGAGAGCCTGGGGGCAGACGGAAGGGCCGCAAAGACCAGTCACCGCCAACACCGCAGCAAGGCAGAAGGCAGGCAAGGAAGGATTAAATACTCTACCTTGCCTCCCTCCCACTCCCCAGTCTCCTGTCAGTGTCTACCATTGATCCAGTCCAACCGGAGACCAGAGAGCAAAATAAGCTGAGCCATGCAATGCACTGGCCAGCCTTCCAGGGACGAAAAGCAGGGGAGAAAAGGGCAAGATATATCTGGTGGAGGCAAGCTAAGAATAGCCAATAAACCCACCAGCTTCTCCTTTTGTCTACAAGCTCTGCAAGAATTAGAACCAAAGGATCTTTGTCCCCCCGCCCCTCCCCCCAATAAATCAACAGAATATTGTGTCAAGTAAAGAAAACCTGCAATGGTCACACTGGCTTAGGTCGATCATTTAGGTGGACTTGAGCATCTGGTTTATTCAAAGAGCTTATTTGACAATTTACTTTGAGGGATTATCTGGTTGATTACTGGTTACCTTTTCTGTATTCCTACAGATACTGGGTTGAGTCCACAAAAGAAGCCATAGGCATGAGTCTACAGTAGCTGAGCAGGGCTGCTGAGGACAGGACATTGTGGACGTCACTCCTCCATAGGGTCGCCAGGAATCGGCCAACTCAGCAGCACGGAACACACACCGAGATACCGCCACTCCCTTGCACGTTCAAAGCTGCCACAAGGGTTAAAGTTCAATCTTGCAGAGGTCTATCTGGGCTCCAGGGCACTTCCGAAGGTGCACAATACTCTGGTAATAGACTCAGCCGTTAAAGGTCCCCAGACCACTGCAGTGCTTTTCATTAGCCGGGTAAATGACTTTCCTGTCTCCTATTGCTTGAATGGGCAGCCAGATTCATGAAAACACATTATGCCCTTCCCTGTGGCAGAGGTATGCTATAAAAAAAAAAAAAGTAAAGAAAGAAAGAGGGAGGGAGAGAGAAAGAGTGCCATGGAAAACGAAGGGCACTTAAGGAGGCAGGACCGCTGTGCTCTCTATTCCAGAAGACAGATGGAGGCCGTGAACATCATGTCTGGAACAGTAGTCTGCCCAAATTCCAGTGCAGCGTGGAAACGGGCAGGAAAGGGATCTGATTTCCATTTAAAGTTGGCATCGGTGGTAGCTGCACAGTGTTCTTTGTCGCACCTTCAGGCGATGACGGGCTGGCAGTGCTGCGGAGCTGTGGCAATCAAAGGTAGCCAGGGGCAAGGGGGATGCAGAGCTCACATCTGCCCAGAGACCTATCCGAGTGTGGAGTTGGCCAGAAATGCGGCAAGAGACAGGGCAGGATGAGTTATGAAGAAGTAATCGATGGCGTTAGAGGGCACCTACCTGCCTAACTGGAAATGAGGCGTGGGGGAGGTGAAGTTGGGAAGCTACTTCGCCATTTATGTTTCAAACAAAAAATGGTGTGCTCCTTGCCCGGCTGGTATGGCTCAGTGGTTGAGCATCAACCCATGCACCAAGAGGTCGCTGGTTCGATTCCCGGTCAGGGCACATGCCCAGGTTGTGGGCCCAATCCCCAGTGGGGGCATGCAGGGGGCAGCCAATCGATGTTCTCTCTCACAGATGTTTCTATCTCTTTCTCCCTTCCTCTCTCTCTAAAAGCAATTTAAAAAAAATGTTTAAAAACTTGTGTGCTCCTTGTATTATCTCTAAGAAGGACAGATAGCTTGGTCTTGCTACCAAAGCTAATCAGAGGTCTTTCTATATGAAGGCATGATGAGTTTGTTGTTCTGCTGACCGACAGGGCCTTTGTCCCAGAGGTGTGGACAGACTCCTAGACAGAAGTAAGAAGACCTGATGCTTATCTGGCTCCTTGTGATAATAAGCTGGGCATCAGACATAAAAATCAGGGTCCTTCAGCCTGGAATACTCAAATCAAAAAGAAGGGCTGAAAGGATCCTCATATCAAACTCTCAGGAAATGAATCATCACACCTGTGACAGAATCCAAATGGTTACCCTACATTCTGCTTCGTGTATTTGCTCACACAGACTTTTCTGGCTCTTGATTCTGTTCTCCTGCTAAGAACCCCAGACTGTATTCTTCTAATTTCACACCCATTCAGTGGTTTGAAGTTAGCATTCTTACAGATGCGTAATTTGAGACAACTCACAAAATCTCCATGTGGTTGAATTTAGTCATCTAAGAAATGCAGACAAAGTTGGAGGGATCACAGTTCTGGATATCAGGTTATACTACAAAGCCATTGTAATCAAAACAGCCTGGTACTGGCACAAGAACAGGCATATAGATCAATGGAACAGAACAGAGAACCCAGAAATTGACCCAAGACATTATGCTCGATAAATATTTGACAAAGTAGGCAAGAGCATACCATAGAGTAAAGACAGTCTCTTCAATAAATGGTGTTGGGAAAATTGGAGAGGTACATGCAAAAAATTGAAACTAGACCACCAACTTACATCATACACAAGAATAAACTCCAGATGGATAAAAGACTTAAATGTAACTTGTGAAACCATAAAAACCCTAGAAGAAAATATAGGCAGCAAAATCTCAGACATCACATGTAGGAGAATTTTCACTGATACATTGCCTAGGGCAAGAGAAACAAAGGAAAAAATTAATTAATGGGACTACATCAAACTAAAAAGCTTCTACACAGCAAAAGAAACCAGCATCAAAATGAAAAGGGAACCCACCATAAGAGAGAACATATTTTCCAATGATACATCGGATAAGGGGTTAATTTCCAAAATATACAGAGTGCTCATACAACTCAACAAAAGGAAGATAAACAATCCAATTAAAAAAGGGGCAGAACCCTGGCTGGTTTGGCTCAGTGGTTGGAGCATTGGCCTGAGGACCAAGGAGTCATGGGTTCCATTCTGGTCAAGAGCACGTACCTCGGTTATGGTTCAATCCCCGGCCCTGGTTGGGGTTGTGCAGGAGGCAGCCAAACAATGTATCTTGCTCACATTGATGTTTCTGTCTTTCTCCCTCCCTCCCCCCCACTCTGTCTGGAAATCAACGGAAAACTATCCTCGGGTGAGGATTAAAAAAAAAAAAAAGACATTAAAAAAAAAAAAAATGGGCAGAGGACCAGAATAGACACTTCCTCAAACAGGACATACAGATGGCCAAGAGACATGAAAAAATGCTCAGTGTCACTAATCATCAGAAAGATGCAAATTAAAGACTATAAGGTATCACCTCACACCTGCCAGAATGGCTGCCGTCAACAAATCCTCAAACAATAAGTGCTGGTGAGAATGTGAAGAAAAGGGGGCCCTAGTACACTGCTGGTGGGAATGAAGACTGTGCAGCCACTGTGGAAAACAATACGTTTCCTCAAAAAACTAAAAATTGAACTGCCATTTGATCCAGTGATTCCACTTCTAGGAATATATCCTAAGAATCCTGAAACACCAGTCAGAAAGAATATATTCACCCCTATGTTCATAACATTACAATAGCTAAGATCTGGAAACAGCCCAAGTGTCCATCAGTAAATGAGTGGATAAAAAAGCCGTGGTACATTTACACAGTGGAATACTATGGAGCTGTAAGAAAGAAAGATCTCTTACCCTTTGAGACAACATGGAGGGACCTGGAGAGTATTATCCTGAGTGAAATAAACCAGTCAAAGAAAGACAAATATCACACGATCTCACTTATTGTGGACTATAATGAACAAAAAAGATGCAGAGACATGGAAGTAGGGAACAGAATGACAAACCTTGGAGGGGGGGGTGCGGGAAGAGATAAACCAAAGAATGTATATGCATATATGCATAACCAATGGACACAGACAACAGTGCAGTGAAGGTGGGGGGGGTGTCAATGGGGAAAAAGGAGGGCCATCTGTAATAAAAAAATAAATTTTTAAAAAGATTTTTTTAATGCAGACAATTACAGTATCATATAAGGCTGATGAAAAGATAAATGTGCTACAGTAAATGAACAAATGCAAACATTACAAAAATTGATAATTGGATTTTATCAAAATGTAAACTTTTGCTCCTTGAAAGCACTGTTAAGAAAATAAAAAGGCAAGATACAGAATAGTAAAATCATTAAAATATATTTAGCTGACAATAGAATTGTATTTAGAATATGTAATGTGTTCTTACAACTCCATGATAAGCAGATAAAGAATCTAATAAAAATTTGCAAAAGATTTGAATAGACACTTCACAAAAGAAGATACATGAATGATAAATAATCATCTGAAAAAATGCTCAATATCATTAATCATCAAGAAACTACATATTTAAAGCCCAATGAGACACCATTTTACACCCATTAGAATGCAGCAACGGAAACTAACATACACTGCTTACACAAATATAAAATTACATAATCACTTTGAAAAAAATTTGGCAACTTAAAAAGTTAAATATAAATTAACTGTAGGTCCCAGTCATTCCATCGTAAGTATCTACCCCTAGAGAAATATAAACACACAAAGACATAAATGTGAATGTTCATTGCATATTTATTCAGAATAGCCAAATACTGAGAATAACCCAAATGTCCATTAATAGATACATAATGGAGAGACAAACATGGTATATCCATACAATGGAATACTACTAAGCTGTAAAAAGGAATAATCTACTTATATATACAATAAAATGAGTGAACTCAAAATCATGATTCTGAGTGAAAGAAACTAGATATAAAAGAGCATATAGTGAAGTATTTCATTTATATAAAAGACTAAAAAACATAGATTAATCTATACAACACAAAGCAGATAGGTGGTTTCCTGAGGCTATAGGCAGAAGATGAAGTTACTGCAAAGGGGTATGAGGATCCTTCTGGAGATGATGGAAATATTGTGTCTTGGTCGAAGTGGTAGTTTCACAAGAGTAAACATCTGTCATAAGCTTTTTCTCTGCCCTTATGTTTCCATCTACCAGTAGCATCTTAGAATTGGCAGATCAGGTGGATAAAAACAGAGTTTGACGTGAATTGGATCTGAATTCAAACTTCAAGTCTACCACTCACCAACTCTGTGAACTTCAACAAGCTACTTAACATGTGTTAGACTCAGCCTGTCATATATAAGATGGAGATAATAATCAAACCTGATATGGTTGTTGTGACATTAAAAAACAAAATGTTATTGTACAATACATTGCACAATGCCTTGGAGCCAGTGAGCTCAGAGCAGATGGTAGCTGTTTTATACCCTGCACAATGGTCAGGTGCGATGTGTGTTCGTTTAGCCACCGAGGTGCTAACCTGGAGCAACGGATCCATTTACAATGAGCACATTACCCAGGTCTTTACATCCATGTTTCCTCACTCTCTGCTTGAAAAGCTGTGTGCTGAAGGTCAGTGTGGAAAACGGTCTCTTCTTCCTGCAGGTAATTTCCTCTGTCTGTGTGCTGTAGATGATGCCACTATTAGTGCTGGTGGCCAAGTATGTGACCTCATTATAGCACCCAATCACTCTCAATTCAACTCTCTCAAGGCTCCAGATGGCATCTGAACACTCATTGGTAATAAACAAGGAGAGATTTTTATTTTTTAAGTCTTCTCTAATCAACTTGGATAATTACCTCAAAAATAATAATAATTCTGAAACCTCTCCATAACCCATATGGAAAACACTGAGATCATGTAGAAGAGAGCTGCTAATTAGCAATTTTCATTTTACCTAAAAAGAACAGGTCCAAAGGCATTCAGTCAGGAAGCTGGAATCACATCTTCAAAAGCAAGTTTGATTGAGGAAGAAGTGAGGCGAGCCTTCCAGGGCTTGCTGCAAGGAAGCAGGGACTGAGGAAAATGGGAATGGGCCAAACGGGCCAAGGCAAGTGATTCAAAACCGCAGTCTACATTTAGAGGACTAAAAGGAGAAGCTGTTTGCATCTGGTAAGTGAAGACGTCAACTCCTCAATTATGTTATTCCATGGGATAGATAGGAATTCTATAAAGTCAAAGGATAGAATGAGAGTTTATATTGTTTTTAATAAAAAGAATCCGACTTGCCCATCATACTGCTTAATCTGCAGAAACCCCAGCATTTCATTAGAAGTGTTCAGTCTCTTTCAATTAGTGATGCTGGCAAAGTGTTCCTGTGGCTCCACGGGAGACCCAGTGAACCCTCATGGACCCTCTACAGGCTGAGCCCCCGGTCCTGATGGCTGCCCTGCAGAGCACCTGCCAGAAAGTGCTCTTGCATTGCCCGTGGATGCATTTAATGAAGCAAATGGATTCCTTTTAGGCACGGAAAAAGCTACTGAGAAAATGAGATCAGGGCTGAAAAGTTAGGATTTATCAGACTCTTGTCTTCTCCAAATCAGAACTCTATCATTCTTATGAAAATGTTCACAATGTAGCTGAAGAAAGGGAGACAAAGTCATTTCTTAAAAATAACCTTGTTCTGTCTAGAAAAAAAAAAGCCTAAAACACCTCACTTGAGTTTCAAAGTTTATATATCACAGAATTTGTGATCCTAGGACCTCAAAACTACAATAGCTAAATAATGTCTTACCATATCTGCAAAATGAGATGAAGCTTTTATTGTGTTTGTGGTATCACAAATCCTAAAGCTACTAAGAAAAGTAATTGTGTAGGCAAATCTGTCATTTTTGCCTCTGTTGCCCATCCCCCCTTATTTTGAAACAAAACTGTGTTTTCCATGAAACCACTATTATCTTCATATGCCCTGGGATCTGGCTGGTCAGAACATCGCATCCTCTGGCCACAGAATAGCCACCACATCATAAGAACCTGCTAATATTGAAGCTGACACGGAGCAGAGTGGACCCAGGAGATGGGAAAAGAAGCCCCATGATGTGATTTGAGTCCCGGACCCAGCCAGGCCTGAAGTGGGGTACCCTGGACTGTCGTTGCAGGAAACAAAAAATATTCTGGTTTTTGTAATAAGTGCTTTTTATTGCTTATTTTATTTTTTTATTGTTGACACTTTCACAGATGTCCCCGACTTCCCTCCTGCCTCGCGCCCTCACCACTCGGTTGTCTGTGTCCATGGGCTGTGCATCTATGTTCTTTGGCTAATCTCTTCACCTTCTTTCATCCATTCCCCTGTCCACCTCCCCCTGCCATCTGTCAGTCTGTTCCATGTTCTTATTATGCTCAAGCTGGTTGAGTTGATTTCTGTCTCATGAAACCCAAAGGAATCCTGGCTGATACACAAATGCAATTCTCCTACTTTAACGTAGGATACAGCATTTAGTAAAGCAGGTTCAGTTTTCTTTGCTTGGAAACTTGTGTGGAAATATATCCTGATTTTTTGTGTGTTTGTTTATCAGTGTCACTGTTCTTCTGAAGAGGAGAAAAGAGGAATGAAAGAGGTGATGTTAATGAGCTAGTGATGACTAAGGACTAGAGATTTTGAAGAACCCAGTCCTTTTATAGCCTATAAGCTCTAGGAACTACATTAGACCCAGAAGGCAGACAACTTGGGAAATTTTTATTGCTACTAAAATCCCGCTTAATCTCCATAGGCTCAACTGAAAAACAAACAAACAAACAAATAATTGCTGGCAGGAATAAAGCCTGCATGGAGAAAACAATAAAAAGATGATATTTATGTGTTTCTTAATGATACTGTTACGCCCCGCCCCCCAACACTAGTACTTAGAGGGCGGCAGTGATTTACTGGGCTCTAAAAATGTGCGGTATGTTTGATTAAAGGTCATGCAAACATTAAAATGTTTCTCCAAAAATACGAGGCAGAGAAATAAGGGTGACCAGCTTTTCTCAGAATCCCTCAAGAATACTTACATTATAAGCCTACTAATGATTCTGGTGATTCAAGTGTTCCCTTAAGCACATGTGGGAAATATATAGCAAGGTGGCGAAAGCTGAGAAATACTATCTTGGGCATCCATCATTGCTTTATGGGCTGTCAAAAGGAGCCCTTGCAGCAAAAGTGCAAATGACAGCACACTCCCCCTTTTACCTCGCAGGGAATGGATCACAACGATGGTTCCGGAGCCTGTCCCCAGCTGGCCCTGCCTAACTCTCCACCTCCTTCTAGCCACCAGCCAGGCTTCCTCACACTGGCTCCAGACACACTGATTTGCATGCAGTTCCTCAAAGGTACCTGCACCTTTACTTCCAGATGTCCCTGTGTCTCCAGGGAAAACCCTTCCTACAACCCCTGCACCCCCATCAAACACACTCCTTTTTCCCCTGGCTAACCTCTATATTTTTTTCCTCTGGGAAGGCTTTCTTGACTTTTCTGAACTAGATTAGGATTCCTTCATTAGCTCCAGAAGAATCCTCAGTGCTGACCCCACCTGCCCCAAAGCTACGCATCACAGTGTCTCACAATTGCTCATTGACTTTCTGTCTCCAGTGCTAGACTATATATTCCCTGGAGGCAAACATGCTTGTGTCTCTCAACATTGTATCCTCTGTTCCTAGAACACACTGGATGCTCAACTAACGTTCATTAGATGCTATTCAAGTAATGTCTGGATGCTTACCTCACTTCCAAGGCCCCGTGATGCAGTGAAACAATGCTTGGCCTCTCACCAAGTATAACCCAAGCCCTGATTCAGCTACTAACCAGCATGGGGACTTGGAGCAAGTTATCCAGTCTCTCTGAATGTCTTCATCTTTAAATGGGACATATACTCTCCCTTCACAATACTGCCATACAGATGAAATGAAATGCCACATCAAAATCTTTTAGCATTAGCAACTGTTCCACAAATGTTTGTCTTTTTTCTTTGAGTGGTCTTCTTTATTCCCCTATCGGGTACCTCTCCTGCCTCTGTCTGCCTGTCTGCCTCCCTTCCTCCTCCATCCCTCCATGATGGCTTCCTGGACCTCTGCTGTCCTTGCACCTTTCTCTGAGTACCTGTGGCCACCTGTGTGGGCCCCACACTTCAGCATTTCACTCCTAAAGGCAGTAGTTCTCAAAAGGCCTTCAGTGGACTTTTGCTGATCTGTGAGAAAATTTTCACTGCTCTGGGGCAAAATGAGGAGGAAAAAGTGTTTTTCAGAAAATTCTTTTTTTTCATTTAAAAGAAATGAATTACTGCCCGGCTGGTGTGGTTCAGTGGTTGAGCGTTGACCCATGCACCTAGAGGTTGCTGGTTCGATTCCCAGTCAGGGCACATGCCCAGGTTGTGGGCCCGATCCCCAGTGCGGGGCATGCAGGAGGCGGCCAATCGATGTTCTCTCTCATCGATGTTTCTCTCTCTCTCCCTCTCCCTTCCTCTCTCTCTCAAATCAATAATAAAAAAAATTTTAAAGAAATGAATTATTCTCAAATGAAATAGATTATTCTTGATTATGACTTTAAGTCCTTTCTATATTTTAGTGTTAAATCTCCTTTCCTTCATTAAGTGGTGATGATAATAGCATATTTTTCTTACTTGCAAAATAAAAATGTGATAACCCAGTGTAGATAATCAATATTTTAATTTTAATATGGCCTCTTAAAATTTAAAATCTGAGAAATGCTATCATGGACTCCTTAGTACAAGATACAGAACTGGAGGAATTGGAGTTATTTAGTGGTAAGAAACAAAAATGCAAATTTAAAATAATTCACTGGTGTGGTAGCTAATCTCCAAAGACACTCAAAAGAACCACATCACCCATTATTTATGTCCCTGTGCAATTACTTTCCTTCTAATCTGGGCTCACGTTGTGACTCATTTGTAACTAATAGAATTCAACAGAACCAATGCTACTTTACTTCTGGGGCAAGGTTATAAGAAGTTAGGCAGCGTCCAGCTTGAACTCTTGGTATGCCTGCTCTGACGAAAGACAGCCAGCTTGTAGGTAGTCTAACTATCCTGTGACCTGACATGCTGTGGGGAAGCCCAACTAGCCATGCAAGAGGGCACATGGAGAGAAAGAGAAGCCCAGACAACTCCAACTATTCCAATCAGCCTTGTCAAGTTACCAGACATGTGAGTGAAGAAACCATCTTACATGATAGTCCAGGAGGTGTGATACGGAGAAGAAACGAGGCCTCCACTTGACAGGCAGAACTGACATTTGGAACTCTTCAAACCAGCCAGCCATCCTTAGCCATTGGGGCCACACAAGCTGAGAGCCCAGTCATGGTAAAGCAAAGACCAGCCATCTCCTCTGTGCGCTAACTCCTGACACATGAGTTTGATAAAATCATTATACCACTAAACTCGGGGCTGGTTTACTGTGTGCCAATAGATAACCAGAACTGTGTAAACAACATGGAAACAGCTCATACATTTAAAAGAAAGGCTTAAGAACCAGGTTTCCGGAAGCACGAGGAACCAGGAGCTCTGAAAACTTTAGTAACAGGAACCGATAAAAAAATCTCTTCCAAACCCATCATCACATACTAACATTTTCAAACGTTGAGTTATTCTACTCAAGACTAAAATTCCAGGGAGAGACAATCTGATTTGTACAGTTTCTGAATTATTTACACTTTTTGTTTGTTTGTTTGTTAATCCTCACCCAAGGATCCTTTCCCACTGATTTTTAGAGAGCGTGGAAGGGAGAAGGAGAGAGAGAGAAACATCCATGTGAGAGAGACACATCGACTGGTTGCCTCCTGCACTACCTGGACCCGGGCTGGGAATCAACTTGCAACCCAGGTACGTGCCCCTGACCAAAAATTGAACCCACAACCCTTTAGTCCACAGGCCGATGCTCTAACCATGGAGCAAAACTGGCCAGGGCTATTTCCCTTGGACTAAGGGTTACGGAGAGATTCTTTGCCGAAGCAAAATCAAGATACACCAGCAGGTGAAGGGAAAAAATGCATTGGGCGAAAGAAAACAACAACCTAACAATAGTTCCAAACACAAAGAAAATTCTTAATTACTACTTTATAATTGACCCCTTCAGTTTAATTCTCTCAAAATGCAAGGTGGCAGCCTTCAAAGAGATTTTGTGTGTGAGCTAATTCTTAAATGTGAGCTCTTGGGGAAATAAAAGAGAGCACACAACATTTTATTGCATGAAAGAATTTGGACTTATTTTGCATCTAACACTTAAGCAAAGAAAATTAGCCTCACGCAGGCTGTAGAGGAATCCACCCGCCTTTCATTTGTCTAACTGTTCAAAGTGCCATCGCATTACCACCGCAGGACGCTTTGCCAGTTAACATCAGACGAGGAGTTTCACAGCAGAGGAGCACACGAGGCAGTTCGTCATCATTAGTTTTTGTAATTATTCGGAGCCAAGTACCTTTCATTATGTTCAGTGGAACTTCCGCATCCACGCTGGGGAAGCCACATGCACACAGTGGGCTGCACCCTGAACCGGGGGAACAGCTGCCTTTTGTCTGGAGAAGAGAGAGCCAGGAGTGAGAAAAATCCCCTCTGATTAGCCAGAATCAGCCTGGATGGGATCACTGTGGGTGGGTCGTCCTACTTGAAAAGATTCTGCGTTGGGAGGTTGTAAGGGACGAAGGAGATACACCACACACAAATCTAGTCTTTTGTTTCTTCAGAATTGTATTTTCCAATTAATTATACCTTCATACACATAATCCCATTATGCATATTTTGAAAGAAGGAATATTCAAACAACTTATTGACAAATATTATTATAAGATCTTTGCTAGGTGCCAAGTATGGTGCCAGACACTGAGGGACAAAAGGAGACAAGACCGGTGAGATTGCTGACTCCATGGGAGTAACATTCTACTGGGAGAAGCAGACAATAAACAAAGAATTTTAGATAGTGATAAATGCTATACGGGAAATACAGATAGCTGGTGGTAGAGATTATGAGGTCAGGAGCGTCCTGAGAAGTCGGGACCACCTCTCTGGGATAGTGACAATTCAACTGAGATCTAAAAAAACAGAAGGAGTGGTGCAGCGGGCAAACCCTGCAGGCACATGGCATCATGAGCATGGCAGCCCTGGGCAGAGGGACAAGCTCAACCTCCAACCCGACAGAAAGCTAGAATGCCTGGAGCTAGCAGGTCATGCTAAGGAGAGTGAATTTCAACCTCTTTGCAATGAGAGGCCATTCGAGTGTTTTAAGTTGGGGGAGTGTTGTGGTCTGGTCCATGCACTTGAAAACTCGCTAGCTGCTACATGGAAGGTCAAACTGAAAGCAGGAAGACCAGTGATAAGGCTACTTCCGAAATCCAGGTGAATGCAGTGTGGACTTGGACCAGAAAAATGATAGTGGCAAAGCAGAAAAGTAAATGAAAGATAGTCCGGCTGGTGTGGCTCAGTGGTTGAGCATCGACCCATGCACCAAGAAGTTGCTGGTTCGATTCCCGGTCAGGACACATGCCCAGGTTGTGGGCCAAATCCCCAGTGGGGGGCATGCAGGAAGCGGCCAATTGATGTTCTCTCTCATCGATGTTTCTATTTCTCGCTCTCCCTCTCACTTCCTCTCTCTCTAAAATCAATAAAGGAAAAAAATTAAAAATAAATAAAAAATAAATGAAAGATATCTTTTGAGTGTAAAACAAAGGGTTTTGTGAACTGATGAGAAATTGGAGGAAGGGATGAAGAGTGGGAAAGTGAAGCGTGAGCAGGACGAGAGGAGGCAAGCATGGCCTACCAAACTGTAGTTTAATAGTCGGTGGTTAGTGATGCTCTTTATGGGGATGAGGTGGAGGAGGACGATATTCAGGGGGGAACAAAATCACAAGTTCTGTCTTGGGCTAAGTATGAGATGACAAGAAGACAGCCGGTGGAGGTGCCAAGGAGGAAGGTGCATACATCAACCTTGACTTTGGGCTGAAGAATGTAAAACTCTACTGGGAGACCTCAAAGGCAGCGTGGAAATGCTTTGAGAACTGCCTGTACTTCCTGCGTGGTCTGAATGTTTGTATCCCCAACCCCCAGCGGTGATGGTAGTAGGAGGTGGGGCCTTGGCAGGTGCTTAGGTCCGGAGGGACTCCTCAAGAATTGGATCGGTGCCTTATCGAAGAGGCTCCGTGGAGATCCCTAGCCCTTTTCACATGTGAGGAAACAGCAAATCTGCAAGCAGAGAGCCCTCGCCCAACCTTGCTGGCACCCTGATCTCGGACTCCCAGCCTCCAGAACTCGGATACATTAACGTTGGCTATCTGTAAACCACCGGTCTGTGGTATTTGTTACAGTAGCCTGAATGGGCCTCAGAGTCTCTAGGATGGTTTTTCTTTAATGTTATTTCGTTGCATCAGAATGACCCAGGGCTTGATAAAAATTCGGATGCCTGATCCCACATATTGGAGCAGAATCTCCACGCTGGCAGCCATGACTGCATTTTTACCCTCCAGTGAGTCTGACGCCTTCCGAAGGTGAAAACCTCTGTTCTGCGGTACAATTTTACTTCCTGATCCACCTGTCCTCCAAGTCGAAGCTACTTCCTTGAAATCCTAAGAAATACAGCAAGTCTTCAATTCCCTGGTTCAGTTCCCCGCTCTTCGGAGACGTGAGAAGAAACCAGTGGGCAAGGGAGGCCATGGGGTGCCCTGGCATCGTTCCCCTGCCAGTGCCCAATTGTGAACCGTGGTCTTAGAAGGAGGTAGGGGGATGAATTGTGCCTGTTATTTTTATTGAAATCTCCTCAGGCTAGCCAACGGTTAAAGTCATATAAAGAAAAACTGCAACTCGTTGACTCAGAGATTTGCAGCCTTGAAGCGTAGACTGTCAGAGTTAGAAAGGACCTTGGAGCCAGCCTGATGGCTAAGCCACCAGGATCCTGCTCGTACCGCTGGCGTACCTCCTGCCTTCTGCATGTACTAACTGCACGCTCGGGCAAGTTCCTCACCTGGCTGCACCTGTTTCCTCCTCTGTCATCGGGTAAAGAACAATACCTAGCTCACAGGTTCTAAAAAGGTAGAACAAAGGTGGATACAAAACTACCCGTAATCATGAAGACATATACTTTTCAATCCAGAAAAGACTGTATGCCCCATTTGGTATGCTCACGCTGTATAAGGAAGGAAACGAAGACTCACAGCTGGTTTGGGACAAGTGAGAACTAGAGCCCAGGTTTTCGCCAACTGTAGTGTGTTATGTAGACAATTCGATTTCCGTCAGTGTCCATTGCTTTGTGTGAACTGTAGGTCAGAGAAGGGCTATTTGCTGAAATGTATTCATACGTTTTTAAAAAGAAAATGCCTTTCCACACTGCTAAAAAAAAAAAAAAAAAGATCAGAAATGCTTTCAGAGGGCCCCCTGGTTCCGTGCACAGAGGCTTTGCATGTGGAACATTTGCCTCTTACGTGGTCAGGCCAAGTGCTCAGCCCAGTGGGTTGTCTGGAAGCATTTGGGAACAAACAGGGAAAATAGACAGGTGCGCATGTGGGGACCGTTTGGAAAACCAGTGTTGGTTTGCACTGTGTTGGGACCACCAACCAAATAGGTCTGATGCCACTCCTTTTGGGGAATCACAGGAAAACCCACGCATGGCAACTCTCTCAGATCGGTGTAAATAACCCTCAGGACCAGCCAGTTAAAAGGGGGACAGTTGCAAACCTTTGCTCCTTTATTTCTGCTTTGAGTGTTTGGGCTAATTGTGTGCTTTGGCTCTCGTAAGGCCTTTTGTGTCCCCCCTCTCTTTTCCTCCCTTGGCATTTTGATCCCGGAGGAGTCCCATTTGGGGGACGGGATCTATAAGAATGAAAATCAGTTTCTCAGCAGCCTCTGGACACTGGGCATGTAATAAATGTCGCTGGGGTTGTTGCTCGCTCCTGATGGACCGCTCGAGCCTTCGATCTGACAGGTAATGAGCTCCACTAATCAAACCCAGGAGCCAATGCTATTTCCCATTCTCCCCTTCTACCTGAGAAGGTGAGGGGTTCTCACCCTCACCCTGGCACACTGTCAGCACTGACAAGGAGCAGAATGACAAGGACACCAGGAGGGTTAATTAAGGTAGAACGCAAAAGTTGTTTTTAAATCAATTTAATTAACCTGTGATCTCTTAAAATTAGAATATGTTGCACCCAGAATGAAGGTAGGTTTTATTATACTTTTTTTTTTCTAACTTCATCTCGGAAAATGGAAACCGAGCATGTCTCTGGGTAAAAAGGAGCAGGGAGAGTGTTAATTACCGCCTGGACTTTTTCAAATCTTTGTTCCCTGGGTATCTCGGAAGGATAGTTTCCCTTCTTGGAGGAATAATCCATAGCATTAACATCTGGTGCTACTGTCAATTACCCAAGTTTCTGGCAGCACCGTCCCTCACCAGACGAGCGTGGTACTCACCCTCACCCTGAGGAGGGGCCAATAAGACAGTGGAGAAAGGTGGGGAGAGGAAGGTGAAGCAGTGAGCCAGACTCTCGGTCCAGAATCAGCCTCTACAACTTCTACCAGCTTGGCCTTCAGGCAATTACTGAACCTCTCCGGCTCTTCTTGGCCCCCCTCTATGACACAGGATTGCCAATAGCATGTAGGAGAGCCGACTGTGAGAAGCAGCAAAAGACACAATGCGTGTGAGTCATTGAGTGCGGGGCCTCGAGCAGAGTAAGCTGATTATTTGGCAGGCTCATTTTGTTGTTGCTTGTTTTCCTTTAACATGAGGTCCGTGTCACCTGGAAATAGAGGTCCACTGCTGAGATTCAGAGGGTCCCTTAAAACTCCCTGAAAATATATCCCTGCCTTTATACGGCATTTGAATTCCTTAGGGGGGAGAAAGTTCGGTTTTCAAGAGCTTCTTAAAAGAGGTCTGTGACCCCAATATGATAGAGTCACTCCTATAAGGTATCCGTTTCAAAGACTCATCCAGTCCGTTGGAGCATGGAGGCCAATACAATGAAGTCACAATTGGCTGACTTATTACTGATCCGGGCAGTAAGGCTCCTGCCAGCCACTCGTCTGAACTCCTTCCGTCCTTCTCCCCGGCCCAGCCTCACACAGGGATGAGCGCACCACACACCACCCTGAAAATCATCAATCATGTCACTAGGAGCGGGAGTGTTGGACGTGTGACTGGAGCTGGAAATGGAAGGAAATCCTGGACTTAAGTCAGTGTGGGTTGGAATAGGAGAGTGTGTGCCAGCCGTAGTATATCCTTTGGTAGTAGATGATGTAATCTTAAGTGAAAACAAATGACTTTTATAAAAAAAAATAGTTATATATTTAATTTAATGTATATTAGGAAATATAGATGTGATATTGAGCAAAATATGGTCTTATAGATATTTTAACACTTAGCATATGGCTCTAATAGGAATTTAAGTTGTTTTTTTTTTTAAGTCAAATAGTCACACACACACACACACACACACACACACGTGTACTGGTATACCTTGCTTTATTGCACTTCTCAGAAGTTGCATTTTTTAATAAATGGAAGGCAAGCCCCTCCACCAGTGAAAAAGAGTACAGCTCACTTTATTGCAGTGGTCAGGAACTGAACCCGCAATATCTCCAAGACAGGCCTGTATAGAACTACATTATAGCTGCAACTCACATATGAAAAATACAACCACTGAACACGCACAGCTGGCACTGTAGCACATGGACTGCAGGTGTTTGGGCACACCTGGAAGGGAAACTTTGTCACCAAGTCAACGAGCCAAGAGCAGATTTGGAATAGTCTAGCAGTAGTAGAGTGAATCCTGTTCCTAAGTTGAAGAAATGATCATTCCACGTGGCTCACTACAGTCTCTGGGAGATGCCAATGCTGAGGAAAGAGGTTCATCCGTGTTTCTCAACAATATCACCACGCACATAGGTTTACATGGAAGACTCATGCTGCCGTTCCTTCAATTCTTCAGCAAAAGGAATCGAGGTCCAATTATTCACCAAAATTTGCCCTCGGTGCTAAAGGAAAGATGGTGTGCACAGGTACCGGCCCAGCCTCGGTGCCGACCAGCTTCTGGGAGAGAGAGACTCATAGACCAGTGATGCCAAGGCCGGGGCCTCTTTTGGTTCTGCAGACACATCAAGCTCTTTTCCAGGGTCCGGTCTCTGCACATCCTCAGCCCGGGTGCTCTTTCTCCCGCCCTTCACCTGTCTAGCTCATCATGTATCAGGTCTTGGCATACACTTCACCTCTCCAGAGAAGCCTTTCTAATCACCACACTGATTAGAGGGTGATACTCTTTATTCCCAGCATTGTTACGTGGCTGGTTTCTTTAATACAGCTTGTGACAAACTGTAAGTATTTGGCTTCTAGGATCCTTTGGTATTTTTCTTACCCCTCACTGAACGTTGGCCTTTTGAGAGCAGAGACTAAGTCTTTCGCAGAGCTTAACATAATGCCTACACCAAGATATATTGAGATATACCAAATGAATGAATGACTGAAGGGTTATCCAATGTGTACGTATAAAACACTTAGGGAACAAGAAGAGAGTAGGAAGGAACTATAGTAAGAGTCCTCTTGGAGAGGGTTCTATTTATGCATACAAGCATTTTATCATGGTGATCGAATGTAGTAGGGCCTTAGTTTAATGTGCACTCAACTATTCAATTCATTTACTCAAATGTCAAATACCATTTGAGACTGTTTTCATAAAACCACAGTTGAAAACTAGAGAGAACTTTGATAACCCAATATAATTTGCTTACTCAAGGGGGGAAAAGATGTCAAGGAAATGAAAACAAAGACTCTGGCGTTTTCCTATGACACAGGCATCCTCAGTGGCATTGTATTCCCAGTTAGAAGGCGGGTTACAGGAGCACATGCCGAAACCACCGTCCTGCTCCCCATTAGCGCCCAGATGGCAGGAGGCTGAGCGAGGCCGGTTGCCCCTGGAGTCAAGCATCTGCTGGCTCCTACCAGAGCATTTTAGTCATGTTGCACTTCCCTTGGTGAAGTCATACACAGGCTGGGTGTTTCAAGTTGAAGATTCCTAACAAGGGCAACATCACATGCAATATAGGATCTGAATGGACACTGAATCCAAGTAAAATAACATCAGAATTATCCCCTCAAAATAACACACACAGACACACACACACACACACAGATTTTTGGAGGTTTGTTGTTGTTCGTTTTAATGCTGGCATCAAAGACCCTTTCAAATGTCAGAATTAACGAGTTCCTTGTTCACTATGTGAATGAGGCAGAAAAACATCTCCATGTTCTTCCGACTCTGCAGCCTTCCCGATCTCTCCTACAGGCAGAGAACTGGTTTCACAACCAACAACGTCATAGAAAATAAACCCCACAACTTTCACACCTATCGTCCTTATAAACTGGGAAGACAACTGCCTTTCCCTGTCTCCTTCAACACACAGACAGATGGAGGTCTGAATTACAGTGTCCTGGGAATGTTTGTTCTGAATTCCCCTGTCCCGAGTGTGCTGGCAGCAGGTACCAAGAACCTTTCAAAGTAAGGTAATTCTGTTCTAGAAAGCTTTCCGAAGGAAATAATCAGAGTTGTTATGAGGTTTGTTAGTGAGAATCATTCTTTTATTGCTACATGAGAGTCAAAACTCAGAAGCAAAATGGTCTTTCAAATAGAGAAATGGATATGTAAATTATGGTATTCGTAGAAAGGAATGGTTTTAAGTTATTACAAATCATGGATTCAAAAATGTTATAGTATTTTATCCTGTAAATTGCAATTATTATAACTAGACCATCAAATTTTGTCTTAGTATGAACTAGGTCTGCTCTATTTATCACTGAATTCCTAGTATTTAGGAAAATGCCCCAAATGTTTGTCTTTCCTTCCTTCCCAATTATAAGTAGTGAATAAATTAATGAATACATGAATATTAAGTTTATTTACTCTTAAAGGAACATACGACTGGAAGAGGCTAGTGAAATATTAACAAGTAAGTTTATATTTTTATTCTATGTATTTTTGTACTTTCTATATGTTTCAATGACTGTGTATTACATCCATTATAAACACATTTTGAAACATTAAAGAAAATGTAAGTTATTTTCTTCAACTCTTCTTTGGAGTTTAGGTAATTGGTGCTATCTTGAGTTTTATTTATTAAAGGGTTGTTTTGACAAATGAGGGGTTTTAGAATTTTTTTTTTTAATCTCTGGAGGTGACTGTAGGTAGGGGCCGAAGCTGCCCAGCCTCACTCTAATGCTGCCCTCAGGAGGTCACATTCTGATGGGCAGCTTGAAATGAGCCCAGGCAGGAGACGCACAGCTCGTGTTCTTGAAGGAATTCTGAGCACTTCGTAGGCTAATGAAGGGCAAGAGTTTTATTTATTTCTGTATTTATTATTATTTTTTAAATCCTCAACTGAGGATACGTTTATTGATTTTAGAGAGAGCAGAAAGGGGAAAGAGAGAGAGAGAAATATTGATCAGTTGCTTCCCCTACGTACCCTGATCGGGAATTGAACCTGCAACCTAGGTATGTGCCCCGACAGGGAATCCAACCCACAGGCTTTAGGTGTATGGAATGACGCTCCAACCAACTGAGCCACCCAACTGGGGCAAGAGCTTTATGCTTTAAAAGAAATAATAATCCACTTTTCCAATTCTCTCTGTCCTTGCCTTTGTGTTTTAAGCTTCTTCAAAACCCAGTAGTTTTAGGTTAGATTATTTTACTATTAATAGATCAAATTTTGAACAAAATGTTGACTTATATTTAGACATAACTTGTTGCAAAATATCAGCACTGTCCTATACATGTCCTGTCTCTTTTAGTGATGGTTACTCATATTTACTTATCTTTTTCCCCCAAAATAAAGGCTTTGTTTTGTTTTGCTTCTTTTAATCTCCGTGATAATTGCCATGATAAGACAGCATAAAGCGGGAGCTGAATTCTCTTCAGATACAGCCCTTCATCAAACACCAACGGTGCACAGCAAATTGAATACACTGTGACTCTGTATTTCTATCTTGATTTGTGTTTTTCCTAGAAACATGCTACCTAAATGCATTACCGATTTAAATTCCACAGTAACCATGTGGCAACATGGACAGGAGCAGACCAGGGAGAAAAAAAAATAAAGTCCTATTTGCAACAAAACACCATGGAGGGTACTAGCTAAGGGAAATACGGTATCTGCAGCTCAGAAATGCTAGCAGGGGAATTAGAGGAATAGGAGATATAACCCAGGTAATAGTTTGTGTGTTGGGGGAGGGAGGGGTAGAAAGTGACGCTGAAGACTTGGAAATACTGTAAGGAGGCACCAGTTCTTTTACCTGTGACTTCTAAGAAGTCAGAGATGCTCTAGGAAACACCAGGCTGCAAGTTTGACCAGGAATTGATGGAGTTAGTTCAATCTTTCCTCAAAGGCATGTTGCAATGTGGCCTCAAACCATCCTTCCTTTTTTGTTTCTTAACCACTTTGGACTTGAACACACTTCTCCTGAAACAAACCTCACCCATCACACCACAAGTACACTAATAACAACCCCAGTTATTGCCTGTTCACAACTATCTCACACAAATCCTATATCCTCTGAGAACACCCTTCTTATAGCCTCAGTCCTCTAATTTATTATTTATTAACAGCACCCAATGGTTGAAAATCATGAAACATGATTAAAATACTCTGGTAGGAGCCAGCAGATGCTTGACTCCAAGGACAACAGGCCTTGCTCAGCCTCCTGCCATCTGGGCGCTAATAGGGAGCAGGACGGTGGTTTCGGCATGTGCTCCTGTAACCCGCTTTCTGAACTGGGAATACAATGCCACTGAGGATGCCTGTGTTGTAGGAAAATTCCAGAGTCTTTGGTTCATTTCTTTGACATCCCCCCCCCTCTTCAATTAGCAAATTATATTGGGTTATCAAAGTTCTCTCTAGTTTTCAACTGTGGTTTTATGAAAACAGTCTCAAATGGTATTTGACATTTGAGTAAATGAATTGAATAGTTATGTGCACCTTAAACTAAGGCCCTGCGACTTTCAATCACCTCAATCAAATGCTTGTTGTCTGTTAGTTATTTTTGTTTGTTCAAATAGCCCAGCCAGTGTGGCTCAGTGAATTGAGCACTGTCCCATGGACTGAGAGATCCCAGTTTGATTCCCTGTCAGGGTACATGTCTGGGTTGTGGAATTGATCCCCAGTAGGGGGTGTGCAGGAGGCAGCCAATCAATGTTTCTCTCTCACATAGATGTTTCTATCTTTCCCTTCCTCTCTAAAACAATCAATAAAAACATAAAAAAAAAAATAGACCCCTCTTCCCTTTTGGATTGGAATTTATGTAAACATCGTTAAATAGAGTCCAGTGTATTTTATTATTTGTATTTCTGATCCTCTGCTATGCTTGATTTCTTAAAGGAGAAGTAGTAGATCTGACCCATTCTTCTGTTGCTAGCATTTAGCAAAGGGCTTAGTTACTCGATCTCTGTTGTACTAATGAATATTTATTTCCATTTCATGATAGACATGTCTGTCTATGGGGATGTATATTGTATGTTCATTCTACTCCTTGGGCGTGTCTGTTACTACCACATCCATGGCACATACAGTCGGAAACATTGTTGATGTCATGGCATCTAATGGCATTGTGAAAGCAAACAGTGGAATACATCAAGACCAGCCTTAGGAGTTAATTATTACTAGATCTGATCGTCCCCAATTATAGTGTTTTCATAATTCCCTCTTAGTCCAGCCATTTTCTTATCATAATCACCAATATCCATGTTGAATAGTGGGCGGGCATTCAGGTGAACAAGCCTGTCAGGGAGAATTCTGCTCCCCGTTTGGGGATTTTTCCATTTAAGTCTTTATTTAAGAATCTTCTACTCTATTGAGACTTGGAAAATTGTCACGTAGCCCTTCTCTTGAGCATTGGAAAATTTCTACATGGATTCAAGTTCTCCTGGCATACTGACATCTAGGGTTTCCCCTGTATTAATTCATCAGGAAAACATAAAAGTTATATCACAACTCTCAGTTACAATAGTAGAAAGGTGACATCAAACTTTTTAAGGCAAAAATAGAGAGCAGACTACCAGCTTTGACCCTGTTTAATTGAGGGGCTGTACAAGGACCATAATTCTAGAAAACAAGGGTGCTAATCAAGGCAGATATGACTTATAATTTCCTCTATCACCCCAACCAACACCATCTACTGTCACTACCATTTTGGAAGGCTGAGACAGCAAAATTTCAAAAATTCAATATAGCAAGTCATTTTGGACAGCATGATGATAAATGTGTAATTTGACTGAATTGTTCACTTTTCAACTGGCTATTTTGACAGAATGATCAAGTGTCCAGAAAGCTTTGAACCTGGAGTTGAAGGATAATACATTTGAGTTCAGGGTAACTTAACCACACTGAGCCCTAATGTCCTTACCCATCAAATGAAAGCGATCCAGCTTGTACCATGTAACTCAGGAGTTGTTCTGGAAATTGAGTGAGAAAGTGTATGTGAGAGCACTTTGGGATTCAGTAAGCACTGTCCCCTTGAAAGTCAATATTACTTCACCGAAACATATGGTGAACACCCCAGCGTCTGTTTCAGCCCTCACCCATTCCCCTCACTGTGGAATAGCCATGTGGTCTGGAGACACTTTATCCAGCCCCAGCTCCAGAAGTGAACCCTAACTGACACAAGTCAATTTACACTTGATATTTCTGTGGTCACAGATGATTCAAAGGTTGTCATGTAATCTAAGTTGGCCTCATCAGACTCAAGAAAATACTTTCATTAGATGGTTGGAAGAATCCCTCTTTCCTCTCTCTCTCTCTATTTATAAATGTATGTATATATATGTGTATATATATGTGTATATATATATGTATATATGTGTGTGTGTGTATGTATGTGTGTGTGTGTGTATATATATATATATCTTTTTTTTTTCCAGATACCACAGAGACAGATAAAAAGAGTGAAAAAAGGGCTAGCCCTTTTGAGTCACTTTATAAACTTCTACCTTTGAATAACATGGCTACTGGATATACTTAAATATAAGGCAATATGAGTTTTAGTCTACCAGTCAAAAAATATCTCTCTCAGAAAGTAAAACAGTGGCTTTTATTAGCACCCTAACAGGTCTTTCATATTTCAGGATGTTCTCTTAAATACTTCATGTTGGGAAAAAAAATTAATACTGCTTGAATAAGTCATTTTAGCCTGAGAATCATTCAATGCTAGCTTTAGGTATAAGTAAAAGTTACTTGACAGAATCAATTTTTTTAAAAAGGAAAAAAAATTTAATATGAATTCAGTAATTATTCTTGGGGAGCTATAATTTTATAATTGAAAGCATTGAATATCATTGTAAGAAAAGACTATTTCATAATATTTTAAGGATCCATACAATAAGTTATATTACTATTATACGGGGTGAGGCAAAAGTAGGTTTACAGTTGTTCGTATAGAAAATGCAGTAATGAATAAATAATACAAGAATAAACTGTGTTTCACGTACTCACAATTGTAAACCTTCTTTTGCCACATCCTGTGTATATATTGCTATGTATATATAAAAATTGCATTATAATATAGACATTATATACTATTATATGTACATTATTATATAATATAATATGTATATATACATAAATATATGTATATCCTATTATAGGATATATATGATGGCATTATATAATATATAACTATCATATATAATATTCATCTGAAAGATGAATAAGAAAAACTGATCAAAACCATACAATTAAGTACTTGTGGCTCAGGATGACATTTCCATGGTAACATCAGAGCCATGCCAAAAGCACTATGTCACTAACACCGAACACCCTAGACAGAAGTGGAAATAGCTTGCTCTGGAAAGCTGTTTGAAAACTCAGAACTTGGTTCTAATTAGGTCAAAAATGATGCATGCTCAGAGTTTAAATCAGATAATTCTATGAAAAATGAGACTGCAAAAAAGCTATATCCCTAATTATCATATCATTCTCAGAATGCACTATTTAGAATCCATAGGTAATGAAGTTGATAAATTGAATAACAGAGGTAACCCTTCATCACTTGCATGCACACTGGTTTATATGTTCACATTCAGGTGGCCCTTTGCAGAGCCCCTGGCCGCCAGAGGCGTCAGCGCCACGCAGACCCTGTGATGGAGCTCCGAGGAGCAGCGCTGCTGTTGGGACCTGGAGTTAGAAACACGCAGGTCCCCACTTACTCGGGGACTCGGGCACGTTTGCTAACTCCTACAAACCTCCGTTCTGCAAGTGGGGATGATTCTAGCATCTACTTTGTAAACAGGTATGAAAATTAAGTGATAAAGCAAGAGAAATGATTGATTAGCACAGAGTTTAAAGGGCATCAGATACATAACGTACAATGTATCTTAGCAAATGAATGGACAGAAAGAGAAGGGAGAACACGAATCATGTGATGAAAAATGATTCCCTCTGCACTTTTCCTCTTCGAGAGGAAGAGCATCTTCATGTGAGGTGTACAGACTGCTCAGTACAGCCGTCGGGAAATTCTCTCGCCGGGCTCATCCCCTTCATTGTGTTTTGCCTCCTGGCCTGGACGACGTGCCAGCTGCCCCTGAAACCCGGCTCCCGTCTCATTTCACCGGCGTCCTCTAACAATGAATGGGCACAGCATATGTTAGCGGCATTTCAGAGGGATACTTAGTTAATGACTGTAAGGTCTTTTGAATTCTTTGGATAAAACGGTCTCTCTAGCCGTAAGTTATCTTAATGGAAATGTTCTTTAAGCAGATTGGTCCTGTTTGAAGTTCTTTCTCTTTGTGATGTGAATATTTTAAAAAATGAATCTCAAATTGAAAATAACGTACAATGTATCTTAGCAAATCAAAATCGATTTCTTCCTGAATCCATTGTTCCATCATAACAATCATCTGAATTAAAAATGTATGTAGAGATTAAAATTAACATAATTTTGCCTAGCACATAAACTCCTAACATACAAGCCACTTAACTTACATTTGTTTTTTTGGTGCTCCTGTGTATTAAATTGCTAAAATAGTATAATTTTATAACTAAGCTATTTAAAGGAACAGATAATAAAATGGTAGTTGGGATTTATGGAGTGCTTGTGATCTGCTAAGGACTATGAAAAAGAAACACTTCATGTTACCTCACTTAAACCTTAAAACAACCCCTTTAGGTAGCATTTTTAGAGTATAAAAATTAATTTTAGAGAAGGATTAAGTAATAGCACTAACCTCACAGAGTAAAATTAGCAATTAAAAATCAAGCTGTATGTAGCCACTAACTATACTGCACTGGCTCCATTATATTAAGTAGAACATATTAACTTTGTAATTTAATAGTAAATTTAATAGTATTTTACTCTGAAAATACAGAGCATTGGTCTGGGGGTGCCTTCTGAAGACCTGGGCATCTAAATCCCTACCTTCTAGTCTTTGTTCAAAGTGTCTTCCCTTCTTCCCCTTCCCTCCATTAACATCTATGTGTCGGCACAGTGCCCAGCGCCATGTTATAGAAATGAACAAGACATCGCCCCTGCCGTAAGTGACTACACGCCGACCGAGGAGCGAAACCAGTAAACTACCCTATAAGCAGTGGAAAGTGGTATGCAGGAGAAAAGTGCAGACATGCAGTATCTCCAGAGCTGGGTTCTCGAATGTGGTCAGGAACTAGCAGCATCAGCATCGCCTGGGAGCTCGTTGAAAATGCCCATTCTCGAGCCCACCGAGACCTACACTAGGGAGCGGGGCCCAACCATCGTGCATCAGGTGTTCCGGATGCACCGAAGTTCAGGAACCACTGGTCTGCACCAGGCGTATCACAGCAGGATTCCTAGAGGGCTGGTTCCTGAGATGAATTTTAAAAGATGGAGAGAAACTAGCTGGACAAAGACCTGTGTCCCAAGGAAGGGAAGCGACATTGTCCGCCCCGGGGGAGGGAGGGAACAACCACCGTGGAAAATGGCAAGCCATTTGCTTGGTCAAAGTTTAATTATCCTGGTGTGGTGGGAGACGGACTTGGGGATAGAGCCAACTGGTCAAATGCAAAGGAGCAGATCGTAAAAATTCCTGTGAGTCATGCTGATGACACTAAATTTTATCTTGACAGGAATGGAGATCATTGGAGGATTGGAATCAGAGAAATGATCTTCAGTGGGGCAGGACTGGAGTCAGGGGGATCAAGTAGGAGATTCTGGCATAAACATGAGTGAGGAACACAGAGATCCAAAAATTAACAAAACAACAAAACACAGCAGTGGAGGAAAAGAAAAAGGGTATATTTTAACGGTGTTTTGGTCAAGTTATGTTGATTCATTGGATGTAGGGAAGTATCCAAAACAGGGGGTGTGTCCAGGATAAGCCCTGAGCCCCAGTTTGAGCATCACCTCACACACTGTTCTGTACAGCTCTTGCCTCCTGTCCCTTGGCTTTCCTGTTGACTCTGAGGTGTGGGAAGCCATAGAAACCCCTTGACAACCACCTGTGAATAACCTGGAAGAGAGGAGGTGTTAATGTCCATGGGGCAAATCTGTAACCACTGAGAGAAGGAAGCCAGGGAATGAAGTATTTCCCTTTTCTCTCCCTGCGACTAGTTTAAACAACTTCTTGGGTGGTCAGCTTAACACATGGCTATCTCTCCTTCTCTGCTTAACTACCCACCCCTGCCCCTCACTCCTGTGCCATGCACTGGACTCCCTAACAAAGCAGTAGCAGTAATCCTTTGCCCACTGGGCAAGTCAGGATGACTCACTGTGCTGTACTGAGCACTTCGTGGTCATTCTGTGTGCGAAGTACTGTACTAGGTGGTAAGATAAAGCATTGAACCTGTAACATAGTCACTGCTGCCACGGCCTCAGAATCTAAGCTACCTACACACAAGCAACCTGTTAAACAGATCACGTTAAGTACTCTGATGGGGAAAAGTGAGTACTGTGGAAACACAGGAGAAGCTGACTTAAGAAACGACCCGGGCACACACGATGAGCTGGAGGCATTAATGGAACGAAGCATTCAAATGAAGAATTCCAATAGGCTAAGGAGGTTTGGGCGAGGGAACGGATTCCTCAGGTTACAGACAATCACTGACGTCATCAGAGTGGATGAGAGAAGAGGAAAGTATAGATGTCCTGCTCAGGGAAGACGGACCCAGCTCATGAGAGCTGACAAATTACCTCATTTCTCTACCCCTGGGCTTCACTTCCCCCTCTCTCTTGAGACGGTTTTTGTTAAGATAAAGTTCAAATTCCCTCTCTTCTGTGGCACTTTTTTATTAGCATTAATTAGCTATTATATTAGTCTGCAAGTAGAGGGAATATAGGAGATTGAGCAAAAGACATCTTTTCTTATTTTGTGGCCTATAAAAGACTCCTTAAATGAATCTGGTTGTTTTTTTTAATCCTCACCCAAGGATACTTTTCCATTTATCTTCAGATAGAGTGGGAGGGGAGAGAGAGAGAGAGAGAAAGAAAGAAACATCGATGTGATAGAGACACGGCATTGGTTGCCTCCTGCACGACCCAACCAGGGCTGGGGACCGAACCACAACTGGGGTTCGTGCCCTTGACTGGAATCGAACCAGCAACTCTTTGGTCAGAGGGCCGACACGCTAACCACTGAGCCAAACCAGCCAGGGCTGAATCTGCTTTCCTATGTGCAAAACAAGAAAAGTGCACTTGCTTTCAGCTTATTTGGGCTCCAGAAGAAAGACACGGACCACACTGCAGGTGTAAGGTTCCTATCACGGTGCTCTACGCTGTGCAGGGGGATAAAAACCCTCGGGCAGGACAGAATGGCTTATGCAACAGCAGAGGAAAGCAAAACATCCTCACTCTGCTCCCTGTGATCTGCAGGGCACATGCCCTGCTCTGTGGGAGAACGCCGTGCCTGATGGGGCAGGGGCTGGTGTTCAGCCCTGCTGAGGCTCCCTCAGCGCCCTGGGTCTGAGTCACAGCAGGCCACTTCCCCGTACGCCTGCTTGCTTCGTTCTTTCCACTGAGCCCACTCAGGCGGCCCAGGGACCAGAAGCAGGATGGCCCGCTGCCCTCCCCCGCACTGTCAACCAGAGTCCCTGTGAGTCACAGCACAATGGGAGTTGAAGGGGCAGCAGCACCCCAGGCTGGGACGAAGCGAGGCAATCGAAAGCAGTGGCTAGGGCTGGTGCTTCTCGAGTGTATGAGCTGTCTGGAGAACTCGCTGACGTGATTCTGACTCAGGAGGTCTGGGCTGCGCGGTGGCTCCCATCTCCTTGGCAGAGGGGATGTTAACATGGCTCCCTGTGTGGGCAGTGCAATCAGTGAGCACTACAATGGCCCTTGCAGACACCCTCACCCGAGGAACTGGTGAAGAACTGGTTGTCAAACATTTACCAGCGCACCCCTGGGGATGAGGTCTGAGATTCTGTCTTTCTTGTTTTTTTGTTTTTTTGTTTTCAGATAGAGTGGGAGGGAGAGAGAGGAAGAGAGAGAGAGTATCATCAATGTGAAAGGGACACATTGAGTGGCTGCCTCCTGCACAACCCAACCAGGACTGGGGACAAACCACAACCGAGATATGTGCCCTGCCCTTATCGGGAACCCAACCCGGGTCTCTCTGGACCGCAGGCCAATGCGCTAACCACTGAGCAAAACCGGCCAGGGCAGAGTCTGCGTTTCTAACAGGCTTCCTTCCCGCTGATGCAATGCACCTGGTTCCTGGACCGTGCTCCAGGGGAAAAGGTTGCAGCTCTGGACCAACCAGGTCTAGGAGTACGTTCTGACTGTGTCTCAGACACGTGTAACTGCTGAACAAGTTACCTAGTAAGGCTTGTTTCTCGCTGTTTAGTCGCCTAAACGGGTCTGACAGATTCTGCCCTATCTCTCTGGGCCTCAGTTTCTCCATCTATAAAATGGAGGGTGGGATCCGATCCTGCTCCCTGGTCCTCTCCCAAGCAGTAAATTAACTGTGCTTAGAGCACGGTGCCTGGCACAGACTGGGCCCGGTAAATATCAGTGCTGGTTATTTTTACTTACCAGAGCATAATTCTATAAAAGTATGATGCCAGTGACAGAGAAAACCAAACAAAGTGGTAAGCAAACACTTTGTTAGAACAGGTAAATAAATACCATGAAATATCGATGTACATTTTCAACATTTTTGTCTCCCATTTAATTCATTCCTCTTTTGCTTTAAATCTAATTCCACAATATTAAGATCCCAAGATATTTGGAGGATAAGATGGGGACTGGAGAAGGGAAAAGGAAGAAAACTAATTTTGTACAGTGTGTGTCATGGAAAATACAAAAGAGTTTTTTTTGCGGGGAGGGGGGCATTCTCTTTCTGTTCTCTCTCAAGAAGATAAAAGTGTTTCTCCTTGGCACGGAGACAACATTAGGCATTGTATGTGTCTGAAGCCCATCACATGCCTTTCATCCCCCAGCTCATGAATAACTTATGTTCGGGGGGAAGGGTTCTCTTGTGCTCCTGTGCGGGACGCTTGCCGTCACACACCAACATTCCCAGAAATCACCTGTCTCTCTGCAGGGTACCTGTGGGCTGAATGCCCCCTTCAGAAGAGAACTGGGAGTCTGTGTTACTGCTGGGTCTCAGCCACCCTAACAAGCCCCCCCAACAATTCCGCCAGGACAGAGGTAGAACAGGAATCATGACCTATGGGAAAGGAAACGTCCTGTCATGTGCCATTGAGAGTGTGATAAGACTGGCAATAAACACATCTCATGATCTTTAAAGGAGAAAAGAAAAAGGGTAACAGATGTAAACGTTTCAAGGACACAGATTACTGTATAAAACCCATTTTCCCCTCACTTTCTCAGGGAGGCGGTACCCAAAGTGTTGCACCCACGTGTTGATGTTCTTTCAAGTAAACTGGGTTAACAGGTGATTTGGACTTGGCCCGCTATATTATTACCATGACAGTCATATTCAATGTTGTTTTTCAATACAACACTCCAACAGAATGGGGCACAGTTCCATTCGTAACAAAGGCTCTTACAATAGTTCTGGGGAGGTTTGGGGGTGTAGGCTGCAGCAGGTATCATTTCCTCCCTCTCCTATTCTTTTTTTTTTTTTCTAATCCTCACCCGAGGACATTTTTGCATTTATTGTCAGATAGAGCGGGACGGAGATAGGGAGGAAGAGAGAGAGAGAAACATCTATGTGAGAGAGACGTATCTACTGGTTGTCACCCACATGACCCCAACCAGGGCCGGGGACAAACTGCAACTGAAATACATGCCCTTAGTGGGAACCGAACCTGGGTCTCTCTGGTCTGCGGGCCGACGCTCTAACCGCTGAGCCAAACCGGCCAGGGCCTCCTTCTCCCATTCTTGACCGGGAGTTCCTTTTCTTAGGAAAGAAGCTCATGGATCCCAAAATATCGTAGCGTGTCTTCCTTGACACTTTGTCCTACTGTCTTTGGGCAGGAAGAACAGATGCAGAACGAAGGGCTTCTCAACCATCGAGGCCATGAAACCCCAACAGAAATGTTGGTCCATGTGCATTTTTCTGCTCTCGAGATTCAAAACTTCCATAAGGTTCTCAGGAAGCTGATGAACCCAAACACCTGCTCCCGTGGGAAGAACAGGGAGTTCAGAGACAGACTCCATCTGAATCAGGGTCCACCAGTTACCAAAGGTGCAAACGTTCATGTATTAATTATTCTACGATTCTTTTATTTTTCTGTCTCTGAAATGGGAATAATGTCAACCTTGTAACACTGTTTTTTAAAGTGGAGATAACCTGCAGAAAAGCCCGGCACATTTCCTGATTTCTACAATCCTGAGTGAGAGCTTTTGGCTCCATGACAGAGAAGCTCCAATGTTTTATAAAAGAGGGAAGGGGTGTGGCACTTCCCTTCTGCAGGACTCCTTAACCGTACCATTCAGAAATCATTTTCTTCTAGGTCACCCAGCCTCGACCATGGTTTCCCCACTTTGATGGCCCTGATACCGCTGTAATTAACCTAGTTAATACCGGAAAAGGAGCAAAGGGAAGAGAGATGCATGCCCAATAAAGTTGGGATGACGTCAGGAAGGTGCTTGCTGTCCATCACGCCTGGGAACAGAGATCATTGGCCAGAATGGGCGTGGCCACTGCAAAGGTGCAGAATTGGGGATAGTTAATCCCCTAAACAAAGGAATTGGCTCTTGTGCTCTTGGGACTCTTATTGCCTAGGACCCACTCTCTGTATTTGCCCACAGGTCCCACGGCCATGTGGACCCCACACACAATGGACTGATGGACGGCTGCTAGCCTGATGCTGGACTGGGCCCGGTTCCAACATGGAAAGGAAACTCCGGACACTGGCTTTGCTTCTAGCTCTACTGAAACCCCAGGCACATTTCTTCTATGACTGGTCTAGGGGAAATGAGACTCTGGAAACCCAGGGATATAATTGTATGCAAATAAAAATCACACATCCTCCCGTAGGAGTCTCAGAAAATTCTTTTTCTCAAGATTTCATTAGGACCACACCCCCAGCACCCAGTGGGGAAAAGGATACCCCAGTTTCTCTGATAACAGCCCCAGCAACACTCATATTACAGCTGCCTTCTCATTTGACATGTTCTCTGCGTGACACTCTTGTGTTCCCCAAAAGTTAAAATCCAGACCAAAATGGCCCGAATGCCCAATCATTGGAATCACTCTGCTGAGCTGACGTCCCTCTGGCTTCATTTCTGTCCGAGCGTTGTTCTTTTCCAAATTGCTCCACACTCTCCAGAGGGAGTTGTGTTGAACTCAGTTAACTTTGGCTTTGTTTACACAACAGGGAGATTTGGAAATGGAGGGGGACAGTGGGGAACACAGAAATAAGGGGAGGCACCACGCTGGAGAGCGGAGGGTCAAGGTAGCCTTCCACCCTGTAAAGATACCTGCCTACCCACTAAGCAAATTGAAAAACCAAAACAGATCAGGCAGGAGTGTGAAATGTGGCCAGGGAGAGACATCGCGCAACAGTAGCAAACGAAAGTGCTGCCCAGGAATTGTTCATGGTACAGTGGTGCTCATTTCAGAAAAGCAATACAATTAAGTTACCAGGCGAGATAAGAGCCGCATGCAGATAGAGTATAGATTACCCGACCTGGGAGAGAAAACCTAAATCCGAACAGGGACCGGCTGCTAAATGGAGTATTTCTGAACCATGGAGACAGGAAAACTGTCTAAGATTGTAGACTCCAATGGTCCAGCTGTAGCTTCTCAGACCACCCCTTAGACAGTCAGGAATCTTTTAACTAGAAGGGGCATCTCTGATGCCACTGACCTCTACAAAGAAACAAAAGGTACTTCTGATATGTACCCTGTTCTCCGCACTAGTTCATTGTTCTTCGTATTTATCAAGACGGTTTGGGTCATGATTATGTCCTTGTCCTTTCCTCAATTTTATTTAGAATCCATTTAAAAATCTATATCAATGAAGTGTATATGTTTTTCTCAATAGAAGAATTTAAAGTTGTATTAACTATATCTTAAACATAGATGAGGGCCTTCCACATGAGTTTTTTGTATTTTCTACATTTCTCTGTACCTCCACAAGCAGAACTTCTATTTATAATTTGCAAAGTGGACATGAAAATGAGTACATGTAAATTTGTATATAGTTTATAATATCTAGGTTTCAAAATGTGAACCGCAGAATGACTGGAAAGAAGTATATGATGTTCATAGTAGCTATTTCTGGGTGATAAGGCAGGTGGTGATTAATTTTTCCCTTTTCTATTTCCTAAAGTTTTTACTTTCACAGTGATAGAAGGGTAATTTTTATGGTGTTAATAACGTCGGCAGGTGCCTCAGTAAGGCAATTCGGTGTGTGGGGCTGTCTGGACTGCTCTGACATTTCCCACTGACTTGGGTTGAACAGTTATGTAAAAGAACATCTTTCACAGTGTATTCCTTAAAACACTCGCTCTTGAGATGTTAATAGCTGTTACAAAAAGAAAAAAATTCAGTGGTCAAGTCAGTTAGAAAGTGCTGAGGTAGCAAAATTAAACACATCTGAACCAAGGACCTTGGATGGACTAATGTGCCCTGTCCGTTCATGTCCAGCCACAGAGTGTGCTTTACTTCTGAACCGTGCCTGACTATGGAAGTCCTTTCCCTTAACAGCAGGTGGGATTCTTTAAAGGAATGCCCTTTGGGAAAGATTGACATCCAAGCTTAAGCAAATCGAAGATATCAAAATATGAAAGTCAGCCCGGCCAGTGTGGCTCAGTGGTTGAGCATCAACCCATGCACCAAGAGGTCGCCAGTTCGATTCCCGGTTAGGGCACATGCCCAGGTTGTGGGCCCCACCCCCAGTGGGGGGCATGCAGGAGGCCAATTAATGTTCTCTCATCGATGTTTCTATCTCTCTCTCGCTCTCCCTTCCTCTCGCTCCAAAAATCAATACAGAAAAAAAATTAAATTAAAAAAATATATGAAAATCATTTTTATTAATGTGTGTCTATGTTATATATGTATTCATAACTTTGAAATTGATTGGTTCATTAGCGTAAAGATTCATTGTGAATATCCTTCAATGTGCCCCTTCCCTTAGTGTAGTTTAATAGCATCACTTTATAAAACTTCTGACTTCTCTCCTATATGATAAGTGTTGCTCCCAGACCACTTAAAACATAACTCCATTATCGCATTCATATCAATGCCTTATCTGTATCTGTTTTCATAGCCGCCTCCACCATTAAAGTGGGATCTTTTCCAGGTTCGGGATGTTTTCTTAGTCATCCTGGTACTGCTGACACATTAGAGGAGCCCAATAAACATTGATTGACTAGATTAACTAGATGTTATCTGACTCCAGGAGGTGGGATTCTGTGAGAGTGAGAATGGAAGGGCCAAGATGCTTTGGAATGAATAATTTTTTTTTTTAAGTAAGAGGAATACAGAGCGCTACAGATTTACAAAGAAGAACTCAGAGAGTTGAATCAAATTAACCCAATAAAAGTCCTGGAGGAAAATGAAACTGACAGGGCAGGTCCTCCAAATTAGGTGTAAAACTCCTCATGAACCAAGCTTGTAATAAAATGTAATGGAAATATTCCAAGCAGAGCAGACAGTTGTTATCTTCAAGAGATGTATATTTTAAGATGTGCTGAAATAGTCCATTAAAATGAGGAGAGCTACAGGCACAGGAGAAAAACGGGACTTATGTTCAGACTGAAAAGGGAAACGCGGCCCTCGGGAACAGAGATGCTATTGAGGGCGGCACGTGGACTGTTTTCTGAATCCCTAATTGCTCTTTTTCTTGCTTATGCTTTGCAGATTCTCCATGGCAAAAAAAAAAAAAAAAAAAGCCCTGAAACGTGTGATATAATTGGAATACATCATTTCAAGTGGATGGGTGGCTAGCACCGATTTGGATGGCTCTGTTTTGGGTGTCAGAACAATGTCGATACAAGTCGTGAGTGAGAAATCAATGAGCCACCTCGTTCTTTGTAAATCCGATCACGCTGCCATTTCCAGGGTCTCTGCCTCTGAGGGCATGAGTGTGTCCGCTCCTCTGCTGTGCCCTGCAGACAGCCTTCTGCCTGGGGCATGGCTGGGGTGAGCCCCAAACTGACTGCTGAACAGAGCAGAAGACACCCCAAGCGAACAAATGCTTTCTCTGTGCCCTTGTCTCACACTTTGCACTGTGCTTTTGAAAGCCTTAGTATCCAAAACATCACAGAACGGGAATGTAAGCAGGACTTTCATTTGACAAGTGTGATACCCCATGGCCTCTACAATTGGCGGCAGATTAAAAACCTCTATCAACCAGACACTTAGTTAAATTGTGATAAAGAGACTACAGAAGTTATGACTGTTGATTAAATACTTTATTTGCATGATTTCTAAATCTTCAAACCAACCCTACAACATATCTATAAGATGTCTTATCTACATGATAGATGAGAAAACAGGATCCATGAGGTCACGCAGTTGAGGCATGGAGATCTGAATCTAGACTTGTCTGCTGACAAAAGCCAGGTTCTTTTCCGGCACATTACTTGCCATTGACTTAAACTCACTGGTGTTGTTTGTTTGTTTAAAAAAACAATCAAATTGCCCTGGCCGGTTTGGCTCAGCGGTTAGAGCGTCGGCCCGCGGACCAGAGAGACCCGGATTTGGTTCTCGCTAAGGGCATGTAGTTGGGTTGCAATTTGTCCTCGGCCCCAGTTGGGATTGTGTGGGTGGCAACCAGTGGATGTGTCTCTCTCACATCAATGTTTCTCTCTCTCTCTCTCCCTCCCTCTCTCCCTTCTGCTCTATCTGAAGATAAATGCAAAAAAAAAAAAAATCAAATTGGTTCCATATGACCAAGACAGCCTTCAAGTTCTCCAAAGCTTGACTAAGCTTTAGGTAGGTTGCTTCCTAACTCTAGGCCCCTGACTTCCATTTTCTTAGGCATTCATTTTAGAAGACGTTTATTTATAAATTCATTCTCTGCCTCTTTGAGATGTAAATCTTCTCCCAGCCTCTTGAGCATCTGAGAGGTATCCCTTTGGATTGTAACTATCTAAGGAGACAGTGCCCCCTCTCCCCCAGTCTCTGCGGGAGGGTAGGAGCCCAGCTTTGATAAGCACCAATGAGCCAACACAGGGTCTGGTCACACTGACCAAACTGTCCCCTAATGTGCAGCCAGTACCCTTCCTCTAGCTCACCCCAGGGCCTTTGATTCAATTCAACCTTCCTTCCCTATCACAACAGTCTTGTCTGGTGCAATTTTTCTTTGACAGATACTAATGAAGCTCAACTTTAAGAATGGGGGAATATTTTAATATGTCATCACAACCTTGCTCCTTTAGCTCAAAGTAGCTGAAAGACTGAGATATTGCTTGTTGAAAGATGGCATCTCACGGAAACGATGCATTTTCTTGTTTATTTCCAGTTTTCCTCTCCTTTGAGAACAAATTTCATCTTGACATCCACAGTTCTTCAGAGAGCTGGCTCCTTCCTCTATTCCCAGCCTTTTCTTTGCCCCAAGGAAACACACATCATAAATGGGCCATAGCCTGGCCGGTGTGGCTCAATGGATTGAGTGTCATCCCACGGACTGAGAGGGCCTGGTTCAAATCCTAGTCAAGGCGCATGCCCAGGTTTGCGGGCTCAATCCCCAGTAGAGGGCATGTGGAGGCAGCCGATAGATGTTTCTCTCTCACACCGATGTTTCTCTCTCTCTCCCTTCCTCTCTAAAAATTCAATTAAAACATATTAAAAAAATAAAAATACACAAATGGGCCATAATCTTTCCCACCTGTGAGCTTTGTACCTTCAGTCTAGAATGCTCTCTGGCCCTGCCCCTCCCTATCCCTGCTAATTTTCTGCTTCTCTTCTCTTCATGAAGAAATCCGTCCCTTGCACGTTTCAAGACATCACTTCCTCCCGGAAGTCTTGCCCACCTCTCCCCGGGATGCTGCTGGATGTGCCCCAAAGCATCCTGGGAATCCTCGGCTTCCTCCTCTGTCAACAGGTAATGGCCTAGGAACAGCACCCTTTCCCCATGTCCTCTCAGAATCCAGCACAGCGCCTGGAACAAAACAGACGTCACGTCGACTTCAGCTGAACGGGTGTTAAGATGGGCAGTAGATTGAGCTGTTGTTTTATTCACCTCCGTCAAATGTGTCTCAAGAAAAAAATGACTGTTTTATTTATTTGTAGTGGCTCTTTTGGATTAAAAACAAAACAACTATTCCCTTAGCAAATACCAGATGGATTTGGTGAAAGGTTAAGGGGGTGGGCTTCTGAATTAAGAAGAGCTAGGCTGAAACCTTGAATTCTGGCTGTGCACTTGCAAGTGCGTGATGCTAACAGGCCGCTCGACCGCTGCTCTCTTTAATCTCCTTCCCGGTGAAACGGGGATAATATTACCTATTGGCAGGATTAAATTGTTTAATTAGTTTCGTAGGGTTGCTGTAACAAACTACCACAAATACAGTGTCTTTGAATAACCGACATTTATTCTCTCTCCGTTCAGGAGTCCACACGCTTAATCAGGGAATTGACAAGAGTGTTTCTTTCCGGAGGTCCTGAGGGAGGGTCTGCCCCATGCCTCCTCCCCGGCTTTTGGTGGCTGTTTGCAAATCTTGGTGTTCTTTGGATTGTAGACACATCCCTCCGATCTCTGCCTCTGTCTCCACGTGGCTGTCTCCTCGAGGTCTGTGAGTCTCAAGGAGACCAATCCCTGAGGGTTTAGGGTCCACTCTAAATCCAGGATGACTTCTCAAGATCTTGATTTTTATATGGGTTTTCTAGGGCTGCCATAAGAAAGTATCACCAACTAGGTGACTTAAAATAACACAGATTTATTCTCTGACAGTTTTGGAGTCCAGACGTCTATAATCAAGTCTCCTGTGGGACCACCTCCCTCCAGAGCCTCTAGGAGAGAATGCTTCCTGCCTGCTCTAACTTCCAGTGGCTCTTGGCACTAGTGGGCCAGTGGCAGGTGGCATTCCTCCATCTTCATATAGCCCACTTTCTCTGTGTGTCTGCGTCCTGTCCTCTTCTTATAAGGACACCAGTCATTGGATTTAGGACCTACCTTCATCAAATCTGAGCCCATTTTCTTATCCCTGAGTAATTAGACCTGCAAAGACTCTATTTCCAAAGTCACCCTCTGAGGCTGTGGGTGTACGTGAATTTTGGGATGACATTACTCAACCCATTACACATCCGTCAAGGCCCTGTTTCCACAGGTGCCAGAATTCGAACTTGGGGAACACCTTTGGGGAGAGGCACAATTCAACCCACCACAATGGTAGAGGCATTTTAAGTTCTGGGCAGAACGACTGGCACAGAGTACGCAGTGAATTAACGGAAGTTACTCGTATTACTAAATGCCCATTTTGGCGAACATTTGGTGGGGAGGTGGGGAGGTCAGGAGGTGGGGAGGTGGGGAGGTGGGGAGGTCGGGAAATGGCATTCAGACTCTAACATGGGAAGTAGCTAAACCTACTAGTGAATATGTTCTTTTTAAAGGCACTCTAATGGTCCCCTGGTCTGTGGGTCCCCAAACAGTGACACATACCTTTTTCCAATTTCTGCTTTCTGCAGCCTGATAAAAAATAACCCTCAAGTCCTGCCAAGAAAATAATGAAACATTCCAGACTATTAGGCCTTCGCAGAGTTTAATCAAAGACTCAGTGATCTATACTGGCTCTGGAGGCCTCTTCAGAGCTGAAATCCGCCATGTAATGACCGTGGCGCGGACCACAGCCAGAAACGGGCAGCGGCTGTGAACGGCGGAAGACGGGCCCCTCTTCTGGTTCACTCCCTGCTGCTCCACAAAGGTGCCCGTGACTCAGAGTGAATTCGAACCGCAGGGCCTAAGGCATGCCTCAGCGTGTGTGTTTTAAATGCCCATCGTTGGCAGGATAATTTCTTAATATATGAGTTTGTATTTGTTCTATATGTTCCTTCTGTTTTCTGAGCATCTAGCCTGGTCCTTTGTATTTTCTGGTCCCCTTCTCTCAAACCAGTTATGTGGGGTGGAAAGCGAAGCATGGGGTAAAAGGCTTCAGAATATTTATTTTTAAATTGATGTTGGGAGTTGTAGAGAAGGCAGGAAGGAAGGAGAGCACTGCCCTCACTGGGAGTGGCAGGTGCTTGGGGGCGGATGCTGTGGTCAACATGTGCACCGAGAAAGCTGTGAGCCAGCGAAGCCCAGGCCTCAGCAAGCACCTCCATGTCCTCAGTGAGTCTTGGGAACAAGGAACAGGTGAGTAAGGACAATGAGTGAATCTCAGTGTTAACCAGAATGAGGACAGGGTCAATGGCCTGAGGGGTCTTCTCAGTGCTTTGGTGATGCCAAAACAGCTTGGTACCACTATGGGAAGGAAGAAAACTTGAAATGACTATGATTGCATTTGCTGCCAGCCCCCTGGGAGGAGGGTGCCGATTCAAACTGAACTTGACTTCGCACATCTGAGCTCATCACGGTTGCAGGCTTATTTGTCCAGACCCCTGAAACGTTGCCACCTATTTGACTGTCGCCTGAGATTGTAGTAACAAAAACAATAACAATGTTGATAACAGCTCATATCTGTGGTGTTTACCAGGCCGAGGCTTCCATAAGTAATGTCATTAATTCCTCACGAGAACCCTAATGATATAGGTACCACTGTATACATGAGGAAGGACATTGAGTCCCAGGGGACAGAGGAAGCATGCTAGAGCTGGAATTGGAACTCAGCACTGACATCACCCAAAATCCATCTAAATGTCAGATGTGTCTAACGGTCACCTTGTGCTTACTGCAAAAGTCTGTGCATTCTAGAAACAAATTTCCTCGAGGAGAGAATCTAGACAATCCTCAGATGAAGCTCGGAGTGACGGCATCCCCACCCATGGCCCACAAGGCACCGTGCTCAAGTGAACAGCTACAGCCCCCAAACATTTGCTCAGTTCTGCATCATTAGGAGCGAGTCAGGATTATGATTGCCTGTATTCCTTTATTCTCTGCTCTAGGCGTATACACTCTTAATGTGGGCTTATTGTCTTATTGGGTTAATTTTGTTATTTCGTTTAGTAAATTTTGTTCAGGTGCCCAGAGGCCCTGAACACACAGTGCCAAAAATAAACATTATTAAAACAATAGCTATTCATATAAATATTGCCCGGAGTTAATTTGTAAGGGTGGGAGAAAAGCAAAATATTGAAAGTATGGTTGCTTGTCAAAGCGAAGAATCCCCACTTCTTACTCTTCCTTTCAAGTGCCTCCTCTGTGCTTTGGAGAGCGAGTTCAGGGAGCCCACTGAGGCAGTTCTGGAAAGGAGGTCCCACATCAAGTGCTCACTAATGGCCAGAAACACAAATGCAAATACAGAACCCACTGCAAACGGAAGAGCCTGTTTATAAGCGCAGATGTGGATTTATGAAGGGTTCAATGACTGAGCAACCCACTTTGGAAATGCTCGCTTTCCCCAAATAGGTTCGGGGGCAGAGACATCATCAATAAAGATGAGACAGGGCACATTAAAGGCAAAGGGCTTAGACCTTTCGTAGTTACTGAGAAAAAACCATGAAGTAGCTTAAAGAAGCAGAAAGGAGAACAGGGCAGAAGGTTTTTCCTGTCTTTCTGGGCTCTGTTCCTTTCCCAAAAGCAGAACTTGAAAGAGGATACTCTATCTGGCTTCTCCCTCTTTTTCATCACGATTAGAGGGTGGATAGATAAGAGTTTGGAAGAAGAAGGAGAATATGATAAAGGATAAAAAGCAGATTGGTTTGGGAAAGGTTTAGGCATCTTTAAAATTCAAGGAGAAATTTAAAACCCAGGAGACAACACAACATTTTCTGCTGTTGCCACCGAACACACCCAGAGAGTGCCCCCCCACTACTGAGAGATGTTTCTTCATCCTTGGCCAGATCTCTGTTACCTTCCTGGAAAACCTCAAAGGCTGAAATCAAAACCAGGTTTGGCTCTAAATCACAATCCTTGATGGACTTGAGCCCATCCCACCCAGAGGCATGCAGTGAGCATGGCAAGACTGTAGGTTTACACAACTCCAAAGTGGTTTTGGTGCCCAGCCAGCACTGAACACTGGCATAAATAATGGCATAAAGCAATACTATTGAACTCCAATGTGCAAGCTAATCACGTGGGCACCTTGTTCAAGCACAGGTTAGGACTCGGTGGGCCTGGAGTTGGGCTTGAAATTCTGTTTCTAGAGGACCTCAGTTTGCATGATAAGAGTCTAAAGAATCCATTTTGGAGTCAGATGCTCTGAATGCAAAAGCTACGTTAGAGAGACCAGTATACTTCTCCCCCTGTAATGTTGGTCCCCTTCGTCCTGGCTAATGACAATTAAAAGGGATCATCTGACCAGTAGAAAGAGAAGATTTTGTCAGTTACATGATACTGCCCATGCTTTGAATGTAAGTTATAGTGTTGTGTTAGGAGAGAGATGATTGTCTGTATAAAGATTTGGTTTACTCCAAAATTATAACTCCCCGGTTCCTCCCATCTATTATACCTCCTTTCCCAGTAAAACGCCCTAACTACCCAGATTCATTTTATAGGGTAGGTTCAGGGAGGCTAAAATTGCTTCATTTGGGGAGAGGTCTTGCCACTGGAATCTTCATCTTTTATTCCAAAAAGACTTGACCTCTATATGAGATCATATTTTACTCCATCATCCAGGATTTCTACACAAAGGCTGAATTTCCTCATCTATAACATAAAAATATATTGATGCCATTTGAGGGCTAGAGCAAATCATTAATGTAAAGCTCTTCACATTGGCATCTAGCAAAAGACAAGGGCTCAATAAGTGGGGTACAAGAGTCTTTTCCTACTTAGCACTCCTTGCCAATCAGGCAGAAGATGGCCGGTGACTTGAGCAAAGGAACTGGGTCAAGTCTACACAAGAAGGCAGTTTTTTCCCTGGTTCAGGTGGGTAAGTTGAATCCATTCTATGCCCACCTCTCTTCCCAGTTCTCAAAAAGCTGCTTCCATAGTCTACATTTACAAGAGCTTCCTAGATGTCTCTGCTAGAACTCAGAGGAGAAACGGAGAGTTTGCTGCCAAATGAGCATGGACAATTGCTGAATGCTGACTCCCTGTACTTGAGTGATGTTTCTAGAAATAACGGGGAAAATGTGATTTTAAAAAAAAGAAAGAAAAACTGAGTTTATAGTTTGTAGCCTTGGGGTCTAGGACTTTTTATTTGCCAGTTCAGACGTGAGCTAAGAATCACACAATCCGTGAAACACTCGGTTCTCCATGAGCCACGGGTGCCCGGACGCACAGACTGTTCTGCTTCGTGAAGTAATTAAATTGTTCTTGTTCAAATGGGATCTGGTTTGACTACTTTTTCAAGAGCCAAATCCTTTCCTTGTGTTCCAAAGGCCAGGATTAATTTGATCTCCACACTGCCCATATTTCCTCCTGGTTTCTCCCGTTAAGAGCTTTGACTAATCTCTGCAGGAGGGGAGATCAATATAAAACGAATAGTGAAACGTGTGACTGATATTAGGTGCTTGTCATTCTTCATTAGATGCTCCCGAGTCACCTTCTGAAAGCCCTGAAAACAGAATAAAAGGGGAGATGCCGATGGTCTGTGTAGCCCATTAATAAGAAGAAATGTAAACGGGAAAAAGCTTCGATTCTGCCAGAACAAACAGAGCGATCTCGCCTCCCCACCGCTCAGCTCTTCGCACGGTCTCCAGGGACTCAGCCCAGTTAGCTATTTCATATTAATCACTATTTGTGCAGTTGATTCTTCTGTGGCAGCTTGCCACTTCCAGTTGCCCAGAAGCCCAGAACACTTTTAGATTTCCTTGGATACTCTACAGGCTCAAGCCATGCACACCCCTCCCTCACTAGCACTATCCTTTGCACCCAGTCGGTGTTCAAAATAAGTTTTTCAAGTGGATGGCTCTCCATTAGACTGATAAAGGAAATGACGCTCAGAGATTCCAAGGGATAAAAGAAGACAGAAATGTTTAATGACGACAGTCCAATGAGCTCCCATTTCTCCGGACAACTTGTTTGGATTCTCAGGGATAAGCAGACTTCAATAGCTTGTAAAAGGTTCAATTGAACCACTCTGACCGGATGAACTGCAAGGGTCTGCCGTAAAAGTCCACAGCAATTACACACTTAAAATAGTTACAGCACTTGTATAATCAGACAATATTTCTTTCAGCTATTTTTGGAAAGCAGTCAAATAACACAGATGAATGTAGTAACTGGTATTCTCATTCAAAGAACTGTTTGGTCTCCCTGTACTTTTCACCTATACTTAGAAACAGTGCATTGCAAAGATAATGTGAATTGGTTCTTCCTTGGGCTTACACATGAATTAATATTTTAAAGAAATGACCTTTGTTTTGGAAGTTGAAATTTAGAGTCAGTCTCCTTTGGAACATATATGGATGGGATATCTTCAGACCTCCCTTTCATAGAGTTGCTATCTGTCCTTTCAATAATGCTCCTACTTGTGGTGCATTTTTAGAAGAACCATCCTCTCATATTAGAGGTACCAGTTATTTTCTCCTTGACTCCCCACCCCCCGCCTTGTTGGAGAGCCTGTGCCATTAAATATCACAAGCAATATGGTAGATGAACCCAACCACTCCGGCCATAGGTCATTGAACAGAGTGGATCCTTGACTAGATTGCCTTCCCATGGTTTTGAAATAATACCTCCAACACTGAGTCAGTTGGTTTGAGGAAGACAGATTCGGGAGCTGAGGCTTCTCTGTTTTGAGCCGCCACAGCTGGTCATGAGTAAAGGGGTGAGTTGGAAGAGGACAAGAAAAGAGAGAAGACAGGAGAGGAGTAGAAAATAAAAAGAAGCCAGAAGCAGAGAGAGGGAGAAAGTGGTGAGACAGGCAACGCTTCTGGCAAAAGGCATCCACGAATTTCCCCCAGGCACGTATAATAAACTTTCCTTTTGCTTGACTGAAACTACTTTTAAATGGACTTCTTTATATTGTAATATTATCTTACATAGGCCGTTAGGCAGTATTTTTCACATTTTTCTTCTTAGGATAATGCTTCCAAGTTCTACAAACATCAAAATACATTAAAGAACAAGCTACCATCTTCCAGAGAAGGGCATTGATTGTTGAAGGAAAATTTAGTGCTTTACACGTGAAAACTGATAGGTAAAAAGTGGAATTGCAAACAAAAAAGATGACAGAAACCCAGATCTGTGAATGAAGAACCCAACCTTTTCTCCCACACTGATTTTACGTGGATAAAGCCAAATAAAGTGAGTCCTTAGAAAGAGACAGTATTAACAGAATTACAGAGTTTGGGAGTTGAAAAGACATCCACTGAATTAAATATGATGCCCTATTTAATTCAGTAATTCCATTTTTACCAGGTAGACTCACTCAGTAGGACCTGACAGCTTGACATTTGATTTTTTTAACAAAAACATATTTTAGAATAAAGAGAAAGTCTCGGGTTTTCATCTGCGATGTGGAATGGATCGGGTGCCTTGGATGTGAGCCTCGCTGGCACCTCTTGCTTGCCGCTGTGTTATCTCGGGGAATGTACTCAACCCGCCTCGGGCTGGATGTCCTCATCTATATATCGGGCTAATGATAGTTTCTATGTCTTAGAACTGTTACAAGGAAAGCGTAAGAAAATGTACCCGATGGTCTAACAAATAGTAACTGATCATTAGGTTAGCCGTTTCCTTTTGGTGTTAGAGAAAAAAAGTGGTTGGGGATCTTTTGTGTGCGACGTACTTTTGATGTGACATGAGTGGATTTCTATGAACTCGGAGTCAGAAGCATCATGATGTCACCACACATAGAGCCATCCAGGACTTACGAAGCATTTCACAATGTACTGTGGCATCTGGTTTTCCTCGCTCACTCATTGATCCCTTCCACGGACACCTGCTGGATGCCTGCCATGTGCCTGCTTCTGTGGTCTTCAGTAGGGACTCCGCTGTGCAGGTGAGACGCACAGTCCTTGCCCTCCTGGTGCTTCAAGCCCTGTGAGGCAGATTTAGCCAATTTTACTTCTTATTTTTTAAGATTAAAAAACAAACAAACCAACGACTAGAGCATTTAAGTGGCTTGCCCCAAATTGACACAGTTGGGGAGGGTCAGGCTGACAATGAACTTGCAGTCTTACTTCAGGGGTAGAGGAGCCGCTGTTCCCCTTAGACTGTGGAGGGCGCTCTGCTTCTAGAACAGAGATGCCTTAGACAGAATTAGAACAAGTCATGTTCCTACTGAATATATTTTTACTGATTTCGTTTCATTCGCCTGAGGGCTGAAGCCAAGCTGGTGCTGATTCATAAGCCTCGTTTTCCATATGTTTGACTTAGGATTTTCTCTTGACAACATTTGATTAGCCACTCTTGTGATTTTAGCTCACTGATGATAACTTGACCCGATTTCAGCTTATCTCTATTGGCTCTGGACTCCCTGGAAAAAGCAGCGGAAGTCCATGGAGACCCCAGTGCAGCCAAACATTCTCAGTGGCTACTAAAACAACCGTTTCCATGTGCCAGAGCTGGTGCCAATGCTGTGGGACCACTTCAGAGGTGGGAGTCCTCTAGTCCTTTTGGTAAATAACACTAGTTCAGAGTGGAGTGATGACTTTCCAAATCCCATGCTGCTAGAGAGAGGTCTGGTGATAACGAAGCTCTGGATGGCACTTTGATCATGCAAGTCCAAGTGAGATTCCTGGTGTTTATATAATTTCTCTGCTTAATGCCATCAGCCACTCCCCACTGCAGAGGAATGAAATCCAACTTCTTTAGTAGGGAGTCAGACCTTCCACAAAGACCCTCACATCCTTTCAGAGGCCCATCTTTCATTAATATCCCCACATTTGACTATGATTTAACACAACCAAAATTCTCATGGTCCTGGATTCCCAGACATACCATAGTGTCCTACATTTCTGCACCTAAAGAAGTTATATGTGTAGGGGAGATTCCAAAATGGCGGTGGAGTGAATGGAAGCTACACAGACCATCTCCCAGGAACAAACTAGAATTACAACTAAAATAAAGACAAATTGTTGGGAAAAAGCAACAGAAAAGCAGCTTGAGAGGACCATATAACCTGGGACATTGAATTGAGCCTGGTAGGTCTGCAGACGCGCGAGAGTGGGGCTGGGAGCCCACGGACAGCAGCGATCTTAGCTGTGAGCATTGCCCTTGGGGTTAAGATCTCAAGCTGGCTCCACAGCACAGAGGGCCAGGACAGAGCACTAAATTAGCTACAGCCACTCACCTTGGGCTCTGGCAGAGGGAGGGCGGACTGGACTGGAACTGTGTGGGGACACTCGGGATTTGGAGGATGCTCAGAGTTTTTGCTGAGTTTTGGCCATGCAGGATGGTGGCCATCATGATCCTTTCCAGAGCTCTGGGGAGAAGCATCAGCCCCTCCCTTGGAGATTCAACTCCACCCAGCTGGGCCAAAGAAATGCAAATTGAGGCTCAAAAAACCAGCATCTGCACCACCCTCCAAAAATCCTCTTACGCTGCACACCTGAGGGAGGTTTTCATTCAACTGAGAACCCAAGGCTCTTCAAGTAACCATGACTAATAGCCTCCAGGCAAAAAACTAGAGGATAACTGAACCTTTCCTGGGCTTTCAAATCTACCCAGGAAAGTAAGACTTGACAGTGGTGTTTAACGTGGGTCCTCCCACGTTCATCCAAACCCAGTAGAGGGAGCCACAAACAGCAGAACACCAACATCCACAGGGAAAATTTGGAAGGCTCCAAAACCCACTAAGATAGCCAAAATGGTGACACAAAGAAACAAATCCCAAATGAAAGTACAAGAGACCTCTACAGAAGATGAGATCAATGAAATGCAGTTAAGCAAGTTTTCAGAGGTAGAATTCAGAGCCATGATCTTGAGGAAGCTCAACAGCATGAGTAAGGACATCAACACCATGAGTAAAGACATAGAAACATTGAAAATCAATCAGTTGGAAATGAAGAAGCACCAAGAAGAAATGAAGAATGACACAGCAGAAATAAAGAACACATTGGAAGGACTAAACAGCAGAGTAGAGGAAGCTGAGGACCGGATCAGTGAATTGGAAGACAGGGTAGAAAAAAATCAACCAATCAGAAAACCAAAAGGAAAAAACAATTAAAAAACAGGAAGACAGCTTAAGAGAACTGTGGGACAACTGGAAACATAATAATATTCGCATCATAGGAGTCCCTGAAGAAGAAAATGAGCAAGGGTTAGAGAATATATTTGAAGAAATAGTGACAGAAAACTTCCCTAATTTGGTGAAGGAAGAAGGCATTCAAGTTCAAGAAGCACAGAGAGCCCTGAACAGGGAAGAACCCAAACAGGTCCACACCAAGACACATAGTAATGAAAATGCCAAAAATTAAAGACAAAGAGAGAATCCTAAAGGCAGCAAGAGATAAGCAACAGGTTACCTACAAAGGAACCCCCATAAGGCTAACAGCTGTCTTCTCAACAGAAACACTACAGGCCCAAAGGGAATGGCATGAAGTAATCAAGGTCATGAAAAACAAGGATCTCAATCCTAGACTACTCTAGCCAGCAAGGCTATCAATCAAAATAGAAGGTCAAATAAAGAGCTTCCCAGACAAAAAAAGGCTAAGGAAATATATTAGCACCAAACTAGCACTGCAAGAAATGTTAAAAGGACTGCTGTAATTAATAGAAGAAATACGAAGAAAAATATAACCACACTAAACAAAAATGGCAATAAATAAATACATATCAATAATCGCCTTAAATGTAAATGGATTGAATGCTCCGATAAAAAGACACAGAGCTGATTGGATAAGAAAGCATGACTCACATATATGTTGTTTACAAGAGACCCACCTCACAACAAAAGACTCACATAGGTTGAAAGTAAAGGGATGGAAAAAAATCATCCAAGCAAACGGAAAGGAAAAAGAAGCTGGGGTAGCAATACTCATATCTAATAAAAATAGATTCAAAATGAAGGCCATAACTAGAGAAAAAGAAGGTCACTACATAATATTGAAAGGATTTATCCAACAGGAAGATATAACCCTGGTAAACATATATGCACCAATACAGGAGCACCAAAATATATTAAAAATCTTCTGGAGGACTTCAAAGTAGAAAGTGACAGCAATACAATCATAGCAGGGGACTTCAACACCCCGCTGACATCACTGGACAGATCCTCTAGACAAAAAATTAACAAGGTAACAGACACTCTAAATGAAGCACTAGATCAAATGGATTTAATAGATATATACAGAGAATTACACCTCAAAACTACAGAATTCACATTCTTCTCAAGTGCACATGGACATTCTCAAAGATAGACCACATGTTAGGGCACAAACTAAGTCTCTACAAGTTCAAGAAGATTGAAATCATATCAAGCATCTTCTCAGATCACAATGGCAAGAAAGTAGAAATCAACTGCAACAAGAACATGCAAAGACATTTGAACACATGGAGGCTAAATAGCATGTGATTAAACAATGAATGGGTTACCGAGGAGATCAAGGAAGAAATTAAAAATTTCCTGAAAATGAAAATGAAAATGAAAATGAACACACAACAACAAAAATCTATGGGAAGCAGTGAAAGCAGTTCTGAGAGGGAAGTTCATACCACTACAGGCCTATCTCAAGAAACAAGAAAAATTTCTTGTGAGGTGATTATCTAACCTCACAACTTAAAGAACTAGGAAACAAACAAAAAGAATACCCCAGAGCAAGTAGAAGGAAGGAAATAGTAAAGATCAGAACAGAAATAAATGACATAGAGACCAAAAAAACAATTCAAAGGATCAATGAAACAAAGAGCTGGTTTTTTGAAAAGATAAACAAGATTGATGGACCCTTAGCTAGACTCATCAAGAAACAAAGAGAGAGAACCCAAATACACAAAATCAGAAATGAAAGAGGAGAAGTAACAACTGACACCACAGAAATACAAAGAATTGTTAACAAATACTATGAACAATTATACGGCAACAAATTAGACAATCTAAGTGAAGTGGACAAATTTCTAGAAACACATAGTCTCCCAAAACTGAACCAGAAAGAGATAGAAAACTTGAACAGACCGATAACAACTAAGGAAATTGAAGATGTAATCAAGACTCTCCCAGCAAACAAAAGCCCAGGCCTGGACGGCTTCACGGGGGAGTTTTACCGAACATTCAAAGAAGAACTAACACCCATTCTCCTCAAAATATTCCCCAAAATTCAAGAAAAAAAGACTTCCAAACTCATTTTATGATGCTAGCATAATTCTAATTCCAAAACCAGAAGACACTACAAAGGAAGAAAACTACAGGCCAATATCCCTGATGAACACAGATGCCAAAATCCTTAACAAAATACTAGCAAATCAGATCCAGCAATACATCAAAAAAATTATTCACCATGACCAAGTGGGATTCATCCCAGGGATGCAAGGCTGGTACAACATTCGCAAATCAATAATTATGATACACCACATAAACAAAATGAAAGATAAAAACCACATGATGATATCAATAGATGCTGAAAAAGCATTTGACAAAATCCAGCACCCATTTCTGATAAAAACACTCAGCAATGTGGGAATAGATGGATCATATCTTGACATAATAAAGGCCATATATGAAAGACCTACAGCCAACATCATACTCAGTGAGCAAAACCAAAAGCATTTCCCTTAAGAACAGGAACAAAACAGGAATGCCCACTTTCACCACTCTTATTTAACATAGTATTGGAAGTCTTAGCCACAGCAATCAGACAAAAGAAAAAATAAAAGGGATCCAAATTGGAAAGGAGGAAGTGAAACTGTCATTATTCGCAGATGACATGATATTATACATAGAAAACCCTAAAGAGTCCATCAAAAATCTACTAGACTTAATAAATGAATTTGGCAAAGTAGCAGGACGGCATTCTTATAAACCAATTATGAACTCACAGAAAGAGAAACTAAAAAGGCAATCCCATTTACCATCGCGGCAAAAAAGTTAAGATACCTAGGAATAAACTTAACCAAAGAAGTAAAGGACCTATTTTCAGAAAACTACAAGACATTGAAAAAAGAAACGGAGGAAGATATAAAAAAGTGAAAACACATACCTTGTTCATGGATTGGAAGAATTAACATCATTAAAATGTTCATACTACCCAAAGCAATCTATAGATTCAATGCAATCCCCATCAAAATACCAACGACATATTTCACAGAACTAGAACAAATACTTCAAAAGTTAATATGGAACAAAAAGAGATCCTGAATAGCCACAGCAATCTTGAAAAAGAAGGACAAAGTAGGTGGGATTACAATACCGGATATCAGGTTATACTACAAAGCTACTGTAATCAAAACAGCCTGGTACTGGCACAAGAACAGGCATATAGATCAGTGGAACACAACAGAGAACCCAGAAATTGACCAAAGACATTATGCTCAGTTAATATTTGACAAAGGTGGCAAGATCATACAATGGAGTAAACACAGCCTCTTTAATAAATGGTGTTGGGAAAATTGGACAGCTACATGCTAAAAAGTGAAACTAGACCATCAACTTACACCATACACAAGAATAAACTCAAAATGGATAAAAGACTTAAATGTGACTCATGAATCCATAAAAATTCTAGAAGAAAATGCAGGCAACAAAATTTCAGACGTCATACGCAGCAGAATTTTCACTGATACATCACCTAAGGCAACAGAAACAAAGGAAAAAATGAACACACGGGACTACATCAAACTCTAAAGCTTCTGCACAGCAAAAGAAACAACCACCAAAATGGAAAGGGAACCCACTGTATGGGGGAGCATAATTGCCAATGATACATCAGATAAGGAGTTAATCCTCAAAATAAATAAAGTACTCATACAACTCAACAAAAGGAAGACAAAGAACCCAATTAAAAAATGGGCAGAGGAGCTAAATAGACACCTCTCGAAACAGGACATACAAATGGGCAACAAACATAAAAAAATGCTCAACGTCACTAATCATCAGAGATGCAAATTAAAACAAAAATAAGGGATCACCTCACACCTGTCAGAGTGGCCACCATCAACAAATCATCAAACAACAAGTGTTGGCGAGGGTGTGGAGAAAAGGGGACTCTAGTACACTGCTGGTGGGAATGCAGACTGGTGCAGCCACTGTGGAAAACACTATGGTGTTACCTCAAAAAATTAAAAATTGAATTGCCATTTGACCCAGTGATCCCACTTCTAGGAATATACCCTAAGAAGCCTGAAACACCAATAAGAAAGAATATATGTACCCCCATGTTCATAGCAGCACTATTTACAATAGCTAAGATCTGGAAACAGCCCAAGTGTCCATCAGTAGACGAATGGATAAAAAAGCTGTGGTACATATACACAATGGAGAACTATGCAGCTGTAAGAAAGAAAGATCTCTTATCCATTGAGATGACATGGAGGGACCTGGAGAGTATTGTCCTAAGTGAAACAAGCCAAGCAGAGAAAGACAAATACCACATGATCTCACTTATTTGTGGAATATAATGAACATAACAGTCTAAGGAACAGGGTAGACCCAGAGATGTGGAAGTAGGGTACAGACTGACAATCCTCAGAAGAAGGAGTGGGGGGAGGAGGGAAGAGATAAACCACAGAACCTATATGCATGTACACATAACTGGTGGACATGGACAACAAAGCTGGGGAGGGGGTGGGGGGGTGATGGGGAGGAGGGTGTCAATGGGGAAAAAAAGGAGAAACATCTGTAACAAAAATAAATTAATAAAAAAAAGTTATATGTATAAATATTGGCTTGCTATTGTTATTATTCTGGTACACAGTATATGCTATGGGTTCTTTCTACGCAATCCTCAACTAAAGAATGAGATCCAGAGCATTCATTCAGGAAGAGAGTCAAAAGAGGCCAAGCGTCATAGACTCTTCCCCTTCCCCACCATTTCATCCAATGGGCTTACAGATCCAAATCCCTACAATTCTGTTTGTTTTAATGAAAACTAATAGAATCTACTTATAAGAAAGACAGGCTGTTGTGAGAAGAAATCAATACGAGGTCAGATGCAGTGGGGACATGGAAAGTTTACAAGGTGGAGCCGGTTTGCATATTCTATCTCAGTGCGTGCCACCTAACGGGACTGTGGTGGGATTCTGCCAGACTGATGGGCAACCAGGACGTGCAAGTGCCTGCCACAGGAGTGGGAGTTACTAGTTGTCTAAGCTGGGAACTAAATAAACACCCAAACAACTTCCCAGCCCTAACCGAATTACATTCTCTGTATAACGTATTTGAAGTGAGAAGAAATTTAGATGCTATACTAAGTCCTCTTGGTAATTTTCTTTAAGAATAATAAATTTTCTATTAAAACGGTGCCACTGCAGGGCTCTGTGCCTCAAGGACACCTCTAAATTCAATTTGCCGGAATCTACCTTTGGTCAGGAATCTCCTTATAAAATAACCAGATGAGAGTCGATATTACGCTGCAATGGGCGGTCCTAAAGCAGGATTGACGAACGCAGGTCCCAGTACCTACAATTATGCTTCAAGCATCCAGACACTTACATCTGTCGGTATTCCTCGGCAATGATCTGGTTGATAAAAAGAAAAGATAGTTTCCAAATCTGTCAACCATGCCCCCTTAAAATCTCTTTAAAATAATTACATCCCACATTTAACATTAGCCACATTGAAATATGTAAACCGAAAAATATTTTCATCGATAGGAATTATCAGGAAGACAATCACGGTATAGGAGACTGAATAATGTCCTTGGGTGACGAACAGGGATGATCTTGGCTCCGGTGGCATCTTTTTATCTCCATCCTTCTTACAATGACCATCCTTTTCTGTTCAAAGTCTACAAAGGTATGAATTTTCCTGAAACTTATTCTAGGTTAGATCATCTTATTTCTAGTTTGACTCCATATTCAAGGGAGAGGGAAAGACATCTTCACCGACAAATGGTGAGTAAGTATCCCCAGAGGGTAAGTTATGAGAATTTTATAGAACAGGGTGGAACTTAATGAGTCTGGTCTCGAAACAGATGGTCAGGGTTTAAATCCTGCTCTGCGCATGAAGGGTGACCCTGAGGAAGTTACTTAGCTTTGCTGAACCTCCATTTATTCATCCGTAAAATGCGAGGATAATAACAGTACCTGCCTCATAGGGTCGTGGTGAGGATTAAATGAGTCAATGCATGGCACGGAAAGGCTGGGAAGAGTGATTGTGGATCATAATTACTTAGAAACAACAGCTACTATTATTATGACCCAGAGCAAAAGCAAAGTTGTTGTTTATATTTTTTTTCAGGGAAACATAAATAAGCTCTGGAAGTGTGAAAGGTGACCAATTAGGGCTATTTCTCAGATCCTGTGTTCACACAGCGCTGTTTCCCCTGCATTGCTCATACAGCCCTGTAACTCTCATTCCAGCCCGTCTCTCCAAACCACCCTCCACAGACACTCCCCCACGGCGCTCCTTTTATCACAGGGCTGCTAGATCCCAGCATTTAGACCCTGCCAACTTTCTCTCAGTCCCCTCGTGATCTCACATGTCATGTTTTCAGATGGGAATGTACTCCGTTCCACTCTTATCGCCCATTCCCCCAATACCCAACCTACACGGGCACACAGCTTCACCTATAAAACGTTTACCTATTCTTCAGGCACGCGTAGACGTCACAGTTTTACCAGGAATGTTTCCGATCCTCCCAAGGCTTATCTACAGGTACCTCGTCTATGCTCCGTGGCACCTTGTGCCTCCCCGAATCAAGCTAGATCATTAACATATTATCTATTGAACAAAAAATAGTGAATTCATTTTTCTAGCAAAGGCCCAAAAGAGGAAGGCAACAACATTTAGCATACTAGAAATAATAACTAAATTATTTTTGAAATTGAGAGCTCAATGGAATATCTGTAAAAGAAATATCTACCTATCATTGCTGTCATGCTTAATATTCATGTTTAAAACGATCTGCCTGATAGTGTGATTATAGAGTAAAAAGAACAATGAACTATGGATAGGAAACAAGGTTCGTCACCGTGCAGCCCTAACCCAAAGTCCCCCACTCCTTTTCTCACACCCCCCTCGGAATCATGATCTAACTAACCACTGTGAACACTCTGTGATTCTCTGAGCCTGCCTTATGCCAAAGCCTCAGGATTGACAGGAGATGCTCCTTTGGCCCAGAATGCACTTCCCACATTTCTCTGCCTAAGACCTACTCTTCAGCAAAGCAGCTCACATGTCACCCCAAAGCCACATCTCAAAATAAATCCTGCCCTTTCTCCGTACCTACCTCTATCCGGAAGATTTATTCCTGTTAAAATTAATCCACTCTTGTGCTGTCCAGTACAGTAGCCAGTGACTAATAACCCTACGTGGCTGTATAAACTGAAATTAATTGAAATTAAACACAATTTAAAATTAAATGGCTCAATCACATCAACCACATTTCAAGTGCTCAGTCATCACACGTGCCTAATGGCTGGCTTATTCGGCCATGTGGAATGTCTCCACTGAGTTCTGCTGGAAAGCACTGGTTATACCTGTACCTAGTACACTGTCATACAGGCACTCGATACAGTCTAGGCCTGTATGATGGAATGAATGTCGCACACACTAGTATGTCTATGATAGTCCTTGCATCTGTCAGTTTTGGTAGGAAACAGGGTTCAACTCAGCTGTTTTAAGTAAAGAGAATTTAAAGAAAGCGTCTACCTCTGGGGTACTGCACACCCAAGGGAACGAAGAAGAAATGCTGAGGCACCCAGAACAGCAATAATGGAAGTCTCCACCACCAAGAGAGCTGAAGTAGGAAGAAAGGAGTATTTTCATTTGGTCAAGTAAATCCAAGGTTTGGAGGTTTCTTCCCTTGAAGGGAGGAGGACGTATGTTGCTCAGAAGGCAGGGCGAGCTGGAGCAGGGGAGGAGCAGAGGATGGGGGCGCTGTAGCCAAAGCAGAGAGGAAGCGAGGGGGAAAACCGGGACTGCTCCCAGCCTCCCACCAGGAGTCCTCTCTCTGAGCGCTGCTGGAAGCCAGCTGGCAAGGGAGCAACTCGCTGGAGTCAGGTCACAGGGCACAGAACAGGGAGAGCAAAGGCAGAGGATGAAGCTATGGGGCAGGGAAGGAAAGGATAATCTTAGCACTCATTCTTCCACCTCCTTTATCTGATCATACGTCTTTGTTACCCTCGAGGCTGGCACCACCTTAATTTGAGGCCTGAGTCTAACTCCCCCCCAATGCCCTGCACAGTGCATGGCACACTGTGTATTCAATAATGTCTGCTGAATAAATGAAGTAGTCTTCATCCTTCCTGTCTCAGGTGGGTGTTTTCAGAAGTTAGGGTCACCGTCGGCCTGGATGGCTCACCTTCATATTCCCATGGCGCACACACGGCCTTCAAACCCTGGACGGATTTGACAACATGAAAACGCTCCTTTCATGCTTGTGCCATTGAAGCCAGGCTTTCGGGTTCTGATGCAGTTGTCAATATTTCCTGACAGGCTCAGCAGACACGCCGTTTTCATCTTCCTTGGCACACCGCTTATCCTGATGGCACAAGTCGCTGACAAGCCAGTGCCCGACATAGAAGTGGGATCAAACACTCAACAAAAGTGCCACCTTCTTGAACAATGAGGCCCCGTGCGCGCTCAGGTCTCCTGGCAGAACGGGTGGAGTGGAGGAGGAGGAGCACCACACCCCAAAATGGCTTAAAAACAATGAAACAGAGAGCCTGGGCCATGTTTCATATCAACAGAAACATGCTCCATTTCAGCTTTATTTCCTGCTTGTCAGTGGGGCACACAGAAGTGAAACTCCTGTAATTACTCCTATTCTGCCTCCGACTGGTTTTGATTCATGTAATACCTCGGCGCAACTCCCATTACAGTACATGCTTTGGGGACTAACGTTAGGAATAGGCTCGGGGTAGAATTTCCCATCTCCTGCCATAGTACACCTCCTCCTAACAACCACAATAATATGATAATCAGCAGCATTTGCAGAGTGCTCTCCGTGTGCCAAGCCCTGCGGTAAATGCTTTTAACTGCACTAGCTTGCTATAGAAATGAGGAAACTGAGGCTCAGAGGTGTCCAGAAATTTGCCCAAGGTGTCACAGTGAGTTGGCCAAACGAATGTCCTTAACCGTCATACTGCTAGCTCTTGACCTCGTCTGTACGCCAACATTGACTGGACGCTTCAGGGCAAGAAATCCCTTCCTTATTAGTTCTAAAATGTGTCCTTTTGAAATGTCTTCATCGGTTCTCGATTGCTAACTTTGCACAGTTATAGCGACTAAAATAACTCCAAAGTAGCTCTCACTTTATTAAAATACAAAAGCTTATCATCATATATTTATATGAGGAGAAAGATTGCTAGTGCGTTGGAATAAAACTGATAATCAGAGGCTTTCCTAGAGGTAACTCATGAAACTCAGTGGTCACTTTAGAGTGTGAACATTTTTTCTTTTTTTCTTAATTTATTTTTGTTACAGATGTTTCTCCTTTGTCCCCCATTGACAGCCTCCTCCCCATCCCCCCCACCCTGTCCTTAGCTTTGTTGTCCATGTCCATCGGTTATGCATGCATGCATGTAAGTTCTATGGTTTATCTCTTCCCTCCCCCTTCACCCCCTCTTCTGAGGATTGTCAGTCTGTACCCTACTTCTATGACTCTGGGTCTATTTTGTTCATCAGTTTGTTTCGTTCATCAGAGTGTGAACATTTTAAAAATCAATTGTTCCACCCGGCTGGTGTGGCTCAGTGGATTGAGTGCCGTCCCATGGACTGCGTTTGATTCCCGGTCAGGGCACATGCCAAGGTTTCAGGCTCGATCCCCAGCAGGGGGCGTGCAGGAGGCAGCCAATGGATGTTTCTCTCTCACATTGATGTTTCTCTCTCTCTCTCCCTTCCTCCCTCTCTAAAAAAATCAATAAAATATGTGTTTTTTAAAGTAAAAATAAAAATCGATTGTTCATAGGAACTGGAATTCCTTTCCACAGAGATGAATTGGCTTTTTATTCAAAGGAATGTGTTATTCATAGAATATTTTCAGTCCTATTTGTTGAATCTACATATACTTGGACAAAGGGCCAACTATATTTTAGAGCAATTCAACATGTCCTGAAGAGACAGGTCTACAATGTCTGACAACACCTTCACTTTCCAAATTCGCACCGTGGGCATGGAGGAAAGAGAGAAGGGAGGTCCAATCACATATCATCCATCACAGACTCCTCTGTGCAACCTGCATCAAGGCTGGACAGTGCTAATAGTTAGGTAGTATATACCAGATTGAGAAAGGTGGAAATTCTCCAACTTTCTCACAGATGCTGGTATGGTCCAATTAGATGGTTAAAGTCTAAACGTCCGTTAGTTTGATAAGGTGATCCCATTCAATTTCCTGAGAATGAATAAACCATCCTATCCCTAAAGGAATATTCTGCAAAGTTTAGGGTAAGAGTGAATAATTTAAAAGTTTTTTTTAATCTGAGTTTTCTGCCATTCTTTTCATCAGACTATTCTGTATGAGTATTAAATAATAATTCAATCCCCTGGAGTTACTGAGTTCTTAAGAAGGCCCACCTAGTACAGTCTAAGAAAACTGGATTCTGGAGTCAGAGTGCCTGGGTTCAAAACCTGGTCTGCCCCTTACTGCTGGGGGCATCGCACAAGCCCTGATCTATTTGAATCTCTTTCCTCAGCAGTGAAGTGAGGATAATAGTAGTACCTCTAAGTAATCGCAAAGCACTGAGCCTAGGTCCTAGCTCAATAATTGTGCTCCATAAATGTTAGATAGTATTAATTTTTAAATTTGATTTCTAATTACTGGGGAGAAACAAACAAATGAAAAAAGACAACTGTCATGTTAACCAAAGTGTTTCTGTCGTCTCTACTTTCAGTCCACAGGAGCCGGCAGAGGTGCCCAGGGGAGGCGTTCCAGAAACGAACAATTTGCATAAAGTCACCTGTGCCTCCTCAGACTTGTGCAGCTATTTACTGTGGGCTCCATTCAAACTCTGAGCTCAAGTTCCTGCCAATTGTATGTTATCAAAACAGGCTTGCTCATCTTGGTGAGAAGCCTCGTCACATGATCTGTCACTTAGGGATTGCTCACCCTCCCAGGGAGCTACTGAAACTTTATCCTAAATGAAAGGCACACAAACTGTTTCCATTTTGCCTTTGGAAATCTGAGTGAGGAAGACAATTCCACTTTTGTCCTATCTCAGTGGGTGGCGGCAGCAGCAGCGGCCACACCACTTATCCAGTCACTGACCTGGCTTCTCAGCGTGGCAGTTACAACAGAACAAGAAACCTCCCTGTAACTCGGCTTCCTGGGATCCAGGCAACAACACATGCTTTGCATTCAAGCGACTCCCGCACGCTGCCTTCTGAATGTATCATCTCCGTTCATTTGCTGCCGCACTCTGAAGTTCTGAGTTGCACTGACAACCATGCTGACCTGCACAGGATTGCCTGTTTCATTGCCTCTCACTGAAGTGCTAATGATCCAATATGTTTAACAGGCAAACCCCTCTCAGAGCATCTTACTTCTCGGCACTTTTGCCACAGTCAGTTCCACTCTTCTCATTCTCAAAGAGAGGACTGTTAGTAGTTTAGTGTTCCACTGAGACCTGAGAAATGAATGATGATGATTGATGGATAGACAGACAGACAAATAGGTGAGAATCTGATTTTACTACAGTCATAGTTTTTAAATTTCATGAGTCAGTCAAGAATACATGCCATCCTGGTGACATTTATTTTAGAACGCTTGCCTTAGACTTTGATATTTCCTGTACCTATTGAAGGCTTTGGAATTTTCTTAGCCTTTATTATTAAAAGCATACGATTCTAAAAGACCCTGTGGTCAAGTCTGCAATGAAGAGTCATGAAAGAAAAATGATGGGAGAAAGAGTCTCAAAAGCAAAAGTGAGAAATCATGGCAGCTTGACAGAAATGAAACGTGTTTTCATCTACGGGATTTTCAATCAATGTACCTCTTTGGTATTCTTTGGCTGCAGGCAAATTCTAAAATGGGTTATTGCATATAGATTGAGGCCTATAAAAGATTAACTAGTACAGTAAAGGTGAGTAGTTCCTATTGGCCGATTGTAACTTAATAAGGGTGGGACCATGTCAGGGAAGTCTGCGGATTTTTACTCCATGGCGTAGTGGAAGGTGCACAGGACTGTAAATTCAGCGTCATGAATCCAAACCTTAGAGGCTCTACAACCTTGGGCAGGTCTCCTCGTCTCCATTCAGTGGGACAATTAACATTAAGCACCTCCTTTGTGCCAAACGCCGGCCTTAATGGAGGTCGATAGGACATAGAGACTGCCATTACAATTCACTTGGGCAAACCGGCATGTGTGGTGATGCTCTGTGATGTAATAAACCCTGTGAGTGGACAGCCTGAAGGCTGTTCAGTCTTTTTCCAGGAGACTGCACTACCTGCCCCCTGTGAAAGTAGGCATGCCCATATGACATCTTTACCCAAGAAAAAAAAAATGAACAGAAGTGACTTAAGTCATTTCTGCTGAGGAGCTTTAAGAGCCAGATCACAGTGTCTCATGCTTCTTTCCCTCTGATGTGCCATCATGGAAGCACATATCAAGACGGTTTCCAGCAGCCCCAGTCCCTAGGTGACCACAGTGAGCCAAGCCCTACCTGCCACTCCTCAAGACACTGGGCTATGATGAGAAAGATGCTCAGTTGTTTGAACCCTCTGTGATGTTGGCCTTGCAACACAGTACAAGCTAGCCTGCTCCAGTAGACTGTCAGCGACATGAATCAGATAATGTGGACCAATAGAGAAGGATCCATTAAATCTGAGGAAGGCTAGAAGTTCGGCTAAAAGAATGCTAGATGTCTTCCAGAGTGATGAGCATTGGCTTAGGACTTGAAGGGTCTGTGGCTTCAGATAGGCAGAGAAGGCAAAGTAAGAAAATTGAGAAAGAGGAAATAATGGGCTGAAAAGTACAGAGCCAGAAAAGCATGTGATTGTCAAGGCAAGTTGTCTGATGGGGCTGGAGCTCAGTGTGGGAGTGTCAGGTGAGGAGACAAGAAAAAGTAGGTTATAACTAGAATATTTTTGTAATTTTATTTATTTATTTATTTATTTATTTTTATTAATTTATTTTTGTTACAGAGGTTTCTCCTTTTTTTCCCCATTGACACCCTCCTCCCCATCCCCCCACCCTGTCCCCAGCCTTGTTGTCCATGTCCATCACTTATGCATACATGTGCATAAGTTCTGTGGTTCATCTCCTCCCTCCCCCCCACCCCCTCTCCTGAGGGGTGTCAGTTTATACCCTACTTCCACGTCTCTGGGTCTACCCTGTTCCTCAGACTGCTATGTTCATTATATTCCACAAATAAGTGAGATCATGTGATATTTGTCTTTCTCTGCTTGGCTTGTTTCGCTTAGGATAATACTCTCGAGGTCCCTCCACGTCGTCTCAAAGGATAAGAGATCTTTCTTTCTTACAGCTGCATAGTACTCCATTGTGTACATGTACCACAGCTTTTTTATCCATTCATCCACTGATGGACACTTGGGCTGTTTCCAGATCTTAGCTATTGTAAATAGTGCTGCTATGAACATGGGGGTACATGTATTTTTTCTGATTGGTGTTTCAGGCTTCTTAGGGTATATTCCTAGAAGTGGGATCACTGGGTCAAATGGCAATTCAATTTTTAATTTTTTGAGGTAACACCATAGTGTTTTCCACAGTGGCTGCACCAGTCTGCATTCCCACCAGCAGTGTACTAGAGTCCCCTTTTCTCCACACCCTCGCCAACACTTGTTGTTTAATGATTTGTTGATGGCGGCCATTCTGACAGGTGTGAGGTGATACCTCATTGTTGTTTTAATTTGCATCTCTCTGATGATTAATGATGTTGAGCATTTCTTCATGTGTCTCTTAGCCATTTGTATGTCCTTTTTGGAGAGGTGTCTATTTAGTTCCTCTGCCCATTTTTTAATTGGGTTCTTTGTCTTCCTTTTGTTGAGTTGTATGAGCACTCTGTATATTTTGGAAATTAACCCCTTATCTGATGTGTCATTGGCAATTATGCTCTCCCATGGAGTGGGTTCCCTATCTGTTTTGATGGTTGTTTCTTTTGCTGTGCAGAAGCTTTTGAGTTTGATGTAGTCACATGTGTTCATTTTTCCCTTTGTTTCTGTTGCCTTAGGTGATGTATCAGTGAAGATTCTACTGCGTATGATGTCCGAAATTTTGTTGCCTACATTTTCTTCTAGGATTTTTATGGATTCACGAGTCACATTTAAGTCTTTTATCCATTTTGAGTTTATTCTTGTGTGTGGTGTAAGTTGATGGTCTAGTTTCATTTTTTTGCATGTAGCTGTCCAATTTTCCCAACACCATTTATTAAAGAGGCTATCTTTACTCCATTGTATGCTCTTGCCACCTTTGTCAAATATTAATTGAGCATAGTGTCTTGGGTCAATTTCCGGATTCTCTGTTCTGTTCCACTGGTCTATATGCCTGTTCTTGTGCCAGTACCAGGCTGTTTTGATTACAGTGGCTTTGTAGTATAAGCTGATATCCGGTATTGTGATCCCACCTACTTTGTCCTTCTTTTTCAAGATTGCTGTGGCTATTCGGGGTCTTTTTTGGTTCCATATGAACTTTTGAAATATTTGTTCTAGTTCTGTGAAATATGTCACTGGTATTTTGATGGGGATTGCATTGAATCTATAGATTGCTTTGGGTAATATGGACATTTTAATGATGTTAATTCTTCCAATCCATGAACAAGGTATGTGTTTCCACTTTTTTATATCTTCCTCTATTTCTTTTTTCAATGTCCTGTAGTTTTCTGCAAATAGGTCCTTTACTTCTTTGGTTAGGTTTATTCCTAGGTATCTTAATTTTTTTGCCGCGATGGTAAATGGTATTGTTTTTTTAGTTTCTCTTTCCGTGAGTTCATCATTGGTGTATAAGAATGTCATTGATTTCTTGACATTAATTTTGTATCCTGCTACTTTGCCAAATTCATTTATTAAGTCTAGTAGATTTTTGATGGAGTCTTTAGGGTTTTCTATATATAATATATCGTCTGCGAATAATGACAGTTTCACTTCTTCCTTTCCAATTTGGATTCCTTTTATTTTTTCTTCACGTCTGATTGCTGTGGCTAAGACTTCCAGTACTATGTTAAATAAGAGTGGCAAAAGTGGGCATCCCTGTCTTGTTCCTGTTCTTAAGGGAAATGTTTTTAGTTTTTGCCCATTGAGTATGATGTTGGCTGTAGGTCTTTCATATATGGCCTTTATTATATCAAGATATGATCCCTCTACTCCCAAATTGCTGAGCGTTTTTATCAGGAATGGGTGCTGGATTTTGTCGAATGCTTTTTCAGCATCTATTGATATGATCATGTGGTTTTTATCTTTCATTTTGTTTATGTGGTGTATCACATTTATTGATTTGCAAATGTTGAACCAGCCTTGCATCCCTGGGATGAATCCCACTTGGTCATGGTGAATAATTTTCTTGATGTATTGCTGGATCCGATTTGCTAGTATTTTGTTTAGGATTTTGGCATCTACATTCATCAGGGATATTGGCCTGTAGTTTTCTTTCTTTGTAGTGTCTTTTTCTGGTTTTGGAATTAGGATTATGCTGGCCTCATAAAACGAGTTTGGAAGTCTTCCTTCTTCTTGAATTTTTTGAAATAGTTTGAGGAGAATGGGTGTTAGTTCTTCTTTGAATGTTCGGTAAAACTCCCCCGTGAAGCCATCTGGGCCTGGGCTTTTGTTTGCTGGGAGAGTCTTGATTACATCTTCAATTTCCTCAGCTGTTATTGGTCTGTTCAAGTTTTCTATCTCTTCCCGGTCCAGTTTTGGGAGACTATGTGTTTCTAGAAATTTGTCCATTTCACTTAGATTGTCGAATTTGTTGCCATATAAATGTTCATAGTATTTGCTAATGATCCTTTGTATTTCTGTGGTGTCAGTTGTTACTTCTCCTCTTTCATTTCTGATTTTGTGTATTTGGGTTCTCTCTCTTTGTTTCTTGGTGAGTCTAGCTAAGGGTCCATCAATCTTGTTTATCTTTTCAAAAAACCAGCTCTTTGTTTTATTGATCCTTTGAATTGTTTCTCTGGTCTCTATGTCGTTTATTTCTGCTCTGATCTTTACTATTTCCTTCCTTCTATTTGCTCTGGGGTTTTCTTTTTGTTTGCTTTCTAGTTCTTTAAGTTGTGAGGTTAGATAGTCTATTAGAAATTTTTGTTGATTCTTGAGGTGGGCCTGTAGTGCTATGAACTTCCCTCTCAGAACTGCTTTCGCTGCATCCCATAGATTTTGTGTTGTTGTGTGTTCATTTTCGTTGGTTTCCAGGAAGTTTTTAATTTCTTCCTTGATCTCCTCGGTAACCCATTCATTGTTTAATAACATGCTATTTAGCCTCCATGTATTCAAATGTCGTTGCATGTTCTTTTTCCAATTGATTTCTAGTTTCATGCCATTGTGATCTGAGAAGATGCTTGATATGATTTCAATCTTCTTGAACTTGTAGAGGCTTCGTTTGTGTCCTAACATGTGGTCTATCTTTGAGAATGTCCCATGTGCACTTGAGAAGAATGTGAATTCTATAGTTTTGGGGTGCAATTCTCTGTAAATATCTATTAAATCCATTTGGTCTAGTGCTTCGTTTAGAGTCTCTGTGTCCTTGTTAATTTTTTGTCTAGAGGATCTATCCAGTGATGTCAGCGGGGTGTTGAAGTCCCCTGTTATGATTGTATTGCTGTCAATTTCTCCTTTGAAGTCCTCCAGCAGATTTTTAATATATTTTGGTGCTCCTATATTCGGTGCGTATATGTTTACCAAGGTTATATCTTCCTGTTGGATAGATCCTTTCAATATTATATAGTGACCTTCTTTGTCTCTAGTAATGGCTTTCGTTTTGAAATCTATTTTATCAGATATGGGTATTGCTACCCCAGCTTTTTTTTCCTTTCCATTTGCTTGGAAGATTTTTTTCCATCCCTTCACTTTCAGCCTATGTGAGTCTTTTGTTGTGAGGTGGGTCTCTTGTAAACAGCATATATATGGGTTATGCTTTCTTATCCAATCCGCTACTCTGTGTCTTTTTATCGGAGCATTCAATCCATTTACATTTAAGGTGACTATTGATATGTACTTATTTATTGCCATTTTTGTTCAGTGTGGTTCTACTTTCCTTCCTATTTCTTCTACTAATTACAGCAGTCCTTTTAACATTTCTTGCAGTGCTGGTTTGGTGCTAATGTATTCCCTTAGCCTTTTTTTGTCTGAGAAGCTCTTTATTTGACCTTCTATTTTGAATGACAGCCTTGCTGGGTAGAGTAGTCTTGGATTCAGATTCTTGTTTTTCATGACCTTGATTACTTCATGCCATTCCCTTCTGGCCTGTAGTGTTTCTGTTGAGAAGTCAGCTGATAGCCTGATGGGGGTTCCTTTGTAGGTAACCTGTTGCTTTTCTCTTGCTGCCTTGAGGATTCTCTCTTTGTTTTTAATTTTTGGCATTTTAATTACTATGTGTCTTGGTGTGGGCCTGTTTGGATTCTTCTTACTTGGGACTCTCTGTGCTTCTTGAACTTGAATACCTTCTTTCTTCACCAAATTAGGGAAGTTTTCTGTCATAATTTCTTCAAATATATTCTCTAACCCTTGCTCATTTTCTTCTTCTTCAGGGACTCCAATTATGCGAATATTATTATGTTTCCAGTTGTCCCACAATTCTCTTAAGCTGTCTTCCTGTTTTTTCATTGTTTTTTCCTTTTGGTTTTCTGATTGGTTGATTTTTTCTACCCTGTCTTCTAATTCACTGATCCGGTCCTCAGCTTCCTCTACTCTGCTGTTTAGTCCTTCCAATGTGTTCTTCATTTCTGCTATGTCATTCTTCATTTCTTCTTGCTGCTGCTTCATTTCTTCTTGCTGCTTCTTCATTTCCACTTGGTTGGTTTTCAGTGTTTCTATGTCTTTGCTCATGGTGTGGATGTCTTTACTCAAGGTGTTGATGTCCTTACTCATGCTGTTGAGCTTCCTCAAGATCATGGCTCTGAATTCTAGCTCTGTTAACTTACTTAGTTCCGTTTCATTTATCTCATCTTCGGTAGAGGTCTCTTGTTCTTTCATTTGGGCTCTGTTTCTTTGTTTCCCCATTTTGGCTATCTCAGTGGTTTTTGGAGCCTGCCAAATTTTCCTGTGGATGTTGGTGTTCTGTTGTTTGTGGCTCCCTCTACTGGGTTTGGATGAGCGTGGGAGGACCCACGTTAAACAGCACCCTGGAGTCTTACTTTCCAGGGTATATTTGCAAGCCCAGCAAAGGTTAAGTTATCCTCTAGATTTTTGCCTAGAGGCTATTAGTTGTGGTTGCTTGTAGAGCCTTGGGTTTTCAGTTGAATGAAAACCTCCCTCAGGTGTTCAGTGTGAGAGGATTTCCAGGGGGTAGGGCAGATGCTAGTAGTTAATGAGCCTCAGTTTGCATTTCAATGGCCCTCTAGGGTGTGAATGGTTCTCCGAGGGAGGGGCTGCAGCCTCTCCCCAGAGCCCTGGGGTGGAGTAAGACGACCAGGCCACAGTCCTGGGTGGCCACAACTCAGCAAAAACTCTGAGCGCCCTCCAAATCCCAGGTGTCCCCACTCAGTTCCAGTCCAGTCCGCCCTCCCTCTGCCTGAGCCCAGGTGAGTGGTTGCGGTTATTTTAGCACTCTGTCCCAGCCCTGCGGGGTGGAGCTGGCGCGGACTTCAGCGCTCTCCGGCCCGTCCCCGCGTGGTGCGGCTGGCGCGGACTTCAGCGCTCTCCGGCCCGTCCCCGCGCGGTGCAGCTGGCACGGACTTCAGCGCTCTCCGCCCCGTCCCCGCGCGGTGCAGCTGGCGCGGACTTCAGCGCTCTCCGCCCCGTCCCCGCGCGGTGGAGCTGGCGCCACTCCAACCCCGAGGGCGGGCGCCGCTCCAGCTAAGGGGCTAAGGCCGTTGCTGTCCGTGGGTTCCCAGCCCCCCTCTCGCGCCCTCGCAATCCTACCAGGATCGAGTCAGTGTCCCTGGTTGTATCGTCCTCGCAAGCTGCTTTTCTGTTGCTTTTTCCCGACGATTTGTCCTTATTTTAGTTGTAATTCCAGTTTGGTCCTGGGAGATGGTCTGTGTAGCTTCCATTCACTCCGCCGCCATTTTTTCAAAATCCTATTTTTGTAATTTTATTTTATTTTTTTTTGTTTATCCTCATCAGAGGATATTTTTTCCATTGATTTTTAGAGAGAGTGGAAGGGAGGGAGGGGGAGGAGGATGGAGAGAGAGAGAGAGAGAGAGACAGAGAGAGAGAGAGAGAGAGACATTGATGTGAGAGACACACATTGATTGGCTGCCTCCTACACCACAACTGAGGCTGGGGATCGAACCTGCAACCCAGGAATCAAACCTGTGAGCCTTCAGTGCACAGGCTGATGCTCTAACCACTAAGCAACACTGGCCAAGGCTGTAATTTTGATTTTGATATACTTTAAAAATTATAGAAAATTTGGAAGAACAGTATAAACTAGTCATCATATACACTTTGCCAGAAAAATCCGTTGTTACATTTTTATCCATTAGTTTTATCTTTCCTGTTCCTTCTATCTCCCTAGATAGATAGATGGATAGTAGATAGACATAAATATAGATGTGGTTATAAATATACATGTGTATGCTTATATTTGTATGCATGCACATATAAATTATTTATTTTGGACCATTTAAGGGTAAGCCAGAGAAAAAAATGTTTCTTTACTCATTTATTTCATAGTATATTTACTAAAAATGAGGACAGCCTCTTATTTAGCCACAACACAGTAATAAAAATCAGGAAATTTTATATTGATACCATTATCTAGTTCATTGGCTATATTCCAAGTCCTTTTAACAGGTCCAACAATGACCTTATAGCTACTTTTCTGCTGGTCCAGGATTAAAATTAGGATCACACATTGCATTTAATTGTCATTCTCTTTTTTATTATTATTATGAGGTTATATTTATTTAAGCTGAGAACAGTGAAATAAGGAAGGGCTTAGCATAGAAGAAGAAACAGGAGATACCTAGGTGTGGCTGCTTTGGTTCTCTAAAAATATTATAGGGAAGAAATGAGCCGAGGTGGGGCTGCTTTGGCTCACTGGAGATTCAGAGAAAAGGAGGCAGAAATATAAGGGATTGTAAGAAAATATTACAAACAAACTATGTGTCAACAAATTGGACAATCTGGATGAAATGGATACATTTCTAGAAACATGCAATTATCCAAAACAGAATCAGGAAGAAACAGAGAATCTGAATAGACAGCTTGCAACTAGTGAAATTGAAGCAGTAATAAAAAAAATAATGATTAAAAAAAACTCCCAACAAACAAAAGTCGTGGATCAGAGAGCTTCACAGGAGAATTTTATCAAAAATTCAAAGAAGAACCAACACCTATTCCTTTTCAAACTATTACAAAAAAAAAGAGAGAGAGGAGGGAAGACTCCTAAGCTCATTTTATGAGGCTAGCATTATCCTAATTCCAAGACCAGATAAAGATACTACAAAGAAAAAAAATTATAGGCCAATATCCCCATGAACACAGATGCAAAAATCCTCAACAAAATGCTAGCAAACCAGATCCAGGTTAAAAAGATCATACACCATAATCAGGTGGGTTTATTCCAGGGATGCAAGGTTGATACAATATCCACAAATAATAAATGTGATACATCATAAACAAAATGAAGGACTAAAAATCACATGATCATATCAATAGATGCAGAAAAGCATTTGATAAAATCCAGCACCCACTTATGATAAAAAACTCTCAGCAAAGTGGGAATAGATGGAACATACCTTAACATAATAAAGGCCATCTATGACAAACCCACAGCCAACATCATACTCGAGGGGCAAAGACTAAGAGTGTTTCCCTTAAGATCAGGAACAAGATAGGGATGTCCACTTTGGCTTTGACATTTCAGAACATATATATGCAATACATATATATTACATACACATATATAATAGAATATTATTCAGCCATTTGAGACAACATGGATGGAACTTGAGAGTATTACGCTAAGTGAGAGAAGAAAGACTGAGAAAGACAAATATGGTATAATTTCACATACACACAGAATCTGATCCAAAAAACCTCATATAAACAGAACAGATTTGTGATTGCTACAGGCAGAGGGTGAAGGGTGGAGGAATTGGAGGGAGGTGGTCAAAAGTAAAAACTTCCATAATAAGGTAAATAAGTTCTGGGGTGTAAAGTATAGCAGGTTGATTATAGTTAAAATACTGCATTGTAGCCCGGCTGGTGAGGCTCAGTGGTTGAGCATCGACCTATGCACCAAGAGGTCGCCGGTTCAATTGCAGGTCAGGGCACATGCCCAGGTTGTGGGCCCGATCCCCAGAGGGGGGCATGCAGGAGGTGCCAATCGATGTTCTCTCTCATTGATGTTTCTATCTCTCTCTCCCTCTCTCTTCCTCTCTCTCTAAAATCAATAAAGAAAAAAAAATTTTTAAATACTGCATTATATATTTGAAACTTGCTAAGAGAGATCTTAAAAATTCTCATAATCACAAGAAAAAGATTATAACTATATATGGTGATGGCTGTTAACTACACTTACTGTGGTAATCATTTCAATATATATGTTTTACACCTTAAACTAATACTATGTTACATGTCCATTATGTCTCAATAAAACTGGGGGGGGGGGGGGACAGTATATCACCAACTCAGGGATACTGAATATTCCTTTTACTGAAGTTATTTTATCTAATACACTAGTATTTGAATAGCAAGTTTAACATATTTTTTTTGCAAAATCAAAGATCTGAATGATAACAATTTCATTCCTTTGCCTCATATTATCAGAGTGCTTATTATTTGAACAATGAGCAAAATAGTTTTCTTAAAGGTGAGGCTATTATTTATTTGGAATTGAGGTGAAGTTACAATGGTTTGCAAGTAAAAGAAAAGCAATTTAGTCTGATAGACTGTTCTAATTTATATCTCAATAATGTGTTTTTATTAAATAAAGAAAAAAACACTCATGAAAAAAGCATCAATAACCTGGGTTCCACTCTTTTGGCTAAGGGAACCGAGAAATGTAATTGTTCCCAAGATTAATGTTAACTCTTTTGTAATCAGAAAAGCAATACATGTTTTCGTGATACAATTTGGAAAATACAAAAACTGTGAAAAAGAAATGGAAATCGCCTGTTATCCTGCCACCCTGAGAAAAGTTTTCATAACATTTCAGGCATGTGTGTGCATATTTTGCAAAACCCGATCATGCTGCATGGGAACCAGGAATTTCATGCCGGAGGCAGCAGGTCAGGGGTGACAGTCAGGAGTGCTGGGGATGGTGACCAACCACACAGTATCTGCCAGGTCCAAAGGGGGCGAGCCTCCCCATCTCCAGGTGACTCCTGCTTTCAAGTGAGTGTGCCTTAGGTGATGCCAAATGTCCAGGATTTTAGGGAGAACCTAAAACTATATTTATTTAAAGTGAAATATCCTGATAGTTAAATATTGGCAACCAATTAAAAAATTAACACCATGCAAGTCAAACTAAACAAATTACAGGCTAGATTCCACTAACGAGAGACCGTCACCTCTTCTATATCCACTTTCATCCCCTATCTTTTTCACTTAACTTTACCAAGTGAGCATTTCCCCATGTCATTAAATCGTCTAAGGGTCAACATTAATTTAATGGCAGTTCAACATTAAATTATAGACGTGTGTCATTATTTATACTGCTGCATCCCTAATATTTGGATATTGTTTCCTTTTTAAAAAATTCTCACTAATGCTGAAATGAGTATTTTATATGTGTATGTATGTATGTATGTGTATATATGTGTGTACACACACACACACACACACACACACATCTATGAGCACAATTCTATCTATCTGTATTATTAATTCCTAGAAGTGCTATTACTGATTCTGAACAGTGACATTTTTAAGGTACATATATGTACATTTTAGTACATATAACTAAATTGCTTTCAAAATCATTATATCAATTCCCACTCCCACTAGCAAAATGCAAGAGCACCGTATCTGCGTCAGCCTGACCATTTTTCTGTGTTACTTTTATTTAATTTTAAGAGGTGACATTTAAGAGGTGAAAATGATGCCATAATAGCATTATTTTTAACTTAATAGTTTGGGATTAGACTTTAAACTGGGAACGTTTTTAATTTTCCTGCTATCACTAGGTTTCATAATCCAATAATAATAATTTATGAGGAAAATAATTATCTAGACAAAACAGTGGTTCCTTAATAATGACATTCCCATGAACAAAGTAAAAGTCACCTTCTAGAATGTTGCAGAATGCTCACCCACTTTCCACTTCTTTCATCTATTCAGCTTTGGGGACTGATCAAGCCAAGAAACAGCGAAGGAAAAGGACTGTGTTTTTGAAGAGTAAGTGACAATGCATATTTCAAAGTGTTAATGTCTCTCCCTTGGCAGGGCCAATCCATTTCAGCAAAATTGGCTGTAAAGTGATTCGTGTTTCCCTACAGACTTTTGATATAAAATCAGCAATATGTTGTTTTAGCAAGAAAAAAAAATGACTAACTTGAGTAATAGAAATAGCTTAAGTATAAATAAAGATTAGCAGGTTGTGAGATGTCGCGTGGATTCACTTATTCATTCAAGAGGTATTCGAGAGCCCGCGCTGTGCCAGGGGCTGAGGACCGGGCAGACAGACCCTGACACAAATGTCATGCTTCACAGTACTTCCCAAACTTTAGTTCACGCTGCACTTGAGGGACTTCCATCCCATGCTAAGGGTCAAGTTTGGTGCCATTCTGTCCCTGGTTTCCAGGATGAGTTGCCCTCCTGTGCGCCATCTGTTTGTGAGGTGCGATACAATGAAAAGGCAACGTTCGAGTTTGCAGGCGGAGGTCAGTATGCAGTATAAGTCATCCACTCCTTTCTTAGATGAAGCTGTTGATTTCATAGTGCACTTTATCCGTTTTTAAATTTTTCTTTTCGCTTAAAGTAATTTTGTTAGAATGCAGAATACTTTATCTTGGCTAGGAAGTTATTCATAAAGTTCCAGGTTCACAAAAGTCTTTAGTGGACACCTTTTAGTGCAAGACACTCTAAATACTGGGATCTTGAGCTTGATCATCAAGCACATACAGGCCCTGCCTTTATGGAATTTATGCAGTTGATCAAGGGATTCAGACCAAAACACGAATAAGCAAATTAATTAATTATATGTTATCATACTAAGTGGTCTAACAGTGGACCTACTATAGGTAGGATGATCAGGAAAAGCATACCAGAGAATAGTCAGTTTTATCTGGTAGCCTCACTTGTGAAAGTTGAGATAATGATGTTCCAAGCAGAGGAAATAGCAAGTGCAAAGGCCCTGAGGCACAGTGAAAGGGACATTTGAAAAACAAAAGAAGGCTAGCATGACTAGAGTTTAGTGGGAAAGGAGGAGAGAGGCAGGAAGTGTGGTCAGGAGAGCTACCTAGAGGCCAGATCCTTTAGGACCTTATAGATCATGGTAAAGAATTCAGATTTATTCTAAAGGAAATGCAAAATCATAATAGGAGAAAAACATTATAAAAGGTATACACAACAATTGGATGGTGTTTTGAGTGGGCAATACAGATATCCCAGGACCAAAATTTATAAGAGAGACATAGGACTAATAAAATTTCACTACTTGTAGTACTAGAGTGGGTATTTTTAAAATAAAAGGACTAACTATACTCAAGATTGAAAAAAAGACAGACGGTGTGATTGTACAAAAGAACCCAAAGAACACGTGAATCGGTAGCATGTGACGGCATGAGAAAGAAAAGTTAAATCTCTAACTTTTGGGGGAACAGAGATGTTCACCAGGCAGTCATGGCAAGTGACCCAGATCGAGAGCACTGGAATAGGGCGAGTCTCCCCTACAGACAACGTTCTTAGAGGAGATTCTGCTGTGAGTTTGGGATTAAACGTGGCCCAACTCAAATGGAGGGAGGAGCCAGAGCAACCCTGGAAGAAATGCATTTGGATGTGAGGTTAGGTGTGGGTAACTAGTTTCACAGCAGGTTTTTAAGCCCCATGAAGGGTGTGATAAGCTTTATCTGATTTGTCATTTTGGGCACAAATATTTTGGAAGGGTCCATATAATTCCTGTTCATTGCAAATAACTGTTCACTCAAACAAACACAAGACATTTTTCCCATATTAAAGGATGAATAAATAGCAACTAAGTGATCACTAACTTCGTACGATCTTTTCTTTCTTTCCATCTCCCATATATTCCTAATGTTCGTGTCAGCTTTTATAAATTATTAAATGTTGTTTCAAATCTACTACAACCCCTTCTTTCAGGGAAAATATTTGATGCATTGCTTTCTATGACATTTCAAATCTCAAATGGCCATGGGTGAGGCACATGAATGGAGAAGGACTGTCCAATCACAGTAACTGACTCAAGGTCAAGGTCAATGAAAAGGGGATCAGCTGCCTCAGGAAATGCAAGGGCTTATTTACATCCACACTTGAAGAGATCTTTTCACTACAGCCTTCCTCATCCCAATCCTTCATCTACATTCTATGTGGGACCAGGATTGCATCGTGCAGAGAGAAGACCTTTCTATAGGGGACACATCCCCGAGAACAGCCACCATACCACTGCAGACACGAGTCCTAAACTGGAGGGAGACTGCAGAGCTTCATTTCCGAGGCATTTCCCATGGTATTATGTTTGTTTATGCCAAATAGATGTGGCCATTTTTAGCTCAGATTTTCAACGGTTTGTTTTTTCCTCTCTTCTGTGCTCAGATGCACAATTTCATCTGTTCACACCTGCGTAACCAACATGTTTGGTGACTTAGAAAACTGAAACTGCTCCGACCACATGGGGCTGGAGTACTAAATGCCTCATGGGCCAGTTGCTTCCAAAGAAGGAAAAGATTCGTATGGAATTAGGCTCCCTTTATAATTGCCTCGTACAGATGAAAACCCCTTTGTTCTTTCGGTGCTCACCTTTCTTCTATAATCCTTTCAAGAGAACTGATATTATTGAAATTACCTTAGGACAGCTAAACACATAGATGATTGATTGATAGATAGATAGATAGATAGATAGATAGATAGATAGATAGATAGATAGATCCTAAGGCAATATCACTAACTTTTATTGAATTCTATTTCTCTGTGCCAGGTACCATTCCAAACACTTGTATTATTCATTTGCTACAACAACCTTATAAAGGAGGTGCTATTATCATCCCCTTGAGCTGATGAAGGAATCAAGTCCAGAGAGGTTAGGTGTCATCTAGTAAGCGGCAGAGCCAGGATTTGAAGCCAGGCAGTCTGTCTTCAGAGCCAACACTCATCACGACTCCACACATCTGTCCAAATTAGAAACAGAATAAAGAGTGGGAAGCTTGTGGGGTCGACTCCACACTGTTCAACCCTCTGCGCCTGCTTCTCTACAATGGACTAAACCCCTATAACTGCCCAACTCCCTGTGGGGGTTAAATGAGTTGATGGACACAAAGCCCCTAGAACAGTGTCTGGCACATAAAGAATGAGTGCTACAGAGCGCCATATAATATGCTACTTGTCGTGATTGTTGCTCTGTTGGGAACGATTAATATAAAACTGCAGGTGTGTGACATGGCTGGGTTGGAGAGACGGCGTGCACGGAACAAGACCACTCGTGAGCTGACTCTCCTGCCCAGGAGTCAGGGATGGTAGGGTGGTCTAGGATGAAGGACTGAGATGGAGAGCAGTGGAGGGATTGGAACAATACAAAGCCATCAGGATTTGTCGAGGATTGGTTACTGGGGAGGACGGTAGAAGTGTTGAGGACGGTTCTCCAGGTAGGCATGGCGTTTCTGTCCACCGAGGATGTGAATTGCTAGCATATCAGTACAGGTGTGGGGAAAAAGACCTTAAGTTTCATTTTTAATTTGCTGAATGTAAGGACTTTGGATACACCCAAGTAGAAACATATAAATATTTATTATTTCTGGGCTGCTTAATGCAAAGCTACTTACAAGGTACAAATTGATCAGTCCTGAGTACCAGAAACTACAGGAGATGCTTTACATGACTCATTTCAACAACAACCCAGGAGTATTTAGTATTCCTCGCATTTTACAGACAAGTGGTCATTTTCCCTGGAGCCTTGATAGTTAGAAAATTTGGTCACAAACCAAGTGAAAGGTTTCAGGCGAGGTTCTTGGACAGAGCGATGAATACATGGAGCTCACAAGATAACAGAAAAGACAAACTTTAAACAGGAGGACTCCACAGTGGGGAATGCTAGGAAGGAGAAGTTTAGCATGTTACCAGAAGAGGTACAGGGGAGGCCTTCACTCAGCAGGGGGATGGGGAAATCAGGGAAGTCCTCCTTGAGAAAGCAACGTGAATTGAGACCTGAAAGACAAGCAGCATTGGTGTGGGAGGAGAGGAACGGGCAGTCAAGTCAGAAATAGCAGACTGCGTGAACATGCAGATCCCATGGAGGGTACAGCATGTCCAGAAGCTGAAAGGAGGTCAGTTTGACAGAAGCAGAATAATTTCCTAAAGAAAGGCCCAGATGAGGCAGAAGTAGTAGGGAGGGGCTGGACCATCTCAGGACTCACAGCCACTTAAGGGACTTTGGACCTTGTCCTAAAGACAGTGGGGGAGGGAGACTAAAGGATTTCTGACATTTTAGGTCATTCCTCTGCCTAGGGTGTAGCATGCCTCTCTTTGGGCTCCCTGCTATTCTGAAATATGCTTCTCACACCTAATAGTGTTGATGGAATAGAAGAGTGGGAAACCACAAATTCCTTGTGGCTATCTGTCTGCCTGTCTGTCTATCTATCTATCTATCTATCTATCTATCTATCTATCTATCTATTATCTATCTATCTATCTATCTATCTATCTATCTATCTATCTATCTACCTTCCTACCTGCTAACCTATCACCTGCATGTTGCCTACTCTTTGTTTTGGTTTGTTTCTCTGACTGCACTGTCCAAAGAAGTACCTCCAATCTCAGTGTGGATTTGGGTCCTGATCAAACTGCCAATCACACTCCCCCCCCCCAATTTCTGTGTTTGTTTGTTTCTCTATTTTATCATCACTTGCAACAAAATTGGTGCTAACTGGACATGTCCATTTTCAGTCAAAAGAGCAAAGTGCACACGTTTGCCTGGGAAATTGTCTCTTTATATTAGCAAATTTGAGTCTAAATGGACAAATATGGCTTTAAACAATTAGAAAACTGTGAACTTCAGTGATATCTGATGAAGTCTACACCTAGCTCACACACACACACACACACACACACACACAGAGAGAATATGCCTCATTGCTGTACATCAGCCATGCCTAGAATCTCCATAGAGAGTTTTGTCAGAACACCCTCAGGCCAAAGCACACCGTCCCGGCTGTGGCAGGAATCGAGCTCGCACCGGCAGGAGCCTTGAACACGCGCGATCGTCGTTCAGATGCTGCAAAGGCACGGGCCTCGGGTTCCTCTTCCCAGTCGTAAAAAACCTTAAGGAACGTCGCATGTTCAAGTAATAGCAGTTGAAATATGTTTAAGTTCCACTTATTTACATAATTCTCCCCAAGAAAAATGGGCCCTGTGAACGGAGGGCCTCTCCTTACGTTTTCTCAAGTGGTTACACACTTCTGAATGCTTATGTTCCTTAAATTCCCACTGTGACGAGAACTAAGACTGTCGACCTTCATCTGTGGTAAGACAAGAGGGTGTGTCTTCCCCACACTTACTTTACCACCAACTCCCACAAACCCCAACAGAACAGTTGATGAGAACAGGGGTATGGTTTTCGAGGCTTTTGTTAAGATCAGTGTCGACACAGAAAACCCAAGTTCTCTGACCTTTGATGTCGCTCATTAACTTAGGAGAGTGTTCTGAAGTGTTTCTCTTGAGCCCGAAGAACTGTGTCCATGGACTCAGCTTCTGAGGCCAGAACTTCTCCCTGCAGCCCACTGGCCGTGACAGTCACTCCGAGGGCAAGGTGGGGGAGGGGAGGAGGCATTTGATCTGCAGCTAACAGAACTGTTGGTGTTCACTAGCATTGACTTTGTGAATATTTTTATAGAATCGTTTTTAAGGATTTTATTTGCTTTTTTTGTTTGTATTTTTCTATCTAAGGTGACCGAGTCAAACAAACAGGGAGGCTCAGAGCAATGCCCTGCTTCAGCGGCGCTCTGGAGCCCTGACATAATCACACGCAGAGGCACGGTTGGCCTTGGAAGAGGGTGAGCACAGCTGGCCGTGCCAGGTGCATAATAAAAGGGACAGATGGGACCCCCCCCCCTTCCATTATCCACCCAACCCTGATGGGATGCTGACAGGATGTGAATGCAAAAGTTTATTCAGCTCCAGTGGACCCTAGACTCATAGTCACTCATACAAATTTCTATCAAATTCTAGCCTTCTACCAGGAGCCATGATGGGAAGACCGGCTCTGCTGCAGTCTGGCCCAGAGCTGGCATGGATGTGGACAGCCAAGAGGAAGTCCTGAAACTTGTTTCCAGCCCCCTCTTACACAATGATTCTTTCTCAGACACAAAGTCCAGTCTGGGGATGACCACTCTGCATTGGAACCCAAAGCTCCCATCTCACTCCAGGGCGCACAGTTGAGCCCGTGTCTCCCAGAGTGGTGTGCCCGGGGCGGCGGCAGCAAAGCTTACTGTCTGGCTGGGAAAACCATGTGCTAGTTAAGAGATATGGCATAGTGAACTACCAAGACTCACTGAATCAATTCTATCCAGTGTCTAGCACATAACAGAGGCTCAATAAAACTTAATAAGCTTCCAAGGATTATTGAGAAGCCATTCTAAAAGCATAGTTCCTGCACCAGCCAGTATCAGCCTTAATTTCATGGGCCTGACATCCATCTTTCCCAAATGGATTTGTTATCATCTTTGTAGAGCAAGTAGTCCTAGTGCATTTTACAGAAGAGTGAATTGTATCAAGTGACATATAAGCAGGACACTCGTGATGTTATTTGTACTGGGAGGGCCCATCACCCTCTTCTGAGCCAGCCAGTATAATCTCTTGGGTTGGGACCCACAGGCCACTCCATCGAGCAATAAGTCAACTCCCTGAAGGCATGGCTACTTACCTGTCAATGACCCATGACTCTCAAAGCTGGATGAGATCCATGCTACTCCTGGATCCCCTCTGCAGAATTTCTATCACGGTCATTCAGCTTCTTATGGGAAGCCATCTTTCTTCAGAGACTGCCCACTCCTGATTCTGAGCCGTCACCAGCCACCCTTTGGGTCTACCTGGGTCAAGTTTAAATCCTCATTTGCAGGACAACCTCTCAAAGGCTTGAAGACTGCTTCACCACCCCCTTTGAACTCTGTCCTCTATGGGATTAACTCTTGTTATTTAATGTGTCAAAATCAAGGGCATATAGACATTCGTTTACAGAAATGAACAGAAGTAAATAGCTGTAAATCGTGTTCCATGACCAGGACAGTGAGAAACAGAGGGAAAGGACACCAGAAGAGAAGATACATGTTACGCAGTCTGGAGAGATTCCCAGATGTTCCAGTTGCTGGGTCATGTCTCATCACCTGCCCAGACCCAGCTAACCAGAACACAGAGATGAACTTTGAACCGGAGCTATTTTCTCAGGTAGGACAGTCTCTGAGTCAGCGGTCATAAGGAAGGTCCAACACAGAGTATCTGGAATATGGTATCAGAGCAGGAATAGGGAGGAAAACATGCCAGGCTGCATGGGGAACTCTATCAGCGGGTGACTGTCCTTGGCCTCCGGACAAGTTTTAAAGCAAGACTGGGAGGAGATTAGAAGGAAACCAGGGTAGAAGGGACTTAGCTACTGGATTTGATCTCAGGACTAAGACTTAAGAAAAAATCCACAGATTGATTAATATAAACCGAAGCAAAATGTGGGAGCAGAAGTCAGGAAGCAAGACAAATGCCCAGTGATCAGCAGGAACAGCCCCAATGGCTACCTGAATCTCAACCCCAGAAGACTTGGCTAGAAATGGGTCAACACCTCCTTCGTCAGGTAAGAAACTGGGGAAAGACACAGCCTGAAGGCGATCTAGATCTCGCTGGCAATAAGGAAAAACATGAAACGTTTGGGATCAAGCCCTGACAAATGGCGGAAAAGAGAATATTGTATCTTTTCTTTTATTTTCCTGTTTATGCTTTTAGGAGCAAACTAAGATGAGATCATGTTTCTAGCTGGAAGCAGACCTCCACAGGAATGCCTTAATAGTACTTCCAAAAGCAGGCTACGCATCAGAATTACCTGGGGAGCTTATTAAACATAAAGGCGTGCAGGAACCGAACCGGTGTAATGAAATCTGGGGATGCTCACACACAGCTTGAGTCGGGAGCCATTTCCTCACATACCAGCAAAAGTTATATAAAACTTGTAAGGAATGGAAAATTTCCAAAAATTGAAAACATCACCCTCCTGGGATCTATGCGTCTGCCATACCATGAGGTCTGAAATGGTTCAAGTCTACCCGTGTGTCATTCTACCTCTGTCTCTAACACACTTGTCCCTTAAAGTAAATGTCCCACTTCCTCTTTTCTGCACTGATTTGCTAAATATTTGAACTTGATGGTTCAAGTGATTTGTTTTTTTTGAAATTTGAATCTGGTATTTAAGATGCTTGTTGAATAAACACCGTTCTGTTAATCAAACAAATTCATTGTGAAAAAGTAAAAACATGCTCTGTATTAATTTTAGCAACTATTTCAGGCAATCACCAACAAATAAATACCCAGTATAAGTTAATCATCTGATCTGAAGTCCCTAATAGGTCACAATCAAATAAATCAAAACTCCAGCAATGATACATTCTTATAATCATCATTATCAAGTTAATGTCTGTGTATAATTACCCACAATATAAGATGATGTGAAAACAGTGAGCTCTGGAACTGATTCCCAAAACAACAGGCGCTTCATCTTGTAAATTAATAACAACAATTTGCACTTTACAGACCTTTTCATCCCTGGTTCTCACTGCAAAGATGAATTAATTTGATTGTAACATCACTCCCTGGAACAAAAGCATCATCCTTGAGATCAAAAAATGCATTTAAATCATTGTCATGATGGTAATCTATTTTTTGTACAGTTTCCTTGAAAATGTGCCTTTCAATTATAAACCCGTTCCTCCACTGCATCAAAAAAGTGGAGGAAAAAAAGTCTTTGGAGAAAAATGTATGTTGTAATTTTAAATGTCTCTCTCATTGGAAGCAGGGCTACAAGTCAAGCCAATTCAAGACCAAGTTCCTGTTCACAGTATCACCCAGCAAATGAGAATGATGTAAGGGATGTTTTGGAGAACACAAAAGCCATAGCTACTGCATGTGACTAGGAACTAACTATCTCTGCCCCACCTAGTTCCTACTCAGAGCTTCCTTTCTGAGGCCCATGGAGAGGTCTCTACTCAAACCAGCCTCTTCTCAATCTTTCCTGAGTGTCAAGGATGGGGTCCCAATCTCCAAATCTGACTGCTTCCTTCTCCTTACAACCACGAAGATTGAACTGGATGGATTTATTGAAAGCAAAAATTATAATTCTATGTAACAAACACACGAGCCATAAAAGATACATGTTGGGTAACCGAAAGGATTCTTGTTAGAATACTATGCCCATCAGCTAGAGATAATGAAGGCGTTGCATGATGCCATGAGGCCAGTGGGCCTGCCAAGTATGCCCTCCTCCACGCCAGGGTGACCCTGCACCAGCACCTAACTTCACTGGCAGCCCAGGAAAGTTAAAGTAAAAGCTGGAGGTGCCAGCGAGGAAACATACAGCCTCTACTTTAGCAACTCCCACCAGTTTCTTTGTATGAGTCTGTTGTATCCTTTCCTTAAAAAAAAAAAAATATATATATATATATATTTTCTATATATATATTTGAAACAGTCTTTTCAAAAATTTTGCCAAAACAGGTCAGGATTAGTTAGCTGTTGCTGTGTGATAAAAATCCCAGAACTCAGTGAATTAATACAATAAACATTTATTATTTCACAGTATCTGTGGGGCAGGAATTCAGGAGTAGCTTCAGTGGTTGACTCTGGCTCAAGATTTTTCATGAATTTGCACCCAAGACGTGAACCAGGGGTGCAGTCATCTGAAAGCCTGGATGGAGCCCATGTTCCATTTCCAAGAGGGTGCACTTGCGTGGCTGTTGGTAGGACCCTCAGGTCCTGACCACACGGACCTCTCTGTAGGTCAGCTGAATGTCTTTGAGACATGGTACCTAGATTCCCCGAGAGAGGGGGCAAGGAGGAAGCCACAATACCTTATACACCCTGATGTCAAACATCACACATCGTTACTCCCTCCACATTCTTTTCGTTAGAAGCAGGTGGCCAAATACAATGCTCACTTAAGAAGCAGGGAATTAGAATTGACCTTTGGAGGGAAGAGTATTAAACAATCTGTTGACATTTTCTATTAAAACCACCACACGGTCTTTCCCAGGGTTGCCATATTCTGCAATGTCTGCGTATCATGCCAGGGCAGCCAGCTCCTAAAGGTGATCCGTTCCTTACACCGAACACAATGCTGGCCCCACGCATATCATTACCACTGGCCTCTGCTGGAGGAGAGAGATTACAAAACTAGGCATTATAGTTACTTTCAAGGCTTTAAATAATGGTATAAAATTGACACTGGCAATTTCAGGACAGTTTATGAAAAGAAGTAGGCTTAAACAGTTCCACTTCTCACGGATAGTTGGGCCACCTGCTAGATTTGTGTCTGAAGAGCTTCAAAGGATACAATAGCAAGGAACTGTCATTCTTCTAATCCACACACTTTATTTGAGCATGTTCAATTTTCCAGCCTTCTCCCGTCTGCTAAGCTGAAATCAATGTATTGACATCTTGGTGGGAGAAGTGGAATGAGAGACAGCTAAGCTATTCCCTGGAGGGAAAACTAGAATGAAAACGTGACTTCTCATTCCCATGGTCAGAACAGTTGAGGTCAAATTCTGCTAAAAATTCTCTCTGCAGGGTGATGCGAGAGACACATGGATCCCCAAATGAATACTCTGTCCTCTGTCTTTATTGCACTCTGCCTGAACCATCCGGGATGCAGGTGCAGTGAATAGATCTCCCTCTCCCACCTCCCAACCCCCAGCAAATCCATACTGTAGATGCTCCCTGACCAGTAGTCAATCAGTTGCCATCTCAGTCATCAGATCAACTTGTCCTGTATCACAGTGCTTGTGCTCAAGTCACCCTTACTTTACTTCATAATGGCCCCAAAGAGCAAAAGCAGTGATGCTGGCTATTTGGATATGCCAAAGAGAAGCTACAAAGTGTATGTAGGTATAAGAAAAAAACAGAGTAGATATAGTGCTCAGTACTCTCCATGGTTTCAGGCATCCACTGGGGTTCTTGGGATGTGTCCCCTGTGGATAAAAGGGGACTACTTGTATGTATGTAAATACAAATGTAACTGAGGGTCAGTGACTCAGCCTTCAGAATGCAGTCAAGAAAGGAGGCTCACAGGCTGGTGCTCTTACGGTGACAGTCCTTCACTCCTGTGATTCTAGCATGTTCTTTTCTTTGGGTACAATGTACAGTTTCTGCAGAACTATACAGACTTTACTCATTGGTTAACCCAAGCATAGGGTGTATTTGTGCCTCTGGTTGCATGCAACCCCAGAAGGGTTGTTGAAATCAGCTATTGCCTAGGCCTGACTGCATCAAGAAAAATCTAGAATTGGCTTCTTTACAGCATCCGCTGACATGCAAACTGACATTGGTGAGAGTGGGAAATTAGGATTAAAGAGAAAAATGCTTCTGTGTTCTTTTGCTAAAACATTAGTTCATTTCTTTCTGGATTGACATCCAGGGTGATTTCATTGGTTACAAAGATCTGATTTTATTAGTGCAATAGGTAATGGGGTACATTTGCCATCCTAGAGGTTGTTAAAGGACAGCTGTCACACGTACGTGTGTACATATGTTAATACGGTAAGCCTTGTAAGTCTTCCGTAGGAGGAAGCGTATCCCAGGCAGGAGGAGAGCGTATGCAAATTTTAGAAAATGGTGTGTTCCTGATTCCAAGTATGTTTTTTGGTCTGGATCATAAGGGTCCTAGTGAGGAGTGTTGCATATGAGGCCGGGGGCGGGGGGTGGTGAACAAGGGCCAGCACATAAATCATATTAAGAGTTTTGAATTAAGTTAGCTGGTCTAATCAAATCATGCTATAAGAGTGTAGTAAGAAGTTTGCCAAAAAGAAGCTATCGTTCCACTGTCTGAGGACTAGACTGTGGACTAAGTTGCTAGAAGATGCTTGACTTTAGCTTTCCATGGCTTCTCTCTCTTTCACTGCAGTGGAGGAAGAAACCTGAAAGTCACCGCGTCACCAGCTATGGTCCACAAGATGCTTCATGCTGCCCTATTAAGATCACAAGGAAGGAATCTCCTATGCTCTCCACTCTTCCTATAAAAGAAGGGTACACCCGACCACTGCCACATCTCCTGCAGTATCCACACCTCCTCGGCGACATTGGCCTTGTGATGTGATAAGATTCCGTTACTAGCCTGGGGCGGAGCTTTCATCTCACATGTCAGCTTCTGCGAGTTTGTAATAACTGCCTGAAGCACTATGACAAGAACGTCTCTACAGACATCCTTGGATGGGACAATTGGCATAATTGATTAGCAATGTCTGCCAAGAGCAGGGTGGTGACACAGATGACCTGTTTGCTGGGCTGAGCCTCATCCTCTCTGCACGTGCTTCCAGCCTTTCCAAGAAAGACATTTTGTGTTTTCCCCACGGTCCACTGCCCCCCTGTGGATCCTTCTAAATATGCTCCCCTCTCGTCAGAATCTCACAACTTGGCTGCAGAGCCTAGGAGGGTGTGGTGAATGCGGCTGCTTTTTCCCCACCACCAGTAACAGAGTAATGAGTCAGCGTAAACACTCATCTTTTTCCTTTGGAGACCTGCCTGTGGGCTTGCCACCTCTGACCCCTTCTTCCTATACTTATGAAAAAAGTGGTCAGTTTCACTGACTCTGTAACCTGTCTTACACAAATCCACACACAACTCTTCACAGAGATGAGGCCAGTGTGGGTGTCTTCACAAAACGCCATTCCTGCCAATTCTACCAGCTCCAGGGTTGGGCTGGGACGTAAAACTGTGGACCAGGGACACAGTTCATGTAGTAGCCAGGCATTTGCACTGAGCGTAGGCCACATTCCTTCTCACCAAGAGCCACCCTCCAACAAAATGCGCTTACATTGTTAGAGCGCCCTCTAGAGGCCACTATAGCAAATACTGTTTCCAGAGCCTCTCGAAAAGCTTGCTGTGAAGAGCAACGCTGAAATCAAATGAGGAGGGGAAAAAAGAGAGAAGTAAGCTTCTCTCTTTTAGAGGTGTGTCTCTATATGCCAGGGTGCTTTTCTAGGAGATTAAGTGCATTATGTCACTTAACTATTAACATATAAGATAGTTCTTATTATACCCATTTTACAGGTGAGAAAACTGGGCTCAGAGTGTGAGGTATTTGCTCAACCAAAAAAGCAGAGGATTCAAAACCAGGTCTTGCTGATGTCAATGCCGATGTTCCTTCCAGTATGCAACACTTTCAGCTTTTGATTTGATTCAGTCCTCGCAGACTTCAGGAAGCTTTGCCACTCTACAGAATATGTCAACTTTCAGTAAAGAAAATGTGTCCGTATGAACTCCAAATGCATTTATTTAGATTTTTCCTGCCTCCATTTTTCCAGTCTTTCCTCTCTATGCCAAATCTGTACAAATAAGTATTTGTTGAATGAGTAAATGACTAAACGAATGGAATGTTTTCCCGTGCCTCCTTTCACACTCTTTCTGAAATTACATTCGCGGAGTAGCTGCGCCCACCTCTGACCACTCTTTACTCCACATTCTCCTCCAGTGGAAGGTCTCCCCACCACACCCCTCCACCCTCCAAGTAAATGTCGTGCTACACAATCCACGCATTTATAAGGGTAACGATATTCAGAGTTAAAAATAATCAGGATGCTCGCTGTGCAAATCAAGCCCTCTGCAAAGCCATTTCTCAACAATAAAGAAGTCATTTAATCTTCTGAATAACCACTTTCTTATTCATCTGCTTTGTTGAGTTTGTTTTCCTGATACTGGTTTCTATTAACTAAGGTGTGGTTATCTCTCTATATGTTAATGTTCATTTCTCAGAGACACGCAGTTAAGCCTCGTAAGTGTATTTTCTAGACTCTATGTCTCGTTTCAGTAAAAGTGTGAGCTCTATGAGGGCAAGTATTTTTTAATTATTTTATAACCCTCTTTCCCACTGCAGTGTGTTCAGCTGTTTTATTACATGTCTGTGCCAGGCCCAGGATGCCTCCCCTTCGTAAGCTAGTCCTCTGAAAGAAATACTAATGAGTAATTAAGTGTTAAAAAGGAGCCAAAGGACTGGGAGTAGGTTTTCCCAGAAGGTACGTGCTGAGTGCCTACCGTATTCCAGGAACTGCACTGGGTGGTTCGGCCAGAGTCTCTGACCCCAAGGACATCGTCTCCTGGGATGAACAGACCATTACAGTGCAGTATTCTGGGTGGCAGAGGCCCAGGGTATCCCACACCTTGAGGGAAGGGAGAAATGACTGACGGCTGAGGCTGCTCATTCCTGAGCTTCCTCCTGACGTGATGGTAAACGCTATAATGTAATTACAATAAATATTATAATGCAATTACAATAAATGTGCTTTAAATGGAATTAAATCAAATTGCCACCTTGCTCTCCAGAATCTCACATATGAATCATGAAAATTGGAAATGCCTTTTTTAATTTTTTATTTATTTATTTTTCTTTATTGATTTTTTAGAGGGAGAGGAAGAGAGAGATAGAAACACCAATGAGAGAGAACATTGATTGGCTGCCTCCTGTATGCCCCCCACTGGGGATCAGGCCCACAACATGGGCATGTGCCCTGACCCAGAATTGAACCGGTGACCACTTGGTGCATGGATCGATGATCATCCACTGAGCCACACCGGATGGGAGGAGATGCCTTTTTTTTTTTAATTCAGGGTTTCCTCATAAAGTACACATGGAGCTATTTCAGAAGATTTTTAACCCATAAACATTCTTAAGAAACCTTGTAAGATTCTGTCCTATTCAAATGGCTCTTTGATCTGCTGAATGGATCCTTCAAGAAGCTTATTTAGAATTTTCCCAGGCATTTGAGGTAAAGGAATCCAAGCACCTGGCAAACCTAGAATCTAATTTTTCTGCTATTGAATGATTTCAGGTTGATGATGACAACTGAATGTGACTGATAGCATTCACAATTGGAACAAAATTATATCACATAAAACGATGCACCCCCCCTTCGAGCAAAACGTATCTATAAATGCTGTTCTCTCAGAATTAGGGACATCTTCAGCCTCCTTCCTACCCTGCTAGAGAAGTTCTTGAGAGTACAGCCATACACTTTCTCAGCACCATGTCCTGCCGAAGTAGAAGTCGCAGGATAGGCGTTTACATGGAATGGGATGAATGTGTATATGGTAACTGAATGTATGACAGCGAGTGTGACTGACCACCCCAGAAATGCCTGGAGGATGTGGTATCTGCGAACTTGTGTCTCTCCGCAGCTCCCTCCATGTCGTGCACACACATCTTCTTTCCTATTTCAGCTTCCGCTTCATCGCTTTCTCTTTTCAATTATATAAGAAAAATGTTTTATAGCCATATTAGAAAATATAAATAAGCAACATTTTTTTAAAAACTAAAAAATTCTACCACCTAGAGTTAACCAGTATTAACATTCTGTTATGTCCTTTTCAAGATTTTCCTCTGCAAATATACACTTTTAAAATAAAAATATTTTGCAGATGTACATATTGTGTAACCTGTATCTGTATAAATAATAAACAAACATATTTCATGTCATAAGCATGCATGTACATTCTCATCTTTAGTGGTTACAGAATAATCCATGTGTATATCTCAAAATTTATTTAACCCATACTCATTATCAAACAGCTAGGCTGTTTCCAAATTTTTGCTACCTTAAACAACACGGTGACAAAGGTCTTTAAACTTATCACACCTTACATTCATTTGAGAGTTTCCTTAGAAAATCAGTAGAATTGCTGGGCCCAACTGAAAGATCATTTTAAAGGCTCCAGACGCTGAAGTGTAAATTTCTCTCTGGACCCACCTTATCCAGCCACCGCGACAATCCTAGGTATTACCATTGTATAAGTCTATACGATCTAAAAATAAAAATCTTAAGTATACATTTATTTTCTACATGTAGGGAACAGCAACATGATTCTGTAAACCCTGTGTCTGTATGTAAAAGCAGAATGTGTAGTAGTTATAAGTGAGTGCTTAAACTAATTTCTTTTAAATTTTTAAAAATTTTGTAATTTTTTAAAGAGAGAGGAAGGGAGAGATAGAAACATCAATGTGAGAGAGAAACACTGATTGGCTGCCTCCTGCATGCCCCCTACTGGGGGTCAAGCCCACAACCTGGGCATGTGCTCTGACTGGGAATTGAACTGGGATCTCTCAGTCCATAGGACGATGCTCAACCACTGAGCCACACCTGCCAGGCTTAAACCAGTTTCTTGATCCCATATCCTGGTTCCGCCACTCACTAATTCTATCTTCAACCAAGTTAAATCACTTATTTGTGCTTCAATTCCCTCATTTGGAAAATGACATAATTAAAATATCTATCTTCTTGGGTTTTTCTGAGGATTAAATAAATTGATCCATAAAATGGACTCAGAACAGTACCTGGCACATGTAAGTGCTCAATAAATATTACACAGTCTCTTTTGCTTCCTGCAAACACCATGAAAGTAATTTCCAGCCTTCCTTGCAGTTAGGCATGACCATGAGAGTAGATGTGAGATGAATTTATGTGTCATCTACTGGCCTGACCCACAAATACCTTCAAGATGTGGTCCTCATCCATTTCCCTATCAGCCAGCTGAACAGAGTCAACCCCAAGGACCTGGAGCAGATGGAACCACAGGAGGGAAGGACCTGGATCTGTGCATGACATTGTGAAACAAGAGCCCCCTGCCACCCACCAACCACATTAATCTATCATTACATCAGTGAGAAATGTATACTGTGTTATATTTGACATATTTTGTTGCTCCTATTATAGCAGTTAGCTTTTCTTGACTAATAGAGTTGCCCGTTATTATTCTCTTACTCACATACTATCTGTTTTTAAAAGAGAAAGAATTTTGATCTTAAAATATGAAGAATGGATAGAGGATAGGAGTTCAGAATAAAAAATCTACTACAGGGAATCGACAATTTAACAATGCATGAGTCCAAGGGTCATTTGTCTATCTGGAATGTATTTTACCTCAACTCTTTTTCTTTCTATGCTCCATTTGACTGCAGGCAACAGACATTCATCTCAACATAGCTAAATGGGTTTATTCAACTTACAAACACAAATTCCTTGCCCTGGCTGGTGTGGTTCAATGGTTAGAGGGGAGGCCTGTGGACCAACAGGTCTCGGGTTTGATTCCCAGTTAAGGGCATGAACCTGGGTTGCGGGTTCAATCCAAGGCCCTGGTCAGGGTGTGTGCAGTAGACAACCAATTGATGTATCTCTCTCACATCTGTCTCTCTCTCTCTCTCTCTCTCTCTCTCTCCCTCCCCCCCCTTCCATTCTCTCTAAAAATTAATGAAAAAAATATCCTAGGTGAGGATTAACAACAACAACAAACAATAAAAACCCCACAGAGCCCGGGTCAGTTTTGCTCAGCAGTTAGAGCGTCAGCCCGCAGACCAGAGAGTCCCAGGTTCGGTTCCTGCTAAGGGCACGTATCGCAGTTGCAGTTTGTCCCCGGCCCCAGTTGGGGTTGTGTGGGTGGCAACCAGTCAATGTGTCTCTCTCACATTGATGTTTCTCTCTCTCTCTTCCTCCCTCGCTCCCTCCCGCTCTATCTGAAGATAAATGCAAGAATGTCCTCGGGTGAGGATAAAAAACAACAACAAAAACCCCCCCACAGATTCCTCATACCCCCTTAGCTTCACCAGTGAACATGGTTTTCTCACATTTGCTGAAACATTTAGACCATAAATACTAGTGTACTAACTGGGAAACATCCAGGATGAAACAAAATGTTCTTCAGGAAAAAGAAATATTCAAAAGAAAGGCTGTTGCATTAAAAAAATAAAAACATCCAACAACAACAGAAAGTTCCTGATAATGGTTTTGAAATGTCTAAAGCAAAGTCATACCAAACAGGAATTTATTTCCCAAGTTTTCCTCTTGAGGACCAAAGACATGAAAGAAAAATGCTCAATTTAGGGTATGGTTCTTTTTGTTGTTGTTGTTGATTCTCACCCAAGGATATTTTTCCATTGATTTTTTTTAGATAGAGTGGAAGGGCAGGAGGGAGCCAGTGCTAACTGCTGAGCCAAATGGGCCAGGGCATTGTTCCATATCCCTGTCTATGCATGTAAAAGCACAATGTGCAGTAGTTAGAAGTGAGTGCTCAAACCAATTACCATATATATACATATATATACGCATGAGGCAAAAATGTGTTCACATACAAACCACATGATTTCTAAGGTTGGAGCTTCTAGTTTAGACTAACTGAGATATTTTTGAGAATATTTTGACCCTCCAGGGACCATAAGATCTTAAACAAGGCTATTGAACGTAGCTTTCTAAATACAGAATTAAAAGACTATCTCTTACATTTGATCATGCTCTGCGATGTGTTTTGTGTACAGGAAGGTATGCTCGGCCCTGCCTCACAGGCAGGTTGACACGAAAGGGCTCGGCTGAGGCTTCTGCAAGGCAATGCAGTAACCAGGCACTCAGTGATGTGGAGGCTCCAGTTTCACACATGAATTTCCTGAAAAATGGTCCAAGTGCCAGCTACAATCAAGCTAATCAATGTAACAGTTACAGATGTGCCTGTGAGAGAAAAATGTGAGCAATTACATGCACCTGGATTAACCCCAGCATAAATCATAGAAAACAATAACTGAATCACTTTAGTGAGCAGTAAGCTAAACCTTATTCCAATAATTCTGGTGAAAATACCTGAAATATAAAAGGTTTACCAAGCCTCATTCTAATAGCATACTGGTTTGGGGAAAGTAAATGAAACAAAATTTTAGGCTAATAAAGTTATTTGGCAAGTGCTATGGATCTTTAAATGCCACGATTTAACCTCTACATGTGTTCCAGAGAAACAACTATATAACAAATATTTATATATTTAAATACTATTTCCCATTTATTTTCATTATTCCATTTATGACATAATTCTTTAGAAAGAGAAGAATGGCTAAGAGACCATTTTATAAAAACTTCACAAATACAACAGTTGTAAATAATTGTGTATTTAAAAGAAAATTATACTTTCTTGAAAAAGTAATAATATTTCCAGACAAAACAAAGTAGGAATTCAGAGTAATAACTGAAAAGCACTCAACTTTTGTTGTTGTTGTTGTTGTATAATTTTTATGCTAAATTGAACAACTATAACAACAAAAGATAGAAATGCCTTCCAGCTCTAAATCAGTTCTGCAAATAGGCATTGATTACCTTCATTAGTGAGCATGCCAACAGGAAACCCCCCCGACCACACCCCCCCCCCATGGCTCAAATGAAGAGACTTGAATAAAATGACTACTCATGGAGGTATGAGCAAGGTTAAGAAAATGAAAAGAAAGGCACGGTGATCCTAGGTAAATCAATACCTCTTTCCCAAATCAGAAAAAGGGAGAGCACAAGTATCCCAAATAGTAAAGCCCACCATAGTATTTTAGGCTAACACCTAGATTTTGCTTTGATATTTGGGGAGATAAGCTTAAAGAAAGATATGAGCAGTTACAGTATCTCCCTAATTTGTATCATCATCATCACCATCATCATCATAAAAACATTTCCTACTCACTGAGTGTCAAGTGTTGAGTAATTGTTAGAACAGTCATTCTGGAGTTAGCATGGGGGAAATGAAGAAACGAAAGAGAGAAGCCAGGAGCCCAGAAACAGGTGAAGTCCTAGAAGGCGAAGAAATGAAGAAGAATGAGTGACGCTGTGGAACAAGGCAGTGGTAGACGGGTAGAGAGGTGACAGAGAAAGGTGGGGTGGAGAAACACAGTGGAAGGAGGATCCCTGAAATCTGATGAGTGGGTACAGCTGTAGGGATATAAGGGAGGTAAATGTATTTTTGAGGTTCTGTTCCAAATGCCCAGAATAATGAAGCCACTAACAGCTGAGGGAAGAGAGAAGGGTAGAGTAGGTTAGAAATAGGGCTGAGAAAACGATGAGGTGTTTCTGGTCTTACTGGGTAAGAACAGGGACCTCTTTGGACAGACTTGGATTCAGGTCCTAGTTCTGCTCCTCACAGGCTATGGGAAATCCGGCAAGTCTGAATCTTTGTTTCTTCACCTGAGACACCATGCTAGTTTTAGTATCTCCCTCATAGAGGTAATTATTTTTTGATTAATAGACTTTTTTGCAGCAGTGTTAGGATTACACAGAGAAAATGGGGCAGAAAGTATAGTACAATATACCACCTCACTCTCCACCATCCCCCTCATTAACCTTTCATATTACAATAGATGAGCCAATGTGGGTGCATTATTATTGATGGAGTCATAGTTTACATTAGGGTTCAGTCTTTGTGTTAAATACTCTCTGAGTTCAAACAAATGTATGACATGCGTCCACCAGCATAGTGTCATTCAGAGTGGTCTCACTGCCCAGAAGTCCCCTGTGCTTCATCCCACCCACTTCAACCCCTCCCACAACCCCTGGCTGCCACTGATCTTTCTGTCTCCACAGTTTTGCCTTTTCAGAATGTCATATAGTTGGAGTCGTGTAGTAAGCAGCCTTTCCAGATTGACTTCTTTCACTTAGGAATGAGCATTTAAGGTTTATAGCGTCATTCTGATGCCCTGTGGACAGTAAATAAGTCAATGCTAGTTGTTGTTGCTATTACCATTAGCACTGTTACTATTTCTGCTTCGTTTTCCTAGGGTTTCAAAAGGAGGACTGTGAATTTCCCTAGCTTCGCACAGGTCCTATCTGCTGGTTCCCTGTGCTTATATCTACTGTCTTTTAGCCCCAACTTTTTTGTAACATTTATTCCACCTCTAATTTGCTTCCTCAATCCTCTCCCCACTCTATACTGACAGCTTTGTGAGAACAGGGACCACTCTGTTTTGTCCAGGACTCTATTTCTGGCATTTAGTACAGGGCCTGGCAGGTGGCAGGTGTTCCATAAACATCTGCAAAGTGAATGAGAGGTTGGCATGGTAGCCTAAAATGAAGAGACAAAAATATGCAGTGATGCAGCTTCGGGGAATGATCAGGAGGAAAGGTGGTAATGAGACCACGCTCCCCAGGACTGGAATAATGAGGGAGGACTTGATACAGCCCCACAGCTCACACACAGGGATTTAAGGACATGCTCAAGGGAGTCTCCATTGAAATGATTGCCTGACCTCAACTTGTAGTATATTAAGTTTCTGTATAGCAGGGAAGGTCTCAAATGGATTTAGATAATAGGGTGAATATGTTATACAAATATGTAAAATTTATGTCTGGCCAGTGTGGCTCAGTGGTTGAACGTTGACCCATGCACCAATAGGTCACCAGTTCGATTTCCGGTCAGGGCACATGTCCAGGTTGTGGGCCAAATCCCCAGTGGGGGGCATGCAGGAGGCGGCCAATCAATGTTCTCTCTCATCGATGTTTCTGTCTCTCCTTCTCCCTTCCTTTCTCTCTAAAATTAATTTTTAAAAATTTAATATTTAATCATAACTTTTTGAGATGCCTGTTACTTACTGAAGTCCAACATAGATCAGAGTTCACTTTACTATATTTTTCCTTTGGCTACAAAACAAGTTTTGCCTACCCACAGTTCTACCTGTAATAAAATCAACAGTAGTTATTTTGTTTTTGTTTGTTTGTGGTTAATCCTCAACTGAGGATATTTTTCCATTTATCATTATTTTTTAGAGAGAGAGTGGGAGGGAGGGAGGGACAGAGAGAGAGAAACATCGATGGGAGAGACATCGATCGGTTGCCTCCTGCACGTGCCCTGACAGGTGCTGGGGATAAAACCTACAACCCTGGTATGTGCCCTTGACCAGGAATCGAACCCGTGACCCTTTGATGCAAGGGCCGGTGCTCTAACCACTGAGCCATACCAGCCAGGGCTCAACACTAGTTTTTGAGTCTTCTTTAGAATGTGCTCTAGGTAAAAGAGAAATGTTACAAAAAGATATTGAAATCTCTCCTCTGGCTCATCTCCAAAGAATTCGAAACGTCTTTTCATTCCTGTATGTTTTTCTTTTTGTCCCATTTTTACTTTAAACTAATGATAAAGATGCTTCATTGATGTCACTCTAGCAGAAAGGTTAGCAAAAATTCTTCTCTAACCCAAAATGTTCATCTAACCCAGGGGAGAATTCTTAAAGCTAGATACTCATATGTCTTGTAATTAAGAAATAATGAGCTTTCCACCAAGACTTATTGCCATAGATTTAGAGTCAATGCTGAGAAGCTACAGCTCAGATTGTGGCGGTGCCCAGTAGTAAAAACTCCTATAAACCCTCAGAGCTCAATTTTAAATAAATTTGCCTATCAGCAAAAATAAAGTTAAATGACGATATCCTTGTATGGTATCCTTCTACCCAAAGTAAAGAAACCAGGCAGGCAGATGCAGAGAGAGAAAAGCTGTAAAGGGAGGAGGAGAGGGGGGTGGAGAGGGGAGGAGGGGGGAGGGAAGGAGGGAGAGAGGGACAGAGGTGGGAAGGGAGAGAGAGAGAGAGAGAACGCACCAATACAAAAAGCATTGTCCCAGGCTTGCTGTTGGGTCTTGGGGTAGTTTCTCTGGCTCGGTCTGCTCCTCTAAAATCCAAAGCAGTTCCATTTCCATTCCTTCGGATGCCTGTAGTTAACTGAGGTTAACTGAACAGTAAGAAAAGGAACGAGTGACAGGGTCAGAGGCCCTGATTAAGATACTTCTCAGCTTCCCTGAAGGATCAATGATGACTGCACAGGGCAGGGAAAACCCACTGTTCACTCAAAAGAAACTGAAATTTAGCAGACTCAAACAGCTCTTAAATATAAGGGGTCACAGCACAGGCTTTGGAACGAGACAGCTTGTTAGCTGTGTGAACTTGGGTAGTTCACTTAACCTCTCTGAGCCTCATTTTCTTCTCCTGTAAAATGTGCCTCATGATTCCTCCTTCAGTGGGACGGGGTATACCACTGTAAAAAGCACAGAGGTACTCAACACACTTTCATGTTTTTTATTGTACTGGCCTCAGTGCATCTTCAAAGAAGCCTCTGGAAAGAGGATGGGGTGATGCGAGGGCGGGGGGGGGGGGGCGGTCACAGAACCCTTGCTTAATTTGGGCCACCATGATACAGGGCAGATCATCTGCCATTCTGGGAACCTTGAGCTACAGAAGGAACATTTTACTTGGAATATACAAAATTGGGATGAAGAAATTAAAATAGAAAATCATAAATCTGATAAATGAGAAGATTAATGAAATTTAGTTTTATCCTACCTAACATCAAAGATATTCTTCTATCATTGCATAATGAGAAAATCAAAGGATGCAGAGAAAAGTGAAATTAGACCTCACTCACTCATGCCCACCCCACAAGGGTGACACAGAGGATGTAACTTCTGACAGCCTGGACCTCAGAAGCTTGGGATTTGGGGGGAAGTTTTGAAGTCATAGCCATTGCTTGGTTTATTTAATAATTTTTAATCACGTTCTGGGGATATAATAATGAATAAAAAGTACATGCTCTTGGGCCCAGCCGGTGTGGCTCAGTGGTTGAGCGTCGACCTGTGCACCAAGAGGTCACTGGTTCAATTCCCGGTCAGGACACATGCCCAGGTTGTGGACCCGATCCCCAGTGGGGGGCATGCAGGAGGCAGCCAATCGATGTTCTTGCTCATCAATGTTTCTATCTCTCTATCCCTCTCCCTTCCTCTCTCTCTAAAAACAATAAAGAAAAAATTTTTTTTTCAAAAGAAGGAGGTAGTGGTCGTTTCTAAATGAACAAACAGAGGCAATGGATAAAATCAGTGCAGGAGAAAGACGTCTAAGTAACGTCAGCATTTGGAAGGTAGCCACAGTCACAGGGTCCACGGAGCCAATCGTGACTGGTAGGCCTTGTTAAGTATTCAACCATATCCAACAGTAGAGAAAGAGTTTGATAAACTGCAATAAATATCAAATAGCCATTAACAATATTTCAACAAAATCTTGGCATGGGGAAGTCTCAGGATATAATAGTAAAGGAAAAACTAAAATCGCCCTATTTCCCTTCCTCCTCCCAGCCCGTATGTGTGTGGGAATATGAGCAGGTGGGATGGAGCGAGGCCTGGGAAAGAACAGAATAAAAAGACTAAGATATTTATGTTGTTCTCTCTGCTTATAGGTCTTCAGGTTCTGTACAATAAGCATGTTTTCTTAAATAATTAAAAAATGTAATTGAAATCATAGTGATTAAAAAGTGCTTAATATATTTGCATAGAAGAAGCAGCAGCTCTGTGTTACTAGGGTCAGAGAACCTAGGGGTCAGAAGTATCATTGCTCTAAGTTCATCTTTGGCTGGTCCTTGTGACATCCAAGATGTTGATCTGCTCTCTGGTGCTCTCTCTTCACCTCAAACTCCAGGGAGCCAAAACCACTGAAGCAATAAGAAGATGCCAACCACTAAATTTAAGAAGGAGCTGTCTCGGGGACCACGATGAAAACCTTCAGTGCTACCCCATTATTTCAGGCCATCATGCATTTCAGTCACATACGCCCAATAACGACTGTGCTGATGTTTGTTCCGATTACAGGGCCGTTCCCCCTACTGCTCTCAGCATATGCCCTGCACGTTCATAAGCATCACCACACTTCACGTGGAACATGACATGAGCCCCGGTTTTAAACCCGCTGCAAATTAGCCACAAGTTAGTGATCTGCTGAAGGAGAGAGACATGCAGACTTCTGCTGTTTGGCTTTGCAGCAAGCCTCCGGGAGACGAGGCCGATTGAGAGTGACAAGCCCCCTTCCCACTGGCGCGTTCTCGCTAGTCCACCGCACTCTGCTGTCATCCTTTCCACGCTTCCCCAACTCCTAACCCTTTTCATCTGCCCATTACTATTCGTCGAGAAGATTCCTTTAATTCAGTAGTATTGGAGCCGTCTAAGCCTTATACTTAATTTTGAGCACTTTGATTATATAAATGCTCTTCTATAATTACCTTCCAAAATTCTCAGAGGATTCGACAATGATTGTTACGTTCCCAAAGTCTGTTTTCCTCTTTAAACAGTAAAGGTCAAAATCCTCTTTTTTTTTTTTTTTTTTTTTCCTTTCTAGAGTTTTGTCCATTTTAGATAGAGGAATTATATCTTTTCCTTCTCTACATAAATCCAGGAACATTGCAACTGTTGCCAGGAGAAATAAATTACAGCGTTAAGCTGCAAATCTGTAGGTTTAAAGGTTCACCTCTCTTCAATATTATTTTAAAGGGAAAATGCTGTGCTTAGCCAGCAGAGAAGGCAGGTTCTTGGGCCTTTCCACTATTAAGTTCAGTTCTCTGTTGTTGTTTTTTTAATTTTTTTCCTTTTATTGATTTTAGAGAGAGAGGAAGGGAGAGAGAGGTAGAAACATTGATTAGAGAGAACATCGACTGGCCGCTTCCTGCATGCCCCCCCTGGGGATTGGGCCCACAACCTGGGCATGTGCCCTGACTGGGGATCGAACCGGTGACCTCTTGGTGCATGGGGTTGACGCTCAACCACTGAGCCACGTCGGCCAGACTCAGTTCTCTGTTTTGGAATGTTATGATTCTTTCCAGAAAAGAAGTATAATTAAAAATCCTGAAGCATAATTTATAAACCTGACACCTATATAATTTTATTAACCAGTGTCACCCCAATAAATTCAATAAAAATTTTAAAAAGAAAGATGAAGTCCTAGAGCAGTGGTTCTCAACCTTCCTAATGCTGCGACCCTTTAATACAGTTCCTCATGTTGTGTGTGGGCGTATCTGCATGTGGGCGGACCCGCCTGGAGATGGATAGGGGAGCCGTGTCTTGGTTCCTAAGACCATCGGAAATATGTTTTCCAATGGTCTTATGTGACCCCTGCAAAAGGGTCATTCAACCCCCAAAGGGGTTGCAACCCATAGGTTGAGAACCGCTGTCCTAGAGTATGGTAGGTAGCTGGTCAGTTAGCGCCGCGCCATGCTCCTGAACAGCGCCTCCTTCAGCTCTTTGTCACTGTTGCTGAATGAACGGTGTCTTTTTTGTTTTTAATCCTCATTCAAGGATATTTTTCCATTGAATTTTTCCATTGAATATTTTCCCATGGAAGGGAGGGATGGAGGGAGAGAAACTTCGATGTAAGAGAAACCCATTGGTTGCCTCCCACATGACCCCGATTAGGGCTGAGGATCAAACCTGTAACCCAGGTACATGCCCTTGACCAGAATTTAACCCATGACCCTTCGGTCTGTGGGCTGGTGCTCTAGCTACTGAGCCAAACCGGCCAGGGCTGGACTGCATCTTTAAGAGTCAGAGGAACAAGCTGACTTCTTGCAAACCCTGGTGGCACTGATGATTAGCTGGGGGACCTTGGACAAGTTCCTGAAACTCTAGTCTCCGCTCCCTCATCCAAAAGTGAAAATGAAAATATTCAACCTTGCAGTTGGATGAAATGACCTGGAAAATAGATGTTCATTTGGCAAATATGAATCTCCCATCCCTCTCACAGATGGACCCTGTCTTTATTTGTAGAGTGGAGATGGCCCCCAAGGTCCCTCCCAGCTCAAATATTCTGTGAAAGGCCTTTGTGCATAGAAGGCACTGAGAAATGTTTATTGATTTTGATTGATTGATTAGCATTATTTACCCAGATTGGTTTACAGGCTTTTTGTTAGTTCAGAGACACCAGGCTGCTCCCAGCCTGACCCCTAAGATGTCTTTGGAACTTCCCAGCTGTCACCTTTGTACAATTCTCCTTGCCCGCGTCCCTGTGAAGTGAGCAGGGATTCAGCGCATGGTTTGGGAACAGACGGGGTTTTTCATTTGTCAGAGGAAGGCTGTGGGCAGGAGACTAGGATCCTGCCCCCACATAAAATAAACAAAACAAATAATAAATTGAAAAAATAAATAAAATCCTTAGGCATTGGCCTCAATGAATAGCCAGGTGATTGAAGCGAGAGTGCTATTATTTCACAACACCTCTTCCAGGTGTTTCTCTACTTCTCTTTCTCTCTCTCTCTCTCTCTCTCTCTCTCTCTCTCTCTCATGCATGGCAATTAATATTTAACTGAAAATCCACAACCTGAATTTTCTTCACAGATCAAGAACTTTTCAATTGGAAAGGCAAGGTAGTAGCAGATTTCGTGATCTTTCCCTAGAAACCACCACTCTTTTGGAGTAGTCAGAGCTGAAATATATTCTCAAATATGCATGAACCTCATCAGCATGAACCATGTGGGAGCAAGAATCAGGTTTGCAATGTGCAGTCATCTCCTTGAATACCGTATCTGACTTAAAGAGTATTTTGTAGCCTGAAATACCTTAACCATTTGTGTAGGGAGCTCACCCTGTGGCAGTGGTTGTGAAGTCTGACTTCACTCAGGATGCAGATGTCTGAACCAAGCCATGTGCTCCAGAGGGAATCAGAGTTAGTCTCACAAAGAAGCTGCTGGATTGACCTACTTGCAGTCGCATCTCGATAAGAGGACTAGGGGGTTGAGAATACTGATGGGAAAGGACTTGAAGTTACAGCGATGCGCTGTAGGTTTGGTCTGAGGACTGAGAGACTTGGATGGACGGTCTAGATAAGAACGGTCAAGAGCCCTGGCCCGTGTGCAGTGGTGAGAGGGTCGGCCCTTGCACTGAAGGATTGCAGGTGTGATTCCCGGTCAAGGACAGGTACCTAGGTTGCAGGTTTGATCCCCGGTGGGGGCTCCTGTGGGAAGCAACTAATTGATGTGTCTCTCTCACATTGACATTTCTGTTTCTTTCTCTCCCCACCCCAACCCCACCTCTCTTCCACTCTCTCTAAAAAAAAAATCAATGGAAAAAAATATCCTTGGGTGAGAATGAACCAAAAAATAAATAAATAAATAAGAAGGGTCAGGAGACCATGGTTGATAAGTAGAATAGAGAGAGCCTTCTGAGATGGGACACAAACCTATGCGGTCATAAAATACTTAGGTAATGGTATGGAGATATTTTTATGAAACATTATTAAATTTAAAAACGGACTATAAAACAGTATGTATAACATGATCCTGATAAAGTCAAACTAAAATAAAACAGAAAAAAATTGACTGGGAATCACCTATGGGAGGTGGGGTTATGGAGTACTACCATATTTGTTCACCACTGTATCTGATGTAAGTGCTTAGTAAATTACTTTCATGTTCCATCCAGTTTCTAAAATAAACACACAGTGCCCTTGCAATCAGAAAAAAAAAAAAGGGTTATTTAGAAACATATCTGTTTCTGAAATGAGATCATTGTGAGAGAGGATAAAGAATGGACGGTTCTGCGTTCTACAGCTGATAGATGAGTGTTCCCCAGTCAGATGTACAGCTCGATGAACAGGGGGCTATGAGGAATGAATCAAGGAGATTTCTTGATGCACCCCCCAGTTTCTGGTCTGGAAGACCGTAGGCAAGTCTGCACTAGCACCGCAGCAGAGAGCAGAGAGGGGCACACTCCAGCTGGGATTATGCGGCTGACACTGCTCAGCATAGGGAACTACATTCCTCAGTGCCTCTTTAAGCCGGTAAATCAATTGTTTTGCATTATTAGAACACACAGTAGCATCGTGGCTAACCCTACTGGCCAAGCAAACTCCACGTGGGTGAAGCTCCCAAGCTGCTGTTGGACGGGTATTCCTCTGGACTTTGCCCTTCTGAAGCTGTTCCCATGTGTTAGAAACTCTCAGGGGTCCGGGTCTCAGTCTCTGCCTATTCAATGATTCCCTGCTAAAATCATTTGCAGGAGGTGCCCTCATTCTAGAAGAGAACACATCGCCCCCTCCAGGAGACCAGGCTGTGCACAGCTGAGGACGGGTGGTCCCGCATCCTCGACTCACTCCATCGGGCACTGTCAACGTCTCCACGTGGGTTTAATACTCCTCATGGCTTTTTGTAGATTCTTTGAACCCTGGACACCCTTTGCCAGGATACTTGGGCCTCTTTTCTGCTTTTCAACCCTAGTTTTGTTCATGGCCACAGTTTGTCTTGACAACCTGGCCTCTTTCTCAGCTTGACCCTGTTGTAAAATCACCCGATTAACAACCTTGGTCCATCTGCAAACCCAGTTACCCTTTGCCCGGTAATCTTACATATGTAAAGGTTGCAGAGATTAGAGCATAGTTATCTTTGGGGGACCTTATTCTGCCCATCACACATGTCAATTCATACATCCATAAATCTCAGCAAACTCCTACCAGGACAAATACAAAAAAAAAAAAAAAAATCATACCTAGGCATCAAACTACTGACATACAAAGACTTAAGTCTTAAAAGCTGCCACGAGTAGGGGTGCGCGTGGATACATTACACCTGTGCAAACAACCAAGCAGAATGGAAGCAGACTTTTAATCAGAAACGTGGCGGGGGCTGGAAGACAAGGGAAGGTAACCTTGAAGTGATCAAGAAAAGCAGTGAAACTAGGATGCTGCATCCATTCAAAATTAAAAGTGAAATTAGTATGTTTTATCAGAGAAGACAAGTAAAAGACATCATGTTCAACAAACAATGAATCACAAGAAATATTAGAAACAAAGTTTCTTAGGATGAAGACAAATAATACTAGATAGAAATCTGGTCATGTAGGAAGGAATGAAAAACACCATAGAGAGCAAATACATCCATAAATAAGAGAACCTTTTAAAAATCATTTTTAATGTACTGTATATGTAATTTGTAAACCTGTGTAAAAGAGGATTGATTAAGTTAAAAATAAAATAGCAGTGTAATGTGTGGTTTAGAGTACATGTAAAAGTCAAATCTATGATGAAAAGGTTACATGGGCCATAAATGGACCGTACACTTGTAACATTCTTAGATTGATTGTGAAAAAGTAGGATATGTTTGTGAAAGTAGAAAGTAATAATTTAAAGATGTATATTGTAAGCTGTAAAGTCACTATTAAAAATAACTAACAGAAGGACATATAATTAAAAAGCCAATAGAGGACACTCCAGGAGGCACCTTGGGGGAGGGGGGGAGACTTGGGTGGGAGCCAGCCAGGCCTAGAACCCAGGGTCCCAGCCGACTGTAGTCTCCCCACCCGAGGAGGGAAGTACCATTTCGGAACCCACTCAGCCATCCTCAGCCTCCGGGACCAGCCAGCACCGTTTTCCGACCTTGGCTCCTTATTGCCGAACAACCACGAGCTCCCACATTCCTCAGAATTATTCCACCGAGGTGGAGGCTGCCGTCCACCCCCTGGCCGACCTGCACCTGCCAGCCCCCTGCACCTACCTCTCTCGGGGCTTCTGTTTCCACCGTGATGTGGCTCTGGAGGGCCTGGGCCACATTTTCCGAAAGTTGGCCGAGGAGAAACGAAAGGGCGCTGAGCATCTCTTGAAGATGCAAAACCAGGGCCGCAGCAAGGTCCTCTTCCCATGAAGAGTGGGGTAAAACTCAGGCCGCCACGGAAGCCGCCATGGTCCTGGAGAGGAACCTGAACCAGGCCCTGGGTTCTACCAGCACAGACTCTGGCCTCTGTGACTTCTGGGAGAACCACGTCCTGGAGGAGGAGGTGAAACTCAGCAGGAGATGGGCCACACCTGACTCACCTCCGCAGGCCGGCCGCCCCAGGCTGGGCTGGGCCAGTGTCTCTTCCAGAGGCTCACCCTCAAGCACGACTAGGAACCTTTGGAGCCCAGAGGCCTTTGAGGGGCCCCTCTGCATCCCCCGGTGTCTGGCTTCTGTTTGAGCCTCTCTCTGAAGCCACTAGGCCTCCTTTTAACCACCCTGGAACCCTCTCCCATGCCTCAGACCAAATGGAAGCAATAAAGCTTTTTGCAGCAAAAAAAAAGAGCGAGAGAGAGAAACTTAATAGAGGAGATAAGAAGGAATACTAAAACAAACAAACAAAAAAACAAAAAAAACACAAAAAACTCAATTCACACCAAAAAGGGGGCATAAAAGAAAAAACAGAAGAACAAAAAGTAGATGGGACTTAGAGAACTTACACAGTGAGATGATAGACTTAAAAACAAATGAATAATTTTGTAAGTGAAGTAAAGAATAAAAATGAAAGGCAGATATTGTCAGACAGAATACAAGACAATGTTGTTGATAAAAATACATTTTAACAATGTATAAGAATACGGAATATTTGAAAGTATGAAAGATAACTGGTATGCCGTGTAAACTGTAAGCATAAGAAAATTACTTTGACCATGGTAACCTTGGAAGTATACTTCAAAATGAAGAGTATTATCAGAGGCAAAGGAAGGCATTTCATAATGATAAAGGATGCAATTCGACAAGAAGACAAAACCATCTTAAATGCATATGCTCCTAGTAAAAAGGCTCCCAAACATAAGAAGTGAAAGATGAGAAAACTAAAGGAAGAAAGAAAAATCCACAAAGCCAGTGACTTTGACACCTCTCCCACAAGAATATATAAAACAGACAGAAAAACATAGATATATCGGCAGACTTGAACAATACTCTCAACCAGCTGATATCATTGACATTTAAAGACACTATATCTAATGGCAGTAAAATAAACATTCTCAAATAGATATAAAACATTCTTGGCAATAGACCATTTGGGGCCATAAAAAGTCTAAATACATTTCAAAGAGTTTAAATTATGTAGAGTATAATTAGAATTAGAAGTTAGAAATCAATAACAATAAGATATTTTGAAAATCTCCAAATATTTGGAAATTAATCAATTGTAACTTATCATGAGTCAAAGAAGAAATCACAAGAGAAACTAGAAAATATTTTCAACTGAATGAAAATAAAAACACAACATATCAATATTTGTAGATTAAAGGTAAAGCAGCTTTCACAGAGAAACGTATAGTTTTAAATGAATGTATTAAAAAAAAAAAAAAAAAAAAAAGAGCCCTGGCCAGTATGGCTCAGTGGTTAGAATGTTGGCCTGCGGACATAGAGTCCTGGATTCAGTTCCCGCTAAGGGCACGTACCTCAGTTGCAGTTTGTCCCCAGCCCCGGTTGGGGTTGTGTGGGTGGCAACCACTCGATGTGTCTCTCTCGCATCGATGTTTCTCTCTCTTTCTTCCTCTCCCTCTCTCCCTCCTGCTCTATCTGAAGGTAAATGCAAAAATGTCCTTGGGTAAGGATAGAAAAAAAAAAAAGAAATTTACAAAATCAGTGATCCAAGTGTCCTCCATCAGAATCTCAAAAAGATCAATAATTAAACCCAAAGATAGTAGGAAAAGAAAAAAAAAAAAGAACTTAATAAACTAAAGAGGACAAATTGGAAGGATATAAAAAAGCCAATGATTTGTTTTTTATAAAGGTTATCAAAGTCGATAAGTCGATTATTAGAACAGATCAAGAAAAAAGAAAGAAATCTTAATTACCAATATCAGAAATTAAAGAGAAAACAATGTTATAGGACAAAGTATAAGAAAATAACAACAGGATATTACAAAAATTTTATGATAACATTTCATAAAAACTTAGATGAAATAAATACATTCCTTAAAAATCAAAATTAACTAAAACTGTATTAGTTTTCTAGGGTTACCATAGCAAAGTAGCACAGGCTGGATGGCTTAATCAACAGATATTTATTTTCTCACAGTAAGGAAGCTGCAAGTCCAAGGTCAGGAGGGTTGGTTTCTCCCGAGGCCGGTCTCCTCTGCTCTCAGATGGCCACTTTCTTGTCACAGCCACACATGGCCTTTCTCTGTGCTTGAGCACCCTTGGTATCTCTTCCTTTCTTATGAGGACACCAGTCTTATTAGATTAGGGTACCACCCTATGGCCTCCTTTGACGTAATTACCTCTTTAAAGGCCCTGTCCCCAAATACAGTCACATCGAGGGTTAAGATGTCAACATATGAATTCTGGGAGGACACAATTCAGTCAATAACACCCACAAAATAAGAAATAGAAAATCTGAGAAGCCTCATAACTGTTAAAAAATTTGCACTTTTAACTTTAAAATTTCCACAAAGAAAACTCCAGGACAAGATGGTTCCACTGGAGAATTCTCTCAGACATTTAATGAAGAAATACCAATCTTTAAAAAAGAAATTCAGCCTGGCTGGTGTGGCTCAGTGGATTGAAAGTCGTCCCATGTCCTGAGGTCCCGGTTCAATTCCCGCTCAGGGCACATGCCCGGGTTATGGGCTCAATCCCCAGGAGGGGGCATGCAGGAGGCAGCCGATTGATGCATCTCTTTCACATCGATGTTTCTATCTCTCTCTCTCTCTTCCTCTCTCTAAAAAATCAATAAAAACATATTTTTAAAAAAGAGAGAACATCTATTGGCCACCTCCTGCATGCCCCCTACTGGGGATTTAGCCCACAACCTAGGCATGTGCCCTGACAGGGAATTGAACCGGTGACCTCTTGGTGCATGGGTCAATGCTCAACCACTGAGCCACACTGGCCAGGCTGAGCTCCCTTAGGATTGTTTCCCTGATCACATTAAGTTTCTCTGGCGGCTCTTTCCCCTGTGGATTCCCAGCCCTTTTGGTGTGAAAGTCCTGGAATCTGGGAGGACAGGATGGGGGCACTTTCTATTTCTAGAAGCACCAAATGACCTACCTTGTAACTGTACTATGTTCTTTATTACTCTGACTTATTGAGAGCACAAGATTTTCACCTCTGGGCACAGAAACATAACTGCATTAATTAAATCTGATTATAGGGAGAAGATTAACATTTCAATCCTAGCTGGAAGATAAGGTGGAAGTCAAGGGACTTGATCAGGCAAAGAAGCCAGTTGCCACGATTTGTACAACCTGCACCCAAGATAAACTCAGCAAATATCACTCTATGGTCAGGACTGTGCTAACATCACAAAAATCGAAGCAGAAACAGTGTTTAAATTACTCTAATAGGGCAAGATGCACACAGAAACAGGGCAGAAATGTTTCTCAGCCTCCTCTGGATACACATTGTGATTGATCATCTAAAAGAAATGGCTTATGTTTTTGCCCTTCCAAATATTAGGGACACTGCTAACAGGTTATTTATTATGAACACAAATTTTTGATGTCAGTGTGACATAGTTCTCTGAAGAAAAACTACCACGCATATTTTGGGACCTGTTATGGGACCCCTTTTGTCTAGAGGAATCCAGGGAAGGCTTCCTACAGAATGTGAACATCCAGCCCTACAACTTGACATTATCAGGAAAAGAACATGGAAAAGGGGTCGCAGGCAGAAGCAGCAGCATGTACAAAGGCACTGAGGTTGGGAGGGGCTTGATGTTCAAGGGGTTAACGGAACACTGGAGTAGCTAGAGCATGGTGTGCAAGAGGGACTGGGATGGACAATGAGGAGGCAGAGGCAAGGGTTTGCAGGATGTGAAATCACAGGCTTTGATAAATGCTTAACACTTGAAATAGGCCAAGGGCAAGCATTTGGGTATTTATAAGATTACTAAATCCCTATTTTTGACCACTTTCCATGGAAAACGGTCATGCGATGGAGTACAATTAATTGTCTTGTTTCCAAGGCTATATGGGTTTGACAGCAGAAGAATGGGGCAAGATCCCATCCTTCTCCCTAACTCTGCTTCTGAGCTGAAACTTTATTTGCATTGCTAAAGACTCTCTCTTTATACTGGGTAGGAAGATTAATAAGCAGCGCAGCAGAAATATGAGAGTCATTACTGCTGATTAAATGATAATTTTCTAGAGCGACATTATGCATCAGAAAAGAAAATAATGAGCTCACTTGAATTTATGGAGCCCACGGCAGCTGGGAGAAGTTCTCTCCTTGGCTCATGAACAGCTTCCGTGCCAAATATTCAAAAATGTTGGAGACAGGCACAGACTTGGAGGTTAAAAGTGGGCACCGTGGCAAGGAAGCTTACCTCTCTGTAATCAGCCTGCTGGAAGAAATAAACAACGCGCCTATAAAGACAATGAAAACATTTGCATATATATTCTAGTCTATCAACTACTTTGAGTCAAGATGAGAGAACAAGAAGACAGAGCCCAGCGAATAGAATGCAGTGAAGGAAGCTTAGCTTGATACATGGAAAGCAATGGAACTCAGAGCTGGTACAGGCCAGTCTGGCATAGAGTGTCAGTCAGTTACCCAATGAGACCAAAATACTACAGACTGGGTGGCTTTCACAACAGAAACTTAATTTCTCACAGTTTTGGAGGCTGGAAGTCCCATATCGAGGTATCAGAAGGTTTAGTTTCCTCTGAGGCCTGTCTCCTTGGCTTGTGGATGGCCGCCTTGCTGTGCACTCACATGGTTGCCCCTCAGTCTGTTTTATCTGTGCCTTTTTTGTTCGTTTTCTTCTGTCTTAATCTCTTATAAAGACACCAAACTTATTGGATTAGGGGCCATGTATACGGTTTTATTTTCTCTTAATTACCTCTTTAAAGGTCCTATTTCCAAATATAGTCACATTCTAAGATACTGGGACTTAGGACTTGAGCAGATGAGTTTGGTGAGGGGGACACAATTCAGCCCATAAGACCCCAAAAATATCACCTGAGCACTTGCTCTGTGCAGGGAGCTATGCAGGCGCTGGGGCTGCAGGAAGACATGGCCCTGTCCTCAGGAACCTTGGGGGCTAGCGGGGGAGACGGCATTCAGTACGGGATTACATACAGATAAGAATTTAGTAATCAATCACACCAGTGCAAAATGCTACCGAGTGTGAAGTGGGGGAGGGCTGCAGAGAGATGTCTGGAGGAAGCAAGCTTGAAGCCAAGTCCAGAATAGGGTGTAGGCATGAACCAGAGGAAGAAGGGGACACGGGTGACCCGAGAATGAAAAACAGCACATTTCCTGGGAACAGGCAGGAAACACCACTGTACGTCGGAGGGGCTGAGCGAAGGCAGGACGGAGAGGAAATGGAGCGTGGTGTGCAGGGAGTCTGGAGCCATGAGTGGGCATCAGACCACTGGGGAAATAAAGTGCGATGGCTGCGGTGACGTGCAGGGTGCGCAGAGTGGCACATGCTAGTGTAAGCACTCCTTATCGGCGTGGTCAGAGGTGAATGAGGCCCTGGCCGGTTTGGCTCAGCGGTTGGAGCGTCGGCCTGTGGACCAAAGAGTCTCGGGTTCGATTCCGGTCAAGGGCACGGACCTCGGTTGCGGTTCAGTCCCTGGCCCTGGTCAGGTCGTGCAGGAGGCAACCAATCAATGTGTCTGTCTCACACTGATGTCTCTCTCTCTTTCTCTCTCCCACTCTGTCTAAAGATAAATGGGAAAAAAAGTATCCCCAGGTGAGGATTAAAAAAAAAAAAAAAGAGGTAAATGAGGAGATACTTGTCTAATACTTTTGAGAGGCTGCTCAGTGCAGTGGTTAAGAACGAGAGCTCGGGGCCAGACTGGGTAAATCTCCGCTCCACCACTCACCAGCGCTGACTGTGGGTGCGCGCCTTCACCCTGTGCCTGCATTCCGCAACTGCCCGGGACCCACCACGGGCACAGCCGCAAGCACAGGTCAAGGAGCGGGCGCGGGGAGCACTTGGGCAGTCCCTGGCACCCCACAGCGTTTGGTACCAGTCACTTCCATCGCTGGGAGGAAGGACAGGAGGTACAATCCACTTGGCACATGGAGATGTCGCTTGAAGGTAGGATAAAGGTAAAAAACCAAATGCTTTTATTTTTTTTTCAATTACAGTTTATATTCAATATTACTTTGTATTAGTTTCACATCCCAGTGGTCAGACAATCATATGCTTTGCATAGTGTTCCCCCCAACATTTCCAGTTCCCACCTGGCAACGTACGTAGTTACTGCAACACTACTGACTATATTCCCGATGCTGTACTTCACACCCGTGACTGGTCTGTAGCTACCAACCTGTGCTTCTCCCTCCCTCACCTCTTTCACTGTCTCCCAACCCCCTCCCTCTGGCCACCATCAGTCTGTCCTCTGTATCTATGAGCTTGTTTGTGTTTTGTTTGTTTGTTTATATTGTTCTTTCTCATTCCACGTGTAAGTGAAATCATGTGGTATTTGTCTTTCTCTGACTGACTTCTTTCACTGAGCATAATCCCCTAGGTCCCTCCCCAACTCTTTCTTAACGATCAATTCAGCAAGCATGTATTAGGTAGATCCTCTTCCCCTCTCGAACACCATTTTTATTTATGAAACAGTTTTCCTTTAAAAGACCTTTTTTGAAGAAATAGGTGGAAGCACACAGATAACAATGTGCATCCGTTAAGCTGTGGTCTCGGAGATCAAATGTCTTTCACCCGCACTGTCCCATTAACATGTTTCATCGACATTGTCTCTTTCCTCTGAGCAGTTTTAAATTCCTCTTTTCAGTCTAGTCTGTCATCTGTGTATACAGTCCACATGGTCAAAGCGTTCACAGTTGTGAGAAAGACTGTGATGGGAAGGAACTGTCTCTGAATAAAACGAGGGGCCAGGGAGCAGCATTCAGATACCAGTGCCCTAAAATCACCCAGCCAGCAGGGCCCATTGTGCTAAATGCTATCCCTGGCATTCACTTGCTGTCAGACAATGGTGTTATCAAGTCCCTAACTCTTAAAAGTATCAGCTTGATTTCTTATTCTTACTTGTTTACAAAGGATTGCTTGACTCATCTAAGCTGGTTTATGAATGATTGTGATACCATCATGCAATTCTTCTGCAATAGTAAATGTTCATATTTGGCAGTGTGGTATACTGATTACTGGACATTTGTCCTATCCATAATGTCCACCAAAACATTTGGTCCACACCAAAAGGTCCTTGAAATCTGGGCCTATCAAAATGACCATAAGCATATTTAGTCCACACCAAACGGTCCTTGATATTTGGTCCTGTAAAAAATGTACACGCATAAGAAAATGTCCCTGGGTTCAAAGAGCACAGACGTTTATTCATATTTTTGGATTACAGGATTAATGCATTAAAAATATCATGTTTCACTGGTCTAATAATTGTGTTGTGACTGTGTTGCCAATAATAACCCTTCTTCACTCAGGAGCCTACCTGGTAAAGGCACACAGGGTTAGGGAAATGGTCTGTGTGGACCAAATGTCTCCGTGGAGGTCCTGGACAGGACCAAATGACATGCGAGGGGTACACTCATGCTCTGAAGATACAATAATACAGCTTTCAGGAGAAAAGTTAATACAAGGTTGGCCTAGTTGAGCACTCAATGAAGTTTTTTTTGAATTAATGAATCATAAATAGTCCTTAGAGCAACTCTGTAGGATAATGGTTATTTCTCCATTTTACAAATGCAAGAGCCAAGGTAGATGGAGTTAAATAAACCATTTGAGGCTGAACAGTGGGAAATGAGAGGGAGAAGGAAGCCCAGGTCGCCCTGATTCAGAAGCCAGGCCATGCCTGGTCTCATCTGCATGAATGACGGACTGTGGAATGAGCCCTGCACGACTCTGGGCTGAAGAGTTACATGAGTTTTGTGTAAGGTGAGCAGTACTCTAACACTTTGGAGGTCAAGTGCTAAGGCATCAAATACAAGGTGCCTGTTTCGTGGTGCCTGCAAAGGTGCTGGCCAGGGCGGGAGTCCCATCGGAGTGGAAGGACCCACTCCCAAGCTGATGCGGTCACTGGAAGAATTCAGCTGTTTGCAGGCTGCAGGGAGGCGGCCTCGGTTTCTTGCCCACTGGTGTCTACAGGCCACCCTCAGGTCTTCACCACGCAGTCCTCTCCACAGGCAGCTCACGATATGGTAGTTTGCTTCTCAAAAACTGGCAGTGCAAGAGGGTTCTAGCAAGACAAGTGCTATGATCCTATGGAATGACATCCCATCATCACCATTGCCATGTTCAGAAGCAAGTCAGGAGCCATCCTCATTCATGGAGAGAGGTCCACCCAAGAGTGTGACCAGCAGGAAGGGAAGTCGCATCCACCAACTTAGAATCTGTCCACCTCCCTGGAGCTATACTCTGCTCCTTTCAGCCCTAGTTAGAGTGACTCTTTCTTACGCTAATCGATAGTAGAAAAAAAAAATGCCTCTGTGATGTTTTAGGCTCTTATCTTTCTGGGATATTTGGCCTGGAGTCAAAGAAAATAAGAGATCTAGAAATCTCCCGGAGTTGAAAGTTATGCAAGAGTAACTTTTCTGAGCAGTAAGAAACAACGTGAGCAGAGATGCTCTGTTCTGTTATCCAGAACAAAAAAACTGCAGTGGTGCATCGTGGTGGGAAGTGCACAGCGCTGGGAGCCTGCTCTCCAAATTGTGCGGAATACTTACACATAACATTTTATCTCCCATATATAAAAAGGCAGTTCTTGGTTTCTGCAGCTCTTACAATTCTGTCAGTCTGTGCACTGTCACATTGGAAAGCCTTCCAGAATAGGAGACCCATAATCCCCTCCTCCATTCTCATCTCAGTATCCACAGGCGGTCATTCTCAGGTACATATCCTTTACTAAGTTGGCTCCAAAAGATGTCACCTTCATCATCCCTGACTTAGCAGATCCTGAATGACAGGGATGATGACATTCAAAGAACATGATCTTTTGGTCATAAAAAGTTGGCTTCTTCCACTTTATGACTGTGCTGTGGGATCTCAGGCATGTTCCTTAAGCTCCTCAGGCTTCCGTTTCCTCATCTGTAAAATGAGACAATATGCCCGGCCCGGTGTGGCTCAGTGGTTGAGCATCGACCCATGCACCAAGAGGTCATCGGTTCAATTCCCAGTCAGGGCACATGCCCAGGTTGTGGGCCTGATCCCCAGTGGGGGGCATGTAAGAGGCAGCCAATCGATGTTCTCTCACATCGATGTTTCGCTCTCTCTCCCTTCCTCTCTCTATAAAAGCAATAAAGAAAAAACAAAATGTTTTAATAAAATGAGACAATAATAGCACCTATGCAGTGTTTTGAGGTAGGGATTAAGTACGCAAACCATTTAGCATAGTGCTAGACATCTGAGAGCATTTCACATACCAGCGCTTAACATTATTATTATTGCCAAGAACAGTGATTGGTTGCCAGACCCATTAAATTTTAAGAAACACGGAGCTGCCGACTTTTAATTTTTCCAATTAAATTTATTTTCAAAACCATCATTTAATTTCACCATTCTTTTTTCAAAGAAAAATATATATTTCAAACCAAAACATTAGAAAGACATAATCGTGAATTAAAGGCCAGTCCTTTTAAATGGAATAAATTTAGCTTTGAAAAAAAAAATCAAACAAACAATAAAAAACACCTCACTCTCCAGTATTGATTTTTCTAATGTTGCCACGGCATGGTGAAAACTTCCTCATGGATTTCCACCGGCCCATAGCCCAGGGTTTTGCAACTGCTGGATGAGAAGCCCAAGGTCCCATCGGACCAGAGTAATAGAACTCATGTTACTGCCCTCTTGTATCTCAGTCACTAAATGAATGATTGGCTCATCTTACATCGACACACATTTTTCATTAAGGCACCTGAAATCAAACCGGGCCTCTAACTTCCAAACTATTTTGATTGATTCCCTGTGAACTGAACCGATGAAGCTTCTTAGCAATTGGCCGCCTTATTTTTGTGGTAAACGGGAGCCATTCTACCTTGATGAGCTTGTTTCAACCACGGCGGTTCCATCCCTGTCTAGCAGCGAAACTTGAGGGGGAGCAGAATGGGGTTGTTATGAAAACCTCACGTATTTTAAATACAGAAATGTTCTGCAGTCTTTCTGGCAAATTACACTTGATTGAGATGGAAGATAAATGTCACAATTGAGAGCAATTTGTAAAAATGCAACTGGAAATAATTTCTCTGCGCATGTTGTTAAAAAGAAATATACTAGCGATTGTGGATTTCAACAGAGTGGTGACGTATGGCAAGCGTCCACGGAACAATCGTGCAGCTCTGCATGGCTGTTTATTTACACGTGTGCATGTGTGTGTGTATGGGTACCGGCAGTCAGGAAATGTTTGCATTTTAATATACTATTTATGTCTGGATGGAAAAAGGAAGAGTAGAGACAGGATTTCTAGACCTTGGCTTGCTTGCAGATCCTCTTAGTAACAAGATGCAGCTTAATTCCAATAAAAAATATTGGAGTATTTTCCCATAGAGTTTTGCTGATTTGATGAATTACACAGAATAATTCTATTGCAAATGACAGCAACCCAACTAAAACTGGCTTTGGAGGGGCTGGGGTGGGAGGGGAGGAAATACATTAGCTCGCACAATGGAAAACTCTATGGGGGGGTCACCTTCAGGAGCAGTGCGAGCCACAGGCCCAGATGAGGCGATCAGAATTCTCACTCCAGCCCTCCGTTCAGCATTCCTCTTTGTTGGTTCCAATCTCAGGCTCTTTCCAAGAAGTGGAAAAGGCAGTGACCAGCACATCAGGATTCTATCCTAACAGCCTAACTTCTCTGGCTGGAAAAGCATGCCCTTTTCTCAATAATTCAGTGATTAATGGGCTCCAGCTAGGTCCAGAGAAAGGCACCAGCCATGGAAATGAGGCAGTCCTATTTATTAGAACTGGATCAACTGTTCACCTCCTGGACCTGCAGGTGAAGTCAGCCTCCACTGCCAACACCCATGTGTCTATAATCGGGGGGGGGGGGTGTCTGCTAAAGAAAGAGAGAGTTGCTTCGGAGGTACAGTGGGCAGTGAGAAAGAGATGTCCCTTACCCTTCAGTGATTATTATGTTTGTTCCTCTCCAGAGCCAATTCGTACTTTCTCTGGACCTAGCTGGAGCCCATTAAGTCACCTATAGTGCATGCTGGAATTTCTACCCTCTTAATGATCGACCATGTAGCATTAAAATAAGGTATAGTGCCTGCCTGGGTCAATACTGGCAGCTTATTTTAATGTATCTGCCTTGAAATAAGACAGTGACAACACCTGAAAGGACAGGATTGTGGGGACCCATGCGTGTTTCACAGTATTCTCACACAGAATGATCAGAGACCACGTGCCTGATGTTGTGATTAGAGAGGCGTGCTTTCGTGTTCCTTCAGACAAACCAGCAGCCTAATCATTACAGCTTCTTAACTCCCAGAGGAAAGGAAGTATTACTATAGTAGAGTGAGCATTCAACTTGGAACCAAACAGACAGGCTTGGGTTAAAATTCGATCTCAGGTCCCCAATAAATAATAGCTATTTTTAAAATTAATTGGCTGTGTCATGTCAGACAAGTTGTTCAAATCTCTAAACCTAAGTTTTCTCATCTCTCAAACAGGGATAATGATATTTACCTTACGGATTTGTAATGAGTACTAGACGTAGCACAAATTAAGTGCAAGAGTTACACGGGCATGAAATAAATCATAGCTCTTATCTTCAGGAATAAGAACAGTCTTTTAATATTGATATAAAAAGCTACCGAGGAAATAATCAATACTTGGAAAACCAACTCTGAAAAAAAGAAGGACATGTAAGAAAAAAAGATCAGGGAATTGAAACAAAAAAGACTCATTCTGACTTCTCTCTATAGCGAATGCAGCACAACACTCCGTTTTTAGAAAAGACACGTGCCAGGGGGAAAGACATGTTCACAGTAGGAGTTTGGAAGGCATTTAGGTGGTGAAATCCCCTAACTCTGGGCATCCTTGCAGAACAGTGTGGACGGAGTGCAGGGATGAGACCTACCTTTGCACAGTTCTTTAGAGTTGAGAGTCTCACGCAGTCTTTCTCAGGAAGTCATGCAGCTGCAGATGGTTGTTGCTGCCCTCCACCCTGGAGTCCTCGCAGCCCATCATTTTCATAGCGAGCTGTCACCAGTTCTATGCCTAATCCACTCGGTTCCCCGCGTCACATACCAGAGAAACCAGGGTGTGATTCCCAAGTCTTCATTTAGCGGCGCTGGGTCCTTGCTAAGAGACATAACCTCTGTAAGCTGGCCCCTTGTCTGCAAACTGTGAGACAGTAAAGGGAGAGTGAGCATGGAGGTCAAAAGCGGACATTTAGAATTTATGCTTGAATTAAGATTTTGTCTTGCCGTAAGATCTGAGCACATTACGCCACCTGTCAGTTTTCTCATCGGTAACTTGGATCGGATAGTTGTAGTACTTGTGAAGATCAAGTGATATAACCTTGGAAAATATTTAGTATATCGTCTTGTATGTGGAAAGCAGGCCACAAATGTTAGCTACTGCTGTTATTAATATTCATTTTTATGGCTGCAGTGAAGCTGATCTGATTAAATTCACTTTTATTACCTTTGCACCCTATTGGTATATAGTAAATGACAGATAAATGGTTCAAGGGTTTGCTTATTATAATTATTATTTTTCTGATCTTTATTTCTTTTAATCCTCACCTGAGGATATTTTTCCATTTATCTTCAGATAGAGTGGGAGGGAGAGAGAGAGAGAAGCATTGATGTGAGAGAGACACATTGATTGGCTGTCTCCCGCACAACCCGGACCAGGTTTGGGGACTGAACCGCAACCAAGGTACATGCCCTTGACCAGAATCGAACCCGTGACTCTTTGGTCCTCGGGCCGACACTCTAACCACTGAGCCAAACCAGCCAGAGCTGATCTTTTAAATGGTAGAATGAATATGTAGCTACTACTACTTCATCCTCTGGAAGATGAAATATACATACCCTTTGTAACTGTGCACCTTCTATGCTTATTATCAGGGAGAAAATATAACCATCTCTCAGTAAATTGAATAGAATCTTTTCTCTCAGTTTGACTATCTAGCCAAAGACACCAAAGCCAAATTCTATTGGGATGAGTTGACTTTTGAGAGAGTTATTCTTATGTGTCATTTGCATATGTGGAGTTTGCAACTGAAAATATTCTCTCCAACACCTTGCTTCGTTTTCGTTCACATTCCCTTCGCTATCCATTAGTGAAGGTTCATCACTTGAGAGTGAAATGGGTAAGAATGGGTTTGCAGATAGCTGGGGTATTCACCCAGCCACAGACAGAAGAGAGCTTCAAAAGCCAAGGTTTTGATTTCCCCTGAAATCTCACAGGGTCACAGCTATCCATTCGATTTATTACAAGTTCATTGTTGTCACCCCTGGCTCAGCCTGAAGGGGCTGCTAAACTTTAATTGAAATAAGGAAGACAAGACCCTCTCCAGTTTTTGAAAGGACAAAGCAATGCACCCTGGTGGTTTGGGGGCTTCCCAAACTCCTGCCACCACATTAAGAGTCTCATTCCAAAGCATAAATGTCTTGGAACAATTCTCTGGAAATGCCAGCAATTTGAGTGACAAATGCAAAGTTGCACAATTGGGGGGAAAGGATTGTCAAGCCAAAACATGGAAAGTAATGATTCATTTTAGAAAATAAAGTGCTCAGAGAAGCATCAGGGAACTTGTTTTCGGCTGCAGTTAGCTTAATGAAATGGTTCTCTAAGTGGACGTTTACTGGAAATCTGTGTTTAGAGGCTGGAATAAATTCCAGTTTTAAGCTCTGCTCCCTCCTCTCCCTCTGCATTTGCTGGCCCATTTGATTCAAGCTGAACACCAGATATACATAAGGACTCTTGAACTGCTTTTAAACTGCTGGCATCTGTTAGATTAGAAGGAAGTCTGATTTAGCAAAACTTGGAACCGTTCAGAACAGTTGCCCAAACGAGAGGATCTTTATTTCTGTTGTACGACAATGTTACGTAACCAGGCAAGTTGTTCTCCTCACTCTTTATCATGAGTGCATGAGGTAATCTATCTCTTCGTGCCGGGCCAGCTGAGAGCCCATTAGCTGCGCCTGCATTATTTCGATGTTAAATTGATTTGAGAGGAAAATAATCATGTATGTTCAGCTAAAAACCATCCCTGCATTCATCAGTAAACTTTTATTGTAAAGATCTCTTTCTGGGTTTTTTGAAATTTATTTTATATTTATTTATTCATGTATTTATTTTGTTAATCCTTACCCAAGGATATTTTTCCATTGATTTTTAGATAGAGTGAAAGGGAAGGAGGGAGAGAGAGAGGGAGGGAGGGAGGGAGGGAGGGAGAGAGAAAGAGAGAGAAACATCAATGTGAGATGATGAATCATATGGATAAGAAGGCAAGAGATCATTCAAAAGTTTGTTTGCTCTTCTTCTTATTTTATTTAAATAAAGAACCTCTGTCTGATGAAACCCTGGGGGTGGGAGAAGGAACCCCATTTTAGCAGTTTAAGAAGCAAACTCAAATTAACACAATGAATCAATGGTAGAGCTTATACCACACTCAGCTCTTTAATTCTCAGCTCCTGAATCTTTCTTCTACCCCCAAACCCTGACCCAGGCCCCCACCAAGTAAAAATGCAAGAGGTTGGTTTGTACTCTGTTGATACTGTTCTCCATGTCAAGGAGTTTTCTGCACTAAGTATAGAGTCTTTAAATTTATTTTATTTTATTTTATATTTGTTTCAGGTGTACAGAATAGTGGTTAGACACTTACATTATTTATGAAGTGATCCCCCTGATAATTCTAGTACCCACCTGGCACCATACATAGTTATTACAATGTTATTGACTACACTCCTTATGCTATACTTTGCATCCCTGGGACTGTTTTGTAACTTCTTATTCCCTTCACCTTTTTTACCCATCCCCACCCCCTCCCATCTGGCAGCCCTCCGTTTGTTCACTGTATCTATTAGTCTGTTTCTGTTTTGTTTGTTCACTTATTTTGTTCTTTAGATTCCAAATAGAAGTGAAATCATATGGTATTTGTCTTTCTCTGTCTGCTTTATTTCATTTAGTGTAATACCCTCTAAGTCCATCCATGTTCGCACAATTGGTAAGATTTCATTCTTTTTCTTATAGCAGAGTAATATTCCATTGTTATAGGTACTACATCTTCTTTATTCAATCGTCTATTGATGGGCACTTGGGTTGTTTCCATCTTGGCTATTGTAAAAATGCTGCAAAGAACATAGGGGTGCATATATTTTTTCGAGTTAGTGTTTTGTATTTCTTTGTATACATTCTCAGAGTGGAATTGAATTGCTGGGTCATAAGGTAGTTCTATTTTTAATTTTCTGAGGAACCTCCGCACTGATTTCCATAGTGGCTGCAGCAATCTGCATTCCCTCTGACAGTGCACAAGGGCTCCCTTTCCTCCACATCCTCACCAACACTTGTTGTTTGTTTATTTATTGATGGTAGCCATTCTGACAGGTGTGAGGTGATACCTCATGGTAGTTTTAATTTGCATCTTGCTCATGATTAGTGATGTTGAGCATCTTTTCATATGTCTATTGGCCACCTGTGTGTCCTCTTTGGAGAAATGTTTATTCAGGTACTTTGCCCATTTTGAGCTACAATATTTAATACTTGGCTATTTTCCATATATGATATAATGCATTAAATTTTTTCATAATATTTTTATGTTTGCAACAGCAGCTTTTATTGCTTTTTCTTTCCTCTAGATCATTCATCAAAACAAAACAAAACCAAAAAAAACCCAACTTCAATTTCTCTAGGCACTACACACAAATGGTGATATAAATTTCTTACATTAACTGAAAATGATTCATAATCATTTTCTTATTTCTACCTCCAGGAACTGAAAAAGATAAACTCTTCTTTGGAGTTACTGATTTAGAGCAATATATATTAAACATTTTTGATGTTGGGATGTGTGTTTTCTACATCAGCTGCGGAGGAATTTTGCATTAGGGATAAACAGGGCGAGAGGGATACACTGTGAAATATGAGATCCTGCCCTACATATGACTCAGTTTATGACTTCATGAAAATGCCATTGTAATAGGACACTCCTCTTCTTCCTCCCCCACACAAACTACTACGAGGCACACACAAGTTACAAAGCAGGGTTCAAAAGGATAAGGACCTCATCTTTCTCGGCAACTATTGTATCTTCTACTCTGCATACAAAGACACACAGTCACGACTCAGCAAATATTTGTTGAATAAAAAATGATGTCAGCCCTGGCCGGTTTGACTCAGCAGTTAGAGCATGGGCCTGCGGACCAGAGAGTCCCGGGTTCGGTTCCCGCTAAGGGCATGTACCTCGGTTGCAGTTTGTCCCAGGCCCTGGTTGGGGTCATGTGGGTGGCAACCAGTCAATGTGTCTCTTTCACGTCGATGTGTCTCTCTCACATTAATGTTTCTCTCTCTCCCCCCCCCCCACTCTATCTGAAAATAAATGCAAAAATGTCCTTGGGTGAGGATAAAAATAAATAAATAAATAAATCAAATGATGTCATAAGCTGGAATAGGCTCTAATAAAATGGATAAGAAGGGATGGTCCAAGGACAGAATCTGGGTCACAGGGGTGTTTTAAGTGTCTCCCTTTTAAAAAGTTAAAAAAATATATTATTTAAAGGAAAACTGAATTCGTTTGCAACATTTTTAAATGGGTAAAATTCCCACAAAATCCAGACTTCAGCCTCAGTGTGATGTATTCAGCAGCCCCACGCCTTGCTCTGACTGTGAGCGATCAGTGACGCTCCACCTGCGGATGGCAGGTGCACTGCCATGTGCCACAACCCCCACTCCTGCTCGTCTGACACATGGCCAGAAATACTCACTTCCCTTATCCGACTGGTCCTCACCAACATATCTGAGTGTTCAACCCTGGTGTTATACATTTCAGTGTTTCGACATCCACAGAGATTTCTGGGGGAATTAGGAGAACAAAAAAAATTCTCTCATAACAATTTTCATAACAAGAAAATGTCATTTGTCGAGAATCAGAGTTATGCCAAGCCATGCTGTGTGTGCTCTGTGCTAAGTACTTGGCATGAAATATATGTTTTATTCTTTACAATAACCACAGGGAGTAGCTATAATTGGTATTCTTTATTATAGCTGAGAGGTAACCAAACGGCTCAAAGCCACAGCAAGTATGAAGAACAGGGATAGAAGCTCATATCCGAACTCACAGCATTTCACTGGAATGGGAACCACCTTGTCAGCCCCTTGGGAGCAGGAGGAATTCTTTCCTGTGGGTGTTTGTTCAAATTCATTCTTTAGTGTTCTAGTGTGAGCATAATAGAAAAAGAAGGAAAATTCAAAATGACTCTACTACTTCCAGCGCTGTGATCTTGGCCTTGTCATTTAACCCCTATTTATTCATATGAACAATGTTGATAGTAACAGGAACCTCACTGCTTCTCATGAGGACTCAAGATAATGTAGTAAGTTCACACACAGCTCTTGCTACATAGGCAATATTCAATTTGTGGTCACTGTTGTTCTTAAATTGCAGTCAAGGAGAAGTCTATTTTATTTTATTTATTTTTTAAATATGTTTTTATTGATTTTTTTAGAGAGAGAGATAGAAACATCAATGTGAGAGAGAAACATCGATCAGCTGCCTCCTGCACGCCCCCTACTGGGGATCGAGCCCACAACCGGGCATGTGCCCTGACCGGGAATCGAACCGGAACCTCTCAGTCCATGGGATGATGCTCAATCCACTAAACCATACTGGCCAGGCGAGAAAAGTCTATTTTAGAGTTAGAGAATGAAAAGAATACGGTCTCCAGGTGACTGAGGCTGAGACATTATGATGGGACTTTCTCCCAAATGACATGGGTCGGGGAGGAGGCAAACACAGGCTTCAATGACCTGTGAGGGATGCAAATGCTGGGTTGATTCCAAACTCCAAACCGCAGTCCTGGGATGGCCACACGAGGCTAATAAGAGTGAAGCAATGCCAAGGAACCCACAGCCTTGTAACTTGACAGTTTCTTATTTTTCCAAGCATGCAAATTTTCCTCCGGCATGCGTCACAGGAGAAGCAGTCAGTGAGCATCCAGTTATACGACTTTCATCAAACAGTTATTAGACTCACACCATATGCCAGGCACTGTGCTAGGTGCTGACGACACCATGGAGAACAAGGCCAAGTTCTGGCTCTCCCTCCAACGTCTCATCATGAGAATTTGGGTACATGGGGTGGACTCAAGGAAACAATCCATTACAACATAGCAGATCACGTACAAGTGTGATCAGAGCAAAAGATGGGAGTAAAACTTAAAATACTGAAGAAACCTTCTCGAAAAAATTGAAACTTAAGGAGGAAACAGGGACCATGGGGAATGAGCAATACTAGGCTTGGTTGATCTCAGGATAAGTAGGAAATAGAGTGGTGAATGGGAAGGAGAGAAGAGAGAGGAGAGAGGAGAGAGGAGAGGGAGAGAGAGAGAGAGCTCCAGGCAGAGAAAATAGCATGTACAAAGATCAAGCGTGAGAGTTTATGATTTGTTTGTGGGTTTGTAATCAATTCAGAATGTCCTGAAATTATGATGAGAAAAGGAGCCTAAAGAAGTAAGCAAGCTATAGCTCAAGAAAGACCTTGTGGATTATATTCAAGTGTTTGGAATTTATTCTCAAGGTTATGAGGAATCATTGAAGTGTTTAAGCAAATATATGCCTGAAGAGGAACGCTCTGACTGCCATGTGGCAAAAGAATTGGAAGACAGTGTAGAGAAAAGATCAAAGACAAGAGACCAGCTTGGAAACCTTGCAGTAACTGTTGATTCAACCTACTTAGCCCCCTTTATAGTTTCTGTACTAGACACTGCACTATGCCCCAGAACCCCTTTTAATGAAAGAATTTTTGTCCCAGCTGCTGGGAATGCTGTCAGCAGACATCAGCTGTCAGCCCCATCAGGGACTAGTCTCAGCTTCAGAGAGCTGCCTGGCCCAAGGTCATGTCTTCCTGGGCACCGTCCAAAGGCCCACCCCAATGACTACTTGTTGTGTCAGTAAAAAGGCCTGGCCACTTGTGCCCAACACCTGACTGTGCTGAAGTATCATTCTAGCTTAAGAACTCCACTGGGTCAACTGAGGAAATCTTTGGGCCAGCAGCACAATTCAACTTCTCTCCCTATTCAATTATGCACCGTTCTCGTCTTTTATAGGTTTGATCCCAAGGGCGTTCATTTGAAAAAAAAAAAAATGTATACAATAGACTTCAAGTCTGAATCTGCTTTCTGGAAACTCAATATGTAACCATTTCCTTCTATGTAGGAATGCCATCACACAGGACAGATGAGGCAATGTGCCTCCGTAAACACCTTTTTAAAATTATCAACACCAATAATGACTAACCAGCAGAAGTAGCAGAAGTTCTAGGATACCAATGAATTAGTTTTTCTGGAAAGTTGCCACACCTGCTCATTTACATAATCTTGACCTTTGAATCAGTACCCATCAGTCCAGAATAGATTACATCATTGACTAAGAATAGGGATAAGATCAAATGACTTAGAGTTCTTAAATTATGTGAAACCAGAAATTCTGTATCCAGACAGTGCTGCAATTCATTGCTAACTCTGTGTGGAGAATACTACATCGATTTAACAACTTCACAACATTAAGATTTCCATGTTTGTTTTCCAAGTCAAGATTATTAACTCAACGTTTATTGAGCTTGTCACTGTTTACAAATACCGTAGCACATGTGAAAGTCGTTTTGTGATTAGCCATATATTTGTATCTTGGGCAAATAACTTGTTTCCTTGGAATAAACTTACCCTGATTCATGTGGTTTAAGTGAGAGAGCCATGAATCTCTACAGTGATGTTCCATTTCTGCATTTAATGCCATATTTCCCTGAAGCTCTGGTGACTTAGAAGTAGAACTCTGCTTGAGGATACCACTAAACTGTACTGGCCTAAAAATGAGAGTTTCTGGGTGGAGGAATTTTCTTTTGATGGATATATTGCAAAGTCTGCTCTCCAGTCAACAAACATGTTTTTCATTTCATCAGAGCAGAAAATATGGCAGAGCCTCCGAATCAATTTGCTGTGACTAAGTTACTGGGAAGTCCGGATACTGAGTCCCTCGCCTCTGGACTGGTTGCCTGCTCTGGGCTGGTTGCTTTGGGCTATGAGCAGCCTCATCCATTTTTCCCAATGTGCCTCACTGAAGTAAACTTTAGATTATACAATCTTGGACTATACAAATGAAAACATAAATATTTCATTGAAATCTCTACATGTATAGTCCTCCAAATAATTAATTTCTAAATTCCTCTAGTGACAAATTTATGTTCAATTAATTTGTTGTAAATACTCGTTTTTAAAACAGTAATTAGGTAAAAAAAAAAAAAAAGAAGCATGATAGCATGATAATATAATTTACTATCCTTAATTGGGTAACTAGTTAAAATGAATGCTACCCACTTTGTAGTGTTCCCCAAACATCTTTAATCATGGAACCCTTTTGCACTGACCCATTGGAAAATAATGGCTGAAGTGAAGTATGTTTTGCTATAAACAAAAGAAAGCTAAAAGAAGTTGATTTTGATTTCTTGATGGTCCAAGTGTTATTAGAGCACAGAACAGGGAGTACCTCCAAGATGTGAATAAAACTAATGCATGCTTAATAGAAATACTATTGAATCATTGCTCTATTGAATTTTAAAGCTGGAAGAATTCTTTAGAGATCACGCAACCCAAGTACGTCATTTTTCAGATGTGAAAACAGATTCAGGATGAAACAAAGACTTGTCTGTTTACACAGCAAATTGGTGGAAGAATCAACCCTATTCATTTGTTAAAAGGACAAACAAGTAAATAAATTAGTAAATACCGAAATTTAAAAATCATATTTTGTCAAGTAAAGGAGAATCAGAGAGATGATTTATGAGAATTTGAAAAAAAATAATACGGAGTTTAGGATTAGGCATTGTTTATATGCCTAATTTGCCCAGGAATTAAACAGGGACCTCTCAGTCCATGGGATGACACTCAATCCACTAAGCCACACTGGCCGGGCATAGCCAGGATTATTTTTGAATGAGTAAAAAATGTTGAAAGAGAATTAGGCACAATTAAGTTGGATTCAAATTTCAATGACAATAAATCTATAAAGTGCCAAGTATTTTTCCGAATATATTCAAGAAATATATGAATAGCTCTGCATTCCCAAATCCCTCTTATCATAGTAGTGGTCCCAAAGGTCTAAATGTTGTTAAGGTCAGCGAATCAGTTATTTATTTCTTCAGGCTGATCATGGTTTGTTGCTGTTGTTTGTTTACTTGAGCCTAGTACAGAGCCATTGATGAAAACCTGGGCTCTGACACTGTGAGGAACATGGTGGCATTTTGTGAACACAATACAAATTCCACCTCCCCCTACTCCATTTTTTTTAAAACTTATCCTTATCATTGAATGTATTAAGGATGTCCCCCCTTTTTTCTCCCCTTGACCCCCTCCTCCCCAATCCCGCCCCTTCCTGCCTTCCCCACACTGCTGTCTGTGTCCATTGGTTATGCATATATGCATAGAAGTTCTTTGGTTTATCTCATCCCGCCCTCCCCCACCTTTCCCTTTGAGGTTCATCAGTCTAACAACCAATTTGTACTTCTTAATTCCTTCCCCCTACTCCATTTTTGTAAAGCTCTATAATCACAGGTAACACTGGAAGTAGCTCAGTCTTGAAGTCAAGCAGTTACAGATTCAAACCTCAGTTCTCTCACTAGCTGTGTGAACCAGGAGACTAAACTTACCTCTCTGAGCTTCCGAAGTGAAAAAAAAAAAAAAATCCTTATAGTGTTGTCAGAATTAAATAACATTTGTAAAGCATCCCAAAGAGTAGGAGAAAAATACAGTTGGTTTAGAAACAGTGCCTGACTTGCTTTTGAGGCTTACCTAACAGAAATGCTGAGGTCAACACCGCTGCCTTAGGGTAACCACGGAACCCGGATACGACTGCAAACACAGAAGTGTGGACACGACAACTGAGACAGTGCTCCATTTGAGGTCATCACCCAGGACATCCAGAATCTTACTTTGCTTTTATATGATCATCGGACAGAAACTAAACATGTTTCGATTCCTACAGCGAGTTCATGGTCCCCCGAGAGCACATCTGTAGAACACGGGCGGGAACCATGAGTTCACTGCTTCTTCTCTCTTTCTCTCCCAGCAACCTGGGAAAAGCGACAGCTTCCGTCGGGCAGCCATCTGCACGCTGGATGGAAAACACTGTGTGGGCTGGTGTGTCTTTATACAGAAACATTAATTAATAGAATTCACTCTGGGTTCACCAACGTTTAATTAACTGAATTAACTGAATTTCCACTGATTACAAAAAGCATGACAGCACCGAGTTAAAGAGACCGCTCTGTCATTATGACGCTGAAAGCTCCATCTCAGGATGGCGGCTGTCCCCTGAAACCCTGCGCACCTATGGGGACAGGCGGGCCTGCTGGAAACGCCCACAATCCGTGCCTGTCTTTTTATCCGTTCTCCAGCACACACGCCTCTGTTGGGCCGGACAATCACGCTAGTAACTGCCATCAGGGGGACGGAGCTGGAACGACTGGTGTGCTGCTTCTTTTCATCTTCCCAATGTGGTCTCCATTTGGAAATCGGCGGTAAAGGGGCCTTTTCTTCTAAAAGCAGTCAAGTTGATGTTTTTCCTGAATAAGAATATAAAGCAGGCTACTTGTAGAAATTTGGCAAAATACAGCATAACAGAGCAAAAGAAATAAAAATAAGACATAATGGTTAACACATATCGAGTACTTAATATATGCCAAGAGGTATCCTAGTGTTTTATTTTTAAATTTTTATAAATCAAATTCTCATAACAACCCTATGAAAACAGTAGTAGTAGTAGTAATAGTATTCACTAAATACAGTAAAGAAATTAAGGCTTAGAGAGGTGCAATAATTTGTCCAAAGTCACACAAAAATTTATCTATACCTCCACCTTCCAGAGACAAGCATCCAATATTTCAATAGTTTTCTCCTCTGTGCATATATCTTGTTTGTATCATGACTGTATTAGCCAAGTTAAATTATTTCTTTCTATCCATATTTACAGCAAAAGTTTGAAGTGGGTTTAATCATTCCTGTTATGGAGATAACAAAACTAAGATTGTTTGATTAATTTGCTCCCGGTCATATAAGTAGTAACTGTCAGAGTCCAGATTTTAACCCATGAACCTCCGACTCCAAAGCATATAGTCTTTGCAATATATGCACGAACCCATTTTTTCAGTATTAAAGTTAGATCAGTGCTGAGATTTAAGCTTTAGACTTGTAGACACCAAAACTAAGCTCCATTCATTGAGCATTCTCCAACTTAAAGATCTGCATTCTGTGGGGTCAAACCAGGTCTGCCATCCAAGGACACATTTCTCTCTGTATAGGACAGTGTTCCTCTAAATTCCAAACTTCATTAGGATGAAATTCTGGAATTTTGTTAACAAGTAGCTTAGTCAGCATTCTTTATCTCATTTGCATTGAACAAAATCAGCTTTGGCACTCCCACTCACGACTGCATGAGAATTAGTTGGAAAACTCATTTTAGAAGGTAATTTGGTGGTGTGTTTTTATGAGCCTTTGGAATCTTAATTTTTAACCAAGTTATACACATTACATAGATTTTCACAATGAAAGGCATAGGGTATGCATAGGCTTTATTCTGCTTTTTAAATTTACATTACATTGACTTTCGGAGTATTACTGTATTACTGAAAAGGTTTCATAGACAAAACTTCCAGTGCATTTAACTTATATAATATAGTACAATACCTCACATAGTGGAAGCATGGTAGAGACTCAGCAGATGTTTGTTGAATGAATAAATGAGTATGGAAGTGTCATAATTAATCCATCTTCTATTGAGGACAGGTAGGATTTTCCTAATTTATACCTATGATAAATTACACTATCATGAATGATGGCAGATTGAATGCATACAACTATTTCTACTACCCTCGAAAACTTCACTGAAAATGACTGTGAAGGGATTTTTACAGCACAAACATAGACCCAAAGGATAAAGAGAATAGGAAAAGGGATGACAGGAACAAGCTTTTGGAAGTTTGAAAGCAAAGAATGAGCAGTAATTGAGTTAACAGATACGTGAATGTGAACGTGTAAGCTGTCAGTAGGAAAAATGGAAAAGCAAGCCAATCTGCACGATAGGACCAACTGAAGATTCAGAAATTGGGGGCACCAGGTACCTCTCCAAGTAGAGAGGAAGATGCTGCTATAGACAAATGGTTGATTAAAAGACCCAACTCTATATTTCCAGATGACTGCCCTTTGCACCCTAAGGAAAGATTATAGGTTAATTCTCTTGAGAGGAGAAAGTCTTCAGAGTAGGGGGCTATCAGGCACAGCTGAATGTACCATAATCAACACACAACTGGTCAATTGCAGGTAAGTTATAGGAACCACTCACTGCAAAAGTCCATCTAGGGGAAGAAGAGGAATAATATATCTATGGGTTTATTCTCTCCTTCCTTTCATTGGTCAAGGCAAGAAAGGCCCCTGACATTGGACCCTGTCTCTTTTAAAAGGTTCTGCACAGCATAAGCACTGACAAGAAAAAGAATTCATTACAAAATGCATGGACACCTCTGTCACTGAGCTCTGGTACAGAGCAATCCTTAACTCTAAACAGTTGCTCTCGTAGTTAATACTACACTGCGTCGCCTACCCAGTGGATCGTCTTTATGCAGAATCCCACGGTAGGTGACTGCTGATGAAAAACGGTACACGCCAGGATGTGACATGATCTGATCAGTGGAAACACTTAGCAGGAGTGCAACAGACTCTTTCATGACAAAGTATTGTTTCCTGCAACTGTCGGACATCCTCCATTGCCTTTGGGTACCCAGTCTACATCGTAGAAGTACCCCAAAATTAATGCGGTATTTACAACTGTGACTCATAGTGGTGAAAAGACATTTTGCGATAGTGAACAACGCATATTACTCTTAAATTTGTATAAACTACATATACATCTGGATATAAAGTGTGTAAAATGTATTGCTGATTATTTACATTGGCAGCTGGAAGAAGTTTGAATCCTTCCACTGACAATAGTTTTGTTTAATAAATATATGTATTGATTTAATCCCAAATTTTAAAATGAACTGTTTGAAGATTTACTTAAGTACATTTAATCCCTCATATTAATTTGTATTTGCTTTTTAATTTTAATATAAAAATATAAAACTAATTTTATATTAGTTATTTCAAAGAAAACATTTAAAAAAAACAGAAGTAGAAAGTAACTTTATTTTACATTTATTTTCATTTACTTTTTTGATGAAATACACTCAAGTCAGGTACACGTGAGTAAATTATACTTTATTTTTTAATCTTTTAGAGTACTAATATCAGTTTCATATAATACCAATTTATATGAAAGCCTTAATTATAATAAATTAGTGATTTTGCTAAAATAAGGCAAAAATAAGTTTTATACTAATTTATGAATTACATATATCTTTATTTTTAATACTCATCAAAACATCACTAGTCCAACAGAATACTTAGGTATGTGTCTTAGTGATTAAATCCAGTCATCTTTGATATTTTACCAGTGTTAATTCATATAAATAATATAGCTTGATTCATATTTTCCAGTCTTGTCACAAAGGTATGCTTGTCGCCCTGGCCGCTTTGGCTCAGCGGTTAGAGCGTCGGTCCACGGACCAGAGAGACCGGGGTTCGGTTCCCGCTAGGGGCATGTACCTCGGTTGCAGTTTGTCTCTGGCCCCGGTTGGGGTCGTGTGGGTGGCAACCAGTCAATGTGTCTCTTTCACATTGATGTTTCTCTCTCTCTTCGTCCCTCTCTCCTTCCCGCTCTGTCTGAAGATAAATGCAAAAATGTCCTCGGGTGAGGATAAAAAAACCAAAAACAAAGGTATGCTTGTCAAGGTAGGAGATATTTTTAATTTTACAATTGATTAATTTGGTCTATAACTTTTACATAATGGTCTTAGTAGTCTTGCCAGGCCCTGCAATTTTAATACAGTCTTGATCAAAAATTGCCACATAGGGTATTCATTTCCTTAATTTCTGTTGTTTCTGTTCTATTGCGTAGTCCTTCCAGGCAGCCTCAGGGGAAGCCAGACCCACGATGCTTCATCTCAGGCTGGCACTGTGTGAGGAACCACAGACCCCTGGGTCTGGTTGGGACCGTCCTGGCTGCTGGAGCTTCTAAGACCTCCCTCTGCCACAGGTACAATGGAGGCCAGAGCCTAGTCCTCAACCTGAGAGAAGCTCACACAACTGGTAGCCTGCGTTTCTCCAGGGCCCAAGCAGCTAACGTCTGTGGGTGATGGGGCCAAGTGAATCTAGGAAGACACTTAAACTGAGTCTGATATGCTTGCTAAAGACACTCTGTTCCTCAGTGCAAGAATGATACCACCCCACGCCCCAACAGGTCAAACCTGACCCCCTCCCACCTAGTCCAGAGACTAGACTGTGAAATAGAATATCACCCTGTCTCCCAACCCTCTGTGTGTGACACACCTCCACCCACACCCATCAAAAAAAGAACATCAGCCCAGCCAGTGTGTCTCAGTGGATTGAGCATTGTCCCATGGACTGAGAAACCCAGGAGCACATGCCTGGGTTTTGGGCTCAGTCCCCAGGAGGGGGCATGCAGGAGGCAGCCAATCGATGTATCTCTCTCACATCAATGTTCCTATCTCTCTCTCCCTTCCTCTCTAAAAAAAATCAATAAAAACATATTAAAAAATAAAAAAATACATCAGCTCCATTTGGTATATGGCCATTTGAGGTGGCACCCCCAGCTCACTGCAGTTCAGTGTGGAGTGTTCTGATTGGGACCAGAGAGATGATCTGATAGCTGTACCCAACAGTAGCCCATCTGTCCTCAGCAGGGAATGTGAGTCATAGGAACAGGACAATCAGAACCTGCAGGACCAGCAGGGCAGGGGAAAAGGGGGAGGGGGGGTTGCTCAGATCCCATTTGCTTTGGGCATTTTTTTCTAGACCTGCAGGAAAAAGCCTTGACCTGAGCGTCTATGTGTGGTCATTTACCAGGCCTCCTGGTAGAAGTGGTCTGAGTCCCCCATCTCAGGCCTGTTTAACATACGCGTTCCCCTAACTATTCTTTGCTCTGTCTCTTCTCTCTGTGTGTGTTCAATCTAATTAGAGGGAGCAGTACAGCAGTGATAGAAGGGTCTTTTGAAGGGAGAAAGCAGTAATAAACTCTCATAAAAGCCACCGCTAACTACTCTATCTAAGAGTCATGAGCCATTATCAGCCTGAGAGAGGGCACCGGGTGACCGGAGATGACTGATGGCCCCCTACCTATCTTAGCCATTACTCTCGGAGACAAGTGTAGAACCCAAATGCCCAGCAGTTCTAGGATATGTACATATATATCCTGTCTGTATGGATGGGCCCATGATTTAGTGCTAACAAACATATCTCCAGGAGGAAAATAGATGTGCTAATCGACAAAGATTTAAGCTGTGGAAAGAATCATAAATCTCCCCAGCTGTAATGGTCACTTTGCCTTCCTTCTTTGTAATGTGATGTTTTAAAAACATTTTTTATTGCTTATGCTTACTTTTCAGTTTTCACACATTATAATTCCAAGTTGAATTTCTTCCAACTATATTGCAGGCACAATGATTCCAGAGTGTTCTCACAAACTGTCACCATATAGCTCTGTAGCTACATATCTATCTATACAAATAGAAGATAGATAGATAGATGATGATGATGATAGATAGATAGATAGATAGATAGATAGATAGATAGATAGATAGATAAGGATATTTTAAATTAAGGAGTTGGGAGGTATTTCTTTATCTAAGACAAGATATTTTTTCAGCAAACATTTACTGAATACTGAACAGTTTCAGGACTCCTTGCTGGGCCTCCACATACAGTAGGTGCTGAACTATAACTTCTGGAAAGAATTTGAAAATGGGTGACAACTCAGGATTCAAACAGGATATGGACACTTCATGAAAGGCACCTGTCATTTTACAAAGCTGCTTTCACAAAGCCATGCTGACCACAGGGACATTTTGATGCCATCAAGTGTATTTTCTTTATGTAAATTAAGGATCAGAACAGACATTCCCTGGGCCCCACTCAATCCTTGACTGCACTCCTAGGATGCAGGAGGGCTCAGGAATGTCTTAGCAGTAAAGTCTGAGATCTCTTGAATATATCAAACTGGATCATTAGAAATTGTTTTTACATTTTGACACATTAAAATATCTCTACCGCAAAGTGGTCGTGTCAAATAATAGAGCTTATCTAGTTACATTAAAGTGTAGCGTTTGATGCCTAGGGGCTTTATCTCTCCTGTGCATCTGTAAGCAAACACTGACAAGAGAAAATACCATAAGAATTAATCAACACAATATGAGCTGACTGGTGTTCTTGATGCTCAGAAGAGAAAAGGTTACTGCAGAACAGTATTCTAAGCAGAGTTCAGGAGAAGGGGAGACCTAACCTAAATCTAAAGGATGGAAAAGAGAATGACATGAGCAAAGGCACCGGGGGTTGCCTGAGGGACTGGACTGAAGTTCATGTTGGAAAATAGTGAAAGAAAAGGACAAAACAGGAAGGTGTGAGGTTGTAGGATTTAACAGCTAAACTGAAGAGTTAGAACTGTGCCCTGCGGACAGAAAGAAGCCCCTGTGATTTGGGGGTCCAGTTGCACTGAGCATTTAAACAAGGTTTGCTGACAAGGGTATGAGCTGGGCCTAATAAAATAATCAATAATTACCTTTGATCTGGTTGCATGCTCACTAATAACAATAGCTGACGCTGAGTGAGTTCTAAGATGCCAAGTACTGTGCTCAGTCTTCCCGTCTCATTTAATCTTTACAACTACCCCACGAGCTCCACATTTTACAGCTTAGGAATCAAACAAAAGGTTTAAGAATTTGCCCAAATTATGTGAGATCAAGAGGCTGGAGCAAAGAAGTGACCCTAAGAAGTGTGACTCACACCCGTGCTCTTACCTATGAAGTCGCCCCGCCTCTTAAGCAGCCCTGTAGGAAAACGGCTTCCCTTGCCGCCTGCCTAAAGGCAGAGGCTGGCTAGCTGGGCCAACTGGAGTGGCATCTTTTTGCCAATGGTATGATACAGATCGCTTCTCTTAACCCCCAAATAAAAGCATGGACAAACAGTTCAACTCACAGCTCAACCACTTACTAGATTGTGACCTTGGAGAAGTAACTCCGTCTCTCTCTGCCTCAGTATATTCATTTGGAAAAATGGAGATAATAGAATCTTGCTTTTAAGGTTGTTGTGAGAATTTAAAAAGCATACGTGTAAAACATTTAGAAGAGTACCTGGCACATAGTGAGCATTAAATAAGTGTTTGTAATTATCATTATTTCTTTGGGGGGAATTCAATCAATTAGCAATCCAGTTTTAAATTGGCTTTCTAGGTGGTTTGGGAGGAGGAAGAAATGGGATGACTCTGTCCTCGTCTGCCTGACATTCGTATTTTTCCTTGTAATACCAACTTCTAAGTTTGCAGGAATAACATTCATGATCTGCACTGTGGTCATTAAAAACACAAAACAAAACCATGCCACTTTGGGAAGCCTGGCTGAGTGGCCAGATGCCGGTACCCGTGACAATCACCATGTGTGACTCTGCACCTATTTGAAACTGTCGAAATGGTCATGATTTATACTAATGAAGCAATCAATTCTTAACTACAGAGGTGACAGATATTCTGTGAAATTTAGCTCAGACTACCTTTTTGTTCATGAGAGCAGGCCACCTCTTCCTTCTGTCCCCTCTAGCTCCATCAGTGGGGTTTCTTGGCCCCACCCAAAGGGTACATTCATCTTGATTTTTTCTGACACGCTTCCTCTTATTCATCTCCTACTGGTTTCCTAGGAGGCTTCCAGCAGTGTCATTTCACCATCTATCTTCATACATGCTGCATCTCACTCTCCACGATTACCAGGTGGCTTTTCTTCCATGTCAACAAAGAAGAGGGAGGCATCAGTTGGAAGCGCCTCTCTTCCCCTGTCCCTTCCCCTCAAACACTAAGTAAATGTTCCAAGCCTCCCCTGAAAGTTTTTCTATTACAAATCTGGATATTCCAGTTATGTTCTTCATGCTAACGCTTCCTACCTTTACCTCCTCAGTTTCTCAGTTAAGTTTTAACTGCTTCCTCTTGAGTTGAGTCATCTGTGATTGGCAACAACTCAGATGTATAAGTCAGAAATAAAATGAAAAACCAAAACAAAACAAAACAAGAACCATATGATTTCACTCATATGTGGGATATACACCAGAAAGCATCAAACAAGCAAACAAAAACTCATCTCACAGACCCAGACAACAGTATGGTGGTTACCAAAGGGAAAGGGAGGTAGAGGAGGGTAAAGGGGGTCAAAATATGGTGACAGAAGGAGACTTGAGTTTGGGTGGTGAACACACACTGCAATATACAGATGATGTGTTATAGAATTGTGCACTTGAAACTAGTAGAATCTAACTAACTAATGTCATCCCAATAAATTTAACAAAAATTTAAAAACTGGTCTAGAGAATGAGGCAGTAACAAATTAACTCTGAAATCTCAGTGGTTTGCAGAAACAAACCACGCATTCTCTGTATGTCCGCTATATGTTAGCATGAGCTCTGCTCCCATGGTCATTCAGAGACAAAGGCTGACAGACTCTTTACATATTATAATGCCTCAGTCTCATACATGGCTTCCAGGGCCAGTTGCCAGAGTCAGAGAAGAGAGGAGATGAGTGTTGCCGGGGCTGGTACCATGGCACATCCCCCACTTAGAAAAGCCCAGTGTGGTTTAATGATCTGCTGTTGCATCTTGAAATTCTTATTTTTGGAACAAGAGACCTCACATTTTCATTTTGCATTGGGCCCCACAGGTTATGTTGTCCATCCTGAGGGTTGCACAGGAACTCTTATGGACACACCTTCCATCCATTGATCTACTCCATTGGCCAGTACTCAGGCCAGGCATGGCCTTGATTTTTGCAAAGGTGTCTGGGAAATGCAGTCTTTCTATATACTATTTGCTGGTGAATACATGGTATTTTCCCTGCCACGTGGACTGCCCTAAGCACTAACACAATATGGAAACAAAGGAATACTGTTCATACTTTCAGCAGCCCAGGACGTTGAGTGGTGCCTGTAGCCCAAGTGCTAGATGATACGGAAGAACACAGAAAGATGTGAACTGCCTGCTGTCTAGAAGCTTATATTCCACAGTGCTTTTCATACATTCACGTGTGTACAAATCTCCCGAGTGAAATGGAGATTCTAACTCCATAGCTTTGAGAGGCTGCTTGTGACTCTGCCTTTTTAACAAGCTCTCAAGTAATTGCAATGTTACCTGCCTATAGAACCATACTGTAGGTAGGAAGGTTCTAGGTCATGCTATAAACACACACACACACACACACACACACACACACACACACACACGAAATGAATGCCTCTCTCTCTCTCTCTCATATATATATATATATATATATATATATATACACACTCATATGGTTTTAAAAAAAAGGTTGAAGTTTGTTTTAATTATAAAAAATACAAAGATTTTTTTTTTTGGTGGAGATGTCTATCTTTCAGCCAATTTGTTTTCCTCTGCATTTCCAGTGTGTGTGGGTTATTAATTTGAGAGAGGAAAAGGGCTCCTATTCTCAGGTCCGTGCTTGGCCTGCTTCCATAACTGACAGTGTTAGAGAATGAATGCTCCATTTGTGAAAACCTGCTCACCTTAGAATGTGTGATTTGGCAAAACCTTCTGCATCTGTTCCTAGACAATAGCCTCTTTGGTGTTCAGCCAAACTATAATGGTGACTATGGGGTCCCATGAGGCAGCATTGCCAGGAGAGGTTAGAAGGTAGGCTTGTTTGGAATGGGAGTGAGGAGGATGTGTTTCACTTCCATGAAAGGTGGCATGATCCTGTGGCTAAGCAGAGAAACAGTCACCTAATTCTCTCCCACTCCTCACCTCCTCAAAAGTTGTAGCATTAGATCACTTGCCTAGTTTAAAAACTGAGAAAGGTCAAATGGTTTGTCTAAGCAACGGGGTATAGTTTAATATCATAAAGAAATAAAGTTGAGCCCAGCCGGTGTGGCTCAGTGGATTGAGCGTCATCCCATGCACCAAGAGGTCACCAGTTCGATTCCCACTCAAGGCACATGCCTAGGTTTCAGGCTCGATCCCCACTAGGGGGCATGCAGGAGGCAGCCGATTGATGTTTTCTCATGGATGTTTCTATCTCTCTCTCCCTTCCTCTCTCTCTAAAAAAAAAATCAGTCAAAATATATTTTAAAAAAAGAAAGAAAGTTGAGTCAACTGTAATTGAAAAATTTAAAAAAGAGTAAAAATAAATCGTATACCTCCAAATAACTAATTCATCAATTAAAAGAAATAAAGTTGAAGGAACCTTGAAGAAATGCTCTGGGGCACCCCCATATTTTTAGTAGAAATACGTGAACATCAAGAGCTGATAGTGCTCTAGAGTCTCCTGATGGCCATTTCAGTGTCTGTTTTCCAATTGAGAGCTCTAATCCTGGCCATAAGTAATTATACTACCCTATGTAGCACTGTACAGTTTACCAAAGCATTTTAAACTATATTGGATCATTTTTATAGTTAGGGGATATTTGAAATAGGAAGGGACCATGACCTTTGTCATGGATAAGGAGAGAGAGATGCCGTGACAGTGACTTAGCATCTGTTTCGCTGAGTTGTTTAATAAATTTAAAGGAGCCACTTTTTAATAACGGTTTTACTGAGATACAATTCACATGTACAATTCACCCATTTAAAGTATTCACTTCGGTGTTTTTTAGTATATTCACCTAATGGTGTACAACCTTCACCACAATGAACTTGAGAGCATTTCAACACTCCCAAACAGAAAGCCGCACCCATTAGCATCCACTCCCATTTCTCGCTAACCACTCTCCTCCACACCCACCTCTAGGAAACAAACCACTAACCTATTTTCCACCACTAATGGATTTTCCTGTTCTAAGTTAATGGTTTTTATGTTTCCATCTTGCAAGAAGGGAAAAAGGAAAGAGCAAAATCTGCTTTTCATCTATTAGAGATAACTGACACTTATTTATTCACTTGAGGAATCATATTGTAAATTACAAAATTAATAAGACTGGAAATTTTTCAAGAAAGTAACTGATAGGATTTAAGTGGGGTTTTGAAGGGATATTTCTTTAATTGATTTTTTATTTTGCTAACTCTTTGTTATTAAAATGTTTAAAAATACAGAAGAATATAAAGAATAATACAGCAAATACCCTTTCATCTATCATATAGATTCAACAATAATTAAGATATTGCCATGGTAGTATAAATTTTTTTCTATATCATTCAAAGTATGTTGCCATATTATCAGCAGTCACTAAAAGTAAGGACAGGTTTCTTACGTAACTATTATTGCACATAAAATATTAACATTCTGAATTTGCCCTTTATTCGTGTCCGAGATTCTAACTATTAATAGGAGAAATTTATAGAATTTACCCACATTGCTTTTTAGTCACCATTTACCATCTGTCATTTTATTGTTTGGGTCTGAGTTTTACACTTCTCTGTGTTGCCTTTTTAATTGTAATTTTTGTTGTATGGCTTATGCTTTGCTTTCTATGATCTTGAAAGATAAATTTGGAAGGTTATAATTCATGTTAAATCCTCCCTGTGATTAATTAATATACTCCACAATCACTCTTAAATCTGTATTTATGCATAAAGATATATCTAATCAGGAAGAATAAGTTCTAATTCCCTTTTATATAAAGTGAAGAATTTTAAGCATTTTAGTTTCACTCTCTTCAGATATTTCCATTCCGGGGCTAATTTACCTGAATGTTCTGATGTTTGCTTGGTCTTTCCATTTTCTTGTTGTTATCTGTGCAGCAATCACACCAGTTAGATATTCTTTCTGGAAATGGCACATCCTCACACATATGCACTAAGTGGTTGTTCCAATATAGTTGGCAAGAAAAAATTCTAGAAATAATCTGAAATAAAAGGTGGCACATCTATACATGGAACGCTAGGCTGCGTCTACAGAAGGACTGGAGGGCCATGAAGACAGTAACTGTGTGAGGTCATGCATACGCTAATTAGCTTGATTGTGGGATCATTTCACAAAGTGTACATGTATCAAAACATTAAGTCATACGTCTTAAATACAATTTTTATATGTAATTATATTTCAAAGCTGTTGAAAAGATAATACTCAAAACTCATAATTTTCTAATTATTTTACTACATTTACTGTTATCTATGCTCTTGTGGTTACTTGTCTCTCTTGTGTCTCTACGGTGGAAATACTATATAATGGTTTGCTACTGTGTTTCTCTTCCCAATTCCATGTGCAGGGATGTCACATTTGTAGCTTGAAACTGGTCATGGCAAGAGTATTTACACCACAGGAATCAGCAAACACTACAAATCAGGGTCTAGTTATTGTTTTTGTTTTGTCTTTTTACCATCCCGACTAAACAAAGTAGAGAAAATGTTAGTAAGGTAAATCAAATTTTAAAATATGTTATAACTGTTGCATTAAGACTAGCACTAAAAAGGAAATATCCTTTAGTATTCAAATCTATTACCTGAATCAGCAAAGAAGTTGATACTATTGACAAACCAGTGACATGCTGACATATGCCTCTTGTTTTCTTTTATTGTTCTCATTAACATCAATGAAAATATCAACCAACATTTATGTTGAAACTACATGTGGAGACCTGATTCTTAGAACAATCCCCCAATCATATGTCATACAGCTAAAAGCTTTATCTCTTTCTCTACTTCCAATGTGCAAAGAATGGGAACCTGATGCAGAACCAATTAAATAACTTTATTAAACAAGTTAGATATAAGAATGAAAATAAAGAGACAAGAACAATTCCTATAACGATATCATTACCTGCACTTTTCACAATGGTTAATTCTGAAATTACTGGAGTTTAGACCTAGATCTGACTTATGGCTACTCCTCGGAGTGAGGTGCATTTCTACCAGGAAAATAAAGCTAAGAAAACGCCATTTCCCAGCTTGTTTGGTTGACCCTCATTTCTGTCATTTCCTAAAGTCATTCAGATAAAAGAATCACTTGTATCAAACTCTGCTCCCTCATTGGAAATGTGTATGAGCGCAAATACCTCATTTAGTCCTTTCCTCCTCATTTACTACAATTCCATTAAGTTCGAAGGAGATATTCTTGCTCTCACTAATCATCACATTTCTAAAAGATTGTTTTATCTAAGAAGAAATCAAATTCCACCAGGATATTTTGTTCCTTTTGGAATCCACTCTATGGCTGAAAGTGATAGAAAAAAATGGTTTCTACTTAGAAGATCCATGCTTTAAATGTCAGGGTGCAGGGGACACAATGTCAGAGTTCATTAGTAGATAACTGGAGGTTGGTGTGGCCTCAGGGAAATCCCTTGTGTTCATCCAGTTTAAAATGTGCTTTCATAAACATCATCCCATTGGGTGCTCACAATGGTCCTTTGAGGGTGTCAGTTCAGTCCAGCAACATTTTTTAGAACCCACTGAACCTGAGGTTACTTTAGAAGCTGAGCATACAAAGACATTGCCAAGATTTCCAAAAGGGTGGCTCTGCGTGGTGGGTTTTAAAATGGCTCCTCCAATGGAGGAATTACAGCAGCTAGGAAGCAGGTGATTCAGGGGAGCCTATGAACACTGGGAGCAACCCCAGCCTTGTCGGTCAGCTTGTGCTTTTCCCAGGCCTGGGTGCCCTCGGATCCTTTCCTTGCCCCTTGGCCTGACTTGCTCAGTAGTGAAGGGTGAAGGACAGCTAACCCCTGCAAGTTTTATTTACCAAACTGCCCTATCATTTAACTTCTGGATAATGACAGACTGGAGGGTGAAGGAAAGGTAGAAACCAATGTATTTCTCCCCTCTCTGTGCCTGGAATATCTTCCCCAGCATGGCTAAATCTCTCCTGTGACACCAGCTCACTTCAGAAATTTCTTTCTAGGTTCACTTTTCTATCGGGTGACTTTATCCCTGGCTCCAGTAGCAGCTCTGTTCCCTGTGTCTCACCAGCCTGGGAATGGTACTGGTTTCCTGCTGGTGCTCCTCTCTAGGTCACCTCGCTGTGGGACGTTTGATCCTCAGCAAATCCCCCACCTGCGTGTCCAATATGTGCTTTAAATGTCATCTCTCGTAAATACTTGAAGTCATTTCTGTGTTCCTGTTTAGATCTTAACTAATACACAGATTATCAAAATTCTAGGTCCATAAATCTCATTGTGAAAATAACAATAGCAGCTAACACGGGCTGACAACCTATTAGGTCTCAGGCACTAAAGATTGGGGACTCGCAGCAACTCTATGGGGTAGGTGTTTTTGTTACTCCACCTTATAAATGGAGAAGCTGAGGCAGGGTATACTCACCTTATCCTTAAATTTTTATTAAATATTATTTAGAGTTCTAGTCATGTCCCAACTGGGCTAATGGGAAGCAAGGGGAAGATTATTTTCCTACGTTTAGCCAAAGCATTATAGAAGTATCCATGTTTTCAAACGGGCAACGTGGTGCCATCATATCAAGGAAGATAAAGCAAAGACATGCAAATGTCAGGAACCAAGCCACAGTCATCCATTCCAGCCACCTCCAGTTACACACAACATTGCCCTTCTTTGCTACAACTCTTCAGATCTGAGTTTGTTAATGACACCAGTAATTCCATGCAATTTCTAACGTCTAAGTCAAATGGGATACATAAAAAATGATAAGATGACTCACAGTGTAGCCTCGCATGTATATTACAACAACTCTCGGAAGAGGGGGTTTCTGAGAACGAGGTGAGCGGCACGCCTTCATAGGCCACGCGTTCTGTCCAGTGCTGGTGAGTCCCTCGGTACTGAACTGAAAGGAATAAGTTTTCCCTAAAAATGTCAGCTGAAACAAGTGGTATCCACCTGTCCTATTCCTGAATCTTTTCTCCAGTAATGCCGAGTTGCCTCGCGTTGGAAACCAACCCCACCAATGATTAAAGGTGTTTATTCAGGAGATTGCTTTGGTTTCTCGAAGCTGAGCTCTCGTCTGGATGATAAGCATGCCACCCGAGTCCCAGTGTCAGCACATAAAGCATCTCAACTTTCGCCGGAGCAGTCCTTTATGTTCATTACCCCCGCAACCGTGTGTGAAATATACACCCCTGCCTTTGCGTCAATACCATTTGCATCACCGTCAAAAGCCAATTTAACAAGCTCAGTTTATCAGCTTTGTTCCCCTGACTATTTCCTCTCCCAGAGGGAAATATAACCCATTTTTAACCATTCAGATATTTAAAAGATTTTTTTATGTGCAGTCTCAGTTCATGATGAATAAAATAGATTTTTTTTCTTCTGTTCCATTTACTCTGGTTACATGCTAGACTGTGTATATTTTTTAAATATTTTTCCTTTTATTGATTTTAGAGAGAGAGGAGGGGAGAGGGAGAGATAGAAACATCGATGAAGGAGAACATCGACTGGCCGCCTCCTGCATGCCCCTCACTGGGGATCAGGCCCACAACCTGGGCATGTGTCCTGACCGGGAATCGAACTGGCGACCTCCTGGTGCATGGGTCAACGCTCAACCAGTAAGCCACACCGGCCAGGCCATGCTGGACTGTATTTAAGAGGCAATGTCTCATTGTATTTTTAGTCAGGAAATAGTTTTCCTGAGTGTTCCTTAAGCTACCTGCACTTGGCATTTCCTGCCTGCGGTTGCCACGTATCAAACTCATCAGGACACAAAAGCTTTGTCTACAATCTACATAGACAAGTGATGCCAAGTGCTGAACAATGAACCTGGTAGGTAGGTTAGCAGAAAGAGAATAATTCATACCTGGATAATTCATACAAAGGATACACCTTTCCCAATGCTCGGCACAATGACATTTCTCCACTTAATCTTGCCTGTTTGCTGTGAGTGGTGCTAGGGAAGATTGGCCTGGCCTTTTTTGTGCCATTGTAAATATAAATCAAGGAGATCTGATAGTTTCAAATAACTATACCATAATCTGGAAAGACTGAAAAATGAGAAAAACAAATATGCTGACTTTTGTATTGATCATTTTCCTGTCTAGTTCTGAGGGTGTACTCATGTCTGTAATCCAATTAGAAGTTTGTGTTGGCTCAAAAAGTTAACTCTGTTAAGGCAGTGAGGGTCATGGTTACTAAAATTATTAAATACTGTCTGTGGAGCACTCCCTACATGCCCAGCACTGTGCTAAACACTTGAATGTATTATTTCAACGAATTCTCGCTTCACCCCCGAAAGTCAGTACTATCGGTCTCATTTTACAGAAGCAAAAGTTGAGGCTCAGGGGGTTTAAATAAATCGTTCAAGGTTTCACTACTATTTAGTTTAAGAATCAAAATTAAAAGCAGATCCCCCTGGTTTCAAGCCCCACCCCATTATTACCTCTTTTAATGAGTCAATATAACAGAGTGGCAGTGTTATTAATTGACATTGATTAAGAAGAGATCTGTTAGTGATCAGAAGATTCAAGAAAACCATTCTAACTCTTGCGTATACAGACTTTCTTTTCAAAGTTACTAAGGGGGAAGAGAAATTACATATTAATGAGAATCCAGAGTTGTGCAACATAAATTCCATCTACAGAAAAGCTATTTTAGCTAGTACTTTTCTTTCAGATTTCTTCCTGGGTAGAAGATTATGCTACAGAAGCCAATTGAAACTGCCTGTTCCACCCTCTTAAAGATGCTGGACATGTGCTCCAATAAATTTTAGAACACAGCTTGGACTATGTAAATACTGGGCCCAGTTAATTTTTATTGCCCATAACAATATCAGTTTGAGAACAGAACGACCTTTTGTTACCCTACTGACACATCCCTCTTAAAAACACTTTAGTTTCTTCGTCACTGACCCCAAGGACCCTATTTTGTTGTATTGGACATAAGAGGGAAGGGAAATCACTGAGGTCTGGATATTGATTTAAACTCGTCAAGCCATAGCAATTGCTCCCTGGATAAAACTAAGCTTTTCAAAGCTATAATTTGCCAACATTTTGTCTTAAGGGAGAAATACAAAACTGTCTCTATGTTGAGAAAAGCTCTCCATGGTTTGAATGATTTGTGCTGCTTCCCTTCCTCATGTAAATAACTTAATACACCGAAATGCAATCTAGAAGGCACTGCCTGGTGTAACAAAGACCTAGCATGCAGACAGGCCAGTGCAGTCCGGAGAGTCCACCGTGATGTGGCTTGGAATTTCATCGTCCTCGACAGACGTACGTACAATGAGTTTCAGATTGATTTTGACTGATTTTTTATTGTGTACAGAACATATTATAGTCTGAGGTCTACTGAAGAGAGGAATATATTCTAATTTATTTGCATGTGCTTTTCCACTCTGAATAAATATTAGTAATTCCTGGCCCTTCTTTTGTGAATTGCTGAAATGATTTGAAAGTGTCCAAAAACACCGTAGGATCAAAACAATTATCTCAGGGTAATGCTCACCATAGTAAGTTTCCTTGCCCTGCTGCCATCCATTTGAAAGCACTGGGCACAAGTCACATTTATTATCCCACCACACCCCTCTCGGAAGTGGGTACGAGGCCGTCTTTCCATGTACAGCAGGGCCTCTTCTGGGCCGGGGGTAATGAGCCTTCAGCTCCCCATGCTGAAAACCTGGTCAACCAGTCTCTTTACAGCTTCCTTTTGATCTGATGCATCCCTGTCTCTCAGACACAGTTCCCTCACGGCTCAGCCAAAAGGAAAAGTTCACTCGACACAGTGGGTCCACAGACCTGAACGTTCTGTCACTCACGGTCACAACACACTTTCACATTAGTGTCACCTCCAAACACTCCCCTCCCTGCCTGGTGAGATAAAAAAAAGATAAAATAAAATAAAAGGATGCAAATTCCATTGGAAAACTTCACTAATCCATAATCATTTCAATAAATATTTACAAGGAACCAGCGCTGTGGTTGGCGCTGGGAATATAATAGACACAAACATAGAAGTTTTATAACTTTATAAATGTATACAGTTATATTGAATGGGACTCAGGCTTTCAGAAGGGCATGTCTGCGGACCTGGGAGAAAGTTCAGAGCAACTGGGGCACAGAGAATGAGGAGAGGACCGCGTCCACTGCCCCTGGGAGGTCAGCGAGGTGAACGCACAAGGCCCCAGAGGCCATGGCCACGCGGGTTTGACTCCAACCAAGTCCAGTAGGGAGCCATGAAGGAGTTTTAAGCAGAAAAGGTGTATTATCAGACTTGCATTTTTAAGGGGTTGTTCTGGCTGCTAAGTGAAGGATATATTTAGAAAGGGTCAGGAGTAGAAGTTTTCAGCAAAGTCAGAGTCATAGCTAAAAACGCACCGTCGAGATAATGACTTTGTCTCTTCTTCCTAGGTGTGCATGATTCCCTCTCTGCTTGGACCCAAGATGTGCAACACGCCGAAGGGCTTTGGTTTCAACCAAGAGTGGGACTGACTACTACTTCCTAATTTTTTCTCGTCTGACCACTCATTTGAATGGCCAGTCAACATAAAGGGACACAAAAATAAGACTGAAACGCAAAACCATGAATTGATTTAACATTAATTTAATATTTACTGAATATCTATGAAGTGCCAGAACTGTGCTAAATGCTAAGAGCTCAAATGAGTCTTCCCACAAAAAAATTCAAACGAACAGGGAAACCAGACTTGCAAAGTGCTACTCAAAGAGAGAAATGTCATTCATCGGAGGTATTTATGAGGTGCTAGGGGATCGCTGTGGACACTGTGGATCGCACTGTTGGGATGGAAGGACCCTATCTCTCCCCTTTCACAAACTCCCACCCGTGATGAAAAAGACATGATCAGAAATGCACAGGCATTCTTGTCTCCTCACCTAAGAAGCAGTCAGAACGCCTACAACTAAAGGAGGGACGTTCAGCTCTAAGATCTGGGCTCCAAGCTGTAAACTGCATAAACTTAGATATTCCCCAAACAACTGATGCGCTCAAGTGTATTGATGGTGAATTCCAGGAGTTCCTTTGTTCTGGAACAAAACTGGCTTGGAAATGTCAAGATTCCTACCCACTCAATTCAGATACACACAAACTAGAATAGTTCCTGCCAATAAACTTAGTGCCACAATAAACTTTGCACCACATATACCAAATGAATAGCAAAAGACCAAGAGAGCATTTTTTATAATAATGCTTACTGAATCCTTATATACAAGACATACTTCATACAAGGCACTATTCTAAGTGTTCTATGGTATTAATTCCTTCTGTTCTACATCAACTCTGTGAGCTGGTACTCATATCACCCATTTCATGGATGAGGAAACTGAGGCCTCAAGAGGTTGAGTAACTCTTGAGATCACATAGTTAATAAGCGAAGGAGCTAAGACGAGAAGGAAGGGAGTCTGGCTTCTAGGCTTTAGAACATGTAGAAATGATTCAGAACAGCAGGGTATCTGTGGGTTCTGTTTTCTTTGATATACTGACACGAAGTTAGCTCTTTATCTCATGAGTGAGCATTTCTGAAAAGCCAGAGGGTTCAAGTCTCCTGAAGATGATAGGACACCAGAGACAGAACAATTTCTGCCAGCAATGGATTCAGTCATGGCACTTTCCTATAAGCAATTATCTTTTAAATGTGTCATTTTAAACTTCGTTAAAATATGTAGAAATATTTTAAAATAAGGAAATCTTATAAAATCAAAATCACCATTTCCCCAAATGAAAATAAACAGGTTTTATTGCTGTCTTGATTGGCTGACAACCCAAAGTATATGATTTCTTAGGCATAATCCCATAGAGAGGAGGAAGTTTTTCCCTACAAGGTAAATGCTTTGGAGAGTGTTTCTTTCTAGCTGAGTGCTCAGAATCTCTCTCTTTTACTGAAAACTACAAACCAGCGGGGGGAAAAAAGGCACAAAAGAATCCTGAAACAAAAATCCAAATACTTGGGAGATGGAGAGAAAACTAGAGTAGTCTGGGAAGGACAGGATTTCATTTTACTAAATAATAATAAAAGTAGTTCTTAGTTGTGTCTTGCGCCTTGGAGTTTAGAGAGGGTTTTCACATTCATGCATTGATTTACAAGGGATTTAAAATATCCCTGTGGAAAAAGCAGGGTAGGATTAGAACCACTTTTCTAATAAGGAATTTAAAATTTGAAGAAATTAAGAAACTTGCCCAAGACCATACCAGTTTGAAATGAAGCCAGGACTCAGTTTTGTTTTTTCCTTTCTCATTCACTTTGCCTGTCTCTTCATTGATGAACTTGGGTGGTCTACCTTAATCAGATTTTTCTGGCATTTTGTTTTTCTACCCCCTGTGTCAAAGGGAGGGGGTAAAAATATCAAAACTAAAAGTGGGCAAACTTTGTTTTAAGTTAGAAAAAATATCACTAGCAATGGCCTGTGTGGAATTCTGTTCCTAATTAGAATTGTCAGTTCCTCCCTCCGCCATGATGGGGTAACTTGTACCACACTAGCCCTCCCAAAATATATGAAACACATCTTTACAGACACTGGAAAACAGTCAGCACATGATCCGAAAACTCAATATTATTAAAATGTCAACTCTTCTCCAAACTGATCAACACAATCCCAATCAAAATCCCAGCAGAACAAATAGGCAAGATGATTCTAAAATTCATATAAAAATGCAAAGAACCTAGAACATCCAAGATAATTTTGAAATAAAGCAGAACACTGTTGAAGGATGTGATTATCTTATTTCAAGACTTACCATTAAGCTACAGTAATATAACAATGAGCTATTAAAGATGGAGATAAAAATCAATGAAATAGAATGAGTCCAGAAATAGACACACACACACACACACATATATATATATATATATATATATATATATATATATATAGAGAGAGAGAGAGAGAGAGAGAGAGAGAGTCAATTAATTCTTCACAATTATATCAAAATAAATCAATGGGAAAAGGGTTGTCTTTTTAACAAATAGTGATGGAACCATTGTATATCTATATGAAAACTATTAATCTTAACCTCCTACCACACACTATAGCAGAAAAATAACAAAAATCGGTCATATAACTAGACATAACACTGTAATATATAACTTCTAAGAAAAGATAAAATCTTCACAACTTTGTTATAGGCAAGGATTTTTTCAGAAGACAAAAAAAAACATGAAAGAAAAATAGAAGCAAATGCATGGGAGTTTATGAAAATTAAAGCAACTGCTTTTCAAAAGACATGAGTCAGAAAGTGAAAATGTAAGCCAGGAACTGGAAGGAAATATCTGTAATACGTATACAGACAAAGGATTTGTATTCAGAATATGTTAAGCACTCCTACAACTCTAGAATAAGAAAACAAACAGTCCAATAAAAATGTTCAAAGATTTGAACACAGAATTTACCAAAAAATAAAAATAAATATATGAATGGCTAAAGGCAGGTGTGAAAAGATGCTCACCACCTTTACTCATCAGGAAAATGCAAATTAAAATGACAATGAAATATCAACACATCACTAGAATTGAAAGACTTACAACACCACGTATTGGTGAGGATGTGGACCAACAGGACAGCTTATATATTATTTTGGGAATGTAAAATGGTACAACCACTCTGGAAAACATTTTGGCAGTGTGTTTTAAACATATGCTTATCAATTGCCCTAGCAACTACACTCCTAGGTATTTATCCAAGATAAATAAAAACACATAAACTTTTACCTAAAAATTCATAGCAATTTTATCCATAATACTCGAAAACAGAAACATCCCGGGTGTCCATCAATAGGAAAAAACAACAACAACAACGAATAAACAAACGATGATATATTGTTCCAATAGAATAATAATAATCAATACAAAGGAATGAACTACTAAATAGCAAATTAGTTCAGGTCCTCCAAAAAGCAGACAACAAGACGGAATTTAACATGATGAGAGATTTATCGGGAAAACGTCCTCAGAGAACAATGGGAGGGATCGAAGGAGGCAGAGTCATCAGATAGCCATACAGGTCTGGCTCCTGTGAAGGGGAGAACAAACAAAGGATTGGGTAACAGACATCTCAGACAGCAGCAGAGTGCTAAGATGTTGGCCAGGCCAACAGGAAGTTCTTGAGCCAAAGCTGTTAGTCAGAAAGTCCTGCTTCTCATAGGAGAGGGTCTGCCCTGGCATCCCTGCCAGCTGCAGCTATTGGCTAGGAGCAGCCTGGGGGAAATGGAACCTCAGCTATGAACACGGCACATTCTCTGCTGCAAGAGGGCTGAGCTGCGCATTTTCACGGCCACCATAATGCAACAGCATGGATGAATCTCTCAAAGGCGTGTGCTAAGTGAAAAAGGCCAGACACAATGAGTATGTAGTATAGGATTCCATTTATATGAAGTTCTAAACCAGGCAAAACTAATATTCACTAGTATGCAGTATTATCTACTAACCATAATCACTAGTAGTAGTGCAGTGGTGGAAGTCAGATCAGTGATTACTGTGGGTAGGAGATGAGAACTGCCAGGAAAGGAGCTGGAGGAGACTTTTGGGGAGTGGTGAAAATCTCCTACATCTTGCTGGTGATGACGATGTAGACAATTGCCAAAACATCAAACTGTCCTCTCAAATGCATGTATCTTAATGAAAGTATGTATACTTTAATGAAGTACGTATACTTCATCAAAATGGTGAAAAGTTAACTTAAGTGGAGCCATTTAAAAATGAAACCAGCCCTGGCCGACGTACTCAGTGCTTAGAGCATCAGCCCGTGCACAGCAGGGTCACTGGTGCGATTCCTGGTCAAGGGCACATACCTGGGTTGCAGGCTCGAACCCAGCCCCAGCCAGGATGCATGCAGAAGGCAACCAATTGATGTCTCTCTCTCACATCAATGTCTCTCCCTCTCTCTCTCTCTGTCCCCTCCCTCCCTCCCTTCCATTCTGTCTAAAAATCAATGGAAAAATATATCCTCGGTTGAGGATTACCATTTAATTAATTTTAAAAACCAGAGCAACCACTCCAGAGGAACTGTCTTGCAAATTTTATTCCCTGAACTGTTAGAATGTTTGAACTGAGCAGACTAACCTTTGGGCTAGGCCAAGCCAACATTGTCTTACAAACAACTGTTTATAAAGCTAACAGGAAAGCAGACCTCCGGACCAAAGGACGGATGATTATGGACATCCTTTAGAACCAAAAAGCAGCCATGTAACTTGGCTTGCTAGCATCAATGGAAATTCCTTTCTTATATTCATGTTATCATTTCCTTTCCATTTTCTCATAAAAACCTCTTGACTTGATTCTGAAACAGACACAGTTTGGGTTTTCTGCCTGAATCTGTGCCCTTAGATTGCAATTCTATGATCTCAAATAAACACTTGTTGACTCTCACTTTGACTTTTTTATTTTGAGGTTAACAAAGCTAACTTAAAATTCAATTTATATTTCAAACAAAACAAAAATTCTGTTTAAAAAACAATCTTCAATAAAACATATATATGTGTATATATGTATATATACACACACACATATACATACAGGGTGGGGCAAAAGTAGATTTACAGTCATATGTACAACATAGTTTATTTTTGTATTATTATTTATTAATTATTATATTGTTTTCTATAGAAATAACTGCAAACCTACTTTTGCCCCACCCTGTATATATGTATATGTGTGTGTGCATATAAAATATGATTCCATTTATTCCAGATTACAGAAGTCTGAAGTAATACATTCAAACATGATCACAAAAAAAATAAAAAATGTTGCTGTCACTCTGGTTCTGGTCCCTGTCAACACTGTTTCATTTTTTCATGTTAGTTTGACCTGTTACACATTCTTGGGGAGGAACTTTGCTATTCTAATTTCAGAAACAGCTGCATTCTTACTTGCTTCTTGGAAGTGATGTTCGTGTCTCTGACTTGCAGTCTGTGCACCTAGACTACTCCTTGTAACAAATCATAGGGACATAATGTTTTAAAGGCCTTGTGAAATGAAACAGCAGTCTTTCTTAAAACATACACACACATACACACACGAGCTATGTAACCTATCAGTTTTATACTCCCCCTGCACAGGCAGACTTTTTAGTCAACATACTGGTTTTCTTGCTAACCTAACATTTGACCTATGCTTGAAATAAATTTGCCTAAGAAACTTTGGTGTTTAATACCTCATCACCTTTCACACTGAAAATGACACTGTATTTCAACATCTTGGCCTGTATACATCAAGTAAAGATTACTAGCTATCACTTTTTATGCACTTTTTATGTGCCAGGCACAATGCCTAGCATATTCTATCTGATTTTCAATGACAGTAGGCATTATTCTCAAAATAACAGTAACTCTTGCCCAGTATCACACAACTATCAATTCGTGGTCATGAGATTTGAACCCACATTTGTCTGGCTCCAGTGTCTATGTACTTAACCACTATGCCCCTATGTTCATGCCTTAAACAGCGGTATATGTGAATCAAAGTGCTGATGTAAATAATCAGTTAAATTAAGCCATAGTGTTTGGGACTGAAGTGGATACTAGTTTTATCCATAATTATCTGCATATTTCAAGTGAATGGTTCAAGTTATGAAAATGGCTCAATTTTGACAAAATTTTAAAGATAGGTCACATATTTAAACACACTGCCTCACCATTCCCCTAAGTATGGATGGAGATGAGGAGGCATTTTAAAGTAAGTGACAAAGTGAGAATGACTCTTCCGTGTGCCACCCAGTTCAAAGATTTTCACAGCAACTGCAGGCTATTTCTCACTCTTATATGCTCATCATTCTAACATATAAACAAATTACCCAGAGAGAAAAACCCGCTTCTTAAAAATACTTTCCATTTATTTGCAAACAACTGCAATATGCAGAACTACTGTGTACTTGGTTTTTGAAGTAACAATCTATCTGAGATTAAGATGATCATTTTCAAAACAGTGACCAGACTTCAATCTTCTAAAACAAAATGAGTTCTTGGCGAAGTCTGGGCCCAGTCATTCTAGTTGAACATCTGAAAGCAATTAGCAGAAAAAGCAAAGAAGTGGTGGTTTCTCCAAGAAAACCTGTCGCTTTACATTCGCGTGACATCCATTGTAGTCATTTCTTCCCCTGCACGAGTTTCTTCTGTAAGACCACTGCTGCTGGCCCGAGGCTCCTTGGAATAATTATTCCTTTTTTTCTCTAGTCATCATACAAGGGAATTAGGTGTTTTCAAATGGTGCTCCTTGAAATCCCTCCAGAGAGTTCTTACTACAATGAAGACCCTTGGTCTCCATCCATATGAGCGGCACCATATTTGTTCTTCTGTGTGTTGCTCATCTTCATAAACTCTCATTAGAAATAAGGGTAACAGTACTTATGTCCATTTAAAAGCCAATGGCCTGCAGCCTATTCTTACATGGGAAGGTGGTTGGCAGAAGGAATAAGACCACAAGCATCCTGTATCCTATCTTTAATGGAGAGACCCTGGGTACCTGTCATGCAGAAATGACCTTGACAAGGATGGCCTGGTCATTGCAGGGATTCAGAATGAGTCTCACCCGAATATGCCACCCTGGCTTGCATATTATTTTGAGCTGAAGCTAACTGAGGTTCAAAAGTCCCAGAAGAGCTTTTTACCTCCCCCTTACTGCCCAGAAGAATTTAGATAAAGGGCCTGGTCCAGGAAGAGCACTATCACCAAAGATATCCACAAAGAATATGGGCTAGGTGTGGTAGAGGGAACTCCACAGGGCTTGGAGACCAAAGTCCTCCTTGTGTTCATTATCTCTGCTTGGCATGGCAAACATTTGTTTTTCATCTCCCCTTTGAACTCCCAGACTCCTACTCTTCCTCCTCAGTTCAGAATGACATATAAATCCCAATTGCCTGAGTGCCTGTGGGCCCCCCTATTCTTATGGAGCCCCTGTACATATAAAATTAAACTTGATTTTCACCTGTTAATCTGTCTTATGCCAATTTAACAATTAAACCAGCCAGAAGTACCTCAAAGGATAGAGGAGAAAAAGTTTCTTCCCCAATATCATCAGGCAACAAAAAAAGTTCTGAATGAAAGACCTGATGTTTGAGCTGGCTCAGCCATTAACTATATGACTTTGTGCCAATAAATGTCTTCCCTTTCATGACCCAAAGTGTCTTCATCTGTTAATTGACTAATTTCCAACTCCAATGTCATAGAGCCGGTTGCTGTCCACCATGTGATCTCCTTACGATTTCTACACATGCCAGGACCTGGCATCTCTCTGCTCAGCAGTAAAGAAGGCCAGGAATTCTGGGAATTTAACATCCCAGGGACAGCTCTCCACCAGCAACCAGTGGGAGTTGGTGAATAAATATCCAGCTCCCTTTCCTCTTAGGTGACATAATTCTGAAGTTCCTCCTAGTCTCCTGGGGTTCCTTGGAAGAACTAAGCTCTAGTTGCTCACCATAGTAACTTCTTTTGTAATGGAAATATTACTAGCTTTCTTTTCATTCCTCTCTCATTTCCCCCACTGCTCTAATAATGTTTCCCAAATCAACAACTTGCACTTGATCCTTATCTGAGAGTCCGGTTCTGGGGAACCCAAACTAAAGCTTCCTCTATTCTGAGTCTAACATTTGGCCTTTTAAAAGCAAAGATAATTCCATAAGAGATCCAGTGCTGTTTCAATAATATCCATGAACTAATTTTATGTTATCATTTTGGTTTTTTAACCTTTATTTCTTTGTTAAATGCATTTTCATATTCAGTGTAGAAAAAAGTTAGGAAGTATGCATAATCCATTTATTTCTTTTATAGTTAAAGAATCACTAGTTACCTCACTATCCAGAGATAGCTATCTTCAACATTTTGGAGTATTTGGTGTATTACCTTTGAGATGTTTTCAATTCATATAGTGTCATATAAGAATAAATATATAAGATGGTTTTTCCATGCAGTAAGAGGTCATAAGTATATTTCTATATCAGTAATTATACTTCTATATCATCACTCTTAATGGTGTCATAAGATCCTGCTACATTATTCCAATATATCATGATTTTAAGATTCCAATACATTCTAACATATCATAATTTTAAAAACAAATCCCCTACTTTGGTATATTTAGGCTATTCCTATTTTTTATATTATAAAGTATGTTTTAGTAGATATTCCTGCATATATATCTTTGTATACTGCCTCAATATTTATTGAAAGTATAATTCCTGGATGAAAAGGCAAACATGATTTTAAGATACTGAGTTAACAATGCAAAATAGTTGACCCATACCCACCCTACCTGTAGTACAAGAAATCGGTACCCCATCACTGCTGGGCATTATTATGCCATCAAAAATCTATACCAATTTAATAGCTATAAACAGTAGCTCCTTGATCGGCAACTTGTTTACTAATAAGATTTCATATGTTTCATGTTTATTAAGCACTTATATTTGATTGCCTATTTGTGTCCTTATCTGTTTTTTTCCTATTGGAATATTCATCATCTTTTACTGACTTTTATGGGTCTTTGGGCATAACGAGTATTAACCCATGTTGTGCAAGTTCCAAATCTCATTTCCAGTTTAGAGTTTCCTTTTGTACTGGGTTTTTCCATCCAATAATAATTTATTTTTCCTGATCTAAAGTACCAACCTTCATTTGTGGTTTCTGTCTATGGTGTCACTTCGGATTTATATAAATGTTCACCAATATTTTCTTCTAGCATTTTTGTTTTGTTTTGTTTTTACGCTTAAATCTTTACCTATCCATCTGGAATTCATTTGATTTTTGGGTATGAGGTAAAGATATGTCATTCCTTTTATTCCAGTCATTATTAATGCATTCTCACTAGGCCCTGGGGACACAACGGGGCATGAGACACAACTTCTCTCCCCAAGCTGAGGGAGCTGAGAGAAGGCACACTCTAGTGTGTCTGCTTCCTCGTCGTGGGATTCTTAAGACCGCCGACTCATTTTTTGAGGCATCTGGGGCCTTGGAATCAAAGAGCCCAAACTGACCAGAAGTGGAATGAAACCCCAGAGACTCACAAGCATGTGGCATTCCGCCTCTCTAGGAACAGTGTAGGAAGCCTGGATGGGCTGAGGATGAAGTCATGCCGCTCCCACTCTGAGCCTTTCTTAGCATCTCAGTCTACAATATCCGAGGAAAACTCTCTTTAGCCAGCCTTGCCTACTTCCAAGCTAATAATATCCGTCTCATTTCAGCATCACACACATAAAACAGCTTGTAATCTCTGCAAGTGAAATGCTTTGAGAAAAAAACAAACACATTAACGTAATCTGAACATAATTGCTGAAAGCTGGGCTATTAGAGCTTTTCACTTGTAAAATATGAACGCTCTGAGACTGATGAAGCTGCAAAATGACCACCTCACACCTCACACATGCAACTGCACTTGTGCAGCCATTTCTGACACGCATCACAGGCATTTCTATCCCAACTTTCAGTTATATAAACTGAGGCTCAGCTACAAATGAGCAAAGGGCAAACGACAGCATCACTGGGAATCTGCTGGTGCCTAGGCTTGTGCAGATGTAACATGAAAAGATTAAAAAACATTTGTCTAATAGCCCACAGCATACTTATAGTCTCCTTTATACCTCTTACCAGCTCTGTGACCTAGGGCGAATTACTTAACCTCTCTGAACTGCTGTTTACTTATCTGGAAAGTAAAGGGAATGAAGTAGATATCAAAAGCCCTTCAGCACTAACACCGGAGGAGTTAATTTTTCACTGCTAACCTTAATCATTCCTCTAGAGCTAAAGGTAAACTCAGGACTCTGAAATACTCAGAGGAAGTCGAGCTTACATTTGAATTGCAAACAGTCAGTGAGAACTCAGTGATCTTAATCTCATATTTATTTGGTTGCTCAGATGTGTAAGATTGACAGTGCTTATAGCTCTTCTCAAGAGAATTTGAGGAGCGGGATCACTAACATTGCCTGGTGCATTAGCAACATTATTTAAGGAAAATGGTACCCCTCTCCTTCTCCTATTCCTGGCGTGAGATAATGCACTAAATTGTTTCAGAATGGGAAGGGAATTATTGACTAAAGATAGTCTAACAGGCCTATTCCATTTTAGGGCCTTTAAAACTAATAGCAGCTAAGAATAAGATTTAGAGCGGCTATAATAGCTAAATGAGCATCAGAAACCTAGATCTCTTTCCTAGAGCTCAGCTATTTCTACACTGTCACAGCAAATTACTGACAAAACCATCTGGCCCTTTGCAAGAGCACACTGCTCCCTGGTTCTGAGCAGGTGATGTGCTTTAGTCTGTCAATGGAGCGAGAAGCTGGTTTTGGTTTCAAGGCATTGATAATTTCTCCGGGCTTGCATTTCCTATACGTGAACTATTCTTATCGCTAAATCCCAGATGGGGAGAGCATCAATGTAGGGCTGAGGAAGATGAAATGAAAAGCAAACAAACTGACTGTGAGCATACCTAAACGATGGGTTTTCAATGCTGCTTGACCTGGGGGAAGAAATGTATCCGTTCTCCAGAGCGGATGTGGTCACAGCGTTCACCCTCCACCTGCTTTTACAGCATTCAAGCTTCTGTGTGCATGGACGGAAATGTCTGGTCCTGTCGGGGAAAAGCCTTTCCTTCTCTTTCCAGAGCTGCAGGTCTTCCTGGGTAGATGTGGGGTCAGTGTGAAATGCTACATCTCAGGAACCTTCGGCTCAGTAGGTCAGTACGTCTTTATTTCTGCTCAACCAGTGTGGCCCAGTGCTGACAAAGCTGCATCTGTCTCCTTGCCAAGCCTAGCCTCCAGGCTGCCCCTCTCATTTAGGAGGCTAAACTGGAAAAATTAAACTGGAATTTCCAGGTGGTCTTTTCAGCCCCACCTCTTTGAAAGCTTGGTGATGAGGAAATGAGCCTCAAGGGCAATGCTTGTCCCCTAGTTTATATGTCTACAGTCATCATGAGCACATTTATATGGCCTTTCGGAGCCCTTTACTGAAAAAGGCTGTTTGCTCAAAAGTAAGGCAGGTGCTTGGGTTTCTTCTTTGAATTCGAACCACATTTCATTGTGGCTCAAAACTATTCCAGGTTTGTCCTGGCTGGTGTGGCTCAGTTGGATGGAGCATCATCCCGTACACCAAAAGGTAAAAGGTTTGATTCCTGGTCAGGGTACATACCCAGGTTGTGGGTTCTAGCCCTGGTCAGGGTGTATACAGGAGGCAGTTGATTGATGGGTCTCTCTCACATCGATATTTCTCTTTCTCTCTCTCTCTCCCTTCCTCTCTCTCAAATCAATTAAAAAAAATATATTCTGGGTTTATAGTAGGGGTTTATATGGCTTTTTAAAAAAAACTATTGATGGAGTTTTTTTCCCCTAATTTTAGTTATCTCTGCTCATTTGTGGAGCTTCAGTGCCTCTTACTAGAAGCGTTCACCTTCTATTGAGTAAATAAAAATATCCTGTTTGGGCTGTGAAATTATTCTGTACAATACTGTAATGGTGGGTATATAATTATGCAGTTGTCAAAACCCATAGAAACTTACAACACATAGAGTGAACATTAATGTATGCAAATTAGAAAAAAATTATCTAGGAGGCTGGGGATCCCAGGGAAGAATGCAGACTGTGACAAGAGAATTATTTACAGATTAGCAAGGGGAGAAACTAGAATGATCCATGTATTAATGGATTAGAGTTGGAGACATTGATAAGAAATCTTACTTACTTTAATATTGATACAGATAAGTATTTAAAGAAATATCTATAGATATGTGTACATACATGTATTTCTTTGCTCTATCAGCTGAGAGGACCAAAAAGAAATGATACCCAATAGCAATGAGCACACCTAGCATCCGGACCTTAATGTCTAATATTATTCTCTGATAAAATGAACCAGAGCTTCTTGGAAAATGGCTGATTCTAAGACTGGGGCAGGAAATATACAAGACAAGTCTGAGGCACCTTGTAGAGCCAGAAAGAAAGGAAGTGAACAAAAGAAGGAGGAGGAGGAGGAGGAGAAAGAAGAGGAGGGGGGCGGAGAGGGAGAGAGAAGGGGGAGGGGAGGGAGAAGGGGAGGAAAAAGAGGAAGAAGATACACCCAGTATGATGGAGTCATGTCAAAGGAACACAGGGCCTAGAAGGTATTATGCTAAGTGAAATAAGTCAGATAGAGAAAGAGAAATACCATATGATTTCACTTATATGTGGAATCTAAAGAACAAAATAAACAAACAAACAAAACAGAGACACACCCATAGATATAGAGAACCAACTGATAGTTGCCAGATGGAAGGGGGGTTGAGGGGCTCAGGGAACATGATGAAGGGACTAAGAAATACAAATCTGTCATGGGGATGTAAAGTAAAGCATAGGGAATACAGTCAACAATATTGTAATAACTATGTATCGTGCTGGTGGGTACAAGACTCATTGGGGGATCACTTCATAAATTATATGTCTAATCACTATGCTGCACACCTGAAACTAATATAATATTGAATGTCAACTGTAATTGAAAAAAAAATCTCTAATAGCCAAAGCTGAAACCATTTAAGCAACAAAATAAATAAAGCACTCTTGGATTTTAACCTGAAATGTAAAATAAATTTCCAAGAGTCCAAAGATATAAATAAATGAGTGAATAAGAGAGAAATAAGAGAACTCTCTCATGCAGAAGAATTTCAAATCACTTCCCACTCCTTATAGTGCGGGCTGTGCATTTAGTGACCTCCTTCCAAAGAGTGCAGTGAGGAAAGGGGGAAAGAAGAGTAGCCGCATAGTAGAGAAATCTCACAAAAACACTACCTCGCTAGGTGATCAGTTAACATTAACAGTGGTACGTCATGTTGACAGCATGTATTCTGGACACCATATGGTGAATAGCGCGGTACTTCTGTGTTCTTCCCCCCCGAACCCAGAGTCCCAGTCTCACCATGAGAAAAACGCTGTTTCAGTACAGGGGCATCCTACAGTGTACTGAGCCAGTACTCTTCCAAACTGTTGGTGATCAAAAACAGGGGAGTTGAAAAACTGTCACACCAAGAGGAGCCTAAGAAGACGTGACAACTAAGTGAAATGTGATCATTTGGATGAGATCCCGGTGGGGGGTGGGGGGTGGGGGGTGGGGGATTAGGTAAAAACCAAGGAAATTTGAATAAAGTATGAACTGCAATAATAATAATGCATCAATATTGGTTAATTAATTTTAACAAATGCACACACTATTGTAAGATGCAAATAATAGAGGAAAATGTGTTTGAGGATATATTATCTATTATCTCTTTGATATTTCTGAAAATCTAAAACTTCTAAAAAATAAAGCCTATAAAAAAATAACCATTTTCTAAATATAGACTTTCCCTTTTCCCCTAGCAGAACCAATGAGAAAGAGACTTATATATATATATATATATATATATATATATATATATATATATAGAGAGAGAGAGAGAGAGAGAGAGAGAGAGAGAGGATATTTTTTCATTTTTTGTTCAGATAGAGTGGGAGGGAGAGAGAGGAAGAGAGAGAGAGAGAGAGACATCGACGTGAAAGGGACACATCAAGTGGCTGCCACCCGCACGACCAACCAGGGCCGGGAACAAACTACAACCGAAGTACATGCCCTTAGCGGGAACCGAACCCGGGTCTCTCTGGACCACAGGCCGACGCTCTAACCGCTGAGCCAAACCAGCCAGGGTGACTTTACTGTATTGATCCAAATATCTTCCATGTTTTAGGTCAGAGTCACTGAAAATAAGACATATTAGACATTACAAATATCATATTATTATTGTACATTTAATTACACACACATACACAGTTCTTACACACAACCACTAACCTATGAAAATAGTACAATTTGTTTGATGATGAAGTGATGAAGATGAAGAGATGTACTGCACAGCAAAGAGCAAGGTCACTGTCCCTCTGAAGGCACGACCTCAGTAGGAGAGTCTCCAGGTGGTGCAGTGTCTTCAGCAGGTGCGTCGTCATCTTCTTCCGCTGAAGGAGCACTAGGAGTAGGCAATGGGTGTCTGGGTGCGCGGCTGAAGAACATCGTGATAGGCAGTTGCTGGCACTGTCGTGAGGAGGCTTTTGTAGGATTCTATCGCTCCATCAAGTACATTCCAGAATCGCAATGCACGCATCATTTGTGGGTCCCATTCACCAATCATGTCCTGTACTACCTTAATAGTTCTCACGACTTGGGAGAGATGCTCAAGTGTAAGGCCAACTTCCTCCTCCTGACCCCCAGGAACCTCTGGCTGCTCTTCCTCCTCACTCGCAGACTCAATCATCTCCACCAGATCCTCGTCAGTTAAGGACACCTGTTCTGGATGATACTCGCCCTCCTCAAGGATCTTCTGGAACGTGTTGTTCACGTAGTCCTCTGCTGCAGGCTGGTCAGCAGAGGCAGCTTCTCCATGGAGAACGACACTCTTCATATGATACCTCTTCTGAAACTTCTCGAACCAACCCTTGCTCGCCATGAAGTCCATGAACATTGCAAAAGAGGGTCCTGGTTGAGGTTTGTCTGCCGTAAAGCGCTGATAGAGCTGCCTCGCCTTCTCCTGGATGACCAGCGAATCCAAGGGAATATTTTTCTTGCAGCTGTCGCTGATCCAAATGGCTAGGGCAGACTCCATTTTCACTATGAACTTTTTACAACTTGTCACGATGCACTTTGCTTCCTTGTTGAAAGAGACAGTAGCTGTTGCACGAATGTTCTTATCATCTTTATGGATGGAGCGAACGGTAGACTCATTCAAGTCATAATGGCGGGCAACCTCCGTGATTTTCTTGCCATCTTTGATCATATCCAAGAATTTCACCTTCTCCTGGATGGTAAGCATCTTCCTCCGGTGCTTAGTTTCATCGTCAGAAGGCTTAGAAGAAGTAGCACATTTAGGAGCCATCATGGGGCTTAGATAAAAGTTCTCAGAAATCGCAAACACTTACAAGAGCAAAGATGCTTCTGATGCTTAGGGATGTAGAAGCATGTATGAGAGAAACGAACTTGTAAGAGGCTGAGCCAATCAGTGGCCAGGATAGGAAGAGGATAGGATAGCCAATCAGTGAACAGCATGATATGATTGGCTTGGTTTCACCATACCTGATTTTTTGGAAAAAAGTTATTGCCCACAGACAAGGAGTGGTCGAGTGGTTGCACCTGGTGTTGAAGGATTTGCGGGGATGCTCAAATACATAGGCCTACAGTCCATACGTACAGTAATTTTCATTTTAATTGTAATACAGAGGTGTATAATTGACTCAGACAACCGAGCATGTGCTGTATCATTTTCACTGTCTTGATCAACTTTTTAATGAATATATTTGAAAAAACCACAATAGAGTGAAGCCACGAAAGTCGAAGCACGAAGTGGCGAGGGACGACTGTAAACAGGCAATTTATCCTGATCTCCTCCATGTCAGTAAGGAATTAATAATCAATGATCAATTAAAGACATCAGAAAAGTTAGTGGCAACACACAGGAGAAATAAATACATTGTCAATAATGATAAACAGATTAGTGACTGAAGCTTTTCCATCAGCTTTTATCATACTCCATGGCGTTACACATAAGCCCATTAAAAACTCAATCAGTGGATCCAAAACACAATATTAGGCTGAACCCTTCTCAATTCAGACCGCCTGCACCCAGGCGTATGCAATAAAGCCATTTGGAAAAACCAAACAAACAAACAAAAAAACACAAAATCATACTATTGTCTTCTGATTCTGGCTCTCTTCCTGTGTTCCTAATCTAAGAGAAGAGTATCATGACCCATCCAGATAGCAAGCAAGCAAAGGATTTTGGGGTCATCCTTGACAGATCCACTTTCTATACAACTCATATCCAAGCTAACACCAAATCCGTCCATTTATATCCTGAATATAATTCTCAAATCCATCCATTTTTTTCTCACTTCCAATAGCATCACAACCACCACCAACAGAACCACCCTGTACCAAACTATTATTATCTCCCACTTGAATTAATGCAATAAAATTTTAATTATCTAAATGCATTCAGTCTGGCTCCCTGCTAATCCACTCTCCATGATGCAGCCAGATTGATCTTTCCAAAACACTAAAGTATTTATGACTTGTTTAAAATCTTCATGGCTTCTCAGGTCCCTAGCACAAAGACCGAAGACTTTAATACAGACAACAAGACCCTGTAGGGTTTGGCTCCTATCTTCCTTTCCAGACTTGCCCTAATTCTCAGCACTCTGACCACAATGAGAGCCTCCAACTTACCCTGCTGCTCTGTCTTGATTCCCTTGTGCATGATCTTCCTCTTCCCGTGAATGCTCTTCCCTCCTCTTCTGAGCTTGGTTAGCACCCACTCATTCTTCATTACTCAAATGTCACTTTCACAGGACCTGTCTCCCACTCTGCAGCATCTCAAAGGCCAGGTGTCCTTAGTATGTGTCCTCTAGAACTATGTTTCTTTATTTCATAGCACTTACCTTAGCTTGTGTGGACAAGAAAAAGAGCTCTATGGAAAATAACCTCACAGGGTGATTTGATCTTAAATTCCTAACTGGGCAGGTCATGGTGGGTAGTCACCCACTAGGCATATAACTTCTTTAGTACATGAAGAAGGTTATCTTTGTCTGACAAGCCCTGACCATGTGTCTGTACATGTAGATTAACACACCTTTGAAATAAGCTTAACCACCCTCAAGAGAGCACATAATCTTGTTAATTATTCCATAATCTAATCTCTGTCTGCTTCCTCCCAGCTCCACTTAATCTTCCTAGTGTTCCCTCCTTAACTTCAAATGCATAAAAAAAACTGTCGCCCTGGCTGGTTTGGCTCAGTGGTAGAGCATCGGCCCGCAGACAGGGAGTCACGGGTTCGATTCTGGTCAAGGGGTACATAGCTTCAGTTTGTGGTTCATCCCCAGCCCTGGTCAGGGTCGTGCAGGAGGCAACCAGTCAACGTGTCCCTCTCACATTGATGTTTCTCTCTCTCTCCCTCTCTGCCCCCCCCCCCACAACTCTATCTGAAGATAAATAGAAAAATATCCCCACATGAGGATTTTAAAAAAAGAAGAAAGAAAGAAAGAAAAGAGAAACTGTCAACTATCATTCTTCGCAGCATTTGAGACCTTGCTTCCTGGTATATATTGTCAGTTTGGTTCAAATAAACTCTCTTTTTTTAAAATCCTCAACCCGAGGATATTTTTCCATTGATTTTTGGAGACAGTGGAAGGGAAGAAGAGAGAGAGAGAAACATCCATGTGAGAGAGACACATCAACTGGTTGCCTCCCGCACAACCTCGACCAGGGCCCGGGATCAAACCTGCAACCCTGGTACATGCCCTTGACCAGAATTGAACCCGAGACCCTTTGGTCTATGGGCCAATGCTCTAACCGCTGAGCCAAACAGGCCAGGGCTCAAATAAACTCATAAAATTCACCTACAGATTTGGACATTTCTTACACCGACACTTGTAAAAGTATTTCCATTTTTATAATTATCTGAATTATGATCACTGCTCTCATTGGGCTGCAGTCTATATCAGAGTTTATATTTGGTTTTGCTCATGCTCAGCAAAGATTTACTGAATGAATAAATGAAGCACAGTGACTTTTTCATGGAATCATACCAGGTTTCCTAAGTAATCCTGACCCACAGTATGCCCGAGAGAAGGATGACTACATGGATCTGTATAATCCTTAATGAAATCATGGATCATTCTTAAACTTTTCATTGTGTCACTTTAGGGAGAGGGAGAGATTAGTGAGACCTAATCAACTAGGCAAATTAAATTATCACACAATGTCTACATTGTTCATTTAAGCTGCTCAAATGATTGAATAAACTCTTCTTTTATTTGGTGTTAACAATGAATTGTATCTCAACTGATGCTATTAAAGACCAAAAAGAATTGATGATGGACTGAAAATTGGTTCAGTGGCTAGAACCACTAACTAGTACATATGTAATGAACCTTTTTATCAAAGATAGTGTTTAATATTCATGATTTATAATAATAGGTGGTTTATTTTAAGATGGGCTACATAGTTGGGATTTTGTGTTGTATATTACAGCAATAAAATTTAATGATATTTTCCACTAAAGAATAAAAATAATCTATAAATTGTATATTTTTTAATTTTTGAAAAACACACACTTCTTTTTTTAATCAGGAAAAACTTTAAAAAAAAAAAAAAACAGAAAAAAAAAAACATGGGGGAAAAGTGCCATGGAATTAATCACAACATTGATATAATGAATTTTGAATAAACCTTCTGATATATACCAGTAAGCTTATATGTAATATGGAAATATTAAACGTTAAATATGGTATTCACAAGTATTTTAAACAATTTCCTCTCTCCATATGTGTGTGTATATGTGTGTAGAGATTAAGGAAAAGCAATACTTTAACCTTGGCTGGTGTGGCTCAGTTGGTTGGGCATTGTACCACGCACCAAAAGGTTGCTAGTTCGATTCCCAGTCAGGGCACAAGCCTGGGTAGGGGTCCGATCCCCAGTCGGGGGCATACAGGAGGCAGCTGATTCATGTTTCACTCTCATATCAATGTTGCGCTCTCTCTCTCTCCCCCTCTCACTTCCTCTCTCTCTCTCCCTCTCACTTCCTCTCTCTCTAAAGATCAATAAAAAATCTTAAAAAAAAAAAAGAGCTATACTTGATTTCCTTTCATTAAAAGGCGATCCTGCTGCTATTGTCTGATACTGACTGAAGTTTATTTTAACATGTCAGATGAGTTTAGGACACACAAGGACCTTGGAAATTGAGTTTACTGTGGGAAGTCAGAGGCAGCAGGCATGCATACACACAGCCGTGCTCCGAGGGCCCACCAGGAACATGGTTGTCAAGACGTGGAGAAAAAGAAATCCAGCAGAAAGAGCACGGTCTATGGAGTCTGGAGGAAACTGATTTAAACCAAAGTTTTGCCATTTATTAATGGTATTACCAAAAATAAATCATCTAACCTCTTATAACCTTATATGTGAAGTCTGGATAAAGGGACATTTGTTATGAAAGTTACATGAGATAATACATAGGCTTGGAAGTGTAGCAATTATTATTACCACTATAAATACTACTAATAACACTAAAATTACATCATGCACGTACTCTATACCAGACACTCTAATTCAGTGGTTCTCAACCTGTGGATCGCGACCCCTTTGGGGGTCAAACAACCCTTTCACAGGGGTCACCTAAGACATAACAGTAGCAAAATTACAGTTATGAAGTAGCAACGAAAATAATTTTATGGTTGGGGGTCACCACAACATGAGGAACTGTATTAAAGGGTCGCAGCATTAGAAGATTGAGAACCACTGGGAGTCTAATTAAAACTTCAAGCATAGCAGCCCAGCTGGTGTGGCTCAGTGGATTGAGCATCGTCCCTTGCACTGAGTGGTCCCAGTTCTATTCCCAGTCAGGGCACATGCCCAGGTTGTGGGCTCGATCCCCAGTAGGGGGGCATGCAGGAGGCAGCTGATAGATGTTTCTCTCTCACATCGATGTTTCTAGCTCTCTCTCCCTTTCTCTTTATCTAAAAAAAAAATCAATAAAAACATATTTTTAAAAACAAACAAACAACAAACGGTAAACACAGTAGCATTTTTTGTGTGTGCAGAAATAACAGGGTTCTACACATACTGGCTTGACTGTGAGGAGCTGGGTTTTCCTTGGCTGTGAGTCAAGAAAGCAGTTATAATTTAAGTGTATAGGCACCCTAATGCACAAAATTAACTTATTTATAAATTTAATATATGATCATTTACTCTCTGAAATTCTTTAAGATCAGCTACTGTGCCTATTTCAGTCTTTTCTTAGCATACAGTGTCATTTAGCTCAATTCAGGATGTACACTCCATGAGCTCAGAGACCTTGTCTTTCTTTGTCACCACTGCATCATCTGCACTTAGCACAATGCTTGGTACATGTGGGAAATATTTAACAATTATGCGATGAAGGAATGCATGGTTGAATGGCCTTTCTCAGTGGTATTGCTCCTATCAGCCAATGAAGTACATATCTGAAGACACTGCTTTCTGATGTTCCATGAACCCTTCCAATGACATAAGAACCATACCTGTTCAAAAATGGAGAAGAAAGGTTGTGGATTTATGAATGAAACAATCTCCTTTGGGCTCATGAACTATATCTTTTGCAAAGACCTTATTTCAAGGAGCATGAATTATGTTAAGTGTGAAAAGTAACAATCCCTCAGAAGTGTAAAGCCGAGGAAGCATAATGAAGGGGGATTAAGAAATCAGAGAATATCTGGCTGGTTCTTAGAATGTAGCCAATACTCATAATGAAACCTTATGTAATTTGTGACATTCCAGAATGATCAAGACATAAAGATTGAAAGATAACTAAGACACAAAATAGGAGGGGTTCACAAAGGAACTACATGCACAGAGACTAGGCCAGGGAAATTAAAACTTTCCACAGACTTGGGTTTGGCCCCTTGCCCTTGTACGGTATACTAGATTGCATGAAGTTGGAAGGATGCTTTTTGTGACACTTTAAGAGGGTTAAGGTTTCCTTTCTCTAGGACTTAATCTGGCTCCCACTGGCCTTTTAAAGAAGGTGAGACAAAGCATAGGGAAGGTACTTCTTACAGAGACCAAGAAGACTCAACTGTCTTGTCTCTCACTAATGGCATGAAAACAACAACACAACGAGGAAGTAGAGAAAGGCAGGACTGAGTCTTCTCCCAGGCGAAACAACTGCTAGCTCACTTATACTTGAGTGTGATGAGAGCGTGACCAAAAGGAAAGGAGATGAAAGCCAAAGAAGAAAAGAGATGTCTCCTCTTTAATGTAATGGAACTAATGCATGGATGAAACTTATGATTTTGACATTGATTCTTAAATGGAGAAGTATTGAGAGATCTTGATTTTGCTTCCCAAATATGCATGCAAAATATCTGCAAAATTGTGATTGACACATCCAAGATTCTAGAATTAAGTTTAAACTGGCCTTTGGCTTACTCTTTGTAAGTTTCAAAATTATCTGTTGAATTGATTTCCCATAAGAGAAGATTAACAGATGATAGTACTAAGCCTTGCCAAAAGGTCATCTACTCAGTCCAAACATAATTCATAATGAGGACTGTGGGCACCTGCCCATCAAGAAGGGAAGTATCCCAGCAGCAACTCCCCTAATTCCCCGCACAGCTGTCAGCTTTCTTTGCAAATGGTGATGACGGATGGGTGCACTGACCTGGACCAATCTTTTACTGGCATTCCAATCCTGTTCTTTTACTGGGGACTCATTAATGCCAATTATCATCTTTGATTAAGCCTGTGCTAGACAAATGGGCCTTATTGAAAGTCTTCACTCCAGACATGAATTTACAACTAGAGGTTAGCATAATCAATACTCTGAACAGTGTATTGTCAGACAGAGAATTTGCCATAAAACCTTCTGCAATGCAGCCAGTGGCACTCAATCCATCACAGCTACCCACTGAGAATGAACCATGACCATCCTCCATTACTCTCCCTCATTCTTAGATGTACCACATTCAATCAAGTGCAAGGCTGCAGGAAAAGAGATCGTCTATTAAGAAGATGAATTCGGCAAAGTAGCAGGATACAAAATTAACATCCAAAAATTGATGGCATTTTTATGCATCAATAATAAATTCTCAGAATGGGAAACTAAAAAAAAAAAAAAAAAAAAGATCCCATCAATCAAAAAAAGTAAGATGCCTTGGAATAAACTTAACCAAGGAAGAAAAAGACCTATACTCAGAAAACTATAGGACATTGAAAAGAGAATAGAGGAAGATAAAACAAGTGGAAGCATATACTATGTTCATGGATTGGAAGAATTGACATCATTAAAAAAGGTCCATACTACCCAAAGCAATCTACAGACTCAGTGCAGTCCCTATTAAAATACCATTGGCATATTTCATAGATCTAGGACAAATATTCCAAAAAATTTATATGGAACCAAAAAAGACCCCAAATAGCCTCAGAAATCTTGAGGAAGAACAAAGTTGGAGGGATCAAAATGCCAGATATAAACTATACTACAAAGCCACTGTAATCAAAACAGCCTGGTAGTGGCACAAGAACAAGCATATAAAACAATGGAATGGAACAGAGACCCCAGAAATCAACCCACACCATTATGGTCAGTTAATATGTGACAAAGGAGGTAAAAGCATACAATGGAGTAAATACAGTCTCTTCAATAAATGGTGTTGGGAAAATTGGACAGGTACATGCAAAAAAATAAAACTAGACCACCAGCTTATACCATACACAGGAATAAACTCAAAATGGATAGAAGATTTAAATGTAAGTCATGAAACTATAAAAATCCTAGAAGAAAACATAGGCAGTAAAATCTCAGACATTGTATGTAGCAGTATTTTTGCCAATATACCTCCTCGTGCAAGAGATACAAAGGAAAAAAATATACCAATCAGGAAGAATATATGTGCCCTCTATGTTCATAGCAGCACTATTTATGATAACTAAGATCTGGAAACAGCCCAAGTGCCCATCAGTAGATGAGTGGATAAAAAAACTATGGTACATGTACACAATGGAATACTATATGGCTGTAAAAAGGAAGGATCTCTTACCCTTTGCAACAGCATGATGGACCTGGACATTATTATAATAAGCTAAATAAGTCAGTTAGAGAAAGATAAATATCACATGATTTCACTAATACTTATAATCTAATGAACAAAATAAATGGATGAACAAAATGGGTCCACGGGCATGGATACATAGAACAAACTGACAGATATCAGAGGGAAGGGGGATTAGAGGATGAGAATAGATTAATCAAAGACTATATATGCATATGTGCATAGCCCAAGGACACAGACAATAATGTGGTAAGAGCCTGGGGTCAGGCAGGCGCTGGGTGGAGGGTGGCAAAGGGCCAGGGCGAGGAATGAGGGACATCTGTAATACTGTTATTTAAAAAAAGGAGACACTCTTTAGAATTCCTCAACAAAATGACCACTAGGAATTTCAACAAGAAAACAAAAAGTTTCCTTTGTTCTTCCATGTGTATCGCAACATCCGTTATGACCACATGGTAGAATAACAGGCAGAATCAGTTTTCCCAACCTCATGAAAGTAAGCGTGTTAATTCAGAACTATCCATTCACTCCTCCAACCACTGAACAGCCAATTCTTGTATCGAGTTAAAAAGCTAGAAGGCAATGTACTTGCCCCACATTGGCCCCACAGAGCACTCCCTGCTGCATTGCTCTCTGCAGACTGTTAGCAGAGGCTGCTCCAGGAAACAGAGCTATGAAGTCCACTCTGCTTGGCTTTGCACTGAGATCCCAGCTGGGGTGGAGCTGAGGCTCGGGTATGTTGGTACGCTGGGTCATATAACACTCTGCTAGCAATCACGTCCCCTGTTCCTCTGGGCCCAAAAGAGCCTCGCAGGAATAGATTTTAAGCACTCCACAGTGAAGTTTATTCTCACACAGACTTGTGGATCGGCTGAGGCAGGACCAGAGAAAACAGAGCTCCCATGAAAATGGCTCTAGGTGAGAAAGAAGTCAGACATGGACAAGGTGGATGATGATCAGGGCTTCTGGAGGGGTTGGGAGCACCAGTAAAGTTGAAAAAAACTTTATCACCAGGAGCCCAGTCACACTCCAGTGAAATCCCCCCACCAAAAAAAAAAAAAAAAAAACAAGCCACACAACAGGAAAGTATGGACTAAGCTGCAAACAAAGAGGACAGTGTGACACTAATGGGGAAAATAGCCCCCAGAGGATACTTAGATTCAAAGGTAGGTCAGCACAGCCCTGTGAACAGCCTGCAGAAAAGGGCCGGAGGAGGCCAGTCCTGGCATCTCTGAGTGAGAGCAGACAACAGGGCATGGGAAAGGCCAGCGATCGGTGTGAACAGTGGGTGTGAACCAGTGTGAACAGCACAGAATTACAGGTGAGATCTCTCATAAAAATGCAAGAAGGAGGAGGGACTAAGATGCAGCCAGGTGACAGAGTAAGAAACCCTTCGTGCCCTGATCTGGAATCCAAAATGGAGAGGCCTAGCATCCAGTTACATTGTCCTTACAAAAGAAAAACGACTGAGGCAACGGCCCATTTCATCGTTCAGCAGCCATTCTATAAAATGCTGTGACAAAGACCTTTCAAAATTTAGTGTCAAGAAACTAAAAAATGTTGATATCTCTTAACATCACCTATTCTTCCTGATTATGACACTAAGAGATCCATCACATTTCCCTTTTTGACTTGGCTTCCAGGAAGCCCATAACTCAATTTTATACTCAATCATCATAATAGTCCTAATCCTTTAAAGTAGCATAATTCAAGTTCATGATTTCTCTTTACAATGTGATTATACTAATTTTATTGCATGTGTCTTTTTGTTGTAAGAGCTGGCATATAAGGAAATGCATAAGATATTATTTTTGCATCATACTCATGGTAGTCAAAATTCCATCAAGATATGATCATATCTGTATCTTACTGTTATCCCTGAGGAAGGAAACAAGTTGATATTCTTACTTCAGTCCTCTCATTTATCATCTACAAGGTTGCGAAAAAGGGTTAAATACTGGTATAAAAATACTTTATAACTTTAAAACACTACCCAATGGTCTATGGTGCTTTTATATGCGAGACATTGGGAACATTTCTTCTCTTCCAAGTCACCTCCCTTATGTTCATGCCACACCAGTTGATATTGCCACAGCACTCCAAGCTCTGTTAAAACTCTGCAAGCTGATGTTAAAAAATTCAAATGTTTGCTGAGAAAGTGGCATTATAAATTACAATCAGCCCTTAACACCTCAGCTTAAAATCACATGGTGTTTAATCTTGCTAAGATGTAGAGACTGAGAGAATGAGACCCAGGACAAGTAAGTTTTGGGGGGAAAGAAAGAAGGAAGGAATCACTCCATGGTGCCTGGAACCGAAGATCCTTCTGGGATCCTCAGCCAACAGCTCAGCTCACAGGGAGTTTGTGCCTGGACGGCAGTAAGAAATGGAAGGAAGGAGGGGCATGCAGAAGGGGCTCATCGATTCATTCAGCTGCACCACCCTGTCCTTGGTGGCTGGTCCAGCCTATTTTGTGGGATGCCTCCTCAGAGGAGGTGGCAGCCGGAATCAGGGACTCAAATTAGCCTGTTCCCATAATCAAGTTGAGAGTGGACTAATCATTTGTTTAAGGAAGGCCTCTCCCATAATTAGAACCTGTGTGATCAATTTGCATCCTCAAATATACCTTAGCTAAAGCCGACAGCAGCCCTCGGCCACAAGAACAGCTGGAGTGACAGCAGCACTGGGCAGCATGGAGAAAGGCTGTCTCAGTGACACAGTGCCCAATTATGCATCCATTGTCCGAAAGACGTCTTTAGTGTTGGAGGCTGGATGTGCGGTGCAGAGAATACATTGCGATTGCTTAGAGGGAAAAGCAGAAACACAGAGGTACTCTGGTTGATTCTGTTATCAGAACGGTTCTAAGTGCTTTCCAAATGAAAGCAGATAATAGCAAGGCTGAAGAATAAGCAGCAGTGTAAAAACAATGAGCAAATACAGTAACACAATTACCATGATGCTTCCCAAAGATGCCTGCCTCTGAGGGTGTCTTCTGCTGACTGTTAAGTCCCTCAGAACAGCTGGCAAGAGCCAGCTGCAGAGAGCCAGCCCCCATCCCTGATGAGGCTTTATCCATTCATTCTTAGATCCGGGATTTCTTAAGGAAACACAGACTGGTATGTTAAAGGCCCCAGAGGAATTTTCCTTTGATCAGATCTCCACACAACAGCCAGAAGGCTATTTTTAAGATGCAGATTGGAGATATCCTGTGGTCCCCACTCCCCACCTGACCCTCAAAAGCTTTGGCCTCTTTCCTTTGTCCAACACCTTTAAAAGAGCCCACCAAGCTCCGCCTGTCCTGGCCCTGTTCTGGGTCCTTCCTGAACCACACCTAATCTTAGAGCCCTGACTTACACACTGGCTGCCCTTCATTGTGTTTCTGGAGGCTTCACTCAAGCCGCCCTCCTGCAGGGAAAGAAGTTCCCCACGCATCAGCCTCCCCACTGCAGGAGCATAAGAAATAATTTTTCCTCTCCCATTTCTATTGTACGTTCTTTTGGCTGAGCTAATAAATCAAATGAGCATGAGAGATTTACAGGAGAAAATGTCCAAATCTATTACATATGTACATATAGGGGTTCCATAAGTATATGAGACCCAAGGCCAGAGAGGCCCATATGGAACAGTTAAGGCTTATATGCCATCTTAAGCTAAGGAGAAGGAGGGATGTGGTTTGGGACTTCAATGGGCAGGAAGGCAATTCAGACAGAGATGGAAAAGCAAATGTTTGATTTAAAAAAAAAAAAAATGTTTGCTGGGCCAACTTTAACAATGGGACATAGGGAGGACTTTCAACAAATGGGCCTCATTGGGTTCCTCCCTGTCTATCACACACTTGTTCATAGTAAGTTATAATTATCTATGATGATAGCTCCCTTCCTGGACCAGGTCCTCTATCTAACTTATTTAGGAAGTTATTGGGAAGGGCAAAGGATTTCCTGAGTTTTTGGTTTCATGAAAATAACCAGTTTAACATAATATCCCAAAAGGCGTATTTTGTGGGGACAAACTCTGCTCTCCATCACCACTTTGTCTGGGAGATTTCAAGTCATGGCTCTGATCTAAGCTGAAAGTTTAGCATATCAAGGAAGTCCTCTGGCCCCAGATTGTAAATCCCCTGTTACATGGGCCCAGAGCACCGTCATTCTCATGCGTAGCACTCCACACAGTCACGATTAAACGAGTACTGGGGTTATGCTCTATTTATGATCAGCTTCCGCACTAGAATATACGTTCCACAAGAGTGGGTCCAGGCCTGTCTCGCCCACTACTGTTCTCAGTGCCTAGTATCGTGCTGTGCAGAACTTAGGGGCCTACGAAATGCAGGGTGGGGCAAAAGCAGGTTTACAGTTGTGAGTATGTGAAACCGTTTATTCTTGTGTTATTACTTATTAATTATAGTATTATTATTTTTTTATTGTTGGAAGTATTACAGATGTCCCCATTTATCCCCTCCTTCCCACTCCCACCCCTTCCTGCTTTCCCTAAATGAATGTCTGTGTCCACTGGTTGTGCATATATGCGTATACGTTCTTCGGTTTAGCTCTTCCCACCCCTCCCATCCCCCATCCATCTGAGGTTTATTAGTCTGTTCCCTACTTCCATGACTCTGGATCTCTTTTTGTTGACAGCTTATTTTGTTCATTATGTTCCTTAAATAAGTGAGATCATGTAGTACTTGTCTTTCTCTGACTGGCCTATTTCACTCAGCATAATACTCTCCAGGTCCCTCCATGTGGTCTCAAAGGATAAGAGATCTCTCTTTCTTACAGCTGCATAGTATTCCATTGTGTAAATGTACCACAGCTTTTTTATCCACTCATCCACTGATGGGCACTTGGGCTGTTTCCAGATCTTAACTGTTGTAAATAGTGCTGCTATGAACATGGGGGTGCATATATTCTTCCTGATTGGTGTTTCAGGCTTCTTAGGATATATTCCTAGAAGTGGAATCATTGGGTTAAATGGCAGTTCCATTTTTAATTTTTTGAGGAAACACCATATTGTTTTCCATAGTGGCTGCATCAGTCTGCATTCCCACCGGCAGTGTACTAGAGTCCCCTTTTCTCCACACCCTCGCCAGCACTTGTATGAGAATTTGCCGATGGCCGCCACTCTGGCAGGTGTGAGGTGATACCTTATAGTCATTTTAATTTGCATCTCTGTGATGATTAGTGACATGGAGCATTTTTTCATATGTCTCCTGGCCATTTGTATGTCCTGTTTGGAGAATTGTCTATTCAGGTCCTCTGCCCATTTTTAATTGGGTTATTTGTCTTCCTTTTGTTGAGTTGTATGAGCACTCTATATATTTTGGATATTAACCCCTTATCCGATCTATCATTGGCAAATATGTTCTCCTAGAGAATAGGTTCCCTTTTCATTTTGATGCTGGTTTCTTTTGCCATGCAGAAGCTTTTTAGTTTGATGTAGTCCCATTTATTAATTGTTTCCTTTGTCTCTCTTGCCCTAGGCAATATATCAGTAAAAATTCCACTACTTATGATGTCTGAGATTTTTCTGCCTACATTTTCTTCTAGGATTTTTATGGTTTCATGGGTTACATTTAAGTCTCTTATCCATTTTGAGTTTATTCTTGTGTATGGAGGATCTGTCCTGTGGGGGAGTGACTCAGCATAGAGCTTCTGATGGCCTCCTTCCCAGCTCGCTCCCCAGTGCCACAAACCCCCGACTCCCCTCACACAGTTCCAGTCCAGTCCGCCTTCCCTCTGCTGGAACCCAAGGTGGGTGGCTGTACCTGTAATTTAGCACCCTGGCCCTTCAGGGAAGTGCCACTGTTCCCTGTGCCTCTTCCTGCCGGACAAAACCTCTGCTCTGGTGATTTTCTCAGCCAGGTGTTACGTGGGCACCTTTCCCTGTTCCGCCACTCTGTGCTGGGGAGCTGGCTTGGGGTTTTAACCCCTGACTTCTCAGAGGGAACTGCTCACAGGTAGGACAGCCGTCAGCTGCTGCCTGTGGGCATCAGCCAGCCCTCTGGCACCTCTGCAGCTCCTGCCAGTCTCGATTTGGGGGTCCTCTTTACATCCCTGGTTATAAGGGTTCTCTCCAGTTGCCCTTCAGTTGATTTTTTCAGATGACTCGTCTTTATTTTAGTTGTAATTCCAGTTTGGTCCTGGGAGAGGGTCTGTGTAGCTTCCATTCACTCTGCCACCATTTTTGATCTCCTCAATTATTGTATTATTTTCCATACGAACAACTTTAAACCTATCTTTGCCCCACCCTGTATGTTTAATAAAAAAAAAAAGCAAGCAAAGCTAAGCTGGGAATTACCTCCTAGCCAAGACAATGTGCTTAAATAGCATATGAAGGCTTTCATACAAAAAAATGGAAGTTGGGGAAGGAGAGACAGTTGTACATACCTACCCTTCACGCTTCAGCTCCCGTGTGGGAAGTCTGAGATCCTCAGGCAGAGTCAAGCACATCCTGCTAGTATGCTCACAGAGCCACATTCATACCACTGTCACAGCTTATCACGCTGCTGTCAAGATTCACTTTCTTGTCTGTTTGTCCCGATTCCCTAAAAGCTAGTTTCTGCTTGCTCATTTTTGTGTCCTCAAAGCACAGCCCAGAGCCTGGTATGTAATATGCACTGAATCAATATTTTCTAAATGGTTGGATAAATGATGAATAGAGCATATCCCACTGATGGAAATGAGAAAATCTGACTGCTGTGGGTCAAGGATCTAGGGCGAAGGGAGAAAAATGAGAGTCATCTGATGAACTTAGGCTCACTAAGTGTTTCTGTGACACCAGGAAAGCCACGCAAACAGACCTAGTCTGACACTTGTTCCAATGCTCTATCGGGGAGGAATCCTGGGCACAACAATCTTTGCGAGTTGCTCTCATTTATGTGCTATTTTGTCCACCGTGAAAGGAGCAGATCTTATTAAGACACAATGGACAATGCTTGACAGCCAGAAATTAGCATCCACATAAAGTAGATTTAAAAAAATGATAAATTTACTTGTATCTGTTTCAACACCACATCATGGATCACCCTTCCTCAAGCTTCCCTCTTAATTTCAATCTTTAGTCTTTACACTTGTAACATTCAAAGATGTGGATCTGGTTTTCTTTCCTCAACCAGAGAGATCGATAAGCTTTTGAATCAACAGGACTGCCTTCTTATTGTAGCTACATGATGGCCACAAGAAGAAACAGAGAAAGGGATGTGGCTAGTTCAGCACAAGCATATCACCACCATGAGAAAGAATCGTGAATACACCACCTGGCTAACTCTGATCGCTAGTTATCATTGCCAATATCCATGAGATTTATCAAAGTTCTGGAGACAATAACGAAGGCCTCCACATAAATATATTAGCACCCAAACTAAGGAAACTGTCATTTCTAGTTTTTGACTTGTCACAGGTTTATTGTGACAGCTTCTCTATATTCTAAATAAAGATGACCTCATAATAGCTACTGAGGGAGTACCCATGCAAAACAGGCAAACTCATAAGTGTTATAACACATTAATAGGTAAACCCCTAAGTCTCACTTAGGCTAATTGTACAACTGTTGTGACAGAGCTTATGGCCTTATAGATCATTTTTAAATTTCCCTTAAGCCCTGGCTGAGTGGCTTAGTTGATTGGAGCATCATCCCATACACCAAAAGGTTGTGGGTTTGCTTCCTGGTCAGGGCACATGCCTAACTTGTGGGTTTGATCCATGGTTAGGGTGCATGTGGGAGGCAACCAATCAGTGTTTCTCTCTCACACTGATGTTTCTCTCTCTAAAAATCAATAAAAAATATATCTTCGGATGAGGGTTAAAATATTTTTTAAATTTCCTTTAAACTTTTAATGTTCATTACAACCACTTTTGAATAGCACTGTTAACGCAGAGTGAAAATTCTTACTAATTATGGTAAGAGAATGCATCTGTATCTTTATACCTGTAATATATTTGCCTAATTAATTAGTTCTTTAGCACATAGTGCTATCATCATAATTTGAATTATATTCTTTCCTTTAAGCAATGTTGCTTTGCAAATACTATTTTCCTAGAGTAGAACATTTGAATGTGTTGGTATTACAGGGTTCTGTTTCCCAAATAATATTCCACTATCAGAGAACATTTCTAGTAGTTGCACATACCTATTCAAATTCTAATGAAACACAGGCTAGAAACATTTAAAATTTCAGTTGAATATTATTTGGAGAAAACAATCTTGTTTGGCTGATTGTATGCTGTTGCAACATTTGAAAATAAATTATTCTTGGCTGCATAAAACTTCACACAACAAATTCTGCTAGGAAGATTAAATGACTTCGAAACAGATACTCAATAATGGAAAAGTCACTATTGCTTCATAAGAGCTACTTTTAAGCTAATGGGTTATCAGAAGAAAATAAGAGCTTGATAAAAATACCAAATGTAAACAAAAGGAGGAAAACTATTTGGCTTGAAACAAATGCAAGGAGAAGTATTCTGTCGGTATCAAAACTGAAATGCTTTCTCTTTCCACGGTCCCTGTAAGTTTCGGTGATGATTTGATTAAAATTTTGGCATCTGGGGGATGCATTATAGCTATTAGATTCCAATTTCTCACAAATGGGTAATTTGCCATGCTCTAAACAACTCCTCCATGCCAAGATATGTGCTGAAATAATTTTGCCTTTAAATTATTGGTCATGTTTCCTTGCTTTACTTTCCTGTTCCCACATTAGAATACAAGCTCCCTGAGGAAAGGGAATTTGTTTTTTCTCCTGTGGGATCCTCAGCTTCTAAAAGGCAAATACACAACAGAACTCAATAAATATTTGTTGCATGTCAGTGAATAGAGTGAAAGGAGTGAATAGTGGATTTGATGGCCAGGCTACTACAACATAAAGACAGCAGGGAAGGGGACAGGAGCAGTCCCTGGAGACTCAATGTAAGCCTTTCATGTATTTGCCTAAAACTGAAATATTATGGTAGATACAGACAACACTCCGATTTCACCAGAGTCTATAAGATCTTGCATACATTGCTTGCTGTGTGGTCAAAGCTCTCCCTGTTCCTCGATTCTCCATATGCCCTTCCACCTGACTACAGCCTATCAAACGGAAAGTCCCATACAAAAGCATTTTTGGATACTTCTAAAAGGACGTGTCAGTGGTAAATACATCTCGGACACGAACATAAAATTGTGGGACTGCACAAAGAAATCTGAAAGGATTGTTACTGACTGACTCTTGCTATCTTTCTGGAGAAAACTGAGCTGAGACTGTTACACTTAATGATGACTCACACATGGAGCCAAGTGCCCACAGACTCACGCGGAGGATGTAAGGGGATCCTTGAAGGGGAAGTTTGACCCAGTGTGGGCCTCAGTGCCTGTCACGAAGAGCATCCAAAGTGCTCAGGCTCGGCGCGCAGCAGCAAGGACGTGTCCGAATAACCCAAGCCAAAGGGGTCTGGATGCAGACCTTCACATGGAGTTATTCTCTTCTGGGACAGCACAAAGCACTAGGCTGAAATCCCAGGATTCCTTCTGCCACTAACTGATGGAGTGGCCTTGAGCAAAGGTTTCAGCGTCGGGGCCTAAATAAGACAGTAAGACGGAATGGTCCTTCAGAATCTTTTTAGGGTTGGATTTGGGGAATCCGTGAAAATCCAGTGGGCCTAGGTCATTTGACTAGGTGTCCCAAGTCCCCATAATACCTAACACACACACAGAATTAGCCTAAGAAAGTAGAAAAGGAGTAAGTGGTTCTCTGGTGTATACAAGTGGTATTAAAAAAGGCTTTCTAGATATCCAGGCTAAAGTGGGTGCTTTTTTTTGCCCTAAATAGCCACTTTCTCTGTCTAAATAACCATATGATTTATCTCACCTCCATACTTCCATTTACCTGTGCAGACTTTACCTAAATTAACTTAAATGCATATGTTGAGCGCAGGAGGGGAAGAAAAGGATATTTATGAAAACTATAGGAAGACATGTTTCACAATTATTAGACTAGGTTTTTGTGATGTTCCCCATCCACAGATTCCCTCAGAGCTGATTCCTGTTTCCAAGGAGTAACCTGAGCATAAATAACCTGAACCGGCCTCATAAGACTCGAATAGCCCTCTAGTCATGTCTGCACCTCTGATTTGCACGCATATTTATGCCCTCCGAACAGGTCCAGTTGTTTCCCACAGAAAATTCTGACACTCAAAAAATATGAGTGGAGGGAGAAAATAACAAGAATTTGGAGTATTACTTGGCTGGAGAACATGTGATTTGTCAAGTCCTCCACCTTCCCAAATTAACTAAGTGACAGTCTGGAAGGAAATAGCAAACCTCAGTGGTCACTCAACACTGTTGAGAGGATTTGACCTCTCCCGGCAGGAGGATTCCCCCTTTAAATTCCATCAAGTAACGTAACAGGACAAAAAACATTCCGTTATAATTTATTTCATCATCTTTTGTTCCCCACAGCTCTGTGATGATTGACATACTTTGACTATTCTGTTGAAAGTGTCTCTGTTCTCACAAACCTTTATCTGTGCCCCATAAAGCAACACACCATGCTGGAAGTTACCAATCTTGTCTCCTCTTTCCACAAACAAATGAGGACATGTGGATGACTCAGAATGAGATATTCATAGATGCTTCATTTTATAGAAATTACTGCAATCTCCAGGAAATGCTCAAAAGTGATATTTCTGACATTCCTTATTCTACAGAAAGACTCTTCTGATTTGCCAGGTTGGAGGGTGCACAGGGAATAAAAGGTTTACAAAAGCCATCACCTGGATAACTGGTCCGATTAGGACATTTTCTCCAACAGGCCATAGCAGGTCCCTAGCATTCGTACCCTCATCCACTAAAATCCAGCCACACAAGATAATATTAGCACCTTCCTACCTCGGGATCTTTCCCCAGATATTTCCTCTATCTGGAATGTCTTGCTCAAAAATCTTCATATGACTCTTTTCTCTCATTATCTAGGTCACTGACAAAATGCCGACTCCTCAGAAAAGCCTTCCTTGACCGCTCTGTACAAAGTTGCACATCATTCCAACCCAGTTGACTGTTGCCCTAGTTTAACTTCCCTCAAGGCACTAATTGTCTGACATTTTATTGTTCAGTCATTGTTTATATATATTTTTGCCTGTCTCTCCCAACTGGAATCTGAGTTCTGGAGCACTAACTTTGTCTTGTTCAAAGCCAAATTCTCAACAACGACTATAATGCCTAGAATATACACAGCACTCGATAAATAATAATCAATTATTGAATTTGTTAGATAGGAGTGTCATAATAGAAAGTGTTAGGGCTCTAAGGTCACTAACTCAGTGGTTGGTCAAAGAACAGGGAGGGAGAATGGCAGGAGTATCCCCTTGTAGCTGCAAAGCTGTATGTACTCTTTCCTACTTGATGTCTTCAGTTGGTGCCATCAAGGCTCCTCAAATGCATCATGTCAAACCGAACCAATGCCTTTCTCCAGGCTCCCCCCCTGAGTCCCATACCACTGTACATGGTACCACACCAACGACTGCCCTGGAAGTTCCCAACCCTGAACATCATCCTTGACCTCACCCTGTCTCTCATATAGTCCCAACCTTCAATCCATCGCTAAGAACTGTCTATTTTATGTCATAAATATTTTTTAAAGCTCATTTACTCCCTGGTCCCTCAGGGCCTTTGCATATAGTGCTCCCTCTCACATAAACGTCTACTTAACTTACTGTCTCAGCTTAAATATATTTCTTACTCTAAATCAGCATTTTCAATTTTATACACTCATAGCAATTGCCTTTTACTAAATTGCCCTTTACTACATTTTAAAGAAATTTTCATGTTCATTTTCTCATGGTCACGTGTTTATTTAATTAATTTCTAATTCACTTTTTAGACTTAATCCAGAAGAATCATTTCTGGTTTTTCTCACTATACTTGGCATTAAATAAATACTACTTGAGTAAATGAATAACTAAAAAGTCCTTGAAAGTTATGATTGAGCCTTACTTTTTTTTTTTTTTTTTTGGCTTCCATAAATGCCTAAAACATTTCCATCTACAACATAGGAGCTCACTAAGTATTATATAAATAAAATAAATCCAATTATCACTGCATAAGTATAGGACACACTAAATTTTTATACATGCCCTAGAACAGCAAAAACTATATAACATGAAACACTAATTCCTTGGGACATGACAGAATAGTTGTTACATTTTTTAAAAGAATAACCCACTGGAAATTCTGGCTCCAGTAATAGCAGTGTTTCTTACGTAGCACTGTCCCTTTCACAGTTAACGACTATAAATTCTGAACCAATTATCTTTAAAACTCAACAACAATAATTTAAAAGCCCTGGAGAAGGATCAAACACCAGCCAGAACTGAAATAGATCCTACCCTTGAAAGCCTGGAACCAACCAGAGTCAGATCCATGTTTATACATCTATGCCTTGGAGGACACACTCCATCAAGACATCTGAATCTCAAGCAGAACGATGCTCTCTTTCTGAATTGACGTGTGAGGGAAGAAAATTCAGGACTGTCAGAGAGACTGAAAACTGAGGAGGGAAATCCTGGCAATGAAAATGCCACAGAGAGGGAGACACAAAATTTACATATAAACTTTTTTCTAGTTCTTGGCTGATGTCTACAATGTACATGTGGCAGACACTATAAGAAGCTCGGTGGAAAACAACAGCTAGAGGCTTGGAAAGGCTTAGGAGATAATTTGGTAGAGACAGAATTGAATCCTAGCCAGTTAGAGAGCCTTGGTGTGTCAAACTCCAAAGCATTCCATTGTAATTCCATAGGGGCCATCTCTCAGAAGCAAATACTGCCCTGGCCAGTTTGGCTCAGCGGTTAGAGCGTCGGCCTGCAGTCCAGAGAGACCCGGGTTCGGTTCCCGCTAAGGGCACGTACCTCGGTTGCAGTTTGTCCCCGGCCCTGGTTGGTCGAGCGGGTGGCAGCCACTCGATGTGTCCCTTTCACATCAATGTTTCTCTCTCTCTCTCTCCCTCCCACTCTATCTGAACAGAAAATGAAAAAATGTCCTCGGGTGAGGATGAAAAAAAAAAAAAAAAAAAAAAAAGAAGCAAATACTATGATCCAGAACTAAGAGAGTTTCCTATCAAAACAAAATAGATACTTCATAAGAGAGTGAAATCAAGATACCACAAGTTAAACATGATCAGCACACGAGGACAAAAATCAGCATTCTGCAGACAACCAATATAGTATTTCAATAAGATAACATCCAGTGTCCATTAAAATAATGAGACGTGAAAAATAAAACACTGGGATACATATCATGAGAAAACTCCATAAAAATAGACCCTTAGATTACTCAGTTGCTGATTTAGCATAAATTACCTTAAATATATTGAGTAGTTTGGAGGTGGGGGTGGGCATGATGAAGACCAAGGAATGAATGGGGAATCACAGGAAAGAAATGGAAACCTTAAAGAAAAGAACTAATGTCTATTTTACACAAACTTTTCAGGAAACAGAGAGGAAGAATCACTTTTTTACTCATTTTGTGACGGCAATCTAACCTTGAGACCAAATGAAAACATGTTAAATAAGAAAATAATGTCACACATATATGCTATCATGAACATGGATCCAAAATTCCTTAAGAAAATATTAGCAAAGCAAATCTAGTAATGGTGAAAAGATTAATATACTTTGATCTAGTTGGTTTTAACCAGAAATACAGATTAGTTTAACATTTGAAAAATAAATCAATGTAAATTATCTAAAAAAAAAAAAAGCATAAAGAAGAAAAATCATATAATCATCTCAATAGATATAAAACAAATATCTGGCAAATTCACATTCATTCATGCTTTTAAAAATCTCAGAAAACTATGAATAAAGGAAAAACTGCTCAGTCTTGTGAAGAACATCAATAAAATGCCTAGAGTGAGCATCACATTTAATGGTCACTATTTCCACGGAAAGACGTCTGATCTCACTACTTATATTCAACATTGTACTGGAGGACCTGACAGGGCCACGAGCAATAAAAAGAAGTAAAAGGCATTAGAATGCAAAAAGTATGTTAAACTGTCTCTGTTCAGATTTGACCAAGATAGTGTAGTGTATAAATAGTACATAAATAAAATATACTAAGAAAGCTATAAACCAACTACTAAAACTAATAAGTGAATGAGCAAGACTTCTGGAAACAAGGTCAATTTACAAAAATTAATTATATTTCTATATACTGAAAATAAAAATTTTAAACTCTTATTTTAAAATAACATGAAAAAACATAAAATACTTATGGTAAAATTTAGCAAAAATATGCCAGAGCTCTATACTAAAACCTCTAAAACAATGGGGAGAGAAAATTAGAAGGCCAAAATAAATGGAGATGTATACCATATTCATGGATTGGAATGCTCAATATTGCTAAAATATTGATTTTTCCAAACTGTTCTGTTTATTCAATGTAACTCCAATCAACTTCACAACAGACTTTAAAAAAAAATTAACAAACTGATTCTAAAATGTGGAAAAGCCAAAAAAAAATCTAGAATAGCAAAATATTATACTGAAAAAGAAAAAATATCTGCAATACTCACCTTACTTTCTCCAATATTTACTATAAAACTAGAGTTATTAAGATATTCTGTGCCCTGGCTGGTTTGGCTCAATGGTTTGAGCGTCAGCCTGAGGACTGAAGAGTGTCGGGTTCGATTCTTGGTCAAGAGTATGTACCTGGGTTGTGAGTTCGATCCCCAGCCCCAGTTGGGGTCATGTGGAAGGCAACCGATCAATGTGTCTCTCTCTCATCAATGTTTATCTCTCTCCCTCCTTCCCTCCCTCCCTTCCATTCTATCTAAAAATCAATGGAAAATATCCTCAGGTTAGGATTAAAAAAAAAAAGATAATGTGGCATTAGAATTATTACAATGAAATAGACAGGTAGAATAAAATAGATAATCCAGAAATAAACCCACATATAAACTATAGTCAAATTATTTTTGTCAAAGGATTCAATGTACTTTCATAGGAAAAGGAAAATATTTTCAACAAATAATGTAAAACAATTAAATATAAATATAAGGGAAAATTAACCTTAATCTCTATCTCACACTACACACAAAAATTAATTTGAGTCCTGGCTGGCACTGCTCAGTGGTTAGAGCATCAGTCCATACACTGAAAGGTCACGGGTTCAATTCCCGGTCAAGGGCACATACCTGGGTTGCAGATTTGATTCCCGCCCTGGTCAGGGCCCATGCAGGAAGCAACCAATTGATGTCTCTCTCGAGAATTGATGTTTCTCTCTCTCTCTCTCTCTCTCTCTCTCTCTTCCTCCCTCACTCCCTTCCACTCTTTCTAAAAAAATGATGAAAAAAGTATCCTCAGGTGAGGATTAACAACAACAAAAATAATAATTTGAGATGGATTGTAGACCCACACATTAGAGCTACAAGTAAAAAGCTTCTAGAATAAAATGTGGGGGAAATATCAGGAGAAAAGACCAGAAATGTCTTTGTAATATTGGGGTAGGTAAAGATTCTTTAGAGAGATATTGGAGAGAAAGAACCCAAACATTTTCAGAGAGGATCACAGACAGGCAGGATATATATATACAGGGTGAGGCAAAAGTAGGTTTATAGTTGTGAGTACACAAAACAGAGTTTAATCTTGTATTTTTATTAATTATTATATTATTCTCCATGCAAACACTGTAAACCTACTTTTGCCATACCCTGTATATATCCAAAATATATAATAAACTACTACAAATCATTAATAAAAAACCAAACTATCCCATTTAAAATTGAGAACACACTTCCTAAAAGAATATACACAAATGGCCAGTATGCACATGAGAAGATGCTCAACATCATTAACCTTTGAGTAAATGAAACTCACAACAATGTATCATTTTATACTCAATCAAATAGATAAGATTGAACAGACTGATAATACCAGATGTGAGTGAAGTGTGAAACAACTGGGCCTTTCATACACTGCTAGAGAAAATGTAAAAGTAGACATATTTCTATCACCTTCTCTCAGAGGTATTTACCTAAGATCAATGAAAATCTCAGTCCACAAAAAAAAACTACAATAATTTTTAAAACTACCTTAGTCAGAATATCTCAAACTGAAGACAATGCAAATGCTCATTAATAGGAAAATAAGCAACCAAACTGTGGTATATCCATTCAATGGAATACTTCTCTAGCCCTAAAAATGAGTGATGTACAGATACAATATGGATAAATCTCCAAAACATATGTTGAGCAAAATAAGGCAGAAACAAAAGATTTCTGGCTGTATGATTCCATTTAAATAAAATGTAAGAACAGACAGAATAAACTGTGATGATCAAAATCAGAACAGTTGCTTTTCAGTGGTGGGTAGGTATTGACCGCAACAGGGCAAGGGAATTTGGGGTGGTAATAAAAATGTCCTACATCTTGATTTGTGTGGTGATTAAACGAATGTATACATTTATCAAAACATACTAAATTATATACTTATGGTCTGTGTATAATAGTGCATGTACATTTTACTTCAATAAAAGTATTTTAAAATTCTAAAACTTACCTTTTCATGAAATTAGATTGGAAAACACTAGTCTTACCAAAATGAAAACAGGGACTTCTCAGAGCCTTTTAGAAGATAAATTGTAAATGCCTGTGAAGGAGTATCACCTTTTTATTATTGCCCAGAGTTACTTGTGCTAAGAGATGTGTTTCTTCTTCCAGAGCATCTTAAAGTACTAATGTTCTGCAAAGCGCTTTTGGAAGTGCTGCTCTAATGGCATCTTCCATCAGAGGGGATAGTTGCCTGGGCAACACTGTAAGGAGGAAAAATGTAAAGTGACCACCCTGTCTGATAGGATCCAGGCTGGAAACCGGTTCACTTCAGCAATGCGAAATCTTAGCCATCAAAATTTTGCAACTCATTCATTTTTTATTCCTGTAACACATGGTAGTAAATAATGTAGGGCTGTTTCCTATTTTACCAAGAACGCTTGGCCTATATGTACAGATAGTACTGGAGAGTTATTGCATTTTACATTTCCATTCATGGAAATTCACCCAATTGAACTCTTCTCTAAAGTGGAATTATTTATACTTAGACCATAAATGACATGTTACCCTTCAAGGCCCAAATCATATGACACCTTCATGAATCCTTCATAAAACCTTTTCAGACCCTCTGCAAATGGAAAACATCTTTCCTTTCTCTGAACACCTCTCTCTTTTTTTTGGTCATCATCTTTCTGTATTTTATTGGCATTATTTGTACAGTTTGGATATCTCACTAGAGATACAGAAGCTATATCTCTCTATTACACAAATACCGCATAGATAAATTCTGAATTCTTCTTCAAATAATGGATGAGCACTTGCTATTATCATTTTAGTAGAGGAGCTTCCATATGTCTGGAATCAGAACTTTGCATTTCAGGGAACTGCTTATCCTACATGACGTTATAACACCAGTTCTCCCGGGAGCAGCCCAAACAAAACTGGATGCCGGGTTTGTTTCTCTCGCTGAACTCAGCAAGCCACTTCATTTTGAGTGATAAACTCCCTGACATTTCCAAAGATCAATGACATAGCTTGATAATTTATGCTCTCCCCCCAAATTGTCTTACATAAATTAGCAACAGTAGTCAGTAAGTTGATAGATAATTACATAGCACTTACTTTGTAAATTATACTCAATTAGGTTATGTGAATAACCTAATATACTTATGAAATGATACAATCTGCCATATCATCAAACCTGAACAATGTAACATAAAGGTTGGTCTTAGATATGTTTAAAAAAGACAAAAAAACCTACAAATATTTATGAACTCAAAGCCATTTATTTCTCCAATGGGAATGCAGACACAGGGTTCCATTGAGCTAGTAAAATTCTATGTACAAGGTAAAGAGAGTATCCAGAGAGGAAATTTTTGGTTTTTGGCTAAAATTATAGAACACTAAAGATGGAAGGAACCACCTTCTTGCCATCTAAAAATGAGGCCAGAAGAACTTAGGTGATACATGCACTGTCGTGACATCTAGTATTCATATCATGTAGTCCCTGATCCAAGGATGTGTTAACTAGTTCATTCTGCTTCTTTTTTAAAAAATGTATACTTATTGCCTTGGCTGGTGTGGTTCAGTTTGTTGAGCGCGTCCCATGCACCAGAAGGTTGCAGGTTCGATTCCTGGTCAGGGCACATGCCCAGGTTGTGAGCTAGATCCCCAGTAGGAAGCGTGCAGGAGGCAGCTGGTTGATATTTTTCTTTCATATCGCTTCCCTCTCCCTTCCTCTCTCTCTAAAATCAATAAAAACATAATTAAAAAAAAAAAAAGAATGTATACTTATCATCAATTTACCAGTGAAGGTCTAAGCGCTTGAAAGCTGAAGAGATTTAGTTATGATTGCACTGTTTTGCCCACATGTGATACTGGCTTAAAGATAATTAATCAAATATTACAAATTTAAGAGTAGCAAAATATACTTTAAAAATAATAACATTTTAGGAGGCTTACCATTAACACACAGGTAAATTAAAATTCCAAACATTTAATAAAAATCAGAAGAGAAGGCTCAAGAAATAAAGGACGAGGACGGGAGAAATATTACAAGAATAAACACATCACTCAGCACTAATTATTCCTACAGTGGGGGGTTGGGTGCCTTTGGGGTGGGGTGAAAAGAACACACTTCACTGTTTCTTTTCCACCTTGAATTCTGCACCCTAGTATTACCTATTCAAAATATAAAAATAAAAAACATTGGCATTTGAGTATTTTAAAAATTAATAAACATAGAACCCATCTCTGAAAAGCTACAATAATCAAGTACATCTTAGTCTAGCAAGTAGCAAGTGAAAATATGGAAACACCATAGCAAAAATAACAGGTCTCTGAGCATTTGTAACGATATTCCCTTGACCATGAGTACTTCTCTTTTTCTCTCTCCCATTAATTAGACCCATTTTACAAAGCCTACTTTAATCTCCATCACCTTCTAATGTCTTTAATGATTGCTCCAGTTCTCACAAAAATCTTAATTCTCGAAACTCTGGCAGAAGTTGCAAGTCTATACCACACTCACCAGGCTCCCTACCTACATTCAAACATTGTATCTTACATTCCTCCTCCCTTACCCTGCTCTAGCCACAGTTGGCCTTTTAGTTTGTTTTTCAAACATGCCAAGCTCATTCCTGAATCAAGGATTGTTCCTTACTCTCCCCACGGTCTGGAATCTGTTCCTCTAAATCTCTGCATAACTGGCTCCTTCTAATAACTCAAGGCATAGCTCACATATCACTTCTTTGCCAAGGCTACCTGGGCAACACCTTTTCCATCCTCCACCACCCACCTCCCATCAATGTCTATCATATCACCCTGTTTCAGTTTCCTTTTCTTAGTACTTAACACTATCTGAAGTTATCCTCTTAATATCTATGTTTACTTTTTTATTTTCTCGTTTTCTCCACTATAATACAAGCTGCATGAAGGTAAGATGTATTTCCTGTTCACTGCTATAGCTCTAGTTCCTAGTACAGTGCCTGGCACATAATAAGATAGTTGATAAATATTTGCTGAAGTAATACCCTATATCACGTTGTGCCCTGCAGTACTTGCTGATTATTTCATACTTCATCTTCCCAATTAAATTATAATTTCTCTGCAGCTAAGAACCCTGCTCCATAGTTCATCTGCCTCCCCTATTACTTGTAGCAAAGGTCCAGGCAGATCTTCCTGCAATAACTACTTACTGATTAATTAGAGCCTGTGGGGGCCACACAAGATCTTAGATGGCAGGGAAATACAAACAGGTGGTCTTAGAGGGGCTTGTGGATGATGTAATTTAACTGCTTCCACATGTCCAGAATGGGGGATGAGACAACTCATCACCTGACACAGAGGCCATAAATACCTCTGCTCTGGAGTACCTATGTAAGCCTAAATGTCAGTACCAGTTAATGCCTGGGGCTCCCTGCTCCCCAGATAGTTCTTACTAAAGGGATAAAGTAAAGCATTAAAATGTAAATCTTGCTATTCAGTCTGCTTTGCATTTAGGGAGCATCTTCCTTCTAAAGAGCTCTCAAATAAATAATAACAGCTCTATCTAACATAAAACACCACACCGTATACATCTCACACAGTCCAGATGAGTTGAAATTAAAACTCGTGGAAGTTGTTCTAAAAATCTCTCTTGGCAGTGTAGCACACACGTTTGAAAAAAAACAAGGATACAGTTACTGGGAATGAAAGTTGGGTTGCTCTCTTGGTCTCCGCAATGTGAATTCTCAGGGGTTCGGGGGAGAGGCATGGGAACAGTGCCTGCACTGCCACCTCAGGGACCCACACTCATGTAACTGAGAAAGCCCCAACTTAAGTCAGAACTCCATAAAACGTCTCTAGTAAGTAATACTAGTAATTGAGTATAAGAGAAGTTATGTGATTTATTCAAATACTCAAGAAATATGTATTGGGTACCTACTAGGTAAATGCCAGGCTGTAGCCATGAAACCCCAAGATAGGTATTAGCCTTCACAGTTTGGTTAAGGAGATAGTCAAGTATAAAAGTATCTTCAATACACTATAATGGAGCTTGGATGAGGATAAGGGCAGTGGGAGTACATAGAAAGGACGCCTAATCTTATTTTGGAAGACTAGAGAAGGTTCCTCGGGGAAGTGAGATATAGCTGGGCATGATGTTAGGAGGAGTTAGGCAGGTGAATAGTAGGAAGAAGTGTTCCAGACCCAAAGAACAGACTGTACATAGGCCTAGATGCACAGAACATATTGGGTATAATGGGACTTTTAAATAAATAATATAGCTGGATTGCAGAGAACACAAGACACTCTGAAACACAGCCATGATTTGTTCTGTGAGTATTTGTTCTGTCAGTTCTAGTAGGACATACCCAAAGCAGACATCCATCCTGTCATTAAAAAAAAAAAAAAAATGTTTTAAAGCTTTCATTGGCCCAAATAACACAGTTCCTGAAAGAAAAGTTGAGGACTATTCCCCAAGCATATCATTCAAACGGTCCCCTGATAAGAACATCTTGTCCACCAAGTCCCCCACTCTGATGCCGCCGGTGGAATATATCCATACTGTCTCGTGGCATATCCTCACTATATGTCTCCATACACTACGCCTCTACATCAAACCTCATTGGCCCAGCTGAGGGCTTTAATCTCCTGCCCCACCCTCCTCTCTCCATTGCACCCTGCCACTTTGAAAAAGCACCAAACTTCTCACCAAGAGTAGCTTCAGTGATTTGATTACTGCTACCATGCAAGATTAATGTATAGAGCGATGTGCCTCTGGTATAATCCATCACATAATCAGATGCTGGCCTTGCTTTAATGAGTACATTATGCAGCATGACATTATTAATTAAGTCACAATATGGTAGAGCAGGCACATCCAGAGAAAAGGCCAACACCATGAACGGCCATCTGCAGATTATCTGATTTCAGAACCACAGCCCAGTTCTCAATCTTCTCAGGGGACATACAACTTGGCAGGGTCCACTCTGCCAGGACAAGTATTAGTGGAGCATGTGGGAAGAGAATAGCTTGGCTCTGGGTTAAGCTTGCTGTGGGGAGACTGCAGTGAGATGAAACATTGCATTTGTTGGTGAACCAGATAAGATATTTGCATTAAACACCCACCAGGTTAAACAGTAGTGTCCACACTTCTTAAGACTGTCAAGTGGAGACAACAAAATGAGGTATAAAGAACCCAGAGCTGGGAGTCATGGAGCCTGGACTCCAGTCCAGTCAGCCAGTTACTCATCTCACAGCTTGGGCTTCCTTTCCTCTTCCCAGATGGCCCCTAAGTTTCCTTCCAGTGATGACATTCTATGACCAACTCATTGGCCACTAAGTTACCTTCCAGTGATGATATTCTATGACTACTTCACTACCTTTGCCATAGTGCTACAATAGGAACAGCCTCCACTGCCATCTTCTGGACTGCCAATGACTTCCCCTTCCCTACTTGCTTTAAGAGTTGTGGCTTCCTGGAGACCAAAGGAAAAAAGCAAAAGCAGGAACTATCCTGAAAAACAGAAACTTTGTTCAATATATCAACCAGGTCATGCCCATCAACATCACAGGTGGATGCTGTGTGACTTCTTAAGACTAATTCATAAGAGTCATCTTTGACAAAGGTTTATAGAAAATGAGGCAAACTTTCTTCCAATTTCTCAATTTCCCTCAACCATCATGAGAATAGCCAACATCCTCTACTAAACTACTGGGATTACCAGATTATTGAGCCTGGAAATGAAGTTTCATTGTTTAGCGGAGATGTTTGTCTTTTACAGACTCATGGCAGCCTTGGCAAAATATGATGTTTTATTATTGACAATACCAAAAACCAGAGTCCCAGGGATCAGCAAACTGTAGCCTGTGGATCAAATGTGTCCCATAGCCTACAGGCTTAAAAAATAATTAATAATAGTAATAATAATAATTAATAACAACAACAATAATAATTGATAAAGACAGTGTTGGAGCCTACAAAGTCTAAACTGTTCACTCTCTGGCCCTTTACAAGTGAGCCTTTGCCAACACTTGAGCTAGAATAAATATGGGACTTTCATTAGTTAAAACGTACACAGTAGATATGTTTTCTCTCCCACCCCCTCCTCCCCTGGGGCTCCACACCCTCACACTCTTCTCCCTTCCCTGTTTCTATTCCATACTGGCACTCTGGCTCTTTTTTGGATTAGAGTGTCAGAGTGTGATAATGGCTAGAAGTATGAGCCCTGACCAAATACATCCTCTGCAAAATGCATCCTTTTCAGATAGCCTTCTTTGATACTTGACTCTCATTTTCAAGCAGGTGGTTAAGATACCCCCTCAAAGTAAAGCTCCCTGACACTCTCTCTTGAAACAAAGAAAGAATAAAAGCTTTCGAAGCAAGGCACAATAGGGGAAATCAGATCAGAGAATCAAGAGCAGAGGTTGGGGAATGAGGATGAACTACCCAGGAGAAAAGGGACAGAAGAAAATGCTCACAAGTAAGAAAGGATATGAGGAGTTTGAGAAAATCCAAGGGATCCAGCCAAGATCAGAGTGCAAGGTGAACACTGCTGTGGTTTAAGGCTACATCAGTAAATAAAGGTTTGAAATGAAAGGACTTACACCCAGAAAACTATCTGGATGTTATCTTGAGGGCAGTGGGGACCAACTAGAACTGAAGTCCATGGCTATCCTTAATACTTATCACTCAGTGTAGGGCATCCCCAGACAAATGAGTCAGACCCTATCCCGAATGAAGGCTGTGATAATGGTAGTTGTTGAGTAAAGTACAGGGGATGGTATTGGATCTCAGCTCCACAAGTCCATCAGGGGCCTTCTCAGATCCATAAAGCATCAATTTTCCCTTTCACATGGTCTTAAGGCACCCCAATGAGTTCAGACATTTCAGATAGAATTAGAAATATCAGCAAAAACACTCTGAAAATAAAAATCTGAGATGCAGGAGAACCTCCTAGGGAAGCATTTTGACAAAACACACACCAAAAGAAAAAGCATGTTGCTTGCTGTCAAGAAATGGTTATCGTATTGTCCACCATGGGACCAGAAGGAAGAAGTTATCTCATTTATCATGTATCGAGATAGGGGGGAAAGAGGGAAAAAAATTTACTCAAGAAACTATTGTCAAAATATACTGCATCTTGCATCCTTCCAATTTCCCTCCAGGTTGTAAAATCCACACCTTTTTTGACAATAATTCTCCCAACTCCTCTGCAAAATGCATCCTTTACTGATAGCTAACTATCCATCCACAAAGCTCTGCAGGGAGCTTTTATGTTCCTGTTCACATAGAGCTTGCATTCAAATAGTGATAAACAAATAATTATCAAGTAAATAAATAAATGAGGTCATTTCAGAAAGTAATAAAAACAAGATGAATGTGATTAGATAGTATAATGAAGGAAATCCTTTCTCAGGAGGTGACATTTGAGCTCGGCCCTGAATATCAAGATGTAACTAGTCATGAGAGCTTATAAAAAGAGGTCCCAGGCAAAAAGGAGCAGTGAGTGCAAAGGCCTTGAGTGAGGAAAACACTTGATAAATTCTAGGGACAGCAGGCCTGGGGTCCACTGAGCAAGTGGGAGATTGGCATGTCCTGAGATTGGAGAGGTGGAGGGTTAATTCAGGTGGCCAACACCAGACTGTACCCAGAATCACCCCTCTTCTCAAATTACCAAAATGTTCTTACTGGGTCAAGTTCATCACTTCTGCCCTCTTCCCCTGAGGGGGACTTTCCCTCCTAGTCATTAGTAGAGGGTTTTCTGTGGATCCCCCTTCCCTATGAGTCTGCTGGACGTCAGTGCCTTAGCTACCATGTCGTGCTCTGCGGTGACAGAAAATGACATGGGATTGATTAGATGGGGGCTAGGAGAAACCAATGTCAAAGGCTCTCCTGGTTAAGAAGGTGGTAGACAAAAGAGCGTTGTACAAAATACATCCATACATGCAAGTCCCGTACCAGAAGAGCATTTTGAGAAGTCAAAAGATTCATTCCTATATCCTGCTAGAATGATATCAACTTTTGAAAAAAGGAGATGTTCTTCCTTTTAAGAACAAGGCTATTGTTAGATCATCCAGAATCTTAGCAACTCTCTCCCTCAAAAACTTCCAGTTGAATCTAACACAAACTGCTGCTTTCATCAGCCACATGGCAGGGAGGCCACTGGCCATCTCCATGACAGACGCGTTTCTGTGCACTACAACTAACTCACAGAGCGAGGCTTTTCTCTCGAACCCCTCCTCTCCGGGGCTCCACACCCTCACACTTCTCCCTTCCCTGTTTCTGTTCAATGCTGGCGTTCCTGCTCTTTCTTGGATTAGAGTGTCAGGGACTGATAATGGCTAGAAGTATGAGCACTGACCAAATTTGGGCGTCAGCCACTAGACACGAGAGGATTCTTTTTTATTTTTTATTTTTTTAATTTTTGTATCCTCACCCGAGGACATTTTGTTTGCATTTATCTTCAGATAGAGCGGGAGGGAGAGAGGAGGAAAGAGAGAGGGAGAAACATCGATGTGAGAGAGGCACATTAACTGATTGCCACCCACATGACTCCAACCGGGGCTGGGAACAAACTGCAACCAAGGTACGTGCCCTTAGCGGGAACCAAACCCGGGACTCTCTGGTCCGCAGGCTGACACTCTAACCGCTGAGCCAAACCGGCCAGGGTGTGAGGATTCTTTTTGAGATATCTGTACACAGTTGTACACTTGACAAATGTGTACAGCTAGCTAGTCCTGATCGCAAAGAAACAGAACAAAATAATAAAAAATAAAATTTTTTTCCTTGTAACATAAAACTTTTTCCTCCACCAGGACCTCGGGGACTCTGAACATGTATACTGGGTTTGAGGCTGAGGAAAGGGCAGGAAACCCCAGTCAAACTTTCTTTTCCCCTTCCCATCTTTCAGGAGCGACTTTTCCCTGTTCCCATTTGAATTGTTAATCCTCTCCTGTTACTGTTGGCAGAAACATATATCTTATGTCATTTTGATAAAGTTGTGCATTTAATGTTCCTACAGTTAAGTGAGAGGAAAAAAATACCTTAACATTTTTAAAATGAGGCATTTCAAACAGCAGAGAGAACCCGGTGTGGAATGACTAATTCCGAGGTAGTAGGTACGCCCAGGAACATACATCATTCTCTAGCCTGCAGAAAATAGCGGGCGTGTTTCACTCTCCTGTGCGCACATGCTCGGTTGTATCCCCCACTCTGTGAGAAGGAGCGTGTCTGGCTTGTTCCATTGGTCCATCTGAAACATAGGGGAGAGGGATGTTTCCCAAGTCCTCTCCCAAAGGAAGGAAAGACGGGGAGACATCCGCATTAAAGCGAGAATCAAAGAGAGTCTTGGAGGGGCAGAGTGGCTGCTTCGAGGCTGTCTCTCAACTGTCCTAGCAAAGCTGGCTTCCCTGTGAGGGACTGGGAAAGATAAGGGAAGCTGTATGCTCCTTGGTCTCCAGAGCGATTCATCAAGACTCAGCACAGTTTGCCCCGAGCAGACAGACTTAAGCACTCACACTGCAAAGGTGACCAGGCATTTCTGTAAATATTTAGGGTTGGTTTATCTCTGAAATAGATACCCTTAGATTAGGGCAAAAACTGAAGTTATGCCAGGTGACATTTTAGACTTGGCTTGAAAACTGTGAAGGAAAGCTAAGATGCTCAGGATGGTCAAGTGTGTGCTCCAGGGCAGACCTCCTGGTTTTGAATCTCTATTCCGATTCTCACTGACTGTGTGACCTTGGGAAAACTGCTTAGTGTCTCTAAGCCTCAGTTTCCTTATCTGTACAATGAGTATAATAACAGGGTCTACTGCCCATTAATACAATAGGGTCTGTGATAGGGTTGTGTGAGAGGAAGCACGGAAAGGGCGTGTGTTAGTGGACGCTGAAGGTCAGACGCCCTATGGTGATGACCAGCATGTGAGCAGAAATTGGAAAAACAACCTGGGTAGATGTCAGATGTTTGATCCAGGCTTCCTGCAGATAAGTCTTTTCAAGGACACGGGAGTGAATGAACAGCAGAGGATTCAAAATGGCCATGTTGGGCCATCCAGATACTGTAAACTCTGAGGCAGGGGTTGCTATCAGTTTGCAGAAGGGGAAATTGGAGCCTGCAGAAACACAGACTCCCCAGGGCTCCCCTCGGGATTACGCGGCAGAGCTGGCATTTGGACCCACTTCCTTGGCCCACATGCGTTCTTTCTACTATAAACTCTTTCCTTGGAAGGCAGGGCTTTCTCAGGGGGGGTTGCAAGTGAGAATAAACCCTGAAAGGTCCTTAGACTGTTGAGGAGTCACTAGAGAACCAAACTTGCCTAAGGAGTGTCCTTTCTCTTTCTGATTATAAGGAACAGCTCACAGCTTTGGAAGTGGTTGTAAAGGGGGCGGATGCTTGAGCCCCTGCCTCGCCATGTGCAGTGCAAGTCTGAGCAGGGGGTCTTGCCTGGGGCTCTCTTCATGCTGGCCCCATCCCCAGCAGCCTGGTCCTCCCCCCGGGAAGAACGACGGCAGTGGGAACGCCCCTGCTTGTGGCAGGGATGCCCACACTGTTCCCCTGCCAGACACAAACATCCTCACTCAGAACCTTCATGCCGGGTTTGCTATGTACCAGGTGCTGTGCTGAATCCTTACTGTGCCCTGTCTTATTTAATCCCAACAATCCTGTGACATGGGTGTGATGTGTGTTTTACAGATGGGGAAACTGAGGACCAACTAGGTTGGGTACGTTACCAGTGTTATTCAAGTAGTGAGTAGGGGATCCAGGATTCGAACTCAGTCCTGTCAGGTCTCAAGCCTGCACTCAATAAACTGTCTCATCCCAGAGAGAAATCCCTCAAAAGACTGCATCTTCATAGCATCGGCTTGAGCCCCCAGGAAAGCCAAATCGGCCTGTCCTTCTTGTTGGGACCGCACATGTTCGAGAACGAGGCTGGCCCTCTAAGCTGCCATAGCACTCACGCCCAGAGAAACGTGGGCACCAAACTGCCTTGCTGTCGACAGGCGGCAGCCACCCTGATTTGAAGGGAGTTAACTCTTGGCAGTGGCACCTGTGACTTCTACGACTAGCCAAGACCCGCGGATAAATGAGAAGTAACGTTCTCCATGCCATCCTTTACCCCTCCCGAGCAATGGACTCGTTCACTCTGCAAGAAAGATGGTTTATTCTCCTCTCCCCACACTCTGTGCACCTCCCTGAGCTCAGGCACCAGCTGCAGAGTTGTCCTTAAACGGAACACCAAGGACACCACAGGAACAGATTCTGGGACCGACCAGATAGGGATTCCCACGTCAGCATGGCCTTTCCCCCGCTGTGTGACACTGGGAAGCATGCGTTCATTCATTCTACAAATATTCAGGGCACGTCCAGCACTGTCCCAGGCGAAGCGGACACCAAGTTGAAGGAGACACGTCCCTGCCCTCAAGGAGCAGGACACAGTGGGAGAGACGGACAAACGGACAGAGTTATGCTTCCATGTGAGGACGTCAGGGAGAAAGATGTGTGCAAGATAAGCTGCACTTTGTTCTGCTTCTCTGAACCTCAGTTTCCTCATCTGTGAAATGGGAATAATAATAAACACCTATTTCATAAAGTTGGCGTGAGGTATATGATGTGAGACAGAAGGCAAGGGGCACGCAGGTTGAAGTCTTGACCGAACGTTCCAGTTTAAGTGAGAAGTCTAAGCAAAGTGGGGTGCAACGGAAATGCGGGGGGCTGGAGGCTGAGGGCATCTGCGCCCTGGCATTCAGTGTGCACCAGGCTCGGGAGAACCTCTGGCCTTTCCCTACCCGCCCCCCCAGTGGATGCAGAGTGAAGGCAGTGCGTGGGCAGGACTCTGGGCTGCAGAGCATGCTGGGATCCACATAAGATTTCATTTGAAGAAAGGGGTCAAAACACAAAAAACTTAAGAGCCATTGGATATCAAACTCCCACGAATTCTGAAAAGGTCTCTGGAAAAAAGACAGGGCTGTCAATCTAACTGAGAAGCTCCCAGAAAGGGGGCATCTTTGCTATTGTTGGGAAATATAATTAAAAACCAAATCTTGCCCTGGCCGGTTTGGCTCAGCGGTTAGAGCGTCGGCCTGCGGTCCAGAGAGACCCGGGTTCGGTTCCCGCTAAGGGCATGTACTTCGGTTGCAGTTTGTCCCCGGCCCTGGTTGGTCGTGCGGGTGGCAGCCACTCGATGTGTTCCTTTCACGTCGATGTTTCTCTCTCCCTCTCTCTCCCTCCCACTTTATCTGAACAAAAAATGAAAAACTGTCCTCGGGTGAGGATAAAAACAAAACAAAAAAAAAAAAAAAACAAATCTTGAATACCTCTTCAAAAGGTAGAAGAAAAAGAACACTAGATAGTCAGACCAGAATAATCCCCTAAAAGGTGGCGGAACAGAAAGAAACCTCGACTTTCCACACAGCCACGCAGATGCCGCCATTGCATGCAGGTCATTGCATCGCGTGCTTGTCACCTTCATCCACCCGGCCACCGGGCGATGGCCTGTGTGAGGTCACTGGTTTTACACAAAAGAAAAACAAGCCTCTCAGAATGTTTACGACAGGAGGTAGTTTTGCAATTTGGAGCAAGGTGCTCATTGAAGTTAGGCTCCTGGAGAAACTGGGACATGGGGTGTTGGGGTGTTACCTCCCTTGATGTCTGCATGACAAAGGGCTGGCTCCTAGGTCCCTAAGATAAACAGCCCTGGGTTATCAAAGTGGCAAGAGGCTTTTTAAATGATTTACATGTAAAAAAAAAAAAATACCACAACAAAAACATTTTACATGTCAAAGGGCAGAGAAAGAATTCCCAATTACTGTGCAAGTTTTCTGTAGTAAATGAGCGGAGAAAAGGGGAGCGGAAACCATTCTTTCCTTATTTTTAACCAAGATAACCTCTTCTTTGTATTTGCCCTTACACCTCGGACCCTGTCCAGCACGCGGGGGCTTGAGCATCAGCAGCATATCCACAGTCCCTCCTCTGGAGCTCAAGCGGGAAGCAGCCCAGAATAGGGCGGAGGGCTTGACTGCTAAACAGAGAAAGAATTTCCCACAATTCAAAGTCTCGGGCCACATGAAATTGAACTTCTTATGGAAACATGTTTTCTAGTATGAGTGCCCCACAGAAACTTGGTTTACATTGGACTGGCTGCTCTTGATGTAGCCAAAGGTGACAATGTCCTTCCATGGTCACCTCACTGAAAGTAGACCTTCATGCCTCTCGAAAATCTGCACTAGAATCCTTCAGAATCTACAGTTATCCTATGACTTAGTTAACTAATTAATTATTACCTGCTCTGTGAAGGCAGGAAACTTGTCTGTCCTGTTATTTACATAGTTTCCAGTGTGTAGAAGAGTGGCTAGGTCTTCAATACATATTTGAGGAAGGAAGGAAGGCAGGCAGGAAGGAAGGCGGGAAGGAAGGAAGGCAGGAAGGAAGGCGGGAAGGCAGGGAGGCAGGTAGGGAGCAAGGGAGGAAGGGAGGAAGGGAGGAAGGGAGGAAGGAAGGAAGGAAGGAAGGAAGGAAGGAAGGAAGGAAGGAAGGAAGGAAGGAAGGAAGGGAGGGAGGGAGGGAGGGAGGGAGGGAGGGAGGAAGGGAGGAAGGCAGGCGGGAAGGAAGGAAGGAAGGAAGGAAGGAAGGAAGGAAGGAAGGAAGGAAGGAAGGAAGGAAGGAAGGGAGGGAGGGAGGGAGGGAGGGAGGGAGGGAGGGAGGGAGGGAGGGAAGGAGGGAGGGAGGGAGGGAGGAAGGGAGGAAGGCAGGCGGGAAGGAAGGAAGGAAGGAAGGAAGGAAGGAAGGAAGGAAGGAAGGAAGGAAGGGAGGGAGGGAGGGAGGGAGGGAGGGAGGGAGGCAGGAAGGCAGGGAGGGAGGAAGGCAGGAAGGCAGGCGGGAAGGCAGGCAGGAAGGAAGGCAGGAAGGAAGGCAGGAAGGCAGGAAGGAAGGAAGGAAGGAAGGAAGGAAGGAAGGAAGGAAGGAAGGAAGGAAGGAAGGAAGGCAGGAAGGAAGGAAGGAAGGAAGGGAGGGAGGGAGGGAGGAAGGCAGGAAGGCAGGAAGGCAGGCTGGAAGGAAGGCAGGAAGGAAGGAAGGCAGGAAGGAAGGAAGGAAGGAAGAGAGGGAAGGAGGGAGGGAGGGAGGGAGGAAGGAAGGACTCAAATCTCTGCTCTGTCACACTTGTGAGTCAGGGGCTAGTTCTATTTTGCCTAAGATGTTTGCAGAATTAATTCACCAAAAGTTTCAAAAGCCGACTCTGCCTTCCAGTTCCTGCCCAGCCTTCTCTTGGAGACCAGAAGCGGAAAGGTGAGCCGCCTGGGAGCCACATCATCCTCATTATTATTTTACCTTGAGCTCCAAGTCCCACCCACTCCCCTGCCCTTCCCTCTCTGAATCAAATGTGCTGACTGTTTGCCCCTAACATCCCACTGGGAAAAGAAGAGCCTCAGTCAGAACCACTAGAGCTGGCAGATGAGAGAGAGAAATAAAATCCATCTTTGAAGCCGTCCTGTGGCTTACCTGCGGGCTTGGCACAGCTCTCCTCGTGTTTCTCCATGATGCCCAGCCCAAACATCTCTGCTCCCTAAAGCAGAAATCAGTTGTCTCTCAAGGTCAATATAGAAATAACTGACATTTTCCTCAGATATTACCTTTTCATTTTGGTGAAGAAAAGACAGGAAACAGGGAGAAGTGCAGAATAGTTCTTGGACTCAAACTGATTTTCAGCCTCGTATTTAAGGGCAAGCATTCTCACATAAATCAAATGCCTAAACAGGTACAAATTGTGTCTCCAACTTCAGCGGGGAAATCTCCAAGGAAGGCCTGACTCTGCGGAAAGATTCATGTTATCCATTTCTTTCTCGTGTGTAATATAGAAGGACCATTCCAAATGATGACAATAATCAGCATTTTTGTGCATGACAATAATCAGCATTTTTGTGCTTGTGTTAATGTCAGGCACACTGCTGAGGCACTTGCATCCATCATTCAATTCTCACACAATCCTATGCGGCCTTGACTATTATTGCGATTGCTCTTTTACCGGTGAGGAAACAAAGGCTCAGAGAGGTGAAGTCACTGGCCCCAGATCACACAGGTAGTTAAGTGGCAAAGTCAGGATTTGAACTCAGGCATGGTGACCCCAGGGATCCAAGTCTGCTGCATTGCCTGGGACAGAGAGAAAGAATGTGCAGAAAGAGATTAGGAGGAACGAAAGTAACTGTGGCTCAGAGGATCTCATAACTGGAAGCTTCCAAAGACTAGCAGTTTATCTACCACTGAAGCTTTTTTTTGTTCCCAGAGCCAAGTCACTGGGTAACAGAATTTGCTTGCCTACACACCATAATTGGGCTAGGTACAGAACAGATCTGACCTCATTTAGCATCACTTTGGATGTACCCCACGGACTCTTTCAAGCTACCGTACAAACAGCGTTCTGTTTTTGTTCAATAAATCTAATCACTCCTGGGTGTTAACAGAGGACACTGCCTTCCAGAAAGAGTTGGCCAAGAATGGAGCTTCTGTGCACAAAGTCTTACAAGACACTCCCTACATTTTGGTTTTTAATAACCTCACAAACTGTCCCCAGGGATGGACCCCAAGAGCACCCCAGATGTCTGACTGTGAGTTTTAACTTTCTAATGTAATATGTGATCAAAAGGCCCCTGTGACATGGTCTTTGGATTAATCAAATTTAAGAGTCTCCTCTTCCCTCAACATTTTATCTCAGCCTCAACAATTTTTTGAGACCTAAAAAGGGTTTCAAAGATGGTATCCATTGTTAAATATCCCCCTTAGATTTAACTGAGGACAGGAGGTGCAGAATCGGCGATCAGAGAACAGTACAACCTGGGTAAGAGAGATTCACGCATTCGATCTCATATTCAGTCCCCAGCAGGCATTCTGCACCTGCTGTGAGCCAGGGCCGGTGCTGGACCCTGTGGACGTATTGATGTCCAGGACCAGCCAGACTCCCTGCCCTCAGAGAGCTCACAGGCTAGTGAGGGGAGAAGTCTATGAAAAGAACCACGCCAACAAGTGCACACTTTGTGTGTGTGTGACAGATGCTATCATGAAATAGTGACGGTACATGAAATAGTGTAAGGAGAATTTGGGCAGACAGCTTACAACTGAAGGAGGAGAGGCATTAATTAGGAGAAGAGGAGGGAGAAAATCATCAGATGTAGACGCTAGTGAAGAGAACAGACTGGAGGAGACGACGGTGACACCAGACGCCAGTGGATCTCAAAGAGAACTTGTAGAAAGTTCAGTCTCTGTTCCCACAGGCATCATGGACTATTTGAGTTGCAATAACCTTAGAGATTATCTTGTCCAACTCTCACCAATTTAAGAATCTCAAACTCTATTTATTCATTGAGTTAGAAAAGATTTCTATGCTTTTATAGACGCTAGCCATAAAGCAAGTAACAAAAAATGGTCCCTGTCTTGAATTTATGTTCTAGTGAGAAGCCTCGGACGATAAACAAATAAACAGGTAAATATAGACTATGTCAGAGGTTGGAAGGACTATGAAGAAATTTAAAGAGAGAGTGAGGGACAGAAAGGGTTCTGGGGGTTGGGGTGCTATTAAATGCAGAAGTCCAGAAAATCCTCAGTGGTAACAAGGTGACATCCAGGCAGAGGCCTGAGAGAAATGAGAGAGTGGGGCATGCAGCCATCAGGAGAAAGAGCGGTCCAGGCAGAGGTGGGACCACTAAAGGCCTGGGCGGTTGTGTGTTGGTGTGTCCCTGGAGCAGTGAGAAAGCCCTGTGGTCGGAGCAAAACAAACAAGAGTAGGACAGAATTAGGAAATGAGGGCGAGTGGTGTCAGGATAACAGCCGTGCAGAGTTTCATAAGCCTTGGAAGGACTTGGGCTTTTACCCTCAGGGGACATGGGGAATTCTTGGGGGGGGTCTTAACCAGGGGAGTGACATAAAATAACGTACATGTTAAAAGAGGGCTCTGGCAACTGTGTAGAAAGAGCGATCGTAGAGTCAGAGCAGAAGCAGGGAGATGGGAGAAAAGGCTATTGCAATAATCGAGGCAAATTACGGTGACTTGGGCCCAGAGATAGCAGTAGAGATGGTGAGAAATAACTATTCTGGACATGTGAAGAGGGCAGGGCTGACAAGACTTGCCACTGGGTTGGACATGGAATATGAGAGAAAGAAGGGAGACCAAGACGACTCCAATGTTTATCGCCTGAGCAACTGGAACAATGGAACTACCACGGACTGAAACGGGAAAACTGTGGGAGGAGACGTAGGAGCCCAGGTTTGCACATGCTAAGTATAAGCCACCTACTGGAGAGCTAAGTGAGATACCAAGTACGTAGTTGGTTTTATGGGAGAATCTTCAGGGAAGAGACCTGGGCTGCAGATATACAACAGGGAATATAAAACAAGATTATCTGGGGACAGAGTGCAGACAGGGAATTAAAGTCCAAGGACTGAGCTCCAAACAGCTATTGTCCAGGCAATCCAGTCTATTTATTCTACAAATATTGAACACTGCCCACATGCTCAAAGTATGAGATCGAGAACAGGAGACTATTTCCCACACTTTCAGTTGAGACTGGCTGTGGGACTTCCTTTGACCAGTAGAAGGGGTGTAAGTGGCAATGTGCTAGTTTTGACCCTAAGCCCAAAGAGACCTGCGTGCTTCCACTCGGTCTCCTGGGATCCTGCTGCCACCACATGTACAAGCCTGGGCTGGCCACATTAAAAACTAAGGCACAACATCCAACAGCCAGTCAGCCTCTAGACTGGGCATGAGGCCAACCTGCACCAGCCAGCACCAGCCACCCCAGCAGTAATAACAGATGCATAAGAGCCCCCAGCCTGCATCAGCTCAGTCTGGCCCAGAAAGCAGAACCTCATAGCTGGCCCATAGTCTTATGAGAAAGAGTAGATGGTAAGTTGTTTTGGGCCACCACGTTTTGGTGTGGTTTTCCATGTACTAATAGTTAACTAATACAACCTCTGTGTTCCCAGGTCTACATTACCAAATCCTACCCATCCCACCGATGCCTACAGCAGGAAGTCAGAGATCCTACAGCATTTAATCTGTACTTTTCTGTATTTGCCAGAATAAACTGGACTATGCTGCCGTAACAAGTTCCGGTGGCTTAGTATAACAAAGATCTATTCCCTGTTGATGACACACACTGATGCGAGCGGCACCATCCTGTGACACTGTCACTTCAGACCTAGGCTTCTGCAAGTGCACTGAGAACTCACACCTGTTCCTCACCACTTCTGCTCACTGCCCGCTGTCCAGGCCTGATCATATGGCCTCAGCAAACTGCAAAACAACGGGGAATGCAAAGGAGCGCGTGCATACTTATTCACGCCTCTATCCTTTCCCAGGGCACCATGCCTTTATACCTTTGACTTTTGTGACTTTCTTTCGTTTACCTAATGTGGTGCACCAGGACTGGCTTCGTGGGCACGCACACTGTGCAGTCGCGCCGGCCCCACACTTGGTTTCATGATCTGTTGTCGCCATCTTGGAATTCTTAGTGATTTTGGAATGAGGGGGCTCTCATTTTCATCTTTTCCTGGCTCCACAAATTGTGCGGTTGATTTTGTCTATATTTAATTTAGCTCTCAACACAGGGAGCTCAGTGGAACCACTGGGGGAACACTGAAAAATACAAAGAGCCAAGCCCCACCTGAGAACAAATATATCAGACTCTTGGAATGGAGCCCAGGCAAAGGTATTTAAAAAAAAAATCTCCCAAGTGATTCTAATGGGTAGCCAGGGTTGAGCATTACTGTCATGGCCCAAATAACCTCTTTTGATATTTTCTCAAAATAAAATACAGTAATAAAAATATGATATCAAGAAAGCCAATTAACTGGTCTTCTGTAGTTTCAAAAGTGTCAATGACATGAAAATAAAGGAAAGACTGAAGAACCATTCCAAGCTGAAGGAGACAAGAGAGACAAGACAACTAACACAACACATGATTCTGAACCGGATTCTTCTGCAAAAAGCCAGTGATCCATCTATCTCTATCTTACAGAAATTATAGCACACACATGCAAAGACAGATACACACACATGTAAAGACAGATACACACACATGTAAAGACAGATGCACAGGGATGTTCACGGTGGCATTGTTTCTGGTAGCAAAAAATAAGAATACTATCTCAATATCCATCTTCAAAGTGGGGAAATCATGCCTTGCAAAATACAGGGCAATCCACATGCAATGATCTGGAAAATATCTCTGACAAATCATTATTTGAAAAATATATTACAGACTAATATGTACAGCACAGTTCTATTTTTAATATATGTATATGTAAATAAAAAGCTTGTAATACTAACAAGCTTACTTCTGAGAAGAAAAGAATTTCATTTTTAATTGCTATATATTTATTATTTAATATATATTTTATAAATTTATATATTTACATTTTATATATTTATATTACTTATATATTAAATATATTTATATTTTTATATTTTAAATATTATATATATTTAAATGTTTATATATTTATTTCTAATGTATTTATATATTTATTTTATATAGTATATATTTTTTACATATGTATACATTTTACATATATATTTTTAAGTATACTATTGGTAATTTTGACTTTTTCAGTATTTTTGAAGTAATAAATTTATATGTGAGATCGACAATTGCCCTTCCCACGGGTGTTGTACTTTAACCAATCAATAATTCTTTGCAACTTCCCTTGAAGAAATTCATGAGAGCTTTTAATTTTAAGGAACTACCCATCAAGTCTTTGGAGTCAAGCAGCATAAAACATACATGAAAAACCTTACTTAGAACATAAGCTCAAGTTATTTTGGAAAAGCTATAATGAAAGGAGTAAAGTATCAGCAAGTAACTTACATTTCAGCAAAGAATCAATGTCCTTAATTTCAAGAAATTCAAAGCTGCCGGTGCACTAATTACCACGCACTGAATGCCTCCAAGTGCAGCTCTATCCCATGCTTGTGTGTATGTTTAGTGATAAAATAGAGGAATGGGGGGGGGGGCACGGCTACACGTGGCTTTCCTCCCGCCCTCCACAGCAATAACTGGGGTGCGATAAGGATTTGCGACACAAGCGTGGCGCTGCACAGGGCTTTGTGCTGTGAAGCCACCGCATGAAAATCCATTTCCGCAACTGCCTTTCTGCCTGCCCAGATAAACAGGTTCTAAGCACCCTAAATAAATCTCCCAGCTGGGGAAGAAAATAACCCCTAACTTTTTTCTTTATTTGGCCCCAATTAAAGGTCAGCGTGAGGGATTTATCACCGCCATCTAAACAGGGCATCTGCAATTTGTAGCCTGACATAAATAACCAGCTTTAACGCTGTAAAAGGACAGAGGGTTAATTCCATATATTTATATGGGAGAGGAAATGATGCCAACGTTCAGGGCTCCACCAAGAGCATCTCATGGGTGTAGTGTTGGGATAACTCCTCCAGTAGGCCACTTCAACAACAGAGAAAAAGGCCAGACCCTCTGTGTCCTGCCCCAGCAAGCCTGGGGGTGAGCATCTGACCTAAGTTCTGACAATGACGTGTTCTGCAGGTTGTGAAGCTACTGCTCTCAGCTCCAAACTCACTTCTCTAGCCAGCTCTGTAATGCTGGACCTGGGGCTCCATAGACCGCATTTCTCCATTGTCAAGGGGCTTCCTGATCCCTCTGCCAACAGGGAAACTGGCAGTCAGAGGAGAAGAAAAACAACTTGCTTCTTCCCATTTGCTGGTTTCCGTGTCCTCCTAGCTTCCTTGGATTCTGTAAGCTGCCCCCAAAGACCTTCCCAAATTTTCCTTTTGCTTAGTGAGCTAAAATTAGTTTCTGTTGCTTGTGAGTAAGATAATAAAACAATACTGAGACATTAATAATACTGAGACACTAAGCAGGAAAGTTTGAGCAAACATCTTCATTCACTTCATCTTGCAATCCCTAAGGATTCACTGGGCAGTGCACTTGGGACAAATGAATTCAGCTCCAGGTACCCTGAGGACTTTATGTTCAAACTTTAAAAAGCCAGAAAAGTATACCATTATATATCGATATGCATTTGATATCTTCCTAATAACATCATGCACACACACACACACAAATGCACACACCACATCACACATCTAAGACAAATTTGCTCATAGATTGTTGAGTTCATTCCCCTCACGTAACAGATCCAGAGAGAAGAACAGATGGGCCCAAGGTCATACAGCAAGAGTCACAGCTTCTGACATCCAGTCTACCTCTGTCTTTGAAAGGGAAATCTCCCTGAGAATTAAAGGAAGATGGGTAAGTGAGGTACAATGAGTAAGGAATGGGAATGGAGAAATTACAGAAATAGTTTTTAATCTAAGAAAATTCCATTCTAGATGTGAGCATCAGAAGTAAAGGAAAACAACAAATTATATATATATATATAATTTTCAATTCCTGATTCTTCCTTTTTCCCCTCAATTCCTGATTCTTCCATTGTTTTCATTGTTTGACTGTGATATCACCACAAGTACCCCCTTTTATTTTCTGTAAAATGAAGATCAAAAAACAAATCCCTATTCTACTTCATAAAGTTATTCTAACCAAAAAATGCAGTCACTCAACAGCTATCTGGGCTAAACACTATTTTAGTGCTGGGAACACAGCAATGAGGAAAACAAAATCCTCATCCTCTCAGAGTTTGCCTCTTAATAGAAAGAGGCAGACAGTGTACAGATACACTTATAAATAAATATGGCATTTCAGAGAGCGATAAATGCTATGGGAAAATAATATAGGGTAATTTGATGGAGTGATTGGGTTCTTTAGGTCAGGAGGTCAGGGAAGGCTGTTTGAGGAGCTGACAACTGAGTTGATATATGAAGTGATGAAAAAGAAAAGACCAGGAGGGAGAACATTCTAGAAGGGAAGTCTGAGTGCAGAGGCCCTCAAGTGGGAGAAGGGAGAAGTTTATTGTTTTGAGGAACAGAAAGAAGGCCAGTGCAGCTGGACCTGAATGAGTGATGCGGAGAGTGGGGTCCGGTTAACCCTACAGAAAAAAATAACTATTCACAGCTCATCATCTATTTGGACATGCTTCACACAGCTTACTAAATCAATAGTTCTGTTCTTCTCTTTAGCTCACTTGATCATCTCAGCCTTTTATGGCATAATTTCTTACTAATTTCCCATGGTAAATGACTTCCTAATGCTTCTTTAAATTTTCTGTGTTGTTCCTCATGCTTTGCCAGGTAGGTGCACCCAGAATCCTATAAAGAGGCTCTATGAGATTTTCTGTTTCTTTGTTTTGTTTTTTAAATAATCACAGTAATTTATGTCCTGTGAGCCAGAGAAGCAGTGTACTACAGTGAATAAGCCACTGAGTTTGGGGAATCAGGTCTTGAGCTTTAATTCCATCTCTCTACAGGCAGTAGTGATACTAACCTGGGCAAGTTAATTAGCTCCTCCAAGCCTTGGGTTTTTCACTGTAAAATAACCTTAAGGGTACCTAAGGTGGGACTGCTGTGAGAACTGTGAATGCATGTACGTAAGGCACAGAGTTCGGCCTGGGGAAGGCACTCAATAAATTCTACCTGTAGGTGGTTCTCTGCACACTGATGTTCCCTCTTTCTTCTGATTACTTCTTCCTATTCACTCAAGATTCGAGTCATATGTCATCTTCTGGGGGATGCCTTCCCTAGATTTCCAGGCTGATTTAAGGACCCCCATTATTTTATGGCTTACCACTCACCACACCATATTGAAATTTCATGTTTCCATGTCTATCCATCTATTCTAGTAGCTTCTTGATGGCAAGTAATGTGCTTTATTCACCTGTGCCCCCCAAATACAGAGTCTAATATCTTGCACATAATAAATTCCCAACCTGCTTGATAAATTCAACTATGAATTCTTCTTAACTGGACACCAGCCACTGATTAATGCTGTCTGACTTGGACATTTCCATAGCTGCCTGGAGACAGCAGCCCTTGCTGGGGTGTAGAGAAAGGGGAAAAAAAAAAGAAAACTATACCATTGGATAAGGAATGGCTTTAATCTGTTGTTTGTAATTTAAAACATCACATAATTGCACGTTTTCTCAATTGTGTGACATTAACTGTTTGTGATAACCCAACGGAATAATCCTGTGATTGCTTGAATACTTAGTTACTTGTCACTGAAGGAAGAAACAGAATCCTTTAAAAGAGGAAGCTGAAAAAGAAAGGTTTCTCCTAATCCCCAAAGAATGTTTGAAATCTGACTTTTCAAAGTCAGCCAGAAAGCAATTAAATGCCATTAGTATTTTAGCCTTCTCTGAAATGATACTTCTACAAGTCTTACTTGATACACTCTTACAAGTCTCTGACTGCACACAACCAAAATAGTCCCCACTATAATGGAGAAAACAGTATCTCGTGGAAGAGATATTATTTTAGCTGTAAGGACTCATATGAGAACCTTGGGTTTAGTCAACCACATGACTTGATGGGCATGTGACAGTCCCAGAGAAATCTGGGAGGAAGGGTGCCCTTTGGAGTTTTGCACTGTGGCTCCCTGGTCCATTCCCTCCCACTCCCTCTGTTTTCAGAGATAACAGCCCAGTTATCTCAAAACTGTATCAGGTGTGAGAACCCATGCTGTTGTGAGAAAAATAGAGTCTGATATCTTTCACCCAAACATAATGGAAAGGCAGGAGATGCAAATCTCTACCTATTAATGGAAAACAGTACACCTTAGCTCTGAGAATGCTTCTTTCCCCAAGAGCCATTCATCCCCCAAGCTGACCAGTCAGACAAATGTCATGCTGCTTTCTGGGAGGTTGTCACACTCTCGTGTCCTCCCCTGCAGAAGGGGAGCAGTGAAAGCATCTTCTTCGTTCTCTCCTGAGCCTGGAAGCAGCTCTGCAGTAACTGAACTGAGGTCATCAAATGTGGTCCACAAATGGATTCTGCCTGTCAGCAAAAAGACCGCTTAAATAAAATGATTGATACGAACTCAGGACAAAGGCACTGTTTTCTTTATCCCCCAACAAATATACCTGTCCTCATTGCTAATGTCAGAGATTTAGGGGGGAAACAGCAAAGAATAGAAAAAGAGAGACAAATCAAGAAGCAAATGCAGTGGGTATTATCAGGAAAAAGTCTGTTTGACATTCTGCTGTATTGCCAAAGCCCAGATATAAAAACTATGAAAATCTCCTCTTTTGTACTGGCCTCCCCTGTCCCAAGAATCTCACTGTTCTGTTAACCTCTTTCCACACACCGTGGGCAATCCTAGATAAGCCAACAGTGGATGGGATCAACAGCTTCAGGGATCATCTCAGTATTTTACAAAGATGTGTCATCACTTAATGTAAGCTGTCAGGGTTTTATTTATTTATTCTTAATTCCTGAACTAGATGCCAAAGGCCTAGGAATTGGAGCAGGGAAAACCTTTAGGAAATAATTTAAAACAAAGAGTCCAAACTGGTCTATTAGTGATCATTAGTGTGGAACCAGGTTCCACTTGTAATTTGCTCTTTCCACCACTCTGAAATTCCATGCCTGCCTCCCTGGAGAAATCACAAACCCTGTCGAGTTGCAGTCAACTTGGAAATGAACCCTGGAGAACATTCTCTGGCTCTTTGTGCATCTTCTGCCTCCTCTTGAACGCTCTCCTTCACCTCTTTGAAACCTGGGGTCTTGTCAATGCCCATCTCTCCCTTTCTTATAATTTTATTATCCATAGCCCTTATGAATTCCATAGTGCGCTGCATTTTTCTCTGGCTGTTTCATTGGCCTGGCATTCCAGCTAAGCTGTCAGCTTCCCGAGGGCTGCAGCCATAGGTTATGTCTCCCATGGTATCCAGCACTGTGTTAGCACAACTACAGAGACTCAAAAAATACTTCCCGGAGGATGCACCTTTACTGTGCCTTGCCCTTCTGCTCCACGCCACAATAACTCAGGTTAGTTCAATCGATCTCAAGCTCATGGCCCCTGGGCTGCTCTGCAGACTTGCCTGGGGTTGGCTCACTTTGCGTTTCAAGAAAAAAATAATTGAATGAGTTGTCAACATTTAAGAGCCAGGAGACTTTACATAGCATTGGATTATGGCTTCTCTTAAGGAACTGGATGATTTGGCAATCCTGGCCCCGTTCTTGCACAGCTGCAACTCACTGGAGGTCGGTGGTAGCTGCTCCTTTACACGGGGCATGTTTTTAAGCCCAGTGGCCTTAAGCTTCAATCACCTTCACATATTTATTTCCTGGCTGGTTCAAATATCAGTTTGACCAACGTGCTTTACAAGGAAGTAAGAGTATTCTCCCTAGAAGTCTAACACTGGTAATATTTAATATTTGTATCAGCAGTGTCTCAGACTCTGGGAATGTGCTGGCTTTTGTTCCCTCTGTGTCTCACTATCCGATTCACCCAAAACCAAAGTCTCTGGGTCTCTCTAGCTACACCCCATCCTTCACTAAATCATGTCCATTCCACCCAGAAACATTTCCAAAATCCATCACCTCCTTGCCACGTCCGCTGCCCTGATTTCTGGCCTTCCATACTTCTCATCTGGATCTCCTAACTCATCCTTCAGTTTCTTCTCTTCAAATTCATTCTTCATGTCCCACCAGTGCACACCTCTGACTTGACACTCCTCTCTTTGAAAACACCAAAATCTTCCCATTGCCCATAAAACCAAGTCTGAACCCATGTCCTCCACCATCTGCACCAGTTTGCCTCAAATACCAGCTCCGTATCTTACAAAGACGAGTTCAAGACCACCCTGTACCAGTCAGCCCCAAGGCTGCGCTCTAAGGTGTGCAAACCCTTCCATGAGAATTGGGAAAAGGCGTTGCCTCTCCTGGATGAATGGACCATTTAAAGAAGACCCGGTGGAAGGAATTCAAAGACATCACTTCCTACCATAGTAGAATTCTATCCATGATCTGGGATGGGAAAGCTACTTCCTAAAAGCATAGAACTTTCCCAAAACTTCTTGATTCACTTCAATCAAGCACCAGTATACCCTAAGGAAAACCTGCCCTTGACGAACCTCAGTTTCTGTCATTTCTCTGATAATGGGGGAGGGGGCGGGGGGTCCATAGAACTCAATTTGGAGACGTCCAGTGGGAAAGAAAAGTTATGGTTGATTTCTTACTTTTGGAAAATAGAATAAGACTAATGTGCCTTTTAAGAATCATACTAGTTATATCCTGATTTATATGTGTTTTGTTTGGTTTTTAACAAGGTTTGATTTTCAGTGTCCAAATTGTTAAGCACATGAAAAGTTCTTACAACTAGCTGTGGAAAGTGTTGTTTTCAGACCTCCCATCCCTTGCTCAGCTTTCTATTTCTGTTAATGGGCCTAAAACTAATTAGAGTAAATTAATTCCTCAGAATAATAACAATTGCCAGGGAGTCACACACTAACATTTGATTCTTAGAGACGAGAGCTTCCTGGGGGTCGGGAAGCAATTACGACTTCTTAATGATCTGTGGAAGGAAAGGAGACTGGATCTGTATCCATTTTGCTTTATTTATTTGTCTCAAAACCTTTTAATGAATTTAAGGGGAAAATTATACATCTCAATAAAAAGCGAGTGCCCGCTCTCCACTGTGCTCCCCTTGGTCACAAGTGGCTCATCAGACTGGCCCACAACATTTGGGACAGTGAGAAGACACGGAAGGAGACTGTGGTGAGTGATGCCTATTATTTATTCATGAGCACTTTTCCTTCGTATTCACCATGTAAAATACTTGGTGTCGTCAACATATGGGACTCCTGGAAAACATCTGGTTTACCAACTCGAAAGGACAAAAGTGGGAAAGGCTGAGTCACCCCTCCCAGACGAGGGAATCCAACCTTGAACTTGACCATTCATTGTTTTTTGACTCCATTTAAATGATATTCAGCTGAATTATATGCTTTGCAGTCCAAATATCTCTAGTTGGACAAATAACATTGGCATCTAAGGTCAAGAATCCTCAGTATGTCTACATTATGGATGGTCCAAAGGCTGAAAGAACTGTCACATCAACTCATCTCCAATGTCTCTCACGAATATGCTCTTTTTTTGCCCATCTGCCTAGCTAGAGACCTACTAGCAGCCCATACCATCCCTCACCATCTCTTACCATCCTATGTCTCTCTTAGTATGTGTGATCAGCCTCAGTCTAATCTCAGCTTTCCACCTCACCCCTCTCCTATCTATTCTCCACGTTATAAACTGAGTGATCATTTTTCCCTACAACAGAGGTCTTATCACCATTGTCAACACTGAAATTATATTATTATAACTAAAGTATCAATCAGGTCTTAATTGTAAGCAAGAGAAATGAAACTCTGGCTAATTTAAGCTGTACTTAATACATACTAGATAGTTTCCATACTCCCAAGGAAGTCTGGAGAACCACATCTAAAATTACACAGCCAGGCCTGACTGGTGTGGCTCAGCAGGTTATCGGCCCACAGAGCAAAGAGTTGCGGGTTCAATGCCCGTCAAGGGCACGTACCTTGGCTGCGGTTGGTCCTTGGCCCTGGTCAGGGTCGTGTGGGAGGCAACCAGCTGGTGTGTCCCTCTGACACATCGATGTTTCTCTCTCTCTCTCTCTCAATCTCTCTCTCCCTCCCTCCCATTCTATCGGAAGATAATCTGAAAATAAATGGAGAAATATCCTCAGGTGAGGATTTAAAAATGAAAAAAGTTACACAGCCAGGAATCCCTTCTCCTCGGGGATGGTCTGATGAGGGCGCACAGCCTCCTCTGACTGCGGTTTACACAGTTAGCACCTTGGAGGCAGGGCTTTGGGTGTTGCTACTAGAAGTGCTGCCTTTGCTGACTCTGATCACAGGCAGCTGCCACCAGTAGCACGTTCCCCAGAAGGAAGTCTGCATGGCTGGTACTTCACTGCATCGTGTGTTTCAGACTCAACGTCTATGTAAAATGCATCCAATCCATGAGGCCTCAGCCAGGTGCCCATGCCTAGCTGCATGGGGCGGGGGGGGGGGGGTCTGGCATTGCCAGCCTCTAAAATGGGCTCTGACTCATAAGGTGGGAGATTCCCCAAACAAAGGAAAGGGATTCAGATGCTGAGTGGCTAAAGTTATTGACTAACGTCTACTTTAAAATCACTTATTTAGCACCTACTATATGCCAAAGACTTTATATACTTTATCTTCTATCTCAGCAAAACAGGTATTTATTTTGTCCATTTCATAAATTTAGAAATAAAATCCTGGAATTTCAGTATCAAGAGAGAACAAAAATGATAAGAATTTAACTCAAACTGGAATTTATTGGCTCATATCATTGAAATGTGAGGTTTATGAGAGAAAGACTAGTTTGTCCCATACAACAGTGACTCCTGAATGCCTTTATAGTGTCTGGCCCAGATCAGGCACCCGGTGAACCATCTAGAGCCACTGGCTAGATCCAGGGGCGCAAAGATGTCATTACAATTCAGCATCACCCTACCTCCCTGTTCTGCACCATGTTTTATACCTTTCCTGATTATATTCTCAAAGGCAAGAGTTGTCTCTTTTCCACCATCTCCTTCTATATATACCAGAGTTAAGTCTCATTGTCCTGGCCTAGGTTACACACCATCTGTGAATCAATCACTGAGGCCAAGGTGACAGAATGCTCAACTGGCCAAGCCAGAGTCACGTAACCATCTCTGAACTTTTAGAAAAAGCAAACTGAATGATGCAGACTCAAAGAAAGGAAGGCGCATGCCCCCAAATTAAGTTTAGAGTCTTTCACCTTTAATAAAAGCAGTGGAAATGGCACTGGACAGGCAAAGTCAACAAATGCCACTACATAAGCACCGTTAGTGCTGCACTGATACATTTTCAGCCTTTAATGTATTGAACTACCAGTTCCTTCCTTTGAGTCTTCAAGGAAGCCACCAAAACAATACAAGCTTTATCATTGAAGTACGGAAGCTGAAGATAAGAGAGGGAAAGTGACTTGTCCAAGGTCGTACGGTTAGACAATAGTACAGCCAGGACGTAAAGCTGGAGTTTCTATTTTTACCCAGTGCCTTTTCTCCCGGGCCCTGGAAATCTATGAAAACATGAGAGGGTGGGAAGAGTCGGCCTTCTCAAGAGCAGACAGTCTTTGAACTGAGGAACCCGTGTTCAGGCAGCACTTCCATTACAAGTATGTTTTATTTTTCTTAAAATAACCCATGTAATTAATTTAGATCAGTTTTTTAGCTAAAGCAAATTTTACTGCCTTTGCCATTTGCAGCCGCAGTACTGATTAGTGCCTTTCATGTCTTATTTAGGAGAGCATGTTGTATGTATCCTTATGTCCTCTGTGTAATAAATTTGACATTTCGAATGGCAACAACTGGCTAGAAAATGGCCCCCTTGAGACTAATAGCCCAGCAGCATTTACATGTAATTATTCTGCCCAAGAAACTACATTTGCTGGGCCCAGAAGTTATACTGAGTGAAAAGAGCCTGACAGTGAAACCCTGGACTCAAGTGGTAGACATTAGCATGAGCACTAGATTCTGGAACATTCTTTCCAATACTTAAAGATAATTCCCCATGGCTGAGTGTGTTCAGCAACAAATTTAGATAATGTTTTGCTCTGTGTGGCACTAATTACTGTGCAAATGTTACAAGTGGGCTCTTTTCTGGTCCCCGCACTGTCATTTTTGTCATCGTTCCATAGCTCTGACTGCCGGCCTCCTGAGTCATGGGTCATGCGTGAATTAACCATCTCCCCCTGGATATTCAGACCGCTCCTGCTCTTTCCACTTAAAGGCCTTGTGACCCTGCTGGCTGAGGAGAGCAGCATGGTTACCATTAGCGCCCCCCCTTTTCATTGACAGATTAAGAAAATAAAATCTAGAGAAATTCAATGATTTAGCCAATGATGTACAGGTAGACAATGGTGAGGAGATTATCTGATTCTCCAGCTATATCGTCCCTATCAGCATGTGCTCATTTGTCTTTTCATTTTAAATAAGGACTGGATGCCAACGACATGCCAGGCATTGAACTGTGTATGGAAACACAAAGGTCAACTAAGGAGATAAGGAACCTACTTTTAAGAAGCCTAATTCTAGTGGGGAACACAACAAATAAGTAAGCAAATTAATAACATAAAGAATTCCGATTGGAGGTAAGAGCTATAAAGAAAACGATGTGACAGAAAGTGTCTGGCAGCAGAGAAAAGTACTGATTTAGAGAGTCCGGGAAGGGCTCAGGGAAGACCAACAAACTGAAATAAAAATATACAGAAGGAACCAGGGAAACAGCATCGGGGCAGTAGAAACCTCAAGAATAAATGTCCTGGTACGCCAAAGAGCTCGGGATCTTCTAAGAACCTGCAGGAGGCCGAGGTGGCGGGTGAATGGTTTTTAGATATAGTCTGTATCAGACTGGCAACTTGCTGATGAATGGGACACAGAGAGAGGGAGAGAGATCACGGAGTCCTCCTATATCATTATCTTGAGAAGCCGGTACCTGACGCTGCAACTGATTAAAAATGGAGAAATCAGCGAGAGGAACAGGTTGAGGTGGCATCTGGGAATCAGGAATCCCATTTTGGACACGTAAAATTTGAGATTCCTGTGAAATGACTAATTTGAGACATCAAAGAGGTAGTTGGTTATTATAGGTCTGAAACCAGGTGGGGCGATCTCTGCCTTCACTGAGTTTGCAGTGCTGGATGAGACTGAAGAATCTTCTACAACAGTCAAATCTGCCATGTTAAGACCCGAAATGGTGATACTTCACCTGACTTAACCTAGGAAGTACGGGCTTTTTTCTCTCCATTACAGGAGAGATACTGGACAAATAGAGAAAGCGGTTATGGTTCTCAAGCAGGTGCTGTTACGATGTCAGTTATAATGGAGACCTTTCTTACCCTTGGAAAGTACAGTAGAACATGGGCTTTGGAGTCAGGCTGCCCAAGTTTGAGTCCTAACTCTGATTGTCAGTATCTCATCCATTGATTGGGGATCATTGTAAATGTCATATAGTAGTTCAGAATATTAAATTTAGATAAAGTATGTTAAGTGTCATGGCACCTTACACACAGTAACAGCTAAAAAATTGTTCATCATTGTCAGTCATTAATTCTGGCTATTGATCTCAATTTTTTTTTTGATTTTTTTTTGAGAACGATATTTGGAAGAGCTCTTATTTGCAAGTGACAGAACACCAACTCAAAACTCACTCAAACAGAACGGAATATATGCATCATCACTGAAAAGCTAGGGGCATGGAGCTCAGACTGCCCAAAAGTTCAAATGATGTCGTCAGGACACTTTTTCTGCATTTCTCTGCTCCCTTCTGTGTTGCCTTCATACTCAGGATGACTCCTTTTCAATAACACAATGGCCAGAGCAACTCCAAAATGGCTATTGGTTCTGCAAGCCCCAGTAGTTCCGATTAAAGTGCTGAGACTGAGTCCCACTGTCAGAGTCCTTGAACTAAAAATGTGGCCATGGAGACGGAGGAAGGAGAATTGTTCAGCCCTTCATGAACCCAGAGTAAAGAACAGGTGGTGCTAAAAAGAAGTGTTAGTAACAAACCACCTCTGAGAAGAGGTTAGAACATCAACAGATGATTAAAATACCATTTAGTAAAGGCGAAGTCATGTGTGCTGAGAGGGTTAGGGATACCCAGAAGATGACGCAACAAATTTCGCTAAAAGGAATAGAAAAATATCAAGAAATAATTCGGCCACCAGACACAGTATCATTAGAGTTTAGAAAAATTAAAGTAGCTATATATTCTTTAGCTCCCCTACTTCTGGGCATCCTTCCCCCTTGAAGCTATGTTTATAGCTATTGACAATTAGGAACTGAGACGCTTACTATGCATTAGCAATGGGCGGCGACTTCCTCCTATTAGTCTGGGCAAAGGTTGACACATTTACCAGCACCTGATTTCCCCACCCCTGTCTACCAAGAAATGTGAAGTGGTTTTTGACACTTGCCTCTCCCACACCCACTACATCCGCTCGATCACTAAATCCTGCCAATGTTACTGTCTAATCATCTCATAGGCAGTCACTTCACCATCCTCATAGCCAGCTCCACTCCAAGCCACCGACCACAGTAGAAATTGAGGTTGTCCTTTAGAAATATAGGTCAGATATTGTTACTCCACTGCTTATGTCTCTTCAATGGCTTCCTCCTTACGCTGAAGAGAAAAACTACAATCCTTTCAGTGGCTTCCTAGGAATCCACATGACCCCCCCCCCCCACCACCACCACCACCACCACCTATTTCTTCAGCCTCAATTCGTGGTATTTTCACCCTCATTCTCTAAGTTCTAGACATATTACCCTTCTCCCCTTTTAAGTTACATTTTAGTGTCTTCCAACCTCAGGAAATTCATTTATTCTGGCCACCCCTAACCTTCCCCCACTTTTCTCCTTTATCTTGTGAAATTCTATGTGTCATTCAGATAAATGTTTAATTACCACTTCTTCAAGAAGTCCTTCCTAGAGCCACCCAGACCAGATGACTTCCCAGTATGGGCCCTAAGAGCTCCCAGTATTTCCCCTTCACAGCAGTGACCACTGTTATGATTAATCACGCTCTCACAAGTCCATAAACTCCCCGAGGGCAAGAACTGGGCTGTCTTGAGACATCCTCGTGTCTTCAGTGCCTAGGAACAGGGCCTGCCTTGCTTCACTTATAGACGAATACCTGTGGGGTGAATACATGAATTTGTGACACCGGTCTGCCCCCCTCTGGAGAGATCACACTGCTGTTTCAGGGTAGGTCCATTTGCAAATCCCTAAAAATAAAAATGAAATGCAAACAAAATGTTCCTTGTGAGAATGAAGCTGCTGAGAAAGAGCAGTTTAAAGAGCTGATCCCAAGCAAAAGACCATGGAAACCTAATACTCCTGAAATAGCTTCTTAAATACAGCCATCTATCAAAAGGCATGTCTTTGTGGATCTTCATTACATGGGGAAGCTACTGAAAAATGCACAGCTTATTACTGCAAAACAGACAGAGCAGTATCTTGCAAGGAATTTACAGAAATTGAGGACTCAGACACAGCTGAGTGCAAGAAGTTATAGTCCTACTGTAACAATAATTGAAGTCACCCAACTAAATACTGTATTTGATAACATCTTGACCATCTAAAAATATTAGCTGAAGGCCATGATGGAAAAGCTGATAAGCCCTCACTTTTCAGCACAAGGAGAAGCAGCAATATACCTCCTAGGCTCAGTCAGGAACTTGAATAAAAGCCATCAGCTACTAACGCTGTGCAATGCCCTGCTGGGAAATCGAAAAGAAACAGAAGATTCAGGCCATAATCCCCATGCTCAGCTAAAAAATGAAATATTAATTTGGATCAAATCTCCCCACTGTTTTTAATGCTGAATTCAGTTTATGATCTGTTCTTTGGGGTTGTTTAATCAGACTGGATTCTGTCAAACTTGAAGTGTATAAGATACTAGAGCTGAAAGTGTATCAAAGGCACCATTGAGTCGAGCTGGACAGAGAATTCCGCAAGGCACCCTGGCAAGCAGAGGGCGCCGGGCAGGGAGCACGCAGCACCGGAGTGCACTGAATCAGCTTCTGGGACTAGATTTTGGAAAAGGGACTTGGCCCAAAACATGGAACTTAGGAAGGCAGCAACGCGAGTGGCAACAATAATTAGGATAATCACTTTGGATCCACCAAGCACTTACATATCGTTCATCTCATTTGACTAGCAAGGTGGCTCCTAGGAGGGAGAAAGCACAGGCATGAATTGGTGGCGATCAACGAAAGTTAGGTGAGTTCAACTATTATAGAATTTGGAAATGACTTTCTCCTCCATTCATCTGGTCCTCTTATCATTCTTTCCCATGACATCTCTACTTGAGAACCTCCACTGGGTCCCTGTTTCTCAAAATGTCTGTGTCTTGACTTCAAAGCCATCCATTAGGGCCCACCACCCTGCCTGACTGAACTTCCTTCCCACTGTTTCTCAGTATTTTCCCACCACTCTTGTAGGCCCCCTACTAAAGGACCATCAACATGATATAGTCACGTCTTCCCCACACCAGCCCTCCAGCCTACTGCCTTCTCCTGCCCACCCAAGGCTTTCCTTAAATACCACTTCTCCTAGAAGGGTTTTCCTGACTACTTGGTCCTCTGTTTTCTGAACAACTAGAACATTACACTTTTAATCATATAACTATAATGCATTCTTAGATATTGTTTTATGTGACTTTATATATTCATATGTGTTTGCTTTTTGTCTTTCAAATTAGACAAATTCAGAGAAGAGACAGTGTCTCATGTCCCTTCATTGTCCCCAGAGTAGTTCCTTCTGTATTGAGCCCACAGTAGTGCTGGACATACTTGTTCTCTGATTAATCCCCTTTCTTTGCATGGATATGTGTTGAGAAAAACCTTAGCAGAACAGAGTAAAATCTGCAGGGTTTGATACAACAGAATTTCAGGACTAATTTCCAATTATTCCCTCGACATTGCCTGCATAACATCCTCTTCATTATTTTTTAATGTCAGTTTATATTTTAATACAGCAATAGAATACTGGGCAGTTCCCAAGAGTAAGATTATCATCAAAGAGAAACTCCCCTCTTTAAGACTAAGAAAAATTAAAGCGCTGAGGAGTAGGTAAAGGGTCAAGGAGAAGAATGAGTGATGACTGGTCTCGAAACAGCTCTAAGGAGAAAAGCAAAGCACAGATTGGAAGACCTGGTCTCTGTGCTTGCTTTGCCAAAGTGCCTATGACTCCCAGAAAATCAGTCAGCAGCTTTCTGAGCATCTAATCTCTCACCATCTGCATACACAATGTTCTGATTTGTTCATTCTGCAGTGTTATTCACAGACATGCCCTTCTACGTGGCTTTCTGACTCCAACCTTGCTCCTTCAATCCATCCAACTTCCCAGATCCAAAACAATTTCTCTAAAATGCCAACATGATCACATCACCTGCCTGTGGAAATCCCTTAATGACGGTCTGTGACTTTAAAGACAAAGTCCACATTCACTAGATGGTATATGAGGCCCTTCATGATCTGCTTGCTACTCACATCCCCTACTTCTTCCTCCTCCGATGCCCCCATTCATGCCAAAGCTCCAATCAGACTGCACTTCTTTCATTTATTGCACTTTCTCATCTTCAAGCTTTCACACGTGAAATTTTTTACCAAGAACACCCTGTCAATTGCCAAGCCTTCAACATAATTTTTTATTCTTTGGACCTAAACTTCTGACTCCAATTCTAATTTAGATGTCTAACTTAGGTTCTCCGATATACATTCTATATTTTCCCCCACTGAGGTACAGATCACATTGGGTTGTAATTTTCTAGTTACCTGTCTGTGTTCCATTAAGTCTATAATCTCCTTTTGGACAGAGACTGTGTCTCTCTAACTGAAGTATTTCCAGAGCCTAGCATAGTTCTTAGCCCATAGTATAAATGCTCAGTAAGTAGTTGGAAGGAAGGAAGGAAGGAAGGAAGGAAGGAAGGAAGGAAGGAAGGAAGGAAGGAAGGAAGAAGGAAGGAAGGAAGGAAAGGAAAGGAGAGAAGGATTGACGAGGTCAGGAAAGAAGAAAACAAAAAGGAAGGGATGGAGGAGAAAAAGGGAAATAATTATCATTTATGGGGTAAACAAATCAATGCCATAGTTTTCCCAAAAGATGTAGCCATTTTCTGGGTGATGAGATAATGAACTCACCAGTTTCTATTGCAGAAAACACTAAAACTCCTTCCATGAATGAAGTATAGATATGAAATTTCTAGATTTTAAGCAGCTGTCCTTTTTAGCAAAATACGTGCAAATGGTATTAAGCTTGGTAGGTGTGAACATGGAATACTAACGCCACCAAAGGAGATTTATTTTGAGATCTGAGACCCCTAAGCTAGATAAGCATGCAACTTATTTACTTCCCAAGAATGGAATTTCATTTGAATTGGAAAAAGGAACCTCAAATCATGTTGCATATATCTTGCTACAATAAAAAATAAAAGCATGCTGCAATATGCCCTCAAGAGATTCATGACATATGTTATTTAGACCAGTCCAGGAGGAGGTTGTTGGCAGAATGGCTAGAGAAGCCCTGATTAAATGAGATTATCAAGTCAAAACTCACATTCATCACCACTTTACAGTTCATAAAGTGTTTTCAAGGGCATTAGAACATCTGTTTCTCTCAACAGAAGATCATTCTACTCTCTCACTTAGAACCATGGACGGTTTCCCATTGTTCTTAGAATAAAACTCAGATACATTATTATGATCTCAAGGCCCTGCATGGTCTAGCCCCTGCTTTCTCCAGCTATTCAATTTCATCTTATCAATGCTCTAAAAGTAGCCCATCTGCAAACTGTACAGGGAAATGTCCAGTTACGAACTCCAGAATGTACATCAACAGCCTAACTAAGCATCCTGCTACATTCAGCTGTCTTTTTTTTTTTTTAGCAAGATGTTCTCAATGAAGGAAGAATTGCACTGATTTACATTCCTGTACTGCTCCTAAGCTTGCTGCAGCCCAGTAACCAAGTGTGAAGATGATCACTGGTCTACAGACCGCATCGTGAATGGCAATGCATACAGCCGTCTCACCTTCTGTTGGTATCTTTTAGTAACAGCACTGTTCTCCACACTTTAGATGCTTTGGATAGCATCATTTTTTGGTGAGTTCTCATCCTTCAGTTCTCAGGTCTCCACCACCTCCTTAGAGAGGCTTCTCCTGGCTGCCCTACCTAAAGCAGCACTCCATCCCAATTGCTTCTTTGTATCTTTCATAGTACTCATCACAATAGGCAATTGTCACATTTGCTTTCTTCCTGCTTGTTTATCATATGTTTTCCACCACTGTCTGTCCTCTAACAAAACAAAATGTGCTTAGTACATAGTAGCTACACAATGAGTATTTGTGGAATGAACTTAACAACCCTGTGAGGTGGGAGTTATGATTACATTTTTATACATAAGGAATTGAAGCTCGGGGAGTTTAAATGTCTCTCAAAGTAGCAATCTTTTACAGTTTTGTTTTACTTTAAAGTTAAGAAAGCAATTTCATAAATATGAACTCTTAATATTATGTATTAAATAGCACAGCATCTGTGGTAGGTAGGAAACCAACATTCAAAGAGACTGAGTGACTAGCCCAGCATCATTCATAACTAAGTGATAAAGAGCAAAACAACAAAGCCAGGTCTTCTAACGCCAAGATCAGTGTGCATTAAAGCAGATAACATGGCCATCTAAGAGTCCTTTAGAAGGCTCTCCGAAAAGTGATGCTCTGTTTTTAAGGGGATACAGTATGCAAGAACAAAGCTGTATTAGAAGTGGGGGTAGTAGGGTGTTGAGGGAGACAGGGAGAATCTTGATTCTGCTTTCCTTGGGTAGCACAATGCAATAAAAAATCATGAGCTTTCTCCAGGTTTACTCTCCATGTGACACTGGGCCATGGCTTAACCCGTCTGAACTATCAGTAAAATAATGATAATATCCATTATGTCCCAGAGTAATTGTGAGGATTAAGCAAAAATATAGAAGCAAAGTTCCTTGAATGATTTTGGCAAAGATTGGGTGCTTAGCCTCAGTAAGTACTCTTTAAATTCCCTTTCTTCTTGTCCCATCTCTACACTGAAAAGCAATAGGCATGACCATAGTCACTGTACTATAATTCACTGCTCATAGAATGACTGTTTCTCAGTCTACACAGGGGAGTAAATTACAATCAGCCCAGTGAGGACAGATGTAGCTGAATGCTCTATGAAGACTAGTGTGTGGTATTGGTTATACTTTCACTGGATACTACTGGTACGGATAATAAAATTCTAATTGTATTAATATTTAGAAGTATTTCTCAACTGGGGGCAACTGTGTCCCCCAGGGGACATTTGGCAATGTCTGTAGACATTTTGAACCTTATGACTGGACGGGGAGAGGGAGATGCTGCTGGCCTTTCTGCTCAGCTCAGCAGAGGCCAGGGAAGCTACAGACATTCTAGAATTTACAGGACAACCCCAACAACTAAGAATTATTCTGTCTAAAATGTTAATAGTGCTGAGGCTGAGATAAAAACCTTTATATGCTGGGGAAATATTGGAAGAAAATATACTCCAATTATAACAGTATATCTATTATCTTAATTATTGATTCTATACATTTCTGTAAAATACAAAAGTAACAAATTTTCTGCAATGAGCATATTTTTCTTTTATAATCAGACAAAAATGACAAAGAAAAAATTCAAAATTTGCCTTTTCCTTTTTGAAATAAGTCAGTAAGTAATGAGGTCAGCATAGACACAGGTTAAGAAATTGGTTAGAATATCAAAGGAGAAGGATTATCAGAGCATGAATATGAATTATCATGGGGTTTTGTTTCTGCTCTGAAACCCCTTGGGGAATGAAAGGGGGAAATGCCATCAGCCACCTGGAGTGTTAGGAATAAAAAACAGCATGCTATTTTTGCAGGCTCACTCTACCCTTCTAGCTCCTTCTGTGTTCACTGTTTAAATTCCTGAAAGTATGGTATTATAGGTGATTTGTTTTCTTTTTCTTTTTTCAAATTTTAATTAATGTTGTTCCAAAAATGTTTTTATAACAATGAATAAAAACAACAGCTTTTGAAAGAAAACAGCATGCTATTATGAGATTCTGATACTGATCTTCATTTTGAGTCAAGCAGAGGCAGTCACAAGAGGGACAGGAACAAATGCCAATGGGCTGCTTTGAATGAACATCTAAAGGATCCTCAGAAAATTCAGATGTCCCCTGGGAGGCATTTCCTGGGATTTCTTAGGGACTGGACAATTTGGAGTACACATAATTTTCATGTTATACATTCTTCACCTGGTTTTCTCTAGATGCTACACTACAACTAAAAACTCTTGAGACACTGTAATTGCCCCTTTAGCTGAAGCAACAGCCTTTTTTTTTAATTTTCAATTGATAAGATTTCTTAAGCTGACTCAGAAAACACTTTCATATAATGCTCCAGGAGAAAAATAAAACATAAATGTGCATTTCCTTTTCCCATAAAGTCCACTCTACCACATAAATTTAGCATTAATATAAATATGAATGATTCCCAATAAACAATTTAAAGCTAATTAACAATTTAAGTCAGAGACATATTATTTTAATATACTTACTTTATACTTATATAAGTAAACTTCCCCCGCTACACAGAATTATTTCCAGATTTGTTATCCCTAAAATTGTATCAGAACTGCTAACAGGGTAGTCTTAAGAGGTAATATAATGTATAGAAAGCATGGTCTTTGGACTGAGCAGATGAATTAATATCTTTTATTCTAAAATGCAAAATACCTAAAAGAGAATAAAATGGCTCAATCACATCCCCAACATCTAGATGCATCCCCTTTGTTTTCTATGATTTTATAAACGGAAGTTGTAAAAAATAGTTGCATAATTACAATTTAACATTTTTAAAGAGTTGTTATTGCAACAATGTGAAAATGACTAAAAATCATCACAATTCATGTTGTTAAACAGTGAGACAGCAACAACCGACTATAATAATACAGTAATTCTATATTATTTCCCACGCCACCTGGTCATGTTGTCAGTGGAGAAATGCATGGATGGTCTTTCTCCATTGCTAGTGGGAGTATGTTTCTTGGGTCCTCACTGGAATGAGCATTTCTGGAAGCCCCCATGGGAGTATGAGATGTAGTAGAAAGCTTTATTTTGGGGAATTATATCCCTTGGTTTCTAAAGTCCCATTAGCCTGTCCAGTTCTGGAAGAGGTGCAGCTGGGGATTCCAGTGGAGCTAGAAGCAAAGCCAGTGTCCAGAGTCTCCTTTCTATGGTGGAGTTGGGTCTAGTACAGCATCAGGTTAGCTGCAGTCCATTAGTCAATTGTGTGGGGATCACAGGGCTGTGAGCCATGGGGGTGCACCACAAGCCAGGACTCAAGAACAACATGCCAAGAGGCAAAAGTGTGAACTCATTTGTTCAGGGGATTAAATATTTCAAATCTTCCAATGCTTGCAGTGGCCATGCCCACTCTGGCCAATGACCTGTTCCCAGGTATGACTGACGGGCAAGTACCTTCCCTATGTCACCCAGACTTTACCGGGCATGCATCTACTCTCTCCCTGTCCAGTCTCTTCCCACAGTGAAATAGACCAGTGGCTTCCTGGGGAGTGTTAAACTGCAGCTTCCCAGCAAAGCTGCACAAATGGCATGCCCATAATATTTGGCGTGCTCCTTGCTTCTTTCCAGTTATTCACAACTAGGTTAATTACAACGGTATCATTGTTTCCCAGGGTGGGCCAGTGATTTCGATGAAGAGTCCTGGCTAGTCACACCACCCCATCAGAGCAAACTGTCCTCAGTCATTATAATAGTAAGACATACAATGTATATTTGAATATTTCTAGTTGATAGAGTAAAAAATAAATGATCTTGTACTCTACTAGCATATAAACATATAATACAAAAAATATTGATTTGGATTAAAATGCAAACTTTTTCATTTTTATACTTGGTTCCATTTGCCAACTTTTCTTTCCCTGATTCGCCCTACCCTTGTCCCAGCTCCAGTTTTACACACATACTTGCTGCCTTCTCTGTACTGATGTTGCTGAACATAGACCGGGACCAAGGCAGGTCTGCTGGACTGGCCTGGAAATGGATTCTTGTGAAGTCACGAGAAAATAATTTCGGGGACTCTGCATAGGATTTGAGGCATCGTGGCAAGATTTATTGGAGCGAAAACCAAGGAAGGGCTTAGGTGCACTGCCTCATCCACAGCCAGGTGGCTCAAGTGCACCTCACCGGGTAAGAAGTCCAGCCTCGGGGCCGAAGGTCCACACTCATCCCCACCAAGCCCAGGGGGAGGCCGGACGCAGAGCTGCCTTGCCATTAGCTAGGCATCCAGGCTCAGTAATCCAGCACAGTCTCTGTTTCTGTCTGGCCAACTTTCAGGGCTGCGCTTCTGCCCATGTGGATGCCACACCCAGGCCCAAGGGGCTGCTGCAGGAGAGAGAGCATGTGGGTACGAGATGGGCCTCTGTTAAGTTTTGATTATATTTCCTTGGGTTTGGGAAATGGTATATTTTCTTTCAAACTATCCAATCTCTTTCCTCCCTTTTTGCCAGTCTGTGCTGGTGCCTCCCCCTATTCAATCCCTTTCCTGGATCTTATGAGCGTTTTGTGCCCTTATCCTTTCTGGTCTTTCCCCCAGATTTTCCAAAGCTAGACTCTTCCCCTTTATGGTCATCATTTTGGCCATAAAGTTTACGCCTTAAAGTTCTCCTCGTCATCTGGTTTCTACCACACATGCACTTAGTAGAAGGACCTCTCCCTGTGCCATCTTGGCTTCTAGTGCCCATGCATCTCTTACCTTCCCCCTTAATGTTGTATCTTCCCCACCCCTCCTCATCCCCAGTAATTCGGCTAATTGGCTGACTGTTCCCCGGGGAGATTGGAAAGCAGGTCTTTCCTGCCTGCTCAGGGATTAAGTCCCTTTGGCAGAGACTGAGGCTCTCTCCTGAGGTGTCTGCGAAGCTGCCCCTTCCTAGTTAATCTGTCTTAATTAGCTATCTGGCTCCCTTCTCTTCCATTAATACCTACTAGCTGCCTACGTTCACACTGAGACTCTGCCAGGTCCATCATAGACATCATGCATTTATTCACTTAATAAATATTTTTGAGTAATACCACCTTAATCTTCACAAAAATATGTTAGGTGTTATTTAATTCATTTTACAGGTGATAAAATTAAGGTCATAGAAATTGAAATAAATTGTTCAAGTCACATAGGTATCAGAAGTTTAACATAGATTTAATTCATGATCTCAGTCCAAAGTCCATGCTTCCTATACATTGGTCTGACTTCTAAGACCACACTAGCTAGCATTTCTGATACAATTTTGGGGATATCAATATTATGTCTTTGGCCTGGCCGGTGTGGCTCAGTGGTTGAGCATTGACCCATGCACCTAGAGGTCATCAGTTCGATTCCTGGTCAGGGCACATGTCCAGGTTGTGGGCCTGATCCCCAGTGGGGGGCATGCAGGAGGCGGCCAATCGATGGTCTCTCTCATCGATGTTTCTCTCTCTCTCTTCCTCTCTCTTAAAATCAATAAAGAAAAAAATGTTTAAAATAATAATAATAATATGTCTTTGTTCAAATAAGCTCCTTCAGAGGTGTTTAATATCCCACTAAAGATTTATTCTTCTTAGTTGCAAGATGATCTATTTTCAATAAATAAATAACTCTTAAAAATTAAACACAGAAGCTATTCAGTCATTTTTATTTTTGCTTTATTGCGAGTGACTTCCCAGAACTTCTTGTGAGAGCAATAGATAATGGAGAAAGAGAGAGAATGAGAGCTTAGTGTACATGAATATAAGTAAGGGAAAGTGGTACAAGTCAGAGCACAAGAAAAGAATTACTGGACAGCATGAAAAATCAATTTGTCATATTTTCAATCTTACCTGAGGTTTACCCTTCCTTTTATTCCATTATTGGCCAAGAGATTAGATAGATAGGTAATAAGAAGCAATATGTGTGTTTGGAATTGATTGGTTCAAATCTTTTCTCTACCACTTACTTGTTAACTGTATATCCTTGGACAAAATATTTAACCTTCTCATCTATAAAAGGGAAATGATGCTACCTACCCCACTGGATGGTCATGAAGATCAAATTACATTATATATGTTTAGTAATTGTTATTTTATAAATAACACTCAATAAAGGGCAACAGTCAAAAGATGAAGACATGTAGGTAAGAGTAGTGTCAGATGGATTCAAAACTGGTCAAATGACAGCAACTAGATGATACTCAAATTTAATGCTCACCAAGTAATCTTGCATTCACCCACACTTTTACCTGCCTTATGATTAGATTGGGGTCATACAACTAGTTCCAGCCAGTAAACTGTGAGTAGAAGTGCATGGAGGAAGTCTGGGCGTGAGTAAAAAATAAACTGTGGTGTGGAAAGTCACTGAGATGTGGGTTAACTGGTCACTGGCACACAACTTAGTCTAACCTGTCCAGCACACTATGAATTGTTGCCATCCTAGAGGGTAGTCTGTAGTGGTAAGCTTCAGGGCTCTATCCACAGCCACACCCAAAGTAACATTATTATCAATGACTGGATTAGCAGCCAATCATATTTAAGCATGGCCAGAAGCTGAAAGCAGCCGCTGATATAGATGATAAAATATCAGGCTCTGGGAAGATCCCAGGAGACTGAAACAATGATCCAAACTGAGTATCATGAAACTGAATTTGAATAAACGTCGTTTTACACATAGCTCCAAAATGCCAACCTCCCAAACACAAAACTGGAGGGACATGATGGGAAGCAGCATGCACGAGGAGTTCTGAAGGGCATTGCCATGTCGATAACGGTGCAGAAAGGTGCACCTTGTAACTACAAAGTCAGTTTAATCTTGCATTCAAATGTGTTCTAAGTCAGCCACTAAAAGTCCCATTCTCTTATGCTGGGCAAACACTCCTTAAGTACCTGAAGCCATCTTCTTTATCTGTGGATAACAGGTCCCAGAAAAAAGTCCCTTTTAAGGTAATCTGTTTCAGTGAATGTGCTGGACTCTTCCACTTGCCCTCACAATTTCTGCTCTCCATCATTCACCACTCCGCTCTGGGCCCAGGGAACTGATCTGCGTGCACTCAGGCCCCGTTGGGAGGCACTGGCAGGAGATGAGAGGGCAGGAGGAGGGGGAAATAAGAGTATTTACTTCCTGGCTTCCTCCCTCTCTGGTCACTGTTGAGCTGGCTGTGTCCTTCCTGCCAAAGGTGGTGCTCTCCGTGCAATTATTCTCTCTGATGTCAGGTCACTGCTCTCTCTCCACCTGGCTCCTGCATCCTAGGAGAGGCTGCCACGTGGCATTATTGCTAGCCCCAGGGTCCTGTTTTATCCCTGAGTAGTTTCTCCAGGACCTCTCCAGACCTTTGTAATTAGTAAACGCTCCTCACTTACTAGTGTGACTGTGCCTCTGCTCCCTGCCAAGGCTGACTGATACAAATGAAGGAAAATTTCACAGTACATAGAAAACAAAAAGACAGTTTGATCAGGGATTTTGTAAGAAATGAAACTGAACATAGGAAAACAATGTGTGTGCACAGAATTTATGTTGTAATTTTCACTTTGAACCTTTTTTTTAGAATAAACGAAGAAAAAATGGTCTTTTCTTTGTTTTTGGTGTAATATTACCGACATAATCTTACGGCATTACTATACAATACCTTCATTTTTGTTTAAACTTTCTTCACAATTGTAAACCTTTGCAAAAATTTTTTTTAATTTCTTTTGCAATTTTCAACAACACATCTAATCATGTTTTCTTCAAATCATTCTATTAGCAGCACATATTATGCTTTACTTCTCTTTCATTTTATTTTTTTATTTTTATTTTTTTTAAATTGACTTTATTTTATTTTTATTTTTATATTTTTTATCCTCACCTGAGAACATTTTTTCATTTTTTGTTCAGATAGAGTGGGAGGGAGAGAGAGGAAGAGAGAGAGAGAGAGAAACATCGACGTGAAAGGGACACATCGAGTGGCTGCCACCCGCACGACCAACCAGGGCCGGGGACAAACTGCAACCAAGGTACATGCCCTTAGTGGGAACCGAACCCGGGTCTCTCTGGACCGCAGGCCGATGCTCTAACCACTGAGCCAAACCGGCCAGGGCTTCTCTTTCATTTTAATTGACATATTCTTGTCATGTGATCAGAGCAGTCGTCCGCTTTCACTAATTTCATAGACTTCTGTCTTTTGCTATATAATTTTCAGTTTAATTTTGCAATGAAGTTGCATTGGACAAATGGTCATATTCATTACAGTCAAATAATGAATATTATTATGTTATGACCATCGTCCTCCCCTCTACAACGTCATAACTGCAATGACTCTGAGAATCATGTCTACTTGACCCATTCTGGGCATGAAACTTTGAGAGAGACAAAGAATGCAACCAGCAGCCTCCAGGGGACTGGGTCCTTGTGGCTGAAGGTATTGCCAGTATTAAGGTTTTCTACATCTCAGCAGTTATGACCCCACAAAGACCCAAAGATAAACCAAAAGAAAGCAGAGTCCAGCAACGAGAACTCGAGGGAGTGTTCTATGTTATGTGGCATTCACTATGTATGGGCACCCCGCAATGATTTAGTCCTCCAAGTCTGATTCAGAGCGAAAATTACCAAAGGTTTATACACCCTAATGTTAAACAATAGCTTCTCCAATTCCAGCCTTCTCTGATCACTACAAGAAAACACATTACAAAAGAATTATGGGAAGAATGTATATTTTCTAGGAGCCTTACTTTAGACTCTGTAGCCCCAAAAGATCAAAGGTGGATAATCCAGCACCCACCCCCAATGTCCTATGTTAAACATCAAAAATATTAAATCTACTAGATTCTATACATCAGACAGAGAACCACACATTCTGTACCTTTTCCGATACACACGCTGATTCACAGAGAGGCTTTAATCATGTCAAGCAAAGATGCTTCCGGTCAGAGTTGAGAAAAGACAAAGTAAAGCAAAAACAGAGGAGCTATTATGCTAATGTGAGGCCATTTGAGGCTCTTTTGCATTAAGAAGATAACGTCTGAACAAGCAGAAGGGGAACAACTATTCTTCAATTTTCTTAGCGCCGCCAATTCAGTTATGACATTAGAAACTTAATGAGTAAAATTCGGCCTCTGGTACCATAGTCTCAGGCCCTGGCAAGCTCAATGTTTAAATATTCCTCATGAAACGGAAATGTTTTCCTTTGAAAAGGTAAGAAGCCTGTCTTCAAATATCTGCAGGTTTACCCTATAGGAGGGAATTCAGGTGAAACTCCCCTTCCTAAGTGAGGTATTTAGTAAATGGTCCTTGTTACTTTGTATTCACCCTTCAGACTTCATCACGGGCCTTCTCTGCAGGAGGCTTCTCAGTCAGAATCAATGTCTCCATCTCGGGTCCCCATAGTACTTCTGGTGGCTTTGCAGAGTCCTGGTCTCAGTCTACCCCCTATTGATATGCACAGTGTGGGCACCCATCTTCCTTCTGATATTAGGTGGCGGGTTACGTGTGCATCAGAATCACCAGAGAAGCTGTTTAAAGTAAAAAAATGCCCAGGCCCCACTTACCGGAGTTCTGATTCAGTACAGACTGAAACGTTTTACTTGTTTGTAAATTAGAGAGTAATCAACTATTATACTTGATCCCCTGAAAATCAGTATTGATAAAAAGAAAGTATTCAAATCAAAATAGTGAGAGTTGAGAACCAGGCAATGAATTCCATGTTGTGGTATTATCCTAATAAACCCAGATCTATATCTGGTCGTAAGGCGTGCTGAGGGTGAGTCGCAGTAAAATACAATGGCTAAAAGCATGAACCCAAGAGCCGAGCTGCCTGGGTTTGAACTCTGACTCTACAGCTTACAGCTTATGTGACCTTGGGCAAGCTGCTTAATCTCTCCATGTTTCAGTTTCTTCCCTGATAAAGCAATCATCCTGATATTAACTTCCCCATAGGCATGATGAAAGAACTGGATGAGTTAATTCCATATCCAAAGTACACAGGACAGTGTCAAACAGTGCATCAGTGAGTGCAGTGTCAGGTCATAACAAATACTGGCTGCGAAAAGTTTATGTTAATGGCTGAATTTTCTTTTATTTATAGCTTTCAAAACCTCCACACGCAACCGATGCAAAACGAGAGAGGAGATCCAGACCCAACTCAGGCAGCTCAGCCGGTGTCAAACTCTTCCTTTTCCAAAGTTAAATGGAGGTTCCCCCCCAGCATTATGATAGCATTTATAAATGAGATTTCTGACAATCTGACCAGCATGATTTCAGCTTTGGCGACATATATAATTATTATCCTTTGGAAATGTGCCCTAAGCGGAGACTTGTCAGAATCTGTGTGAGCAGATTCTGCCTCGGAGATTTTTCTTTCTGCTGCTGTTCCAAAGCAGTTAGTCATTAAAAACACTGGAGAGAAAAAAAGCCCTTGGAAGTTGAACAGTTTAACAGTTGGTCATGATTAATAAAATGAATGAGAAAAACAGATAAGAAACATATAAATAGATACTGTCCATAGGGAATTCATCTTACTAGAGAAAAATAACGTATGAGTAAAAATATAAGTGTGCCAATTTGGCAAGATTAATATCTCAAGAGAAATGATGATAATTAATACTGTTTTTCATTATGATTAATACAAGAATGTAATGAAATATAATGGACTCTGTAACAAATTAAAATGAGCAATTATGTATATAGTTTACTACATGGAAATAGTAATCAGAATAACACTAATTTAAATATACACTAGTAATTAGAGTCAAATTAGAATATATATTACATTATGGATAATATATGTATATATGTGAATATACATATCTATCTACCATCTATCTATGTAAAATGCATGAGTAATGCAATAAAAAAAAGTTTTCCCACTAAGGAAGAATGTAAAATTTCCATCTCATTTGAATATTTTTAATTGACTTTATTTTTTTTTCTTTATTGATTTTAGAAAGAGGAAGGGAGAGGGAAAGAGAGATAGAAACATCGATGAGAGAGAACATCGACTGGCCGCCTCCTGCATGCCCCCCACTGGGGATTTGGCCCACAACCTGGGCATGTGCCCTGGCCAGGAATCGAATTGGTGACCTTTTGGTGCATGAGTTGATGCTCAACCACTGAGCCAGGCTTTAACTGACTTTAGATAGAGAGGAAGAGAGAGAGAGAGAGAGAGAGAGAGAGAGAGAGAGAGAGAAACATCGATCAGTTGCTTCCCAGGGACAAAACGCATACCCCGACCAGGGACAGAACCTGCAACCTGGGCATGTGCCCTAAACCATCAACCTTTCAAGGCACAGGATGACGCTCAACCAACTGAGCCACACCGGCCAGGGCTCATTTTAATATTGATTGGTGGTTAAACCACTGAGCAGAAAATCTAAGACCATACTGTCATTTGACAACCCTGGACAAAACATTTTGGTAACAGATAATAGTGGTTTCCTGGTTAAACAGGTCATGAAAATAATAAAGGCTAAGATCTAAAGAGTTTCAAGACAGATTTCTAAAGTGCACCCACCCAGTACTCCTCAACCCCAATCCACTTGGCTTACAGCAAGCAAGCAAGGTGCACCTACACTGTTACCACCTCTCTCCTGCCACCCACCCCGATTTCACTTGTCTATAAAAATAAGAAATTAATCTAGTACCAAATCTAAAGAAACATAATAGGTTATTAGCACTAGATCAACAGCCGCATTAGTCTTGACTTCTCTATTTTCTTGTTTTTAAAGTAGCATCTGGGCGTAGTCAATAAATTCTACAGTCTACTAACCAATACATCATCACCTTGTACAGCAATAGAGAATCCTCAGATTTTGCAGGTGCCATCACCTGAATTATGGCAAAAGAAAGACAGAAGGGGCTCTTACCAAGCATACATAAATCTTGTGTTTCCACAACCATGTCTTCTTATCGAGCATGTTTCACGAAGGAATAGAGCTTTAGGAATAATGTCACCTTGCATAAAAGAATGTTACTGTTCTCTTTTCCAGAATTATACACTCATAAGCCTGTTAATGAATGACAGATGCGATAATCCAGATGGAGAATTACATCAAGCCTGATGACTCTATCCAGGCAACCCATTACAGGGCCCAGAGGCAGCAACACGGAAAGATGGAAGCAATGACCAGCCATAGGATTACTTGTGATGGGTAGGGATCGCAACAGCTAACTTCATCTGACAAGTAGTCAATTCCTTGAGCTTTAGTGTTGTGTTTTTTCTTTGGGGACTGTAACCTCGAGCTCAACCAAAAAAGCTAATTAATAATAAACTCTGTTAGAGGGAATCAGAACTGACAGCTTAATTCCATACTCAGTTATGACAACTCTGGTGCTAAGAAATTTCACCATGTACCATTAAGTACATCTTCGATCACATCAACTGAGGTGACCCAAATAATTACCCCTAAGTATGTCATGTGTAGGAACCTAGCCTACAGATATATTCACGTACATGCTATGTTGTATATTGCAGAATTATTTACAAATTTAAAAAATTGAAAACTTTTGAATGTCAATTAATTGTCAGTAGGGTAAATGTTAAATAAATTAGAATGCAAATAAAATGTTACTAAATGTAAATTACATGACGTCAGGATTTTTGTGTGTTTTCTTGACCAATACCAGAGATTGGCCAACTTTTCCTGTCAAGAGCCAGACAGTAACTATTCTAGGTTTACAGCCACAGACTCTGTATTGTAATTACTCCACTCTGCTTTTATAGCACAAAAGCAGCCATAGACAATATGTAAACAAATGAGCATGGCTGTGGTCCAACAAAACTTTACTACGAAACACATGGCAGGCTAGATTTCACTCCAGGGCCGGATTTTGTCAAACCCCTGCTACCGGGATTCAGAACACATTGCATTTAATCTGCATAGCACCCAGCCTCAAATATCTCCATGCTCTTCTACTAAATAACAGAAACTAACATTTACTGAATACTCTGTACCTGCTAAGCTTGTCCCAGGCACTTGTTAGAGTAATTTTTATAACAAAAGGATGAGGTGGGGATTGTTATTATTCCCATTTGCCAAAGGAAGAACTGAGACATAAAGGGTTACATCACGGCCCTCACTTCTAGAGCTGAGAAGTGAGGGAGCAGGGATATATCACCTCATTAAATCTACAGCCCTTCTGTGATAAGCTGGGCCATGTAAAGATGTGGCTTTAAGTCATTAAGCATGAGACAAATGGCAGTCAAATGATGACTAATTGCTCTTGCTCTGCGGAGGGGGAGGGGAAACCTAGTGGAAACGCAAGAGCTGCACAGCAAGTGCTTGGAGTTGCTGGTAGACCCCCTCCCCTTGATCCCGTGGAAGGTCATTATCACACTGTCTTCCAATTAAGTCACTGCCACCCTCCAGTAAAAACAGTGACTTAAAAAATTGTTTCTTTACGGCATTTCTTTGTCTTCAGTGAAAATGCCCCAAATCCTCACTCCTCCTGCTGCTGCTTGACCGTCACCCTCCCTGGCTCCTAACCCCAGAGGTACATTTATAGTTCTGCTGGGGCAGTTGTGAGGATTACATGGCAGGAAGCAGTGATCACTCATCTGCTAATCAAGGCTGCCAATGCAGGCGCACATGTCTTATTAATAAATTATAAAAACACCTATGAATTAGCAGCTTAACCAAGCTGCGTTTGATGACAAGCCAAATTGACAAGCTCCTCCTCCCAAATCCAGGCTGATTTTCCACCAATTCTGTGTAGGAAGCTATAAAAATATCACTCAGAGATAACTGCCCATTAGCTGTACATTCAGCAAACTTCAGAGAACCCTTTCCTGCTGCTATTTTCCTGCAAACTCCCACCCACTGCAATCCAGAGCTGCCTTCCACTTCTGGAAATTCACTGGCAGCCCAAACTGGAGACGTCTCACACCAAAAGGCAAATAAAGTCAGGAATTCTCAGAGCAGCCATCAAGAGAATTTTAGAATAAACTCCTCTGGCATACTTCCCTGACTCTTCTGGGTTCTACCTACATACAATGCTCAGTTGTCATAATTATTGCCCCACTATAATTTATTAATAATGATAATATGAGTACCGTATTTCCTCAGTTCTAACACACATTCTTTTCACATTCTACTCTTTATGTTTCATGTTTCTCAAATCAGGAAGCATCTAGCCTACTAGGGTTGAATATAATAATATAATAACTATTTAATACAGTGCCATGGCTGCTTCCTTTCTCCCTGAAAAATCAATGGTGCATATTAAACTTATGGTATCTTGAAATCAAGAAAATGTGGTTAAAAACGTGTATATGTGATAGTTAAGATCCCTTCATTGCAATCAACAGAATCTAACTCTGCTCACTCAAGTTAACAGAGAAATCTGTGGGGAGTGAATTCCCCTGGGATTGCTGGGAACACTGGAGGCCCAGCTCTGGCTGGAAGAGCAAACTGTTAACTGGGTCAAGGAGCTACTTCCCTTCTCATGGAGGGGCTGCCATGGATCGAATGATTAACTGGTTCGAGTGGTCTTTGTTCCTTCTCTCCTTGTCCCTGTGCTGAGGATTCAGTTCCAGAAGAAGAGCCCCGTGGCTGAGGCAGGTTCTGGGCCTGCTCTGTGGCTGCCCTACGGGAAGAGAAAGGACCCTGTGGGAGCCTCGGCGCCTCCAGGGTACCCACGACTGCCATGAAGTAGGACGCCAGGGACCCTACTTCACTGCTCTCGGAGACCCGTAATGGGAGAGAGGTGATCCCGGAAAGAAAACCACGGCATAGTTAGGAAAGAGGAGGGTACGTGGGTGGCTAGAATGTGTCCACGACTTGGATATTGAGATCAGTTTCTTATCACTTGCAGCCTCCGGTTAGATTCTCAATCACCCGGTGAGATAAGCACTATCACCCTCATTTTCTAGAAGAGGAAACGCAGACCCGGATAGGTTAAGTGACCTAGTTTATCAGCTGGTGTGCGGTGTGTTGTCAGAGCAGGACTGGAACCTGAGCCTTCTGACTCACATTTATACATTTATACTAACTCACCTGAAGAGCAGTACTACTGGGAAGAAAACGTTCCTACTGCAATCCTTTCTGATGCCTCGGGGTAGGGGGGGGGATTTTTTCATCCACAAATTTAATCAGCCTGAGAAGTAACTCCCAGCCCTTTGTGACTATCTTAGGTCACCAAGAAAAACTGCCAGGGAGGTAGAACCAAATCCCACTTGCTGTGAGGTTTTTGATAGAGAATTTAACCCCTCCGGGCCTCAGCTTCCTCAGCTGTGCAATGTGGAGAATATGTTCTTGACTGTCTTCCAGCTTTATAGAGGAGACACGCTGTAAGAATGCAGGTGTAAGTTCTTCAAAGCACTGAAGGCTCTTTAGTTGTAAGCCTGAATGACATTTGCTGGTGGGCTAGGTACAGAGTCACAATCCAAGGGGCACAATTGAGGTTTTCATTAAACTCTTTTTTTTCCAGGGCATCATTTCTTTGATATTTGACTTCTCTCTCTCTCTCTCTCTCTTTTTTTTTTTTTTTTTTTTTAAGAAACTAAAACAATGGACTTATTAGCACAAAAAGAAACATTTTCATTCACAATAACCAACTGCGTATACTGAATTGTGAGTTCAAATCTCTTGTACTATGCATAACTCTTTGTACACTAAATTCTACCATAAGTATACAATGGACTTGGTACTCATGTAATATCGAGCATTTGAGGGAATTAAATGATAGTTGACCAGGTAAAGTCATTGCCAGGATCTTCTGAAGTGCCCTATCGTTTTTTAAAGAATGCTTTGCAATGACTTAAGCAGAGAATGTGCGTTCTGTAGCCAGGACAGTGTGTGTTCAAATCCTAATGTAGGCTCTTGCTGGCCACTTGATCTAGAACCAGTACTATAAATTCTCTATAAATTCACTTCCTCGTGTATGAATATGGAAATAAAATGCATATTTCACAGGATTACTACAAGACCCAAAGACAAGGATGAAAAATATCTGGCACTTTGTAGACACCTAGGATCCCAAGCCAGTAGTCCTCATTATCATAGTCATGGTCATCACCATCATCATCATCATCTTCATCAAAATCATACAATTATTATTATGTGGGTGATGTCCTTTAGTCTTCACAATACTAACAGATACTTAATGTTTTCAACATATGTGGAAACTGAGTCAGAGAATTTAAATCACTTGCTCAGGTCAAACAATTAGCAGTAAACTTGAGATTTAAATGAAGGTTTATCAGAGCACATGATCTTAACACTAAACTATGCTGTCATTAAAACTATTAATATTATTGCATTTTCATCATCTCTATTATGAGATATATCCAAAGAGAGTTCAAAGCAAAATCTGGAGAGCACACGATGCAATGGCTGTCTCTCTGAATGGCACTCAGCGCTACGGGAAAGGAGCAGGACACTGATGAAGAGGAGCTAGGTTTCAGTTTAGGTCTGTCTCTTCCAAGTCATGTGACCTTAAATAAGTGTTCTGCTGAGACTTAATTTCCTCATCTGTAAAATAAGTTGAACCACCACCCCATGAAATGCAAAGATCAGATGTAAAAATGTGTATGCATGACAATACTTTGTATAGTGTGAAATATTTTACGAATATGTTTACGTTAATTGTGTTAGTTTTGCTGCTATTACCAGGAGCCAAGTCATAACTACATCTATGGAAGTTACTTTAGTCTGTAACAGAGAGTTAGGGAAAATGTTTCTGGATCCACTAAGGGAAAAACCTTCATCAACTTCATCGCAACACTAACGGTAAAGAAAAGCACCCAGTCCAAAGTGGTATACCTGCATGAGTAGGATGTGACTCCAAGGCCTATGAGAATAGTAAGCAATGACAACAATAAACTGCTCAATCAATCTGTCACCTTAAGATCAGAGAATACAGCGCAGCTGGTGTGGCTCAGTGGTTGAGTATTGACCCATGCACCAGGAGGTCACCAGTTCGATTCTCGGTCAGGGCACATGCCCAGGCTATGGGCCAAATCCCCAGTGAGGGGCATGCTGGAGGTGTCCAACTGATGTTCTCTCTCATTGATCTTTCTATCTCTCTCTCCCTCTCCCTTCCTTTCTTTCTAAAAATCAATAAAGGAAAAAAATAAAAAATAAAAAATCAGAGAATACAGAAGTAGCAATGTAGTACGTAGATGTGATGAGTCCTGTGTCATTTTATTAAAACATTACCTAAAAGTCAACTCCATAAAGTGTTCTGGTGACCTCAATATTACTAAAAATTTTCTCTTTCCATTAATCACTTTATAAAACTAGAAAATGTGGATTTGACTCTCCTAGGCACCAATCCCTGAAACCACACCCCTCTGTCAGTGAAAACATAACCACTTGGAAACCTGGAAAACGAAGGGAGCTTCATCAGCCCTTCATTGGCCCGTGTAACAGTGCTCCGGCAGGCCCTGCGCCTCACTGAGCAGTTCTGGGGAGCACTTGTTCCTTCAGAACCCGTGCTCTGGAGTGGCAGGCAAGTGCTCACATCTGCTTGATCTGGTCTAAGTATCTTCCTGAGCAGTGCTGATCGTAATTGCCCACGTGGGCTGATGGAACCCAGCAAGTGGTTCATGTTGCAGCTGGCCCCTCAAAACAGGCCTCCTGATCCTAGTTATTCTGAAGATTAGTGTGAATATTTACACTTCTTTCAAATAAAGTAATTGGGCTATACAGACTACAGATTGGAGTCATAACTGAGTTAAATGGCACAGTCATCTGGTACTATCCGTGGCAGGACCCTGCAAGAAAGTAGTTTGGTAATGATAACTAATGGAGTGACCTATGTATCCCTCATGTAGAACAATGGACTGAGGTGCACAGTGCTACAGTATATCACATGAGATGCATAGTAGACAAAATATCTAGTAAACTAACAGGTCTGTTACTTATGGGAACCAAAATAATGTTCTGAAAATTAAGAAAGACCATGCTCTGGATTCCTCCTCACAGGACCAGATGGACAGTAAGTAAAGTCACCAAATGATAAGATACAGGAGGATAGGGCTATGTCCATGTTCAACCATACTGTAGGCGCTTTCTAAACACTGTTGAGTGAATGAATGAATAAATGAATGAATGGAGTCAATAAAGGTAAAGTAGCTAGCCAGAATCAGAGGCCAACATTTGGCGTGATCTTCTAACAGCTGTTGAGAAGGAAACTCTTCCCCAGTTGCTTAATTTGGTTTTAGTGTTTTATCGAAGTATAAACCATGCAAGAGCATCACCACGCCCTGAAAGGACTGTGGGCACATACGACTTCCATCTGGCTTAGGAAGCTGACGGAAGTGTCCTAAGCATCCATGTGATCTGAGCTTCTCTAGCAGTCCTCCTCTCCAAATCCCAAGTTCAGGTGGCTATGTCTACATTGCAAGATCTCATTCTCACATCCAGTTTTGGCTACATGGACCCATTCTGCCAAGTTTATTTTGCAAGTCAATACAATTTTTTTTTTTTTTTTTACTTTTTGTAATTATTTTTTTATCTTTATTATTGCAAGTATTACAGATGTCTCCCCTTTTTTCCCCAATCACCCCCTCCCTCTCCACTCCCGTCCCACCCAGGCCTTCCACCCCTGCCTTCACAGTACTATTGTCTGTGTCCATTGGTTACACATATATGCACATAGTTCTTTGGTTTATCTCTTTCCGCCCCCTCTACCCCAACCCCCTGAGGTTTGTCAGTCTGTTCCCTGCTTCCATGTTTCTGTATCTATTTTGTTTATCAGTTTATTTTGTCCATTAGTCCACATACAAGTGAAAGTATGTGATACTGGTCTTTCTCTGACTGGCTTATTTCACCTAGCATAATACTCGCCAGGTCCTTCCATGCTGTCTCAAAGGATAGAGATCTTTTTTTTTTTTTTTTACAGCTGCATAGTACTCCATTGTGTAAATGTCCCACAGCTTTTTTATCCACTCATCTACTGACGGACACTTGGGCTGTTTCCAGATCTCAGCTATTATAAATAGCACTGCTATGAACATAAGGGGTCATATATTCTTTCTGATTGGTGTTTCAGGATTCTTAGGGTATATTCCTAAAAGTGGGATCCTTGGGTCAAATGGCAGTTCCATTTTTAATTTTTTGAGGAAACTCCACACTGTTTTCCACAGTGGCTGGACCAGTCCGCTACATTCCTACCAGCAGTGCGCTAGGGTTCCCTTTTCTCACATCCTCTCCAGCATGTCATAAATTTCAAAACTCCAAATTCAAGTTAATGTAAAACCTAGATGTTTTAAGAGTTTAAATGAAATATATAAGAACAGAGTTTAGAAGCAAGCCACTTTTTGTTAAAAATAGGTAATATTAACCCAACTTTTCCAGCTTAAGTTAATATTGGTCAGCTAATCCCTCATGAGACAGACTTCATACTCTATAATTAAATTTAATAAACAGGTATTATGATGTATAGTGTTGACTCATGATTAATTAATAACATTCTGCTCACACATTAATATGTGAATAATATTTAGAAACTCTTCTGTGTGAAAGGTTTATGATCATTATAAGTAATTATTAGCTATCAGATAGACTAGAGCAGATAAATAGTATTTAACTGCTGATGATCTAGGCCTCAAAGCCAATGCCTTCACTATACCCTGGAATGCTTACAGAACTGTTTTCTGAGCAATCGGGTAATTCCAAAACTTCAGTGAGCATGTGATTTTCCAAGAGAGCTGGTTGAAGTCAAATTCTGGGACTCTACCCAAAAGACTACAATTTAATATCTCTGAGCAAAAGGAGCTCAGGGATTTTCATCTTAAATAGTGATCCCAACTGATTCTGATGCACTAGGGTACGTTCTGTATGTGGGTTTATTCTCGGGCTGCCCATTTATTCTAGTCATAATTTTGGGAGACAATCAATTCTGAAGTGTTCCAAAATTATAGTCATAAAATTATGGAGAAAATTAATATGCGACATATGTGAAGGGGGTAGGAAAAGAGGAGTTTGGGAGAATTAATTGTTGTTTCTCAACGAACATGAGACTAACATAATTTTAAAAAGAATAAAACACTTTTCAAACAGAAAGATGTTGCTTCTATTTTTAGTTCAAAAATCTTAGTTTTATTTGGGGTTGGGAAAGAGTATTCTGCCCACCAAAAGATCCCAGAGAAATAAGAGAGACAGTTAAGTAAATAATTGGTGTAACAATATATAAACTAGAACACAGTGTATAAAAGAGTATATTTGCAATAAATATTTGTTGACTAAACATCTTTAAATACCTTAATTAATAAATAATTATAGTAGCTCATACAAAGAAATATATTTTTGCAGACATTAGAATTTTCTATTTAGCAAAGTTTTCTTATAACATAATTCTGGGGTCCATTCTATAAAACTATATTAAGGTTGAAAATAGTGGTATTGTAATTTTTTCCAGTCATCTTTTACTGCAAGTGACAGAAACTCCTGTTCAAAGATGTTTTATGAAAAATAAATAAATAAAAAAGACAACATAGAGATTTACAAAAGTGGGAGGACCAGGAGTGGATTCAGATGCAGCTAGATCCAGCAATGGAAAAGTGTTTCATCTTGCTTTCCAAAATCCTCGTTCTTCCATCTCTTTTCTCTTCATTTCTCTGTGCTTGCTCCATTTTTTAAATTAAATGTATTGGGGTGACACTGGTTAATAGGCTCATACAGGTTTCAAGTGTACATTTCTATGATACAAGATCTGTCTATTGCACTGTGTGCCCACCACCCAAAGTCAAATCATGTCACGTCACCATACATTAGGCCCTCTTCACCCCGTACCCTCCCCCCCTTCCCTCTGGCAATCACCACACTGCTGCCTGTGTCCACGAGTTTTTTAGGTAATCTCTCTCCCCATGGTGACAAGAGGCTGACATTAGCTTCACTTCCATATCCTATCCTAAGAGTAATTTTACCAGTAGAAAGAAAAGAGAGTACTTGTATCCCAATAGCTCCGATTGGCCTTGATTAACAGGATTAGGCCACGCACCCATCACTGAACCAATCATGAGGTCAGGACACCAGCCTAGGCCTGACACAAGCCTACCCCTGGACTTGCAGCATGGTTAGCAACACCCGAACAACGTGGACTGAGAAGGGAGGAATGGCAGTGCTCAGAGAAAAACTGAGGGGTATTACCAGCAGGTAATTTACTACATAAAAGTCTACTATAGATACAGTCAAACCGAAGCCCTGTGGAATGAATCAAGGGAAATGAGCTTTAAATAAAAATTTATGTAAGAGCAGATGCCTTCATTTCGGCATGTAAAAATACCTTTGTGGTTCAAAAAGAAGACAACAGTAATACATTGGAGTTGTTACAGTAAGAACATTCAGTTGGGACACTTCTTTGTAGCCCTATATCAAGATCAAAGTTCATAGAATTTTAGGGCTAGAAGGACCTTAAAGATCACTTGGTCTAATTAACTGGGTTGTAGAAAAAGAAATTTTTAAAAATTTCAGGATTTGGCTCCTTTCCACATGTCCATGTCCATCTCTCACCATTTAATCCCTTGTTCTGCTCTCCAGCCCTCTGCTGTCAATCCAGGAGCCATGTGGCTAGCGAGCACTTGACATGTGGCTACTTTAAACTGACGTGTGCTCTACAGAATACACAGAAAATACTTCGTATGAAAAAATGATGTCCTCTCTCTCATTAAATATGTTTATGTTGGTTACACATTGAAAAGATAATATCTGGGATATATTAGGCTGAATATAATATTTTATTAACATCATACTCATCTATTTCTTTTTACTTTTTTTAATGTGACTGAGATTTAAAGTTATATATGTCATTTTACCTATATGACTCACATGTGTGGCTCATGTTAGTTTCTTATGGGTTGCCACCGTTCTATCGATACTATCTTTTGGTAGCTACAAGGTGCCATCATCCTCTTTCTAATTTCCTGGCCATTGTACACACTGTTACCACTGCATGGAACACTCCTATCTCCTGGTCATCCTGAAGACTCAGCATAAGTCACCCTATCAGGAAGGTAGGTCCCCTTTTATGTGTTCTCATAGCCCCCTGACATCATTTCCCTACATTGTGTTACCACCTGCTAAATTGTCTACCTTCTAAGTCCCATGAGTTCAGGCACCATGTTTTTCTTGTTCACCGCTATATCCGGAGCACTGTGCCTGGCACACAGTAAGTGCTCAGCAAAAATTCACTAGACTAATGCTAAATAACCGATGGGAAGTCACTCTGTCATAGCTCCCCAGAAACTCAAGTCTCCTCATGCCTTCCAGGAATGAGAAATGTATCCTGTGTTCATATTTCTGATCTTTAATTTTTTCTAAAATGTACAGTCCTTGTCTTCACTCCTAAATGGCAAGAGTGGTTCATTTGCATTTTTTCCTTATGGGTGACACAGTGTAGGGGATTTGTCTCCAGAGAATTGAAAGAGGATTCTCCGGTGCAACCACACACAGTAGCATGTTGCATAGCTAATGGTATCTGCAATCAAAAGACGTGTGATCAAAGCATCAAGACAAACACCTGCCTTAACATTTAAAACACACTCTATATTTACTTTCCAGCTTCTTAATTATAAATCAATGGAGTGTTAATGATCTAACCATTAGCTTGCTCACTGGGAATTCCCAAAACCTTCCTTTTGAGGCATAAATTTATAAGTTGCTCATTTTACCCAATTTGTCAGAAAAATTTCCATTAGAAAATATGAATATTTAATGAAAAGAAAACTGATACAAGCCACTTCTCATAAGTAACGACTTACTGGAAGAAGTGAAATATATTAGTGAATTATCTCACTCACTATTCCCACCATGTAACAACCATCTGCAGGTGTCTGTCAATATTGTCCCAGCTTTGTTTAGGAACTGGGTTTTTGGTGTGATGTGTTTACTTGGCTGTGAGTTTTTGCTTGTTTACTGGGCAATAAAGGGACATCAGGGATGTACAGGGTCTTTCTCTAGATAAAAACCATTGCAAAAATATTTTAAAGTTTTCTCAAATCCCTATTGTGCTGTTTCTTCCCATCGGACTCCACTGTAAATGAAAGAATTACATGTGTATAAATGTAAGAGATTAATTTAAATGTGAAACACATTTTACAACTTGAAAAACTACCTTCACATATTTTATCTCATTGACCCTCAGTGGAGGTTATTGTTAGTTCCTGTTTACAGAAGAATCAACAGAGCACTGGAGAGGTAACATGTTTGCCAGAGCCAAGACTTGAAGTTTGGTCTCGTTCCTCTACTCAAAACATCCCTGCTATCTGGTACACTTTTGAAAGATTTGCTCTCACAAAATCTCTAATTTCAACTTAATTTTATTATTTGCCTCTTTCTTGTTCAACTTAGAATGCTTGACACATAGTAAGTACTCATTAAATGTTACATATATTATTATTTTTTCTTTTAGAGTGAGGTTATTGAGTAGAAAAGGCAATTTTTTAAAAGGTGGGTTCTTGTCCTGGCTGGTTTGGCTTAGTGGTTAGAGCGTCAGCCCATGAAGCGAAGGGTCGAGGGTTTGATTCCCAGTCAAGGGCATGTACCTGGGTTGCAGGTTAGATCCCAGCCCTGGCAGGGGTCATGCGGGAGGCAACCAATCAATGTGTCTCTCTCTCATCGATGTTTCTCTTTCTCTCTGTCTCTCTCCCTCCCTTCCTCTCTATCTAAAACAAACATAAATGGAAAAATATCCTCGGGCAAGGATTAACAACAACCACCACAAACACGTTGGATTCTATTTCACTGTATTGCTAATTGTTCTCCTTTTAAGGCATGTGATTAGACTACTTATCCCCTGGCTCCAAGTTTATACGGTCTGCCCCTATCACCCCATAGTCCTCTGAGCAGAAGGCAAACTCTTTGAGTGATGTCAGTAGCAGAGGTCTCATATAACTCTCATAATTTAAAGCCTAATTGTCTCACGAGAGCTTCTATAATGATGCCAGTAGTATGGATTCCTCTTTCTGGGCAATGGGAAGGTACATTTAGTGCCCTTTGGTTTCAAGTAAGGTGGAGTTATTGTTGTCTGTTTTCACTAGCTCTTTTTCACTTTTCTGATTTTCTTCACTTTTATATTCACCTCTTTCTTTTCACAAAATAGTGCTTAAAACCCATTTTCACAATCCTGTAAGAATTTTCCTGACTGTAGTCCTTGGTGATGTCCTCAGAATTGGACAACAGAGGCTTTGGAAACAAATACTTTATTTATTTGTTTAAATTTATTTACTTATTTATTTTGGTTAATCCTCACCTGAGGATATTTTTTTCCATTGATTTTTTTTTTTTTTTTAATTAGAGAGAGTTGATGGGAGGGAGGGAGAGAGAGAGACAGAGAGAGAGAGAAACATGGATTGAGAGAGACACATTGATTGGTTGCCTCCTGCACACACCCCAACGGGGGCCAGGGATCAAACCTGCAACTGAGGTACGTGCCCTTGACTGGGAATCGAACCCTTGACCCTTTGGTGTACTGGCCAGCGCTCTGACCACTGAACCACACAGGACAGGGCAACATTTTCGATCATAATAAAACCACCTAAATATATTTTTCATTGTGCCTTAAAATGTTATTTGTTTTGTTCACATAGATAAAATGGGTCCTAATAATGGTACTCTAATCAGAGAATTTGATCTTCTGGCCCAGGATAGATGTACATTAACCCTAAATCAGTCTGGTTTCTCTCTCTCCCTCACACACACACACACACACACACACACACACACACACACACACACCATATTTCCCTAAGTGGAAGAAAGGGGGAAATCCGAGAGAGGAAAGATGAAGTGCAGATGGTACGTGGTCTTAAGGGACCAGAAAGCTTATGTTTAGCTTTGGAAGCCTCTCGTTTCTTCAATGACTGTTAGAGTGCCTAATTGTGCAAAATACTGCCTAGAAACTTTCACTCTCCTAAGTTTTATACCATAGTATTTTAGAGATTGAAGTCTGTATTGGTTAGTTTGTTCAGCTAGTAACAACTAGCTATAATTAGCTAGTTTGTTACCGCTAGTACTAGTTTGTTAAAGCTAGTATTAGTTTGTTACAGCTAGAAGTAGTTTGGTAGAGCTAGTTTGTTATAACTAAATTGTTGTGGTTAGTCTGTTATTGCTGTAACAAACCCCAACACTTCATTAGCTATTCACAATAAAAGTTTATTTCTGGCTCACTACAATCCAAAATCAGGTTTTGTCATCTGAAGTCACTCTCTTGCATGTGGAGCTCTAGAGATCTGGACCACCTCCCTCTTGAGCAATACTGCTCGCCATTTACGAGCAAGAACCCAGTCACAGGGTCACACCTACAGCAAGGGAGGCTGGGAAACACAGTCTGATTATGTATCCAGAAAATGCAACAACACAAATATGATGAACGGTTAGGAAGTCTCTACTATAAGCTCTGCAGTCAAATAAACCTTGATTTGAATCCTGGCTCCATAATTGACTGACTATACGATTAGGGACAGGTAACTTAAACTCTCTGAGTTTCTCCTTTTGAAAGATGAGGATTATCGTATCTCCATATGGTTGGTTGTGAGGATAGTGATAAAATAATATTCGCAAACTTCCAACATTTCTTAAGTGCCAGGTAACATCCCCAGATCTTTTCACATTATCTCATATAATTTCCACAATTCACCTGTAAAGTAGGGGCTATTATTAACCATCTCTATTCTACAGACTAAACTTGTAGTAGATGGAGTACAAATCATTCATTCTTCCCTCTACCCACACCCTAGTCTACGTGATTTGGCAGTGATTCTTATCAAAAAATAGAATCCCTACCTTGTGAATCTGGTCTGGCCTTGGAACCCGCTTCAGCTGACAGAATGTAACAAAGTGACTAGAAAATCTGCGTCTAGACTACAAGCTATTTTGGAACCCCACGACCACCATGCTGAGAAGTCCTGGCTTGCATGGTGGAGGATGAGAGACCGTGTACAGTAGAGCTGTCTTGGGTGAGGCTCACCTAGAGTGATCCAGCCTCCCAGCTGACTTACCAGCTCATCACAGACACATGAGCTAGCCAAAATGAAACCAGCCCAACCTGGCCCAGACCAGAAGAACCACCCAGTCAACCCACAGACTCATAAGTTTGATAAATTCTATTTTATTATGCTTTGGTGTGGGCTTGTTACACAATATTATTTGTGTTACTAAATAACTGAGTTTAAAGTTCCAAGAGGTTGTATTACCAGCTTAATGTCACCTATCTAGTAGCGATAGAGCCAGGAGTGGAACCATAATCTGTGGAATCCAAAACTTATGTCCTTGCCTACAACAATATGCGAAGAAAACTATCTCATCCAATTGGCTGAAGTGCTCAATAAATAAAAGCCATTAATACTATGCTCTATTATTAAACTCCATTATACAGGGCAAACACATGTTCGCCATGTTGATGTCAGTTGCTCATAGTTGTTTCTCTAAAACGAGCACTGTTCCTGATATGTAATACATCTTCTGTAAATATTTATTAAATGAATTACTGAAAGTTGGCTACTCAGATAAATCAGCAATGAAGCTTGCCTTTGAGAAGCTGAGAATCTAAAAGATCAAGCACAGACATAAACAATGGTAATATAAGATGGAAAGGGTTAAGTGCCACAGGAGAGGAATCAGTACAGCATCCTGGGAATTCAGAAGTAGGAGAAATTTTTTACTGCAAGAGAGGCGGTAAAATATTTCACTAAGATGATGATGTTTGATTTTATCTCCAGTGCATGGACTTTGAACATGCGAAGATTATGAGCATGTGACGTTCCAGACATGGGGACATCAAGAACAATCCATGAAAGTAAGAAACAACGCCAGGGGCAAGGAAACAGTGAATGGTTTCCATTGGACGAAAAATGCATTCCATCTACTTCATGACTCAGAGACTTGATGCAATCAAATCCCCCAACCCTGACTCACAGACTCACAATTGTCTGTCTGGTCCTAACTCCTGTCGCTTAATTCATCTCTTCCTTATTCATGCACTCATTCTTTCAACAAACATTTATCTAAGAACACAGTGAGGCACCATTTCCAAAGATTACAAGGAAGAATGCATTTCATCCACTTATTTTAAAACAGGGTATAAAATTTTGAAAGGCAAGGACCACCACTTTTACTTTTTCATTTCTCAAAGCACCTGTCACAGAACAGTGCTCACATGCAGGCTGAACACATGAATACACAAAAACACTAGCTGGTTTTAAATCAATTCAAACGTTGATTAAGAGAAAACCAGCCCTGTTTTCCAACAAGGGGCTCAATGTTCATTACCAGTGAGTTCTATAAAGCTTAGTTGGATTTCTCATTAAATAAATCCATGTGTTAATGCAAACCATCTATGCCCACTTACTATGCTGGGCATCAGGTACAGGTTGTCTAAGACACGATCCTTGCCCTCGACAAGCACAGAGAGGTAAGTACCAGGGACTGTTCTAGGCTCCGGGGTCCAACATGAAGAATACAGAGGAGGTCCTTGTTCTCATAGAGCTTCTGGACCAGAAAAGGGAAATGTGCAATAAAGAAAAATACAATTACAAAAACTTTAAGATAATTTCCAAAAGTGGTACATGCTACAAGACCATAAAACAATGTAATATGACAGAAAGCTATTGAGTTTAACATCTTTAAATAGGGGCTCAAGACAGACTTTCTGAAGAACTAACATTTAAGCTGAGAACAGATGGACAAGAAGAGATTAGCCATGGGACAATGTGAGGATGGAGTGTTCTAGGCAGTGCGGTGGCTTGAGTCTAGAATAAACTTGACTATCTCATATATAGCTAACTATTTCAAGTGAGGTAAGTACTTTAAAAAGGACTTTAAAAGGAGATATTGGCATACTGACCACGCTGGTGAAAGTTCAAAGCCAGCCACAGATCAGAGTGAGCATGCGTGTGTGAATCTGCCTGCTCTGTTAACCACAAATTATCCTTGGCTGTCAACCATGAGTTGGAGGACACCCCTAACTGGCTTGGCTTCCTCTCGTGCTATCTGTCATGCTGTCAAGTTCTTGGCACCCCTGGATGCCTGTGTTAAAATGGCAATCTTAACCACTGCAGTCCACCCGCCCGTTCCACCCACCACATGTCTGTCCCTGACCAGAAACTCGTCGGCACCTCAGTGCCATCTGCCAGCATGTTTTTATTCATGAGCGTAAGGTGTGTGCTCATCCTCCTGCCAAAGCAAGTTGTTTGTGGTTATCACCCCAGGGGAAAGTGTGCTGATGAACTCAAATGAAACAAACTTCATTTAGGAGTTCTGCATTAAATGCCTACTGAGATCTTAATTGAAATTTTTATGTTATCCATGAAAAAGTATCTAGATAGATCCATCTATCTAACTCTGCCTATCACAAGGACACAGGACACACGCTTCCTTGTCAGACACATTTCCAACTCTCATCCACCCTCCTATATCACTGATTTAAAGCTTAGAGTGAGGATAAGGGCAGCTGTGTTCCCATGTGAGTTCCCTAATTGCTTTTACCAATACATTGGTCCAGGTGCCTGGTTAAAGCACTGGGCCAAAAAGCCAGTGATTTCATTAAAGACTGAGTCAAATCAAAAAGCAAGATGACGCTATCTTCCCAGAACCCTCAGATTGGATACTCTTTCTATCATTTCCATAAATGGCTATACTTTTTCTATGATATAGAATTTATGACACCTGATAGTTATAGTTTATTTGAGGGTCTATCTTTTCCCTTACGGTATAGTCAGTAAGAATAACACTTGTACTGATCTTGCTCACATTATCCCCAATGTCTAAATGCTGTCTGGAATATTTATATTCATACTTTGTTGAATTAATAAACGAAGCGATTCCACAGAAACACTTTGTCAATCTAAAACAAATTCAGGTAATGAGTCTAGTGCTCTTCAGTTCTTCCTGCCAACCCGAGCCCTGGCCACCACATACCACACTCTCCCCATCAGAACTTGAGCTGCATCACGGTGGATGAGAAAGCTCGTGAGGAGCACTCATGCACATGCATGTACAATGTTTGTGCTGTCAGTGCATAGCCCATAAAGTTGAGGAAATGGCAAAAAAGAAAACTATATGACTCGGTAGCAATCTGTCTTACTGCTCCACTCAGAATGGTATTTCCCAGCATTTGCGTTCAGGACTAGCTTTGCAGGGGCCAAGGATCTTTCTTCGTGGCATAGCCCCCACAGACTGTCCCAGACCTCCACTGTATTTAGAGAACCTATGAGGTGTCTTGAAATCCATGCAGTTGTGCAGGCTGAGAATGACCTACCCTAAGGGCATTACTCACTGTGTAGATGTCACGGATTTCTGCACCTACTGGGACAATTTTAAGACAGATGTAAGTAGTGCCTATTCTAACAAAATCAGCATACTATGTCAATTTTCCAATATATGGAAATAAAGGATTTGAGTCACCCACTGAATACAACACAGATAGCCTTTCAATAAATGCCTTTTGGCTATAATTGGCCAGTTCCTTTTATTTCAACTAAAGAATTCCACCTGATTCATAAAGCATCATCATTACCTATTTAATTCAGCTTCCAGCAACCAATAACATCAGTTTTTCCAGTTGGCCTCCAACAACAGCAAGCCCTGTTCAATTTAGTACTAGTGATAATAGTGCTGTTAATATTTAAAACAATTGTATCTTGTATTTGTACATTTTACATACATGATCTCATATAAGATTTATAACAACTCTGAGAGGTAGGTACTAAGGTTATCTCCATTGGATAGATGAGGAAACTGAGGCTGGCTGAAATCAAGTAACTTTCCCAAGAGCCACAGCCAGTATGTGGTAGAGGTAGGATTACCATCTGGCATCCAGCATTCTCTCCCTGCACCAACACAGGCTTCATCGAGACCAGAGAGTCACCACAGCCTAAGAAGAGAATAGGGATCACAGGCACAATCACCTGTACCCTCAGTGTTGATATGATGGTCCTGATAACCACCGGGTTACCAGGCAACCAGCTGTAAGATGAATAGCACATTGGGAAGATGAAATGATTGGGAAGGGAATTAATTGATCCCTTTTACTTTCAGAAACATGCTTCAGAACCTGCTCTCTGCCATTAGCTTTCTCTAAGTAATAAGATACATACTCTTATTTTTTCCAAACCTTAACACATTATATTTCCACTGAATTTTTTTTTCATTATCTCAATGACATCAAAGCTTGCAATATAAAGACCAATTTTGCATAGGTTTGATGTGGATTGCTTCCACTGAAAAATCTACTTGAATTTTTGTAACTAATATCTCCATTCTACCTAACACCATTAAATTTTCTCAGCATTTCATAAAAGATGTTGGTTAAAATAAAGTCCGTTGGCCCTGGCTGGGTGGCTCAGTTGGTTGGCACATCATCTCGTACACCAAAAGGCCACAGGTTCAATTCCTGGTCAAGGCACATACCTAGGTTGTGGGTTTGATCCCCAGTCAGGGCACATATGGGAGGCAACTGATAAATGTTGCTCTATTGATGTTGCTGTCCCCCCTCACTTCCTCTCTCTAAAGTCAATAAACATATCCTCAGGTGAGGATTTTTTTAAAAAGTTATAATAAAGTCAATTGACCCATCATCACACCCCATGTGGAAAACATGGGATTTTTTGTGATTGGGGTGACAAATCAACTTGTTAATATCCAGTTAGAAGTTCTTTACCCACAACTTGTTCCTGTCTTTGTGCTCTTACCTAGACTTTTAAAATCTCCTCCTTCCACATGTCAAGTCCCACAAGTTCAGTCTATCTGCTCAAAGATGCAATTGTCCACACTTTCCCTTTCACCCCAAATGAAATAAACAACCCACAAACACACATGCACATATATATAGCCCCCAGCTGGAAAAACCATCCATTTATTTCACATTCCATATTTTGAATGTATTGGTTACTTCTTTTTAAAAATTATATATGTACATATATATATGTATATATGTGTGTGTGTGTGTGTGTGTATATATATATATATATATATTTTTTTTTTTTTTGAAAGAGAGGAAGGGAGAGAGAGAGAGAGAGAAGCATCACCTCCCGCACACCCCTCACTGGGGATCAAGCCCAAAACCCAGGCAAGTGCCCTGACCAGGAATCAAACTGGCAACCCTTTGGTTCATGGGATGACTCCCAACCAACTGAGCCACACCAGCCAGGGCTGATTACTTCTTAAGATCTCTTGAAATTAATATCTTGCAGAAGAAACTGGGAAACAGACACAAATGGACACTTTACTTGGGATATGTACCAATAGCAATCAGTAAGTACACATAATATTCACCCTAAAGCAACTGGAAAAGTGCAGGTAAATAACAAATAAAAACATAAGCAGTGATTTGACTAGATATATGGATGAGTATATGAGGCAATCAGGGAAATTACAAATGTATTATAAGTTTCCAACCCTCACCCCTTGCTTTGTTTGACACACACGGCGTTTAAAAATAATCAAATCTAAAGAAATAGATCAGGTGAAATCACTTTAAATTTTGAAATTTTAGTTTCTCTTAGAAATGGAAAGATCTAATACTGTTAGACAGAAAGTCCTTCACGGTAATAACTGGCCGAAGCTGAGCAGAGGCTGCTGCCTTTATTTTTATTTTTTTTAAATATCTTTTTATTGATTTTAGAGAAAGAGGAAGGGAGAGGGAGAGATATAGAAACACTGATGAAGGAGAAACATCAACAACGATCGCCTGCCTCCTGCACGCCCCTTATCAGGGATCAAGCCCATGCCCCAGGTATGCGCCCTGATTGGGAATCGAACCAGTGGCCTCTTGGTGTGTGAGTTGACACTCAACCACTGGGCCACACTGGCTGGGCAGAGGCTGCTCCCTTTAGAAGACAGAGCAGTCCCCACCCCTCCCTGTCACATTCCCAGTCTAGCCTACTTCTTTCATTTCCCTTACCTGCCTGGTCCCTATAGGCATGAGATTTTTCCACCCCTAGCCTAGCCCCTCCTACCAACACTTGTTTTTAAAACTTTTGCTGGATCTCCATATCTTGAAACCTTGATATCAGTTTTAATATTTCTCTCTCCCTCACTGCCTATGTCGAGGGTCACCATATCCCCTCTGGTCTACCTCTAAAATATCTCTATTTCTGCTCTGCCTTTAACTCCAAATGCCCCCACCAGTTTTATCACTGTGGCTCATCTGAACTGCTCTCAGAGACCACCAACCACACCTACGACTTCCAGGGTCCCCTGCATCCTCCAACCTATTTCTTCAGTGTCCTGATTTTGTGATTCCGTTGCCTAAAATGTTTCCGCCATTGCTCATTTTTTTAAAAAGTCAAACACTGTAGCATGGCTTTTAAAAGTCTTCTATGCTCTCCCTACCTCTACTCCCACGCACCTGCCAATCTCACCTCCTGATTCAACACACTGTTCACCCTCTGCGGCAGCCATGTGGAATTATTCGGCATTCCTTGCTCCAGCTGCTCTCTCTCTGCCTGGAGAGCCTTTCCTTCCTTTCCCTTCTCTTGCTCCTTCACTCCCCCTTCAGCCTCCTTCCCCACCAGCCAAAATCCTAACGCTCAAGAATATCACAGTCACCATGAAGCCTTCCCGAATGTCCTATATTGGAATTACTCCTTTCCTCTTTGCAGCTCCACAGTGCTCAGCTTTTATATTTCTAAAGAGCTCCTATAAATTCCCTTGTACTCTAAGTATATGTAAGATGCTCTTATCAGAGTACAAGTTCCTTGAGGGTAGGTACCATGTCACTTTTTTTTTAATCCTTTTAAAACTTGGTAAGTTGCATGGTCTCAGTAATAATAAACTCCTGAACATTTACTTAATTTTAATGACTGTGCTTAACATTTTACAAGCATATTAGAAGGTCTAACGTTAGCAAATTGCAGAACCAAGATGGAAAATTAGGTGGTCCTAGCCCAAAGACCATGCCCTACCAAACTGTACTCTATGTTATGCTAAAAAAAAAAAAAAAAAAAAAAAAATAGTTTACTTTAAAATAAACATAACACTGGCAAATTTTCAAAGAGCTTTGCACATGCAAAGAGTGGAAGCCAGACACAAAGTAGCACGCAGTCTTTAAAAAGACACCTTTAGAATGTAGGATATTTTCCAGATAGGGGCAAATTTTCTAACCGGACACAATTTGGAATATGATCATTTTAACTTCAGTCGCAATGTCAGCGTTTATGTCTTCGTTAGTTACTGGTGGCTTCAATGGAAGGCCATCCTGTAGATGCAACATCTTGACATTATCACACACGTGAATTAATGATAACTGACAGGTCATGTCCAAACAGAGAAAGGGAATCAGCTCATCAAGTACTCTAATGGCACTGCAGAAATGATTTTGTGAGCAGGTAAAAAACTGAAACAAGGAATAGACCACTTAAAAAACATATTCTTATTAAAGATATTGGCAATAAGTTAACATGTATTATGTACCATGAGAAGAAAAGAAGAAAATTAGATTTTATTTAAGAAAATTCAAATTTCTTCGGGTAAATAATTACTGAATCACAGCTGGAAGGACCGTCACTGTATGGATACCGGACTGAGAAGCGGAGAGTGCCTTGCTCAGAGACACACCTCGTCAGATTTTCAGCTGGTCCTGCAGTGCAGGTTTTAGGGTTCCTAACTCAGACGTCACCATGCTGCTCCTCTGTATATTCTAATACGCTAAGCGTGCTGATAATATTTGTTCACTATGGAAAAACATGTCCTTTGAGTGGTTTTTTTTAATGGTGAAGGTCGTTATCAAATCACCCATAGTAGTCGTGTATCTCACTATCTCTGTATTCTTTCCTCCCACTCTCTCTAGAACCCACTTTCATGAAACAGTGGCCTCCGGCACTCCACCAAAACTGCTCTTCCCCAGCCACCGAAAATCTCCATGTTGCTAAATCCAGTGATCATTTCTCACTCCTCAACTAACTTGGCCCCTCTGCACCAAGGGTGCCGTCCATCGGGGTCACCATCATCAGGCACTCTGGTCCCCCCTTTTTCTGGTGCTCGTGAGAAGGGTACAGAGGTACAAGAGGGGATGAAAGGGGCACTGACTGACTCTGCTGCAACATGTATTTCTAGATAGGACTGTTCGGGCTGAGGGCACTGAACCCCACACCCCGTTCATCCAAGCTTTCTCCCAACACAAAACTGCTCCAAAACGCACATCTTTCCTTGGTCTCAGCTTGCTTTAAATGACCTAAGTGCTAAACCTTCTTGGCTCCCCTTGGCGAGATTATTTCATCATGAATAGACCCAGCCTCACTTAGCTTAAAAATGTTTCAGAGTAGTCCTCTGAATTTTCACTTACATCTTAGAAGACAGCATAAGAAGAAAAGGAAATCTGGGATCAGATAAATCTGGGTTTGAATCCCAGATCCTTTTATTTAAGAAAACGCCCCACGTTCTCAGAGCCCTAGTTTCCTCAGCTGTAAAGCAGAGACAATGTTGGTACCTCTCCCGCGGCTGTAGTGATGGTTGTGTGCAATGATTTACATGAAGCATTCGGTGCAATGCATGAGTACTGTGTGGTTTAATTGTGTTTGTTGTACTTTTCTCTGCGAGGATGGTGGTTTCATGCTCTCTTTTAAGGCAGTGTGTGTTCTTTAAAGCACTAAACTCGTTGCTGCTCCTGGGCTTTGCACCAACTCTTCATTCTTCCTCATTGAGTAAGAATTGTCTGGGCCCAGTAGCTTAGCTCATGAGCCCCTTTGATAATGTCGGGTTGTTTTACAGCTCTAGCCCGGACTATGGTCAATCTCACAAAAGTTTGTCTATCCCAAGGGTTAGGGAATATCATATATATGATATACTGATATATATATCAATATATATCATATATAAGAATAAGACATAGTAGTTATATATATAACTACTATGTCTTATTCTTCGGAATAGAGCATGATAAGAGGCAAAATCCCTGTGTTTATTGGAGCTTACATTCAGAGGAGGAAAAGAAGTAAAAGCGTAAATAAGAACAATATACAAAGTTGAGCTATGTTTTGCCTCTATTTTGGACTTACTAACTTTGGGATGTCTGTTAGGCATCCCAGTAGGCAGTTAGATGTGTGAGCAGAGAGCTGAGAGTTGAAGTCTGGTCTGGAGATATAAATCTGGAAGTCATAAATATATAAATGATATTTAAAGTCCTGACACTAGCAGAGAACTTACTGAGTGCGTATGTACAGAGGAAAGAAGAGATGGCCTGGAGACTGAGAGATCTGGAAAAGAAAGATAAACCAGCAAAGGAACTGAGAGGGAGTGGCCAGCAGGTCAGGAGGAAAACGATGTCCACAGTCAAGACCACTCTTTGCCTGGACTGCTCCCAGCCAATGTCTGGGCATAGTGAGGGTGTCAATGCAAGCCCATTTCCACCCGAATGGGCTACTCTGTTTGAGGTCTATCTATTGGCCTGGCTGAGATTTTCTCAGGACTGTGCCGAGGTCTGAGGCTCTTCCTACATTTTCCTCTTTCCCCCCTCCTTTCACAAGAGTCAGACCTGCCACGTGGTCTGAAAGTTCTCCCTTCCAGCCTCTGCACACAGTCCCTTTAACCTTTTATAGACGTTTGCCCTCCAAATCTCTCGCAAGTCTGTTCCCATCTAGTGTCTGCTTTTCAGGCCAAGATAATCCTGAGGCTGGAATTTTGCATCATTTCAGAGTTTCTCCAGGAGACTAAGCCACCCATCACCCACGGTGCCTCTAGACTAATAACATGCTCTTTACGGTCTACCTTCCTCCCTGTATTACTTCCCTCTTACCTACCCATTTCCTTTGCACCTTCTAATAAACTGTTTGCATCTAAAACTTTGTCTCTAGGGAAATCCATAATAAAACATGTATTTTTAAGTTATTTCCCAGCAGTAACTCAGGTGTGCTCTTCTTGTTTTGTGGGGTACCATTCAAGTAGATAGAACCACCACACACCGGGCAGTAGACAGGTAAGTGAGAATTTCAAAAGGCCATGGACCCACATGGCCACAGAGCTGCTGTGCTCACTCAGGCAGTGTCTGGGATTTCCTGTTCCAATCCCAAGAGCCATCAGCACAAAAGGGGGCCGAATGTTCTGAAGTTTATGTGTATGCAGAGATCATGCCGTTAATGGGAAGAAGCTGAGCAAGTAAGCCAGTGCTGGAGCACACATTTAGGTAGGTGTGTTGGGCAACTGGGCATACATCAACAGGGTTATTCCTATTGTCAAAGAATTGAGGATGGTTATGACCTTCTCACATGGTAGCTGTAGAAGTCCCTTGCTTCCAAAAGTGTGGGCCTCGATCAGCCCTGGACCCTGTCTGCTGTTTGTGTACACTTGCCCTTCGATAAGATGCCCAATCCACCGCAGGCTTAATTAAGGCCGGAAGGCCTCCCTCCATGGGCACCACTGCGAACTCTCTAAGGCCCTGAGTTTTACTCACCTCTCCATAATCCGATTGTGCATGCTCTATGGCAAAGGACTTTTTCATGCCACCAATCCCACCTTGGGATAACATGTTGCTATGGTCTGAATGCTTGTGTCCCCCACCAATTCACATATGATAAACCCAATTTCCAAGGTGACAGAATTAGGAGATAGAACCTTTGAGAGATGATTAGGTCATGAGTGCAGAGTCTTCATAAATGGGATTAGTACCCTTATTAAAGAGGTCCCAGAGCCCTGGCTGGTGAGGATCAGTGGTTAGAGCGTCAGCCTGCACACCAAACAGTCCCAGGTTTGATTCCTGGTCAAGGGCATGTACCTGGGTTGCAGGTTGGATCCTTGGCCTCAGTTGCAGCATGCGTGGGAGGCAACCAATTGATGTCTTTCTCACATTGATGCTTATGTCTCTCCCCCCTCCCCCTTCTCTCTCTCAAAATCAATGGAAAAAATATCCTCTGGTGAGAATTAACCAAGAAAAAAAGAGGCTCAGAGAGCCAGCTCCCCCCTCCCACCATGTGAGGACACAACAAGAAGTCTGCGACCCAGCAGAGGGCCCTCCCCTGACCATGCTCTCACTCTGATCTCAGACTTCCAGCCTCCAGAACTGCGAGGAATAAATGTCTGTGGTTTATAAGCTACTCAGTCTGTGGAAGTATTTTGTTATAGCAGCCCAAATGGACCAAGACACTTGGTAACCTGCAAGGCAATTTTAAAAGAAGATCAAGGAGCCTAATTAGGAAGCTAAATCTCTTCCTTGAGCATCTTCTCAAGGACCCAGCAATTCAGCTTCTAAGAACTTATCTAAAATACAATTAAGAGGAGAAATATTATTTATATAGCAAAAACAGTTAGCCAAAATGCCTAACATGTTATACATTAAATAAATTATGGTGTACCTATATGATTAAAATACTGAACAGCCACTGAAAATCATGAAGAGATATTCTTGACATACTGTTAAGTAAAGGAAAATTGCAAAATATAAATAGAATTCTATGGAAATAATTTTAAAGTATAGTATAGATATTTATATAATCATGTGAGTGTGTACATATATATCTACTATGTCCTTGTACATAGAAAAAAAAGACGAGAAGGATATCACAAATGGTTATTTCTGAATTATCAGTAATTTTATTCTACACTTTATTCTGATGTTCACAATTTTTAAAGAAATGAATACGATTTCCTTTGGTATCAGGAAAGAAAAATTAATAAATATTAGTTAATAATTTAATAAATATTTTAGTTAACAAAATAGAAAAAAATGATCAGTGTGCTCTAAACACAATTGGCATCACTTTGATCAGGGTGGGGTGGGAGTTAGGAGTCATTCCCATGGAGGGAGGCTTCCAAGCCTTAATTGAGCCTACAATGGATTAGGAATATTAGTGAAGGGCAAGTGTAGACAAACAAAATATCCTGAATCAGCCAAAAGAGTTCCATTAGGTGCTTTCCTTCCGTGTCCTGCTCTGTCCGCAGGGCCCAAGGGAAGCTGTGGCCACTCTGCCCAGCAAAAGACTTAGTGACAGATGTAAGGGACAGGTACTTTCTGGATTATAGGAAAAACAAACCTGCTGAAGGGAGCCCATGCAAATGCCACAAAAGGACATCACAGAAGGATCTGAGTCCTCACATTGTCTTGAAAATAAAGGAGGTTAATTCTTTCAAAAACATGCAACCAAGGGCTTTGTGCTCTTACTCCACAAATAGATGTGGAATTCCAGAGGCTGAACTTCCCACACACACCTCTAAGCCTCACACTGGATTTAGATCTTGGTTAAGAACTGACTGGCTCTAGTGCCTTGGGCTCCTCACTTAACTTCCCATTCTGATATCTGGAAAAGACAATAATTCTCCTGTCCTTGCTCCCAGGGAGATTATGTAGGAAGGTAGAAAAAAATGGCTGCAAGAGGTAGAACTCTGCGAGACCCTCTCAACATTCTGGGCTCTGTAAGTACGGGTATTCTTCAGGGCATGTCTTTGAGCTGATGGTCTTCTGCTCACAGATGACTAAGGAAAGCTTCTGGTCCAAGGGTCAGCTGAAGTTCTTGGCTGCAAGGACAGACATTTTGAATAATGTTACCAGAGTGGGAGAGAAAACTAGGCTTCAAACGGAGCAGGAAGCATGTTAAGTCTGGATGTCCAAGAAGGATGACAACTGCCTTGAAGCCACAAGGTGAGGCTCCTTCCGCTGCTGCCACAATGAATCATGCCCAGCGTTCCCTCTGTCCTGGGGTCACTCAGGCCAGCTACAGTGCTCGAGGTGACAGAGCCCAGATCACAGAGCTGACGACCTGGCCTCCTTAAAACTGCAGCGGAAAGTGGTTCCTTAGAATCACCCTGCCCACAGGCCCAAACACAGTGAGGAAAGACAATCCCTCTTAATCTGGGTGTGCGGCTCACAACCACAGGAAGCCAAACTAAGAGTCTAGGCCATCCATTCAACCGAAGGAGATATCCGGACAAAAATCAGTGTTGTTAGAGGATGTTTCACTCATTTCTGACTTCAGTCAGCTTTCCTGGTCTTATTTCATTACTGCCCTATAAATCCCAGGCTACTTGCAGCAGTATCTCCTGAAGACTTTGCTCCAATCTGAACCTTATTTTAAGTGCCTCCTGCCCAGAACACAATCTCTCTACATAGCAAAAGTCGCCCAGTCTTCAGAACCCAATTCAAAAGCCATCACCTCCGTGATGCTTCCCTATCTAAGTGGTCTTCCACCTCCTCTGAAATCCTCTAAGGCACCATGCCTGTAACCCTCTGAAGGCCGAGACCCATGTGGTTCAGTCCCAGAGTGGGGCTACATCTGAAAAAGTACAGCCCCAACAGGCATAAAAACTCTCTTGTACCCTAATCCTATGAAGCCCTCAAACACCAGTCACCTTCCCCATCATGAAAGATCGGCTCCTTTACCCCAGCACTTTATTCCATGCTTTCCTCTGACCAGGAGACAGTGACCAGCCAGATACTGCTCCAGCAAAAACGGGTCTATTCAGGAACAACTCATTGCAATTCGAGACATGTAGTCTAACGGTGGGTCCTGTGCAAGTCCCAGGAAACGAAGGAGAAGCTGCTCCTTCAGAGAAGAGGAAGTTGGGAGGGCTGTTCCAAACAGAGTTCCTTCTGTTGGGCTCCACCGTAGATGTAGGTGTGTGAGAGCGCCCCCCACAGGCCTCCCAACTCCAATCTTGGTTGTGTGTTCTCTCTTTGATTTTTCACACTTCTCTCCCATCTTTATTATGTAAATAAGACCTACAATTTTCTAGCAAATATTTCTTTTGTCCTTCTCTGTACATTTTCTGATTTTGCATCTCTCTCTCTATATATCCCTCCCTCCTCTCTTTCATACACACACACACACACACACACACACACACACACACACCTAGAAACTGTCTGGCAGAGGCAGACTCTCCAGGGAACAGCAGGAGAAAAATTAAGGTAGAGGTAACAGGAAGCTATATTAAAGGGGAGGAGGTGTTAAGCACCACTGCCAGGTTGATTTTATCCTGCCACAAATCTATTACATCTTTGCAAAATTACCTTGAATGAAAGTTACTTGTGCACACGCACTTTCTTCCCAACTGAATTTCAAGATTTTCAAGGGCAAACACCAGGCCTCATTCATTTCTTTTCCCCTCACAATGCTTAGCACAGTACCTGATACACAGCAACCACTCGATATACATGTAATGAATCAATAAGCACATTAATTAGTCAATTAATTAACAATAATCAGCAGGTCACCAGGGGCCATGGTTGTGCTCTCCCATGGCATATAGGAAAGCAAATTTATGACTTTCTAGCTCTTGATCTCCAGAAGTTCTATTTCTGTCATATCTGTACAGATGTCACTAATAAGGACTTCAAATACATGAGGTCTATCTGAGAGAGAGGCTTACTACCAGGAGCCCCAAACCCATTTTGATCTTTCACTGAAAGAAGGGCAGATATGACCACACAGTACACACTCCTTTAAATGAGCGTGAATTTCTTGCCTCTGGCAGTAGCTTTCAGAAGCAGCAGAGTGAATCTGGGAGGAGATTCAAAGGAAGGCAGAGGCTAAGGTGGAAACTGGAAGGTTCGTGGCAGCAGCCCCTCGCCAGATGGCGTATCACAGAACCCGACGTTCCCATCACCTAGATTTGAACAGCTCCAGTAAGAGTGATGACAGCTATTTCATTGCTGTGGTACTTTCTGCTTTCCAAAGTCCATGACCCCATGTAATCCTCCAAGCAATTGTGAGGCCCCCGTTCCTATTCCTATGATCCCTACCTCATCCACCCAATGCCACAGTTTAAAGCCACACACAGTAGATTCCACATATAAGTGAAGCCATATGGTATTTGTCTTTCTCTGTCTGACTTATTTTACTCAGCGTAATACCATTTAGGTCTATCCATGTTGTCGCAAATGGTAAGATTTCATTCTTTTTTTATGGCCAAGTAATATCCCATCATATACTTGTACCACATTTTCTTTCAGACTCATAGATACAGAGAACAAAGTGATGGTTGCCAGATTGGAGGGGGCGGACTGGGTGAAAAAGGTGAACGGATTAAGTAGTACAAATTGGTAGCTACAAAATACTCATGGGGATGTAAAGCACAGCAAAGGGAATATACCTAATAATATTGAAATAACTATGTACAGCGCCAGGTGATCACTAGACTCATTGGGGGAATCACTTTGTAAGTTATATAACTATCGAACCACTATGATTTACACCCGAAACTAATATAATACTGAATGTCAACTATAACTGAAAAATTAAAAATTAAAGAACAAAGCCACATGTAGTAAAAAGGTACATCCTACAGCAACAGTGATAAGATAAAAAGAGAAACACATATTTGGGTCACATAAAGCATATAGGAAATGATATCACTGTGCAGACTTAAGGAATAGCACTGAAAACGATGAGCTCACATTGATTAAGACTCTGCGAGACGCCAGCCATTTCCCATGCATATCCACAAACTGCCCTGGGAAGAGCCTACGTTCTTGTTCATGGTTTACAGATGAGGAAATGAAGGCATAGAGAAGGTAAGAGATGACAAAGGTAAAAAGCATAACAGACCAGGGCTCGAACCCAGGAATTTTGTGGTCCTGAGTGAAAATATGAACTATTTCCATGGCCAAATCAGTGTGGGAAATAACGAACTTAACACAATTTCTTTACCAAAAGACCTCACTGTCTTTAACATGCTGGCTTGCATTGCAATTCTGCAAGAATTATTTTCTAAACTCATTCGATCATGACGCACTTTTGTTCTTTTGAAACCAGCGTGCTAGCTCGGGGCACATGCCATAGGTTTAGCCTCTACCTTGAATTAAAAGTCTCTAAAATCTCCTTGATGTTTCCAAAGAAAACATTGAGAGCCTCACAGCACATCACAAAAAAGAAGAAGAAGAAAAAGCACCTGCCATTTACACCGGGCCAGGCTCTGTGGCAAGCTGTTATTCCCATTTTTGAAATGAAGAAACTGAGGCCTATGGAGGCTGGCTCAATTTGTCCAGGTGTGAAGTCAGAATTCAAACCCGGGCAGGCGGACCTCAGAAGCGTGCTTTGAGTTACTATAATAACACGATGCTTTCCCCGTGCAGCAGTGAGCCCAGGGACCTCCGAGCAGCAGCATGTCACCATGGCATAAGCACAGGCTAGCACAGAGCCCGCCTGTGACCTTGGGCTGGATCAACTTAACTTTACCAAACCTCGGTTTTCACAATAGAAGCAGTAAAACCTACATCCCAGAGGTGGGGATAAAGACAAAAGACCTAGCACAGTAACTGCTCCCAGAATGTGCTCAATAAACATAAGCTAAGCATTTTCTCCAAGTTTTATTTTTAAACTCTTCTGGATGATACTGTCCCCCCTGAAGTTTCTCTCGCTGCACAGACGGCAACAGGCAGGTGAGGGAAGTCGCCAGCGGAGTGAGTGACGTGGAGTCGCCAGCGGCTGGTTCATTTGTCTGGTGGGTGAACTGCCACAGGAAGCCACAGGTGAACACACAGGCTCCGCCCGGCACGGCCTTTGTTGAGCAGCGAGCCCTTTCCCGTGTGACACCTTCACTGTCCTCCAGTCACCCTTCCCAGATCACACAGACTCTCCCTCAGAGAGGGGCTGGCTCTCTGCAGACACACCTCACTGCACTCCTGATGGCTGTGGATCTCACTGGCACAGCTTATTTAGTCACAGCCTGACCTGGCAGGGTCCTTCCAACCTGGGCCCCGAAGTGGTGCCCGCCGAGCTCAGAACCCCCCGGGCCTTCTGCACCCGGGTGAACCTAAACGTGCTCTTGTTCACCTTGCAGTGGGAACCTAGGTCCCCGGCAGTAGGACATACGTTACTGCTCACCTCACAGTAGGGACCTAGGTCCCCACTCACCTCACAGTAGGGACCTAGGTCCCCGCTCACCTCACAGTAGGGACCTAGGTCCCCCGCTCACCTCACAGTAGGGACCTAGGTCCCCGCTCACCTCGCAGTGGGGACCTAGGTCCCCCGCTCACCTCGCAGTGGGGACCTAGGTCCCCCGCTCACCTCGCAGTAGGGACCTAGGTCCCCGCTCACCTCACAGTAGGGACATATGTCCCCCGCTCACCTCACAGTAGGACATACGTTACTGCTCACCTCACAGTAGGGACCTAGGTCCCCACTCACCTCGCAGTAGAGACCTGGGTCCCCGCTCACCTCACAGTAGGGACCTAGGTCCCCGCTCACCTCACAGTAGAGACCTGGGTCCCCGCTCACCTCACAGTAGGGACCTAGGTCCCTGCTCACCTCACAGTAGGGACCTAGGTCCCCGCTCACCTCACAGTAGAGACCTGGGTCCCCGCTCACCTCACAGTAGGGACCTAGGTCCCCGCTCACCTCACAGTAGGGACATATGTCCCCCGCTCACCTCACAGTAGGGACCTAGGTTCCCGCTCACCTCACAGGAGGACGTACATCCCCGCTCACCTCACAGTAGGGACCTGGGTCCCCGCTCACCTCACAGTAGGGACCTAGGTCCCCGCTCACCTCACAGTAGGGACCTAGGTCCCCGCTCACCTCACAGTAGGGACATATGTCCCCCGCTCACCTCACAGTAGGGACCTAGGTTCCCGCTCACCTCACAGTAGGACGTACGTCCCCGCTCACCTCACAGTAGGATCCAGGTCCCCGCTCACCTCACAGTAGGACCTAGGTCCCCCGCTCACCTCACAGTAGAGACCTAGGTCCCCGCTCACCACACAGTAGGGACATATGTCCCCCGCTCACCTCACAGTAGGGACCTAGGTTCCCGCTCACCTCACAGTAGGGACATATGTCCCCCGCTCACCTCACAGTAGGGACCTAGGTTCCCGCTCACCTCACAGGAGGACGTACATCCCCGCTCACCTCACAGTAGAGACCTAGGTCCCCGCTCACCTCACAGTAGGGACATATGTCCCCCGCTCACCTCACAGTAGGACCTAGGTCCCCGCTCACCTCGCAGTAGGAAGTATGTCCCCGCTCACCTCGCAGTAGGGACCTAGGTCCCCCGCTCACCTCGCAGTGGGGACCTAGGTCCCCCGCTCACCTCGCAGTGGGGACCTAGGTCCCCCGCTCACCTCGCAGTAGGAAGTATGTCCCCGCTCACCTCGCAGTAGGGACCTAGGTCCCCCGCTCACCTCGCAGTAGGGACATAGGTCCCCCGCTCACCTCACAGTAGGGACCTAGGTCCCCGCTCACCTCGCAGTAGGGACATATGTCCCCCGCTCACCTCGCAGTAGGGACCTAGGTCACCGCTCACCTCACAGTAGGGACATAGGTCCCCGCTCACCTCACAGTAGGGACCTAGGTCCCCGCTCACCTCACAGTAGGGACCTAGGTCCCCGCTCACCTCACAGTAGGGACCTAGGTCCCCGCTCACCTCACAGTAGGGACCTAGGTCATCGCTCACCTACAGTAGGGACCTAGGTTCCCGCTCACCTCGCAGTAGGGACATATGTCCCCCGCTCACCTCACAGTAGGGACCTAGGTCCCCGCTCACCTCACAGTAGGGACCTAGGTCCCCGCTCACCTACAGTAGGGACCTAGGTTCCCGCTCACCTCACAGTAGGGACCTAGGTCCCCGCTCACCTCACAGTAGGGACCTAGGTCCCCGCTCACCTCACAGTAGGGACATATGTCCCCGCTCACCTCACAGTAGGGACCTAGGTCCCCGCTCACCTCACAGTAGGGACCTAGGTTCCCGCTCACTTCACAGTAGGGACACATGTTCTCGCTCACCTCACATTCGGGACATACAAATATAAACCCTCTGCATGCCGTCTCTTCGGCCTCTGTCTTTTTGCATCTGAGCAAGTACACCGCACTCTCCAGACCCACTACGCTATGTTCTCTCTCAATAGCATAGCACACGGAAGGTTTCCACGCGCAGGTCAAGGCCAAAGCATACTTTTACAAACACACCAGCTCTATACACGTTACGCATTTAACCTGATACATTTCCTCCTCCGATGCAGCAGACTTCCCTTCTGATTGCCACTACCCACCCAATGCTCAAAACAGGGAGAGCAATGAACTGAATCTACTGCCACCCTCCTGCAAGCCACCACCCATGGACGGCCACCACCAGGTCATATGACGCTTGTGTAGGACTTAGGGCAAGGCCATCCCTCTGGGCAGATGTGGCCTCAGGACACAGCACACAGGAGGCGAGTCTGGGCTGGTCCTCCGCGCTCTCTCCCGCCCTTCTGGCAGCTCTCAGCCCTGCACACTCCGCATCCCTGCACGGCAGCCTCCATCGTTTCCCTCTAAATTACTGCGCTAACTCCTTCTCTGGTCTCCCTTCTCTCTTGTTCTTCACACCCGATATCCTATTCTCAGCATAGCACTTGAATTGATCTTTTAAAAATGTAAATCGGATCATATGACTCTCCGGCTTGCAATCCTCACCCTTGGAATAAAATGGAAAATTCTTGACATGACCTATAAGACGCTACCAGACCCGGCCCCTTCCTTCCTCGCTGTGAGTACTACCCACAGTTCCAGCCACAACGGCCTTCGTTCTGTTCCCGAAATACTCCAGCTTCTTCCCATGTTGGGGTTTTTGTTCCTTCTAATAGTCAAATAAGTGGCTCACCACAATAATGCTGCGTGTGTGGGTACGCGTGTGTGTGTGAGTACGCGTGTGTGTGCGTGTGTGTGTGGGTACACGTGTGTGTGTGGGTACGCGTGTGTGTGTGTGGGGGGGTACGCGTGTGTGTGTGGGGGGGTACGCGTGTGTGTGTGGGTACGCGTGTGTGTATTTGACCTTGCAGGGACCAGCTCTGCTTCAGGCTGCAAGGCAGTTGAGCTTGGGTTCGGATGGTTCCACGTATACCGTGTCCTCCTTGAACCTGTGCTGACCAGGGGACGTTCTTTTCCTCACAAGTGGCAGGAATATAAGAGACCAAGCCAAACACGCAAACACGTTCAAAGCCTTGGAGATCATTCCATTGACTAAAATAAGTCATATGGTCATGCCCAACGTCAGAGGAGCAGGAGACCACCCTCCACCCACACTGGCAGGGTGCTGCAAAGTTGCCTAGAAATGGGGTGAAGAGATAATCCTACTGCAGGGCAGTGAAGTGTTAGGACCCAGAACCCCACCTCCTGGCCTGCTCCCAGCCCGTCGAATGGTCGGTTCCCACACTTCCTCGTGGCTGCCTCCTTCTATCTTCAGCTTCAGTGCCATTTCCTAACAGAGGCCCCCTCTGGCCATCGTGTCCCCAGTGGACCCATGCTCTATGTACCTTTGGGTACCTGGCCACAGCTCATGTACCCCCAATGATTGTCTAATCCATTATCCATTTTTGTTTTGTTCACTGTATGTCTAGATTTAAATTAAGTCACTTATTTATTTGTTGACTTCTTTCTTGTATCTCCCTTGACTAGGAACGTGAGCCGGGATCTTCTCTGCCCGTTCACTGCTTGAACCACAACCAGAGCATCACCTAGCACAGGGGGAGGTCTCAACAACTCTTGGTTGAATAAATACATTCTAGAAACCTGTAGTCTTATAAACACCCACATCTTCATCTCCCAGGTTGAGGTTAGCCCCTCCGCACATACCCAGTCACTCACTGTCGTAAGTGAATAAACACGTGAATGACGGGAGCGCCAGAGAGAACCATCGTACACGGTGTGACACAGGCACGAACGAAGGGTGAGAGTGAAGCTCCAGCAGCACACGACCTGAGCCTCAGTGCTGGTGCCGATGGAATGGGAATAAAAGCTGCAGACTTTCTGCGAGGATGAAACTAGACATTACATGCACCACACTCACCTAAAGATGGGAGAGTGGCGTGTCTATGGGAAAGGCAGACAGCCCAGGCGGCGAGAGCCTTGTAGGACAATGTAAACCGTTTGTCAGTGGGTGACTCAGATGGAACATGTATTTCTGCATTTTTCAACCAGATTTCCCCTAGGAAAAAGCAGACAGGTAGACCTCAGGTCCCTGTTGTCACACAGGCCATGCAGGTTGGGGCTGGCTGGTGCCTGCACTCCCCAGGGGCCTGTTCACGCTTCTCTGTGCTGAGGGGCTCTTGAAGGCCTTTTTGACTAGTTTCTATTCCCCCAAGCATCACTGCAGGACTTAAAACACTTTCTAAGTTAATCCTAAATGATACGGTTGCACTTTTCCATCAGACCCTAATAAAACCACATTTTAGGAACATGGAACTAAATTACACCTTAGTTCTGCTTTTCAGAGGATTCTGTGCCCATCATTTCTGCTGCCTAGAGGAACTGTATTAATGAATTTATTTTCCCATGAAGTGGGTAACAAATCAACTTGACAGCCCCGTTTTCGTAAAAGGATGAACTGAGGCGAAGAGCAGGAACTCACCGTTCCCCTAGTTGAGACAATATGTGATTGATTCTCTTAGTTTAGAACTGATCTCTAATTAGTATGGCCTTCTGTGGAGTCAACCCTCCCATTTTTATAAAGAATACCAAAACTTGGTAGTTTAACGATGCTTCTGTGGCAAGGACATGAGAAAACAGTCACTCTTGTTTAACAGCAGTGTGAGTCTACAACCTTTCCCAAGAGTAATCTGGACTTCCCATCCAAACTTAAAGTGCACATATACTTTGGCCAAGAAATTCTATCTCTACGACTCTAAGCTACAGTTACCCTTATACAAACAAAGACAGACAGATAGATAGATAGATAGATAGATAGATAGATAGATAGATAGATAGATTGATAGATTGATAGATACAAAGATAGATAGAGAATAGATAGGTAATAGATAGATGATGGATAAAGATTATATATGGATATATCTTTTTTCTCAGCATAATTCTAAATTGAAATAAATGAACAGGCATAAACTTGTACATGCTGAGAAAAAGTTTGGAAGGCTGCACAAAAACTCTGTTCGGGATGGTTCAGGAGAGGTGAGCCAAAGGGACAGAAGAGAATGGAGAAGCACCGAGTAGAAAGGAGAAACTTTTATTTTACCACTTATGGGATGATGATTAAATTTTTAAGACATGAGGAGGCTTTAGTATCTTTTGTAAATATATAGTGAATAAAAGGAGAGAGAGAAAATGTTGTAGCTTTTCTACAGAATTGCGTCAAGTACACATTTAAAGGCATCGAAGTTCTCTTTTTCCCATTCCTGGCTCACTTGCTCCCACATCAGAGACAAAATATACCTTTTTTTCCTAAAATGAGAGAATTGACTTCAGCACCTCAAGGGTTCGTACTGAAACGATGTGAGTCAAAGGGGAAAACAAGCAGAGCACCCTGGCTTGGGGACAACGCTGGCCTGGAAGGGTCCGCGAGCAAGATTTGGAGCAACGATGTCATCTCGTGTCACCCTGCGGGAGGGCATCAGTGCTCTTCTTTGGGGCTTTTTGGAACAGCGCTTTTCTCTCCACACTGGAAATATTAGAGCATAGTTGGAATACTGGCCTTAGTGAGTCCAAATTCATATTCATAGTTGTAAGCCGCAGAGAAGCTTAAATGAAGGTCACTGTCAAGGTCAAACACTAGAATTCAGTTGTTTTATCTAAGAGGGTCCATGCCAGAGCCAGGAGATGGAGCAGGCACCATCCACCCTGCACTGGACAAATTAAGCAGAGATCGTAGGAAGTTGGCTCTGAGTGTCTGTGATATGGGTTAACAACCTCAACAACAACAACAAGGGCCATTTGTTGAACACATACTCTGAGCCAGGCACTGTGCTAAGCATACTACATACACTATCTCATTGAATCCTCACGACACATTTGTCATGTTTACCTTACAGACTAAATACTTATCCAACAGTTTAGAAGAGGTAGAACCAGGAATAAAACCACATTGGCCTGAGTTCTGAAGCCCATGCTCTCAACTGCTTACGACAGGATGCTGTTGTTTGCCTTGGCACTCGAAGGGTTGTTGTAGAGAGGCAGGGTCACCGAGTCTGCCCTGCACAGCGGTGGAGACGTTCCCGCCCGAACACCCCCGATCCAGGCTCCCCGAGCCTCGGCTCACGGCCATGCTGCCTCTCCCTCTGCCACCCCTGGAAAGGGGTTCTGCCGGGACCGTGATCACTGTGTGGAAAGTGTATCAAGCATTTCCCAAGCTAGTTTGGTGTGCTCGGGCTCTCGGGAGAGAAACCCAACCTTTTGTTTCTTTTGTCAGCCCCTTCATTTTAGTCTTCAAAAGAACATAACACTTACAAAGGAGATGTTGCTTTCCTCCCTTTATTGTTTGAAAAACGGAGGCTCTGGTGCATCAAGCATTGTGCCCAGAGTTACTTAACTCATTTCTTAACCCTCAGAATCTCATTTTCCTCACTGAGAAATTGGAGATAATAACATCCAACCCTTAGCGGTGTTGAGGTCATGTCTGTAGAGCTGAGTACGGAGTAGGCATCAATACGCTGCCCCTGCTCCATTGCTAAGGCGCCATATCGCCCTGGGGCGTCACATATAACCTGCACGACCCTGCCCAAGTCATGTAACTACTCTAAACATCCTCTCTCCAATGGGGATATCATCACCCAGCTCACGCGGCTATTGTGAGGATTAAATGGAATAAATACACTACATAAAACAATTACAGTAGTGACTGGCTCACACGCAAAACTGAATTCACGATCATCTCCTTCAAAAAGAATGCTGTTGACATGTGTCCATCTATCAAACTCCAGGAACGTGATGTGTCATGTATGAAAGTGACCAGCTCCCTCCCCTTGTCCCTCCCCCACCCCACGTTCCCCCAGACTCCTTAGGAGAATATAGAATTTTAGGTGAGAATTCTTTCTCCCCTTTAGTTGCTTGTTAAGAGGACAAGACAGCCCGACAACAGCGTCTAATGTTTTCTCACGCTCTGAGTCACGCAGGGCTCTTCCCCGTGGCCGGCAGGCAGCAGGTGCCTCAGAGGAGGCTGCATTTTGGCCGAGGTCTTATTCAGAAACGCTGCCGATGTGATTCTCAGCTCTGGCCACACGCTTCATTGCTTTCCAGCACAGCATTTGATGTGAGAGAGAGGAAGAAAGAATCCCTCTCACCCAGGGCTAAAAATAATTCCAGAGGGCTGGAGGCAAAGCAGAGGTGACGCCAGCCATCTCCTGGAACACCTGATAGACCTGTGGCCTCCTGAAAGCTAATTTCATGCGGGTTTTCTATCTTTCTGCTTCCCCTACCTACTCTTTTTTTTTTTTTTTTTCCTGGACATGCTGGGGAAGCCTCACAAATTAAGCTAGGAGAACGCTGGGTGTCCTGTCATTTCATCCCCAGCCCGAGGTCACAGCTTCCCCTTTGCAAAGTCTCCTCACCCAGTGTCAGACCAGCTGATGAGAAGACCTGCCCCCTTGTGCTCAGCCTCCTGGTGCCCCGTGTGGGAACTCAGCAGCGCTGCACAAAATATGCCGGATCCGTCAAACATAAGCCGGCTCACAGATACCTGGAAGCAGGGTAGAAAGGCTGGCTGGGCACGTGGTGTGAGACGCAGGCGAAAGCACCACTAGGGGGCTGGAAACTCTAAGGTGATTTCAGCCATGTGGCCCCTTAATTCAGAAGGGCCGTGGCTCCAGCTTCTAGCTGCTCTCCTGAAATCCAGCTCGGTAGAAACTGTCCCTGGCAGCAAGCAGGCACATCTCCCCTGTCTTCGTGGGAGACAGGGCGCTCCTTCCCATCTGTTACCCGTGACGTGGTTATCTCTGCGAAATGCACATGCACAGGGCAATCTGGGACCTAAAGAGGCCAAAGCGTGCAAATGTTCTCATTGAAAAATGACCACCATGGGGCGTTTACTGAGTGTCAGCTGTTATCTGCTTTAAACCTCACACTGTCATATCAGCCTAGTCATCATTGTGTTGTCCTTATTTTACAAAGATGATCACACAGCCAGTGGATCGGTTAGGAAAGTGTCCATAAGGAATAGACAACCCAAATGACTGGCTGACACAAGAAGGAAATTCAGCTTCTTATATAACAGTAGAATGGGAGACAGGCAGCTATGGCCATGGTGTAATGGTTCAAAAGTGAATGCATCTTGGGTAAAGAGATTAAGCAAAGGAAAAAAAGACAGACTCACGGACACAGACATCAGTATGGTGATTGCTAGAGGGAAGGGGGTGGGGGGAAGGTAAAGGGGGGATAAATGGTGATGGAAGGAGACTTGACTTTGGGTGGTGAACACACAGTACAATGTACAGATGATGTATTGTAGAATTGCATACCTAAAATCAGTATAATTTTATTACCCAACGTCACTAAATTCAATTTAAAATAAATGACCGCATCTCTGCTTGCAGCAGCCTTTCCCTCGTGGTTGCAGAATGCCTGCTTCAGCTCTGGGCGTGAAGTCTGTATTCAGTCCAGGTGGTTGAAAGATGTCAAGGGACAATACCAGGACCTTTATGCTTTCTATCAGGAAAACAATGTCCTCCCAAATTTTCTGAAGTCCCGCCACCCCAGTAATACCTCACTGGTCAGAAATAAGTCACATGACCACGTCTACCTGCAATGAAAGCTGGAAAGTAAGTATTTAGGCTTTCAGCCTCCCTTGTGGAGGCAGGCGAGAGAGAGAGCACGATCCTTTGGACCAGGGTGGCAGGGGTGGGATGGTCAACAGCAGGTGGCCTCGAGCGATATTTGGTGTACACATCACCAGGCAGAGCTTGCTGACTGACTGCATGTGGTAAGGAGGGAGAGGAGGAGTCAGCAATGAGTCCTAGCTTTCTGACTTGGCAAATTCACTGACACTGGGAATCGTGAAGGAGGAAAAGATTTTGGAGTTGGGAAGTCACGAGTACACTTTTGGACATGTTGAGACTGAAGTGTCCCTTGAAACATTTAAATGGCGCTTTCAGCAGATACATACGACAGTCAGAAGCTGTCTGGGCTGGAGGTATAGGAGACAGAGTTTGTGGTTGTCAATCACTTGCGTAGACTTGGGACTTCCCACCTTCCTTCACCTGTATCTCTGCTCTCTTGAATTCCCTAGGGCAGTGGTTCTCAAGCAGGTGCAATTTTGTCCTCCTGGAGATATTTGGCAATATCTGGAGATACTTTTGGTGTCAAAGCTCAGAGGGAGAGGGTGGACAGAGTTACTGACATCTAGTGGTAGAAGGCCAGCGATGCTGCCAAACACTGCAACGCACAAGATAACAGCGCTCCCCCTGCCCACCCCCCGCCCCGACGAAGACTTGTCCAGTCCAAACTGTCAGTCATGCTGAGGTTGAGAACCTCTGCTCCATGGTAAACTTACCCCTGACAACACTCATCTGGCCCACAGGGACTTTAAGTGCTGCATTTTTGTGCTTCCCACAATCCTCACAGCTCTGACATCGCCACCTGAGCTTTGCCATGACATCATTCTTCAGCAGCTTTCCAGACCCAGCTCCCATGCACAGACGTCTCTGGTCATGACGCACAGAGGCAAGTACCATTGTTGATGACTAAAATCATGTTTAAAGTCATCCCTAGAAGCAGGAGCCTGACCTGATTTATATTTTGCGATTTAAGAGTGTCCTGAACATTGACACCCTAGAAAAAGTTATTATAAATGAATTCAATCACTACTCCTAAGACACTGTAGCTAACACGCATCTTGAATGTGTTGATGGTAACCTTCAGGACATGTAAAAAGAACTGCTACTTTAGACAGTGTCTTCTCACAAGAAATAACCTAGATTACTGAGTAACCTAAGTGGCTAATGACTAGTAACCTAAATTCTTAAGGATGGATTTCCAACAGGAAATACGTGGCTGTTTGAAACATACCCCTAAGTTTCTGAGGTCGATGTCAAGAACAGCTACAGCGTCGACTACGAATTGGCTCCCCTCCAACAGTCACGTCCTGCACCCCTGATCGCCCAGTGGGAAACAGGAATGCTTTGCCTGGAAAAGCCACCCAGCTGCTTCCAGGGAGGCTTATTAACCGTGTTAATTTCAGAGACACAAGCTCGGGACAAAGGGATGGAGTAGGAGCTCTTTTCTTAGCTTGATTCTAATATAGAATATAGCCTACGTGTGGTTCGTTAAGTGCTTATTAAAAAGCTCGGCTACATGTCTGAATTCATAGGCTCTGATCCAATGACGTGGAGAGCAGCGGACCATTAAAATTAATTGAAGGTGCTGAACCATTTCAAGATTGATTTATTTTGTATTATAAAAAATTAAATGAAATGGGAGGTGCTAGTTACCTCTGCTCTGAAGAATTAAGACTAATATTACAACTGAAATGTCTCAAATGAAATTATTGTAAAACTCATTAAGATATATATTAAGTTTCCAAATCACACGCACGCCACTTGTAACTTAAATACTGAGCCACTCTCATTTAGAGGTAACTGAATCTCAACAGTGAGAAAGTAGCAAGGATTCCAACCAATCTGAGCACCTGGTGAGAACCTGGACTATCTCACCTGTGCAAAAGGCATCTATTTGAATGAGGTTCTGTTTTCTTTTAAGGGTCATAAATATCTGAAAATGAAAAATGTTTTCCTGAAACCAAGACTATCTTATTTTATTATGTTTTGCATTCTTCTCTATTGTCCCTGCCGTGCAGGACAGGAACTCGGGTGGGCATTTGCTGTGTGGCCTACTCAGCAGAGAGAGGGGACATTTAGAGACCTTGCATCTGAGGTGCTCCAACTGATTTCCAAAGCAGCCATTCCAGTGTCTTTTGAATTGATGGTATAGACAAGGAAAATCAGGAAAGCAACTTTATATAAATACATCCTCAAGGAAAAGGTAAAATGACAAGCTTGAGCTCTTGCACTTGCCCCGTCTGCTCTGGAGAACCCCTCAGGCCTCATCTCATGCCTCTCTGCTCCTCCCAGACTGTGCTCCAGCACAAGCCTCCTCCAGTCCCCCAAACACACAGTCCCCACCTCACCTGCTCCCCTGCAGTTCTCATCCCCAGAATGCTCCTCCCTTTATCCAGCCAGCCCCCCTTCACCCGCCACAGTCCCTCTCAGGAGCCTGCCTGGACATCTCACACTATTCTAACCACCTTCCTTGGCATTCTGAGTTTCCCGATGCAATGTAATTACTTAAATTACACGATGCAATGTAATTACTTAACAGTACAAATATGTTTTAATATCTTTCTCCCACTAGAATTCAAACCTCAAGAAGATAAGGACTGTCTGCTTTCTATTATCATTTCATTCCTAGAAACTAGCACAACGTCTGGACCATGGTACTCAATATATATTGAACGAATAAAGAAAAACAACTTTTCTGCGAATCATAACCACGTCCTCCATTTGTTCATTTGTTTCTTCCCTGAGTATGTATAATCGAGCACAGTTTACATTAAAAGCGGTCCCATTTGAGAGTCAGGCAAAGAGCCCCCCCGATGTTTACCACGGGGCATAATTACTTACTGTGCACATAGATCCTTGTTGACAGGGTAAGGACAGTGTTTAATTCACAGAAACGAAAGATGAGGAAAGTTGGTTAGTTTATCCCAGGCCAGAGAGAAAGAAGATTTGCCCACTGCTAAGATTCTAGTCATTCCTCTGTGGCATGTTTAAATGTTCCAACCATTTATTTATAATTAGGCACAGTGGGGAGCTCAAATGACCTTTCCCATCCAATGCTTTGCCAGCATTTCTGTAAACATTTGGCACAGTCTACTGCAAAGGCTTAGCTATTGCCTGTCACATGGTTACTCAACAAAGGGACAGCATGCTCAAATTCCTATAGGGCCAGTCCATGCCAGCGACGCTGGGAAGGGACACTGCAGCCCACGGAGAGCTCATGCCTCATGGGAAGGAGCAGACTCAGGTAGCTGCAGTCTGTTAGAAACGGGGATCCGGTGTGCTTGTAAAATCTCCCTATTTCTAAATGAGAGCCACTGTCTAAGGCAAACAAAACATCCCTTAGATGGCCACACCCAAGGGCACCAGCTTGCTCATCCTGCTCTGTAATTCCCATCTTTGTCCCTCAAGGGCCAGGGAGTTGGCCATGGTGAGAAACGCTGCCTGGGGCAGACCCAGGGCCTGTGTAGGGCAGAGAACGTGGTCATGGTCAGACTGCGTTCTCTTGGCTCCAAGTTCAAAGAAAACTGCTTTACTCCCCCACCACCAATAACTTAGCAGTCTTCACTCTCTCTCTGAAGACTAGGTTGGTGAAAACACGGTCTTCAATTCACAGTATGTGTGAAAATCACCAGTTTCGACTTATATTTGACCAGGTGGAGGTGCCCCACTGGAGAAAATGTCAACCTCATAGGACGTATTCCCCTCCCAATACAGCCTGTCTCTCTACCAGTGAAAGAAAATTGCCACGCTGGGTTTTTTCTTTTACTCCTTCCTATGTGCTGAGACATTTAAAAATATATAACAAAACAAACAAAAAATAGAGAGAATAAGACACGTACCCGTCACCAAGAAGCACACACTGTTAAAATGCTGACATATTTGCTTCAAGTCTTTTCTTTAACTAAATGAAACAAACTTACAAATGAAAGTAAAAATTCTTTGCCTCAATTCCCAGTTTAATCATCTTGCCTTTTCCTCAAGACCATGTCTTTAAACTATATTGATACAGTCCCTTTTACATTTTTATACACGTATATATGTGTCAAACAGTATCTAATATTATTTTAGGGGATTTAATTAACACAAATGTCATCATACTGTGTATATCATTCTGCAATGTTTTTCCAGTCATCTATGTATTTGAAATCCATCCATACATAGAGAGAGGGAGGCCAGGAGGGACGGAGGAAGGGATGGGGGTGGAGGGAGATTATTCCTTTTAACTTCTGTATAATATTCCACCATATTAATGTATCTCGTTTTATTTTTTTCTTTCCCAAACGATGCCATGTATACCAAGATATGAGGCAAAAAATTCCCCCAAAATTATCACTCAGCAAAAGAAGCAATCATATGTGAGATTTTACAAAGTTTGTCATATTACGGTGCAACACTGCAGTTACTTTATTCCAAACACAACAGTGTTGGGGAGGACACATTACCCAGAAATAACTATGCGATGTTAGTTTTAGATGCCGAGAGGTCACTTAATGGACTATCTCTTTAAAATGAAACAAAGAGAGAAATTTAACACAGGTCAGGTCATTGTTTATGAGTGTAAGACCTCATAATTGCAAGTGTCGTGTGCCATATACAGAAGCCCTTTAGAGACCACGTTAAATCAATACAGTAACTGGTCATGTATGGAGAACAAATCTATAACTACAGGACAAATGAACAAGCCACCTGTTCTAATGTTAAGGAATATGGATTCTTTCAGTGGGGATAAAGTTTCCAGAGAAAACATTATTGACTGATGCATAAACTACAGAGTATGATGTGCCCTGGGACCCCTGAGACACTGCTTACATGACTTAGGGTGGTCCTTTGCTGATGAGAATCCTGATGTCAAAGGCACATAGCAGATCAAGTCAAATCATTTTCTGAAATATGTAATTGCAGAAAAGGAACTTCTAGGTTAATATTTTATGTAATATGTGATTTCAAATAGATATGTTTAGCATTTAAGTAAATATTTGGCTATTTCTTTAACATCCCTAAATGTTTATATGTTCAACTTGGCCCCAAACCTCGTCTGTAATTTTCTCTTTGGATATATGGGAGGCGTTCATGGTATCTTTGGAATTGCCTGATATTTAGGCACAAGATGAATTATTTCTAACTCTTCTTTATTAGAAACAATGTAACAACGAGCAGCCTGGTACACGTTTCCCCCTGCACATGGCCAATGACAAGAATTTCTCTGGTGTATATGCCCAGAGGGAGAATCGGCACATTACTTTCTTTCTCTGTAATGTCTTTAGAATTCTGTGCTGCTTCTCAAAGTGGTTCTTGTTTTCCAGGGGTCACGGAGCCACCATGAAACAGGCTGAAATGGCAGGTCAGAGCCTCTTAGAAGTCTGTCTGACAGGGAGCCCTCACAGCACAGCCCAGTGCTGTGTGAGACAGTCCACCGCTGATCCCCTCGCCCACCGTTTACGAGTTAGGGACTGGCCAGAGTCTCAGTCTCAACGCGACATTCACAGGAACAAGTCACAGGGAAGCCACAGAGATTCTGCCACGTACCTGGGGTCCACCTCGGCAGAGCAGGCGTCCCTTCTCATCAGTATGGAGCTCAGATTCTTGGACAAGAGTCAGCGTGTGGCCTTGGGGCCCTCCGGCCGGAGGAGCCGAGGGGCGCTTGAAGGTCTTGGCTGTTTCCAGAGCACAGAGACACCTGGGGATGAAACGAGGCTTTAGATGAAGGTAATCCCTCCCCTGACTGAGCCAAAGAGGGAAACTAGCTGGGAATTTGAGAACCAGAAGCCATCTGTGACTTGGAGAAGCAGCAGACCCAGAAGCAAAGCAAGGAGAAGAAAGGCTGCTCAGCTCTCTATGTGGCGATTCTTTACGTTTGCTCCTTGCTAAGCCCAGGCTCAGACGATGACATATGTGAAGTCCCGTTGACTTCGTTCAATGCATCAGGAAGCGCTTAAACCCACAAAATTAGATCCCCCAGGAAAAAAAAAAAAAGCCTAAGTCCATGGAATAACTCGGGATCAACCAACCACTCAGGGTTACAGTCACGGGATTGAGTAGCACCCAACTTCTGGACAGCTGTGGGGCAAGTTATCCTCCGAGCCTCAGTTTCCTCCTCTACAAAATGCCACAAACCCGGCTGCTCTGGCTCAGTGGATTGACCATCGTCCCATGGACTGAGAGGTCCTGGTTCGATTCCCAGTCAGGGCACATGCCCAGGTTGCAGGCTCGATCCCCAGTAGGGGGTGTGCAGGAGGCAGCCAATCAATGTATTTCTCTCACATAGATGTTTCTATCTCTCTCTCCCTTCTTCAATTTCTAAAAAATCAATAAAAACATTTTTTTAAAAAACGCCAACAATAATCCCTATCTCATGGGGTTCTTGTGAGGACTAAGTGCCATAAAGCAGGTGGGGCACTGACGACAGTCTCGGTAACGTTAGGAAGTATTCGATAGACGTTAGCTATATTTTCCTCCTTTCGTTTTGAAAGTAACCAGAACAACAAGAATGCTACTATTAATACCAGTGCTAATGGTATCAGTCACTGAACACTTATTATTCTGTGCCACTAGGCCATGTCATGTCATTCGACCTTCACAAGCAGAGTGCGGGTATCATTTCACGTTCACTTTACAAATGAGGAGACCCAGGCTCGAAAGGTTAACTAGTCCGCCCAGGCCCACGGCGAGTGCGGGGCAGAAATGGAACTCAAAACCGAATCAGGCCAATTCCAAATCCCCTTTCTGTTTTATTTTATTTTTAATAAAAACTTTATATATTTCAAGTGTACAACAATTTATAAATAGTGAAAGAATTACTGCAGTCTAGCTAATTAATAGATCATCTCCTCAACCGTTACCTTGTCTTTTTTGTAATGAGAACACCTGAGGTCTACTCTCTTGCCCATTTCCGGTACTCAGTGCGGTGTCAGTAACTACAGTCATCACGCTGTGCACTAGCTCTCTCCAGTTACTCCCCTGCAGACCTGAACCCTGTGCCCTTGGACAGCATCTCCCCATTCGCCCACCTCTCCGACCCTGGTAACCACCATTCTGCTCTCTGCTCCTACGTATTCCACTTTTTAGATCCCACATGTAAGTGTGATCACGCAGCTTTTTTCTTTCTGTGTCTGGCTTATTTCACTTAGCATAACTGTCCTCCAGGCTCATTCAGGTTCTCGCAAATCTGAAGCCTCTTCGCCAGGATGGACCACCCTGCACAGCCTCTCCTGCCGCAGACAAACCGGGGTGAGAGCCATGTCTGGGAGAATCTGATTTATACACGCTTCCCCAAGAGTGGGGCAAAAGTAAAAGTCTCAGATGACACTGACTTTTTTAAATTTCTAAATAATGTGGAGTTCAGGGTTTTTCCCACCTAAGGTCCCTGGGAAGTTGATTCCCCTCAGCTCTTCACAAAGTCCGCAAACACAGGTGTGACTGCAGTCTCCAAACTGGGTTGCCATGGCCACAGGAGTCTCAGGGTCTCTCCCCGCCCCCCCGCACCCCCCTGCCCCCACCCCCTCAATGCTTCTTCCCTCAGGCAAATATCAAGTTTTATTCAAAGACTCAGCAGATTCAGTTTACTCTCAATGATTAAAGGATGAGCATGTGAGTGTTAAAAACAAAACTGTAGGAATCCGGTTATTTCTGCTGGGGTTTGGAATGAGCTTGGGGCTGACATTTAAAGGTGGTGATGTCTAACATACTAAAAACTGACTTGAGACTGAACAATAAAAGTTTCTGAAAAGGAGAGACACTGAAGTATTTGAAGACCTGATCCATTTTCTTTCCCTTCTGGGTCTACTTCATTCATTGACCTATTTCTGAGCACCCACCCTACGGGAGGTGCTGGGAATCAAGGGTGTTAAAGCATCGGCCTTACCAGCAAGTCAATGCTTACTGCACAGGTAGGCATCAGTGCTATGCCAGAGGGAAGCAGAGAGTGACATAACAGTTACGGAAGTCACTGGTTATTGATCTCTGCTCCATACCAGGCCTGTGACTGTGTGTTACTTTCTTTGAGTCTTCCAATCCAATCGGATCCTTATTGTCACAAATATGAAACGGAGACTTGGGGAACATGACTCATCCAAGACCACACATTTACTAAGTGACAAAGGTGGAATTTAAGTCCAGATGAACCTAATTTCAGAATCTGAGTTCCTAATTACACTGTAATGCTGTCACGAGAGCACAGTGAAGGACTCAGAATCTGCAATAAAGGGCAATCAGAGAGGTCTTTGTGGAGGAGACAGCTCTCTGAGTCTGAAAAAAATATAAGCAACGGCCCAGGGCAAAGAGATGGCAAGTGGCTTCCTGCAGCTGGAGAGGCTGGCGGGTAAGTGGGTGCCAGGGTCATGAATAGCCCAGTATAGAAGCTGAGAAGATGGAGTTTGGTCCAGAAAGTCATGGGAAACCACTGAGTGATTTTAAGTAAGGAAATAACATGTCTGGATTTTCTTTTCATAAAGACCACTCTAGCCACTCTGTGAAAAATATATCAGAGGGTGGTAAAGCTGAATCATGGGAGACATATCAGGCTAATAACCAGTGATAATAATAGCTGCCAGTGGTCAACATTGCAATGATTCACGACAAAATGATGAGAGCCCGAGAGGCCCTTAGGGTACAATGATCGTACAGCTACTAAGTGACGGTGCTAGGAAAGATGCTCTCTCTTAGTTGAAAAATAACATTTTCTCGTTTGAAGAAGTCTTTCCTCATTTTTTTTTTTTTTGCAGCATACTACTATATAGGAATAACTAACCAAAGCCAACTAAGATATCCTGTTCAACAATCACTCTGTAAATATGAAGTAAACCACTTAATTCAGAACAAGGGCAAAGAATAACTGTTTCAAACTCATGTGATAAATAATGATAGGATAATATATAAACTCTTTTCCTTAAAAACAATCTGAACAGGCGTTAGAGGGGGAAGGAAGTGTCTGTAGCTATAAAGGCAGCACAATGGATCCCTGTGATGAGATAGTTCTGTATCTTGACAGTGATAGTTATGCAAACCCACACACAAAATCACATAGAACTACACACACACACACACAAATGAGTGTGTGCAAAACTGGTGAAATCTGAATAGATTTGGAAAACTGCCTCAAGGTCTATTTCCCGGTTGTGATATTATACTGAAGTTATGCAAGATGTTATGATTGGGGAAAACTGAATGAAAATTATACACGATACCTGAATATTAGTTCCTATTACTGAGTGTAAATCTATAATTACCTCTAAATAAATATTTTTAAAATAATCTAGAATAATCAGTGGTTCTCAATTTACTGTGAGTTACAGGGAGAATCTAGCGAGAACTGTAGACTCTTTATCCATAAAAATGCACGTGCAAAATTCTTCATACAATTTCATACAGTTCCCGAAGCCCCTGAAATTTCTCTAAATCACTATAATTTGCCATTACACAGATCCAGACAAGGATGCCCAGAAAGTTGGTGCTTTGCCCTTCCAAGAATAGTGTTATCCTAAGAGCTTTCACTCAAGACTGCATTCGAATCCAGATTCTCACACTTTCAGAACCGTACGACTGACCCCAGGCACTCGTTTAACCTCTCTGCATCTCAGTTTCCTAACCAGTAAGATGAAATCTGTAATTTTATATATCTTCATAAGGATTAAATGAGTTAATAAAGTAAAACACTTACAAGAGTACTGCGCACATAATAAGCATGCAAAAAAATGTTAACTATTACTATATCTAAGACTACCATGTCCCGGTTCCTTCAGTCTCTCCGGCCTCATCCTACCCTGTGTTCCCATTCCTATGTTCTGCTTCAACCACAATTGTTCCCACTTCAGAGCTGTTGCATATGCTGACCCCTCTCCCAACCACCAGCTCCCACCCTCACTCAACCTGCTAACCTTTCACTTCCCTCCATCAGACCTCAGCACAAGCATCGCTTCCTCGGGGAATTCTGCTCTGATCTCACTGACAAGGTCAAATGTTCCTTTTACAAGCTCTTACGAAGCTCAGCACCACATGGCACTTCTTAGATGTAGTTTCGCTACACGACTGGAGTGCTGTGTGATTGACATACACCTCTCCACAAGGTAAAAGCAGGATCTGATTTTGCTCTCCGTAGTGTCCTGAGCATTCATCACAGTCCTGGGCTCATTGGAAACAGTCAATAACTCTTTGTCAAATGACTGAATAGATGAATAAGTAAACCTATAATGGCAGAAGCTGACAGACATAAAACATTTTATAGAGAAGGCTGTTCACCCAACAGGGGGCAGGTCTCCTTCCCTATCATCAGTCCACAAGAGAGAGCACTTATGTTCACAAGGACCTTCTATTCCATCCATTACTATTACTTCCATACCTTTAATATCAAGTCTTTATCAGTGAAAGGGATCCTAATCCACTTACTCTTCGTAAAGCACACTGGAACACATGAAAAATAATTCAGGCATAGACAACCAAAATGCCATGGGCTACACACTTTCATTTTGAAACACACATTCACTCTCACTCACGCACGAAAAGGACCCAAAGAGAAAATTAAATTTCCCAGGTCTTTTCAAGATTCAGATGCATATCTCATCAATGTTTATTCATCATCCCCACTGTACTGATTCTCAAGAAAGTAAATGGCATTTAATGAGAAAGAAGAGTAACTAAGAAAAATAATAAAGCTTGCCATCAAGCTCGCCTCCCTCCATCCCCCAATTATACCCCTAATCCTTCTAGACACCTGGCCCAGCACCTCCTTCGGTTCCCACTAAGGCAGGTTAGCAGAAAGGTCCCACAGTTGGATTAATTGGATCAACGCTGAAGTTTCCATTTGCTGCATAAGTTTAACAAATTAATCTGGCATATAATGAAATATTGTGAAACTGTTTCAGAATGGATGTTGCAAATACTGCCTTGTTCAATTACTGTCAGAATACACATACAGAAAAAATATGAAAATTTGAACATATAATTGCAGACTTAATTACTGCTCTGTGCTAACCAGCGGCAATCATACTGAATTTGTCAGAGCATTTAAACTAGTTATAATGGAAACACATGACCAAACACTAAACTCAGCCTTTCTTATTTTCCTTGAGTTGTGAAGATGGCACAAGAAATGGCAGTTAACTGAGCCGGAGGGCAGGGGAAATTGGGAACCGTTGATCAAAGGGTTCATAGCGTCAGTTATGTAGGATGAGCAAGTTCTAGAGATCTAATGTACTGCATGGTGACTATCATTAAAAACTCAGTACTACATACTTGAAATCTACTAAGACAGTAGACCTTAAATGTTCTTACCACACACACACACACACACACATCGTAACTATGGGGGAAAAAACAAAACAACTTTGCTGTTGTTATCCAAGTGATCATCCTGAAACTTAACATGAGAAGAACACATACAATGAACCCAATAGCCTGGTTTAGATCCTGGCTCCAGCGTTGGGCAAATCACTTGATCCCTCTGAGTCTTAGTAATCTTGGCTGTAAGGAGACATTGATAATACCTACTTCACTGGGTTGTTGGAAAAATGATAATGGCAATAATAGTAATAATAATAATAGACATAGGGGAGGGGCCAGGTCCCGGCCTCACAGCTCTGGAGGGAGAGGCCAGATACCCGAGCAGATGGCGATGTTTCCATCTAACAAACAGACTGGTGAGAAAGGGGGGCAGGCTGGGGGCTGAAAGTCTATAACTGTGGTGAGAAAGGGGGGCAGGCTGGGGGCTGCAAGTCTGTAACTCTGCACAGCCTCTTCATAGACAGCAGCTGCCTCCTGGAGTCAGGTGGGGGGAGATCTGAGAATGAAATATCTCAGAACAAGGAACCAGCCTGGGTGTTCAGTTTGCCAAGCTGAGTAACACAACCAGCTGGACACTTGCAAATGCTGTGTATTCTGGCTTGGCTTGAGCATAGTTAATTTAATTTATGAATGTAGATGGTTGAAAACCCAAAAGCCGTAAGAAAGAATCAGCACTTGTCAAGTGACTACTATGTGCCAGGAACTTCTGTTACCACATCTTCACCTGTGAAATGAGAATGACAATAAAATAATACCAACCTCTTCAAGTTAATTAAGGATTTTTTTTAAAAGATGGTGCAAGAATGGTTAGAGCAGTATTTTAAATGGCTCACAATTCTCAATCAGATCTTATAACTTAATGGTTTACAAAGTATAACACTTTAATGTACATTATCTCATTTCAATTATCTTGAGAATTGTGATTATGTGTGAAATTTAACAAGCCTGTCACTTTTCCTCACAGACAGACAATGCATTTACTAATGAGTATTGACTGAGTGCCTACTAGGTCCCAGACACTGTTCTCAGCACTGGAACACAGCTGTGAACGAGAGTGTTTGTGTTACAAGGAGTCTGACACGGAAGTGACAGATATAAACAACTAACACATATGAGCTGCAAAGGAAACAAAATAATTAGGACACTGAATCACTGTGTCTCCTTTAGATTGGCTGTTCAACAAAGGACTCACCGAGGAGACATTTGAGCACAAGCCCCAAAGTCCATGTTTGTGTGTGTGAGAAACGTCTTATTCCTACATGCTTAGTACTTTCTTGATTAAACTACTGGCATATTTTTATGTCACAGACAACAATCAAAACGCCCGAGATAACCATTTATTTCAGCCTCTTCCTGTTCACACCCTGACCAGCCAAGTGCTCCATAACCACAATGGTCTGCTTTACGGAAAGCAATGGTTTGCACTGGAATACGACTTTACGCTTTTCCTTCGATTCTGAGAAGAGGAAATGGTTATCTCTGTGGTGCAAGGGAGGAAACTGTACCTTGTCTCAGGTCATCCAGCAAGTGGGTGACTCAAAGTCAAGAATGCTGACTTCTGGTTCGATGCCCTTTGCAGGATATACTTCTAGTAAAGAGAACTCCATTCAACCCAACCAACATGTATTAAGTATCTATAGTTGTTTTGTTTATTACCAGTCGATGGAGATCATGCAAATCGAGAAAGACACAACCTTTGACCTTATCAGGCTCCCAGTCTAGTTGGAAAACATTTAAATAATTAATTATAAAGTCATTAAAAGAGTTCAAAACCTTGGGAAGTAAGGGTCACAGTTCACAAGGGTAGCATTTAACCTGGGCCTTGAAGGATGAGTAAGGGTTTCCCAAAGAGAGAATGAGGCAAGGGAGTCTGGTCCAGAGTAAACTGGCCAAACTGAAACTGAAACAAGAAAAGCAGTTAGTGAAGTAGTAATAGGACTGTTGTGACTGAGGCAGAGGGCCAAGAGTAAGTGGGGACAGGCATGAGATGAGTCCAGTAAAGTAAACAGGGGCCAGACTGTCAATGGAACTGAATGGTTGGCTAAGACACTGGGACTCTGTTCGTTTTGAAATGCAAGTCACTGGAGCATTGAGAGCTGGTGAGTGATACACACAATCAGTATCTTAGAAAAGGCCTTCTGGAGTAGAGCAGAAAACGAGCCGAAGCCAGGCATGGCTGGTGGCAGGAGAGCCGTCGTGACAGTTCTAGTCATCCGAGGAGGAGTGCAGAGGTCTTAAACTAGAACAGTGCCGATTACAAAGGCAGCCAACACTCCATCGTGGTTGGAGAAAGAATGGGAAGAGGAGAAAGCAAGTATCTGGACATCCTGTCTTTAGCAAATCCTTCTCCAGGTCTTGGTATAGTCTTGAAAGGTGTTTGTTTGTTTGAACTGGAAGTAAACACTCTGAGAGAATATTGAAGCCCTGAGCTTTAACTTGGTTGCTGTCCAAGAGTCCATGTATACAGACCCACCGCCCCTCGGAGGGCTCTTTGATCTACCTCATTATATGGATGATGGTCATCTGTTGGATGCCCCCATGACACAAATAAACACAGTCAAAGCCAGGAGCCATCTGCAGGGCATTCACATGCTCCTCTAATCATGTACATGTAACTATGAGGCTAAGACACCTCCTGAGTCCCACCTTGGGTTGTTAAGCTGGGTCTCTAACCTTTGACTGTTCTGACACAGACTGAAAGGCTTTGCCCACTTCTTCATTTGCTTCTCCTAAGAAGGGCTGTTTTGATAAGTGATGGGTAACTGCTGTTCACTTCTGGCTGGTATCAGAGGCTGCGCTTTGCTGAGCACATGTGGATCAGGTGCTTCCCCCAAAGGGCGAAGGCTCAAAACTCTAACCTTGATAACCAAAGAAAAGGGCTGGAAAACAATTTGGCAAGTCTCATCCAGCACTGGGAGTGTGACTCCCTCCCAGCAGTCCTTGCTTGGCTTTGGCCAGCAGAAGAGTAAAGACTGAAGGATCTGGAAGGGTCTCTGTTCATGATGATATGTCGCTCCCTGCAGACTGAGCATCAGCAAAGCCATCTCCCCAGGCTCTGCAAGCCTCCGTGTTGAGTTTAGAAATATAAATTCATTGCCCTGATGCAGAGAATGGATCACCGGGGCCTGGATCAACAACAATTGTATTTAGGTGTAGAATAAGTCTAAACACCTACCTTAATGAGCTAACCAACATGCACTGTCTAAGTTCTGCTATGAAATCTTTGATATCATAAGAAAAATTAACTTAATCCATAAAAGCCCTAGATTCAAATCCTTGTTGTACCACTTGCTAGCCAGTGGCACAACCTTGAGAAAGTTATTTAGTGTCTTTATGTTTGTTTGTTTGTTCCTTAAAGTAAAATGGTGTTAACAATAGAAACTATCACACGAGACATGTAAAAATTAGATGACAAAATACATGTACAACATTTAGTACAGTGTCTGGTACACAGTAAGTGCTCAATAAATGTCTGCTGGCACGATTACTATCGTCAGCATTATCTTTCCCTTTCTTGCCTTCTGCTTCTAATGTGGTGGTAAAAGCATGAGTGGTGGGATCAGCATTCTGATCCCACCTAGACCATTCATTAGGTGTGTGATCAGTAGTACTCTTCCTCATCAACAAAACAAGGCTGTTAATAACAATATGTCCGCATGTGGTTTGGGGAAAGATTAAACAATATAATAGCGGTAAGGCTATTGGAATGGGTCTTGACACATGGTACATGCTCAGTATATGCCACTGTTATTATTATTATCCTTACCATCATCAACACTCTTTTCAACAACGCCCCATTTTAATTGCCAGTACACCAGTGATATGCACCATAATGTAAAGTGTGTGAATGATATAATGGAGGAGGCATCTTTTTTATTTTTTCCATAAATGACTCCTTAAGACCTTTCTCCCTAAGGATTTGGATGGATCGAGGGCCAAGGGGGAGTTCTGTTTCTCAGTTCTGACGCCTTATACATTTGAGACCGATATCTTAAGCTCAAATGGAGAACCTTATGTAAGAATTAGAAAATCATAAGATAAAAGTTATTTAGTATCTTTGTTTGTTAATGTTATTGTCAATGTTTTCTGTAGTATTAGGAATGGTGAAAATCAAGAAAGGAATGTCAGGTAGATTGACCCTCTTTGAGCAGACTGGAAATAGAGCCTTCACTGGGTGCATACTTTATTCAATGTTCTACATGCAATATCTCATTTATGCCTCACCACACCCTATGAGGAGCACACAATCATTAGCCTTATGTGTGACTTCTCCAAGGTCACCCATTTTTGAGAGGCAAAATTGGCATATGTATTTCCCTCTTGCCATCAACAAAATGAAAAGACAACCCACTGAATAGGAGAACATATTTGCTGATACATTTGATAAGGCCTTAATTCCCAAAATCTATAAGGAACTTATAAAACTCAACACATATACACACACAAAACAAACAATCCAATTATGAAATGGGCAAAAGACTTGAATAGACACTTCTTCAAAGAGGACATACAGATGGCCAAGAGACATATGAAAAGAAATTCAACATTACTGATCATCAGGGAAATGCAAATTAAGACCACAATGAGATATTACCTCACACATGTCAGAATGGCTATCATCAATAAATCTACAAACAAGTACTGGTGAGGATGTGGAGAAAAAGGAATGCTCATGCACTGTTGGTGGGAATGCAGACTGGTGCAGCCACTGTGGAAAGCAGTATGGAGTTACCTCAAGAAATTAAGAATGGAACTGCCTTATGACTCAGCGATTCCACTTCTGGGAATTTATCTGAAGAAACTTGCAATACTAATTTGATAAAATATATGCACCCCTATGTTCACTGCAGCATTATTTACAATAGCCAAGATTTGGAAGCAGCCCAAGTATCCATCAGTAGATGAGTGAATAAAAAAGCCATGGTACATTTACACTATGGAATACCACTCAGCCATAAAAAAGAATGAAATCTTACCTTTTGCAACAGAATGGATGGACCTGGAGAGTATTATGCTAAGTGAAAGGAGCCAGTCAGAGAAAGACAAGTACCATATGACTTTACTTATATGTGGAATCTAATGAAGAAAGTAAACTATCTAAGTGGAGAGAAACTCATGGATACAGAAAACAGACTGACAGCTGTCACAGGGGAGGGGTTTGGGGGCTGGGTGAGAAGGGTGAAGGGATTAAGTAAAGAAAAAAGAAGGAAAGACTCATGGACACAGACAACAGTATGGTCATTGCCAGAGGCAAAGGAAGGTGGGGGAAAGTAGAAGAGGGTAAAGGGGGGACAAACAGTGATGGAAGGAGACTTGACTTGAGGTGGTAAACACACAATATAAAAAACAGATGATGTATTATATAATTATATACCTGAAATCTATAGAATTTTATTAACCAATATCACCCCAATATATTCAATTAAAAAAACTATATTCTCTATTTTTATATAAATTTTCTCAAGCTCTTATTATCAATATCACAGCCATAACCAGATAAAAACAATGGTAGATTCAATTAATGTCTCCTGCATTTTTGTATTTAGGATTCCAAATATTTGTGTATTGGAAAATACCTGAGTTGTATATTGCTACTCAAGATATGCATCCAGGTGACCAACTGATTGAATGATTCTCTTTCCACCTGCATGTCTTAGATACCCAAAAGGCCATTCAGACTGTCTTGTAGTGGCTCTCAACTAATGAGCTCAGCAGCCACAGAAGTGTGACTGAGGAGATTCTATACTGGGTGGGAATTTGAACTCCAACTTTTTATTTATCTTCTAATATTTAAGAGTATTTATAGTAGTAGAAAAATGACAAAGTTAACTATCATGAACAAAGGTATATCGTTAGAAAAGAAAACAAAGGGACCCTATTTAGGTCCTTGATTCATCCACTGTTACTCTTGGATGATAAGACTTTTACACTAAACAAGCTTATACTCAAGATAGGAGGAGGCAAGCATTTCTCAAATTGTGTCACATGGTGAACAAGTATCAGTTCTTCAAATGTGTTTCGTAATAAACACAATAAATAGGTATTCTGTGATTATTAAAAAAGAAAGAAAGAAAAAAAAACTATGTAAATATATTTTTAAGAATCTCTTAACCGTATGACTTTGCCGAGGCCTTTGCCTGTTAATAGGTATTGCAGGTCTCTTAGAAGGGACCAGAGCATGCACCATTTACTCAAATTGTTTGATCGTGGAGCCTTTCAGCAGAAGAGTTTGGGAAAACACTGGGCACTGGAAAGTGCACGGGGCATGAAGTAAGGCCAACTGAACCTGGCTCCCACCTCATCAGTAAACTACTGAACCTGAGTCCTCATTTTCTCATTTGCAAAATCATGATAATTAACCCAACCAACCTACTTCAATTAAGCAAGATAATAAATGCAATATAACTGGCTCATCGTGGTAGTGACCCGATAAATGTTCGTTTCTTTTTGGGCTAATATAGTTGAGAAGACCAAGCTGACTCGTACCGCAGAAGTGGTTAAACATCCCATGTCCTCCCATTTTTACCTACAGAAAAAGTCTCTGTGCCGTGACAAAATATCCCCAGCCCGTAACAGGAGTCAGCTCTCCATGTGAGGTGACTTAAACAGACTTTCTCCCTGGAAGGAATGACATTTCATCAGTAGTTTGCAATTTCCCTGATCTCAGACTAATATTTGACTAGCATCTTATTTGTCTGACAGTTTCCAAGCCTCCTTTGACATAAGGCCTTTTTCTCTGGACAGCATTTAGCAAGTTCATCCTTGCCATTGCACAGAATTATAGACCCTGCATAGCTTCAGGACTCCCAGAGCCCTTATTTCTAACATAGACATGTGCCTTTCCACCTTATGTATCTCCTTTAAATGCAACTGATTCAACCATAGTTGAACTTGTGAAATTTTCACTTTGTTCTTCATTTAAATGGCTCTCTCTGCACATCAGTCCCAGCTTTTTCATTTGCACCTTATAGTTTCAAAGAATTTTTGGTGATCATGTCTTTAGATGCCCCCACCCCCACCCCCCCGCAGCCAGATATTTTTAATCAGTATTTTACTGTAACCCAGAGAGTTCAAGGGACTTGCCCAGGGTCACACAGCTAGTTAAGAACACAGTGAGACTCAAGTCCATGTCTTCTCAGCCTAGTACAATCACCAGTCATCGGAACAATTCAATTCAATACATATTTATTTATTGTTTAACATATATTAAACACATAACAACAGATTTTATTGCTCTCTCCAATATAAGGAGATTTTTAAATTATTATTTTTCAAAGGGCCAGCTTCCTGAACTCATTTGCAAAGAGCTGTTCTCACAATTGCTTAATTTCAAGGAAAAGAAGTCCTCTGGGGCATGAAAAGAAGTGGGGTGGAAGAAATAATGAGGCATGTACATAATTTCATAGCTGCCAATGTCCTACAGATCCCATTCTGGCTCTTTCAGAGAAAAGATCTTACTCTACAGATGAACCAGTTGGCCTCACCCATTCATCATATCCAATTGTTTTAGTCATTTCTTCCAGAACAATAGTTTATTTCCCTTTATCACTTCTTCCTTTAGTTCTGACATGTGACATAGTAGAATCTGAGAATGGGCAGTTATGTTCGCATCCATATTCCTGTATGGTATTTAAAGGTTTGATATTTAAAGGGCTTGACATTTCCATTACAACCAATTCCTCAGAAACCAATTTGAGAGGCTAAGATGGCAGACCAGCCCCTTGCCTTATGTTTAATCAAGGTTAGTTAGATGTGCAATGAAAAAAATACCGCAAAACTTGCATTGGCCTCGCTTCCACAGTATATGTCTCATTGACTAAAACAAAGCTCTTTAAAACTGAAGACAGTAAAAGACCCGTGGTTCTCCCTACTGCTCTGTTAAGGGAGGCTGAGGGACAGCTCCACGGAAAGAAATGGGTTTGAAAACTGCTGGTGCGTCCTTTATCACTGCAATTTCCACAAGGTTATAAAAGTCATGCTTGGATAAAATCTTGAAAGTGCCAAAGCAATGATCTAAGAAATGAATGCAGATAAGCCTTCTCCATCTTAAATTATGAGCAGTGGGACTGAAATAGAAATGATATTGCTGCTGAAGAATCTGAAATTAAGGATGTGATTTTGCTCATTTGTATACAACGGGACAGTGAATCATGTTATGGATGCAATGAGTTTGAATGCAGCTGCCAAGAGCTCGCATCCTTGCCCATGTTGGTTGGCACTGGTGAGTAAAGGGCTTCTTTTCTCTGTGATTTTGCAAAACGTTCTAACATGCCCATTGCTGTCTGTAAGGCGCTCCCGTGTTTATTTCACATGTGAGGGGAAAGTCTGGGGGTTGTCTTCTGTGTCTCTCAAAGATCAGGAAAGAGAGGAAAAGACACAGTGTCCTCTGTCTTGGAGCCAGTAAGGACCAGGCTCCTTCAGGGGAGTTCAAAGCAATTAGCTTGGTGCTGGCCTCTTAGAGGGCATAATGAAATGTCTGCTTTAATGCCCAGGTGAAAATAAGGACACAGCTATTTGTTTCAAGGCCTAAAAGATAATGAAGTGACTCAGAGGGTGAAATTTTAAAATGTCGTATACTTTGCATCTCTTTCCCAGCTCCTTTTGCTTTCTATTTCATGAGCACTTGAGTCCAGGGAGGCCTCCTGAGAGTATTCGTAGAATGTTAAACGGAAAAATAAAGAAAGTAGACTCTCTAAGAACTCTGTTGTGAAGGACAGAATTAAATATTTAAAAGTTTTATTCAAAATATTTTTAATTATGAGATAACACTGTATGTAGAAAACCGATAAAAAGAGTAGGAAGTTAAAAGAAGAAAAGGAAAATCAACTGCAATCTCACCTCACAGAGATCATGACCGGTCCATTTGAAAGGAACATTTTCTGTGCATCGTTTTTCCCTATCAAAATTGAACGGGATCGTCCGTGAGGTATTGGGACCTGCGTGTCCCCCTCAGTAACACACTGTGTTCCTGGAGGAATGGGGGGCACAGCAGTTCTGAAGGGAGCTGGGGCAGGAGCGAAGAAGGAAGGAACCAGGGAGTGAACTCTACAGACTAATGGGTGATTAAATGGAAAAATAAAGAAGGATTTAGAACTATCTTTGGACTCCTATCTAATTGCAGTTGTGAGAGTTCCTACAAGTTCCGGGGAGCATGAATAGAAGAGAGAGGAGTTACATGCACAGTGAGGCCACATTTATTTTAAAAACTCCATCTGGCTGACCTTTTCCCTAGTCAATCCAAGGCTGTGAGGAATGTCTGCCGAAGACGTGAAAGGTGTGCTTGCCCAATAAGGCAGCTTCTAACCACATGCAGCTGTTTCAATTGAAATGTATTACAATCAGATCAAGTTACATTTTTATTTCTAAGTCATACCAGCCACACTTCAAGTGTTCAACAGCCACATGTGGGGAGTGGCTATGGCACTGGACAGGGCAGATGGCAGAACTTCAGCCACGGCAGAAGGTCCAGCGCACTGCACTCGGTCACAGCGTTCAGCTACTAGAATGTCTGGAGTACTAGAAGAGGGTGTCTAGGTGTGTGTGCTACCCTGCCTGCCGTCATTCACAAGCCTTTTTAATTCTGGAAATATTGGTGTTGGGTTATTCCTACTTTCATTTATCCTTGCTTATAATTCATGGAATTACCTGGAGAAATATGGAAGCCTCCTTGCCTGGATGGATGGATGGGCCTGTGCTCAGTGGCATCCAAAGACAGAGGAGTGCTTCAAGCAACCAATCTTTCCTGTGCAAAGTTTATTGATATGAGGACACAGTTATGAGCTCCAGTGAATGAAGCAAATTGTTGAAGCCCTTGTTAAAGAAAAGATTTATAAAGGCCATTTCCTGCTCAAAAGCACACACTCCATCAGCAGAAAGCCACACTGCATAACTCAGGAGATATGACAGCATCACCACAAATCATCCTGACCAATCATGTAAGAGGGCTCCAGGGAGCCAAATAGCAACCTTCCCTGCAGAAATCAGAAAGCAGAACGCTCGGCGTCTAAGGAGTATCAGGCAGTGAGAGAGGAAAACCGGAGACAATCAGAGGGAGCAGACACCCTCCGAGATAAAAGGAGACCATGGCAAACTGTCTCCTCTTCCAAAAAGACGGGGCTTTCTGCAGTCCTCTCTCCACTGGAGCAGGGCTGCCTGACGATACTGTGGCTCTTCAAACTCCTCAATGCTGCTCAGCTCGCCCATCTCACAGAGAAGCTATTTTGCAGCCAGAGACCCGCTCCTTGCCTTTTGCAGAAAGGCAGCAGTGTTTTTCTAATGGGTGAGGTCTGTGTGGTGAATGGGCCAGGCTAGTTAGCAAAGGAGCATCCATTACCAGTCCTTAACCAGTTCCACTCTGAGAACCCAAACACAGCCAAGGCTCACCAGTACATTCTTACCTATGAATTGACGATGGCCACTTTTCACAAAGCCTGTGCCAGACCCAGGCATGTCAGAACCATCCATGAATTTGCTTAAAAGCAAAATCAGGCTTTGACTCCATCCAGAGCTATTGCATCAGCATCTGGGAGGGGAGCCGAGAATCTGTATGCTGTAAACACCCCAGCTGATCCTTGTGCACACTGAAACTTGAGGACCACTGGACTACAAGGTTGTTTTGCTTCCTCCTACTCCACACACCCCCCGCCCCTGCTGCCTTTCTTCCTCCTCTCTTTCTCCTCTTCCCCTTTCTTGGTTTATGGAGAACATACTCCAAAACACAGGAAAAGTTTTACATCTGATGCAAATACTCACATGATAACAATTAAAGCTTTAATAAATACTTGTTGAATTATATTCACAAAAATGTTTATAATACTGGATCTCTAGTAAACAATAAATAAATGCCTCATAACAGTAACATGGGTAATTATGATAAACTCACTCTATGGTTTTTGTGCTTGTATTAAATATTACGTTTTCAGAAAGTTCTTAATAATATGGGAGAAAGTATACTGAAGTAAAATACTTTACAATATTATTTATAAGGTATGTTCACAACTATGAAAAATGTTACTACTATATGAAAAAAAAACAGTACAAAGAAATAAATCAAAATGTTAATAAAAGAAAAATAGAGACAGACACACAGATAGAGAGCAGACAGACAGCTCTGGTGTGGTGGAGGGGCAAGGTGTGTTGGGTGGATAGAGGGATTGAGCAAAAAGGAAAAAAGAGAGAGAATTCATGGACATGGACAACAGTGTGGTGATTGTGAGGATGGAGGGGGATGGGTGGAGGTGGAAGAGGGCACAGAGGGGATAAATGTGATGGAAAAATTAAATTAAATTAAAATGTCCAAAAAAGCAGTTACCTCCAAGTAATGAAATTATGCTTGATTTTTTTCTCCTTTCTGCTTTTCTCTCTTTCCAATTGTTCAACTAGCATGTAAAAATATATATATAATTAGAAAAAAGTAAACTAAAATAATACCACTTTAAGAATCTACAGTGCCTTCTCTTTTATTGTATTGTGCATTTGGACCACACTGACTGGTGCCTCCGCTGTAACTGATGTGTACATAACTTGTCTGTACTCTCTGCAATTGCTGAAATTAGACTCCTAGCTTTAATATTCTGCAAGTCTGTTTAACTCTGTTTAACTGTGTGTTTCCCTATATTTTTCCATCAACTCATAAACTAAAAATAAATAAATAAATAAACTAGAAATAAGATACCCCAGATTGTCAAGTTTTTGTTGTTGTTATTGTTGTGTTTTTTGGGTACGTGCCCCTAGCCGGAACCAAACCCGGGACTCTCTGATCCGCAGGCCAACGCTCCAAACGCTGAGCCAAACCGGCCAGGGCCAGGTTGTCAAGTCTTATAAACAACGTCTGAGGGAGACCATTTGATACAGAAATTCCACTTCCAGAAATACTCACAATAAGTGTACAGAGAAATGTTCTCCCAGCAGTTCCTTGTGGCACTGTCCATCGAACAACAACTAAATAAAACATGGTCCATTCATCCACAGGAAGACCCTGTGATGATGTCTTACAATGGGACAACAAAATGGGACGCCTAGGAGGTATAAGTACCCAAACTCTAGATCTCACTACCACGTTACAGGAGCAGGAGAAACAGAGGAGCCAGCTGAACCACACAAGGAGGAAGCAATCAGCCAAGTGCAAAAGATGAGGAATCAGATGAGACCCTGTGCCTCCAGGAAGTCAATGGCAAAAATAAAAGGTGGGAAGAGCTGAGATGGGAGACTACTATGTGGATAAAAAGAGAATAAAGAGATATAACAAATAAATGCAATCGACAGAGCGTGTTTGAAACCTGATTTGAACAAGCAACTGTAAAAAGAAATTTTGAGGGCAATCAGAAATTCAAATATGGATCTAAAATTCAAATATTTTAGAAAATATTAAGGATAAATGACACAGAGGTTATGTGGGTTTTTTTTATTTTTAATTTTTTTATTAATTTATTTTTGTTACAGATGTTTCTCCTTTTTCCCCTATTGATACCCTCCTCCCGAACCAGGTTATGTTTTTAAAACTTATTTCAGTTTTTAAACTGTAAGTATTCACAAGTAAAATAAAATAATGCTTGGGATATGCTTTACAATGTTCTCTTTAAAAAGTGGAGGAGATACATAAAACAAAGTGTGCAAAAGTGTTAATTTCTGAAGTGATAGGTATATGAGTATTCTTCCTACTAGTCTCTCCATCTGTTTAAAATTTTCCATAACAAAAAATGTTTAAGCAAAAATTTAAAAATAATGTATATCTCTATGTAATAATAAATAAAATGAATAAGCAATAATAAAAGTAGTCAGCAAATATAGTAAAATGATGTAATAGTACATGTTGGTATAATGTTAGCAGCTAGTACACACCGCTTACTTAGTATATACAAGGCACCGTTGTAAGTATATTTTGTGGACTCACTTAGTCCTCATAGTAACATTACAAGAAAGGTACTTTTACATCCCCATTTTAGAGACAGAGAAACTGAGGCACTCATAGGTTAAACCATCACTTAAGGTCATGGAGCTAGTAAGTAGTAGAGCTGGGGTTTAAACCCAGACTACATAGAACTGAACCACTGAGCTACCACTGCTACTCACAGGCTGCAACCTGATTTCAGGATGTTCTAGTAAGAGAATAATCAGGGTGCAGACTACTGTATAGCGTATGCTCCCCTTCGTGCTCTCCGTGTGTGTATCATATATATGTTGGGGGGGGGTTGTGTAAATATGCACAAAAAGTCATGAGTAATTTGCTTTGGGAAGAGAACCTGGGGATGGCAGACATTTAGTGTGTATAAATCCCTGTCCTTATTCTTTTGATTTTTTTTCTTTTTTTACATCAAGAAGAATTATTTGAGTTTTGAGATAATGGGCCATTTCTGTTTACTTGTTTATAATTTTCTAACTAAATATAAAGCTCCTATAAACATTACTGCTATAGTCATAAGTAAACAAAACTTTTAAATCATATATAAATATTTGTAAGTGGGAAACAAATGAGATAAATCTTTGTTGTTGTTTTTTTAATCCTCACCCGAGGATATTTTTCCATTTATCATCAGATAGAGTGGGAGGGAGGGAGAGAGAGGGAGAGAAAGAGAGAGGAAGAGAGAGAGAAACATCAATGTGAGAGAAACACAGTGACTGGTTGCCTCCCACACGACCCGACCAGGGCCGGGGACGAACGGCAACCAAGGTACATGCCCTTGACTGGAATTGAACCCGCAACTCACTGGTCCACGGGCTGACGCTCTACCACTGAGCCGAACTGGCCAGGGTAAATCTTTATGTTCTACATAAGAGGAAAATCATGATAAATAAAAAGTTATATATTTTTGTTATGTTTTAGAAATCAATATACAAATGTGAAGCGTATGTACATTTTTTAAATGGGCAGGAAGGATACACACCAAATGAGTAACACTGGTTACCCCTGAAGGTAGTTGTCCCTGATTTGATGCCCCTAAGCTCTCCTCTCCAGTCCTGCTCCAACCAGGCTGGGTCCACTTTTTGGTCTTTGGTCCTCTGCTCCCCCCAGACCTCTCCCAAAGCAGCACCGAGTGTGGCGACCTTGGCTGCAGTATGATCCCAGCAGACGTGACCTCCATGGCTGGCATTAAGTGCTCCGAGTGACAGGTAGGAAGGAAAGGGATTCTCCTAGTCACAATTCTATTCCCAGTTTCAGGATGCAAAAGTGGTAGAGAATCACGCGGGGAAATGAAATTTCTTTTATGTTTTCAGAACCATTATTCAACAGATGTTAGTGATCACCTGCTCTGTGCCAGGCACTCAATAGACACAAAGGTTCTAACAGGGATGCAATTGACCAAACCCCTGCCCTGCTCTCAGGGTTTTCTCACTTCCACTCTTGTAAGAAGTAATGATTCCCCAACCCTCAAGTCTCTGGAAACCAAGGAATGAATAAAGCTTTTGACAGCTTTGCCTAAAGATCATAGGAAGAATGAAAGTAAGCCTTTTACCGGAAAGCAGTATGCTGGGCAGTTTTGCTTTGCTGACATTGGCCTCTTCCAACCATTGGTAAACCATTTTTCCTCTCTTCCGGTAAAAACTCACACTATATAAAATGGTAAATACATACTGCAATTTCACTTTTTCTCTCTTTCCATCTGTTTCTTTCTCCTTTGCACATGGTATGCTTTTGTTAAAGCACCCTTTCGTTCTCCTTGTGTTAGTGGTGTGAATCCTATCAGATTAAGTACTAAGGTCTCTGACCTCCAGTCCTGCTCACCGGCTTTTGTCCCTTGAAATCATTTCATCCCTCTTGCTAAGTGGGCTTTGCACAAGCCCTGAGCTCTTTCATCCTGCTCTTCACTCACCTGTTTCATAGCTCGGCTCACTTGTCCCTTCCTCGGGAAGAGTGTTCCTTGACCTTCCTCCCCAGGTCAAATATTCCTACCATGTGCTCACCCAGCATTATAGCTGCCCCTCTCTTAATGTATCCCATTTGAAATATCGCATTTGCTTGTGTGATCATTTAACTGCTACCCGACTCCCCCACTAGGCGGTACCCTCCATGAGGACAAGTCAATCTTTGCTCACCATTTTATCTCCAGAGACTGCTACGATGCAGGCACTTAAAACTGTTCCTCTTTATGGCATTTATTTTAACGATCTGTTTCTTTTTTTCATCAATTTCAGTGTGTTCTGTCTGGGCCTAAGAGGAGTTCACCAGTTAATATATTTTTCATGGACTTTAAGTTGTGGCTCTTTATCCCTCTGGTATAATTCCTGGCAGGCAGGCCTTTCTTTGATTCCTGAATGTTTTGGGAGGTTGGTTTATTTGCTTGTCAATGATGTTCACTGCTTTATTCAAATTTAAGTGATCTGCTAAGATGGCTTGAGGGAACTCACATTTGTATTTGCTTCTCAACCTTTCTCTCCAAAATAACAGTAGCCAGTAAAATTCCAATGTAGAGTGCCGATGGCTTCACGTCGCAGCCGCGGGACACGGAGACATTAATAAGGTCTCGAGAACAGTCCCTGAGTTGAAATTGGCATTTTTTTTTCCTTCCAACAACCTGTCTTTGTGAAAGCTTGACTATCAGTAACGGTCACTTTTGGAGGCCGTCTAGGAAGAAACGGGGCACTGAGGCTTCGCTTTTCGCCCATAAGTCAAACAGGTCACTGTAGTCTTTTATGAGATAAGAATTTTCTTTCCATCAACTTTTCTTTCTGAGAATAGGTTAGGGCAGTGAAATTTCAATTTGAATGAGTGGCTGCCAGGGGGGCATAACACTGAGATGAATTTCAAAAAGGAGGAAATAAGGAGGGCTGGATTTTCTGCCACACATTAAAATCTACAACAAGAATAAAATGAAGTAGAGCAAATTTTTACAGAAGAGGAAGGTGAGGGTCAGAATGTAAGAAAAGTATCAAAAGTCATATAGCTGTTCAGTTAGAGAGTAAGGCTTTCCTCAGGAGGAGCCTGAGTGCCAAGTCCAGGCCATTTAAGACCCACTGACGAACTCAAAGCTCACTGTCTGCCTATGGTAGCGATGGACACATCACACTGTCGTGATTTACCATCCTATAAACTATCCTGATCATCCACTGAAACCTCTTGCTCTAACCCCATGCTCACCGAGCAAACTGCAGATAATTTGGTTTTGTATCATGGGATAGAAATGTGCTGATTAAAAGACATACATACCTAGCCCCCTTATGAATTATATTTCTTAACATAAACTAATACATTGTAATCTGTTATGTCATACATCAGTTGCTTGTGAATTTAGTTCTATGGAGTCCATCCTAGAGACTGGACTTGTCACCAGAGCCTATAGCTCATTACTGCCACCCTCTGGAGATGTGTCTAGAGGCCAGCTGGCTCCTCAAAGATAAAACATGACCCTCTGTGGTGGGCTGTCCCTTTCTGTTCCCCACAAAATTAAATAGAGTTCATTTTAAGTTCACTGGGTGTACACTGGAACCGTTGTGAGGTTTATTATGTAAGATAACAGAATTGAAATTGCTTACAATTTCTGTCAAATCATCTTTCTCTCTAAGAGCAAAGATGTCAAGAATTGTCCAATTTGGAGGAATCATTAGTGACCAATGAGTTCACAGAGAGGTGAGTTGAGACACAGAAAGATCAATAAATTTAACCAGGGTGACAAAGGGCCTTTGACAAACTTTAGTTGCATTAAATTCCAGTATGGGTGTTGATATTGAGTTGGATTTTCTTTCTTCAAACCTACACTCTGATAACTATTTGAAAGTACAAGTTCAAATTGAGGCCAATGAATTCATACAGAGCTCAGAGAGAGTTTAGAGAGTCACAAAATTCTTTGTGAATTAGGTCAATAAATTTAGCACTGAATCGTTTACATCAAAATGACAGTCACCTTCAGGTCGGTGTTTTTTTTTTCCTTCAGAACACTTTCCTAGTCCCTAGACATCAGAGAACATCCGAATTGGAGATAGAGGTCAGTGCATTAAATGGCAAATTTACTTAAAGAGTTTCTTAGATCATAAAATCAGAGAACTGGAAGGAATCTTTGGGATCATCTAGTCTATTCTCAAGCTCAAGTATAGAAACCGCTGGGATGGGAGACAGCAGGAAATGAAGGCACGGGGGTTTGGATTTTACTCAATGGTATTTGACTTTAAACATTACTTTTACACTGAAGTAATTGTGCATATATGATAGAATAGAAGACAAACATCAAGTACAATAACAAAAACTCTACTTTTCAAGGTAAGACACAATATTTCAAAGGAATGCTATCCAATACTGGACTACTTCCAACTGTGGTCAAAGTTCTCCGAGGTCCTGAACACATTCCTCAGCTCTATTTTGGTGGAAGAGTTTAACAAACAATAACCTAGCATCACTTTACAGATGTGAAAATAGGCTCAGAGAGGGAAAGAGCCTTGACCAAGGTCACACAGCCAATATTAGTAAATGAATCAAGACTGGAGCCCACCTGTCCAATGTGCTTTTCTGCTGTCCAGCTGGCTGCTTCTGAATGTCAGCAGCCACTCCACCCTTGCTCAGTTCCCACTCCCAAAAGAGCACCTTTCTCCAGATGATTGAATGTTTTCATAAGAGGAAAACAAACTTCAATGTCATGATAAATAACTTTTAGTTCTCCTATTCCTTATAGTTGTTCAAGGTTATTCATGCACAGAGAAGTGAAAAGTAACAGCAGTTTCGAGTATAAAGATATCTGGGTTCTACATCATAGGGAAGTTGTTCATTCATGAAACAGAAATAAGGCCCATTAAAGCAGCATTTCCTGGCCTATGATCCACCCTACTCCTGAGTCAGAATTAGCTGTGATGTTTGTTAAATATGCAGACTCCTGGGCCTCTTTAAGAAACACCCAACTTTGTTTTCTTAATCCTCATGAAAAAACTCTACCCGGGGATAGCACATGGCTTTTCCATTATAGATCGCAAAAGATCTCTGAATGTAAAACAAACAGGCTGGTTAACAATGTCCTTTTTATCTCCTGTAGCTCTAGACTCAAAGGCCATTCATACAGATCAGGCCTTTCCTCAGACTAAGACAAGTTTGGGTGAAAAACATTGGCTTCTATTTTCTGATGTCTCTGTAATAATAAACTTGCATCAATTGTGCAATAAAAAGTTGATTTAAAAGTAATATAAGAAAAGAAACAAAATTGACTTCAAATAAATGAAGTATTTATTTCTTTTTCTATCTGTGCTCTCCTGGAAGGACAGTTGAATGAACTAAAAAGAAAAAAAGGGTACAAGGATGTCTGATAAGATTTCCGTACTTATTTGCAAGGTGGCAAGGACAGAAATGAAACCGTATAATAAGGCGGATACAATTATATGCCTGGATCAATATATACTCTCTACTGCAAATTCTGCTCAGTCTTTTCCATTTGGTGCCTCGTGTTGGTTTGGTTTTATCACTTCTTATAAAAATGTGTGTGAATAAATTACAGGAACCGAGCAGCCTTTCATCAGAGTACAGTCATACAGAGATCATCTGCCAAACGCAACATTCCCTCCTTTTCTGAGACCCTGGAAACATTTTCATCATTTGACATGCAAGAATTTTCACTCTTATAACAATCAGTGCAAAGAGCAGGCATCGTAATCAAGGAAACTGACTCCCCTCCTAAAAGCCATCTGTGTATAACGACTCCCTGAAGCAACTGTAGTCATAAGCAATTGGGCGAGTTGCTCAAGCTGAGAAAACGGAAATCACAGAATTGAGAATTACAGGATGATAAAGTTAGTCTGGCCACAGAAGATATAAAATCACCCGAGTTATAAAACGTGGAATGGTAAGTTCTGTGTTATTTCATGCTTAGAAAAGCTAACATATTCAACAGCTTATGCTAGATTCCCTACTCCCTTTCTTTTGTTTTGATTTAAATACAAAGCAATACAAACATTTTTGTTCCCTTAGCTTAATTTGTAACTAAATGCTAGATTGGTTAGATGTCTGAATAGCAGGAGGAAAAGGCAAATATTGAGAGAATCCCTCCACAGCTCTAAAATTGCTGACTCTAGCCACATGAAGATGAAACAAGATCATCACAGAATTGTAGTGTTGTGAGTCTAACCCTCTCATTTTGCAACTGGGAGGATGAGCTTCTCATCTCCCCTCCATCATCCTCCCAACCTCAACCTACTCATCTTGTCATGTCCCCTATTTCAGGGAAGAGCGTTGGCCAGCACCAGGGATCTGAACATCATTTCTGTTGAGTCCACCTCTAAGTGACTCTCATCAATGTCCACTTCCATCTATCCTGTGGTCTCTGTGCAGAGCGTGCTGTCATCCTCTCCCCGGGACGATGACCGTGGTTGCACCCAAGCTCTTGCTCTGCCTCCATCTTTCCCACCTGCCCCAACCTGTACCCCTTCAGCAGTCGGGAAGCCAGACAATGCTTCCAAAGAGCTAACTGCATTACTCCCATGTTTCACTCTTTGGTGAATTTCATCACACTCTAAAATAACTTGCAAGGTTTGTGACACTCACAAGACCGCTGATGACCTCTACCACCACACCTCTTCCATGTCCCCCAGTCTTTGTGTGCCCACCACATCAAATTTCACTTAATTCCTCAAGCACATGTCCTCTCTCACCTTCTCACATTCTGCTCCCCTGCCCAAGATACTCTTCTCCCTCCTCCTCCCTGGCTAACTCCTATTCATCAGGAGGTTGTAGCTTAATTGCCGTCTTCTGCTGAAAGCCTTCCTGAACGCTCCTGCAGATGTGGTTTGGCACCCCCATAATGTGCACCCATAACTCGCTCTACGGCTCCTACAAAGCACTGGCCCAACTTTATTGCTATTGCTCGTTAGGTATTTGTCTTCTCAGCCAGACCACAAGCAGTATGACAGCAGGGACCAAGTCTGTCTTACTAATTATTAACTCCTTAGTTCTAGAGGATACACTTTCTGGAACATAAAGGTATTTAGATTGTACTACTTTAATTAATTTATTTATTTAAGTAGTTGCTCAAATTCTTAGTGAACTGGTAGTATGTTTAGAACTAGATAGCAAACTAGTGTTTAGAGCTCTATTAAATTTGGGGGATACTTTATTATTTGTTTCAGGCTATTTATGTTTTCAGTGAATATTACATTAAATATTAGGACACAACCATTGAATGTTACTATACAGTAAGAGCATAAAACCTCTCATTGCTTAATTCTAAAAGCTGTCCTGAAAATAGGTAATTTTTATAAGCTCATTTTAAAAGATGAGCTTGTTTGCTTCCATCTTTACTTTCTTCTGTTGTTCCAATTCAGTCAAACATCCCTACCAGAGTTGGAGGGGTTGGGAAAACAACCCAGCAGCGGTTAGACCTGTACAGGGAAGGACTACAAATGGGAGAGCAGACCAACAGGGTAACGAATTTGCCTATGATTTGAGGGATTAAGCCAATAAGTAAATATATCAAGGAGCCAAATTTCTCACTGCTGGAGAAGGACAAATACAGAAAGGGGGAAGGAATTCAAACGAGCCCTACGGTATGAACTGAAGTTAGAGATATCAGAGTAGCCTCGTGGTTTTCAGTACAAGATCCCGGGACAGGAACAACTGTGAAGGCTGAGGAACAACAGGAGAGCCTTTGAGGCGAGGACATCATGAGCAAGGGGGAAGAGTGGGAAAAACGAGGTCTGGGGCTCACTCAAAAGTCACAAGAATGGGACCCAAGGTCTATTTTACAAGTTATTTTTAAGTATTCAAAAATTTAAGTTTCCCTGCATTAAGAAAAGGACTTTAAGATATTAACACAATCACTCTTCCAAACTTGAACGACATCAGAAATCAGAAACTGGTAAACCAAGGGACAAAACTGAATCCAGTCAGCACTGAATAAAATGGCCCAAACTAAGTATAGTGATTCCTAACCTTTGGTGTCTTCAGTTCTAGAGTCATTATCACAGACTAGCATCCCAGCATAAAGAAATAAAATGTTTACTATTTTTTCTTGGAAGAATTTTAACATGATTTTAGGTAATCTGCTCTCGTGGGTTGCCATTTATATGAAGTTGTAGACACATGAAAGCTTATGTCAGTGACCTGAGTCGTAAACACCATTGCCATGACTAGTGGTCCCACTACACAAATATTCTTCCTTCAGCAGTTAGAAACTGCACTAATACTGTCAAGAATAAATATTCCTGCTAAAGTCATTGTAAAACACAAAAATACTAAATGAAAATTTGCCTTTTTATTTAGTATTTGTAGTTAGAGGAGTCAAGGGAAATCTTGTTCAATTTGTAAACAGAGGCACTTCTTTAATGACTTACAAAAATGTTATGTCCCTTCTGGCCAATGCTTTTGTCCTCAGGTTGCAAATCCCTCAACTTGGTGACCGAATCACAAATGATCAAAGCTGACTGGGATCAAAGCTACCTGGGGAAGCTTTGGTTTCTTCCAAGTAAAGACAATTGCCCTTTGGCTGATATCATGATTGCTCTATTTTGGAAAAGTGCTTCTGCAGTGATTGAAAATATGTTAGGAAAGAGATGCTTACCCTTAACTGTATTGGCAAAAAACAGATGGCATACTCCAACTGGGTAATTTGAGACAAGTTTAATAAAAAGAATCTTTACAAAGGTGTAGGCAGAGTTTAGAGGAATCAACAATGCAGAACCCCAGGAACAGCCACAGCCTGAAGACTGAGAAAAGCAAAGAGTGATTTAGAACCCAGAGAGAGTGGGTAGTACAGGGGCAGTTTGGCAGAAGCAGGGACAGAGCCAATCCATGGCCCAGCAGGGAGGAAGCAAGAGGAATAAATTTCCCAATCTCAGTCTACTCCTGCCTTCTGGTCTCCCCACTGGTAAATCCTTCCTGAATATGGAGAGTCCACTGACACAGACAACGTAGGTCATCCTTCCATGGCAGAGAGCAGACAACAGCCAGCACATCTCCTTTCAAACACCAGAATGGTATAGAAAGTGATGCATGGTGTGCCTTACTCCTCCATGGAAACATGACTGCGTTGTGAGTCTTTAGTGGAAAGCACGGCAACCACCTGCAGATCACGTGTTTCCCTGTATTACTGTAAGTCACTTGGGGGTTATTTCACTGGTTTGCCCTCCCCTTGGTATCAGTGCTCAGACTTTCGTTAAGGTGTCCACTCATTTGTTTGAGAAAAGTTGGTACTTCAGACTTATCTGTGCTCAGTGTAATCACATCCCTCAACTACAGTTGACTCTCAGGAATCAATGTGAACCGAACTGATCCAAACAAACTGTATCCTGCTGACTACTGGGGAAAGAGACACACTTGTCTCCCCTTGTATAAGTGAGCATGTAGCCTTAGGGCCCCAGGAGGAGATGCTTGCTGAAAGTGGAAGCAACACCAAAAAAAGTAAGAAAAAAAACACACATCTTATTCTCACCAGATCAAGTCACATCCTACCACTGTTCTTTTCTATAACGCAAGACAACAAATGCCTTTTGTTGTTTGAGTCAGGTTTTCAGTTGTTTACAACTGAGAGGTGTCTCATCAATATGGTTGACTGTATCAAGGCTCCTGGGTGCTTCAAGCAGAAATAACTACTTTCTAGATGGTCTCAATTAATGTTCTTGAAAATGTCTGCTCATGGCATATCATTAATGACTTTGAGCAGCCTACTGAGAAGCCTTAATGTTTATAAGTTAATACCAAAAACTATTTTATTTGGAAGAAATGTTTAGATTAACCAATAATAATTTAATGGATTATGAAAATATTCTTCCTTCTATGTTCTGAAATATTTCCTGAGGACTTACTAAGTACTAGACATTGGAGACCTAGAAATGACTAAGAAATAGCATGATCCCCTTGGAGTTCACTTGAATTTAGCATAAACATAGCAAGAAGGTTATCTTACACAAAGTGATATAATGAAGAATACACAAGATGTTGGGAAACTCAAAAGAAGGAGCTATGACTTGTATGATGCAAGAAGCCTATAAGCTTCATAGACTTTTAAGCAGGGCCTTGAAATCCACCAGGGATCTGTGACAAGGAAGTTGGACAGTACAGGCTGATGAAGCAGCATGGACAAAGATTCATTCTCATGTAAAAGTTTGATGAGGCACCAATAAAGATAGAGTAGCACAGCGACTAAGGAGAGTTAGACTTCACCTTTGTTCTCCATCCTTTCCTAGTTAGGTGCTCATGGCAAGTTCCTTAACTTTTCTTGATATCACTTTCCTAATATGTAAAACAAGTCTAATAATAGCACCTTGTTCACACTTGTTGCTGGTACTAGAAGTCCCATTACATATAAAATGTCAATCACTCAAAAATGTTACTATTAGGAGAGAGATAATTGATTGGGCTGAGAAGGCAGGCTGGTGCCAGATTGGGAAAACCCTTATGAGCTCTGCTAAATAATTGGGTTTTATATAATATAGCCAATATACACCGAACATCAAAGACTTTAAGTGGACATAAACAGGGTTGTACGTTAGAGGAATAGTGCAACTCTTGAATTGCAGTGAGAAGAGAATGAAGGTAAAAACCAATACACAAAAACCTAGGATATTACAATAGTCCTTACAAGCAATGATAATGGCATGAGGGCCTCAACCAGGACAGTAGCAGGAGGGATGGAGAAAAAGTGACAGAAATGCACACGGGATCAAGGGTGATTGCAAAGTTTCTGGTGGATGCTATTGCCTTTAATAAATAAAGATATATATATATATATATATATATATATATATATATATATATATATATATTTTTTTTTTTTTTTTTTTTTTTTTTTTTTTTTGCTGCAATAGTAAATGGGATTTTTTGTTTGTTTCTCTTTCTGTGAGTTCATTGTTGAGGTATAAGAATGTCACCGATTTCTTGATGTTAATTTTGTATTCTGCTACTTTGCCAAATTCATTTATTAAATCTAGTAGATTTTTGATGGAGTCTTTAAAGTTTTCTATGTACAATATCATGTCATCTGCAAATAATGACAGTTTCACTTCCTCCTTTCCAATTTGGATCCCTTTTATTGTTTCTTCATAACTAATTGCTATGGCTAAGACTTCCAGAACTATGTTAAATAAGAGTGGTGAAAGTGGGCATCCCTGTTTTGTTTCTGTTATTAAGGGAAATGTTTTAGTTTTTGCCTGTTGAGTATGATGTTGGCTGTAGGTTTTTCATATATGGCCTTTATTATGTTGAGATATGATCCCTCTATTCCTACGTTGCTGAGAGTTTTTATCAGAAATGGGTCCTGGATTTTGTTGAATGCTTTTTCAACATCTATTGATATGATCATATGGTTTTTATCTTTCATTTTGTTTAGGTGGCATATCACATTGATTTGCGAATATTGTACCACCCTTGCATCCCTGCGATGAATCCCACTTGGTCATGGTGAATTAATTTTTTTAATGTATTGCTGGATCCAATTTGCTAATATTTTGTTAAGGATTTTGGTATCTATGTTCATCAGGGATATTAGCCTGTAGTTCTCGTTCTTTTCAATGTCTTTATCTGGTTTTAAATGCTCAACGTCACTAATTATCAGAGAGATGCAAATTAAAACGACTATGAGGTATCACCTCACACCTGTCAGAACGGCTGCCATCAACAAATCATCAAACAACAAGTGCCAGCAAGGTTGTGGAGAAAGGGGACTCTAGTGCACTGCTGGTGGGAATGCAGACTGGTGCAGCCACTATGGAAAACACTATGGTGTTACTTCAAAAAATTAAAAATTGAATTGCCATCTGACCCAGTGATCCCACTTCTAGGAATATATCCTAAGAATCCTGAAACACAAACCAGAAAGAATATATGTACCCCTATGTTCATAGCAGCACTATTTACAATTGCTAAGATCTGGAAATAGCCCAAGTGTCCATCAATAGATGAGTGGATAAAAAAGCTGTGGTACATTTACAAATGGAATACTATGCAGCTGTAAGAAAGATCTCTTATCCTTTGAGATAACAAGGAGGGACCTGGAGAGTATTATGCTAAGCGAAATAAGCCAATCAGAGAAAGACAAATATCACATGATCTCACTTATTTGTGGAATATAATGAACAAAATAAGCGGATGAACAAAATGGACCCAGAGACATGGAAGTAGGGTTCAGACTGACAAACCTCAGAGGAGGTGAGCAGAGGGGAGGGAAGAGATAAAACAAAGAATTTATATGCATGTATGCTAACCAATGGACATAGACAACAATGATGTGAGGGGGTGGGGATCAGGAGGAGGGTGTCAATGGGGGAAAATGGAGAAACATCTGTAACAAAAACAAATTAATTAATAATAAATAAATAAAAATAAATAAAGAGAAGAAAATGTTTGGGAGAGAAAACAATAAGCTCAAGTTCAGGACCTGCTAAATGTGAGCTGTCCATATGCTACACATATGGAAAATCCCAAAAGCTGCTGGAAATATGAGTTCTAAGCATGGGGTAGATATATGAGAATCAACTGTGACTGTATTACTACAAAGGAAAGGGAGCTGATGGGGCTGACTAACAGCAGAGCCAAAACAGTGAAAAGCACTAAAGCAAAAAGGAGGAAGAACCAGCAAAGAAGACTCAGAAGTAACCACCAATGTGGTAGACATTGAGGCAAAGGAGAGTAGAGATCCAAAGCAAGGACAGGCAAGAACTTCACGGGTAGATTACTTAGAGGTAGCATTTAAGATACATAACCATTCAAAGGACACCACTGCACTTTGAAACGGGAATCACTTTAACCCAGAGAGAGCTGTCACAGGGAGGTGATCGAAGCAGAACCAGACTGCAGTGGTGAGGGCCGAGGGAAGAGGGAGGACCTGGAACTGGGCTGAAGGGCCCACTCTTTCAGGAGCTGGTTGGCAACTCTCCCAGGCTTCCCTCACTTGGAAACTCTCTGACATTCGAGTCAGACCCTGTTGTAACTAAACAGTGTGTATAATGAGGCGGTCTTGTTACCTGTTGTTCCTCAAAATAGATCTTTTATAATCAGAAATGCTTGTTTTTCAAAAACCAGGCAGTCACAGACAGCATTTTGTTTGACTTTCCAAGAACTTTCCTCTATTCCCCCTGTAAGAATTGTACTCAGGACAAGGAACAGTGATTTAAGAATTACATTTCCAGTTCCTGAAAGCAGACAGTAAAACACTGATGAGGTCTTATTCATTCCTGGGCCATCAGCGGGAAATGGTGAATAGTTAAGAAGCATTTTATGTAATTCAAGCAATATAGAAGCTGTCCAGATATATATTAACACCATCTTTCATATTTCTGGCTCTAGAAATGAAAGGACAAAGCTGACTTCCAAAGTTATCGTATTAACCCTCAAATTCACTTTTGAATATAAGAAAGAGATAAATATTTGGCCCATTATATAGAGAATTAGAGGTCTAAGATCCAAAAGGAGTTCACAACAGTTTTCTGGGCATGATTCGCCAACACATTAAAGCAGTGTTCAACAAAGTATGGTCCATGGGCCACTTGCATGAAATTCATGTTTTTCCTTTTTTTAAGAAATGCATATGCCACAAAAAATTCTGATGTATGTTGGTGTTTCAAAAATATTGAAAGACTTCCAGTGACTCAACAAAACAATATTTATTATCTACTAGATGCCAGTTATTTGCTATTTGCTCTAAAAAATATCAAAAGGGCATAACATTTTTCTTGCCATGAAAGAATTTGCTAGATATGTATACCACTATCTTCCCCGTTCACAACCCCCAGATTGGGGCACACTTACTATAACACAGTCCTGCTGATTGGATCACAGGTGCACACTGGAAAGCTGATCAACAATTCTCTCTCTCTCTCTCTCTCTCTCTCTCTCTCTCTCTCTCTCTCTCTGTCAATAATTTGAAGTAGGATACAGAAATTGTAGGTAGGTAGTGATGAATGCTAGTGCTGATCAATTAGGTTTATTAGATTTTGGAGTGGTGGCCATGATGAGCCATATATGCAAAGAAAGCCAGCAGAAGTATCCAGTCAAGAAAAGAGGAGACTCAGAAAGAAGCAGAGATAAAGGGGCATTGAGAGACAGAGAAAGAGATCGTACCTCTTGATTATTTTTCAGTTTCCCCAAGACCATTCAGTCTCCATTTCCATGAGATTCATTATATCCTTACATAAAAACTTTTACTCAAACCAGTTTGAGTGAGTTTCTATTCCCAGACATTATAAGAGCCTGATCTGGAGCAAATAATTTAAAATTGAGTAAATCCAGTGCATTCAATTCCATTCGTTTCCCACCCCATAAAGAGAATCACTTTCTGGGCAGTAGTAGAAGCTAGAAGTCTTGAGGTCATCTCTCTCTCTCTCTTTCACCTATCATATTCAACATCACCAAGAATTGCTAATTTCATCTCCAATATCTCTCAATACCATTACTAATTTCTTTCCCCCCACAACTGGTATCCTAGTCAAGGCTACCAACATTGCCTGTCTTGAGCACCTTCTAACTGGTCCATCCATCATCTACTCTTTGACCTGTCCAGGTAGACCTATACAAAATGAAAATGTGACCACATCCCTACTGCCCACTGTCATGCTTAGCACCATTAATGAGTTCCCACTTTGGTATAAAGGCCAAAATCCTTAGCACAGCCTCCAAGATCCACAGTGGTGTCACCCAACCTCAGCTCATTGTGTACCTTATATTGCTTTGCTCTCTCTGTCTGAGCCTCCCTTGATTTCTCTCAGTAACTGACACTTTCCATGCTCCCTTTCACCACAGCACTTCTGTAAATATCCTTTCCTCAGCCTACACCACTCTTCTGTCCCAATTTGCCTATTTAATTCCCACCCAGCCTCTGGACCTCTCCTTCAGCATCATTCCCTCAGGAAAGCCTTTCCTGACCTCCATGAGACGGTCAAATATCACTAATATAGACTCTTAGAATACCATGTAACTCACCTTTATAATATTTATCACAATTGCAACTTTAAATTTGTGTGACTATTTGATAATTTGATAATTATCTACTAGTCTGTAAGCTCTATGTCTCTGTTTTGTTCATACTGTATCCCCATCACCTGACACTGTGCCAGAAACACAGTACGTTCTCTGAAGTATTTATTGAATATGGGTTGAATGACTGAAATAGGTAAGCAAAAATCAGAAATAGTGCGTGAGAACTGGGTTTTTAATGGACAAAGCATAGGTTTACCCAAGCGGAGGACCAGCGGGGGAAAGTAATTGGAGAAGTCGGGCGTGTTTATAAAGGGTACTGACTCAGGGCAGATTGAGACAACAGAGAGCTTAAGCTATCTGAAGTTTGTTTAGACACTAAGCCAAAATCATTCCTTTAAGTTGAAATGGTAGACAAGAAATCTGGGTCAGGAGTCAAAGCAGGACTATAGAAAGACTTCCACCTGAGGGAATCATTCTGGATGAGGATACAGATAAGGGAGTGACCACAAAGTTGATGAACTGGGTTGTCAAGGAACCAGACAGAACACCGAGAGGAGATGCTGCTGGTGAAACAAGGTGAGAAACAGTAGAGAGAAGCAGCCATAGGGGCGTCATCTTTGTAATGACAGCCATACAACAAAACTCTTAATTTCTACTTAGTATATACCCTGTAACCTTCTAAGTGTTTTTAATACATTCTTTAATTTTAATTCTCAAAACAATCCAACAAGGTCAGCAAACACTGTGCTGGTTTTACAAATAAGAAACCTGAAGCCCAGGAACTTGGGCAAGGTCAGAGATGAGTAAGTGGCAGCACTGAGCTCTAAACTCAGGGAGACTGACTCTACATAGTGTACTATTTCTTTATGAGATTAGGGACCAAAAGAGCTTGTTAATGAAAATGGCCTGCTGTCTTCACCACCACATGAGATCAGAAATGGGACACATCAGCGAGAACCAAAGCATCTTACCCAATGGTATCCAATATCCCTAAAAAGATCAGAAAATGGCACATTTAATGTCACACTGTTTAATGAGCAGTAAGTCATAATGGTTAACAATATGGGATTAGGAATGAGATGAATAAGGTTTAGCGTACTGGCTACGCCAAAACCTTGCTGCGTTGACTTATTTATAATCTTTGACAAACTTGGTTTTGGTCTTTAATGGAGATAGTAATATCTACCTCACACAGTTGTTTAAAGGTTAAATAAGACAGTATATTTGAACATCCTTAATACAGAACTAAAGTGTGCACTCAATAATTAATCAGAAAAGATATTTTACAGAGCTGGGATATTGTAGAAGGGTGAATACAGAACCTTTTTGTTGTTATTATACCTATGGACTAAAGGGTCCATTGCCCCTGACTTGACAAGTACACATATGAGTATGAATAAACTTATTAGCTAAATGTCTCCTGTGGGAAGAGTAACATCCCCCAGTGGAGGCTGTTGAATGAAGTTGATAACTCTGGAGATACATTTTGCCCTAAGAAGTGATGAGAGCTAAAGGGAACTCAACTTATATGCAACTCAGAGTCCTCTAAACAGCTTTAGAGCTGGCTTTAGAAGTATCTCTAAAGCTTTCAAGCTTCTATATCCAAAGCACGTCTTGGGGCATATCTGAAAGAACTGTCCTTTTTTATATACATATATATTTTTTTGTTCTTTATTGATTTTAGAGAGAGAGGAAAGGAGAGGGAGAGAGAGATAGAAACATCGATGAGAGAGAACATCGATTGGCCGCCTCCTGCATGCCCCCACTGGGGATTTGGCCCACAACCTGGGCATGTGCCCTGACCGGGAATCGAACTGGCGACCTCTTGGTGCATGGGTCTATGCTCAACCACTGAGCTACACTGGCTGGGCAGAATTGTTCTTCCACAAAACAGTGAATCTGGCTTTGCAAAACTATCGTGCCTATCTTTTTTTTAAAAAAAGCAAATAAAGAAGTTGAGGATTTTGATGCAAATTTACCAGTGACACTTCAGTTCTTGACTTTAAAGATGGAGCTAATGAGGATGCGAAAACATTCATTCTCAAACCTTCTGCAGGGTAGATGATACATTTTGGGGGAAACAATTTTGCAAAGTCTATGAAAAAAATTTAATGCATTTTAAAATTCACTTACAAATAATTTTTTAAACATTCTCTAGTATCCATCTGACACCATTCATAGTCATTACAACATTGACCATATTCCCTATGCTGTAGTTTACGTCCCCATAACTACTTATAACTACCAATTTGTAGTTATTAATCCCTTCATTTTTTACACCCATCTCCCACCCCCTCTTCCCTCCTCTCTGGCAACCACCAGTTTGTTCTCTGTATCTATGAATCTGTTTCTGTTTTGTTTGTTCTTAACAATCCACATATAAGTGAAATTATAAGATATTTGTCTTTCTCTGTCTGACTTACTTCACTTAGCATAATATCCTCTAGATCCATCCATGCTGTCGCAAATGGTAAGATTTCATTCTTTTTACGGCCTAGTATTATTCTATTGTATATATATGTACCACATCATCTTTATTTAGTCATCTATCGATGGGCACTTTGTAAAAATGCTGCAATGAACATAAGGATGCATATATCTTTTCAAACTAGTGTTTTGGATTTCAGATAAATACCCAGAAGTAAATTGCTACACTTATTGGGAGAATCGCTTTGTAAATTATATAAATGCCTAACCACTATGCTGTACACCCAAAACTAATATAAAATAATATTGAATGCCAACTATAATTGAAAAATAAAAAACTGAAAAACATGAAACTATAAAACCATTCTCTATGATTCACCAAACCAATTTCTAAGATTCTGTTGTACAAAAATGTTTACACAAACATGCAAAGATACATGTAAAAAGATGTTCTTGGAAATAATGTAATAAATTTCCATCAACAGAGAAATGGTTTATAAATTAAAATAACATGCCATTGGGGCTAATTAAATGAGAACTATATGTGCCCACTGACCTGAAAACATGGTGTTGTATTAAGTTTAGAAGTTTGCAGAACATCAAAAATACATAATATTATCTCCTTTGTTTGAACTATGTCATATGCATGTGCACATGTGTGTGTACATGTATTAACATTTATAAGCATATGCTCTGAAAGTACACTTGTTTTAATGGTGGTTACTTCTGTAACTGTGGCATTGGTATATGACTTGTGGGAATGGGGTGAGGGTCAGGCAGCTTTTACTTATCATTGTATCATCTTTGGTACTGTTTGAATTTTTAACAATAACGAGTTATACGTTTTTTAAGTAAGACTTTTTCCTGAAAACCATAAATGATAACCAAAATCCCTAGCAACGCATCTTAAATTCTTCTTTCCATCAGCATCCACTCTATTCCCACCCTGTGGCTCCTCCATTGCCCCTTTCTCCCCGCTATTTAAGAAAAACTCCTTTTCCTCTAGCAAAGATGCATCTTGTCATTCCCAACTATCCTCTTGCTTCTCCTGTTTGTGTCTACTCCTTCCCTTTTTCCCCATTCATCATCACCAACCCCCAAAACCATCAATGTGGGACCATGAATGTAGGGCAGCTCTCAGAGGAAATGGAAAGAGAAGATACTGAGTGCCTTTTGCTCGGCAAAACTAAGCCCCAAATCCTCTTCACTGAACAGGAAGAGAAGAAAGTCTGAAGACATTAATATACCAATAAGTATTATTGACCCATTATACCTCTTTCTCTCTTTCTCTCTCCCCCTCTATCCCTCCCTCCCTACCTACATTCCTCCCTCTCTTCCTCCTCGAGTCCCATGAAAACCGGAGCTATAGTTTCATTATTGTATCCCCAGAACCTACCACACACCCAACACATAGTAGGTGCTCAATAATGTTTGTGAAATACATGTTTGAACAAGGCACACCCTCAAGCAGCTTATATCCTCTCAGCGAGGCTTATAATTTCAGTAACTCCTCTTTAACATCACACGTGCTGCTGAGTCACTATTACCTGAGAAGTAATAGCAGCAGTAAACAAGTAGCCACCAATGACTAAGGGTTTGCTCTTCTGCAAAGCCTTGCGTGCTAATACAGGCTGTCAGCTAGAGAACCCAGCAGAGCTGTGCTTAGCAACCAGTCCCTTCGCTATCTATTTTGGTTGGCTCTGTCAAAAGTTATTCTAACTTCATTCCATCAGTGGCTTCATGTCACGAAAGACAGATACCACAAAATGAGCAAACAATCAAATATATGTGTGTGCAACACCTCTACAGGCTGTTCCAAAATGCCTCTCTCCTTTCCCAGTGCAGCGGGGCTGCCTGACCTCTTGTTTACAACTCATCTGGGAGGGATCTGTTAAGCAGAAGGAAGGTGTCTTTGACCTTCATCTCCCAAGAAGGAGAAATACAGAACAGCTGTCTGTTTACCATGTCGACCTCATTTCCATGACACTGAACCACTCATTTGGGAAACATGAAAACAGAACTGAGTCGCTTTCTTTCCCCTAAGATGTAGAAATTTAAGGAAGGCATTGGTCGTTATATCATGATTCACACAATGTAATATATAACCCTACATTTTTAGGCCACAGTGAGAGGTTTTTCTACTTTCAGTGGCTAATTTCAACTAGGAAGATGTTGTGAAGGACTGACTCTCCACATCAGGATTCATAGAATTATTTAAAAAAAAAAAAAAAAAAAAAACAGCATTAATGGACATGTCTTGTTTGTCTATCTAGAGTCTGTCCTCGCTTCTTCCATCATCATGTGAGAAACCAATCCTCGGCTGTAGGTTCACGTGGTTCGAGCTGACTCCAGGGCAGGGCACACGATCCAGGCTTGGCCAGTGATCTTATTCACCACACCTTGGCCACAGTTCGGCCAGGGGCACATGCCCCAAGTCAAAATGCCATTCTGTAACTTTGGATAATACAGTTTAGGAGAGAAATATCCTTTTGCTCAAGGGTTTCTAACTACAGATGATGCTGGCCTGGATCTTCTGAGAACCACCCAGAGAAAGGCCCTCCTGAGTGAAGCCAGTGCACAGCCAAGAGATACAGATTCAGACTTCTGGTGACCTAACCTGAGCTCCTGGATCCAAGCACATCTGAAGCTATTGCCCTTGGATTGTTCAGATAGATGAACAAATACATTCCTTTCTGCTTAAGTCATTTTGGACTGGGTTTCTATCACTTTCAATAAAAAGTCATGATAAATTCAGCATCCAATCCAAAAGTACAATTTTCCAGGGGAGGAACTGAGGCCAGAGAGGGATAAGAACTTGCTCAAGATTGCACAGTAATCAGTAGCAGAATCTAGATACAAACGTAGATACCAAAATCTAATGTCATTTAAACCTACAGTAAAGATTCCTTTTGCAAATAATTAGACATGCAAAACTGTGTCGCCTGTAAGCAAAAGCTGTGCACCAGAAGCATTGGTTTACCTGCCTCTAAAATTACACATCTGCTCTCAGAACACCAAGGAGCATGAAGCATCAGCAAAACGACTTCCCATTTCATCAGAATGAAATCCAAACTCCTTTCTATAGTCTTCATACACCTAATAGCGCCTCTGACTCTCTTGCAAGCTCATCTTTTGCTCTCCTTCTGTCACTACGCTACAGCCAGCCTGGCTTTCTCTGAGGCACTTGATGGCCCATACTGTTGTCCCACTCCAGCCCAGGATGTCTGTCCTGCACTCCTCACTCACCTGGCTCCTTCTCACCTCCCAGGTCTCAGCTTCAATGTCACTCCATCAGGGACATCTTCCATCAAAGCAGACCCCTCTCCCTATACTTCTTTAACTCAGAACTCTGTTCTCAAATGTTAGCTACATGACATTATTCTACTCATGTTTGTTGTCGGTCTCCCTCCTAGACTTCACGTGAGCAGAGGTGCATCACTCCAGACCACTGTTAAACCCCAGCGCCTGGCACTTAGAATGCTTGACTAAACATTCTAACTGAACAAAGACATAAATAAAAGAAGTTCCCCTTTTCCTAATTTGAGCTCACAGCTCCCTCCCAAACAGGCCTCACTGTGCTGCCATAACCTCAGAAAACCATTACAAGAGCATTCTTGCCATTAAGACTGGACTGCTTTCCCAAAGCCATTTTCTAGACCTAAACTGGTTTGCAGCTAGCTTCGCCCGAGCCTGCATCTAACAGAGGCAGGCAGGCAGGCGGCTCAGTGCTCCATTTGCCAGGGGCGAGAAGGCCTAAGTGATTGAATTGCCCTTCCAGGTGATTTGTCCTGTTATTGTTTTGACATGAAACCATTATATTAATTCTGACACTGGCACCACTAGTTGCATCAAACCAAGTGTCTTTGCTGCCAGCCTGAATGGCTAAATATTATATTTTAGCCCAATTCAATTGTAAATCTCAAAAGCTAAGCCTTGAGGAAAGGTGTATTTAACCTCTCGTGTATTGCAGACAATTGCTAAATCAGTAATGCTGGCAGCTGTGAGCCAGGAAGCTTGGTCACTTCTAGTCAGCTGGCAGATATATCAATTCTTTAGCTCACCTAGACCTTGTTAGGACCTTTTTGGTTGTAAAAGACAAAAATAAATAGTTCAAGCAAAAATAGAAATTTACTGGGTCACTTAACTAAAAAATGCAGGAGTGGTTCTGTGTCTGAATTCAGGAGTTCAAATGATGTTATCCTCGACTATGAACATTCAGATGCTTCATTTGCAGGCTCCGCGTGGTGACAACATGGCCAATGGCAGTTTCAGGCCTACATGCTAAAAGGCTGAAGTCTAAGCACACATTTCCGTAAGTCTCATGGGCTCTAACTAGTTCATATGTCCGTTCTTGAAATAATCACCGTGTCTCTGGGAATACAATGCTCTGAATGCCCAGGCGTGGTCATATTCACCCAAGCACTTTGGAGTCAACTCTTCTTGAAGCTTAGCTCAAAGACTAGGGAACAGATTATTCCTATGGGAGAACCAGGGTGCTGTCACAAGAAGAAAGGTAAATGGAAGCAGGGCACAAAAAGTAAGAGACTTCTGCTATATATCTCAAGTCACCAGGTCTCCGAAATATTCTGACAACAGTGACAGCAACTGCAAAATAATCTAAGTAACCCCAGTATCCTTATCAAGCCTGGGCTAAACTAAGAAAATTACAGGGCAAGAGACTATGGGATAGAGAAGACATTCTTAATGCTTTATACACTCTACAAAATTCTTCCACATACGTCACTTCTCTCTTGCCAGGTAAACCACACAATCCGCTCGTCCAATTCCGTCAGGAGAAACAACCAGTGCAGGGCGTGGGTTGAGACACAAAGGAATTGTCCCCAACATCAGCATTTTGCTGCTCCTCCTATGAACACCTCTGAGAAGCAGCAGAGACAGCCCCGACATGAAAAGAGAAGAGGAAAAGAAAGAAAAATGTATAGAGAAGAGAGATGAAGACCAAGGTACAAAAAGGGTAGTAATCTTATAGGCAAAGAAAAAAGTTTCTTTGAAGTAAAAAAAAAAAAGTTTTCTGTTATTTATTTTGTTTATGTTTTCTAATTTTTCTATAATAAACATGTATTATTTATATATTTAATACAAGAATTTAAAGTTGTGTATTTAATATAAGAATTTCTTTCAAGTTATCTCTTTCTACAGCCAGAGCATATATGTTATTTTTGCATATGAGGTTGGAGTGTTAATAGTAATAATAATAATAATTAACAATAAATCACATCTATTTCTCCAACCAAAATTCAGAGCCACTTGAGAGATAATCACAGGAGTGAAGACATGAAAGACTAAAATATCAGTTTTATTACCAATAAACCTGGTAATGAAGAAATCGTTAAGTTTACAAGAAAATTGGGCTCGCTGATACTTCACCCCTCATGTAGGCAGACTTACTTACCCAGTCACAGCTACTGATAATTCTGGACAACACTGGGCCTTGAATGGACTGTTCCTGTTATACTTAGAGAAGAAAGGAAAAGCAAAGAAAGAAGGCTGGCAGAGTTCCTCCCAATAAGATAGGAAAGGGTTGAGCTGTGAATGCTTAACTGTATCTCCCAAGCTCACCAATCAAATGACTCACTCCCCTGAGAGTGACCAATGGAGTAAGGAAGAGGGCAAGGGCACTATAGCGAGGATCCCTTCACATGGAACACACAGCCAGTTAACAGAACAAGCTCCCTATGCCCCAGCACACAGTATGGTCTATTGCAAGCTTTCCGTCATACTTTAAATATTATCCCTGTCAGTAGAATTCAGATATCTATGCCTATTGTCAATGACTGGAAGTCAGTAAGAAAATAAAGAAGTCTTTTCTCTAAACCAACCAATTGGACTAGCAAGTTTGAAGGATAAAGTTGCTTCAATGGGAACTCGCAAGGCCTGCCATGTGATAATGATAATATATGATTTACCATCTATAAGATTAAAACAATTATAACATAAAAATGCATGTGACACGAGCTTCTGTTCTCTTTTAGGATTTTGCCCCAGTCAGCTGTTTACTTGGGGAAAGAAGGGAGTTTGCTATTGCACTTTTAGAATCTTCTTCTTCTCCCAAGCCTGCGTCATAAATAACAAAGCCTCAGCTACTTAGATTTTGCGGCAGCCAGCTGCTTTTATTTATGAACAACATGGGCAGCCAATCATTGTCTGCATGCTAGCACAGTACTGCTCTCCAAGAGGAGGCATCAGGTCACTGGGAAACCTGGAACAGGTAGTTACACATTGCGCCTGCCACCTCACCACCACCTCAGAGCAAAGATTTATCAGCTCCCTGGAATTGGCATATATTGTATCACTGCTATCATAAGGAAACATGGCAGTCTGCTCCTTAGGGTCTATTGCTATTGGAAACTTTTCCCATTTGCATGCTTTCTTCATAAACTTCAGAGAAGCACTGTAAAGATTTTATAAAGGTTACCAATTACATCATCACCTAGAACACCAAATAGCACTTATGACCCATTGAGGGATGACGGTGCAGACTGAAAAACTGTCAAGAATAGTTTGTACCTAAACAATAAAACTTGATACAATTAAGTTCAAAATGATTTAGACACAGGAAAAACATATCATTCTCATGGATGAGTTAATAAAGAGGAAATGTACTAATTGGAGGTCAAAATAAAACTTGGTTTTACTAAAGTGGAAGTTATAAGGAACAGACTGACAAATCTCAGAGGGAAGGAGGCGGGGGGTGGGGGGGATTGGGAAGAGATAAACCAAAGAATTTAAATGCATATATGCACAACCAATGGACACAGACAATAGTTTGAAGCAGGATGGGGGTGGGAGAGGGGAGGAAGGGGGTCAATAGGGGAAAAATGGGGACATCTGTAATATTTTCACCAATAAAGATAAAAAATAAATAAATAAAGATGTCCAGGTAGATAGAGCACTTAATTATAATTTTTAAATTACTATAATTATGTTGCTAGAACTTTTACTTTCTGCTTCTATTCCTCTCATTGTCATGGCCCATGAGGATAGAGGCTTGACTTTTAATGTCCTAAAAGCTACTGTCATGCTGACTTATAGCATCTTAATATGGTGATATGGTAAAAATGATGACCAAAAGCCCTAAAGGAGTACATTTACAAGAATTGTTAAAGGGGCTTCTTTAACAAGAAGGAAAAAAGGATTATGGTTATGAAGAATAAAATGGCAATAAATATGTACCTATCAATAATCACTTTAAATGTCAATGGTTTAAATGTTCCAATCAAAAGATATAGGGTAGCTGAATGAATAAGAAAACAAGACCCATGTATATGCTGTCTTCAAGAGACCCATCTGAGAATGAAAGATACACACAGATTGAAAGTAAACACATGAAAAAGATATTTCATGCAAATGGAAATTTTAAAAAAGCAGGGCAGCAATACTGATATCAGACAAGATAGACTTTAAAACAAAGGCTATTAAAAGAGACAAAGAAGGACCTTACATAATAATTAATCCAACAAGAGATATAAAGCTTGTAAAGATTTATATACCCAACACAGGAGCACCTAAATATATAAAGCAAATAGTGGTGAACGTGAAGGGAGAGAGTGACAGTAATACAGTCATAGTAGGGGGTTTTAATACCCCACTGACATCAATAGATAGGTCTTCCAGACAGATAATCAACCAGGAAAAAGCAGCCTTAAATAACACACTAGACCAGATAGATTTAATTGATATTTTCAGAGCATTTCATCTCAAAATAGCAACATTTACATTCTTTTCAATTGCACATGGGACATTTTCCAGAATACACCACACATTACAACACAAAACAAGTCTCACTTAATTTAAGAAGATTTAAATCATATCAAGCATCCTCTCTGACCACAATATTATGAAACTAGAAATCAATTATAAGAAAGAAAACAAAAACTGGCCCTGGCCGGTTTGGCTCAGCGGTTAGAGCGTCACCCCGCAGTCCAGAGAGACCCGGGATCGGTTCCCGCCAAGGGCACGTACCTCAGCCTCAGTTGGGGTCGTGTGTGTGGCAGCCAGTCCATGTGTCTCTCTCACATCGATGTTTCTCTCTCTCTCTCTCTCTTCCTCCCTCTCTCCCTCCAGATCTATCTGAGGATTAATATAAAAAAATGTCCTCAGGTGAGGATCAAAAAAAAAAAGAGAGAGAGACAAAATAAATAAATTCAGAAATGAAAGAGCAGTAACAACTTACACCACAGAAATACAAAGGATTATAAGAAAATGTTATGAACAATTATATGCCAACAAATTGGGCAATCTAGATAAAAGGATAAATCCTAGAAATATAAAATTTTCCACATTGATTCAAGAAAAATAATCTGAACAGACCTATTACAACTAACAAAATCAGAGCAGTAATTTAAAAAAACTTCCAATAAAAAAATTCCTGGCACACATGGCTTCACAGGTGAAATTTACCAAACATTCAAAGAACTAACACCTGTCCTCCTCAAACTATTTCAAAATTTCAAGAGGAAGGAAGACTCTCAAGCTCATTGTAGAAGGCCAGCATTATCATGATTCTAAAACCAGATAAAGACACTACAAAGAAAGAAAATTACAGGCCAATATCCCTAAAGAACAGATGCAGAGACCTCATTATATTGTCAAACAAGACTGCAGTGCTCACAAGAAACAGCGATGGCATTCTTGTTGAGAGTTGAGATGAGAGGTTGAACTAAATTTAACAACTGCTTAGCCCTGATGATGTCCAAAAGTATGGTCAATGACCATGCTACACAGCCATCAGGAATAGTGGTGATCCATTTGACAATACTTACAGTTAGTGCTATAAAGTAGTCTTAATGAAATGAAGCATCTGCAGTTTCAAAAATCCAAAGCAAATAGCTGCTTTAAAAAATTCAAAGCTGGGAGATTTCAAAATGGTGGCAGAGTGAATAGAAGCTACACAGACCATCTCCCAGGATCAAACTAGAATTACAACTAAAATAAGGACAAATCATCAGGAAAAAGGAAACAGAAGAGCAGCTTGCGAGGACCATACAACCAGGGACACTGAATTGCTCCTGATAGGACTGCGGAGGCGTGAGAGGGGGGCTGGGAGCCCACGGACAGCAGCGGCCTTAGCTGAGCAGCGCCCTCGAGATTAAAGCCCAAGCCTGCTCCACAGTGCAGAGGGCCGGGACAGAGCGCTAAAATAGCCACAGCCACTCACCCTGGGCTCCGGCAGAGGGAGGGCGGACTAGACTGGAACTGTGTGGGGACACTTGGGATTTGGAGGGTGCTCAGAGCTTTTGCTGAGTTTCGGCCACACAGGACTGTGGCAAAATTACTCCTTCCCAGAGCTCTGGGGAGAAGCATCAGCCCCTCCCTTGGAGATTCAGCCCCACCCCGGTGGGCCATTGAAATGCAAATTGAGGCTTATTGAAAACCAGCATCTGCCTGACCCTTGGGAAATCCTCTTATGCTGAACACCTGAGGGAAGTTTTCATTCAACTGAGAACCCAAGGCTCTTCAAGTAACCACGACTAATAGCCCTTAAGCAAAAAGCTAGAGTATAACTTAACCTTTTCTGGGCTTACAAATCTACCCGGTAAAGTAAGACTTGACAGTGGTGTTTAATGTGGGTCCTCCCACGCTCATCCAAACCCAGTAGAGGGAGCCACAAACGGCAGAACACCAACATCCACAGGGAAAATTTGGAGGGCTCCAAAACCCACTGAGATAGCCAAAATGATGAAACAAAGAAACAAATCCCAAATGAAAGAACAAGAGACCTCTACCGAAGATGACACAAATGAAATGGAGTTAAGCAAGTTAACAGAGCTAGAATTCAGAGCCATGATCTTGAGGAAGCTCAACAGCATGAGTAAGGACATCAACACCATGAGAAAAGACATAGAAACATTGAAAATCAACCAATTGGAAATGAAGAAGCACCAAGAAGAAATGAAGAATGACATAGCAGAAATGAAGAATACATTGGAAGGACTAAACAGCAGAGTAGAGGAAGCTGAGGATAGGTTAATTAGAAGACAGGGTAGAAAAAATCAACCAATCAGAAAAATGAAAGGAAAAAACTGAAAAAACAGGAAGACAGCTTAAGAGAACTGTGGGACAACTGGAAATGTAATAATATTCGCATCAAAGGAGTCCCCGAAGAAGAAAATGAGCAAGGGTTAGAGAATATATTTGAAGAAATAGTGACAGAAAACTTCCCTAATTTGGTGAAGGAAGAAGGCATTCAAGTTCAAGAAGCACAGAGAGCCCCAAGTAAGAAGAACCCAAACAGGCCCACACCAAGACACATAGTAATTAAAATGCCAAAAATTGAAGACAAAGAGAGAATCCTAAAGGCAGCAAGAGAGAAGCAACAGGTTACCTACAAAGGAACCCCCATAAGGCTATCATCTGACTTCTCAACAAAAACACTACAGGCCAGAAGGGAATGGCATGAAATAATCAAGGTCATGAAAAACAAGGATCTGAACCCAAGACTACTCTACCCAGCAAGGCTATCATTCAAAATAGAAGGTCAAATAAAGACCTTCCCAGACCAAAAAAAAGGCTAAGGGAATACATCAGCACCAAACCAGCACTGCAAGAAATGTTAAAAGGACTGCTGTAATTAGTAGAAGAAATAGGAAGGAAAATTGAACCACACTAAACAAAAATGGCAATAAATAAGTACATATCAATAATCACCTTAAATGTAAATGGATTGAATGCTCCAATAAAAAGACACAGAGTAGCTGATTGCATAAGAAAGCATGACCCATATATATGTTGTTTACAAGAGACCCACCTCACAACAAAAGACTCACATAGGTTGAAAGTGAAGGGATGGGAAAAAATCATCCAAGCAAACGGAAAGGAAAAAAAAGCTAGGGTAGCAATACTCATATCTGATAAAATAGATTTCAAAATGAAGGCCATAACTAGAGACAAAGAAGGCCACTACATAATATTGAAAGGATTTATCCAACAGGAAGATATAACCTTGGTAAACATATATGCACCCAATATAGGAGCACCAAAATATATTTAAAATCTTCTGGAGGACTTCAAAGGAGAAATCGACAGCAACACAATCATAGCAGGGGACTTCAATATCCCGTTGACATCACTGGATAGATCCTCTACACAAAAAAAATTAACAAGGAAACAGAGACTCTAAATGAAGCACTAGACCAAATGGATGTAATAGATATCTATAGAGAATTACACCCCAAAACTACAGAATTCACATTCCTCTCAAGTGCACATGGGACATTTTCAAAGATAGAACACATGTTAGGACACAAACTAAGTCCCTACAAGTTCAAGAAGATTGAAATCATATCAAGCATCTTCTCAGACCACAATGGTATGAAACTAGAAATCTATTGCAACAAGAACACGCAAAGACATTTGAACACATGGAAGCTAAATAGCATGTTATTAAACAATGAATGGGTTACCGAGGAGATCAAGGAAGAAATTTAAAACTTCCTGGAAACCAAGGAAAATAAACACACAACAACACAAAATCTATGGGATGCAGCGAAAACAGTTCTGAGAGGGAAGTTCATAGCACCACAGGCCTACCTCAAGAAACAAGAAAAATTGCTAATAGACTATCTAACCTCAAAACTTAAAGAACTAGAAAGCAAACAAAAAGAAAACCCCAGAGCAAGTAGAAGGAAGGAAATAGTAAAGATCAGAACAGAAATAAATGACATAGAGACCAAAAAAACAATTCAAAGGATCAATGAAACAAAGAGCTGGTTTTTTGAAAAGATAAACAAGATTGATGAACCCTTAGCTAGACTCACTAAGAAACAAAGAGAGAGAACCCAAATAAACAAAATCAGAAAAGAAAGAGGAGAAGTAACAACTGACACCACAGAAATACAAAAGATCATTAACAAATACTATGAACATTTATATGGCAACAAATACATTATGATGTAGCTGAATGGGTAAGAAAAAAAGACCTATATATATGATGTCGATGAAAGACCCACTTCAGAATGAAAGACATACACAGACTGAAAGTAAAGGGAGGAAAAGAGATATTTCATGCAAATAGTAAGGAGAAAACAGGTTGTGTAGCAAAACTTATATCAGACAAAATAGACTTTAAAAATAAGGCAATAATAATAACAGACAAAGAAGGACATTGCATAATAATAAAAAGACCAATCCAACAAGATAACATCTTTGTAAACATTTATTCACCAAACATAAGATGACCTAAAATATATACAGCGAATCCTCATGGACATAAAGAGAGATCGACAGCAATACAGTCATAGTAGAAGATTTTAACACCTCATTAACAACAATGGGTAGATCTTTCAGACAAAAAAAAATCAACAGGGAAGCAACAGACTTCATGACACACTAAACCACATGGATTTAATTTATATCTTCAGAGCATTTCACCCCCCCAAAAAAAGAATATACATGCTTTTCAAGTGCATGTGGAACATTTTCTAAGATAGACAACATGTTAAAACACAAAACAAACTATGACTCTCTTAAGGTAGCCAAATGCGTCATCTAATTAGTGACGTGCATGAATGGATGAACAAGACTCCCACTGTCCCTACCTACTACTCAGCGAAACCACAGCCAAGGGAACGGGCTTGGCGGAATCAGCGAGGAAAGAACACCCTGTCGAGCTTGCCTCTAGTCTGACACAGTGAAGAGACATGAAAGGTGTAGAATAAGTCAGAGGCCCCCCGGTACCCCTCCTCAAGGGGGCGGGACAGGGTCCACCAGCCAAAAAATAAACAAACACAAAACAAGCGCTAATAAATATTAAGAAGACTGAAATCATATCAAGCATCTTCTCCAACCACAATGATATGAAACTAGAAATCAATAAAAGAAAAAAATGAAAAACACAAAAATATGAAGGCTAAATGACATACTACTAAACAATAAACAGGTTAACAATGAGATCAAAGAAAAATCCAAAGATATCTTGAGACAAATGAAAATGAACACACAGCCATCCAATATCTATGGGATACAACAAAAGCAGTCCTAACAGGGCAATTTTTTAAAATGGTATTGAGAAAATTGGACAGATACATGCAAAGAAATGAAATTAGACCATCTTCTTATATCTTATACAGGAATAAACTCAAAATGGATTAAAGACTTAAATGCAAGCCCGACTGGTATGGGTCGGTGGATTGTGTTGTCCCCTGGACTGAGAGGTCCTGGTTTGTTTGATTCCCAATCAGGGCACATGCCCAGGTTGCAGGCTCAATCCCCAGTAGGGGACCGCAGGAGGCAGCCAATTGATGTTTCTTTCACACATGGATGTTTCTCTCTCTCCCTTCCCCCTCTCTAAAAAATCAATAAAAAACATGTTTAAAAAATATGTAAGAGTCGAAACCATACAACTCCTAGAAGAAAACATAGGCAGTAAAATCTTGGACATTTCTATTAGCAATATTTTTTCTGATATATAGCCTTGGGCAAGGGAAACAAAAGAAAAAATAAACAAATGGGACTACCATTGAACTAAAAAGGTTTTGCACAGCAAAGGAAACCATCAAGAAAATAAAAAGACAACCCACTGAATGTGAGAACATAGTCACCAATGATAATCAGATAAGAGGTTAATATCCAAAATGTATAAAGAACTCATACAACTCAACACCAAAAAAAAAAAAAAAAAAAATTCCAATTAAAAGGTGGGCAGAGGACCTGAACAGACACTTCTCCAAAGAAGACATACAGATGGCCAATAGACATATTGAAAAGATACTCAACATCACTAATAATCTGAGAAATGCAATTAAAACAATGAGATATCACCTCACACCTGTCTGAAGAGCTATCATCAATAAATCAACAAACAATAAGTGTTGGTGAAGATGTAGAGAAGATAAAACCCTTGTGTGCACTGTTGGTGGGAATGCACATTGGCGCAGCCACTATGGAAAACAGTTTAGAGGTTTCTCAAAAAATTAAAAATAGAACTGCCTTATTATGATCTAATGATTCCACTTCTGGGTATTTATTTGAAGAAACCAAAAACACTAACATGAAAGGATATATGCACCCCTATGTTCATTGCAGCATTGTTTGCAATATGCAAGCTATGGAAGCAACCCAAGTGCCCATTCATAGAGTGGATAAAATAGTGGTACAAATACATAATGGAATAATACTCGGCCATCAAAACAATGAAATCTTACCATCTGTGACAACATAGATGGACCTAGAGGGTATTATGCTAAGTAAAATAAGACAAAGACAAATACCGTATGATTTCACTTATATGTGGAAGGTGAAAAACAAAGTAAATTCACACACAAAATTAAAGAGACTCATACATATCAAGAACAGACTGATGGTTCAGAGGGGAGGGGCGCTGGGGGACTAGGTGAAAAAGGTGAAAGAATTAAGAAGTACAAATTGGTATTTACAAAATAGTCAGGGGGAAGTAAAGTACAGCATAGGAAATATAGTCAATAATATTGCAATAATTATGTATAATCCCAGGTGCATACAGGATATATCGTGGGGAGCACTATGTGAAGTATATAACAGTCTGACCACTGTGCTGTACACCTGAAACTAATAAAAAATAATATTGAATGTAAACTGCAACAAAAAATACATTTTTTAAAAAGGCATCTGAATCTGCACTATTGGAGTTTTCCTTTTTCATATATAAAACCCTTTTTGAAGTCATATAACTCTTTTCATTCTGTAAGAAAAAAATACTGAAGCATTGGCCACAGACATACCTAGCTTCGAATCCTAGTCCATCCCATTACTTAACATTTCTGAGCCTGTTCCTCAGTGAGATAGTATAGATGATGCTAACTACTGGAATTGGTACAGTAAGTCACAGCACCAAACACATTGTAGGTACTTAGAAACAGCAGCTATTACGATGGCTCATGCATTCAACAATGTTAAAGAGTCTTCTAAGAACCAAGCACATTTAAGACACAGAGAATACAGTGAACGTCATGGAATCCTAGTCATGTGGAGAGACTTAAAATTTTAAATTGTTGGGGTTCAGGCTGAGTGGAGCTGGCAAAATGGACAGCAGATGAAATGTTTCACGATCTCAAGTTCTCCCTTTGCCTTCACAATGTTTCCTGACAAAGTGCTCTAATAAGATCATATAATCCCATCCTCTCTCACCTTGTAACATCAAGATGAAGTGATGGTGTAGTCATGCCCCTGGATGGAGATCCTCAGGGAGGGAGAGGAACATACAGCTGTCAGTGGAACAGCGGGTTATTATTGCTGTTCTCTCTCATCAATGTTTCTATCTGTCTCTCTCCCTTCCTCTCTCTCTAAAATCAATAAAGAAAAAAATTTTTTTTTTAAAAAAAGGAAGATCAGTGGGAGTTGGAGGGGTTAAAGATAATGGAGTACCAGGTGAGAGATTCTCTTTGTAATAGGTAGAATGCCCCTGCTACTTACAAAGAGGTCTGTTACTGTGTCCCCCATGCTTTGGGGATCATCAGTCTAAACAAGCTGGAGCACTGAGTACTAGTGCCCTCTGGAACATCTCCAGAATGGCAGAGTTCACAATTTTGTCCACAATGCTTACAGTGATTACTGGGGTAACCATAAATCCCAGTAAAATCCCAGTCCAACTTCATACTGTTGTCCAAGCATAATCATTAATCACATTCCCTTTTACACTCCAATGTAAACCACGTAATAAATGTGATTTTCCCTAAATTGTGTGATTCTGTGTTTTAAATATCTTTATGTCATTATGTATTTCCCAGGGTCATATTCCAATGTAATCTTTATAATATTTATAATGAGACAAAGACTGTAGATATAAACAGAAGTAATATATGTATAACTAACATAATACTAAATTCCAGCCAAGTACCATTTGTTATTCAAAGGTTCAGATCCTGAGGTTTGTTCACTTTTCATTTAAAAAGGAAGATTAGCCCTGGCCAGTGTGGCTCAGCTGGTTGGGCATCTTCCCTGCACCAAAAGGTTGCCAGTTTGATTCCTGGTCAGGGAACATGCCCAGTTTCCAGCTAGATCCCCGGTAGAGGCATGGAGGAGACAGCCAATCAATGGTTTGCACTCACATTGATTTTTCTTTTTTCCTCTCTCTCCCTATCTCTCTCTAAAAAGCAGTGAAAAAAGAAAAAGGAAAATTAGCAGCAGTTTGTGAGGGTTAAAGATAACCTAGCACCAAACTGAGAGTTTCCTTTGTAACAATTAAAAATGCTAAAGTAGACTTGTGTGAATCTATATACTTAATCTCGATGACCTTGCTACTTACTAACATTTCCTATGCTATTATGTCTCCCAAGCTTTGGGAACTACTGGTCTGAACCAGATCGGGCACATGGATTGAGTACTAGTGCCCTCCAAAGGATCTCCAGAATGGCAGAGTTCACAATTTTCCTCATAATGCTTTACAATGATTACTGAGGTGAGCACACATCCCAGTAAAATCCCAGTCCAACTTCATACTGTTGTCCCAGCATAATCATTCATCACATTCCTTTTTACAGTGCATTGTGTCCTGCTGTGGGACAATTCACTATGTAGTCACCAGGCTGATCACCCACCTGTCCATCATTTTCCCAGCACCTACTCTGGACCCGGCTCTGTGATGATGACTGGAAATGCAAAGGTGAGTAGGACAGTTCTCAGCCCCCAAAGAACTCAGGAATGAAAGATCAGGGCAAGGAGGGGAAGGGAACCACTTTATGATGACAAAAGTGGTGACAGTCACACCAAGTCTATGCCATGTGCTGTTGGGATCACAGGGAAGGAGGGCAGATGATCAAGGGGGCACCACAGGTGACTCAGCAAAAAGGGCGACACGATCAGCTAATCAGTGACTGAGAACAATGAATCAGCTCCAAAGAGGCAGGTAGGTCTTTCCCCTTTAAAACACTGTATGAATTTGAGTTTCTAGGGGTTCAGGGAACTGGTGTGGTAAGGATTAAAGTGGGAAAAACACATAAAGTTTCCAACGCATATTTCCTCAGTGGTTATAAGAAAACCTGCCCTGCCTGGTGAATCTTGTGATATGTAGAGACAGGTAAAATGTTTGCAGAGGAAGAATCTTCTCCACAAATTACTAGTATTAAAACATAAATCGGATCCTATTACTTTCTTGCTTAAACCCCTTCATGGGTTGATCACCGATCTCAGAATAAAATCCACACTCCTTCCCATGGCCCACAAGCTCTGCCCTTCGTCTGCACCCACACTCCTGCTGTCCTCACACCAGCTCACTGCGCTTTGGCCCCCCTGAAAAATGCCGAGTTCGATCCCACCTGAGCTCCTTTCATGAGCTCTGCTGTCCCCTCTGCTGGACACTCTCCCTCCAGTACTTTAAAAGTCGGACTTATATACAGTGAACGCCCACCTGAGAATGACACCAGCACCGAGGGGGTGAGCAAAGCCAAGCGGTCAGGAAGGTGATTCCTGCTGAGGTCACAGAGCACCCAGGCAATCAGCTGCATGAGGATGGAGACTGCCTGCTCCACCCACTGCTGTGCCCTGGTATCACCCCACCGCTTACTGTTGGAGTTCCCATCAAAGCGCCCAAGTGCTACACACTACACGCTTCTCAGCCCAAGGGATGCATAGCCCCAGTTCTCTGCAGAGGATGGGAAACAGTATCCAATCAATACATCTTTCTGGATCATCAAGTTTATTACAGAGTTTAAGAGAAAAGACACTTTAATAAGAAGTTCCACAAACATGGGAGCAAAGGAGAGCAGGGGAGAGAGACAGGCCCCAGGAAAAACAGTCCAGTCTCTGAAGTTTCACCCAGGCAGAAGCCCAGGGGTTGACCCACAGGAAGGACAGCTTCGGCTCTTGACTTCCAGGGGGCTCAAGGCTGTCCTCCAAACTCCGCACAAGCCTCTGACAACCATGGAGGCACCGGGACTCAGCACACGCTTCTTGTACTGGCCTGCTTGCTCATATCACCTCGTCCTGAATAAATAATACAAAAAGCCGACTATGGAGCTTTCAGAGGCAAACTGAGGAAGTACCAGCTGGCCTGGTACTCCTCTAAACGAATTTGTCCACTAAGCGAAGTTTAGTTTTTAGAACTTAGAAAATGGAATGAATAGCAGGACACATGTGTGCTGACCCAGTTCACCCAGTTCCCTTCCACCTCAGCTCCCGCCTACCTCTGTTCCCCCCTGCTTATCGCTAACTGCCTCCGCTACTGTACTTGCTTGCTTCCTCTCCCCCAAGGCCAACAGAAAATGCCAGTTGCAGAAGTTTGTAACAAATCCCGTATAAAATAAAAAAGTAGCTGAAAGTCAGGGCTGGTCTCTGAGAACTTAGGATCAGTTGCCAGCCGGCTTTGCTCCCTACTTGGCTTTAATTGGCTCTGGTGGTCTCTGGGTTCTCTCGTGCCACAACATTTGGAGGCCCCAGCGAGATAATTCCCTTACAGGGAAGACCCAGACTGGACCACTAGACCAGCTATCGAAACTGTAAGTGGGGACTAGTCTAGGGGTAGGCCTTGGAGGGACATTCCTCTGCCCGAGATTAAGCCTGCCCTCCTAGTTTCCCTAGCCCGGTTTCAAATCCTGCTCTAAACTGAATTCTGAGAGAGCATCTGGACTCACCTGAGTCATCTGGAATCTCACCTGTGCATACTGTTTTTTGTTCAGTCTGGTAGGCACCTTTCAATGGCAAGGGGGAAGGCTGGACATGGCATTACTTCCCCAACCAGGTTCCCTAGCGAGACTTCGCAAGGAACTTCAGTTAGATACCCTAGTGAAACGTCGCAGGGAACTTCAGTTTCAGTCAGTTCTGTCTTTTTTGGTTTCATTAACTTCAGTTTCAGCCCTGTCTATATTATCTTTCTGTTTGTTTATTGGCCCTCCGGATTGTCTGTTGTGTCTGATTGCACTTCCCTTTGTTGTCATGGGCCAAAGTCAATCTGGTACAAAAACTCCATTGCAATACCTATTGGATAATTGTAAAGATTTCAAAGCTCAGGCAAAAAGTTATAATGTCCTGTTAAGTCTGGGACCTTACGGGCCCTATGTGAACTTGAATGGCCTACCTATGGGGTTAATTGGTCACCTGAAGGTAGTTTCAATTTGCAATTGGCTTTTATGGTCCATCAGAAAATATAAGGGAGCTCTGGACACCCAGATCAAATGCCATATATTGATATTTGGATTGATACAACTACTGACAAACCCAATTATGTTAAAAAATGTCAGTGTCCAGAGGTTCAAAAGAAAGAAAAAATGGTTTTGTTAACAATGCCTCAGTCTGCCCTGAAACATGGTAACTCCTCCCAGCCCCCAAGGAAATTATATCCCATCCTTCAGGACCCCCCGGAGGATATACTAAGTGATCCTGTGGGATCACCACCCTACAGACCTCTCCCTCCAAGGAGGGGACAAGAGGATGCTGAAGCTCAACCCTTGAGCCCTCCTCATACTCGTGGAGGAACCCCTTATCAGCCTCTGGTTGAGACACCGCCGGACTCCTCCTCGGCAGCCATTTTGCCACTCCGGCAGGTGGCCCTCCCCCAGGAGAGGATCTCCACCGACCCTTCATGGTGTATGTCTCCTTCTCCACTGGCGACCTGTATAATTGGAAACAACAAAACCCCTTTTTCTCTGACAAACTCCAAGGATTAATCTCTCTGTTAGAAACTATGTTTCACACCCACCAGCCCACTTGGGATGACTGTCACCTGCTCTTACAGGTCCTCTTCACTTCTGAAGAGAGGGATCGAATCTACTGAGAGGCGACTAAAACCGTCCTCGGGCCAGACGGGGAACCCACTTCTGACCCTGCCCGCCTCGGCGCCCCATTGCCCGCCTCTTGCCCCACCTGGGACCCTAACACCGACCTAGGTAAGGAGGCTCTCCCACAATGTCACCTGGCTCACTGCGGGGTATCCGGGGAGCGGCTGAGAAATCAACTAATTTATCTAAGGTAAGCGAGACTGTCCAGCGGTCGGGGGAACCCCCTCCGTTTTCTTAGAGCGTTTGATGGAAGGTTACCGGCTGTTCACGCCCATAGACCTGGAAGCCCCTGAAAATAGGAGAGCTATTAATATTGCTTTTGTTACCCAGTCGGCCCCAGACATTAGGAAGAATTTAGAAGGATTTGAAGGGAAAAACTTGAGTGAATTAATAGAGATAGCTCAATGGGTTTTTAATAACCTTGAGGATCCAGACACAGCTCAGAGTAAGAGGCTATCCAAAATTCTTGTAACAGCCATGAAGGAAGGCCCACCTAAACAAAAGAAAAATGATAAATGGAATGAAAGAAAGGGCCCAAATACCAAGGGAAAAAAACCAAACCTTGATCCAGACCAATGTGCCTATTATAGGGAGAAAGGGCACTGGAAGAAAAACTGCCCAAAGAGAAAGAAGCCCCCCAAATAATCCGCGGGCTCGCATCCTTTTCGTGGATGCAGAATGACGGGGCTGGGGCTCTTTTCAATTAAGCCCCCGGAAACCCTAGGTAACTCTATGTCGGGGGTAAACCAGTTGAAATTTAATAGACACAGGAGCTACCTTTTCGGTCCTCCAAGGGGCAGATGGACCTCTTTCTAAAGACAAAACTCATATACAAGGAGCTACTGGAAAAACCAAGTCCTACCCATGGACACAGGCCAGAATAACTGATTTAGGAAAAGGTACAATCACCCATTCCTTCCTAGTCATGCCAGACTGCCCTTATCCCTTACTGGGTAGAGACCTCCTCCAGAAATTGCGAGCTACCATCTCCTTTCAGGGCGACTCAACAACTTTGACAGTAGAAGACAGGCCATCAATTATACTCTTTTCCTGCCCACTCTCGGAGGAATATATCCTCTATGAGACCCCAACATCCTCTGATCGTAACTTTTTCCTCCGGGGTCTACAAGAAGAAATTCCCCATGTATGGGCTGAGACTAACCCTCCAGGGCTAGCCTCTCATCAACCTCCAATTATTGTACAGCTAACTAGTTCTGCTACTCCTATTCGAGTCCGTCAATATCCTATTAGCCTGAAAGCTCGAGATGGCATCACCAAACACATCAAACACCTCTGGGAGGCTGGAATTCTTGTTCCTTGCCAGGCTGCCTGGAGCACTCCGCTACTACCGTACAGAAACCTGGCACCGAAGACTTCAGGCCTGTACAGGACCTCCGAGAGGTAAATAAACGAGTTGAAACTATACACCCCACTGAGCCAAACCCCTCTACCCTTCTCAGCTTGCTGCCGCCAGACCGCACACTGTCCTGGACTTAGAGGATGCTTGCTTTTCCTTGCCCCTTGCCAAGGTAAGCCAACCCATCTTTGCATTTGAATGGACTAATCCCGAGGGCAGATTCTCAGGACAACTAACTTGGACCCCACTTCCTCAGGGTTTTATAAACTCCCCAACCTTATTTGAGGAGGCCCTAAGTCAGGACCTCTCTAAGTTCAGGCAGGAACACCCAGAAATAACTCTCCTGCAATATGTAGATGATCTCCTATTAGCCGCTAAGACTGTGCCTGATTGCAGGGTGACTACTAGAGACTTATTAAAAGAATTAGACACCCTTGGGTACTGTGTATCAGCTAAGAAAGCTCAGTTATGTACTGAGAATGCCACTTATCTAGGCTATGAACTGAGAGGACAAAAACGGTCCCTCTCCAAAAGCCACATTGAGGCCATTCTGAAAATATCCCGACCACAAACAAAGAAACAGGTCTGGGAATTTCTAGGAGCAGTTGGGTACTGCCGCCTCTGGATACCCCGATTTGCAGAAATTGCAAAGCCCCTGTACACCAGTACAGGGGGAAAGACAGACAATTTAACTTGGACTGAAACTAAGGAAAAGGCTTTCCAAGAACTAAAAGAGACTCTCATCAGCGCCCCAGCCCTCACCCTACCTGACCTCAATAAGTCCTTCCAATTATTTGTCTCTGAGAACTGGGGATTACTAAGGAGTACTCACACAGGCCCTCGGTCCCTGGAAACATCCAGTGGCCGACCTATCTAAGAGACTAGACCCAGTAGCCTCTGGGTGGCCACACTGCTTAAGGGCCAAGCAGCCACAGCCCTGCTCACTAAGGAAGCCTCTAAGCTGACCCTGGGACAAGATTTACAAATGATAGCACCCCATGCTGTGGATGCCTACTCAAGAGTCCCCCTGAATGATGGATGTCCCATGCCAGAATTGTCCAATGTCAAGTGCTCTTGTTAGACCCCCGAGGATTAAATTCCTAAAGACTACTGCCCTAAACCCTGCACCTTGCTGCCTGATGATGACCCAGCAGAGCCTGTTCATGACTGCCTCGAGGTCCCGGACTCCCTGAACTAGTCTTCGAATGGACCTCAGAGACACACCCTGGCCAGACCCAGATGCTGATCTCTACTCAGGCGGGAACAGCTTCATGTCAAACGGCATCAGATACACAGGAGCTGCTGTGGTAACACAAGATAAGGTACTCTGGGCACAGGCGTTGGGACATGGGACTTCTGCACAGAAGGCTGAACTTAATAGCCTTAATACAAGCCTTACACTGGGGAAAGGAAACGACTATAAACATTTACACTGACAGTAGATATGCATTCACTACTGCTCATGTACATGGGGCTCTCTATCAGGAGCGGGGAATCCTCACCTCACAGGGAAAGGAAATTAAAAACAAAGCTAAAATGCTGGCCCTATTAGAGGCCATCTGGTTGCCTCAAAAGGTTGCCATCATTCACTGTAAAGGACATCAGACAACCGATGACCCGGTAGCCCAGGAAAATGCTTTTGCAGATCAGACTGCAAGAGAGACTGCCCAAAAACCAGTGGGGCCTCTCCAGATTTCACCTGTCTTACCTCCACGAAATCTCCCTAAAGTTCCCCCTTATACAGAAGAGGAAAAAGAACTCGGAAGTAAGCTAGGAGGGAACATAAACCCTTCCGGTTGGTACATACTCCCTGATTGGAGAATTCTGTTACCTGAGGCACTAAGATGAGATCTTATTTTTAAGACTCACCAGAGTACCCACCTAGGGAGAACTAACCTGATTGAACTTTTTCATTAAGATTATTACATTCCAAGACTTCACCGTTACGCCAAGCAAACTGCAGCCCACTGTCCTACTTGTGCTCAAATAAATACAAAACAACAAATAAATGCTCAATCGGGGATTCGACTACGTGGACAGAACCCAGGGGAACATTGGGAAATAGATTTTACTTAAATAGTTCCAGGAAAGTTTGGTTACAAATACCTCCTCGTTTTTATTGACACTTTTTCAGGTTGGACAGGAGCCTTCCCGACTAAATCTGAGGCAGCTCAGACAGTAGCTAGGAAACTAATATCAGAAATAGTCCCCCGATTTGGCCTCCCTTTAGCCATGGGGTCCGACAATGGCCTGGCGTTCATCGCCCAGATCACATAAGCCTTAGCTACAATTTTAAAAATTACTTGGAAATTACACCGTACATACAGGCCTCAGAGTTCAGGACAGATAGAAAAGGTGAATCGAACATTAAAGGAGACTATTACTAAATTAAAATTAGAGGCAGGCAAAAATTATGTCAGCCTCCTTCCTTTTGTCCTATTGCGGGTCCGATGTACTCCCTATATTAAGGGTCTCTCTCCCTATGAAATAATGTACAGGAGACCACCACCACTCCTCCAAATTGGGAGAAGAAACCCTAACTCAACTAAATAACCATTATCTTCTTAAGTCCTTACAGGCTCTGCAGTTCGTCCAACAGAAGAACCATCAGATAGTAAGAGATTCTCTCCCTAAGCCTTCTCTTCCAGGTGACTCAGATCGCCACAATATTAAGCCCGGAGATTGGATCTGGATCAGAAAAATTCAGCCTGCTTCGCTGGAACCTAGATGGACTGGTCCCCTACCTGTAATCCTCACCACTCCGATGGCCCTTAAGGTAGCAAGTCATCATTTTTGGATTCATCACTCCCAGGTAAAGAAGGCTCACCCCGACCAGATACCAGAATAATGGACCTTTCAACAGACGACCCTTTGAAGGTAAAATTACTCCGATCCTGATCCTGCTACTTGGGACCTCTGTTTCTCTAACTCGGGGAAATCCCCACCAGCCAACTCAGTGTCTATGAAGCCTTAGTCGGACCCATGATGGACACATTATTGCCACTAACACATCCTATGGAACCCCGAACTTATATTGTGATTCCTGTGCCAGAGGACCTCCAAGAAGACGAAGGCCCCAGATTACTTGTAGCCCCAGAAGGGGCTTGGTTCGCCTGCACTACCAGACTAAATCCCTATATTAACTCATATACTGATGATTTTGGACTATGTATTCTAACTTATGTAATCCCACAGGTCTACTTTTACTCTGATAAAGGCGGGCACGAACATTTTGGAATCTCAGCTGGAAGGGAAAAACGGGCAACACCCATATTAATTCCACTCTTAGTAGGCTTAGGAATAGCAGGCTCTGCAGCCGTCGGTACGACTGCACTAGTCACGGGAGACCAGAACTTTAGGCACTTAGTAAACAGATAGATCAAGACCTCTCAGACCTGGAAAACTCAATCACCCATTTAGGAAAGTCCCTAAATTCCCTAGCTGAAGTAGTATTACAGAATAGACGGGGACTTGATCTCCTCTTCTTAAAACAAGGAGGTCTATATATGGCTCTAGATGATACCTGCTGTTTCTATGCTAACCACTCTGGAATTATAAGAGATAGTGTGACTATAGTTAGACAGAGAATTAAAGATAGAGAAGAATTTAAAAAATCAAGAAGCAACTGGTTCGAGATCTATATAATTGGTCTCCATGGTTAACGACAATCCTATCAGCAACAGCAGGACCTCTTCTATTATTGCTCATAGGGATACTTGTTGGCCCCATAATTATTCACTGTTTAACTAAATATATCAGAGAAAGAATCCAGACAGTTAAACGTATGGTCCTAAGCACCCATTACAAAAGAATTCAAAATTCAGAAGAGGAAACAATAATTGGATTCCCCTGAAAACCAGTGGGGAATGTGCTGCCCTGCTCCTATCACCTCGCCATGATTAAATAATACAGAAGGCCGACTATGGAGATTTCAGAGGCAAACTGAGGAAGTACCAGTTGGCCTGGTACTTCTCTAAGCGAATTTGTCCTCTAAGCAAATTTGTTATTTTTAGATCTTAGAAAATAGAGTGAATAGCAGGACAACCCTGACCATAGATGTGTGCCGACGCACTTCCCTCCCTCCTCAGCTCCCTCCCACCTCCGTTCCCTTCCACTTATCACCACATGCCTCAGCTTCTGTACTTGCTTGCTTGCTCTCCCCCGAGGCCATCAGGAAATGCCAGTTGCAGAAATTTGTAACAAGACCCCTGAAAAATAAAAATGTAGCAGAAAGTTGGGGCTGATCTCCGAGAACTTGGGATCAGTTGCCGGTGGCTTTGCTCTCTATTTGGCTTTAATTTGGCTCTGGTGAAATCACAGTTGTCTCGCGCAACAACACAGTCCCTGAAGTTTCACCCAGGCAGGGGCCAGGGGTTGACTCACAGGAAGGACATCTTCTGCTCTTGACTTCCAGGGGGCTCAAGACCATCCTCCAAAATCCGCACACGCTTCTGACAACCATGGAGGCGCTGGGACTCCGCACACGCTTCTGACAACCCTGGAGGCGCTGGGACTCAGCACAGGCTTTTGACAACTTTGGCGGCACTGAGACTCAGCACACGTTATGGACAACCGTGGAGGCGCTGGGACTCAGCAAAGGCTTCTGTCAACCTTGGAGGCGCTGGGACTCAGCACACGCTTCAGACATCCGTGGACACGCTGGGACTCAGCACACGCTTTGTACATCCGTGGACGCGCTGGGACTCAGCACACACTTCTGACAACCGTGAAGGCGCTGGGACTCAGCACACGCTTCTGACAACCGTGGAGGCGCTGGGACTCAGCACACGCTTCTGTCAACCTTGGAGGTGCTGGAACTCAGCAAAGGCTTTTGAAAACCTTGGCGGCGCTGGGACTCAGCACAGGCTTTTGACAGCCACGGAGGTGCTGGGACTGAGCACACGCTTCTGACAACCGTGGAGGCGCTGGGACTCAGCACACGCTTTGGACTCCGTGGATGCGCTGGGACTGAGCACACGCTTCTGACAAACGTGGAGGCGCTGGGACTCAGCACAGGCTTCGGATGACCCTGGAGGTGCTGGGACACTTCTGACAACCGTGGAGATGCTGGATGCCCTCCTACTGTAAATCCCGAGCAGAAAACGCCTCTCCGGTCTGCACAGCTCTTGTCCGCTGAACCAAGTCCTCCCATGTTGCACAACAGCGTGTTTCTTGCACTGCTCTTACCTGGATGGGAACAGCCTCTGTTTCCCCCAGACTCTGGAGCATCTTCTGACTATGTGGTTGGCCTCCCTAGACCCTGGCACTTTCAGGGTTGACCTCCTCAGCATCTTTTGACTATGGCCCTGCCTAGGCCATCCACGGTTTTAAAATTTACACTGGTTTGATTTTATTTCTTTTCAGGTGGCTCTTCGTGGATGGCCCACAGCATGTGCATTTGATGAAAAACCTGACAACCCTCCTAGCCAACCCCTGCCAGCCCGGGCTGTGGCCAGGGGAAGAGGCTGGGACCCCATCCTCCAGGTGCCCAGCTTGGAGGCAGGTTTCATGAGCCACTCCTTCAGCTCCACGGCTGCTGGTGGGGTAGCTGCTGCTGCGGGTGGTGTGCGCGTCCCCAGGGCCATGCTGGAGGGCTGGGCCGGGAGTGGCAGTCGTGGACTCTGGGCCAAGTGGGGGACTGGTGGTCCCTGCTTCAGAGCTGGCTGAGGGAGTGTTGTTCTTCCCTTCCTCACTGGGTGGGAGAGTGGGCAGCTTTGCTTCTGGGCTTGCTGAGAGGTAGGGAGGGTCTTTGTTATTCTGGCTGGATGGCAGAACCTCTTGCCTTGAAGTATCACTGCAGTCAGAAGAGGACATCTTTGATTCTGGGCTCGCTGGGCCACCAGCAGGGTCTTTGTTACTGTGGCCCGATGGCAGAACCTCTTGCCTTGAGGTAGCACTGCAGTCAGAAGAGGACATCTTTGATTCTAGGCTCGCTGGGCCACCAGCAGGGTCTTTGTTACTGTGGCCCGATGGCAGAACCTCTTGCCCTGAGGTAGCACTGCAGTCAGAAGAGGACATCTTTGATTCTGGGCTCGCTGGGCCACCAGCAGGGTCTTTGTTACTGTGGCCCGATGGCAGAACCTCTTGCCCTGAGGTAGCACTGCAGTCAGAAGAGGACATCTTTGATTCTAGGCTCGCTGGGCCACCAGCAGGGTCTTTGTTACTGTGGCCCGATGGCAGAACCTCTTGCCCTGAGGTAGCACTGCAGTCAGAAGAGGACATCTTTGATTCTGGGCTCGCTGGGCCACCAGCAGGGTCTTTGTTACTGTGGCCCGATGGCAGAACCTCTTGGCCTGAGGTAGCACTGCAGGTGGGGTCAGAGGTGGGGCAGGGTCTTACTCTGATCGTGCGGCCCTTCATTTTGGTCTTCATTGAATCCAGTATCCGGTATGTCCCCATAATATTGTTAAATGTTCTTTCTGTGACAGACTTCTGGATCTCCTGCGGGTCAAAGCCGAGGTTCTTCATTATGTCTGTTACCTGAGGGTCCAGGTCACCCCAGGGTGGCTCGATGTACGGCCTCAGTTGTTCCTTCTCACCCATGTTGACCCATGGATCCTTCATAATCTCTTCCAGCATTGGTCTCTGGCTAGGGTTGACAGTCAGTAATTTTTTAAAAAGTGTTTGGCATGCTGGAGATATATAGGAAGGTAAAAGAAACTTCCCACTCAGCATGTGTTTCGTAACTTCTATGATGTTCTTCCCAAAATGTGGCAGTCTCTTCGTCAGCATCTTGTAAAGAACTACCCCCAGGCTCCATACGTCCACCTTCGGGCCGTAATAGGGCTGGAGTAGCGCAATCTCTGGGGCCATGTAGGTAATGGTGCCGCAGAAGGTGGTCAGGTTCTCGTCTGTAAATTCAGCACTTAGCCCGAAGTCTGCTAATTTAACATTCATGTCATTGTCCAGCAGTATGTTGTCTATCTTAAGGTCCCTATGCACGATGCCCTGCTGGTGGCAGTACTGGACGGCTGATGTCAGTTGTCGGAACATGGCTCGGGCTTCTGGCTCCTTCATGCGGCTGTGGGTCACCAAATGATCATGTAAGCGACCTCTGCCAACGTGCTCCATGAAGACATATACTTTGTTCTCAGTGGAAATCACTTCAAATAGTTTTGTTATATTCGGGTGATTTAAGCTCTTGAGACTACGAACTTCTCTTGACTCTTCAGAGGAGCCCTGCCTTGCGATCACCTTGACTGCTACATCTGTGCCTGTTGGAACATGGCGGGCCAACTTCACCTGGGCAAAGGAACCCCGGCCAACGTTGCCCCGGAGGACATAATCGCCAATATGGCACTCCTCGGTGTGAGGGAGGGCGCCTAACTCACCAGACATGGTGACTTTCAAACGAAACGCCAAAATCCAAAACACAAGCTCACTAATCGAAGTCCAAGAGGTCGCCAAAGGTCAGTTCACTAGTCCTCGTCCAACAATTCAAAAATCCAAAACGCAAGCCACTAATCAAAGTCCAAGAGGTCGCCAAAGGTCAGTTCACTAGTCCACGTCCAACAATTCAAAAATCCAAAACGCAAGCCACTAATCAAAGTCCAAGAGGTCGCCAAAGGTCAGTTCACTAGTCCACGTCCAACAATTCAAAAATCCAAAACGCAAGCCACTAATCAAAGTCCAAGAGGTCGCCAAAGGTCAGTTCACTAATCTACGTCCAACAATTCACCACAGATCAACTCACTACTCCAACTCCACAACTCACCACAGCTCAGTGTCCAGAGCCAGGGCCTTATATAGGAGAAGTCTGCAATTCCCTCACAAGGGTGCCTTATGACGTCAGAGCAAGACATGGACCAGCTGTGGCTGGGGATAAACCAGTGCTTTTCTCACTTTTGGTCTCATGGCCCTTTTACTATGGAAAAAATTAAAAGGAGCCACAAAGAGCTTGTTTGCTTATGTGGAATATTAAAGATTGATATTTACTTAGTTAGAAAATCTGCAAGATCAAAAAAATAAAATAAAACATAAAAATGAAGCCTGACATTCTCATGATCCAGGTCTCAGTTCAGATCTCACCTGCCTGGAGAGGGCTTCCCTGACCCATCCACTCGTACACACCTCACCCAGCTCATCACGTTTGTCGTCCTCATAGCACTGACCACAGGGCAGCTGTTTCTTGTTCACTGTCTGTCCTTCCCATGAGGGGAGGAGCACGGCTGTGATGTTCCCTGTGTCTAGTACAGAGTGGCAACAAAATAAGTGTTCAATAAATATGTGTTCACTGGAAAAAAGTACTGGTGGAACAAATAAAATATGGTCGCCCTGACCGGTTTGGCTCAGCGGTTAGAGCATCAGCCCACGGTCTAGAGAGACCCAGGTTCGGGTCCCGCAAAGGGCACATACCTCGGTTGCAGTTTGTCCCCGACCCCGGTTGGGGTCGTGTGGGTGGCAGCCAGTTGATGTGTCTCTCTCACATTGATGTTTCTCTCTCTCTCTTCCTCCCTCTCTCCCTCCTGCTCTATCTGAAGATGAATGCAAAAATGTCCTCAGGTGAGGATTTTAAAAAAAGAAAGAAAATATGGTCGACTATTTAATCAAACTGATTTATTTTAAAAATCTTAAATAACAGTCATGTTCTATTCTCACTCAGCTTTTGGGGCAGATAAGATAGGCAAGGGGAGGGATGAAGTCTGAGTTTCCAGGTCTGTGGGTGCTTGGTGAGGCTGAGGAAATGCCACCTGGTAGGAGCCTTGCCTTACGGTTAGAGAAGATCCCTCCCTCCAGTGGGACTTGCGGAAGGAGGCAATGAACTTCAATCTGCAATGAGGCTGTAAGGTATTTCTACACCTTGAATATCCATTGCCAGATGACACAAAGGATTTCTCAGATGACCCTGAGTAGGACATTTAGGTAAATTTCTGTGTTACTTAAGTGAACCCTTGTCTGTGGAGAGAAGTGATGATGAGGTTTGTTCATTTACATTTGTAAACACTTTGAAATCTCTGGATGAAAGAATTTCTGCAGAGGTACAAAGGGTGAGGTAATATGTCAGGGCAAATTCTACCCTTTATGGAGGCAGAGAGGGAGGAGGCAGGATTGAGGACACGTAGGGGAGCCTCTGGCACACTATGTTTCAAACTAATCCTTGAAGAAAGCTCAGTACCTTCAGTACCTTGAGTGTTTTAATCACATGTACAAGTTATTATTGTAGTAATAAGTTTCTTTTAACAATTGTCTCCTAGAGTCTCAGCTTTATGTGAAGGGAATCTTTAGGGGGATTTGCCTGTGAGCTTTTCCCTCTACAACACTTTAGTTTGTTACTTTGTACCTTACATCAGTGACACTCAGTTCCTAAGCATGACAGTCTTTGTTGGTGAGCTGATTGGGACCCAAACAGGGCTCATTTCATCAATTCTAGACGGATATTTACAAGTTACATCCAGAAATTAGAATAAATTCAGAAAGGAGAAAAAAAATTTTTCAAAAGAAGCTGCCGGGATATAAGCTAATTTTATCCATTTATAAAAATGGTATCAATAGCCCAGCCAGTGTGGCTCACTGGTTGAGCATGGACCCATGCACCAGGAGGTCACTGGTATGATTCCCCATCAGGGCACATGCCCAGGTTGTGGGCCCGATCCCCAGTGGAGGGCATGCAGGAGGTGGCCAATGGATGTTCTCTCATCGATGTATCTATCTCTCTCTCTCTCCCTCTCCCTTCTTCTCTCTCTAAAAATTAATAAAGGAAAATATATTTTTTAAATGGTATCAATGGTTACTTAGAAATAATACCAACAAAAGAGAACATTTTCTGATCTCTGTTTCAGCAAGGGAAATATAGACTCAAAGATAAGACATTTAATGTAAAACTGTCAAGGCAAAAGCCAAGCTCTGGGTAACTCCAATTTGAAGTCGCCTATAGGCTGGGCTGTTCAATCAGGTGAATACGGAACAAGTTTGAGGGCCTTTTGATATGAAAATCATTACTCAGTACCTTCTAACCTTGTAATTCAGGGATTAGTTAACAATATCCAGTATGGTCCATTCCTGCGAGCCTGGAGGGAGTCCTTGTGGAGATGGTTTTTGGGGGACCATGTATCCAGGTTTTAGGCCATGATGCTCGGTGTCTTTGTCTCCCAGATGTGTACCGTGAAAAGACTGCCCTATGAGCTTGCATTAATTTCTTATTTTTTAAAATATATATATATATTTTTTTCATTTATCTTTGACAGAGCGGGAGAGGAGGGGGGGAAGAGAGAGAGAGAAACATCGATGTGAGAGAGACACATCGACTGGTTGCCACCCACATGGCCCCAACTGGGCCGGGGACGAACTGCAACCGAGTTACGTGCCCTTAGCGGGAACCGAACCTGGGACTCTCTGGTCCACAGACGAAGGCTCTAACCACTGAGCCAAAGCAGCCAGGGCTAAATAATTTATTTTTGTTACAAATGTTTCTCTTTATCCCCCATAGACACCCTCCTCCCGATCCCATCACCACCACCCCCACTCCAGCACTGTCTATACCCACTGGTTACGCATATATGCATATAAGTTCTTTGGTTTAACTCTTCCCTCCTCCCCATCCTCTGAGGTTTGTAGTCTGAATCCTACTTCTATCTATGTCTCTGGGCTATTTTGTTCATCAGCTTATTTTGTTCATTATATTCCACAAATAAGTGAGATCATATGGTATTTGTCTTTCTCTGATTGGCTTATTTCACTTAGCATAATACTCTCCAGGTCCCTCCATGTTGTCTCAAAGAATGAGAGATCTTTCTTTGTTATGGCTGCATAGTATTCCACTGTGAATATGTACCAATGCTTTTTTATCCACTCATCTACTGATGGACACTTGGGCTGTTTCCAGATATTGGCAATTGTAAATAGTGCTGCTATGAAAATAGGGGTGCATTTATTCTTTCTGCTTGGTGTTTCAGGCTTCTTAGGATATATTCCTAGAAGTGGGATCACTGGGCCAAATGGCAGTTCAATTTTTAATTTTTTTGAGGAAACTCCATATTGTTTTCCATTGTGGCTGCACCAGTCTGCATTCCCACCAGCAGTGTACTAGAGTCCCCTTTTCTCCACACCCTCGCCAACACTTTTTGTTTAATGACTTGTTAATGGCAGCCATTCTGGCAGGTGTGAGGTGATACTTCATAGTCATTTTAATTTGCATCTCTCTGATGATTAGTGATGTTGAGCATTTTTTCATGTCTCTTGGCCACTTGTATGTCCTGTTTGGAGAAGAATCTTTTCAGGTCCTCTGCCCATTTTTTAGTTGGGTTTTTATCTTACTTTTGTTGAGTTGTATGAGTACTCTATATATTTTAGAAATTAACCCCTTATCTGATGTATCGTTGGCAATTATGCCCTCCCATATACTGGGTTCCCTTTCCATTTTGATGCTTATAATCTTTTTAAAAAATTTTTTAAATTAATTTTTGTTACAGATGTTTCTCCCTTTTTCCCCCATTGACACCCTCCTTCAATAGCTCTCCCTCACCCCATCCCCAGCATTGCTGTCTATGTCCATTGGTTATGCATACATGCATATAAATTCTGTGGCTTTTCTCTTCCCCGCCCCCACCCCCTCTTCTGAGGTTTGTCAGTCTGTACCCTACTTATATGTCTCTGGGTCTATTTTGTTCATCAATTTGTTTTGTTCATTATATTCCACAAATAAGTGAGATCTTGTGATATTTGCCTTTCTCTGATTGGCTTGTTTCGCTTAGGATAATACTCTCCAGGTCCCTCCATGTCGTCTCAAAGGATAAGAGATCTTTCTTTCTTATAGCTGCATAGTATTCCATTGTGTATATGTACCACAGCTTTTTTTATCCACTCATCTATTGCTTGTAATCTTTTGCTGTGCAGAAGCTTTTTAGTTTGATGTAGTCCCATTAATTAATTTTGTCCTTTGTTTCTAATGCCTTAGGTGTTGTATCAGTGAAAACTCCACTGCGTGTGATATCTGAAATTTTGTTGCCTACATTTTCTTCTAGAATTTTTATGGATTCATGAGTCACATTTAAGTCTTTTATCCATTTTGAGTGTATTCTTGTGTATGGTGTAAGTTGGTGGTCTAGTTTCATTTTTTGGCATGTAGCTGTCCAGTTTTCCCAACACCATTTATTAAAGAGGCTGTCTTTACTTCATTGTATGCTCTTGCCACCTTTGTCAAATATTAATTGAGCATAATGTCTTGAGTCAATTTCTGGGTTCTCTGTTCTGTTCCATTGATCTATATGCCTGTTCTTCTGCCAGTGCCAGGCTGTTTTGATTACAATGACTTTGTGGTATAACCTCGTATCTGGTATTGTGATCCCTCCTATTTTATTCATCTTTTCCAAGATCGCTGTGGCTATTCGGGGTCTTTTTTGGTTCCATATAAACTTTTGGAGTATTTATTCTAGTTCTGTGAAATATATCCTTGGTATTTTAATGGGGATTGCATTGAATCTATGGATTGCTTTGGGTAGTATAGACACTTTAATGATGTTAATTTTTCCAATCCACAAACAAAGTATATGCTTCCACTTTTTTATATCTTCCTCTATTTCTTTTTTTATTGTCCTGTACTTTTCTGAGAATAGGTCTTTTATTTCTTTGGTTAAGTTTATTCCTAGGTCTCTTTAATTTTTTTGCTGCAATTGTAAATGGGATTTTTTTGTTGTTGTTGGTACTCTTGCTGTGAGGTCATTATTGGGGTACAAGAATGTCATCGATTTCTTGATGTTAATTTTTTATCTGCTACTTTGCCAAATTCATTTATTAAATCTAGTAGATTTTTGATTCAGTCTTTAGGCTTTTTTGTGTACAATATCATGGCATCTACAAATAATGACAGTTTCACTTCCTCATTTCCAATTTGGATCCCTTTTATTTTTTCTTCATGTTTAATTGCTGTAGCTAAGACTTCCAGAACTGTGTTAAATAAAAGTGGAAAAAGTGGGCATCCCTCTCTTGCTCCTGTTCTTAAGGAAAATGCTTTTAATTTTTGCCCATTGGGTATGATGTTGGCTGTAGGTTTGTCATATATGGCCTTTATTATGTAGAGATATGATCCCTCTATTCCCACATTGCTAAGCATTTTTATCAGAAATGGGTGCTAGATTTTGTTGAATGCTTTTTCAGCATCTATTGATATGATCATATAATTCTTATCTTTCATTTTGTTTATGTGGTGTATCATATTGATTGATTTGCAAATATTGTACCAGCCTTGCATCCCTGGGATGAATCCCACTTGGTCATGGTGAATAATTTTTTTAATGTATTGCTGGATCTGATTTGCTAATATTTTGTTACGGATTTTGACATCTATGTTCATCAGGGATATTGGCCAGTAGTTTTCTTTCCTTGTACTCTGTTTATCTGGTTTTGGAAACAGAATTATGCTGGTCTCAAAAAAATGAGTTTGGAGGTCTTACTTCTTCTTGAATTTTTTGGACTAGTTTTAGGAGAATGGGTGTTAGTTCTTCTTTGAACGTTCGGTAAAACTCCCCTGTGAAGCTGTCTGGGCCTGGGCTTTTGTTTACTGGGAGTTTCTTGATTATATCTTCAATTTCCTTAGTTGTTATTGGTCTGTTCAAGTTTTCTATCTCTTTCCAGTTCAGTTTTAGGAGACTGTGTGATTCTAGAAATTTGTCCATTTTGCCTCGATTGTCCAATTTGTTGGAATATAATTGTTCATACTATTTTGAAAATATCTTTTGTATTTCTGTGGTGCCAGTTGTTACTTCTCCTCTTGTTTCTGATTTTGTTTATTTGGGTCTTCTCTTTTTGTTCCTTGGTGAGTCTTGCTAAAGGTCCAACAATCTTGTTTAGTCAAAAAACCAGCTCTTTGTTTCATTTATCTTTTTAATTTTTTTTTTTTTTTTTTTTTTTTTTTTTTTTTTTTTTTTTTTTTTTAGTTTCTATGTCATTTATTTCTGCTCTGACTTGTACTATTTCTTTCCTTCTATTTCCTCTGGGTTTTTGTTGTTGTTGTTGCTCACTTTCTAGTTCTTTAAATTGTAGGGTTAGATAGTCAATTAGGATTTTTTCTTGTTTTCTGAGGTAGGCCTGTAGTGCTATGAACTTCCCTCCCAGGACTGCTTTTACTGCAAAAAATGTAGATTTTGTGTTGTTGTGTGTTCATTTTCATTGGTGTCCAGGAAGTTTTTAATTGCTTCTTTGATCTCCTTGGTAACTCATTCATTGTTTAATAACATGCCATTTAACCTCCATGTGTTTTAATGTTTTTTGAGTGTTTTTATTGTAATTGATTTCTAGTTTCATGCCATTGTGATCTGAGAAGATGCCTGATATGATTTCAATCTTCTTGAACTTGTAGAGACTTAGTTTGTGTCCTAACATGTTGTCTATCTTTGAGAATGTCCCATGTGCACTTGAGAAGAATATGAATTCTGTAGTTTTGGGGTGTAATTTTCTGTAGATAGCTATTAAATCCATTTGATCTAGTGCCTCATTTAGAGTTTCTGTTTCCTTGTTAATTTTTGCCTAGAGGATCTACGCAGTGATGTCAGTAGAATGTTGAAGTCCCCTGCTATGATTGTATTGCTGCTGATTTCTCCTTTGAAGTCCTCCAGAAGTTTTTAATTGTATTTTGGTGCTCCGATGTTGGGTGCATATATGTTTACCAAGGTTATATCCTCCTGTTGGATAGATCCTTTCAATATTATGTAGTGGCCTTCTTTGTCTCTAGTTATGGCCTTCATTTTGAAGTCTATTTAATCAGATATGAGTATTGCTTCCCCAGCTTTTTTTTTCCTTACTGTTTTCTTGGAAAATATTTTTTCATCCCTTCACTTTCAACCTATGTGAGTCTTTTGTTTTGAGGTGGGTTTCTTGTAAACAACATATATATGAGTCATGCTTTCTTCTCCATTCAGCTACTCTGTGTCTTTTGATTGTAGCATTTAATCCATTTACATTTACAGTTATTATTAAAATGTAGTTATTTATTGCCATTTTTGTTTTTTCTGGATATGTTTCTCTATTTCTTCTGCTTATTACAGCAGTCCTTTTAACATTTCTTACAGTGCTGGTTTGGGACTAATATATTCCCTTAGCCTTTTTTGTCTGGGAAGCTCTTTATTTCACCTTCTATTTTGAATAATAGCCTTGCTGGATAGAGTAGTCTTGTGTTCAGATCCTTGCTTTTCATTACCTTGATTACTTCCTGCCATTTCCTTCCGGCCTGCAGTGTTTCTGTTGAGAGTCAACTGATAGCCTTATAGGGATTCCTTTGTAGGTTGCTTATCTCTTGCTGCCTTTAGAATTCTCTCTTTGTCTTTAATTTTTGGCATTTTAATTATTATGTGTCTTGGTGTGGGCCTGTTTGGGTTCTTCTTACTTGGGGCTCTCTGAGCTTCTTGAACTTGTATGCCTTTTTCCTTCTCCAAGTTAGGGAAATTTTATGTTACTATTTCTTCAAATATATTCTCTAGACCTTGCTCATTTTCTTCTTCTTCTGGAACTCCTATGATGTGGATGTTGCTATGTTTCATATTGTCATACAGTTCTCTTTAAGCTTTCTTCCTGTTTTTCAATTGTTTTTTCTTTTTGGTTCTCTGATTGGGTGATTTTTTTCTACTCTGTCTTCTAATTCACTGATCTGATCCTTGGCTTCCTCTACTCTGCTGGCTATTTCTTCCAATGTGTTATTTATTTCTGCTATGTAATTCTTCATTTTCAATTGGTGGTTTTTCATTTCCAATTGGTTGATTTTCAATGTTTCTATATCTTTACTCATGCTGGTGCTCTTTACTCATGCTGTTGAGCTTCCTCATTATCATCACTCTGAACTCTACTTCTAATAACTTGCTTAATTGAATTTCATTTATCTCTTCTTCCTTAGAATTCTCTTGTTCTTTCATTTGAAATTATGTTTGTTTCACCATTTTGGCTGTCTCAGTGGGTTTTGGAGCCTGCCAAATTTTCCCTGTGGGTGTTAGTGTTCTGCTGATTGTAGCTCCCTCTACTGGGTTTGGATGAGCGTGGGAGGACCCACATTAAACACCATTTTCAAGTCTTACTTCCCTGGGTATATTTGCTGGCCAAGCAAAGTTTCAGTTATCCTCTAGCTTTTTCCTGCAGGCTATTAGTCTCAGTTACTTGATGAACCTCAGGTTGTGGCCCTCAGCTGAATGAAGAATCCCTCAGGTGTACAGTGTAAGAGGATTTCCAGAGGGTGGGGCAATAGCTTTTCTTCTCTCTCTTTGCTTGCTGCTAGTCTCTAGCTGTTAATGAACCTCAATTTGCATTTCTCTGGCCTGGCCTGGTGGTGTTAAATTCCTGAGGGAGGGGCTGTTGCATCTCCCCAGGGCTCTGGGAAGGGGCTTTTTGAGTAAGATGGCAACTGTCCTACCAGGGAGTGATTCAGCATTAAACTCCCAGTGTCCTCCTTCCCAGCTCTCTGAACCCCCAACTCTCTTCACACAGTTCCAGTCCAGTCTGCCCTTCCTCTGCCAGACCCCAAGGTGAGTGGCTGTAGTTGATTTGGTGCTCTGGCCCTTTACGTAGGTACTGTTTTTCCCTGTGCCTATCCTTGCTGGACAAAGCCTCAGCTATGGTGATCTCAGCCAGGGTTATGCAGGCACCTTTTCCTGTTCTATCACTCTGCACTGTGGAGCCAGCTTGGAGTTTTAACCCCTGACTTCTCAGAGGGAACTGCTCACAGCTAAAACTGCTCAGCTGCTGTCTGTGAGCTCCCAGCCCATGCTCTCGCACCTCTGCAGTTCCTACCAGGATTGATTTGGTGTCCTCTTTCCATCCCTGGTTATATGGGTTCTCTGCAGCTGCTTTTCTATTGGTTTTTAGGGATGATTTGTCTTTATCTTAGTTGTAATTCCAGTTTGTTCCTGGGAGACGGTCTGTGTAACTTCCATTCACTCTGCCACCATTTTTCAAGACTCAAGCTTGCATTAATTTCAAGAGCTTTTATATGTTCTTAACAATGAGTTAAAAGTTCTCCTTAGTAAGGCAAGTTCACACATCCCCTGATCTAACCTCACAGGACAGGCCTTCCAGTAACAATTTCAGAAGGGGACAATTAATGTATACCAAAAGGAACTGATCTTAAGTTAAGCATTACCAAGGGAAAGACTTTAGGCCAAGGCAGATAAAAAGATTCAACAAGTTTTACAATTGAATTTCACCTATCTTGTCAGTTTGTTCTATAAAACCAGAGACCTGGGGGTGATAAGCACAATAAAAATGCTACAATATCAGCCAAGTTTTGTTTACCTGGTATAGACTTTGTGTAGTGAAACTGGTTCTCCGATCCCTATGGGACTCTGTGGGGATTTTCCAAGCAGCAAAAATCCCTTCTAGAAATATTTTATTAACTGCTACAGCTGTAGCCCTACCCAATGAGAATACATATGGATCCTCATTAACACATTCTTATCCTTAAGTGGGGGCCATTGGATTGAAATCCACTTTCCAAACATCAAATAGGCCTAATTAGTCTTATTTCCCCACTTTGTAAAGAGAGATTCTTTTATTTTAGTTACGCATTTACTCATTCACTTAAAAAAACTTCACAAAGCACTACAGAAAGTTAAATGGTCAGAAGTAAAATTCAGCTCTTTAAATGTTAAGGTTTGGTTTACCTAAGCAATCAAAGACCTGGGATGCAGGGTGCATGTTTACTCTCCCTTCATAGTTTCCTGTTAGGAGCATACCAACAGTACAGAAAAGAAAACTTTTGTCCATCTGACAGAGAGAGAGAAACCAAAGTCCAATTATGGATCAGCGTACTTACACTTAAATGAATCCATTCCAACCTTAGTTTGACCATACATAACATTTCTTTTTCAAGATTCCTTTTCCATGAACCTTCTGCAACATACAAAAACTTCCTGAAACTTTCATAAACCTTTTATCTTTTGATTTTTTTTCCTTTTTTATTTTAGAATATCATTTCTTTAGGACAAGATTACTTTCTTTTCCTTCAATAAAAATGTGTTTCTGTTACTCATAAGTTCTTTTACCAAACACACATCTTATCTTCTACATGCAATTATTTTCAATCACCCTAACATCCTAATCGGGCTTTATCACAAATGCCTGGATCTTCATCTGAGGCATCTTGTGCCCTTCTAGCCTTGCAAAATGCTAAACTCCAAACTTATCACCTTGGTTTCCCTCTGGTCTGTTAGGTCCAAAGCTAGCAAGTAATGGGCAACCACATGTCCTGAATTAAACGAACATCCTCAAGCTAGTTTTTACTTACTAAAGATTAATCCTTGCCCTGGCTAGTTTGGTTCAGCAGTCAGTGTGCAACCACGGACCGAGGGGTCTCAGGGAAAATTCCAGTCAGGGGCACATACCTGGGTTTCAGGTTCAATCACCGGCTGGGGTCATGTGGGAGGCAACCAATCGATGTGTCTCTCACATTGATGTCTCTCTTTCTCTGTCTCTCTCTATATCTCTCTCTGTCTCTCTCTCCCCCTCCCTTCCTTCCACTCTTTCTAAAAAAAAAAAAATCAATGGAAAAATATCCTCGGGGGTTAACAAAAAAAAAAAAAAAAAAGAGTAATCCTAGATCATGTGCATTTTAAAAGTAACTGCGTTAGCTTCTATTATTTCTCCAATTTGTATGAGTGCACTTTTTTTTAAGCCAATTGAATACAGCCCTTTTACAATCTAAATTTGAATTGACAAATCCATTTTTGGCAGTACCATCTAGCAATGGTAATATACTACGTATATCTATAACAAACATACATAGACACACATAAACAGACAGCACAACAGAAAACACATAAGAAAATTTATGGATCCAAATATGTGTTCTGGCAGCTGGATTAGGCTAAAGTTCTAATCAGAGGGTCAAAGGTTTTGCACGCTGTAAGAATTGCTTTAAAGGTTTTTTGTTTGTTTTTTAAATAAAAGAATGTACTTCCAGTCAAGAAGGCAGAGTAGGTAAATGTGGTACTCGAATCCTCCCACAACCACAACAAAATTACAACTAAGCTACAAAACAACCATCAGTCAAGACCATACGACAACTAGCTGAATGAAAGTCTCACAACTAGGTATTTAAAGAAGCCACATCAAGACTGGTGTGGGGGAGGGGGTGAAGACACAGAATGGGCTGGTCCCATATCCAAGTGGACTGAATAATAATCACGAAAGATATCTTGGCTACCTAAGGAGCAAGGGGTCCCAGCCCTACACCAGGCCCCTCAGCCCAGGGTTCCAGTGCCAGGAAGAGAAGTCCCATTAACTGTGACTATAAAAACCAGCAGGGATTGTGTCTGAGTTAGACAGAGGGCTTCTGGAGTCCCACACAGTTCCTCTTAAAGAGTCAATGCACAGGCGTACTCAGACTCACCCCGAGTCCTGCACTGGGGCAGCAGCTTGAAAGGAACCAGGGACATACAGGGAGGAACTGAATTGTCTGGTGTCAGGGCAAGAGTTTGGGGGGGGGGGTCAGGTTTCTAACAGACAAAAGTGCTGGCAGAGGCCATTGTTCCTTTTCTGAGACTACCCCCACAGAATTGGCAGGTGGCTGCCATATCTGAGTCTCCATCAACCCGGCTCACACTGTTTGCCCTCCCCTGGTGATTCCCTGAGACCCTACCTTACCCAAGCCATTTTTGGTGACTTTTCCATACAAATGGCCTCTCTTACCTCATGTTTTGGACTTTTCTAAAAAACTCTTAAACAAGCAACATCTGGACTCAGCATGCCCCACACCTCTTGCTAAGTGGCCCCAGGCCTGGCACTAGCTGCTGCCAGCCTTGGTTTGAAGCTTAGCCTCTCTGGGGCACCTCTTAGCCCAGCACAAGTAGCAGCCATCTGCAGACTGCTCTGTAGCTCTGCTGGGTGGCCCCAGGCAGGGCGCAGGTGGTGGCTGACCTTGCACCACCCGGGAGGCCCCAGTGCCACTGTAGCCAGTGGACAGCTTCTGACCATGCCAGATTATAACCCACCACCTTCACCAGTGACACACTCAAGGGATGGACTCGGTGAGCATCACAGCCCCACTAAAGCAAGTCCTACTCCACAGGGTTGACTTCTGCACAGCAGCTCCTGCACTGTAACTGCAGTCAGTCCTCACAGCTGGTCCTCGAAGCTGATCGGCCTGGAGCCAGTTCCTCCCAGTGACACCAACAGCAACCAAGTATCCACTACTAGAGGACAAGGCAGACAGCCCACACAGGGGTGCACATGGAGCGCCCAGCTTTGGAGATTGGGAAGGCTGTGCCACTGGGCCCTACAGGACACCTGCTACACAAGGCCACACTACCACAGCTGAGAGATGTAGCAGCTCTACCTAATGCAAAGAAACAAACATAGAGAAGCAGATAATGCAGAGACAAAGAAACAGGTTCCAAATGAAAGAATAGGAGAAATCTCCAGAAAAAGAACTAAGTGAAATAGAGGCAAGCAAATTACCAGATACAGAGTTCAAAACAATCGTTACAGGGATGCTCAAGGAACTTAGTGAGAACTTCAACACCGTAAAATACATAAAAACCATAAATAAGAACCAGTCAGAAATGAAGGATACACTAACTAAATGAAGAATAATTTATAGGGAATCAAAGTAGAGTAGATAAAGCTGAGAATCAAATCAGTGATATAAAATATAAGGAAGCAAAAAACACCCAGTTAAGACAGCAAAAGTAAAAAGAATCCAAAAAATGGAGACAGTGTAAGGAGCCTCTGGAACAACTTCAAGTGCACCAACATTCGCATCATGGGGTGCTGGAAGGAGAAGACACAGAGCAAAAATTGGAAAGCTATTTGAAGAAATAATGACGGAAATCTTTCACCACCTGGTGAAAAAAATAGACATAAACATCCAGGAAGCACAGAGTCCCAAACAAGATGAACCCAAAGAGGCTGACACCAAGACACATCATAATTAAAATGCCAAATGTTAAAGACAAAGAGAGAATCTTAAAAGCAGCAAGAGAAAGACCGTATATATATAAAACTGTGAGCTTATTTTTCAACAGAAACTTTGCAGGCCAGAAGGGAGTGGTGAGAAATATTCAAAGTGATGAAAAGCAAGAACCTACAACCAAGTTTACTCTACCAGCAATGCTATCATTTAGAATCAAGGGACAGATAAAGAGCTTGCCAGACAAGAAGCTAAAGGAGTTCACCACCACCAAACCAGTATTACATGAAATGTTAAAGGGTCTTCTTTAGGAAGAAGAAGAAAAAAGATTTAAAAATTAAACAATGAAATGGCAACAAATTCATATCTATCAAGAATTGAATCTAAAAAACAAAATAAACAAGCAGAACAGAAACAGACCCATAGATACAGAGAACATTTTGATGGTTGCCACATGGTAGGGGGGTTAGAAGAATGGGTGAAAAAGGTGAATGGACTGAAGTACACATTGGTTGTTATACAACAGTCATGGGGATGTAAAGTACAGCACAGTAAATATAGTAAATGATACTCTAATAACTATGCATTGTGTCAGATGGTTGCAAGGTTTATCTGGATGATCACTTAGTAAGTTATGTAATGTCTAATTACTGCAGTGTACATAAAAAATAACTTTAAAAAAATTTAAAAATTTTAAGTGACACTGATGAATAAAGCTGGGGGAAGGATGACAAAATAAATACATAAATAAAAGAATGCATTCCATTGTCTCTGAGAGGTTTGAGATTCTCTTTTTTACAGTTTCTCGTTAAGGTGGGATTATCAACAAACACACAGAAATTAGAAAGGAGGTGTTCACAAGAAAGAGAGTGGCCCCAGAGGCCTGAGTCTTAAGAGGGGCAGTTTCCTGGGGGAGATGGAAACATGGCTCCAGAGGTGCGGCCCGAGCATCAGATGGCTGCTGCCCATCTGCAGACAAAGATGCGAGAGGGCAGAATGGTAGGCAAGATGGGGGAGGGGGAACTGGAAAGTGAAGGATATTACAAAGTTTTTTTAGTAAACCTGGTTTCCGAATTGCAGGCACAAGGGACAGAGGAAAGTTTTCCAGTCATCTCCCTTATGTTCCAGTTTCTTGAGTGCCAGTTTCCTTTTTAATTTATCAAGGCATTTACCCAACTTAGAATTATCTTCTTCCTAAGGGAGGTGATAGTAGCCTCTTGATTTTATTGAGAGCACTCAAGTTACCAGTTTTTTTTTTTTTTAAGTTTCCCATGGTTTCTCGGAGGATCAGCATTTTCTTTGTTCAACTTGAGCTCGCAAATAAACATGCTTTAGGGTTGCAAAGGAACCCCATCTTAGCCAACAAAGCTTGAGATCATTTTGTGTGATCTTTGTCCAGAGTCATAGTCCACTGCAATTCTCTGAACCATAACTTCGGTACATGTAATCAGCCAAAGTCCCAAAGTCCCAAATGATGGCTGATTAGCATGTGAAAATTTAGAACATGGGTTAGCCACTTTGCACTCCTCCTTATAGGCAAGTGTCGCCCCCCCCCCCCCACCCCTAGTGCCTATTAGTGTGAGCATCCTCACAAACCATATAGACAAGGCCTAGTCCTGCCCTGGAGAATACCCTCCCTGGTACCAAACACAACGAAGGCAAGCCCTCCCCGAAGGACACCCTCCCTGGTGCCAAACACGACTGAGGGATATCCCTCCTAGGCACCAAACCCGAATTGTAGGGAGGGGTCCTTCTCTGTCCAAACATTTGAACTGAGATCACCAGATGAGGGTCCTCTACCGAAAACAAACAAAGTTTCCAAGACCTCAAGCACAAGTGTGGGAGGTTCTGGATCTGAGAGGACTTATCTGAGATCCTCAGGCACCTCTAGGAAGATAACTTGAGCATAAGGGGCTTGAACAGATGCCCAACAGATCAAACACTCCATCCCTCTTTATGTACTCTTATCATATCGTCTTTTCCTTCGAAGTGTCTATCATAGTTGTGGATTTACATTTATAAGTTTGATTGTTTGATTATTTTTTTATCTCACTCACTAAACTGTACAAAGATCGTGTGCGTGTTTGCTCCCTAATCCCCAGCATCCGGCACAGTGCCATACCCATTTAAGACACTCAGTAATTATTTTAAGTAAGTAAATAGGTGAATAAATATTAAAATGAAAAAAATAAACCAAAAAAATCACAATTTGGGTTTTTTAGGGTCTTAATCAGCTTTTAACAGAATATCATCATTGTATTTCCATATTCAGAGCTTTCTAATTTTATCATTATCTCCATGGCTCACAATCTGCTGACATGCCCCCCAAAATACTAATAATGCATAATTCACATGTGATTTTTAGCTATCAATGAGCTTTCACATTCATTTCTATATTTCACTCAATTGTCTGACAAAGAATCTGAAGCTGAAAATGCCTCACAGTCAAGACAGAAAGTTAGGGCTAGAATTCTAACCACACCAAGGCTCCTGGAAAATCTGAAAAGGAAAGATAAAGAACTGGAAATTGGGTCATTCTGAAAGCCCCTGGGGAAAGATATCTAAAAATAGAGGTATCTCTCCAACCCAAAACAAAAACACAGATTTAATTTATTAAAAAGTTTATTGAGTTAGACTGGGTCACATCTATTTAATCAGGGATTATGTCTGATATGAAAGTATAAAAATTAGAAGAAGAAAAACTCAATCATTCCAATTCCATGGCTTAGACAGCAACTCTCACCAATTTTTCCTTTATTTACCTGTTTTTTTTCTTATTCTTTATACTATATCAGCATCAACTTAACACGGACTCTCCTATTTTTCGTCTATACAATGCAGTTTAGCACTCCACTACCCAACTGGCTCTCAGTGTTTCCTATGTATACTTTTAGTCTGAAGACTAAAATAGGAATTGGTACAAACTATGTCTAAGCACAACTCTGTGGCTTGTATGGATCATTGGAGCCAACTACCTTTTTTTACAGAAGTCATTGGGCACCAATCTCAAAACAGATGACTTAGAAGCTGAGCCTAGATTTTGAGAGTGTTCAGTTAGAAAGACAAAAATTGGAGTCCTGAGTACACCAAGGAAGGGGAGCCCTGGAAATTCCCCTTGTGTTGGTTTGGGTACCCCCAAAAAGCTATACACCATAAATAAGTGAATCTTCACAATAGCAGAAGTCCTGCTTCAAATCATCTCACTCTTTAAATTTAGGTTAAAGTTGTCCAGCATTTCTAGTAGTCCTAGCTTCCTGCTTAGAAGCAAAAATATATCCTCCCGGAAGGAAGACAATCTTAGACCTCACTTTACCTGACATTTTTTCAAATACAATTTCTGGAATTCAATAAAAATTTAGCCAAGCAGAAGAAGAAATAAGACAAAGGGATAACAAACAAAGAGGAAAAAAATATAATGCAAGCAAACTCACCTGGGATGCAAGTAATAAAGTCATGAGACAGAGAATATGTTTAATATGTTTAAAGAGATAATAGGTATAACTGAAAAATTAAACATGGAACTGCAAACTATTAAAAATAACCAAGTTGAAAAATATATTAATTGAAGAATATAACCAGCTGGTGTGGCTCAGTGGTTGAGCAGTGACCCATGCACCAAGAGGTCGCTGGTTCAATTCCCAGTCAGGGCACATGCCCAGGTTGTGGGCCTGATCCCCAGTGGGGGGCATGCAGGAGGCAGCCAATCGATGTTCTCTCTCATCGATGTTTCTATCTCTCTCTCCCTTTCCCTTCCTCTCTCTCTAAAAATCAATAAAGAAAAAAAGAAATAAAAATATAATAATCAAAATTTAAAACCCTATAGTTTTTAATAGTACAGAAAACCCAGCTGAAGAGAGAGTTAATGAACTGGAACAAAGATCAGAAAAAAATATGCACTCTGACTAAACAAAGAATTTTTTTTTACATAGAGGAGACCCAAAACAATACGACCATATTGTTTTTTAAAAAAAACAATTTAAATGTATTTAAAAAAATAAAGCTCACTGAAGAGGATGGAGGAAAAAGGTGCTGATCTATGTAACTTTGTAAATGAATGGAGTCTGTTAGACTGAAAGCAAAAGAAACCATACATAAGCACTGTTTTGGGGTTGGTTAAGTTGTGTCCCACACAACTTACACACACACAGAAAATGAACAATTAAGTAAATAAATGCAGACAGTTGGAACAGGTTTCTCACTGTTGGAGAGGGAGTTTACAGATAAGCAAGGGGAGGAAGCTAGAACAATCCATGTGTTAACAGTAGAGACACTAGTATGAACACATATGTAGCTTAATATAGAAAATGATGGTTACTCTACTGTATGATATTTATATATAAACTATAGACTATTTATAGATATGTACATATACACAGGTTAGTATACACATGTATGTTCTTGCCTTGTCAGATGAGAGAGACTAGCAACAATGTCACTGTAGTAACAATGAGTATACCTAGCTTCCAGATCTTTATTTATAATACCATTATTTAAAAAACAAACAAACAAACAAAAACCACAGGGCTCCTCTGAGAAATGGTTGATCCTAAGACTGGGGCAGCAAATATTCTAAATAAGCCTGGAGGAAGATATTGTAGTGCTAAAAAATAATGAGGTGTTTTCTTAAAAGGCACAAAAACAATAAACCACAATAATGGTGTTATCAAAGAAACACAAGAAGCCCATGCAGAGTTGAATTATAACTTAAATATAAAATAAATGTTCTAAACATAAATAAATGATTAAATAACAAAATAAATGGGAAAGAAGAGACAAAACTTCAATGCAGGAGAATTCCAAATAATTTATGTAGATATTCTGCCCCTAAAGAGGAGCATAACTCCCACTCCTGAGTGTGGGCCATGCACAGTGACTTCTTTCCAAAAAGTACTGTATGGAAAGGGGAAAAAAGAGTAGCTTTACAGTGAAAAAACCTGGCAACCACTGCCTCAGTTAAATGATCAAGATTAACATCAAAAGTGGTAAGTCCTGCTGATGGTGTGATTTGACATGATAAAAATGGCACTAGACCTCTGTGGTTTTCCTCCCCAAAGCCCACATCTCTAGCCTAATCATGAGAAAAACATCAGCAATGAGGTGCCTCAGGACACAAGACGACATGTAATATGGTATCCTGGATGGAATCCTAGAACAGTTAAAGGACACTAGATAAAAACTAAGGGAATCTGAATAAATTATGGACTTTAGGTAATAACAATATATCAATATTGGTTCATTAATAAATATTGACTATAAATTATTATAATGTCTGGGGAAATTTAAAATACATGTAGAATTAAAATATGTGATAATAGCAGCATACTAGTTGGAAAGTTGGCAAATTCATTATCTAGGAAGAAAAAATATATTATTGTACATGGATTGTATTATTTGTCCAATAATAATAATAAATTTTATGATGGTGAAATGCTTTTAATTTTCTCTGGGGAAAAAATGCATCTGCTGAGAACTATATTTTTTATAAATAAGATTAATATGACCTCGATAAACTAGAATGTCAGTCCATGGTCCCTAGATAAGTAAGGCTTTCCTGATTTGGAACCCCAAGCAATGAACCTTGCTTTAATATCTTAGTACTTACAATAACAAGCTTACAAAACATAAAACACATTACAAAAACAGCCTTCCCTTTAAAAAATAAAAAACAAACAAACAAAACTTAGATTTCTAGCTCTGCTTCTGAATTTATACATTTTAATTTACAACTTTTAGAGAAAGTGGGTTGCACTTGTGTACTGTTCCTCCCAAGAACAGAATGGAAATTTTAAATTCTGAACTACAGTATGGTTGCCATGTCATATCACAGATCTGGCACCAGTTAAATGAAGCAGGACAGTGACATGAGAATTTTTTTAACATTTCAAAGAACACACGGATTTGTGGGGTTTTTTTCTGGGGGTGGGGCAAAGACTGAATGAAATATTTCAATCATGCCAAAAGAACACGAGTTAACATTTCAGAGCTACTTAATCCATTCATTCAGAAGCAGTAATGCAAATGTTCAAATGCTTATGCTTCTTAGACAAAATATGGTGCCTTGAATTATTGTCCTGTGCTCTCTGATGCCACTGACCTATGATTCATTTCAGATCAGGTAACCAGGAAATCACTGCATTCAAAGGGGAGCACTAGCAATAAAGTCTTTATACTCACAGTCCTTTCATATTTATTCACACTCAAGCCTTATTTGCCTCCCAAATAAAATAAAATATCCACCAAAATCAGTGATTAAGGAAGGGCTTAGTACTGTTCCTTTAATTGATTGATCTGGTTGTAATTTTCTGTCTGGATTATGTGTAAAATTCAAAGATTCTTATGAGAAGAGTGATTCTACTGCAATATCCTGTTATGCCCAGACATAATGAGTGCCTTCAAAATAAACTTTCCATCTCATCTGTAATGAAACCTGTATGTCAGGTTTTCAACCCCTTCATCTAATGCTGCTGAAAAGTGTTTTGAGAGCATGAATAAGGTCAGAGAGGAACCACATCGTTTGGAATGCTTTTTACTCATTTAGGGCCCTTCTTTCCACTCTCACGATCCCCAGGCTATGGAAGCAGAGAATCAGGTTCAGACAAAAGCTTAGACCCTTCAGAGTGATTTCAGAGTTAGGAAGGGGAGTTCAGGTACCATGAAGACTTGACAGAGGAATCTGTCCTGTTCTACGTTGTGGTAGCTGGGTACTGGGGAGGATAAGATGCAGCGAGGAGAGCTCTTCACCTCCCACTTCCATCCCCTGTAACCACAACCCAACTCTTGATCTCCTCAGGGGCACATTTCTTCTTTCACCTCCTCACTAGCCTAAACAACCTAGTAGCCCTGAGGGATGGTTTCAACCATGTATTGTCACCAAGCACCCCTTGATATGAAGCACTGACCAGGACACAGCACCTCTCTGGTATCCTTCCCAATAATGCATCATCTCTTCTAATCATAAGAAAACATCAGACAGCCCTGGCAGGTGTGGCTCAGTTGATTTGGCACTGTCCTGTGCACTGGAAGGTTGCCAGTTCAATTCCTGATCAGGACATAAGCTCGGGTTTCAGGCTAAATCCCAGGTGGGGGTGTGTGCAGGAAGTAGCTGATACATGTTTTTCTCTCATCGATGTTTCTCTCTCTCTCTCTCCCTCTCCCTACCTCTCCTTAAAAATAAATTTAAAAATCTTTAAAAAAAAAGAAACAAAAATATCAGACAAACTCAAATTAAAAGGCATTCGTCAAAATAACTAGCCAATAGTCTTCAAAATTGTCAAGGTCCTGAAGGATAAGGAAAGACTAAGGCACTGCCAGAGACTGAAGGATAATATGAAGGTGTGACTTGATGTTTTTCTGTTAAAACTATTTTTTATAAGGCCATTAGATTCTCAGGCTTTCAAGGCGAGTGTGCAGTTCTCAGTAGCACATTACCCAAGTGAATTATTTATAAAGCTCCAGGACCCTACAAACTCTGGTGAACAAACCTTTCTGACGTCCTCATCTCCTGGAGGGCTGTTCTGGTGTCACCCTCTGCTTCCCTTCTGTAGATGCTCTGGAATCTCTTTGGCTACAGCTGCCCGTTCACCTCAAAAGGCAGCCCAGCTGCTGAAGAGAGGCAAAGGATGGGAAGGAGGGATCCCATCCAGATGTCTCTCTGAGCCCCTCATGCCTGCCCCCAGCTGCCAGATGGGTGAAGAGAGGTCAGACAGTGACAAAAGAAGATTTAAGACGGTGGACACAGATACATATACATATACATATACATATACATATACATATACATATACATATACATATACATATACATATAAGTGTTGTTTTCTAAACAGAGCCAAAAAGTGTTCATAATGTTTGTCACTCACCAAAGCTTCTCTCCTACCTTTTAGAGGGAACTCATTTATTTATTTATTTAAACTTATCTTTATTGTTGAATGTATTACAGATGTCCTTCCCTTTTTTTCCCCCTTGATCCCCTCCTCCCCAATCCTGTCCCCCTCCTGCCTTCCTCACACTGTTGTCTGTGTCCATTGGTTATGCATATATGCATAGTTCTTTGGTTTCTATCTTCCCTCCCCACCTCTCCCTTCCCTTTGAGGTTTGTCAGTCTAACAACCAATTTGTACTTCTTAATCCTTTCATCTTTTTCACCAAACTCCCCTCCCATCTGGCAACCAACAAAAAGTTGTTTGTATCTATGCATCTGTTTCTGTTTTGCTTGCTCATTTTGTTTGTAGATTCAATTGTTGATAGATATGTATTCATTGCCATTTTATTGTTCATCTTATTTTTCTTCTTCAAGAAGACCCATCAACATTTCATATAATACTGGTTTGGTGCTGATCGCTTTTTTTGTCTGGGAAACTCTTTATATGGCCATCAATTCTAAATGATAGCTTTGCAGGATAGAGTAATCTTGGTAGTAGGTTGTTGCTTTTCATCACTTTAAATATTTCTTGCCACTCCCTTCTGGCCTGCAAAGTTTCTGTTGAGAAATCAGCTGACAGTATATGGGAGCTCCATTGTAGGTAAATAACTGCTTTTCTCTTGCTGTTTTTTAAGATTCTCTCTTTGTCTTTAACCTTTTGCATTTTGATGATGATGTGTCTTGGTGTAGACCTCTTTGGGTTCATCTTGTTTGGGACTCTCTCTGCTTCCTGGACTTGTATCTCTGTTTCCTTCACTATGTTAAGGATGTTTTCTGTCATTATTTTTTCAAATAGGTTTTCAATTTCTTTCTCTCTTCTCCTGGCACTCCCATGATGTGAATGTTGGTACGCTTGAAGTTGCTCCACAGACTCCTTACACTGTCTCCATTTTTGGGATTGTTTTTACTTTTGCTGTCTTAATTGGGTGTTTTTTGCTTCCTTATATTCCAAATCAATGATTTGCTTCTTGGCTTCACCTACTCTACTATTGATTCCCTGTAAATTATTCTTTATTTCAGTTAGTGTACCCTTCATTTCTGACTGGTCCTTCATTATGCTCTTAAGATACTCACTAAGTTCCTGACATTCTCATGAAGTTCCCTGAAATTCTCACTAAGTTCATTGAGCGTCCTTATAAGCAGTGTTTTGAACTCGGCATCTGTTAGATTGCTTATCTTCATTTTGTTTAGTTCTTTTCCTGGAGTTTTGTTGTTCTTTCATTTGGCACATGTTTCTTTGTCTCCTCATTTTGGCTACCTCCCTGTGTTTGTTTCTATGTATTAGGTAGAGTTGCTATGTCTCCTAGGCTTCCTAGGGTGCCAGTTGTAGCAGGTGTCCTGTAGGGTCCAGTGGCACAGCCTCCCTGGTCACCCTGCTGGGCCCTCGAGGTGTACTCCTCATGTGGAGTTTATACCCTTCTGCTGTAACTGAGTTTTGATTGCTGTTGGCCCATCAATGGGAGAGTTTTACTCAGGGTGATCAGCTTCAAGGACTGGCTGTGCCCACTATCCACTGACCTCTGATTACCTTGGATGATCAGCTGTGCAGGAGCCCATCACACAAAGCAACACTTACTTCAGCAGGGCTCTGGTACCCACTGAGTCCATTCCTTGAGTGTGTCACTTGTGGAAGTGGTTGGGTGGTGGTGCTTTGACTTGGTCTGAAGCTGTCCACTGGGTATGCTGGCTCTGGGGCAAGGTCAGCCACTGCCTGTGTTCTACTCAGGGCCACCAGGCACAAGCTACAAAGTGATTTGCCGATGGCTGCTTCTTGCGCTGGGCTTGGAGGTGTCCAGGCAAAGCCAAGCTGTGAACCAAGGCTGGCTGCTTCTAGTGCCAAGCCTGAGGCCACTTAGCGAGGGTATGGGGCTCACTGTGGCCAGATGCTGCTTGTTTGAGAGAATTTAGGAAAATCTGAAGCAGGAGCCAAAACAGGCCAATCCTATGGTAGTCACTGGAAATAGCTTGGGTGGGTCCAAAAGTTAGGTGGGGCAAGGCCTCAGGCCTCAGGGTATCACCAGGGTGGGGCAAACAGTGTGAACCAGATTGCTGCAGTCCCAGATATGGCACCCGTCTGCCTGCCCTGTGGGGGAAAGGCTCACCAAAGAAACATTGGCCTCCGCCAGCATATCTGTCCTGGAGAAAGCTGCCTCTCCAGCCCTCACCCCGATGCCAAACAACTCAGTTCTTCCCCATATGTCTCTGGTGCCTTTCAAGCTACCTCCCCTCCATGCTGGAGCTCAGAGGGAGTGGGTCTGAGTAAGTCCGTGCCCTTTAAGAGGAACTGCCTGGGACTCCAGAAACCTCAGTCTTCCTCAGTCTCAATTCCCGCTGGTCTTTACGGCCAGAGTTATGGGGATTCTCTTCCTGGTACTGGAACCCTGAGCTGGGAGCCTGGTGTGGGACAGGGACCCCTTGCCCCTCAGGGAGGACCTTCCCAGCCGAGGTATTCCCCTGATTTTTATCCACCACATATGGGTGTGGGACCAGCCTGTCCGCTCCTCACCCCTCCTACCAGTCTTGATGTGGCTTCTTTAAATCCCTAGTTGTAGGACTTCCATTCAGCTCAATTTCAGGCCATTCTGAAGGATGTTGGTTCTGTAGTTTCATTGTAATTTGATGTGGTTGTGGGAGGAGGCGAGTACCTTGTTTGTCTACCTATGCCTCCATCGTAACCAGAAGATCTAGAGGGAACTCATTTTTAAAATGTTTTTCACAATCCCAAGAACACACATGGATTCTTTTTATTTGTTTTTTTGTTTTGTTTTGTTTTGTTTTTTAAAGTAAAGTTACTGTCAGAACACACAAAGGAATCTGGCAAATCCAAGATGGCAACTGCAATGGAGTAGGTGGAAGTTACCCTCATCTCCTCCCAGGACCAAACTGGAATTACAACTAAATTATAGAACAAATCAACCGGAATAAACAACTGAAGACTAGCTGAACAGAAGTCTTACACCAAGGATTTACATAAGAAGCCACATCCAGACTGGCAGGCAGAGACGCGAAAGGGCTGGCCCCATAGCCACATGCTGCACCTAAGAACCCAGAGGGAAATCTTAGCTGCAGAGGGATCTCAACCCCATGCTGGCCTCCTTAGCCTAGAGCACCAGAGCTGGGAAGAAAAGCCCACATAACATTTGGCTGTGAAAATCAGCTGGGATTCCATCTGATGGGTAGAGAAATCTGCTGGAGTCCCAGGCACTATTTAAAAAATTGTTTCCTTATTGATTTTAGAGAGAGAGGAAGGGAGAGGGAGAGAGAGATAGAAACATCAACGAGAGAGAACATCGATTGGCCGCCTCCTGCATGCCTCCCACTGGTAACTGGGCCCACAACCTGGGCATGTGCCCTCACTAGGAATTGAACCAGCAACCTCTTGGTGGAACTAGTGACCTCTTGGGGCATTGGTTGACACTCAACCACTGTGCCACACTGGCCAGGCACCCCCCAGGCACCGTTTTAAAGGGCCAGCACACAAAATCTCATTCACAGCTACTCACCCTGAACTCTGGTGCAGGGAAGGTGACTCAGAGGGTTGTGTGGCTTCAAGGAGAAATCTAAACAGACATCCACTGAGGTCCTTGTGCTGAGTCTCTCACTCATGAGGCCCACAGACAGCATCATTCCTGGTAGAGCACTCCCGTCCACAGGGAATCGCCTAGGGGAATGCTGCTAGCCCCACCCTCCCGACTCCTGTCTACAGCCAACTTGGATCCACCATACAGACTTTCTTGGAGGGCTCTTAAGGAGGTCTGAGTGAACTCGAGATGTCAGAGGTGAACAGGGAAAGATTGGGCTGTGTGGCTTTAGTGCGTGGAGCATTTATCCCCCTCACAACTGACTTGCTCTAACCCCTCACAGAAGATCCACTAGAGAAGGTCTACTTCCCACCAACACCACAGGGTACAGGCCCCAGTAAAGAGGCAGGTGATGAACAGACTACACCCTGGCCCTACAGGCTATACCAGAAGAGCCAGGAATGTTTATTCAGCATTGGGAATGATAAAAGGGGGTAAGGACATTTTTAGAAAAAATAAAATCATTTAATGTTTGAATCAATCCAAAGCTGAGACTTTTCATAGATAAAATAATTATGATAATGATAACTAACACTTATATAATTACACTAAGTACCTTTTATGTATTAATTCAGTTCATCCTCCAAAAAATCCTACGAGGTAGGTAATTTTATTATATCCATTTTACAGATGAAGAATTCAAGGCAAAAAGAGAATAAATAATGTGCCCAGCATCACACAGATATAAGTTGTAGAAGTAAGATTTGAGCCCAGGAAAAGAGGCTGAAATAGTAACCTTAATTTCTTAAAACATCAGAGTACATTTATGGGTAATTAATATAAACATGTTTTTTCCAGTGACTTGAATTCTGTTCTTTTTGATTCATTCATTCAACAAATATTTATTACGAGGGCAGCATGTTTCAGGAACAGCTGGAACAGAGTCAGGAAGTAAGAGAATTGTAGACCAAGTAAGAGATATAATGGGCTTCCGTAGGACTGTAGTCTTCCTCTCAGTAGCATGGGGAGTCTTGGCAAGGTGGTTAGCAGAGAAGTATATGATTTGACTTTCGCTGCAAAAGAATTATTCTGAGTACAGTATACAGAATATAGTCAATAATATGATAATAACTATATATGGTGCCAGGTGGGTATTGAAAATATCAGGGCAAACACTTTGTAAAGTATACGACTATCTCACCACTATGCTGTACATCTGAAACGAATACAAAATAATATTGATTGTAAACTTTAATTGAAAAATAAAATTTAAAAAACAAAAGAACTACTCTGGCTGCTGTGTTTAAAGTAGCCTGGGGGTGGGGAGGGACAATAAGATGCAAGCATGGCCAGTTAGGAAGCTGTTGTAGCAGTCCATGAAAGAAGCAGGAATAGCTGGGCAAGAGGACAGCAGAGAAGGAAATGAGACAAGGACAGATTCTGGATATATTGTGAAGATAGAACAAGATTCATTGATGGACTGATTCTGAGATCTGAAATATAAGAACAAAGTTACTGCCCTAGCTGGTTTGCCTCAGCACTTAGAGCATCGGCCTGCAGACCAAAGGCTCTCAGGTTCGATTCCCAGTCAAGGGCATGCACCTGGGTTGCAGGTTCGAACCCCACCCCAGTCAGGGCAAGTGCAGAAGGCAACCAATCGATGTGTCTCTCTCACATTGATGTCTCTCTCTCTCTCTCTCTCTCTCACTCTCTCTCTCTCTCTCTCTCTCTCTCTCTCACCTCCTCCCTCTCTCCCTCTCTCTCTTTCACTCTATCTAAAAATCAATGGAAAAAGTGTCCTTGAGTAAGGATTAACAAACAAACAAAAAAGAATAAAGGTACTGCTAACCCTAACTTATAACCTGAGGTACACATCTCATCAGCACCAATGCCTTTATAGTTGGGGCTGTTCTTATTATTATAATGCCTGCAAAATGCAGTGTTACTGTGTGTGAAAAAATTACTTATGCAAAAATGTTTTATGAGGGAGAAGGCAGAGATAGAGTGCAAAGTAGAAATGGATTTTATGAAAACATTCCCACAGGGGTGTGCTCCTCATAGGAATGTCACATTCTCATGTCATAGTGGAAAAATGATGAGAACTTCTGTTCTGTTGGGCTACTATGGGTTGAACTGCGTGCCCTACAAAAGGATACTTTGGAGTTCTAACTCCCAGTACCTCAGAATGTGACCTTACATGGAGACAGAGTCTCCATAAGGTAATCAAGTTGAAATGAAGTCCTTAGGGTGGGCTCTAATCCAATATGACTAACTGGTGTCTTTATTTGCAGCATGTATCAGCATGTCATTTTTTTTTAATTGATAGAAAATATTTCATTGTATGGATATACAACCATCCATCAGTTGATAGATATTTGCATTCTTTTTCATTAATCTTTGAATTTAACAGATGGTACCTATATACACATGGGATTATTTCTTTAATGTCTGTCTCTTGCACTAGGAAATTAGCCTCTTAAAGGCAAGTTTTCCTTTTTTCCAATTTTTATTAATTTATTTTTGTTACAGATTTTTCTCCTTTTTCCCCACTAGACACCCTCCTTTCCATCCTGCCCCCCCCCCAACTCACTCCCCAGCATTGTTGTCTATGTCCATTGGTTACATATACATGCATATAATTTCTTTGGTTTATCTCATCCATCCCCCCCGCCCCCTCCTCTGAGGTTTGTCAGTCTGAACTGTATTCCTTTCTATGTCTCTGGGTCTATTTTGTTCATCAGCTTATTTTGTTCATTATATTCCACAAATAAGTGAGATCATGTGGTATTTATCTTTCTCTTATTGTCTTATTTCGCTTAGCATAATACTCTCCAGGTCCCTCCATGTTTAAAGGCAAGTATTATATTTGCTTAGCATAATACTCTCCAGGTCCCTCCATGTTTAAAGGCAAGTATTATATTTGCTTTTTGCTCCCCACTGTGTCTCCATCATCAACAAATACTATGGAAAAAAAAACAAATGAATGCATAAATAAATAAATGAACTATAGGAGATTGAACAAAAAATCATAATAACCAAAGAAAAATTACTTTTCTTCCCAATGTAGTGATCTTCCTCTCAGTTCACATAGGGAAGCTTTCTACAAATTGCCCCAAATTCTGCAACTCCAGTTTTGGATATAACCTATGCTGGGCACTTCATCAGCTTAGCCAAGATCTGGACAACTTGACTTTGCTACCATTAGAAGCCTCATGCAAGAACAGAATCCTGAAGAAGACACGTCCACCTTGTCATATGCTAAAATCAAGTGACCACAAGTGCCTGCAAACAAGCAAGCAAGCACAATTGCCCATTCTACCTCCACAGCACGTGCTCCCCAGTGTCCCTACTGGCACTCAGAAGATGTGTGAGCCCTTTTAAGTAACAGCTTGGTGGAGCTGTAAATGGGGGAGTGCAGAGCAAGTACAATTCGAGTCTCAGGCTAACAAGTTCTCAAGAATGCTCGTGTCTACCTCTCTTTTTTCTGGAGTCAGAGGTAAATGTGGCCAACTTGGTAGAATCTTCACAGCCTACTGTGCTGAACAGTGTGTGAAAAGCAAAATCTTTGCCAGCAGAAAAGAGGAAACAAACCATCCTGTGCAGTCTCAGGCCACATGCTACTATGCCACTGACCTTTCTTTAGATGAATGAGAGGTGCCTGCTGTGACACACAGACACAGTTTTAAGACAGTGATGCTTCCTGTCCTTTTGATTTGCTGAAGTTGCAACACTTTATACTTATAATACAGACCACAGTACAAAACAGTGTGAGATGCAGATCGGAACTAGTCCTAGCCAAACCTAATTGAGTTTGAGTGCTTACTATGTGCCAGGCACACACTAAGCATTGTACACACATCAGCTTGCTGGATTCTCACACTGGTGGTAACAAGTCGATTTTATAATTAACCCCAACTTATAAATGAGGAAACCAAGAGTTAGAGGGGTTATGAACTTGGACTAAGTTTGCCACTAGGAGTGGTAGGCCTAGGACTTGCTCCCCACTGTTTCCTGATTTTAATCACCATTTTAAAAATGTGTTGATCAGAAGACCTGTTTGAATGTTCCAGCCCTAGTACTGATAGTCACCAGCTGTAGGGACCATGAGGAGCTCATCACATTACTCTGTGCCTCTCTACCTTTTCATTTGTATAACAGGGGAGTTAGTATTGACTCAGTATTACAGGGGTGTGAAGACCAAGCTGACATATGCATTTGAGAGTGCTATAAACAGTGTGAAAACATCAGAGAAATCCCAGGAAATGTATATGACATGATTATTATCATGCATAAAGTGTTCACTAATTGATACTTTGGAAACTTCCGACGAGGGTAAAAAATCAATATCGACACATATGACCCATGTAAATATCAGTTTGAATGGGGAGGATTTGCCGTAGTTAAATTTGGGTAAGAAACAGGTAGTTGGTTCTGGTTATGTCATCCTAGCTAATCCTTATCATTTCATCCATCAGTTTTATCGCTCTCAGTCAGAGCAGTAATTGTGCAATTGTATTTTCTGGACCACTGAAGTTTAAGGATACTGTCAAGCCATGACAAGAGGAGTCAAGTATCAGGTTTACTGAATATGTAATTTAACTATGTGGCTGCATTCATTTAAAATCAGAAAAGCAAACAGAGTTGTCTATGGACACTGGTTAAAAAAAAAAAGTGAATTATTGACTCACCTATATATCATCTTTTAATGCCAAATACATAAAGAAGGACTTAAAATCTCATCTATAAGCATACTGAGAAGAAGCTGAGCCACTTTCTTTGTCTAAGGAGGGATGCTGGGCAAGTTTCATGACATTTGCCACTCATAAGATATCGGGTCCTAGCTGATGAAAAGGAAAGGAAAATGCATTCACATTTTAGCAACCTGTCAATTCTCTTGTGTTATCTCCCCTAGTCTCCCCTGGTGTGTAAGGGCACGGCCTTACCTGGTTCATCTCTCTAATCCTCCACTGCGCCTAGACGACAGCTCTGCATAACATAGGTATTTGGTAAATCACTAATAATTGACCAAGTTAAGTGAATACTTTCCAAATAATAATAATAATTGTCACTACTCCTCCATAGAATTGCACCTATTGATCATTCCCACAACATGTTATGGTAGGCTCAGAGTCATCCTGAGATTCTGGTAAACCTTCAGATCAAGTCTATAACACTACAAAAATCTGTTTTAGTATCTTATGTTGCCTTAATCATATAAGTAGCAAGGTCCACATTCTTGGATAATGTCACAATGGTCTACAAATAACCAAAGCAAGCAGGGAACAAGAAGGCCAAGTGAGAAACTATTCTATCAGGAGAAGAGTTAGATGGTGAACAACAGCCACCCTCTTATCTTAAGGCCAGTATTAAACTTGTTTATTTAAAAGAAGGCGTGAAGCCCACTACACTGTCCATTGGTGTGTATGATTAAGATACTCAGATAAAAAGTCAGTCTGGCTTGACTAATATTTCCAATTCTGGACAGCAAATACCTGCATACAATTCTCTAGTACATGGCTCAGGGACCTAAACTAAAATTCTCAAGTCACATTCTATGACCCTTCTTTGTCTAGTGCCGAGGTGAGTTAAGCTATGCCACACTCCTCCATCCCCCGTTTACAGAATGCATTTGTAAGACTGAAAACTCAGTGATCAAAGAACAGCTGAACACCAGACCATATGCAAATCAAGCCCTCAGTCTTGCTTTTGTCATGTTCTAGTCATCTCAACTAGCCCTTGTGTTCAGAAATGTCCTGTGACCCCAGATTCCATCCTAAATATGAGTGTTCTGAAATTGCAGAGGAAAACTAATGTAGGTAGACAATCCAGGAAATCTATCCAAAGATACTTAACATTGGACTTGAATTACTGGAGCTAACTATTAGCATTACCATGTTCTCCCACCAACAGCTGAAATTTGCTTTACAAGATGTCCACTTAAAACCTTTCAGTGATTTCCCGTTGCCCTTAGAATAAAACCCAATAATCTCAACACAAATTACAAAGCCTTCTAAAATCTAGGCCCTACCTATCTCTCCTGCTTCATCTCTTATCCCTCCCACTCCCCCTTTGTCCCTTTCTACCACCATTTCAACACCAGACTTTTGTCCCTCCTGGCCTTTAAACAGCTCTTCTCTCTGCCTCATACACAACCTCCCAACTCTCTCTTGCTTGGCCAACTCCCATTCAAACTTCAGTCTGGATTTAGATATCCCTTTCTGAGGCTGGCCTTCTCCAACCCCCACTCTACTCCCCACCAAATACTATCATAACACCCTGTCCTCTTCTTTTCACAGGAGCCAGCATACATTGTCAAAGTCATTACACATCTGTCCAGACCACATCATAAGTTTAAAGTGGCCAGGACACTCTTTATTGTCTTCTTCCCCTCTGTTTTCCTATTGCCTTGCATGACATATTGCACTGTATGGACCCTATGTAAGTATTTTATTTATTTATTTATTTGATACTTGGCTTCAATGTGCAGATCAGTTTTGTCCCAAATTGGCATCTTTCTTGGGCAAGGAAGTGGGAAGGATGATTGCATCTCCACTCAGAGGTACAGTGGGGATTCGCATTAATGCAGTCAGACAAGCCACCTGCATTTATTTCATTCCCCAAAATCCATTCTATGACCCCTTTACTGCACAATGGATACGTGGTGTTTGCCATGTCCCATCTTTCCCTTCCTGAGTTCATGCTATGGTAGGTGTTGAAATCCTTAATTTCATCTATGTGAAGATCACATCCCAACAGTTAGGATAAAAGTACTTAATCAAAAGGTGTGTTGATTATTGTGCCCGTGTGGTACAGGGTCCCTATCCAGAGGGAAGAGCCCGAAGGCCACTTGCACCCCAATTCCATCTCTTACAGCCAGGGAAACACTTATACAGGTCTCTTCCTTTCTCAGAGTCTGTTTCCTCATCTATAAAATGGTAATAATAATAATGATAAACAATTTACAATGTTTAGCATAAATAAGGTAATCCATGTCAAACACCTCCTATGGAGCCAGGCATATAGTAAAGATGAAATAACTGCCCCTGCCTCATGAGGTTATTGTGATGTGTTGTTGTTTTTTAAGAGAAAGGGGGTTTTTTGCAATCATCAATTCAAGTTTTTTTCTTTGTTGATATTAGAGAGAGAGGAAGGGAGAAGGAGAGAGGGGAGAGAGAGATGAGAGAGAACATCGATTGGCCGCCTCCTGCATGAGCCCACTGGGGATCAGGCCCACAACTTGGGCATGTGCCCTGATTGGGAATCAAACCAGTGACCTCTTGGTGCATGGGTCAACGCTCAACCACTGAGCTTACACCAGCCGGGCTATTGTGATGTTTAAATGACAATCTTTCTAAAGTGCTTGTAAATGCCCGGCACATAATAAACACTCAAGAAAATAAATCTACTATTACTATTAACTAAAAATGGCTATGTTACTCAAGGAATAGGGTGGAGTACCAGCTTGGGAGCCATGGACACCACAAAGCATTGGTAGACACATGAGAGGAGTACACCACATGTGTGAACTTCTCCCTCTGGGTATCATCACAGATGAAAGGTTGTGAATCCACAAATCACTGCTATCATCATACAATAAATCTCTGTGCTCTTGGGACCTAAAGAGACATCAAGCTCGCCCAGAGATTGAGTGTATCGTTCTAGACTATTGATAAACCTCCATTAGAACTCTGAAGGAGAAGAAGGGGAAATGAGGTTTGACTCAAACACAGATTTCTTATAAGCAAAATTATACTGCAAAAATGCAGGAGCCAGAGAGTAGACAAAAGCTGAACCCACAGTGCTCATCCAATGTCCACATCTTTGCTGCTGATAGGTAGGAACGCAGTTACTGTATCCTGCATGCCTACCCCCAGTATCTCCACCTCTACCTGTATAAATCCTGCTTTCTGCACAGAACTTCCCCAGCACTGTAGTTCACCCACCAGAGCCTTAAGGCTGGAAGTAAATTGCGTTGTCCCAAAGAATAATGTAAGTTTCTGTGTTCTCCAAGCTTGGTAAGAACTGTTATCACAAAGCATCACACACCAACCAGGTAGTAAACTTGTACACCCCTTTCCCAGCTTCATGACATCAGGGAGAGGCCAAGTTTAACTCACCAAGGGTAGAACTGTTTGCTGTTGATAATGAATGGTGATGTGGCTGGGTCCATATTCTTACCACGTGTTCCCTAGCTCCATGTTGTATCTTCATTTTATTGGCCATAATTACCTCATTTGAAAGAGTTCAATGACAAGTTGACTTTCTCTTCTTCGTCTTCCGTTAACATCTGTTGACAAAGCATATACCCATGAAAAGAGAGTCATAAAATTTAGCTCTAATTTTGCAGGAGAAACTAAAATATATCTTTGGGGGCAGTACAGAACCTGGTTTTAATGATGTTTACATAGGAGCATAAATAGTAAAAATGTGGCTTTTCTATATCACTTTGAGAAAGCATAAGACTTTATACTCAATCTTATTAGCTATTCTTATGGGCTTCTATCACATTAAATAAGGTACACCAGGCAAACTTTACAAACAGCTCAATCATTTTCTTCTTATGCAGTTTCAACCTAACTGTAAAATATTATTTCCATTTCCTTGATTCCCCAGTAACTGACTCAGATTCTCCCCAGATGACTCAGCTACTCTCTGGATAAAAACAAGCTCAGAAGATAAATTAATTTTTATAGGTCACTGGGGTACCACTGAGTAATTTACTTTAAAATATGATGGCAAATGAGTAACAAGGAAGATTCTGTTTCAGCCATACCAGCAGCTACCAAATTAGAGAGAGGTAGAAAATCTCTTATACTGATCATTCTTGCCTAGGCTCTGGTTTTTTGACACAAGAAGCTTCAAACTGCCGAGGAGAAAAAAGAAAATTCCGTTTCCCCTCCATCAGAGTCCTGTGATAATTATCATATGTGGACTGTTTCGCATCTATATGCTTTTGTTTCAAGGGATGCATATCATTTGAAAAATAATATCCATTTTCTCCTGATTGTAAATGTTATAAATGCTCATTGTAAAACATTTGGAAAATACATGCTATAAGAAAATAAAATCCATCAATAATCTTACCTCCATTTTATTACCACATTAATTGTTGGTTATATTTTCTTCCAGAAAGAGGGAGTAAGAGCTAGAGCAAATGAGCTGTGGAAACTCTATAAACACACAATTAACTTCTTTGTGTGTGAGATACCTACTGTACAAACAGTTTAGAATTCTGTTTTATGCCTAGACTTATATCAAAGTATTCCCCTTTACCCTTTACAAATCTGCAAAAGCTGAATAGTCAACCTTCGCATGAATCCTGTTGTGCCTTCCCCCTCCTGTGAGCCTTTAGGTCGGTCGCTACCCATCTTCCTCTTTCAGACCAGACTCTGGCAAACGTCCTTGCATTACAATCTTTATCCTCATCTCTGATTACTCCCTTTGTAAAGGGAGTAACCGATGTTAAGTAACTCTCCAAGATAAATTTTAACCTTAATATTTTTGATACATAGTCCCAAAATATAAAGATTAAAAATCAAAAGAATATAATTTACATGAACAGTACCTGAACATGTGCAGACTAACCCATCATCAAAACTACTGAATATAATCTTTTTTTCTCACTGTAACAGACCAAAATCACGTCATTCCTTTTGTTTTCTATAAATTTTATTTCTAGTAAGGTAGAAGAATCTTTTGATAGGTTCAGAGAGTCTGTATTTACTCTTACGTGAATTACCTGTCCAGGTCTCTTGCTGTCTTATGAACTGAGATGTTAGTGTTTTCTTGGCTCGTTTTATGAGCTTTATATGCATTGCCACTTTTATTGGAGACATTTTTCTAATGTTTTCCTTTGTGACTTTTTCATTGCTTTCGTATTATGAAGTTCTTTCTCACCCCAACATCATATACCTATTCATCCATTTTTAATCTAGTATTTTATGGTTTCATTTTTTATGTTAAAAAGTTTAATCCACTCCTCTGGTGTGCAGCAACAGAAAGCTAACATGCGTGAGAATGCAGATTCCAGGTGCTGCATGAATTTATTAAAAAGGCATCCTCCATAATTTTGAAAAGGAGTTTAATGTTTTTACACTATGTAAACCAATGACAAAGTCTGACTAAAACTACCTTTAGAACAATCAAATTATTTTACTTATACAATACTTGTTTACTTCCTCTTTGCAAGCTATGAAGATTTAGATATTAAGATCACTACCACTGACAATTCCTTTCTACCAGTCTACAAAATATATTCATATCATACTTCAAAGCACAATGAAGTTTTCTGCATGTAAAATATAAGTTTGAGTTTAGAGCCAGATTTCCTATAATCATCAAACTTTTGCATACTTCTCTAAACACAACGTAGATTGAGTCCTTCCACTGTTTCATTTTGTACTCTATTTGCCATTGATCCACCTTGTAATTTTTAAAATAAACAATCAGGAGGAAGAACAGTGTTGAAATGTCATCAGTAAAGAAACCAGCCCACAAAAAAAAAAAAAAAAAAAAAATTAAAAAAAAAATTTTAATCCACTCCTAATGTATTTTGTTATATAGTTTGATGGAAAGATATAATGATTTTTGCTCAAATAATAGTTTATCTAACACCACTTTTGAATGGCCCATCAGCTCCTCATTGGTTTGAGGTGCATTCTTTAATGTACATTAAACTCTTATATGTACTACACATGAATTATGTACTAGGATGATGAGGGAGTTTGAATCACACTTAACAGACCTCTAAAACCCTATAGATTATCAGATGGTTTATTCTTATCACTCTGGCTTCTGTTCTAAAAGTCACTGCCACAAGTCACTTCCACAAGAGGTCATTTCTCATCACCCCTCAGGTACTCAGGTATTCTCTACTCTCTCACACTATTTTATTTTTTCATATATTTATCATAATCTAATGTTTCCTTATTTATGTGTTTGTTTATTTATTGACTATTTCCCCTGCTAATATGGACACTCAAGGAGAGCTTGGACCTTGTCTGTTGTGGTCAGTACTATGATTTTAAAGCCTAGAACATATATATATTTTAAAAATTGAAAAATGTAACCATAAAAATTTTAATTGGTTCTTATAAGAAGAGGAAGTAAACAGGCTTGAGGAATAAGAACTGAAGCCAGACTTAACTACCCTGTTTTATAGTTTTGACATTAAAAAAAAATGTACTTGGAGAATTATCAGATTTAATATAAAAATGCAATCTCTAAACATTGGAAGCAAAATGAAACAAGTTAAGCTAACTAACTGTTTTGAGTTGTGGCACAGTAACAGAGAAAACAACTAGTCCAAGTGCTCTATAAAACCAGCAATGTGACCACAACTTCCAAGTGGAATATACCTTAAGAAAAAGAACTGGAAACAAAATTTATTTTCAGTAATCATGCTGTTGGCAGTAGTGTTGGTACCCTATTTCTGAGAAGTTGTTAATGTATTACATGATTAAGAAAAAAAGGAATCATGCTGCTATTCTTGAGAGCTGAGATATCCAGAATGGGGCAAAGGAAATTGATACAAGATTAATAAGTCCTGAATACAGATTAGAACTATCAGTACAATTCATGATATATTTTATCTTTAAAAAATATCATATTCGTAGCTTTGTCTACTGAAAAGACAGACACAAAGACAGACTTGATAGCAAAGAGCATCCCCAATACCAAACTGTGGCCTTGAAATGCCATTTCCCATTTAAAGAAATCAGGACTCCTTGGAGAAATGGTTAAATACAAGTCTGTGGTAGAAATCTCTAAGATGCACCTGGTACATGTTGTCACCAAGGAATCTATAGAAGACTTTAAGGGTCATTTCAAAAGGACCTAGGAGCCCATTAGAATAGACAACCATTGGCCAAAGTTGGAGCAATTTGAATACAATATATTAAAAACAGGCAGTAATTTTAATTATAAACATAATAAAACAAGAAAAGAAAATCATAGGTCACTTTTGGATGCTGAAGACCAACTCATTCGACTGAAAGCTAAGTAAAAAGAAAAAGAAGAGAAGACTGTGAAGTAGGTGAGTGAACCCTCCAGCTTGGAAGCCAGAGAAAAGGTGCAGTGCAGCTCCTGCCCCCTGGGAAAGGGGGAACTCAGCCCCACACAGAGAGCCCCAAAGGAGAGCAACAGAGAAAGAATGGGGAGCCCACGTAGTGCATGGGGAAAGAGGCCCATTCCCCCCACCTCAAGCAAACAGGAGGTGCCCCTCCCCCTACCGTGGAACAGCCTGGGCTGGAAATCAGCACCCCAGTGGCAAGGCCTGACCATACTGGGGATATGGACATCTGGCAGGCAGGGGGCCTGGGCAGAGCCATGCCCAGCACTAGCCAGCTGTGCTGTAAGATTAAAGGGCCAAGTAGGGCATTTTTTTGGTATTATTTTCTTTACCCTTTTTTTTTTTTCTATTCTCCCCTGCTTGGGGTGGCAACCAGGGGTGCCAGCAACCCAGGCAGAACTGAGGCATTGGAAGGAGAGGAAGAGACTGCCTGCCCCTCCTGTAAGCTACAGGCACCACCACCATCACAAATCTGTGTAAACCACCCTGACTGGACCTGATACTCCACAGAGCCCAGTGCCATGGGGGAAGGGAAAGCAGCCCAGAACAAATACATACAAGTGACTAATCCTGAAGGCGACCCAGCCTCTGGGCTAGGGAAGCCCAGCCCATAGGACTGCCTGGGACCACGCCCTGCAGGGCTTCATCCAGGAGGCCAAGGACCAGGCAGGGACAGCAATTCACGTTGGCCTAAACCAGAGAAATGCCCAAGAGGACAGGGACCTACACCCAAGAGGCCAGATCCAACTACACTGGAGCAAAATCCAGGAGCTCCATAAAGAGCAGATCCAAGGTTTTTTGTTGTTGTTATTGTTACGGTTGTTTTGGTGTGTGGGGTTTTTTCATTTTAATTCAATTTATTTTTCTCTTCCTTTCTTTTCCCATTTCTATTTTGCTATTCTTTATTTTATTCAATTTAGCATTATTACCTTCTAAAATTATTATTTCAGTCATTATTTCCTACTTTTTCTTAAAAACATTTTATTTCTTTATTGATTTTAGAGATAGAGGAAGGGAGAGGGAGAGAGAGATAGAAACATCAATGAGAGAGAAAGGAATCAAACCAGCGACCTCCCAGTGCATGGGTGAACACTCAACCACTGAGCCACATCGGCCAGGCTCTACTTTTTCTTGATTATACTTTCCCTATTTCTGGTCTCTGCCTTCTTTGCTTTCATATTCCTTTTTTGTGTTTTTTCCTTCTCCTAACCCTTTGGTCTCATGCCTTCTAGCATTTTTGTTTGTGTGTGTGTGCATGCATGCATGTGTGTTTTCTGGATGTTTTCATGTTGTTTGTTTTTTAAGTTTTTCATTAAGGTGGGTGCTTTTATCATTGTTGATGCTGATATTTGTTCAAGGTGCTCTTTGGTTTGGTCTGCTATTGCCATTCCTACTTTACTTTCATATACATTTTTTTCTCTCCCTCTTTTAATTTGTTCAGTCTCACTCCTTCTAATATCATTCTGTGTGTGTGTGTGTGTGTGTGTGTGTGTGTGTGTGTGTATGAACATGTGTTTTTTTCAGTTTTTTTGTCTTTTAACATTTTTGTTGAGCCTAGGGCTTATATAATTGTTGAAACTGGTGTGTTTTTCTTTTCAGGTTCTTTTTTTATTTAGTCTAGTTGTGCATTGCCTTCTTTACTTTTATTGTTTTAATTTGTTTAATTTTTCTTTCTCCCTCTTCTAATTCCTTTGGTCTCGCACCTCCTAGCGCTCTTTGTGTGTGTGAGTATACTTTTTGCTTGTCTGTGTGTCTTTTCATCCTTTTCTTGAGGTGGTTGTTTCTATTATTGTTGAGGCTGATATTTGGGTGGGGGGTTCTTTTTTGTTTGATCTGGTTGCTTTGGTTTTGTTCCGTCAACACCTATATAACAGTTGGCACAACAGGGTCGACAGGGTCGGGTTTGAGGCTCATAGTTAACAACCCCAAGGACTCAGCCCACCCATAAACAGACAACAGCAATCAAGACCCAAATTCAAACTCAACAGGGCATCCACATGACCCACACAAGGGTCACTCCTAGAGCACCCAGCTCAGAAGATCAAGGAGACTACTCCACTGGGTCCCACAGGAAGGCCACCACACCAAGACTGGGAGGTGTAGCAGTCTTATCTGATACACACTGACCTGCCTATGCTTCCCAACATGCCTCACCTGGCCCCGAACTACCAGACTGCTTAAATGGTGAGACAAAGAAACAACCCCCAAATGAAAGAAAATGAAGAATCCCCAGAAAAGAAACTACATGAAATGGAGGCAAACAGTCAGATAAAGAATTCAAAGCAATGGTTTTAAGGGTACTCAAAAAACTTAGTGAGAACTACAAGCAACTTAATGTGAATTATACCAGCATAAAAAAAGAGGTAGAAGCGATGAATAAAAATCAAGTGGAAATGAAGAATAACATAGCTGATACAAAAAATATCTTGGAAGGATTCAAAAGTAGATTAGAAGAAGCTGAAGACCAAATCAGTGAGTTAGAAGACAAGGTGGAAAAAAATACCCAAAAACAGCAGCAAATGGAAAAAAATAAAAAAGCAAGAAGAGAGTTTAAGGGAGCTTTGGGACAACATGAAATGTAACATTTGCATCGCAGGAGTCCCAGAAGGAGAAGAATCAGAGAAAGGAATAGAGAACCTATTTGAAGAAACAGTAACAGAAAACTTCCCTAACTTGGTGAAAGAAAAAAATCACAAAAGTCCAGGAAACACAGAGAGTCCCAATCAAGATGAACCCAAAAAGACCCACACCTAGACACATCATAATTAAAATGGCAAATGTTAAAGACAAAGAAAGAATCTTAAAGGCACCAAGAGAGAGATAGAAAGTTACCTACAAGGGAGCTCCCATTAGACTGTCAGCTGGTTTCTCAAAAGAAACACTGCAGGCCAGAAGGAAGTGGCAGGAAGTATACAAAGTAATGAAAAGCAAGGGTCTGAATCCAAGACTACTCTGTCCAGCAAGGCTATCATCAAAGGTGAAATAGCAAGCTTCGCAGACAAAAAAAAGAGCTAAAGGAATTTACTACCACCAAACCAGCACTGCAAGAAATGCTAAAGGGACTGTCATAAAAAGAATAAGAAATATATATAGAGGAACACAGGCATAAAGAATTAAAATGTCAACAAATAAGTACTTATCAATAACCTTAAATGTAAGTGGCTTAAATGCTCCAATTAAAAGACACAAGATAGCTGATTGGATAAGAAAACATGATATATATATATATATATATATATATATATATATATATATATATCAAACAAGAAAAATTTCTAATATACTATCGAACCTTACAACTTAAAGATTTAGAAAGACAACAAAAATTAAAACTCAGAGTTAGTAGAAGGAAGGAAATAATAAAGATGAGAGTGGAAACAAATGATAGAAAGACTTAAAAAATACAAAAGAACAATGAAACCAAGAGCTGGTTCTTTGAAAAGATAAATAAGGTTGATCAACCTTTAGCCAGACTCACCAGGAAAGAAAGAGAGAAGATCCAAATTAATAAAATCAGAAATGAAAAAGGTGAAATAACAACAGACACCACAAAAATACAAAAGACTGTAAGAAAACACTGTGAACAATTATGCCAACAAATTCAACAACTTAGGCAAAATGGACAAATTCCTAGAATCATTCAGTCTTCCAAAACTCAACTAGGAAGAGTCAGAAAATCTGAACAGACCAATAACAACTAAGGAAATAGAAGCAGTAATCAATAAACTCCCAGCAAACAAAAGCCCTGGTCCAAACAGATTCACAGGGAAGATTTTCCAAACATTCAAAGAACTATCACCTATTCCCCTCAAACTATTCCAAAAACTTCAAGAGGAAGGAAGACTTCCAAGCTCTTTTTATGAGGCCAGCATAATCCTAATACCAAAACCAGATAAAGACACTACAAAAAAAGAAAATTACATGTCAATATCCCTGATGAACATAGATGCCAAAATCCTCAACAAAATTTTAGCAAATTAGATCCAGCAATATATTTTAAAAAATTATACACCACGACCAAGTAGGATTTATCCCATGAATGCAAAGCTGGTACAATATTTGCAAATCTATACACATAATATACCACATAAAGAAAATAAAAGATAAAAATCATATGATCATATCAATAAATGGTGAAAAAGTATTTGACAAAATCCAGCACCCATTTTTGATAAAAACTCTCAGTAAAGTGGGAACAGATGGATCATACCTCGACATAATAAAGTCCATATATCACAAACCTACAGCCAACATCATACTCAAAGGGCAAAAACTAAAAAGTATTCCCTTAAGAACAGGAACAAAACAGGGATGTCTGCTTTCATCACTTTTATTCAACATAGTACTGGAAGCTTTAGCCACAGCAATCAGACAAGAAGAAAAAATAAAAGGCATCCAAATTGGAAAGGAGGAAGTGAAACTGTCATTATTCACAGATGACATTATATTGTACATAGAAAACTCTAAAGACTCCACACACAAGAATACTAGATTTATTAAGTGAATTTGGCAAAGTAGCAGAATACAAAATCAACATCCAGAAATCGTTGGCATTTTTATACACCAATAATGAACACAGAGAAGGAGAAACTAATAAAATAATCCCATTTACCACTGCAACAAAAAAAATTAAGATACCTAGGAATAAACTTAACCAAGGAAGTAAAAGACCTGTTCTCAGAAAACTAAAGGACATTCAAAAAAGAAACAGAGAAAGATATTAAAAAGTGGAAGCATATACCATGTTCATGGACTGGAAGAATTAACATGATTAAAATGTCCATACTGCCCAGCCGGTGTAGCTCAGTGGTTGAGCGTCGACCCATGCACCAAGGGATCACCCGTTCGATTCCCAGTCAAGGCACATGCCCAGGTTGTGGGCTCAATTCCCAGTGGGGGGAATGCAGGAGGTAGCCAATCAATGTTCTTGCTCATCAATGTTTCTATCTCTCTCCCTTTCCCTTCCTCTCTCTCTAAAATCAATAAAGAAAAAAAAATTTTAATTAAAAATAAATAAAAATGTCCATTCTACCCAAAGCAATCTACAGATTCCATGCAATCCCTATTAAAATAGCAATGACATATTTCACAGATATAGAACAAATACTCCAAAAGTTTATATGGAAACAAAAAAGACCCAAATAGCCACAGCAATCTTGAAAAAGAAGAACAAAGTTGGAGGGATGACAATTCTGGATATCAGGTTATACTACAAAGCCATCATAATCAAAACAGCCTGGCACTAGCACAAGAACAGGCATATAGATCAATGGAACAGAAAAGAGAACGCGGAAATCAACCCAAGATATTATGCTCAATTAATATTTGACAAAGGTGGCAAGAGCATACAATGGAGTAAAGACAGCCTCTTTAATAAATGGTGTTGGGAAAATTGGACAGCTACATGCCCAAAAATGAAACTAATACACTAAGTTACACCATACACAAGAATAAACTCAAAACAGACAAAAGATTTAAATATAAGTCATGAAACCATAAAAATCCTAGAAGAGAATGTAGGCTGCAAAATCTCAGACTTTACACATAGCAGAATTTTCACTGATACATTGCCTAGGGCAACAGAAACAAAGGAAAAACTTAATAAATGTGACTACATCAAACTACAAAGCTTCTGCACAGCAAAAGAAACAAGTATCAAAATGAAAAGGGAACCCACTGTATGGAAGAACATAATTGGCAATGATACATAAGATAAGGGGTTAATTTCCAAAATATATAGAGTACTCATACAACTCAACAAAAGGAAAACAAAAATCCAATTAAAAATGGGCAGAGGACCTGAAGAGACTCTTCTCCAAACAGGACATACAAATGGCCAAGAGACATATGAAAAAATGTTCAATGTCACTTATCATCAGAAAGATGCAAATTAAAGCGACTATGAGGTATCCCCTCACACCTGCCAGAATGGCCGCCATCAACAAAGCATCAAACAACAAGTGCTGGCGAGGGTGTGGAGAAAAGGGGACTCTAGCACACTGCTGGTGGGAATGCAGACTGGTGCAGCCACTATGGAAAACAATATGGTGTTTCCTCAAAAAATTAAAAATTGAACTGCCATTTGACCCAGTGATTCCACTTCTTAGAATATATCCTAAGAAGCCCAAAACACCATTCAGGAAGACTATATGCACCCCTATGTTCATAGCAGCACTATTTACAATAGCTAAGATCTGGAAACAGCCCAAGTGTCCATCAATAGATGAGTGGATAAAAAAGCTGTGGTACATTTACACAATAGAATACTATGCAGCTGTAAGGAAGAAGGATCTCTTACCCTTTGAGATGACATGGAGGAACCTGGAGAGTATTATGTTAAGTGAAATAAGCCAATCAGAGAAAAACAAATACCACATGATCTCACTTATTTGTGGATTATAATGAACAAAATAAGCTGATGAACAAAACAGACCCAGAGACATGAAAGTAGGGAACGTACTGACAAACCTCAGAGGGAAGGGAGATGGGGGGTGGGGGTGGGGGTGGGAAGAGATAAACCAAAGAAATTATCTTGCCTTTTCCATTTGAACTGTATCTGGGACTGATAATAGTTAAACAACTTGGATTGGAATCAGCGAAATTCAAAATATGGAAATCTTTTAGGAAAAAACACGTTCTCCTCAACCAAAAAATTATAAGAAAAGAAGAGGTGGCATATGAACTCAATGATTAAAATAGACTTGAAATGTATCTTCTAATGACAGCCTATGACACTATTTGGGTCCTGACTCAAACAATCTAGAAAACAAAATGAGAATCTGGAAACTTGAACCCTAATGATATCAAGAAATTACTGTTAAAATTTTTAGGTTTGATAATGGTGTTCCAATATTTTTTAAGAAATCAGTATCTTCTCAATATAATATTGTAATATTTATGAATGAAAAGATATGAGATTCGTTTCAAAATAATTGGCAGTGTTGGTTAGTGAGTGGAGTATGGATGAAACAAAATTGGCTGTGAGTTCCTAATTTCTGAATCTGGGTGATGGATACATAGAAGTTTACTATGATATTTTCTCTACTTTTGAATATGTTTAATATTTTCCATAATAAAAGTTAAATATATAAATTAATAATAATTTCCAGAAAATCTGCACCAGGATCTAGTCCTACAAATGAGCATGGGAATGCCCATTTCCCCATATCCATACTAACAACGAGTTTATCTTTTTCATCTGTAACAGCTGATAAACACTATTACATGTTTTATTATTTCAGTCACTGTATATCTGGTCCATGATGTATTAACAATAAATAGCATTAACATTTTTCTTACTAATTATGGAAATGTAACTTACATCTGATTGTTTCTCTGATCCCAATTTGCTTTGAAGAACCGTGGTCACTTCAAAAAATGTATGAAAAGGAAATGTTCTGTAACATGTTCACTTCTGTATATATGTATATATTTTACACTTATATATATATATATATTTATACGTAAATGAATAGAAAGAAAGCCTACAAAAATATGCACCAAAATATTAAGAGTGATTGTCCCTAGGTGATAGGTTTGTGAGTAATTTGAGGTTTTTCTTATATTTCCTAGTTTTTAAGCAATAAACATATATTAATTTAACAGGTAGTAAAGTTTAAGAGGAGTCATAATAGACATACACACACAGAAGTTCAAAACCAGAGGCAGTAAATGGCACATCATGTGTCAGCCACGTTACTGTCACTTATTTTGCACCATTGATTCCTTGGCCATAGCCTTTCTATGACAGGTTAATTGACAGTGACACCAAGAGAGAAAGCATTTTTGTTCAAAGCGAAGAGGTAAATGTGGGTTGTTGGTTGGAAGCAGCAAATCAAAGAGCTGGAAGTCATCACAGACAATAGAAATCAAACTGCGTAACTGGCAGGGCTCCATCTTGGCCAGATCCATACATTCATCCATCCATCCCTTAATTCAACAAACCGTCACTTAACATTTCAAAATGCCAGGCACTGTACTGGAGCCAGTATTATAACGTATGACACACTTTGGACCTCAATGAGCTAAGAGCCTAATAGAAAAATAAGACTTCATGTTATTGAACCCTGCTTATATCTTCATTCAGGTTTTATAAATTACTGTCCCAACCCCCTCTAGTTTTTATTGTAAATCAGATTCATCTAATGTCTCTGCCCTCCCTAGAGAAATGATATCATCACATTTGTGTTTTCTCTAGGGTAATCAAAATAATAATTCATATTTGAATAAGTATTTTTAAGTTCCCTCACCCATTTTCTAATGCTTACACATCTACTTTCTCAATGCTATGTCCATCATATCACCCTGGTTTGTTCAGTGTGCCTAAAAGATTAATTCAGATAAATAAAGTCAATAGTTACTCTTCCCAAATACTCCCTCTCTCATTATCTACTCAAAAGTTTATTTGGGCTCTGAAAAAAAAAGAGAGGGAGAAAAGAAGAAAGAAGAAATGGAAGGAGGGAGGGAGAGAGAAAACTCACACATGAAAATATAAAAAAGACTACAAATATAGTTCACCCTGTGTGACTTACTTAAATTAGATGGTGCTGACTCTCCTCTTTTGTTAGGGTTACCTCAAAGGAGGCTATTGCACATAGTGAAAAAGGTAGCACAGTTTTATCCCTGTTTTACAGCCAAAACATTTAAGGTTATACTAATTAAAGATAGCATTTATCCTGGAAGTAAGGCCTCAGAACCCCAGTTTAGAGTTGTCTTTACCAGACCAAAAATCAGCTGAAATATTGGAACATTCCTGCTCTTCTAACTCTGAAACCCAATTTTTCTCATTTGAAAACCAAATTCTTGTTTTTGTTCCTCTTCAAACTCTAAAATCAAGCCTTTCTGCAGACGTAAGTCACTAACTATTTAGCAGGACCAACAAATGCAGAGAAGTTCCTCCAGACAAACCCTGGGACTTCTCAGAAAGACCCTCTAGACAGCCAGAGCCTAAACATCAGAATTAGTATATGATATAAAGCCTTAAAGGCTTTAAGAGGAGTTTCCAAAATGGAGATTTAAAGAAAATATAGAGTACAATACATGGAACAACTTTTGAATTTTCTGCATACCTTAATTATAGTTGAAGAAGTAGAATTAAAATGTTTCCTGCCACAGAAGCAGCTCACTAGTGGATTATCCTGGTTTGAGCCCCAACATTTCTTCCCTCAGTGATTAGTAATTTGTCACTGTTCTGTAGTCCACTGAGAAGATGGATGGCAAACACTAAATGCAAATTAAGGGCTCAATATGGTAAAAAAAAAAAAAAAATACTACAGAGCAGAAAACATAAGCACATTAGTAGGGTTAACCTTGCTTAATATAAGTAATTATAAACTGTTAACCTCTACCAGCCCAAATATTGATATAAAGTTTAAATAGCTGAATTCTGATCAAAGATTCCTAGATCTAAGAAAATTCATGACATTTGATTAACTTACAAAGCTTCTATAAATAACATTTAAATAAACAAATTGGCCTAAGTATTAGCAATTGAATATAATTTAATGTACCACCATTTACTACCAGAATATTAATTTTCATTCATTCTGCTTAGAAAAGGCAGTAGTCAGTCTTACATATCTGTAGGTCTCAAGCCATGTCTATTGTAGCTACACCACCTGACTGACCTGGATATTTGCCAACTATTTCATGATAGATGCACACTGAACTAATTCATCGGCATGAATCCTGACAGAAGAGGTTTTTTATTTAATAGAAAGATTTTCACGTTAGAAAAAAAAAAGTATGCAATAATCTAAAATACAAGATTAGCAAGTATTGGGTTGAACAACAGGAAGCTGCCAATATTTGACCATTTTTTGCCTATAAATAAGGCAGTTTCATACACTTCAAATAAACTTACGACATGCAACCCGCTACTTCCTCTGCCTCACACAGGCAAACATACTGATATGGTAATCTTCTTGCTAAGCCAAGAGTCTCAGCTCTGTGCTCAAAGTATCCAATATCAACTAATCACTCTCAGAGGAGGAGATGTCAGATCTAGATCCCTCTTTTAACATAGTACTCCTGCAAGATTTATTTATTAATTCATTAATTTATTCATTTAGTAATTACTTTTTAAGTGTCTACCCTATGAATAGCACTGAGTAAGGAGTTAGGGACAATAAAGAAGAGTCTATACAATGGTTTTACAAGCTACTTTAACGTGCAGATTATATACACAAGAAAATGTATGTGTCAAAGTCAGATAAGAAGCATATGATGTTATTGGGAAAAATACAGAGATATCTGTGCTTTGGGACAATAAGAGGGAAGGTACAATCCTACGGGTAAGATCAACCTAGAAGGCTTTATTAAAAGTTCATAATCTTTAGACAGATAGGATTTCATTACACAGAGTGAAAGACAGACTGCATACCAGTTGGAAGGAACCATGTGATCAACTGGGAATGCGCATGATGTATTTGAAGGAAGCAAGGGGTGGTGGGAGAAGAGAGGTCTGTAGGTGTGAGTGAAGTAGAAATTTCACCAAGGGAGAATGAGGGGTAAGATTGGAGAAGAAAGTTGAAATGAGAGTGAAGAAAGTCTAATTAATATTTTATAGTATCTTCTAAATAATCCGACACTATTGAGTGCTTTGAACAAAGGCACAGCAGGATAGAATGTTCTAGAAAAACTGGTCTAGCATACATGTTTAGGATAGATTGCAAGCAGAGGCAATCAGAAACCAGCTAAGAGATGATTTCCCTACCATATCAAGGAATGGAGATAACTAAAATATGTGTATAAAATTGTACCAAAAAATCTAAAAAAAGATTATTTATCAAGTGAAAAGAATGAGTAATTTTGGTGTAAATTCATATTCATTTCACCAGACAGAATGCTACTTCAGCATTTCACACTGTTGCGGCACTTTAGCACTTTATTCATTCAACAAATATCTAAAAAGCACTGTGTTCCAGACATTTCTCGGCTCTGAAGATACAAGGATGAACTAAGCAGACACAATCTAATGTCTCAAATAGCTACAGTCTAGTGAAAACAAAAAACAGTAAACATGAAAAAAAAGAACAAATAAACACATTGCAACCTGTGATGTTATGAAGGAATCAAACGAGGTGTGAAAACAGAAAATAACAGAGGGTTCTTTTTTAAGAGTTCACAGGTGACTGTTAAGCAAAAACCTAAAGGAATTATTGGTCCTGGTTCTACAACAGCAAATACACTGCAACCGTAAATTTCAAAGCCAACATTTCCCTTCCTTGTCCTTTTCCTCTTCCAGCTCTCTGTCAAAGCTTGATTTAGCCTATAGTTTGTTATCCTTTCCAACTAACGATGAACTGAAATCGTTAAGGTACAGAAAGTGCCGCTGCGGTGGTCATTAACTTACTAGCAGGGAATCAACACGGAGATGGTCATTGCGGCCATAAATCCAAACCTTATAAATAAATATTTATTGGCAGGAAGTCATATTTCTTTTTTCTTGTTGTTGTTGTTAATCCTCACCTGAGGATATTTTTTCCATTGATTTTTTTTTTTTTTTTTTTTTTTTTTTTGGTATGTGCCCCTAGCGGAAACCGAACCCAAGACTCTCTGGTCCGCAGGCTGAGCTCCAACCACTGAGCCAAACCGCCAAACCGGCCAGGGCTTCCATTGATTTTTAAAGAGAGTGGGAAAGAAAGAGAGTCAGGGAGGGGAGGGAGAGAGAGAGCAAGAAGGAGAGAGGGAAGGAAAGAGAGAGGAAGAGAGAGAAAGAGAGAAACACTGATGTGAGAGAGACACATCGATTGGCTGCCTCCTGCGTGCGTCCTGACCAGGGCCAGGGATCGAACCCACGGTGCACAGGCTGATCTTCTAACCACTAAGTCACACTGGCCAGGGCAGCAAGTCATATTTCTGCCCATTATGGTTCTGTTATCACACAGCCATTCAAGGCTGAAAGCCATTTTAGAAACTATTTAGCAAAGACCAGAAAGATAGGGTATATTTTTAGACTTAAATTTTCAGGTAATTCAAATACCTAGTTAAATTGGCAGAAAAAAAAAAAAGTCTTCTGTTGTGTTCATTGAATCTCTACTCAACTGACCTCAATGCCTTAGAAAACTATTCTTCTATATTTCTTCTGATTCTGCTCTCTTAAGGCTTTAGTTTCTATGATGTCACAGCATCATTTGGCCGTATTGTGGCCAACAGCCCTCATGACTACTGGAGGAATTCCCATGGTCACTTCTTTCTCAACACTGGACTCTTCTTCATGTCTTATGCTTATGATATTGTAAATATTCAAGATATTTGAGTGCATGCCTAATCCATATAGACTATAAACTCTTTGAAGATGTGTTTTATTAATCTTATGTCCCCCTAGCACTTAACACGTGCTCAGTAAATACATGGGGAAAACAATGAATGAGAAAATGAATGGATGGATAAATGAATTTCACAGAAGAGCCCTTAAAAATCTCTCTCACTGGCAAAATCAAATAAGACATTTTCTAGATCAGTGGTTTCTAAACCTGTTTGTATAGCAAAATCGCCTGGAAACTTATTTAAAAATGTAAATTCCTGGGTGCTACTTTCCAAGTCCCCCAACACCAAAAAATCTGATTGAGCATATCTGGTTTAAACTTAACAAATCTGTGTTTCAAAAAATCCTCCTAGGTGTTTCTAATGTGCATTAGTTTTGAAATCTACTGATCTAGCAATCAGTTTCAATAAAGAAAATCAAATGGAATACCAATAGAATGGCTTTCATGTGAAGACATTTGGGGCTTACAAAGAAATATATTCCACATGTTGTCTATGAAATTAGTAACATTCTCATAAAGACTAGATTTAAATAACCAGGAAAAAATGGATCTGAAATCAAGTTTAGCTTTCTAAATAGTTAGCAAAGTCAAGTTTTTCATCCAATAAATCCTATTTTTACCAGGGACCCTCAATGCAGTACAATTAAAGTTTTTTTCTTTATTGATTTTAGAGAGAGAAGAAGGGAGAAGGAGAGAAAGAGAGAAAGGCCGGTGAGATAGAACACTGATTGGCTGCCTCCTGCATGCCCCCACTGGGATTGGGCCCACAACCTGGGCATGTGCCCTGACCAGGAATCAAACCGGCAACCTCTTGGTGCATGGGTCGATGTTCAACCACTGAGCCACACCGGCCAGGCACAATGAAAATTTTAATTGCTTCTTTTATTATAGCACATTAGGTACTTTGAAAGATTTCTGCATGACAAAACAAGTAGATCCTAGGTAAAATCTCATTTTTTGTGTGTCACTGCTGGGGTTTTCGAAAATCAGAGAAATGGTGAATAAGAGGGGAGAAGTGTACTGACACCAGAATGGTGAACAATAAGTCCACTAGAAAGGCATGGGTTGCTCTGAGGAATTTAAATGACAACCATGATGAGGAGACCAAGAAGCAAGGTGGAAAAACTGAATCTGAGACTCACATATTAAGTCAAGGGCCCTGGATTAGGGAAAAAGTGATCACTGTTCAATAGCACCCTCCTGGTTTTCAGCCGAATCAAAAATAATTTCTCCTTGGAGGAAGAAACTCTCAATTTAGACTCCTGAGTTTACTACAGATTAATTATGAGCACATTTGAGTTCATAATCAAGGAGCAAGAAAATACAAGGAAATAAATAATGAGAAGAAAGAATAACAGAACAAAACAAAAATAGAAAAAACACCAAGGACTCCAGATGCTGGAATCAAAACATAAATTAACTATGAATGAAATGTTTAAAGAAACAAAATTGGAATATAAAAAATAAGGATCAGAAATATTTTGGTGAAAAAATAAAAAATATGATTGTGAAAAAATATTTAGAAGGTTTTCACAGTAGATTTGAATCAGTTGATGGAAGAACTGAAATACTAGAAGATAGAAATAAGTAAATAAATTGCTCAGATTATAACACAGAGAAAAAAAGAAATGGGAACTATGGAGGAGAGTACAAGATATTCAAGGAAGAATGGGAAGGCTTAAAATATGTCTAATTAGAATACTCACGAAAACAATGAAAGAATGAACAGAAAACATGTTTGAAGAGACAACCGTTGAAACTACATCTGTTAATGGTGGGCTAAGTAATTTGGACTAACCCTCCCATTAAAGATAATTTTTAAAAATTAGTAAAATATTTTTTAAGAAGAACTTCTAAATAGTATCAAGAAGTTAATAAGAGAGTAAGAAATTACTGAACGTGAGATTAAATAGAAGGTATGAATCTAGAAAAGTGAGTCCAATAATCAGGTCCACTTCTGCACTGAGAGAGTTTGCTGTCCAGGCAAGGTATGTGAGAGAGACTGAGGTACACCTTGGCTCAGTGACTTTGGGTTCCCTGAGACAAAGTTGAGTGCAAGTAACTTATTAAAAGGTGATCATAGAAAAGAGGTAGGAGAGTGAGAAAATCAGGGAAAAAATGGCAACAAATAATGGCATAATTAAGCAAGTTCCCACTGTATGTAAATAAAGCTTAATCCTACTGGAGAACTCTTGAACCATTGTAGACCATGTGACTAAAAATTATTTCGTCCTAGGGAAAAGGAAGCTGGAATATATATACACCAATTCCCACCAATCATTGGTTGAATGTGATTCCCATTAATCATTTGCTCTCTGGCACTGATCTGCCACACACATGGCTACTAGAGATTCAGGCAGAGATTCAGGTGCTGGCAGCTGGAAATCAGACTGACTGACGCACAAAACACAATGGTAAGTCCCAGTGAGACGGGGTAAGACACCATAAGCACCTGCTTTCAGTGATTTCACAGCGCGAGAGAGGGAAAAGTCAAAAAGCATACACAACAGGTGGGGATCTTTGTAAAACATCCTTTCCTTGGTGATGAAACCTAGAAGGAATGAATCCTATTGTGAGGAAAATGAAAATCTGCATTGGATAGAGGTAATGTCATCCTGGAATTTAAATTATTTCCACCTATAAATTTTGAAATATAACTTCCAGGAAACAATAAACAAAAAGAAGACAAACAGGAAATAGACATCAGGAAGGATGGCTAGCCAAAATAACAGACAACAGAAACAGACAGCAGACACAGACCAACTGTACTTATTATGGTCAAGGAAATAAAAACCAAGTATTACTGTTTTGACAAGAAATTGGAAACTATAAAAACTTCTGTAAGAGCAAGGATGGCTTCACCAGTGCCAGGCTCTGCAGTGCACAGCCCCAGAATGACCCAGCAGCTCTCCCCTGCCCTCCGCCCTGGCTGTTTTGTAGCAGTGTGCCTCTGGTGAGACACCATTTGTGAGCAGCTTTTCCCCACCCTAGAGGGCAGGTTTCCAGCAAGTTCCACCAGTGCAACTTGGCTGCCTTCCAGAGAGCCAAGGCTATGCTCTCCCAACAACATCTGGTTCTCAGTTCGGGAAGAAGGGGAAGACTCTTCTTTGCTTGCTCTATTTCAGCCCCGAGGGTAGTGAACACTCTTATTCCTGTAGTATTTAGAATTCTCTTTACTTCTTCCTGGTCAACTCTGTTACTCCAATCCCTTCTTAGAATCAACAATTCTTTATATTAAACTTTCCTTGTTCAAATTTTGAGAATCTGCTATAATAGAAACTTGAAAAAGAAATACAGTAAAATTCTGTAACTGAAAAATATAAATCTGACATTAAAAACTCAATGGACAGGTTGAAGAGCAGGTTAGACAAAGGTGAAAACAATAAGTGAACTGAAAGATATATAGAAAAAATGAAGCACAGAACACCAAAATATAGAGAGTAAGAGACAGTGAGAAGACTTACCATATATGTAGTTAGAGTACCAAAAGGAAAGAGAAAACAAACGGAGACACTATTCAAAAAATAATGCCTGTGAATTTTTCAAAATTGATGAAATACATTAAGCCAAGTATTAAAAAAAGATCAACAAAAGCTAAACAGAATAAATTGAAAGAAAGGGACTTAATTACATCAGAGTGACACTAAAAAAAAAAAAAAAAAAAAAGAGGAAAAAATCTGAAAATAAAACAAAAATTGATTATTACTTTCTTTTTCTTAAAGTTTTAATTGATTTTTTAGAGAGAAAGGAAGGGAGAGAGAGATAGAAACACTGATGTGAGAGAGAAACATTGATCTGCTGCCTCCTGCACGCCCCCTACTGGGGATCGAGCCCACAACCCAGACATGTGCCCTGACCAGGAATCAAACTGGGACCTCTTAGTCCATGGGACGACGCTCAATCCACTGAGCCACATGGGTCGGGTTTGATGATTACTTTCAAAGTAGAAAAGGGTAAACTGGAAGCTAACTTTTCAATAGCAACAACGCTTGAATAATTTCTGCAATCTTGTGAGGAAAAATTATTGCCAACCTAGAATACTCTACCATATGACTATATACATCAACTTGGAAACAAAAGAAAGACATTTTCAGACAAATAAAAACTGATAGTTTTCCATCAGAAGACCTACAGAATAAGAAATTTCTCAAGGGTGTTCTCAGACAAAAGAATTATTATTACAAGTGGAAAAATCAGACATACAGAAAAAAATGAAGAGAAAAGATATACAAGTATGCTTAATAAGCATTGACTCTATAAAAGCATAATAATGACTTAAAGTTTTACACGTACACACACTAGCATTTCATTTGGAAGGAGTAAATAAAGTTATGTTCTAAGGTGGATTGATTTTGAGAGGAGAGGTACAGGTGTTAATTATTATCAGATTTTCATAAGTGAAGAATACAAATTATAATTTCCATGGTAATCTCTAAAAGATAGACAAATGTGAATAAACTGCAGTCTACTAGAGGGAGAGAAATAGAATGATTAAAAAATAAAATACTCAATCCAGAAAAAGAAATGAGAGAAAAGGTGATATATAACAGACTGGATAAGTAGACTTTAAAAAAACCTCTAATAGAAGCACATTTCAAATATCAATGATTACTCTAAATTGAAATGAATTAAATATTCTCAGTTTAAAAGAGAATAGTGTCGCCCGGCCAGTGTGGCTCAGTGGTTGAGCATCAACCCATGTACCAAAAGGTCGCTGGTTCAATTCCCAGTCAGGGCACATGCCCAGGTAGTAGGCCTAATCCCCAGTGAGGGGCATGCAGGAAGTGGCCAATCGATGTTCTCTCTCATCGATGTTTCTATCTCCCTCTCCCTCTCTCTTTCTAACATCAATAAAAAGAAAAAAATTAAAAAAAAAAAGAAAATAGTGTCAGTCACAATGAAACAGAAACATAAGAACATAGAACCACAACTAAAACACAGGCATCCTAGCCAATCCATAGGCTTGTGAGAGATACAAAATAATTCTTGAATACCACTGAGATTTTGTGCTTTCTTGTTATGCATCAAAATCTGGCTAAGAAAAATATTGGTACCTAGATGTGGAGTACTGCCACGATACAATCTTAAAGTATATGGTATTGGCTTTGGCACTGAGTGGCAGGTGTAGAGAAACAACTGTAAAAATTATTCAGCCTCCAACATGGGTATTTTCTCCCATATTCTCTTCTAAATGGCCAAATAAGAAATGGAGAGATCTTTTTCAGTGATTGAGGCTAGCTATAAAAATGTACAGAAAATATCAAAGTGCATGAGGAAATGTCAAAATTCTTCTCTTTGAAATTAAGGAGAGAGACAGAGCCTACTCTCATCAAATTTATTCGGCAATAAACAAAAGACCCCATCCTGTGTAGTAGAGCAAAAGGGACAATAAGGATTATAAATGAAGGAATAAAATAGTCATTGTTTACAAATAATGTGTTTTTGTACAACAAAAATCCAAAGACTTCACAGATAACTATTAGAATTGAGAAATGAGCCCGGCTGGTGTGGCTCAGTGGATTGAGCATCATCCATGGACTGAGAGGTCCCAGTTCGATTCCCGGTCAGGGCACATGCCTGGGTTGCCAGCTCGATCCCCAGTAGGGGCATGCAGGAGGCAACTGATCAATGTTTCTCTCTCATTTTGATGTTGCTATCTCTCTCTCCCTTCCTCTCTCTCTCTAAAAAATCAACAAAAACATTTTTTTAAAAGAATTGAGAAATGAGTTTTGCAAGATTGCTAGATTTAATAAAAAATAATTGTGAATCCCCAACCAGCAACAAATAGAAAATGAAAAAAAAATAAAGGTATAATTTATAATAGCTTCAAAAATACCAATACCTAGGCTAAACCTGGCAAAATACATGTAACAACTCTGCACTAAACACTGTAAATGTTATTGAGTTAAATAAGACTTGATGAAATGGAAGGATATGCTATTATTAGATATGAGAAAACACCACTTTTCAAAATTAATTTTCCACAAATTCATCTCTAATTTCAAAACAATTTCTATCAAAATCCCAGGAGATTTTCTTTGCTTACTTGATTGTTTATTATAGTTGACACACTGATCCTAATATTAATATGCAATTGTAAAGTGCCAAAAATATTGAAAACATACTTGAAGAAAATAAAATATGTTAACACCTGCTCTATGAGAAATGAAGACTTATTAAAAAGCTACAATTATTAAGAAAGTGTGATATTGCCCTGGCCAGTGTTGCTCAGTGGTTAGAGCACTGGCTCACACACTGAAGGGTTGCGGGTTCCATTTCTAGTCAAGGGCACATACCTGGGTTGCAAGTTCAATCCCTGGCCCCAAGTTGGGGCATGTGCAATAGGCAACCAATCAATGTCTCTCACATCGTGTTTCTTTCTCTCTCCCCCCACCCTCCACCTTCCCTCCCTTTCATTCTCTCTATATCATTGGGAAAAAAATGCCTTCGGGTGAGGATTTAAAAAAAGAAAAGTATGATATTGGTATAAGCACAGACAAGTAGATCAATGAAACAGACCAGAAAGAAGCTGGCCGACCCACATATGAATGGCACTGCATGCCCAGAATGGTACTGTGGAGCAGTGGGGAATAATGGGCCTTTTGGTGAGTGATATCAGGACAACTGTTTTAATTTGATCCCTACACCTCACACAATACACAAAAACCAATTCCAAGTGAGTTATAAACTTAAATATGGAAGACAAAATATTAAATATTTGAAAACGTACTAAAATAATGTCAGTAAATATCTTCATGACTTAAGTTTGCAAACAATTTCTTTTTTAGTTTATTTATTAAATTATTTTTGTTACAGATGTTTCTCCTCCCCACCCCCCGATACAATTTCTTTAAAGAAAAAGATTGGCTAATTTGAAACATTCAAATTAAAAAAATTTTTATCTAAAAGCACAAAAGGCAAACCGTAGTGTAGAAGAAGACATTTGTAACATGTATAAGACAAAGGAATCATATTTATAATACATAAAAATTCTACAAATAAAAAAGAGAATGATAATTTAATATTTTCAAATGTGTAAAATATGTGTACAGACAACTTAACAAACAAGAAATTAAAAATGGCCACTAAGAATATGAAAACTCACTATTAATCAGGGAAATCAGTAAATACATGAAAATACATCAGTAAGACAGAAATTAAAATTGAAATCACAACAAGGTTACCATACACACACAATAGATTGGCTAAAATTGAGCAGTCTAACAATACCAAATTTGGGTAGAATGAGAAGCAATAGAAATGATCCTAAGCTACTGTAAATCATTTCAACCTCTTTGGGAAATAATTTGGCATTCTCTAGTAAAATTGAAAATAGATATACTTTGTGGTGAAGTTATTCTGCTCCTAGAAGACATTAACATTATTCTTATAAATTATTTGTAATGGCTCCAAATTACCACAGTCCACAGATCAGTTTTACTTGGGAACTTAGTAAAACAAATCTAATTAGGTACATTTAAAAAACAGATGATGACCAAGTTGTGATTTATTCCAAGAATGAAGGAATTATTTACCATTAGAAAATATGTGTAATTTACCTCATTAAAAGTGAGAAAGAAAGTCATATGATCATTTTAATAGATGCAGAAATTGATTTAATAAAATTCAACACATAATTATAGAAGAAAAGCCCTCAGCAAAAGAGGAAAAGTAAGAAACATACTTAATGCACTAAAAGATATGTACTAAAAACCTAAAATAAATACCAACTTTAATGATGAAAAGTTCAAAATATTCCATTTTATTATCAGGGTATTTCCTTTCACTACTTATATTTAACATTGTTCTAATGATCCTAGCCAGGTGATAAAACAAGAAAAAGAAATAAAAGACATAATAATTGGAAAGTAAGAAACTATTATTTTTTTCAAAAATGATTCAATTATCTGTAAAAAAAAAATACAAAAATAATACAAATATATTATTTAAATAAGATAATTTAATGAAATAGCTAGATGTAAGACTTATAAACAAAATCTATTATATTCCTATATATCAGCAATAAACGGTTATAAATCAGTTTTTTTAACTGAATATTATAAAAATGTCAGTTTTCCACAGATTTATTTGTGCATTCAGGATAATTTTAATGGAATACAAAGATTTTTGAGAATAGGCAAGACTTCCCTGAAGAAAGAATAAGGTAGTGGTGGGGAGGAAAAAGAGGACAGGAATCGCTTCTGCTGCTAGATATCAAGACGTCTTTTAAAATAAAACCACAGGAATAGAAACGACATAGTACTGGCACAGATGAAAAAACTGACCAGTGGAACAGCATATAGAGCCAAAACACAAATCCATGCATCTGTAGAAACCGAATACATTACAACGATAAAATTATGAATCATTGTGGAAAGGAAGGACTATTCAATTAATAGTGCTGTGAGGGTGAAATTATATTCCTTTCTCATTTTATACATAAAAATAAATTCCAAATGTTTCAAAGCTTTGAAGTAAGGCAATATTTTAAAGCTTCTAGAAGAAAATACAGAGTAAATGTATAAACTAAAAGTTAAAGATTATTTCAAAATCAATACACTAAAAGTACTAATTATAAAATAATGTATAAATGTAGTTACATTAATATCTACAAATTTTGTTCATCAAAACACACAAGAAAGAATGAAAAATAAAACCGCAAAATGGGAAAAGGTATGCAACATATGTTACCAACAAAAAATTAGCAGAGCTCCTACCAATATTTTTAGAGCTCCTACAAGTGAAAAATAAAAAATAACAAGACAATGGAAAATTTGGCGAAACATATTAATAGGAATTTCATAGAAGAGGAGAGAAATGTTCTAGAAACATAAACCAATGATCAATCTCATTAGTAATCAGGAAATACATAAAAAATATTTCAGACCCACTAGATAAGCAAAGGTTGATAATATAATATTGACAACATCAAGGGTTAGCAAATGCTTAAGTGTCTCTTGAACACTGCTGACAACAGTAAATACTGGTACAACCTGCTATTGGAAAACACTACCTTTTTTTTTCCTTTTTAATTATTTTTATTTTTATTGTTGAAAGTATTACAGATGTCCCCCTTTTTTTTCCAATTCACCTCCTCCTTCCCGCTACCCCCCGCCCCACCCCCCCACCTTCCCCAGCCTAGTGTCTGTGTTGATTGGTTGTGCATATACACATATAAGTTCTTTGGCTTATCTCTTCCCTCCCCTCCCACTCCCCCATCTCTCTGAGGTTTGTCAGTCTGTTCCCTACTTCCATGATTCTGAATCTCTTTTGGTAGACAGCTTATTTCATTTTGTTTATTATGTTCCACAAATAAGTGAGATCATGTAGTACTTGTCTTTCTCTGACTGGCTTATTTTACTCAGCATAATACTCTCCAGGTCCCTCCATGTGGTCTCAAAGGATAAGAGATCTCTCTTTCTTACAGCTGCATAGTACTCCATTGTGTATATGTACCACAGCTTTTTTATCCACTCATCCACTGATGGGCACTTGGGCTGTACCTAGATCTTAGCTGTTGTAAATAGCGCTGCTATGAACATAGGGGTGCATATATTCTTCCTGATTGGTGTTTCAGGCTTCTTAGGATATATTCCAAGAAGTGGGATCACTGGGTCAAATGGCAGTTCCATTTTTAATTTTTTGAGGAAACACCATATTGTTTCCCATAGTGGCTGCACCAGTCTGCATTCCCACCAGCAGTGTGCTAGAGTCCCCTTTGCTCCACATCCTTGCCAGCATCTGTTGTTTGCAGATTTGTTGTTGGCTGCCATTCTGGTAGGTGTGAGGTGATATCTCATGGTCATTTTAATTTGCATCTCTCTGATGATTAGAGATGTTGAGGATTTTTTCATATGTCTCCTGGCCATTTGTATGCCACTAAGGTAGTGGTGGGGAGGAAAAAGAGGACAGGAATCGCTTCTGCTGCTAGATACCTTTTAAAGATGAACTTAAATTTTTTTTTAATTTATTAATATTTCAAAGGAAGGGAGGGAGAGAGAGAAGGAGAAAGGGAGGGAGGGAGGTGGGGGGGAGAGAGAGAGAAACATCAATTTGTTGTTTCACTTATTTATTTGGTTGATTCTTTTATGTGCCCTGACCAGGGATAAAACCTGCAACCTTGGCATATGGGGACAATGCTCTAACCAACTGAGCTATCCAGCCAGGGCCTAAAGATGAACTTTTTAATATATTCAGTGACCCAGAAATTATACCACCAGTCCTGTATTTTCAGAAACTCCTGCCCACATTCCTCAGAAGGCATTCCCAGCAGCACTGCTTCTAACCACAAAAATCTACAAACAACTCAAATGACCATTGCCAGGAAAATGAATAAATTATTTGCTATATACAGAGTGAGACAAAAGTAGGTTTACAGACATGAGTACGTGAAACATTCTTGTATTATTATTTATTGATTATTGTATTTTCTATACGAACAACTATAAACCTACTTTTTCCCTACCCTGTATTTACACAATGAGTTATTATGCAGCAGTGAAAATGAATAACTCTAGCTGTACACATCATCATGGATGAATCTTACAAACAAAATAATAAATTAAAAAACAGCCCTGGCTGGTTTGGCTCAGTGGTTTAAGCATTGGCCCGAGAACTGAGGAGTTGCGGGTTCGATTCTTGGTCAAGGGCATGTACCTGGGTTGCATGTTTGATCCCGTGTGTAGGAGGCAATCAACTGATGTGTCTCTCTCACATCAATGTTTCTCTCTCTCTCTCTCTCCCCCTCCTTTCCTTCTATTCTATCTAAACATCAATGAAAAAATATCCTCAGGAGAGGATTTAAAAAAAAAAACAAAAAAAAAAACCCTGGCCAGTTGGGCTCAGCTGTTAGAGTGTTGGCCCATGGACCAAAGATTTGTAGGTTTGATTTCCAGCCCTGGTCAGGGTCATGTGGGAGGCAACTAATCACTGTGTCTCTCTCACATCAATGTTTCTCTCTCTCTCTCTCTCTCTCTCTCTCTCTCTCTCTCTCTCTCTCTCTCTCTCTCTCTCCCTCCCTCCCTCCCTCCCATTCTATCTGAAAAAAATCAATGAAAAATATCCTTGGGTGAGGGCAAAAAAAAAGTCACAGTAGATCACGTACAGTATATGATATCATTTTTATAAAACTCTTAGTTCTCTTCGAGGGTGAAAAAAAAAGTCAAAAAAATTCCTAACAAAATTGCAACGCCTTTTGTTTCTCTAATCAGAATTACTGAAATTGACTGTGTGCAGAAAACCTATTTAACATAACTTTAATTCTCTTGGTTGGTTAAGCAAATCGTTAGAGTGAGCCAATTAGTGCACTGAAGGAAAAACTTTCTCAGTAACACTGAAAGTCTTTGGCACTGTCTAGAAATGGAAACCTTTGGTTACTCAAAAAGAACACTTTAAACAGAGTTACCATTAAAACCATATATGGCCCTGGCTGGTGTGGTTCAGTGGTTAGAGCATCAGCCCACACACCAAAGGGTCACAAGTTCAATTCCTGGTCAAGGGCACATATCTGGGTTGCAGGTTTGACCCTTGGCCCTGGTCAAGACATGTGCAGGAAGTAACCAATTGATGTGTCTCTCTCACACCAATGTTTCTCTCTCTAAAACTTGAATGAAAAAAATATCCTCGGGTGATGATTAACAACAATAACAACAAAAACATAGACTACAACAGATATTTTTCCATTTATCTCCAGAGTGGGAGGAAGAGAGAGAGAGAGAGAGAAAAACATCCATGTGAGAGAGACACAACGATTGGCTGCCTCCCGTATGACCTCAACCAGGGCCAGTGATTGAACCTGGAACCAAGGTACATGCCTTTGACCAGAATCAAACTCACGACTCTTTGGTCCATGGGCCAACACTTTACCACTGAGCCAAATGGGCCAGGGCTTCTTTTTTTTTACTTTTTTTCTTTATTGATTTTTAGAGAGAGAGGAAGGGAGGAGAGAGAAATATCGATGAGAGAGAGAGAGAGAGAGAGCAAAACATCGATGTGAGAGAGACACATAGACTGGTTGCCTCCTGCATGTGCCCCGTCTGAGGCCAGGGATCGAACCTGCAACCCAGGACCGTGCCCTTGACCGGGAATCGAACCCATGACCCTTCGGTGTGTGGGCCGATGCTCTAACCACTGAGCCACATCAGCCAGGACTCTGCATATCTTTTGATCTCACCTTTTACTTCTTCTTTGACCCAGTCATTTTTTGGTACCATGTTGTTTAATCTCCCCATATTTGTGGGTTTCGCTACTTCCTTTTTGTAGTTGATTTCTCATTTCAAGGCATTGCGATCAGAGAATATGTTTGGTACAACTTCAGTCTTCTTGAATTGGTTGAGGCTAGTTTTATGACCCAACACATGGTCTATCCTTGAGAATGTTCCATGTGCACTGGAGAATAAAGTATGTATAATCTGATGTGCTGGGTGAAAGCCTCTGTAAATGTCAATTATGTCCATTTGGTCAAATGTGTCATTTAAGGATGATATTTCTTTATTGATTTTCTGTTTGGATGCTCTGTCTGGAGCTGTCAATGGAGTATTAAGGTCCCCCGTTATGATTGTGTTTTGGTCTGTTTCTCCCTTAAGTTCTGTGAGTAGTTGCTTTATATATTTCCGTGCTCCGTTATTGGATGCATATATATTAAGAAATACTGGGTGTCTAGGGGAGAAAAAGGAGAAACATCTGTAACAAAAATAATTTCTAAAAAATTGAAAAAAAATTAAATTAAATGGATATTGTAAATTCCCCTCAAAAATGATTGTAATAATTTATACCTCAAAGTGGTTTTGCTTATATAGATGTCCAGTTTTTAAAGTTTCTGCCAATATTTTTTGCAAATACTGCTTAATGTGTATTAATTTATCAGTGAGGTTGTGTCTTTTTTGTTGTTTATTAGCTATACAGTGTGGTGTGTTCTCCAAACTCTCGTTCCTATTTCTTTGACCATTTTTATATTGAGGTATTTCTCATTTATTTGTAGATTATTTTATACTAGAGATAGATATTAATGTTGACCATTGTATGTTACAGATGTTTTTTGTGTGTCCTGTCATTTGTCTTTCAACTTTGCTTACAGAATCCATTTTCCTAACAAAATTATTTTGTAAATGTTACCTCAAGAGAGAATATAATCTGTTAAGAATGTTGTTCTTATAACAGAAATAAGTAAGTTTGATGAGTCAAATAAAAAAATATATTATGTCTTCTTGATGTAGTATCCCCTTTATCATCATAAAATGTTCATCTTTGTCTCTTGTTACCTTTGTTATCTTGAAATCTATTTTGTCAGATATAAGTACGGGTATATCTGTTTTTCTGTGGATATTATTTGCTTGGAGAATAATTTTCCACCTTTTCACTTTGAATCTACCTATGTCTCTGCAGCTTAAATATGTCTCCTGAAGGCAGCATATGGTTGTGTGTGTTTTTTAATATACAATCTGCTACTCTGTGCCTCTTTATTGGTGAATTCAGTCCATTTACATTTAGGGTAATTATTGATGTATGAGGATTTCCTATAGCTATTTTATCCATTATTTTCTGATAACTCTGTGCCTCCTGTCTGTGGTTTTTTGTTTGGTGGCATTCCATACTTCTTTCCTCTGTTTCCTCTTTTTTTAAGCTATGTGTCTCAGTTTGGGGGTTTTTGTGTGTGGTTGCCATTAGGTGTATAAAAAACAGAGTTGCATATCTACAGTAGTTTTTTTCTTTTGAGTGTATCTGATCTCCATCCTTCTTTGCCAATTCAGACCTTTACTCCCTCCCATTTTATCTTTTTATGTTTTTGTTGTCACAAATTATCCCTGTTTTTGCTGCAAGTATTTTTGGTGATCTTACTCATAGTGTTGTCACCTTTTGTTCTTTGTTTCAGGTAGAATAACCCTCTTGAGTATTTCCTAAAATGGAGGTTTTCTAGTGAAAAATTCCCTCAGCTTCTATATGTCTGGAAAAGTCTTGATTTCTCCTTCATATTTAAAGGATAACTTTGCTGGATATATTATTCTTGGCTGGTAATTTCTCTCTTTCAGTCGTTTGAATTTGGTTCCACTCCCTTCTGGCTTGCAGAATTTCTGCTGAGAAGTCCGATGATAATCTGATGAGCTTATTACCTTTGCAGTCACTTCTTTCTTTTCCCTGGCTGCTTTGAGAATTTTTTCTTTGTCATTAATTTTCAACAGTTTTAGTACAATGTGCCTTGGAGAGGTCCTGTTTGGATTAAGTAAATTAGGTGTTCTGTTTGCTTCTTAGATTCAGGGATCTAGTTCTTTCCATACGTTTGGGAAGTTCTCATCCACTATAGCTTTGAATAGACTCTCCATTCTTTTCTCCCTCTCTTCTTCTGGTATGCCTATTATTCTTATATTGCTTTTTCTGATGGAGTCAGATATTTCTCATAGAGCTCTTTAATTTTATTTTAAGCTCAGGTCTCTCTCTTCTTACCTCTGAGTCATTTCTAGATTCTTATCTTTGATATCATTAATTTCTTTCTTCCAGCTGGTCAGCTCTATATCCTATGTTCAGTAGCTCATTCCTGATCTCCTTAATTGAATGCTTTATCTCCAGGATTTCTGTTCAGTTCTTTTTTAAAGTTTCAATCTCTTTGATAAAGTACTTGTTTTGTTCATTAATTTGTTTTCTGAGTGCATTGAATTGTCTGTATTTTCTTGCATCTTGTTGAGTATTTTCAGGACTGCAATCTTGAATTCTCTGTCATTTATATCACATATTTCCATGTGTTCCAGTTTGCTTTCTGGAGATTTTTCATTTTCTTTCTGAACTGCCTCACTACCCTGGTTATTCATGGTATTTGATGGGCTCCTTCTCTGCCTAGGCATCTATGTATTGGCACTTCCCTAGCAGATTTCTATGAAGCGGTCTTTCTGCTATTTTCCAGTAGGTGATGCTGAAGCACAAGTTTTTTAACTCTGTGAAATCCTGCCACAGCCCTCAGTGTAGTCCTGATGCTGGGGGGGGGGGGGTTCTTTTGCCCTCTCGGTATTGGTGACCTTGGACCTCTGTGGGATCCCCTCACCATGTCCCCCAACAGGGGATCAGTCACAGAGAGAAACAGCAATTCTGTGGTAATAGTTCTTGGGTTTGCAGATTATGTGCTCACAACCTGACACCAAGGGTGACAGGAAGCAAGTTTTGGGAGTCTAAGAGGGGCAGGGGTCTATGGCTTCATTTCTTTGTTTGGAATATCACCACTCAACAATAGACAACCACATCAGAGCCCCTGTGCTGTGTCTTTTCCCAGGTGACTCAGCTGGCTCAGCCGCAGTTCTCACCACTCGCTCCTGAAGGAGTGCCCACCAAGACTCTGCACCTCGCTGCCGAAGGAAATGCCAGCTATAGCCAGCTACCTTTCCTATCTGGGCCAAGCCCGATGCATGCTGCCGGCTGCAGGGCTATGTCCCTGTCCATCTGGGTTCTCCTCCCTTCTCGCCTCTCCTGTTTGTTCCTGGTTGCCCACTTTTAGATGTTGCAATGCACACATCTCTCGGGTGTGCCCGTTTGTTGACTTATAGCTGATCAACGTGCTGAAATCTCAGAGGGAGAGACTAAAGGGATCTCTCACACCACCATTCCGCTGACATCACTCCTGCAGTCCCTTATATGTGCAAAACAGGCTCCCACCTCAGGGCTTTAGCATCTACTTCTAAATAGCTAACTAAATAAAAATGGGACCTCAGTGAACAAATGGTAAATATGTGCCATGATCCAATGTTTAGGATTTATCCCATCCCGTGCACCTGTGATACAATAACACCATCATTATCAGGCCTGATGTAAAGAAGATGGTATCTTCCTTTAAAGAATGATCGGGAACACGTGACTTGGAAGCCATTTACACATTGTATTTTAGAAAAATTGTCTAATTACCCAAAATATACTGTCTCTATAAGGCAATCAGGCATTCTGCAGAGGTTCTATTAAGCACATATATATAGTATCCTCTCATGCTCCAGTCAGCCTACCCATACTTCCTCCTCCCCCCATGAAGAAGCATGTTTTCTTTATTAAATACTCTTTCTCAGGAAATATGAAGAAGTCTAAGAAATGTAATCTTAATGAGATTTTGAATGATCACCTGAACTTGGAGGAATTACCCTTTTTATCACAGCTTGCCCCTCCTGTTCTTTCAGGAAGAACTATCATCTCTAGCTATAAACTTAGCATTTTATGGGCAGAAAATAGAAATGGAAGACAGGAGAATCATAATTTAAGTCATGATCTGGCTTCTCAATTAAAGTGGTATTAAAAAGCAGTATAATCCTCCACCTCAGCCCACGTGTACCAGGGTTGCAGAATGATTGGAATCCCTCCCAGAAAGTACAATAAAGGATGCTTTAGCCTGGCACAACTTGTAGCACATCCAGAAAATCCAGAGAAAATCAGAAAAGAAGCAGGTATGGCAGCGGAGCACAAGGAAGGTAGCCTGAAAATTTCTTTAACTCTGCTGGCTGAAATTTATTCCTGGTCTCCAAGGAGTAAAAATCAGTGCTCTCAGACCTAATCTACCAGAACTGGGACGTCAGCCGGCCTTTGCTCCACGTGGCTGCTCATGAAGACGGTGGAGCTCAGGAATGGCTCCTAATACCCGCTCCCTTGACCCAGGAGCTCTGAGAGAACAGAGCCATGGCTGGGCCCCAGGAGTCCTTGAAACAAGTGACAAGAAGATAAACCTCAGTATGCAGGGCCTTCTGAAAGGGGTGGATGAATGAAAAGAGATTCTATTCCCCAAAGAACCACTCTGAGCCCATGGGGAGAGGGCAGGTGGTGCACTACTGCCTGCCCGATTTAGAAAGTACACCTTGACTGCTAGGTCAAGGGACCACTGCTAATGTTTCAGGCCAACATACATGTAGTATATACCTAACAGTCCCAGCATTATCTCATTATTCACACGATCACTAGAATTCTAAAGTCCAATGAATTTTCAAAAAGAAAAAATACACGGAGAATGTGAACCCTTAGGGCTTACCCATGTCTGTCATCACATGTTTTGCCACTGATTAACCCTGCAGTCTGGGCCAGATCACTTAACCTCTCTCTGACTCAATCTTCCTCAGATGAGAGAAACGGATAAATCACCAATTCTGCTTATCTCACAGGATCATGGGGAAACTGAAAGAAGTTACGGCATGTAAAGGAAGCTCCACACCTATGTGTAAGAGCACAGCTATTCCTTTCCCATTCCACCCAGTCCCCACTACGGAACCTCTCCAGAAGATTCTTAGTCCAGATTCTCTTCCCACCACATCCTGAAGGGCCCCTGCTGGCTGTGGAATATGATCACATGACAAAGTCTCTTCCAAGGAGTTAAAATGCCTGAAAACTTTAGGCACACCAGTTGGTAATTCACTCTCTCAAAACGTCACTCAGTTATTAGTAGGTAACCCAAGAATCCATATGGCTGTGTGCCTGCCTTGCTCTCAGAAAGGAGTACCATATTTTTGGACCTACCATCTCTCCCTTTTATGAGCCATGTGACCTTGGATAAACCCTGTAACTTACCTGTTCCTCAATTTCACATTTGCAATGTTGGAATAATAATACTTGCCTCCTTTATCCTATAGGTTTGCAGGGTGTAGATCAATAAGGCAATATATCAAGGAATCTCAAAAACACTAAAGACTAAAGTCTAAACCACAGCATATATTGTTTCCTCCTATTAAAATGTAGGCTTAGTGAGGACAGGCGATTTTGATTGTTTTATTCACTGTTGTAGTCCCAGCATCTTTCCAGAACAGTGCCTGGTAAATAATAGGCATTCAATAAGTATTTTTCAGTGAATGAATAACTAATAAATGCAAGCACTCTACATTATCACCAAAACTATTCTTCCCAATGCTCATATAAAATTTAAGATCTAAAATTCAAAGCATCCTTTTTGTGTGCAGATTTATTTATGTGTAATTTAATCCTTTAATGTACACATTATAGAAGCAATTTCTTCTCTTAAATACACAAAAGAAACAGAACTTAGAAAACCATACCCCAGGCTCTACAGTGACCATGGCACCTGTAAACAGGGAGACTACTCTTTGAAAATTTGCTTCTGGATATTTTCAGAACTAATTAACTAGTGAACTATTTAAAAAACATCAAACCAATAGTAAGGGAAATGCTAAGGTACAGGAAATCAGGAGCGAGGGACGACTGCATATAAATAAAGAATACTACTTCGCGGAAATCCATTTATTGCAATAGAGTCTGGAACTGATTAACTGCGATATACAAGGGCTGACTGTAACCTTAAAATTGTTCATGCCCTTTAACTTCATTAATTATAATAAGGGACTTCCAGTCAAGATGGTGGTATATGGAAATGCAGTACTTGCCTCCTCCCACAACCACATCAAGATTACAACTAAACTACAGAACAGCCATCATTCAGAGGTGCAGATGGGCTGGTCAGAACTTAGTGAGAACCTCAATGAACTTAGTGAGGGCCTCAAGAGCATGAAAAAGGAGCAGTCAGAAATGAAGGAGGCACTAACTGAAATAAAGAATAATTTACAGGGAATCAATAGTAGAGTAGGTAAAGCCAAGAAGCAAACCATTGATTTGGAATATATGGAATCAAAAAACACCCAATCAGAACAAAGAATCCAAAAAAATGAGGAGAGTGTAAGGAGCCTCTGGGATAACTTCAAGCACACCAACATTCACATCATGCAGGTTCCAAAAGGAAAAGAGAGAGAGAAAGAAATTAAAAACCTATTTGGAAAAATAATGACAGAAAACGTCCCTAACTTGGTGAAGGAAACAGACATACAACTTCAGGAAGCACAGAGAGTCCCAAACAAGATGAACCCCAAGAGGTCCACACCAAGACACATTATCATCAAAATGCAAAAGGTTAAAGACAAAGAGAGAATCTTAAAAGCAGCAAGAGAAAAGCAGTTAGTTACCTACAAAGGAGCTCCCATAAGACTGTCAGTCAATTTCTCAAAAGAAACTTTGCGGGCCAGAAAGGAGTGGCAAGGGATATTTAAAGTGATGGAAAGCAACAACCTACAACCAAGATTACTCTATCCTGCAAAGCTGTCATTTAGAATCAATGGGCTAATAAAGAGTTTCCCAGACAAGAAAAAGCTAAAGGAGTTCATCACCACCAAACCATTATTATATGAAATGTTGATGGGTCTCTTTGAAGAAAAAGAACAAAAATATGAACAATAAAATAGAAATAAATACATATCTATCAACAATTGAATCTACAAACAATGAGCAAACAGAACAGAAACAGGCTCATAGATACAGACAGCTTTCTGTTGGTTGCCAGATGGGAGGGGATTGGGGGGATGGGCAAAAAAGGTGAAGGAATTAAGAAGTACAAATTGGTTGTTAGACTGATGAACCTCAAAGGGAAGGGGGGAGGGGGAATTGGAAAAGATAAACCAAAGAACTTATATGCTTATATGCATAACCAATGGACACAGACTATAGCGAGGGGAAGGCAAGAGGGGGGTGGGAGCAGGGAGGAGGAAGTCAATGGGGGAAGAAAGGGGGAACATATGTAATACATTCAACAATAAAGATAAGTTTAAAAAAAGAAATTATAAACTACTTACATCTCAATAAATAAAAACAATAAAAAGTTGATTAATTTTAGAACTAATTATTTTTAAATGGTGACTATTAGAAAAAAAAAATCAATATAGAAATAACATCCAGAACACTACTTGGTCTTCATGGACACAACCTCTCATGTATACACAGGACTTAACAATTTACAAACCACAAACATCATACCACATGAGACCCTAGATAGACAAGATCGAATAATATATCTGTTTTCAATGGGTATATGGGATACATCCATTGTGCAAATTAGGAAATATCCTTACAATTCAGGACCTGCCTGTGGACAAAAGCTGGCAGGCAGTTGTAGCAGGCAAAATTCTAAAATTCCCGCTCCCTGGTATACACATCCTATATAATTCTCTCCCCTTGAGTGTGACTGAGTCTCATGATCATGATGGGATGTCACACCATGATTATGTTCCATTATATGGGAGAAGGGAATTTTCAGATGAAATTAAGATCCTTAATCAGTTGTCTTTGAGTTAATCAAAAAAAGAGGTTGTCCTGGGTGAGCCTGATCTAATCAGGTAAGCTCTTAAAAACAATCTGAGAAATTCAAAATGAGAGAGAAATTCTGCTCCTGGACATGAAGGGACAAACTGCCATGGTGTGGAGAGACAGGCCATGTGGCAGGGTATGATGGATGGCCTCGGGGAGCTGAAATCAGCCCCCAGTGTGTGGCCATATGAAAGCAAGAACCTCAGTCCTTCAGCTGCAAGAAAATGAATTCTGTCAACAACCCGAGAGAATTTGGAAGCAGATTTTTCCCTAGTAGAGCCTTGAGATGAGAACACAGCTGACCCAGACGGTCATTTCAGCCTGTGAGGCCTTGAGCACAGAACCAATTAACCCACACCTGGACTCCTGACCCACAGATACCTTGAGATAATAAATTTGTGTTGTTTTAAGCCATTAAGTGTGTGGTAATTTATTATGCAGCAATAAAATTTTAAAAAACCACCTAATACAGGAGTGAAACAGGGGCTTAGCATTTTATCACATCCAGCTGAGTTATTTTCTAAGTACCTGGCACTGTGCTAAACACTTTATATTCATTATCTTACTTAATCCATACAACCAAATTTAAGTGTTGTTCTTATACCCAATATAGAAATGACAAAATGGACACTAGTTAAATAATATCGCTTAGGTCACCCAGCTAAGAAGCAGAGGAGCAGTAATCAAACACAGGTCTGCCTGACTGCACAGCCCACACCTATGACCATTTTGATATACTGCTTCCAGTACCTAGCCATCTCTGTCACATCTTACACTGACAACCAGCATAACCCAAGCTTATGCCTAAAGAGCGTGCTCAGAATTGTTCTTTTTCTGCAAAAGTGTTCAGAACAAAACAAAGACAGCCCCCAGGCACACTAGCCTAAATAACTTCTCACTCCAGGGGCATTCAAATCCCAAAGCTACTTTCCCAAGCTTCTGAGTGTTTGTCCCAAATCCTGACCTAGTTCCAATTTGTGTAATTACATTGTCTTTCTAATTGTCCTTGGGTGTTCCACTGGGTGAAACCATCACCCAGCCTGTCCTCAGCCACTGAGCAATGTTGCTAGGCAGCCATTCAACAGCTGTTTCTATCCACCAGAAGAGGGAGATACGTATCTAAAGGGAATGGAAACATTCTCTCAGAGTTACACAACTTAAAACAAGAGAAAATTGCCTGGGAGTTATTTTGGGGGAAAGATTCCAAATTCTGAAGATGTGTATTCTTAAAGAATTAACTTAGTGATAAAATGGTATAGACTTTGGAGAAGTATTACTAAATTAATATATTTTTAAATGCAAAGAATTCCTTTGGAAGTGATTCTTTCTCCTTTTCCAGGCTATTTCCACTAGTTTCAAATTTTATATTTTTATCAAAACCATTCTGTTATTGGAAGGAGGATGGCAACTGCTCAAGGCAGGAAAGAAACACAGACTAACCCTCCACCCTTTATGGAATCTGAATAAAGGCTACTAAGCCTCACACAGGAGGTCAGACCAAGGTCCTCCAACTAGAATCGTTTCACATTTGATTCAGATAAAAAACTAATCAGGAAAAGATAATCAACCTTAAGCGTCTTTAGATACACTGAAATAATGATAATAATAGCAACAAACATTTACTGAGCACTATATAACAGACATTTTACATGCATTATTTCATAGAAGCCTTATAAAAATCCAATGAGATAGATACTACCATTGTCCCCATTTTACAGGTAAATAAAATCTCAAAAAGGTCAAGCTATTTTCCAGTGCCTCACACCTGGCAAATGGTGGCACTAGAACTCAAACCTAGGCCTCTCAGACTCCAGAACCTAACCTCCTCCTCTCTCCCCTACATTGCGTCTATATATCTTCAACTGTTTTTTTCTCCTTAGAAAAGTCCCAAAAACTTGACCAGAATTGAGACCTCTCTCTGCCAAAGAAAACAGTTCTCAGAACGGAATACACACAAAACTATTACAAGAAAACACTACGAAGATGGAATGAATAACAATAACCAGGTGGACCAGAGCCCAGTGTTGAGGAGGAGGCGGCACATGAGAACTCGAGGACTCAGCACTCTTCCCTTTTGAACAGAGCATGGAAGAAACCGTAGGTCATCAGCTCCGACCACCTCTTTGAACAGATGAGACGCGGAGAAGTGACTTTCAAAGTCTCAACATTACTTTAGTGGCACAAATGTAAAAGCATTCTTTAATGTACTTCACAATGATCTGCATTATAAACACTATTATTATTACTATCAGTGTAATTATTGGGACAATGATGACTACTGGGATGTATTAGGAGCCTGTGAGATGCCTGACTTAGCTGCTCCATGCAGTGTTCCCCACTGAAGGGACACCTGTGCGTTATGGATGTGATGATGGCACACACTACTAAGGCATATTCAGAGCAGCCGTTATCCTAAGACAACAAAGTCTTCCTCACCCCATGCTTACATACACACACCCCCTCTACACCCATCCTTTTGTTGAACTGTCTTCCAAGTAATTATCACTATCTAAAATAATCTCATTTATTTGGATGTTTACTGTCAGTCCCCTCCCCTTGCTATATAATGTAAGCTGTAGGAGAGCAAGAATTGTATCTGTTTTGAATGTTACTTTATCCCCCAAGCCTTGAATTAAACATTTATTGAGTGAAGGAAGGTACCATTGACATGAGTCAGTGCAGTGTGTGAATGTTTCCTTTATCCAGATCTGTCTGGAGCAAGATGGATTCTGTGAACAGAAACAGATGGGAGGAACCTAGAACATTTCTATATTTTTATATCTTATAGTGATGCAATCCCTGGCATCATAGTTTTTACCAAATAAAACTTGTTACTAGCATACATCCCTTTTAGCACCCAGAAATCACAGAAGAGTCATGATCTGTTGTCCTAGCTTGTTTTTTCTGTCATGAAAATAGGCATAGCCATTGCTCAATATTTGCCAATTCTTGGCACAGGAGTTCACGCCAGCTTGAGCTGAAGCCAGTTCAAACAGGCTGAGATAGTATGTTAGATCTAAGATGATGGTTTAGACTTGGATTAGGTAGTACTTTAAATATAAGAGTCTATACTTCAAGAGAATCAGTAGTGAAATAAACAGCAAAATGAGCGAGAAGTAGCTTGGTCTTTCCAAAAACATGTAACTCTGGCTTTAAAAGACCACTTATACAGATCTCTACATAGCAAGTTTAAAATTGCCCCTAATAGAAGGAAAATGAATATCTCCTACATAAAACTCCAGAAGACAATTTTGGGTCATATCACATTGTTGGGATGCAATTTCATAAATATAAAGACTGTACACTTAATGCACTAGGGATGTGGATAAGAGTGAGTTAATTACTATAAAACCCACTTCTAAGAAAACAGAGCACAGCTTGAAAACCAAAGGGGTCACAGAGGTAAGAGCACAGGTAGAATGCGTTGCTTCTGCCATCTGGAGGCCTCTTGTTAAAATGTCCCATGCTAACTTCCCTGAGAACTGTCTCAAGCATTCAGAGCCAAAAGATCAGTTATTGGAATAAATTGGAATAATTGCTTTGGGATATACTCTGGATCCACTGAGGCTACAAACATAGCACCTCAGTGTCTCAGTATGGCCCCAAGATTCCTCCCCTCAAATCTGAGCCTTCTTTGCTCCTTTGCACTGCTCAATGTGATCTGAACACTACTCAAGTCTGATGTCAGGAAAGTGCTTGGGTGTCAGAGATGTTTTCTTTGGTCTATACAACGTTTCACAAAAAATTGAACCAACATTTAATAAACGGAGAATTCCATATTGAAAAATCATCAGCTTTTCAGATTCGCTTCGAGGTCATGTTTCTCTCTGGCCCTGAGTCTATATTCCCAGATGGCCAAATCCAGCGGCAGCGGGAGAGACCCTGCCCCCTTCGAGCAGCACGCGTGCCCTTCGACACTGCACAGTCTCCACCACCCTCCCTGTCTCCCAGCTGTAAGGTCTGTGTTGAAAGGTATTTATCACTGCACTCACTTTTTTTTTTTTAAATAGTACACAAATGCTTCTTGGAACCAGTATCTGTATCAAAAACTGTAAATCAAAAGATAAAGAAAGCTACATTTTTCAAGAAGAACTGAAATACAATTGGAAAAGGCAAGACCAAGAGTATTCAAAACAACTTTCAAGTACCATGTGGGAATTCACCCCCCAAATAACAGAACGACAGTAATTAAGACAGTTTGATATTGTCACATGGAAAATAAACAAAACAGAATAGAACAGAATCCAGAAACATATTAGATAGGTAGACAGGTAGGTAGAAAAAAAAGAAAGAGGATACATGGTATTACTAATCAAGGAAGAAAGATGGCCTGGTCAATAAATGACGAATATCAATATTGTAAAATAAATTAAAGTATAATTATATTTTATACCAGAGATCCTGGTGTGTTAAAGCCTAAATAAAAAAGAGGCAATATTTTTTAATTTGAGAAAATATAGAATAATAACTTTACAATTTGAGTTAGGAAAGGATAGCTTTAAAATATACATAAAGTATAAGCCATAAGAAAAATATAGATAAATTTGACTATTTAAAATGTAATAGTTCTCCCTGGCCAGTTTGGCTCAGCAGTTACAGCATCGGTCTTCAGACCAAAGGGTCGGGTTCCATTCCAGTCAAGGGCATGGACCTAGATTGTAGGTTCGCTCCCTGGCCCTAATCTAGATCGTGTGGGAGGCAACCAGTCGATGTGTCTCTCACATCAACGTTTCTCTCTCTCTCTCTCTCCCTCTCTCTCCTTCCCTCCCACTCTATCTGATGATAAATAGCAAAGTATCCTCGGGTGAGAGATACTAAAAAAAAGAGAGAAAAAAAGAAATGCAAATTAACATAATAATGAGATGTTATTTCATATACATTAATGGCAAAATAAACCCTGCAAACTTGACAATACCAAATACTGGTTATGATGTAGAGAAATAAGGATTTTCACACAGTAATGAGGGAGGTAGAAATTGTTTCATCACCCATATTGGTAAGAAATTAGGTATAACCAGTAATATTAAAGATGTAAATACATTTTTTAAAAATCATTGTGGTAAAAAGGATATGTATACCTTTTAGCTCAGTAAGTCCACTTATAGGTGTATCCTGAAATTCTTTCATATGTGCTAAGGAGACATGTCCAACTATACAGATCAACATGAATGCATCAATCCAACAGTGAATTTTGTTAAAATAGGAAATCTGTGTGTGGGGGGGGGGGAAGTTTTCAAATTTTAAAAAAAGACAGACTCAGACATGGCAATTACTGGATGCCTCTACCCTCTGGCCTCATCAAGGACACATTAGCTGGAAGTGAAATGAGCTCATAACGCTGACAAATGCATCAGGCACAAACTCTAGACTTCCTGAATGTGGACTCTGCCTCGGGGACAGAGCATCGAAGGTTTACTTCTTCAAGAGATACAGAGACTAAAGGGTCCCCTTTTTGTGCATGAAATTTCCACCCCATCACCAATGACATGTTAGGCGTCTATATTCTTTATCTTCTTGCCTCCTCTCAACATCTCGGCAATAGAGGTACCATCATTCCCCCTTCCCTTGCCATATTCTACAGGTGAATAAACTGATACTTAAAGAAGTCACAGAACATGCCAAAGTCACACAGCCATCATGTGGCAGACACGTCGGTTACCATTTACTGAGTACTAACTGTGTGCCAAGCAATGTGCAAGGCACTGAGGCTACAACAGCGAAGAAGACAACGTCCCTGCAAAGACAGCCAGCCACAGAGGGGAAGAGAAAGCAGACACTCCCGGGTACATGCTCTAAAATTCGCTCTTTTGATTATAAGATGTTGATGTAACAATTGTTAGGACTGAAGAAAAGATGTTAAAGGAAGCAGAGTGAAAGCAAAACCAGAGGCAGATGGAAAAGGTGGTCAAACAGTGGCCTCACAGCCCCAAGAAGCCCCGACCCCTCCCGCAACTCGCTCTACCCAGCATGGACTTACACACGATTTCATGGGGCTGGGGCAGCACACGGAAACCAAAAAATAAGCAAGAAAGTTACAGATTAAGTGCTAAGAAGGAAAGTAAACAGAGCAGCAGGATAAAAGGATTGAGAGGGGGATGGTGTGATCCAGAAAAGTCTCCAGGAAGAGGTGGCATGTGAGCTGTGTGGAGAGATGGGACGTTTGAGGCAGACGTGTTGGAACTCGACACAGAAGGAACCTGGCCTGTGGGAGAACCAAGTCTGGAGCGGAGGGAGCAAAGTGGAGTCCACCAGGAGATGAGGCTAAAGTTAGGGAAGGGCCAGATGGAACAGGACGTGCACAGACTAGATCAGGGAGCCAGGGCCCACTGCACTTTCTAACGGGTGATCACAGCTTGGTATCCCTGGCCCCTCCCAAGGGGACCCATCGCCCAGGATGAAGGCTAGCACCAACATCTCACTGTTTCCATCTGGAACTTTGTGTTCTTCCTTTCAGCCTCAGTTCACAATCAGAAACCAGAGTATTCCTATTTTCTCCCCTTCATACCTGTGTGTACATTTCTCTCACCATACTAGACTACTACTTGATTTTAAGGCTAAGCCCACAGGAACTATCATGGTCCTTTGCACACAGCAATTGCTCAACAAATGTTAGTTGAGCGGATTTTCAAAAGCGGGCATGGGCCTAACTGCTGGGAAGTTTTAGTGTTCATAACTGAAGGCTGGTGGGAATCCAGAGAAAAAGGCCCTCCTGGCTTGGAAGGGGGAGGGCGGGCACGGCAGCAAGCCTTTCCTGTCCCATTCTTCAAACGGCTTCTTCAGCCACCTGCACTCACCCTTCACCTTTGGGTGGAGAGACATGGACTTGAGCATGTGGCCTCTGGGCACCCAGCCTCACGTAAGTAAGTGCACTATCGATTTTTCTAGATAGAGCAATTCAAATGAAAAGAAAAGGATGTTTTAAAACTGTGCTTTTCAGCTAGGAAGAAAAAAATAACACGTCATATTTTTGCAGAATGGCACGCTGATGTCGCCAGGATTCTACAAGCATCTCTGTAAATTACATGTACTGAGTGAGCAGCAATGAGACATCTGTTAATTGGAACTCTAATGACCAGCTTTTACCAAAATCTAATGTAGTGCTTCTGTCAGGAGCTGGGCTCATTTTCTCAAACAGGGAGGATAAATAAAAAAGACTTTTGCCTTTAGAATGTCCTGCTATTGCACTGCAGGAAAGAAAATACCTTGTTTTCTTTTGTTTAAGGTTAAACTGTCAAGTGATTAAATCACAATATTTGGATAATACTTTTTGCTATTCCCTGTGTTTGAATACACACACACATGTAAGTGCACTATCACACACACACATACATACACACACACACACGAACTCACCTTTACCCCACATTTCAGCATTCAGAGCATCACTATCTCAGTTTGGCAGGGACAGGGCAGCTTCCTGGAAAAGGTGACATTTGATCTGAGTCATGGAGGAGGACTAAGGGTTCCTAAGGTAAAAGAAAGGGAACTGTTGTGAATAAAGTAACATAACTTCATTTAACACTGTAACAGAATTCTTAGTTGTTTTTATATTTCATTGAATATTCAGTATCAAAGTATAGTGGGTCTAGGTGGGAACAGATTGAAACAGGGTAAGCAGTAGGGTACTTTGTGCCCTACATATACAAAATAACAACAATAACTCTAGTAGTAGTAATAGTTGTAGCTGCTACACATTGAGCTACTGTGTCAGATAGTGATGAGCACTTCACATGTACTATTTCATCTCTGCTCACAAAATCACCATGGGGATTATTGCCTCGTTTTGAAGATAATGAAGCTCGGGTTCACAGAAGCTCAGTCTCTTGCTTGAGGGTTCATAATTAACAAGGAGCAAGAACAGGAATCACATGGATTTCGCTGGAGGGGTTAAGAAGAGAATGGGCTCTGGAGTCAAAGGAAGAGTCATATCCTGGAACACAAGCCTCCCCTAGACTTTGTGTACGTGTTCCTTTTCTAAATGATGTGTTGAATCCTATCATCTCCACAACCCCTTCTAGCTCTGTGTTCTAAAGGCTTCACAATCCAGCCCAGGGCTGGACCATACCACCCCAAGTCTTTCTTCCCCGTTCTGAGCCTCCTGCACCAGCTCCCAACCCTGCTCCTAATTCTCTAGACAGAATAGAGCCCAAAAGTACATTTGAGCAGAAAGCTTCCTGCTATACTCTATCACTGATGGGGAAGCCTGAGAAAAAATGTGCTCACTCGATGGCTCCAGCACTAACAGCAGTGCTTTCTAAACCACCGAAAGGACTCTGAAATCAAGAATTAATGGATTCCAGAACCAGCATCGGGCCGACTGGTGCCAATGGGGCTCTGCATAATTCAGTGTTATACTGTCAACGGTGAACTATCTTTGGGCAACAGCCTAAGTTTCCTCTGAACAACACGAGTCATCAGAAGTGAAAGGAGCAGAAGAGGGAACAATGTCAAAGACTCTAATAGCAAAAATGCGTCTGAAGAGTTTGAATCAAATTGTCTCAAAAAATATAAAAGTGGGAAAAAGAAGTACTTCTAAATTACTACATTGACTCCTGAAATATATGTGTGTAATGGACTAAGTAACTTAAATATTATTTGTAGATCAGAAACTATTTCATATATAGATTTAGAAGTCTATAAGTTCAATAAGTCCAAAAAAACTTTTTTTAAAAAATATGTTTTTATTGCTTTTTTTTAGAGAAAGAGGAAGGGAGAGAGATAGAAACATCAATGTGAGAAAGAGACATGGATCGGCTGCCTCTTGCACACCCCCTGCTGGGGATCGAGCCTGCAACCCAGGCATGTGCCCTGACTGGGAATCGAACCAGGACCTCTCAGTCCATGGGATGATGCTCAATCCACTGAGCCACACTGGCCGAGCCAAAAAAAAACTTTTTAAACATCGAATTCTCTTTGGAGAAAATGCAGAATCACCTAACAGTCAAGATTACCTTATAGTTGAGCCTATGTGGGTAAATAACAGGGGCTAACCTCAGTCTTATCCCATAGATTACAAAACAGTTCTTGAGTGCCTTCCTTACGCCAGGCATCAAGCTTGTCTTTGGAAACAGAGAAAGGTAGAAACTACTCCAAACTATGATTCAACATCTGTTTAAGCAAAAGCATTTACTGCCTTCACTCTGCCTTTCACATATGAAAACAATATGCATACCTGGGTTTCTCTGGGTTTCAGTAAACATACAGTGCCTTTCAGCACCCGCTTGATGGCGTGCTTTGTGTCTTTTCTTCACACTGTCATGCCCAGTGCTATGCAGCATTACATGACCCACTTAAATTTATATTCCTACAGATATGGCTTTAACCATATGAAAAACCAACTCACACAGAATTATTGATCATCATTTGACAGCTCACTTCTGCCAGGGTTGCTGGTGGGGAGCCACTTCCTAGAAGTATTCAGGCAGAAGAATGAATTGCTTCCCTGTCTGATTCAATGGAAACCTCTGTAACCCAACACACTTCCTCCACTGGCCTATCATACCGCCTGAGATTCACACCACAAACATGATTTCATGACCTAAAAGACAAGCCACCAAAAACAAAGCGTTATGCTTGGAAGTACCACTAAGAAGGGAAAATACATGAGCTATCTCAAAATCACTTCTTCTAAATTGTATATAGACAAGTTATGAAGGAATGGGGCTCAGGGATGCTGGGTGAGTTTGAAAAGGAGGGGAAAAAAGAAGGAGCTGGTTATATTCTCCCAAGAACAGAGGGCCCTACCTTTAAGGTGGTAAACATGTCAGGAGAGCAGACAGAATAGACAGAGCATGGCCAAAGGAGGGATGAGCAGAGCCTTGACAGTTTTGTCAAGGAGTGGCTACACTAGGTGCAGGTACAGGATTCTGTTTGCAGGTCACTGGTCACGTTTTCCCAGCTATGACTGGACACCTCTGGGCCCAGTGCAGGCACCTGTCTAGATGAATATCCCACCATGCATGAGTCCTGACAGCTGAGTCCTGACAGTTGCTGCTCTTTAGTCTGCCATGATACTGATGAAAACTCAAGCAAAGATGGCCAAGGAACCCCCCAATCCTACCTGCTGGCCACCTGCTCTCTGGAAACAAGTAATGCAGTCCTACAGAAAACCAAGAAGATGTCAAATCAAAGGAAAAAATACTAATGACTCTGACTGGATCTGCCGAGGGGAAAAAGTGACTCCCCAATGTTTCTGTGCAAGCTCATTTCGTACTGAAAACATTACTTTTCTGATGCATTCCCTTCCCCGGCTTCCCCCTGGCCCTCATCCGTAAACACCCTCTTCAGAACTTGCTGGACCACAGTGTAGGGAGACAGAAAGGGCAATTGCTCTTTGGTAAGCCGTTACTTTGTCTTCAAACCACAAGTGCAGACTCTACACCTGCAATCTATGGTGAAATGCAACACAATGGCTTCTTCTTCTCTTGCAAGTCCAGATTCAGGTTCACGGAAAATGAGAGACAGAATCAATAAATCTATAAACATACTACATGACGGGGGAAGTGCCATGTATAAAGAAACCAAGAGTCGTTTCCTCTGAGTCGCCATCGGGTTGGAGAATGGAGAATCAGGAATGACGATGTGTGACACAGGCCTCTACTCACCTAACCTACCCCATGACAGACATCACTAATTGACCATGGTGTCCTTCTCTACTGATCTTCCATGCAGCAGTTCAACAGCCAGTTAGTACACGTTTTAATTACACTTTCCATCCCTGCTCACAATTGACAGAGAAACATAACAGCCCATTGCTAGATATTACTGTGGAAACCAGGTTCCGGGGTACAGAGACCAAGGCTGTAGGAATTTGGAGGGAAGCTTCTTGGAAGAGGTAGGACCATGTGAACATTCAGGCAGAATGTTCAAAGTAAAACAGATTAAACATGTTCACCTGTCTACAGGATGTAACATTTGAGAGAAGGCAAGGAGCTAACCGAGAGATCCATGTTTTCTTTCAAGGCCTCCCAGGCAGCTAGGCCCTTCCTGCCTCTAGAAAGGCACTCCCCACCCCAGCCCAGCATCGGCCTGCACCCCGAGCACTTCACTGAGCCCCCACTCCTCAGCTTAGAGCGAGCTGTGGCACTGCTGCAAAGCAGCACAGCTCACCCCACTGACCTCCAAACCTGTCTTTCACCGACCACCTGAACCATATTTTGCCATATCTATGTGCCACCTTATATTAATGACTTAATATTTTATTTAAATCAACTCACTTTTTAATTTAAATAAGTTCATTTTAAAACAGTAAATACTATATCACCACCATTAGAAAAGGCAGTCTCACTTACCTGCATTAATTTTAAGTAACACCTTTCAAAGGCATTTGTTTACATACCCTCTAAAATAATCTCATGTGCCACTATGAACAGGTCTATTTACCACACCAGCTTTTGAGCAAGTTATTTGGAATCTCTAAATTTCACCATCTGTAAAATGGGTAACTGACCTCAACGCATAATGCTATTGAGGATTAACTGAGGATATACCTGTAGTGTGCTCAGCAGAACGCCCAGTACCCAGTATTTTCAGGGACTTCCATTTATCCTAGTTGAGGATATCTGCTCCAGCTCAATCATCTTCTATACCATAAAGTATCAGAGTAAAGTGAAAACAGCATGGGCTTAGAAATCCCACAGATACGTGATTAAATCCAGGCTTCCTTGCTTCTAATTGTGTAGCCTGGGTAAGTTACTTCTTTAAACTCTCAGTTACTTCATTGGTAACACTAAGGCGATAACGGTAAGTACCTCTCACGGCTGAGGAATATAAATGAGATCACACATTAGGAGTGCAGCATGTTGTTGATAAATAGTAATTCTTTTTATGTACAGTACTGTGTGTAGGTTTTCTTAAATTTCTGAAACACAGATACTGACAGGCTATTGAAATACCCAATATTCCTCTACTGTAGACCCACTTTTTTTATTTTAAAACAACACGAATTCCCCCAAATAATTGTGCACTCTCCTTTCCATACGAACAAGCAAGAACACGACTGGACTAAGAGGCAGAATGAAGGAAGCTTTCAGAAAGTTTCAGACTTTTGCATCCAAGAACCAGGTTCCTTCCTACATGGTCTCTGGTTTTATCCAAATCGTGAATTTCTCTCAATTACAATGCAAATTTGAGGTGAAGCTACAGATCCTTTATCTAATGGATCTGGGGAAGCAGCTCCTCTCTGCTCTCTAGGGGACAGGCCACTTCTCTGAACTCCAAAGTCACTCAGGTTCCAGCGTTGTGAATCTGTGTCTTTGAGCCAGCACAAGAACGCACAGCGCCCTGCCTGCCAGCACCCCTCCCGCAGCGGAAGCTCTCCCTGTAGCCTCTCACCCGCAGGCCTCACAGTGGCTGTGGGAAACCTCTGGCGGGTGGATTGGAGCCTTGGAGCCGCTCCGTCTCCATGTATTCCTTGCCTTTCAGTTGAGCACTCCCTCTCCAGCAGTAACTCCAGAACGGCTTTGCTGAAGTGGACTCATGCTGCTAGAAACGGTCCTGAGACCCATAACGTATTTCACAGCAGCTGCCAAGGAGCTGTCAGGCGATGGCTCTTATGGCCACGGGTCAGATTTAAAGCTGTGACCTCAAGGAAATGTACGTGCTTCACCTCCCACTAAAAGTAGCTTGAGCTGGACAGAGGCCCCCGCGGAGTCCATCAACTTGGTTTTGGTTATCAGGCCGGGGCTCTTGCTTCACTGAGAGAAGAAGAAAAGTGGCAGTCTCTCCTAGAGGCTGAGATTTCACTCAAGATACAGGTGTGGGCAAAAGTAGGTTTCCAGCCCGGCCGGTGTGGCTCAGTGGTTGAGCGTCGACCCATGCACCAAGAGGTCGCCAGTTCAATTCCCAGTCAGGGCACATGCCCAGGTTGTGGGCCCAATCCCCAGTGGGGGACATGCAGGAGGCAGCCAATCGATGTTCTCTCTCATCGATGTTTCTCTCTCTTTCTCCTCTCCCTTCCTCTCTCTCTAAAATCAATAAAGAAAAAAAATTTTTTTAAGTAGGTTTCTGGTTGTTAGTATGTAAAATGCAGCTTATTCTTGTATTATTTATTATTATTGCATTATTTATTATGATTACTATTATTATTGTTATTATTGACCTACTTTTGCTCACCTCTTTATTTTTCCTGCTCAGCAAACACTCATCCATTTACTTCTACAAGTCAATAAAGAAGGGTTTCTGCTCTATGATACAACCCAAAGAACCTAAAGCAGGAATCAACCCAAGAGAATTACAGTCTCATTACAGCATCCATACTTACTGGGTGGACCAGACTAGCAGGTAGGGTTCAACTCAAGAAGCAATATCAACAAATAACTGGGAACGGCTGTCTGGAACACTGTGCTGAAAATACCAAATTGGGAAGAAGGTTGGTCAATGAGCAATGTCTACCTTAGATGCAGATTGGGAAAAGAGAGTAATTATGCCACATATTTACTGACCTTAGTCTGAATATTTTATTTCTTTTCTAAGTGTTTGTTATAGCCTCCAAATCAGCTCACCTGCTTATCGGTCACACACGCCAATGCATTCCCCGCTCTGCCCCACCATAAGAATCAAACAAGCGCATCTAACCACATCATTCCTCCCACGGCTCACACTGCCCAAGGGCCTTAGTGTGGTATATGATGCCCCAGAATATCAAGCTCCAGCCCATCTCTCTAGACAGTTCTCTCATCACCCCTCACCACAACACTATGCCCCAGTCACCCCAAATTTCTCACATTCCCTGAAATGTCCCTCCTCCTCTCACATGTTGCTCTTTTTGTCTGAGATGGCTTCACCTACCATATTCCGCTTATGAAATTATACATATCCTTCAAAGCTCAATTCAAATGTCACCTCGTAGTCTCTCCATCCAGGATACCCCAAGACCTTTAATTCATATGACTATGATGGTACTTTTTATTATAATCTTTTAATGGGGACCTTTTCTTGCAAGTGATACAAACCAACTAAAACTAGCTTAAGAAATAATAAATATTCCAAATAAATAATAAAAGTAGGAATATACTATTCCCTCATGTTAATGAAAAGTTTGAAGACAGAGTCTTCAGACATGACTGAATCAAGGTGCTCAAATGACGTCTTCAGGTCTGATTCTTCCACTTGTAGGCATTCCTCATTGTGTTGACCTAATTCCAAGCAGTTAGTTCCCACTTGGGGGCTGCTTCAACTTAAAGTCTACCTATAGAAAATTTTCTTTCCTAATAGTCCCAGTAGAAGTCCCAGAATTGAATCTTATTGGGCTGTCTTGGACCATCTGCCCACCCCTGGACCAATTTTCATGGTCAATGAGATGAAATGTGCCAATTGTCCAGGTCTGGGTCAGATTTCATCCCGGAAGCAGGACAGGGTAAACCAACTCTACCCAAACCATACTGACTGACAGTGGGGAAGATTGGGTTCATCAAAGAAAGATGGGAGTGTTATTTCCAGAAAAAGGAGAAATGTATTCCAGAAAGGAAAACTATAACAACTGTATACACACACAAAGTGATGAATTTTGAGTTTATATGTCTCTTTTTCCCCACCAACCTGAGGCTATCTCACCCATTCCTGGTACCCAGTGGCAGAGCCTTCAGGGACGGTATAAGAACAAACATGTTTCCTTAACTCTTTGGATGCGTACAGGAGATCCATTTGAACCTCCTGGGAATATGGTTATTAATTGTCTGTGTTTACTAAATATTTTCTCATTCTGTGAAGCAATTTATGAGTCTTGGTGCAGCTTGCAAAGACAAGCATTTCTTGAGTCCTTGCTTGACAAGCACGGAAGGGAATTTATGTGAAGTGTTCTGTGATATGTATTATGTTTACTTGCTAATGAAATTTATTCCAGTTTTTGTGTTTATTTATAGCATACTGATTCGGAACCGATGCAGTCATTAAAAAATGGCTTATGTGTGACCAATTTACAATATAGAAAACCTCTTACTGTAACAAGAAAAGATAAGGCAGTTAAAGTGAATAAGCAAAGAGAAGCTTTTGTTAATGACAAAAGACCAAAAAAGGGAAATGGGAAATCTCTAGTGAATAGAGAAATATATGCATTGTTCTTGAACTTTTATTTGAAATCATATTTGATTTTTAAGTCTCAATATGCAAAGAAAATCCCTGATCATTCGTACGTAATCCCTGAAAAGTCTAAGAAGCTTGCATGAATGTTAGCCTTAGAATTAATACCGTTAGTGGAGTGTTTCCCTCTGTTAATGCCCCAAAGTGTCCCACTCTGCACCTGGCTTTCCAGTTTTAAAGACCTGCATTCAAACTCCAGCCTGCCTTATTCTGGCTCTATTGTCAAGAAAAGGCAACTTGCTTTTTCTAATTGTATTTCTAATTCTGTTACAAAACACACAATGTATTTCTAATTCTGTTACAAAACACACAATGACATTGACTTCAAAGTGGCAACATTGCAATGCAGACACATCTACCCAGTGGCGAGGAGCACATCACACGTTTTACTTGACAAACACATCTAGCACTTCTTTGTCCCAGGCATTGTTCTGGGTGCTCACATGTATATTTCCTCATTTAATCCTCACAACAACCCTTTGACATAGGTACTAATATTATTTCCTTTATGTGGGTGAAGAAGCTGAATCACAAGGCAGCTAAGTCACTTGCCTCGGACTGCAGCAATAAGTGGCAGAGCCATCAGTTGGACACCGGCAACTGACACTGCAATCCCTGTTGTTGACCACGTAACAACGGCTTCTTACCATGCTGAACTTCTTTCCAGTAAGGTGGCTTTGGAGTGAGGAAAGCCTAGGTTCAAACTCCCTGTGTGACCTACTAATTGGTGACCAGCAAGTTATTTCATCTCTCGGATCCTAGACCTTCATATGTTACATGAAGATAATAATATCATATAAACCCCCTAGCACCATGCCTCGCACTCAAATATTAGCTTTCTTCCTGCAGACAAAAGTATGCTAATTGCAGACAGGGTTAGCATCTAACACCAGCCAGTGGGTATGGCCTTCAGGAACATACGCAAAGGAAGGCACAATTTTATAAATCCCTCAGTGAATTCAGATAAAGGCAAAAAGACTGGGGTGGTGGGGTAGGGGGGACAGGCCTGATGCTAAAAAGCAAGTGTGGGCTTTGAACCATCCAGTTCATTTGGGGAGTGTCAACCTAGCTTGTGAGGTGTTCACAGTGGTCCAAAAGTCTGATCAGGATTTCAGGAAAGAAGAACCAGGCTATTGATCCACACATTCAATAATTAACAAAATTAGTTCAGTGTTCTCTGGCAACAGAGTAAATGAATAAATACTGCCAACATGATCCCCACACAGTGGTTATCATGTGTGAAATCCTTCAACAAAATACAGAGAGGCCACAGCCCAAGGAAAGATTTTGGCTCTAGTACACACCCAGCTGGTGTTTTCTGATAATCTAACAACCAATTTGAATCATCTACACAACCAATCTAATTGATTACATTGAAATGGAACATTAAGGTGGCAAAAAAAAAATGTTTAAATATTATCCAGGCAGTGTAGGGTACATTTACACATCCCTATAAACCCCAAGAATCAAGATAAATCAGGGAAGAAAAAAAGAAACTATAGCTATTTATTTATTTACTTCCAAACAGCTGGCTAGTATATGACCTGTAGACATGGGGCCATATACAATCAGAGTCAATCCTCAGTGACCCATATAGGAAGAAAGATTACTACTCATCTCTATAGCAACAACTTATTTAGCAACTATTTGCTAGGCACAGGGCAAAGCATACAAGGAAAACTAAGTAAAATCTTCACAAACATATTTCAGTGCAGCAAGCCTAACTATTATCCACATTATATACATAAGGAAAGTGGCTCAAAGACAGTAATTAGCTTCTCCAAGTCCACACAGCTGGTTTATTGGTTTCAATATTTTCATCTGCAAATAGAAGAAACCTAAGTCTAAGTGTAAATTAAAAACTTAATTATCCCACATAACAGGAAGGTCAGAGGCAGTGTGAGCTCCGAGGATGATTGATTTGGTTGACTAATAGCTTAATGGTGCTATTAAGGTCTAAAGTTCCTTCGAATCTCTCAGCTCTGCCAAGCACAGGCTACAGCAGTTCCAGATGTCATATCCAGAGTCACTTCCTATGGATTTCTCTTACAAGTCAGAAATTTTCCTCAGAAGCACATCCTCATGTTCCCAACTACCCTTCATTTCTCATTGGCTGGAAATATGTAACATATCTATTCCCGAACAAATTACTTAGAAAAAGGAATGGAATTGCCTTTAAACTAAATGGGCACATAGAGGAAGGCTGGCACTGAAAAATATTGGATAATGAATATTAGACAGAAAAACAAAGGGCAGAGTGGACACTGGCTATAAATGAACAATGATGCTCACTGCAACCAATGAATGTAAATATAAGGCAATCACAGGTGTCTCTGAAGCTAGCACTCTTCACTAGCACACTATACTGTATGTAGGCTTAGATCCTACTGTTTAAATGCCTTCATCCCAAAGCTACCAGTCCATGGAGGACTGAGAAACTCCTGTTAACTGGTCATCTGGGAGACAGTGTTTCTGGACACAGATCCTGCTGCAGCTACACACACTGAACTACGTGCTTCTGTCCCTGTCCTCCTCTGGTCTGTTTCTCATCACAGCCGGAGGCTCTGATTGAAATTTAAGCCTGGTCATGCCATTCTCCTGCTTAAAATCCTTCAGTGGCTGTCCATAGTTATCAGGATAAAGACCAAAACCCTGAATATGGCCCAAGACCATGAATGCCTACCTCTCCGGCCAGCTCCTGCCCCCTCTCTGCTCTAGCCACACTGGATTCTTTCACACCCTCTTCCCACGTGGTTTGGTCCTTCTGTTTGAATTCTTTCCCCTCTATTCTTCACCAAATTAACTTATGCTTTGGGTCTCAGTTAAACCGCCTCTTCCTCAGAGAAGTCCTCCCTGACTCCTAATGGCGTCAAACCCCTCAGACCCTCTCAGCACCATGTACCCCGTCTTCCGAGCACTTACCACAGTTTCATTTTACATTTATTTGAGAGATTAACTGATTAATCGCATCTTGCTCATTAGCCTGCGTCACAGTCAGCTCGGGCAGCTATGACAACAGACTGGGCAGCTTAAACAACATTCATTTCTCACAGTTCCGAGACCGGGAAGTGGAACTAGGCGCTGACAGATCCAGCACCTGGTGAGAGCCTGCTCTGGGTTCACAGACACTGTCTTCGTGCTGTCTTCACATGGCAGAAGGGGTGAGAAATCTCTCTGGGGTACTCCACAAGTACCATTCCTGAGGGTCCATCCTTATGACCTAATCACCTCCCAAAGCCCACACATCCTAATACCACTGTGCTGGGGATTAGGTCTCCACATACGAATCTGGGGAGGACATACACATTCAGTCTCCAGCTGCATATAAGCCCCATAAAGACAGGGATTGATTCTGCGCTTGCTGGTTCCTAGTCCTGACGTCTAGCTCACTCTGTTATATATGGCAGGTACTCAGAAAATACTGGTTGAATTAAAAACAAAGTAGAGAAACCATGAGTTCCACTCTCCATTCTCTTTTCCTCTTCACTACTGATCTGTCTGAGCAGACTCACACCTTGACCCACTGTCTCCTGACTCCCAGCCTGTCTCCGTCAGTCTGCTTCAGTTCCACAAACTCCACGGAGCTGGAGTCAGCTCCAGGATCGTTGTAACCCATGCACAGTGCGCTCTGATCTCATGGGCTGGGCCTAGAAAACAACTACAACTTTCTCAAGTCCTTAAAAGGTACTGTAAATAATGAATAAGCAAACAAGTAAACAAATTGGCAGTACAGTGTATGATTAAGAGCTCAAGTTCAGCAATATACAAACAGTGAGATCTTCATATGGTAAGTTGTGTCTGTTGGTTATGCAACTTCTCTGAGCACCAGTTATTTCAGCATAAAATGGGGATAATGAGATTGATCTCACAAGATTTTTGTGGGTATTCAATAAGCTAAGATATGCAAAACATTTAGCCCAGGAATGGAAGCTATTATTAACAAACCAAGTTCCTGTAACTACAGAAATGTTATTCCTAGAAAAATCGTCTTTATAAAGAGGAAAACAGTGTAATAAGATGTGGGGTGACTTAAGGTAAAAGGGTTAAGAACTACTGCTGCAGGGATTCTAGGCAGTGGACATAGTTAAGATGAATAATTCACAACAAAGTGCTTGACTTTTTGAACCCCGTTAGTCTGTGTGGAGCTCAGAGCTCCAATGGAACTTTTAGGTCCCACAGAGTAGCGAAATCAAGGTCAATTCTTCCATTTCACAGAACCCAGTCAAAGACTAATTCCTTACATAAAAACTTTGCTGTGTTAATGCAACAAGTCAGAGAGAAAAAGACAAATGCTGTATGATCTCAGTTACATGTAGACTCTAAAAGAGCTGAACTCATATTAATAGACAGTAGGATGGTGGTCAGCAGGGGCTGGGTGGGGGTGGACATAGGGAGATGTTAGTCAGAGTACAAATTTCCAGTTAAAAGGTGAGTCAGTTCTGGGGATCCAATGTACAGCACAGTGACAACAGTTAATAATACTATATTATAAACTTGAGAGTTGATAAGAGAGTAGATGTTAAATGTTCTCACCACACACACAAAATGGTAATTATGTGCCGTGATGCAGGTTTAGCTAACACTATGGAAGTAATCATTCTGCAACATATAAGTGTATCACATCAACACATTGTACACCTTAAACTTACACAACGTAATATGTCAACCGTATCTCAATAAAGCTGAGGGGAAGAAAATGTTTCCTGTTAATTAACTCACTCCCTTCTATTCCATTAAAACTTGGTATTACTCTGCCACTTAGTTTTGACAACAAAAAGCAGTTGTAAACAGCATAGTCCTGCAGGACGTCTCGCTCACGTCAGCTACATCACAGGAAAAGTGTAGAAGAGTGTTTTCCAATGTCTGTGGAGAGTCTGTGGCATGCGAATATCCACCAGCATCTCATACCATGCAGACATTACTAATCAATCAGGGTGTTCTTCCTCACTAAGACCCACATGGGGTTTCATAATCCTCAATACAGAGCTCCACAAGTTACACTACTCAGGGTTGATATGTGAGATGTAACCTGTTCTCCATACTGGACCTAAGGAAATGTTCTATAAGAGACCAGAAATAAAGTTATCATAACAAGTAACTCAAGTATAAACCTTATGATGGTACCACCCATGAGGGCTAGTCTTAGAATGTAATTGCAATCGAAGAACTACAATCTGGAAACAAATAATAATTTTTATATTTATTTATTTATTTATTTTTTAATCCTCACCCAAGGACATTTTTGCATTTGTCTTCAGATAGAGCGGGAGGGAGAGAGGGAGAAGAGAGAGAGAGAAACATCAATGTGAGAGAGACACATCAAGTGGTTGCCACCCACACGACCCCAACTGGGACCGGGGACAAACTGCAACAGAGGTACGTGCCCTTAGCGGGAACCGAACCCAGGTCTCTGTGGTCCGCGGGCTGATGCTGTAACCGCTGAGCCAAACCGGCCAGAGCCAAATAATGATTTTTAAATAACTCAAGTTCTTCACTAGTATTCTCAAATACCATGAGTGGGGGATATTGAGCTCAGGAATAATTTTCTTTAAATTTTCACTTTTCTCTCTCCTCCACTTCCTTCACAGACAACTTCTTCCATGGCTCACTTGTCAAACTCTTCAAAATATTCATCACCAGCCCTAGAAAAGTCCCATCTCCCCTTTCTTGTCTCCGAACTTCCTCCAGTTTTGCATCACCACAATGCAAAAAGCCAGTCTAGAATGACACCGAAGGCGTAAGTACCAAAAAGGGTAAACCAGCAGCACCTTTAACAGCAAGGGGGAGAAAGAACTGGGAATTCTCACACTTCAGAAACTTTTGGATAGATCTAGCCTATGATTTTAGGCCATTACATCACCCTTCCTCTATTTCGAGAATCAACACTTCCCATTATTAGTGCTGGAGTTCACAAGAAGGGTCCCAACAAGCCAAATCTAAAAGCGGCTTTGGCACCGTAATGGCCTTTTTGAAGCTAATGCTCAGAATTCCCCACAGAGCCTGTGGAAAAAGAACAACCACTTCAAATGATGAGAGCTTATTTCCACCTTTTATAGCTACTTCTTTCTCTTTCTCATTTCTTCCCCATGTAATAAAAAATGCAGAAGGAGAAAAAGACAGGGAATGCCTAGAAGAGTCACCCTTGACTTTATTCATTTAAGGTACCAAAAATTAGAAACAAGTAAAAATTACAGCTTTTACTTCATGTCAAAACAGAAACACTCTGAGCAATAAAAGATCTAAGAAAAACAAGAAAAGGAGCGGACAGAAAATGCAACCCATAGCCATCATATCCCTAACTTTAAAAGGAATCTCGATCTTTCCATGGATATGCAGGATTTTTCTTCTAGCTTTGGGTCATAAAAATTTTCATACTGACATCCAATTTTATTTGAATTCTAATTAATACAACACAGCTTTGAACCCGGGATAACACATTCTTCACTGGGGTCCTTTCTCTCGTTCTGGATACCAAGCACCCATATTCTGATTCTATAAGGGACGAGTAAGGCAGAAGTCCGGGATAAACACCAAAAAAGCTCACACAAGGTCAGAAGCAAGTCTTTAGATGAGAAGGAGACATCTGAGACAGGGAGACAGTGTTCAGAGATTGTGAAGTCCACCAGACCTACTTGGAAAGAGACATGTATTCGAATCAGCAATGTGCCCAACACATCTCTCCCCACCCAAGGTTGCATCAACCAACAAAAGACTCCCGTGGCCACACTCCACACTTCAGGCTCCCCTTATCTTCTCTATCCTGAATCAGCTGGCTGTTTTGGTATCTTAAGTATCCATTCCATGATCTCATATATGTGTTATGAGTTTGCTCCATGAGATGAAGTCAGAATTTTACTCCACAACACTGAATATTTTAAAAATTCAAATTTTTACATCTCTTTTTTTTTTTTCATCTTTTTTATTGGTTTTTAGAGAGAGTGGAAGGGAAAGGGAGAAAGAGAGAAACATCAATGTGAAAACAAAACACTGATCAATCAGCTGCCTCTTGCAAGCTCCCTATTGGGGATCGAGCTTGCAACCTAGCATGTGCCCTGACAGGGAATCGAACCATCAACTTTTTGGTGCATGGGACGATGATCAACAAACTAAGCTACACTGGCCTTTATCAGATGGCTATATGGGTAACAGGAAATTCAATTTCAGACAAGTTCAAACTGAAGGAAGCCCCTTCCCTTTCACATATGCTCAATAACGTGGGCAGCTCAGGATACCTGGGGAAGGACTCTTCCTGTTCACTCTAGTCCCAATGACCTGTCCATCAGATACACTTGCCGTGGCCACTGAGTGCAGATGGCACGGCAGCTTTCCTGTGGAATTTGAACACAGGATGTTTGCTGAGAGAGGGATCCTAGGCTCCCAGTGTCTAGACTCATGGATGATCTAAAAACTGCCTCCCCTCTCAGCTTTCCCCAGGTTAATAAAAGACAGTGGGCTACTGCTCCCCATAATGGGAATTATCTCTCCATTTATAAAGCACTCCAAAGAGTGTCAAAAATACCTTCAAAGGTTCCCCTTCACCTGTCAAAATCTGGTCTCATTCCCCAACCTGCGCACTTCTCCAGGATCTGTGGGAGGAAGAGGTAGGAAGAGGTATGAAGAAAGGTTCTGCCATTTTCCTTTTCCTCCTTTTCAGGAATAGCCGATGAAAATGGAAACATAAGGAAAGAGCATCAAGAAAGGAGATTAAGCTCCAAGATTGCCTTATAAGTATTAATTGAGGGGAAATGACATTACATTAGATGCTAGGGGAGAAGGAGGCGAAGAGGAAGAAAGATTGCTAGCTAATTTCAATATTGCTCCTAGTAAGGAAGCATTCGATAATACCCCAAACAGAAGACCTTAAGAGCGTTACATAAAGGTGTTCATCTAAGCACAGCCATTAGACCAAGATTCCAGACCTTCCTAAATGCCAAAAAGATATTTTTTTAAAAAGGAAGAAGGAGATAAAGCAAGCAAATAAAATAAGCCATAGTGAAATACTAATTATGTACACATACATCACATCACATAAAAATAATGTGGCACAACTGAGGTCAAACCTCTCAAGCACATCAAGAAATGTAAATGGGCTTAACACACCTGTAATACTTTCCAACTGGCTAACAAAGCAAAATTCAACACATCTAAGACACACACTCAAATCAAAGAGGTTAGCAAATATTAAAAGTAAAATGATGGACATGTAATAAAAATCCTATTAGAAGACACAATGGAAGAAAAAAGATCGTTTATAAGAGTAATAATAATACTGATATCAAAGTAATAACACTGCACCAAAATCCACATGAGGAATGCTGTAAAGTATCTCTGAAAGACACAAAAGTAGACTTAAACAAATAAAAATATTTTTCATATTCTTGGCTAGGAAGAACCAACATCATAAAGTTTTCAATCCTCCCAAAGTTAATTTTTATACTTAATGAGCTCAAATTAAATGCCATTAGGTTTTTATTTTCCAGGAGATAAAGTTGATTATTAAGCTCACTTGGGAAAACTATGAATAACAGGAGAAATGAGTTTGATATAAAACATGTTTAAACCCATAAAAGTTTTTAATGTTTTATTGGTGCAAGAATAGACACAAAGACAAATGGAACAAATAAGCCAGAGATAGACCTAATCACATATGGAAAGTTAGCATTTAATGATTTAATTTATATAATTGAAATTTTTCATTAATTCAAAGTCAGCATCTCAAGTGTGCTGGGAAAGGATGGATGTCTTATAAGTGATACTGGAGTAACTGGCGAGTCATATGGAAAAGATAAAATTGGATCCATTCCTCACTCCACACACCAAAATAAATTCAAAATGGGTCTGACATTTAAATATAAGAATACTGCCCTGGCCGGTTTGGCTCAGCGGTTACAGCATCGCCCTGCGGATCGGAGAGTACCGGGTTCGGTTCTCACTAAGGGCACGTACCTCGGTTGCAGTTTGTCCCCGGCCCCGGTTGGGGTCATGTGGGTGGCAGCCACTCGATGTGTCTCTCTCACATCGATGTTTCTCTCTTTTCCTCCCTCTCTCCCTGTCTGAAGATAAATGCAAAAAAAAAAAAAAAGTGTCCTCAGGTGAGGATAATAAATAAATAAATAGATAGATAAATATAAGAATACTATACAAGAAATAAAACATCAATGCATTCCTCTAAACTTGGAAATAGAAAATACTTTCCTATGACTCAAAATCCAGATTCAATATGGGAAAGTTTGATAAATTGGACCCCGTAGATTGAGGTCCAGGGAGCCTTTCCCAAATACAGAAGACTGCTGATCTACAGAGACTTTTCACAGCTTTGGAAGGGTTAGAGGCCTCTAGAATACAACTGAAATTGAATTCTCTCCTAGGAAAATGGGGGAGATCATAAAAGGAGATATAAATCAGAGAAATAAAGAAACATGACTTTTCTTACACGAGAACTATGCATGAAAATCCATACCAACCTCAGTAAGTAATAACTACAATTAAACCAAGAAAAAAAATCATTTACTCTGTGCTTGGTGCTTTCTATGTATAATTTCTAACCCTTAAAACCATCCCACCAGGAAAGCATTATCACTTCCCCTCTCCCCTTCTCCCCACAACCTCAGTTTGCAGCTGGGGACACTGAGACTCAGGTTAAGCCTTCCTAAGGTCTTAGCTAATAAACTATAAAGCCACTTAACTAGCAGCACTAAGCACAGTGCTAGGCACCTTGCCAGTACCAGAATATTTATTTGACTAATTAATTGGAGTGTTGAAGAATCTCTGCTTCAAAAGAGTTCTGAACCAACTACTAGTTGGTCTGGTTTACTATGAGTCACTTAAGTGACTTACATATTTAGCATATATGATTTAGAAATCTACCATGTCCAAGACACTACAATCAATCTTAGCCGAGGGCAGTAAAATAAGACAAATACTCTCCTCACCAAGCAACCATCTGTCGGGAGATAAAAACACACAAACAAGTACAAGGAAATAAAATACACTAGAATTGCAAAGCACTTACTTGGAAATGTGGAGAAGGGAAGACCACTTCTGCCTTAAGACACAAAGAGAACCCCCTGCAGAAGAGGCATGTGACACAGAGGTAGTTTTAGGTTCCCAGTGCCAGTGAGAACCACCCAAATCGTATTCATACTTTGACGAGGATGCATAAGCAATTATTTTGAGTACCATTAACTGACCTAATTAATTCAAAACAATCCAAATTTCTTTTCTCTCAGCAGCAGATTTTTGCCTGAATTACATGGATAGCTACATCAATTGTCTTTACACAGCCCAAGTGAACCTCATTTGTTCTAAAAAGATAGAAGTACTGAGCTTTCACAGACTTTGCTCTCTTATGGATAGTTAGCATGCTATACACTAACCTCCAGGAAAATATAAAATTATGTCAGATTCTTTATGTATAAATATGCAATTACTTACATGACTGCCCATCCCTTGATTTCTTTTTCTGCAAAATGGACCGCACTCACTGGGGCTGGGACAGGATGGGGGCCTGAAGTTGTATCCCTATTACATGACTCCCATCATAGCAGGTAACTGCACTCAGCCTTGAATATTTAGACTTGTCTCTTGCGGCAACCGAATTGGGGCACAGTTTGAGTTTCTTTTAGCTCAAATTGAGAAGATGGACATTTGGGAGCTATGAATGCCTTATTCTGGCATGAAGTTATGAGAAGAGACAACTAATGGGGAGAAAGAGAGAAACAGATACAAAGAAACAACCAGAAGCACAAGTCTATGTAACCCAAGAGAGAGACGATTACCAGTTACAAGAGGGTAACTGCCTTGGCTCCTGGTGATTATTCTGGTCCCTGGGTTTAGTCCCTGAGATTCTTTTTTTTTTTTTTGGTATGTGCCCCTAGCAGGAACCGAACCCGGGACTCTCTGGTCTGCAGGCCAACGCTCCAACCACTGAGCCAAACCGGCCAGGGCTCTTTTTTTTTTTTAATTGCTGATACTATTACAAATGCCCCCTATTTTCCCTACCTCCACCCAGCCCCTGTCACCTTCCCTTGGCCTCAGTCCCTGAGATTCTTATAATAAACTCTCCTTTATTTGCTTAAGCTAGTTGGAGTATTTCTGCTACCTACAACCAAAAGAACACTGATATTCACCTGGAGCCCGAAGGAAGAAGAACGTTAACACAGACTGAGTATGGAAGAAATCAGTTTGTTCTGTTTGGCGAGGCAAAGCACAGCAATCCCACAGAAAGGCAGTGTACATGAGATATCATGTTCCAGCACTCGACTACCAGCGCTGTGTGCTTTTGTGGGGGACTGTGACAGCCTGTGCCCCAGCTAGGGCTGGGAAGGCACTGTGCCTTTCACACCCTCATAACCACAGCAATTGGACAGCAGAGGCTAATGAATCCCACAGCTGGGGCTACGATGCTTTTGCCTGCTTCAGCAATGGAGAGAGCCCAGCTGGCTTCTTCACTCAGGTACTGGGAAAACACACAGGAGGAAGCTAGTTTTTCAGGTCAAAATCAGTCACTGAAAAATTCTATCCAGGGGCCACTTTCAGAAACACAGCGTGCACAGTAGGCAGGAAACGGGGAGCTGCCAGCAAAACCTCCGAACGTCGGCCTCCCTCTGAGGGCAAATTTTATCTCTATGAGATCAAACTTCCCTCCCTTCCCTTTGCTTCTGCTTCCATGACGTGGCCCTCTAACTTGTCTCTTTTCTGACTTGTCTTCGCTATCTGCCATGGTTGTTTGTCTTCTCTCTTCTACCAGAAGTTAAATACTCTGAAGGTAGGACCCAGGGGAAGTTCACTTCTGGATCTGCCGAAGTGCACAGCACGGGAGTGTGCCTGATGAGAAATGTTTAAGAACATAGGTTCTGCCACTTATGACCTATGAGATCTTGGGAAATTTTCTTAGCCTTTCTAAGCCTTATTTTCCTTACTTATAAAAGAATGGTATTTCCTTGCTCTCTGGATTACAGTTAAGTGAAGATTAAGACATGTAAAGTGCATGAGATAAGCATAGTACAGATGGTAGCTATTATTAGCAAATGCTGACCTGAGCAGTGACAGAACCAAACTGCACCCCCTTTTCTCCTGCATATTCTATTATCATTCTCATATATGATTTTTATTTCAACCGCAGAAGGGCCCCAGTAGCAATGATGTATCCACTCCACCAGTAGAGGAAGCCAGACTAGGTGAACGCAATTACTCTAGCTAGCCATAAATTCACAGTAAATGACTGCATCCTACGAAGTTTTAAAATATGCCAAAATTATACCTGCTGATGCCAAATGAGAAACAGCTTCCAAGTGCCTGATGCTACATTCATCACCATGTCCCAGAAAGATGCTGACTGAAGGTTTTCAAAAACTTCAAGACTCTTGCAATAATTGCATATTCATTAGGCAAATTAGTTCTAGATTATTTTTAAAACCATAACTTGAAAAAAAAAAGACCAACAAAGAATTCAATAGAATTATGTAGCAGTGGTGTTTAGAATATAAAAATGTAGAATACTATTCATTCTTTCTGAAAGCATTAAATGGTAAAATGGGGTAGGGAGAAGGAAAACTAAAAATAAAAAGCCACAGAGAGAAAAAGAATCTGTTCATATGAAATTCAGCCCTTGGGAAGTATATAGAATTTTTCTGTTAGTTTGGGCTGGGGGGGAATGTACACAGTGTTTCCGACTCTGCTTGGAAACATCAGTGGGAAAATAATAACCGCTCTCACCATCATATTACATTGGCCGAAGTAGGTGATTAACACAGTGTGACCACTAAAACAAGTCCCTGCTGGGATCTTGTTCACTGAGGAGCCACAATCTGGTACAAGCGACCAGGCTCCATTTCTTAAGACTCCATTATTCTCCAAATAAGCAGCTGCCACTTCACCCAGATGTGTTAACAGGGTGGAGAGTCAGGAAAAGCAAAGCAAAGCCACCAATGGAGTGTGAGGTGGCTCACAGCGTCCTGCCTTGAAGTGTATTACAAAACGGAAAAACACATACCCTAGAACACGGGCCCAGGCGGGGCTCTCCATGCCGGGAGTGGAGAGGAGTGCAAACGCAGGGGTTTGCCGTGTGGGAAGGTTAAGTGACAGGCTCCACTCCGAGGCCACATGTGTACAATATTAAGGTATAAATGAAAGAGCCCAACAGCAGTTCCTGTTACTTGCCAATGCCCACTGAGCTTGATCATTTCACCATACGCAAAGAGCTGGCTGCCTTTCACGTGGCAGGAAAATCCAGAGGCCTGTTCCAAACCAACCCCGTCTCCCATGATTATAAGCATAGTGCTACATTAAGGACTAGTGAAGGAGGTAGAAATTGAAAAAATGATCGCAGCATTAAATTTATAATTACAAACTGTAGCTAGTACTCCAAAAAAAACAGAGAGCCATAGAGAAAAATAAGGGGCATTACTTGCATTGGGAGAAGGGGCCAAGCAGAGAAGACCAGTATGGCCACAGCACAGTGGTGAGGAACCCAGGCACTGGTGTCTCAAAGATTTGGATTTGAGCCCAGTCCTGCCCCTTCTAGCTCTGTGACTTTGACTCTAGCTAAGTCATTCCCCTCGTTTGCAAAATGGGAATAAGAATACCTAGAGAGTACCTACAGATGTAATGATGTAATCTGTTACCTCTAGAATTTAGGAAGCACTTACAATTATTATTATCAGACATGATAGTCCAAAATATATCACACTGGTGTATTAGTTTACTGGGGCTGTCATACCACAAACTGGGTGGCTTAAACAACAGAAATGTATTTCTCACAGCTCTGGAGGCTGGAAGTCCAAGATCAAGGTGTTGGCAGGGCTGGTTTCCCCTGAGGCCTCTCTCCTTGGCCAGCAGGTGACTGCCTTCACTCTGTGTCCTCAGATGGTCTCTCCTGTGTGTGTATCCCTGGGGTCTCTCTGTGTGTCCAAATTTCCTCCTCTTGTAAGGACACCAGTAAGATCGGATTAGAGCCCACCCTAGTGGGTTTAATCACCCCTTTAAAGACCTTATCTCCAAACAAAGGAACACTCTGAGGTGGTAGAGGTTAATACTTCAATAAAGGGGTGGGCAAAAGTAGGTTATAATAATAATAAATAATACAATAATTAATAAATAATAATACAAGAATAAACTCCATGTTTCACATACAACTGTAGACCTACTTTTGCCCACTCCTATATTAATTTGGAGGGTAAGTCAGTCAGCCTGTGACAACAGGTATAGCATGGAAGCTGGCCCATCAGGAGAGATGCTGCTTAACCACTGGCCAGTCAGAGTAGACTCTGGCTGTACAGAACCAGCAGAGTGAACTGATGCGAGTGGTTATTGTCACTATTGTGATTATTATTATTTACTGAGTTTTATTAACACTGCCTCTACTCGGAAATATGCCAGGTTCTCAGGCAGAGTGTGATCCAACGTTTCTTAGAGGTGAGATTGGAGGAGGCAAAGCAGTCTTCAGGCAATGTGGACCTGTACATGCTGCCCGTCCCTGGAATTAGACAAATACCCAAAGCCTCTCTAAAAGCTACCAGGTGAGAACAGGCAGGCAGACAGCAGTGGCAAGGGAAGGATACGGGAGAGCCCTTGGCTGACCGAGATCTGAAAACAAACATGAAGAAGAGCATTTAAGTGGAAAGGGAAATCACCATGAAAAGAACTGACAGCCCAGGTGGAGGAGCCCTTGGCAGGCCTGTCTCTGGCTTTGGTTCTAGTTCAGGGTTGACACAGGATCAAGATGGACTCTTCTTGGCATACCTCACTCATGTCACCCTGCTAAAAGAGATTCTTCCTCTTCCTCTTTACCCAAGTGGCTGCTTTTGCTATCTTACTGTGTTGTGTCAGAATGAAGGTTGTAGAAGGAAAAGAAAAAGAAAAAATAACTATTAAACCCTATCACCTTCTTCTGCATTGTCTCCTTCTTCCTTCTTCTTCTCCTTGGCCAGCCTTCATTCTGTGCTTGCCATGTGCAGTATTCTGTTTCTCGTTTATGACTTCATTTAATCCTCATGACCTTAATAGCTCTGTTATTTGACAGATGAGATTTAGTGACTTGCCGAAGGTCATGCTACAAAGTAAGTGTAGAGCTGGGACATGAACCCAGATCTATCATACTTTTAAAGTCCCTGCTCTTAATCACTGTGATATCTTGTGACTGTACACCCAGGACAGAGCAAGTCTGGAAGGACAAAGCCTGGGACTAGGTAATGACCAGTACCAGCATTTGGACTACAGATTGTAGTACGGTACTGCTGGCTAGGACACAAACAGTTACCAAGGGATCTGAGGTCGATGCCAAGACTTAAGGTCATGGTATTAAGAAGAACTATGGATACAAGAAGGCTTCAAAGTCCAAGACCAACGTTAGGGTACAAGACAGGTATGAAGAAAGTTGGACTGCTCATCTTTGATTCCTCCTCCTCCTCATTCTCTACAGCCAATCAATCACAGAGTCTTACTGGTTTCACCTCCAAATGGTTCTGTCATTCTTTTGCCTGTCTTCATCCTAATCACTTCTCTCCCAGTCCAGGCCCCCAACTTAGCTCTCTGCTTCCAGTGTGGCCCCCCCCTAGTCCTTTTATCCTATTGCAGCCAGTGTTCTTTCTGAAATATAAACCTGATCCTACCACTTCTCAACTTATATGGTTTCAGTAGCTTCCCATGGCCCTCAAGATGGAGTTGGTAGCTCGAAAAAGGCTTCCAAGCCTGGTTTAACTCTTTCCAACCTCATCTCTCTGTTCTGTCCTGTTTTCACTCTTCCATCAGCGCCCCTAATGTAACACACCACGTTCTCTCTCGTCTCCACGTCTTTGCGAATGTGACGTCTGCTGTCTGGAGCGCAGGTTCTGTCCCAGTGCCTGCAAGTCTCAGCTTGAACATCACTTCTTCTCAGAAGCCTTCTCTGAGATAAGGTAGAATTTGGAGCATAAACCTCATCACATCAAAGCTCCCCCACCACCATTTCTTTCTACCGTCAACACTGACTACAAAGGCAACTATAACCCTTCATTATGATCTCACACCTGTGTCAGGAGCACTGTGAAATACTGCACTCTTCAAACTCGTCAGCAACTCTGTCCCAAGCAGCTTCTGTCTCAAAATTCTGAGGAAACTCCTCTGGGCTTTTCTGAGGAAAAATCCAAAAGAGCTGCTTTACTTCTCGGGTCATTCTGGTCCCTGATACCACAACTCTTAAAAAAGTCTTTTGTCATTAGTTTTCCATGTTAAATAAAGTAAATCGCATGGAGACATGTAACTTTGCAAACTCTTCTCTTCTGCCCTTGTTCTTTATCAGTGGATACAACTACGTTACAGAGCAAATGACACATTCGAACCCACCCGCCCGACCTCCCTCCCAAGCCTGAGTTTGAGCCTCCCCGGAACGTCCTGTGCTTTGCTACAATGGCCTCACCTATGCCCCATACACGTAAGATCATGAATTCTTTGAGGGTAGGGACCATGACTGAGTTGTTCATTTGTGAACTCCGCCACCTACACAGTGCCTGGTTTTAATGGTATGTTCAATAAGTCACGTTGGATGTTTATAATATAAATAAACCACCCATCTGCACAACTTCCCAGTAAGACACAGAATACATGAAATATCGCCCTCAGCAGCCACTCCCCATGTGCTGCAGCAAGCTGACCGCGTGGGGGAGGGGCTTCCAGCCCCACCCGGTGGCATCCTCCCAATTCCCCTTTCAGAAAAGCAGCAGCACTCAACTACAAGTGAGGAAGCTGTGAAAAGGCAGAATTCATTTAGGGCCAGTTTGAAGAATTCTTTTTTAATAACATCTAGACAGATTAAAAAATGTACTTGAGGTCCAATTTATGACCTGGAAACAGAACAGCAGCTCAGAACACGAATTACTTGCCCCATTTGTCGCTCCCATTTCTGTGAGGAAATTTAGTGAGCTAACTCCTAGCATGCCAATATAATACAGTATCCGACATTTGGCTAAATTATAGATTAGCTGCAGCAATTGTTCAGCTTTTAAAAGGAATTTTCCAGATTAAAGAAAAAAAAATTTTTTTTTCTGAAAAATAATCACAATAGAACTGAAATGGCCTTGTGGCATTTTACCCATATTTGGTCTAATTTTCCTGTTTTTCCCAGCTGCTCTATTAAAGCAGGAAAAATTGTCACCTTGAGAGATAAAGACAAAGTAATAAAATAACTACAGATTTTTTACAGATTGTCACTAGACTTGGAGATGACACATGACAGCCAAGAAAATGGCGAGGTAACCTGGGAGGAGCTGCTGTCCGTGGTGATTACCATTTCAGTGCTGCAGTCACTTAACAACCTGGCTGTGTAACACGACTGATTGTCTGGGGTAGAGCTCCAAGGTCTTCTGACTTCCGAGTCCTCTGGTGGCTTTTAAGAGGAAAGTGTACAAGACACGGGGTCAGGCTTAGCTCTGCCATTTGCTGGCTACATGGCCTTAAAAAGCACACTGTCAGGCCCTGGCTGGTTTGGCTCAGCGGTTAGAGCGTCGGCCTGCGGACCAGAGAGTCCCGGGTTCGGTTCCCACTAAGGGCACGTACCTCGGTTGCAGTTTGTCCCCGGCCCCGGTTGGGGTCGTGTGGGTGGCAACCACTCGATGCGTCTCTCTCACATCGATGTTTCTCTCTCTCTCCTCTTCCTCCCTCTCTCCCTCCTGCTCTGTCTAAAGATAAATGCAAAAAAAAAAAAAAAAAAAAAAGCACACTGTCAGGCTTACTTCTGATCAAGATGATGGTGTAGGGAAACGCGGTACTCGCCTCCTCCCACAACCACATCAAAATTACTACTAAACTACAGAACCATCATTTGGAACTGCCTGAAATCGGACTAAATGGAAGTCCTACAACTAGGGAATTAGAGAAGAAGCCACATCAAGAATGATAAGAAGGGCGAGACTGGACGGAGGGGCAGAGATGCAGGAACAGGCTGGTCCCACACCCATGTGTAAGATAAAAATTGGGAGGGATTTCGGCTGCAGAGGTCCCCACTGAGGAGTGACAGGCACCAACCCCACACCAGGCCTCCCAGCCCAGGGTTCCAGTGCCAGGAAGAGAAGTCCCCCTAACTTCTGGCTGTAAAAACCAGCAGAGATTGAGGCTGAGGGAGATGGAGGCTCCTATAGTCCCAGGCAGTTTCTCTTAAAGGGCCCACACAGAGTTACTCAGACTCACTCCCTCTGAGCTCCAGTGCAGGGACAGCAGCTTAAAAGGCACCAGAGACATTTGGGGAAGAACTGAATTGTCTGGCATCAGGATGAGAGCTGGGGGCCAGATTTCTCCCAGACAGAAGTGCTGACAGAGCCACTGTTCCTTTGATGAGCCCTTCCCCCACAAAGTCAGTAGGTGGGCACCATATCTGAGACTCCATCAACCTAGCTCAACCAACCCCACCTAACTTTTGGCCCACCCAAGCTGTTTGCAGTGGCTTTTCCATATGAATGGCCTGTCTTGGCTCATGCTTCAGATTTTCCTAAAATCTCTCAAACAAGCAGCATCTGGTGTCAGCGTGCCCCATACTTCTCACTAAGTGGCCCCAGGCCCAGCACTAATGGCAGCTGGCCTTGGCTCACAGCTTAACCTTGCCTGGGTACCTCCAAGCCCAGCACAAGTAGCAGCCATCTGCAGATCGCTTTGTAGCTCATGCCAGGTAGCCTCAGGCAGAACACAGGGAGCAGCTGATCTTGGCCTGCACCTCTTAGGAGGCCCCAGAGCCAGTGGACAGCTTTAGACCACATTGAAGCACCACCACTCACCTCCACAAGCAACACACTCATGCAGTGAACTGAGCAGGCACCAGAGCCCTGTTAAAGTAAGTCCTGCTCTGGGGGTGGGCCCCTCACTGGTGATCCTCCACAGTTGTCAGTGGTCACAGCCAGTCCTTGCAGCTGATCAGCCTGGGGGTAAATCCTTCTCACTGACATATCAACAGCAATCAAGAATCAACTACAAGAGGAGGGTGTACACAGCCCACACTGGGCGTGCACCTCGAGTGCCCAGCTTGGGTGCTTAGGGAGGCTATGCCACTGGACCCTACAGAGCACCTACTACATTAGGCCACTCTACCAAGCCTGGAAAACATAGCAGCTCTACCTAATACATAGAAACAAACACAGGGATGCTGCCAAAATGAAGAGACAAAGAAACAGGTCCCAAATGAAAGAACAGAACAAAACTCCAGAAAAAGAACTAAACAAAATGGAGACAAGCAATCTACTAGATGCAGAGTTCAAAATACTGGTTATAAGAATGCTCAAGGAACTTAGTGAGAATTTCAACAGCATGAAAAAGGACCAGTCACTGCCCTGGCCAAGTGGCTCAGTTGGGTGGGGCATCATCCCGTACACCAAAAGGTTGTGGGTTTGATTCCCAGTTAGGGCACATAGCTAAGTTGTGGATTCAATCCTCAGTTGGGGTGCATACAGGAGGCAATCGATCAATGTTTCTCCCACACGTTGATGTTTCTCTTTCTTTTTCTTTCTTTCTCTCTCTCTCTCCCCCTTCCTCTCTCTCTAAAAATCAATATAAACATGAGGATTAAAAAAAAAAAAAAGACTAGTCGAAAATGAAGGATACACTAACTGAAATGAAGAATAATTTATAGGGAATCAACAAGTAGAGTAGATGAAGCCAAGAATTAAATCAGCAATTTGGAATATAAGGAAGCAAAACACACCCAATCAGAACAGCAAAAAGAAAAAAGAATCCAAAAAATGAGGATAGTGTAAGGAGCCTCTGGGACAACTTCAAGTGTATCAACATTTGCATCATGGAGGTGTCAGAGGGAGGAGAGAGAGAGCAAGAAATTGAAAACCTATTTGAAAAAATGACAGAAAACTTCCCTAACCTGGTGAAGGAAATAGACATAAAAGCCAGGAAGCACAGAAAGTCCCAAACAAGATGAACCCAAAGAGGTCCACACCAAGACACATCATAATTAAAATGCAAAAGGTTAATGACAAAGAGAGAATCTTAAAAGCAGCAAGAGAAAAGCAGTTAGTTAAGGGTCTTCACTAAGAAGAAGAAATAAAAAGATCTAAAACATGAACAACAAAATGGCAATAAATACGTATCAACAATTGAATCTAAAAAACAAAATAAACAATCAAGCAGAAGAGAGACTCATAGATACAGAGAACATTTTGATGGTTGCCAGATGAGATGGGGGTTGGGGGATGAATGAAAAAGGTGAAGGGATTAAGATGTACAAATTGGTTGTTACAGAATAATCATGGGGATGCAAAGTACAGCATAGGGAATACAGTCAATAATATTCCAGTAACTATGTATGGTGTCAGAGGGGTATGAGATTTATTGTGATGATCACTTAGTAAGTTATATAATTTCTTAAATTTTTTTTTATATTTTTATCATCACCTGAGGACATTTTTGCATTTATCTTCAGATAGAGCAGGAAGGAGAGAGGGAAGAAGAAAGAGAGAGAAACATCGATGCGAGAGAGACACATCGAGTGGTCACCACCCACCTGACCCCAACCGGGGCAGGGGACAAAGTGCAACCGAGGTACATGCCTCTAGTGGAAACCGAACCCATGACTCCCTGGTCCACGGGCCAACACTCTAACGGCCGAGCCAAACCGGCCAGGGCAAGTTATATAATTTCTAATCACTGGGGTGCACACCTAAAATTAATATAATAATGTATGTCAACTGTAATTGAACAATAAAAATAATGATTTAAAAAAACAAAAAGCACACTGTCAGAAAACAATCAGACAAAGCCAATTTTAGAGATGTTCTACAAAACAACTGGCCTGGACCCTTCAAAAATGTCAACACCAAGATAAGGCTGGGGAACTATTCTAAAGTAAAGAGGACTAATGAGATAACTAAATGCAATGCATGATCCTGGCCTGGGTGCTGGATCAGGAAAAATAATGCCATAAAAGATAATATTAATCAACTCACAAAACTATCATTCTTTTGTTTATTGATGTGTTACCTTTTCAGATTTTCTCCTCCCAGCAGAAACTCTCAATCATGTATTTTGAATGGACAGATGAATGGATGAATGAATGAGTAGAATCAGTTCTGCTAATTCTATTATTTCTACAAATATTTTCCCAACTCTGTACTAGATACTTTAATTATCTCATTTAGTTATCTTCAAATAAATAAATAAAGTGAAGTAGACACTATCAGTCCTGTTTTACAGATTAATAATCTAAGAATCTCACTAAGGCAACTAACTCCATTGGAAATTAGGGGCAAAACCAATATCTGAACCAAGTTCTGACTCCAAAGTCTTTTTTCTTTCTTTCTTTCTTTTTTAATTGACTTTAGAGATTGAAGAAGGGAGGAGAGAGAGAGGAGGGGAGAGAGAGAGAGAGAGAGAGAGAGAGAGAGAGAGAGAGAGAGAGAGAGATGTGAGATAGAAACACCAATCAGCTGCCTCCCTCACAAGCTCAAAACCACAACCTAGGTATTGCCCCGACCGAGAATCAAACCCACAATATTTTGGCATATGGGAAGATGTTCCAATCAACTGAGCCACACGGCCAGGGTAGTCTTTTTTCTTTCACTGAAGAGTGTGGTCTCAGCAAAGCAGGCACATTCAGTCTTCCCCTCTGATCAGAGGCCTCTCATTAGCATCCTAAAATCATACTGGTAAGGACTTGACAAGGCTTCATTTTCTTCTGCTGCTTATCTTTGACACAGTGCCTTCAGCTGCTGTGGGTGATGGGAAGGCTTTTAACCCGGTGAATCAATAACTGATCCCTGTTCACCTCTATCACTGAAGTGACATGTGGCAGCCTCAGAGACATCTCAGGTCTTTAGAGCATCTTGTTTATTGTCCTTCAGACCCACTTTTGCAAATTTTCACAACATTAGCTTGTCCTTTTGATAGGAGATGAAACCCTTAGTAATCATTTAGGGCATGCCTTGCATCAGCAGTAATGGTGGCTGGATTTTTGTCCTTGCTCCCAAAAAGTAAAAAGCAAGCACTAAAATTTTTATGGAAGTTTCTGACAAATATTTATTAAGCCACCTATTGAGTTCCAGGTACTGCTTTCAAGGAGCTTTCAGTCCAGTAGGAGAAATAAACAAATTAATGCCATCGGAAAGAAAGTACAGGAGACCATGGAAAAGGGAAGCAATCAATAAAGCCTTCCTTCCCAGTAGAAATGACATTGATGCTGACACCTGAAGGACTGATGAGTTATCCAGGTAAAAGGGTGGAAGGTATCAGTGCCCTTAGCAAAAGGAACTGTATATTCAGTGGCCTGAAGGTGACAGAGTATGGCACATGGAAGAACTTACGGAACCTCCAGGTGTCTAGAGCACAAGGTACAAGCTTGGGACAGCAAGACATACAGCCATAAAACCAAACGGGGCCCAAGGGTTTAGACTTTATCCTAAGGGCAATGGGAAGCCAATGTTAATTTTCCATCGGATGATCTTCTTCAGGCTTAGGTCGAACAATGGCAAGACAATGAAGGTAGACTGGGACTGGGACTGCTTCAGTCAGGGTCTCATCAGAAAATAGAAACTGCACCAATCATTTTAATGAAGATAATTTCATGTAAAGAATTATTAGCCAATAGTCAATAATATTGTAATAATTATGTATGGTGCCATGTGGGTACTAGAATTATCAGGGGTATCACTTTTGTAAATTATATAAATGTCAAACCACTACGCTGTGTACCTGAAACTAATATAAAATAACATTGAATATCAACAGTAATTGAAAAATAGACAAAAAAATGAGAAGTCTCCCCCACCCCCCACGCCAAAAAAAGAATTATTAACCAGATGTTAGAAAACTGAAAGGACCAGGGACTTCCGGTCAAGATGGCGGCGTAGGTAGACACGGTATCACGTCCTCCCACAACCACAACAAAGTTACAACTAAACTACAGAACAACCATTATTCAAAGCTGCCTGACATCAAGCTGAATGGAAGTCCTACAGCTACGAAATTAAAGAAGAAGCTGCATCAAGAATGGTAGGAGGGGCAGAGGCGCAGACAGGCCAGTCCCACACTTACACGTGGCAGATAAAAATCAGGGGGATACCTTGGCTGGGAAGGTCCTCCCTGAGGACTGAGGGGTCCTCGTCCCACACCAGGCGCCCAGCTCAGGGTTCCAGTGCCAGGAAGAGAATCCCCATCACTTCTGGCTGTAAAACCAGCAGGAACTGAGGCTGAGGCAGCTGGAGCCCCCGGCAGCTCCTCTTAAAGGGCCCGCACACGGACTTACTCGGACTTGCTCCCTCTAAGCTCAGAGGAAAAGCAGCTTGAGGGGCGCCAGAGACATACAGGGAAGAACTGAGCTGTTTAGCATTGGAGCGAGGGCTGGAGAGGGGGCTTTCTTCTGGACAGACGTGCTGTCAGAGGCTTTTGTTCCCTTGGTGAGCCCTTCCCTGGGCTGGCAGACGCCGCCATATCTGGGACTCCAGCAACCTGGCTCACACTGTTTGCCCTGCCCTGGTGATTCCCTGAGGCCCTGCCCCACCCAACTTTCAGGCCTACCCAAGCTGTTGCCAGTTGCTTGACCATAGGATTGGCCTGTCTTGGATCCTGCTTCAGCTTTTCCTAAATTCTTTCAAACAAGCAGCATCTGGTCTCAGCTAGCCCCATACCTCTCGCTGAGTAATACATAGAAACAAACAGGGAGGCAGCCAAAATGAGGAAACAAAGAAACAGGTCCCAAATGAAAGAACAGAACAAAACTCCAGGAAAAGAACTAAGTGAAGTGGAGATAAGCAACCTAACAGATGCTGAGTTCAAAACACTGCTTATAAGGATGCTCAATGAACTTAGTGAGAACCTCAGTGAACTTAGTGAGGGCCTCAAGAGCATAAAAAAGGACCAGTCAGAAATGAAGGAGGCACTAACTGAAATGAAGAATAATTTACACAGATTCAGTAGTAGAGTAGGTAAAGCCAAGAAGCAAACCATCGATTTGGAATATAAGGAAGCAAAAAACACCCAATCAGAACAGCAACAAGAAAAAAGAATCCAAAAAAATGAGGATAGTGTAAGGAGCCTCTGGGACAACTTCAAGCGTGCCAACATTCACATCTTGGGGGTGCCAGAAGGAGAAGAGAGAGAGCAAGAAATCGAAAACCTATTTGAAACAATAATGGCAGAAAACTTCCCTAACTTGGTGAAGGAAACAGACATACAAGTCCAGGAAGCACAGAGAGTGCCAAACAAGATGAACCCAAAGAGGTCCACACCAAGACACATCATCATCAAAATGCAAAAGGTTCAAGACAAAGAGAGAATCTTAAAAGCAGCAAGAGAAAAGCAGTTAGTTACCTACAAGGGAGTTCCCATAAGACTGTCAGCTGATTTCTCAAAAGAAACTTTGCAGGCCAGAAGGGAGTGGCAAGAAATATTCGGAGTGATGAAAAGCAACAACCTACAACCAAGATTACTCTATCCTGCAAAGCTGTCATTTAGAATCGATGGCCATATAAAGAGTTTCCCAGACAAGGAAAAGCTAAAGGAGTTCATCACCACCAAACCATTATTATATGAAATGTTGAAGGGTCTTCTTGAAGAAAAAGATAAAAAATATGAACAAACAAAATGGCAATGAATACATATCTATCGACAATTGAATCTACAAACAAAATGAACAAGCAGAACAGAAACATTCTCATAGATACAGAGAACATTTTGTTGGTTGCCAGATGGGAGGGGGGGTTGGGGGAATGGGTGGAAAAGGTGAGGGATTAAGAAGTACAAATTGGTTGCTAGACTGACAAACCTCAAAGGGAAGGGGTGGGAAAAAATAAACCAAAGAACTTATATGTATATATGCATAACCAATGGACACAGACAACAGTGTGGGGAAAGGCAGAAGGGGGGCGAGAGTGGGGAGGAGGGAGTCGATGGGGGAAAAATGAGGAACATCTGTAATACATTCAACAATAAAGATAAATTTAAATTTAAAAAAAAGAAAGAAAGAAAACTGAAAGGACCAAAAGGAGACACTGAGGTATCATCAATGTAGTAACTGCAGGAGGCAGCTATCACCTCCAAGGCTAGAGAAGCAATGAGATAAGGCTGGTATCATTAACATTTGTAAGCTTACAGGAGGAGCATTGCAGAGCTCCAGCCCAAATCTCTGAGGACAGGATGTACCTGGCTGGTGCTGATTTCTCAGGTTAAAGAATGCAGCAGAACCGGGATCTAGACTTCCAAAGAGAGGCTGGTTGCTTGGTTCCAGTTCATTTCCTAACACTCCCCAAACCTGCCTAAAGGAGAGCACCATGAGGCAGGTTCTGAGAGTGGTAGATAAATAAACAGGTACCAAGTGCTGCTACTCACTAAAAGCAAGTGTCACAGGCAAGGTGAAGCAGCATTGCTGAGTTCCATAAACAGCGGGGTTCCTCCAGCTTCACAGCTTCTCAGCCCCCCTCCCCCACTGGCAGAGCCCACCAAGGAGCCAGGTGAGAAATGTGATTAGCAGAGTCCCAGCCCCAGACCACAAAGCTGAGGAAGAAAGGTGGGCTTGCAGCTGAGAGACAACAGTTATACAACCACCACATCAAAGGTCTGCAGGCTGCTGTCTCCTTGCACACCTCAACAGCTCTGGAGTGAGGCCACACTGGGAAGACATGGATTTAAGCTCCAGGGAGAGAGGAGCAAAAGGAGGAGATGAAGTACATCCTGGCAGGCTGAAAAATGAGGAAGGAATCTGGCCATTGGGAGGATCACGGCAGCCCTGCTTCTGCCCACTGCAAGGGCTCCATTTAATCAGGGCAGTTTACCCACGGGCCCTTCCATCTCACTTGTGACCCCATTGTGGAGTCCCTCATGAAATTCCCCCCTTCCCAAACAACTGCTCCGTGGTAAAGCTGGAATACTTTAACTTCCATCCACCTTACTTCCAGTTTCCCTCTGGGGACCCTCCTCTTCTCCCACCTTAGTGCTTAGGGTGAAGTTCCAATTCTGCTTAGCAGTGGAGCACGTGACACAGGCCTGAGCCAATCAGAACACCACAATCCCCAGGGCACTGTGATTGGCTTAGGATGTTCAGGTGACCCAATCAGACCCAATGAGACTGAGAAAGACACTCTGCTCTGCCAGCAGAAACTTAGTCTGGAATTAAAGAGTGTGAGAACTGCTGGAGGCACATATCATCCACAGGTGGACAGCGTATTTGAATATGGGACTACAGACCGAAATGCAGAGCACAGAACCCAGAAATGGGTCCTGGGAACATCATTTGAGCCCTGAGCTATAACTGAAGCCAAATCCACTGTCAGGGCTTTACAGTTAAATTTAAATTACTAAATTTCCTTTTTCTATATAAGCCATTTGAAGAAAGGTTTTCTTTCACCTTCCACACAGACACACACACACACACACACACACACAAAAGTTCTCATACAAAAAGATGCTGATGTGTATCTGTCTCCTGACTCTCTCCCCATCTGCAAAATAACCTTTCCCTGCCCTCCTTTCGGAGCACGGTACCAGCCCGAAAATGGCTTTGCGCCATAGAAACCACCACTATTAAACAAAATGAAAATCGTTTGACTTCACTAGTAAACAAAAAAAAAAGCTAATTAAATGGTACAATGAAAATGATCTCATCTTGATTAAATTGCTCCCTTTAAAAAAACTTTTTAAATGACAATAACCAACTCAAAGTTATGAGGAAACAACTACATTTATGTACTGTACATAACTGTTTAAATTGGTATAGCTATTGTGTAAATTACATTGCAATACATATTAATGGTCTAAAACTGTTCATAACCTTTGACCCAGTAATCATACTCATAAATATATCCTAAGAAAATAATTACATAGACAGTTCTCTATCTTGCTTGACCCTCCTGGTCTGACTCCAGCTCATCAATATTCTATTTAAAGACTAATTACTAAAACTGTACACCATACTCTACATATAGTAGAATGCAGTGTTCCTACTTATGTTCAGGACCCTGAATAATATTTCTATGTATACTAATGAAGCTTGGGTTAACTTTTTGTTTTAGAGTTCAAAATAATCATCAAATCTCTTTTGCAAGTAACTGGTACTTAAATCCTGCACTGTGTGTCCTTTTGAATGTTTATAACTCCTCTCCCCAATAAAACTGGAAGCTCCTTAAAATAAAGTACTAGCTCTCTCATCTTTATAACCATCCAACAACATTTCAGTCAGCAAACATGTAGCACATACCTACTGGGAAGTGGAAACTGTGTGCAGTAGCTAGTGCAGGGCCATGCACACTTGGTGATGGATAAAGAGACTATGAGAAATGTCTTCCTGGGAATATTTGCACTTAGAGGAATAGGAAATAGAGCCAAGGCCAACTCCAAGTGAATCAATCCTAACAGTAGATTCCAGGCAACTTCAGAAATTGTCTGACACCCCTAGGTGTTTCCCATTGTCTTAAAATCTTAACACAAAGATGGCCAATGGTTGCATGCATTCAATATGGGCTGTCTCTTTAGTACCTCAGGCTCCTCAGACTCCAGTAATTTTTGGTATTCAGTAATTCCTTGAATACCATACACACTGTTTCAAAACTCTGTGCCCTTGAACATTTTCTTCTCTCTGTCTGGAATACCCTTCCCCACCTTAGCCACATGGTGAATGCCTCCATTAAGGCCTAACACAAGCAAACCCTCCTCTGGGCTGCTTGCTCTAAACCTCTCCTTCCATGACCCATGCTAATGCTGTTCCCTGCATTTATCCTTCATGACAGCATCTCACGGTCTCAATTACTTATTTACCTGGCTAATGTTTCCACAATACCATGAGCTCCTTGAGGTTCTCATTTCTCTGTGTATTCCAGCACACTGAGCAGTGCAGAGACACAGTATGCTCAATAAACGCTTAGTGAGTACACTGTAAACTGATTCCACCTGAATGTTTTTGACAGTCCAGTTGAAGGGGCAGAAAATGTTTACACATACTTTTGTCCATACAGTTCTGCAAGCTTATATGTACACACACGTACAGATATACACACATATTCCCCTAGGCTTCAGGTGTAACCATGCTGTGTGCTTGAGAATATCAGCAAAGGGAATGCTTCACCAGCTAGAGACCTTCTCCCAGACTAGCACCATCCATTAATCCCAAGAGTTTGGGCTGACACTTCAAGAGGTAAACATATTCAGTGTTTTCACCCAAAGGATGACATTTTGTCTAATGATGTTAATTTTACACCATAAACACTTTACATTACAAAAAGAAATCAAAATAAATGCCTGTCAGGTCGACAATTACAAATGGCAAAGGAGAGACAGATTAATTCCTGCAACAGTGAGTTTGAATTATCCAGAAGACAAGTATTTAAAACCCAATTTGACAGAGATTAATTAGCTGTGTCTTCAAAAAGCATGATCTTTTCTTTGGCTTGAAATACACTCCAATTTGCCTGAGTGTTAAGTATACAGATCTGGGTTACTTTCTTTGCTCCCATCTTTACCTACATTTTCATTCTGAAGTTTCCATTATCTTTATTTATGGCCCTTCCCACAGTCATATCTCCATTTAGGAACACATTTTCACGTGTACAGTTTGGGTTACCAAGTGGATTTTCAGCAAAAGCAACCATTTAATAAGAACAGGAAATACAGGTGGTCCTCACTTAAAGAAATTCAGGAAGCAGCTGCCTAATACTCCAGATGTATAAAATAAAATAAAAACTGCCCACTTTTCACATTCCTCCCTCATAAACTCCTTAAATAAGATGACTTTGTTGAACTTCACATGCCAGTTCGAGAAATTTAACTTAAGGAAGACACCATATAGGTATGCAAAGAGTTACCTTCACATTGCTTTATTGTAGAATTATTCGTAATAGCAACAAGTTAATGAGCACATAGTATGTGCCAGGTCCTGGGCTGGTGCTAAGAACGCAGTAGTGTCCAAGCAGTCAAGGTTCCTGCTGTACTTTACAAAGTATAAAATCTGCCTTGGCCAGTTTTGCTCAGTGGTTAGACTGTCGGCCTGCAGACCAAAGGGTCATGGGTTTGATTCCCGGTCAAGGGCACATACCTGGGTTGCAGGTTCAATCCCTGGCCCAGACTGGGGTTGTGCGGGAGGCAACCAATTGATGTGTCTCTCTCACATCAATGTCTCTCTCTCTCTTCCTCCCTCTCCCCCTTCCACTTGCTCTAAAGTCAATGGAAAAATATCCTCAGGTGAGGATTAACAAACAAACAAATTTTTTTAAAGTATAACATCTTAGGGTCACAATACTATCTGGCCCTTAACAGGAAAAGTTTCCTGACCCCTGCTCTTAACCATTATCATATTGGAAAAACTAATTTAAGAATTTGGGGGGAAACATAATTGCAGTCCATTTAGATAAGAAAAGCCTCTTGGGTGTAGTTGTGACTACTTAGTTTAAAGCTAACTGAGCTGGAAAAGCAGACTGTGCCTTTAAGGTTTAATGCAGTTAATGCTTGAGAAGAATTGCAAGAAGTCATTGTGTGACATTTGAAGCTGTTTTGATTTCAGCTGCCCGTTATCTGACACTCCAAAATAAAATCACTAAAAATTTGCAGCCTACTTACTTCGAAATTCAAATATGAGACCTGTGATTTTCCTGATGCCCCTCAAAAACAAACAAACAAAAAATTGTTCTAGAGATGTGGTTTGCAAGGCAATAAAAAATATAAATTCAAGACTGTGGGCATTATTAACTAAAAATAGCACCCATGCCTCTTTGCAAGCTCCATCATATAATATTTATATACTTTTGCTCTTAAAATATTCTCTATATATGCATATATATATATATATCTTAAAATATAATGGAGATTACAAGTCTACAGAAAGTTTAGATTTCAATTCCAATCCACAAAATCTCATGTAGTCTCTCATTCAACAAAATTTTATTGAAGACCTACTATATGCCAGCCATTGGTATTAATTACAGAAGTTATTTGTCAGGTGTCAGTAGCCTATCCAGTATTACATGCCCCTCACCCATGATATTTTCACTTTTAAATGAGAGGAAAAAATACATATGTCCCTATTATCTTGGAGTATACAGTCTACTGGAGAAGAAAGAACCCAATAAACACAGTAACAAAAATTATATCATTACAACTGTGCAGAATGTGTGAAGAACAGGTTCTCGGAAAGAGAGTAACAGGGCACCTCATTCCCACTGGAAGACTTGGAAAGCTCCCTGAAGGAAGTGGCATCTGAGATGGGACCCGAGGAGGAACAGGGCGAAGCCAAGCAGAATTTGCAGGAAGAGTACCCTGGTCCCTTGCCACAACATTCACACCGAAATGTTACAGACTGGGGAGGACTGGAACCAAGACATAACATGTAACATATGCAAGTTAGGTATGATTAATATTATTATCCTTCTACACACATATGTGCACACACACACACCCCAACTTACAAATGGGCCAACGGAGGCTAGAAGAACTGCTGATTCATCCACTTGCCAAGTAAATGGCCACTCAAAGTCGGGCTGGCTCAGTGGCCAGAGCTTCTCCTGCCCCATCAGGCGCACCGCGTCCCTGCTGCTCGACGCCAGTGAAACCGGGAAGCCACACGTCCTACCTCCCATTTCAGGTCATGTGACACTGGGCTATTCTCAGGAGACACTGATTTCCGAGCCATATGATTCTGCTTTAAAATTTCCACATTTGGGGAGAAGAAGTGTCAAAAGCCATCATTTAAACTAAGCTCAATTCCATACTCTCCAGCACTCTGGCAACGCACTCACTCCACCCTCCATAATACAGCTGCTTCACAAATTTCTTTTCTGGAAAAATAACATCACCATCAATTCTTTGGACTTTTGGAGATTCCAGAAAGAGCCACCAATGTTTTGTGAAATGCAATCTCCACTTCACCGGGCCTCCTGGTCTGAGGGGGTTGCTCCCCTGCTGAGGATGCACAGGAAGCCGAGTGCACGTTCTGCAAACTCCCAAGCAGAAAGCCATGTTGCTTTTAGAGCAAACAGAGATACAGATAGACACAGCCACACATCTATTTGTGGACATTTAATTCCCACTTGACAGGTAATGAAAAATGATTGGAGTGCAATGATGGGACCCTCACAGTCTAATAGCCATTTAGATGATATTTCTAAAGAGTGATTGGAACCCAGAGGTTTTTCTAATTATCAACAAGGCCCCCAACTTTGCCTTTCTTCTTGACATTAACCTGTAATGATTCCAGAAGAAACAGACTTGGATTCAAATCTCAAATCCTCCACACATTGTCTGTGTGACCTTGGGAACTTAATTGATGTATCTGAACCTCAGTTTACTAATACCATGTGCTCAAAAATTATTAATTTACTTTCCTATATCCCCTTTGATTGATATTCTGCTGGTTTTCACCAGTAGGACAGTACTGGATTATAAAATATTAACTATATCTGTAGTTTTAATAAATAGACGCAGCCTTGAGCTCTCCAAGGAAACCCTCTCCAAGTATCCTGAAATCTCTGCATAATTCAGCAACAAAACGTTTACTAATTGGCACATCTGGGACCTCTAGGACCCCACAGCTGCCATCCATTCTGACTGGCTGACTCCCAAAGAGAGTTAAAGTGCCCAATAGTATCTTTATGCTTGCTCCCCACCATAGGTTCTCCCAGGGATCCCCAAGGCCTAGCCGTGCTTCCTCCACGCAGTCCTCCAGGTGCTGGGGATCCCTGGCTATCTGACACCCATACATGACAGCCAATCCACTATGCTCCCATACACCCATATTTGCTCCACCTGCCAGAGCGGGTCCTGATCCGGCAGAAGTGGGGTGGGAATGCCTTCAGCAGACTATCACCCATGTGAGCAAGCCCTCCGTGCCCATCTGGACCACAGAGCTGTGACTGCCCACCTTGGGCCAGCATTCCCTGGAATCATCTCTGTGAGGCCACTCCTGGACCCTGCAGCCACCATGAGCCAGGCTCTGAGGGAACCAGAGGAAGATGGGACAGCACGTGGTCAGACCAGGAGACAGAAGGAGCCACTGCAGGCTCGGGCCAATGGCTGGAGATTCCAGCTCTGTGGCTGGCACTCCCAAGAGACGAAAATACTTCTTGGAGTCCTATATTACTATGACTTTTTTTTTTTCCCATTTCACAGATTTAAAAAAAAAAAACAAAAAAAAAAAACTGAGGAACAAGAGGCTTTTTAAATTAAGTGGCAGAGTCCAAATCTAAACCCAGACACCTCAGTGACAGAGGCTGTGCTTACCCTTCACCCTGCACCACCTCTCATCTGAGCTGAAGTGTACAGTGAACTTAATTAAAAATTACATTCTGGTAAATGATTTCCATGGCTTAGTTGATTGGAGACAATTTGTCCATATAAAAATTACAGGCAACATTATAAAATCTAGAAAAAAATTTTAATATAATTGCTTAGGTCAGCAGAAACTGAAAGAGATCTCAGGACCATAACCAAAATTATTGATTTTAAAAGAAATTCTCTACTTTTTAAAACTGTGAGTCACTAATGACCCACTGAACAGAGAGGTGAACAGAACTGGATGTCATTCTCTGTGTCACACCACACGATGCCATTTAGCATGTGACAGCACGCCATCAAAAGGTCACACCAACAATGTCTAAAAATCAACAAAGGATATTTAAATCATCGACATTCTAATGAATTGTGTGCACTACAACTTCTATCACTTGGTAAGCAGTTCTATAAGTTTAGTTCAGAGAATAAAAAGAAATACATATTTAATTTATGTATAGCTAGCTGGATCTGTACATTAACTTGTATTACTATAATTCTTCTTTTTAAAAAAAAAAAATACCACCCCTGCATTCACTTACAAAAAGGATGTTTAATAAGTGTATATGAGAGTGCGCTAGCAAATTTATGGAAATCTGAGTACAGTATTCAAGTACCACTACCTTGCACCAAACGGCCCTCCTAATCGGGGAGTCACACAAACCACGTGTTGTCCATGGCTGGGGGTAGAACCACGCACAGAGAACGAGAACATCTAGATAAACGTTAAGAAACTAGAGTAGACACAGTTTACTTTTTCTTTCTTTTTTTAATGGGGGAGAGGGTGCTCTCAGCATCCTTCCTTGGGGAAATCCACTCTCCCTTACTGTATGTGGTCCTGGCAGAATGCATCAGGATGCTTTCTGTGGCATAAATTAAGAAAGAAAAAAACAAAAAACCTGACAACCATTCTCACATCATGAACCTAACAACCAGCCTCTCACATTGTAAGACAACAATACTAATTGTGAGACAACAATTTCACATAAGAAGCCAAGGAGAAGCAATTCAAGGACACTGGGTCCCCTGTTCTTCAAAAAGCTAACGCAACCTTCCCTGGAAGCAATCCCACCCCCAGTATTCATTCATTCGTGTCGTATTAGCTAGAATTGAGCCACGTACACCCTTCTAAGCCAAGTATTCACACGAGGAAAGGAACTGTCTCCATGATGCACATACAGCCAAACAGTCCCTACATTCCAAAGCATCCCTAATAAAACTTCACCAGCCAAAAGTCAGAAGATACCAATTGGGCCTGAGTTCCACAGACACTAGAAAAATTCATAAACATAGAACATATAATGGAAAGAGTGTAATTAAACAGACTGATATATAATTATTTCCCTTTCTATCAAAAGACAGCAAGCAAATTCTGTCAAATAAAACAATCACTTATCTTTCAATCCTGACAAAAATGTGCACTACCCATGCAAACAGGAAGCTGGATCCAGACTGGGAGCTAAATGTGCCATTCCCTTACTGGTCTGTGCAGCACCCATTGGCCACCAAGTCACAAGTGTGTTAAACCTTTAGAAGGAGCTGGTCAAACTGCCAAGCAAACACAATCTATTCAGAGCAGACAGTTAGCGATGAATGCTCGCATGGCTTAAGCAATCCATTCAGAGTTAGGGAGGGCTTTCAATGAAGCTTATTGATTCAGCAGCTCCAACATGTTCACCAAGGACCCTGGTGTCTCATCGTCTTTCTGCCTCTCCGCCCTGCCTCGCATGGGGCTGGCTTCACCATCAGACTTCTCGCGGTGGACATGCCCCACACACATGCAACAGCTCAAGCTTCACTCTCAGGACAAAATGGTGGCCTCAGTTTCAGGCCCAACATCCTTATCCTAAATAATCTATGCGTGGGGGAAAGGCAGTTCCAATAGCACATAACCAAGTTCTGGGATCTTTCATTGTCCCGAAAGAAGTCATTTGACTAAATCCAAATTAATAAGTGAAACCAGGGGAAAGAATACACAGGTGGATATGGGTCGATATCACCTGTCGTTTGAACTGAGCGTGGGATCAGTCCCACCCCCAAACCACAAGGAAAGGGGTATGTTCAGGGTATAGTCAGAGGGAGAAGGGGAGAAAAAAAGCAATGGTTATTGGAGTGACAGACAACAAGTTCCCACTGCACCTGTCCTGCACACCTGAGTTCCTCTCTACATACAGGAATGATTCCAGCAGGCCTCTAGTTTCCAGGGCTATTTCAGAGCTACGTTTTACAAAACCACATGGCTCATTTTACTTATTCAACTTAAAAGAAAAAATCCATAAAATGATGGCATATTTTATTCAACAAGTGCCCCAGAATCATATTCACGGTACCTGTGGCGTCCTCCTCGGTTGGCTCAGTTGCAAGTTTTGCAGCTACAGCTCTCACTGATAAGACATCGTGTCAAAGCGGTCTCTGGATTCGTGCTTGCTGGTGTGTAACCATTGCTAATCGAGCTTGGAGATTAGCTGCTGGCAAAGATGTGAGACAAAAAGCTGGCTAAGCATTGAGACGCCGGCCCAGATTGGCAGGTGGATCATTTTCACCCAATTTCTCTCTGTTGATGGATCAAAGTAAAGTACTCTGAGCACAGCAGTCAACCAGGAAAAAATTCCAAAACTTGCATCTGTCCATCGGGCTCCCAGCTACAGCCTGGAGCAGAGTAAGAGAGAGAGAGGAAATTCCCAGCTTTGAAGAGATATCAAGCAACAAGATGAAAAATAAGCAAACTATGATCTACAGTCCAAATAGGATGTTACTGCTCTAACATCCCAAGTCCACAGCAGCAATGAGCAGCAGTCCACTGTACTCAAAGCATGCCTGGGATTGGAGTCCGGAGATTTATATTTGACCAATTACTCTGCTACTTGGATAATTCACTTGGTGTCTCTAAGACTCAATTTCCTCCTCTGTAACATGGGAGCAATAAAATAAAGTATATAACTTTTGAAGTATCTGTATAATTCACAATTATCCCTCTTAACTGTCCCCCAATGTATAGAGAATCCATTCTGTAAGTGATTCCTTAGAATCCATTTTCTACAATGGTTATAGGTGATCAGACCAGGAGTAAAACCTGGCCAGTTCTGGGCCAACCACATTTCTCTCCCCAATGATATTTAGATTTGGGTCTGAAAGAGAACAACTGGGCCGTCAGGCTTCTTCATAGTGGTGGGACCAGTAACAGGGAACCTCCTGCTGTTAGCAACCAAAACCCACCACTTGTACTTACCAGCAGAGAAAGACAATCTATGCAAAAAAATGAAATAGCCAACACACTCAGACACACAAATCCCATAATTTTAAATCAATCCTCCTCAATCCCCTTTTCTTGTTTAAGACACTTACGTTGGTTTCTGTTACTTACAAGCAAAGAATTTCCATGAACTCCTAATGTCTAACTCATTAAGAGGCTATGAAAATTAAATGAGATAAAAATGCTTTATAAATGAAAAGTACTATAAAAACTGATAAGGATAATAAATTTTATGACTGACAAATATAATAGATCTGGACCAAAAAAATGTACTGTTTTTTAATTAAAAACTAATATTAAATAAATAATAAAATTATTCTGGAAAAAGTATTTTCTTGACATGGAAAGATGTTTAGGATATATCATTAAGCCCGGCCAGTGTGGCTCAGTGGTTGAGCGTCGACCCATGCATCAAGAGATCTATGGTTCGATTCCCGGTCAGGGCACATGCCCAGGTTGTGGGCCCGATCCCCAGTGGGGGGCATGCAAGAGGCAGCCAATTGATGTTCTCTCTCATCGATGTTTCTATCTCTCCTTCTCCCTTCCTCTCTCTCTAAAAATCAATAAAAAGAAAAAAAAATTTTTTTAATGATATATCATTAAGCAGATGTTCAGGTTACCAAAGTAGAAATTGTTAACACCAGGGGTCAGCAATCCTTCTCTGTAAAGGGCCAAGTAGTAAACGTTTTAGCTTTGTGGGCCATCCATCTCTGTGACCACTACTCCACTGTTGTATCAAGAAAGCTGCCACATATATAATGTGGAAACAAGTGAGTGTGGTTGTGTTCCAATAAGACTTTATTTATGGACACTGAGATGCAAATTTCATATAAACTTTATACATTACAAAATAATATTCTTCCTTTTATTTTTTACCCATTAAAAATATTAAGTGTGAAATACACTCTTTGCTGAGGCTATACACACACACAGCTTTGAAATTATTACTTCAAAATATCAATAGAATTTATCTTAAGGTGATGGATTTCAAGAAAACTTATTTTCTCCTTTTTGTTCACCCATATTTTCTATTTTTCTAGAGCAGGCATATATTACTTACGAAATTATTCCTCATTGATTTTTTTAAAAGTAAAGTGGAGTCATGAAATGTAGTTCAAAGATAAAGGAGGCAGGGAAATGGCAGAGTTGGGACATGCAAACCCTCCTGAGGTCCCCTGGAGCATCAGTGTTCTTCCTGGGAGCTGAGCTGGATGAGTCTCGCTGAGAACCATAACTACACCACTAGGACAAAGCAGGGAATCCTGTCTGAAATGACCTTCCCAGATAGCAGAGCTGCCTTACCACGTACATGAGCCTCAGCTATCCCAGCCTCCAGTTCCATATGTTATAACAAGAACTCCAAAGCACGAAATCATGGTGTTTTCCAGAAGAAAATAAAAATTAGTAAGTGTAACTTCTTCTTTTTGGGCCCAGATGATCAATGAGTAGTTGGTTTTCCTTTATATAAGGGAGCTCAAGAGACCATCCACCCAAACCCTCACCAGGGTCCAAATGCCTCCATGCAGCAACCCTTCCCAGTTCTCAGCCAGCCTCCGCCAATCTGAGCATCATGTGCAGTGCAAGACAGCATCTGTGGTTCACCTCCTATGTGCTAGGTGCTATTGAAAAGATGTGCTCCCTCCACCAATAGCTGCAGGGCATGTTCTCAATGTCAGTACTGTTAGAGTTCAGTTTAACATATCTAAAATAAAAACAGCAATAATAATAATGGTGCTATGCTCCTGGTACCCATTCTCTCATTTTAAGCTTTCGCTTTACCTGTGATGCATAATAACCACAGTTGAGAAAATGAGGCTCAAGTCCAGCCAGTGTGGCCCAGTGGTTGAGCATCGACCCGTGCACCAAGAGGTCGCTGGTTCAATTCCTGGTCAGGACACATGCCCAACTTGTGGGCCTGATCTCCAGTGGGGGGAACGCAGGAGGCAGCCAATTGATGTTCTCTCTCATTGATGTTTCTCTCTCTCTCACTTCCTCTCTCTCTAAAATCAATAAAGGAAAAAATATATATTATTTTAAAAAAGAAAGAAGCAAGAAAGCAAGAAAGCAAGAAAGCAAGAAAGCAAGAAAGCAAGAAAGCAAGAAAGCAAGAAAGCAAGAAAGCAAGAAAGCAAGAAAGCAAGAAAGCAAGAAAGCAAGAAAGAAAGCAAGAAAGAAAGCAAGAAAGAAAGAAAGAAAGAAAGAAAGAAAGAAAGAAAGAAAGAAAGAAAGAAAAGGAAAGAAAAGAAAGAAAGAAAAAATAAATGAGGCTCAAAGAACCAAAGTGATTTGCCCAAGATCACTCAGCCAGCAACTAGCAAAGCCCTGGGAGTCAATCACAGGTCTGAGTGCAAAGTGACTGAGCATCCATGCCCTAGGCCTAGGGCCTTACCATGCAAGTAAACACTTGGGAGCCCATCAGAAATGCAGAGCTTCAGCCCCACTCCCAGACCTGCCAATTCTGAATCTGCATTTTGACACAATCCCTAGGTGAGTCCTATGCCCAGTAAAGTCACTGTCCTAAGAGACTAATTCTTCCAGTTCAAAGAAATGAGAGGAAGGAAATATGATGTATTAAGTGCCTGTGAGTCAGATTAAAGTGCCCCTTTAATCACTCATTTTCTTTTAATCACACAATGACCCTGACTTCATACCCACTATGTTAATATGCAGGTGAGGAACCTGAGGTTTGAGGAACTTAAATAACTTGTCCAAGATTGACAGCCAGTAAGAGGCAGAGCCAGGATTTGACCCCAATGACCCCTTCTTGCCTTTCCTGTCCGGGACTGAAGGGAGTTGGAGGACCACGAAGCCAACCTGGAAGAGGACTCAGTTAACTCTGGGATTTGAATTTACTAGTAATGTTGGAAAGAGAATAATTATAAGCCTTAAGCTTATAATAAGCTACATTAGAGGACAGTAGGCATAAAATCCTTCATTGTATCCACCAGAAATGGGATTTTTCTTTTACCTCTGTTAAAGTGGAATGTGTAATTTCCTTACAAGGTTTATCCAAAAGGTGCTAAAATGGCAGCCTTTGGGACTGACAAGTTCCTCATCTCTAATAAAAGTAGAAACAGAAATTAGTCTCAGGGCAACTATTAAGCCCACTGTCACAGCTATAGAGAAACAGAAGGCTCTGAACAACACTGAGAAATGTTGGATCTTTCCAGAGCAAAGAAAGACCAAACAATTATTCAAATCAAGTCATTAAAAAAAATAAAAGACTTTGCAGGATGATTTAGATCAAGTGTTGTCTCTGATTCGAAAGAAAATTGCATAGAAGGAGCAGAAAAGACAAGAGACAGAGCCCAAGAGAATGCTGTGCACCCACGCCTCCCACACACACATTCTGCCTTTCCTTTGGCCTCAAAAGGTATCTGGCCATAGTAAATACTCAATAAAGAGTTGGTGAGTAAAAAAACTGAATGAATGGTAGGTATCAGGCAAAGATTATTAAATGTATCAAATGTTGCTCCAGAGCCCTGGCCAGTTTGGCTCAGCGGTTAGAGCATCAGCCTGCAGACCAGAGAGTCCTGGGTTCAGTTCCCACTAAGCGCACGCACCTCGGTTGCAGTTTGTCCCCGGCCCTGGTTTGGGTCCTGTGGGTGGCAACCACTCAATATGTCTCTCTTATATCGATGTTTCTCTCTCTCTTCCTCCCTCTCTCCCTTCCGCTCTATCTGAAAGAAAAAAAAAAAATGTTGCTCCAGAAAATCTGAGACATTCTACAGGGGGACATGGGAGGTGAGAAGAACAGACCTGCAGCTCTCTCTTCTAAGATGGACTTAAAGAAAAAGTATCATCAGGAAGACAAACAATCCAATTAAAAAATGGGCAAAGGACCTGAATAGACACTTCTCCGAAGAGGACATACACATGGCCAAGAGACACATGAAAATATGCACAACTTCACTAATCATCAGAGATGCAGATTAAAACAACAATGAGGTATCACTTCACACCTGTCAGAAGGCTGCCATCAACAAATCAACAAACAATGGTGCTGGTGAGGATGTGTAGAAAGGGGGACCTCGTGCACTGTTGGTGGGAATGCAGACTGGTGCAGCTACTGTGGAAAACAGTATGGAGTTTCCTCAAAAAATTAAGAAATGGAATTGCCTTTTGACCCAGCTATCCCACTTCTGGGCATATATCCTAAGAATCCCAAAACACCAATCAGAAATAATTTATGTACCCCTATGTTCATAGCAGCACTATTAACAATAGCCAAGATCTGGAAACAGCCCAAGGGCCCATCAGCAGATGAGTGGATAAAAAGGCTCTGGTACCTTTCACAATGTAACACTACTTGGCTATAAAAAAGAAGGGACTTTTACCTTTTATAACAGCATGGATGGACCTGGAGAGCATTATGCTAAGTGAAATAAGCCAGTCAGAAAAAGACAAGTACCATATGATCTCACTAATATGTAGAATCTAGTGAACAAAATAAACTGACAAACAAAATGGAACCAGAAGCATGGATACATGGAACAGACTGGCCGGTGCGTGAGGAGAGGGGGTGGGGTTACTGGATAAAGACGGTGAAGGGATTAGCTACAGAACATATATGCATACCCCATGGACACGGACAACAGTTTTGTGAAAGCCAAGGGAGAAGGATGCGGGGGTGGGTGGAGGTGGGCAAAGGGCGGGGGGAAAGGAGGACACCTGTAAGTATATCAAAATTTAAAATTTTTAATAAAAAGAAGAAAAAGTATTACCACAAAAAAAATAATAATAATTTTGAAAATCCTGGTACAATAAAAAAAGATAAATCAAGAAAGAGAAAGATTCTAAGTCTCCCTATTCTTAAATGTGTGAGTTTGAGCACACTGCTTAACTTCTCTGAGCCCTAGTTTCAAAACGTTTGCTGAGTTGGATTCGATTATTTCCAAGGTCCCTTCCAACTCTAATGTAATTTTATTTCATCATTTTAATTACTGTCCAATTTTATTTTTTTCTTTCTTCTTTAGATTTTTCAATTTGTTCTAATTTTTTACAATAAACACATACTTTTTGTAGGAAGAAAGGTTTATTTTCAAAGACATATAAATTAAGTTAAACTTAAAAATAAATCCCTCCCAAGTATTCCCTGCATTTGCATTGCTTTTAACAAAAGCTAGAAGAGATGTTTTCCATGTTCTCGCCTGGGGAGAACAGAATTTAAAATCATGCTGTAGGGAGAGCTGGAGCCATCAAAAGCAAGTAATGCTTAATCTGTTCTATTTCTGAGGCACAAAATAAAACCAAACAAAAAAGAAAAATAAGCTACCGCTTCACCAGTGCCAAGTTTCCTCATGCATAAATAGAGATCCATCCAGAAAAACAGCCTTCTCAGTCGGGTGGGACAAATCCTTGTGTGCTTTTGTGGAAAATTCCCCCAGCACACTGGCATCAAGGACACTGTCTACAGCTGCCTCCACGTATGGCCAGAAAACTACACAAAGGTGGTGAGATGCCATGAGCTCTGCAGGGCAAACGCCTGAATGAGAAAGCCGCTCTATCCCCATCCCACGGAGTGAACGTGGCGGACAGTTCCTGAGCTGCTGCAAGGCCATCCGGAGCTAAACCAGGGTAGGAGACGTCTGATTTTAGACCTCCAGTCTCCTGTTCTTTAAGTCCTTTCCTGGCCCACAAATGCCCTCCCCCATTCCCCTCATCCTGCCCACTGTGAATCTCAGTCGTGCTCAGTTCTGCTTCTTCATGGACCTATGGTTAATCCTCTCTCCTCCTCCTTCCTCATTACTATCTCACTCAGGAAGGGACCCTAAGCTACAATCATTCCAAAATATAAATAATGATATGACTTCCTGTAATATCTCTCCCAACATACTTTAATGGAATAATTCCCTACTTACGGAATTTCTAACTTTGGTGAGATTGGTGGCAGGCATTAGGAGTAGGGAGGGCTTCTGTGTTCCTCTGAACTCAGACATCAGAACTGCCACATTCTGAAATTACAAGGCTGGGCCTCTTTCTCTTCTGTACCTACACCCTCCCTCTAGGTGAGCCCACCCAATCCCATGGCTTTAAATACCATCTCTGTATTGAGGACTTCTGTAACTCTCCTGGAAATCCACACTCAGATAATCAAGTCTCTATTTGTCATTTCTATTTGATATCTAATGGAAATCTTTCCCTTAATAGGATCAAAATGAGACTTTATTCCCCAGAAAGTCTTCAGTCATTTTCAGAGATCCTCATTTGATTACTCAGGACAAATCTAGGAGTTTTCTTTGGCCCTTTTATTTCATTTATGCCCCACAATCAATTCAATGGCCGGTTCAGGTAACTTTATATTTAAAAGGACTCCAACACCCATTTCTCTCCTTCTCCACTGCTCCGACCCTACCACAAGCCATTATCGTCTCATGCCTAGACCTGATTTCCCTGATTCCAGCCTCCCTAAAATCCATTTCCCACAGAACAGCCAGTTGGATGTTTTTGAAACACAGATCAATCAAATCACTCTCCTATTTCAAATAATTTAATGCTCCCCATCCCACTTAGGATAAAAATCTAAATAAACTCCTTGCTCTAGCTTAGAAAGCCACACAATATCTGATGCCTGCTTTCTTCTCTGACCTCAGTTCACCCACAACTGTCCAGCCACACACTGGCCTTTTTTCTACACTTCATACTCACCAAGCTGGTCTCTGCTTCAGAGCCTTCACGTGTGCTATTCACTCTCCTGCAAGGCACCTCCCAGGATCTTCCCATGGATGGCTTCTTCTAGTCACTTAGGTCTCAACAGGCAAGCTGTTACCAGTACAGAGAAGTCATTCTTGACCACCAATCAAAAGTAGTTCAGGTCAGATATCATCATATCATTGTATTTGAATTATCTGCATAGCACTTATCATTGATATTTTCATTCGAGTATTTATTGGTTTAAATCTAAGACTGTGTCATCATGCAAAATCCAAAAGTTTCCCCATTGTTCACCATAGTTTACCACTGTCTATCCAGTGCCTAGAACAGTGCCTAGCACACAGTGGGCTCTCAATAAATACCTATTGAGTGGCTGTATGGATGAATAACCAGGGAGATAAAACAAAGATGTTTACAGTGACGTAATGGAAAACCATGAGGAAGCCTTCATGTTATGGTGGGCTACCTTAGTCTTGACTCATGTGGTCAGAGCGACACTGGATGAGGGACTCAGTCTGAGGGTCCTCGGGATCCTCTTTCTCATCTTCAAGGGCAAGTCTAGATTTCTTCTTCTCTCTCTGCATTTAATTTTATACTAATATAACATTGAAGACATTTTGAAAACATGAGCGGCAACCCACAATACCATCATCATAAGCAAAGCAATTCTTTCCACATATACATATTTCCTTTGAGTTTTTATTTAATAAGCAGATATACTTTTCACAAAATTGAAACCAAAGACTATATACTATTTTACTGGGTTGCTTTCTGTATACTTACTATTATATCGTAAACATTTTCTATGCTACTGAAGATCGGAATATTTTAATAATACTAATGATAACTAGCACTTATTGAGAGTTTGCTATTTGCCAAGCATTGTTCAAAGCACTGGTGTTACCTTGTTTTATCTGCACAGTAACTTTTTAAGGTGGATACTATTATTATTTCCATTTTGTAGATTCTCCTGTTAGACAAGGCACTTGCAGGTGCACACTATGTGTATCAACAACAAGCTTCAGTGAGGTTGTTGATAATATTAACTGGTTACCACTCATATATCCATCACCAATTGAATGCTTCAATGAACTATGAGGCATCTGGTCTGTGTATACTGTACTGCCAGTAAAAACAATTACACAGAAATATAAAAGCGATATGAAAGAAATATTAAGAGAAAAAAGAATCAGAATGATATGTTTATTATGATCCCATTAATACTCATTTTAAAAAGTCCTGTGTAGCTAAGTTAAAACAAAGACTATATATTGTTTTATTTAATTTACATGAACTATACACAAATCCACAGTGACAGAAAGTATATTAGTGGTTGCCAGAAGCTGGAGAGAGGGAGAAATGGAGAATGACTACTAACAGGTATGGAGTTTCTCTTGGGGGTAATAAAAATGTTCTGGAAGTAGATGGTGTTGATGGTTGCGTAACTGTGAATATAGTAAAACCCACTTAATTATACACTTTAGAATGGTGAATAATTGTATTTCAATGAATAATACATTTCAAAAGTAACTGAAGAAAGTAACTTATATATATCCTATATAAAAGGATACCCAGAAAACTATTAATAGAGGTAGAAAAAAGTAGAGATGGACATACAAAATAAGATAAAGGGGTTTTTTTCCTGTCTAGTTCTACATCATTTGAATCATATGATTTGAATAATTTGCAATTACAAAGTTTTAATGTATTATTTCTTTAATTAAAAATAATAAACTGGCCCTGGCCAGTTTGGCTCAGCGGTTAGAGCGTCAGCCTGCGGTCCGGAGAGACCCGGGTTCGGTTCCCACTAAGGGCATGTACCTCGGTTGCGGTTTGTCCCCGGCCCTGGTTGGTCGTGCGGGTGGCAGCCACTCGATGTGTCCCTTTCACGTCAATGTTTCTCTCTCTCTCTCTCTTCCTCTCTCCCCCTCCCACTCTATCTGAACAAAAAATGAAAAGATGTCCTCAGGTGAGGATAAAAAAATAAAAAATAAAAAATAATAAAATAAAATAAACTGTGTAGAAAAATGATGACAAAATTTTAAAATTTCAAATCAAGTTACATAAAAAGAGACATTTAAGTTTGCCCTGGCCGGTTTGGCTCAGCGGTTAGAGCGTCGGCCTGTAGACCAATGAGTTGCGGGTTCGATTCCAGTCAAGGGCACGTACCTCAGTTGCAATTCATCCTCGGCCCTGGTCAGGTTGTGCCGGAGGCAACCAGTCGATGTGGCTCTATCACATTGATGTTTCTCTCTGTCTCTCCCTCCCTCCCACTCTATCTGATGATAAATGGAAAAAAATCCTTGAGTGTGGAATAAAAAAAAAAGACATTTATGTTTGATTTTTTTGTAGCTCACCAGGTATTAGGATCAACAGATATTTGCCCAGCCAGTGTGGCTCAGTGGTTGACCATCGACCTATGCACCAGGAAGTCACCAGTTCAATTCCTGGTCGGGGCACATGCCCAGGTTGTGGCCAGGTCCCCAGTGGGGGGCATGCAGAAGGTGGCCAGTTGATGTTCTCTCTCATCGATGTTTCTGTCTCTCTCCCCTCCCTCTCCCTTCCTTTCTCTCTGAAATCAAGAAAGAAAAAAATCTGTTTAAAAAGATCAACAGATACTATACAAATGAAAAAATTTCAGGGTAATATGTCTCTTTCTCAGTTCATTTGGTCTTCAAAGGCTGAATACTTTCTCCATGGATCCAGAAAGGGTTTTAACCTAACACTACATTAAATATATATTGCCAGCTCCCAAATAATCACACAGCAAGGGTAAGCATAACTGAAGTTTATAGAAAGCAAAGAATAAATCTGACACTGCTATATTTTCTTACTTTTATTTCACCAGAAAGTACAAAATAACAATCTCAAAATGCAACAGTGAGAAAGTGGAGGCATTATTTATAGATTATATATGATCATCACTTAGAAAAACCAATATAATCTAGAGACAAACTATTAGAAAAAGTAAGAGAGCTCAGCAGTGTTGCTGATATAGGACTGAACTACAAAAATCAATAGTATTCCTCAGCTTCAGCAATAACCAATTAGAAAATATAGTAAACAATAAGATACACAACAAAAATACAAAATATTTAGGAATCAAGCTAAGCAATAAAACTCAAGACCTCTCTAAAAAATGTTTTTAATCTAATAAAGGACATCAAATATCATCAAAATAAGTAGAAATTATAATAATTTTAATGTAAATTTTTCCATCACTAAACTATAAATTTCCAATTTAATTTCAACTTGAATACCTTTGAAAAATTCATCATATTTACTCTAAACTCTACATGGAAGAATAAAGGTCGATGCATAGCTAAGTCGACTTTAAAACAGAAAACTAAAAAGCTGGCCATCAGATACTAAGACCACTATAAAACCATAATAATAAAAAAATAGTTCAATAGAACAGAATAAGTATCTTAGAAACAGAGTCATATGTACATAAATGCTAAAAATAAGAAAAAAATTGTTAAGAGAGGATATTAGGAAAAAACTTGACCACTACATGGAGGAAAATAAAACTAAACCCCTTTATAAACTACATAAAAAAGGAGCCCTGGCCCTGCCAGTGTGGCTCAGTGGTTGAGCATCGACCCATGCACCAAGAGGTCGCCAGTTCACTTCCCAGTCAGGACACATGCCCAGGTTGTGGGCCCGATCCCCAGTGGGGGGCATGCAGGAGGCAGCCAATCGATGTTCTCTCTCATCGATGTTTCTATCTCTTTCTCCTTCTCCCTTCCTCTCTCTCTAAAAATAAATAAAGGAAAAAAATTAAATTTAAAAAAAGGAGGCCTGGCTGGTGTGGCTCGGTTGGTTGGAGCGTTGTCATACACCAGAGGTGCTGGGTTCGATTTCTGGTCAGGGCACACACCCAGGTTGCGGGCACGTGCAGGAGGCAATCTATGGATGTTTCTCTCTCACATCAATGTTTCTCTCTCTCTCTCTCTCTCTCCCTCCCTCTCTCTCTCTCTTAGATCAACGTTTTAAAAAATATATACAAAGGAAGACTCGATAGATTTAAGATATAGGCAAGAGAACTAGAAAATTAACTGAAGAAAATATCGTGGACTTCATTTTAAAAAACAAACTACTAAAAAAATTTAAGAACAATACACCTACATTTAAAGTAAATCATATGGAGGCAGGAGGTGTTTGATTGGGTTACATGACATTTAAGGATTTCTGCTTCTGGGTGGGCTGAGGATAGTGGCGGCCCCTAAGTCACAATCACTTGACAATTCTCCCAAATTACACAGATTAACCAGAAGAACAAATAAAACCAGGCCAAACCCATCCCTTGGGCCTAAGTACAAGGCAAAGAGCTGGCGCCCAAGGCCTTGGAGGAGAGAGAGATGTAGGACCACTGGGGAGGGCCGGCAGGGCCTGTCGGTGGGAAACTGGCTCCGTCCCCTGGAGGCCAGGAGCCCACAGACGGGCTCCCCGCGCCGGCAGCAGGTTGGATAAGCCAACAACTCACCGGGAGGCTGGTCTCCGCCGTCCAGACCCCGGACTCGTCCCGTCCACGGGGAGGCCTCGCCGGGCAGCGTGAGCACCGGTCGGCGGGCTCCACACCTGGCTCTCGGGCTGCGCCTGGAAAGTGGCCCCGGCTGCGGGCGGGCGCGGCGCCAACGGCGGAAGGAACATGGGGGGGGGGGGCTGCCCTGGATCGCGGGCGGTCCACCTGCCGGCCTCTCCAGGAGCTCCACCAACGCACGTGGAGTGGCCCAAGATTGAATTAAAATCACCTCGGAAAAGAAAAAGTACATAATAATTGGGGCAAAACTTAAGAACAGAAATGCATACAGGGAAGAGACCTAAAGGTGTGCAGGACCCAAAGCAGCAGTCTCAGAAAGGCACAACATCTGAAGGGAAAAAATACATGTTAGAGTCTGGGGTAGTGAGGACAAAGGAGCATGTGAAAGAAATTTGGTATCCTACAAGACAAACAAATCTTTAATTGGGGACCACATGGCACCTTTCCCACTGTGATAGATACAGATAGATGACGTAGATAGATATCCATCAAAGAAACTGCACTTTGCAGACAGAAGAGGAAAATTTTGAATTAAATGCTTGTACTCTTCCCAAATTGTCAACTTGATTTACAAAATAAAGACTCCAAAACAGTCTATTTCTATACAAACTTGGAAAAATAAAACTGAAACTTAAATTTGAAACATTTAAACTGGTGAAAATTCTCCCACATCACCCCTAAAACAACAACAAGGCGGAAGAAACTATAGCACAATACTCCAAACTAAGTACAGTATTCTCTCAAGCAAGCATATGGGAACATGAAAAACACCTTGAATCAGATGGTGAAAATCTAAGGAACAGAAATGGACATAAAACGGAAAGAACATAAGAATCAATTTAAAGAAATAGAAAGAAATGGAAGAAAAGTCATTTCAAAAATTAAAAAATTATAAGTTGTCTTAGGAAAATTACATCTGAATGAACATTTAACAAAATGAAATAAAGAAAAGTAGAAAAACAACCAAAATAATAAAAATAAGATTTAAAAGGGTCAAAAAGAAAGTAGTTTAAATAGAAGATAAGCAAATGAGATCCAAGTACACATAATTGTACTTTCCAAATAAGAAAAACAAAACAACGGGATGGAACTATTCCTTTAAAATACAATCCATTAAAAGGTTCAGGAAATCATAGAAAATCTAAACCCACAAACTAAATGGGCCCAGCAAGAAATTTTATCCAGAATGAGCAACCCACAGATATATCCTAGTAAAACTATTAGATTTTAAAGGTAAAAAAAATAAAAAATACTAAAAAACCTCAGGTTTCCAGGCAGGCAAAAAGACTCAAGTTTTTTAAATGGCAAGAAAATTCAACTGTTATCAAGCATCCCAAGAGCAGCATACAAAACAAAGTAAGAAGCAAGTAGTATTTGCATAAAACACATGAGGGAACAATGTGAACCAAGGATTTTATATCCAGCTAGGCTGTTCTTCAATATCAAGGCCATAAATAAATACATAACATAAAAAAACATTTACATATGCAAAAACTTGGAGAACAATGTATTCATGAATCTGAAGAATCTGTTAAAGGATGAACTTCATCTAACCAAGTTATGACTGAGGGAATTTAGGCAATCTAATATGTTTAATGTTAGAGTGAAGACTAAAACAAAAATGAAGACAAGTGTAGGAGAATAATATAAAATGCCATATGTTCAACAAAGTAAATATAATGGGAATAAAAAGTGGAAGAGAAGGGAGAGGGAATGTGAAAAAGAGAATAAATTTATTGATGTTACACAAAAGTAGTTATCAAATATTTTGGCCTTTGAAATCCTTTGCACTACTAAAAATTTTCGAGAGCGTCAAAACATTTTGGTTTATTGAGTTATATGTGTTAACATTTTCCATATTAGAAATTAAAACTAAAGAACAGAATAGAGAGCCCAGAAATAAAACCACAAATTTATGGTCAATTAATATTTGACAAAGGAGGAACTAAAACCACAAATTTATGGTCAATTAATATTTGACAAAGGAGGGAAGAACATACAATAAGGTAAAGATAATATATACAAAAAATGGTACTGGGAAAATTGAACAGACTTGTGCAAAAAATAAAACTAAACCACTTTCTTATACCATACACAAGAATAAAGTCAAAATGGATTAAAGACTTAAATGTAAGACTCAAAACCATAAAAATCCTGGAAGAAAACATAGACAGTAAAATCTTAGACATTTCTTGTAGCATTATTTTTCTGATATGTCACCTTGGGCAAGGGAAACAAAAGAAAAAAATCAACAAATGGACTACATTAAACTAAAAAGTATTTGCACAGCAAAGAAAACCATCAACAAAATGAACATATACCATGTTCATGGATTGAAAAAATTAACATCATTGAAATGTCCATACCACCCAAAGCAATCTATAGATTCAATACACTCCCTATTAAAGTATCAACAGCATATTTCACAGATCTAGAACAAATACACCAAAAGTTTATATGGAACTATAAAAGACCCTAAATAGCCACAGCAATCTTGAAAAAGAAGAAGAAAGGTGGAAGGGATCACAATACCAGATATCAAGTTATACTACAAAGCCATGATAATCAAAACAGCCTTGTACTGGCACAAGAATAGGCATATAGATCAATGGAACAGAACAGAGAACCCAGATATTGACCCAAGACAGTATGCATAATTAATATTCAACAAAGGAGGCAAGAGCATACAATGGAGAAAAGACAGTCTCTTCAATAAATGGTGCTGGGAAAATTGGACAGCTATATTCAAAAAAAAGAAACTAGACCACCAACTTACACCATACACAAGAATAAACTCAAAATGGATAAAAGACTTAAATGTAACCCATGAAACCATAAAAATCCTAGAAGAAAATGTAGGCAAAAAATCTCAGACAACATACATAATGAAATTTTCACTGATACAATGCCTAAGGCAAGAGAAACAAAGGAAAAACAATAAATGGGACTACATCAAACTAAAAAGCTTCTGCATAGCAAAAGAAACCAGCATCAAAATGAAAAGGGAACCCACTCTCTGGGAGAACATATTTGCCAATGATAGATCGAATAAGGGGTTAATATCCAAAATTTATAAAGAACGTATAAAACTCAACACCAAAAAAACAAACAATCCAATTAAAAATTGGGCAAAGGACTTGAACAGACAATTCTCCAAAGAGGACATACAGATGGCCAACAGATATATGAAAAGATGCTCAACATCACTAATCATCAGATAAATGCAAATTAACACCACAATGAGATATCACCTAACACATGTCAGAATGTCTGTAGTCAATAAATCAACAAACAAGTGTTGGTGAGGATGTAGAGAAAAGGGAACCCTCACGCACTACTAGTAGGAACGCAGATTGGTGCAGCCACTGTGGAAAGCAGTATCGAGTTACCTCAAAAAATTAAAATCAGAACTGCCTTATGACCTAGCGATTCCACTTCTGGGAATATATTCGAAGAAACCTGAAACACTAATTCAAAAGAATATATGGTCTGACTGGTGTAGTTCAGTGGTTGAGCGTCAACCCATGCACCAGGAGGTCGCCGGTTCAATTCCCAGTCAGGACACACGCCTAGGTTGTGGGCTTGATCCCCAGTGGGGGGCATGCAGAAGGCGGCCAATCAGTGTTTTCTCTCTCGATGTTTCTATCTCTCTCTCCCTCTCCCTTCCTCTCTCTCTAAAATATCAATAAAGAAAAAAATTTTTTTAAAGAAAGGAGACTTGACTTGGATGGTGAACACACAATACAATATACAGATGATGTATTACAGAATTGTTCACCTGAAACCTATATAATTTTATTAACCAAGGTCACCCCAGTAAATTCAATAAAAAAATTAAATTAAAAATCGCCCTGGCCGGTTTGGCTCAGCGGTTAGAGCGTCGGTCTGAGGTACAGAGAGACCTGGGTTCGGTTCCCGCTTAGGGCATGTACCTCGGTTGCAGTTTGTCCCCGGCCCTGGTAGGTCGTGTGGGTGGCAGCCACTCGATGTGTCCCTTTCATGTTGATGTTTCTCTCTCTCTCTCTTCCTCTCTCTCCCTCCCACTCTATCTGAACAAAAAATGTCCTCAGGTGAGGATAAAAAAAAAAAATTAAATTAAATTAAAAATAATAAAAAATAAATTAAAACTGAGAAGTTATTTATTACTTATGCAAAAATAACAATAATAACCTATTATATGGTGACATAAATAATATTTTTATAAAAAATAATATTTTTCCCAAAAAATATAGTGAAAACAGCAGCATGGTTTTACATTTTTGCAAATCCCTTTAAAGTTGGCTTCATGGGTGACAGCTGGAAGGTAGGTGTTTCACACATTTCATTAGACATCACAGTGATAACATCACCACATATCATGTAGCCTCTGAAAAAGTTGCATGTGCATTTATGAAAAAATGAAAGTAGAAAAGTAAAATAATGTCTTTGTATTATTATGAAAATAGTTTTGACCTCACAGAGCCCCCTGAAAGGATTTCAGGGACCTCCAGGGGATGTCATTTTGAGAACATCTGTTGTACAGACAAAAGGGAGGAGTCAAAGGATACATTAGAAACTGACAAATCAGGTAAGAAAGGTTAATTAAGAAAACAGTGGAAAGGGGCATTTCAAAAAGTAAGTACAAAGGTTATCACTAAATACCTAATTCTAATACCAAAGGAATTTTTAAAATAAAAGAGCAAAGCAAACACATCCTGTAGAGAAACAGAAAATACAGTAAAATCATAGATTAACTATAACTGAAACAAAATGACAGGGTAGAGACCAAACATAAAATGCATATTAATAAATGTAAATTGGCTTAACTCATCTTTTAAAATAAAAATATTTCCAAACTGGCTCACAAAGAAATTTCAAATCTCTGATATATACAAGAGTCATACCTGAAATAAAGAGATTCAGAAGGCTAAGTGTATAGGATGGATACAGCTATAACAGGCAAATTAAATCAATAAGAAAGCAATCTTATCAAGGATATACCCCACAAAAAAGCACCCAGCCCAGGTTTCACAAGGAAATTTTTACCATACTGTTAATAACTAGATAGTTCCAATGTTACAAAAATGTGTTCCGAATATAATATTGACACCCAAATATGAGACAGTCCAAATTTCTCCAAAATAAAATTACAAACTAATAAAATGTATAAATATTAATGCAAAATACTAAGTATTTATTAGCAAACAATTCAATACCACCCTGTTAAAATAATACACAATAGCTCAGCAGGATTTGTTTCATGAATGCATGGTACAAAGTAGGAAATCTATTAGCATAAAATACCATAAATCTAAGAAGAAAAATCATGCTATTATCTTCATAAATGTTATAAACTTCTTTGTATGAATTCAACACCCAATATACACACCCCACCCACACATACACACACACACACACACACATCATGATTCTGAAGTCACAATCTTGGTATAAAAACACTCCAGATATGGGCAAGACTTGTACCTCCAAGATGGTCCCAATAATACCATCTCCACATATTCTCTTCTTTGTATAGACCCTTTCCACATTGAATGGGCTCGATCTGTATACACAATTACACAAATTATAGAAATGATGTTGTGTGACATCCAATACTAAATAATAAAAAACAACTGTAGTTTCTACCTTGTTCTCTTTCTCCAGTCACTTGTTTATTGCAAGCCAGCTGCCATGTGTGAGGACACTCAAGCAGCTTATGGAGAGGACTTTGTGGTGAGAAGCGGTGGCCTCCTGCTAGCACCAATTCGCCAGCCATGTGACTGAGCCACCTTAGAAGAACCAATTAATAAGCCTCGGATACCTGCAGCCCTCACCCCTTGACTACTCAGCTAGGCCACTCCTGAATTCCTGACCTATGGAAAATGTGTGAGATAATAAATATTTATTGGTTCAAGCCACTAAGTTTAGAGGTAATTTCTTATGCCGCAATAGCTAAGTAGCACAACCTGGATGAAAAAACCTTAAAAACAGTGCTGAAAGACACAAAATCAGATTTGAAGAAATGCAGAGGTAGCCCTTGTTCTCGGACAGGACAACTCAACATTATAAAAACATCACTTCTCCCTACACTTTGATTTAAAGGCAATAGCAACAAAAATGCCAATAAGCGTTTTTTAGGAAGCTAAATAAGTTGCAACAAAAGTTCATATGGAAAAAATAAACACGCATGAATAGCTAGGAAAACAATGAAAAAACAAAGCCATGGAAAAATATCGATCAAATATTAAAACATTCTATAAAGCGTCCATAATTAGAACCACGGAGTGCTATCACATGAATAGGCAGGCAGACTGGTGCAAGGAAAGAACAGACTGCCCACATGGAGACCCAATACATATGGACATTTAATATATGATAAAGGTGGCTGTCAAATCGTTAGGCAAAGATGAATTTTTTTTTAAATGATACTGAAATGATGAGATAGCCTTTTGGGAAAAGATGCAATGAAGTGCACTGCTCATATCACATGCAAAAAATAAACTCTAAATGGATCCAGGTATCTAAATGGAAAAAATAAAACTATACAACAACTAGAAGAAAACATGGCTGACTTAATTTATAACCTGGATATAAGAAAAGTTTCTAAGACTTAAACATCAGGTGAAAAAATGTAAAGATAATTTGACTATATAAAAATCAGTATTTTTTTTTTCCATAGGGAAAAATGCCACAAGCAAAGTCAAATGGCAAACTGGGGAGAAATATTCACAGAATGTATCACAGATAAAAAGGCATTATCCTTAATATACTTTAAAAATATTACACTAAAGGGGAAAAAAAAGAAACCAAAACCTCAATAGAACAATGAGTTAAAGACATAAGCAAACAATTCATTAAAAAGATACACAGTGATCGTTAGTCATATAAAACTATTTCAATTTTACTTGTAATGAGAGAAAAGCAAATAAAATTACATTGAGATACCATTTTTCTTCTATCGGGTTGGCAAAAAAATTAGAAAGCTTGGCAACAGTCTGCTGGCAAGGCTGTGAGATTCTCTCATGTTTGGTAAGAATGATATAATCTGCTGGAGAATTGGGCAATCTCAAACAAAATTGCATATGAATTTTCTTTAAACTTAGTAATCCCTATTCTAGGAATTTACCCTGAACGTACACCTCTACCAATATGCAAAGTATTGGAAACAACCTAAATGTCTATACATAGTATATGGGTAGAATACATTATGATACATACACACAATGATTTATAATAAAGAAAAGACATCTCTACGAGCTAATAGGAACTGAGTTCATCATATATTGATAAGTGACAAAAGCAAAGTACAGATATATTTATATTTCCATAGTTAAAACATGTCTATGTAAAAGCAGTTAATTACAAAGGAAAAAATGATCATTGGCAGACTCACCTTAATTAAGTGACCAAAGTTATCACCTTCAGAAATGGTGTAACTTGATAGGTGCCTCCCGACTTGATGCCCTGAGAACATAGTATCATCTTTGTAGCATTTCTGCAAAAAATTCTTAACATGAAGAAACATCACACATACACACACACACACACACATACACACACACTGAGGAACAGTCTATAATATAAAATGTTAGGGCATAAAAGATAAAGAATCCTGAAGGATAGAAAGAAAGAAAGGAAATGAAAGAGATGTGACAGGTCAAATCCTGGACTGGGGGTAGAAAATAGTTCTAAAGTTCAATATCAAGACAACTGGCAAAATTTGAACTTGGAGAGTGGATTACAAATAATATTAAATCAATGTTAAGTTGCCTGATTCCATGCTTGCACTCAGGTTATTATAGCTTGTTCCTGTTCTTAAAAAACACACACTGAAATAACCAGGAGTAAGATATATAAATTCTTTACTAGGAGTATAGAATAGGTCTCCAACTATTTGCAAATGGTTCTTAAAAACATATATTAAAAAATTCATATGTGTGTATATATATGTATATATGGAGAAAAATGTTTTTAAAAAAGTTGAGTCTGAGTAAATAATATATTGTAGTTCTTATGTATGGCTTTTGTAACTTTTCTCCAAGTTTGAAGTTCAAAATAAATAGCTTTTTAAATGTGGATTTCTGTTTGACAAGTGTCAACATGAAGGAAGTTCACTGGTGGTTGAAAGCACAGGAGAAGTTATTTGAAAAGTCTAAAACTCATCAGGACTTGACTGAATGTAAAAGGAAATCCTCCTGCAAAGCAACAAGAAAAAACAGCAATCCCCACAGAAGAAGAGGGGGGAAAAAAGGCTACGAACAATTTACAGAGGAGAAAACCCAAAAAATTATCAAACATATGTTTAAAATGCTCAGAATCATTGACAGCTTGAGAAATGCAAATATGAAAACCAGTGAGATATTACTTAACCCTATTAATTCACAAACATTAGAATTCTAAATAATTCTAATGGCTGGTAAAAATTGTTAGGATAGCCCAGCCAGAATGGCTCAGTTGGTCGAGTGTCATCCCATGAACCGAAAGGTCACCAGTTAGATTTCTGGTCAGGGCACATGCCCAGGTTGTGGGCTCAATTTCCAGCAGGGGGTGTGCAGGAGGCAGCCAATCAATGTTTCTCTCTGATGTGGATGTTTCTCTCTCTCTCTCTCTCTCTCTCTCTCTCTCTCTCTCTCTCTCTCTCTCTCCCTCCCCCTTTCTCTTTCTCTAAAATCAATGAGAACATATTTCTTTTAAAAGATGGGGATGTAGGAACTCTCAGGCATTGCTAACAGATACATATAGAAATATAAACTGGTATAGCCATTCTGTATAACAATCTGGCACTACTTAATCAAATTAAAAGTATGCACTGTTAAAAACTTCACTGGACACTTATTAAAAACTTTAATCATTGCAACAGAAAAGAGAGATCGAACTCAATTCTGCTGAAACAAAAGACAGGCGAATTTTTAAATGCTAGGTTTAGCTAATTAGTGTGGAATTCCTCTAGAGGACATTGGGGGGAGGGGCTCTATGTAATTGGGCCATCTGTGTTTACTAATTGTCATTTTTCCAAATTAGGCTCCTATCCTTCCACAGAGACTGGGAAAGAGGGTGCTATCTCCTTCCATGATTACATTTTGAAGGGATGACTTCCAGATCCCTGAGAAAGATTTCTGGGTTGTAGAATATTTACAGTACAACTGCAAGTTTTCTAAAGTAACTACCCCAAGAAAAAGGGCGATCAGCAGCCTACAATCAGAAAGAAACCTGTCTGAAGTTGAGCCAAGTTGAGGAGAATGTTAAGGCAGTCTTGGTCAACAACCACCAGTAACTCACTCCTGAAGATCTATACATAGATGATAGATCAACAGACAGACAGATGATAGATGATAAGATAGATAAATAACAGATAGATAACAGATAGATAGATTGATAGACAGACAGACAGACAGATAGATAGATAGATAGATGGTAGATAGATAGATAGATAGATAGATAGATAGATAGATAGATAGATAGATAGACAAACAAGCAGATATGTACAAGTATGAGGACAGGATCTGGAGCACAGAGACTCACTAGCTGAATAATCTTAGGCATGATATTGAACCATTCTTAGCCTCACTCCTATTGAAATTAAGCTATGAGAAATGTCTAATTTAGCAAAGAGAATGGTTTGTCTCCATTAAGGAATCTAAATACCTGAGCATATAACCAAGGCCATAAGGCTCTACCTTTCCCTTCTCAGCAGGGACCAGGATAGAGAACGCAATGTCCCTGATTCCAGGAAGCAACCAGAAGGTAAGAGCCTAACTTTGAAAAGTGACAATTGGCAAACACAGATGGCTAAATCACACGGACCAAAAGCCCTTTGTACATCACCTTCTGTATTTCCTTACCTGCAGGCCTGTCTGGATATTCCATGCACAACCACTGGTTACAATAATGACTCTATCTTTAAACACAGCTTTAAATCAACAGATTTCCAAATTACAAGTTATATGTTAAGTGTGAGTGATTTTAATTATGACCTCAAGGATTATAGCGTGTCAGTGTGGAATTCCTCCAGAGGGCAACTGGGTAGGGGCATATTTGTAGTCCTTCAACTTGCTGGATCTAGACCTATGACTCCCATGATCATGTCCTGAGCCTTTCTTCCATCTGCTCTAGCAGAAATTCTAACAGAGTTCTGAAGAATGAGTTATTTCACACTACACAAAGGCACGCCAGTTAAGAGAAAATGTTTCCAACTAGATAATCATTAGAGTTAGAGCTGGGAGAGTTCCTATAGAGCATTTAGGGAAACGTTGTCCAATAGAACTTTCTGGGTTGATTGATATGTTCTCAACCCAGCTGTGTTATACAGTAGCAGCCACTAGCTACATGTGGCTATTGAGCACCTGAAATGTGGCTAAGGTGACTGAGAAACCTAATTTTCAACTTTATATCATCTTAATTTAAGATTGAATTTAAATAGTCACATAAGACTAGTAGCTAATGAATAATGCAGACCAAGGAAAAACCTCTTGACCTTGGGACCCACCAATCTCGAGTATCAGACATACCATGCAATATACAGATGATGTATTATAGAATTATACATTTGAAACTGATATACTATTAACCAAGGTCACCCCAATAAATTTAATATTTTTTAAAAGAATAGCATTCAGAAGATACATAAATTCACTTAGAATTGTGTGTGAAATATTGAATATGCAAAACAATACTATTTTTCTTCTAATAATACATACCTACCCAAGAATAAGTAGTAAATAAATTAGGGTAGGTATATATGGGGAGGGTGGTACAGGGGTGGGGATGAAAATGAGGATAAGAGGTGAAGGTGAAAATAAAAAACTTTATAAAATAAGATAAAAATAAGAGGATGGCTCTGCACAGACTAAAAATGATAGCAAATCAAGAACTGAAATGTATAGTAACTCAACTCTTTATACCCAAGGTACACAAAAGAGAGAAAAGTTGTTTGTATGGGTGTTTTCCAAGGTCAGACTTAGCTTTCATCAAGTCTGATGAAATTAAGCTATCGTCCAAGACCTCTACCAAAATGTCAAAAATCTCTGAGCTCAGAACAGAAGGGATGAAAATGGAATGTTAGTTGGTTAAATATATAATAGACAACCTTTTATCTGACACAATTGGGATTGGCAGTTGGCAGGTTAACCAAGAAAGTGAGAAATTTTATCTTAAACTGGGAAGACATTAAAAAAATAGTAGTCCGACACTTAAAATGTTTTATTTCAACTTATATATAAAAATACATGTATTTGCCTTTGCCAGGCTTCTGGTGTGGAGCCAAGGACTATTCTTTGTGAATGTGTTTATTAACTAGATTTCTGCATCATATTTCTTCCACAAATCAATACCATAATGCACTTTCTGATTTCCAGTGTGTTTCTCTAAATGGAGCCAGAACACAGAAACCCTTCTGAAGCAATCTGAGTGGAGGATCCTTACCAACTTTCAGAGTTTTCCCAAAATTTTACAGATGTCTCACCCACATCTAATTCAAAAGTAATACTTTTTCCTTTTAAATTAATGAGTCTTTCCAAAGAAACTGGGTTGCATAAAAACTAACCCCCACCTCTTCTCTCAAATGTCAACAGTTGTAGTAGGCAGAGTAATGGTCTCCCAAAGATGCTCTAATTCTCAAAACCTGAATATTTCCTTTACATGGCAAAAGGGACTCTGCAAGAGTGATTAAATAAGGATCTTGAGATGGGAGATTATGCTGGATGATCTGGTGGGCCCAATGTCATCACAAGCGTCCTTGTGAAAGAGAGGGGCGGAGAGTCAAAGAGTCATTAGAAAATACAATGCTGGTGCCCTGGCCAGTTTGGCTCAGTGGTTAGAGCGTCAGCCCATGGACCAAAGAGTTGAGGGTTTGATTCTGGTCAAGGGCACATACCTCAGTTGTGGTTCGGTCCCCAGCCCAGGTCAGGGTTGTTCAGGAGGCAACCAATTGATGTGTCTCTCTCACATCAATGTTTTTTTTCTCTCTCTCTCTCCCTCCCTCTCTATCTGAAGATAGAGGGAAAATATCCTCAGGTGAGGATTGAAAAAAGAGAAAATACAATGCTGGTGACTCTGAAAATGGATGAAGAGGCCAGCCTCAAGTCAAGGAATGCAGGTGGCTTCTAGAAGCTGGAAAAGGCAAAGGAGCAGATTCTCCCTTAGAGCCTTTGGAAGAAGATGCAGCCCTCCAGGCCCCTTGATGTTAGTCCAGTGAAACCTACTGAAGACTGACCTCCAGTAAGATGATAAACTTGTATTGTTTTAAGCCACTAGGTCTGTGGTTATCTGCTAAGTCAGCAATTGGAAACGAATACAGCCGTTTGCATAAGAGTTAAATAAATAATTATCTTTCCCCATTGCTAGTGGGAGTGGGGTCCTTACAACATCTCGAGAAAAGTATTTTCTGAGACTCACACAGGAGAATGATCCATCTGATTTGAAATATCTAGGCTCTTAAGGTTCCTTCCAAACTTGTTTCTATATTCCCCAGATGCTTACCCAAAAACCTAATTTTACGGAGAAAACACTACAATTAGACTAAGCAAGTCTAGCTCTGGCACCACAGTAGTCAAGATCACAGCAAGAAACAGAATAACCAAACAGGGTCATTTGAAAGGAACCGAATAAAGGACTTTTCACAAGATGCACTTTGACACACACTCAGAAACACATCAAATGAGTCAAAATGGAGTTCACTCCATCTCAGGGAGAGGGTAAATAAGATCGCATGACAATGACATGTACATGACATGATGTACATAATAGTTTGTGATCAGGACATATAAACCAAGGGATATCTAGGTGGATTTATGTGACATGGCATTACTATAAAACTTCATTTGAGGTTTGATAAATAAGTGGCCACACAATGATTCCAGTTTGGCCACTTACTAGCCATGTGCTCTTGGACAAGTCATCTACCCACTGTGAGCCTTTGACTCCTTATCTGTAAGTCACCTCCTGTCATCTTCACAGGGTTGCTTCAGGGATTAGATGAAATAATGGATACGGAAGTGCTTAGTAAATACGCGAAAACATCCTGTACAGACATGAGAGAGAACAGGTACATGTGAAACAGGTGACGTGGATGAGCAGTATGACCAACCATGTCATAAGACAAAAACATTCTCACGGGGCTCCCTTTGAAGTAAGTGGAATCTTAGCTCCTTAGAAAAATGCTGGCTTTTGTTGGAAACTTTGCTGATGTTACAGGCATATCGCCTGGGACCCCTCATCATTGTCTCTGACATCCCGGAAATACAAATCCAATACCGTTTTAAAATAAAACCAGATCATAAATTAAAGTCCAGGCAGGTTCCTTTGCGATTACACCCTAACACTGCAACTGGTTCTTGGTGAAATGGTTTCATTAAATCCAACGATTCAATTCCCTCTTGCAATGCACAGTATTTAACCGTTACTAGATAGTGAGGACACACATTTCTTATAAAAAATAAAATGCCCCAAATCACAAGCACTTTGGCCTTTTAAAAAAAAAAAAAAAAAAAAAGGTTTATCCAGGTTCTTTAAAGCATAAACAATATAGTGACCAGTGGGCTGCCCAGATCTGTTTTTTGAGAAAAGCGTGTTTGTTTGAATGTATGGACTGGGGAGGCAGATTAGATGCTAAGTGACTTGTGGAAAGGATTGTCCTCATTTTACCTCTCTCACACTCCTGAGCAAAATATTTGATAGCCCTATAGCTATTAAAGAAATTACATTTGTAATTAAAAATCTTCCCCAAGCCCTGACCAGTTTGGCTCAGCGGTTGGAGCGTCGGCCCAAGGACCAAAGAGTTGCAGGTTTGATTCCGGTCAAGGGCACATGCCTCAGTTGTGGTTTGGTCCTGGTCCTGGTCGGGGTTGTGCAGGGGGCAGCCAATCGATGTGTCTCTCTTGCATCGATGTTTCTCTCTCTCTCTCTCTCTCTCTCTCTTCCCCCCCCCCCCACTCTATTGGAAGATAAATGGAAAAATATCTTCGGGTAAGGATTAAAAAAAAATCTCCTCCAAATAAAAATCCAGGCCTAGATGGTTTCATTGGAAAATTATACCAAATATTTAAAGAATTAACACCAATTCAACACAATCTCTTCCAGAGATTGCTTATTGTTTACGACATGCCGGCACTGTTCCAACTGTTTTTACATGTCTCGAACTCTAATTCTTTCAATAACCTTATAAAATAGGCCCTGTTATGACTCCCTCCCATAGGAGGAAATGAAGCCCAGAGAGCTTACGTACACAGCTAGGGCGCAACCTAACCAGGATTCCAATTTAGGCTTCTGGGCTACATTTGAATCAAATCAGATGCTCAGATTTCTCGTATTTTAATCTTAATCCAATGTTAAATTTCATTTTGGTGAATGGAAATTCAGATCTGACCAGGATATGCTATTTCAACAAAGAAGTTGGCATTCTCAAAGAAATATGTGTGTTTTGTAAATAACAAGAAAGGTTATTCCTGCTGGCAACTGCCATACAATTTCCATCTAGATGACAGTTAGAATATATCTGAGGGACTAAACCAGAAAAGAGGTCTGTTATTGAAAAAGGTAAGAGCTTCACTATAGCAGAACCGACCACACCCTATAACTGCCAGAATCAAACAGCAAAATGCTGCCCTGGCAGGTTTGGCTCAGCAGTTAGAGCATCGGCCCACGGACCAGAGAGACCCGGGTTCCATTCCCGCTAAGGGCATGGACCTCCATTGCAGTTTGTCCCCGGCCCCAGTTGGGGTCGTGTGGGTGGCAATCAGTCGATGTGTCCCTCTCCCATCGATGTTTCTCTCTCTCTCTTCCTTCCTCTCTCCCTCTCGCTCTATCTGAAGATGAATGCAAAAATGTCCTCAGGTGAGGATTTGCTGCTTCATTAATTTTTTCCTTGTGCTTGTTATTTTACCCTATCAAGACTAATCACACCCCTTCCCATTGATTTTAGCAAGCACCCTGGATTAAACACTGGAGGGAAAGCGGCAGTCTATATGTATATCTGAACTGCCTCCCTCTAGGGAAAACAGGATGTTAAAAACATTATATTGACAAATAAAATTGTCCTGACTAGTGTTTTCTCTGAACAAAAGAGAAAACATGACTGCCCTTCCCTCCAATTACAGAGAAAGATCATTAAAGGTTTATCAATAAATGCTCTTTATACTTATATACTTCCTTCTCAACAACTAAGAGCTCTACATGAACTCAGTCCTCAAAATAAGCCACGAGGCCCCTGAAGGCAAAGCTTGCCCAGTTTACTGGATATTTGCCCCGTTTTGTATTACGAGACACTGGAGGCAACGGGATGTAAGGCTGGGAAGTGAGGCTGACTCTGAGGGACATGGGAGTTCCAGGAGTTCCAGGGGTTGAAGGTGGTCAACATCAGGGCTTGTCCAACTTTCCCAGAGAGGGACCTGGCTTCCACCGTCAGAACAGAGGCCCCAGCATTTAGGGGTGTCCTAATTGCCAATTGCTTGTCTCGAGCGCATCTAATTGCTCTCCTCTGGTATTCCCACGCTCTTCAACCTAATACAACACCTGCCAGGGACAAGGGGCATGGCAAGCAGTGCCCCAAGCAAAGTGTTTCTTAAGCCTCACTTTTTTCAAAATTAAGAATCTATTCCAATTTCACATTCTATAAGTTATATGTTGGTTTTGATGGAAAAATAATGCTTTTCCCACAAATCTCTCAGAAAAACGAATGCTCTGTGAGGAGCATTTGCCCATCTACCTTGTGGCTTCACACATAACCTCATTGACATGACCATACATCCCTAAGGTACAAACACCCTGTTTTGAGATTGCAGGTGATAACACCCCCCAGGAAGAGGTTTTAGAAGCAGATGGGGGTGGGGGGGAGACAAATGCCTACCTAATGCTTTGCTCTTCCTCAGTTCTTCTCTGCAAAATCCTTGCCTTTAATAAGGCCCCAAAAGAAGGTTAGTATTTGTTTTTTCCAGGAAGAAATGGCTCTCACAGCACTTGACAGAACAATTAACACCTAAGGAAACAAGTGATAATGCTGGCTTCTGACTTCACAGTTACAAAAAGACTACTTTCCATACTGGAATAGTTCCAATTCTGGTGCACAGTTTAATCCAATTTAAAACTGTAATTAAAAAGGTGTAACCACGTAGTGCCTCAGATGTGACTCCAAGTTTTCCAAGGGCTTTAGATCCAATACCAAGATACCAGCAGAGCTGCATTGAACGTTTTTCTGCTCTACCCATGGACATGTTCAGAAAAAAAAAGGGGGTGGGTGGAGGGAGGGCATGAACAGAGGGGCTCTAACCCTCCATGCGATCTCCTCCAGTTCTCTGCAGTGGCATTTCAGACAACAAGGACATCTTCATAGCCACCCTTACCATTCAATCAGTCACAGGCATGACCTTGGTAGGCTTTTCCCCCTTTCTTTCTCCCCATCCTTGCCCCATATCCTGTTTCCATTTACAAAAGCTATACTCTAGGGTAATTCATCCATTCATTCATTTCTTTCTGGCTGCTTTTTGTAAACCTCCTGTCTTGAGGACCAGGGGAATTTTTTTTTTTTTGGACTGATTGACAAGAATGACTTGGGTTTTGATGAGACTGATAACACACACAAATAACAGAGGAGCTTCATCCCAGAAAATAATTTCCCCTCAACATGTCAAGAAATGGGCAATGCGGTCATTTCAAAGTTTGAACAATGGATGGGCTTTTGAATTGAAGGAGACAGTGAAACCCAAAATGGGAAAACAAAAACATACAACTGGGCGGTTAGCATTTTCTCATTTGTCATAGGATCTCAAAGTTCATCCTGTCACCGACACAAAGAATTAATGATTTCATCAGCAGCCTAAATAGATGGCAGGTACGAAATGGCCCTAACCTTCTCTGACAATGCTGGAGAATAGCTCCATGGAGTTTAATTTAACAGGATGGTGGCTGCTATTTTCTGTCGCCTTCTGCACAGCATGCGTGTCCAGAGCTCAGAGACCTACATCTTAAGGCCCCGCAGTGCAGTGACTCAGGTTAACCCTTTGAGACAAGCAAGGGTCTCGAGTTACTATGGGGTCTTTTTTCTGCATGGAATTCTGTTCCAATAAACACAACTCAAACTTTTAATCATAAAGGAGGCTGCCCCTGGTGGGGGACTTCTAGCATCCATTGCTATTAGCATTTAAGAGACACTGGGGCCCTTTTTTTCTTGGACAGTGAATATTTTTCTGAAAGGCTAGAGGCAAAACATCAGAGAGGTCTCCCGTTGCAAATCCCCACTCCAGCTGGCTGCTGAAGGGTTACCACTGATGGGGGAATCTGAAGTTGGTCGGAATCAATGCGCATGGCTTCAAGCTCACCTGGGGAGCTTTATGCAATCCTGATGCCAGGGCTGCGACCTAGAACCTCTGGGGATGGGACCCAGACATCAGTATTTTCTAAAACTCCCCCTGGAATCCCCAGAAGGTTCCAATTGGCAGGTGTGCAAGAAATACTTCATTTTACATTTTAAATACTTCATTTTACATTTCTACAAACTGTTTCAGTAAGTTAACTTAATTTCTATCTGGAACCCCCACTACACTGGAGTTGTCATTCTCAGAACGCTACCTCTCTTCCTGCTTCAGTCTCTCCAAGGCCTGTGCTAAGGTTCCGGGGTTTGCAGGGTTAGCCCAAACTAGTCAGCATGCCCCGCCCAGACATCAGGGAAACACATGCTGATGCTGCAGCCCTGAGTTCAGGGATGTCCTGAGACCAGGCAGCAATAGCCAGGACAGTCTGAGAGTAAAAGACGTTCATGCCTGAACACCCTGTACCCTGCAATCACTGTGCACTGCGGAGCTGTCTGGGGCTCAGGTGATGTGGTCTCACGCAGGCCAGCTCACCCTTCTGTGTAAAAGGCGGGGCCTAAAGAGAACTAGCTGTCTTCCAAAAGACATGATGTGCCCCTCACTCATTCACACATGATCACCCACAACTCTGCAATCTGCTGGTGAGGCTCTGGGTCCGCCAAGCTACACATTTTTGTGCTGATCTTCCCACTGTGCAACCTTTGCTGACTTTCTTCTGCATCCATGAGATGAGCAGTCATTGTCTGACTCACCCAAGAGGTCAGAGGGCCCGGTTTTACCATCGACTGGTGCCTACCATGCCATCTGTCAGTATAATGATGGTGCAGACTTTCCGGAAACCCACTGGATCAAGACTGAAAAGACAAATCCTGCCTTTCTCTTGTAGAGAGTAGGTGCGCAATAGTGCTGATTACACTAAGGACTCTACCCTTAAAGGCGCCCAGGCTCTAATAAAAGAAAGGTATCAGCTTGGCTTGAACAAGGCATTCTGGCGCTAAGACACAGAAACCCCAATACGGTCAAGTAAGAAGGGGACAAATGCCAGGATAAAGGCAAATCTCATGGAAACAAAGTCCAGAACGTACAGCTGAGCCCCACAGGTCAACAAGCGGCTGCTCTGCCTCTCCCTCCCTCTGGGACCAGCGGACTTCACCTGCTGAGTGTCGGCTGTGCTGCTTCTCTCCTCCCTCTGCAGACCCCACTCCTCTGCTCCATCAGCACACGGCCCACTGGAACCACCAAATAAGAGTGACCTCCGCTTACCTCTGGGAGAAAACTGAAAGGCTCACCTTAGGGGAAGAGGGGAGCTAACATATGGTTGGTATAACACCCTCATCTGGGGGCCACTGAAAAGAAAAGGGTCATCAGAACAAATGCTAAACACAAGCTCTGCTGAGTGATGTGATAACCCCCAAGAAATGAGAATTCACGCATAAATAAGAGTTGTAACACCTTTATTTCAGAATGACTGCAGGATCGGATTTCATAGGTAGACAACTTTATAGCTCCAATCACAACACTACTGAATCAAAAACACTTCATCCTTCACAAGAACTTGGCCTGAGAAATGTTCATTTGAATTTTAATCTACTTAAGTTTCACATTACGGACCTGTACACATAAAAATACTAACACGATTGGAGGAAACAACCAATTAAAAGTCGAGAGAAACCACTTGTAGCGACCTCTCCCTTATCGTGAGGTCACAGGTCTGACAACGGCAGCTGAGGATCAGGAAGTAAGAAAAAGGTAGTGATGTCACTGCAATAATGTCACCAAGTCAACGCAGCGACGTTCATTCATTTAACTGCCAGAAAAGCCTCAATGCCCCACTCGGATCCTGATTACTGACCTCTGACATGGAGCACGAGGCTCCATGGTTTCCCAACGCCCTCCAGCCAATGAGAGGAACGTTCCTAGAGGCGGGTAGGGTGTTGGCAGAGAGAAACGACAAATAACAGTGAGGGAAAAGAAAATCGATGAAAGCCACCGCAGAACGCAAAGAGCAGAGCCATTCAGGGCCATTCGGTGCAGGGGCTTCAACGAAGCTAAACAGGACCTGAAAGAATTCAAAACATAAATAATGACCCTGAAAAGACTTCATTATCTTCAGTATGTTCTGGTTTGCAAAAGCAGGGAAGCGTATACTAACTTAAAGTGTTCCGTGTAAACGGCTGAAGTAAAGCCAAAAAGACGTGCAGCTGTAAAGAATGACCTTGAGTTGTCATACCGTGCACCCCACAATGTCTGCTAAATGAGATCTCACTACACATATACTACTTATATAAAACAAATATAGCACCGTTTATTTTATCCACATATGACTGAAACCATAGAAGTCCCTTCATGGCAAAAGCACCTCAATCACGTGGAGATAGCTTAAGTGGGCTTCTCCCTGCGTGAGAACTTTATCGTGTTCTGAGTGATCAACTGTATTGACCAGCGGGCCCTACGGTCTGCAAAACCTTCCTAAGTGATAGAAGACATGGAGGCCAAAAACACCTCTGCTAAATCAGAGTTTCTCAATGTATGGCACGTGGAACAGCACCACCCACTCTCCTGGGGAACTTGTTTTAAAATGCAGATCCCAAGTCCCTGCCGAAATGTCATGATAAAAATCACTGGGGTGGGGGGCACACCTGCACGTTTGCACCCCCTCCCCCGAGGATTTCTGGTACAAGTGGAAGTGTAGGGCTCACTGGAGTGAATCAGCACCTTGAAAGGGGAGACTGACCAGGTCTGCGAATTAACCCTTTCCCACCCACGTTCCTAATGTGCCCAATAAGGCTGTACTCCTGGCTTTGAAATTTCTTACACTACAGAATAAAAAATGTGAGCTTCTAAATGTTTCATCACAGGAAAAGGATTCTGACATAATAAAAATGAACTCTAACAAGCTCTAATTAATTTTTTAAAAAGCATTAGATTCCCGAGCCATAGATGTGAGGCCGGAAGCAATGGGTGCCTGTAGGAGAGAAAGGGAGGGAGGGACAGTGGGACACAAGTCCAGGCAGTGCGGGGAAACAGGGGACATACACCTGGAAGCAGGCTTGGAGGAGTGCAGAAGGCCGTTTACATCCAGAACAGGGAAATGCAAACCCATTAAACACTGGCTGGGATGTTGAGGCTGGTCCTGAAGCAGAGGCTGGAAAGAACCAGCAAACATGTTTTGTTTGGTCAGCACAATGTTTTAAACAATTCTGAATTTGTCACCAATAGGTAAAAATCAGGAGATTTCTTTCTTTTTTTTTTTTAAGTCTCTCTTTTTCTGGAAAATTGGAAATTGGAAGAACTAGAAAAGCCAGCTACACGGCAACACTGTGCCGGAGCGGGGCAGCTGCTGCCTACCTTTCCCCAGGCTCGTGCTCTTGGGGTCTCCCCAGTGGCCGCCAGCCTGCTTCACTCATCAGATCACCTGCCAAACCCCTGGGCATTGGCACCAGCCACCCCAGGTTCAAGGAATTCAGGCAAAAATTCAGCCTCTCTGTGCTTCAATATTTCTATTTCTAACAAAAATTCTTACTACAAACATCCTTTCCCACCTCAGAGGTATTAAGGAATCAGATGTCTGCAAATCACCTAGAATTCACTGTAGTTTCTCATTCTTAGCTGCTCATTGGAATCACCTAGGCAGCTTTTAAAAAACACTGATGCTTGGGCTCTTCCCAGAGATTCTGATTTATTGGTCTGGGATGTAACCGGGGTGCTGGATTGCACAAAGCTCCCCAGATGGTCCTAATGGACAGCCAAGACTGAGAATGACAGCCTTCAGAGGATGCACGTTGTTGCGTATAAAGGGTTAAGTTTATTCCGATGTCAATCTGCAAACACACGTCCTGCCTCTCACCTGTGTCATAATTCACATCACCTCTTATTTTTGGAAGTGGGCCATTATTCCAAAAGCCTACAGAATGCCATTTACAAACTGGAAAAGGAGGTCAAAGTGTGTTCTGGTTTCTACCATTCATTTTCTCTACAACACAATTAGAGAATAAAACATTAAGGAAATTAGAAGAAATTATTCCGAGAGACAGAGCTCAGGCAGCACAAATAGTTCAAATACAATACGAAGAGGCTCACAGTGGCAGGCTTATATAAAAAGAAAAATACAATTGCTTTGAATTCCACCAATGTACTAAGTGGAAAATATTTCAAATATTAAAAAACAAAAAATTCCCCAAGACATTCCATTAATGGCCCAATTTTTATCTTAAGATGGATTCCACATGTTTGCCTCTCTTCAGGCTTTCTGTTAGGTAGTATGCATTTATAGTTTGGCTTCCAATCATGAGAAATGCAAACTACTGTCATCTAATTTTCAAACACTAATACTACTTTTCATTACATTTGAAAAGTACATTTTCAAAATGGTTTCACATAATAAGAATGGCTTCTACTTAATGGTCTTCTACTATGTACCAGGAATGCTAGGCACTTCATATATATATGATCCAAAATTGGTCCAACAACCTCACAAAGTGAATTCTATCATCCCATTTTACAAATTTAAAAATATTGAGCTTCATAAAGATTTAGAATTATATTCTAATGAGCTAGTGGGTAGTAGCACTTGGAGTCAAACCAAGGTCTGTTTGACTCCTAAACCTGTGCTTTTCACAACCAAATACCTTGTTTAATCACCACAACCCACAGGTAGTAAGATCTGTGCCCAATTGTCCCCACTTGCCAGTGAAAACAGAGAGGTTATGATCTGCTCCACGTCCCAGAATGAGTTAGTAGGAGCCAAGATGATGCATATATAACCTTCCCATTCTCCATCTGATGTTTTTTCAGCGGACCAAATGACAGCTCACATATTACATTATAAAAGCTGTAATGATGGCAGTTATGTAGTACTTATGGGTCTAAATCAAATGCTCCTGATTTCTGAGAATCTTCCTCATAAACTATAAATGTGGCTTCACTTCAACTCAGGTCTGGTACATTCCTGTCTGTTCCAGGCCACCTGTGAATCAGGTTATCAGGTCCGATTCCTTTATTTGTCTCAGAATCCTCCCATGAATCCTATGAGCAATGATGCAAATAACATAATGGCACAAGTACCAGTCTCCAGGCCTGTCCTTGGCCACCCAACACCATCACCAGGCAATCAGCAGGGCATCCTGAAGAAGGGCAACATCACCTTCTATGGGTTTTTCTATTTACTTGTAAAATCGTAAAGAGTCTGTGCCATAAAAATCCAGCTAGAAGAATGCATCTCCATGAGTGCTGCTATTTGAGGCTGGCATCCAGGGGAGTATGTCGTTTCATGTCCTGGCAGGAAGGTCTCTTCTTTTTTAAGCTGCCGACACCGCATTCTTAAACCTGTGTTTCGAAAATTGTGTCTTGGATGTGTTGTGTCGGAGAAGTGATTCTCGAGCAAAAGTCGACACAACACAGGTCCCCTGCAAGAGAAAGCAAACAGGCTTTATCACCTCATAAACTTGTCTCGCCAATCAATACTTATTTGCCCTCTTTTCTGAAGCAACTCTTAAGAGTCACTTGAGTTCTATTACTATGGGTAATTCTTGAAGAAATTGCATTTCTGCTTCCTAATGATCTTGGAACAAAGCAAGCACCTCATTTTATTAAGTCCAACTACCTAAAGGAGCTGGTTCAAAGATATAGCTGAAACTGAGGTCTTAATCATTCCGATGTGAAAGAACTCTGCTATGTTATCGAACCTCACCACGCCCGGTCTCCCAACTGCTGGCGGTAAGAACAAACACATGCCAGGGCAATTTGTTTCATTCAAAAATGACAGGAAATCAAAACTCTATCCAATGGACATGTCAGCAGCCTCACAAGCATACTGGACAGTGAGGTTTATGAATCTCCATTGGGCTCACGACAAAAATCACCTGCTAAGCTTCCTTACTGTCAAATCCCACTTGGACCTACAGGCCAGAGGATTCCGGGACGTATCTTTAGGGCCAGGTACCACAAATAATGTAGTCACATTCTATGGGAATGTAAATTATGCACAATTTTTTGACAGAGAAAGACAAATACTGTATGATTTCACATACATGTGAAATCTAAGGACAAAATAAATGAACAAACAAGACAGAAACAGACTCATAGATTATGCAAATTTGAAATGTGGTCTCATACAGAAATATTAAATAATGTCTCCTTCCACATATTTGTGCAAACCCCACAGAATGTTTTCATTAAAAAGTAAAAACTGCAAAAATCCAAAGCTGGCAAATTGAGTGCACCATCCACAGTACCTGTACCACTGGCCACATCACAGCGTTACTTTACCAGCAACACAGGACACCTATATTTCTACGCCATTATGCACGTGCATTGGAACTTTGTGCAATTTTAATGATCACTCTTGTTGGTATGTTAACTTCATTGCTGTGTTCACTTTAATGCCTTTTTATGCCTTAAAATAACACCATCCGAGTGTTGATGTTGGAGCTAATGCAAAGAACATAAACTGTCACATTATTAACTTTGGAATAGAGATAAGATGTGATCAAATGATGCATAAAAAAGGCAAACCACACCCACAAGGTACCCTGATGTTACTTTAGGAGAGGGCATGCTCTCACCCAGGGACAGAAAACTTTTTCTTAAAGGACCAGACAGTAAATATTTCAGGCTTTGCAATGTGTAAGATGTCTGTCACAGCAATTCACTCTGCAGTCGTAGCTCGCACACAGCCGGGAGCATAGCTGCATGCCAATAAAACTTTACTGTATTTGCAAAAGCAGACAGCAGGCTGGATTTGGCCTGTGGGCTATAGTTGGCTGATCCCTGCCACAGAGCTCATTTCTCCCACCTTTTCTTAATTTCTTTTCTTTTCTTTCTTTTCTTTTTTGTTAATCCTCATCTGAAGATATTTTTCCATTGATTTTTTTTTTTTTAGAGAGAGTGGAAGGGGAGGGGGAGACACATCGATGTGAGAGAGTTACATCGATTGGTTGCTTCCTGCACGTGACCTGACTGGGGCTGGGGATGTAACCTACAACCCAGGTACTTGCTCTTGACTGAGAATCAAACCCGTGACCCTTCAGTGTGTGGGCTGACACTCTAACCCCTGAGCCACACTGGCCAGGGCTTCTACCTTTTTTTTTAATGTGACATTTTACTGCTCATAAAATCAGTAGTTCTCCCATTTAAACCATTCTCCCATTTCTACAGAACTAATTTTGAGAAAATAAAAAGTCCCATTAAACAGGCGCATTTCAAGCTTGCAAAAATTCTGTAAAACTAGTCAAAAAAATGGGGTTAAAAATGGGAAACAATAAGTGAGCAACATTACATCAGAATCTCAAAATATTCTATATCATGTTTTTGGTGATGCTTATATAACTGTAAATACCTGTCAAAATTCACCAAACTGCGCTTAAAATTGGTCAATTTAGTTGTACAGAGATAATAACTCAATGAAGCTGATTTCGTTTTGTTTGTTTAATTTATCTTTATTGTTGAAAGTATTACAGATATCCCCCCTTTTTCCCCCATTGACCCCCTTCCTCTCCACTCCCACCCCCCTCCTGCCTTCCTGCCTTCCCCACACTATTGTCTGTGCCTACTGGTTATGCATATATGCATAGAAGTTCTTTGGTTTATCTCTCCCTGCACTCCTCCCCATTCCTCCCCACCCCCCTGGTCTCTCTGAGGTTAGTCAGTCTAACAACCAATTTGTACTTCTTTTTTTTTCTTCATTGATATTAGAGAGAGAGGAAGGGAGAAGGAGAGAGAGAGAAAAAAATCGATGAGAGAGAACATTGATTGGCCACCTCCTGCATGCCCTGCACCGGGGATTGGGCCCACAACCTGGGCATGTGCCCTGACCAGGAATCGAACTGGCAACCTCTTGGTGCATGGGTCGACGCTCAACCACTGAGCCACACCGGTTGGGCCCAATTTGTACTTCTTAATCCCTTCACCTTTTTTGGCCATTCCCCCAACCCCCTTCCCATCTGGAAACCATCAAAAAGTTCTCTGTATCTATGTATCTGCCTCTGTTCTGTTTATTTTATTCATTTGGTTTGTAGATTCAATTGTTGATAGATACGTATTTATTATCATTTTACTGTTCTAATTTTTATCTTCTTCTTCAAGAAAACCCTTCAAATTTTCACATAATACTGGTTTCGTGGTGATGAAGTCCTTTAGCTTTTTCTTGTCTGGGAAGCTCTTCACATATCCATCGGTTCTAAATGACAGCTTTGCAGGATATAATAATCTTTGTTGTAGGCCCTTGCTTTTCATCACTTTGAATATTTCTTGCCACTCCCTTCTGCCTGCAAAGTTTCTTTTGAGAAATCAGCTGACAGTCTTATGGGAGATCTCTTGTAGGTAACTAACTGCTTTTCTCTTGCTGCTTTTAAGGTTCCCTCTTTGTTATTAACCTTTTGCATTTTAATTATGATGCGTCTTGGTGTGGGCCTCTTTGGGTTCACCTTGTTTGGGACTCTCTGTGCTTCCTGTATGTCTCTTTCCTTCACCAAGTTAGGGAAGTTTTCTTTCATTATTTTTTCAAATAGGTTTTCAATTTCTTGCTCTCTCTCTTTCCTTCTGGCACCCTCATGATGAGAATATTGGTACACTTGAAGTTGTCCCAGAGGCTCCTTAAACTATTCTCATTTTTTTAAATTCTTTTTTCTTTTTGCTGTTCTGATTGGGTATTTTTTGCTTCCGAATATTCCAAATTGATGGTTTAATTCTCAGTTTCACCTACTGTATTGTTGATAGCCTGTAAACTATTCTTTATTTTAGTTAGTGCATCCTTCATTTCTGATTGGCCCTTTATAATGCTCTTGGGGTCCTCACTAATTTCCTTGAGCATCCTTATAACCAGTGTTTTGAACTCTGCATCTGTTAGATTGCTTATCTCCGTTTCATTTAGTTCTTTTCCTGGAGTGATGTTCTGTTCTTTCATTTGGGACATGTTTCTTTGTCTCCTAATTTTGGCTGCCTCCCTAGGTCTGTTCCTATGTATTAGGTAGAGTTGCTATATCTCCTAGGCTTGGTAGGGTGGCCTATTGTAGTAGGTGTCCTGTATGGTCCATTGGCACAGCCTGCCTGATCACATCAGCGGGGCACTCGAGGTGTACCCCCCATGTGGACTGTACACCCTTGTGTTGTAATTGAGTCTTGATTGCTGTTGGCACATCAGTGGGAGGAATTTACTCAGGCTGATCAGCTGCAAGGACTGGCTGTGCCCACTGACCACTGACCTCTGACCACCTTGGAGAATCAGCTGTGCAAGGGCCTAACACACAGAACAAAACTTACTTCGGCAAGGCTCTGGTACCCACCGAGTCCACACCCTGAGAGAATTGCTTGTGGAGGTGGTTTGGTGGTGGTTCTTTGACATGGTGTGAAGCTGTCCAGTGGCTGTGCAGGCTCTGGGCCTCCCAGAAGGTGCAGGCCAAAGTCAGTCACAGCCTGTATTCTACATGGAGCCACTAGGCATAAGCTACAAAGGGATCTGCAAATGGCTGCTTCTTGTGCTGGGCTTGGAGATGCCCAGGAGAGGCCAAGTTGTGAACCAAGGCTGGTTGCTCCTAGTGCCAGGCCTGGGGCCACTTAGTGAGAGGTATGGGGCTCGTTGAGGCCAGATGCTGCTTTTTTGAGAGAATTTAGGAAAATCTGAAACAGGAGCCAAGACAGGGCAATCCTATGGTAAAGCCACTGGAAACAGCTTGGGTGGGCCTGAAAGTTGGTGGGGCAGGGCCTCAGAGAATCACCAGGGCAGGGCAAACAGTGTGAGCCAGGTTGCTGGAGTCCCAGATATGGCACCTGCCTGCACGTCCCGTGGGGGAAGGGCTCACCAAAGGAACACAGGCCTCCACCAACACGTCTGTCTGGGAAAAAGCTGCCCCTCCAGCTCTTGCCCTGATGTCAAACAACTCAGTTCTTCCCCATATGTCTCTGGTGCCTTTCAAGCTAGCGCCCCCATGCTGTAACCCAGAAGAAGTGAGTCCGAGTAAGTCCGTGTGTGGGCCCTTTAAGAGGAGCTGCCGGGGGCTCCAGCCGCCTCAGCCTCAGTTCCCGCTGGTTTTACAGCCAGAAGTGATGGGGATTCTCTTCCTGGCACTGGAACCCTGAGCTGGGCGCCTGGTGTGGGATGGGGATCCTTCATTTCTCAGGGAGGACCTTCCCAGCCGAGGTACCCTCCTGATTTTTATCCTCCATACATGGGTGTGGGACCAGCCCGTCCGCCTCCGCCCCTCCTGCCAGTCTCCATGCGGCTCCTTCTTTAATTTCGTAGTTGTAGGACTTCCATTCAGCTGGATTTCAGGCGGTTTTGAATGATGGTTGTTCTGTAGTTTAGTTGTAACTCTGATGTGGTTGTGGGAGGACGCGATACCGCGGTTACCTGCGCCGCCATCTTGACCGGAAGTCCTAAGACTTAGTACCTTAAAATGAGTAATTTATTATTTCTCAAAATCCTTTGGGTTGATTGAATCTCTGATGACTCTGCTAGTTTTCTGTGGGGTCATTCCTTTGCAGTTAGATGGCAGCTGGGGCTGGGACATCTGAGATGGCTCAGCGGGGACATTTAATGAAGCTGATTTTTTTTTTTTTTTTTTTTTGCATTTATCATCAGATAGAACAGGAGGGAGAGAAGGAGGAAGAGAGAGAGAAACATCGACGTGAGAGAGACACATCGAGTGGTTGCCACCCACACAACCCCAACCGGGCCGGGGACAAACTGCAACCGAGGTGCGTGCCCTTAGTGGGAACCGAACCCGGGACAATCCGGTCCCGGGGCTGACGCTCTAACCGCTGAGCCACACCAGCCAGGGCTCAATGAAGCTGGTTTTGAAAACAGCTTAAAACCTCAGCAAAAGACTCTAATTTGTAGTCATTGTGAATGTAATTGTGGATTTATCTGGTAAAGGTATAATATCTATTACTTTACATGTGCTTCTCTGAGAAAACTGGTCAGAAATCATGAGAATTTGAAGTATGTAACTCCTGTAGGAGCTTCACTGCATTAAATGCATTACGTGCAACTGTCCTGAACTGAGTTGCTGGTGGTATCCAGACCTTAACCACTTACTTCACTTAAGAGAAGAGTTATTTTTTAAGAAACAATACAAAGCCAGAGTTCATGGCTTAGCTCTCAAAAACAAAAACAAACAACCATAAAAATTTTTTAAAACATAGGTAATTTAAAACAATAGGTGATGCTTCTTTAATTTCTTCATTTTCACTAGCAACACTTTAAATCAAAAATACAAGTTGGTGATTTAAAGCACAAGTTGGTGTGAGTCTTGTCTCCTTTCTTTTCCGTTGTCTTTGCTCCAGTGTGGAGCCTGTCAACACTCAAGTGGGGGGAGGGGGGGGGAGTGCAGAAGAGGCTGAGATACTAGTATCAGGGGAAAGCCACACAAAATCATTTCTCTGATTAATCTCAGATTGACAGAATACATGACAACAGTGTCAAACCCCAGCTAAGAGCTTCCTTGGAGCCCCTTCATTCAATCTGTCTCCATTCAGAGATGAAAACGCATTTAAAGCAATGGTTCTCAAAGTTGGTCCCTGGACCCGCAGCAGCAGCGTGGCCTGGGAACGTGCTACATATTCTCAGGCTCCACCCAGACCCACTGAATCAGAAACTCTGGGGTGGGACCCATCGATCCATGTTTAAAAAATCCTCCAGATGATTCTGATGCTCACTCAAGTTTCAAAATCACTCAAGATATACTCTTCCCATGTAACTGGCGTCCCTCATTCTCTCATTTAACGTGGAGCTGACTTCAGATCCCACTCTCCAGGGTTAGATGGAACCTGTGACCAAGTGCATGAACGCTGGAGGGGCCTAGTGCATGCCAGTCTGGAGAAACAGGGAGAGGTGGCCAGATCTTCTCCACAGCTTCAAAGAACACAGTGGGTGCAGGAGCACACAATACTCAGATTCCATTCCAACGTTCTTTGAGCACCTACCATGCATCATGTCTGTGCTAAATCAAATGATCTTGTTTCCCTTTTCCAGGAATAAATAAATCTATTAGTTATGTGTTAAGTATACAGAGGCCTAACATTAATTAGAGTGGAGTCAAACCCGCAAACAAGCAGGAACACTTTATATAATTCTCAAATTCTCATTCATAGGCGTGACCAGCATGCTTTGAATGCTGAGGTACTTGCACATAAATGCTCCTTTTGCCTCTTCATTGTTAATTCATCTCAAACTTGTATCATATATCGCAATTAGAGTACCGGGCTGCTTATACAAAACCATGTGTACTATAGTTTTAAGCCAACATAAGGAAATTTGAGGTAATTCTGAACTACCCAAGGTCTTACCTTCTCATAAATTTCATAAGATGCAAATCCACTATTCTCATTTATTTTAGGCTTTGCTTCTCTCTTAATTGTTCTGCCCTTTCCACTATGAAGATCATTCTCCTTGATGTAGACAATAAAAACTCAAGAAAATAAGTAATTCTGAAATCCCCTGCTATCTGTTAACCCTACATTATTTGCCCTAAACTAGAAGTAGCACATGCTTCTGCAAAAGTGTCCTTTCTTCGATCCTGTGCCCATGGCAGACATTGCTAATCCATCCTGTGCCCATGGCAGACATTGCTAATCAATCAAGGCACTCTCACCCAGAGCTTGAGAATTACTGTCAAGGCCTCAGGGTCCTCCTCCATAGCATTTCAGGCAGCCATCCCCAACCCATGGGAGTACATATGACTGATAAAATATATGTATGTCACTGGCTCCTTTCTGCAGCTCTAAACTCCTCCTTTCGTTGTTCTCAGAACAATAAAGCTTCAGTTTATCCTGAGCTGCAGTGTCTACAAATCTATGCCACCTTAAGGGCTGTAATCATGTTGGCTTGTGCTGAGCAGTTTAAGCAATTTAAGTGCAGTTGCAACCCAGCACGTAGTATAAAACTGCTCTGAAAATCAAAGAACCAAGTAAATAAAGGTACAGAACAGATAATGAAACACCTGTGAGACTGTCCCCTGTGCATGTAACTGGGAAATGCACAGCATGAACAGCCCAAGAAGGCAACTGCATTACATTACACCAGGCTTACAGCATGAATGATGGCCTGAGTGACCAGTTCTGGTTTGGCTGTGGATACTCACTGAAGGCTCCTTACTCGGCTGAGGGGGCACCACACTGCTCCTTCAGCAGCATCTCCATGATTCTAATTCCCTATAGAGAGAAGAAAGAAAAATCAAAATGCCGTATTTCACAAACAAGTGCTTTTATATTTATCACAATCCTTCCCTTCAAGGAATCCGAGTCATGGCCTTAAATTCATTTCAGAAAAGTAGACTCATAGTCTGTCTACATTTTTCTAATCTTCTGCTCATCAATTTCAGGTACATTATCTCCACATGTGCTCTGAACTACTCAGGGGAGCAGGGAGTTTAGTATCGACATTTCGAACATAAGAAGACAGTCCAAGAGAAGTCAGGTAACTTCTTGAAAGTGGCACAGCTAAGGGGCATTGCCAGAGCTGGAATAATAATGGCAACAGTCACTATTAATTGAACATTTACAAAGGTGCTACATTCACTGCTCAGGTTTTATGTGCATTACCCTGGGTACTGGGTGCCGGGTGCACCGATGACATCTGCTCCGAGACCCAGGCACCCCTTTCGCTCGCTCTCTGCCAGCACAGTCGGCTGCTGATGGCACACAGCCAACCTCTCAGCCAAAGGAAGCTGCCTTACCTGAGGTCATGTCCCCTCTCCGGGGGCAGCCCGCATCCAATGACTGGTGGATACAGGGGTCTGTCTAAAGGCCTGGCCCCCTTCCCTCAATTTGGGACAACTCTGAGGGGCATCCCATCTCCAGCTCCCCCTGGGATCAGCTGAGACCTTCATCGCAACGGCATCACAGTTCAGCATCACCTGCGGCCTAATCCTGCTCTCTCACAAGGATTGTCCCTGAGTGTCCTCTTCACGAACCCTCTGCACCCAGATCTCCATCTCTCAGTGTGTCCTGACAGCCGACCTAGGACACTTGTTTAATACATACAAAACCCTGAACAAGTACTATTCTTACCCCATCTTTCTAATGAGGCAACAGAAACTCAAAGAGGTTTAAGTGATTCGCCCCAAGTTATACAGCTATTCGGTAATAAAGCGGGGAAAGAACACAGGTCTATTCTGTTTCAGGGGCCATCCCTTAACCTTCTCATGATGCTCATTCCACTACTGTACATTTCAAGCTATCTACCCACCTACCTTGGCCAGTCAAGTCTACCTAGAGGAAACAGGAAAACAGATATTCCCTCTTTCTTCTCAGAAGACCAGAAGAGAAACCACCAGATGGAAAGACAGCATTATGATGTAACTATGAACTAGGGTCTTAAGGAAGTCAAAGCTGGATCCGGGGACATGGGACACACAGTTCTCAGGGACTGGAAAATAGTGTGGAGAGCATACTGATGATCAAAGCCAAATGAAAATACAGGTTACCAGGCCCCTCGCAGGAAGACTTGGATTTAATGGGACTTCAGTAACAAGAGCCCAGATGATTCTCCTGATCAGGTGGGGCTGGGAAACACTGAGTGGGCCTAGAAGACAAAGTAAGCGACTTCCTATTCGGGGTCTATTGTGAGCCTCGGGAGGGGAATGCATTTCTAGAGAAGACAATAAAACAGATAGGGGTTGGCTAAAGTAGTTTTACAGTTGTGAGTACATGAAACACAGAGTTTATCTTTGTAGTATTATTTATTTATTACTGCATTATTTATTTGTATTACAACTGTAAACCTCCTCTTGTCCACCGCTGGATTTAGTACCAAAGTACACACAACAAAGTGCAACGTTTCCTTAAAAATTTCTGAAGGTCCTCCAGACTCTGGCTGGTCATCACCACAAATATTACCCTTGTCTTGGAAGGAAGAAGCATTAATTAAAAGATCCTGACAGAATGCCAAGGAGATGGAGTGGTGGCTGAACCAAAGCAGAAAACTGTAGGGCAAGGCGCACTGCTGTCAGTCAGGAGACCTGGGTCACAGCTCTGCCCATTCTTCTCCTGGGCACCATGGGCAAGTCACCATTCCTGAGAAGTAACAGACCAGAGAGCTTAGGGGATTGCAAGGCTCACTGGACAGTGCTTTCCACACCCAGCTGCTTGTGGGAATTCCTAGGAACCCACAGAAGCAAATACTGATGCCCAAGCCTATCCAGACTGACTCAATCACAACTCCCAGTGCTGGGGCCTGGACTCTGTAGATTTATAACAAACCTCACGTGGTTGTAAAACACAACCAGTCCATTTACTCAAATGTGTGAGGCCGCTTGACATCACTTCCAAGATTCCTTCCAACTCTGCCAGTCTGGGAATTGATGAACCAGTTCTCTTTAAACATGTCTGAACATACAGTATATACTGCACTCTTGTACTTCAGGGCTGTTCTCCTTTTAAAGAATTGGAGTGGGGAGAGAGGTGCAGGGGCTGAAACAATCAGTGGAGTGAAATTTAACCTAAGACTAGGATTGTTCTCATTTCTTCTCTCATTCATTCAACCATAGATCCAGCCAACGAATATTTATTGTGCAACTACAATGTGCACTGGTGATCAACAGTGAACAAACAAGACAAAGTCCCCTGCCCTCATCTAGCTAGATTTCCTTCCCCAGTCTCAATTTTTTTTTCTCCCAAAAACCCCCGGACAATAATTAAATGTCTTCCTTCTATTTTCAGGAAGATTAGAAACTGCCATGTTAATTCTGTTTCAAGCTTCTTTTTGCACAGTAGGCACCTAAATCAAGACAGTATGTCTTTAAAACTAGAAAAGCACACTCCTTCCTTAGGAAGTAAGCTCTGTGGACTCTCCCCATCCGTCTAAATTAGGAGCCACCACTTACTGAGATGAACACTAATTGACATAAGTGAAGACTTTGAGGTTTGCCTGGGGAGTTGAAAGACATTATTTATTGAATCAATTATGTTCGCAATGTGACAGTTGATTTTTCTTCCCCTTTTCCCCCCTCTCCCATACCACTTTAGTCTTTTTAAGTAGAACAGCTGGAAATAGAAGGTGGAAAATGGGGGCAGAGAGAGAGAGAGACACCTATAAAGTGAAATTAAAAAAAAAAAAAAAAGCCCTACTAGGGAGGTCAAACTATTTAGTACCTCTGTTTGGTAAAGAAAGACCAAATCAAAGCCCAATCAATACAGTCCTTTCAAATAAAGTTCCAATGCTTAAAACTCAACCCCCAGGATATCAGGCTTAAAGGGACTAAATTTACACCACTTATCACACAGTGAAGGCTAAAATGCAGAACATTAAGTGGATTCACCTTTACAGGTGTGGCTTAAAAGCTTTGGGGACTAACAAACCATAAACCAGCTTGATTTTATTACTTCTTTCCCTCAGAGAAATTTTTCTCGACTACAAGGCTATCATTCTCTACTTGCCTAGAGACAGGTAAGTGACCTCGTTCAGTCTTATTTTCCTAATACCAGAGCCGTGATGGCCAAATGCATCCCCACAAAGGAGACCCAGTGTCTTCCAGACCCAGAACACTTCACAAATTCCCACTGCAAGTCTTGGATAGCGGATTTTTATGGAAAATGAAAAGCTTGTCTCAAGAGGAGGAGGAATAAGTTAGAACTAATGTGGATAGATCCAGATAGTATATTTATTTTCTCAAATTGATGCTTCCTTTAGAAGCTCTTATTTACCTAGGAGGCCCTAAAGAGAGTAATATTAGACTTTATGAAAATTACCAAGTTCTAAAACAGTTCTCAAAAGACACATCTATGAAGGCGTTCTTAACAAAAGAGAATTTTTCACTTAATTATCACAATGGTAAAAGATGGGTGTTAAAGACACCCAGTAGAAATAATGCTTTCTTAAGGGTCACCGCTTTGGGGTAGTAGGGGGCACTTGTGTGTAAGGGACTGTACTGATGCTGTGAGCAACAGGCATACATATGAGACATAAAGCCTCTACTCAAGGGGTCATTAGCCTCCTGGGAGGAAACAGAAGAATACAAAATAACTGACATGCAAGACAGCCTCTGAGCATGTTTAAACGAAAAAAGTTCAATGGGAGAAGAAAAGTAGAGACTTAATCTTGTGGGAAGGAAGGACTTGCAGAAGCCACTGGAAGAGGAGGGATTTGAGTCAGACCCGAAGTCTGATTATGAGTGTGACATACAGAGATGAAGGGAAAGACCAAGCAGAGGGAGGCTTAAGAAAAGGTGGAAGGGGGTGGGGGACAACAGTGTATGTGTACTTAAGCAACTGCCTTCCTGAAGGGTGAGAAAGGACTGGAGATGATACATTTCCAACATTTCCACTCTCCCCAGTCTCCACCCTACACACACACCCTTCCTCCCACCTTAGCTCTGCTCTTTCCTGGAAGTCAACAGCACATAAAACACCCCAGTATTGCCACAGATGGCACTGTGATTATGCAATGACACTGCTAGAGAGATTTAGGGTTGAGTCCAAGGCTGTGCAACCTCGGGCATTTGGCTTAAATTCTCTAATCTTCAACTGCCTCATCTTTAAATGGAAATGATAATATGGGCTTGTCTTAAGAATTAGTTAAAACAATGTGTAATCTGGTTATCACAGTACCTAGTTTCTGATAAACACTCAGAAAATTAAGAGTGGTTCTTCATCTGAATCTCTTTAATGATCATCTAATTCCATTACAAAGGGGCCTTGTCTGTCTTACTCAAGTTGTATGCTCTAGAAGAGCAATGCCTGGTACATTGAAGGCACGCAGTAAATGTCTACTGAATGAGTGAATCTATCAGTCAACCAATCAATCATCAGCTCACAAGCCTACCACATTAGATGATAAAGTGCTCAGATGCAGGGAACAGAAGTTACTTACATTTCAATCCTTGCTATCTAGTGCAGAATCCAGCACACAACAGGTGCTCAAAACTGATGGATTATAAAACTAATCAACTGATTGCTTTTGAATGCCAGGCTGATACACTGAAATTTGAGAATTACAGTGCATCTGCCCAGTAGTTAGCATTCTTGAAAATGTGGTTGAAAAGGTCAGGATACCGAGGGTTGCCATGGGGAATGAAAGAACAAAACAAGGAAAGAATAAAGGATGCAAGGATGAAAGATAAAAGGGAGGGAATGGATGTGGAAAACACTGACAGTGAGGTGGGGCTTAAAATGGATCCTGAAGAATCTGGGTTAGTCAGGAGTTTAGAAAGTGTGATAATTTCAGATACTGAAGATTGCATGATAAAACCACTCACCTTTTAATAAAAAGATTTATATTAAGTTTACTTTGAAAACCTTACTTCCCTTTTGATTTAAATTTTTTAAAGATGGTTTACATAAAACCTTCTTCAAATCATTCATTTACATATAAATAAAAGGTAGAATATGTCACTGCCCTGCTTCAACCCTCCAATAGTATCCATTGCTCTTATAATAAAATCCACACTCTCTATCATGGCTATAAGGCTCTGAAAGACCTGCCTCCAGCCCACCTCAACTGAAGCTCCCTCCATTCTCCCTCACAGGCCTGCTTTCTCTTCACAGGACAAGCTCCCTCTACCCCGTCCCTCCCTCCCTCCCTTCCTTCTCCCTTCCTTTCTTCTTTTGTTTGTTTCTTAACCCTCCTTTACTCTCTCCTATCTCCCCCAGCCAATTTTCCCTCTGGTAATCACTATACTGTTGTTGTCTTTCTATGACTTAGTTCCTTTCTTTTTCACCCACTGTTCCCTTTGCTCCCAGCAGGAACATACCCAGATCTTCCAGTGGTCAGCTAGGAGGTGAGTTGAGGTCTGAATATTGCCAGGAGCTCTGATCTTTATTATTTGAAAGGACTGTATTGATCGGGCTTTGATTTGGTCTTTCCTTACAAAACAGAGGTACTAAATAATTCGGCCACCCCGGTAGGGCTTTTTTAAATTTTTTTTTTAATTTCACTCTATAGGTGTCTCTCTCTTTGCCTCCATTTTCCACCTTCTATTTCCAACTGTTCTGCTTAAAAAGACTAAAGTGGTATGAGAGAGGGGGGGAAAAGGGGAAGAAAAATCAACTGTCACATTGCATATAATTGTTCATAGTATCTTCTTATAATCCTTTGCATTTCTGTGGTGTCGGCTATTATTTCACCTCTTTCATTTCTGATTTTATTAATTTGGGTCCTCTGTCTTTGTTTCTTGGTGAATCTGGCTAAAGGATGATCAATCTTGTTTATTTTTTCAAAGAACGAGCTCTTGGTTTCATTGATCTTTGTATTGCTTTTTTAGCTTCTATGTCGTTTATTTCCAGTCTGATCTTTATTATTTGCCAACAAATTTGACAACCTAGGTGAAATGGACAAATTCCTAGAATCATATAGTCTTCCAAAGCTCAACTAGGAAGAGTCAGAAAACCTGAACAGACCAATAACAATTAAGGAAATAGAAGAAGTAATCAATAAACTCCCAGCAAACAAAAGCCCTAGTCCAGAAGGATTCACAGGGGAGTTTTACTAATATTCAAAGAAGAACTAACACCTATTCCCCTCAAACCGCTCCAAAAAATTCAAGAGGAAGAAAGACATCCAAGCTTCTTTTTATGAAAACAGCATAATCCTAATCCCAAAACCTACAAAAAAAGAAAATTACAGGCCAATATCCCTGAATGGACATTGGCGCCAAAATCCTCAACAAAATTTTAACAAATTGAATCCAGCAATATATTTTAAAAATTATGCACCACAACCAAGTGGGATTTATCCCAGGGATGCAAGGCTGGTACAATATTTGCAAATCAATAAACATGATACACCACAAAAACAAAATGAAAGATAAAAGTCCTATGATCATATCAATAGATGTTGAAAAGCATTTGACAAAATCCAACACCCATTTCTAATCAAAATGCTCAGCAAAGTGGGAATAGAGGGATCGTATCTCAACATAATAAAGGCCACATTATGAAAAACCTACAGCCAACATCATACTCAATGGGCAAAAACTAAACACGCTTCCCTTAAGAACAGGAACAAGACAGGGATGTCAACTTTTGCCACTCTTATTCAACATAGCGCCGGAAGTCTTAGCTACAGCAATCAAACAAGAAGAAAAAATAAAAGGCATCCAAACTGGGAAGGAGGAAGTGAAACTGGCATTATTCACAGATGACATGATATTGTACATAGAAAATCCTAAAGACTCCACCAAAAAAGTACTAGATTAAATGAATTTAGCAAAGTAGCAGGATACAAAATCAACATCCAGAAATCACTGGCATTTTTATACACCAATACTGAACACAGAGAAAGAGAAACAAAAAAAATCCCATTACCATTGTACCAAAAAATAAGATACCTAGGAATAAATTTAACCAAGGACATAAAAGACCTATACTCAGAAAACTATAGGACATTGAAAAAGAAATAGAGGTTGATACAAATAAGTGTAAGCACATACCATGTTCATAGATTGGAAGAATTAACATCATTAAAATGTCCATACTACTCAAAGCAATCTATAAGTTCAATGCAATCCCTATTAAAATAACATTGGCATATTTCACAGATCTAGAACAAATATTCGCAAAATTTATATGGAACCAAAAAAAGACCCCAAATAGACACAGGGAACTTGGGAAAGGAAAACAAAGTTGGAGGTATCACACTATCTGATATCAAACTATACTACAAGGCTACAGCAATCAAAATAGCAAGATGATGGCCAAAAAAAAAAAAAAAAAAAAAAAAAAAAAAAAAAAAAGACATATAGATCAATAGAACAGAATACAAAGCCCAGAAATAAACCCATGCTTATATTGGCAATTCATATTTGACAAAGGAGGCAAGAACACAAAATGGGGTAAAGACAGTCTATTTAGCAAATAGCATTAGGAAAACTGGACAGTATAGTACATGCACTGAATCTAAACTAGACCACCCTCTTACACTATATAGAGAATAATCTCAAAATGGATTAAAGACTTAAATGTAAGACTCAAAACCATAAAACTCCCTAGAAAAAAACATAGGCAGTAAATTCTCTGACATTTCTTTTATTAATATTTTTTCTGCTATAGCACCTTGGGCAAGGGAAACAAAAGAGAACTAAACAAATGGGACTACATTAAACTCAGAAAGGTTTTGCACAGCAAAGGAAGCCATTAATAAAACAAAAAAATTACCTGAATGGAAGATTTTCACCAACAATATATCCGATAAGGGGTTAGTGTCCAAAAATAGGACTGGACCTGATTAGACACTTCTCCAAAGTGGACATACAGATGGCCAAAAGACGTGAAAAGATGATTGATGTCACCAATCATCAGAGAAATGCAAATTAAAACCACAATAAGTTATCACCTCACACCTGTCAGAATGGCTATGATCAATAAATCTGCAAACAACAAGTGTTGGCCAGGATGTGGAGGAAAGGGAGCCCTTGCGCACTGTTGGTGGGGATGCAGATTGGTGCAGCCACCATAAAACACTGTATGGGTCATCTTTCAAACATTATATTGAACTACCTTATGATCCAGTGATTCCTCTTCTGGATATATATCCAAAGAAACCCCAAACACTAATTTGAAAGAATATATGAACCCCTATGTTCACTGCAGTGTTATTTACAATAGCCAAGATATGGAAGCAACCTAAGTTACCATCAATAGACAAGTGGATTAAAAAAAAAAAAAAAACCTGTAGTACATATATACAATCTAATATTGCCATGAAATAAAACAGATTGAAATCTTACGATTTGTGACAGCATGGATGGACCTAGAGGCTATTATGCTCAGTGAAATAAGTCAGAGAAGAAAATACCATATGATTTCACTTATATGCAGAATCTAAAGAATAAAATTAACGAAACTGAAACAGACTCATAGATACATAGAATAGACTCATTGTTGCCAGAGAGGGGGAGGGTTAAAGGACTGGGTAAAAAAGGTGAAATGATTAAGAAGTACAAACTGGTAGCTACAAATAGTCACGGGGATGTAAAGTACAGTATAGGGAATATAGTCAATGATGTTGTAATAACTATGTATGATGCCGGGTGTACAGGAAACATCAGGGGGAGCATGATGTGAAGTGTATGATTGACCACTGTGCTGTACACCTGAAACCAATACAAAATAATATTGAATGTAAACTGTAATAAAAATAAAGACATTTAGTCTAAAAGAAAAAAATGTGAATATGTACTAATGGAGTTTCCCTTTTTCAGATATGAAGCCCTTTATGAAGTCATATAACTCTTTTGCACTTTGGAGGAGAAAACAACTGAAGCATTGGCCTCAGACATATCTAGCTTTGACTCCTAGTCCATCCCATTACTTAACATTTCTGAGCCTGTTCCTCAGTGAGACAGTATAGATGACATTCTACTGGAATTGGTACAGTAAATCACAGCACCAAACACATCCCGGATATTTAGAAATAGTACCTATTATGATAATGGCTCATTCATTCGACACTATTAAAGAGTCTTGTAAGAACCAAGTACAGTTTAATGCACACAGCATACAGCCAACTTCATGGAATCCTAGTCTTCATGGAGACTTTAGTCTCTTAAATGGTTGGTCTTCAGGCTGAGTGGAGCTTTTGGGAATGAACAAGAGTTAGTTTCAAGACCATGAGTTATCCCCATAGCTTCATAATGTTTCCTGACAAAGTGCTCTAAAAAGATAATCCCAACCTCTCTCCCCTGTAACTTCAAAATTAAGTGATTTTCTCCTGAATAGAGAAATCCTTAGGGCAGGAGAGGAACATACAGCCGTCAGTGGAACAGCAGGTCACTATCTTGGTGTGGAGTGGTTGTTACTGTTGCTGTTGTTTTCTAACCATCTTACCTTAAGGTAAGATTAAGGTAATAATGTGATTAAGGTAATAATGTTATACCATTCTGACGTTGTGCTTTGGGAAACTATGTAAATAGGTATTTTCAACAGCTGTACAATTTTTATAAGCAGATAATTATCTCCCTACACCTGTATGCTTGGTAGGGCAATAGAGCCAAAGCCGAAGTTTCCTCTCATTGAAACTTAGAACACAGCACAATTGGCTGTTTTTATTCTTCTACAGAAGAAAGGTAAGAGAGCAAAGAGCTGGAAAGTGTGTGTCCCTGGCAAGTAAGAAAAGCAGGGGTGTAAATGCACTGTTTCCAAAAGGAAGCTTCACTCATCTCATTATAACTGATTGAAGTTGTATGAAATTTTATTTAATAAAGATGTCTTAAATTACTGAATAAGTATGGGGTTAAATATTACATGTATATAAATTCAGAGTCAATTAAACTTTTAAGTACACAAAGGAAGGGTTGATACTTAAAGTCACTCTAGTGGTTTAATAAAAAACCATATCATTTTTCTTTCTATTGTGTAAACTGAGATTCACATATGTATTAACATTTTGAAATTTAAAATTACTAAATAAACTCAGATATTGAATGTTTTTCCCCTAAATTGTGTTATTCTATAATTTTTTGTTTTTACTTTTTTATTATTTTTTATTTTTTTGTTCATCCTCACCCGAGGATATTTTTTCCATTCAGTTCTTTATAGAGTGAGTGGAAGAGAGGGGGGGGAGGGAAGGGGACAGGTGGGGAGGGAGAGAGAGAGAGAGAGAAATGTGAGACACATTGATTGGTTGCCTCTTATCAGCATCCTGAGTGGGGTGGGGTTCAAAACTGCAACATAGGTACCTGCCTTTTTTTGTTTTGTTTTGTTTTCATTGATTTTTTTAGAGAGAGAGAGGAAGGGAGAGAGAAACACTGATGTGAGAGAGAAACATCAATCAGCTGCCTCCTGCACGCCCCCTACTGGGGATGGAGCCCGAAGCCTGGCATGTGCCCTGACAGGGAACTGAACCAGGACCTCTCAGTCCATGGGGCGATGTTCAATCCACTGAGCCACACCGGCTGAGTCCTGTACCTGCTTTTGACCAGGAATGGAACCCAACACCCTTTGGTGCATGGGCTGACGCTCTAACCAGTGAGACACATTGGCCAGAGCTGTTCTGACTTTTCAACTATCTTTTTGCCGTTATGGATTTTCCAGGGTCATATTTCAACAATAAGCATGCATAATCTTTAAAATGAGAACAAGATTTTGAAAATAAATAAAATTAACATATATACACAACATATTTATTTTCCTACAGTATTTTAAATTAATTTCAAATGATTATTTTCCAAAAAAATGTAAAATGCCAAGGCTCAGAAATAGGCTGGCAATCATCTGACCTGGTTTCCCAAACTTCAGACATTTGTACATCAACTTAACGCTTTTTTGCCAAAATTTGTGTATGACTTTCATCAAATATATTTTAAATCTTATCATTTTTACTTCAAAAGATTAATTGAAAATGAACTTGTATACCCCAATCCTACCTGGACAATGATCATAATCTGCCATGAAGAAAAGGAAAGCATAATATATACATATATATTTATATACATTTATACATTTATATATATATTTATTTATATATATATATTTTTTTTTTAAGAAAATAATATTAAATACCAGCCAAATACCATTTCTTATTCAAAGGTCCTGACCTGAGGTTTGTTCGCTTTTCATTTAAAAAGGAAGATCAGTGGGAGCTGGAGGGGGTTAGATAACTGAGCACCAGGTGAGTGTTTCTCTTTGTAATAGTTAGAATGCCCCTGTTACTTTCAAACAGGTCTATTACTGTGTCCCCCATGCTTTGGGGATCATCAACCAGCTGGAGCAGTGAGTACTAGTGCCCTCTGGAACATCTCCAGAATGGCAGAGTTCACAATTTTGTCCACAATGCTTACAGTGATTATCGAGGTGACCATACATCCCAGTAAAATCCCAGTCCAACTTCATACTGTTGTCCCAGCATCATCATTAATCACATTCCTTTCTGCAGTGCATTGTGTCCTGCTGTGGGACAATTCACTATGTAGTCACCAGGCTGATCACCCACCTGTCCATCATTTTCCCAGCACCTACTCTGGACCCAGCTCTGTGATGATGACTGGAAACACAAAGGTGAGTAGGATAGTTCCCAGCCCCCAAAGAACTCAGGAATGAAAGATCAGGGCAAGGAGGGGAAGGGAACCACTTTATGACGACAAAAGTGGTGAGAGTCACACCAAGTCTATGCCATATGCTGCTGGGATCACAGGGAAGGAGGGCAGATGATCAAGGGAGCACCACAGGTGACTCAGCAAAAAGGGCAACACGATCAGCTAATCAGTGACTGAGAACAATGAATCAGCTCCACAGAGGCAGGTAGGTCTTTCCCTTTTAAAACACTGCATGAATTTGAGTTTCTAGGTGTTCAGGGAACTGGTGTGGTAAGGATTAAAGTGGGAAAAACACATAGAGTTTCCAACGCATATTTCCTCAGTGGTTATAAGAAAACCTGCCCTGCCTGGTGACTCTTGTGATATGTAGAGACAGGTAAAATGTTTGCAGAGGAAGAATCTTCTCCACAAATTACTAGTATTAAAACATAAATCGGATCCTATTACTTCCTTGCTTAAACCCCTTCATGGGTTGATCACCAATCTCAGAATAAAATCCACACTCCTTTCCATGGCCCACAAGCTCTGCCCTTCGTCTGCACCCACACTCCTGCTGTCCTCACACCAGCTCACTGCGCTTTGGCCCCCCTGAAAAATGCCGAGTTCGATCCCACCTGAGCTCCTTTCATGAGCTCTGCTGTCCCCTCTGCTGGACACTCTCCCTCCAGTACTTTAAAAGTCGGACTTATATACAGTGAATGCCCACCTGAGACTGACACCAGCACCGAGGGGGTGAGCAAAGCCAAGCGGTCAGGAAGGTGATTCCTGCTGAGGTCACAGAGCACCCAGGCAATCAGCTGCACGAGGATGGAGACTGCCTGCTCCACCCACTGCTGTGCCCTGGTGTCACCCCACCGCTTACTGTTGGAGTCCCCATCAAAGCACCCAAGTGCTACACACTACACGCTTCTCAGCCCACAGGATGCACAGCCCCAGTTCTCTGCAGAGGATGGGAAACAGTATCCAATCAATACATCTTTCTGGATCATCAAGTTTATTACAGAGTTTAAGAGAAAAGACACTTTAGTAAGAAGCCCCACAAACATGGGAGCAAAGGAGAGCAGGGGAGGGAGACAGGCCCCAGGAAAAACAGTCCAGTCTCTGAAGTTTCACCCAGGCAGGGGCCCAGGGGTTGCCTCACAGGAAGGACAGCTTCTGCTCTTGACTTCCAAGAGGCTCCAGGCTGTCCTCCAAACTCCGCACAAGCCTCTGAAACCATGGAGACGCTGGGACTCAGCACACGCTTCTGACAACGAGGAGGCGCTGGGACTCAGCACACGCTTCTGACATCCATGGAGGTGCTGGGACTCAGGACACGCTTCTGATATCCGTGGAGGCGCTGGGACTCAGCACACGCTTCTGACATCCATGGAGGCGCTGGGACTCAGGACACGCTTCTGATATCCGTGGAGGTGCTGGGACTCAGCACACGCTTCTGACATCCATGGAGGTGCTGGGACTCAGGACACGCTTCTGACAACCGAGGAGGTGCTGGGACTCTCAGTACACACTTCTTGTACTGGCCTGCCCTGCTCATATCACCTCGTCCTGATTAAATAATACAAAAGGCCAACTATGGAGCTTTCAGAGGCAAACTGAGGAAGTACCAGCTGGCCTGGTACTCCTCTAAACGAACTTGTCCTCTAAGCGAAGTTGTTAGTTTTTAGAACTTAGAAAATGGAATGAATAGCAGGATAGATGTGTGCTGACCCAGTTCACCCAGTTCCCTTCTGCCTCAGCTCCCTCCTACATCTGTTCCCCGCCCCCCCCCCCCGCAATATCACTAACTGCCTCTGCTACTGTACTTGCTTGCTTGCTCTCACTCAAGGCCAACAAGAAATGCCAGTTGCAGAAGTTTGTAACAAGTCCCCTATAAAATAAAAAAGTAGCTGAAAGTCGGGGCCGATCTCTGAGAACTCGGGTTCAGTCGCCGGCCGGCTTTGCTCTCTACTTGGCTTTAATTTGGCTCTGGTGGTCTCTGGGTTCTCTGGAGCCACAACAATTGGACGTTCCAGCGACGACATTCTTCCCTTAAGGGGAAGCCCCAGAATGGACCACTAGACCAGCTATCGAAACTGTAAGTGGGGACTAGTCTATGGGAAGGCCTTGGAGGGACATTCCTCTGCCCGAGATTAAGCCTGCCCTCCCAGTTTCCCTAGCCCGGTTTCAAATCCTGCTCTAAACTGAATTCTGAGAGAGCATCTGGACTCACCTGAGTCATCTGGAATCTCACCTGTGCGTACTGTTTTCTGTTCAGTCTGGTAGGTACCTTTCAAAGGCAAGGGGGAAGGCTGGACGTGGCATTACTTCCCCGGCCAGGTTCCCCAGTGAGACGTCGCAGGGAACTTCAGTTAGGTCCCCTAGCGAAATGTCCCAGGGAACTTCAGTTTCTGTCAGTTCTGTCTCTGTTTTTTGGTTTCAGTAACTTCAGTTTCAGTAAGTTCTGTCTGTGTTTTTTTGGTTGAACTTCGGTTTCAGACAGTTTGGTTTTTGGTTTCAGTAACTTCGGTTTCAGCCCTGTCTGTATTGTCTTTCTGTCTGCTTATTGGCCCTCCGGATTGTCTGTTGTGTCTGATTGCACTTCCCTTTGTTGTCATGGGCCAAAGTCAATCTGGTGCAAAAACTCCATTGCAATGCCTATTGGATAATTGTAAAGATTTCAAAGTTCAGGCAAAAAGCTATAATGTCCCGTTAAGTCTGGGACCTTACGGGCCCTATGTGAACTTGAATGGCCTACCTATGGGGATAATTGGCTACCTGAAGGTAGTTTCAATTTGCAATTGGCTTTTATGGTCCATCAGAAAATACACAGGAGCTCTGGACACCCGGATGCCATATATTGATATTTGGATCGATATAACTATTGACAAACCCAATTATGTTAAAAAAAAATGTCAGTGTCCAGAGGTTCAAAAGAAAGAAAAAACGGTTTTGTTAACAATGCCTCAGCCTGCCCTGAAGGATGGTAACTCCTCCCAGCCCCCAAGGAAATTATATCCCGTCCTTCAGGACCCCCCTGAGGATATACTAAGTGATCTTGTGGGATCACCACCCTACAGACCTCTTCCTCCAAGGAGGGGACAAGAGGATGCTGAAGCTCAACCCTTGAGCCCTCCTCATACTCGTGGAGGAACCCCTTATCAGCCTCTGGTTGAGACACCGCCGGACTCCTCCTCGGCAGCCATTTTGCCACTCCGGCAGGTGGCCCTCCCCCAGGAGGGGATCTCCACCGACCCTTCATGGTGTATGTCTCCTTCTCCACTGGCGACCTGTATAATTGGAAACAACAAAACCCCTCTTTCTCTGACAAGCCCCAAGGATTAATCTCTCTATTAGAAACTGTGTTTCACACCCACCGGCCCACTTGGGATGACTGTCACCTGCTCTTACAGGTCCTCTTCACTTCTGAAGAGAGGGATCGAATCTACCGAGAGGCGACTAAAACCGTCCTCGGGCCCGACGGGGAACCCACTTCTGACCCTGCCCGCCTCGGCGCCACACTGCCTGCCTCTCGGCCCACCTGGGACCCTAACACCGACCTAGGTAAGGAGGCTCTCGAACAATGTCGCCTGGCTCTACTGCGGGCATCCGGGGAGCGGCTGAGAAACCAACTAATTTATCTAAGGTAAGCGAGACTGTCCAGCGGTCGGGGGAACCCCCTCCGCTTCCTTAGAGCGTTTGATGGAAGCTTACCGGCTGTCACGCTCATAGGAGAGCTATTAATATTGCTTTTGTTACCCAGTCAGCCCCAGACATTAGGAAGAAATTAGAAGGATTTGAAGAGAAAAACTTGAGTGAATTAATAGAGATAGCTCAATGGGTTTTTAATAACCTTGAGGATCCAGACACAGCTCAGAGTAAGAAGCTATCCAAAATTATTGTAACAGCCATGAAGGAAGGCCCACCTAAACAAAAGAAAAATGATAAATGGAATGAAAGAAAGGGCCCAAATGCTAAGGGAAAAAAACCAAACCTTGATCCAGACCAATGTGCCTATTATAGGGCAATAGGGCACTGGAAGAAAAACTGCCCAAAGAGAAAGAACCCCCCAACTAATCTGCGGGCTCCCTTCCTTTTTGAAGATGTGGAATGATGGGGCCAGAACTCTTTTCAATTAAGCCCCCAGGAGCCCAAGGTAACTCTAACTGTCGGGGGTAAACCAGTTGAAATTTAATAGACACAGGAGCTACCTTTTCAGTCCTCCAAGGGGCAGATGGACCTCTTTCTAAAGACAAAACTCATATACAAGGAGCTACTGGAAAAACCAAGTCCTACCCATGGACACAGGCCAGAATAACTGATTTAGGAAAAGGCACAATCACCCATTCCTTCCTAGTCATGCCAGACTGCCCTTATCCCTTACTGGGTAGAGACCTCCTCCAGAAATTGCGAGCTACCATCTCCTTTCAGGGCGACTCAACAACTTTGACAGTAGGAGACAGGCTATCAACTATACTCCTTTCCTGCCCACTCTCGGAGGAATATATCCTCTATGAGACCCCAACATCCTCTGATCCTAACTTTTTCCTCTGGGGTCTACAAGAAGAAATTACCAATGTATGGGCTAAGACTAACCCTCCAGGGCTAGCCTCTCATCAACCTCCAATTATTGTACAACTAACTAGTTCTGCTACTCCTGTTCGAGTCCATCAATATCCTATTACCCTGAAAGTTCGAGATGGCATCGCCAAACACATCAAACCCCTCCGGGAGGCTGGAATTCTTGTTCCTTGCCAGGCTACCTGGAGCACTCCGCTACTACCGGTACAGAAACCTGGCACCGAAGACTTCAGGCCGGTACAGGACCTCCGAGAGGTAAATAAACAGGATGAAACTATACACCCCACCGTGCCAAACCCCTCTACCCTTAGCTTGCTGCTGCCGGACTGTACTATCTACACTGTCCTGGACTTAAAGGATGCTTGCTTTTCCTTGCCCCTTGCCAAGGTAAGCCAACCCATCTTTGCATTTGAATGGACTAACCCTGAGGGTAGATTCTCAGGACAACTAACTTGGACCCCACTTCCTCAGGGTTTTAAAAACTCCCCAAACTACCCTATCCAGTTTGGCTCAGCGGTTAGAGCGTCGGCACACAGACCAGAGAGTCCCCGGTTCGGTTCCCACTAAGGGCACGTACCTCAGTTGCAGTTTGTCCCCGGCCCCGGTTGGGGTTGTGTGCGGGAGGCAGCCACTCGATGTGTCTCTCTCACATCGATGTTTCTCTCTCTCTCTTCCTCCTTCTCTCCCTCCCGCTCTATCTGAAGATAAATGGAAAAATGTCCTCCGGTGAGGATAAAAAAATAATAACAAAAACTCCCCAACCTTATTTGACCAGGCCCTAAGTCAGGACCTCTCTAAGTTCAGGCAGGAACACCCAGAAATAACTCTCCTGCAATATGTAGATGATCTCCTATTACCACTAAGACTGTGCCTGACTACAGGGCGGCTACTAGAGACTTATTAAAAGAATTAGACACCCTTGGGTACCGTGTATTGACTAAGAAAGCTCAGTTATGCACTGAGAATGCCACCTATCTAGGCTATGAACTGAGAGGAGGAAAACGGTCCCTGTCCATAAGCCGCATTGAGGCCATTCTGAAAATACCCCGACCACAAGCAAAGAAACAGGTCTGGGAATTTCTAGGAGCAGTTGGGTACTGCCGCCTCTGGATACCCCGATTTGCGGAAATCACAAGGCCCCTGTACACCAGTACAGGGGGAAAGACAGACAATTTAACTTGGACTGAAACTGAGGAAAAGGCTTTCCAAGAACTAAAAGAGGCTCTGATCAGAGAGTCTCCCCGAACTTATATTTTGATTCCTATGCCAGAGGACCTCCAAGAAGACGAAGGCCCCAGATTACTTGTAGCCCTAGAAGGGACTTGTTCGCCTGCACTACCGGACTAAATGCCTATATTAACTCATATACTGATGATTTTGGACTATGTATTCTGACTTATGTAATCCCACAGGTCTACTTTTACTCTCATAAAGGCGGGCACGAACATTTTGGAATCTCAGCTGGAAGGGAAAAACGGGCAACACCCATATTAATTCCACTCTTAGTAGGCTTAGGAATAGCAGGCTCTGCAGCCGTCGGTACGACTGCACTAGTCACGGGAGACCAGAACTTTAGGCACTTAGTAAACAGATAGATCAAGACCTCTCAGACCTGGAAAACTCTATCACCCATTTAGAAAAGTCCCTAAATTCCCTAGCTGAAGTAGTATTACAGAATAGATGGGGACTTGATCTCCTCTTCTTAAAACAAGGTGGTCTTGGGTGAGGATAAAAAAAAAACAAGGAGGTCTATATATAGCTGTAGATGAGACACGCTGTTTCTATGCTAACCACTCTGGAATAATAAGAGACAGTTTGACGCTAGTTACACAGAGAATTAAAGATAGAGAAGAAGTAAAAAAATCAAGAAGCAACTGGTTTGAGGGTCTATATAATTGGTCTCCATGGTTAACGACAATCCTATCAGCAATAGCAGGACCTCTTCTATTATTGCTCATAGGGCTACTTGTTGGCCCCATAATTATTAACTGTTTAACTAAATATATCAGAGAAAGAATCCAGACAGTTAAACTTATGGTCCTAAGCACCCATTACCAAAGAATTCAAAATTCAGAAGAGGAAACAATAATTTGATTCCCCTGAAAACCAGTGGGGAATGTGCTGGCCTACTCATATCACCTCACCCTGATTAAATAATACAGAAGTCCGACTATGGATATTTCAGAGGCAAACTGAGGAAGTACCAGCTGGCCTGGTATTCCTCTATGCGAATTTGTCCTCTAAGCGAATTTGTTATTTTTTAGAACTTAGAAAATAGAGTGAATAGCAGGACAACCCTGACCACAGATGTGTGCCGATGCATTTCCCTCCCTCCTCAGCTCCCTCCCACCTCCGTTCCCTTCCCCTTAACACCAAATGCCTCAGCTTCTGTACTTGCTTGCTTGCTCTCCCCAAGGCCATCAGGAAATGCCAGTTGCAGAAATTTGTAACAAGTCCCCTATAAAATAAAAAAGTAGCTGAAAGTTGGGGCTGATCTCCGAGAACTTGGGATCAGTCGCTGGCCAGCTTTGCTCTCTATTTGGCTTTAATTTGGCTCTGGTGGTCTCTGGTTTCTCTCGCGCCATAACACAGTCTCTCAAGTTTCACCCAGGCAGAGGCCCAGGGGTTGGCTCACAGGAAAAACAGCTTCTGCTCTTGACTTCCAGGGGGCTCAAGGCCATCCTCCAAACTCAGCACAGGCTTCTGACAACCGTGGAGGCGCTGGGACTCAGCACACGCTTCTGTCAACCCTGGAGGAGCTGGGACTCACCACACGCTTCTGACAACCCTGGAGGCGCTGGGACTCAGCACACGCTTCTGACGACCCTGGAGGCGCTGGGACTCAGCACACGCTTCTGATGACCATGGAGGCGCTGGGACTCAGCACACGCTTCGGACATCCGTGGAGGCGCTGGGACTCAGCACACGCTTTGGACACCATGGAGGCGCTGGTACTCAGCACACACTTCTGTCAACCTTGGAGGCGCTGGAACTCAGCAAAGGCTTTTGACAACCTTGGAGGCGCTGGAACTCAGCACACGCTTCGGACAACCGTGGAGGCGCTGGGACTCAGCACACGCTTTGGACACCATGGAGGTGCTGGAAGTCAGCACACACTTCTGTCAACCTTGGAGGTGCTGGGACTGAGCACACGCTTCGGACAATCGTGGAGGCGCTGGGATTCAGCACAGGCTTTGGACACCGTGGAGGCGCTGGGACTGAGCACACGCTTCTGACAACCGTGGAGGCGCTGGGACTCAGCACACGCTTCTGACAATCGTGGAGGCGCTGGGACTCAGCAGAGGCTTCGGACAACCGTGGAGGCGCTGGGACTCAGCACAGGCTTCGGATGACCCTGGAGGTGCTGGGACACTTCTGACAACCGTGGAGATGCTGGATGCCCTCCTACTGTAAATCCCGAGCAGAAAACGCCTCTCCGGTCTGCACAGCTCTTGTCCGCTGAACCAAGTCCTCCCATGTTGCACAACAGCGTGTTTCTTGCACTGCTCTTACCTGGATGGGAACAGCCTCTGTTTCCCCCAGACTCTGGAGCATCTTCTGACTATGTGGTTGGCCTCCCTCGACCCTGGCACTTTCATGGTTGACCTCCTCAGCATCTTTTGACTATGGCCCTGCCTAGGCCATCCACGATTTTAAAATTTACACTGGTTTGATATTATTTCTTTTTAGGTGGCTCTTTGTGGATGGCTCACAGCATGTGCATTTGACGAAAAACCTGACAACCCTCCTAGCCAACCCCTGCCAGCCAGGGCTGTGGCCAGGGGAAGAGGCTGGAACCCCATCCTCCAGGTGCCCAGCTTGGAGGCAGGTTTCATGAGCCACTCCTTCAGCTCCACGGCTGCTGGTGGGGTAGCTGCTGCTGCGGGTGGTGTGCGCGTCCCCAGGGCCATGCTGGAGGGCTGGGCCGGGAGTGGCAGTCGTGGACTCTGGGCCAAGTGGGGGGCTGGTGGTCCCTGCTTCAGAGCTGGCTGAGGGCGTGTTGTTCTTCCCTTCCTCACTGGGTGGGAGAGTGGGCAGCTTTGCTTCTGGGCTTGCTGGGAGGTAGGGAGGGTCTTTGTTACTCTGGCCCGATGGCAGAACCTCTTGCCCTGAGGTAGCACTGCAGTCAGAAGAGGACATCTTTGATTCTGGGCTCGCTGGGCCACCAGCAGGGTCTTTGTTACTGTGGCCCGATGGCAGAACCTCTTGGCCTGAGGTAGCACTGCAGGTGGGGTCAGAGGTGGGGCAGGGTCTTACTCTGATCATGCGGCCCTTCATTTTGGTCTTCATTGAATCCAGTATCCGGTATGTCCCCATAATATTGTTAAATGTTCTTTCTGTGACAGACTTCTGGATCTCCTGCGGGTCAAAGCCGAGGTTCTTCATCATGTCTGTTACCTGAGGGTCCAGGTCACCCCAGGGTGGCTCGATGTACGGCCTCAGTTGTTCCTCCTCACCCATGTTGACCCATGGATCCTTCATAATCTCTTCCAGCGTTGGTCTTTCGCTGGGATTGACAGTCAGTAATTTTTTAAAAAGTGTTTGGCATGCTGGAGATATATAGGAAGGTAAAAGAAACTTCCCACTCAGCATGTGTTTCGTAACTTCTATGATGTTCTTCCCAAAATGTGGCAGTCTCTTCGTCAGCATCTTGTAAAGAACTACCCCCAGGCTCCATACGTCCACCTTCGGGCCGTAATAGGGTTGGAGTAGCGCAATCTCTGGGGCCATGTAGGTAATGGTGCCGCAGAAGGTGGTCAGGTTCTCGTCTGTAAATTCAGCACTTAGCCCGAAGTCTGCTAATTTAACATTCATGTCATTGTCCAGCAGTATGTTGTCTATCTTAAGGTCCCTGTGCACGATGCCCTGCTGGTGGCAGTACTGGACGGCTGATGTCAGTTGTCGGAACATGGCTCGGGCTTCTGGCTCCTTCATGCGGCCGTGGGTCACCAAATGATCATGTAAGCGACCTCTGCCAGCATGCTCCATGAAGACATACACTTTGTTCTCGATGGGAATCACTTCAAATAGTTTTGTTATATTCGGGTGATTTAAGCTCTTGAGACTACGAACTTCTCTTGACTCTTCAGAGGAGCCCTGCCTTGCGATCACCTTGACTGCTACATCTGTGCCTGTTGGAACATGGCGGGCCAACTTCACCTGGGCAAAGGAACCCCGGCCAACGTTGTCCCGGAGGATATAATCGCCAATATGGCACTCCTCGGTGTGAGGGAGGGTGCCTAACTCACCAGACATGGTGACTTTCAAACGAAACGCCAAAATCCAAAACGCAAGCCACTAATCAAAGTCCAAGAGGTCGCCAAAGGTCAGTTCACTAGTCCACGTCCAACAATTCAAAAATCCAAAACGCAAGCCACTAATCGAAGTCCAAGAGGTCGCCAAAGGTCAGTTCACTAATCCACGTCCAACAATTCACCACAGATCAAGCCACTACTCCAACTCCACAACTCACCACAGCTCAGTGTCCAGAGCCAGGGCCTTATATAGGAGAGGTCTGCAATTCCCTCACAATGGTGCCTTATGACGTCAGAGCAAGACATGGACCAGCTGTGGCTGGGGATAAACCAGCGGTTTTCTCACTTTTGGTCTCATGGCCCTTTTACTCTGAAAAAATTAAAAGGAGCCACAAAGAGCTTGTTTGCTTATGTGGAATATTAAAGATTGATATTTACTTTGTTAGAAAATCTGCAAGATCAAAAAAATAAAATAAAACATAAAAATGAAGCCTGACATTCTCATGATCCAGGTCTCAGTTCAGATATCACCTGCCTGGAGAGGGCTTCCCTGACCCATCCACTCGTACACACCTCACCCAGCTCATCACGTTTGTCGTCCTCATAGCACTGACCACAGGGCAGCTGATTCTTGTTCACTGTCTGTCCTTCCCATGAGGGGAGGAGCACGGCTGTAATGTTCCCTGTGTCTAGTAGAGTGGCAACAAAATAAGTGTTCAATAAATATGTGTTCACTGGATTAACAGAAGACTTTTGGTGGAACAAGAGAAAATATGGCCAACTATTTAATCAAACTGGTTTATTTAAAAATCTTAAAAAATGGTCATGTTCTATCCTCACTCAGCTTTTGGGGCAGGTAAGATAGGCAAGAGGAGGGATGAAGCCTGAGTTTCCAGGTGTGTGGGTGCTCGGTGAGGCTGAGGAAAGGCCACCTGGTAGGAGCCTTGCCTTACGGTTAGAGACGATGATCGTCCCTCCAGTGGGACTTGCCGAAGGATGCAATGCATTTAGATCTTCAATGAAGCTGCAAGGTATTTTTACACTTTATTTTTATTTTATTTATTTTATTTTATTTGTTTAAAGAGAGAAAGGGGAGGAGAAAGACAAAAATATTGACTTGTTCCACTTATTTATGCATTCATTGGTTGATTCTTGTATGTGCTCTGACTGGAGATCGAACCCACAATCTTGGTGTGTTCATTGGGCCAATGCCCTCACCAACTGAGCTACCCAGTCAGGGCATATTTTCACACTTTAAGTATCACAGAAAGCAATCCTATGTTCATAGCAGCACTATTTACAATTGCTAAGATCTGGAAACAGCCCAAGTGTCCATCAGTAGATGAGTGAATAAAAAGCTGCGGTACATTTACACAATGGAACACTATGCAGCTGTAAGAAAGAGAGATCCCTTACCCTTTGAGATTACATGGAGGGACCTGGAGAGTATTATGCTAAGCGAAATAAGCCAGTCAGAGAAAAGAGAAGTATCACATGATCTCACTTATTTGTGGAATATAATGAACAAAATAAGCTGATGAACAACACAGACCCAGAGACATAGAAGTAGGGATCATACTGACAAACCTCGGGGGGTGGGGGGAGGATGATAAACCAAAGGACTTATATGCATATATGCATAACCAATGGACATAGACAACAGTACTGTGAAGTGGGGAGAGCGGGGAGGAGGGTGTCAATGGGGGAAAAAGGAGAAACATCTGTAACAAAAATTAATTAATTAAAAAATAAAACAAAATAAAGGAGTGAACTCAAAAAAAAAATCATAGAAAGGACTTCTCAGGTGACCTTGGGTAGGCCATTTAGGTAAATTTCTGTGTTACTTTAATGAACCCTCTCTGTGGAGAGAAGTGATGATAAGACTTGTTAATTACATTTGTAAAACACTTTGAAATCTCTGGATGAAAGAATTTCTGCAGAGGTACAAAGGGTGAGGTAATATGTTGGGTCAAGTTCTACCTTTTTATGGTGGGAGAGAGGGAGCAGGCAGGATTGAGGACACTTAGGGGAGTCTCTGGCACATTATATTTCAAACTAATCTTCTAAGAAAGCTCCCTGCTTTCAGTACATGGAGTGTTTTAATCATATGTATAAGTTATTATTCTAGTAATTATTTTCTTTTAATATTTCTGTCCTAAAGTCTCAATTCTGTGTGAAGGAAATCTTCAGGGGGATTTGCCTGTGAGCTTTTCCCTCTAGGACACTTTAGTTTGTTACTTTGTACCTTACATCAGTGACACTCAGCTCCTAAGCATGACAGTCTCTGTTGCTGAGCTGATTGGGACCCAAACAAGGTCATTTCATCAGTTCTAGACAGATGTTTACAAGTTACAGTCAGCAATTAGAAAAAACTGAGGAAGGAGAAAAGAGAGAGAATTTCAACAAAAGCTGCCAGTCTGAGTTAATTACATCCATTTATAAAAAGTGGTATTAACAGTTTCCTAAGAAATAATACCAATAGAATAGATCATCTTCTTAGCATAATGGTCTCTTTCAGCAAAGTAAATACAGACTCAAAGATAAGACATTTAATGTAAAACTGTCAAGGCAAAAGCCAAGCTTAAAAAAAAAGAAAAAGAAATAGGCAATCATCTTTTTCAGTATGCTACATCAATTATATGCTTGTGGTTGTGCCCAAATGAACAACAGCTTTAACAATATTTTTTCTTGACCTTTAAGTTTGCTTAGTTTGGGAGGGAGGTGAGCAATAAATAATTTTATTACTCGCTCTCAGGGGTAAGAAGGATTTTTTACTTTACTGTGTCTGGCTTTTCCTGAGAGAGGACTGAACTCCTTGACTCTTTCAATGGTTCTAGACAAGTCCCAGGAACTGCTCCTTCAGATAGTGATGTTCTTTCTCTGTTCATCTATCTCCTTGGGATTTTCTTTTAAATCTCTTTTTCCTTGGGAGATAGCGGGGCCCCTCCCTGCTGCTCAGAGGCCATGCATAGTTGAGTTCTCTCCCGGTCAAGTCCTGCATGCTGTCAGTGAGCACACACCAGCTCATTCCTGGGTGCTTCCTAGACCACAGCCAAGACCCTGTTAGATGAATACCGTGCGTGGAGCCACAGGAGAGGTTGCCCACATCCAGCCTTAGGACTCAGGATTTCTTCTTGTTTCCTCAGACATGAGCTGAGCGAATGCAGTGGGGCGAATCTACTCACTGGCCACTGATGCCCTGGCTCATAGTTCCCCTTTTTTGTGCCAAAGTTTTCTCAGCTTTTGAACTAGTTATCTTAAGAGATGCCAATCACTTCACACTGGCTGGAAAGAAGGAATGCAAAGTCCCTAGGGACTGATTTGTAAACTCCTGTCCCTCTGATTCATCACCTTGACAATACAGTATTGAACATTAAAACATAACATAAAACAGTTGAACCACTAAACTACTCTGAGCAAGGCATCCCAAACAGAGATTAAGGTGCTACAAAAAAAAGTTTGGCATTTCAAATTAAGTGGCTTTGGGTTTTCTCTAGCTTTCAACAGGACACCTTTGTGTTCTGTTTAATTGGAAAGAGCTCCAGGGTCTTGACTTGAAAGAAAGCAATTCAGGATACCATCACCACCATCTACTCTGCAAATATCAAATATTTATTAGGCAACCACTGAGTGCAAAGTATGTTACACTATACATGCTAAGAAAACACATCTTTCTCTTCAAGGGAACGCACACTTTAAAGGATGAATTCAAGCAAATGGAAATACTCATTTTTTTAGTCATTTAGATGAGCACAATTCAAATGGACAGTCTTTGGGTATATAGAGGGGGTTTGTTACAAGGTCTACAAGTGGGCACATCTTGCATCCAGCTACTTGTTCTGTAAATTGTCTCAAGAGTCCCCTACATTTAAAAATGGCATCAAGCCCTGGCTGATTTGGCTCAGTGTTAGGAGTGTCAGCCCTTGGACCTAAGGGTCAAGGGTTCGATTTCTGTTCAAGGGCACGTACCTCGGTGGCCAGTTTGACCCCCAGCCCTGGTCGGGGTCGTGTGGAAGGTAACCAATTGATGTGTCTCTCTCACATCAATGTTTCTCCCTCTCTCTCTCTCTCTCTCTCTCTCTCTCTCTCTTTCTCTCTCCCTCCTTCCCTCCCTTCAACGCTATCTAAAAATCAATTGAAAAATATCCTTGGGTGAGGATTAACAACAACAACAAAAAAAATGGCATCAAAACCCTGCAGGGGCTGTGGAAAGGAGACAGGACGCACCTTGCTCAGGGGAGCATCTCAGTTCGATACTGACCAGGCAGCACCTATGTTCACGTCTAACCTGCTACCCCACTGACTGTTCTCACAGTGACATGGTTACTACCTTCTTCTACGGCTCACCAGAAGCCTTCAGGGAGGAGTGAGGTCTGGTACAAGAGCACGGTTTGGGGCAGAGAGACCTGGATTTGAGTCCAGCTTCATCACTTACGTATAGTCCTCTCTCTGCAGGTAAGTGACTAAATCTTGCTTCTATTTCCTTTTCTCTAAAAGGGATATAATAACTTTGACTTCATGCCGTTGTACAGAGGAAATGAGATCAAGTGTAAAAATTCCATATCTGTAGAAAGCCTGAAAGGAGTAAGAATTCAAGAACCGTAAGTAATTTCCCTGTTTCCCTCCCCACCCCGCTTGAATTGAAGTGTACGTGTCAGTGAAGGAAGGACACCAGGACCTGCAGCAGTTGTGATCTGTCTCCTATGAACGTGCATATTGCACTTAAAGTTCGTTTCAGTTTCATGGTAACTGTATATAATCGTGTACCATCTCCTGTGTTATTTAATGCTTTAATCACACGACACACTGGTTATACATTTAACTACACTAGGCATTGTCTCCCCAGCTAAATGAAAGGTCCTTGAGCACAAGATTTCTTAGAATCTTTTATACTTGCATTTTAAGGGTATATTTAAAGTGTTCAATATATAATTTTCTAATAACTGCCCTGAATAACATGATAAATGCCTGTAATCAAACCATGACACCGACCTTACTCATTTGCTAGTTTTGAAGCCAGGTACTACGGTGTGTCGACACTCACGGAAGGTCCAGCATATGCAGGACACGGTCTATGCAGCAGTTCTCCAGTCTCACTGGCCACTGTGTCAGGATCTTACTCAGTTTAGCATTCCTAGATGTAGCATTGTGCCTTCTTGCACATAAAAATACTCTACATACATCTGATGCATAAAAGAATAAAGAGTATAAATGTTGGTGAAATTGAAACACTTGAGTATAGCTCTGTGAATTAAGTGGATGCACATATAGTCAAGGGGAAATATGGTTACAGTTGATGTAAACAGCTCAGGTGATCTAGGTCTCTATAGCCCCTTCAGCCTGGGTGGGGGTGGGGCTGATACATGATACTGTGTCATCCCAGGTGAAGTTGGTCCCAAACCCTGCATCACGATAAGCTGACTCCCAAAGTCTAACAAGAAAATACATCTAAACCTCTGCTGATTACTCCACGGGATAAAAAGAAGAGAAATTATTGTTGGAAATTATTTTAGGCTTTGCAAACTTGAAATTAATATTTATCTTAGTGGTTCACTAGCCATGGGAATCCTCAACTGAACTAGCAGACAAAGTGATTAGTCTCATGGTTCAAGGACATTTATAAAGAGTTTTTCCTAGCCTGGCCAGTGTGCCTCAGTGGTTGAGCATCGACCCATGCACCAAGACATCGGGGCGCATGCCCAGATTGTGGGCCCGATCCCCACTGGAGGGCATGAGGAAGGCAGCCGATCGATGTTCTCTCTCATTGATGTTTCTACGTTTCTATCTCTCTCTCCCTCTCCCTTCCTCTCTCTCTAAAACCAATAAAGAAAAAAAATTTTTTTTAAAAAAGCTTGTTCTCACAGTTCTATAAATTGAGGCCCCTCTATTATGGTGGTGGCAGGAGTGTTTTAGAAAACAATTATTCCTTGAATTTGATTGTTCAGTATTGTTCTTTACAGGGTATCAGGGTCAATAATGCATACACACCTTTCCTCTAAAACCTCACAATCTAGTAGATATTCAGATAGATATATAAATAACTCAGTATAAAGCAGAATAATAAGTGAGACCCCTCAAAAAATCTTAATGATTATAATCTACATATTACTTTACAAAACGCAAAATGTATTGCCACAATGTTCACCTTGCATATTCTGATTTCTCACTTCTGCCTACCCAAAAAGACTATTAATCACTTAGAGATTTTAAAGTATCATAAAACACCTTTTTAAGTTCTATATGGAAGATGTTGATCACATCTATTATCTGAGCCTAATATATTTTACCTAATATATTTTATCTAATATATAATCCCTCTGATGGCTCATTTTTGTTGCATGCAATAGTATTAAATTCCTAAAGTTTCTAGTAAAAAATGATTTCCTCTAGGGACATGATGAATGACCCCAAAACTTCCCATTTTGCTCACTGCCTTTGTAGTGTTGCTAAGAGGGCACTCCTCTTCGTCCACCCCCAGGGGAAGTCAGAGGACAGACTGTCACTATTAAAAGACTCCTTGGGGACTTTTTGGAAGTCTCAGCTGCTAGTCTTTCCTGATATTGTCCTTCCAAATTCAGCACAGGAAATAATGAACTTGTGGATGTAAATTTATTTTCTGTTCCTAAAAGCTAACCTAGGGATGACTCTTTTTGCAGAACCCTAAAAAGATTAACCTCAAACAGATGTTAGGACAGATTTTCTCTGAGCACCAGACTTTGCAATCTCATTGATCATTTGTGTTTCTTTCAAATGAAAAATAAAACAAAACAAATAAACCAAAAGGGCTCAAGGAAGTAAATTGTTTTAGCCAAGGTCACAGTGTTTAGAGTAATTGAAGAATTTCTTTGGTTTTAGACTCCAAATAATAGGAACAGAATGTAGGATATGGTGTTTGTATCCCTGCAAAGAACCATCATTGCACTTTTTTCTTTTTTTCCCAAATGATGCTGGACCTGTGTTCACAGGCCATTCCTGATCAGTGGAGAACAGAGTGGAGTTTAAGAAAGGAGGCATCTAGCCCTGGCCGGGTGGCTCAGTTGGTTGGAGCATCGTCCTGTACACCAAGAGGTAGTGGGTTGGATTCCCAGTCAGGGCACCTACCTAGGCTGTGGGTTTGATCCCAAGTTGAGGTACATACGGGAGGCAACCGATAGAATCTGTTTCTTTCACATCCATGTTTCTCTCTCTAAATCAATAAAAACAGATTCTTGGGTGAGGATTAAAAAAAAAGAAAAGAGGCACCTAGACCTGAAATACCTGGATTGAAACCCAGATAATTGCAACATAGTGGCCATTTTATCCAACGATGACTTGAAAGCATCTCAGTACAATTTGTGGGAGCAAAGAATGGGTGCAGTGCTGGCCCGGCATGCATGGTATTCATATCTCCCTTGATGACTGCGTCTGAGCCCGGAAACTGCTTCTAGAGATTGACTTCTGCATCTGGATGACCTCATCCAAGTCACCTGTTTATCCAAATATCCATGCTATCATCTGTAAAAGCATCTGACATTCTCTAGGGATTATATTTGCTCAAAATCCTATGATTGAGTGAGGGTTTCCTCTTCGCTAAATGTTGGTAGTTTTACATGCCCCTCAATTGTGTGAAGCAAAATGATTTTAGAATTGAACTCTGAGCTGTAAGTACTACATTTCCCCCACAGTTAAAGGTAATTTGGCCTCTTCACTCAGTATCAGAAATTTGTTGGGGCAAGAGTCAATACATTCAAAAAGAGGAAGAAGGTCTTTTGGTTGGATTGCCAGTTTTTGCTTAATCTCAAATAAAGTGATTTCCAGAAAATGTGGTGAGTGTTAGGATAGGCGTTTGACAACCAGGTTGGTTTTCTCCAGAGACCTACCCAGGCCTCAGATACACGGGTCAGGACACAACAGGTGTTGCCCTAGAGACGCCCATAATCAGCTGCCTACGTCTTCCTGAGGCCCACGTGGGAACCAATGTGATGGTGATTTAGTAAAAACATGGCAGATAACTCATTTTTTAATCCCTGGAACAAGAAAAAGCCTGGAACTTTTATATTTAAAAAAAAATACTGGTTTTTAAAGATCTGTATATAAAACATGCTTCCAGGTTTCATTAGCATTTTAATTTTGTCTTGATGTATGTATTTTTCCCCTCACTCAGGGACATGTAATCTCTAGAGTCAAGTACCTTCCAATAGCCATGATTTCAAATTGTAATAAAAGACACTTTTTTAATAGAGCAAAAAGCCTGTTATAATAGAAGAAAAAGCCTCTCTACTCAACAAGTATAACATTTTTAGGAAACTACAGAAGATGCCCCAATGGTCCTCTTTAAAAAATAAAAAGGATTCTGTTATTTTCTAGAGCCACAGGTCTGCATCAAGTTCATTTTTGAACAACAGCAAACATCATGAAGGAGGGGCCACTGTACAGGAGACAATGTCACTACCAGAACTGTGACAGCAAATTGCTGGGGCCTCCCTTTGGGGAACCCAAGCAGATGCCGCCTACAGGTAAGCCCACTGGGCACAGAGAAGGTCGGGTGGAGCCACTGGAGAACGAGCAGCACAGTGTTTCTTAATTCCTGCAAGTTCCTATGTAAAGGCTCAGTGCTAGAAACGTGTTCTACTAGCAGAAAGTGCTGTCTCCGCTTTGTGGTGCTTTTGCGTCATCATAAGTAAATTCCTGTCGGAACTGGAAAAAAAAGGAAGAGGGGTTCCAAATAGTGAAATTATACAAAGTTGTTTCTTATTCTTGAAGGAGGAATAAATGTGATAAGTAGGCAGTCAACTTGATGAGTGAACTTGTACAAAGTACCTGCTTTGTGCTAGTCACAATTCTGGGGCTCACTAAGGTACAAAAACACATCAAGCGTCATAGTCCCTGATGGGGCGTTCATTACACTACCCTCACTATTTTTATAGCTGTTTGAGGATTATCATAATAAAAAATGCTTACTGACACCCAGATTCCAACATTACACGACAGGAGAGAGGTGATATGGGGCATCTATTTGTAATATATAATTATATGTTACATACATACGTGATGCTGGTAGACACGAGTCCACCGTAAGTGGTGGGGTAGGAGGAGAGACATGCTGGCTTGGGGATAAGCATGACAGTGAAAGGGGGTTCATTGTGGGACATGGCGAGATGACCATGGATCTTCAAGCATAAACTATCCTGAATGTAGCTGGTGATCCCTTCCCAAACCGATACATCTGAATTATAATACCCTTAACTCGGCCCATATATTAAGAGAATTAGAAATTGCTCCAAGCAGGTCTGACTTTAAATAACAGGTCATAGAAACAACCTACTGAGTTCCTACTGGTCACTGACCAAATGAGTTACCAATATTAGAGACACCAACTCACAGTGGGGAAGGAAAAGAGAGAGCGAGGGGGGAGGCCCGGAGGAAGCGCAAAACAAGACAGAACAAGATGAGAAGAAAGGACCTGTCTTCAGCTGTGACAGCCCTGCTCTAGTCCGAGCCAGAGACAGTTAGAGACGGATGGGGCTTCCCTGACACTCAGCCTCTGCCCTAGACTTGCCTGACGTAGCAGGATCTAGTTGCGTGTCTTTTCCTGAAAAATGTTCCGTGGAGGTTTTCTGACACGAGACTCATTATCTCCCTGAAATCCAAAGAACTCAGTGGAATGATCCTTTGTGATATGGTTGAACGCCACTGAGAAAAACTCACCTATGAGACTGCAGATGAACTGTCACCCTCGTGTGAACTAATCCGAGGGGAGCACTTTGGCTCTTTGAGTGTTTCTAGGCAAGTGGCACTCCATTTATTCCTCATCCACTTTGCGTTTTCATGAAGAGCATTAGGGCCACCTGTCCAGTGTGTGCACCTACAGAAAACTGACACACTGAGCGTGAATATGGCAGGATGAACTACTTGTGGATTTTCTGAGAAAGCAGAAAGAAAAGAGTCAAGGTGAAGTCTGACTTGCCTTTCGGTAGCCTTCCCTCGTGCTGTTAGTACATAGAGTTCATGCAGCCTTTGCCACACAAACAAACCAACAGTAGATTTAGAAAGACGATAAATGGGGTGGTGCTCTCTCTTACATTTAAAAAATAAATTAATAATAATATTTATCTAAAGAAAAACTTGTCCTTTTTGCTTAAAACATTCAGTGTACATAAACTAATGTATACCCAACTTTTGAGTATACCCAACTAATGTATACCCAACTACGTACACTATATCGATACATCAGAAACTACCAGCTGCTAATGGCATGTCTCATATGTAAACTGCACCTGCACAGGCCACTTCATATAGAAAGTCTTCAAGTCACCTCCAGCCAGAAGTTAACTGCATGAATGGTCAGGAACTTGGAGAAAAGCCAAGGGGGTTGGCTTTTAAAATGTCACTTTTACTTTGCCAAATTAATTAATTAAGTCTAATAGATTTTTGATGGAGTCTTTAGGGTTTTCTATGTATAATATCATGTCATCTGCGAATAATGACAGTTTCACTTCCTCCTTTCCAATTTGGATCCCTTTTATTTTTTCTTCATGTCTGATTGCTGTGGCTAAGACTTCCAGTACTATGTTAAATAGCTAAGATCTGGAAACAGCCCAAGTGTCCATCAGTAGATGAATGGATAAAAAAGTTGTGGTACATATACACAATGGAGTACTATGCAGCTGTAAGAAAGAACGATCTCTTATCCTTTACGACGACATGGGAGGACCTGGAAACTATTATCCTAAGCGAAACAAGCCAAGCAGAGAAAGACAAATATCATATGATTTCACTTATTTCTGGAATATAACGAACATAACAGTGTGAGGAACAGGGTAGTCCCAGAGACGTGGAAGTAGGGTACAGACTGACATTTGCCAGAAGAGGGGGTGGGGGAGGGGAGCGATGAACATAGAACTTGTACGCATGTACTCATAACCAAAGGACATGGACAACAAAACTGGGGACGGGGCAGGGAGGGAGGGGGAGGAGGGTGTCAATGGGGGAAAAAAGGAGAAACATCTGTAACAAAAGTAAATTAATAAAAAAATAATAATTAAAAAAATAAATAAATAAAATGTCACTTTTGTCCGGCCAGTATGGCTCAGTGGTTGAGCGTCGACCCATGCACCAAGAAGTCGCCGGTTCGATTTCCGGTCAGGGCACAAGCCTAGGTTGTGGGCCCGATCCCCAGTGGGGGGCATGCAGGAGGCGGGCAATCGATGTTCTCTGTCATCGATGTTTCTGTGTCTCTCTCTCCCTCTCCCTTCCTCTCTCTCTAAAATCAATAAAGGAAAAAATATTTTTTTTAAAAAAAATGTCACTTTATATGGTTGTCTTACTCAAAATGTATTGCTATGCCCATTTTAATGATAAAATAACACTGAAAGAACTGTTTTTGGCTTCTGCCACTTGCAAAGCAACTATTCAGTTCTGTAATAATAATCACAACAATAACCACCATTCCTCTGGTGTTCTGCCAGGCTCCCAGCTAATAATGAACATGTAACACTTCGTAATGTTCACAATAAGCCCATGATGTTGGTTATATTATGACACATGAGGAAACTGAGGCAGGGACATTAGATACTTTGCCCAGCATGCAGCAGTAAACAGTGACACTGGGGGATGTGGCTCCAGAGCGCCCCGTTTAAACAGCGCTCCATCCTTCCCTGCTGCCCACACCTGGTGACTTACATACACTCCTCAGTGTATCACTCAAAACTCTTCACGCTGTACCTTTATTAACCCTTCCAGATTTTTCTTTTATATTTAAAGACCTCTACACATACCCCAGACTCTGGACAAAATGGAACTGGACTCTTCTCCATACATCCTGAACTTTCTCTAACTTAACAATTTTATTTTTATTTTATATTTTAAAATAGGTTTTTATTGATCTTTAGAGAGAGAGTAAGGAAGAGGGGGAGAGAGAGAGAGAGAGGGAAACATCAGCTGCCTCCTGCATGCCCCCTACTGGGGATGGAGCCGGAAACTATGGTATACTCTGACCCAGAATCAAACCTGTGACCTCTTGATGCATGGGGTCAACACTCAACCACTGAGTCACACCGGCCAGGCTTCACTTAACAATTTTATTAACAGTATTTCGTCAATGTAAAATGCAGTCACTTATTAAGAGCAGAGGGAGAATTGAAACCATTTATATAGAGACATATAATAGTTATAAAGGCTAACATTTACTGATCATTTACTATGTGCCAAAAATCCATTTACATAACTATATCATGAATGTAATTATGTGTATAATACATATAGGTATTGTTTCCCTGCTACAGATAAGGAAACCAAGCCTTAGGAAGGTTAAGTATCTCATCTAAAACAACTGAACTAATAAGCAGTAGAGTCACAACCCAAACTCCATGTCAAACTCTGTCTGACACCAAGGAGCAAGCTGTTAACCATACATTCCAGGCTGCATCTATTCCTAATTCTAATTTGCATCATAGTTGTCTGACAGTAAGTTTTATATCTCCCTGCTAAACTGTGCACTTCTTAGAACAAGGCTAGATTTTGCATCTCTGAACACCCCCCAACCCCCACACACAGTTCTGAACACCGTGTTTGTGGAAGTGAGGTGAGTAAAGACAAATTGTAAAGTAAAATGTCAATTTCAAGGCTTCTGGGAAGTCCTGAATCCCTGGGAGGAGCACCCTCCCCCGCCCCTCGAAGCACTGCCCATGTCAAATGTGCACTAATTTGCCCGTGGGTAGACTGACAGGAAGCAGACTTGCAGGAAGAGCCCGTGTGTGGTGGGTCCTCCTCTGTACAGCCCCGCCCGATCCCAGGTGGAAGTGACCCACAGTCCCCCCCTTGCTCTGAATGCTGTGAGGAAAGGGCTGTGGTTTGTGAACATACTGGAACTAACGTTCATTCAGGCTTCTCAAAGATTATAAAGCCCCCAGAGACTGGAAAAGAAGGTAAAATTTTTAAAAGGAGCATGTTCTCTGGGAGATTTCTTGTATTCCCAGTTATATCGCCTGTAGCCAGTCTGAGAAATAGGTCTTTAAATTAAAGAAAGTTATTTAAACATACCAGAGCCAGAAGATATTAATAAATCTGATTTTGGTTATACAAATGGAAAAAGACTCGCGTCAGCAAAATTTGAGATGACTTCTAATTTTATCTGACCCATTTGGTTCCATGCTGCTTCCTGAGACAATATCAGTGCCCGTGGTATCACAGAGAACTACCACCACGGTACCTGGAAAGAACACCAGATTCAAAGTCAGGAGATAGGGATTCGAGGTCAGGTCAGACTGTCACTTAAAGCAGAATAGGTACAAGGAAGTTACCTGGTCCCTATGAGCTTCAGTTTCATATGTAAAATGGGGATGGACTGACCTATTGATTTTGTATTATTAACACAAATCCCACACGCAAACTCTGCAACTTGTAAGGTCTGCAACATAAAATGCACTCATCAATGGAGGCAAAATTGTAGCCAACATAACATATTTGATTATAAGAGAGAATAGGGTTTTCTCTCTCCACCTCATCCTTTTCTTCCTACCTCTATTCAATTGTTTAACAAATATTTACTAAGTGTGTCATATGTGCCAGAAACTGTACTAGGTGCTGAGCATACAGTGGCAAACTAGTCAGATAAGAGACCTCGTGGGTCAGGGAAGGGGAGACAATCAATGGATGTGTAAATAAATGAATGGACGATGTCAGAGGATGAGGACTAAGAAGATAATGAAAATTATTACAAAAGAACTTTCTGAGGAGATAAGAGGGCTGCAATCTGACTGATCACACACAGTCTTGGGTACAGAAGAAAAACAGTGGGAAGAGTATTCCAGAAAGAGACAACAGCAACAGCAAGTCCCTAGACCAAATGATGTTGGCATGTCCAAGGCACAGAAATGAGGCACCTACAGAAGGAAGGAGTATAATGAACAAGGAGGAGGGTGTTACAAGGTAAGTTGGGCAGGTAAGATGTACAGAAAGGGTCTTGGAGATTGTGGTAAGGAATTCAGATTTTTATTCTAAATTCAGTGGAAAGCCATTGGATAGTATGAAGTAGTGACTTAATCTGACTGCATGATCAGAATCTTTGATAAGACCAAGTAAAGGGGCAGAGTCTTTGTTAACATTGTAACACTGAATTTTTTTGTTAAGAGAGTCGGCAGTATTTAGCTTTAAAAAGGTTTTCCACAGTGGAGACTAGCAGACATCTCAAATTCAACATGTTCTCTCCAGTGCTCTTCCCTCTTTCAGAAATGGTCATTTTATGCTTCCAGTTTTCACAACAAAACCATGAAGTCATCCTTAATTCATCCAATTCGCCAGCAAAGCCTACGCCCATTTCTCACCTTCTTCATTGCTACTACCATGGCCCAAGTCCGACTCATCCCCTGCCCAGACCATTCAGTGGCCTCCTAGCTGTCTGCCTGCTTTCAGCCTTGCCTCTCCTCAGTCTATTAACACAGCTGCCAAAGAGAGCCTGTTAAAATGAAAGTCAGGTGATACTATTTTTCTGTTCAAAACCCTCCACTGTTCTCTTATCTCAGAGTCAAAGTCAAGGTCCTCACAATATCCCAGGACACTTGAGAACATGTTTCCCATTTACCTCTCTCCCCACATTTCCTGCCAGATTTCTGCTCACTCACTCTGCTCGTGCGCATTCCCACCTCAGGCCTTTGCTCTTCCTGGCCTTACTGCACAAAATATATTCTCTGGATACACATAAGACTTTCTCTTTGGCCTCTTTTAGGATTTTACTGAATTTTACCTTCTCAGTTGAGGTGAGAATTTGGTTGTTTGGATAGACTAATATTTTGTTTTTTAAATTAGTAGATGTAACTCAAAAGTCAAATTTGGCTTATTTTTATCCTAATGACTTCTGCAAAATAGCCACCATTTACTCATGGGTAAATGGACACAGTCTGATTATTTTTTTTAATGCTACCTGGAATTATATTCAGTGCCTTTTTGATACTGCACTCCTAGGATTAAATGTACAAATCCCTTTTTGTATTGAAGAATTAACATTAAATTACTCTTCTCTGTAAACATAATGATAGGAAATGGAGGATTCAACTAGCTGATACAAAGCCCGATGAAGACAAAATCTGCCCAATTATCACTTGATCTTCTGGATACGGTATCCTCATCTTTATATCATTCCCCTTCAATGACTTCCCCATTGTCGTGGGATGAAGGCCAGAATCTTGACCATGGCCACATAGTCTGGGCCCTGCATGTCTCTCAACCCATCCAATGTCCCACTTCCTCTTTGCTCCCTGCCTTCCAGGCATTCTGGACTTCTTTAAGGTCTCTGCACATGGCATTCTTCCTCTCACCTTAGGACTTTTGCAGATGGTAGTCCTTTGGCCTGAAATACGTTTACCTCCCCCTCCATGTATCATGATAACTCCTACACTTCAAGTCCCATAGCAACTGACGTTTTCCCTGACTTCACTCAACAGGTCAAACACTCCATCTCCCCTTTATGTACTCTTATAGTAACACAGTCCTATCCTTAAAAGTATCTCTCATAGTTGTGACTCTATAAGTATTAGTTTGATTCTTTATTTTTTATCTCGCTCACTAAACTTGACAAGGATCAAGATTGTGGGAGTGTTTGCTCTCCAGACCCCAGCACCCAGCACAGTGCCACTCCCATTTAAGATACTCAATAATTATTTGTTAAATAAGTAAATGGATGAATAAATATTAAAATGAATAAACAAAAAAATCACAATTTGGGTTTCTGAGGGTCTCATTCAGCTTTTAACAATCATCATTATCTTCTCATAGCCAGAGCTTTCAAATGTTATTATCTCCACAGCTCCCGATCTGATGACATCCTCCCCCACAAATACTAATAATACATAATTCACACGTGATTTTCAGGATTCACATTCATTTCTACATTTCACTCAACTTACTGATAAGAATCTGAAGCTCAAAATGCCACATAGTTAACAAGACACAAAGTTAAGACTAGAATTGTAACCACACCAAGGCTCCTGGAAAATCTGAAAAGGGAAGGTGAGGAACTGGAAATTGGGTCCAATTCTGAAGGCCCATGTGGAAAGATATCTAAAAATAGAGGTATCTCTCCAACCCCAAACAAAAACACAGATTTAATTTTTTTTAAAGGGAATATTTTATTAAAATCGAGTGAGATTGGGTCACATATCTGACCAGACTCTATATCTGCTATGGAAGTATAAAAATGGGGGAAAGTCCATTATGCCAATTCATGGCTTAAACAGCAACCCTCATCAGTTTCTCCTTTATGTGCCTGTTTTGTGCTTATTCTTTATACTGTGTAAGCACAAACTTAACATAGACTCTCTTATTCTGTTTGTCTGCAGTGCAATTTAGTACTCCATTTAGTGGCTTTTAATGTTTCCTATGTATACTTTTAGTCTCAAGACTAAAATAGAAACAGATAGGAACTATGTCTAAGCACAACTCAGTGCCCTGTACTCAAGTGTCTTATGGATCACTGGAGCCAACCACCTCTTTTTACAGAATTCATTGGGCACCAATCTCAAAACAGATGACTGAGAAGCAGAGCAGAGATTGTGAGAGTGCTGAGTTGGAAAGACAAAAATTGGAGTCCTGAGTACACCAAGAAAGGGGAGCCCTGGAAACTCCCCATGCTTTTGTTTGGGTACCTCCAAAAGAGCTCTACTCCATAAATAAATAAATAAATCTTCACAATAGCAGGAATCTTGCATGAAAGCATCTCAATCACTGAATTTAGGTTAAGATTATCCAGGATTTCTAGTGGCCCCAGCTTCCTGCTAGAAGCAAAAATACATCCTCTCTGGAACAAGACAATCTTAGACCTCACTTTACCTGACATGTTTTTCAAATAAAATTTTTAGAATTCAATAAAAATTCAACCAAGTAGAAGGAGTAATAAAAAAAATCACAAAGAGGAAAAAAATACAATATAAACAAATCACATGGGATCCCAATGAAAGTCATGAAACACAGAATGTTTAAAAAGAAAATAGGCATAGCCCTGGCCGGTTTGGCTCAGTGGTTAGAGCATCGGCCTGCAGACCTGAGAGTCCTGGGTTCGGTTCCACTAAGGGCACGTACCTCGGCTGCAGTTTGTCCCTGGCCCCAGATGGGGTTGTGTGGGTGGCAACCACTCGATGTGTCTCTCTCACATCGATGTTTCTCTCTCTCTCTTCCCCCCTCTCTCCTTCCCGCTCTATCTGAAGATAAATGCAAAAATGTCCTTGGGTGAGGATAAAAAAAAAAAAAAAAAAAAAGATAATAGGCATAACTGAAAAATTAGACAGGGAACTGGAAACTATTAAAAAGAAGCAAGTTGAGCCCTGGCTGGTTTGGGTCAGTGGTTAGAGCATCAGCCCGCGGACCAAAGAGTTGTGCGTTCGATTCGGGTCAAGGGCACGTACCTCAGTTGCAGTTTGTCCCTGGCCCTGGTTGGGGTTGTGCGGGAAGCAACTAGTAAATATGTCCCTCTCACGTTGATGTTTCTCTCTCTCTCACTCTCTCCCACTCTACCTGAAGATAAATAGAAAAATATCCTCAGGTGAGGATTTAAAAAAAAAAAGGCAAGTTGAAAAATACATAGCTGAAAAATATAATAATCAAAATGAAGAACCCAAAGGTTTTCTTTTTGTTGTTGTTGTTGTTAATCCTCACCCGAGGATATTTTTCCATTCAATTTTTAAGAAAGAGTAGAAGGGAGGGAGGGAGGAAGGGAGAGAGGGAAAGAGAGAGAGAAAGAAGGAGAGAGAGACATCAATTCATTACCTCCCGCAAGACCCTGACTGGGGTAGCAAGCAAACCTGCCACCCAGGTATGTGCCCTTGACCGGAATCAAACCCACAACCCTTCTGTCAGCAGGCCGACGCTCTAACCGCTGAGCCAAACTGGCCAGGACGAACCCAAAGGTTTTTAATAGTACAGTAAACCCAGTTAAAGAGAGAGTTAATGAACTGGAATATAGGTCTGAAAAAAAAAAAAAACCAGAATAAAACATGACTAAACAAAAAGATTTTTTTAAAAACAATTTGATCATATTATAAATGTATGGAAAATACTTCTCTGAAGAGGGTGGAGGGAAAAGGTGCTGGCCCTAGTAACTGTGGAAATGAATGGAGTCTGTAAGACCAAAAGCAAAAGAAACCATACATAAACACTGTTCTCTGGTTGGCAAAGTTGGGTCCCACAGGCCACAGGTTAACAATTCTGAATTTGCTATACACGCACACAGAAAATGAACAATTAAGTAAATAAATGCGGACAGTTGAAACAGGTTTCTCACGGTTGGAGAGGGAGTTTACAGAGAAGCAAGGGGAGGAAGCTAGAACAATCCATGTGTTAACAGATTAGAGTCACTAGTGTGAACTCATATTTAGCTTAATATAGAAACAGATGGTTACACTTATATTGATATATAAACTATAGACTCTTTACAGATACATACATATACACAGGTTAGTATATACATGCCTGTTCTTGCTCTGTCAGATGAAAGAGACTAGAAGCAACGTCACTGTAGTAGCAATGAGCATACCTAGCACTCAGATCTTGATTTCTAAAAGCATTATCCAATCAGAGAAACCAGGGCTCCTCTGAAATGGTTGATCCTAGGACTGGGGCAGAAAATATTCAAAATAAGCCTGGAGGAGGATCTCGTAGTACTAGAAAATAATGAGGTGCTTAAAAATAAAGCATGAAAACAACAAGTTGCATTATAACTTAAAGTATAAAATAAATGTCCACAACATAAATAAGTGACTGAATAACAAATAAATGGGAAAGAGACAAAACTCCAATACAGAATAATGCCAAATAATTTATGTAGATATTCTGCTCTTAAAGAGAAGCATAACTCTCACTCCATAGTGTGGGCTGTGCACAGTGACCTCTTTCCAAAAAATACAGTGTGGAAAGGGGAAAAAAAGAGTAATTTTATTGTGGAGAAACCTGGCAACCAATGCCTCGGTCAAATGATCAAGGTTAACATCAAAAGTGGTGAGTCCTGCTGATGGTGTGATTTGACACGATAGGCACTAGACGTCTGTGGTTTTCCTTCCAAAACCCACAACTGAACAGCATCAGCCAAGAGGTGCCTAAGGACACAAGACAACCACATGTAATATGGGATCCTGGATGAACAGTAAAAGGACACTAAGTAAAAACTAAGGGAATGTGAATAGAATTTAGGTAATCAATATTGGCTCATTAATAAATAATGAACATAACAGTCTGAGGAACAGGGTAGACCCAGACACGTGGAAGTAGGGTACAGAATGACAACCCTCAGAAGAGGGGGTGGGGAAGAGGGAAGAGATAAACCACAGAACTTATATGCACGTATGCATAACTGATGGACATGGACAACAAAGCTGGGGACAGGGTGGGGAGGATGGGGAGGAGGGTGTCAATGGGGAAAAAAGGAGAAACATCTGTAACAAAAATAAATTTATTAAAAAATATTGACTGTACAAAGTTATTATAATGTCCTGTGAGATTTAAAATACATGTAGAATGAAAATATGTGGCAATAGCAGTATATTAGCTTGGAAGTTGGAAAATGCATTATCCAGGAAGGAAAAAATATATCATTGTCTATGGTTATTTATCCAATAGTAATAATAATAATCATATGATGTTGAAATACTTATCATCTTCTATTTTTTTAAAAAAACCACCTGTTAAGCCCTGGCCAGTGTTCCTCAGTGGTTAAAACGTCATCCCGAGCACTGAAGGGTCACAGGTTCGATTCCTGGTCAAGGGCACATACCTGGGGGGTTGCAGGTTCAATCCCTGCTCCTGCTCAGGGTGTGGGCAGGAAGCAACCAATCGCTATGCTCTCTCACATCGATGTTTCTCTCTCTCTCTCTCTCTCTCTCTCCCCCCCCTTCCCTCCCTCCCTCCCTCTCTCTCTTCTCTCTTTCTTTCCCTTTCCCCATCCCTTCCACTCTCTAAAAATCAATGGAAAAACTATTCTTGGGTGAGAATTAAAAACAAACAAAACAAACAAACAGAAAAGACACCTGCTAAGAAGTACGTATTTTTTTTGGATAAGGTTAATATGACCTCAAGAAACTAGAATGTCAGTACATGGTCCCTACATTAGTAAGGTATTCCTGATTTTGAACATCCAAGCAACAAATCTTGCTTTAATATTTCTAAATACATACAATAACAAGCTTACAAAACATAAAGTACATTACAAAAACAACCTTCCCTTTAAAAAGATAAAAAACAAACTCTTTACGTTTCCAGTTCTGCTTTTGAATTTATAAATTTCAATTTACAAACAACTTTTAGAGACAGTAGAAAAAGTGGGGTGCACTTGTGTACTGTTCCTCCCAAGAACAGAATGGAAATCTTACATTCTGAGCTGCAGTTCGGTTGCCATGTCCTGTGACAGACGTGGCACCAGTTAAATGAAGCAAGACACGGACATGAGAATTTTTTAACATTTCATAGACCACAGAGATTTGGATGTTTGTTTTTCTCTGGGGGGTAAAGATTGAGTGTAATATTTCAGTCATACCCAAAAGAACATGAGTTAACATTTCACAGCTACTTAAACCACTCATTCAGAAACAGTAATGCAAATGTTCAAATATTTATGCTTCATAGCCAAAAAATGGTGCCTTGAATCACCATATTGTGCTCTCTGATGCCACTGACTTCCAATTCATTTCAGATCTGGTAACGAGAAAATCACTGTGTTCAAAGGGGAGCACTAGCAATAAAGTCTTTATACTCACAATCCTTTCATATTTATTTATTCACACACAAGCCTTATTCACCTTCCGAATAAAATAAAATATCCACCAAAATCAGTGATTAAGGAATTAATATTGTGTCTTTAATTACTGATCGAATTGCAATTTTCCGTCTACATTATGTGTAAAATTCAAAGGCTCTTGTGAGAAGAGTGATTCTACTGCAATATCCTGTTATGCCCAGACATAATGAGTGCCTTCGAAATAAACTTTCCATCTCATCTGTAATGAAACCTGTATGTCAGGTTTTCAACCCCTTCATCTAATGCCCCTGAAAAGTGTTTTGAGAGCATGAATAAGGTCAGAGAGGAATCACATTGTTTGGAATGCTTTTTACTCATTTAGGGCCCTTCTTTCCACTCTCACGATCCCCAGGCTATGGAAGCAGAGAATCAGGTTCAGACAAAAGCTTAGACCCTTCAGAGTGATTTCAGAGTTAGGAAGGGGAGTTCGGGTACCATGAAGACTTGACAGAGGAATCTGTCCTGTTCTACGTTGTGGTAGCTGGGTACTGGGGAGGATAAGATGCAGCGAGGAGAGCTCTTCACCTCCCACTTCCAACCCCTGTACCACAACCCAACTGTTGATCTCCTCAGGGGCACATTTCTTCTTTCACCTCCTCACTAGCCTAAACAACCTAGCAGCCCTGAGGGATGGTTTCAACCATGTATTGTCATCAAGCACCCCTTGATATGAAGCACTGACCAGGACACAGCACCTCTCTGGTATCCTTCCCAATAATGCATCATCTCTTCTAATCATAAAATATCAGATATCAAGTATCAAATTGAGAGGCATTAATCAAAATAACTGACCAATACTCTTCAAAAGTATCAAGGTCCTGAAAGACAAGGAAAGACTGAAGCATTATCATAAACTGGAGGATAATATGAAGGTGTGACTTCACATTTTTCTATTCAGAATTTTTTTTTAAATACCCATTAGATACTCAGTCTTTCGAGGCGATTGTGCGGTTCTCAGTAGCACATTGCCCAAGTGAATTATTTATAAAGCTCCAGGAAACTGCACACTGGTGAACAAACCTTTCTGACGTCCTCATCTCCTGGAGGGCTGTTCTGGTGTCACCCTCTGCTTCCCTTCTGCAGATGCTCTGGGCTCTCTGGCTACAGCTGCCCATTCACCTCAAAGGGCAGCCCAGCTGCTGAAGAGAGGCAAAGGATGGGAAGGAGGGATCCCGTCCAGATGTCTCTCTGAGCCCCTCGTGCCTGCCCCCAGCTGCCAGATGGGTGAAGAGAGGTCAGACAGTGATTAAAGAAGATTTAAGACAATGGACCCAGATACACATGCATACATATATACATATATACATATATATATATATACACACACACATATATATATACACACACACATATACATATTCATATACATAGTTGTCATTTTACCTGATGTTCTCCCCAACCCTTTAGAGGCAATTTATTTGGAAAATCTTTTTCACAATCCCAAGAACACACATGGATTCTTTTATTTTATTTTTTAAAGAAATGTTACTATCAGACCACACAAAAGAATCTGGGAGATCTAAGATGGCAACAGAGTAGGTGGAAGTTACCCTCACCTCCTCCCAGGACCAAATCAGAATTATGACTAAATTATAGAATAATCAACCTGAATAACCAACTGAAGACTAGCTGAACAGAAGTCTTATAACCAAAGATTTACAGAACAAACCACATCAAGACTGATAAGAAGGGCCCTGGCCAGTTTGGCTCAGTGGTTAGAGCATCTGCCAGCAGACCAGGGAGTCCCGGGTTTGGTTCCCACTAAGGGCACGTACCTGGGTTGCAGTTTGTCCCCGGCCCCAGTTGGGGGTGTGGGTGGCAGCCACTCGATGTGTCTCTCTCATATTGATGTTTCTCTCTCTCCTCTCTCTTCCACTCTATCTGAAGATAAATGCAAAAATGTCCTCAGGTGAGGATTAAAAAAAAAAAAAAAAGACTGGAAGGGCAGAAATGCAAAAAGGTCTGGACCCCACCCATGTAAGATAGCTGTGAATCCGAAGGGTCCACCCTAAGGAGCCAGGGGTATCGACCCCATGGTGGGCTCCCCACCCAGGAGCACCAGAGCCAGGAAGAGAAGCCCACCTAACATCTGGCTGTGAAAATCAGTGGGGATTCCAGTATCAGGGAAAGATGGGAGTCAGCTAGAAACCCAACACCCTCTGACAGGGCCAGTGCACAAAATCTCGCTCCTGGCCACTCATTTTAGGTTCCAGTGGAGGGAAGGCCGCTCTGAGTTTGTGTGGCTTTGAGGAGAAGGCTAAGGGGACAGCTGCCACGGTCCCTGTGGAGTCCCTCACCCACAGTCCACAGATGCCATCTTTCCTGAGTAGAGCACTCCCCTCCCTATGGCAGCAGCCTAAGGGAATGCACTAGCTCCATCTTCCAAAATCTGTGTGGCCCCGCCAAGCACCAGCCCTGCAGAGGAGTCAGCTGGCTGCTACCAGCCTGGGCCTGCAATGCAGACTTTCCTGGGGAGCTCTTAAAGACATTCGAGTGTCTTGGGGTGTCAAAGACAACAGGAAAAGACACAGTTATGTGGCTCTAGGGTGAGGATCATTTTTTTCCCTTCAGGCCTGATAGGCACCACCCCTCGCCATGGGAGATCCACTAGCCCCATTCTCCTGACTCCCTGTGGCCCTGTCCTGCCAACCTCTGTTCCAGCAAAGGAGTCAGCAGGCTGCCTCCGGCCTGGGCTCACATGCAGACTTTCCTGGAAGGCTCTCCAGGAGGTCTAGACACACTCAGGGATGGCAGAGACTATGCTGTGTGGCTTTAGGGAAGGGGCCATTTTTTTCTCACATGCCAGTGCCACCGTTTCTGTGCAGAGCCCTCCCTCCACATGGCCAACTCTTGGTCTGATTTAGCCTGATGAACTCTGTTGGCCTCATCCTTATGACTACCTGAGACCCTGCCCCACCACAAAGGTCTGCAGGCATCCAATGTGTGGCGGCTGGCCTTGGTGTACCCTGAGACTTTTGCTCGTTGGCCTCAGCAAGCTTGAATCTCTGTCAGTCTGGTGAATACCACTCGCTCCTACCAGGTGACTCACTGAGAACCTACCTCCTGTAAATTGCATACCACCTTTTTCAGTGACTGAGCCCAACTGGCAGCCAGGCAAGCAGAGATGGATCTTGGGGTGCTGTGGGCTGTTTGCTCACCTGCCCTGAGCATGGTGCTCGTGGAAGCTGGACTTGGTATACAGCTTGGCCCCTCCCACATGCACCCAGGCCCAGCAGAGGCAGCCACAAACTGAATTATTTTGTAGCACCAAACAGGTAGCCCAGAGCCAGTCATAGGCAGCACCTGACATTGTCCTGCACTGGAATACCTCCCAAGAGGCTCCAGAACCAACACACTTGGTGGCAGGCTTCACACCACATCAAAGCGCAATCCAAAGAGCTCCACATGCAGTACACTCAAAGGGAGATCTCAGCGGGCACCAGAACCTGCTGGGGCGAATTTCACTTCACCGTGTCAGCACTCACACAGCAGCTTATACACTGTGGTCAGGGGTAACTCTCCTAGTCAGCCATCCTGAGAGTGAACCCCACCCATGAATGGGCTCACATAACCCACACAAGGGACATTCCTGGAGCACCTAGCTCAGGTGATCAGGGAGAATGTGCCACTGAGCCCATAGAACACCTACAATATAAGGCCACCATACCAAGACTGGGAGACACAGTATACCTAATACCCAGAAACAAATACAGAGAGGCAGCCAAAATGAATAGACAAAGAAACATGCCCCAAATCAAAGAACAAAAAATCCCCAGAAAAAGAACTAAGTGAAATGGAGGCAAGCAATCTACCAGATACGGAATTCAAAACAATGGTTATAAGGATGCTCAAGAAACTTAGGGGATGAATGGATGAGCTAAGTGAGAGAACTTAAAGAGATAGTGAGCATAAAAAGGACAGTGAAACCATAAAACACAACAAGTCAAAAATAAAGAACACAATATCTAACATGAAGAATATGCTAGATGAAATCAATAGCAGGTCAGATGAAGCAAAGGGTCTAATCAGAAATTTGGAAGACAAAGTAGCAGAAAACACCCATCAGAGCAGCAAAAAGAATAAAGAATTTTAAAAAACAAGGACAATTTAAGGGACCTCTGTGACAACATCAAGCATAACAACATCTGCATCACAAAGGTACCAGAAGGAGAAGAGAGAGAGCAAGAGACTGAAAACCTATTTAAAGAAATAATGACAAAAAACTTCCCTAAACTGATGAAACAAAGACACACAAGTCCAGAAAGTGCAGAGAGTCCCAAACAAGATGAACTCAAAGAGGCCCACATCAAGACACATTGTAATTAAAATGGCAAAGGTTAAAGACAAAGAGATAATCTCAAAAGTAGCAAGTGAGTCCGGCTGGTGTGGCTCAGTGTTGACCCATGCACCAAGAGGTCGCCGGTTCGATTCCCAGTCAGGACACATGCCCAGGTTGTGGGCCCAATCCCCAGTGGGGGCCATGCAGGAGGTGGCCAATTGATGTTCTCTCTCACCAATGTTTCTATCTCTTTCTCTCTCTCTCTCTCTCTCTCTCTCACTTCCTCTCCCTCTAAAATCAATAAAGGGGGGAAAAAAAAGAAAGGAAAAAAAAAAGTAGCAAGTGAAAGACAGTTAGTTACCTACAAGGGAGCTCCCATAAGACTGTCAGAAGGTTTTTCAACAGAAACATTTCAGGCCAGGAGGGACCGACATGAATTATTCAAAGTGACAAAAAGCAAGGACATATAACCAAGACTATCCAGCAAAGCTATCATTTAAAATTGAAGGAGAAATAAGAGCTTCCCAGATAAGAAGCAGCAAAAGAAGTTCATTACCACCAAACCAGTATTACAAGAAATGTTAAAGGGCCCTGGCCGGTTTGGCTCAGCGGTTGGAGCGTCGGCCTGGGGTCCAGAGAGACCCGGGTTCGGTTCCCGCTAGGGGCGTGTACCTCGGTTGCAGTTTGTCCCCGGCCCCTGGTGAGTCGTGCGGGAGGCAGCCACTCGATGTGTCCCTTTCACGTCGATGTTTCTCTCTCTTCCTCTCTCTCCCTCCCACTCTATCTGAACAAAAAGTGGAAAAAAAAAAATGTCCTCGGGTGAGGATAAAAAAAAAAAAAAAAAAAAAAGAAATGTTAAAGGGACTCCTTTAAGAAGAAGAAAGAAAGGAAATAAGAACATAACTATAAAAAAAAATAGCAACAAATACATACCTATCAATAATCACTATACATGTAAGTGGATTAAATGTCCCAAACAAAAGACAAAACATATCCTAAGAAGCCTGAAACACCAATCAGAAAGAATATATGTACCCCTATGTTCATATCAGCACTATTTACAATGGCTAAGATCTGGAAACAGCCCAAGTGTCCATCAGTAGATGAGTAAATAAAAAGCTGTGGTACTTTTGCACAATGGAGTACTATGCAGCTGTAAGAAAGAAAGATATCTTACCCTTTGAGACGACATGCAGGGACCTGGAGAGTATTATGCTAAGGAAAATAAGCCAATCAGAGAAAGACAAATATCACATGATTTCATTTATTTGTGGAATCTAATGAACAAAATAAACTGATGAACAAAATAGATCCAGAGACATGGAAGTAGGGAACAGACTGACAAACCTCAGAAGGAAAGAAGAGATAAACCAAAGAACTTATACGCATATAGGCATAACTAATGGACACAGACAATACTGTGAAGGTGAGGGGATGGGAGCAGAGAGGAGGGTGTCAATGGGGGAAAAAGGAGGGACATCTGTAACAAAAATAAATAAATAAATAAATAAATAAATAAATAAATAAGAAGAAGAGCTTTGATTTGACCCAAGGCAATCGGGATTGAAAGTCCAGGATCCAGGATATTCCAACACTGGGGGGCAGAGTTCTCAATGAGATTGAGTACGTGAAAATACCTATTATATGTGGAATACATAGCAAGAGCCTTTCTTCCCTTCCCTATCAACTATGTACGAAAACCTGATATGTAAATCAGATTTTAGTCTTCTCGCCAAACTAAATGGCATGATTCTGAATATGTGAATCAATATTTAATCAAAACTATAAATTATTTTAAATGCAATGCTCTTCAAGTAGGAATATCCTGACAGAATGTATGACTTCAATAAAATTTCCCCAAAGTGGCTAATAAACTCTTGAAAAAGATTCATTTTTATTTTGATAAGTGACCCAAAATCTTTAGGTGTAACTGCAGAACATTAAACTAACACAATAATTCAGATATCTTTGCTTCACATTATAAAGCTTCCTCTCTCCTTAAGACTATTTAATCTCAATTTGTAATGGAAGAGAATATATCCCCAAATAATAAAATCTAAAAATTGGAGATGACATTACATTATTTAGTCCAGACAGAAAACTCTCCACAAAGGATTAAAAGTGGCCCATCTGATTTGGAGAGGCCTCCTGGGATCAAATATCAGAATGAAAGATTACAAAGCCATTTCCATACTGCCAATTGTCAAATAAACCCTGACTTGACTTGAACATTTTAGTGGCTAAAAGGCATTTAGTTATTGGTGTTCTCATATTTTATAAAGTTACTCCTCCTCACCCCCAATGTGACTCAGTCTACTTTCACTTTTAATAATTAAAAATGTAACCTGTAAACAATTTTACTGTTCTTGACTTGGACTTCATGCAAAATGTGGCTTTTTAACCACTACTCAAGGCCATCCTTGTACCCAGTGTCATATCCCATCCATGACATTTCACTAATCATCTCTTACTTGCTTAGAAACCTCCATTGATGAGAAGCTTTCTACTCCTCATTCCACCTGTGTCACCCCTAATTATAAGACAATCTCCCCTACACTGAAGCAGGACTACCTCAGTGCCTGGCACCAAAAGGGCCCAGGACCAACTCTTGTACTCTTGACTGGCAAACTAAGGAACAAGGTTCCAATCAATTCCCTTTATCAGCCATTTTTTTCACCATTCAGCAGATTTAAGCTGTTATCATTTCTCCTTGTTTCTTCTCTGAGAGGTAAAATGATCAGCAACTTGCCTGTACATTTCATCAATGAATTATGTCCAAAAGAATAAAGAAATCCAACTAACATCCAGATAATAAATAAAAAGATGCCCCGATAATTCCCCTTTCGTCTTTTCTCTCTAGCCTTCTTCCCTCAGATTCGTTAATTTCTATAAGTCAATGATCCTCTTTACATGTAGGGCCAGTCCACTGTGTCTTCAAATTGGGTGTTTCTTTTTAACAAAATATACCTTTCCAAAGCTCTTTTGCAGTCAAAATATCGTCCCACCAAATCTCAACAATACTGAGGTTAATGATAATTTATCACAGGCTTACTACACGCCAGGGCTTTGCCTACATCGTCTCATTTAATCCTCTCAATGCGGCTACTGATTTCCGCATGGACCTAGTTCTGATGAGGGGCCCCTCACAATGGGACTCTCCCAATAAGGCACCCCCATTCGGTTGGCGATTGGTGACTTAGAGGAATGTCAGCAGGGGCTCGCCTTCGAGTGGTGGAACCATCACATCCATGGCAAGTTCAAGAAGTGACACTTAAAAAAAAAAAATCTAAGGATTTAACATCACGAATTAACCGGGGCAACTAGAACAAAAGCTACATATAAATGACTAAAATAATCAAATATCTATACACAAACAACAGTCTAAAGATAAAACTCCTGCTGTTTTTAAGATTTAATCATTTGATAAGGGGGGCGGGATACTGTAGTGCTTACAGACACAATTCTTTTAAAAATTCCTAGCCCCATAATAAACTGATAAAGGGAAAGTGGAATAAAATGGAAAAACTCCATTTTCCACCTGTGTAGGGAAAAGCCCAGCTCGAGCCTCCTGATCACTCACACAAAACCCTACACCTCTGACACTTCTGGTCCCCAGATGTGGGGGCGGGGTGATCCCCACCACAGCAAGCAAGTCTCTGACACCAGCAGGTGTCCCACAATCTAACTTAATTCTGACACTATCTACCCGAAGATAACATCAGAACCCACAGGTTAAGGGCTCTGTCCCACAAGATACACACACACACACACACACACACACACACACACACACATTCAGATACTAGTCACAAGCCCAGGTTATCACTTGTGCTTCTGACCAACTAGTTATAGATTGGGGTTACAACAGCCCCATCCTTGGGTTCAATTAATTTGCTAGAGAAGCTCACAGAACTCAGGGAAACACATTTGCCAGTTCATTAAATGATGTAATAAAGGATGCAGATGAACAGCCAGATGAAGAGATACACAGGGTGGGGTGTGGGAGGGCCCCGAGCACAGAAACCTCTGTACCTATGGAGTTGGGGTGAGTCACCCCCCGGTGTGGATGTGTTCACCAACCTGAAAGCTCTTCAAATCTCAAACTATTGGGATTTTATAGAGTCTTCCTCAGAGAGGCATTATCAATTATTAACTCCATTTCCAGGCCCCCTCTCCTCTCTGCAGGATGAGGGGTGGGGCTGAAACTTCCAAGCTCCCACCCAGGAGCCGTCCAGAAGTCACCTCATTAGAACAAGATGCTCCTGGTGCTTCATCATGAGGAACGCACAAGGGTTTTAGGAGCCCCGCATCGGGGACGGGTCAAAGACAAACATTAAAACAAGAGCTGCTCCTAGTGCTCTTGTCACTCAGGAAATCACAAGGGTTTTACAAGACCTGTGCCAGGGACCGGGGGCAGAGGCCAAAATATATTTCCTATGATCTCACAGAGAAACTGAAGAAATGGCCATGATAACATAGTTGATACTCTTTCCAAGCTGCTCTACCGTTTCAGTTGCTAACTAAACGGGAAGCATCACTGGTTAATCCCTAGGCTCACCTCCTTGGTGTTCCTACTCCTACGTGGATTAATGATGCCCAAGAGGACAATGTTCTAAATCTACCAGCTGCCTTGAATGTTAAACAATCTAATAAAATTCTTCCCTTCGATAAAAAAAATCCAAGGCTTATAAAAAACACATTCACACATCCTTCACTTGTTGAAAGGCAAGGGTGAGATTCCCTTTAAATAACCAGCGTGGTAAGCAATTCCGGCTATTGCTCTGAGACATGCACAATGCTTCAGGTGATTCACACCTTGTTTGGAATTTGGCCAACAAGTTCAGGCTCCGTGGGAAATAACTGGTTAGACTGAAGTGTAAAGGGATTCGCTGCTGGAAAAGTAAAATCAGAGAGAGATGCCTTGTCATCAAGTGCTCAGACTAAGGTTCCAACTGCCTGGCTTGAATCTAAGTGCTACCACTCCCCTCCTGTGTGATCTTGGGCAAGTCAACTTGCCTCTCTGCGCCTCCTGGTCTGCAAAATGGTGATCATAGTACTTACCCAGACAACTGTTGAGCAAACTGGAGGAGGTAACACATGCAATGTACTAAGCACTCAGTAAATATTACCTGTTAGTGTTATCTTTCCTATTACCCCAATGGACAAAATGTTTCTCTGTTTTTAAGACTTTTATTAAGATAATAAAATGAAAACAAAGTATCACCATTTTTGGAAAATAATACAGTATGTACATGTGTTCACGAATTCAATAAATACTTATTGAGCACTAACTATGTGCTAGGTATTGAGGATAAAGTGGTGAGCCCCACACAGAAGCCTGCCGTTCAATGAGGGAGATAAAGAATACATTCAAAGAGTCATGAAAACAGACACGGAGAAGAGTACTTCATGGAATCTTTTCTAAGGGAATGATACAAAATATGAAAGTCTCTTTGTATAAAGATGTTTCACATGGCCTCACTTATAATGGTAAAACTTGGAAATGACTTCAACATGCATTAGTAAAGGAACAGTCAAAGCATTTATTATATAACTACTTAATGAAATATTATGCAGTCATTAAAATGCTGGCTTTGAAGTTTGTGTAGTTACTGTGAAAGGCATTTGTGATAAAATATTACTTGAAAAAAGCAGGACATGAAATTGTACTTATACTATAATTCTGATGGTTTAAAATTTGCACATGAAAGCCTAGGAGGAAATATGCCAATGTGAGTCATTTATAGATGATCATTTATGGAGTATTTGTTGTGTGCCAAGGTATTTTAAACACTTCTTTACACTATTTCCTTTAATTCTCGATTTCATAAAGTAGGTACTATTAGTCACATTTCACCTGCAAAGAGTTTACATTTGTATATACCCTCTGAGGGAGGGCACTGAGATTTAAACTCAGGTTGGGTTGACGCCATTAACATTTGTCAATGTCATCATGGGGAAAATAAGTTTTGCTTATAACTTTGCTGCATTTTTCTTTTAAATAATAACTGATCATTCACTGTGTGGCAAGTCCTGACCTAAGAGTGTTATGCATATAACTCATTTACTCCTGACAAGTACCCTACGTAGTAGGTTCCAATACTGTCCTCATTTTACGGAGGAGAAAAGTGAGACTCAGAACAGTACACGGCCCGACCAGCATCACAGAGCTGACCAGCACAGAGCACTCGGCTGGTTTCAAAGACGACAAGGGTAAAAGAACATACATGGTTCTCCCGGGAATACAATCTACAACATTTATGTGCAGGTAGTACCCAGTCAAAACATTTTAAATAGATTTTTTAAAATTATGTTTAAAAACTGAAAGAGTCTTTGGGGGAGGAGTGCAGCAGAGTTTTAAATTAAGAAATATTTTGAACATATCAAGAAGTGCAAAGAATAGAAAAACCAGTGAGCCTGAATAAGTGTTAATGTCTTTAAAAGTAACAAAAGCTACATCCTCACCAAAGACCACTAATTAAGAAAATGTTTAATTACAGCCTTTAAATTCTTCTTAAACTAAGCGTCAGTATGAAAGGAGTTAACCTCCCAAAAGCTACCATTTTCCTTTACTAAGGAAATGCACAGAAAAATAGGAAAACAGTTTAGCTAGAATCTAAGAAAGAACACTAGGCAAGGAATAAGAGGTGAAGTCCCAGGCAGTAAAACGGATTTGGAAAAAGCTGAAAGTGACAAAGAAATATCACTCAGGAAAACCCAGGTTCATGAGACACAGGTTCTCTCTCCTTAACAGGCAGACATTCCAACCTCCTCCTCATCATCTTCCTGGTGCCTCAATTCCCCAAAAATGTGGGCACAACCAAACAGGTCTCTCTGCAAGAGACGAAATTCTACAGTAGCGTGGGGAGACAGAATAAGAAATCATAGACAGAGGCAGGGAGAATGATCAAGGGGAACAGCTGGACACCTAGGAGCGCGAGAGGAGCATTTAATTAGCATGCCGCAGGGCTTAACACACAACTGAACTTTAACTAGTGGATGTATCTTTAAGAAATGAGATTACCTTTGCAATTCAAGTTGCTCTTCCCAGAATTCTGGTTTAACCCCTGATCGGAGACACCTGAATGACATTTTCCTGGCTTTGTTGGTCTAACTAAGAGCCTTAATTTGCACAAAGAGCCTAGCTGTATGCAAGCGCAATCCTACAACATATTTGATCCACAAAAGATTTGTGCCTCCAATGTACTTAGTCCACACAATCTGCAGATGCAGCCTCTATTTTTCTGGTATTTCAATGCAGTCTGTGCAAAGCTATTTCAGTTTTCAATTCTGAGCCTGCCTTAGGTTTATACAAGGTACGTGGAGATTTATGGTGGCCACAAATTCCTATTTTCTCATTGTCTTTGAATTTAGCACAACAGAGGGTGAGAACAGACTTGGAAAAGCAATAGATTGGTTGGAAATTCTACCCAGAATAGTGGGGAGAACACGGCTCCCAAATCAAAGACACCCAGTTGGTTTTAAGAGCAGAAGAGCAATAGGAAAGCAAGTATCACAGTTAAGGGTTGTGGAGACAAGGACATTTTCTCTGTGTTCTGACGTGTCTACTTTCAAAGTCATAAGTACACCCAACGCTTATGGAGATGAGTCATGCATTTGTCTTGTCTCCCCACCCAAGCTTTTTTAGGGAAAGGATTCTGTCCTCCAGGTGGAGGGGTCAAAGTGTATGACAATTAAGAGGGTCGGCTCTGAGGTCAGACCACCTGGAATGTAACCTCTGCGTCCCTCATCTGTAAAAAAGAAACGTGGGAATAACAACAGTCTCTCAGAGCGTGATTGGGAGAACTCAATGTTCATAAAACAGTGCAGTACTTGGCTCCTGGTAAACACTCAATACATTGTAGCTACTATTATTATTATATCTGGTTTTCTCCAAAGTTTCCAGAGCAGTCTATGTTTACAGAAGGCATGGATTAAAAATAAACCAACATTTCTATTACAGTATTGGGCACTAAAACTCCAAAGGAACCAACAATATCCACAAATCTTTGTAATGTGCAATTTATTTAGCTCACATGAATAGGATTTTAAATGAAATTGTTAGAACCTTACCATATGCTTACCACCCCCTCTTCCTGACAAGTATTTTTAAATGTATATTTCTTATTTTTAAATACTTCATTGCCACCTGAATTATCTCTGACACTCTTGGATCCATACTTAGCTTAAACTCCTGCATTTTTGTGCAGGAATAAAGACTGTCAGACAAATTTTTTAAATCTTGGTATTTATACATTGGGGGAAAAGAGGGCAGGCTGAAAAAAATCATACAATGTCAGAATTGAAAATGACCTTCTAATCCAATCCCTGATTTTATTAAAAAATGATAGAGAAGTTCAGAGCACCTAGTCCAAGCAACATGGCCATCACAGTGTGGCCAAGGCAGGGCAAGAGCCCAGAGGTCCTGATTCCTGGCTCGCTCGCTCCTCATTGCACTTTGAGGAGACATGACGTCTGATCACTACTCCAAGAATGACACCATGCTCAGGAAACCACTTTCTGTCATTTCAAGTAAGAGCTTAACTTCCCAGGTTTCATCTAGTTTCATAGAAGGCAAAGTCTCCGTATTTTAGCTGGCTGATTTAAGGGATTCCTGAAGCTTTACCACTGAGCAGTCCATTAAAACCCCAATGAATTCAAATGAGCCACTGGGGGATTTTGGATTCCTGAGTCTCATAGTCAAGGTAAAGACATGGATTTAAACTCAGTGGAAGGAACATAAATTGTATCACTCACATGCCCTGGCCAGTGTAGTTCAGTGGTTAGACAGTCAACCCACACCAAGGGTCGAAGGTTCAATTCCCAGTCAAGGGTACGTACCTGGGTTGCAGGTTTGATCCCTGGTTCCAGTCCGGACGCGTGCGGGAGGCAACCGATCGATGTGTCTCTCTCACATCGATGTTTCTCCTCTTTCCGTCTCTTCCTCTCCCTCTCCCCCTCCCTCCTTTCCACTCTCTCTAAAAATTAATGGAAAAAAATATCCTCCAGTGAGGATTAACAACAACAAAAAAACTGTATCACTTGCAGAATACTCAGTTTCACCAAGATGCTTTCACTGCAAAGGCTACATTTCTCAGGACTAAAACTCTAGCGACAACAGCAGGATGAGCTGAGCTGATGGGGAGAGGGCTATGTAAAAAGAGGACAGCTACTATTATGTAACTGATCTAGAAATAAATTGTTAAAAATCAGAATTCTTGGTAATATCATCACAGCATCTAATGAATAAATATCAAGTAAATCAATCTATCTGAGCACTCAAGAGTGGGATTTAAAAAGTATTATCGACAGAGGTAAATTGAGAGCTGGGAAATACACCCTCTGGACCTGGAAGGACAGAACATATTTCATCCCTTCTTTCAAGTAGTTCAAGTAATAGAAAGAATCTTGAAAGAATTCACGTAACCAAGCAGGAAGTAAGTCTCCAATATATAGTCAATAGAATATTCCTCTGGTGTTCTTATGTCAGACTTGTGACTTTTATTTATTCTTTTGAATGAGTTTTATTGGCTCTTTTCCTTGATCTTGCTCTTGGGGGGTCTTGAAATATCCACTCTTTTTTTAGGGTTGTGGTGACCATGCATGCATATACACAGGACATTCAACTCACAGTAAGGAACGGAGCAGCTCAGGACAAGGCGTCCAAGGTAACAATTAAAAAGCTTGGAGGAGAACTGAGGTCAAATAACTAGCTAATGACAGAGCATTCACTTTTCAAGATGGGAGCTAACAATTTCACTTCTTCACAACAGTCCTATGAGGGTAGAATAATTAGCTCTGCTTTCCTGACAACAGATGGAAGTTCTAAGAGGTTAAGTCATTCATTCAAGTCATAGAGCAAGAAAACTGACAATACCCAGAGTCAGCTCATGGTGGAAGCTATAAATTGGCAGAATTCTTCTGGAAGGAAATTTGGTGATATGTATCAAAGGTCTTAAGAATGTGCTTTAATCTAGGAAGCTACCAGAAATATACACAAGTATTTACAGTCACAGATTTACCACAATATGATTTATAACAGTAAAAAAAAAAAATAGAAATCAACTATAGGGAACTATTATGACAATGGAAAATTATAAAGGCATCAAAAATCATGTTTTCAAAGGAACATGTAATGACATAGAAAATTATGCAAAATGTCCCTAAATGACAAAGTTGGGCTAAATGAACAGAACGATCCAACCTCATTTTTCAAAAAGAAAAAAAATACAGATACATACATATGCAAATATACACAAAGACACATGGAAGGGTCTATACCAAAATGTAAAATGTGGATACATTGTGTATTAAAACTATGGATTTAAAAATAATTTTGAAAAGAAACAATGTAAACTTGACTTACACTGCGGCTACCTAATATTTTTGTTCATATCAGTATTAATAAGGCTATTTACTTATAAAAATACTTTTTTTAATCTTTATTGTTGAAAGTATTACAGATGTTCCCCCTAAAGATACTTTTTGTTAGATAACTCTAAATGCTAATAATCAATGGAGTTTTTCTAGGTGCCAGGCATGTTTCATATATGTGTCCTCAATCCTTAAAATTACCCTGTGAGCCCTGGCCAGTTTGGGTCAACGGTTAAAGCATCAGCCCGCGGACCAGAGAGTCCTGGATTCGGTTTCTGCTAAGGGCACGTATCTTGGTTGCAGTTTGCCCCGGCCCCAGTTGGGGTCGTGTGGGTGGCAGCCAGTCGATGTGTCTCTCTTACATTGATGTTTCTCTCTCTCTCTTCCTCCCTCTCTCCCTCCCACTCTATCTGAAGATAAATGCAAAAAAAAAAAAAAAAAATGTCCTCAGGTGAGGATAAAAAATAACAATAACAACCCTGTGAAGTAGGACGACTATCACTCCATTTTACAGATGAGAAAACTGAGGGTCCTTGATGTGAAGTGTGACACCTGGGATGTGAGAAAACCAGATCATGGACCAAGGGGCACTGGTCTAAAATCTCATTCTATCTCTATGTGCAACATACAGCGGAAACCTTGTTTCACACTAAATAATCTTTCTGAAGGCTGAACGCACTAGGCTTTCAGTTTAGGAGTGGATATTTGGTATGTGATTATTAAGATGTCTATCACTGGCTTCCAGATACTTCAGTGCATGCAGTATGACATCATGGTATGTGTGTCAGCTCAGCTTACACAGCAGGCAGTCGGTTGCCCTGATGCAGGCCACACACTCCCGGGGCTACGAGCATTCTAAGCAACAGCCCTGCTCTCCAGAAACTTCAGCTACCTTTATCCATGACAACACCAGAGGCTGTGATAACTAGCACAAGCAATGTTAAAACTGTGGATTTTCACTGGTGAAATTAGTGGCTTGCTAACCAGCATCATGAATGTTAGAAATGAACTCTCATTAATTTAATCAGTGTGACAAGATATGGGGATTAGCTCTAAATTCTAGAGACACACCCATCTTTGCAAAATCAGGCGGTAAGACTCTATCTAGCAATCCCTTCACGTGCCAATTTGAGGGATGTCACCCATAGTGCCATATGTCCAATGGTCCCGGTGCCGGCCACTAGGTCAGCGGACTCTGGCTGCCTGATGCTCTCTGTAAAACAGCCTCTGAATCTTGCCTTTGGAATAGCGTCAGCGCTACCTTCAGAGAACAGTTCATGCAGTCTGTGGTCAGAGGACCCAAAAGGAAGGAGACTTAATACAACTTATGCAACAGATAAACTGTTCCATGCCTACGTGTAAATAAATGACTAATGAAATGTCTGTATGTGTTGCAGCTGAACCTCATCAACTTCGAATTATCATCAATTGCCTGTATGGACCAGAAAGAACTTAACACTTTGTATACAACTTAGTATACCAATTGCTCAGGTCAGGATGGCAGGCAGTTCTGACACGGTTCCCCCTGATCCTTGCCTCCCTGTATTATGCCCTTCTGTATATATGCGCGTGCACACACACGTGCACACAAGTATGGTATCTTCTGGCTCAGGGAATTATCTTCCACTATTAAAATGGATTTCTGTAAGGCTCAAATAAGCACACACCCTAAGGAAGCAGCATGTTCAGATCTCTTTAGCTACAGCACGTCTAGGCCAGACCTTCTTCAAAGGCAAAATTCAAACTGTTTGACTTGCCTGCACGGCTTCAGTGACAAGTATTTCACATGCTATTGCATTCAGTCACTCTCCGCTTCAGCCTCCCGATCAACACAATAAGAATAATGATGGAACTAATAATGAGTCTTTGCCAAGAGAGGGGCTGAAATAACAAATTATTTTATCACACATCGAAAATGTATTTTGCAAACTTAAAAAAAAAAAGAAAGAAACCTCTATGCGAGTGCATAATGAGAGCTCTGCATTTTCACGGCATCTGTAGTGGTCTCCAAGCACTCAAGACACCTGGGCGAAAGAGAATGCTTGCGTGACGAGATTGTTATCACCATGGTATCTCTTTTTTTTTTTTTTTTTAAGTTTTTTAAATTTTTTCAATTTGGTTTGCATTCAATATTATTTTGTATTAGTTTCAAGTGTACAGCACAGTGGCCAGACAATCATATACCCTACAAATTGTTCTCCCCAATATTTCCAGTACCCACCCAGCACCATACATAGCCATTACAATATCACTGACTATATTCCCTATGCTGTACTTTACATCCTCATGACTACTTTGTAGCTACCAATCTGTACTTCTCAATCCCTTCACCTTTTTCACCCAGTCCCCCAAACCCTCCCCTCTGGCAACCACCAGTCTGTTCTCTGTATCTAACTCCTGGTATCTCTTAAGCCTCTCCCAGAAAAGTAAAACGTGGGATTTGCAAGAACCACACAGAGTTCACCTAAAAGTTCTTTTGGTTTTGGTTTGGAATTTTGGGAGGAGTGGGGGATGGAGCGGAGAACCAGTGAATGTTTTGTTTGATTTGGAGAGATGGAGGCCAAAACTCCAAAAGATAGTTATACCCAATGCAGCATAAAGTGTGCTTTCCTAATGGGGCACTATCGATACGAGGTGATGATTTGTTCTTGGGAGTAAAAAATAGCTAACACTTTTCATGTGTAAAGCAAAGACATAATATAGCATATAAACAGATCATCAGTATATCTGTGGTATTAAAATTTCATGGGAGGGGGCAATTAGGGGGAAAATGTCTATAAAGGCTCCTAGGGGGAGAAGGTGATAATGGAAAAAAGGTTGAGCAACACTGGTCTGAGAAAAGCCTTCCCAAAATGGAAGCACCTGCAGAACCACACCTGCCCCAGGGAATGTCCTGATCTGTTTCCTTGTCTGAGGGCCCCTGAGGCTGGACTTGACTCTGGCCTACGTCCCTCCCCTCCCAGCATCACAGTTGTTGGCCATTCCTGAGCTGCAGAAAGGTGTATGAAGTCTTTCATGTGTCCCAGACTGCCATGGATCCCTATTTTCCTTGCTGTTTGGAATGTGTTGCTCACCTCGGGGCATGTTAAAATGCACACTGGGCACCAGGGTGCTACTTGTGTGTGGTGGCACTTTTTCGACACTTCCGACCCATCTTTTCTTGGCCGTCTTGGGTCAAAACTGTCCAAGAGAACACGAAATCCAGACAAAGAGACAGAGGCTATGACGAGTCAGGAGACAGGTGAATGCCTCTGAGACTGAGGAAAAGCCCTGGAGGGGACACTCAGTGGTGTCAGAAGCCAAGAGTAGAGTATGGATAGCACTCTCTCTTCTGTACAGACTTGAAAAAAATACATGGTCACGGCACGCCCCTCTGCTGTCACGCACAGAGATAGATGGCTATCTTGAAAACAAACTTTCAAGCAGTTCCTCAAAACAGTTAAACAGAGAATGACCATACAACCCAGCAAAAGAACTGAAAACAGAGGCGTGAACAGATACTGATAGCCAAAAAGTGGAAGCAACCCAAGTGTCCGCTGATGGATGAGCAGATAAACAAAGTGGGGTACATATACGCACAATATCATATTATTCAGACCTAAAAAGAAAGAAATCTGACACACGCTGTAGCATGGATGAACCTGGAAAACATGATGCCAAGTGAAATACGCCAGACACAGAAGGACAAACACTGTAGCATTCCATTTGTGTGAAGTACCAGGAGTGGTCATTTTCAGAGACAAAAACCAGAATGGTGGCCCTGGCCAGGTGGCTCAGTTGGTTGGAGCATCGTCCTGTACACCAAAAGGTTGCAGGTTCAATTCTTGGTCAAGGCACATACCTAGGTTGTGGGTTCGATCCCTAGTTGGGGCGCATATGGGAGGCAACCAATCAGTGTTTTTCTCTCACACTGACGTTTCTCTCCCCACCCTCCCTAAAAGTCAATGAAAAACATAACATATCCTCAGGTGAAGATTAAAAAAAAAAAAATAGAATGGCGGTTGCCAGGAGCTGGGAGGAGAGGGATGGGGAGTTACTATTTAGTGGGTACAGAATTTTGCTCAGGAAAATGAAAAAGCTCTGGCAACGGATGGTGGTGATGGTTGCACAACACTGAATGTACTTAGTGACCCTGGACTGTACACTCAGAAATGACTAAGATGGTAAATTTTATGTCGTGTATGTTTTACTACAATAAAAAATGTAATACATGCTTTAATATAAAGATATTTTCAAAACAAGCAGCACAACAAATCCGTGGTCCACAGGACAGCAGAAAAAGGATACATCACCATAGTAAAAATGGCAGAAATACCAGCTAGACACACCCTCACCTGCGTGGCATTACGGCGTGGAGGCGGATGGAGTCTGGGTAGGAACAGAGGCTGCGGGCTCTGAACAGAAGGGGGGCTCTGCAGCCTCTAAGGGGTCCTTTCCAGTAACAATGTCAGGGCCCCTCACTCCTTTGGTCCATAGCAAGTTCTTCCATGGTGACCGAGCTCCTGGCTTCTGCGTGCCCCCATCCTCACTGGACACAGCACATCTCCTCGCACACCTTGCCCCACACAAGCAGTTTGAGTGCAGAGCCTGCGGATGTGGCTGAGATACCAGATCCCACCTCTACCACCACTAAGCACTCGTGGTGCAGTCGTCAAGAGCACACTCTGGAGTCAGACAGGCTTGGGTTCCACTTCCAGGTTCACTGCTCCCTAATTCCGTGACCTTGAGAAAACTGCCCTGCCACTTAGGACCTCAGTTTCCCTGTGTGTAAAATGGGAACAGCTCCTATCTCTCAGAATTGTCTAGATAAATAGATAAGGTAATAATACATGTCAAGCACAGTGCTTGGCATCTAGTAAGCTCTTGTTAAGTGCTGCTTGTTTTTTAATACCCTTGGCGGCACTGAGTGCTACACACCAAGTGGGCTCAATGAGTTTTCGCATCAGCAGATGTTCATTCACGGCCTGCCATGCTTTCCACCCTTCGCTACATGTCTAGGGAGCTTAGCTAATTCCTCCTGTGTCTCCAGCATGCCACCCAATGCCTGGCCCACAGCTGACACCCACAGTGCTTGTGGGACTGAACTTCTGAGTTTAAAGTCTAGTGTGTGTTCACATGACTTTGAGGAGTAAAACAAGACAAACAATGTAATCATAAAAAGAAAGCATAAAAAAGAAGCATATGACTGGGATCTTTTTTTTTTTATTCTTAAAAACAAAGAGAACACCTTACGTAGATTTGACCTGTGTCCTTCAATACACTGAACGCGCTCACACCTCCCTGTGGGAAGGCACTAGAATTCCCACTGTGGACACGTAACCTGGGGGTCCGAGGGGTGGAGTGACTTGTGTTACATCACAAATACAATGGGCTTTACTGGGCTGTAAATTGAACTACTGCGACTTCAAGGACCTAGATGTTGACTTGAGTGTGAAGGGGAAATCCCCATTCTCCCATCCACATATTCACATTCGAAGAGCAAAATGGGGACAGAGTCATGTATGAAAGTCAGCGTTTATGTCAGAAAGGCCCCCGAATTGCATGTCACCTTTGAGTGGTGAAGGGCACAGTGACCTCAGCTGAGGGGTCTGTACCGAAGGCCAGCTTTTAATTTACAGAGAGATAAAAACTCTGTGTCTAGTTTTGCTATTGGGGGGGGGGTTGGAACAGATATCAGATCCCACCTTTACCACCACCAAACAGCCTCAGGGATAGAGTTCTAAAGTGAAAATAAAGTCACCTGGAACACTCTCGTGGTGACCTCCACAGAAGCCATTTATGCAGGCTCAGCTGTAAAGGCTTTATCAGGAAATCAGGCTGATACCGGAAAATATCACCACTTGGACAAAAGGTAAAAGACACTTAAGCATGAGTGGCTCCTAAAATTGAAAAGCTAACTAATTAAACTAAGCGTCTTGCAGTTGGAAAAGGCAAAAGCTGCCAGATAAAAATATACTCTTACTTCTGAGCATAATAAGTGAGAATACAGAAGAATCACTTGGGTTCCGCAATTTAAAATTTTAATCACTTGATTATTTCCAGAAAGTCTTCACCAGAGATGAACTGTGCACCTCTACTTATTTCCACGGAAATGTACAAAGCACTGCCTGCGGTACAATGGGTTGGAGGGAATCGGGAGAAGATGAATAAAACTCCCTCTCTGCTGTCAAGAGCACAGACCCTACTGTGAGGCCAGAACCCGGTGGGAGTACAGATATTCCCCACTCCTCAAAAGCTTACACTACGCCACTTCTGATAAAGTGGCAAGGGGTAAAACTTACTGATAAAAGATGGGGATTTGAATCCAGACTCCACCCTCTGCTAGTCCTGTGACCCTGAGGAGAGCCTTTCAGCCCACACTTAACACGGTGCCTAGCACAAAGCAGGTTTTCAATGTACATCTGTAAAAGGCAGCCAGGCAGGCAGCCATGCACACACTGGGTGCACTTATCTCTTTGACACATTTCTCACCAATAAAATTGGAATAATAATGTCTACTTTATGTATCTCACAGGATCAGAATGCACACAATCACTTTATGCTTAAGTCATGAAGAGGTCCAGATTGATGGAGAGGTCAAATACAGACTCACTTGGATTAATCAAACAACATTTATTTATGCAAAGCAAGGGTTGGCAAACTATAGCCCACAGGCTAAATCCAGCCTACTACCTGTGTTTATAGGGTCCACGAGGTAAGAATGGTTTTTACAAATAAACATTTACAATCAATTTGATAGTAGGGAAAACTAATTTTTGTATTCCAGTTCAGCTACATGTTATCTACCCCTCCAAAAAAAATAATTCCATTCTCCTAAGAATTATATTCTTAGTACACCTGTATTACAAAAAAGGTATACTCAATTACTATTATTATATTTCAAATAAAAGTTGTGCAAATTTGTTTCTTATTATAAAGTACCTACATAATATCTCAATTTTGCTTCTTGGCCCACAAACTCTAACATTAACTATCTGACTCTTTACAGAAAAAGTTGGCCACTCCTGAGCTAAACAATGTACAAGAAATCAATTCAGTCAGGGATATGACAACAAAATTATTTTTCTCATCAGCCTTATGATTTTTAGAGTGTAATTTTGCAGAACATGGAGCTTTTTACAAATGCATGTTTTGCAATATAGCAGAAAAACTTGCAATAATTACTGAGTGAGTAATGGACAGACCTTCCAGAAGCTCAACTACCCTCCTCAGGCCCAGGCTTAAAGAGGCTAGGCCAGTCAGGATATGTGCTCATCTGGGCCAGGAACACATCATTAATCTCAGCAGTATATCTATGGATACGGTACAGTACCAAACATTCATTCATCACCCCCAACCTTCCAGACTAACACATCACGGTCCCGGTTCATTCTTAAACCTAGAACTGCAAAATAAGAACAAAGAAAGGTCCATTGCCCAGAGTATCGCTGGGGTCATAACAATAGTTCCTTAGACCAGCCATTAAGCCTACCTACTAGGTAACATAAGTCCTAAGTAAATCCCTGGAATAAGTTATTATGCTCATAATCGCAATTAATAATAATAATAATATAATATAAAATAAAGCATTATAAATAAAATAAATATTAAGTAACAATTTTAAACCACTTCAGAACACCTGCAATAGCCATATAAAGATGCACAGAGAATGGTCTTTGCCCTAGGCAAGCAAATAGGACATACAAATTTCATGTGAAATATCATATTAAACTAAACACTGAATAGCCCTACTTAAAACAGGGCACCTAGGACCTTGAATGCCAAGGTGGCCTCTGAATCACCTTCCTAGAAGCCTAAGCTCCCCAATTACAGAGTTTGAAAACCACAGTAACAGACAACCAGGAGCTCCAGATTTCTGTGTCTTATTCATCCCTACCGTCAGGACTATAATGACAGCTTTCTCAAAGGTTAGTAAGGAATAAATAAGATAAATAAAATCCCTTTTACAGTAGGTAGCACACAGTAAGTGCTCAATAAATATTAGCCATTATTATCTCTTTTATTAAACAGTCATCATCATATTGTATATACTATAAACATATTTATTCTGATTTCTTTTTTTTTATTAACTTATTTTTGTTACAGATGTTTCTCCTCCCTATCCTGCCCCCCACCAAGCATTGTTGTCTATGTCCACTGGTTACGCATACATGCAAATAAATTCTTTGGTTTATCTCCTCCCTCCCCCACCTCTCTGCCCCTCTCAGACTATAAGTATTCTCCATATTATCACATACTCTTCACTGGTATATTTTTAATTTAATGGGCCACAAATGGCACTTTAGTTTTATTTTTGATTTGGGTTTATATAACAATTAGTGAGGGTAGTTATTTTTGCATGGATTTGTTTATTAACTGTATTTTTTCTTCGTATGTCTGTTTATGAGCCTCATTCAAGACCCCAATGGGAATATCCATGGTTTCCTAAAATTATTAATGTTGATTCCAAATGGAAACAAGCTTACCTTCTGGGCTCCCTGTCTTAAGAATGTGCTGGCAAAAGCTTCCAAAATGCAGTTGAAAAAGCCAGCCCCCGTGATTGAAATCCTGCCTCTTTGAATGAACTCAGTCCTACAAAAAAAAAAAAAAAAAAAACACAAAAATATACATCTTTGATGTCATTCTACATTTGGATATTTAAACCACAATAATTTCCAACAGCCTAATTACCACTTATAATCACCACAAAATTATATCCATAGTAATTCAATAATTGCCTGTTACAATAAAAGATTTTGTTAGAGAGAGACTTACAGTTTATATAACAGAAACTACAGTCTTCTTCAGACTAAAAAAGATTTGTTTCAAGCTGCTAGGAGAGTAGATTTTAAAAGTTCTCACCACATAAAAAAAATTGTAACTATGGAAAGTGATGAATGTGTTAACTGACCTTATTGTCATAATCGTTTTGCGTTATATACATATATCACGTCATTACATTGTACACCTTAAATTTATACAATGTTATATGCTAAGTGCATCTCAATAAAGCTGGGAAGAAGTGAAAACATGGGTGCATTATTCTAACAACAGCAGAACATAGGATTTCTAGTCATACCTAATAAATAATTCCATGATCCGATAGTCAATGATCTTTAAAAAGTTGTTGTACTTGATCCACAATAAACTAATTCTAAATTAATATATATCCATTTATTAATTCTAAATATATATATAATTATTTCATGCTGTAAAATGGCTATTAAAATTGAGTCTGAGACAATGATCAGCTGTACGACCTTGAGTAACTTAGATTCTTTTAACTGTTTCCTCACAAGTAAATTGGGAATAATCACAGTATCTTCCAACTATTGTGAGAAGTAAATGAGCTGGTGCATAGAACGGGAACAGGAGCAGTTCCTGACTCGCAATGAGCATTCACTCGATGTTAGCCCCGTCACTAAAGAGAGACAGGCAGACAGAGACAGGAAAGCCAGAAGCCTGGAATGACTTCTTTAATCCTCGATTGGAAAGGGAGATAAAACAGATTAGATGTGCCATGACCCTATTTACAGTTCTACCAACATTAACTATCTCCAACTCATAAAACAGAGATTTGGATCACACTTGAGAGTCATGTCAGAAAGATGGCAAAATGGGAAGCCCCAGGCCCTCGTTCCCACTTGGAGACACTGACTTAACAACAATTGATGGACCAAATTGCCTTTGTGAGAATTCCATAAACCAGTTAAGAGGGTGCAGCGCCCCAGGAAAGTGCAAAGCCCAGCAGAGCCGCATCAAAGTGAATAAGAAAGCTAGTTGCATCTACCTGTCACAGCCCCATCTACGCAGCACAGCACAGCACGGTCAGGGGAAAACTCCCAACTCCTCGCTGCTCCATTGGGAGGGGAAAAGAAAAGTGAAATGTACCTCTAACATTCTGCCCGAGAAACTGGCTTCTGTCCCACCCATTCGGAATGCTGAAGGGAAAGGCAGTATACTTGGGACGCTGAGGGGCTGCTAGGAACAAAGGCAAGCATGATGGCTTATCACAGCACCAGAGTCTGCAGACAGACACCGGAGTGAGGGTCACATCAGCAAATGCAGGCAAAGCGTTTCATCCACCATGGGACTCAAACTGGTGACCTCTTGGTGCATGGGTCGATGCTCAACCACTGAGCCACACCAGCCAGGCTAATAGTCTTCTTTATTGTAAAGAAATTTAATTCTTCCCATAGGAATGACTGGAGGGTAAGGTGGGCGTGGGAGATGTTAGGAGATGACGCCAGAAAGACAAATGGAGACCACATTGCAAATGGTCTTCTCAGGCTGAGGAGTTTAGACTTCATCCTGGAGGCAATAAGGACTTCCCTTCTGAGGCCACCAAGGAACAGCTACAGACGAACACTGACATGTGCACCACACTAAAAGGCTTGTTGTCGCTCCCTAATGCTTTTAGACAATCTCCTATTCCCCATTTTCAGCACAGTGCCTACACTCAATGAGTTCAAGGAGCACTTGTTAAAGGAATGAATGACTTAACTGAAATTTCTTTACAAAGAGTCTACAAAGGGAACTTTTCCCCTGCTTGCTTAGACTTCTATGGAAAGGAGACAGGAACCACGTCTATTCTGTGCGTATCTGTGTGTGTATGTGTGTGTGTGTACGCATGAGCACATTCACTGCCACTAAGAAAAATATTCTGAGAAAAGCATGGATCCAAAAAGCTGTGATTTTGGTAACAATAGTTATCCAACTTAATAGACCTTCTCTCTAATCTTCTAATATCAGAAAACCAAAGCCTCCAGAACACTTCTCTCTCTCTCTCTCTCTCTCTCTCTCTCTCTCTCTCTCACACACACACACACACACACACACACACACACACACACACACAGAGTTGTTCTACCCAATCCAACAAAAAGAGTCTAAGCAAATATAGTTATAGTCCAGGCAAAGCAGCTTCCACCTCTTAGATTTAAGCCCATTTAAAATGATTTACCCACGTGACAATAATCTTTCCTATCTCTATTCGTGATTAGTCAGAGTAGAATTTAACAGTGATTTTAATATTTAAAAATGAAAAGTTGAGCAGGCTTACCCTCTTGGGATAGATGCACTCTTCAGTCCTCAAGGCAACTGCAGGTGAGGAACACTAGTCTCTCTTACATCATATTCTAAGTGATACTGCTTTTCACAAATTTTGGGAGAAGTGCTCAGAAAAGCATGCTCAGGGTTTTCCCACACATGGGAGAATAACAGGACAGTAAAGCAGGGTCATGCCTTTGCCATCAATGAGATGAGAGTTTATTCTATTATATTTTAAGAGAAGAAAATGTTGCACTTCCCATAAGTAATTCATTGACAAAGCACATCAGATAATTTCTTCTTACTACATAGAGCTAACCTAAATCCCTCATGCTAGATAAGCCTCCATGTAAGCTCCTGTGCAAAACACAGCAGGCTAGCCCAGCCAGTGTGGCTCAGTGGTTGAGCACCGACCCATGCACCAAGAGGCTGCTGGTTCGATTCTGGTCAGGGCACATGCCCAGGTTGTGGGCCCGATCCCCAGTGGGGGGTGTGCAGGAGGCGTCCAGTCGATGTTCTCTCTCATTGATGTTTCTATCTCTCTTTCCTTCTCCCTTCCTCTCTCTCTAAAGTCAATAAAGAAAAAAAAATTAAAAAGAAAAAGAAAAAAACACAGCAGGCTACACAGCAATATACAGTTTAATCTCAGCTCTTTTTGAAGAAAGAAAAGATGGATGGATGGGTGGATGGGTGGATGGATGAACAAACAAATGGATAGAGCTGAAATATTAACAAGAGAATCTCTGGGCATTAGAATTACTTTGTTCTTTTTACTAATTTTCCATAATAAATATGCATTACTTGGCAATCACCAAAAATATTAATAATAAGGCCGTGAGGATCGTTTTTAGAGAAATAAAAATTATTTTTTAAAGGCTCTGTGCTACCAAGAATCATTTTCAGCAAAGGAACATGCTAACTTCTGACTTACCCTTCACTTAAAGTCTCATTAAATCACCTGTCGGCTTACCTCTTCCCAAACTGTGTAACCTCGGTTCTTTGTGCCTTTTGTCCTAAGACTTTCGCCCACACCCAAGCTTGACGTGTTGTTTCACTGAAGAGACATAAGGTGATTCATTTTCCTTCACCTGTCTTTTATCTGTTAAGCCTAAAAGAAGGACTGTATCTCATTATGATGTTATATACCTGGGTCACACCTACTCTTCAAAAAACTGCATAGTAACAGTGTATATTTTCTACCAGACATTGTATTATCTTCTGAGGTTGTTACTCTTAAATCTTTTCTCTCTTTTACTGAGAAAACTATGGTAAAGAGAAGTTAAATAACTGGTCCAAGGGCATATAACTTGATGTCATGCAGATTCATTTTCTACCATCTCAAAACTCCTGCTCCTACCTCAGTTAATGACACAACCATCATCCAGTCTTTGAGCTCAGAAATCTCAGCATGTTATGTGGTTCCCTTTCCAATCAATCCAAACATTCAACCAGTCAACAGGTTGTGTTTATTTTATTTCTAACACCTCTCAGTAGTCAACATTCCCTCTCCCTTGTCTCTGCTACTGCCTGGGCTTAGCACTGTCTCTCTCCAGGACCACCACGGCGGCCTCCCAGTGGCCCGTCTCCAGCGCGCACACTATCATCCACACTGCTCAAAGTCAGCTTCCTAAGTACACACCGATGTCCTCACTGGCTGTTCACAAAGGCACAGAGAATAAGCCCACACACTCAGTTAAGATTCATCCATACTGTTGCTTGTAGCTATTGTTTATTCGTTTTCATTGCTGTATAGTGTTCTGTTGTTTGAAAATACTCCATATTATTTATCCATTCTACTGAAGATGGACCTTCAGAATGGACCCAGTTTGGAGCTACAATCAACTGTGTTATAATGAAAATATGTGTAACGCATCCAGCTACATATGTGCATAAGAGTCTCTAGAGAATCTAGCAATTAAATACCCAGGCCACAGGACAGGCACAATTTCAATTTTAATATATAATGCCAACTGTTTTTCTGAACAATTGTACCTATATATATATTTTCTTCATTGCATCAATTCCAATTGCAATGACTAGCACATAGTAGAAAATCAATAATGCATTAGGAACAAATGGATGGACCAAAGAAGGGAGGACAGGGAAGAGGAAGGGAAGACAAGAGAAGGGGAGAAATGATAGTACATCTCAGTACTTCTGTCAGGGAGACTGAACCAACCGCCTAGGGAGTTCCACCTGCTGAAGTCAGCAGAGGGCAACCTTCACCTGGCTGAGAGATAAGCCACCACAGTCTCAGAAAAATTATGTATAAAGAGGAGGCTCATTTACTCACGCGGTGCCTGTATCTGAGTCACATCTATGGGTTTGTCCACAGGCGGACGTAATTCAACATAGAACATCACGGAATCGCAACAGAGAAAGCACAGCTCCAATGTCGGAATATCTCGGCGAAAGTGAATGGCAGCTTACACCATCAATCACCTACTTTTGGGTCATTTAAAATTCTGGTTCCTTCTGGATTGGGGGAAATAACGAAGTTCAGAGGAAATGTGGATGGGGAATTAATCCCCAGAGCACGCAGCCGCCAGCTCTGAGCCCTGAAAACAGCAGTTTCTGGGGAAGCAAGTGCTCTTAATGAGATCCAGTCGTAGAATTGACTGGTTAGTGTGGCAAAATCTTGCCTAATTGTTTTCATGATAAGAATGTAATCAAAGTGCCTTTGAGGGGAAACAAAGGTTGCACAGAACATCTCAGCTCTAATCATGATGTTTTCGATGTTCTCTTGCAGGCGCACAAAGGGGTGCCCAGAGGAACGGCAGGGCCTGCAGTCAGGCTGCCTGCGCGCTCCTAGCTCCCTGGGCCTTCCACTTCTGCGGAGACTGTCGGCTTGGGGCTCGGACGTAAACCCCACCATGCTAGAACATGGAGGTTCTCCCACCCCCTACCCTCGCTCACCAAACCCATTTCTGTAATATATCATCTATAACTGGGACTCCCATCTCATCCCTGCCGCAGAATGAAGACCTGCCCACGTAGGCAGGTTCATGGAGCTCTGTGAGGCTCAGTCTCCTCTGCAGAATGGGGCTCAGACCCATTTCATAGGTTGTTCCAAGGGGGAATAAGGTTACATATGTGTAAAGCACTCACGGTAATATGGGTAAGAACTCAATAAATGTTAGTTAATAATACTAACACCAGTAATAATAAAAGTTCTATGTACTACCACCATCAGGATTTTTTCCCACTCACAGGAAGAGAAGCACAGGGCCTGAGAAGTCACATGCCCACAGCACAGACCCAGCTCCAGTCACTCTAAACCCTTTGGAAGTCATTCACTTCCAGGTGGGCCTGATTACCATGACCACTCAGCAGGGAGCCCCCCCCACCCCCAGTGGTGGCCTTCAGAGCCCTTGGAGCCCCAGGAGCACCCCACCTTCCAGCCTTCTCTCCCATCCCATCGCACACGACACACACATTCTGCACAGCAGCCCCGGGAGCCCAGGCACCCTGCTGGCCTCTCCGACCTCCACTCCTAGAGAGAGCCCTCTCACTCTGAGCGGCTCTCCTTTCTTTCTAATTATCTTTATTGTTGCGAGTATTACAGATGTCCCACTTTTCCCCCCATTGAGCCCCCTCCTCCACCCTGCTCCTGGTCCCTACCCAGGCCTTCACCAAACTGCTGTCTGTGTCCATGGGTTATGCATAAACGCATATAAGTTCTCTGGTTAATCTCTTCCCGTCCTCCCTCCCTCCCTCCCCTCTGAGGTTTGTCAGTCTGTTCCCAGCTTCCAAGTCTCTGGACCTATTTTGTTCATCAGTTCATTTTGTTCATTAGAGTCCACATACAAGTGAGATCATGCGATACTTGTCTTTCTCTGGCTGGCTTATTTCGCTCAACATAATACTCTCCAGGTCCCTCCACGCTGTCTCAAAGGGGAAAAGAGCCTTCTTTTTAGCCCATCCCAGGACCCAATGGGCTGATGCCTAAACTGTTGGCAATGAGTGGCAGCAGGAAACGCCCTAACACTAAGGAATAATCAAACGGCAGAATCCAGGAACGCAGCAGCCCAGTGTGGGTGTGCAGTATACGGCAGGGTGTCTCGGTCTCTTAAAACATAGCATTTAAGAACTGATCATCAATAATAACAGATAAAGCAGTACATTAATTGCTTTATATATATATATATATATATATATATATATATATATATATATATATATATATAAACACATAAACATCAGTTAATTCTCATAACAACCTTATAAGGCTGAGAAGAAAATCTTACAGATGAAAAAAACTGAGGTTCAAAGAGGTGAATTTGCTAAGGTCGTACAAAAATAAGTGGCAGGGCCACTATTTGAACCCACACTATTAACCTCCGATCCCACAGATCCCTTGTCCCTTCCCACAGTCCTACACCTCGAGAAGTGCCTGTTCAATGCAAGTCTGCTGGCATAAAGCTTCCAAGTACACAACCATTTGTGGACTGGTCTGGTAGGAGGTGCCAGGATACTGGTCCCAGCGGTGCCCGCACCACATTCAGGGCTGGCTTCAAGGAGGTGTGATCTATGCCGTCGCACAAGGCTCAGCTCGCGGAAGGGCTGCACACTTAGCTGAATGCCTTGCTATCAGTGTTGTGAAATTCTTAACCATTTTTGAACCAGGGACTCTGCAATTTCATTTTGCACTGGGCCCTGCCAATGATGTAGCTGTTCTGGATCCCATTTCAAATGTAGGTCTACACAGCACTGCCAACTACTATGCCCCTGGGTGGTTTTCTGAGCTGCTTAAGGATGCATGTTTCATTTCAGCTACAGCCACTAAAAGCCTCAAACACACACAAACCCTTGGACACGTAACATCTACCTCTAACCATATTGCCTAATCAAATAATACTAAATAAGGGCTTAGGCCAGCCTATAAAGAGATTCACCACATCATTATTTATAAGAGTAAATCATGGGAAATAATGCAAGGGCCCCCAAATTAAGACATTAATAAAGCACACTAAAATAATTTTATCCAATAAATACATCTGATCAGCCGTAAAAAAATCATTTTTTTTAAAATAACATATTTAATAAGGAAAGACAGTCCCAAATGTAATGATAAATTAATGTAAAAGTCAGAATACCATGTACAATATGATTTCATGTTTGTAAAAATGAGTAAATAAACCGTAGCAACTGTCGTATGATCCCACGATGGAAAGCTCTGCAGCAATGGGAAAAGAGCAAACTATTGATACACGTAAGATGATGCTCATAGACATGATGCTGAGCAAAAGAAAACTGAAATAACAGAGCACAGACTATATGATTCCATCCATGTGAAGATCAACCCCAGGCAGGACTAACCTATAAGGATGGAGGTCAGAATATTGGTTTCCTTGGGGGCCACTGACTAGAAAGAGCACATACCTGAAGAGGGTATGAACATATTCCGTTGTTGTTGTTGTTGTTGTTTTCTTATATGTATTTTGTAACTGTTCTACCATGGACATGAAATACATATGAAAAAAGAGGAAGCATTATTTTTCAATCTAATAAAGCATACTTGGAGCAAGATTCATCCAAAACTGACCTATGTGAGGGCAGGAGGGTTTTCCTAACTTCAGACATGGGGCTGCTGGGTCATTCCAGAGCTGAGGGGAGAGTGAGACAGAACAAGCTAGGAATGACCACCTCAATTCCTCACAATGCTACAACCCTCTTGAGGTCAGAGGCTTATTAAATGCAGCAGCCTCCACCTCCAGCACAGAAAATGTAGCTATAAACGCAAACCAGGAAACTGAACTCGGCTTGTCAATTTTATTTTCCATCTCTTTGCTTAGCTACTAATATTAGTCTTGCTTAGAAAGATGGCCAGCAAGCTCCCAGGTGTTGATTCTCAACCTGATGGATGAGACATAGCCTTAGACTAGGTAGACTGTCACCAGGTTCCTATCTATTGTCTCATGACCTCTAGGTTGTTCTGAATGAGATCCATGCCTGGATGATATAATATTATAATTTTTCTATTTTATTTTTTTCTTTATTGATTTTAGAGAGAAAAGGAGTGGGAGGGAGAGATAGAAACATCAATGAGAGAGAACATCAGTTGGCCACCTCCTACATGCCCTACACTGGGGATTTGACCCACAACCTGGACATGTGCCCTGACTGGGAATTGAACCTGCAACCTCTTGGTGCATGGGTCGACGCTCAACCACTGAGCAACACCATCTGGGCAAAATATTATAATTTTTAATACCCAAACTTTTTATTTACTACAGGTGCAAGAAAATAAAAAAAGAAAGAAAAAAATTAAGCTGGCATTGGCTCCATAAGACAACAACACAATTTTGACACACAAATCCAACTCAAGTCTCCCTTTGTCATCCCTTACTTATATTGATAATTCTTCTCTTGCATACATTCAAGAGGGCCCTCATCTGAATTTTGCTCAACTTTCCAACACGATGTTTCTGCTGAAAAGTGTTCACTGGTTGCTGGAGAGTCAGACTATCCGCTGGTCGTGCTTTGTAAGATTGGCAGGAATGCTACACAACAGAGAGCTCCATAAGGGGTGCCAGCTATATGTCAGCTCACCACTGGGCCCACGGGATACTGACCGGTTATTGGGGGTTTTCAAACCGAGCTGCTCAACAGATTTAACTGGAGGACTTTTCTAAAACGTTGATTTCCGGGAGCCAGCCCAGGCCCACAAGACCAGAACTGTCTATAGGCTCAACCTCCCCCCTGAGCCCTGCACTAACTAACACACAACTCAGAATCAAAGGGTAAAGGAGGATGGAAAAAATCCATAGGCATTCACTAAAATATTTCAAAAGCGCTTACTTAGAAATGGCACAGAATGCTCTCTTGGCTAAACATCATTGTTTCCAGTTCAATCGTCACCGTCATTTTCAATAAAACAGCTTACTCCATTTTTCAAAGTTAGTACTCTAAGGAATCACCCCACTGTGAACACAGCATTTATATTCACCACTAGTTCCAACAACAACTTTCATTTATCTAGTGCCTTATACTCTCCAAGTGTAGAGCATCCCCATTTATTATCTTATTAAGCCTTTGCATCACTCTGTGAGGGAGCTCCGGCCAGCTTTATCCCTGTTCCCAGAGTCAAACGGCATGGAAGTAACCGAGCAGCAACACCAGAAGAGAGATCTCCATATTACTGGTTCCAGATTCCCTCTAGGTCGAATTTCCTACCAAATCCTGTTGGACTTTCCCAATTTGCATTTTCCCCTCATGCTGGTCCCTTCCCTTTCCACTTCCCTCCCTTCATCCCCATTTCTGCCCATAAAGAACACTATCTGTAACCTCTTGAGCAGACGGTCATTCATCATTCATTCAGCAAATGGCCACAGAGCCTCTTCTGCAAGCCAAGCACTATGCTAGACAGACAGTGGAGGTACAGCTACCGCAGAATGGGAAAACAGAGGGGACCTGTTACATACATTCAAATATAAAAGGCAAGCAATATATTCTGGAGAGCAGTCTTATTGAGCCAAAAAGAAGACTCCTGGCCAGATGTCAGTTACAGAGAAAAGGCTTTGTTGCTTGATTTTCTATAATTGGCAGTGCGTTCTAATTGTTTGATCACCCACTGGTGCACTGGAAATCTAGGTCAATGTGAGCACAGGGAGTCATGCTTGGGACGATTACAGTGATATTTATTCAGGCTATTAGATAACTATACCCTCAAGCCCTTTATCGCCAGGATTAGAGATCAGAAATAATACCTTCATAAAGTTAACAGAGCCAGAATATTTTAATATTGCAACGAAAGCAAGTTTGGCGGTCAAATAAAAAGGCCAGTGCTAAACACATGAAAGTCAATAAAATGTCAGATTTGCTTCTGGAAACAAATACAAGACTTTAGAGCAAGGAAAAAATGGCTACATGAAGAAAAAAATGCCCAACAATCAGCCCCTTGAAACATGCACATTATACTATTTCTGATTCACCAGATGAAAACTCGAGACTTGGGATGTTTTAATCCAGGAGTTGAAAAATAAAAAATTTAAATGTTATCTACCTTATTTGTTAGAATGAAGACTATTCATATCAGTAACTTCAATTATAAGAAAAGTCTCCTGCACTAAGAACAGCTGCTCATCCCATTAATTTACTCTGTGTGGGAAGTTTGACTTTGGCTTGTTTCTTTCACTATATTCCAGGAGAAATTTCTTTGATGTTTTATAAAAGTTGAATCAACATATCAGATGTGATTAATACACACTCTACTAGGCCGAGCATTTTTAAATCTCACAAGTCAGACCTGGAAGCACCAGTGGATAAGCAGAAACTTTTAGACACGGGAAGGTGAAGACTTGGGCCGTTAGGATGCTCAATGCTGAGCATGGAAGAATGGTCTTGCTACTCAAAAGCTAAAAAAACCAGCTCTGCAACATAGTAAACAGAGTGAGTCTCCACTGATGGTGATAACTTAACCCTCGCTTCAAGATAACAGAAACATTGTTACTTATCACAGAAACAAACAGCTATGGTGAAAGAGCAAAGCCCAAGAAAATACTTTCACAAGATGATTATCTTTTAGAACTACATTACTTAGATAACGATGTCCATCAGTAAGACAAACCAGATGCATATCCATTATAGTCCCACATAGCACAATGAAAATAAGGAAAAGAACCAGAAACTAACCAATACATATATTTTAAAGAATAGAAGCAAACCTCAAATCATAAGACATGAATAAGCTTATCTCGGAACGCAGGGTTTCAGAGGGCAGAAACCATGACGTTTCCTTCTGAGAAATTAAAACAATGCACTAGATAAGGAAATGCCTGTGCCCTGCCCCACATGGTAAATAAAGCACATTCCTACGAGAGCTCACTTTCCATTTTTAATTTTTTTTTATTTCTACTTTCCGATTGGGCACAGTGTCCAGGGAAAGCCACGCGTCGGCCGGCGTCTGACGCGGGAACAGGCAGAGCACGGTGCACGACGCCCCTGGGTCTACAGCAGCCACGGTCAGAGCATGGCCCAGGAAGAAAACCCAAAACACAGGGGGATTCGGTTCCTGCCAAGTGTCTGTGCTGACCCCTGGATGCCTCCTTCCCAGTGCTCAAATCTCATGCTAGAACTAAAATGGAAGGATTTCTCCTCTCATGACTCTCCGCTTGGGGAGCTCCTATCCCCCGGGGGGTGTGCTGAAAGAACTCAGTCACCACACGAAACATCTTCCTGCAGCCTAATGGGAAACAATCATAAACACTGCTTCTGCATTAAAGTGATGCAGGCTCAAGATCAGAGTCATGTGGATTTGTAAGATTCTGATGACAACAACAATAAAGGTAATAATACTAAACATTAACCTGTACCGACCACTGAGAACATTGTTCTAAACTCTACCTGTACCATCAATGTGCTTGTCACAGCTCTGAGCACCCCTTGCACTCTGATGAGGAGCCGAGGCTTAGAGAACGGGAGTCAGTTGTGCGAGGGCGTATAATTATGGTTCGGAGGTGGGATCCGAACCCGAATCCATTACTGTGGCCTGGGACGTGAGGGCTGTACAAGTCTGGAGGAGCCAGGAGGCTGTGTGAATAAAGAAGATCTGTACCCCGCTGGACAACGAACCAGACGTGGAAAGACAAGACCATGAGGCTGCCTTCGTTCCTGCTGACTTTCCAGTTCCTGGTTCCTGTCCCCTGGGAGGTTTACTCATGGAAACAGAGAGATCCCTGTACTCATGTGCAGTGGTAAGTTTCTATTACTTCCAAAGCACAACAAAGACAAGGGGCACCATCGTAAAGAGGAAAAAGGGCAAAAGGGCGTGTGGTGTCTCCTCCTTGCTAGTTTACTCCAATTATTCTTGTCCAGGTGCCCATCCTTCCCCCAGTTTCAGGGGGAACTGACGCGACCCCCAGCTCTCGGGGCAGCTCCTGACTGGGGAGCGCTAACCAGCCCATATCAGTCCTCCAATCACTTTATTGGTCCAGGAGGGAGCAGCTGATCCAAGTCTACTGAAACAGACTTAGAGGAAGGACTCGGGCAGGGAGACAGGTTCTCTCCTTCTCACAGTTCTCTTTCCTCACTAAATGTGGACAAAGAAGTACGATGACCCTAGTGGCCCCTGGCTGCCATGAGGAAACCTAACTAGAAAAAAAGTGGATACCCAGGGACTATGGCGCTACAGCCCACTTAGTGATGAGATAATGCGGTTCCTTACTGACAGGAAAGCCGGTGTCTTTGCCAACAGCAGAGGCTCTGGAGCCAAAATGCCCAGGTTTGAATCCGGCTCTGACACTTACTGGCTGTCTTACCTTGTACAGGTGACTTCAGTTTGCAAAATGGGGTGATAATAGTTCCAGTGTCATAGGGTTGTTATGAGGATTAAACGTATATACATACATGTATATAAATAAGTTTACATACATATACACACATATATCAAGCACTAAAACAGCGCCTGGCACATAGCAAACATATGTAAGTGCTGGTCAGTAGCTGAGTCTTACCGGCTGTGAAAGGCAGCCGGACTGACATGGGAGAGGGACAGAACAAGTGTAGGACTTCCCCGGGGCATGGAGTGCCAAGCTGGGCTCTGGGAAAGTGAGGTAAAAGTGAAAAATATCACATCCCTCTATCTCCCAAAGAGGATATAAACTCCATTTCATAAAAACTGCAGGAAGAAAACGTCCAACGGAGTTAATAAGGAAAGCATATTAGAAAACAACTGCACGATGACAGAGACGGGAAAGACCGGTGTAGCTCTTGCCTGAGGAGGTGCGGGAATGGCAGAGACGTCAGCAGGAAGCCCAGACTGGGTCTCTGTGCAGAGACACAGAGCAAGGTGCAGTCAGAGTCTACAGGAAACCCATGTCCAGCCCATCTGGAACTGAGCCAACTGCCATGCTCAGGGACCGTCTGGTTTCCCGTCACACACACACACACACACACACACACACACACACACACACACACCTGCCAACCAACCCAGAGCTGCCAGGTCTAATTTTAGACTCAGCAGCCGTGACAGCTTTTTTTTTTTTCTTTTAAACAAACTGTCCATATTTCATCTGTGGGTGAAGCGGCTCGCCATTCCTCTCACATTCCCTGGCAAAGGAGGGGAATAAAAGTAACAATGTGTCCTTTCTTTGCCGTCCCCCAGGATTACCTCATTTGGCATGCCTGCCTAAAGTGCCTTGCTACATCCGTGTCAAGAGCTAAGAAAACATTAAGTTTCCTAGAGTCTGGATCACAGCTTTCATCATCTCATCTCCTGCTCAGAAACCTTCGTGGGGTTGCTTATTGCTAAAAAAGACAAACGCAAAATCCATACACAACTTGGGAGCCAAAGCGCCCGACAGTTTGCAATAAATCCATTCTTTATAAAAGTCCACATTGCTACCAACCCCTGCTCAGGTATCAAGGCCATGACACCTAGCTGCACATCCTGGCGCGGCAACGCACTGACTGTATCGCCGTGAGCAAGTTATTGAACCTGAGCTCCAACACACTGTCGGTGAAGAACCTAGCTTTGACCTTGACGTAGCAGGTGTCAATAAATATTGACCTGCTGTGTCAGTAACCTGAGAGTGTTTTGGAGAGGACAAGAATGTAACAGACAAAATAAAGAAGAAAAGTGTAATTGGTCACACCTTTCTCTAGCGCAGTGGTTCTCAACCTTCCTAATGTCGCGACCCTTTAATACAGTTCCTCATGTTGTATGTGGGCGTATCTGCCTGTGGGCGGACCCACCTGGAGATGGATAGAGGAGCCGTGTCTCGGTTCCTAAGACCATCGGAAATATGTTTTCTGATGGTCTTAGGCAACCCCTGTGAAAAGGTCATTCGACCCCAAAGGGGCGGCGACCCACAGGTTGAGAACCGCTGCTCTAGAGGAATCTGGTAATACATATAAAAATATAAATGTACGTAACCTTTGACCCAGGAATCCCACTTTGCTCCACCTTCCTTAAAAGGTCACTGAATAAGTGAGGAAATAGGTAATCATAGGAAATTCATCACCACTGTCTGTAACAGCAAAGATTTCAGAAACAATCTAAATGCCTTTAGGAATGGGCCAAGACAATCATGTAAACTATTGCTAGATGATGAAAATTGTTCCTTTCTTTTCCCAGAACCATTTAATATTTTTTATAAAATGTATGTATCATTTTTTCCAGAATCAGAGTATAGATTTAAAAAATAATTTTTAAGAACTACACAAAGGGGAAAGGTTTTCCCTGGATTCTCAGGGCCAATTATACCTCACTGATGGAGGTTTGGTTCAGCTTTGCAGGCTAGCCAATAGCCAGCATATCTGAGAAAACTGAGACTGAAACAAAGTACAAAATGAAAGACTTTTGTGGTTCTTGCATAAATGAGACAATTCCTTTTACGATTTCTATATACAAAAAAGAAAAGGAAAAAAAAACTCTATCCCAAACATCTAAATTCTATGTGAAGTTCCTGTCAGGAGGGAGACTGAGAAAAGAAAAACATAAAACAAAAAAACTAGTGGGTGGGTCAAAGCAAACCCATCTCAGATGCCATTAAGACCTGGCATTCACAGTCATTCAGTGCATGGCATTCTAGAATTATCACTACAGGACCACAAGGAAGGGGGCAGCAATGATTCGGACAAGTGATAGAGCTTTGGGATGGATGTGAGATTTTTGGTTTTTAGTTATTTGGATTTGAGGGCCTTAATATGCCTATTGAAATGATAGGTACATAATTAAAAAAAGTTCAAACCATACAGAACAACACCAAAAAAATAAAAATAAAAAAACCACAGTAAATTGTCCTCTGAAATCATAGCTCATGACAACCACCACCATTAACATTTGGGGCTTACTACATTTTACTTCTATTTTTAAACCTATCTCCAAGGAATTAATCATTTCTAACCCATTATATTGGAAAAAATTTAAAGTACGTTAATATTAAGTGCTGGCAATGTTGCACGGAAATAAACTCACGTACTGTTGATGAGAGTATCACTTCATGTACTAACACATTGGAGGAAATCTGACAGAATCTGTATAAACTAAAAATGTGCATGTCCTGAGCACCAGCCACACGGCTTTCTTTTATTGAGATATAATTCACATACCATAAAACTCACCCAGTGGTTTTAGAGCACTCACAGAACTGTACAACCACCACCGCTAGTTCCAGAGCAGTTTCGTCACCCCAGAAGAAACGCCACACCATTCAGCCACTCCCCACTCTCTTTTCCTCCTTGGCCACAGTAGCAATCTGCTTGCTGTCCCTACGCATTTGCCTATTCTGGACATTTCAGATAAACTGACTCATACAATATGTGGCCTTTGGTAACTGGCTTCTTTCATTTGGCATAATGCTTCCAAGCTTCATCCGTGTTGTAACGTGAATCTTACTCCATTTCTTTTTATCGCAGAATAGTAGTCCATTGGATGTAACACATTTGTTTATCTATTTCATCAGCTGATGGACATTTGGCTTGGTTCCACATTCTGCCTAGTATGAATTATGGCGCTATGGACATTCCTGTACAAGTTTTTATGTGGACATGTGTTCCATACAACGCAGAAAGGCTGGGTCAAGTGGTAACTCTGTTTAACTTTTGAGCACTGACGAACGTTCTCCACAGCAGCTGTGCTATTTGCACTCCCACCAGCGGCATGTCCACATCCTCTCCAACACTTGCTGTTGTCTTTTTTATTACAGCCATCCTAGCAGGTCTGAAGCCGTATCTCACCGTGGTTTTCATTTGCATCTTCCTAATGACTAATGGTGTTGAGTATATTTTCGTGTTTTTATTGGCCATCTGTGTATCTTTTTGGAAAATATCTACTCAAAATGTTGCCCATTTTTTTCTTTGGGTTGTCTTTTTATTATTCAGGTGTAATAGTCCTTTGTGTATTCTAGATACTGGATCCTTATCTGATATATGATTTGCAAATATTTTCTCCCATTCTCTGGATTGGTTGTTTTCATCTTCACAGTATCCTTTGAAGCAAAAAAGTTTTTAATTTTGATGCAATTTTACCTATTTTGTTTTTGTTGTTTGGGCTTTAGGTGTTATATCTAAGAAATCACTGCCTAATCCAAGATCACAAAGATTTACACCTATGTTTTTTCCTAAGAATTTTATACTCATAGCTCTTTCATGTAAGTCTTTCATCCATTTTGAGTTAATTTTATATTTGGTGTAAGGTAGAGGTCCAACTTCATTCTTTTCTTTGTGAAGATCCAATTGTGCTAGCACCATTTGTTGAGAAGAACAGTCCTTCCCCAGTGAAGTGTCATGGCATATAACTTTTCAAAATGCACCTCAGATGGTCTATAACTTCACTGTGGCAGTGGTTACACATCTGTATATGTGTTTGTCAAATCTCATAGAACTGTACATTAAGAAGAACAAATTTTATTATATGTAAATAATATCTCAATAAACCTGAAATTAAAAACTCCCCTTTAGAGAAAAATTCACATACAGCATTTACGAGGACCATATATATATATATATATATGCCTTATCAATACTGCAACAGTGTTTGTAATAAAAAGAAACTGGAAACCACATCTGTCAAAAAGGAAAACACTAAATAGAATACAGCATAATCATAGGTCCAAGATGTTGCAAAGTAATTTGCTATATTTTATACATATATATACATATATAGTGGATAAAGTTTAGAAACATTCTATTAAGCAAAAAAGGGCACAGTGGTTCACACAGAATGAAAGCATGTATGTAAAAAAAAAAGATATACAGGACCATACTGTACATGCTCTGTGAATACACACGTAAGTACCCAAAGGTATCTCTTAAAAGTCTAGAAAAATATTCAGCACAGTGACAACACTCATGGCCTCTGGAGAAAGCAAAAGACACTAGGATTGAATAGAGTGGCCAGAAAGGAGTTGAGCTCTGTCATCTTCCCTCCAAAGTATTCATTAATTACTTGTGTGATGAGAAATGAATGTGTAATTTATGTGAGTTGTAAACAGAGATTATAAATATGAAATCATAGCTTTTCAACCCATGCACTCATTTGTGCATCCCTGCACCTAATCTACATGTATACACACACACACACACACACACACACACACACACACACACACACACACACATATGCATGCAAACACACACAAAGGTGATCTTACCAATTTGGATTTTCCATACTCTCCCGGAAGACAGACTCTTCCTTCATGGAGGCATACTGTGTCCACGTGAGGCAGTGACTCTGTATGGCCATGCTTCTTTCCCGAGGATTGAGCCATGATTCCTCTTCCAACTGGATATTGGGGACCTTTAAAATGCTCACCTGTCCAACAGAGGAAGGATGGCTTTCTCAATTTAGGAAGAGCAGGTGACATAAGGATTGTGTCCAGAATCGCTTTCAATCTTGGATAATTAAGAGGACAAGTGATCCTGATATATGGATGATGGCTCACCAATGGCTGTAAGTCCTTGATAATCACACAAACTATGACCTTACTAAATGCAGGTGAGGACATGCAAATGGCCCAGGATTTATGCAGGCTGTATAGTCCCCGGCCTGATTTCCCTACCTGCTAAACACTAAGCAAATTATCAGCCTCCTTCATGTCACCTCTAGGGCTGGTTATGGCCTTCTTAAATTGATGAATTCTAATCGGGCCCACTTATGGGCTTACACGCAGGACGATATCAGGTAAAATATTTTCTTCATTTTAAACTGTCCAAAACCTAGAAATGTATGCTTTCCTAGGTAGAGGGGACATGGAAAACTACAAAGGCAGAATTGTACAAGTCAGAGGTGTCCTTAAATTATTCAAGAATTGAGATGCAACACAAAGTTGAATGCCTTTAAATAATAGATTCAAAGCATGTATATAGGGCAAAGGCAGGCAGGGTACACACTCTGGAAAAAGCCAGTAATAATTTGCTACACATATTGCAACACAGTTTACCACCTGGAAAATAAAAGCAAGCTCATTTTCATTGTCCTATCACCTTTCCTTCCACTAAAGAATGTGGTGGAGTCTTAATCCAGATAAGGAAGTGACAGAAGCTGCCATTTCTTTTCTACAAACAAAACAAGCAATGTAATTTGCAAGCTCATCGGCAGGACCCCAGCTGGGTTCCACATCACACACTGAATCACTTCCAGGTTGAAACAACCATCTGAGACATTTTTAAAAGTGTGAGCCCTGGCCGGTTGCTCAGTGGTTAGAGCATCGGCCTGCGGACCAATGAGTCACAGGTTCGATTCCAGTTGCAGTTTGTCCCTGGCTCTGGTCGGGGTCGTGCGGGAGGCAACCAGTCGATGTCTCTCACATCGATGTTTCTCTCTCTCTCTCTCCCCCTCTCTCCCTCTCCCTCCCACTCTGTCTGAAGATAAACAGAAAAATATCCTCGGGTAAGGATAAAAAATAAAAATTAAAAAAAAAAAGTGTGGATCAGGATGCTCTCCTCGTATTTCCTGATGATTCTAAAAAGGCTCCTGTCACTAATTTCTCTACGGTTCAAGCAATGTGATTAAAAATTTCCACTTACCTTTTCTCCCAACAATCACCAGTGTGCTGAAGGATTTCAAAGAAAGAAAACAATTTGCTATCATGAAGACTTCATTGTCAACACCACCACTTTACAGAAACATACACAGAAAGGCATACTGAGAGCACTGAGAACATTATACTTCCTGAAATAACGGTTCTCTCTGACAGTGGAATAGATACTGAAGCTTTTATCTCCCTTACTAAAGATCTGACTAAGTATCTACCCACCTCTGATCATTCTTACCCAAGGGTCATATCTAACCATGGACAGACAAGGAAAGATGGTCACTTGATGTCAAATGTCCAAGGCATCTTTAAAATAATTGTAGATCAGCTCTGTGTCCAGTAAGAGCCCTCCACAAAAGAGAAAGACATAGAACCAGATAGGAAAAAGCTATCTCTAGTGGCATCTGTCAAAACTGAGGTTGGCCCTGCCAGTGTGGCTCAGTTGGTTGAGCATTGTCACGTGCACTGAAAGGTTGCCAGTTCAATTCCCGGTCAGGGCTCACGCCAGGGTTCCAGGCTCCATCCCCTGTAGGGGGTGTGCAGGAGGCAGCCAATCGATGTTTTGCTCTCACATCAACGTTTCTCTCTTTCTCTCTCTCCCTTTCTCTCTCTCTTGAAATTAATTTTTAAAAATATTTTTTAAAAAAGCATTAGTTCTCACTCCTGTCCTCAGGCTGGTTTCTAGGGCACTGAAAATGGCTCTAGAAAGTGGGCCCTCAGGGGTTCATAAAAAGAAGAAAAAAACTGAGGTTGGATATAACAGATCTTTCCTCCTCTGAAGGGCTATGAGGTAGGAGAGCTGGGGAAGTTCTAACTTTCCATCAGAAAATGCTCTCTTCATGACTATTAGAAAAGTACCCAATGTTAGACCAAAGCTGATAAAATTTTGAAATGAATTTACCTTCCTTAAAATTTCTGGAACCACATTCTGACAGACTGCAATCCTCTTTCTATAGATGATCCCTGTTGACACATCTAAAAACAGAAAATTTTTACACTCAAAAAAATATTTAAGGAAATGTACTCTTGTCTTAAGGTCAATAAAACTTTGAAGGTCAAGCTCAATTTACTATCTGTAGAATTCCTAAAGAAAATGTTTAACTCAAAACTTAGTGTCTCTGACCACTTTTCTTTTCTGGGCCAACTCACTCCAAATACACTCATCTGTGGTCAAGGAATACGTGTAGAACAGCTACTCACACGTGCACGTTCTAAAAGCAAGGATAAAAGAATCACAGCTGTTCACTGCTATGAACTATCAATGTCAACACGCCAGTGGCAATGGCCCGTGAGCCTCCTGCTCAACTCCAACAGAGAGAATGCTTTAACACAGAAACGGAGACTCTGATTCTGCCACCCTCTGCACCAAACATGTTTTCAAGCCCAGGTTTCTGGCTACAAAATTTAAATGTACAATTAATCATATTAGTCATACTTTTCTCTCATAGGGGAGCAAACTCCTTGTGACTGGAACTACTGTTTTGGAAGGAAGTTTCCAGAATAGCACCTGAAATGTAAAAAAAAAAAAAACAAAAACACCACCACCACCAACAACAAAAAAACCCACTCAGTAAATGTGAGTTAAGAAAAAGGGAAACCAAGTTAGACAAAAAGATAAACTTAGGGCCAAAGATAAACTCTGAAGTGTTGTCGTTTGCTCTGTGAATTACTGTAACTCAGCCACACTCCTACAAAGTTTCTCACAGCTCTGGCTACAGGCGCCCCGAACCTTGGTGCAAACAAGCCTCTGACTGTTCGGAGCTGTTGACGGGGTAAGAGACTGGCTGTCTCCTCTGCTGATCGGCACTCCTCTGGCCGTCTCATCCAATGTTTGCAGCACAGCTACTGAAAAGGGATTAGCCACTCCTGGAGTCAAAGAGGCCCTGTCAGTGGTGGCAATTACAATTAACATTCCTATGCCACCCTGGAATATGCACACTGTGCTCTCATTTGATCTTCACAGCAACCTGAAAGCAGGTTTATTATTTTCCCGTTGAAGAAACTGAGCCTCCAAGAAGTTAGGTTATATAGATAGGAACAAAATCAGGACTTGAGATCAGATTTCTCTGATGCCAAATAACAAGTTTCTCTGAGTGCAGGTACCTGAGAAAAAGTTTTTTAAAAATATACATTTATATGACTTATGGAAGTACAGAAAATAACCTCCGAAGCAAAGGACAGTTTTCTGTTCACCGAGCACAGAGAAGGCCTGAGAGTCATGTAATAATGAGCAGTAGCATCTCATACATTTACCCAGAAGGCTCAAGAACATGTCAGGCCAGGGGCTGGGTGTCTCCAAAGGTTTAGATAGTTCCCTGCACTGCCCAGTTCTCAAATTCAAATTCTGAGAGAGAAATGCTTCCAAAGGAGGTGTGAGGGACAGAGAACAATAAGGACTCCTACATCCCAGTCCAAGGGTTGGTAAACATTCACTGTAAAGGGCCAGGAGGTAAATATTGTAGGTTTTGTGAATCATATCGTCTCTGTTGCAACAACTCAACTCTGCTGTTGTCACAAGGAAGCAGCTAGAGATAAAACATAAACAAACAGGCACAGCTGAGTGCCAATAAATCTTTATTTACAACAACAGGCCACACAAGCATAATTTATCATCCCCTGCTCTAGTCAATACTGAACCATATTAAGTACAGTTACGACCCCATAATCTACTCACTTTATAGTCACATCTCATATACATGCTATTAATCACATCCATTTGTCATCTATAAAATGACATATGAATATGTTATAGGGATATAGCCATGTGACCTTGGACACATTATTTCTCTTTTTAAAAAAATTTTTTTTTCTTTATTGATTTTAGAGAGAGGAATGGAAAGGGAGAGAGAGATAAAAACATCAATGAGAGAGGACATCAATTGGTTGCCTCCTGCATGCCCCCCAACTGGGAATTTGGCCCACAACCTGGGCATGTGCCCTGACCGGGAATCGAACCAGCGACCTCTTGGTGTATGGGTCGACACTCAACCACTGAGCCACACCGGCCGGGCTATTTCTCTTTCTACTTTGGTTTCTTTGTTCAGTAAATAGGAGTAATAATAATACCTATCTATAGATTGTTCTGAAGATTAAATGAGTTAATAAAAAAAAATATATATGCCTGGCACTGATTAACTGCTCAAAAATGTTAGCTGTTAAAATTGTCATCAATGATTAATTGAGGACGTGACAAGAGCACAGGAGGCAGGCCTTCAACTGCTGTAAGTGCTGGGTGCTCTCTTGTGTCAGTCACCTCAAATACAGAAATACCGCTGTTGGGAACGTAACAGGCCACACACACATACCACACAAACACACATCTTCACAAAAATCAACATCACTTAATGATCATCACTGAAGTGAATTCAGAGAACTCACCTCTTTTTTCCTCCACGGTTTTAACCAAGATGACATTTTTATCCATGGGGTTGGGATACTGAAAGAAAGCACACAGAGAAGAATTACCATCCATCTTTCCTCAAAGCGAACTAGTCCACAGTAACCAGTTATGTGCAGGAACAGTAAGTATTTTCCAAGCAATGTCTAAGGCCCATTTTCAATCAAGGGTCTTAATTTTACTGCTTCAGCCCAGGTAAGTGAGATGCTATCATTAGCTGAGCCTGAAGAAAATCTAGGAGGAATCTTCCTTAGATCCAACCTAGCCCTTGATGCAGAGGGGAAGGTTAGGTTAGGCCAATCAATAACTAATACTATTGATATTGAACCTGCCTTATTAAATCAAGTTCCTTGTGCCAGAAACTGTGCTAAATGCTTTACTTGCACAATCTTGTTGGTTTTTTCCCTTTCACATGTGAGAAATAAGGCTCGGATAAAGTAATTTGCTCAAAATCAGCCATCTAATGAGCACCAAGACTGTAATTTACCCACAGACCCTCTCTGTTGCCTTCCAAGACTGTCTACCTAAGACACACACACACACACACACACACACACACACACACACACACCCCAGGAGAAAATAAATCAGACTAAGGAATAATAGGGGGATGAAAACTGTGGACAGAGGCCACTGTAAAATAAATACTTGGGGGAGGAGGAATCCATTAGACAATGCTCATAAATAACAAAAGTAAAATGGAAGTTTTATTAACCAAACACAAGAGATCCTGAACTATTCATTCCAGTAAAATCATCCACAAGATTCGAGTCATTTTCCTATGCAACTACTTTTGCATAGGAAACTTGAGACGTGAGCCTCAAGGTTCCATACGAAATGGGAAAAGAAATCAGAGGTTTGTCTGTAATAACTAAATACCATGACACAAAAGGCATATGCTTGAACTTGTTTAGAATTAAGGATTTATTGTGCTGAGGCTCCCCCTACCTGGCATTACTTGAAATGATCTGACATCATCTTGTGGTAACTTGATTTAATTCACAAAAACTTATCTGAAGTCAGATAATAGGGGGCTGAGAGAGGAAAAGCTGGTCAGAGAGGGTCACCACTGGTAATGCCAATCTGGGAAGACAGGAAGCAGGTGACCAGGTTTATCTGGACACCTTTCCAAACAGTGTGACAGTGGACTGGACCAAGCTAGGTCAGGACCAACCCACTGAAGACTACTGAGCATTTACTGTGCCCATCAGGGTGCTGCACTAGAGGTACCGGACCCATATTATCTCAGCCATCTCCAAAACAGTAAACCTATGTTAAGATAAGGAGTCTTTGTGTTAAAAACCTGATGGCGTAAAGCCTGCAAGCAAGAGCACGCTGGGATTTTCTAGTCCCCACTCAACTCTAGACACTTTCACGAAAGCACAGTGGTCTGATGACCCAGATTTCTTCCAAAAACCCTTGCCACCCTTGGACTTGGCTCAGTGGATCACACACTGCAGTGGCATAAGAATTACTGTGTGGGACTGGGTACACTCGCCATGCATGCCATATTTTCTGGGTGACTTAAGGGTGTTTTTTAAGGTACATTTGACTTCCTTTTGAACTTATGATATTTACTTTCTTCACAGAATGCATAAACTAACTCCTTTCCCCCAGATTTACTGCAAATAATCATTGTATACATTATATGTATGTAACAGTCTAACAAGGATAAAATGTAGACTCTCGTACATTGTCATATACCTTGCTTTCATTTATTTTTTACATATTAAAAGGTAAGAGGCCAAAAACTTGCAAAATACTGGGTAAAAAACAAAAACCAAATATACATGAAAACAAACACATAGCTAGGAAAAGTGAGAGGCCAAGAAACTGAGTCCATCTAATTACAGGAATGGCACTCAATACATTTGTGGGAGGAGCTTGATGAATATATAGTATTTACCTTTCTTACAGGAGAATAAAAGATAGATAAGCTTTCATAAAGCCTACCCTTAAGACAGTAAAGAGTTAGTAAAATATCAACTTTCCAAAAAGCTCAGAAGTCCATGCCTGCCTTTTATAACACACTCCTCACCCTCCCACCCCCAATTAAAAAAAAAAAAAAGAGCCAGTGACCTCAAAAGGAGTCATTGTTTACCAACTTCCAAATGGCTTGATCCAAGACAGTACAAGAAGCAGTTGATCTGACCGATCTGTATGATTAATCCTGCAAAGATGCCTAAGAGAAGTCTGGTATACTAACAGGTCTGTTTTATAAGCACGAAGGGAAGCTTTGCTACCCAGACTGCTTCCAAACATGTGCACGCAAAAGGAGGAGAGCTGCTGCAGAGATTTGGTGTACAGCTACACAAAGAAATCACCATGGGCTATGCCAAATTTCCTTGATGAGCTACAAGCAATCGTCTATCTTAAAGGAAAAGTAAAGTTAATTTTATACCAATATCAAAGGGGTCCTCGATTAATCAAAATTCCAGTGATAAAAAAAACTAACCGTGTTTAAGTCAATAGATATTTTGAATGGCTGTTCACTGGCCTTTCGGGCCAGTAGGATGATGAAGTAGAAAGAACAAAAGACCAGGAGCCAAGACACAGACCATGATGCTGTCATCTGTGAAGCCAAGGTGGCAGACCACGAGGTGATCCTCAAAGGCCCTCTGGCTGGGAAGTTATCATGCTAAACAAAGGCCAACCACCATCACATCACCCTCACTCATTAAAAAATGTCCTAATAATTGGCAATGACATAACAAAGTTCTTTTACATGAATCATTTATAATTGTGACACAAAGGAAATCCTTTTATCTCAACATTAAATGCACACATAAACCCAATGCATTCAAGATACAAAGTCTCCAAAACAACTGACCAGTACTCTTAGAAAGCGCTGTGGTCTAAAAAGACAAAGACTAATGAGACTAAGACATGATAACTAAATGCAGTGTGGAATTGGTTCCTATTCTGCAAAAACAATATTAGTGGATAACTGACTAATTTTGAACAAGGTCTACAGATTAGTTAACATTGTATCAATGTTATTTCCACGGTTTTAAAAATCATACAGTGGTTTGGGGAAGCTGGGTAAAGAGTGTACTGGAATTCTTTGCTGTTTTTGAAATATTTTATAAGTCAAATTATTTCTAAATTAAAAGTTAAGAAATAAAACACAAAATAAAGGCACAAAGTATTAAAACAGAATGAGTTTTAGAATCTAAGAGACCGAAGTTTAAAGCCCATTTGTGGGAGTCTTGGGCAACTTACTTTAATCTCAGTCTGACGTAGTTTCTTCATCTGTAAAATTAGACAAAAATACCTACCTCAAAGTTGCCACAGGAATTAAAGGAAATAATTTTATGTAAAGTATAACATCTGACACTGTGCAGGTCCCCAATAAATAGTAGCTGGTTTTGCTACTAAAGAATGAATCAACATTTTTGAAAACTTAGTTTCAAGGCTTCAGTCTTTATCTTGCAATTTACTATGGTGCGGCATTAGGTATACTAATGCAATCCAAATATATTTAAATGATGATTAAAAAATTATCGGAAGAGCCCTGGCCAGTTTGGCTCAGCAGTTAGAGTGTCGGCCCGTGGTCCAGAGAGTCCCAGGTTCGGTTCCCGCTAAGGGCATGTACCTTAGTTACAGTTTGTCCCCGGCCCTGGTTGGGTCGTGTGGGTGGCAGCCACTCAATGTGTCCCTTTCACATCGATGTTTCTCTCTCTCTCTCTCTTCCTCTCTCTCCCTCCCACTCTATCTGAACAAAAAATGGAAGGATGTCCTCGAGTGAGGATTAAAAAAAAAAATTATTGGAAGATATTTCTTACTTTCCTGGACTAGTAAAACCTCCCAAGTTCATGCTTTAGCAATTCAGAATTTGTATAAAATGCAGCAAGGACTCCCGGACACATCCCTCCCCACTAGCACGGCCAAGAGCACGGCATCAGCGAGGTAAGAATACCAGAGAGGAGACTTCCGGTCAAGATGGCGGCGCAGGTAAACGCAGTACCCGCCTCCTCCCACAACCACATCAAAATTACAACTAAGCTACAGAACAACCGTCATTCAAAACCGCCTGAAATCAAGCTGGATGGAAGTCCTACAGCTACGAAATTAAACAAAAAGCCACATTAAGACTGGTAGGAGGGGTGGAGGCACAGATGAGCTGGTCACACACACGTAGTGGATAAAAATCAGGAGGGATACCTCGGCTGGGAAGGTCCTCCCTGAGGAGCAAAGGGACCCCATCCCACATGAGGCCCCCCAGCTCAGGGTTCCAGTGCCAGGAAGAGAAGTCCCTATAACTTCTGGCTGTAAACACCAACAGGAATTGAGGCTGAGGGAGGCTGAGGCTTCTGGAGCCCCAGGCAGCTCCTCTTAAAGGGCCCCCAAAAGGACTTACTGGGACTCACTCCCTCTGAGCTCCAGTGTGGGGAGGTAGCTTGAAAGGCACCAGAGACATACTGGGAAGAACTGAGCTGTTTGGCCTCGAACAAGGGCTGCAGAGGCAGCTTTCTCCTGGACAGACGTGCTGGCAGAGGCCGTTGATCCTTTGGTAAGCCCTTTCCCAGGGCAGCAGACAGCCACCATATCTGGGACTCCAGCAACCTGGCTCACACTGTTTGGCCCACCCTGGTGATTTCCTGAGGCCCTGCCCCACCCAACTTTCGGGCCCACCCAAGCTGTTTCCATGGGCTTTACCACAGGATTGGCCTGTCTTGGATCCTGCTTCAGAGTTTCCTAAAATTTCTCAAACAAGCAGCATCTGGTCTCAGTGAGCCCCATACCTCTCATTAAGTGGCCCCAGGCCAGGCACTAGACGCAGCCAGCCTTGGTTCACAACTTGGCTTATTGGGCACCTCCACGCCCAGCAAAAGCAGCAGCCATCAGCAGATCGCTTTGTAGCTTATGCCGGGTGGCCCCAGATAGAACATAGGCAGTGGCTGACCTTGCCCCAGAGCCAGCACACCCAGTGGACAGCTTCAGACCACCTCAAAGCACCACCACCTAACCACCTCCACAAGTGACATACTCAATGAGTGGACTCAGTGGGTACCAGAGCCCTGCTGAAGTAAGTCTTGCTCTGTGTGCTGGGCCCCTACACCACTGATCCTCCATGGGAGTCACAGGCCAGTGGTCAGTGGGCACAGCCAGTCCTTGTAGCTGATCAGCCTGAGTAAATCCCTCCCATTGATGTGCCAACAGCAATCAAGACTCAATTACAACAGAAAGGTGTACAGTCCACACTAGGGGTGCACCTTGAGAGCCCAGCTGGGGTGACCAGGGAGGCTGTGCCACTGGACCCTACAGGACACCTACTGTGACAGGCCACCCTAAGAAGCCTAGGAGACATAGCAACTCTACATAATACATAGAAACAAACACAAGGAAGCAGCCAAAACGAGGAGACAAAGAAACATGTCCCAAGTGAAAGAACAGAACAAAATTTCAGGAAAAGAACTAAACAAAATGGAGATACGCAATCAATCAGATGCAGAGTTCAAAACACTGGTTATAAGGATGCTCAAGAAACTTACTGAGACCTTCAAGGAACTTAAGGAGACCTCCAAGGAACTTAGTGAGAACATCAACAACATAAAAAAGGACCAGTCAGAAATGAAGGAGGCACTAACTGAAATAAAAAAATAATTTACAGGGAATTAATAGTAGAGTAGGTGAAGCCAAGAAGCAAACCATCAAATTGGAATATAAGGAAGCAAAAAACACCCAATCAGAACAGCAAAAAGAAAAAAGAATCCAAATAAATGAGGAGAGTGTAAGGAGCCTCTGGGACAACTTCAAGCGTACCAACATTCACATCATGGGGGTGCCAGAAGGAGAAGAGAGAGAGCAAGAAATTGAAAACCTATTTGAAAAAATAATGACAGAAAACTTCCCTAAGTTGGTGAAGGAAACAGACATACAAGTCCAGGAAGCACAGAGAGTCCCAAACAAGATGAACCCAAAGAGATCCACACCAAGACACATCATCATCAAAATGCAAAAGGTTCAAGACAAAGAGAGAATCTTAAAAGCAGCAAGAGAAAAGCAGTAAGTTACCTACAAGGGAGTTCCCATAAGGCTGTCAGCTGATTTCTCAAAAGAAACTTTGCAGGCCAGAAAGGAGTGGCAAGAGATATTCAAAGTGATGAAAAGCAAGGACCTACAACCAAGATTACCCTATCCTGCAAAGCTATTATTTAGAATCGATGGACTTATAAAGAGTTTCCCAGACAAGAAAAAGCTAAAGGAGTTCATCACCACCAAACCAGTATTATATGAAATGTTGAAAGGTCCTCTTGAAGGAGAACAAAAATATGAACAATAAAATGGCAATAAATACATATCTATCAATAATTGAATCTACAAACAAAATGAGCAAGCAAAACAGAAACAGACTCATAGATACAGACAACTTTTTGTTCCTTGCCAAATGGGAGGGGGTTGGGGATGGGTAAAGAAGATGAAGAAATTAAGAAGTACAAACTGGTTGTTAGATTGATGAATCTCAAAGGGAAGGGGGAAGGGAGGGCAGGAAGAGATAAACCAAAAAACTTCTGTGCATATATGTATAACCAAAGGACACAAACAATAAGGTGGGGAAAGCAGGAGGGAGGTGGGATTGGGGAGGAGGGGGTCAATGGGGGAAAAAGGGAGGACATCTGTAATACAGTCAACAATAAAGGTAAGTTTAAAATTTTTCTTTTCTTTACTGATTTTAGAAAGGAAGGGAGAAGGAGAGAGAGATAGAAACATCCATGAGAGAGAACACCGATTGGCCGCCTCCTGCATGCCCCACACTGGTGATTTGGCCCACAACCCGGGCATGTGCCCTGACCGGGAATCGAACCAGTGACCTCTTGGTACATGGGTCGACACTCAGCCACTGAGCCACACCAGTCGGGCAATAAAGATAAGTTAAAAAAAAAATTAGTAGTAGTAGTAATATTACTATCATAATTTTTAACAAGTACTTTTAAAGCACCTACTATGTGCCAACATTAAGCTACCTATATTAATGCAACTATGTACATTATCCAATTTAGTTCCCCCAAATCCAGACAATTATTATTCTTATTTTGCAAACTGAGGCATAGAAAAATGAACTGGCTTGCCTAAACTCACACAGCTAGAAGCACTCCAGACTCCCATCTGATGTGAGAGCCGAATGTCTGCACCATTCTCCTCCATGTCGTGCCTAGTCTTCTAGTAAAACTGAGGAAAGGTAAAAGGGAAGAAACACTATTACAGTGTGGGCCAAAAGATAAACAACCACCATGTTAAACTAGGGCTATCATTTGTCAAATCATTTATTTTGGAAATGTGGGTTAAATCCAAGTATTTCAAGAGCTCTGCAGGGGGAGATGTTCCAGACTTGCAAGGGGAAAGAGACAGGATCAGAAATGGAAATGTTATCAGTTACCCAATCAACTTTCTACTCTAAATGGAAATAGCCATTCATAAATCCCCTTTATGAGTTTAAGGGAAAACACTCAAACCATTTTGTTCAGCACATCAGACTCCTGGCTAGAATAAATAAAATCCAAGGCCACTGTGTTAAAGCAAAGAAATTATTTTAATCTGTCCATTTTATTACAGTCCACAAAATAAGGCCATGTTACTGAATCCCACACAGACTTGGTGTAAAATGATATAAGGCTAAATCCCAGAAAAGTGTATTTCATTCATTCATTCAACAAGGATTTGTTGAGTACCTACTATGTTGCAGGATCTCTTTGAGTACTTGGGATACATGAGGAACAAATGACAAAATCTCTGCCCATGAAGCTTACGCTCTATTCACAATGACTCTTTTGCCAATAGCATAAAAAGAAAATCAACCTGCACAACTCTATGGTAAGAAAAACTGTAACTTCTCTGGCCTCGTTTGAGAATAAACAAGAAAATCCAGTCAACACAATGGCTCTCTCGGTCCTTCATATGACTTTAAAGTTCAGGTATATGAAATTTAAGAAGTCTCTGACTCCAGCTCATGAAAGATAAGCCCATTAAACAGACAGACCCATGTCTCGGAGAGATGAGTGAGCTTCAAGACTGCTAGGTTCATCTACACAACTTTGTGTTCACTTTGTCACACAAAGAAAGGAAACAATGTGTACTGCCAAGTGCACTGACACTTAGTTCATGGAAAGCACAGCTTAGCATTGGATGAATAAACCATTTTGGGTTTCATAGAATTCCTCCACAAAGAGTTCATTGAGAAACACTATACACATTTCAAGAACAAACAGTATTGTGCTATTTGTTTTCAAGGTGCCACTTACCTTTGAAAGCATATAGCTAATATTTTGCCTGTGGTACCCAACAGGCAGGTATAAAAAGAGCAAGCATTTCTCGGGTTTTAAAAATAGTAGTATATTATAACTTGGAAGGCAAGTCCTAACATACCAAAAGCCACAGATCAGTAGGCTCTATTTAAAATAGAACCTCCTCAGTGCTGAAGAGCCTTCAAACACACCACCGTGCAAAGTCGGATTCAAGGCTTCCCAGAGATCCTCATGTGATTGTCCTTTCTGCCAAGTGCTTTCCTTTGAAAATACTACATGAAGACTAAGAGAAAGAGAAAAGTACACTTTGCCAGAAAGATAATTCTTACTACTTTTAGACTTTGAAAAAGCTTATGCCTGTCAAACTGTTACACATTTGATCTTCCCAACAATCCTGGGAGACAGGCGGGGTACTGGGGTGCCTTACACAGCTGTGCATGTCGCTCACCGCACAAGGGCTCCATGGGGCACAGGGCTACAGCCACCTAGAGGAGGGAGCACCTTTTTCTAATTTGCATAAATAGGCCAATTTACTTTCCTCTAGGCCCGTTTACTGTGAGCTTGTGGAACAGAACCCTAGAAGAAGCCTCTTTTTAATTTGCACAAGAGCACTGCATAAGCTGGTGGAAACGGTTGCCCAAGGCCACCCGAAAACTGCTTTTAACGAGCACAGCACAATGACTGGAATCCAGGTCTACTGACTTCCGGTTCGTGGCTTTGTGGTAGGCAGTCAGACAGACAAGAGAAGAGCGAGGATGCTGGGCCAAGTACAGAGAGTCACCAGGGCGGAAAGCCCCGGGCACCTAGCAATGGGCAGAACTGGGAAAACAAAGACCTCGCCCCCAGGGTAATCTTTTCTCCCCTAGCCTATTGCTGGTCATTGTTTTGGGCCTCCTCACCTTTCACATCACTGGTCATTCAGCTAGGGCCCTCCACTGACCTTTCCTCCCCTGGAATGTTGCTAGTCATGCAGGTTAGACAAGGGGGCCAGAGAATACCCCTTAAGCATGAAGCCCCCAAGACAATGAGGTTCTGACTTGCAACAAATCCACCTAGGCCTCAGTTGTGTTTTAGCTCCAGGCCCAGAAAAGCACCAAAACCAACAATGCCATGGGTGACTTCAGCACTAATGACCCCCTGCCCTGGCACCGACCAATCAGTAGAGACCACGACCCTGAAAGGACACACCTGGAAATCTGTTATTGGGAACCTCCCCTGGGACCACCACTAAAGTCCCCACCCTTAAAAGCCCTTAGGACAGAAGACGCAGAGTGCTCTCCCTCCAGGAATGTGAGCACACCTGCACCTTTCCCCTCCCCACCCCTCCTCTTCTCTCTCAGGCAGGTTACCCTTCTCTCTCCTAAGCTCCAAAGGCCCCTTCCTTTGCCTCTGAATTTGTTTCCTGGGCCTATTTCTTCTACTACTCACTTCAGCCTCTGTGATTTTCTGAATAAACTTTCTTTTAAAGTTTGAGTCTTGGCTCTGAATTCTTTCCCAGCCATCACTCAAGTACCAAGGTTGCTGAACCAAGGTCTGGTCTGACCCCACCGGTCTAACCACTGGTCTAACCCCTGGTGCTGTTCTCACCACCACCAATAGCTTAAAATAATGTAAGATGAACATTCTCACAGCCATTGGATTTACTGACATCTCAGAAATAGTCACATAGCCCCTCCCAGGGATCTGTGAAGACAGCTTTTGAACAGAAAAAAATGGAAGTGTAGTGTCGTCCATAGTGTTAACACTGCCCCATCACTAGGCCTTTTCTGCAAATGTTCTCCTTCCCTTTCCCTACCCCTACCTTCCAAATGTCCTCCTCAGTCTTTATTTACTATGTGCCGCACTTTGCTAAGTATTTTATGAGAATCCTTCCAGATCCTAACTGAATGCAGCTCTATAGGTAACCTCAGCTTACAACACATGGCACACAAAAACCTCCCAGCTGAGCCCAGTCAACCATAAAATCGTGAGCATTAAAATTCTATCACTGAGCCCAGCCAGTGTGGCTCAGTGAATTGAGCATTGTCCCATGGACTGAGAGGTCCCAGTCAGTGCACATGCCCAGGTTGCAGGCTTGATCCCCAGTAGGGGGCGTGCAGGAGGCAGCCAATGGATGCTTCTCTCTCCCATCAATGTTTCTATCTCTCTCTCTCTAAAAAAATCAATCAACCAATAGAAATTCTATCATTGATTTAAGCCACTAAGTAACAGGGATGATTTGTTACACTGCAACAGATAGTTGATTCTGAAACATTTTACTCCCTTAATACAATCAGTCCTCTGGATCCAACCAACCATGGATTGAAAATAGTTGGGGGGAGGGGGGACATCCCAGAAAGTTCCAATAAGCAAAACTTGAATTTGCCACACAATGAGCACTACGCTGAATCGACACAAATGAAGTGATGTATAGGCACGACCTACCGTAGCCTATATGCTATGTGCAAATGCTACACCATTTTATATAAGAGACTTGAGCATCTGAGGATTTTGGCATCCGAGGGAGCTGGTCCTGAAACCAATCCCCTGGGATACTGCGGGACGTAGTAATCATCTGTGTTCTTATTAGGTGCAAGGCAGCACAGCCTGGTAATTCATGGTGTAGGCTGTGGATTCAGATGTGTTGAAATCCTGGCTCTCCCACCTGCTAGCTCTGAGAACTTGGGAAAGTTGCTGAAACTTCTCCAAACCTCAATTTCTCCAGATGGTGAAATGGAAGTAAACCATAATTACTTCCTGCAGCTGCTGGAAGAAGTAAACCTGACCATGTATGAAAGTACTTCCTCCCCTCTCCTTTCTTGCCTAGAAAACTCCTATTCATGCTTCAGCCATTATTTCACAAATGCCACATTTTCAAAGAAGCCTTTCCTGATGGCGATCAGGACTTCAGCAGGCCTCCCTGCTGTATTCAGTCAGTCACAGCGCCATGAACTTTCCCTGTATAAATACACATCATGAATTGAAACTGTGTTCATTTGTTGATCATTTATTAATGTCACTCTCACCCACGAGAGACCATCAGCTCCACAGAGCTTAGCACACAGAATATTTCTAAACACCTGTTGAATGAACAACAAACAAAACAACATTTAGCCCAGAATCTTGACCTGTGCCAAGTACTTTAAATGTGAGCTTGGTGTTGTGCTATGTGCTTCTGCAGGAGTGAGTCCTGCCCTGAAGAAGCTTAGAGTCTAACGACGGAAAAGGACACGTGCAGAAGTAACTTTCCAACACTGTAGAAAATGGTCAGTAAGGCCCAGACAAAGTGCCCCTCCAGTTCTGACAAGGCAGGGATCATCTCTTGATGAGGACAATCCAGAAAGGCTTTCCAACTTCATCATCTCCCCTAATAAAAGTCAGGTCTCATCACTAAAAAATACCACCTTCCTCCCCCAGCATCTCCCTTAGTTTCGCTTCCAAGTAGCACATGGAGCACACCGCCTGGTGGCTGCTGCTTAACGTACATTCGTGAAATCTTGCTTAAGGATGTGAAAGCTGAAGGGAAACCTAAAAGATCACTGGTACAACACTCAGCTTAGAGACAGATACTGAGGCCTGCAGAGAAAATGACCTTTGACCAAGGTTATCAAGTGAACTAACTAAAGGCAAAGCCAGATTACATAGTGTCCAGGAGCCCCACCTGCCAGGCCTGGATGTTTTTGATTTTTCAAAGAGATTTCCCATTCTCCAAATGCCAGGAGCCACAGTCCTAGGAAGAGCCCTCGGGACAAAGAGGGCCACTGAGTACTGAGCCTAGGGTTCTCAGTTATAGTAGCACAAACAACAACATTTTAGAGGCCTTACTAATAAGCATCAGTCACTATGATAAGCACTTTAAATGAATGATCTCACTTGATTCCTCATAGCTGACCCTTTGGGTTGATCCTGTTGTTTTCCCCATTTCACAGATTACAAAACTAAGGCACAGGGAGGGTAAGCAATCTGCCCAAAGTCCCACAGCTGTGCAATGAAAGAGAAAGTGGGGAGGCGATAAAAAGAATGCAGAGGAAACTGAGATGAGGCTTCAATGGCCCCCGCTAGCTTTTAAGGGGTCACTGATGGCCTGGGGAGATCCACAAGTCACGCACACCAACAGGGCTCCAGATTTGGGTTTCTGGTAACTGTCGCACAGGCCCCTCCCGTCAGCAGGAGCAGTGTGAACGTGAGGCCAAACACGCAGCCTTTCCCTCGGCCAGAGGGGGAGCCTTCGAGGAACTGCACCTCCACCCTCGCCCTTCTCACCCAGTGGCGAACCCGCAGCTGGAGAAGGGGATGGTGGGTGCGGACTGTCGCGGGGGGCACAGGCGGGAAGAAGAGAGAATAGGGGAAAGGGGACAAGAGGTGACTAGAGGGGACAAGAGGGGAACGGGGACAGGGGAGACAGCGGGCGCCCTGGGCGCAGACAGCTGGCCGGGCGGAGACGGCGCGGGAGAACGCGAGCCGGGGCCGGACCACAGCGGGGGGGTACCTTTCGGAGGAAGCTGGCGACCACCTGCTCGAAGGGGTACTTGTACACCTGGTGCACGTCCACGGTGACCCCCATCCCCGGCCGCCACGCCTCCGCGAGCGCAGGGCCGCCCGAGTCTGCCCTGACCGCAGGCGTCCACACGCGGGCGGCCAAAGGGGCGTGGGGTTTTTATTCTCCGTTTTCAAACTTTGGAAACTTTATTGTCCACTCAGAGAAGCAGACAAGCGGTCACGCCCCGCCCTCTTCCGCCCACGTCCTGTGTTGGGCGGCTGGGCCCCGAGGCGCACCCGGAGCGGGCGGGGCGGGCCGTCTCCGCCTGGGGGCGCCGCGCCTGCAGAGCGCAGTTTCTCGCCCCTGGAGCTGTCTCGCCGCGCTTCGGGGCCTTGGACTTTGGGACTTGTACTTCCGTGCCATCACCGCGTCTGGAGCCATAGAGTAAGCAAGCCTTAAGCTGCTGTTGGCGACCCTGAAAAAGGAATAAATGCGGTAACTACCCACCCCCAAACTTAGGAGTTGCAATATAAACCCCCTCCGTGTTGAGTGCGGTGAGACCGAGGCCACACAGCGGCGTCACCCACAGTACCCAGGCGGCTGTCTCCGAGGCTGGAGGTTGAGTCTCAAATATAGTAAAAATTAAATATTTCATCCAGAACTGGGGCTTAGCGTAGCTGGCTCCAAAAATCCCTATGCCTTAAAGATTAAACACCACAGAGCAAGCAACAAAGGGGTACAAAAAGAATTTTGAGTATTCTTCACTCTGTGCAGATTTTAGAAGGAGCAAGTGACTCCATTCATTCAATAAGTTATTCAACATATTACTTACTGAACACCTGCTGTGTACCAAGCACTGTGGTAGGCACCGGATCCAGTGGTGTATAAAGCACAGTCAGTAGGATGGGTAAACCCGGTGACTTAGCATCCATTGAACGAAACAGGAAAATAAATAGGATGATGGATTAAAGTTACAGGGGGCAGGTAGGGCATAATGTTAGCTAGAATGAATAAGGAAGGTCTGTGAGGTGGTGACTTTTACCTTGATAATTTTATCATCTCACTTGCCCCTGACATACAGGTCACACTGGTCGGGCAAAAGCCTAGCCTTGGATCCAGTCCAGCTGTGCAGTGGCTCACTGCTTCATCCAAGCTGCTGAACAACACCTGGGATGAGGGAAATATCCACCCACTATTACCAGGCCTCTTTTGAACTTATAACCAGTAACCTCAAGGGGCGTTTTAATGGTGCCAGATAAAAACAATACATGTCTCTAATCCATTTAAGGCCCCACACTCCTCCCTCCTCCACCACCTCTCTTCCCAGTCTTATTCTCCAGTGATTACCTGGCTTCCTTTTTCACTTAGTAAATAGGAAACCTCTCTCTGCGGAATCTATCTACTCACCTGTCCAAATGCCCCGCCTTCTCCCCTGTTCTAGATGAACTGTCAGCACTTGACTGAGGGCCAGTCTCTCCACTTGTCCAGCGATGGGCTGGCAAGTGGTTAACAAATAGCTCTCAGCCCTGATTTCTGGTGCTTACGATTTCTGTGGTGTAAATACTCCCACTGTGGCCAGTTTCAGAATGCCAACGTGATGTCACTAAACATGGCATTGGCGAGATAAGCACAGGAATGCACCATTGTGTGGCATTTCCAACATCCACATACAAGACACATAACCACAAGTACATAGATAATGTTAAAGGTAGTGACATAATTAGGAAGGGACGGGTTTTGAATACCTATTACTTTTTTAAATATAGTTTATCTAATTCTAAATTCATAAAATTTAATAATAGCTGTACTTAACAATCAACTGACAGGGTTCAAAATACAGTGCCCCAAAATATGGCATCTTGGCATACTGAATATTTTAAGCTGAAGGAGTTTGAGAAAACAGCAGAAACAGAAAGTTCTGACTTTCCCTTCCCTTCTCCCCTGCAGCAGGTCATAAAACCTGGCTGTGAGAAGTGCCCTCTCTATACCCAGAGGAAAGGAGCGTACTTATGTCCAGGATGGAGGGTTCATAGGAAGAATCTGAACACACAGGACTTGCCAAGTGTCCCCCAGTTTACTACATTTACCTCATAGTCTTTGTTCTATCATGCTGCTACAAGACTGTCCACTTTTCATCAAACCTAGTATAAAATCACTCAGGTTTTACCATTTCTACAGATCTTTATTTCTACAGATCTTTATTTCTCCCTGTCATTTATTACTTATGGTAAATAAATGTGCATGCTTTTCTCCTGTTTATATGTCTTTGTCAGTTTAATTTTCAGACTCAGGCAGGGACCCTAAAAGAGTCAAGGAAATATTTTCTCCCCTACTCAACAGTACCACATCACTGAAAGTTTCTTGTCCTCTTTCTTATTCAAGGACATCTCTCTAGTACTATCTCCTCCTCTTCCTTGCATTGTCAGTTTTGCCTCTACTGGATCATTCCAAACCGCACACAAGTACTGCACACTGTGACTTCTTCCATTTTAAAAACATCCACTCTTAACCCCCTAGCCTTCTCCAGCTCTCTTTCAGTTCTCTGCTCCATTTTTGCACCTCAGAAAAGCTGCCCATCTCTTGAACCCATGAAGTTTGGGCCCCTGCCACTCCACTGAAACTACTGTTTATCAAGGTCACCAATTGCTAAATTGCTCAATCCAATGCAGTCATACATCACTTACCACTTAACAATGGGGATATGTTCTCAGAGTGCTTCCTTAAGCAAATTTGTTGTGCAAACATCATAAAGTTCACGTACACAAACCTAGATGGGATAACCTAGTACACACCTAGGCTGTATGGCATAGCCTATTGCTCCTAGGCTACAACTAGTACAAAACAACACGAGATTAAAATCAAGCACAAGAAAAAATGATGCAATCAGGAGATGTGGTAAACATGAGATGAATGAGGCTACTGCATGCATTACCCAGCAGACTGTCTTACAGCAAACTTATTTTATACATATATTTTTAAATATATTTTTATTGATTTTTACAGAGAGAAGAAGGGAGAGGGAGAAAGAGATAGAAACATCGATGTGAGAGAACCATCGATCAGCTGCCTGCTGCATGCCCCCTACTGGGGATGAAGCCCACAACCTTCCAAAATGCCATAGACCAGGTGACTTAAAACAGCAGACATTTATTTTCTCATATTTCTGAATGCTGGGACGTTCCAGATCAAGGTGCCAGCAGATTCCTTCCTGGTAAGGTCAGATGGCTGCCTTCTAACTGTGTCCTCGATTGGCTGAGAGACAGACAGACAGTGAGAGTGTTCTGGTCTCTTCTTTTTTTAAATTTATTTTTGTTTATTGATATTAGAGAGAGAGAGAGGAAGGGAGAGGGAGAGAGAGATAGAAACATCGATGAGAGAGAACATCGATTGGCCGCCTCCTGCATGCCCCCCACTGGGGATCATCAGGCTCACAACCTGGGCATATGCCCTGATTGGGAATCGAACCAGTGACCTCTTGGTGCATGGGACGATGCTCAACCACTTAGCCACACCGGCCAGGCAGCAAACTTGTTTTATATAACTAGAGCGAGTACACTCTAAAATAAGAATAAAAAGTATAGTCAATACATAAACCAGCAATGTAGTCGATTATTATCATTGTCAAATATTATGCACCGTACATAATTGTATGTGCCATACTTTTAGCATGACTGGCAGTGCAGCCAGTGTGTTTCCACCAGCACCACCACAAACGTGAGCAATGCGCTGTGCTGGGACGTGATGATGGCTCTGAGTCACTAGGCAATAGGAATTTTGCAGCTCCATTATAATCTATGGGACCACCATTGTAGGTGATTCATCGTTGACAGAAACATTTTTAATGGGCACATGGCTGTAGTTAATTCTTAATCCCCACCTTACCATACCTATGGGCAGTATTTCTTTGAAATACTGAATGAGGAGTGTGGTGGAGCCAAAGCCATTACATATTGAATGTATGTATAAAGCATCTCTACTATATCACCAACCCCTCCTTACAGGGGGAGAAGGAAAAAAAAAAAAAAAACAGTCTCCCTGGGGACTACATAGGCTCATGCAGGAGAGATAATTTACTTGCAGGAGTTTAAGGGGTCCGTACCTGACTCTGCTACCAGAGAGTAGCTGGAGACCGAGTGTGAAACAGAAGCCCCCTGCTAAGCTGGGCCCTGTGCCCGAACTCCACTGTGACCACCAATTTCTTCCAGAATAGGAAGCTGCCCAACAACTCCTAATTAACTGGCCACAAAATGCCAAGGATGTGTCCTGAAAGATTAAAGGACCTAGCACCTGTTGGCTCGACTTGGGCCGGTTGGCTGAGTGACTTGTGTAGGAACAAATGCCACCTACTCATTCCAAGGGCATTGGGGCACTCTGAAGGTGGAACTGTGTGCCAGGCTTGCTCTGTGTCCAGTCATATTGGATTAAGACCCACCCTAATGATCTCATCTGTTTATAGGCAGAATTATGCCCCCTCAAAATTCATATGTTGAAATCCTAACCACAGTACCTCAAAATGTGGCTATATTTGGAGATAGGGCCTTTAAAGAGATCATTAAGGTAAGAAGAGGTCATATGGGTGGGCTGTAATCCAACAGGACTAGTGTCCTTGGAAGAAGAGGAGATTGGGACACACCCGTGAACAGAGGGAAAAACCTGTGACAACAGATAAGCAAGCCAACGAGATAGGCCTCAGAAGAAACAGCACCTTTTCTTTTCTTTTTAGCAACTGGAGATATGGTATATATGACTTTGTAGCCCTGTATCATGTTCTGTACCAAACTGAGAGCATTATCTTCAAAACTATGATTTTAATGATATTATATTCCATTAAATGAATAGACCATAATTTTAAATTATTTTGGTATTTTATAACTATTGCTGTCATAAAAATCCTTGTGGGTGAATTTCTGTCAGCATGTTTTATTGCTTTTTCATTTTTATTTATTTATTTATTTTTATTGAATTTATTGGGGTGACATTGATTAATAAAATTATACAGGTTACAATACATCATCTGTATATTGTATTTTGTGTTCACCACCCAAAGTCAAATCTTGTTTTATCACCATTTATTCCCCCTTTGCCCTCTTCTACCTGGCCCCACCCCCTTTCCCTATGGTAATCACCATACTGTTGTCTGCGGCTATGAGTTTGGAGTGTTGTTTTGTTTTGTCTTGTTTTGTTTGCTTAATCTCTTCACCTTTCTAACCCATATCCCCAACCCTCCTCCCCTCTGACAGCTGTCAGTCTGTTCTCTGTATCTACGAGTCTGTTTCTATTTCGTTTGTTTATTTTGTTCACTGGATTCCACATGTAAGTGAGATCATATGGTACTTATCTTTCTCTGACTGGCTTATTTCATTTAGCATAATACTCTCCAGATCCATCCATGCTGTTGCAAAAGGTAAGATTTCCTTTTTTTGTATGGCCAAGTAGTATTCCATTGTGTAAACGTACCACAGCTTTTTTACTCACTCATCTCCTGATGGGCACTTGGGCTGCTTCCAAATCTTGGCTATTGTAAATAATGCTACAATGAACACGGGTGTGCATATATTCTTTTGAATTAGTATTTCAGGTTTCTTCCGATATATTCCCACAAGTGGAATTGCTGGATCATAAGGCAGTTTCATTTTTAATTTTTTGAGGTAACTCTACACTGCTTTCCACAGTAGCTGCACCAATCTGCACTCCCACAACAGTGCACAAGAGTTCCCTTTTCTCCACATCCTCACCTACACTTGTTTGTTGATTTATTGATGATAGCCATTCTACCAGGTGTGAGGTAATCTCATTGTGGTTTTAATTCGCATTTATCTGATGATTAGTGATGTTGAGCATCTTTTCATATGTCAGTTGGCAATCTGTAGGTCCTCTTTGGAGAAGTGTCTATTCAGTTTCCCTTGCCAGAGGAAATATAGCAGAAAAAAATATTCCTATGAGAAATGTTTGAGATTTTATTGCCTATGTTTCCTTCTAGGATTTTTATGGTTTTGAGTCTTATATTTAATATGGTAATCCACTTGGAGTTTATTTTTGTGTATGGTGTAAGGATGTAGTCTACTTTCATTTTTTTGCTTGTATCTGTCCAGTTTTCCCAATACCATTTACTGAAGAGACTGTCTTACCCCATTGTATGTTTTAACCTCCTCTGTCAAATATTAGTTGACCATAAAGTCATGGGTTTATTTCTAGGCTCTCTATTCTGTTTCATTGATCTATATGTGTGTTTTTATGCCAGTACACACTGTTTTGATTACTATGGCCTTGTAGTATATTTTCAAGTAGCACGACTCCTCGAACTTTGTTCCTCTTTCTCTAGATTGCTGTGGTTATTCAGGGTATTTTATAGTTCCACATAAATTTTTGGGCCCAGCTGGTGTGGCTCAGTGGTTGAGCATCAACCCATGCACCAAGAGGTCACCGGTTTGACTCCCAGTCAGGGCACATGCCCAGGTTGTAGGCCAAATCCCCAGTGGGGGGCATGCTGGAGGCAGCCAATCAATGTTCTCTCTCATCGATGTTTCTATCTCTCTCTCCCTCTCCCTTCCTTTCTCTCTAAAATCAGTAAAGGGAAAAAAAATTTTTTTTAATTGTTTGGAATATTTGTTCTTGTCTATGAAATATGCCATTGGTATCTTGTATTGAATCTATAGATTTCTTTGGGTAATATTTTTGCTGTTTTAGAACAGAGTCCTAAACAGGTAGTTCCTGGGTAAAAGGGCCATTTTCACTCTGTCAACACCTTGATCTTAGACATTTAGCCACCAGAACCATGAAGAAATAAATTTCTGCTGTTAAAGCCACCCAGTGTGCGGTCCTTTGTTATGGCAGCCCTGGCAAACTAACATATTATTAACATATTATCTTAACTTGATCAGCTGCTGAAATCCTCTTTCCAGAGGAAGTCACATTCACAGGTACTGGGGTTAGGACTTCAACGCCTTTTGGAGGACATCATTCAACCCACAACAGCGTACACAAACAAGGAGGGATGGAAGGAGAGTCTGGTGGCACCAGACCTCCAGTTCTAGTCTCCAAATCCCGAGTTGCCCTATTTCCTGCAGCTCCTTCTTGAATTTTCTGAACTCCTCCAGGATCCTTCCATTAATTCCCCTTTTGTGCTTAACTTAATTCAAGTTGAGTTTTCTATCACTTTCTACTGAGACTCCTACCTAATAGAATGTGGAAGAAAAATTTAGCTGTTATGAGTTCATGTGCCAGAGGAAAAAGAAAAAAAAGAACCATTTATTGCCGATCTTTTTCCATCTCCAATCAACCCAGCTCCTAAATCCTTTGAAAGTTGAGCTACCTTTCACATTTATATTTTCCACTCTCTGTTTCTTTTTTCTCTTTTCACCTTGATTGCTTAGAAATCCAATAAGGATTTTATTCATTTTGTTTGCTTGGTAAAATTGCATCCTTTAAGGCCTATTCAGCTTACAATATTAGTACAAAGGGGGAAATTTTCTTTGTAATAGCAGTAGCAATTAATGACATACATTTTTAAAGAATCTATTTAAGATATTTCCTATCTGGAAAGACAATTTGAAAAGACTGATCTCACACCAGACTGAAGGCCAGAAATGACTGAGGGGCACTTGTGGCCATAATACAAAAACGAATGATAATGAAACCAAAGGCACACAGAGAATTTCAAATGACATGTAACTTAGAAAGCTAAGGGGTAACATAGTCAGCCTCAGTGTGAATACATTTGCCGAGTTTTTTCCCTTCCCCCATTATTTCTCTAGGGGAGGAAAGTGGAAGCAGAACGATAATGGAGCGTTGGAATGAGTCCCGGGGAAGCAAGGAGAAGAAGGAGGGGCAGGGAAGGCGGCAGCCATGGAGGGCAAAGGAAGGGTGAGTTGAGGGGCAAATAACAAACTTAACAGAAGTTAATTTTGCCTTGAGCTAGTTATTACATTATTTTTCTCAAAGGACGATCTGATTGATGAGATCGGACAGAAATGAGAATGCTTCGGTCAATGGCATGCCACCCAAGAATAATGACAGCTATCAAATATTAAGTCCATTCCCAACTCCAAAGGGATTGCTCTCCAAAGGGCTTTATGTATTCAATCTTAGCAACAATCCGAAGAAGTGGCATTTCTTTTAGATTGGGTTCCCCGGATTCAGACTTTGAGACAAGAAGTTACATTCAGGAGGACTGGAGGCGATTTGGGGTGATACACCCGTAAGGACAGGAAGAATACAGGATTTGGCAAAGAGATAATCTGTCCCAAAATTCGGTTCCAGTTAAAGGCTCAGCCAGTCCTAGGGAGCTCTGGTGCTGGGTGACTCCCATTGAGGTTAGGGGATTGGGTGAGGCAATTCCCTCGCCGTGGGGGTCGGTTCCAGTAACTTTTGTTGGAGGAGCACAGGCCCAGAAGAGGGAATCTGTTACCATTACCCACACTTCACAGAAGAATGAACTGAAGCTTCCAAAGAGAGGAGAATCCAATCTCTCCACATTTTTATCTGCAAAGGTATAAATTAACAGGTGCAAAGTCACTGGAAGAAAATATATGATTTGAAGGCAGAACACACACGAGTGTCCAGATTAAAGGCACTGATGTTTCTACCGAAAGAATACGCCAATCAGAAGAGGTATTGGTGATTTATGAAAGCATGAGAAAATAAACTTCAAGAGGTAAATATAGATGCTAGAGAAATTACCCCATAAGTAATTTGGGGTTTTGAATAATTCTTTCCTCGTTAGAAAAATATATCAATTTTTCCTGAAATGGTCACATCCGGATTAACCTAAATTAAGCAACAACAAGCAACTGCCCGATCCCTGTCTTTGCTCACCAAGCAGGCTGATCTTACCAATAACAGAATTCCTAATTGGTGTGGTAGTGATCTCTCAAAGTATAAAGTGATTCCTAATTTTGCTTTAGCTTCCCAATTGCTCAAGTGACTGTTGTGAATACGGTGGTTGCGTGTACTTGGTTACCCCAAGTCGATCACTAAGACATTGACCCTCTCCTAGTTAGAGATGAGATAAAACAGATGCTGAGCATGCAACTCAAAGGGTTCATTCCAGGGATGTAACAAATATACCTATGTCACATGCATCCTGACATTATCCTTACATGTGACCAGGCGTAGCAGACTTGATTATTGTACTACAGTTACCGCTACCATTGTGTTACATATGGTGACCAGGAGGCTAGGCCAGCCTATAGTGTCTGCATGAAATAACATTCCAGTGATGCTCTCAGACTCTCCTTGGGACAACCGTTAAACAACTGTTAAAGGATGGGGAGATCATCCTTAATCCTCCTAAGATTCTAATTAGTCCATCAACAGCTGCTTCCCTAACCTCAGAATTGGAATAAAGAGGAAGCTTAAATGCCAGTTTCTGTGGGCACAAATCTTAAAAGACTGACTCATCTGCCAATGATACCAACCAGCCAAAAGGTGCCCCATGACCTGGGAATGAATGATGAATATCACAGCTTATTATTATTCAGCGTAGGGACTCCAGCAGAAAGGGCCAATCCAGACCTCCCCTCTAGCACTCCTGGGAGTAGATCGAGTTCATGGTCATCTTACCAAGAGAGAAGATAATTAAACAAGGAAAGATGGGTTGTGCTAGTTCCTGGGACAAGCATTTCTAGGACTCTGGAGGCTTAAATAAGGTGAATAAGTAATTCTTTGTTCGGTCTATTTACTACCCATTCTTTCCATTAGTCTGTATTAAGCATCTTCTCTGCACCTGGCACAGAATGCATTAGAACATAAAGAAAACTAAGATATGGTCCCCCTTCAAAGGGTAGACTGGAAATTGTTGGCTGTTTACTTTGCATTCATCCTACCCTTCTGTCTTCAAAATAGAACCCTTCAGGTTTTCACCCCACTCCCAGCTTAGAGGTGGGCCTTGTTGGTCCAGGAGTGATCTCCATTGCCAGTGACTGGCGATAGAATGTGCATATGACCCAGTCTGGAAATGAAGAGAGGTTCACTGGGGCCTTCTGTTAATTAGTTCCCCCTCCCCTGGATCTGAACAAGGAAGTGTCCCTATATTTGGCTAGCAGAAGTCCATGGGTAGCCAGCCTTGGTTTCACGCCATCCCTGTGATGACGGGAGCCAACAGATGGGAAAATGTGGGCCCTCAAGTGAACATTGTGGGGACCCTGACCAATCACCCCTAAACACCACACTGCTTTCACTGCCTCATATATGAGCTAACAAACCCACTTTGTAGTTCAAGCCAGTTTGAATTGGATTCTGTCCTTTCCACCTAGAGCAGTGGTCCTCAACCTTCCTAATGCCGCGACCCTTTCATACAGTTCCTCATGTTGTGGCGACCCCCAACCATAAAATTATTTTCGTTGCTACTTCATAACTGTAATTTTGCTCCTGTTATGTCTTAGGCGACCCCTGTGAAAGGGTCATTCAACCCCCAAAGGGGTCGTGACTCACAGGTTGAGAACTGCTGACCTAGAGAATCCTGATTGGTAAAAAGCTAACAGTCTAAATTTAGCTCCCCTGAAAGGTATTCTCTAAAATTAAGCCATAGGCTGAAATACTCTGCTAGAACTAGATTGCAAATTTCTCAAAGATGGGACTGGGCCTAATATTTCTTTATGTCTCTGGCACCCCACAGACATTAAATGCTGAATCTCTCTTGCATTCAGATAAGATAATGTATAAAGAAGTTCTCTGGTGGAGGAAATTGCTATTCAAATAAAATAAGAGAGGACATAAGGCACTAACACAAGCTCTTCATAATAATACGTAACATTTCTTGGGTACTTAAGATGTGCCAGGCACTGTTCCTCGAGTAATTACGTTGAGTAATTTGCATGTACTGACTTTAATCCTCAAACACTGCCAGGTGCTGTTATTATCCACAGTTTACAGGAGAAGAAGCTGCGGCACCACATTTGCTCAGATAGTTGTAAGAGAGTTTGCCTGTTTAAAGATGAAAATTCTCAGCCCGGCCAGTGTGGCTCAGTGGTTGAGCGTTGACCCGTGCATCAAGAGGTCGCCAGTTCGATTCCCAGTCAGGGCACATGCCCAGGTTGTGGGCCTGATCTCCAGTGGGGGGCATGCAGGAGGCGGCCAGTCGATGTTCTCTCTCATTGATGTTTCTATCTCCCTTTCTCTCTCCCTCTAATCAATAAATAAATAAATTTTTTTTTAAAGATGAAAATTCTCAGTAGTTAAATAACTAATGACTAATAAAAATAAAACCTTCAAGTCTCCAGGTTTCAATCAGTAGGGCTTATCTAAGCCAGTTCATCACAGGACTGTGCTTCATCTTGTAGACAGGATGAGGGGGTGAAAAATGTAGATTTGCTTAGTTTTTCACTAACACTTTAATATGCTCTATTGGTTTATAGATCTTGGAAACTTTTATTTTTTCATTTTTCTTCAATCTAATGGTTACCACAGAAGTATTTGCTAATCCATGCTATTAATCCAACCTGTTACCTGTACTGTCTTCCTAAAATGTACCTATGTGTTAACATGGACGTACAGGCCATGTATCTTCAAACCAAAAACCCCAAAATTCTACTCCATATCTTTATCTGAAAATCAGTAAATATCCAACGTGTATTTGCTCTAACTTCTTTCAATAACTATTTTTTGGGAACCCACCCCATGCTAGGCAGTTTTCTAGATGCTGAGGAAACATCAATAAACAGAAGAGATCTAGTTACTGCCCTTGAGGAGCTCACCTTCTATTGAGGGGAATGAATATTAAACAAATCATCGCACAGATGGATACAGAATTACATATTTTGCCTTGAAAGAAAAGTAAAGGGGCTCCTTAGAGATAATAAAAGGAGTATCTAATTCAGTTTGTATGTATGCCAAAGGAAGCCCTCCTAAGAAAGTGACATTAGACATGAGACCTGAAAGAAAAGAGCAATAGATATCTTCAGTTATGTTCTTACCCAGCATCAGTTCACTTTCTTCTACAAACGCAGTCCAAGCCTTTCTGTAGAGTATTTGCACACACTTTCCGAGCTCACTGCAGTGAACTTTGAAGACATTTCTGCCACCCATCACTGCTAAGGTGGGGCCAAGACCTAGCCTAAGCCAATCAGTGTATTCTACCTCCCTGGCCTTTTAGTTGGTTCAGGAATGAGTACGTAACATCCATTAGGCCAATCACAGCAGCGAGGCTCCACCTAGGGGCTTTGGTTCGTGCCATCTTATCCACTGCACTAAGTGTTGGGAAGATATGACCTTGAGACTAAAGGAGGGGGATGACATATAACTGAAAGACAACTAGATCAAGGAATGGATCCCCTTGACATCATTCAAGCTCTGATTTAAGCTGCACCTGACTGTATCCACCCACGAACTGCTCAGCTATGAGTCACAGCACATTCCTTTCTGGCTAAAGCCGGTGCAGTTGGTAGTCATTAGTGTTAGTCATTTTTTTATTCTTTCTGGTTCTGCTCCTCCTGGACATATGGTAGGACTGCTCTTCCTCACTCCTGTAAGTTAGACACGAGCCTTGACCAATAAAGTGTGAGCACACGTAATGCAGGTCACTTCTGGGCAGAAGTCTTCAAGAGCCTGTATATAACTCAGCATGTCTTCTTTGCCTGCTATGACGATCAAATACATTCCAAATGGTGGAGACTCCACCAACCTCAGATCCTAACTGAGCATGCAGGAAACAGAGCTCTCCACCAACCACGGCAGAGAGACGAAAGCACTGACATTTTGGAGCTGTTCTTTCTTTATTTTTTTTTAAATTTTTTTCTTTATTGATTTTAGAGAGAGAGGAAGGGAGAGGGAGAGAGATAGAAACATCAATGAGAGAGAAAATCAATTGGCCGCCTCCTGCATGCCCCATACTGGGGATTTGGCCCACAACCTGGGCATGTGCCCTGACAGGGAATCGAACCGGTGACCTCTTGGTGTATGGGTCGACGCTCAACCACTGAGCCACACGGGCCGGGCTGGTGCTGTTCTTTATTGCAGCATAACTTAGCCCAAACTGACTTGCATCCACTATTTTGAATTGTGTCTTTCTGTCCTTTGTAACAGAAACAGCCCTAAATAATACAATGAGTATAAGGAAGGTGGTGAAAAAATAAAAGGTAAAGCATTCCAGTGAGAAACTCGTGTGAAGGGAAGAAACTGAATTGGAGGCTGAAAAGGGGAAGACTTGTTCTGAGATTATTGCAGTGATCCAGGCAGGAGGTGGTATTGACTGGACTTGGGTGATGGTATGGTAGGTGGAAAAGAATGGAGACATTCAAAATATATTTTAGAGATAGAAAATCATAGGAAATAATTTTTCTCTGCCAAACCTATTGCTCTCTCATTTTAACTTTGTTTTAAAGGCCCGGGGGCAACATAAAATAAATAAATAAATGAGCTGAGAATTAGGAGACCTCAATTTTAGGATTGTCAGTTAATAAGTAGGATATGACCTTGGAGAAGTCTTTTATCTTCACTTCATCATCTCTATAAAAGGAAGGGGTAGTTAAATAGGGTGTCTCTACTTTTTCATTTGAGCACTGACATTCTATGGAGTCTGACCCTAGGAAGCTACCATATCAAAATATTTGCACGGGAGAAGTGTTCCTGACTTAGTTAAGGAAATCAAGAATGAAAACTCATGAGATTTTGCCATAATATAGTCATTTTGTGAATGGGGAGGGTAAAATGACACCCAGTGGCATAAGAAGGGCTAGACAGGACCTTTTGATTGTAATTTTGCAGTGAGAAGTTTATTTAACACAAGTATCTGAAAAAAATGGCCAAGATGGTACATGTAGAACATGGTTAACATAACTCAATCTGATCTGGATTCAGACAGACTCTTCTACATTAAGTTTGTTCTTCCAAATATAACAAACTGAGATGTAGAAATGTACCCAAGCAGTACTGGATGGGTGAACTTCACAGGCACTTTATCATAGCATTGGTCATTACAGCAGGACTTCCCAACAGGTGTACTTAGATGCTTTGCCTTGAGACACAGACAAACGTGTATTTTAAGTCATTATTTCCCCTGAGTTTGTGTTTTACTCATAGAAATATCCATTAGCTTAATGGTCCCAGCCCTTCTCTGCTCCCTTACTCACTCCTGCCCAGTTGGTGAGTTTGGAGGAAAAACTAGGTATGGTAGCTCAGTTTTCCCTCCTTATCCTTCTAAAACCTGTTTCGATCAGGGAGGACAACTTCTGTGCAGCCCTTGGCTGTGGGGTAAATGGAACCACACTGTGGGAAAGGCCTGCAGGTGGATACGTCTGTCCAAGCCAGGATCCACACTTAGGGAGCCCGTAACTGAACAGCACCTGAGCAACAGCCCCCTGTGCAGTTTTTATTGGTACTGACCTTGATATTTTGAACTCCATTTTCCTGATTCTTGTCTGTCTTTCAGGTGGTGCTAAACTCGAGTGAGGGAACATGATGTTTTTTACTGAGTCTCCTCAAATTCTCACACTTATGTATCCATCCATCTTAGTGGATACTGGAAATACATACGGCCAGCTAATTAAACCCTATGATTCCACATATATTGCTTAATATGAGTATGATCCTTTTAAGGGGGTCAGTTTAATGTGAATTAAACAAAATATTAAGAAAGTAATAATAGAGGTGGTACAAAATTATGAATTTGGCAAATATGCAAAAACATGAATCATGGGAATGACAGAAATTTGGAAATTACTGTACCAGAGAGGAGAATGTGATATAAGGCATGTCTTAGCTACATCCAGGAGTTTCATACCAAAAAAGATTGTCAACTTCGGGAGAGAGGTTTGTAGTTGATGAAACAAACTTATATAATATAAGAAAAGTATGGAATAGCAATACAGTAAGTTAAACTGGAAATATCAGTGTGAAAAAATAACCCTAAAAGGTATGTTTCCAGCTCTGACTCAGCAGCAACCCCAACGCATTCTTGCTCACCACATACTGTCATGTTTATTTTCTCAGATCACGATGGCATGAAACTAGAAATCAATTACAACAAAAACAGTCAAACACATAGAGGCTAAATAGCATGTTATTAAACAATGAATGGGTTACCAAGGAGATCAAGGAATAAATTTAAAAATTCCTGGAAACCAATGAAAACGAACACACAACAACACAAAATCTATGGGACACAGCAAAAGCAGTCCTGAGAGGGAAGTTCATATCACTACAGGCCTACCTCAAGAAACAAGAAAATTTTCTAATTGACTTTCTAACCCTACAACTTAAAGAACTAGAGAGTAAACAAAAAGAAAAATCCAGAGCAAGTAGAAGGAAAGAAATAGTAAAAGTCAGAACCAAAGAGCTGGTTCTCTGAAAAGATAAACAAGATTGATGGACCCCTAGCCAGACTCACCAAGAAACAAAAAGAGAGGACCCAAATCAGAAACGAAAGAGAAGAAGTAACAACTGACACCACAGAAATATGGAGGATCATTAAAAAATACTATGAACAATTATATGCCAACAAATTGGACAGTCTAGGCAAAATAGACAAATTTCTAGAAGCACAGTCTCCCAAAACTGAACCAGAAAGAGATAGAAAACTTGAACAGACCAATAACAACTAAGGAAATTGAATATGTAATCAAGAAACTCCCAGCAAACAAAAACCCAGGCCTGGACAGCTTCATGGGGAAGTTTTACTGAACTTTCAAAGAAGATCTAACACCCATTCTCCTCAAACTATTCCAAAAATCCATGAGGAAGGAAGACATCCAAACTCATTTTATGAGGCCAGCATAATTCTAATTCCAAAACCAGATAAAGACACTACAAAAAAAGAAAACTACAGGCCAATATCCCTGATGAACATAGATGCCAAGATCCTTAACAAAATACTAGCATATCGGATCCAGCAATACATCAAAAAAATTATTCACCATGACCAAGTGGGATTCATCCCAGGGATGCAAGGCTGGTATAATATTCGCAAATCAATAAATGTGATACACCACATAAGCAAAATGAAAGATAAAAACCATATGATTATATCAATAGATACTGAAAAAGCATTTGATAAAATCTAGCACCCATTTCTGATAAAAATGCTCAGCAATGTAGGAATAGAGGGATCATATCTCAACATAATAAAGGCCATATATGAAAAACCTACAGCAGGCATCATACTCAAGGGACAAAAACTAAAAGTATTTCCCTTAAGAACAGGAACAAGACAGGGATGCCCACTTTCGCCACTCTTATTTAACATAGTTCTGGAAGTCTTCGCCACAGCAATTAGACAAGAAGGATAAATAAAAGGGATCCAAATTGGAAAGGAGGAAGTGAAACTGTCATTATTTGCAGATGACATGATACTGTACATAGAAATTCCTAAAGACTCCATCAAAAATCTTCTAGAGCTAATAAATGAATTTGGCAAAGTAGCAGGATACAAAATTAACATCAAGAAATCGACAACATTCTTATACACCAATTATGAACTCACAGAAAGAGAAACTAAAAAAACAATCCATTTACCATTGCAGCAAAAAAAAAAAAAAAAAAAAAAAAAAAAAAAAAAAAAAAAAACCACTAAGATACCTAGGAATAAACTTAACCAAAGAAGTAAGGGACCTGTTCTCAGAAAACTACAGGACATTGAAAAAGAAATAGAGGAAGATGCAAAAAAGTGGAAGCATATACCTTGTTCATGGATTGGAATAATTAAAATCATTAAAATGTCCATACTACCCAAAGCAATCTATAGATTCAATGCAATCCCCATTAAAATACCAACAACATATTTCAAGGAACTAGACCAAATACTCCAAAAGTTTATATGGAACCAAAAAAAGACCCCGAATAGCCATAGCAATCTTGAGAAAGAAGAACAAAGTAGGAGGGATCACAATACCAGATATCATGTTATACTACAAAGCCATCGTAATCAAAACAGCCTGGTACTGGCACAAGAACAGGCATATAGATCAATGGAACAGAATAGAGAACCCGGAAATTGACCCAAGACATTATGCTCAATTAATATTTGATGAAGGAGGCAAGAGCATAGATTGGAGTAAAGGCAGCCTCTTTAATCAATGGTGTTGGGAAAACTGGACAGTTACATGCAAAAAAAGAAACTAGACCACCAACTTACATCATACACAAGAATGAACTCAAAATGGATAAAAGACTTAAATGTGACTCATGAATCCATAAAAATCCTAGAAGAAAATGTAGGCAACAAAATTTCAGACATCACACTCAGCAGAATTTTCACTGCTACAATGCCTAAGGCAAGAGAAACAAAGGAAAAAACAAATAAATGGGACTACATCAAACTAAAAAGCTTCTGCACAGACAACCATCAAAATGGAAAGAGAACCTACTATATGGGAGAGCACAATTGCCAACAAGACATTAGATAAGGGGCTAATTTCCAAAATATATAGAGTACTCGTACAACTCAACAAAAGGAAGACAAACAATCCAATTAAAAATGGGCAGAGGATCTAAATGGACACCTCTCCAGAAAGGACATACAAATAGCCAAGAGACATATGAAAAAATGCTCAGTGTCACTAATCATCAGAGAGATGCAAATTAAAATGACTATGCGGTATCCCCTCACACCTGCCAGAATGGCTGCCATCAACAAATCATCACCCAACAAGTGCTGGCGAGGGTGTGGAGAAAAGGGGACTCAAGTACACTGCTGGTGGGAATGCAGACTGGTGCAGCCACTATTGAAAACAATATGGTGTTTCCCAAAAAATTAAAAATGGAACTGCCATTTGACCCAGTGATCCCATTTCTAGAAATATATCCTAAGAAGCCTGAAACACCAATCAGAAAGAATATATGTACCCCTATGTTCATAGCAGCACTATTTACTATTGCTAAGATCTGGAAACAGCCCAAGTGTCCATCAATAGATGAGTGGATAAAAAAGCTGTGGTACATATACACAATGGAGTACTATGCAGGTATAAGAAAGAAGGATCTCTTATCCTTTGAGATGACATGGAGGGACCTGGAGAGTATAATGCTAAGAAAAATAAGCCAATCAGAGAAAGACAAATATCACATGATCTCACTTATTTGTGGAATATAATTAACAATACAAGCTGATGAACAAAACAGACCCAGAGACATGGAAGTAGGGAACAGACTGACAAACCTCAGAGGAAGGAGGAGTGGGGAGAGGGAAGAGATAAACCACAGAACTTATATGCATGTATGCTAACCAATGGACATAGACAACAATACTGGGCGGGGAGTTGGGACGCGTGAGATTGGGAGGAGGGTGTCAATGGGGGAAAAGGGAGAAACATCCGTAACCAAAAAAATTTAATAAAAATTGCCACACAAAAAAAATCGAGAACAGAAATAAGAAAGGCATTAAATCCATGATATTGATGCTTCAGAGTAGACTGAAATGAAACTATAGCAATACATTCTGTAACCTTTATTTTATGTTTATGAATTAAAGTTTTGAAGTGTTTACAAGGATCAGACATTCTAAATGTATAATGGCACTTAGTTTAAGTTGTTTAAATGATATGCTTAATAAATCTGAAATCAATGTTTAAAGGCTCCAAAAAAAATTGGTTTTTAATTTGGGGTATTTGATTCATGAGTTTAATAAGTTGAGCATTAAACAAAGAACTAATGATTGTGAGTATTCCTCTCCATGGAAAAACCCATTGGACGTAAAAGGATCTATCAATAAGGACCTAGACAGAGGGTAGTCTTACCTTGTGTTAGTTATCTATCCCTATGTGACAAATGGTCTCCAAAATTCCTGGCTTATGACAACATTTATTATCTCACAGTTTATCAACCCACAAGTGACAGACCTGGACAGGGCTTAGGAGAGTGGTTCTGGCTCCAGATCTCTCACAAGGCTGCAATTATGATGTCAGCCGTGGCTGAGTCTCGAGCTCAACTAGGAAAGGAGCCCCTTCCAAGCTCACTCGTGTGGCTGTTGGCAGGATCAGTTCCTAGCGGGTTGCTGGACGGAGAGCCTCAGCTCCTCCCTGGCTGTTGGCCATAAGCCACCCTCTGTTCCTTGCCATGTGGACCTCTCCATAGGGCAGCTCACAACATGGCAGCTGGTGAGCAAGCAAGAGAGGCCAGAGAAAGTGTCGTAACCTTTTATAACCTAATCTCAGAGGTGACATCCCATCATGTTTGCCATATCCTATTGTTAGAAGCAAGTCCCTACGTCCAGTTCCCACTCAAGGCGATGGCACAAGGGCGAATTCCAGGAGGTGGGGATCACTGGGAGCCATTTTAAAAGCTGTCTACCTGTGAACTCTCCCCAAGACCTTAGCCCATAAAACAACAATACACTGAGGGCTCTGTGTGTGCAACCAAATGTCATGTCTCTGCAAACACCAAATCACCAAATACTTATGAACATCTGTGCACGCAGCACTGTGGTAGATGCTGGGGATACAGTGGTAGGTGAGGCACACTACCTGCCCTTAGAGAGCTCATAGCTGAACGAAGGACACCAACAATTAAAGGACATTTAACCACTCTCTACTCTCTTCCACTCCTATGGCACCTGTCATTTTATTCTGCAAATATTCATTTAAATCTCTGGTTCCCTGTGAGACTACAATGTCCCTGAGAGAAGGTACTATGTCTGTTTCATCTTCTGGCTCCATGTGTCTTGCACAGGGCCTGACTCACAGGAGGCCTTCAAAAATATAACATTTTGAACTTAAAAGGCAGACATGGTCAATAATCTGTTAGCCATTCACATATTAGTGTGAATTTATGGCCCCATCATCTGAGAAATAATCATTAATAGGGGAAGAAGTACTTGGGAGCTAGATAAAAGTGGTACAAAGAAGAATCTCATCGTGTTAAAAGAGATAAACATTGACTCTCGTTTTGTCAAGGCCTGATTTAACTACCCCATTCCTACCTCCTGTCCCCACACCCCATCCCCACCCGCAAGCAATGAGGAAATTCTACTGCATTATGGTTCTGGGTCTTTTCTTCTCTGGGTTTTACATGTTCTTTAACACAGGCAGTAATTATATGCCGTAATTCTGACACTAACGCAACTCCATTTCTCTCTCACATAATTGCAGGAATGTGAACTCTCTATAATTACTGTGTTTAATTAGAAAATGAGGAGATCCAACTAATGAAGACAGGTGATAAAAACAACTGTGAACATTTCTTTCAAATTTATCATCAAATTCACTCAGAATAAGCTCTAGTGAACCACAGAAAATTTTTATAAATGTCACTGGCACCACTCTAAATGAATATATTATCAGAGTGATTCACATCTGTTGTTAGAATAAGAACAACATCGTCTTTCCTACAAATTTAAGCTTAATTGATATCTTTAGTCCATTTAATTTGGAAAGGAAAATTTGGGGTAACAAAGTTAATGCGTGATGTGGATTTCAGAAATTAAATGTGCAACTCCCTCTTCAAAAGGGATATTACCAGGAAACCAAAATAAAAACTGAAAACAGTAGAGTTGTTCTAGGAGCAAAGGCGTTTCGTGAACTCTGCCCGCCTCACCCCAGAGAATCTCCTAGACAGGGAGGGAGGGGAAGATAAAGCCATTTCAAACCACGAGTGTTTTCCAAGGGTGGGGTCTGTAAAAGGAAACCTGACCCTGCAGATCTTCTGTGTGTAAAGGAGAGAGGCCTTGAGGCTAAGCCCTGAGTGGGAATAGGGACCATAAAGATACATTATGCTGCCTACCAGAGGAAGAAGAATAGAGGGCAAACTGGGAGGGAAAGGTGGAAAAGAAAGGAGGAACAGCAGGATGGTTGTAAGAGGCCAGCACAGTCAGCAAAAGAAGTCTTGCTACACTGCCATCAGTATAATATAATACCAGCCCCCTAGGCATCTGCCCCAGGTCCAGCTCAGTTTGTTGCTTGCACAAAGGCCTGGCAAGGGAAGATGTTTAAGAGGAAAGGGCCTGCATGTTGGTAGTCTAGGGGTATGTGATGAGGAAAGGAACAGCACGTGTGGGGCTAAGGATGCTCAGTAAACTGAATTGACTCAACTGTTAAGACGATTCAAGGAGTTAGTAAGTGTAAAGTGCTTAGAACAGTGTCCTGCACACAGTACAGCTGATACGTCACAATAAATAAACAAATTCTGCAATACAGCCCTGACAGCTGGCCCAGCTAACCTGGCCAAGCAGGGGAACTGATTGTCACTGGAGCAAGAAGCAGAGGGTAGCAATAGTGACCCCCCCCCCCACACACACACACATACAAGTTATAAGGCCAGATTCATGTATTATATTGACTAGAGGGCCAAGATTATAATCTCATTAATGATATCTACTAAGTGTATCCTGAAGACCTAGTACAAATGCTTGGAACATATCTAGTGAGAATTGGCTCAATGAATAAATGAATAGAGCCCAGCCGGTGTGGCTCACTGGGTGAACATCGACCCATGCACCAAGAGGTCGCTGGTTCAATTCCCGGTCAGGGCACATGCCCAGGTTGTGGGCCTGATTCCCAATGGGGGGCATGCAGGAGGCAGCCAATCGATGTTCTCTCTCATCAATGTTTCTATCTCTCTCTCCCTCTCCCTTCCTCTCTCTCTAAAATCAATAAAGAAAAATATTTAAAAAATAAATAAATGGACATCTTTTAAAAACATGTATTCATTTAAAAATTTTTACACTTTCAAAGGATGTAGCATTATTTTAATCACAGCATCACTATTTTTTTAACCTTTGTATTTGTTTCTAGTTCTGAAGGAATTCTTGTAGTCTTAGGAGTACCAATTGGCCAAGTACCAGTTGGCCAACCTTGCCCTAAACTTACCCCTGGTACTGCCCAAACCGCTGACAATGTTTTTAAGCTCACAATCAGGAAGTGGATATTTTAGTGCAAACTTATCTCCACTAATAGGCAAAGAACTCAAGTACGTTTTGCATACAGTAGGTCAGAAGCAATATTTCTGGGTACAGAGGACAGTAGGCAGACCCATGGCTCTACTTTCACAACATATCCACAGTCCGACCACCTGTACCACGTCCACTGGTGCCACACTGGCCCACGCCACCCTACGCTGTCCCCAGGATTCTTGCAGTGGTCTCTGAACTGGGCTCCCACTCCCACTTTTGTCCCTTAGTGTCTTCCCTCACCACAGCAGCCAGGTGGCTTGTTAAACCATAGATCATGGAGTGGGGCAAAAGGGGAGAAAATGGGAGCCATCTGTAATACCGTCAACAATTAAATAAAAGTAAAAATTTAATTTAAAAACAAAACAAAACATATCAGATTGTGACCCTCTTCTGCTCAAAGCATTTCTTTTTTTTTTTTTTTTATCCTCACCTGAGGACATTTTTTCATTTTTTGTCCAGATAGAGGGAGGGAGAGAGAGGAAGAGAGAGAGAGAGAAACATCAACGTGAAAGGGACACATCGAGTGGCTGCCACCCGCATGACCAACCAGGGCCGGGGACAAACTGCAACCGAAGTACATGCCCTTAGCAGGAACCGAACCCAGGTCTCTCTGGACCGCAGGCTGACGCTCTAACCACTGAGCCAAACCGGCCAGGGCTGCTCAAGGCATTTCTATGAATTGGTATCCAATCAGGAAACTGGTATTTCAAAGAGAGGGAATTTGTTATACAGGGAGTTGATTACAAAGGTTAGTAACGGAGGGAGGCCACTACCACCCTTAGGCTCGAGGAACAAAAGGGAAAATGGTGTTACATGGAACCTACAATCAGAGCCCTACTGTTGGAACCAAGAGGCTTGAGCCAGCGTCCCCTGTGGCTATTGCCACTAATGCAGCTGCCCTGTGGGAAAGGCTGGCAGGATTCTCATCCTGGGAAAAAAGGAAGAGCCTGCCTCCCATCTTCCAGTCCTGCCAGTGCCTCCCAGGAAGCCAGCAGGCAAGGGAGTCTGGGAAATGTAGTTTGCAAGACTCTGGCCCCAGCAGTAAGAGGCGGGTATAGAAGGAGAGGGTGTGAGGGTGATAGCAGACAGACCCCAGCCAGAGCAGTACCTCACTCACAGTAAAACCCAAGTTACAGGGACTTCCAAGGAAGGCACCCCCTCGCCCCAACACACATGCACCTTCTTTCTGCCCTCACCCCCTGCCACTCACTGAGCTCCCGCCACACCGACACCTGCCAGGCCCTCCTTCCTAAGGGTCCAGCATCACTATTTCCTCTTCCTGGGATAATCTCACCCCAGAGACCTTCACAAGTCATTCCTTCATCTCCTGGAAGGCCTTTATTTAAAGGGCACCTTCTCAATGACTATCCTTGAAAACTAATTTAAAACTGCAACCCCTCCCAACTCCCAGTCCCCTTTATTGCTTTATTTTTCATCACAGCATTTATCCTTTTCTTTTTTTTCTTTTTTATTCCTCACCCAAGGATATTTTTCTAATTATCAGATAGAGTGGGAAGGAGGGAGAGAGAGAGACAGAGAGAAACATCGATGTGATAGAGCCACATCGACTGGTTGCCTCCCACACAACCCGACCGGGGCCGGGGACGAACTGCAACCAAGGTACGTGCCCTTGACCAGAATGGAACCTGCGACTCATTGGATGGTGGGCCGATGCTCTAACTGCTGAGCCAAACCAGCCAGGGCTTCATTTATCCTTTCCTAACACATACATATCACATCTAGTTTTTTCATCTACAAATATATTTTTCTTCTATATTATATATTTTAGTTGTCCCTCTAGATGGATAGATGGACAGATAGATAGTCAATATTTCACCCCACCGAAATGTATGCTCCATGGGGGAGCTTTTTTCTGCTGACATAGCCCCAGTGCTCAATAAATACTTGCTGACTGAATGAATAAATGTAATCATTGGTAAACGTATTTATTACGGGATGAAAAGTATTAAGGCTCTTAAGAGCCTGGGGGAAGGAAAAGAAGCATCGCTACCCATTCTTCCTCTCCTGACCCCACTCAAGCTGTGTTAGGCATCCCTTCCACGTGCTTCTAATGCTCCCTGTAGTTCCCTATCCCAGAACTTGTCACACTATACTGTCATTACATGTTTACATATCTGTCTCCTCCACCAATGAAACTGGAAGTCCCATGGGACACCAAAGGGGTGGTGCCCATCTGGGTAACACCCAGCAATATCGTCCTGCATGTCCTGTAGGCAGGGCTCAAACAGTATCTGTTGTTGAATGCTCCCACCACAAAGCAGAAAAATACACTTAAGGGTCTCTGGACATCATTCCGGCCTCTGATATTCTGGAAAGACATAAGAGTCAACAGCTGTGAGGAAACATAAACAGAGTCAGGAAATAGTTAAGTACAGAAGCAAAGGGAGTCGGCAGCAGCTCGATTGTCTGGCTAAGCGAGGAGAAGCAGAATTACCATGGCTTCAGAGAACATTTTAATCTTTTTATTAGAAGTATTTATATCGCCTGAAAAGTATTCCACTGGTGAGTTATTTTAATAGCTGAATATTATAGGCTAGCAAACAAATCTTGAAAAAATTAAGTTATGAAAATCCACATTATCATAGGAAAGCAATGCATCTCAATAGATAACAGATTTTACAGTGTTATTCTCTAGGGGACTGGGCGGTAGAGCTACAAAGTTCATTAACAAAAGCATTTTTCTAATTTTATAACCAATTTTAGAGAAAAGAATTATTCTCAGTATGTATGTTCACAGATGGTAGAAAGATAATTGCTAAAAATCAGCCTTGGTTGTTTTTTTCTTTTTGAGGTTTCAAGCAGATACCTAGAAAATATCCATAGTCTTTCATGAAGAGATCATGGCTGTATTTTACACTCAAAATAGATTTATTTATTTGGTTTTAATTCAGGGGCTGGAAGAAGCCATAGCACACACAATACTTCAGCACCAAATTTATCATAAAAACTTTGACTTGGCTCACATCCTCAGGAGTTTAAGAGACACGCAGAAATGTCTTATCTCACCTTGTCCTAAGAAGGAGCATTGCTGTCACCTGCATGAATATCACCCAAACACATCACACAGGAGGGACTCGCGGCTTTGGAAGAAAGGCCTCCTCAGCTGGCCGATCTTCAGCTCGAAGCACGTCCCTGTGTTTTGTTTTCAGTGGCCTGCTAAGTGCATTCGGGCATTGGGCATCCCTTGCTGCTTCTGCTTAATTAAAATTTCAATTTGACCAATGACGATTTGAAATGCATTATAAGCAACAGGAATTCAGTTCATCAGAAACCTGCCTTTTTCATTCCTTTCCCACTGCATACGTTTGCAAAATAACTCCCAACCAGAAAATGACTTCAAACCTGCTGCCTGAAATGTACATTTATTTGCTCGCTGGCGCAAGGAGAAAACTGAGCTAAGTCAGGGGAGATACATGCACACGTTCCTGGGAGGATAATTTTAGAACCAGTTTCAAAGCCGACTCTAATTCGAAAATGCCTCTGCCACTTAGACCCACATGGAGATGTTATCAGCCTCGTGAAATGTCATCGAGTAACTGAGGGTTTGTTTTTTTGCCAGTGGTGGAAGTGATCGCAGCCGCTGTGGCTTCCTTGCTGGGAGAGGGAGGGTGGGGGCAGTTTATTGGAAGTAACTTTAGAGAGGATGTGATAAAAGCAGACATTCAAAGCCACGGGCTATTGATTGCAAATCTGGCAAGGCTGCAGGCCATTCTCATTGCAGGCAGGGCACCGCAGGGCCCGATAGGACTCCTTAAATCTGTTGGCCAGCATCGAGAACTTGCTGCCGTGGCACAGAGAGCAGGTGGCACTGCCCGACCCTCGGCAGTGAAAACAGTTGTCATCTGGAAGCTCCCCTTCCTGCAAGAGACGGGTCAGGGTTTAGTTACAGCAGCAGTTCAAGTCCATTGATCACATGCAGGTCAAAACAGCACTGGACAAAGGCTGGGGCAGAACAAGAGGAAAGCCTTCCCACAAATGTCAGTGAGGGAATTGGCCGGAGGCATGGAATAATCACAGCAAGCTTATCAAAGAGGGTTTCCCTGGTGGACCTCTCTCAGACAGCATCCCCTGCCACAGGCCGCGACTTGACGTTCTTCATCGCCCTTGTCACCATCTGACACGTTACTTCCGTACGTTCCATAAGGGCAAAGACTTAGCTTTCCTCATTGTCGAATACTAAGAGTGCACATTTGTAGCATGCCTAGTAGGTGCCAGGCACTGTTCTAAGAGCTTTCTTTCATATATCAATCCATCTAATCCCCACAACACCCCATGAGACAGTGTAAGGATTATCATCCTTATGCTACAGATGAGAACGTGAGACACTGAGAAATTCAGTTATCTACCAATTGGCACACAGCTTGGAGAAGAGGCAGGTTTTGATCCGAGGCAGTTGAGGGTGAGAGTTTATGCTCCTACTGACTAAGTGCACAGCACCTCGTTGTAGTCGCCCAAAGTAGATACACAAGAAAGATTGTTTTGTGTGACTGAGAAACTAAGTGGATGAATGAATCAATGTTACAATCCTTGGAAGCATAGCTCTGAATTCTTGCCATACTTTATTCTTGTTCTCTTTGAGAACTGTGATGAGTTTCCAGGATTAAGAGCTCCACTCTGGAGTCAGTAGTGGGGCTGAGCCTGCCTCTGACATCAGTTATGCACCTTGGACAGCTCCCTTAATTTCTCTAAAATCTCCATTTCCCTACCTGTGAAATGGGAGTGATAATGCTCACCTCTCTGAGTAGAGGAGCTGGAATATTAGATGAGAGAGTATATGAAAATACAATACTATGTTATCTGGCATATTATGGGTTCTCCATAAGAATTATTCACTTCTAAGCCTTGCTAATAAGTCTCCAGTCCTTGACTCCCACCCTCTGGAAAATGTCCCTTGTCTACTGTCATGCTCTTCCCCTGAGACATCTCAACAAAACTGGCAATCTCTGCACTCCTGTGCCAAGACCATGCATAGACCTATAACCTTCCAAGAAATAAGGGGTGATACCAGATCTATACCAGGTGGATCCAGCACCAGGTCCTGCCCATTTCATCTTCAAACCCATCCACTTTTTTCCACCCCAGTCCAACACCTCCCAGCTCTGCCACGATCCCAGTCCGACACCTCCCGGCTCTGGCAGGAACTCAGTGTGGACACCTGCCTCTGGTCTGGTGGGATGGTCTCCCCACTGATGCCAATCTCACTACATTGCCTGCAATTGTGATTGCCACAAAGCACTCAAGAAACCTTCTAATGAACACTTGCCTTCCAGATAAACTTCAGATCTAAACCCAATCTCCTCGGCCGGTTTAAATATTTAGTTACACATTTCATCAGGCTCTCGTCCTTCGGTCTCTCTCCAGCTGGTCTCCAGGAGCCTGCCCCTCCTCCCAACCCAGCCAACTCCTACTATGTTCAAGTGTCAGGAAGCCTTGCCCACTCACACCTCTGGACCGAGTCCCACCGCCTGTCCTGCCCCAAGCACCGCAGGTCTCTGACTACACAGGGAGCTCTCCACGTGGGTTCTTTTCACCATCACTTCCTGGACACCTAGTGCAATGCCAGGAAAATATCTGCTGTTCACATGTTTGCCAAGTGAATAAACAAACAACACAATGCTGTCTAGAGAACCCTGCCCTTTCTGAAATTCTAGGAACTGCCAACACAGCCGGAGCCCGCTGGGTGACTCCATCCAGCTGACACAGCTTTCTTGTATAACCTAATAATAAAAGTGATCTCTAAAAAGGGAGGCATCAGTTCTGAAAAGAGTTCCACTGTGCTGCACGGTGCCTAAGATGGTATTAAATTTTATTCATTCTAGATTTAGGGAATGGAAGTGATTAGCCAACTGACAAAAACCTGAATCATGTCTATGCACCTTTTTGTTAATATTTTATTGATTGTTGCCATACTTTCATGTATTAACAGTGCAGAAATTTGTTTTCTTCCCTTAAAGTAATCAAAATAAATAGATTTGCTAAAATGTTCTTAAAGCAAATCGCCACAGTTCATTTTTCTGCCAAATCCACATTTTATGTTTTATACTTGACCCCAGTGAGATTTTAATGGTGTAACTCAATGTTGTCAAAGAAAATACAGTCAAATCCTAGCATAATGCTATACATGTGACCTGAAAATTAGTTTGTGCAGAATGCCAGGTCAGATACTGAAAGATTAATACAATGGCCTGGTGAGCCTGCTATAGAGAACAAAACCAACCCCTCAACCAAATTTTATCTGATGCATTATTGGAGTTGCTGTTCTTATCCTGGGTTACAGCCCTTCTCCAACCACTACCCCTCAACCTGCCCATTTAATTATTTAATGATTCATTAAATCAGGTATTTACGGAGCCTCTACTCTATACAAGGTATGCAGGATATAAGCATCTGTCTTCCATTCTCATTATTTTTAAAAAGTCATCTTGCCCTGGCTGGTTTGGCTCAGCGGTTGGAGCGTTGGGCCTGTGGACCAGAGAGTCCCAGGTTCGGTTCCCGCTAGGGGCACGTACAAAAAAAAAAAAAGTCTTCTCAGAAAATATTTAGTAAGGGGACTTAGAACATAGTTGTACAGTACAGACCGTAGGTTCTAGAACTGACAAATCTCCCCAACCACCCGGTACCAGCTCTGTGGCCAAGGAAGGGGGCCTCGGCTTTCACTGCAGACTCAAAGCTGTGCAGCCCTGAAGACGGTGACCGGCACCAATTGGAGGTTGCTTAGCAAAGTGGTTACGATCATGAGATTGGTGGTCAGTGGACCTGGGTTTGACTAATGGCTCCGATGAGCTCTGGCAAGTTACTTAACTTCTCTGAGCCTCAGTTTCCCCAGCTACGGAAGGAGACCATGAATCATACCGACCTCTCAGTCTTTGTAAGCATGACATGGACTATGGCATGGAAAGCATTGGGCATGGTGCCTGGCTATCATGGGCCCTTAATAAATGGTGACTATTATTACTATTATTTCTTTTTTTATTACTATTATTTCAAAGGCAAGATCACATAACGCATAAAGGAGCCCAGATGATTTATGGTCTCAAATCCACCGAAGCCAGGGCCAGATTTCCCCCTTCCATGTGTACTGATCCCTCTCCTTTGCTTTTATATTTATTACAGAGGTCCAGCGTGGCCTGGCGTTCAGCCGTGCCCTGCCCTTTCATGGAGGTCCCCAATGCTTCCCTGTTCCACATAACACAGCAAAGGGTCTCTTGGTCAGAAGGGCTCCTTGGTGTTCTTTGACCCTCTTTACTAGAATAAACTTGTCTGGGCACTTACTGCGTGAGGGATTGGGCAAACAAATGGTGATTTAAAACAGAGTGTAAAGGACAGGCAAGTGAAGTATAACCTTTCTCAGCAATGTTCGGCTGCACACCTCTGTCCCGGTGCATGGCCTTACAGCTGAGACACATGCTCTCTCCGAAGTAAACTGGAAGGTGATTGTCATAGCAAGCCTGTTGTTGCCTTTGCATTCAGGACTGCAGTGTGACCTGTATGTGAGCATTTCTGGCTCTCTTCTGAAAGTCTATGCTCCTACAAGTTGCAATATGGTATGGACAATAATAGAATTAATGAGTGTTACAGCAGGGAGGCAATGCTTTGGATGACCATGGCTAGCTGCCTGTCTGCTGCTACGTTCTGAAGAATGCTATCTAGAGAAGCCAGAGGCAGAACACTTCTTACCAGCTGGGACTTTGGCCCCAAATTCCAATATTCTTTCCACAAACATTGAATATTTACTGAGCACCAATTATATGCCAGGATCTATTCTGGGAGGCAGTGGAACTACTGTGTCACACCCAACATAAACAGGGCCCCTACGCTAATGGAGACTAAGTCTTACTGGTGAGAACAAACATTAACCAAATAAATATAAGACCGCAACTGTGAGGAGGGGCATCAGATGCCCTGAGGGGTCCCTTCTGGGGAATTTTATTCTCATGGAAGCCAGGGGAGGCCCCTGTGAGGAAGAGATACCTCCTTTCAGATCTTAGGGGCTGAGGAAAAGGCAGCAGGGAATCTGGAGAACATTCTAGGCACAGGGAAGTTGCCTCTGGTAAGAAAAAGCAAAGGACGTGTTAGGGGTGTGTCTGGAGCAGAGAGAATGAGGATGGATGTGTAAGAGAAGAGGCTGAAAAGAGCAAGAGAGGCCAGGCTACACAGTGCTTTTTAGAACAAGCGAGGGGTTGGGGTTTTATTCCAAGTGAAGAGGGGCCAGTGAAAGTTTTGGGTGGTGGGAAAGAGTGCCGGAGGGAGGAGATAACCCGATTTGCATTTCAAAAATATCTTCCTGAGTGTGAGATCCGGTTAGAAAGAGGCATGAGAGGTTGTGAGCAGAAGTTTTAACAAGAGCCTTTCGCTAGAGTCTGGTCGAACCCTTTTGTTCCGGTCCCCTAAACCCTCCCCGGGTGGGGACATCACTCAAAGGCGAGGAATTTTGCCAACAAATAGGAAGTGAGAGTGAGCCCCACAGAAAGCTTCAAGTCCCAAAAGATGGCATCTAAAGAGAGGGGGGGAAATCACTCCGGCTGCTGTCCAAGCTTATACTCTCTTAGCTCAGTTTCATCAAAACTGCTTTTCCAACCCCCAACCCCATACTGTGAACTAATGAATATTTTCAGTCTTCCCCCTCATCTGATCATGTCTGAGCAATGGTTCTCAAGGTGGGGAGTGCACATCTCTGAAACATTAGAGCTATTTATATTTTTATCTAAAGGCTGCAAGAAATTAAGCCTTAATAATATATTCAAAAGAAAGTGTTATACTAATTTTTAATAAACTAGTTGACACTGGCACCCTCACTAAGATAGGCAGTCACTAGAAAAATGTACCCAAGAGACCCTGGAATAATCGTGATGTAAAGTGACCCCATTTTACATAAAGTGGCAATGGTGTCCTGGCTCATTCATTCACTTCCAGCACATTGCAATGTTTTTCAGTTGACTTGTGTCTGTCTAGTATCATTTACAAATGATACCGTTTAATTTGAACTCAACTCATCTGTACAAAATCTAAAGACCCACGGCTTTATTAGGTTTCTTCAAGGAAACTGTGGACTGGGGAGAACACCGATAACTGAAGCACAAGCGAACCCGTAAGCAAAGGACAGGGCTCATTTTTTCCGTCTCTACAACAAGATGTTTTAAGCCACATTGCAAAGTGAAAACAATAGATACCTAATCAGATCTCCAAAGAAGTCATCCAAAAAATGAAAATTAGGAGTTTTTGAAATGGACTTATAACTATCATTGCTAACAATGTACCATAAAACTATAATAAAATCCATAACATCTTTAATATTTAGACACCTTAAATAGTCATATTCAAAAGTTTGTACTTAAGCAGGACACAACCAAGACAACTTGGAGACCACTGCAGTAGGGCCACCATTGTGACGCACCTGGGGGTACTGGTTGTGGGGGAACGTGCTTTCTGTCTCTGCCAAAGGCCCATTATTCTGCTCGCTGTCTCCGTAGATTTCTTCTTTGGTCATCAGAGACTCTTCTTCAACCTCCCCTTCCTTCTGGAGAATTTTCCTCATGAAGTCTCTCTTGTCCATTGGGGTTCGAATGATTTTCAGGTTATTTGTGTAGATGATTATCTTTCCAAAATCTATAATAGGTGGGGACTAGAGAAATGGAGAATGAGCATGGGACCTCCACCCACAACCACCAGATAAACACAGGGCTGCAGAACCTGCCCAGCAACCTGGGAAACAGGAGAGGAGCTTCTGCTGTCCAGTACTTGTGATCCCATCAGACCACAAAGCTACAATTCATCCCCTGGTTTGTTTGCTTTCTCTGAAATCCATGGCAACCATCTCCTATTGATGGTAGCCAACCGAAGCTAAACTAGTCATATAACTACAGTGTAAAACTCTGCAGGGTAGGGTCCAGAGCGTCTGTTTTGACCACATACCACAGCAGCTGATGCAGGGCCAGGCACAATGAGTGCTTAATAAAGACAAAGGAATACTTTTTTTTAAAATAACCATCACTCCCAATTTGTTTCTGGGCATAAATAATAAGAGCAGATACAATTTATTGAGCATTTATTATTATTGTTGTTGCTATTATTATTGTGTCAGGCATTGTGCTAAGCATTTTACAAACATACCCTCACTTCTCCCCTCTACAACCCTATGAGATAGATGCTAGGATTTCCACATTCTACAGGTGAAGAGACCAAGTCTCAGCAGGGTTAAGTGCCTCTCAAGGTTACAAAGTTACTCAGGGTCTGTGGCTGGAATTCAAACCCAACCCTGTCTCACTCTAAAGCCCATACTCTTAACACCTATACTAAACTATTCACAAGCACTTTCCCCAAAACGTATAAGATCATTATATTTCTTTATATATATTTATAGTATATATTTTAATATATATTCTGTTGTTATCTTGCTTTTGTTATTTGTCTATGAAAATATTTTACATCAATAAATGTAGTACTTCTATGGTGTCATTATTAATAGCTCTGCCCCCCCCCCCCATGGATTTCTCATGGCTCCTTTATCATTTGCCGAGGAATAACGTGGACAATGCTATAATGCAGTAGAGAAGCCCAGGAGTACATGTTTAGGGATAACTCAGCTAAGAACACACATTTCTTCCCAGAGCTAGGACAGCTTGCAGGGAAGCAACACGGGATCCCAATCCTACTGTTCACCAACTGTGAGATATAGGAGAGTCATTTGGCCTCTCAGAACCTCAGTTTGCTCATCTGTAAATGGGCTGCCATCTAGCTGGTATGCACTAACTACCACAGACAAACTATTAAAACACAGAAATACTTCCACACTGGGTGTTTAACAGGTGCTGTCCTGAGACTCCTGAGGGCTCTCCTGTTACCCCAGCCTGTCTTCAGCCTCTCACATCCCCAAAGCCAGTCATGTAGAAGGCCCCTGCCCCAGCACTGCTGGCTTCTGAGGCAATTAAGCAATCAAACATTGTGACTCTCATCCCTTAAGCTAATTATATCATCTTCCGGGGTGGAGGTGCTATGAAGAACATATAAAACAGGGTTTGCAAAAGCTGAAGGTACCATGCAAAGGGTAGGCACTGCTGGCTGTTGGTATGAAAAACTGTTTAGCAGTGAGCGCATGCGCAGTCACGCTACACCGCCACGTGCTCCAGCATGAACCATCGCGCCCAGCTTTGCAGGACTGCACCAGCCGGATCTGTTTAGATGCTAGCTGAGCAGTCTCAACCTGGCTTGAGCGGGCTTGTGTCGGGTCCCCTCCCCTGAAACACCCGCGGAGTTTTCCACAGTGCCTCGCGCCGCTGCTTCCTCCGGCGCCTCCGCCCCCGGGATCGGGTGGCGGCTTCCATTTCCTCCCGCGGGGCGCGCGGCTCCGGTTCCACGCGCTGGACTATCGGTTTCTGAACATCAGCAGATAAAGACGGTGGCACTTCTGGAAGGTTCCATCTCCACTTCCAGTAATAACCGAGGAGGCTCAGTTACGAGGGAGCTTTTGTCACATCTACACGGTTTCTTTTTTCAAGGCAAAACTCTCATTAAACTGCAAAAAACTCTGCGGTCATCGGCTTCCACCTCCTGCCTCTAAGCTGGTCACTATGCGAGACACCCAGGAGAGGACATTTATTTTTAATGTACTCCAGAGATGGATGGTCCCAAACCACCCTTAAGGGGTGTTTAAGTTCCAGCCACCCTGACAGCCGTGTGTCTAAGGCAACCGTGGGTGTAACTAAACTTCACATTATCTGGTTACACTGACTGCCCGGGAGGAACACCCACTCTTACATTACCGAGGGCCGCGGGGAGCCAGGGATTTTCTGCTTCCTTCATGGTGCCCAGAGCTGTAACCTATGTGATGCGCCCCGTCAGTGCTCTGATGCCCGGGCAACGTGCCGGCCTGCCGTGGGTCCCCGGAACCCCGCGGGCCGCGCTCTGCGCTCGCTGCAGAACCTCCGCGCTGGGGACAGAAACCAGCGCGCTGTGCAGGCAGGCAGACCTGAGTTCAAATAGCATTCAAATGTTATTTGACAGTTGTGTGAGATCTGCAGCTTACTGAACCCTCACTAACGAATTCTGTTTTTCCAATTTAGAAAATTCTTTCTCATAGAATAATTGTAAAGATGAATTTACATATTCTGTATGATGTGTGTATTCAGTGGATGTTACTTCTCTGTCTTTCCCTTCCTTTGTTTATGAACCTTATATGCTTCAGTCAGTTTCAATTCCCTAAAATAGGTGATTGTTTATAACCACTTGCTCTATCTACCACATACAAATTTTAAAAGGTTCAATGTTTCTTTCATAAGAACCTGGTCATTATCACGATGGTAGGTACCATTTACTGAGCATATACAATGTGCCAGGCACAATGCCAAGTGCTTTTTATGTATTATCTCTTTTTAATCGCCACCACAATCTTTGTAAGCAGGTACTTTTATTACCCTCGTGTCACGAATTATGATATTGACACTCAGCATGGTTAAGTGGTTTGCCCAAGCTCACACAGGTAAGTGGGCAGAATGGACATCAAGCCCAGGTTTAACTGACATCAGAGGCCTTGTTTAAAATACAGAGCCCAGCCGGTGTGGCTCAGTAGTGGTTGAGCATCAACCCATGCACCAAGAGGTCACTGGTTCAATTCCTGGTCAGGGCACATGCCCAGGTTGTTGGCCTAATGCTCAGTGGGGGGCATGCAGGAGGTGGCCAATCAGTGTTCTCTCTCATCGATGTCTTTATCTCTCTCTGGCTCTCCCTTCTTCTCTCTCTGAAATCAATAAAGAAAAAAGTTTTAAAAACAGAAACATATATATATATTTAAATCCTCGCCTGAGGATATTTTTCCATTCATCCTCAGATAGAGTGGGAGAGAGAGAGAGAGAGAGAGAGAGAGAGAGAGAGAGAGAAACATTGATGCAAGAGAGACACATTGACTGGTTGCCTTCTGCACGACCCTGATCAGGGCTGGGGACCGAACCCCAACCAAGGTAAGTGCCCTTGACCGGAATCAAACCTGGGACTCTTTGGTTCATGGGCTGACGCTCTAATTCTGAGCCAAACCAGCCAGAGCAGAAACATATTATTTTTCATGTGGTAAATATACAGAACATAAAATTTACTATTTTAACCATTTCTAAGTATATAGTTCAGTGACATTAAGTACTTTCATATTGTTGTGTAACTATCATCATCATCCATCTCCAGAACTTTTTCTTATTCCCAAATTGAAATTCAGTACCCATTAAACAATAATTCCCTCTTCTCCCCTCCCCCAGCCCTTTCCAATCACCAGTCTACTTTCTGTCTCTATAAATCTGATTATTCATATAAGTGGAATCACACAATTGTCTTTTTGTGACTTTTTCCACTTAGCATAATGTCTCCAGATTTCATCCACATTGTAGCATGTGTTAGAATTCCCTTCCTTTTTCAAGACTGAATAATATTCCATTGTATGTATATACAACATTTTGTCTGCTCATTCATCCATCGATGGGCATTTGGGTTGTTTTCACCTTTGGGCAATTGTGAATAAAGCTGCTATAAACCTGGGTATACAGATATCTGTTCAAGTTCCGAGCTCTTAACTTTTAATTATTGTGCTTAACTACTACCCGATGTTGCCTCGTAGCCAATATTTGCTAGGGGTTGACAATTGGGTTCACTATTGAAAAATCATGACTTCCCAGCTCTCATTTCCTTACTTTTCATAAATATCACATTGACAACGTGTTTCAGTGGGTGCAGGTGCATGAATCCATCCTGACCACTCTCACACCTAAAAGATAGCTAGATTGGGATGTGGCATTTGATCAGGCAACAAAGAAAACAAGGATAACTGGATCAGCGCAGCTGGTGTGGCTCAGTGCCAACCCATGCACCAAGAGGTCGCCAGTTCGATTTCCGGTCAGGGCACCTGCCCAGGTTGTGGGTCAAATCCCCAGTGAGGGGCATGCAGGAGACGGCCAGTTGATGTTCTCACTCATCTCTCTCTCTCTCTCTTTCTCTCTCTCTCTCTCTCTCTCTCTCTCTCTCTCTCCCCCTTCCTCTCTCTCTAAAATCAATAAAGAAAAATTATTTTTTTAATAAAAGATAACTGGACCAGGCAGGAATCTAACCCTGAACACGGCCTCCAGAGTCCAGTGTTTAAATCTACTGTGCTGTGCTGCCATGAAGCTCCAGTTTGTGGTTTTATTAGGTAAATCCATGCCTAATCATACAATTACGTGAATGCCAAGATTGACATATTGACTTATGAAGGTCAAGCAGTCCAATACTATCTACTATGGTCTTGTACAAGGAATTGTATAAACTACAACTTTGTAAATTCTAAATCAAACAAAGATTTAGGTAAAAAGAGATACTGTTAAGTACAAGACAGTTAAATACCTAGGACATAATAAGCACTCAGTAAATGGTAACTATTACTATTATGATCAACATTATTAGTAGTGATCTTATTCTCTAAAAAGGAATAGTCTATAGGACAAAAAGCAATGGGAATCAGAAGACCTGGGTTCTTATTCTGACTCTGCACCTAATGAACCTATAATATTGGGTGAGTCCCTTAACAACTTGGCACTCAGTGTTCCTCATCTGCAAAATGGGAGTGATCATACTTGGCCTTTCTCCTCAAGATTGTAGTGAACACCTAATGCATTAATATGTGATAGTATGTGATAATGCATTGTAATGTGTAAGCCACCCCAGTAACATGAGGGGTTTTTCATTCCAGCCCCCTTTAATACCAAAAGAAACTGGTATTATCTTTGATAAATGTGGACATGCCCATAATTACACTTGTGTCAATGCTAGCAAGGCCAATACATTTGTCTGCTCTTAGATGTATTATTTATTCCCTTAGGAAACTACCAATAAAAATGATTAGAGAGTAATTATCTGAATTTCACACTTTAAAGAGGGGTATAAATCCTACTCATTAATGCTATTAATTAATAACCTGGTACATTACATAACTGTATTTAATCTTTTTTTTAAAAAAAAACACATTCACAGTCCCACTGGCAGAGAGTATATACACATTTCCTGTGAGATTTTGGAAATTGGTGACTACTTTTCCAGGCTCTTCTAACTTAAAAAATATATATAATGTATGGGCTTTTGATTATCCATGGTACTGGAGAAAATAATTAAAATTCACAAATAAAATATGTTCCAAATGAACTATTAGCTCAAACTTCTTCCCCGTGTAACGTTTCCTCTGGTTGATTTGCTTTTCCCCATCTCTTCCCAGGACTCCACCTACCCAGTGTTCATGCTAATGAGCAATGGAAAGACAAAATAAATAAACTAACAGACAGACATTTTTTTAAAAGCAGGCAGCCAGAGGGAGATGGGGGGGGGGGGGGGGGACAAGACATGGATAAACCACAAGCTGAATAATTGCCTGGAGTAAAATGAGCTCTTAGCTCTTTCGGGAAACAAGACAACCCGTTGCTGCATAATTTTCTAAGACAGCAGTCAGGCAGCCTGGACACCACGGGACCTCTATTCAATTTACTTACTGAGATAACCCAGCCCGAGACACAGTTACAATTTTCTTTTTTACCCTTGATAGCATCTGAATACTATCATGCACTTTCCAATAAGTAGTCAACAAGCATGTTATTTTTGTCCCAGAAATACTATTCTAAGAGCAACTTCCCATTTGGTGCACCTGTAGCCCTGGCTGGTACCAGAGCATGAGCATGATACAAATTTGAAACGTTCAGGTGCTTCTCTAAACACACTTTAGTCCTTAAAGCTTATACACCACGCACAATACCAACCTTATGGTCATTTGCCTTGTAATCGTTGAAGAAAGGCTGGCTGCCCGCCAAAGTATAGGCATTGCCCTCTCTAAACACGCTGATCCTTTGAGCAGTCAGCTTAGGGGAGTACGGTTGGGGTTTGGGGGCTTCCCCAGACCCATAAACACCATCCATTGGTTCAAGGGACTCTTGGAGAAAACTGTGAGGGTATTCCTCCTTTGGCGATTCTAATTCCTGCCCATCCTCAAAGACCTGCTTCAACACTCGACCACTGTAGGAGGAAGAGATTTTAAATCGTACTTTCCGGGGTTTGCTGTCACTCTTCTGGTTCAGCTTCTTCTCAGGGTCCTCCATCAGCAGAAATTTCCCTCTATGGTTTCCAGGCTTCAGTGTAGCCAGTGAAGCTTGAAGCTCGGAGAAAAAGGCACTTTATTTTCTCTCCTCCTGCATATAATTAATTCAAGTCGCTGCCGGGATATGCTCAGTTTACAGCACCTGACACCCACACATTAAATATTGATAGACCCTCATGCAAAGGCAAGCGATTGTGAGTTTATGGAATAGAAGGCGCATAAGAAAGATTGGGTCCCCTCTGAATCCCATACTCACCCAGAACTTCACCCCAACCCTGGTTGTTCTTAACCTGAGTAGGTTTATTTAGACTGAACAAGTACCAGTTCAATAAGGGTCAGTTACTCAATCAATCAGTTAGCAAATGTCTTGTTATTCTTACCAGCAAGTATGACCTAATAAGCATTTAATAAGTGCCAGAGATTTCTGCATGCATTAGCTTATGTCGTCCTCACAATAACCCTGCCATGAAAGTAGCATTGTCCCTGATTTACAGAGGGGAAAGTGAGGCTCACAGCAGTGTCCCCACTTATCACTGTATTATAGCTAAGTAAGTAATGGGGCAGGGATTCAAACTCAGTTCTGTCTGACTCCAAAACCCATGAGCAGGCCACCAAGTCAAAAGTTTTCAAACCATGTCTCATGGCACAGGTCCTGGATGCTGGGCCTTCTGCCTCTGTGTTAACCAGAGCAGTTCCATTTTATATCTATTTTACACAGGCAGTTTATTGCATGTTGATTATACTTCAATAAAGATTTTTCTTTTTAAAAGACCAAAAAAAAAAAAAAAAGATTCCTTTGCAAGCACAGCGCTAGGCCCCACCGCCCATTGTAGACAGCACCTGGTAAACGCCCAACACTGTGAGACAGTCGCTGGGATGAATACCAGAGAAGCATGAGACGTGGGGCTTGAGAATGACAGTCCTACAGTCTGGTTTAGGAAAGAGATTTAACCCATATGAAATAGCCTCTTGCTTAGGGAGCAAACAGACCACTGCTGACTCCCAGAACAGCTATTCTAGGGAGAGAGCAATCACTAAAGAGACAAGGGTGGAAGAAGGAAGGGCCCGTCGGTTAGGTCTAAAAGCCTGGGTTGGATTTGAAGAGCGAGAATGGTGGGGGTTAAGCTTTTCACCGTGTCTTTGCTAATGACATCCCCATTTACTTCGTTGCCCAAACTGACTTCCCTCCTGTAGCCATCCCTAGGAACTCTACCACCACCGCCTTCTTCATCCACCCCAGCACCCTGCCCCAAGGTCAAGTCCTCATCACGTCTGTTTTCAAAGTTGCAGCAGCCTCTTAACGACTTTCCCACCCATCCGCAAGTGCACTCATTCCACCTTGGTGCCAGAGCAATGTTTCCAAAACACAAGTCTGCAAGTATCAGTCTCCTGCATAAAAAGTCCTAACCCTTCCTATGGGCAGGCCAGGTCTCCAGAACCTAACCCTGCCTTCCTTTCCAGCCTCGTCCTCTGCACTCCCAGGTGCTGCCTGGAACTGGAGTTCCGGGCACACCAACAAGCTCACCCATTTCTCAAAACCACCAGTTTCTGTCTCTTATCCAGTGCTCTGTTTCCTGATTGAAAGGCCAAACTTCCCCTCCTCCTTGAAGTCACACCTCAAATGGCACTGCTTTGGGAAGCCTTCCTCTCTGCCCCAGGGAGAATGCCATGGTTCTCTGGACCTACCGCCATGGAGTGCGAGTGTGCATTGTTTTCTTTACCATCCCTGTGGTCCCCTCCACCACACTGCGAGCACCTTAGAGTCAGAAGCTGTCTTTACCATTTCTTCATCCCCAGTGTTTATCAAAGTGCCTGGTACATAACAGAACTCAGGTAAGAATTGCTGAATCAATGACTTCCAGGTGAGAGAAATCAAATAAATAAAACTTTTGGAAAAGGAGTTAAATATATTTTGTGGACAGTAATTAAGATTTAGAACCAGAAAGTTATCCATAAAAATATCTATAACATTTCTCCTAAGGAGGGGTTTCACAGTGATAAGGCCCCCATGTAATCAATACAAGGAATAGGTTAAGCACACACACACACACACACACACACACACACACACACACACACACACAGAAACAGTATCTTTAAAAAAAGAAAGATATGTTCCTCCTAACATCAGAAGATATGTTCCTCTAGGTTCCCTAGGATGCAGGGCTGGCCTGGTGTACCATGAATGTCTACAGGAGGCTGGAACCTGGATCCCTCAGCCCTTACGACAGCCAAGTAAGCCCCAGGCTTCCAGGCAGTCACCTCTGACTACATCAGCCTCATTCATTTATTCCAGTGTATAGAACAAATACCATTATGTTCTATGTATACCATGCCATAAAAAGGATTGGGAAGCCCTAAAAAGGACAGTATTTTCTTCCAATCATTGCAGGAAACAGGTACGAATAAATGACCCACAGCCTACCTTCATCTGGAAGGATCGGTGAGCTGATGTCCACAGCTACTTATCAAATAGGCACTTTCAATTGCCCAGGATAAGAGCACCATTCATACAGGTAGGTTTTCAGAAGCGGGGGCTTCAACCAGAGCCCAGGCGCTGATGTATCTGCACAGTCGTGCTTTGGCCGCCTTGAAAATTGTTAAGTTGAAATTAAGTTAGAAATAGCGACAAATTGAATTAAATGGGATCCTGACTGTGAAGAATCATTTAATTATGTGAAGAAATCAAAAGCTGGAAATGAGTTTTCCAAGTAACATCTGTTCAACACTTTTTCAGGCCTTGCCCTGTGTTCACAACAGACTTTGAGTGAGCCAGACCAAGACCGTGGGAAGTTTTGAGAGAATCGTGCTACTTGATAATCTTTAGATGTTAGTGTTTTCAGAATAGTCACAACTTATACATTTCCAAAAGGAGGATAAAATGGACAAATTGAAAGCAATTTTGCTAGTACTATGAAAAGCCTTAAAAATGTTCAGATCCTTGAACTTTACTAAGAAAGAAAAAAACTGCAGAAATCAGAAGAAATAATGTCAAAACATTAACATTGATTGCCAGTGGGTGAAAGGTTCTGATTTTTGTTTCTTTCCCAGCTTCATTATATTTTAATTGTCTATGATAAGCTCACCTTACTTTGATAATCAGGGAAGAAATAAATGAAGAAAAAATGCATTCCTTTCAACCCAATAATTCTCTTCAGGAGATTTTTTTTTTTTTTCAATTTTAAGAGTTTGTTTGAGCAACAATGGATTAAAATTGGGCAGTGTCAAACCAGAAAGGGTAGGCATGCTCCACCAGTAGGAGCTCGGAGAGAGACCTTTACAGAGAAAAGGGGAAGCAGAGTAAGGAAATTACTGTTTGGCTGTAGCCGGAAGTCTAGCTGGCTGCCTGTGATTGGTTGTCCTTAGCATCTTGATTTTGTAACCGTGAGGCACCTACAGGACTAGATCTGGGTCTGCCAAACTCAAAACTTTTAGATTTGGGTAGATCGCCACGGCATTAGAGCCACATCAGTTTAATGGCCTCCTTGTTTAATTAATTTAATACTCCCACTTTGGTGATCCTCTCATACATGAGAGATGGACCAAAAATTTGGTGTTAGTGCCACTGCGTCACCATCAGAGTTAAGGCGCTCTTGTGTCATTGTGAAACTCACAGGGTATGACGTCAGATCCGTGGAAAACTTGTTTTTGCTGTTCAGCTCATTGTTTAACTTGTTTCTGTTTCTCCAAGTGCAGTGAGACCATCTGATGTACTGCTGCTGGCTGGGGGAAAAAACGCATTTAAGACCTCTGCGAGAACATAGCATACCAGGGAGAATGCAATGATTACTATTAGGAGGCACATGCTAAGAGACTTAAGGATACACCTTAGCCCGGGCTCCCATGAACCAAATAGTTCAGAGCAAATAAATCAAAGAATGTACCTGAGAGGGCATTAACCTGTTTTAGCCAAGTGGCTGGTTTGTTCATTGTCATATTTACTAAAATACCTGAGGTATTGATCCAAGTACAGCAGGAGGTATTTGCTATGGCACAGATAACTCCTTGTTCAGCCAATAAGTAACCAAAACAATTCCACCATCCAAAACTGCCATAGCAAGAAAGTCTAGAGACTTCTGCTGTACAGCTATGGCCTAGTAGATTCAGCGATAGTTGCCAGAGTTGAGGAGCACTGTTTCCCCATGCATAGACAGACAGAAAAATCAAGTAGCAAAAAAAAAAAAAACACAGAAGAAATACAGTTTTGATATTGGAGATGGAGATCTTAGTCCATGATCGTAGGAGAACTGTCCACCTCCAGATGCCATCTTCTCCTGGGGAGAAAACTCTCTAGTCCAGTTTAGCGTTAGATCTCTGGTGTGCAGTTCCCGGAGTCTGGAGGAGCCCTTTGTATCTGGGGAATGTGGACCCAAGGGTCAAATCCCTGCAGTTTGGCCATCATCTGGTATGGTCCCCTTCCAAGAAGGTTCAAGGCACTCTTTGTTCTTAATGAATCCAAATCAGAGGGTGGGAAAAAATTGGAAACGTTCATTTGGAGAGCTGTAGCCAGATATTTGAGGAAACTACAATTCAGGATGCAGTTCAATTTATAGGTATATAACAAAACTCCAAGACAATGAACAGGACTAGAATCTGATATCCACAAAGCTGTGTTCTGTCTATGTGATGTGATTTTACCCTCACAATCACCCTGATTTCTATGAAAGATAATCACAGGAAGACTAATTTATTTGCAAAATAAGTCTAGTGTCATTAAACTTGGGCTGATTATTTATATAAGTGCAGCAAGAATGGTGATTGACCATATAGGGGGCCTTTCAAATCTGCTTTGCTGGAACTTTTCATAAGGAATCTTAGGTTGGACTTTCAAAAGCCTCTCCAGGCTAAGAAACCAAGCTAGGAACTCACCATAAGACTTCACCTGGAATACAGATTTGGGTGAATTCCTCTCTTCTTGAGGGTACCTTGAAGCTCCTGGGCCTGCCAGGAAGTGACCTTCCTTCCTCATCTGAGAAGGCTGTTGTAGGCAACATATCAGGCTGGTTTTTCCAAGGGGCTTTTATTGGCTCCATAAAGTCAACCTTAGTTCTTTAAAATGTCCTGTTATAGCTGACTTTGTGCATATTCTCAAATATGATGTTCCAGTCAAAGCTTTGGTAATCTAATCAATACTTCTAATTGTGTTCTGTTATAAGGAGAACAAATTCTTATTGACTTATGCAATTAACTATATTGCTATGCAAAGAAGAATATTCAATATGTTTCTGAATTCTGGAGGGATCAGGTAGGGAAAAAATGTACAGGTTTCAATTCTGTTTATAAAGGTATACTTTACAAAAGTCCTGTAAACCATAGATAGCTTAAGAGAAAAAGGTTTCCTTAAATGTGGGAGAAAAATTAAGGAACCAGCAATGTTTCCAAAAAAAGTTATAAAAAACGTATAACCATCCTCATTAATTCATTCAATCCCATGTTATTCATTCTTATTCTGCTTGAATCCAGTTTTTCCAGTAATTCTGAAAATTCTCATCCAATCCAGTTTTATGATCTTAAAGTTATCAGAAACCTATATTCTAGAGTACCTGTCAGAGTCCTTTTCATGAATCTCTCTGAAGATGAAACACCTTTGCAAAGCATCAGAGTAGAACAATAACGGCCTATAAATGACCCAAAAAATTAAACACTTTAAAAAAATGGCCATGGTTAAAGATTTGATGAAAGTTCCTTTGATAAGGAATTGCAGTTATTTCTGTGGTATAAAATAATTTAGAAAGATAATTGGACAATGAGAGCATTAAAAAATTCCTAGAAACTTTAAACAATTTTTAGATTATCTGTATCAGTAACATATCCATATACCTATAACACATAAGAAGGTTTATCATCTCTTATTACTTGCCAATGCTTCCCACATAATTTAATATATCAAATAAACCTAATTTTTTTAACATCTCTTTTCCAAGGTGAGAAACAAATCCTTTGAGATTTTCCATGGTCCCCCTTAAAAATCTCAAATTTACTTTGAGGTCAAAAAGGCTACATTTGAATTTGATTTGGGGAATTGTCAAAATGTCAAAAGCTTTGAACATTGGACTAAATAGGATCTCAAATCAATATGAAATAATATTTAATTATCAATTTAAATAAAGTGACAATAAAAGATTTTAAAGGCAAATACAAAAGGTTACATAGATGTGAATAAAACTTAGCTCTTTTAATAGTAAGAAGACTGGGTTTTCTTAAGTAATCAAAGGCCTGATAAAGACAAAATGAAGCACAGTACATTATTTTGGTAAGACACAGAAATCTTTGCTTTCCAAGTAGATTACCCAAAAGTGAAAGGAAGGAAGGAAGGAAGAAAGGAAGGGAGGAAGGGAGGGAGGGAGGGAGGAAGGAAGGAAGGAAGGAAGGAAGGGAGGGAGGGAGGGAGGGAGGGAGGGAGGGAGGGAGGGAGGGAGGGAGGGAGGAAGGAAGGGGAGGAAGGAAGGAAGGAAGAAAACTTTTACAATCTCTTATCAAGATCAGAGCAATGTTCCAAGAAATCTTTGTCCTTTTAACAGAAAGGCAAGTTCTAATTTTGTACCAGTGTACTTTAAAAAAAAAAGTTTTATTGGATTTTTTGAAAGAGAGGAAGAGAGAAAGAAAGAAAGAGAAGCATCCATGGGCTGCCTCCTACATGCCCCCCACGGGGATGGAGCCTGGGGAATCAAACCAGCAACCTTTCAGTGCATGGGACTAAGCCCAACCAACTGAGCCACACCAGCTAGGGCTATACTATTGTACTTTTGATGTGAAAACTCATTCTTTAAAAATTTAAATAAATCCATTCCCATTTTAGTCAGCTTGATCACACATAAAATTCTTTTTCAATATTCATTTTCCACAAACCCACTACAACATTTTTAATATCCATCCAGGTTTTGTCCTACATTTTTTCTTTCTCATTCTGGAACAACCAGTCTTTCTACTTTGCTTACGTTCTTTTCATACATAGTTGTTTCCTTTCACCCTTATTGTTTCTAAGTCATTTTAATTACATATATTAATTAGAATTCTTACTCCTAGAATCCTCTATTCCTAGTGAAAGCTAAGAAGTCAGCATTGTGGAATGTCTGTTACACTATCATTCTGGGGATCGGCAAACTTATAAATACATTTCACAATTTCTGGAAGTATATTCTTCCTTATATTAAAATTTTTAATGTGGCACAAAACATGTTTACTAATAGACCTAAATATCTTTAGTTCCTCTAAAAAAGGAAGCCAAAAGTAGATAAACCTATGTTGAGTAATTAATGTTTCAGTATTTTATCTTATTTGGAAATTATCTAGATATTCAGTGAATATCTATCATTTAACTAATCTCAGTATAATTTTAAGGTTTCAAGTTACCAAAAAGAGTTTGGAAACTATTTTAAGTAGACATACCATAAAGAATAATTATTGTTGAAAAGTCCATTAATATACTTTTATCTTACTTGCATCTATTTAATTTCCTGTTCTTAACAATTCTGCTTAATTACTCGGGAAAATTTCATGAGACATTAAACAGCTAACCATCATTTTAAGTTATCTTTCTTGCTGACAAATTCGGTAACAGAGATAACATGAGCTTATTTGACTTTTAATAAACTTGGGTAGAATGAAAGTATTACATGTAATGCTATTAGCGCTGAAGATATGCCTGTTTTAATTAAACCAATAAGCTTAAACTAGCTTTTATTTACCAAAGATTTATCCTAGATCAGATGAATCTGAAAAACATTTGGGTTGTTTCTGTATTTCTAAGCATAGATTTGATTTATGTAAATTGCTTGCTTGTCTTTAGCCAATTAAATAGAGCTCTTTACAAATTAATTTTGGCAATACCAGCTGGAGGTAGAAAATATAACATATCTATAACATACATACATAGACATACATAAACATACAGACAGGTGCAGAGATCTTATAGCTTTTGTTTTTAAATTTTAGCCAAGAGACAGGTATGATAAGGCAGAACTCACTGGTTTAAAAAAGAACAGTTTGATCCAAATTGTGTTTCTGGTGGATAGAATAAGTTAAGGTAGCTAAAGCTTTTAGCAATATTTGTGGGAAAGACTTTTAAGATTTTTCATTTACCTAATTTCCAAATAACACCTTGGTTTTGTTATTGTGTGTGTGTGTGTGTTTGTTTTTTTCTGATCAGAATTATATCCCTAATGTTTGCATTTCAAGAAATGGCTCTGTATTCCTAGAGAAGACCAGGTAGAACATTTACATTTCAAAGACACAGAGTAAGGATGTAAGTTTCTCCAAAAAGGGCTCCTCCCACCCCCAAATCCAGGTCTCCAATATTTGCTAGCTTTCTGAGGTGAACAGAGGAGATTTGGGATTGGTGAAAAGAATAGGTGAGCTCTGGATTGTTTCTAGAGCCAAATTTCTGCTTTTATAAAGACTTGATTTTTTTTTATTAATTGATTTTTTTATATTTATGATACTTTTAATTTCTTTTATTAATTTATTTTTGTTACAGATGTTTCTCCTTTATCCCCCATTGACTCCCTCCTCCCCCTCCCTCCCTGCCCTGTCCCCAGTTTTGTGGTCCATGCCCATTGGTTATGCGTACATGCGTATAAGTTCTGTGGTTTATCACTCTCCTCCCCCACCCCCTCTTCTGGCAATTGTCAGTCTGTACCCTACTTCCACGTCTCTAGGACTACCCTGTTCCTCAGACTGTTATGTTCATTATATTCCAGAAATAAGTGAGATCATATGATATTTGTATAAAGACTTGATTTGTATGACAAATATAGTTGTTTTTTTAATCCTCACCTGAAGATACTTTTTGCATTCATAGAGCGAGAGGGAGGAAGAGAGAGAGCGAAGAAACATCGATGTAAGAGAGACACATCAACTGGCTGCCACCCACACAACCTCAACCGGGGCAGTGGACAAACTGTAACCGAGGTACGTGCCCTTAGCGGGAACCGAACCCGGGTCTCTCCAGACCATGGGCCGACGCTCTAACCACTGAGCCAAACCGGCCAGGGCTATAGTTGTTTTTTAATTCCTCAAAGAATTGGGTTGCAGCCTGTATGACATCAAGAGGCTGACCCAGCCTTCCAACTACATCATCCTCAGTTTGCTTCTTTATATCAGGGAGATCTTCTACTAGGAAGGAAATCAAAAGGGGGTCTAATATATGGTGATGGGGGGAGACTAGACCATGCTCGGTGAGCACACAATGCAATATACAGATGATATGTTATAGAATTGCACATTTGAAACTCATTCTATGTTATTAACCAATGTCACCCCAATACATTTAACTTTTAAAAAAGATTCCTATGTTCTAGATTTAGAGCTGTGTTTCTCTGGAATGTTTCAGTAAATCCTTCCATAATGGCTTCAGAATGTTTCTCTTTCCCTCTGGATACACAGTTTCATCTTAGCTTAGGACAGAGGTTTTAAAAAGAAGTTCCTACCAGGCTCTGAATATCAGCTTCCAATTTGGCCAACTTCTGAACTTAAAGCTACTTTAAAAAAATAAAAAGTCCTTTTGAGTATTTTGTCAGGTTTCACCAGGACAAATAGTAAATGTTCCTGGCAGCATGAAACAATCCCAAAGGCATCTCCAAAGAGGATGCAGAAGATGCTACCTGCTTAGGATGCAGAGTCACTCCCAAAGATAAGCACAAGAAAGAAGGAAAGACTTGAGACAACTCCCCTGAGAGCTGGCAGTAGTCGGTAGGACCCCAGCTGAAAATGGAATGCGGTCTACACTTCTGTCCAGCTGTATTTGGGGGGGCCCCAACATGACAGTTGCCGAGCAAAGTACTCAGGACACAAAATGAGACCAACAGGAAAGCAATAGCTGTCCCTGGGAGAAAAAGGATCAATAACTAATAGGTTTTTTTCCTGCTGATCTGAATTTGGAAAGGAAGGGACATGAAATTTCACCTTCCTCTCTCAACCAGGCACCACAGACAGAGATCTGGGTGCGTGCACTTTGGTAAGAATTCTTAACTTTGCCAGCTCCTGCCAGTTTCCCCAGGATACCATCCGTCTGCAGGCTCTGGAGAGAGTGGGGTATCCCAGCAGGTCTCATACTAGCCACCAAACACTGAGGCCTCACACTGGACTGTCCAGTTTAAGTGGGAACCAGTTCAACCCTGGACCTAGTCAGTTTCTATGTCAGATCCAGTCAGACTCTGGAGGTTTCCAAAAATAAATGCTCAAATAAAGCCTAAAAGCTCATAACCCAAAAGCTTCGGAGTAGGATCCTGAGAGGGGCTTACCCACAACCGCCAGAAGCAGTGAGACAAGACTGAGCTCGAGGGGCTCACCTGGTTGCCAGTTGCTCTTGGGGGCTGTTGGGAGTCTCCTTCAGTTCCCTCTACTGACACCAGAACTGTTAAAAGATAGAGGAAGGCATATTAAAAATTGTAAGAGTTTATTTGAGCAAAACCTGATCAAATTGGGCACTGCCAAACCAGAAGTGGTTAGGTGCACTCCCAAGGAAATAAGTTTAAATGGAGAAAACTATGTATATAGATAAATGTGTCCCACCATATTATTCATAATAGAAAAAAATGGGAAAAACTTCAATGTTCAACAGTAGGAATTCTACAATGCAAAAGATTACAAAGTCATTTTTTAATTTAAAAAAATTTTTCCCTTTATTAATTTTAGAGAGAGAAGTGAGAGGGAGAGAAAGACAGAAACATTGGTGAGAGAGAACATGGATTGGCTGCCTCCTGCATGCCCCCCACTGAGGACCAGGCCCACAATCTGGGCATGTGTCCTGACCAGAAATCGAACCCACAACCTATTGGTGCATGGGTTGACACTCAACCACTGAGCCACACCGGCTGGACACAAAGTCATTTTTTAAAGATTTACAAAGAGTTTGACATAATATGCAAAAATACTTATGGTACACATTAAGTGGGAAAAGGTATAACACAAATGTTTGGTCCTGTGATTTAGAATTCAGTATGTAAAACTGTATAGGAGAAAAAGACTCAAGTTAAATACATTAAAATGTTAACAATGGCCTGGCCAGTGTGGCTCAGTGGTTGAGCATCAACCCATGCACCAAGAGGTTGCTGGTTCGATTCCTGGTCAGGGCACATTCTCAGGTTGTGGGCCTGATCCCCAGTGGGGGGCATGCAGGAGGTGGCCAATTGATGTTCTCTCTCATTGATGTTTCTATGTGTCTCTCTCTCTCTTCCTTTCTAAAATCAATAAAGAAAAAAAATTTTTTTAATGTTAACAATGGTTCTAAGTAGGTGATTAGTGGTGATTTTTATTTTTTTCATATTGTATATATATTTCTAAATGTCCCATAATGACCTAGTATTACTTTTAATATTAGAAAACACAGTATTTTTTTATTTTTTTCTTTATTGATTTTAGAGAGAGAGGAAGGGAGAGAGAGATAGAAACATAGATGAGAGAGAACATCAATTGGCTGCCTCCTGCATGCCCCCCACTGGGGATTGGGCCCACAACCTGGGCATGTGCCCTGACCAGGAATCGAACCGGCAACCTCTTGGTGCATGGGTCGATGCTCAATCATTGAGCCACACTGGCTGGGCAAAACAAAGTATTTTTTAAGTAAACTGCACCTAACATTTTAAAGTACAGATGAATTTATGCAATTTACTGGAGAAAATTAAATCTTCAAAGTTCCACCATTTTTCCTCTGGTTGAATTCAAAAAATAAGAAATCATACTTTTTGTTAAAAATGTATTTTTCATACCATTTAAATACAAAAAGAAGTGACTTCAACTTTTTTTTTGTTGAAACTTAAGGTAGAATCAAATCAAACTTAAGGTAGAATCATTTACTCAGGACTGTACCCAGTTGCAGAAAATTTTGATAGGTCATTGAAAGTAGAGATGACCTACCCAGCCGCTGTGGCTCAGTGGATTGAGCATCGTCCCATGGACTGAGAGGTCCCAGTTCGATTCCTGGTCAGGGCACATGCCTGGGTTGTGGGCTCAATCCCCAGTAGGGGGCATGCAGGAGGGAGCCCATTAATGTTTCTATCTCTCTCTCCATTCCTCTCTGTAAAAAAAAAAAAAGTAGAGATGACTTATATAACAAAATCAATCAATTCATAATCTCATTATGGGGCTCATTACTTTTTTAAAGCTCTCATGGATATCTAACCAAGTGGTTAGACTTAATGTCCCTAATGGTGGGACAAACTGACATTGTGTGTCTCCTAATGTGATGCTTCATTCACAGATGGGGTGTCCGACCAGGACATTCTTGATGATAAAGGCACCATTTACAGTTACTCTGGGACAGGAGGCAAACGGGAATAGACAATCAGCCCACTGGTGAGGTGTTCTGGCCAAAAATGTTTAATATTCATCTAATCAAGACTGTAGACCTAACTTCTAGTTTACGGGAAGCACAGGAGCTAGAAGAATGAGCTAAAAGACCCCAAGAGGAAACAATCAGGTGGACAGACAAAGCCACCATGTGAGCCATTCTACAAGACAGCTGGTCTCACCAAAAGTCAGTATGCTGGGGGGAGATGTTGAGGTGAGAGGAACATTCTAGATTTAAAGAGATGTGACAAAACATAATATATGAAACTTGATTGGTTCCTGGAGAAATTGACTCTAGAGTTAGTATCAGATGCAACTAGAGAATTATTGTTAATTTTCTTAGGCAAAATAAAGTTATGTCATTATGTGGGAGAATATACTTTTTATAGGAAATACACGCTGAAGTATTTAAGGTGAAGTGTCATGATGCCTGCAATTTATTATGAAAAAGTTTATATATACATATATATGAAGTAAAAATTGGAAAAAATGTTAGCAATCTTTTTTTTTTTTATCCTCACCCGAGGACATTTTTTCCATTTTTTTGTTCAGATAGAGTGGGACGGGGGGAGGGAGGGAAGAGAGAGAGAGAGAGAGAGAGAGAGAGAGAGAGAGAGAGAGAAGAGAGAGAGAGAGAAACATCGATGTGAGAGGGACACATCGAGTGGCTGCCTCCCACATGACCCAACCAGGGCCGGGGACAAACTGCAACCAAGGTACGTGCCCTTAGCGGGAACCAAACCCGGGTCTCTCTGGACCGCAGGCCGACGCTCTAACCGCTGAGCCAAACCGGCCAGGGCAAGCAATTCTTGATGGTTGTTTATTGTATTATTCTTCCAATTTTTTACATTTGAAATGTTTATAATAAAAGTTGGAGGCAATAATGCTCTTACAAAACATTCAAAGCCCTGGCCAGTGTTGCTCAGTGATCAGAGCATTGGCCCACGCACCAGAGGATCGTGGGTTTGATTCCCTGTCAAGGGCACATACCTGAGTTGCAGGTTTGATCCCTAGCCCTGGTCGGGGCATGTGCAGGAGGCAACCAAAGTGTCTCTCTCAGGTTGATGTTTCTCTCTCTCTCTCTCTCCCTACACCCTCCCTTCCACTCGCTCTAAAAATCAATGGAAAAAATATCCTCTGGTGAGGATTAACAGCAACAAAAAATATTCACAGATATCTAGGTTTGCTTCTATGCATTTTGATCTAGACCCTAGTGTATTCTGAATCTTCTTAGGAATAAAAATTTTATCCTATCCTGTCTGATGTCATTTACTGGACTTTATTTTTATGTATACTTTGGGATTTGGGAGATTATATTAGATATGTGTCTTGATGAAAGAAATGTGCAATTATTGCAAATTGAGTATGAACATTATCCTTTTGCAATCTTTCCACATCTATCATTTCTAATCAGAGTAGGGCTTATAAATTAAACATATCCTTTTAATCTGCTCATACATTACTGTGCAGAGAGATAGTGTGAGTGTGTGTGTGTGTGTGTGTGTGTGTGTGTGTGTTTAAGCCCCAGTCTGGCATTTCCTTTTGAAATATTGTTATGGCAGAAAAATTATTATAGTTATTGATCATTTGTAGAGAGTTGTGAGAGTTCATGGGACTTTGTAAAAAACGTGAAAAACAAAATCTAAATTTACCATCCCCCACCTGCTCCACCACTAATCAAAATAGAAATTTCCAAGCCAATGCTTTAAGAAGCTATCATATCACACGTCACTATTTTTTTTCCCCAAGGTTGCTTAGCTCCTTCGGGAGTGGTTTTTCATTATAGATCTAGGTGACATGGGACATAGTCTGGTGGCTTCTCCCACTTGCCTTCCGCCAGGTCTCAGGACAATGTGATGACAAGTCAGCCCATTCAAAGTGTGTGATCAAGGGATTCTGACTAAAAGGTAGGACATTTTCTCCTGTGTCATCATTTCCCAAAGTATGACCCACAGAGCTAACAATTATTTCTTGAAAACTATATTTAATAAAATAAGTTTGGGAAATGCTGGGTTAAACTAAGTTAAACTGATTTCTTTATTGCAAGACTTCCCAGAATGTTAAATATGCTAAGGTACCGTTTGCAAAATGTAGTGCCCCCCAAAACTATTTTTATTGTTGGAATTCTAATTCTAAAAATAGTCTTGCAGATGCTGTTCTAAGATACTTGCTTACTTAAAAATTCTTCCCACCTCCCACTTTCACCCTCTTCATGGTGAAAGACAACTACTGCTGTCGAGCATTTGCTATATGAGAAAGGTATTCCACAGACAGGGAAACTGGGAAGTGAAGCTCAGAGGTTATCTGTCCGGGGTCCCACAGCCATGAACTGTGAGTCATTATCCTCACCCAGGTCTGACTCCAAAGTTCATGCTTCTCACCATTATTAATGCTTCATCCACATCATCAAATTGACCAGTTGGGGAAATAATAGTCAGTTCCTTAAAAGTGGGACAGAAAATGCTTTTACCCAGTCTAGTCATAATCTAGATCCCTTAACAGACTCCGGAATGTGTGATTAGTGAGGCCTCTCCATGGCTGGGTGTAACTTAGCTACCTGTGCCGTTGGTTCTCGCCGCTCTGTCTCAGAGGAGAGACCCCACCGCTGGCTTTGAAATTTAACCACCTGCATTATCTGTAAATCACTGGAATGGAGAGATAAGCCGCCTTCCTTGTACTTTGAAATACCTTTTCCTCATTGCCTCTGAGCAGAGCTGGCACAAGTCTTTGTAACACAGGCCAACCCCCCACGTCAGAATGTAAAGGGAAGGTTCCCAGAGGACCCAGCAGAGGGTAAGGGTAGTGGAAAAACAGAACCGTGCCAGGTACCACTGGCCAAAATCTGGGACTCCATTAAATAATAATCACTTGGGATACTTCTACCATTGCAAAGACCCTGTCCCTGAGGCCCCTGGTTTGCTGGCTAGAGAATAAGGACTTAATTTTTCTAACTCCTCTCTCACTTCTGACTGATCTGCATTCCTGTCAGACAGGAAGAAAGATCTCAGAGGCTGCAAAACACTGGTCCTGAGTTTTCTCTACCCCAGCAGAAAAACAATGTGATCCACACATGTATTTTAAAAATTTCCAGTAGCAACATTTAAAAAGCAAAAAGAATCAAGTGAAATTCACTATAACATTTAATCCAATCTATCCAAGCCTTTCCTTTATTATTTCCACATGTAATCCAACATGAGAATGGTATTCATGAGCTATTCTGTATTCCTTTTTTGCCTACTCAGTCTTCAAACTTCTATGTGTATTTTATACTCAGAGCATCTCAATTAGGTCACTAAACTTTCTATTAGAAATATTTTATCTGTATTCAGATTTCATGGCATTTATCATTGATGAAGTGGATTCACATACCCAAGTTGTTCTAATCATACTTAAAAGTTTTCCAATAACTGAGTTGAGCATCAGTCTTAAAGTGTATGTGTAAATTAAATTAAAAGTTTAGTTCCACCCTCTCCAGTTTGGCTCAGCAGTTAGTGTCAGCCCATGGACCAAAGAGTCGCAGGTTCGATTCTGGTCAAGACCACATACCTTGGTTGCGGTTCAGTCCCTGGCGCTGGTTGGGGTCGTACAGGAGGAGGCAATCAATCAGTGTGTCCCTGTCACATGGATGTTTCTCTCTCTCTCTCTCCCTCTCTCCCTTCTTCCCTCCCACTCGATCTGAAATTCAATGGAAAAATATCCTCTGATGAGGATTAAAAAATAAAAAAGTTTAGTTCCTTAGTCGCACTAGCCACATTTCAGGGCTCAGTAGCCAAAATGACTTGTGGCGACCCTATTAGCACAGCTAGTGCAAAAGTTCTTAATGGGATCAGTAGTGCCCCCTACCGGGCATTATGGCAATGTGTAGAAACATTTATTTTTCAGTACTGTATTCACAATGAATGAACAGACATTAGTGGATGAGAGGCCAAGGATGTTGACATCCTGCAACATAAGGGCAGTCTTGCACTACAAGAAATTGTCCCACACCTCTGATTCTCACACAGGTAAAACACCTGCTTATAACTACTGAGCCTAGAACTTGTTTGTTGGTTGGTAGTCGGTTGGGTGGTTGGTTTATTGGTGCACATATAAGGCACTTGGCTTTAATATATAATACATTTGGGGGGAATGAAGTGCATACAAATTAAGGGAAGTGTGTACTTTGTTTTAGTCAGAGCTCTACAAAGACTGTCTACCATTCTGGACAATTACTTCACTGACTAAAATGCTGCTGCTACATCAGACATCTGTAGCTGTTGCATTCACAGGGGTCCTACACATAGGCACAGCATCAGACTGGTTCATATCTTCCAGGGAAACCACACCCAAGCATTTGCTATTAAAATCTGTATTTTATTACCAATGACTTGCCTTTTATTTCTCTTTATATTAGAGCAAGGGTGTTGTATGGTTTATGAGTTCGTATTTGTAGGTGAACTATTTAATCTATTCATTTCATTCCAGAATAAAAAAGGGTTGTTATGAAATAACTGTTACTAAAAGCATACATTGTGTCAGATAGGTTGAGAACCACTGCTCTAGAAAGAAGCAAGGCTAGTTCAAGCCGATGAAGACTGCCACCTGCAGGGAAGAGGGAGAACTGGGGCTGTGTCCCAGAACGAACTAGAAATGGGTGCCGCTGAGTGACTCCAGAGGACAGGAAAGAGCTGCTCCAATGAAACAAATGTGTACTTTGCACCTCCTAATTCCGAAGCACTGCGCTAGAAGACAGGGCTAGTACAGTGATCCAAAAAACTGCAGCTCTGCTCCCAAGGAGCTCACGGTCTAGTGTGGAAAAAGTCTGTGGGCCTGGGACGGGGGGGCTCAGGCCAAGTGGGCAAGAATAATCAGCTGTCAGAGACTTCAACACTATGGAGTAAATGGTCTGCTGGTCAAGCCTCTCTGCTGCCAACGTGTCCAGGTTAGTTAATCTAGGAAAATGCAACAAGAGTGCTAGATTTTCTATACATACCTTTCATTATTTTTTGAAAATTTATACCCTTTTAGAAAATCTATATAAAAACGTATACGAGCAATGCGTGAATATAGCCTTCTGTGGGATAAAGTTTTGAAATTAGAGTTATAAAGAATAAAACAAAAAGGTCTCCTTCGCCCTTCCTAAAAAATGACTATTACTATAAATCCAGAATATGGCCTTTCCAACATTTTATGCATTTATATACATATGTATGCTGACACGAATAGACGGTTTTGTTGTTTTTAAATATAAATGAGGTTATAATATATACATATAGGCATATATGTATATGCAGATATATGTATATTATAACTATATTTATGTTTATATATATACTAATAGCTTTACAACTTTATTTTTTAATTTAAAAATATATCTTGGAGATCTTTCCATGTCAATACATACAGGTTTCTCTCACTGATTTTAAGATTCTATACTAACTTATTGTAAATAATTCACTCATTCTTCAACAGATATTTATTAAGTACCTCTTATGCTTGAAAGCATTCTAGGTGCTGGGGGTATAAACAGAGACAACAACAAAAGAAAAAAAGAGGCAAAAACCCTTGCCTTCATGGAGCTTATATTCCAATGGCGGGAAATAAACGATACACTTAATAAATGAGTTAATAATATGCAGTACATGAAAAGTGATCACTGCTATGGAAATAAAGAGGGCAGGGTAAAGGGAGTTGGGAGTACTAAACTCAGAGTGGTGTGAATTGCAATGAAAAACATGGTGAATAGAGCAGGTCTCACTGAGAAGCAGGCTTGAGTTGATGAGGGAGAGAGCTATGAGGACATCACGGGAGTTTTTCAGGCAGCAGGAATAGCCAGTGCAAAGGCCCTGAGGTAGGAATGTAACTAATAGGATGAAGAAACAGTGAGGATGCTATTGTAACTGGAAAGGGCAAAAGTAGAAGCAGGAAGATCAGTTCAAAGGTGATTCAAAAATCTATGAAAGAGATCATAGTGGTTTAAGATCGGGGTGGTAGCTGTGCCAACAGTGAGAACTGGTCAGAATCTGAACATAGCATTTTGAAGGTAGACTCAACGGGTTTTACTGCTGGTGTTCAGGTGGGGAGTAAGGATGGGGGAGAAATCAAAGATGATTCTGAGCTTTTCCCCTAAGCACTTGGAAGTATTAAGCTGCATTAACTGGGATGTACCAAAGAACTAACGTTTAGGCTATTTCTGGGTTTTCTATTATAAATGATCCTTCAAAGATTATCCTCTTACATGTGCCTTTGTGCACACTCAGTCGGGTCTCCCTCTAAACGGTTTCACACGCCTTTCTCCTTGGGAATGAGCTGATCTAACCTGAGCCACCAGGGAGGAGAGGTGTGTGCTCAGGACAGACAAAGGGATCTGTGCATGAAGCCAAATTAAGCATGAGGGACAGGCAGTCTTTTACCATTTATACTTTCCCCTCCTGCCTCGTTACAGTCCCTGGGTGAGGATTTTTTCTATCCTCACCCGAGGACATTTTTGCACTTATCTTCATTTAGAGCGGGGTGGGGGAGGGTGAGAGAGAAACAACTACATGAGAGAGACACATCGACTGGTTGCCACCTACACGACCCCAACCGGGCCGGGGACAAACTGCAACCAAGTTACATGCCCTGAGCGGGAACCAAACCCGGGACTCTCTGGTCTGCAAGCCGACGCTCTAACCGCTGAGCCAAACTGGCCAGGGCAACAGTGAACATTTTTAAGCACTTAAATATGAGGCCTTGTGTTAAGTGATTGGCATGCTCCCTTTCACCCTCATGACAACACTATGAAGTAAATGTTTAAATTATGTCTATTGTATAGATAAGAACTAGAAGAAGACCTTGGAGGGGTCAAACACACCCCAAGGTCACACAGGTGGAAGTGATGAAAACCTGAATTTTAACCTGGACCATCTGACCGTGGAGCCCACGTCCTCAACCAGCTACACTATGCAGCATTTATTGTTTTGCTTTGTTAATCCCCACCCGAGGAGATTTTTCCACTGATTTTTTGATAGAGTGGAAGGGACCGTGGGGGGGGGGGGGGGAGAGAGAGAGAGAGAGAGAGAGAGAGAGAGAAATACATCGATTGGTTGCCTCCCACACAACCCTGACTGGGGCCAGGGATCAAACCTGCAACCCAGGTACATGCCCTTGACCAAGAATTGAACCCATGACCCTTTGGTCTGTGGGCTGACACTCTAACCGCTAAGCCAAACCAGCCAGGGCTACACTACACAGCATTTAAATATAAATAAACTCCTATGTTACCCATGCATTTTTTTCCTTGAGGTAAAATATTTTCTATTCCACTTACAGTAAGGATTATGCCTAGCCCCCTACAAGGCAATGCAATGTAATGCAAAGGGCACAGGTTTGGAATTGGCTCCTTCTGGCTGTGTGATCTTGGGTAAACTGCTTAACCTCTCTGAACCTCAGAGAAGTGGGTCAGGTCCCTGAGAAAATAAAACATAGCATGGCTGATTTTCTACAGGCCCTTGTGAGTATAAAAACTTCTAAAGGACTTTAGATCCCAGTGTCCTGTTTGTGGCTGAAAACTGGCAGTGAAGTCCAGAGTCTGTCCCAGAGCAATTGAGATCATCACTCCTGAGGTGCCCCTGATATAAATCAGCTTGCTCTGAAACTCAGCATCCTCACTGTCTCCCTTCCCCATGACGTACTCCCTAACCTGTGTCAGAGCTACCAACGAAGTCATCACAAGATTCAGGGCTGTGGAAGGGGGGTCTGCCTCAGAGTCCAAGGATGACAGCTCTAATCCCAGCTCGGGCCATCAAGTTACTGTGTGGCCGAACAAGCCGTTCGCCCTCTCCGGGCCTGTCTCCCCGTCTCTGAAATCAGCAGTTGACCAAATAAACTCTCAAGTCTCTCTCAGAAATGAACACGGACAATCTGGCCTCCCACCCAGGTGTGTTGATTTGTCAGTGGCCACCACTGACTGTGTCTCTGCAGGAGACGGGCTCCTGCTGCTGGCGCAGTGAAAGCCATTTTGTGCCTGAGGAAACAGAATGTTCCGGGAAATTTCACGAAAATTGCTCTTAAATTGTCAAAAGAGCCACAAATTCACAGCAAGCGGAGCATCACACGAAGCCGGAGGTCTCGGATGATGTCTGCAAGTACCTCTCCCCTATGAGAAGTTGACAAGTTCAGAGACGTGTCCTGGGCTGCTGGGTTTAAACAACCAGTCTTGTCGGTCAAGGCCGAGAGGCACGTGTGGCTGCAGCCGAGCTCGGGCTGACTGACGCCAAAGCCAGGGAGTGACTGTGTGTGAACATGGGCCTGCAGAGGGGCACCCCGTGCTGAAAAGAGAGCTCGGGAAGATGGCCTCACTCCCTCTCCCTTCCCCTCCAAGGCCCCTCCACACCACCACACCCCAGGCCAGACTCCAGGAAACATGCACACACACACGCACACACACACACACGCCACCTCCACCCCACCCCTGAGAACCATCACCTCTGAAGAAACACGGGGTGACAGAAACACACTCAGAGTAGGAGCTGGGATACTGGGGGTCTGGCCTCAGAGTTGATGAGCTTCACCCTGGAAACAGTCTTCTCTGAGCCCTAACTGCAGTATCCACCCTTTCCCCACCTTCTCTGAGGCTCTCCTCCCCAGCTCCATTGGGTCCTTGCAGGAGGCCCAAGACCCATCACCCTGGCCACAGCGATCAGGTCAGCGCCCAGGTAACTGCAACAGAAGGAATCAAATGCTTCCCTGATGTTTCTGGTACCTAATCCCGAAGACCAAGCTGCCCTGAAATTTAATCACTTCCAAGGACCACCATTTCATTCTCCCTGGTGGTTCTGTGGCAGGGGTTTCAGTCATCTGGAGGCTGGAATGGCCTGGAAGAGCTGGGGTGCTCACTCACAGGCTGTTGGGTGCTGGGCTGCGGACTGGAGCATCTCCCTTCTTCTCCACCATGGTCTCTCCACATGGCTGGGCTTCATGGGGCACGCTAGCTGGGTTCCAAGGGGGAGCATTCCAAGCAGGCAGGTTCCGATTTTCCAGCTATTTATCAAGCCTGTTTACATCATGCTTGCTAAAGTCAAAGCAAGTCACACATCCCAGCTCCGAGTCACTGAGGGATGGCAACACACTACAGCACAAATACCAAAAAGCATGGCCCTTTGGGGGTCACCAATTAACAAATACACTTCCTTTTGTGCTTAACCTGGTTTGAGCTGCTATCACTTGTTGCCAAACTACCCATGGCGAACATAGAGTCAAAAGATATGGTCCTGGTCGGTTTGGCTCAGCAGTTAGAGTGTCGTGAGGGAGGCAACCAATCGATGTGTCTCTCTCACATCGATGTCTCTCTGTCTCTCTGTCTCTCTGTCTCTCTCCCCCCCCCCCCCTTGCCTCCCTCCCACTCTATCTGAAGATAAATGGAAAAATATCCTCAGGTGAGGATTTAAAAAAAAAAAGATCTGAATTCAGTTCTTGTCTTGATCACTGTGCAGTCAAAAAGTTACATGACCTGAGGTCCAGTTTCTTCATCCTTCAAAGAGAGATTGTACCCAGCTCAGAATACCATTATGAAAAGTAAGTAAAATGAAAGGCCCGAAAACATTTTGTAAATCCAAACGTGCTCTATCAGTAGACATGCTACACAATAAATACACCATGGTGATGATGAAGAAGGAGAAACTAAAGTTTAGATCGATTCAGTTTGCTATTCATTTATTTCAGTTATTAGATATCTACTATGTTTACAATACTATTATTACTGGCTGGCTGTGTAGGGGGAGGAGATGACCAAGCCCTCAAAGAACCTAGAGTCCATATGGGAAAATTGGTATGTACATATATACCATTAACACAAAGCACCCCCCCCCAAATAATGCTGCCTCAAGGGAGGACTAAATAATGCACTATGGAGAGAGATGGAGGAATAAGTCATTCTGAGCCCCAAGGACATCTCAGAATATATGGTATTTAACCTGGGCCATGTGGAATGTGTTGGCTTTTATCCGTAGAGGTGGCAAAAGGCATTCAGGAGAGTGGTCATTAAATAAGCAAAGGTTGGGCAGCATACAGTAGGTGTTTAATAAATTTTATATACGTGTATGCATGGATAGATGAACAAATGGCATTCTAAGAGCGGTGCCTAGTCCCGTGTTTCTGCAGTAACAGGAATGTGGGGTTCATGGTGAGAGAGAAAGCTGCAGGAGTAGATTGGGGCTACATATGATGAGCCTGAGTACCAGTCCAAGGATGCTGGCATTTGTTTAAATGGGGAGTCATTGGTGATCATGGAGCATAATAGTGACAAGATCAGGACCATGTTCACAAAAATAAGTCTGGTGGTAATGAGGGATGAACCTGACAGTGATACGTACACTTCCCTTCATAAAGGTGCCCTCCCTCCCTCTCAGTCTGCGGAGTGGCCATGGGCCTGAGAGCCCTACGCCTTCACTCTTCTCCAGTGGTGGTCAGATGACTCAACTTGGCCAGTGGGAACATTTCATCCCCCTGGATCACAGTGATTGGTTCAGGCAGAGGCACCCAATTCAAGCTAGGCCAATGAAATTGTCTCCAGGACTTTGGGTCAAAGTGTTGGAAAAGACATGCCCCCCCCACCCCCGGCACCCCTGCACTGCTAATGTGGTATTACATAAGCCTGCAGTTTATGGTGACCAGGAAAGCCTGTTTGAGAATGAAGCTAACAGGGAACGAAATGGAGACAACAGACAAAGGGAGACAATGACTAACGGCGTATTTGAGTTCCCGGCCAGAGCTCCCTGAAGGTAATGCACCTCTGAATTTCCAACCACACTGGGAGTGATCCAATCACATTCCCGTTTGATATGGTTTTCAGTCTTCCTGTAATGAAATGAGTCCTGACTTGATATAGTCAGGCACTGTGTTAATCCCTTAGCCATTCACTCATTTAATAAATATGTTTAAGTGCCCACTGTGTGCCACGTACTGTCCTAGGCACTGGAAATAGAGTGAAACAACAAATATTCCTGCTTGCATAGAACTTACATTCTAGAGTGGACAAGGGGGTACATTGGATGGCATTAGAGACATTAGAGTGATAATGGGGGGTGGGGAGGGCCCTGGAGGGCTCACTAGGCCATTTTAAGGAGTTAGCTTTTGTTTGGAGAAACAGGAAGCAATTGGGAAGTTTTGAGCAAAGGCAGGGCAGGCGTCAATGCTGATTTAAAAGGATGGCTCTGGCTGCTGCATGGGGCATGAAGGAGGAGAAGGCCAGTCAGGACCCAGGAAATCAGGAAAAGGGGGACAGTGGCTTGCTCATGGGGGCAACCGTGAAGGTGGTGAGACCTGGTCAGCTTCTGAATCTATTCTGAAGGTGCAGGCCAACAGGCGTTGCTGATGAAGCGGACATGGAGTCATGTAAGGGAAAGAAGAGCGTTGGGGAAAACTCCAACATTTTCACCAGAGCACCTCAAAGGACCAAGTTGTTATTAACAGAGGTGGGTGAGACTGAGAGAGGAGCAAGTTTGGGGATGAAGATCAGGTGCTTGTTTTTATCACGTTAAATGTGAGTTGACTTCTAAGTGGAGACACAGGGTAGGTGGTTAAATACCAGAGTCTCAAGTCCAAAGAAAGTGTCTGGATTGAACTTACAAATGTACACCAAGCTCAGAGAAAGAGCATAAGAAGCTTCAGCCTCATCGATTATAAGGGTAAGGATGCTCTCTGCTTTGTCTTCTGCCCCATCCTCCTCCTCCCAGGTGTAGCTGTAATTGCTCTGCAAGGCAGTGAGTGCAGATCACTTTCCTCCGGTCTCAGAGGTTAACTCTATACTCCAACAATCTTATCCAAGAAAACTTTTTTCAAAATGTTTTTCAACTTTGAAGTTCAGCTCCAGAAATCCATGAGGATAGGAATGACCATGTCAAAAACCAAAAAACTCACTGGGAACAAAATGTCCCACCTGAGAAGCCTCAAGGAAACCTGGAAACTCCTGAGACAGACACAAGGAGGAGCAAGACAGGCAGAGAGTAACGCCTGGGCCACCGGTGGCTGAGCAGGTGTCACTTCAGCATCCCGGGGGTTCCATCAGCTGATGAATACTGAAATGTTCTGATGATTTTTTCCGCTTAAAATAGGAACAATGAATATGGAGGGATGTTTTAAATGTTAATAGAAGCAGTATGAAGGAAGAAAATTGAACCTATTGTTTTGCACACAGCTGGATCTACTGAAGAAAATTCAGTGTGTATTTTTTGAGAGTTCCTTTCAAAATATGCTTACTTATAATAAGCAAAAACTCCAGGGAGTCACAGCAGAGGGAAAAGACCTGGGGACTGGGAATCAGAAGGTCTGGTTTCCAGCTCCGGCTCTACAGCAACTCATTGATTTATTTCTAAAAGTCACATTCCAGACTGCACACTCTGAGACCACTCACAGTTGTTATGGAGTGGAAGAAAGACAATGTGCATGGCAATGGCAGAACGAGAAGCATGGAGAGCTGCCACACACAGGTGCTGGGCTAAGGCACCTGACGGGACGCTGTGCTGAGGCTGCTACATCTGGAAGGTGTGTGTGGGGGGGGGGGGGTGAGGTTGAGGGCTTTGGAAGAAGAGTACCTGGGTTCAAATCCCAACTCTGGGCGACCCTGAGCAATCTACTCACCCCCTCTGCGCTCAGCTTCCTCATCTGCAAAATGGAGATTATAATGCCTCTTACCTTATTAAGAAGGTTATCAAGAAGATTAAGTATGATATATATGCAGCACTTAGCATGGTGTCCTGTATATATTAAGTACTCGACAGTTATTGGCAGTGTTTGCTGTCATGTGTAATTCTCATAACAAGTCTGTGCAGTGTGTAGTCCTTATTACTGCTGTGTTATAGCTGCCAAATTAGAGTGACTGCATAACTTGTCCAAGGTCACACTGCTGGTACATAATAAGCATCACTGGTGAGTAGTAAGGGATGTGGAAATGTTCATTATTTGTATTTCCGCGTTTGGAAGGGATTGAGGGATCTTTTGGGTTGTTCCCTAGTGTTGAGCTCATTTCAGGTGCAGGGCTTCCCTGTTCTGCTCCTCAGCTTGAGAGGCTCTTCATTTCCACCTCTGTGCAGCTGCCTCCATCCAAATAGCCGCTTTTCACTCCCATTTCACATTTTCAGGGACATCTTTCCTGACCATCGACCTAAAACAGTCCCTACCAGCCCCATCAGAGTAACTGCCTATAACGTTGCCATTTCATTTTCTCTGCAGAAGTAATTCATTCACTTGCTCATTTGGTTGCTGTCTTTCTCTTCCCACCAGAATGTCAGCTCCTTGAGGACAGGGATTCTGGCTTCTTCACCACTCAATCCCCACTGCCCGGAATAGTGCCTAGCACAGAGTAGATGCTCAATAAATAAAAGGTGAAGGCCTGACTAATAACAATTCTCTCCACCTATCTGAGCCTTCTGACCGTGACCTCATTTTACTTCTCTTATAAATCTTTTTCAATAGTCTTCGGTCTTAGATCTGTCCACAAAGGAGTTGGGATAAATATTCTTGCTCCCTTTACTGCCCCCCATCAATTTTCCTCTCCTGCACATTTACCAGGCTAACAGGACAGTACCATCAGAGGTGATGTTCTCCTCTCCCAGAGGCTGGTGCTAAATTGTGAGGATTAACGAGATACCCATTGCTCTCACTCATTCCAAGTGTCATGCTGTGGCTAAACCAATATTGGGACTCATATTGTACATCAAAGTTCATTTCATTCCTATGCTGTGTATCTGCAAGCAGAGTCTCTATCAAGTTTGTTTTAATAACAGCATTCCAGAGGGGAAATGCCAACTGATTTCATTACTAAAATAAATCGAAATTACACAAGAGGCATCCAACTTTATCTTCTCAAACTTGGAGACTGATCATAAATTAACAACCATTGAAACACATGCCGTGTCTCATAGGAAGATAAGATTCTCTTGGCCAGCACCCCTAGACCACGGCTTGACCTTCATGAATCTAAATCACCCTCTCCACTAATCAAGCAAAGAGGACCTTGTTGCCCAGAGGTTTTCTTCCTCCTTCTTCTCAATAACTTCCCCACTATCCATAAAAACAATGTAAGTATTAATAATGACATAATAATATATCAACTCTATACTTGCCACTGTTGCCACATCTGGGATACAGTGGTAACAAAGAACTATACTTCCCACCTACAGTCTAATGGGGCAGACAACGCAAAACATATATAAATCAATTCATTATAAATTGTGAAAAGTGCTCAGAAGGCCATTCATACAGGGCTGAGGCCAAGGGACCTACTTTAGATAAAGTAGTTAAGATTTAAGCTAAGTTTGAAAGAATAATGAGGTCAGCTATGTGAAGTGTCTGTGCGTGTGCGTGCGTGTGTGTGCTCGCGCGCACGTGCACATGTCTACACATGTGCATGCACATGTCCATCAAAAGCTACATGCCCCTTCTGTGGATGAGGAAACTAAGGCTCTGTGGATACTCACTTATTATGAGGCAGGGTTTGGAAACCCATTCAGTCTAACTCCTGGCTGCACACTCTCCATGGTACTATGCTATTTCTTGCTTAAATCAGAGAAGATGAGGGCCTGACACTTAGTTGGGGGAAGAGGTTAAGTTCCTACCCCAGGGTGTCCCCTGAACGCTGTGGTGACTGCCGAGCGAGGTTGCTGGGGGAGCGGAACCTGCAGCTGTGGGTCTGCCGTTTGGAAAGACCCTGGCTGGGGAACAGGAGACAGAAAGGAGGTGAGGGAGACTCAAATGAAAGGAAAACAGGAAGGCCAAGAAAAACTCTACCTGGAGAAAATAAGGCTGACAAGAGGCCAAGGAAAATATAGGACAGAAGGAAGTGAGACCCCAAATTCACTCCTCCTCTGGCCCACTCTGTAGGCAGAACTTAGATATTGGCTGAATTGCAAAGTCCATTTCTGAATTCCCCTCAGTCATAGGCAAACTGCCTTTTCCCATTGTCTCCTCTATTCATTCAAAAAGCATGTACTGAGTGTCTTCTAATGCTGGGCACTGACAATACAATGATGAAGAAAGTAGTCAATGACTGGTCTCTTCTGAAATGGGCCTCACCTCTGACTCCCCAAGTCAGCCAGCAGGTGTCCAAGCCAGGGGCCCTAAGGAGTTGTTGAGTGCCAGCGTTGTGCCAGGCGCTGTGCCACGTCTGGGAGCACAAAGGTGAGTAACAGCATCTCACCCATGGAGCCCAGGGAAGCAGACAGATGGGTCTGCAAACATTCCAACCAGTGGGGCAAGAGCTGAGGGAGAGAGAAGTACAGGAGGCCATCGAGGGGATGAAATATCCCTTCTTTCGTTCATTCAGCAAACAATTACAGAGCCTACTGTGTGCCAGGCACTGCTCTGGGTGCTGGGGATGTGGTGATGAACAGTAAAACCCCTGCCCTCGTGGAGCTGATGTCCCAGGGGGAGGGGAAGACAATACACAAATAAATAATAAGCAAATGAGTCGTTTCTTTTGATAGTGCTAAGTGTTTTGAAGAACACAAAACAGAGAGAAGTGAAGGAGAGTGACAGAGAGATGGGAAGGTACTTGAGTGGGTGGGCAGCAAAGGCACTGGAGAAAAGCCCTGTATCCCAGATGAGCCAGCCACGCAAAGACCTGGAGGAAGAGGGTTTGGGCAGAGGCCAGTGCAAAGCACTGAAGTGGAACAGTGTGGCCTAGTCAAGAAACTGGAGGAAGTCAGTATGACTGGAGTAATCAAAGGTGGAGTAGACAGACAGGAGATGAGGTTTGAGACACAAGCAGGACCATTTCACAAGGGCCTGGTATGGATTTAGGATTTTATTCATCGCGCAATGGCAAGCCTTTGAAAGATTTTAAGAGAGACACTGATGTGTTCTATCTGATTTACATTTTCACAAGGTAACTGATCAAATGGACTGAAGATTTACATTCTGGGCATTTATCTTTTTTTAATAAAGAGAATTAATTTTAGATTCATAGACAAGTCATAAAAATAGTACAGAGACCTCCAATACCCTTCACCCAGTTTCTCCTGCAGTTAACATCCTACTTAACCATGGTGCATTCGGCAAACTCAGACATTACCATCAGTAGATTACCATGAACCAAACTGCAAACTCCATTCGGATTGTCCCAGTTTTTTCCACTAATGTCCCTTTTCTGGTCCAGGATCCAGTTCAGATCAGTACATTGCATTTAGACCCATCGTCTTTTACACAGTCTTTCTATATATGAGGAAGCATCCATGTCAACAATAATCAGCTTCCCTGGTTTGTAGCTAAAAGTCCTGATAGAAAATAAAATCATAAAGTAAAAGTCCTGTTAGATAAGGGGGGAAAGAATAGACTCAGACCAGCTACTTCTAGAGGCTTCTTCAGTCATCTAAGCAAGAGATGAAGGGTCCTGCTCAAAAGAATGGAGTGGGTACCAATGTAACCAATAGAGTCTCACATCAGGAAGAAAGTCTCGGAATGACCCTTTAACAGTGAATTTAGCTTTATGGAAAACTTAATACATTGCCTTACATTTTCCCGTTTTTGTGTGAGAAGAGTGACTTTAGATGGCTTTACATTGGTCCGGCCCACAGAGTCCCATTTCAGGACAACTGCCTCAAAAAAAAAATAGTAATTGTGGGTTCACAAAATTACAATTACTTACTCCAACAACCAACATTTACTGAGCACCTTGTCTGCTGCAGGCACCCCGCTATGCTCTCCAGACGATGTGTTTCCTGCCCTAGCAGCGTCCGTACGGCCACCGGAACGGTTCCGGTTTTAGAAGCATACGGACCAAGGACAGTCAAGGAACTAACCACAGAACAGACCTGCTCAGAGATTTGTTACCACCCTGTGGCGCCACTGACTACAGGCAAGTTGACAGGCTGTAAACTGAGCGCAAGGATCGCGAGATCCTAGCTGAGGCAGGATGGTGGCCACTCCTCTTCCGGGAGGCGGGGCTTCCAGCACAGTTCCGGCAGAGGACACTGGGTTTGGGGGCCGCTTCAGCTGTGTCTACACCTAGGCAAGAAGCAGTCCCCATAACCTGTCTTTAGTGCTGTATCCCTTCCCTACTCTTTCCTGGTCATTTCAGTTGGTCTAAATGGGGATTCAAAGGTTGGGGAATCCCTTGGTAGGAGATCTTAAATCAAAAGATCAAAATCTTGATCCTAGCTAAGAAGATTAAAAAAATCATAACAAATATTCTTGAGCTCCTACAATAAGCTCAGCAGATCAAGATGCGACCTCCCCAGCAGCAGAGGGAAAGGGCAGAGGGCGACAGCAAGCGGGTGACGCTGGGGTCACGGGATCACAGGTACGCGGGATCACAGCTACGCTCCAGCCATCTGTGAGAGACTGCCCGAGGCAGTCAGCCCTGACCAGCTGGCTCTTTGTGCTTCCTGGTCCTAATGCCACAGTCTGACAGGCTGTGGTTACTTTCAAACAGTGCCTTGGAGACTACTTGCATTAGGATATCCAGAGGTGCTCGGTAAAAGTAAAAGCCCTGGGTCACTCTTCCAGGCCGCTAAAATCAGAATTTCCAGAATTTGTATTTTAGATAAGTTTCCTAAGTAATCCTGACCTACCTGAAACCTTGAGAAGTGCTGTCCTAAGGGCTCCCCACCTGTCTATGAATGGCCATGAGAACAGGGAAGTGTGGGTCCAGCCAGTGTGGCTCAGTGGATTGAGTGGCGTCCCATGGACTGAGAGGTCCCGGTTTGATTCCCAGTCAGGGCACATGCCTGGGTTGTGGGCTCGATCCCCAGTAGGGGGCATGCAGGAGGCAGCCAATCGATATTTCTCTCTCAGATTGATGTTTCTATTTCTCTCTCCCTCTCTGAAAAATCAATAAAAACATTTAAAAAAGAAAAAAGGGGAAGTGTGGGATAGATGCAAAAGACAGGGAGGAGGTCTTGCAGGAGGTGACAGATGGAAGCAAAGGGCCACTTCCCACCGCCACACTTAAGCTCTTCTTATAGTTAGAGAATGGTCAGGTTGAGTCATCTTAAACGGTCTGCGGATGTTCTGTAAACGTGTCTAGTTACTGTTACTGTTTGGCTTGAACTCTCCTGAGATACTGTCTACCTTGACCCTCTAGGGCCCTTTGGGCTGAGAACTACAAAAGCCAGAGGTCACTCTCAACACTCTCCAATTTTCACACAGGAGTGTCCAGAGCAACCTCAAGCCAGTGAGTCCTGCTGGGTAAGAAGACAAGCTCTAGAATCTAGACACTAGAAGGCTAGATGTCCTTGGACATCTCCTTGTGCTTCAGTGTCCTCGTCCATACAATGGATTTACCACCAGGACCCGTTTCACCCGGGTGTGGTGAGGAGCAAATGAGATAATCTGTCCAAAACTCTCAGCACGGGCCCAGAACGGAGTTCATGCGTAATAAATGTTAGCTCAATCAGACAACCAGTCAAAAATACTGGGCCTCCCACGCGGAAGTGCCTGCAGCATGCCCGGCTGACACGAGAGTCACTATGGGAGGCTGGGGGAAAGAGAGGGGTGAGCTCACTCATGGAGAAGCAGATGATGCTCTGCAGAGAACTCAAAGAGCTGTGCATGGCTGTGTGGGAGGGAGGGGGCGGAGGAAGAGGGGGGATGCTGCTCAGAGCCCCTGCCTGCGCGGGGGTGGGAATCACGTGAGACAGGACAGGAAAAGAAAAGAAGGGAAATAAACTCACAGAGCGTGTGTGTGTCATCCTGGATGAGCAATAGAAATGATGAGAATCCTCAAGACCAGGCTGCATCGTTAGATGAAGAATTAAAAAGCTTATTATTAGGGGAAATTGATGCTCTGTGAAACCAGAGCTTTCAGAACAAAGAGAATCAGACTGACATCCTGCGAGGCTGGGGAAGCGTGTTTCCTTCATGATCGGTTACAGGCCTTGGGGTCTTCTGTTTTATTTGTTTTACTGTTTTCTTGTCCCATTTTCATGCCCAGGCCCCAGGTTGAACCCTGAGCAGAGTCTAAGAAAAAGCCTTTGAAGGGAGGTGTTGGGGAGGGGGAGGATTTCTTGTCAGGGAAATACACACAATCTGTATTTTGAAGTGCTCTACTTGAGCTGCTTAGAAAAGACTTCAGAGGCAGGTCTGTACAGTCTCGGCATACACTCCACCTTCTTCTCTTCAAAGGAGGCGTTCAGGGGTGGAGAAGGGCATGGACGTCGCTACCAGGCCTGGACTCAAACACGGTTCAAATTCAGGTGACTGACTGTTACTTTGGGGAAATCACTTAAACCCTATGCGCCTCAGTTTCTTCACCTGTAAAAGGGGGGCCGAGCTTATAACTAAGAAACAAGACAAAGCATGCATGGAGAGGCACAGCGCAAGCCCTCGGGGAGCGGGCCCTGTCCTCATCAATGTCATTGTTGTCACTATTTCTAAGAGGTTATGGGAGCAGCAATGGAAACTGACAGAAAACCAAGAAGTTCCCTGGCTTAGAATCATAGAAAGCAACACAGACCACCTGTTTCAACTCTAACGCATGCCATCACCAGATAGATTTAGTCAGTCCCCTGCCCTTTTTGAAAAAGCAACTATTTCCAGGGCCAGAAGTACCCAGGGCCCACATCTCTTTTAACACAGAACGGTATTGTTGTCTCAAGACTGACAAATCCTCCACTGAATTTGCCCATTGCCCTCACCCCACCCCACCACCAGCAACCAACTCCCGAGTTTCCTTTCCTGCCCCTAGTTTATCCCCCAAGCACAAATGGCTGGAAAGAAAAGCAGTTCTCAGTGTTCTGTCAGGTTTTCCTGTTTTCTGGACCCACGGATTTGTGTTTCCCTATTCCAGTCTCCCCAGGGCTGTGGATTACTTTCAGGACATTTCAGAAAGAAAGGAGGTGTGAGAACGAGGGTAAGTGTGCAGTATATAGACAAGGACCATTATCCCACCACCAAAACCCCTGCACATCCTTCCCGCACTCTGAATCCTCCTGTAAACCCTAATGGAACCCCCACTGTGTGGCAGGCCCTGGGCTGGGGGCTGGACAACAAAGAGAAGAGAACGTGGTCCTTGAGCTAGAAGTTCACAGGTGGGACGGTAGACAGAGAAAAATGACCACAGCAGTGGAGACAGAAGTAGCACCTGTTGTATCCTCAGGGTTGGCCCGGGATGCCTTCTAACCGGATTATTGGGCTCAGGTCCAATGGACCAGCCTCAGGAGTAGGAAAGGACTCCAGGGCTTTCCCCAAATACTTCTCCACCTTTCACCTGTCTCCATGCCTGAACTCTCTCATTAGTCTTCGTTTTGGAATAAGGGACCATCCCTTGGTTGAATGCCAGCTGCCTGAGAAGACATCATCATCAGCCATGCCAAAACCACTTTTCATACCTTTGACAGAACCTTACAGTTTATAAAATATTTTTCTGCTTATTATCTGGTGGTAGGGCAGGCAGTTTTGTCCCTGCTTTATATATGAGGAAGTTAAAATTTAGCCTGTGGCCTCAAAGCTCCAAGGTAACGGAGCTGGGATTTGAACTCAGGTCTTCAGCGTCCAAGTCTAGTGCTCAGTGAAACCAGCCAGCATCGTCACTAATTTTCAGCACCTAAGGCATGTTACTCTTTCTTCTCCAAAGTAGTTACTTAGAGGTTCTGTTGGAGAAAACAGACTTTGGTATAGAGTTCACATCTCAGTCTGCCTTCTTTAAAGAGTCTCATGGATGGAGGGGCTGAGTTCTCCTGTCCTTCAAGACTCGAAGCAGATTGCCCAGTCCCATGGGCACAGGGCATGGTCAGGGTGTCAGGAAACAGCTAGTAACAACAGCCAGTTCCTGGGTGCTGACCACGTGCCCAGCACCCTGCAGCAGGCCTCAGCTACACCTCCCAAATGCCCCTAGGCCTCACCGGCTTCCAACTGGGGAACCGCAGTCCCTCCCACACCAATTATGCAGGGATTTCTCTCCATGCAGAGGGATAACCTTAGGACAAGCCCTTTCATGTTCTTCATAAAGATTTACTACCCACCCAAGTCCCTGTGGGAATTACCTTGTCGTCTCCATGGATGCTGTGGCCTGTATTAAAACACTGCTTCCCTGCCCCGGATGCTGCCTCCTGGGACCTCAAAGCCCCGACACTGTGCGTAAGTCCAACTCTGCATTTATTTTGTCACCGGGCTTCTCGCCTGGGGAGAACAGGCCCTTCCGCTTATGGCTCTACCCCTGCCTCACAGGAGCTGAGAATCAGGCCTTGGGATCCAGCAGGGTCAGACTCCTCATCCACCTTCCAATGTCCCTGTGTCCCCATTTTGTTCCCCAGGCCCCATGCAAAAGGCTCATATTTTCACTTTCAGTCCAAAGCCATAAAACAAATGGAGGAAGTGAAGAACCGAGGCCCCACACACCAACTGAATACTGCTGGATAATTCTGGGAAAGTGACAGCTCAGAGTGGGCATACCAGAGCAGGTCTCAACCTCGAAGTCCCCCGGAGTAACAACAGCTGTATTTACTGATCTAACTGAACCGCCCAGGAACCCTTTGGAATCGGCACTATGACTGCCCTCCATTTAGATAAGAGAATGGTGTTTAGAAGGTCACTTGCTGAGGTCACACTCTCCAAGCTAGGAAGTGAGGAGATGGGCCCCATCTTCTATCTGACCCCAGAACCTAAACTCTGAATCCTAATGCAGCACTGAGTCCCACCCCAGGCTGTGTTTGAAGGGTGACATTTCTCATGACTCAGCTGCTCTGAGAAACAATGACAACGGAGAGTTTAAATATTGGGTGGGTGGGTGGGAGGGAGGAAGAGAGCTGTTAATTTTCCATCTGCATTCAGACTGCTCATTAAGTGACAGAGGTGTCACTGTGCCCCTTATCTTTGCCATCCACCGTCTAAAATAAAGAGGCAGGGCCTATGATTTTCTCAGTGGGGAGGGCCATCCTTTACATACTTAAAACCCCTGGGGATGATGGGACTTTTTACACGTCACCAAAGGAGCCTCTGGTCTATGGAATTCTCCTGTCATTTTTCCCAATTTCCCCAAAACATGCCCTCAGCACCTAGTGAGTATTGAATGATAGGAGAATATTCCAGAAGCTTGTTTTTTAATCCAAGCATGCATCAAAGGGGCCAGGCTGATACAACTGTGTAGAGATCTGATCAGCTTAGGCCCCTCATTCCTGTGTCTGGGTCACACAGATGTCCTCAGCAGTAATGACTTGTGGATGATTCTAACCCCCTAGAACATCGAATTCCTCCTCCTCACTGCTTACACTAGTTCTACATAAACTGAAAATTAAGCAATCATTTGACAGGACCAAAATAAGAACCCTAAAGTTAGAATTATAGCCAGGTGATAGTAATTACAATATTATCCCTGCCCCAAAAGACAAGGGTACAAGGAGCTCACATCCATCTGGTGTGCACTGCATGCCAGGCACTAGGACCACTGCATCCGTGTGGTCTGGAACTGGTTAGAAATGCAAATTCTCAGGCCCCACCCCAGACTTACTGAATCAGAACCCCTGAGGTTGGAGTCCCACAGTCTGCTTTAACAAGCTGTCTGGGTGATTCTGATGCATTCTAAAGTTTGAGAACCCTGCTTTATTTCACTGAATCCTCACAATGCCTGTGGGAGGTACAGGAACTATTGGGCAATACTGCTCCCATTTTAAAGAGAAGGAACCTAAGTCTCAAAGACACTGAGTCATCTGTCCAAAGTGAGTAATAACACCAGGATTGAAATGCAGGTCATTCTGCTACTCAAGTTCTCGCTTCCCTAAACATGTGTTTCCTTACTGGTCAAAGGAAGCAGGAGAGTCGGGGAGACAAATGGCTATTCCCCTGGAAACCAATTAAAGGTAGCTTCAGTCCAGAGTCAAGAAAGAAATTAACATCTATTAGACATCAGTTCTGTGCAAGTCACGACACAGAACTATCGCATCTCATTTAATTCTCATCAAAGCCCATGCCAAGTAGGCATCCTAAAATCAAATTAGGTAGGGTAAGCAACCTGTCCAGGCTCTCACAGCTAAGTGTGTTGCAGAGTAAAATCTGAATCCTGCTTAGTCTTTCAGTTCCTCACAGCATATACACATGTCCTTGTGGCAAAAAGACCAGAAAGCCAGGGATGAATGCATAGCAGCAAATGAGATCACCCTGCTCCAGGGGTGAAAAACCACCTCGACAGCAATCGTGGGCCTGTCACAGACTCACCAGTCACCCCAGTCCGCTCCTCCCTCCCCACCCTTCTTCCTTTCTCAAAACCACCAACTTTTCCCTTTCCCCCTGTGAGATGGGAAAGTCAAGTTCTTACCAAACTGAACATGTTTAGTCTCTTCCTATTAATTGAGTATTCACCTACCTTTTCGGGGAAGCCGGGCCCTTAGTGGGTAATGAGATGCCAGGAAAGGGGGATGAATTGCCAGTTGGAACCCTAGCAATATTCATTGAGGATTATCATAATGTTATGGATGCCTTTAACCAACTCCCCACACAGAACACATACACACCCTCGAAACTGGCTTGGAATTCACCAGCAACCTTCCAAGTTGATGGCTTAATTAACTTGCCGGCTGTGTATGACTTGTCATGAAATGTCTCTAAATCAAGCAGTGTGGGAAAGTGTAAAACTTAAATATGTTTTAATATTAACTAGAGTTTCTCAGCCATCATTTTGTAGACTTTTTAAAAAATAAATTGATGTTTCTTTTTACTTAAAAATACAGTATCACGCCCCCAACCCCATCCTTTGTTCATAGAATCAATGAAATATAAAATGAAAACTCTGGATGAAAATATTTGTTTACGCCCAGCTGGTGTAGCTCAGTGGTTGAGCATCGACCCATGCACCAAGAGGTGGCTGGTTCGATTCCCAGTCAGGGCACGTGCCCAGGTTGTGGGCCAAATCCCCAGTGGGGGGCATGCAGGAGGCAGCCAATCAATGTTCTCTCTCATCGATGTTTCTATCTCTCTCGCCATCTTCCTTCCTCTCTCTCTGAAAATCAATAAAGAAAAAATATTTTTAAAAAAGAGAAGAAAAGAAAATATTTTTTACATAAATATATAAAACAGCCCCCAAACTCCCTAACTTAAAACCTGTCGTTGACTCTCAGGTGCTTTGAGGATGCAGCTCAGATGTCCTTGGTTGCTCTGTCAAGCCCTTGTGATCAGGTGGCTGCCCACACACCAGCCCCAGAGCCTGACACTCCCTGTCATACACACTCAGTGTTCAGGCTATGCTGAGTACAGATAGTTCCCAGAAAGTCCCAGGTCCTCTCCCGCCTTCATACCTTACTTTGCACCCGTGTGTCTCTCAGCCTGGAATACCCACTCCATTTCTTCACCAGGCTAACTCCTCCTGCTCATCCCTCAAAACTCAGGCCAGATGCCACCCCTTCAGGGAAGTCTTCCCTAACTTCGAGTGGGGGGTCTCCCAAGGCACCATGTGCTGGCCCTCATCACACTACTTTTCACACTAATTTGTGATAGTCTGTTTACTCTGGGTCACCTCCAAAGCCAGGAGCTCAATGAAAGCATGTCAGTGTTGTCAGGGTCCAACACAGGACCTGGCACATAGTTAGCACTCAAACCACCTTTGTTGCATGAACGAGTGAATACATGATGATCACTTATTCATTTTCCCACAAGCTTGGAGTACACCATGGAAATGAGACATATGATTGTTCTCTCCCAACACCCTTAAAATGCTGCTTCCAGTGCTGGCCGGGATGGCTCAGTTGGAGCATCGTCTGGTACACGGAAAGGTCAAGGTTCGGTTCTTGGTCAGAGCACATACCCAAGTTGCAGGTTGGATCCCCAGTCCAGGGGAGTGCAGGAAGCAAGTGATTGATGTTTCTCTTTCTCTCTCGCGTGTGCGCTCTCTCTCCCTCTACCTTCCTCTCTCTCTAAAATCAATAATAAGCATGTCCTCAGGTGAGGATTAAAAAATAATAAAATAAAATGCTGCTTCCATTCCCCAGGGGCTCATATGGCTCAACATGGCCAGAAATATCTCCAGGCTGCAGAAACTAGTCCAAAGCATTATCTACACGAGCCCAGTGGTACCCACCAAACTCAAGATTCTTGAGAATGGTAACAAACCCGAGCTCAGCCAAAATCCCGAGACTGATCCCAGTCTAAACGGTCTGGAAACACCTTGGTTCAGACCTGCCCAACATCAGGCCAGTGTAGGTCCGTGTTGTACATGTTTTTATATAAAAGCAGTAGATAGAAAGCAAGCCCCACAGCACCAGAGCCGACGGGAGGTGGGGGTGGCGTCCAGCGTCACCTGGACCCAAAGACAGGGGTGGGCCCAGCACCTGCGCGTTCCCGCGCTCTGCACCGCACCACGGGGACCCCAAAGCCGGAACCTACCCTGGCTGGTGTCGCGGCTGGGCCCGGGGCAGCCGGGAGGCGTTGTCTGGCGGGACCAGAGCCGCACGCACCCCCACATCCCTCGGGAGCGGGGCCTGCGCAGCACTCGGGCATTTCCAGGCCCGGCCCGCGGTGCCCGCACTCCTGAGAGCAGCCCACGCGCCGACGTGGAAGAGGAATTTCCGGTCCACTCTGAACCGGAAGGAAATGTTGTTTGTAGCCAGAGGATGGAGCAAAGACCCTCACGGCTGACACAAGATCCAGGAGTTTGTGACCTCAGGAGTTGAGGACTTTCCTGCTCTGGATACCTCTCCAGAGCCCAGTTTTAGGTGCAATACCTCTGATACCCAGGAAAGATTCTGGGTAAGCTACTGAGTGATATGGTCTTGGCCTCATTCCCACATGAGGGCCCTTGAGTCTGGCTGTGGCCCCTGAGCATCCCTTCAGCTATTGCTGAGCCCCAACTTAGACATCCCTGCTCCCTCTGCAGACTAGGAACCTCCCGAAAACCCACCGCCGCAGCTGTTGGTGCCCGGAGAAGGTTAGGTGCCAACTGTGGGGTGGGAGACTCAGGGGCCGTTGCTGTGGGTCCCCTGAAAGCCTCTCAGTCTTCCCCCTTCACATCGCTGGTGCAGCTGCCCAGAGTGGGAGGTTGAGGTGGCCTCCTTCTACTGACCGCCATCTTCCAGCAGGCTGTCTGTCTGAGGGGCCTCAGCTAGTGGGATCACAGTCAGGGGACAGGACAGTCACCCAGGGGCATGACAGTGACAGGCTAGTAGGGCCTGGGCTGAGCTCCTGGGCTGTGAGGTGGGGAGGGGTGGGTGTCAGACTAGCTCTGTGGAAGGAAGGGCAGTGGCTCTGGGCCCAGAGATTGGGACACTGCCACATGTACTGGGCCATGGGTGAGGAGCTCCTCCCTGCAGTGGTCATGGGCTCAATGGTGAGGTCCCCAAGGACAAGAAAGGAGGTGTGTTCTGCCTGGGGCCCTTGGTAACAGATCTGATCATCTTCATGGAAGGAAGTGATAGTTGCCATGCCTCACCCTCTGGGGGAGTTGTGGCCCCAGGACCAGTGGTGGATCGACTGGCTCTTGACAATCTTGACCTGGCTGAGTAAGGGGGGTGTCTCCTCACTGGAGAACAGTGTGGACCTGTACATTTCCAACAGCCACCCACGCTCCCTCACCGTGGACCAGTAAAAGGCCTACGTCCAGGATCTGGTCCAGGATGTGGATTTCTAGGTCACTGGGGAGGCCCTCGCCCTCACTCCTCATGGGTGTAGGCCCCTTGTCTCTCACCTCACCTTGACCAATAAACTGGTTCTTACCACAGTAAAAAAAAAAAAAAAAAAAAAAAAAAAGCAATGTACATTATAGACACTGGAAGACCTTACTCTGATATTGGCCATAATATGATTCTCCAGAGATAGCTATTGCTAAGAGTATTGATATGCAAAGACCCTACAAGACAAATCCAGTTCACTAATGACCACATAAAATATATATATATATATATTTAAAAATTTTTTTCCCCTCACTCGAGGACATCCTCCGTGTTTTGTTCAGATAGAGTGGGAGGGAGAAAATTGACGCAAAAGGGACACATCAAGTGGCCGCCCCCGGCACAACCCAACCGGGGCCCGGGACAAACCGCAACTGAGGCACGTGCCCCTAGAGGGAACCGAACCCAGGTCTCTCTGGACCGCAGGCCTATGCTCCAACCGCCGAGCCAAACCAGCCAGGGCTTAAATATTTTTATTAGTTGCCACAAAACAAAAATTAAGAGGTTCATATAACTGAGATATTTTCATGCAGCTTTGAAGGTGACAGAGAAGTAAATAGACTATCACAAAGTAGCATGAAAAAGATCGTGATTTACAGCTTTTCTTGAAAAATCCGAAGATCTGTAACCCCATTTGCAATGATGAGCTGAAGCTGAGTGATTGATGCCAGTTGTTTTCACATAGGGTGTTTTCTCAAGGTTGTCATAAGCCCTACCTGACCCACTTATAAAACCAGTCTGATCCCCATATGCATTTGAGTATGCAATCATTGATAATATTACGAGTATTATCAGCACTGCCTACAAACTTCTCTTTTCCATTATATCCATGCCAATACATACAACTCTACCTGTATATTCCTCTGTATGACTACATGATGGTATATATAAAACCAATCCCTTCCCGATGGATATTTAGGTTAGCTTCATTTATCTTCAATGACAAACAATATAATAGTAAATGCCCTTGTATATATTTTGTGTGCATTTATCTTGCATAAACTACATGTGAAAGTACTGAGTAAAAGGAAGCATACATTGAAAGTTTCAATAAACAATGCTGAAGTTGGTTTAGAATCCAAGTCATTTTTAGCCCTAACGAAGGGGCAAGGAGTGGTTGAGGTTGGAGACTGGCATCGAGAGCTGAACTGTCCATTATTTGATCCCTCTTCTTCAACCATACTCCTATCTTCCTAGTCCACCCGTAGCTGATTGCCACAAAAATAACATTGCAAATGGAAGAGCCAGACCTAGCAGGACAAATATATTTCAGAATTCTAGCTGAAAAATTAACTCACAGTCATAAATTGGGCACTTAAACAAAATGAGAGGGCAATTCTGGTTATATTTATGGGCTTCTCCACTTGTTATTTAAAAAACCAAGGGAATTTTTATCCAAATATATTGACTAGTCTTTCATTTTTTGTTTTTGTTTTTTGGCATTTCTCCTTATTTTATACTCCCTCCCTGTCTCTTCCAGGCTTATTTCTCTTTCTGTTTCTTGTAGATTAACCTGACCTTACTGTGTGAAGGCTGCTTAAGTTTCTAAGGTTTGGGTTCTACTGAATGGAACGAAAGATGAAAATCTGGGATCCAAATTTCAATAAGGTATTGATTAAAATAGCCTCTTTTATATAATAAATGCAGCAAATGGGATGACTTGAAGGTTAAGAGTGTAGAATGCTTGGGCATAAGTCCTGACTTTCCCAGGAACTAGCTGGAGCAAAATTTAACCTCTCTAAGCCTGTCTCCTCATCTGTTATGATGAGGGTAATAATAGGTTAGAGTTCTGCCCTGGCCGGTTTGGCTCAGCGGTTGGAGCGTCGGCCTGCGGACCAGAGAGTCCCTGGTTCGGTTCCCGCTAGGGGCACGTACCAAAAAAAAAAAAAAAAAAAAAATAGGTTAGAGTTCTTTGCACAGAATCTAGCACTAAATAAAGTCAATTGTTGTTACTTTTTCTAACATAATAGCCAAGCCCACCCCCTCTTAAAGTTCTACAGGGTGCTGGAATGCCCAAGACCACGTAAGCCTCTGGGTAGCTAGTCTGTGAGTTGACAGTTATATAATGGCCAAATTGGAATGAATAATTCCTCCAGGAAAAGAAGCCAGAAGTTGGGCTCAGTTTTAAACTGTACTCTACATATAATACGATAGATAATAAGAGGCCTGGTAAGAAGCTAATGGCTAACTTTTACTGAGCACTTACTCTGTGTCAGTCTTTGAAGAAGTTTATAAACATCTTTTCAGTGTAGGCTCACAATAAGCCTATGCAGTAAGTGCTATTATTATTATTCTCATTTTACAGATAAAAAAAAAAAAAGCCAAGTACAGAGTGTTTAATGAACTTGCTCTAAGTCACACTCTTATTTAATAAAATGGCACAGGCCTTCTGACCCCAGAGCTTATGCTCTTAACACACTACAGTAAGTTAGAAACAATGGTAGAAAGAAGTCAATTATAGCTAGGACAAAAAGAGGAATTCAGATATTGCCAACCCGTATCTTTCAAGCAACTTCTATGCTTTAGACACTGTTCAAAGTGCTACCAACACATATTAGGAAGTTGATTCTTTATGGCAAGCCAAGAAGTGCATATTACTGATAGTACTTTTATGGACAGGGCTTAGAGCTATTGAGCACCTGGGACTGCAGAGCTGTGAATGGTAACGGTGAGTTTCCAAAGGATGTCTGTGGATTCCAAGTCCCAAGCTTTCTCCCTAGGAATGCAGTAAGAATTCCAACACAAATGACTCATCCTCATCACTCAGCAAAGAGTTATCAAGTCCTTACTTGTGTCAGGCACAAATGAACAACAGAGACATGGAACAGAGATTATGTGGAAGAGGGGGACAATGTAGAAGGACAAGTGAGTAAGTCACATATAATATTATATAATGAATATATAATATAATTCATTATAATATAATTCAATATAATATAATATATATAATGAATAATTAGCACCATTACAGAGGCCAAAAATGTTCAGTTGATTTGACAAATGGCACTTACAGTTAGGAAAATAATTCTAATTTCAAAAAACAAAGAAGAGGAAGACATTTGTGTCTCGTGTATTTCATATTCTCATAGAAGACCTACTGAGAAGAGACTCCTAGGACTAACCAGGGCATTTAAGGAATTAGTGAGTTTTGTAACTTTCCCACCTGTGATCAAAAGTACAAGATTGTGGTTACCCAATAGCCTAGGCAAATGTTCAGCTTTTGCACAGACTTGCCCTGAGTTTAAGAAGAATTAAGGTTGTATCCTGCTCCTAGTTTTGAATCAAAACATTTACTGATTTCATCAGAAAGGGTACAGTAAAGAAGAAGGAAGAACACCAGTCCAGCGTAAAGTGACTGATCACAGCCCTTTTCTTTTGGAAGGCACAGTATCTGTGATGGATTAACATCTACACTTACAGCAGTTTCGGAGCTTTGCAATTTATTTTCCTTTCTAATGGCTGTATTATCCATTGTAATGCATAGGCTAGTAATGTTATAGGATTTAACTCCCCCTGTTGTAAATGTTTTAGTAAATCTATAATAAGCTATTTTTATCTTTGAAAATTTCTTCAACCAGTAACATGTTCATTGTAGAAAAATTCCAAATGCACATGAGCAAAATGAAAAAATTTAAATCAACTAATAAGTCCAGGGGCCAGAAATAACTATTGCTGAAATGTTGGCATCCATTTTTCTAGTTTCAATATTATATATCTATGTATCATTCCTAAATAACCTGGGCTCATTGGGCTTGTAAGTTTCTATATCCACTTAATTGTGAATGTCCCTCATGTCATTAAATATACATCTTCACTATAATTTTTTTTTAATTTTTTTTTTATCCTCACCAGAGGACATTTTTGCATTTATCTTCAGATAGAGCAGGAGGGAGAGAAGGAGGAAGAGAGAGAGAGAGAAACATCAATGTGAGAGAGACACATTGACTGGCCGCCACCCACACAACCCCAACCAGGGCCGGGGACAAACCACAACTGAGGTACATGCCCTTAGCGGGAACCAAACCTGGGTCTCTTTGGTCCGTGGGCTGACACTAACCGCTGAGCCAAACCGGCCAGGGCTATAATTTTTAATAGTAAATATACTATATATAATAGCTATATACATATATGCACAGGGTAGGGCTAAGTAGGTTTACAGTTGTGAGTACATGAAACAGTTTACTCTTGTATTATTATTTTTTAGTTATTGTATTATTTTCCATACAAACAACTGTAAACCTACTTTTTCCCCACCCTCTGTGTGTGTGTGTGTGTGTGTGTGTGTTTACCTAGTCCCCTATTGTTGGACATTAAGGATCTTTTATTTATTTATTTATTTATTTATTTATTTTTATCCTCACCCAAGGACATTTTTGCATCCATTTTCAGATGGAGCGGGAGGGAGAGAGGGAGGAAGAGAGAGAGAGAAACATTGATGTCAGAGAGACACACCTACTGGTTGCCACCCACACGACCCCATCCAGGGCCAGGGACAAACTGCAACCGAGGTACGTGCCCTTAGCGGGAACTGAACCCAGGACTCTCTGGTCCGCGGGCCGACGCTCTAACCACTGAGCCAAACTGGCCAGGGCCATTAAGGATATTTTTAACTTTTCACTATTGTAAGTTATCATATGAGGAACATACTTGGCTATATATTTGTTAATTAGTATAAATATCTAGAAGTGGTATTTCAGGGTAGGGATATATTTGTAAGACTCTGGCTAATATGTTACTGGTTTCTTTTTTTTTTTTTTCAAAATAAATATAGACTCACAAGAAGTTGCAAAAATGGTACAGAGAAGTCCCTTGCACCTTTCCTCAATGATACCATTTATAATGCATTATATAACTATATATTTATATACTTGTAATGCGTTATATAACTATATATTTATATACTTGTAATGCATTATATAACTATAATATAACTATAATGCATTATAAAAACTAGGAAATTGACATTGGCACAATAGAATACCTAGACTCCAAACTTTACCTAGGTTTACCAGCTGAATTATTTTTTAATATTAATGGAATGGTGAGAGGCATCCTTACTTTTCTCATTTCCCCTCTCACACAGTTGCCTTTCGGACTCCCATCTAATCTTCTGTAGAGGACGGAATACAACTCTGTTTCTTAGACTACTGTCTTTTGTTGAAAATCAAGAGGAAGAAATGCAAGTAAGACTCTCTCACCAGATGCAGAGGTGGTGAACCACCATTTATGGAGCAGAAAATGGATAGGTTCTTCCCTGCTTTTGATTCTTCACAGCCATCCCAGTTTCTTTCTGATATACCAGAACAGTTTCCCAAAGCTTGTGGTACCTCAGTACAAAATGAGGAACACGGAATCACACGATGAGAAAGTTACTGATTTCTCCTTCACTCCTCTGAATACATCAAGGAGAAAGCCTCCACTTAGGGCCAGTCTCTAACGCCCCTCTAACATTTCCTAATCCTCCCTTTTTAACAAATTGCTCAAGCCTCAAGTTCAGATCTAGGCAGATAATAGCATTTCACTGGAATTCAATGACATTTTATTGTTTTAATTAAATGTGCATCTACTTTGGCCTTCAAATTGCAGCAAAGGAAACTGGTTTTCCACTTACAGATGTACATCTGCCCAGACACCATTTTTAAGAACGCAATTTATTCACTTATAAACCGATTGAAAATCATTTATTAAACATCACTACATGCCAGTCACTGTGTTAAATATGAGGGACAGAGCAGTGACAAGACACTTAAGTGCCTTGCTCTCTTGGAGCTTACAATCCATTTGGGGGGGATCAGGCATCAAATAAATGATTTTAACCTAAATACTGAATTACAATGGTGATAACTGTTCTGAAGGAGAAGAGTAGGATGATAAACTTTCTAGTCATGAGAATCAAGGAGGGCTCCTCTGAGGAAGTGGCATTTAAGCTGGAACTTGCAGAGGAGGGGGTGAAGAAAACAAAGGCATGGTGAAGGCAGAAGTGGCCAGAGCCAGATCATGCCAGGCCTGTTAGGTGAGAAAAAGGATTTTTATTTTATCTTACGGTCAGTGGGAACCTACTGAAGGGTTTTGAACAGAGGAACAATATGATCAGCTTTGCCTTTTTTTTTTTTTTTTACATAAATCAAGATACACTTGTAAATACAAGTAGCAGAAGCTCATACATGTCACATAGGTGTTTTTTTTTTTTTAATACAGTGTATAATCACTACACAACAGTACAAATACAAACAAGAGTATGATGGGGTGGGGGCTGAGCCTGGAGTCTGGGAAGGCATGCATAAGTCACCCTTCTGTTTGTTTTTGAGGACTAGATGTTCATCTGATTTGACGCCAAGGTAGCATTTGGGTAAGCCAGGATAAAATCCCCATTTAAAACTCACCCCCCTTCTTCAGAAGCTTCAAAAGAAAATTTCTCCTCAAGTTTCCACCAAGACTAACCTCACCTGTGGGTGGTGTTGGGGACCACCTACAAGGTGTGATTTGAGAAGTGCTAAAAGACCACTCCTGTTCAGTGTAAACTGCCTCTGTCCTCCACTGTGCCTACGATTCTACCATCACAATGCTGTTCTGCTGACTCGTCCTTCAATTACCACATATGCTAGCACAGAGCAGTCCCTGGGTCATCCTGCCTTCCGGGGACAGAACGGATTCTTTATATTTCCTCAGGGATGGGAGGGCTCGGAACTCTTTGAGACCACTGACCACAGAGGGCATGGAGGGGCCATGAGACTGGGCAGGTTCCAGAGAGTGAGGGTTACAGGAGCCCAAGTTCCTTTGACTTCATCACTTTGGGGCTGGCCCTGGGAACAGCTGGAGTGTAGGATGTGGACATAGGTATACACGTGTGTGGATTTATACAGCAAAGGTATATGGATATACTTATGACATGTTCACGACTTTACAACGTGGGAAGCAACAATGGGAGGGAACACAGGCCCTGGGATTTGACCAACTTGGGTTCAGATCACAAGCTGTGTAACCCTCAGAAAGTTGCAGGACCTATCTTATGGGGTGGCTGGGAGGATTTAGAGAGAATCTGTTTAAAGTCTTGGCACTGGTCCATGGCATACAGTAAGTGTCCCATGAATGTTACTGTTAAGTTTACATGTGTGTCTGTTCTTTGCAAGTATGTGTGTGCATGTGCACATAGGTGCAGATCTGGGCATCTAAGGGAGTGTGTTTAAGAACAAGAGAGGAGCCCTGGCCAGTTTGGCTCAGTGGTTAGAGCGTCGGCCTGCAGACGGGAAAGTCCTGGGTTCAGTTCCCGCTAAGGGCACGTACCTCGGTTGCGGTTTGTCCCCGCCCCAGTTGGGGTTGTGTGGGTGGCAACCACTCTCTCACATCGATGTTTCTCTCTCTCTCTTCCCGTGCCCCTCCCTCCCACTCTATCTGAAGATAAATGCAAAAAAAAAAAAAAATGTCCTCGGGTGAGGATAAAAAAAAAAGAAAAAGAGAGGACCCCTGGCGGTTTGGCTCTGCAGTTAGAGCATCAGCCTGTTGACTGAAGGGTCTTGGGTTCAATTCCTGACCAAGGGCATGTGCCTGGGTTGCAAGTTCGACCCCCAGCCCCAGTCGGAGTCATGCAGGAGGCAACCAATTGGTGTGTCTCTCTCACACTGATGTTTCTCTCTCTCCCTCTCCCCTCCCTCCCTTCCACTCTATCTAAAAATCAATGGGAAAATATCATCAAGTGAGGATTAACAACAACAAAGAACAAGAGGGGAGAGGAGGGAGAATGTCCCCCACCCCCAGCAGTTCAGGCACTGAAGCAGACCTCTCAGAGGGCCAGAGGATTGCAGGACAGCTCATGGAGGACAGAGCTCAGCTTTACCAAACGGGAAACAGCCGAAGGGACAGCAAAGGGCCTCCAACTGCAAGGGCTTCCCGATGAGCACAGGATCTATAAAAGTGAAGGAGACAGGAACAGAATGGCATGAGATATTGTTGAAACTCAGAAAACCTCCATAAAAGGGAGATTGGGGAAAAAAAAAAAAAGAGTTAAAAATGGTCTCTAAACTTGACACGTATCCAAATGAGGCCTCTAATTTGCTCCCTCCTAAAACTCTCCCCTCTCTTGAGCTTCATTTATGTTTCCTTTTTCAGATCTGATATGGAAGAACTTTGAAAAATGTGCACCCCCACAATCTGTGCTTGGGCCTCTGGTTCCCCTCTGAAGATTTGCCCAAGGAGTTGCCTCCAAGTGCTTTCCACTTAATAAACATTATGTTGGGAGGGAAGACCCAGTAGAAGGAGCACCCCGTTTCTAATCCCAGTGCTACCCTTCACTCCCTGGGCAACTTCAAGGAATCTCCTGATCTCTCTGAGCAGAGCTACCTCATCTGCAAAATAAGTTGATTGGTCAATTTGGGTGATTATCTTTTGACTTCCTGCCATACCAGAGGAGGTTTAGCTCCCTTCAGATATCTCCCCTCCCCTTAAAGCTGTATCACCATACGACAGGGTAGTTAAGAGCACAGACCACCTGCCTCCTGCTAGCTGTGACTCTTGGGATGAGCTATTTAATGTCTGTGTCTCCACTTCCTCCTTTGTAAAATGAGGGTAAAGAAGAGAGGCGTGTATCATCGAATTGTGAAGAGGATGAGATGAGTTAATAGAGGTGAGGTGTTTAGCACAGATAAGGGCTACTCTGGTTTTAGGTAATATTATTATTATTTACTTTATTAAATACCTTTGTAACTTTTGATATTATTGATAAATCAAGAAATAGGAGTATAAGCATTATTTGGGGCTATGAAAAGTCTCCACTAGGCAGGGGGCAAGGGGAGAGCTGGGACCATTGCTTTTGCTTTTTGTAAAGCCCTTTTATGCTTTGATTTTTCAAAGATGTGTACATACTACCACAACACTATTTTTTTTTTTTTTAATTTAAAGAGATGGAACAAAAAGATCACAGAAGTCCCCCTCACATCTCTAAATTCAAGGACTGACTATGATTTTTAAGGAGCAGTACTTTTAGGTGGCCGGCTTATCTTTGTTATCAGAGCTACCATTAATATGCTTGACCTTTCCAAGAACTCCTTATAAAAGATTAAAATAAACACAGTCACCTTCCCATGTTTACAACTGAACGTGTTTCAACTTCTTGGATAGGAGAGAAATTGAGAAAGGTGAGACTATAAACTGTAAATACTTGGCCTTAGGGGCTGACTTATATTTTGCCCCTTAATAATCTTTTCCCGGAAATCAGCTCAGTTACATAAAGGAGGGATCAGTAGCAGAGAGTGAACCTGAAGAAAACCTCCGCTGGCCACCCAGTGGTGAAAGGGTTAATAGGGCTGGGTAAGGCGATCCTGTGAAATGAGTAAGGCTCGGAGTTGTTCAAGTTTCAAAGCAGCAGCAGCAGCAGCAGCAGGCTCTGGGGAAAAAGGAAGCACGTTGGACGGAGCCTGACGGATCGCGCTGAGCTGAATTCAGCTGGGGTTACAAGCTCAAGGTTAGTGGCTGCGCACACCTCCCGGGGCGCTGACATCTTTGGAGAGTTGTCTCAGGAAGGCCAGGCGCCATCTCCCATCCTGGCGTGCCCAGTCTGCTTTGCTTCCTAGTGGGGCCACCCGCCCTCCTGCCCAACCTCTCAGGCTGCTGCCTTCACCAAGCCTGGGCACCTGTGAGGGACAGTTGACCTGTTCCCAGGAGACTATTCTAGACTGGAGACGTCTTTTCATTCATCCAAAAGGAAACTTTCTGGAACAGGACCGCACATGCACACGCACACGCACACCTACCTGTATACTCTACTCCGTCTGGGTATTTGCACAATCCAGAACTCCTATCTGCTTCAGTTGAAACTGAGAACAATTGTCAAAGTAACTAAACAGGCTGCTTGACTTTATCTTGTGGGAGGAATATTGTCTCTGAGGCTATCATCTGTCTTTGAGAATGGGTTTCTGGTAGCAGCTTTGCTTGTACCTTGCTAGAACAAAACGCAGGGGGAAGGTGCGCCGTGAAGGAAATATCTCCACATCTGCACGAGCTTCGGATAAACTTATCCATGAAAACAACTTATCTGCGTGTGCTGCAGATGATAAACTTAAACCTAGGGGAGGAAGGATAGAGAGAGGTAGTGAGCTTCACAGAAATCGTGTTCTGAGAGCTCTTTGGTTTGAGAATTCAGACTGCTGGAGGGGTAACCGACCCCTCGGAACCCCGGCTGGGAGAGGAGTGGGTAGGCCACTTCGACAGGCCCTTTGGCCTCCTTGCTCTCGCCTTGCGCACGGAGAGGCACTGAATAGCAGCCGCTGTGCTGAGTGCTCCCTCCGATCCTCCAGCAGGCAAGAGTCGGGTCTTGTACCTGTGAGCACTGAATCAGAATGAGTCATTGAAACTCGGGTGCTGGCACGAAGTACTTAAACTGCCTCATGAGACATTGCCTCCCTCCGTGTAGGTGGGGTATCTCTCTCAGAGCAGTCACTTTTTTTTCTCCTCTCTTCCTTTCTCCTTCAAACAGGCAGGAATTTTGAGGCTCTCAAGAGACCGGCTCTGCCCTCTTGGCTCAGCTGACCCTACAATGCCGACTCTGCCCCTCCGGGTCAGGACTGGAGTTTTAAAATAAGATGGATGATTTGACGTTACTTGATCTTCTGGAGTGCCCCGTGTGCTTGGAAAAGCTCGATGTCACAGCCAAAGTCCTCCCCTGCCAGCACACCTTCTGCAAACCATGTCTGCAGAGGATTTCCAAGGCCCACAAGGAGCTGAGGTGCCCCGAATGCAGGACCCTGGTGTTCTGCAGCATCGAGGCGCTGCCCGCCAACCTGCTGCTCGTGCGCCTTCTGGACAGCGTGCGCTCAGGGCAGAGCTCCGGGAGAGGGGGCTCCTTCCGCAGGCCCGGCGTGCTGGCCTTGCAGGACGGCAGGAAGAGCAGGGCTCACCCCAGAGGTCTGCAGTCCAGCCCTTTCCGGCTCGTGCCTAATATCAGAATCCACATGGATGGGGTAAGAAAGATCTCATTTGTTCATGTCATGTCCACTTGGAGGTTGGATTTGTGCATGCCAGCACTTAGGGTTTGTCTCTTTCAGTTGCTATTTAATAGAGGTGCTGCCAGGATTCCCCAGAGGTAAGTTTCTGAGGGCAGTGATCATTCGACTGAAATTCGGTGGAATCCTGAGCCTGTCTAATCCTTCCGGGGATTCTTAGAATTGTTAAGCCTTCTCTGTTCCTTGTGCAGAAGGTAGTGGAATAAGGAAAGCCTTCTTGATTATATCTTTGGTCTTTCCCTTCTGCTGTTCTGAGGCCAACCCAGTGCATGGATAATGCACGAAGGATAGGAAAGAGCGAGCAAACAATTCCAACTGCTTGTTGCTTTGGGGAATCGTTGAGAAATTTCCAAATGTCAGGATTTGTTTGAACTTTACCCAAATCCATCTTCCCACCCCGACCCCCACCCAGGTCATAAGGTGCTACTATGACAACGTTCATTCACAATCCATTCAAAGGTATCCAGAAACTTGCAGGAGGGAAGCGTCGTGTGGGTGGACTGATTGATGGGAAAGGCTGGGCTGTGGAGTACAGCAGATGCGTCTTACTTTACAAAATGAATAAAACACATAAAATGCACGTCAGTGGCTGCAGTAAAAAAACAAGCGGACCCAGTAGAGCCGTAGAGGATATGACCCAGTGGTGCCTTTGGTGTCTGAACGGTGTGATCTCCCTGTCCGTCCCTGCAAGCCAACCCCGGGGCTCTGTCCCGCCTGGCTGGGAGCCCTGTGGCCAGAAGCTGTTGTAAGGGCACATCTCTCGAGAGGATGTGGTCCCTGCGAGTCCAGTGGGATTATCTGCACTGTCACCCCAGGAGTCAGTGTGCCAGAGTGGACGTGGCAAGCTGTGTCTGAGTCGTTGGCACACTCAGAGAGTCAAAGCTGCATTCTGTGAAGTCTTACTAAAGCCAGCTTTACTACTAATCCCAGGACTGCCCGCTGTGAAGAGTAACAGTGGGTGGGAGGGTCTTCCGGATTCCTCCCCAACGAAGAACAGGCTCGTGATGTACACTGAGAATAATTTTCTAAGATAGTTCTTGCAACAGCTCACCCCTCCTTCGGTTCACTGCACCTTCAAGCCGCCCATGCAGAGGGGAGTGGGGACACATTCAAACATGAGAGCTGGAAGAAGCGGGGCATTGGTGTGATTTCTTCACTGCAGACTTTTTATTGCCATTGTGCTTGTGTGTGTGAAACACATTCCCATAAAGGGCCTGGCACCCTTCTTTAAGGCCCCCTGGTAGGTCGAGCCACCAGTCAGAATCCACAGGCTTGGGAAAGGCAGGGTGGGGCAGGGGAGCGAGCTTCTCTCTGATATGTCTTGTTTATAGAGAATCTTAAAGAGAATGAGCTCTATCTTCAGCCAGAAAATCTCCCTTTGAATTCCTAAGCCCCAGCATCCCCTCCCCTCCCCCACTCTGCAGAGTCTGACTTGCCTCTTGGTAGAGGATCATTACTCACTAAGAAAGTGTTGCCAGACTCAGAGGAGGCGAGTCCCTTATCACCTTTGAATGTTTGTCTTTTTCAATGTGGCTGTGTTGCTAAGAAAAGGTAGCAACGAAGGGATCCACAGCTACCAAGTTTTTGAACCCTAGAAGATTCCAGACCCCTCTTGGCAGAGGGAGATGTGGGGATGAGAGCTGGTCATATGTAAGAGACAGCCGTTAAGATACTGCATGTCCCTGGAACTCTTTCACAGGGAGTTGTAACATCAGAGCAAGGTGCCAGTGATGGCCCATCCCCCGAGTCTCACTGGACCAACTCCCGTCCATGAGGCTAAACACAGAACCAAGCCGTTGAGGGCTGCTTTCAGGCAGGACCTGGTTTCATAAAGATGCCAGAGAGCAGAGCTGGCAGCCAGCCCCGTCCACCTCTGTTTCCTGCCCGTTCTGAGCCTGCCTTTCCTGAAGTGCCTCATCTCATCCCTTCACCCTCTCTCAATGGGACATGAACAGACTCATTCCTGCATGTAAATATGCCTGTCATTCTGCAACCTGTTCTACTCCTGAAATGTAGCTCTCTTCCCTGTAAGTGCCAGAGCAACTGTGCCTCCCTCCGTTCAGAGAATTGAGGATAGTCTGGGCTGCCACGCTCTGTTCCGAGAGTCAGAGGAGAGGACTCGCATCCTCAGCCACATCCTCACCGAGGAGACTTGCCCTCTCAGCCTCAGTTTACCCAATCTGGTCAACAGTTAATAATACTTACTTCCTCCCTTCTTCCCTGAACTCATATCACCTTAGAAAACACTTGCTGTGTAATGCGTACGCCTTACATGAAATGCAGGGCATCATCATCATCATTAATTTACACTTGCTGCATGACTTCGGACAAGCCACTTAAGTTTGCTGGGTCTCAATTTAAATTTCTGTAAAATGGGAAAATGTATTATAAAAACAGAGCCATCCTGAGACTTAGCTAATTAGTGTTTGCGAAGCACTTTGAGATCCATAGATGAAAGGCATTGGGAAGGTCATGATCACAGTAAACATTATTATTGGCTGTTTATTGTGCCCTGCTGTGCAGGCTGCATTCTATAAAACACAGAAGGAGTGATAGCCCTTGCTGGAGAATATAACAGGTATTATTATTGAACTTGAGTCTATGACGAGTCCAGGTCAGGACACTACTAAGTATAAAGTACTCCTCTACGAGGACATAAATAACCCGTTGTCACAGGGTACCATTTTGTAAAACACCTCTTCTGGAGGACTTGATGTTAACCTGGCACTCCGAAGGAGTTCCTGTCTGTGTGCTTTAAAAGCCCAAAGTCTGCCCTGCTCACCTAGGCTCTTCTAAGGAAGAAGCTCATCGAGATCTTTGTGTTGGCTCAAAGAGGCCTGGTGCCAGCCAGAAGACCAGGGTGGAACCAATAGTCACACAATGTGCCAGCCCAAGGCAGAAAAAATAGCCCATTGTGCCTACCTGTCGGAAACCCTCCCAAGCCTATTGTGTAAAAAGAAAACTTGAGAAATGGCTGTAGGTTTCTACAACATGCAATTATTTCAAACCAGCAGGCAAGATCAACAGACTCCTGGGAGGCCCCTGACTGTAAATCTTATTGGTTCTTATTGCTTCCCAGACGGCAGTCAAGCCAAAGGAAATCTGTGAGCCTTTGAGGAAATTTGGGCTCCTGAATAGCTGATCTCTCTTCCTCCTCACTCTGTTACCCTTTAACCGTATTTCTAAATTCAGCAATGAAGCTAAGTATTCGGGAACTTAGGTATGAAAAATATCCGTATTCAAATCTTGCTTCTGCTCCTCAATAGTTGTATAATTTGAGTGAGTCACTTAAACCTCAGGGCCTCCAATTCTCCATCGGTAAATTGGAGGTAATAGTAATATCTGCTACAGAGGGTTGTTGTGAGAAATAAATGAGATGATTCATGTCAATTAGCTCTTAGCACAGTGACTGGTTCAGATTAAGTGCTCAATAAATGTTACCTGTTATTGTTATTGAAGTGACTCAACACTTTCCACTCCGAATTACACGCCCTCTTTCACCCCCTTAATTGTTAATTAGGTGTCTTCCAGAGATGGTCCTTGGTACCCTGATTTCTGGCTTGTTTTGTCTCCAAATGATCCACGGCCATGATTCAGGTGTGTGATTCAGCCCAGCACGTGCTGGCTTGGCCGCTCACTTCCAAGACCCTTTAAGAGTTAGGAGTTGATTCTAGGAGGAAACTTGCTAGCCAACTTCACTTCCCCACATGGAAAGTTCAAAGGAACACCATATGTAGGGCAAGAAGCTGGTCCACTTCCCAGCATCACCCATTCTTCATTAACTTCTGTCTTTGCTTTCCCGTTCCCCTCTATCCGCATTACAATTGTTGCCGCCCTGGGTCTGGCAGGGCCGGACTTTCTCCCTTCTTCATTAAGCAGCATGCCAGCCATACACATCCCTCTCTCAGCGAGAACACACCTGCCACCTCCAGCACACAGACCAGGTGGCTGTGTCCCAGAAACTTTTTCAGCTGGTGTTGCAAGCCACCGAAGGGGAAAAATGAGGTCAGAGAGCACATGGGGGAATTGAGGCTGGGTAGAAACCATTTCTGAGACTCAGCTGCTGTCCTACAGCAGAGGCCGTGACACAGAGAGTGTTTTTTGCTACATTTGCAAGGGGACTGAAACCATCCCAAGCCCCTGAAAACAGCAGGCAGATGCCACCTGGGTCAGGGAGGACCACATGGGGCAGGTGGGGGGAAGACATAAAGGCAGGAACTGGGGTTGAGGAGTCAGGAGACACAGATGGTTCTCCAGCTTCACATATGTTTGCAAACCTTTTTAAAAACCACATGGCCCCAAGCTGGCTCTGCCCCCAACATCTCTTGACGTACCTCCTTCCTAGTTACAATTCCCTCCCTTTTATTCCTTACTGGAGTGTTTAGGATTGTGGTCCGACAGAGCTGGGTCTGTGCTGAGATTCAATTATTTGTTAGCTGTGAGGCCTTAGGCAAGTCACTTAACCTCTTCGACCTTCAGTTTCCATTTTTGTATAATGGAGATAACAACGGTGTACATATATCATAAGACTATTATAAGATTAAAGTGAGACAATGTATGTAAAAAGCTTAGTACAAGTGCCTGGTACATAATAGATGCATAATAAATGTTAGCCACAGCAAACAGCAAAACCATAACAATAGAAGAGAAAGTCTGCTGGCTTTGAACCTGGAGTTCTTTGCACCCACATGTAAACATGCAAAAGACCTCCATTAAAAAATTTAAAAGGGGATAGCAAAGGTAAAGGGAGTTCTCAGAAAAACAAAACTATAGTGATGGAAAGCAGTGGTTGCCAGCGGTTGCCAGCGGTTATGGGTTGGGAAAGGTTGTGACTGTAAAGGGATAGCGTCAGGGAGATTGGTGGATGATAGCATTACTCTGTATCTTAATTGTGGTGTCAGTTAAATGAATCTATATATGCGTTAAAATTCATAGAAATATATAACAGAGGGGAAAAGTCCATTTTACTGTATGATAGGTAATGTTTAAAATATTTTTAAGCCCTGGCTGATGTGGCTCAGTGGTTGGGCATCATCCCATGCACTGAAAGGTTGCTGGTTCAATTCCCAGTCAGGGCACATGCCCAGGTTGCTGGCTCGTTCCCACGTAGGGGGAGTGCAGGAGGCAGCCGATTGATGTTTCTCTCTCACATCGATGTTTTCCTCTCTCTCCCTCTCCCTTCCTCTCTCTCTAAAAATATTTTAAAAATATTTTAAAAATTTTTTAAAAATATTTTTAAAAAGGAAGCTCTTGTACATTTCTTTTAGTTTCTGCCTGATTTTTACCTAGCCCACGAATTCCCCTTCACCTCTGTATGTATTGGGTCAATGCTATTTCTGAGGAGGACTTTGCCATCATTTAAATGACCAGGGTAATTCCTGCACCTGGGCTCCTCTCTGTTTTAGCAAGCCATTCTGTTACCTGCTGCAGCTTCCTCATCAATTAAAGGTGTCTAGCCAAACAATGGACAAACGCGACAGCTCATCCCCCATGGGATGGCCTAGTCAGATGGGTAGGGCAGGTTCTCCTTACTCAACTTTAATTATCCACCACGCGCACTGGGGGCAGGTCACCAAGGAATTAGGCAATGCATATTTTCACGTTGTTTTCATTTCCTCTTATAAAAGGTAGCCTGCCACACGTCCCTTCTAAAGAGATTATGGAAGGAGGGAAAGTGCTTGTGTAGCCCTTGACTCGAGAAGAGCATCCTCATCGATCCCCATGCAGGTGCCGTTACAGAGCTTTGGGCTTAGCTGGGACCAGCTCAGGTGTAGCTCTCGTCAATGTCTTCGTCTTCTCTCTTTCCCTCTCGTTTCTAATGTGTGCTTACAGGAGAGACTAGTCTTTCACAAAGCATACACTGTAAGCTATTAATGGATGTTCCATAGAGCTCCGTGGTCAAGCAAACCTGAGATTAAAACAGAGCTAAATATTTTTTTTTGGCTGCAATACTTTTCAGAACTTTTAGCATGAATTGTAAATGTCTAAGTGGTACATTATAATAAGTAACGTTTTCCAAATTTCCATGATAGTGGCCTCCCCTTCCCCCTTTTATGAGCACCTTGAGTAGTATTGTCCATGGAACACATTTGGGGAAATGCTATCTCATACTAATGCAGAGATAGCTGAGCCCTAAAGAGAACTCCTATTGTGGTTGCAGACTATTGACTCATTCCAAGAGGGGTTTTAGGTAAGTTCCTGCCATTAGAACATATTTGTGGAGACCTGAACTCCTTATCACCACCTTCTGCAGTATTTATTGAGCTCCCATCAGAAGTATCCAGCTATGGGCACTGTAGGAATCTACACAGCAAGGTCAAGGTTCTCCCCTCACAGAGCTTACTGTCTAATGGTAAAACCAACCAGTCAGTATACATCTAGGTATGTATACACACATACATGTACACACACATGCATAAAATATATATATCTCTGATTTAAAGATATTATCCATTGTAAGAGGTATTATTTAGTTACAGCTCTTAAGGGAAAAAAGAAACACTACTATGTTAGACATTCACTGTAAGATACATCCAATTTTAGAAGCATTAAGATATGAAAAAAGTATCTTACTAAAGAGTACACACTGTCTAATTCCATGAATGGCAAAACTATAAACTATAGTGACTTGGGCGATAATGCAAATATTTTATGTGATGGTACATAGGTTTGCCTAAATTCATCAACTGTACACTTAAAAAGAGCACATTTTTATATGTAAATTATAACTTAATAAAATTCATTAAGACAAAATCTTAGACTAAAGAAATGATGTTTTAGGAAAATGTCATGCAGGTAAGGTGGTTCAGTTTGAGGGAATGAAACTTGGCCAATAAAAAAAAGCTTCCTAGAAAAATTAGGTATTTTAATGGTCAGGAAGGACGTGATCAAAGGACACACAGGCAGGGTCTATTCTGGACACGTGGGTGCTAGGAAAGGCAGTTCTGTCTCGAATAGAATGGCAGTTGGAAGAGAGGGAGAAGGAAACAGATGGAGAAGAGACTGGTGACTAGTATCTGCTTCAAAACCACCACTAGAAAGGCACATGGCAATTACTCTGTAATAAAGTCTCTCCGCAGCCACACTGGCCACATGTCACCAACTGGCCCATGGGCTGTAAAACCTGGTGGAGTCAATGCAGCCAAGCAAGGTGTCTCTGCTCCAAGCGATTGCCGAGCTGACTGGGTGCCTGAGGAGCAGTCTCCACTTCCCTGGTCACACTTCCTGATCACCGTAGCATGCAGGAACACCCGCCAGCAATTCCTAAGTAAGCGGTAACACAGAGGCAAGGAAAGACAAGTCCATTCTACATGAGCAGCTTCCTGCAACTTGGGTCTGTGTCAGCCCCCGGGGTCACACCGCTCCAGATCCCCAGCTCAGAAGCCAGGGCACTCAACAGGCTGCGCCTAAGCACTGACTCTGTGCTAGGCTCTGTCTTGAAAGCTCACACCACTGAAAGCTCATTCCAGGGATGCTCATGGGCTCAGACTCCAGGACTCAAATAGTAGCTGAGTTCACCTCCGAGCTCTCTCATTTCCCCAATATTTTTTACAAGCACAAGGAGAACAGGCAACTTTTCTTATCTCCCAATACTGTGCTCGGAGCACCCAGCCTACAGCTTGGCTCATGTCAGGAACCTCAAAATATTTTTGGAATGGGTGAATAAATAAATGGTACACTTCATGGAATCATAGAATGACTCCTCGTGATGCAAAAATGATCTCTTCCTGAGTCAAGCCATTACAGAGCTATGTGAGGAATGAGCCGCACAGTATATTAGGCATCAAGTCATGTGGTGATGGAAATTCTCTAGATGTGGACTACCCCATTAAGTACCTTCTGTTGTGACAAACAGTGCTCTCTGGAAAACACAGCGGGCCAGATTCAAAACCACTTAGCTCCTGAGTTGCTAACGCTTAGAAGACAGGAAATACCATTCCATATATGGCTAAACTCCTGCATCAAACACCACAGATTTCACGTGCTCCTTTGATCTGGGGAGAAACACTTGATCTTGAGTTCATTGACACTTAATCAGAGGGATACCAGTGACAGGAAGAGTCTCGAAAAGACACTGCCGCTGAATTAGGAGCTAAATTGACCTGACCTCCTATGTGAAGGGAAGACAGCATTCAGGCGGGAACGTGGCCCCTGTGCCTCGCCTGTTGCCAAACCTATATCATATATATATATAATATGCATAACACAGTATTTGCCATTTTAGCTGTTTTTATGTGTATAGTTCAGTGGCATTAAGTGTATTTACATTGTTGGGCAATCATCACCACAGTCCACCTCCAGAACTTTTCCATCATCCCATACTGGCTCTCTGTACCCATGAAAGAATAAGCACACACACACACACACACACACACACAAACACACACACACCCATTGCCCCCTGGCACAACCTTCTTTCTGAGTAAGAGGAACTGTGTTTTAGTATTATATTTAAAATATGTATTCCAAATTTCTGCTGATTCTGACCTTAGCCTTCCAATAAGATCAGTAAACAAGATAATACTATGATTCAGAGCAAAGGCTCCGCTGGCTGTGTGCTTCTGGGTAAGTTACAGAGAGACTCTGGACATCATTGCTATAAAATGGAAAGAGTAAGCTCACCTCACAGGGTTCCTGGGAGGATTTAATGAGGTGATACCTGTAAAGTGCCCAGCCTAGGGTCTGGACAAAGCAAGCTCCTGGTGAAAGTTAACTGTTTGCACTCGCTCAGGTAGGTTAACCTTTTAAAGTCCTAGCACACTGGATGCAGTTGGACTGCTGTTCTACTGCGTTGTTGACACAGGGGTAACAGTGACCATGGCATCATTTGGAGGATAAATCAAGATAATTCTAGTGACGTCCTTAGCACAGAACGTGACACCGTAAATGCAGTGACAATAGTGGTGGGACATCATTATTTTAATTTTCGGTGTCTCATTCATTCATCAGACATGTATGTACAGGATACCTTTTATGTGTAAGACCCTTCGCTGGGTTCCAGTGAAGAACAAAAGCAAGTGATATATGGTCCTTGCCCTCAAAGAGCTCATGGTCTTTTGGGAGATGGCCACGTGCACTAGTGATTATGATGCGCTTCATCAATTTAAACAAAGGGCTCACTGTGTGCCGGGCACTGGGTAAAGCAGTTTACCTACAGAATCTCATTTAACTCCTACAACCCACCGAGATGGCTGCTACTGTTTACTCCGAAGAGGTTTGTGCTAAAAAACGTTAATACAGGAAAAGAAAATGGTTACAGATCAAAAGTAACCATCCCTGCATTTGTGGTTGGGGTGGTTATTAAGGTTGCACTTTTAAAAAATGCAGATAGTCTGAGTCCTAATCATCCAGGCATTCCCAGAAACCCCTGACACTGAGGACTGCACGCCTCAGAATACAGTGACAGGCACGCACACTGGGCAGGGAGTCCTGGTACCGTGGTCCCGCTGCTGCGCGTCCTGGAAGATGCGCCTTTGCGCCGCCATTCCCACGCACAACCTGGAAAGCCAAGAGAAGACGTGCGAGAACTTGGATCACTCACTCTTACCCTTCCCTGAAAGGCTAATAGAGAAACTTCAGCCTGGAGACAGGAAAAATAAGGCCAACACCCCCAGGGGTGCCTGCAGCAAACCACCCCAGTTGAGAGTGTCAGCCAAACTTCCCATGTTAGAGAAAGCAAGAATGAAACCATCCACCTAATTGGGAAACTGGCCCACATGGCCGGCGTCAACCCATCCTCGGGCCTCAGTGTAGCCTCCAGTCCTCTGGGAAGCCAGCCCTCTGTCCCACATCCCAAGCCGGGGGCCACAGTTCCTCCACAGGTTCCCAGAGTCCCCAGTGCTACCCTCTGGCCTCCACAGCCTGCATAAGCGCCATGTGCTTAAGGACGTGTCTTTTCTCCTCCGTACCTGGCGCCGTACCTGAAATGCAACCAGCATTCAATAAATATTTAATTATTGAATGCTTCCTGTTCACTGTATTGTAAGAAACCGGAGTTAGATTCAGCAGCCTCATGGCTGAGGAGCTCCTGGTGTCTTTCCTGAGGCAGGAGGAAGGGAGATGTACCAGCCATTTTGTCCCCAGGATCCCTTCCAGCCCCTGTCCTGTTGACAAGGGTGTTTCTTGACTTACAGCCAGGTGTGTTAGGAATGGCATGTAGGTGCTCGCAGGGGATTCAGAGGTAATTGGGAGGTGAAAAAAAAAAAAGAAGTCAAACCAGAATGCAGAACACACAACTGACTGGCACGCTGCAGCCCTCCGAGCAGGTTGCCCTGGTTTTGCAGAATCAAGGATGATATCGCCACACACATAGAAATCCTTTAATTGGTTGCCAAGGCAATGCCGCCGATTCAGTGGGCATGGAGCAGGAACAGCACGCTGCAGAGCCGTGCTCAGGAAGGCTGCTTGGCTGTGATACTAACAAGCTGCCTGGATATGAGAAAGACAGGCTGCGCTGAATCTTGTTTGGGACTTTTGCTTACTAAACAGGAATGGCAGAGAAATGGGGTGGGGGGGCAGAAGGGAAAACTTCCCTTCCCAGCTCTCTGGATCTCACATTCCTCTCTGGAGTGGTGAATTCCCACGGATGAGGGAAATCTAAGTAGATTGGCCTCATGTTGGACGGAAGGAGAAACAGGATGGCTGAAGGATGGAATGAGGTGGAAGTGTTCACTTCCTCTGGAGAGAGAACAGAAAGGACCCAGGACACAGGAGCCTGCATTTTAACAAAACAACATGTCCTATCTCCTCCTTTTACTTCCCTTTGTATTGGGAAGTATTTGCGATTAAACCTTTCTTTTTATTGTTTTGTTTATGTTTCCTGAAGTTTTAAAATACCAGGACGTGTTTCCTAATCATACAACTTTGTGGTTAAGACAAGGCCTGGATGCCCTAACCTCTCCATTCCACTTTGTACCCCAAGGCCTAAGTAATCCAACACACTTCGCCACGTAATGTGTTTGTCCTGACGGCTTGGGCAAGGAGGGAGGGACCAGGAAAGAGAGAAGCTGAAGAGAAGGTGGACAAAGTTACTAAAGAACATCTTAACAACTACCATCACACAGCACCCACCACATGCCAGACACTGGGCGAAATAACCTGGGTTTTCTTGAGTCCTCCCAAGAACCCTTGGCGGTCCTAGGTATTATCCCACTTTGCAGATGAAGAAACTGCTAAGAAGTGGCAGAGCTAGGATTTGAACAGGTCCGCCTGCATCCAGTCTGGGCTGTTAACCAGATCAGTCAGGGTTAAGACAAACCCACTGTACCCTCGGAGCCCCACGGAGCCCTGCACTATCTGCCATTGCTGGTCAGTTCCCGTTGGCACCAACGCCACCATCCTAACGTTGATAACCTTCTGGAGCATGACGTAATTTGTAGCCAGTCCAACTCCGTGTTAATGACAATGCTGTGTCCTAACTGGTTGCCACTTGGTAAGAAATGTAAGGATTTAGTACAGGTGAGTCTAGGTGACTAGCGAGGGAGACAAGAGAGGGGGGAACAGGGTCACAGAAAAGAGGAGGATGGGGCGGGGGAAAGCAGAAAAGGCACATGTAAGATCCAGACAGGGGCCACAAACACCAAGAGGGAAGAAGGAGGAAGGTGCCCTGGCCCGTGTGGCTCAGTGGCTAGAGTGTCACCACCCTTCCCCCACCCTGAAGGGTCGAGGGTTCACTTCCCAGAAAAGGGCACTTACCTGGATTGCAGGTTCGATCCCTGGCCCCAGTGGGGGTGCGTGCAACCAAATGATGTGTCTATTTCACATCGATGTCTCTCTCTCCCTCCCTCCCTCCCTTCTACTGTCTCTTAAAAAAAAAAATCAATGGAAAAATTATCCTCAGGTGAGGATTAACAAAAAAAAAAAAGAAGAAGGAGGAGGAGGAGGAGGAGGGGGAGGAGGAGGAGGGGGAGGGGGAGGAGGAGGGAAGGAAGTAAGCTGAGGAAGCAGATGTGCAGGGAGGACTAGTTGGGGAGATACTACCAGCTCTGCTCCAGACTGGTCCGCTTTTCCTGAACTGTAAACAATCAGGACAAAATATCCAGGCCCCATTTCTTTCAGAAACTGTCATCTGGATAGGCCACACGGTCCATTAAAGGTGGGGGAAAAGAGCCTGGGATTCAGGAAAGTCAGCTTCTAATCCTGTCTTAGCTGAGAGCTGACCATGTGACACGAACTGTGTCTGAGTGTTTAATAAACGTTAGCAATTACTGTGGTTACAGAAAAAGCCCCGGAGTCTCTGAGTCTCAGGATTCTGCCAACTCAATTTAAAAATTTGTCCTTTTCATATTTCATAGAATATGCAAATGATACAGAAGTGTTTGCACTTAGGTTTTTTTAAGAAAAATATATATACAAGTTTAAAGGTTTTCAGAAAAATAGCTACCATTTTTACAGTCTCCAAGGGCCAGTGCTAAATACTTTACCTGCAAAGCTTATTTAATCCACAGAGCCGTTAAGACTCATCTTTTATCTTTTACAGATAAGGAAACTGAGGCTCAGGAGTACTGAGTAGCTTGCCCCACATTCTTTTTGGTTTTTTTAAATTTTTTTTCTTTATTGATTTCAGAGAGAGGAAGGGAGAGGGAGAGAGAGACAGAAACATCGATGAGAGAGAACATCGATTGGCCACCTCCTGCATACCCCCCCATTGGGGATTGGGCCCACAACCTGGGCATGTGTCCTGACTGGGAATCAAACCAGTGACCTCTTGGTGCATGGGCAACGCTCAACCAGTGAGCCACACCAGCCAGCCTGGTTTTGTTTTTTAACATTTTAAATTATTTCCAAAGAATAGAGTAGTGATTACTGGGTCAAAAGGGATGAATCTTTTTTAGATTCCTGATACATAATATCAATTTACTTTCATCCTTGTCTGCCAGAACTCTTAGCTGCAAGTGACAGAAACCCACTTCAGACTACTTCAAACCAAAGTGGGGATTTGTTAGCTCACGGAATGGGAACTTCAGAGTTCAAGCTCCTCTCGGGGCCTCTAAGAACCCAGACTGTCCTTTCAGATGGCCGTCCTCTGCCTTGACTCCACTCTTTCTGTATATTGGTGTCATCTTCTCCAATTGCAAATGACATTCCCCATGAATTTGACTGAACAAAGTGCATCCCCCCAGGTTTCTTAGTCACAAACAATAGAACCCACTGCATAAAAAGATTTAAGAAGAAGCAAGATTAATACAAAAGGATATTAGGTAGTTCACAGAATCTCTGGAAGGGACACAAAGCCTGACCTGAGGCCACCTTGCCAGGAACAATGCCCCAGATGACCAAGTGCTGACTTCCAGGGCTGACCCTGCTGGGACTGAACACTGAGGCCTCCCTTGGCCCCTCCTGTGGCTGCGGTAGGAGGTCAAGCTTGGTGTTAGCCTCCACCACCTTCCCACAGAGGTGGAAACAAGTCTTTCCCGGTCCCCTTGTCATGTCACTAACTGCCAATCTGCAGTTCAAGTCAGGTGCCTATAATCGACAACGCCTAGATCCCTGGCTGAAAGCAATATTGATAAAGCTGGTGTCTTCAGCTTCTAAATATTGAGGCAGTTTCTGCCACCCACTAAAATTCATAAGGTAGGTGAGTTCCCAAACATAGAAAGGGGGTTCAGGCCCAGCCGGTGTGCCTCAGTGGTTGAGCATCAACCCATGCACCAAGAGGTCGCCGGTTCGATTCCCGGTCAGGGCACATGCCCAGGTTGTGGGCCAGATCCCCAGTGGGGTCATGCAGGAGGCGGCCAATCGATGTTCTCTCTCATCGATGTTTCTATCTCTTTCTCCCTCTCCCTTCCTCTCTCTCTAAAAATCAATAAAGAAAAAAAAATTTTTTTAAAGAAAGGGGGTTCAGAGGCAGGGCATTCAAATCACAAGCGCGTACTACAAGAAACACAGCGACAGACAAGCTCAGATGTACACCTTCCCAGTTCTACAACCCCACCTAGCTCAGTGCCTCGCCCTTAGTAAACACCTGTTGGACTGAATTCAGAAGCTTTAACAAATAAGGTCTAGTACTGACAAAATATCTACCATATTTTTAATTCTTAATAAACAATTGAGATTTGTTATGAGAGAAAAAAAAGAGATGAAATTAAAGTCCTATGTCCCCCTAGTTTCCTTATATCTAAAATATTTGTTCCCTAAACTCTTGTTTAAAGACAGGCAGGCTGCCCTGGACAGTTTGGCTCAGCAGTTAGAGCGTCGGCCTGCGGTCCAGAGAGACCCGGGTTCGGTTCCCGCTAAGGGCATGTACTTCGGTTGCAGTTTGTCCCCGGCCCTGGTTGGTCGTGCGGGTGGCAGCCACTCGATGTGTCCCTTTCACATCGATGTTTCTCTCTCTCTCTCTCTCTCTCTTCCTCTCTCTCCCTCCCACTCTATCTGAACAAAAAATGAAAAAATGTCCTCGGGTGAGGATAAAATAAAAAATAAAATAAAATAAAAAAATAAAGACAGGCAGGCTGACCTACCTCACTTGTGTTTAACTTTTGTGGCTGTCTAATTTCTTTTTGGGGAAAGGGGAAGGGACATATTTCTGATAAGTGAAATGCTGGCATTTTTACCCATGGACATCTACTGAAGTACAAAATGAGATTCTTCTGTAGAAAGAATGGCAGAAGGATGTAAAATTGCTATTGGCACTTGAAGATATATTAGCAGGATCAAAAGTGGGGTCAAGAAGAACCCAATAGACAAGGCTGATGGTCAATACAAGCCTTAGTTCCATCAAAAAAAACAGGGCAGGCCCTGGCCGGTTTGGCTCAGCGGTTAGAGTGTCGGCCTGCGGTACAGAGAGACCCGGGTTCGGTTCCCGCTAAGGGCATGTACCTCGGTTGCAGTTTGTCCCCGGCCCTGGTTGGTCATGTGGGTGGCAGCCACTCGATGTGTCCCTTTCACGTCGATGTTTTTCTCTCTCTCCTTCCCACTCTGTCTGAACAAAAAATGAAAAAAAATGTCCTTAGGTGAGGATAAAAAAAAAAAAAAAAGGGCAGGAAGTTAAAATGCAATCCTCCAAAGAGCTTCCATAGGTAGTGTGATATCTGATAGCAGCAAGCGACTGATGGAAATTTTTATACAGATGCAGCAATTAGCTTTGCTAACACATACTCACATACTCCTGCAGTGAGCACCACCCAGCCTTGACTCCTGCAAAGTTACCCGTAGAGATAAAATGATGCGGGCAAATTGATATCAATTTTGAAGATAGAAGGATTTTTCAGGAACCACTGCATTCCTGCTTCTTTCTTTTTCTTTCTTTCTTTCTTTCTTTCTTTCTTTCTTTCTTTCTTTCTTTCTTTCTTTCTTTCTTTCTTCCTCTCTCTCTCTCTCTGTCTCTCTCTCTCTTTCTTTCTTTCTTTTTTTTGTCTCATGTCAATTCCAAAGAGTTTGTAGTGGGTAAAACTCCTGAGGGGGCAGCCATCTTTTGTTGTCACTCCTGACAGTCTCCCTAATTTGGTAGTAGAAATAAAGACATGTCTTATTTCTCAGGAAAACACATTCTCTGACCCCCTCCAAACTAACACTGCCTCTTTCTGGCCTAGGGGGAGGGAGAAAGCCAGGGAGAGAGCGAGCATTTCAGATGTGGATGAAGTACCATTCATAGAAATCTAGGTGCAGATAGGGAACTATTTCAGGATTCCAAAGACTGAAAGGACTCAAATTCCTAAAATGTAAGAAGAAAAAAAAAATCATGGTGAATAGTGGTTAAAAGAATTTTGGAGCTTTGATCTAAAAAACAGAAGTCTGGACTTGGACTCAGCCACGTGCTATAAGCACAGTGCTTTTATCATTTTAACTGAAGTTGCTGATTGAGGCCATCAGTTTACCATGAGAGAAAAGGTGGCCAAGCCAGATGTTAACCCAAAGTGTCAATTTTATTAATACTTACGTCCAACTTATCCACGAAAAGTCCCCTTGTGTTAACACAGTTCATCAATTCTATGTAGGAGGACTTTTTAGTGGCACTTTATAAAATTCCTTGTCAAACTGACTTAAGCAAAGAAAACAAAAAAGTGGGCGGGGGGAAGAAGATGACTGGAGAGCTGGTGGTGTCCTGGAGATCTGAAGAGTAGATCTCAGGTGTGGCAAACCCTGTGAGTTCACGGTCATCTGAATTCTGTATCTCTGCCTCTCAGTTCAGCCTGCTGTTGCATTCTTCATTCTAGGAAGGTTCTTTCTAGGAGAAAAATACTGGCAGCCAAAGCCTACACCGTTCCTAAAGCTCTTAATCTTAGAGAAATCGAGGATGTCTTCCGTGACAGCTTTGCCAGGGAGACTCCAATTAGCTCACCTTAGGTCCTCCTGCACCTCTGAGCACTGGCTGTGATGGGATATAAGGAATACTCTGATTGGTCAGGACTAAGTCACATGACCCCCAAAGCCAGAGGGTAGGGTCAGCCCGCCTGCACCACTGAGACTGAGCATAATTAGTAGGGAATAAAGGACAGGTGGTTCACAAAAGAAGAGGTCCTGTGCAGACAGATGTCTCAGTAAGAATGCATTTAAGTCATGGGTACGTTTTGGAGATTTTTAATTTTTTTATGCATAGCAGTTAAAAGCAAATTGGAACCAAAATTCAAAGAACTTCCCAATGCCAGATTATTTCTGAACCCTCTTTCTCATCAACCTCTTCACCACCCCACAGATCAGTCTATCAAAAATTTGCCCATGCTTTTTAAGGTCCTGTTCAAATGATGCCTCTTTAAAAATCTGTTGGTCTCCCTCTGAGTTTCTGTCTCTCTCTTCAGTTCCTGTAGCAAATCTCAGGTGGCATGTAACTTGTCCTGCCTTCACAGGTCTTATACACGCATGGTTTTGCAGATGTCCCCTCCACCACCAGCTTAAAACTCAGAAAATACTTTAAAAGAAAAATAATGAGGCAAGAAAAGAAGAAAAAAAAGAGGCTAAATCAGGATGCTCATTGATCCATACTTCCCCCATCATAAAACGTATCTCCCTCCACTGACATGTATTTCTTACCTGTTTCTCCTTCTGGACTCAGTTCCTTGAGAACAATGACTCTATGTTGTTCAACCATTCTTTTTTTAATAGCTTGCATAAAATAAATACTGGATGCATGGATGGATGGATAAATAAATGAATGACTTTATAGAGTTGGTTGTAGGTGGTTGAAGGGATTAAGTTCAGCTAAGTGAGCAACTCAAAACTTTATACTGGAAGGTATCATAACCACATTGAAAACAAATGGAACACAGTACATTTAAACAATGGCACAAGAGAAATCTGTTTTAATATAATGAAAAACTACTTTCTGCCTGGCTGATTAAACACCAAAACCCCTCCTATCAACACTTGTAGCTGCTTAAGTTCCCTGAGGACAAGGGGCTGGATTAAATGACATCAGGTGACTTTCTGCAACCCCGTCCCCTCACCCCCATCTCTGATTCCTTGCGTTCCCCTTAATTGTTTTGGGATTTTTATCGTCTTTCCCTATCACCAGAAAGTCCAAAAAGTGCGGCTCCAGTGAAGTTCTGTTTACAGCAGAAACGAGAGGTGAGCGTGTTGTAGAGACTTGCCCTTGTCAATTTTGACTGGATCTTTGTCAGTGATCTCCCTCAGGGCTCCACTGGGTTCTCACGAAAAACGCTCCAAGAGAAAGACATTTTCTTTATGTTCTGAGAATAAACGAAGTGGCAAACTCAGGTTTGAGACTTTGGTTATTTCTGACAAGGTTGTTCAAAAAGCAAAAACTAGAAAACCCCTCTTTTATCCCATTGCAATTTTTCTGTTTTCCTCCTAGAAATGGCACTGTCCTGTTTGGGTCAGTGGTGTTCACCCTCAGGTCATGTCTGATTCTGTAGGTCCATCAAGGAAAGACTGTGAGTTCACTTGTTTATCTGGGGCTACATCGGCCCCATAGTCAATGGTCAATTGATAGGTTGTGTAATAAATGATCCCCAAACTATTCTGAGTCATCATTATTTTGCTATCTAGAGACATCATCGTTTTGGACTAGGGTGATGACAGTCTTCTGTTGAACGAAGAGAAGGAAAAGAAAGTGGAAGTTCAATCGACAAACATTGCGTTTTGCACAGAGAACGTTAGACTGGGCACTGTGGGGTTGTCAATGTTGAAAAGAACTAAGATCATCAGTGTTTGCACTAACGACTCTAAGCAGCATTCATCCTTTCAACAAATATTTATTTATCAACTGCCATATGCCAAGCAGCCTACTAGGCCTGGAGGGGATACAGTGGAGAAAAAGGTAGAGGCAGTTTCCGCTCTTAAGGTGTATACGGTCTATCAGAGAAATGTGAAGTAGTGAAACACACAAAGAAATATGTTATTTTAAGGTGTGATCAGAAATTAGAAGAAAAAGGCCTCAAAGCTCTGACCTATCCTCAAGGAGGGAGACATACTTAAAATGAGAGATCAAAAAAATGTACTTCCCAAGGAAGTGAAGTATAAGTTGGAATGAGCCAACTAAAGAGTTGGGCAAGAGTATTTGAGGCAGAGAGTAACTTGTGCAAAAGTCCTGAGGTGGGGAGAATGAACTAGTAGAGAGAACGGGACCGCAGGCCTTGTAAAGAATGGGAGGGGAGTCACAGGGGAGAGGTGAGGGAGGCAGGGACCCAATCCGCTTTTAAGGACAATAGGAAGCATCAGAAAGTTTTAAATGGGAACGGTATGATCCAGTTTATGTTTCCAAAGATCATTCTGGCTGCCTCGGTGAGAAGGATTGGGTGAGGGCAACGTGGAAATGGGGAGACCTAATGGATGAGGGTGGCAGAGAGAGATGATGGCGGCAGTGGAGACAGGGACAAGCGACATATTTGCGATCTATTTTGGAGACTCAATTCTCTCAACACTAAAGTGGAATCAGTAGCACTTATTTCATGGGGTTGTGAGAAGGAAAACAATGTGTGTGATGAGTTTATAACAATGCTTGACACATTGTAAATGCTCAATAAATGTTAGCTATTGTTGCTTTCACACCAATGGGAGTGATTTGAATAAAAACTCTCTTCTCTATTGGGAACACTCTACACAGGGGTTCTAGTTCACAAGAATTAAAATACACATTCTGGCCCTGACTGGGTTGTTTCAGCAGTAAGAGCATTGGCCTGCGAACCAAAGGGTTTCAGGTTCAATTCCAGTCAAGGGCATTTACCTGGGTTGTAGGTTTGATCCCTGGCCCTGGTCGGGGTTGTGCGGGAAGCAACCAATCAATGTGTCTCTCTCACATCGATCTCAATCTCTCTCTCTCTCTCTCTCTCTCTCTCTCTCTCCCCCCCCCCTTCCTCCTACCCTTCTACTCTCTCTAAGAAATCAATGGAAAAATATCCTCGGGTGAGGATTAACAACAACAAAAACACATATTCTTTATTCAGCACTGAAACAAAAGCTGGGGGAACACAAGAGAAAGATGACGTATTCTTCTGGCACTCAGAACAATCCAAATTTTATGGGTGGAAATGAAGAGATGACAAGATGCATGCTCATGAAACAAATAGAAGTAATTACTTTATAAATAAAGACCCAACGGCCCTTCAAAGCAATAAGAATGCTTGAGCTTTTATACTTTAGGGGAAAATCTGCCCACTGAAACAATGATATCGGAGCTGAAGTCTTAGTTTGTGCTGAATCCTATTTAAGATTCCTGTTCAGATGAGTGGCTCAAAACGAAATGAAAAGAGCAAGTTGCAGAGCGTATCTATATGTGCTATATACATATTTTTGTTTAAATTATTAACATGTGTTTGTGTGTGTACATGGGTTTGCTTATGCATAGAAAAAAAATCTAGAATATTTTTCCAATAGAAATATAGTATGAACCACATATATAATTTAGAATTTTAGTAGCCACATTAAATAAAGATAAAGCTGAACTTAATTCTTAAAATATTGATATTTACTCCAATTGGTCAAAATATATTTTTTTAAATCCTCACCCGAGGATATTTTTCCATTTATCTTCAGATAGAGTGTGAGGGGGACAGAGAGAGACATCGATGTGAGAGAGATACATCGATTGGTTGCGTCCCACATGACCCCGACCAGGGCCGGGGACTTAACCGTAACCTAGGACGTGCCCTTGATTGGAATCGAACCCGAGACTGTTTGGTCCACGAGCCAATGGTCTCACCGCTGAGCCAAACCAGCCAGGGCATGGTCAAAATATTATTATTTCAACATGTAATCAATATAAAAATATTAACGAGATATTTTTTATTCTATTTCATGCTAAGTCTTTGAAATCCAGTGTATATTTTTTATTTAAAGCACATTATGATTTGACTTGCTACATTTTAAGTGCTCAATAGCCACATGTAGCTGGTGGCTACAGTACTGGGTAGCACAGATCCAGAAGCACATACCTCAAACTGCAGACAGAGATTGTCTCGACCAGGAAGTGGGACAGAGGAGAGGGCAAAAAAAAAGGGTTATATTTTCCTTTTACGGCCTATAGAGTCTAGATTTTTTAATAGAAAAGATATATTTCATTTTTACTTTTTAAGTGCACATATTTTAAAGAACTGTTAGGAGCAACATGCAGGTACCTGAATCTGCTTCTCGGATCTAGCCAGATAACCCACCCAGGCTAGAACATCCTTGATAACAAGGGTTCATGACCGAAGGTGTGTACACGCATACATGTTGCTGCCAAGCAGATAAATCAAGCCATCCAATGTTTATTAAAAATTTACAGTGTGATAAGAAAAATCACAGTGAGAGCAAGATCCCATGGAGGTTATGAAAAAGCAGGAGGCACAATTCTTGCCCTTGGATTTAGAATTCAGCCGGAAGCAAAGACTTAGTTATGGCCCTGGCCACTTGGCTCGGTTGGTTGGAGCGACGTCCTGTACACCAAAAGGTTGTGGGTTTGATTCCCGGTCAGGGCGCATAGGGGAGACAACCAATCGATGTTTCTCTCCCACATCAATGTTTCTCTCTCTCTAAAATCAATTTTTAAAAATTAACATTTTTTTAAATAAAAACCTTAGTTATGGGGAAAAAATAGAGGGAAACAAACACCTGAGTCTTTTAATGCCATCATCACATAGGCAGTGGGGGGCTGACAATGCAGTGGGAATTCAGAAAAGGGAGTTGGTGGAAGTGGCAGGTAAAAAAAGAAGGAAGAGAGGGAGAAACAAAAGATGCTCACTGTGGGCATATTGGAGCAGGTGCACTCCAGTTATCCTTTGTCACCGACTGGTGATGGAAAGGGGATAGAGGACAGGTACCAACACCTCCTGATTCTCTACCTGCTTTATGTAGCTACAGAGGCGAGAGGGCAAAGCAGGTCAGAGTAAAAGGGCATGGGGATCTAAGTCACGAGTTGGCAAAGAATACCAGGTAAATTGGGATGGGGTGGTCAGTTACAGTCTACCATGCGAGTGTGGTTCCCAGGATTCTGGATGACCAGGGTCATACGGTAGCATTGCGTATCACGAGCACATTCTTCCAGAACTCTGCGGTATCCCCTCCCCATCTCCTTAATCTGAAAGTTCTGTACTTTACCAAGAAAGAAGAGATTCAGGTGCAAAAGAAATCTACTCATGTTGCCTAATAATAGTCATGGCTAGTCATGACCAAGCCCTGGACACATTGGTTTTACACGCACTAACTTACTTAATCCTCACAAAACCTTGGGGCAGATTTACCACCAGCAGCCCATTTTAGATAATGGAAACCAAGACTCGGGAACATTAAATGGCTTGCTTGCCCAGATTCCCACTGCCAGTAAGGACTGGCGCTGGTATGTGATACCATCTGAACCCAAGCCAGTACTCTTGACCACTATGCTATATCTGATTTCCTTCCTATGGAGTATTGACTGGGCCCCATATTATCCTAGTAAACTGAAAAGATAGTATAAAAAAAATACTCTTTCCATTTTTCCCAACCCCCTACAAACTATATGAGTTCACAGCTTGGAGGATTTTTTTTAAAGAGGGAAGTGAACCAAATAGACTTGGTGTATATCGGAAGACGTTCTGGTAATTCATGAACATGTGATTTTTAATGACATGGTTCCCAGTTTGCTCTCCACATCACTCTCAGCTTGATCTCCACATTATTCTCAGAGCATTTGAGAAGAAGAAAGAAAAAGCAATCTCTTTATGAAACTTCGAGTCATTTTTGAGTCATAAGGAGTATTAGTGGGAACTTGGGTCCAAGGACTTCCAAACTTAGTCTCTAGCCTCGAAGAGGCTAGTTCTCCTTAACCTGGGCTCCCCTTCCTCTTGTGAGAACTTGGAAATGCAGCCCAAAACAACCTCTGAATATTACCTGCGTGGCTGTGTCTGAACTTGAGAACTCTGCAAGAAGCCGTATTTCTTTCATCTACAAACTAAGCCCTGGGGCTTGGAAACTTTCCTACCCATCACAAGCTGATGAGCGGGCTTTATTGGTTTGTAAGTAAATGAAGCAACAAGCCAATAAATAGTCTGCCTCTCTCCTTCCCTCCAAATCCAGGCCTGGAAAGGGACTGTTCTAGCTATCTGTTCTAGCTATAGGAGCGGACTGAGGGCAGGGGCAAAGGGACCAACATATACAGGGCCCCTCACATGTGTCATTTCACCTTCACAGTGACTGTACAAGAGCTTAGAAAAGTCTCCTAGCTGGTAAATGGCTCCAAAGCCTGTGTTCATTCCTCAGGACTGCACTGTTGTCTACGATGGGGGAGGCCAAGCAGAAATACAAAGCATTCAGGCCCAGGTAAGAATGAATGAAGTTTAATCATTCTGACAGAGTATAAGGACTGACCAGGATGCCTACTGTGGCCAGCCATGGGCTAGATGTTAGGGTGAAGAGGAAGAAAATTGCATAGTCCGATGCAATAGTCCTGTGGTGAAGAAGAAAACTGCACAGTCCTACCTGACTCCAGCAGAGTGTTGATAAACCAAGACTATCATTTCTGAAATGGCCAGACTAAGATCAATCTTCAAGATTAAGACCTAAGACAAAGCATGAGGCTTGGAATAATCAAGAAGTAATAATAATAATGATCACGGCTAACAATTTTGAGCATTTTCCAAGTTCTGAGCATTTTATATGGGCTAGCTCGTTTAGTCCCACAACTGTATGAGACTGGTGTTATTATCACCCCCATTGTAAAGAGGAGATAGAGCCAAGTTCACCCAACTAGAAGTGGAAAAGCTGGGATGTGAACCCAGATCTTTCTTTCTTCAAAGAATATGCTTCTTGGGATTTAGAACCAGATAAGTTTGGAGTCCTTACTATACTACTCATCATCTGATGACCTAGAGCATGTTATTTAACTTAACTTGTATCCGTTCATGTGGAAAATAAATAAATAAACCTGGTAATACCTACAGAGAAAGAGAGAGAGAGAGAGAGAGAACAGGGAATATTCCAGCATCCTATCAGAGTAGCAAAGGCTCCATTTCTACTCTCCAGGACAAATTGGTTTTCTGCCTCCTAAGGCAATGAGTGCAGAAGCAAAGGCATTATAAGAAGGATGTGGCCTGTACCACCCCTACTCAACCACAATATTGACCGGCTCGCTATGGATCGGGCTCCAAGGTGCCATTCACACGGCAATCACTGGCGATTGCCCAGGGCCATGGACTGGATGTGAAGTCCTTCCCTAACCTGAGCACTGCCTCAAGGGAATGTCACAGGAAGCCCAAGTATCCTCTGGGCTTCATCACTCCAGAGGTAAGCCTCTGCTCGGAAGTTGCTCCTAATCCTTTGCACCCCTGCAGGAGATACAGAAGGTATCTGCATGGTATCATGGCAAGTCCCTTGGCCTAGTTGGTAGAGGGATTTGAAGGGTAACTGGGGCCAACGTGGAGCTGGGGCTGGCAACGTACATCACCATGACCCTAGTTTGAGCTCCATGGGGACGAGACTTGGGCTTGTTTGCTGCTTTATTCACAATGGAAGGCATACAGCTAGGCGTGCAAGATACAAGAGGAAACAGAGTATAAGCCCTGCCCTTAAGGAACTCATGGTCTGGTGAAGTGAGACAGACATTTAACATGTAATTAAAATTCCGTGTAGAAGGGCTGTGATTGGGGAAGTAAAAGGTCCCAGGCTCTCCTGACATGTTTGGAAGTCCAGCAAAGCTTTCTAGAGTGAACGACATCTCAACTGGGACTTGAAAGATGGGTTCGAGTTAGCCAGTTAAAGAATACGACAAAGAGGGTTCAGAACAGAGGAACAGCATGTGCAAAGTTTCTGAAAAGAGAGAACTTGAAACGTCAGAGGAAGAAAGAGGAGCAATGAAGCTGAAGAAGTTGACAGTGGCCTTTAAGCCATGTTAAGGAGTCAGGGCTTTATCTTGGGGGCAGTGGGGAGACTGCTGAAGAGTTCTGAGCAAAAAAAAGTGATCTGATTGCCTGGCCGGTGTGGCTCAGTAGATTAAGCATTATCCCACGGACTGAGAGGTCCCGGTTTGATTCCTGGTCAGGGCACATGCCGGGGTTGCAGGCTTGATCCCCAGTAGTGGGTGTGCAGGAGGCAGCCAATTGATATTTTCTCTCACACAATGATGTTTCTATCTCTCCCTCTCTCTCTAAAAAAAAAATCAATAAAAGCATATTTGAAAAAAAAAAAGTGATATGACCATTTAGGAACTGGGCATTTTCCACATTGTCTTCTACACCGTCCGAGAAAGACAATGGATCTGAAAGCAATTGAGCTTCTCTCCAAAATAAGTCTATTGCGTCTCCTTTCAAACTATTCATCATATATGCAGTGGTTGTTGAAATGTCCAAAAACAGATTCATATTTTTAAGAAGGATGAGAAGTTACTGAAACCACCATTGAGAAAAGAGATGCTGCTTTTACTGCGTCATAAAAATAACCACAGCTCTCCTGGGCCTTTCTCCAGGAGCCTTGAGCCCGTTCAACCCAACTCGTTTTGGTCTTTGTTTTTTTGTTTCTTTCTTTCTTTTTGTTTTTGACCTTAAGACAAACTGTCTTCTAAATATTTCAGCAAAGGATATATGGATGAGTTCTACTGCATTTTTCACTTAAGACATACACAAGGCAATTATGAACGTCATGAACAGTGAAAAAGAGAAAGGAATCATTGGAAAAGAAAGTGTATTTGTTTTCTATGCTGTGTAACAAATTCCTGCAAATTTAGAATCACAAAACAACGCACACTTATCTCACAGTGTCAGTGGGTCAGCAGTCCATGCCCAAACGTGCAAAACCAGCTGTGCGCTCTGCAGTCAAGGGGTAGGCCAGGGCTGCATTCTTATCTGGGGGTTCAACTAAGGAAATATCCACTTTCAGGCTGCCTGAGGTTGTTGTCAGAATTCATTTCCTTGTGGCTATAAGACTGAGGGCCCAGACTGGCTATTGGCTAACATGGCCACTTACGACTGCAAAGCCAGCAAGGGAGAGAATCTCTAGCAAGACATTCTTACAGAATGTAAAGCAACCTCAGCAATGACATCTCGTCACCTTTGCCACATTCCGTCGGTTAGAAACAAGTTGCAGGTCCTGCCTACACTCAAGGGGAGGGGTTACCCAAAGGCACGGGCACCTTGGTTCAGGTGGGGGATCATGGGACTCACTCAGAGCCTATCAGCCAGAGAGGGCTAGGAAAGGGAAGGAAAGGAAAAGAGCAAGAAGAAAAGAAAAATAAGAAGAGAGGGGAAATGTATCTATGTATATATACCATTAACTGACCATGTATGGTGTGCAAAGTACTGTGCCAATGATCTTTGCATGCATTTTATCATTTCATCTTTTTCAAATCCTGAGTGGCAGTTGCGACTATTATTCTCATTTTACAAAAGAGAAAACTAGGATTCAGAGAACTTAAGTAAGTTTCTCAAGTTCACAGAGTATAAGAAGTAAAACCAGAATTCACTCATTTATATTAGATTCCATAGCCCAGTTTTACTACTATGCTGGAGTTTAAGAGAGCAGAGAAGGGGAGAGAAAAGGAGAATAACAGGAGAAATGAGAGAGAACGTTTCCAAACGAATGCAAATTTGTTCCTGAAATAGTTGGCAATCAATAAGGAAACCTGTAGGTCTGAAATATATTGAATTGATTTCAGCAGGAAGTGGCCAATTAGAAAAATATGATGTTGAACTGAAGCCAGGAGAACCATAGATGAGTCTCACGCTTCTGAAGCCTTTTCTGGCCCACCTGAGTTTTTCAGAACCTAGAGCAAAACCCTGCAGCCAAGCTGTGCCCAGGACCTTGGAGACGCCCCGCTCACCCAGGCAGCGTCCTACACCCACGTTCTGCCAGATTTCTGCAGGAGAGCATCTGGGCCCCGGCGGCTGGGCCAGGGCCTGGGTTTGTTTGTCACGGCTCATTTGCAATGTCCTGTTCTATTCCTGGACACTCGTTCCTTCCCAATTGACACCGGAGCTCAGTTTCCCAATAGCACTTTAACAAGATGGCTCCGAAAGTGCTGCTCAGCATAGTCCTCAGCAATGAGCATTTTCCGACACTTGTTCTAGGAAGGATGGCTGGACATGGCTCACCCCTGACTCCCCAGTTAGTGTCTTAAAGGGGCAGCTGCAGACACCATGGGAAGCCTCCTCATGTAGACACAAGATGACTCACGCCGTGTGGGAGAAGGGAAGGGTTTAGAAATTGGATCCCTCTTGCACCATTCAGGGCAGGCAGGTTGGCTAGTCCCAGGGCCCACCCCGGCTGCCTGCACTATTTGACTTGACACATCCCTCCAGCTGGTTCCCACCTGCCCAGAGGAAAAAATGAGGAAAACCATTGATCCTATGGTTCACAGTCAACCCTGCTGGGGTCTAACCAAGCAATAAACTTGTATTGAGTTCAGACTTTATGCAGAGCACTGGACCCTCAGTGGAGAGTCAAAAAACGAAACACAAGACCTTGTGTTCTCATACCTGGCCCTGCCATTTGCAAGCTGTGGAGCTATAGAAAAATCGCTGCTCTGTAGCTCACATCCCTTATCTGAAGGTGGGGATAATAAGAGGACCTTAGACGAGATACTGAGTAATTGACCAATAAATGTAACTTGTAGTAGGCACTCAATAAGGAATGAATGGTGTTGACTTTTGAAGTGCAAAGTCTGCAGTGAACAATGTACACAAACGTATAACTGTGCAGCTCAAGTAAAATAGTGACAGTTCACATACATACCAATAAAGAACCTTCCTTTGTGCATGGTGGGTTTCTAGCAAATATTAATAAAATGTTAACTGACCTGGAATAGTAAGCAATGACAACAGAAAAGCCAATCATACAGTGCTTCATAGAGAGTGATCATTAATAAAGGCAGGATGCTGCAGAGAAGAGGCCAGGCTTTATCCCCAGACTCCGCCACTTATCAGCTGTGTGATCTTAGGCAGGTTACTTCTCTTCTCTGAGCTTCAGATTTCTTTGCCTATAAAATAACAGTAATACTTGCTTTATAGGCTGGTTGTAAGGATTGAATGAGAAATTGCATCTAAATGAACTTTTAGCCCAGTTCCTGAACCACAGCAAACACTCAATAAGTGGTGACTTTTATTATTTTACCAACTAATGGAGTTAAGAAGAGAAAACAAAAAGGGATTTTTCTGGAATGCACTTGCCTACAGGCTAAAATCGCTTTGAAACCACCTTCCAATAGCTTCATTCCCCAAATTGAGAAAAAGAATGCCTCATTCATGTGCCTGATTGGGAATTTGAATCGTCTTGTTCTAACTGGAAAAGTCCATGAGAAATGGAAGATATTAGTCACTGACTGATAGACTATCTGAGCTGGATAGAATCTTAGACCAAATTAACCATAAGTGATTGAGCCTCTGTCATGCAGTTAGCCCAAGCAAGCCTAAAACAGGAAACAGAATCTCACATGCCTAAACTATCTAGTTGACAGCTAGGCTCTCTAGCCAGTTCTCACTATGGTTCTCTAAGTTCAAGGTAACTTGAAACCCTCTAGAGCTGACCTACTGTGTGATGTTGGGCAAGCCCTGTCATCTCCACCAGTGTTTTATAATAAAGTATATTAAAATAGAAAGTCTCTCCAAGACTCCTTCGCCCCCTCACGACTTTCCTGAGACTGTCTCATACTCGTACGTGTATATACACACACTAGGCAAAGCAGAAGTTGTTACAGTGAAATGTATTTATGTCGTAAAGCAGCACATGACCTAGACCAACCCACACCCCCATCTCATCAACAGATGAGAAAACTGAGGCTTGGTAAAGGTCGCCTGGGCAATTAGAGGCAAGCAATGGGTGAGCTGGGGCCAGACCCGAGTCTTCTGATGGCTATCCCAGGGCTCTTTTTCTTAGGCCAAACTATCTCCTGCATATACTATAACAAAAGAAAAGACAAGGTAGGTAATAGTTGCCCATCACCTGTGTACTTTGTTGTGATGTGTATGTTTACTATTTTTCCACATACAAAGAGGACAGGAACTGACAGTTATTGAATATCAACTGTATACTGTTGATGCTTTGCTTGCATGAAATTCTTATCACGCAACTGCAATAATAAAAGCTAGCATTTATTGAGTACTTACTATATGCCAAGTACTGTAGTAAGGGCTTTACGTGTATTTGCACAAGGTACCCAGCCAAGGAGGTAGGTACACTGGAGGCTGAATCCAGCCTCTGCTTACCAACCCCTGAAATGGGACCACATCAGCTCCGCTATAGGAGTGTCCCTTTGTGCAACTCCTCTGCCCAAAGAAGTGCCTTTCCAACATATACACAAAGGCAAGTATGGATGTGTGGTGGAGGCCTTGACGGCATTCCCATATGGCTGGTCCTATTACCATTCACTTGCTGAGATGCCACGGCTAGTTAGTGGTAGAGGCAGGATAGGGTAGGTACTCTGACCCTTATCCCACATATGGCCTTCCTGAGAGGCAGCTTGAGATAGGCTTTAATATTATATACACCTTGAGGACAGAAATGCTGACCACCTTGTTCACTGACATAGCCCCAGTGTGTAGAACAGCGTCAGCACACACAGGCATTCAGTACATTTCATTGACTGATTGACCCCCACTTTACAGGTCAGAGTGTCAAAGAGGCTAAATGACTTGCTTAAGGTCACACAAATAGTAGGAGATACAGTTGGGATTTGAATGCAAATTGTTCTGACTCTAACGTCCTTGTTCTTTCCATAATAACATTGTCATTCTCAAGCATTTGTTGAGTTTATTGAACTCTAGTTATCTACTCAGGAATGTGGGGCTACAAAGATTAATGAGATTTACTTCCTACTCTCAAGAAACTGGGATTCCAATCGTCTGCCAGAATTCATATTCCCAGAATCACATTTTCTGATTTCCTCAATCAAAGCACATCCAAATGCTATAAGCCCATGGTACCTTTTAAGCCAAGAATGCCTATCCTATCTCCCAAACCCAGGATTTTATAAAAGTGGACCACCAAGGTCCATTGGCCTGGTCTGTTTCCTTCTGTAGACCATTGGCTAGCTGTATTCATAGAACACTGTTGCAGAGAGAATAAATTAAAGCTGTGCAAACTTGGGATAACTAAATCCCCATCCTAGCTTCTCTAATTCTTCTGAAGTTATGTCCACAGGGGGGTTTCTATATGTCCATCCATGCCCTCTTGCTTCCCCCCCTAAGAGTTTACAAAACATGAGATTCTTAAGTTAGAAAACCAGGCTGGGAAAGCTATGCCTCCAAAGGAGTAATCATGTTCTGATCGGGAACATTAATTCGGGGTTTACCTCATTCTCCTTCATGATTTTGTTATCTATAACATTTAGGAGGCCAGAGGTGGTTTGAAGAGAGAGGTGGTTTAAAAAAAAAAAATCTGTAACTTCATTAACTGAATTGCACAGAACTGTGTGAGCAATCACTCAATAATCCTACATCAATACAAGAGAAGTTGTAACTAGTTCACTTGGTATAATTATAGGGCAGCTTTCTGCCAGGTTTTAAAGATAGATTTTGAAATGTTCGCGTGTGTGTGTGTGAGTGTGTGTGTGTGTGAGTGTGCCTCCTGCTGTGTGTGGGGAGCGGCTCAGGCTCCTGGGATACTGGCCAGAGCTAAACGGGGGCCAGCTGGAAAGAGGCACCAAGATTTGCTTCTGGTTTTCCTGTGCTCCAACTACTGGGAGCACAGATATCTTACCAGAATGGTCTCCTGCAGAATGCTCAGGGCCTAGAATTACCATCTAAATCCTCCCCATCTTTACCGAGAGAATTGCTAAAGCCATGGCCCTAGTAAGATTATGGCACGATGAACAGCACAAAGCTTCAGCTTTTGCCCAAAGTATGGTCCCCAGACCAGCAGTAACAGCATCACTGGGAACTGGTTAGAAATGCAAATTATTGAGCCCCACCCCCCAGTAAATCTGATGCACCCTAAAATGTGAGAACCACTTCTCTAGGGACCTGGTGTTGAAAAGCATTATCCTACTAGCTTTGTCCAGGAGATGAGAGTTCTAACTTTTAAAGAGAGATTTATACATGTATAGATAGATAGATAGATAGACAGATAGATAGATAGATAGATAGATAGATAGATAGATAGATAGATAGATAGATCACACCTCAAACATTCAGACCTTGGGTGGGTGTTGAGTAGAGCAGTGTTCAAATCTGGGTTCTGCCACATACCAGCCATGGGGCCTAGACGAGTTACTTAACTACTTTAAGCAGCAGTGTGCTGGTAATGGTCAACAAACAGCTGTCGGGGGAAATGTAATGTTTGCTGATTCCCATGGTGTAAATACTCCCATCCCATCCAGCTAATTTCAAGCTACCAACACGATGGTCAGCAAACTCGAAAAATGTGTGAAAATTTAATAGTTTGCTCTCATAAACCCATGTGAGCCAGGGCCAGCACACCACTGTCTCCAGGACTCAATTTCCTCTTCTGCCAAATGGACGCATTATAGTATTCATACCATATAAGGCTGTTGGAATGCTGACGGGAGAAAACAATGAGTGGACAATTATTGAGCAATTATATGTGCCAAGCACTTAATACGCATTATCTCATTGAATTTTCATACCCATAAGATAAGTACTATTTTTCCTTCCATCGTATAGATGAGGAAACTGAGCTGAAGCAACTAGTGCAAGGTCACAAATGGCAAGTGGGAGAATCTGAGTCTGACTCCAGAGCCCAGGAGTGAGAGACGTGCGCATGGACCTCTCAGCACAATGCTTGCCACAGGGTGTTGCTCAGTAACTGGCAGCTGTTATGACAGACACGAACTTTCCAAATGCCTCTCTACTTTGTAAGTAGGGATCAGCAGTTTGTGCCGAATGAAACTTCTCAGTCACATAAAACATTCATTTTCTTCAGTGTCTTGGTCCATTTGGGCCACCATAACAAAATACCATAGACTGGTGGCTTATAAACAAAGGCATTTCTCACAGTCTGGAGGCAGGAAGTCCGAGATGAAGGCACCAGCATGGTCGCATTCTGGAGAGAGCCCTCTTCCTAGTTCACAGCCGGTGTCGTCTCACCAGCTCAGGATCTCTGCCAGGGTCTCCTTCATGAAAACACTAATCTCATTCATGAGGGCTCCACCCTCATGCCCTCTGCACCTCCCTAAGGCCCCACCTCCTAACTCCAACGTCTTAGGGAGTTAGACTTTCAACAGATGAACTTGGGGGACACACAACATTCTGCCTGATGGGGGAGCCAGTTGTTGATTTTTCATGGAACAGATGATGCGAGTCTGTAGCTAATCCACAGCCACAGAGAACGCAGCAACTCAGGCTCATTTTAGTGGCGTTGTAAGCGGCTCCCCTCCCCAGATCAATTCGATGTATGTTTTTTCCAGACTTTATCTGTGCTTGTACACCGATCTATTTATATATACCTGTATGTAGCTTTTATTGGGTCATGCTGCACATGCTTTTTGAAATTTGCTTTTTTTTTTTAACCTAAGAATATATCATGGACACCTTTCCGATGGCAGTCCACACTGATCTACCCCATTCTCTTTAAATCTGCTTATCATTCTACAGTAGTTGCATACCATCGTTTACCTAGCCAGTCCATGACGGAAGGACGTCTAGGCTGTCTCAGATTCTTCACTATTATAAACAACCCTGCACTTCACAATCTTTTACATAGATTCTTGCATATGTCTGCAGGAGGAATTTCTGAAACCAAGATCCAAAAGGAACACATAACTGAAATCTTGAGCAAAGTCCCCAAATTGCCTTCCCAATATGAAATGTTAAGCTCCCAACATTTACGAAGGAAAGTGCCCGTTTGCCCATCTCTCACCAATATCAGCATCCCTCTGATGACTTTCAAAACTTTTTACTGTGGAAATTTCTAAATACAAAAATAGATAATATAATAATAAGGAACCTCTATGGACCGATCACTTGGATTCCACAATTATCAACATAAGACCAATCTTATTTCATGTATAGCACACTCCTTTCTCCCCTACTAGGTTAAGAAAAAGCCCATATCATCCTTGTTCATGTGTAAACAACTTAATAGGTACCTTTGAAAGATAAAGACTATTTTTTTAACATAGCCTCAATACCATTATCACATCTAAAAATTCCTTGATATCATCAAATATCCAGTCAGTGTTCAAATTTCCCCAAATTGTTTCATAATTTTTTAATAATTGGTTTGTTTGAATCGAGATCCACCAAGTTCCACACATTGATATGCCTCCTAAGTCTTTTTTAATCTCTAGGTTTCAAACACACACACACACACACACACACACACACGTACTTCCTCTTCTTTTTTTCCTTGCTATTGTGCTTGTCTTATAGTTTCTCATTTTCTGATTTTTTTTATTATATCCCTGTGTTGTCATTTAATGTGTTCTCAGTCCTCTGTAATTCCTGTGACCGTGAGGTATATATATACAAGTATAGAAATCTCTCTTTAAAAGTTAGAACTCTCATCTCCTGGAAAAAGATAGTATGATGAATAGATCTACAGTTGTGCTGTCCAATGTAGTAGCTACCAGCCACATGTGGCTATTGAACTTCAAATTTAAGTTAATTAAAAGTAAATGAACGTTAAAATCTGGTTCTTCAGGTGCATTAGCCACCTGGCGAGGGCTCAGTAGCCACATGTGGCTGGTGGCCGCTGTTTGGGACAACGTGGAATAGCACACTGCATCATCACACAAAGCTCTACTGGACTGAATGCCTCTGGGAGCATGACCAGATCCTCCGTGCACTGGCAAATTGATTTTTTCTCATGCATGCTCCAGAGCAAAGACGAACACCCTGAAGTTTCGTTACTAGGCAGGCTCAGGTGAAAGAAAGGAAGGAACAAGCATGTGCCAGACTCTGCCCCTGCCTGTTTTAAGTGGCACCCGCCTGTGTTTACAGAAGATGATTAGATGTTTGTAATAAACGCCTCAGGTATATATGAGATTCTGTGGTGCCAAAAGGTCAGCAGACCCCCGGCACGTAAGCAGCCCTGATCCTTTTCTGCCTCCTCAGAGGGAAATTGAGGGAATCAAGGCTAATCCACAAGGCTTAGTCTTGCAATTATTATAGGACATGCTAGTTCCAGAATATTCCTAAACACTCCTCCTTTTCCGAAGGTTCAGGTTCTTCTGGCTGGAGCCTTCTTCCTGTGCCTTTGTCTTGGCATGTGCGTAATGAGCACATCTCAAAGCACACCAAACAGGTTTCTCGGCTTGCGTCTGGGACACTTTGCAAAGCCCAGAGGGGCCATGGCAAGGCAGGGGAGGTGAGCAGCTGCAGCTGGTGGGAGCAGTCTGGCTGGCTGAGCACTGTAGCCGGAGCCCTCCCAGGTTCCCGAAACCTCAACCCATCGATGAGGAAACGGATTCTATGGGGTCCTGGTAGGTGACAGTACAGAGAACAAAGCATTCCATGAATTTGAGGCTAGGAGGCCATCATTCAAGGATGCATTCATCCTTATCGGGCCAGACACTGTGTTTGGCACTAGACTCAGTAGTGAGCTGGAGAAAAGTTTCTGACCAATAACCGTGATGGGGGTGCTAGAGAGTGTCATAAAAGTACACGGGAGGGTCCTGGTCCTTGACATGGACACTCGGGGACATAATGTTTAAGCTCAGACCTAAAAGACAACTAGCCGTGGGCAGGAGAGGGTGAGGGTGGCATTCAGAAAGAATATTCTGGGAAGAACTTACGGAGTGAGAGTGCACAAGGCACTGGGGGTACAAAATGATGTTCGGGTTGGCAGCACTGGGCAGTGTGAGAGGACAATGGCCAGAGCCAAGCGTGGAAAGATAGGAACCCAGTAAACCCAGCTACGTGAGCTGAGGCAAGTCCCATCCTCCCCTGTCCCCATTTCTTCCTTTGTCAAATAAGCATCATCATTCTTACCGAGCAGTGTGTGGTCAGAACCTAGTGACATAACAGATGCAAAAGGATTTTACCAACCGCATCCTAAGACCCCGGTTGTAGAAAGACAGTGGTGCCGGTCTAGAGCAATCCTTCCCCTCTGCAGCGAGTGTGAGTTAGACAGCAAGCTATCTAGTGGTGTTGGAACAGGCTCCTCCTGGCTCGTGAAAGGCAATAACACACCTGGCTTATGTCTTCCCAACTCCATATTCAGTGACATCAGGTTGGTCGTCAAGGTACGAGTATTTACACCATGGAAATTGGCACAAATCAGAGCCCCCCACTCCCAGCTGGTTTACCAGCACACCTCTGAGTGAGGGCAAAAGTAATAAGAAGAGGAGTAACCCCGGGGAGCAATCACCAAGGAATGTCCATGCACAACAAAAAAGATTTTTGAAAGAATGGCTCTCACTTGTTCTGCTATGGAAACAGGCCCACCCCAGGCCAGCCCTTAGGGAAGAGAGTGGGAGGGCCACTCCCTCCAGCAGACCTATTCCCAGACATGCCGGAGTGTGACACCCAGGTCATGGAAATGAGCTGGAGCCTCTCAGATCAACAGCTGCTCAGAGCTGCTTTCTTTGGCTCATGTGGCCAGCAATAAATTGGATTTCAATGTTCTGAATAGGCAGAAAAAGATATCTCCTTGCTCCCTTCTGCTCCCTTTCCTGGAGCGACCAGCTGGCATTTTTTGTCACTCATCATGGCTGCCTGCAATAGAGATTATACACTCGATGAAGACGTGGCAAGAAAAAGTCTGCAACAGGAGTCTTCTCTCAGGCAGGTATCCTTTGCAAAATCTGGGATATGGACAGAGCTCAAAGCACGTTTTAAATAATGGGACCTTTTTAAAAAGGATGACCTAGAAAAGTACTATTTGTATCTGTGGCTAGTATGCCTGGATACTCCCCAATCCTGGAAAAATAACTAGTTGGGCATGTTGGAATCTTATGTCAGGAGCAGAGATGGCAAAATATCCAAGTTGAAATTGGGTTGAAGTGCATTGGTGAGGTTTAATATTGATTCATTCATTTACTCATTCAACAAACACTTACTGCATGCCTGCTAGGTGCAGGTAGAATATAAGTCTCATAAAAGCAGACACTGTGTGTGACTTAGTTATTGCAGGCTTTTGGTACATTTTTGTTGAATGAATGTGTGGGTGGCATCGCTTTGCCAGGTGTTAGGGGTTTAAGAGGAACAATCATAGACCATGCAGAGTTCAAATCTGGTGGACAGGGAGACCAGTAAACCAGCAATTACAATACAAGGTGATGAGTTCCATGATGGGGGAAGGATGGGGTCCAATGGTTCACAAAAAAGGATACCCAACTCAGCCTTGGGGGACAGTAAAGTCTTTCTGAAGACAAAGATGCAGAAGACATAGAGACGATGCCAAGGATATTGGCTCCTATCTGGATATGGCCTCATGGGGGGTGGGGAGCTGCCCATAGATTCTGCAGTATCTCATATTCCTAGGAGGACTATTGACTCTATCTCGGAGTGAAAAATGATTGCAAATAACTGCTGAGACACTTCTACAGCTTAATCATAGGTGATGTTTTCCATTTCTTGGGGACTTCTAGAGGGTTTCCTAAATTCAGGGTTTCTACTTGAAAGAAATGACCCTGTGCCTCATGGGACAGATGACATGTGGCTCTTTAGCATCTTTCTGATATACAGACACTCACTCCTAACATGGAATCCAGCTCTACAGGCGGGCAAGGTACTTGTCCTCCAAGGTCGTATCTGTTCCATTGGAATAAACGAGAAGAATACTCTGAATTTTGGTTTGAAAGAGGCAGACAGATCGCAGATTCTCAGAAGGTCCTGGGGTGAACGTCTGGGCTTCAAGGACAGCTGCACAGAGAGGGAAGTTCTAACTTCCCAGGTGTCCCGCTTTCCACAAGGGCCATGCAGGCTTTTCCCCACAGTATTGCCAAATTAAAGTGCGAGTAGGTGTGAATATGCATGCACACACAAACACGCAAGTCTCCAAGGATGAAGACAAATTGAGAAGTAATCCATTCGAAATCAAGATGTAACTCTCTTGACAATAGAGGACAAGCCCAGCCACTTTAACTCTCCTGGTCAGAGTCATTTTCCCCAGGGGCCTGGGAACGCCAGTCGCTCCAGTCCTCACCGCTGCAGCCTGGCCTGCAGGTGGAACCTCCATGTCACCAGCAATTCTACGGAGGACCACAAACACAGAAGAAGAGAGAATAGGACAATAAATTGCCTTCTACCCATGACTCACATTTCAGTAGTTATCTATATTTTGCCAATTTGGTTCCATTTCAAATTCATCACCTTTATTTCTTCTTCTTTTTTTTTAAATCTTCAGATAGAGGGAAGGAGGGAGAGAGAGAGAAACATCGACGTGAGAAGGGCACATCGATTGGTTGCAACCCACACGACCCCAACCGGGGCCAGGGACGAACCACAACCAAGGTACGTGCCCTTGGCTGGAATCGAACCTGGGACTCCCTGGTCTGCAGGCTGATGCTCCAGTCGTTGAGCCAAACCGGCCAGGACCTATCACCTTTATTTCTATAGTATTGCAAAGATACTCCTGGAGCATTGATCGTTCGCCTTAACATCCTGCTATCTTTAGAGTAGGAAAAAATGGTAAAAAAAAAAAAAATGACCTTTTCTCTTTGCAGTTGAGGTTCAGATCCTCACCCAAAGACACAAGTTTCTAGCTGAGCATCACATCTAGGGGCCAATTCCAGCCCAGAACAGATGGCCCCATTATCAGAAACATTCTGCTGTTTGCCTGGGTCACGTTGTCACTAGTCATTCCTCCTTCAGCTCCAGAAATCTTCACATGGAGGTGAAAGAGAGAAACAACTTGGGGAAGAAGGCTAGTGACCATGTAACCAAAGCTTTATTTCCTAAGCCAGAGGAGGAGGTAGGGGTGGGAGGGTCATTTGACTCGTCTCTCCTCCCTCTGCATGGTGGATCTCAGTTCCTCAAACCATATGGAAAGAGACTTATGCCTGAGCCACACTTTTAGGAAAAGCTCACTCTGGAACTGTGGACAAGAAGGAAGCAGAATTACCTCCCGGGATGAGTGAGATAGCTCCTCCCCTTGTCCTTCAGGCTGCCACGCACCTCCAGTCCTTCCCCACGGGTGCTCTGTGCCCTCCTGGAGAAAGAGATGGCAATGGAAATGCTTTGGTTCTCTGGATAATTCAGAGCTATCCTGCTGAACATCCCTGGGACCTGGCACCCACCCATTTCAAAAGCAATCCCAAGCTATTTATTAAGAGCCAGCTTATGTCAGGAGCCAGGGCTATGGCTACGAATATGTCTAGGATTACCTCCTATGATGGGGGAATGAGATCACCCCAAAGCAATCTCAGAGAAACGTTTGGAGGGGAAAATGAAGCATGCTAAAGGGGCAGACAACTGTGAGCTGTTCTTTCTCTGCCCACTAGTGTCAACTCCTCCTTCCTTCACCTTTTTCCTGCTAGGACCTTGGTGGGAGGCAACAGGAATGCAGGGAAAGAAGTCTGGCAGCTCCTGGAACTCAGGGAAAGTGGTGCTTAATTGATATTTTATTAAGAGAGGAAGGAAAGCCCTGGCGGGGTGGCTCAGTCAGTTGGAGCATTGTCCTGTACACCAAAAGGCTGTGGGTTCAATTTCCAGTCAGGACACATACCTAGATTGCAGGATCGATCCCTGGTCAGGGTGCGTACGAGACGCAGTCAATCAATGTTGATCTCTCACATCAATGTTTCCTCTCTCTGTCTCTTTCCTTTCCTCTCTCTGTAAAATCAATAAAAACATATCCTTGGGTAAGAATTAAGAAAAAAAAAAAAAAGTCATGTCCATTGACTCAAAGTAGCAGAAGATAAATAAAGAAGGAAAATGGAGAGCTGTGATGTCCCAGCTCTATACCCAGGAATGCAAGAAGAGAAGTGTGAAACAAACGACCAAGGGAAGGAGAAAGAAAGAGAGAAACACATCACAAAGAAAGCACCGAGCAGAATAGAGTCTTAGATGCAGATACAGGGCCAATAATAACCTTCCTTATATCAGCTCCCCTTCCAACTCTCAGGATCGCTCACCTCCCTATTCTTTTTTCCTCCATGAAACTTGTAATTATATATTTACCTATTTATGACTTCGGTCTTTCTTTCTCCAACTACACAATGGTTGGCCTAGTGGGCACTCAAGAAAATTATTGAAAGAATGAATAACAAGTAGGGTTGGAAAAGTCAGGCCAGAGAGTGTGACAGCAAGCTCACTACTCCCCTCTCCTCCTTTGGGCAAAATCTCTAAGAATCCTTGTTTATTGAATACTTATTATTTGCCAAGCATTTTACTAAGTATTCCCTGTAATTTATCTCATTAGTCCTCTCAACAAACCCATGAGGACCTGTGTTCAGAGGTCCCCAAGACCCCCACTTGGACTCAACAATTCACTAGAAGGGCTCACAGAACCCAGCAGCTGTTCTACTCGTGGTTACAATGTATGACAGTGAAAGGATACAGATTAAAGTCAGAAATGGGAAGACCACATAGGGCAGAGTCCAGGAGGGACCAGGCACAAGCTTTCAGTTGTCCTCTCCCGGAGAAGTTGTGCGGAGAGCACGTAGTTTGCCCAGCAACAGCACATGACAACATGCGTGAAATACCGCCAACAAAGGAAGCTCACCAGATACTGGATGTCCTGGCACTTTTATTGGGTTTTGGTCAGGTAGGCATGACTGGCTTCCCCTGTGGTTGACCTTAGTCTCCAGCCCCTCCAGAAGTCCAGGTTACTGCATGGCCCAAGCCCACCACCGTAAAGCACTTTGTTAGCTTAGACTCTGATGTGTCTCAAGGCCCCAGGTAGTCCAGGTCTCTCTGATCAGGCAAGATATTTCGAGGGCTTAGAGGCTATCTCCCAGGTCAAGGGCCAAAACTTTCAATGGAATACGCACAGTTTGTACAACTCAGACTTGCTGAGTTTACTGCACAAAGAAGTATTAGCATTAGCCCCAGTTTGTGGGTGATTCAAACTAAAAATCAGGAGGTGATTTGGCCCAAGTTATAAAAGCCAGAATGCAAACTGGCATCCAACTTGACTCTAATGTCTGTTCCGTTGCACCCTAGTACCTCCCCAAACAAGTAAAATTTTCTATGAAAAAAGAAACGCCCATAGAGTGTCTCATAAGCCTGGCCTCAAATCTGAATGCCCACATTCGGGGATTTACACTTAGGAAGATCACAGTAATGTGTGCCTTCTGGTGAACTCAAGCCCCCAAGCAGCAGATGGTCTGGGCTTTGCCAAGGGTAGCCGGATCTGATCCTGTTGAGTGACTGCTGGGGAGTTCTGCCTCCTCAACAGAGAAGGGGAGACGTGTGCAAGAGCCAGCCAGCACTTTCTGGTATACACTCCATCGCCCCCAACAAAATGACTCCAAAAGGATCATCAGGGAGCGAGGGGGGCAGGGGCCTCAGCTGGCGAAGCAGACTAGGAAGTTAGGATGCAGGACAGTTAGTTGACTCTTTGTCTCCCCAGGAGAGTGAAACCACGGGGGAAGTCACATTTACCTTACCCAGCATTCCCAAGGCCTGTTCTGCTAATCCTGCAAAGCGGTCCAGATGCAAAGACAGAAACCACATCAGCAGAGTAAACCTTCTGAGAAGCCAGTCAGCAAAGAAACCCGTGTGACTTTGTTTAACTCCCTGTTTCCTGAGCTTACTTGAGTACTGAACACTTTTCGAGTGTGTGAAGCACCAAATTATTAAAATTCAGGGCAATTTAGAAAAGATGACCAAATTCTCCTTTTTTGATTTTCTAGCTCATGCCAATAGATCCGATTTCAAATAATTATTATCAGTTCTATTTCTTCACCTTGCATGCATCCTTTTTCTCCAGGAATGATCATTCCTGGATGTTTCTTAATTAATTCATAACTTCATTCATCCACCAAGCATTTATTAAACACTTCTCTGTGTTCAGGACTCAAAGATGGAGGGGGTGGGGTTGCTTCAGACACAAGTCCTGAATTCTCCAGTGGAAAATTCATAGCCTGGTGAATGTAACTTGAGCCAAAGGCTAGGATGTTTTTTCTTGGCTCCATTCTGCAGTGATGGGTGATCTCACAACCAGCTCAGGGAAGTAAGCAGTTAGCTCAGCATGTTGATTTTGGCTCCACCTGATGCCAGGAGTAGAGAGAACCAGGCCAACTCCTCTCTAAGTGAGTGGGACTGTCACTAGTGCATGGTGAAGAGCCGATCACGCAGTAGCAGGTGGGGTTCTCACCCTCAGCTCTCTTTCCCCCATGTTTTCACACCGTGGTTCTTCTGCTCCACTTGGGCTCCTTTCCATGTTATCAATGCACATGCCTCCTTCATTATTTTCCAATTGAAAATAAACTCAGGGCTCATTGGCAACTAGACCTCCTGCCGTTTCTAAGGTCTGCTATTTGAATATTCCATTGTTGTGCAGTTTTGTTGTTTCTGGGGTTTTAATATGTGTTACTTGTTCAGTTTCAAGTGTCAGGAAATGACTCCAGGTAGTTTAAGTAATAAACACTACATTGGGGCTATGATCTCATTTAACTGATTATCTTTCAGGCACAGCTGGATCTAGGTGTTCAAATTTTATTGTCTAGGCTCCATCTATCCAGTTACCTACCTGTCTCACTATATCTCTGCTGACTTCCGCAGCTTTATTCAGGTCTCCACTGGTTGAGGACTATCACCACTGGTAGTCCACGGCTCATCACTCAAGGCTCATGATCCAAAAGTAAAACTCACTTCTTGGCATCAATACATCAAACTTGAAAGAAGATTCTAATTGGCCCTGTTTGGAGCACATCCCTGATCTGTACCAAGCATTGTGCCAAGGGGGTTTGAGTACTCTAACTGGCCAGCCTAGACCACATAACCCCTTGTTTGTGTGAGACCAGAGTGAATGACGTGCCCATCAGAAGAGCAAACAGATTCCTCAGAGAAGGGGTGCTTGCCATAATTTTACTACTAACATTCATGATTACTCCGACATAATTTTACTACTAGGGTCTCCACGTGCCCCTGCTTTCTTGTTTCTGGGCTCTATGCATTATCCCTGCATCAGAAGCATGGCCCTTGTGGCTTTCAGACCCCACTGCAGTGACACAGCAATAGAAACTGACAGGAGCGTAGAAATCTTGAGCCCTTTGAAAATCTCAGAGAAGCAAAGCTTTTTAGGTACACGCCGGCTTCCATTGGATTATCTGACTTCGTGAAAAGCACCAGGGAAGAGAGTGTGGTAATGCCCTGGCTGTGAGACCTCTCACACCTACATTTCCCCCTCCCCCTCCTGCCTGCACCTGGGAAAACATTTATGGGTGATGAACGCTGTTCCCAACAAGACAGCGGTGATTGCCGATGTGGCACTTGGAGTCATTTTCCCTTGAGAGAACAGCTGAGGACCGGATAGAATCAACCAGCGGAGTCTCTTCAGGTGCTTAACTTTTATGTGAGGGCTCTGGAGTTCAATAATTCATGCTAATGCAGCCGGCAGCGAGCAAATTACATTCGCACTCGGTTCCGATTCTGATTACAAAACAGAGCCCCCAGTGAGTTTTATGGTGGAAAAACATATTTAGGTGACTTCAGCTGGATGAAAGAGGGAGGCTGCTTTAAAGTCAAATGAGCCTAAGTCAGTTTCAGGGCCTCCGTGACCTTGCTCCGTAACATCTAACATCTCACAGCTTCCGTTTCTTCATCAATAAAATGGGATGACGCCACTTACTTCACTGGGTTTTGAGATCATATGATTGAGATAATACCTGGAAAGTGCAATTGTGCAATAATGTCAGAAAATGTTCTATGGCTTGCCAGAACCACAATAAATGTTAATTTCCTTTCCCTTTTCATATTCTCTTCTCTCTGCCCCTTCCCTTCCTCCCCCTTTACAGCATGGAAGCCAATGTTTCCTATAGGTATGAATGTAGAACTAAGAATACCAGGGGAGGGGTTATCCAGAATGAAGAGAAAGAAGATGAAAAGAGTCATTGTGTTAAAAGTAGAATTTACAATTCACTTTCATAATGCTCACGAATACTGAGGGAAGCCGAGAAAAGATGATGAGTTTGGAGGGGCAGAGTAAATATATTTAATGATGCCCATTTTATATAGTTCAGTGAAATCATCTATAAATATAAAAGCATTTCTCTTTTGGCTATCACCATGGAAATGTACATACCCAGCAATCTGAACCAGCAGGAAGCACTCCCAGGTCACACTGTGAAGTTTCTAGGCCTGAATACAGTGTACGTGTTTTCTTCAACAGGGGTACTTACGCACTCAAGTGTCCAGTGGCTTGGGAACACGGGACCACTATTGGGCATGTGGAATAAAAATGATGTATACATTTAAATCAATGGAAAAGTTACCAACCATCAAAAAAAGGTATCAACCATCAATTATGAATAACATCCTAGGCGCAGAAAGCACCACCGTTGACACTCGGGGTCAGAATGCTGGAGATGAAGTATGTTTGACAGCTCGTGTTGTGATGTTATATGCTCTCTCCAGCTCCCACTGGACGGTCCACCAGTGCCCTCGGGTCTTTTAAGGTCAACAAAAACATTAGCACTATCTCAGGGTTTCCAAGTTAATGCATTTTCAAAGAGATGTAAGCATTTAGTGCAATTTTAGTTTTCTATACATGCTCAGTAGTCATTAGAATACATAAGCCACTTGCACTGGCTGTCTTCCAGAAAAGAAAGGAAAAGAGCAGCTCAGTCATTTACAAAACCACATCAATACTTCACTGCCCCCATTTTAATCAGAATAAGATGGAACTCAGACCAGGGGAGCATCAAATTTGGATGCTGGGGAAGCTGGATAAAAATTCAGATACTTGGCCCTGGCCGGATTGGCTCAGCAGTTAGAACGTTGACCCACAGACCAATGAGTCATGGGTTCGATTCCGGCCAAGGTCACGTACCTCAGTTGCAGTTCATCCCAGCCCTGGTCAGGGTTGTGCAGGAGGCAACCAGTTGATGTGTCTCTCTCACATCGATGTTTCTCTCTCTCTCTCTCTCTCTCTCTCTAACTCCCTCACACTCTATCTAAAGATAAATGAAAAAATATCCTTGGATGAGGATTAAAAAAAAAAATGCAGATACTTGAATCGCACTTGAAGAGATTCTGGTCAAATAGGTCAGGGATAGGGTCCAGGGATCTGCATTTTTAGCATCTGTCGGGATTCTGACACAGGCAAACTGTGGACTTCATTTTGAAAAACACTGGCTGACTGGTTGAGAGCTTGGCTTGGGGAAAGACAGATCTGAGCTCAAATCCTAAATCTACCACTTTCTAGCCTCATGAATTTGGGCAACTTCTTAAGCTCTTTGATACCCAGTTTTCTAATCACAGTTTGTTATGAAAACTAGTAACTATTGTGGAGTGTTGAGCCTGGCACGTAGGAAGAAGCACTCCACAAATATTAGCTATTGCTGTTGTTATGATGCAAAGTGAAAGGGGCTTTCTTTTTTTTCTTAATTTTACATTTTTCTTTCTTCTCTTTTGTTTTACAAATCCAAAATAACAGTGCATTAAACAAGATGGAAGTTTATTTAACCTTCAGACAAAAGTCTGAAACTAAAGTAGTTCAGGACTTCAGTAGTGACTCTGCCACCCAGACTGCTTCCTTTCCTACTTCATCCTCATTGTTCAGAATGGCAGCTAGAGCTCCAGCAATCATGTCTGCATTCCACATAGCAAAATGGAGGAAAGGAAAAAGAAAATTGGTCCCTCTCAGTAAGAGTACTTTCTAAAAGTTACTTAGACCCCACTGGCCAGAATGTAGTTGCTAGGGAAACTGAGAAATGTGGCTAGTGTTCTAGGTGGTTGTATAACCAGAAAAAAAAAAGAGATTTATTTCCATGGAAAATTGGGGAGGAGTATGGAGGGACCATGACTGTTTCCTGATACAGCCAACCCTGGGAGTTTAGCAGGTTCAGATCATTCCCACATGCTTTGCTCTCATCCTGCACCTGTCCACCTGCTTATTTTTCAGGTAAGGACCATCTCCAAAAAGCTGGTTGCATGGTTTGCTGATCCTACTCAGCTGGACTTATTTTCTTCCCAAATTCCTCCCACGCCTTTCACTTCTCATCCCCCAGTTTTATTGATTTTTACTACACAATTTTAATAGGCAATACAATCATTTCATTGTAGAAAAGTTACAAACACAGCTAAGCACTTAGGGAAACATTTTTTTTATTATTAAAAAATCTCACCACTTAGAAATAACCACTCTTGAAATGTTGGTGTATAGCCATCTAGCATTTTCCCCCAGTAAAAAAATATATATGTATTTATAATGAAAGCCTAGTCTACACAACTCTTTTAACCTCTTCTATTATACTTAACAGTAATTATGAGTGACTCAATGTTATTAATTATAGATCGACATCATCAATTTTAATAACCACAGAGTATTCCATTGTATGGGTGCATCATAATTTATTCAGGCAATCCACTTATCCACGACTCTGTACTAAATAAACCTCCTAGTACGCACATCTTTGCTCGCTGGTTTCCTGAAGATAAGCTGTGTTCCTGTGGTTTTCTACCCGCTTGGGCTCTCCTCACTGTATCCAGGGACCAGCAGAAAAACATGCTCTGCCATCCATCACTAAGATGATGCTGTTCAGGTCTTGTCTCTACCCCTACGCTGCTTGAAATTCCTCTCAAATGAACATGGCAGACTCAGAAGGTCCTTGAAGAGCTGAATTAATGCCTTCTTATGCCCCCTGATGAACAGCAAGACTGCCCCCAGGAGAGGGGACTGTTTCACCCCAGTGCTGAGAAAAGCACAAAATAAAACATGATCCCAGGTGACACTGACGGGCTTTCTATTAAACCTAAGTTATTAGAACTTTCAGTTTGCCTGACTGACTTCAAGAAGACCAGAGTGAGGCCATTGCTGTGTGGATAAACCCGTTTCCATTAGGAAAAAAAATGTATTTGACTGAAATAATTATTTAGATAGACAATAGATTTGACAAATGATGATTCTTTAGCTAAATTTTTTAAACTGATGATTGATTTCTGACAAATGATTTGTGTTGGTTGTGCTTCCTAATGATGCAAACACTTGTGAGTTTCAGTTTCTAGAGAAGTTCTGAAGACCAGTTGCGTTGCATCACCCTCATTTAACCCTTTCTGTTTTGGGAGAGTTGTCAGCCCAGTTTTCTTCCCACTGATACTGAGGACTCTGTAGAACTGATATCATTAGCCCTCCATTATAGGTGATGATAACAAGAGATGTCATTTATTGAGCACATACTATGTACCAAGCGATAAGCGAAAAGTATCATGAATATTACTTATTCCTCACAACTACCCTAATGAGGTGGGTATTCTATTATTACCCCATTTTATAAGTGAATATGGTTTAAGAAAGAATAAATAACTTGCCCAGTTGGTATGGCTCAGTGGACTGAGCGATGTCCTATGGACTGAGAGGTCCCATTTGATTCCCAGTCAGGGCACACGTCCGGGTTGCAGGCTCAGTCCCCAGTAGGGGGCGTGCAGGAGGCAGCTAATTGATGTTTCTCTTTCACGTGGATGTTTTTCTCTCTCTCTCCCTTCCTCTCTCTCTAAAAAATCAATTAAAAACATGTTTTTTAAAATAAAGAGTAAATAACTTGACTATAGTCACACAAGGGAAAAGAGGTGGAGCCAGAATTCAAAATCAGCGTCCAGGCCCCAGAGTTGCTGACTCACTCAAGTGAACATAATTGTGGAGTTAAGTGCAAAACCCTGTTCCCTGCATAGTGATTAAGAACAGGCGCTCTAAAATCAGGTGGCCGGGGTTCGGATCCCAGATCTGCCATTTCCCAACTGCGTCACCTTAGGCAACTTATTAAACCACTCTGTGCCTCAGTCACCCTACTTAGAAACAGGGGTGATTAGTGTCCATCTCAAAGATATGACCCACAGATCGTATGATTCTACTATGTAATTCCACATGTAATTCACCACCTAATTCTACTCATTCATGACCATCTGTTTTGTTGTAAACATTGCATTCAGTGTTTACAGATCGACAAGATGACCCACATTTAGCACTGAGCACTTTGGAAGTGCTCAGCAGTGACCTATTCATGATTCATTCTGTCCCTCCAGCCTCTAAACCAAGTACATGTTTTCTTGGTCTGTGCAGGTGCCTCGAGCAAAGGCCTTATGCAACTACCGAGGGCAGAATCCCGGTGACCTGAGGTTTAACAAGGGAGATGTCATCCTCCTCCGGAGACAGCTGGACGAGAACTGGTACCAGGGGGAGATCAATGGAATCAGTGGATTCTTCCCAGCCAGCTCTGTGGAAATCATCAAGCAGCTGCCCCAGCCACCCCCACTTTGCCGGGCCCTCTACAACTTCGACCTACGAAATAAGGACAAGACTGACAACCAGGACTGCCTGACCTTCCTCAAGGTAAGACTCTGGGCAGCCACCAATGTCACCAGTGACCACATAGAGACTGTGGCAGAACCCGGAGTTGTTTGCTTAATATTTGCTTATTTTTTTTAATTATGTTAAGTGTATATATGAATGTATACATGTATGTATACACATATGTGCTTATATATGCAGTATGTGTGTATACGAACTACATAGACATGAAGGCACTAGAGAAATCTACTGATAACAGTTTGATAGAAATCCTTAAGCCTTTTCTGTTGCAATTACAAAAATAAGTATTCACACATCCCTTCGTTCATTCCACAATCACTTTGAGCATCTGTTCTTTGCAGGCACTGGGGATGCAGCATGAACAAGTCACAGTCCCTGCCCTCAGGCAGAGTAGTGGGAGGAACAGACATGTGGACAGAAAATTACAAACACAATTTGATAGCGTGCTTGCAAAACTACAGTTCTTACCTCTTTATCATGTATATGTAAGGCGATTCTTGCTGACGAATTTCTCATCACCTAGTTCTTCTCTTTTACAACAGTCTATTTTGTTGTAAATGTTGCATTCAAAACACTCCAAACACACACCATGACATAATTACACCTTCATATATAAATAACCTCTTACAAGATACAGTTCCCAAGGACATTAACTACCCTAAAATGTTTTGCCTCCATACTTCTACCAAAGTCTAGACTACTTTAATTCTCTGTGTTCAGTATTTATTATTCCTTAAACATTTGACTTTTCTCATAGAAACCATCATGGTGGTGATTTTTATCCTTTGCTGCTTATGATAAATCAAATACAACAAGTGTCACCATTACAATGGCTCAGGAAAGGTCTCCTGAGCTTTTGTAAAACATTTTCATTCCACCACTACCAGAAATGAGGTTTACTTCAGTCCCTCCTACTAGATCACCTCTCTGTCCTCCATATCTTGAAATACTGATCACTCTTGTCTTGGCACCCCCACGTGAACCCCCTAAGGAAGGTCATTCTGTAGCCCAAACAGCAAAGTCTATATTTCAACTACAGTTAGAGGAAGGACAGTTCAAGTCCACAAGCATTTATTCAGTATTTACTTTGTGCCAGGCATTAGACCCTGAGCTCTGGGACACAGCTGGAGGAAGACAGAGGCAGGAAGCATTATCTGTTTTGGTTTTGTTTTGTTTTGCTATGTTATGTTTTTGTCCCTCTTTGTGAATCTGCAAACTGGAACACTTACTCTATCAGGTCATTCATTTAGTAAGCCCATCCATGTGCCAAACTGCCCACCCGGACAAAGTGGCGAGTCACTGTCCTTACCTTCACAGAGCCAGCCGTCTAGTGGGAGGACCAGACACATAAATGGGAAATTATGACAAGGAACCAAAAGAGAGAATTTGACCCATTCTGGAGGGGTACAGGAGGCCGAGACTGCGCTAGGAAATCTCATGTTCTTTCTGAACTCCGCACACCCAAATTAAACGTGTGATCTTTCCCCAGTGTTTTCTATCTCATTAAACTGTACAATTTATTCACACATTCATTTATCCATGCATGCATGCATTCAAGAAATATTTATTGGATGACTCCTAGAAGGGAGCCACTGTGTTAGATGCTGGGGATGCAGAAGTGAACACAACAGACACAGACCCTGCACACCTGGAGTTCATGTTCTGATGGGGTGGGTAGGCATTAAAGAAACAGTAACTTCTCAAGGTGTAATTGCACATTGTAATAAGGACAGAAAAGGTATAATGCAGCAAATGGATTTAGATTTAGATTTAAGTTACCCAGGGGCATGGATCAGAAGGTCAAAGAGATCAGTGGATAACTATTCAGGTTTAGATTGATGAACAGGTATGGATGTGGAAAGGTGTCCCTGATATGGTATTAAGTGAAAAATCAAAGTGTCCTACATTTGTATGAAGTGCAAAATGGGTGTACATGCTAGGAGTCAGAAAAGTGGTTATCTGTTTCTAGATGATAGGAAGGGGCACAAAGGAGCCTCTGAACACTGGCAACGTTCGAAAACTCTTGATCTGGTTGGGGGTTCTGTGGATATAGTCACTGTAAAAACTCATCAGTCTTTACATCTAAAATGTACGTACTTTATTATATTCACTTGTGTATGTTTTTGGAAAAGATTTTAAAAATTAGTATGCTTATATGTACATGTATATATGTTTTCTCTTCATAGAAAAGAATCTGGGAAAAAAGGTGCTAACAGTGGTTGTACCTATATTGTGGTAGAATTTTTTCTTTGTTTTGCTTATCTGTATTTTCAAATGCTTCTACACATCAACATATAAACTTTTATAATAAGAACATTTTGAATTAAAAGTCACTTTTAATTCAAAATTGAACTGACGAACCAAGAGGTTGCTGGTTTGATTCCTGGTCAGAACACATGTCCAGGTTGTGGGACCGATCCCCAGTGGGGGGCATGCAGGGGGCGGCCAATCGATGTTCTCTCTCATCGATGTTTCTATCTCTCTCTCCCTCTCCCTTTCTCTCTCTCTAATAATCCATAAAGAAAAAAAAATTTTTTAAGTCACTTTACTTTTTGATACATTAAATATTGGCAGGTTCTGAAAAGTCTTCAAAATCAGAATGAAATTCATTCTTCCTTTGGCTAAGAAATACGTCTGTCTCCCAATGACTTTCATCTTGTTTTCCTCATCAGATCACTTTAAATGAAAAGTCCAGATTCTGCTGGTGATTGAAAATTAAAAACATCTTTAAGTTTTCCTGTTGGAGTCCATTGATCCTAAAAAATTATCTCTGTTTTTCTTGTGTCTTGATGATCCAATTCCGGCCCTTTACGGAGAAAGATCATTTAGCAGGAAAATTCTGTAAACAAATCATGAAAGAGCTATATTCCTTGCACCTCACACCATCGGGGACACCAAGCCCATGTCCACTGAGAGCTTTCACCACCTGCAAACTGAAAATAAACGCTGACCACGAGGCTTTTTCTCTTTCAGGATGATATCATCACTGTGATCAGCCGAGTGGATGAGAACTGGGCAGAAGGAAAGTTAGGAGACAAAATAGGCATCTTCCCAATCTTGTTTGTCGAGGTACGTACCAGAAAGATGCATGTACCACAGTGGTTCCTGAGAGCAATTTCTAGTTGATCTGAGGCTTATTCAGAACTAGCTCAAGTCTCTAGAGAAAAGATGCCAGATGAGAGTATCCAGTTCTGGCAGGAGTGTGGGGCAACGGGCCTTTTCACTCTGCTGATAGGAGTGTAAGTCGGTGCAGTCTCTCACATCCAAACTCAAACTCATATCAAGAATGTCAAAAATCTGCATCGCCTTTGAATCAGCAATTCCACATCTGAGAGTTTACGGTAAGGGAATATTAAAACAATTATGCAGAGATATATGTATAAAATGTGTGAAAGTCTTCACCATAGCATTGTGTATAATGGTAAAAACAACAACACAGAAGTAATCTAAAAAACAATAATCTAGCCCTGGCCAGTTTGGCTCAGCGGTTAGAGCGTCTGCCTGCTGAGTGGAGAGTCCCGGGTTCGGTTCCCGCTAAGGGCACGTACCTCTATTGAGGTTTGTCCCCGGCCCTGGTTGGGGTCATGTGGGTGGCAGCCACTCGATGTGTCTCTCACATCAATGTTTCTTGCTCTCTCTCCCTCCCACTCTATCTGAAGATAAATGCAAAAATGTCCTCGGGTAAGGATTAAAAAAAAAAAAGACAATAAGCTAAAAAAACAACAATTAGGATTTAGTTTTTAAAAATAATGGTGATGGGAAAATATATACTTATTAAAAATAATATTACAGAATATTCAGTATCACGGAGCATTTGGTATTATGGGGAATGTTTATGATTTATTGTTAAGTAAAATAAAGTATAATGGGGATAGAGTTTCAGATTTAGAAGATGAAAAAGTTCTGGAGATCTGTTTCACAACTATGTGAATATACTTAACACTATTGAACTATATACTTAAAAACTGTTCATATGATAAATTTTGATTTACGTTTCTTGCCACAATAAAAAGAAACAAATTGAACTATATAAAACTAGCTTTATAAATATATGTGTATATATAATAATGGATAAAGGACTAAAAGGAAATGTACCAAAATATTAACGGTGATGATCACCAAATGGTGAGATTCTAGATGATTTTCATTTTTTTTCTGCTGGCTTGTATTGGAAATATTCTGAAATGAGCACATATTAATTGTTTGTTTTTTAATAAAGAAAGAGCACATGCTAGGATATATACCTAAAATAACCTGGAGCCCCAACCTCTGTAGCCTTCACCCTAGCTTGAAGCAAGCAGGTCATTACAGATTTAAAGGAGAAGATGCATTGATTAACTGCATGTATTGGGTGCTTACCAGGAATAAAGCAGTGAAAGTAAGCAGTGAGAAGCTGTGCAAGAAGTAAAAGGCCTGCACCCCGCCCTCTAGGAGAGGGGGGTGGAAGGAGGACAGAGGCATAACCGGAGAGAGGGAACCAATTCTTTCATTCATAAGAGCCAGAGCACGTTCTGAAGTGAATGGTGTGCCCAGAATACGGTACAGCTTTCAGGGTTCTCTAAACCCCCTCTACTCTATCAGTGTCGAAGGGATGAACAGTGGGGGGGGGGGTGGAGGAAGGGGTGGAGAGGCTGGCCTTCTAACTCTAATAAATTCTCATTCCCAATGCCTTTTCTCCTGCTGAGGCCCCTACCAGTTACTCCTACCCCATTCTCTCTACCTGTTCAAATTCCACTCATTTTACAAGGCTCAGCTAGAAACTCACTTTCTCCAGCAAATTTCAGCAACTAGTTGAACACTCATTCATCTCCTCTCTGAACACCTGATGGGTACATCACTTGTAGTTCACAGGCTAGCCTAATGCAGAACAAGTACTCCATTAAAAAACTGCTTAACAAGCCCGGCTGGTGTGGTTCAATGGTTGAGCATCGACCCATGCACCAAGAGGTCGCCAGTTCGATTCCCGGTTAGGGGGGCATGCAGGTTAGGGGGGCATGCAGGAGGCAGCCAGTTGATGTTCTCTCTCATCGATGTTTCTATCTCTCTCTCCCTCTCCCTTCCTCTCTCTCTAACATCAATAAAGGAAAAATGTTTTTTTTTAAATTGCTTAACAAGTGAATGAATGGAAATATATTCAGGAGGTTGTCAGAGTGACCAGAAAAAAGTTAGAGAGCAAACCACTGACCCCATTCTAAACATATGTTCAACCATTCAACTAATTTTTCACCGAGTGCCTGCAATGGCAGGTCCTGTACTAAGTTCTAAAGGTACAAGACAGACGTGGGTCCCTACTTTCAGATTGTAAAGTCAGACATTAATCTAGGAATTATAAGTGTGATGAGTGACCCAAAGACTAAAGTAGAGGGAACTTTGTGGAGAGGGAGGGTATGATGTGCAACTTTGGGGGTCAGCAAATGCCCCTTAAGCCGAGGTCTGGTAGATGATCAGGAGTTACATAGGTAAGCATGGAGGGAAGAGTGTTCTCGGAATGGAGGAACATGCAGAAGTCCTGCAGGATGAGGAAGTGTGACATATCCAATGGACCAAAAGAATACTAGAGCTGGAGCTTAGGGAGTAAGAGAGTGACCAAAAAATGAAGCCAGGGAAATAAACAGGAGACCGATTCAGAGAGCTTTGTAAACCATCCTGTATTAGTGAGGATGAGCTAGGTTATACCTCAGTAACAAACAGCTTCCAAATCTCAATGGCTCAACAAAGAAAAACTTATTTCTCACCCACAATTTGTGCTCGACCCAGACAATGAGAGGCTCTGCTCGCATAAGTCACACAAGGACCCAGACTAATAAGGCTAGGCCATCTGTAGTGGCACCATTTGGAGCACACGGACCTCCTCGTTTCTGTGCCAGGGGAAGAGGGAGGCAGAGTGAGTTGTATATCAGCAAATGCCTCAGCTCAGAAGTGACCCTTGTCACTCCCACTCAGAGCCCATTGGCCTGAACCAGTCACATAGCCCGACCTGTCTTCAAGTCAGCTGAGAAGTATAGGGGAGTACAGAGAATAGTTGACGAGTCTTGTTGTCTCTGCCACATCATCAAAGTTTGTCCTTGACCCAGAAGTCAACAGAAGCTCTTGAAAAATTTTAAGTGGGGCAATGATTCCACGAGATTTGGGTTTCTTCAAGGTGACTCTGGTGACAGTGGGAAGAATGATTTAAAGAGAGAGGGAAAAGAAAGCAAAGCAGAAAGAGTGGTTAGGAGCTACTGCTTGGCTCAGTGAGAAGGTGCTGTGGCTCTGATCTGTAGATTGTATGTAGCAAGTGGACAGATTCAGGGACCTTTCCGGAGGTAGATCCACCGGATTAGGAGGTGGGCAGAAGTAGGGAGTGGGGGAGAGGAAGTGGTCAAGGATCAGACCCCCTTTCTGATGTGTGTGCCTGGGTTAGTGGCGGAGCCATTTACTGGGTCAAGCAACATTTGCTAAAGAGGAACAGTTATGTTGATTGGGAGACAGTGGTTAAGATTCTAAGGACGGAGATCAGCTACAACTAATATGTAGCTGGACACACAGGAAGTGCTGAAATATGGGCAGATGACAGCTTGCACGGTCCCCTGGATTATTTCAAGAAGCTTCCTCATAGCTGGGGCTACTCGGGAGGCACCAATGATTCTATTACCCATTTCTGATTCCTTTTTTTTCCCAAAACTTCTACATTTAATGAGTATTCATTTGGATATTCTCCCTACCACTTCACCTCTAAAATTAGTGATTACAAGAATCCTCAGGATTATCATCAAACTAGCCATTGCTTCATCTGTCCTCCCAATTGCTAGAAGTGGGGAAAGATAATCAAGTGGTTGCTCTAATCTCGGAACCTGGTTTTCAAAAATTACTTGAAACCTAAATTGACCTTTCTAAAGCAGTACTTACGTTTTGACTTCAGTCATTTCATTAAGACTAGCACTTGCTGAGGACTCTTTAAATAAGTTTTGAATTTCCAGTGCCATGCAAAGCAATTGGAAGGAGAGCTTTCTTAAGAGAGTGACGTGGGGTTTTTTTGTGTGTGGTTTTTTTTTTTGTTTTTTTTTTGGCACAAACAGGATTTTTCTTGTTAATGTCGCATTTGATTTATTGAATTGCACCTGGATACAAAGGTGGTAAAACAAACTCTGAGCTTACACCCTTTCTTGTCAGGACTTCTCCAACAGGCCTGCCTGGGTTATGTGAATCTTCCTCAGCCCAGTGAACCTCAAGGATATTGTTTTAAATGAGTGGGTGCAAATGTAAGAGATGCGCAATCCTTGCCCGGCCAGTGTGGCTCAGTGGTTGAACGTTGACCCATGCACCAAGAGGTCGCCAGTTCAATTCCTGGTCACATGCCCAGGTGGTGGGCCTGATCCCCAGTGGGGAGCATGTAGGAGGTGGCCAGTCAATGTTCTGTCTCATTGATGTTTCTCTTTCTCCTTCTCCCTGCCTCTCTCTCTAAAAAATCAATTTAAAAAAAGAGATGTGCGATCCTTCCCCAACCGAGCCATTAATCACGTCGGCAGAGGATGGGGCAGACCAAGAGTCACATGGGGCCCTTTGAAAGTATTGCTGATGGAAATGCTGATGGTGTTGCTCACCTGGGGACAGAATAACTAGGTGGAAGCAGAAAAAAATTAACTTCATTATAGCTATGAATGACCATGAAGAAGTTGACTCATTCAACTCAAAGAGTGTAAACTGTCCTCTTCCTGGGGGAACAATGGAGGGATAGGTGCTCTGGGGAATGAAAGGACATTGTCCCTAATCCAGACGGCTGTCAGAGCTTGCCTAAACAATTTCAATAAATTCCTAATTGGTCTCCCTCCTTCAAGTCTGGAATAACATTGTTTTGTGTATTTATTTTTATTTACATACAGTAAAATGTACTGTATGGTGTCCATTTTTACATGTTTTGATAAATGCATTCAGAATAATGACACCATCAAGATGTAGAGTAGTCCCAACATTCCCAAAAAATATAATGCCTCCTCTTTGTTGTCAGCTCCTTCCCTGACTCCCAAACCTGGCAACCACTGATCTGTCTTCTGTTCCTATAGTTTTCCTTTCCCAGAACATCATAGAAATAAAATCATACAGACTGTAGCCTTTTCAGTCTGGCTTCTTTCACTTAGCGTAGTGCATCTGAGATTAATCCATGATGTTGCATGTAGCAAGTAGCTCATCAGTCTTTATTGTTGAGTCATATTCCATTGTCAGCCAGGAATTTGTTTATTCGTCCACTAGCTGAAAGACACTGTGGCTGTTTTCAGTTGTTGGCAACTATGGTTAAAGCTGCTACAAACGTTTGCATGTCATTTTTAGAGTGAGCATAAACTTTCATTTCTCTCAGGTAATTATCTAGGAGTGGGATTATTGGCTTGGATGCTAAGCAGGTGTTTAACTTTGTAAGAAACTGTCAAAAAGTATGGCAAGAACTTTCAAAAGCATACATCAGATCATGTCACTCCTCTACCTAACTTCTGCCAAAGGCTTCCTTACACTGAGAACAAACTTGGAGCCTCCCAGGTCCTTTGTGATGCAGCCCTGCCTATCTCTGTGGTCTCTACCACTCCACCCCACCCTCCCCACCCCCACCCCCACCCCCACCCCCGCCTCTTCAAGACCTTTTCACTGGCTTATAGTCATCTCTGCATGACCAGCATGTCCCTACCTCCATCTTCACATGGCTGGTTCCTTCTTGTCATCTGTCTCAGCTTAAATGTCACCTCCTCAGCAAGTCCTTGGTCTCCCAATCTAAAGCAGCCACCTCCCCCAGTCACTCTATATCACAGCAGAACGCTTAACTACTATCAGATATTTTCTCGTTTGCTTGTTTCATGCTGGCTTCGCCATTTATAAGTCACCCCTTCCGGGCCTCAGCTTTCTTATCTTTAAAGTGGACATTATAATGCCCCCTCCCCTACTTGATTTTTTTCCACAATATTACAAACTTCTTGAGGCAGCGACTACATCAGCTTTAAATTTTTCTATCCTGCCTATTTTAATCATCTGCCCATTCACTGAAAAGTTCTTAAGTGGGCATATCCCCTTTACTTCTATAGTTGAATCTCTGAGTGATAATGAGACATGTGGTTTTAGAGGGCAACTGGTGAGAGTCAGAATGATGCAAATTTAAGTACTTGTTCTGGAAACCTTTATTCACACAAACCCTGTTTTGTCAATATAGTTCAGGTTTCTGGAGGAAATGAATTCACAGAGGCCCTTCCTTGGTGGGCGGGTGTCCAAAATATAATGCAGTCAGTGGTTGTGCTAGAACTAGTTGGTACTAGACTGCAATAGCTGATCATGACATTTTCAGGAATTTTGCTAGCCAGATGTTAAATCTTTGGTAGATATTTACACCACAGAAATTGGTAAACTCTACAAATCAGAGTTTTGTTTGTTTGTTTTTCTGGTTTACCAGCACACTACTAAGAGAGAGAGAACAGAAGAAAATGGTGATAAGATATAAATATTTAAAGGAACTGTTAAAAGATGGCCTGAGCATAAAGATTCAGGATCCTGAATACATTTACACTCAAACACCTATCAAATATATGAACTTGAGCAACTTCATCCACGCATTATTCCACACTCACTCAGCATCCACCCTGGGGTACGGCAGAGAAGCTCACAGTCCAGTGGGGTGAAGGACAGTCCATGATTACAGCAGGGGATGAAAGCTGCCCTGATGGGAAAGCATGGGGCTCTGGGGGCACCAGGAAGGACAAGCAGCCATCCCAGTGGGGGACTGAGGTGGCTGAGGGAGGAGGGGAGGAGGCCACTAGGTAGAAAGGGTTGGGATGTGGCTGGGAGAAATGAGTAAAGCAGGAGTTGCTCCTGATCAGGGAAGCGTATCATGGCTTATTTTTAACCCTTTGGACCATAGGAAACAAGGAAAATAGTAGACCCACTATGCAATATCAAAGTGTTATAAAAGGTGACTGTGAGAATTTACTGATATAGCAAAGAAACTGGAACGTATTGACCAAAGATGGAAGCTGACCAAGGAACCACGAGTGAGATGGTGGCATCTGAACTGGCTTCGGACTAGCCTGGGTAAGACAGCTGCTCGTATTAGACCAGGAAGACTAACTTCTCACCGAACCTTTTATCTTTTCAGCCAAACCTCACCGCAAGACACCTGCTAGAGAAGAACAAAGGCCGTCAGCCATCCCGCACAAAAAGCCTGTCCCTGGTGTCCTCATCCCCTAGAAGCAAAGCCACCAACATACCCACCCTTCGAAGGGGCCCTGGGTCCAGGAGGAAGGGGCCTGGGCAGTTTTCCATCACGACAGCCTTGAACACTCTCAACAGAATGGTCCATTCTCCCTCGGAGCGCCATATGGTGGAGATCAGCACTCCAGTGCTTATCAGCTCTAGCAACCCCTCTGTGATCAGCCAGCACGTGGAGAAAGGAGATGTTCTTCCCAGCTCTGTGGGACAGGTAGGGAAGACCCCTGAAATGAGGGCACCTTGGAGTTGAGCAGGTGATATACACCATGTCACAAGCAAAATTGGATGTTTGGTACCTGCTAAACATCCATAATGCATAATAACAACTAATGCCATATGTATTGTGTGTCAGAGTTGTAATCTCATCTCATCCTTGAAACCTGTGAATTAGGTATGATTATTGTTATCCCCACTTTATAGATGAGGAAACCAAGGCTTAGAGGAGTTTAACAACTTGTCAAATTCTCACAGATACTTTGCTTTCCCATGCTAAGAGCCTTGACATGGTTCCTCTCCCTTAGAGAACTTCCGTTCAGGAGATAATGGTACCCATTTTCTAGACAGTGTCCTGGAATCACAAATTGAAATGTACTGTTCCATCCTCTGGCAAGGTATTAGGCATCATGTGGAAAAGAAGAAAAAGAAATTATGGGTTATTGGGTGTTTTCAGGACCGGCTATATAATTTGCAGAGCCTAGGGAAAATGCAAATGCAGCTCCCTTGCTCAAAAATGATTAATAATTTCAATTTTCCCAACACCACTTACTGAAGATACTGTCTTTACTCCATTGTATGCTCTTGTTTCCTTTGTCAAATATTAATTGACCATAATAATATGGGTTGATTTCTGGGTTCTCTGTTCTATTCTTTTGATCTATATGCCTGTTCTTGTGCCGGTACGAGGTTGTTTTGATTACGATGGCTTTGTAGTATAGTTTGATATCTGGTATTGTGATTCCTCCAACTTTGTTCTTCTTTCTCAAGATTGCTGTGACTATTCAGGGTCTATTTTGGTTCCATATAAATTTTTGGAGTATTGGTTCTAGATCTGTGAAATAGGCTGATAGTATTTTAATAGGGATTGCATTGAATTTATAGATGGCTTTGGGTAGTATGGACATTTTAATTATGTTAATTCTTCCAATCCATGAATACAGTATATGCTTCCACTTGTTTGTATCTTGAAACACCAATCAGAAAGAATGTATGCACCCCTATGTTCATAGCAGTGTTATTTACAATAACTAAGATCTGGAAACAGCCCAAGTGCCCATCAGTAGAGGACTGGCTAAAAAAGCTGTGGTACATTTACACAATGGAATACTATGCAGCTGTAAAACAGAAGGATCTCTTACCCTTTGAGATGACATGGAGGGACCTAGAGATCATTATGTTAAGCAAAATAAGCCAATCAGAGAAAGACAAACATCACATAATCTCCCTTGTATGTGGAATCTAATGAACAAAAAACCCTGATGAACAAAATAGGTCCAGAGACATGGAAACAATGAACAGACTGACAGATCTCAGAGGGAAAGGGGGGTGGGAGGAGGTTAACCAAAGAACTTATATGTATATATACACATCCCATGGACACAGACAATAGTGCGGTGAAGGCCTGGGGTGGGGTGGGAGTTGGGTCGAGGGGGTGAAATGAGAGACATCTGCAATACTCTCAACAATAAAAATAAATTTACCAAAAAAAAGAATTTCAAGATAGTAACAGCACAGCATTAAACCAGGTGGAGGGCCCTTCTATGCACAGATTCCTGTGTGGCTACACCTGTCCCATCCCATGAAGCCAGGCCTGGGTGTTGTCATATGGAGCATCTAATAAGGTACTGTTTGTAAAGTGCTTCACACAATGCCAGGCACACACTAAGCACCCAACGAGCTCTTGATACTGTTATTAATAAGCCTGGTCACTGAGTTGCCAACTGAAGGGAGATAAGCCAGGGGTGACCGTGTACTCCAGAAGCGAAGCGCCTCGAACAGCACGCACTCTTTCAGCTGAAGGATGCTTCCGAAGGCGAAGGACAGGAGTAGGAGGCGAAGTAACTAAGAGCTGCATGTTAGATATTCTGCTGAAAACACTCTTTGGAACCAGGCAGGTGGCAACTGGAGAGGACAAACCTCAACTTGCATGGGTGTATTTTTTTTTTAAAGCTATAAATCTTGTTTTTCAACATGAGTCTCTACCTTGGGATTCAATTGCTTAATTGGACTCTAATCCCTTTTTAACAAGACAGGGAGGAGGAGAAAGTCAAGGGCTCCTGAAAGACCTGTGCACTGGTCTGAAAGGAAAACAATCACCTTTTGTAGCACTTCGCATCTTATACCACTGCCTGGGTGGCTGAGGGCTGGCTGTCCATGTGACTCTGCCCATCACCTGCATTACACACACATACACGTACACACAAATACACTTTCCCCTCCATATACACTCTCTCCAGTTAAAAACTAATAATAAAACTCCCATTCTACACACACATTCCAAATACTTTGTTGCAAGCACATACACGCTTTGTGCCCAAAGGTCTCCCTCCACCACACACACACACACACACACACACACACACACTCACACACACAGGCCTACTGACTCACAATTAAGCCAAAGAGTGACAGAATTTTCTGAAACTCTTCTTTCTATATATGCAAGAGAGATATAAAGGGCAGCCCACACTCAGTAGATATAAGCTAGCTCACTCAGCTGTAAGTAGGCTTCTCAAAAGATTTAGCCAAGTCACTTTCCATGTGTCATTTTAATTTTTCTTCCCGCCCATTCACCTCATCTACAGAGAGGCTGGATGAGAGTGGAGCATCCTAGTAGGATTTGAAACAAGTAGCATGTCTTCCTAGTTTTCACTGGCAGGGAGAATTCCAAAACGTGGCATGACACCCTGTTCCCAGGGAACCGCTGCAGGGTGTGATAGCGCTTTCCCGGTTCAGCTGGCTGTGGGTTATAAGTATCTCACGTTATTGCCCAAACATTGTCAAAAACTCTTAAAATGTTCCACTCATGAGCTGCATCTAATGATGAATGGAAAATTGAACAAATGGTAAGTTCTGCTTCCTTTTTCCCTGACATCCTGAAGAGCTGTGGTTGGGTCTAGCTTATCGAGCTCCCCTTATCTTCCTCGTCCCGGTACCCTGCACAGCACCTAGTCCCTGACAGGGGCTCAAGAAATCAAGAAATCAAGGCTTTTGACTTAAACATCTGGCAGCTGGTGGTGACATATACTTGAGGAATATTGAAGGGGGGATAGTTTCCTATAGAAAGATCACAAATCAGTGTAACTCTTTCAACCAATAAACATCTGTTGAGTGTTTGCACTGTACTAGCAACCATAGTGACTACTAGAGATTCTACTACTAAAACAATAAGAACAATAATAATTGCAAACATTTATTGAAACTAATAGGGTGGGTGGATAGATAGGTAGGAAGGTAGATAGATAGATAGATAGATAGATAGATAGATAGATAGATAGATAGATAGATAGATTCATAGATAGATACATAGATAGGTAGGTAGGTAGGTAGGTAGGTAGGTAGATAGATAGATAGATAGATAGATAGATAGATAGATAGATAGATAGATAGATAGATAGATTCATAGGTAGGTAGGTAGGTAGATAGATAGATAGATAGATAGATAGATAGATAGATAGATAGATAGATAGATAGATAGATAGATAGAATGATATCCTCTGATAACGAAGGTTTTTTTGTTGCTAGTCTCCTGAGTCCTGACCTCCAACCCAAAATATGCTAAGAGCCTTTATAAGGGAAGTATTATCACCACTTCACAGTGAAGCGATTAAGACCCCAAAAGAAAAATGATCTGGCCAAAGTTCACGTGATTAGTGAGCAGTGAGCGTCTGGATGACCCGAGAACTGACTTTGGAGCATCCGCTCCGTAACCACACTATGCCCTCAGCAGAGGCCTCAGCAGGCACACACTGTGTCGGTGTAGTCTGTCTCGGATGTCTGTAGCCTCCCTTTTCTTGGAATCTTCTCTTGACTCCAAGGCCTTCCAACATCCTCTTCGCCGCCCACCCCTCAGTAAAGGCTGTGCCCTAAGTCATTTGTACCTGGAGGGGGTTTTCATTTGCTGTCACTTTGTCCTTTATAAACTCCCAACTGTGTCCAAGCAGGGTGTGCGGTGCTGAAGGCACCAGGTGTCAGCTCTTGCCCTGAGGACTCTCCATGTAGCAGGGATACAAAGAGTGAATGACCGGCTACGGTGCAGTTAGGCTTCCTAAGGGGGTAGGAGGACCCTACGCTGACTCAGGTGGAGAAGAGACTCGGAAGTTAACAGCACAGACTGTGGACGGGGAAGGTTATTCCCTTTCCCCCAAGCCCCTTGGTGAGATGAAGAAGGTCTCGGTCTGGTGCTAGTCTGTCTCTCACACCTCTCCGCCACCTGCGGATCTCCCTCCAGCAGGAAGAGAGCAAGGCGGCAGGCTCAGAGCTCTGGGCAGCTACTGCCATCTCTGAACTGAGTCACAGCGTATGTTTTTGTTATTTATTTGAATATTTGAATGTTAGGCCCTTCTGCGGCTGTGGAGGAAAAAGTCCAGGAAAGTGTTTTAGGGAAGAGTCTCTTTTTTCTTTTTTTTTTTCTTTATTGATTTTAGAGAGAGAGGAAGGGAGAAGGAGAGGGAAATAGAAACATCGATGAGAGAGAAAACATCGATGGGCCGCCTCCTGCATGCCCCCCACTGGGGATCGAGCCCACAACCTGGGCATGTGCCCTGACCGGGAATCGAACTGGCAACCTCCCGGGGCATGGGTCAATGCTCAACCGCTGAGCCACACTGGCCAGGCTAGGAAAGAGTCTCTTAAAAGCATGCTCACCCCTGCCTGGCTGGTGTGGCTTGGTGGTTGAATGTTTTATATATATGTATGTGTGTGTATATATATATATATATATATTTATATATATATATATATATATATATATATATATATATATATATATATATTATTTATTTATTTATTTTGAAAAGCATGTCCACCCCTGGCCGGTTTGTCTTGGCCTGTTTGTCTCAGCAGTTAGAGCTTCGGCCCTCAGACCGAAGGGTCGTAGGTTCAATTCCTGGTCAAGGGCATGTACCTAGGTTGCAGGTTCGATTCCCAGCCCCAGTCTGGGTCGTGTGGAAGGCAACCAATCAATGTGTCTCTTACATGATGTCTCTCTCTCTCTCCCTCCCTCTCTCTATCTCTCTCTGTCTCTCTCCCTCCCTCCCTTCCACTTCATCTAAAAATCAATGGAAAAATATCCTCAGGTGAGGATTAACAACAGCAACAACAACAAAAAAGCCTGCCCAGGCCCACCAACGAGGTGGAAGGGACTTGAAGGCGAAGGAAGTCAGTTTCCTGAAAACACTTCTGAAACCATCCCAGTTAAATATCCCCATGCCCCTCCTAGGGTAAAGACAAGCCTAGGATTGTCCTACAAGTTTTCATCACCAAACGGTAGTGATTGCTACCTTCTCACAAAGGGAAGTCAGAGCAAGGAACTCTGTGTTCCTGTTGTCATTGTGTCTTCTCACCTGTGGGAAACCACCTGACACATCTGGGTAGGACATCAGGAGACAACCTCAAAGATGAGCTTTGGAGTAAAGACAGCTGCGCCTTCCCTCCACAGTGACTGATGTCACCCCAACACCACTGCCGCTAGGTATCTTCCTCCCCTTCTCCTGTCCCACCTTTGTTGGGAAGGGGAAGGGATAGTGTCACAAAAATAAAAACAAAAACAACTGTACTTGAAAACAATTCCGAATTAGAGCTGAAAACGCTGAGGAGGTCCCGTGGGAAACAGTGGTGGAAGAGGCACTCTGGAACCGGCGCAGTCGGCCCTTGGGAGAGTCCTGGAGATCACCTCTAGGCCTGCCCTGGGAGGACGCAGAAGGAACGCCTTAGAAGGAGAAAGCGTGTCAACTGCATGGGCACGAGTTAGAAAGCAGTCCTTCCTCAAAGCCTTTTAAGGAGAAGTTCCAAAACCCAGGCCCACCCTGGCAATTCTAAAATTGACTTGTTTAGGGTGTGGAGCCTGCTTGTCCCTGTCCCACAGTCACGGAACAATGTTTTCTCTAACACTGACCTTCCAAGGAGGTTCTGCTCCTTCCATATACCTCCCAGGGAACTCAGCCTCCTTCTCCCCTCCTCACCCCTGTCAATCTTTCCAACCCTCTCCGTTAGGCTGCCCCTCCCCCTGTAGCACAGATCCAGGTTAGTGGAACTGCTGTGCAACTAGAAAGCCTATCATCATTCCAGAGTTCCCTCTCCCTCACCTCCTACACCAGTCGATTAGCAAGCTCATTTTGCCACCTAAAGAGTTACTACTGCTGTCCCTTCCATCCCACTGCTCGGTTTTGGTCCTCATCTCTCGCCCAGACGATTGCTTTAGCCTCCTCCCTGGTCTCCCAGAATCCTGCTCAATCCCTACCCCTCACCCCCTCACCATTCTCCTTGCAGTGCATTCTTCCAATCATGGCCTCCATTGTTCCGATGAAAACCCAAATCCGTTTAGCTGCTTCCCTCCCCCAGCCATCAGTGGTTCCCTGCAGCCCTCAAAAGCTAGAAACTGTAATAGATTATTTACAAGTAGGCATTGGTATACCCATTTTACCACATAGGAAATCTGTGGAATAGAAAGATGAGGTAACTCGTCCAAAGTCTCAAAGCTAGAAACAGACCCAAAATATGAGGACAGACTTGTGCTTTTCCCCCTAAATAAGTTAAGGCACTTTAGACCCTCCATGATCTGGCTACAGTCTCCCTTTCAGCACCCTCAGCACCCTATACCTACTGCACACACACACACACACACACACACACACACACACACACACACACACCAGTGTTCACTCACACAAAAGTTGCAGTAAGCTACTCAACATTCCTAAGCACAGTGTACACTACGCCACCTTTTTGCTTTTTATCCTTATACCAAACATGGTGCCTGCATTATCCTGGGCAATGTACAAATGTTTGTGGAATAAATAAATGCTGTTCCTCCAGGAACTTAGTTTTGATGCATTCCCCTGTCACGATCCCATCCATACCCCAAAGCCCTGTATGCACACCATTTCTTCACAGCAGCGCTTGCTTCCCCTCCCCTGAAGAATTCATCTCTCTCCCCTGCGTTCACAGTGCATGGTTTACACTCTTGTTCTTTGTACTATAAATACCATGCATGATCTTACCACCTTGCTCACTAGATTGAAAACGTAAGGGCAGGGTGTTTTACTCACGTGCGTTGCTATTGACTTTCCAAAATCCCAATAAAGGTTTCCAATAACATATTTTGCCTCAAGAATCAAAACCAAAGCAGCAGCCTCTGACTTACTTAGATTACCAGTCCCTTTTCCCTCTTCTGATTATCCAAACAAGAACCAAGACTGAAAGGAAAAGGAAGGTCGCAGAAGTCGGTGTAGGGAATGCAATTCCCCGCCCCTCCTCCATCCCATTCCAGGATTATGACAAGTCCCAGCATCTTCCCTGGGCTCCTGGGAAGATGGGCTGTCAGGCACCTTGGGGAATTCTGAGGTCTGTAAAGCTGACTCTCCTTCCATCCTATATTTGAAATATTCTCAATATAGTGATGTCCTTATTCACTTTATTCAAGTTCAAGGAGCGTGAACTATTAAGTCCAGATCCTCTCCCAGGGTATCCCTTTGCCTTCATCTTTCATAGGAACCACCCAACCCAAATTTACAGCACTCAGGAGTGCCACGAGAGATGGTTTTTACTTCCTATTAAGATCATCTTTTCCTTTGGACACACTCTCAGTCTAATTTATGGTTGAGATTTGTAGTTAATCCTCCTCCTAAGGTAATTTACAGAAATAAAGTTATACTTAGAAGTGGAATTACTAGATCATATGGTCACTCTCTAGTTACCTGTTTGAGGAACTGCCAACTATTTTCCAAAGTGATTGACTCTCTTACATTCCTATCAACAGCGTATGAAGGTTCCAGCTTCTCCACGTCTTCACCAACACTTGTTCTGTTGTCTGTCTTTTTTATCACAGGCATCCCAGTGGGTATGAAGTGGTATCCATTGTGGTTTTGATTTTCATTTCCTTGATGGCTGATGACGTTAAGCAGCTATCCCTGTGTTTATTGGACAAGTGTTCTTGGGAGGACTGTCTATTAATATCCTTTGCCCATTTCTTAATTGGGTTAGTTACCTTCTTCTGCTGGAGTTGTGTTCTTTACATATTCCAGCTGCCAGTCTCTTATCAGGTACATGATGTGAGACTTTTCTCTCAGTCTGTGGGTTCCCTTTTCACTTTCTTGGTGGTGCCCTTTGAAGCCTAAAACTTTTAAATTATAATGACGTCCAATTTCTCTACTCTTTCCTTTGTTGCTTGTGTTTTCAATGTCATATCTAAGAAACCATTGCCTAATCCAAGTTCACAATGACTTACCCCTATGTTTTCTTTTAGGAGTTGCATAGTTCTAACACTTACGTTTAGTTGCCTGATGCAGTTGGAGTTAATTTTTGCAATATGTCATGAGGTAGGGGTCCAAATACCTTCCTGTATATGTCAAAGAATGCCTCTCACTTTGCGTTAAAATTGTTTCAGATTCAGGTGTTGTCAGCGGTCCCCACCCAGTATAGGTTTCCCATCAGCATTTTACCCAATGGTCTGCGGTATTATTCTTGAACATATTTTATTTGGAATTGAAAATGGGGACCTTCCAAATCTATCATTCCTCCTGCAATTCTTCTATAAGATTGACTTCTACTCTCTGAGAGCTGATTATGTTTAAGATGCTCTCCTATGAGTTTTACCTACATTATCTCATAATGATCTCAGACCCTGCACATCATAGGCCCTCAGCACTACTGGGGAAACCAATGTTCATGCTTCAACCACTATATCCTCTCTCTCTCTCTCTCTCTCTCTCTCTCTCTCTCTCTCTCTCTCTCTCTCTCTCTCTCTCGTTCTTCCTCATGTTTGCTCCTGGGCGTTCCCCAAGCTCAAAGACAGGGCTCATTTCTCATCACCTTCTCGCCTGGCATGTTTGCCATCACTGAACTGCTACCCCTTTTTCCACTAGCCACTGCCAGCTGGACTAATCTTTCCCTGCCTGCCTGTGCCAGTCTCCTTGTTTACCTCCTTATCACTGCCCTCAGGCTGGCCTTAGCATCCTGGCCCCTGGGGCCATGCGTTCACCCTCCGCCCTTCCTGAGGTCTGGTTCCTGGGCTAAGACCAGAAGAAAAAGGCCTGGGTTTGTTCCGCCTGGAGAAGAAGGGGCATCGTGGTTCATGCAGGGATGGCCAATGGCTTTATTTTTCCAAACTTGGATTTATATACTGGTTTTGTGTTCCTGTGTCCAGAAGAGATGAGGGGCAGAGAAATCTCTCTTAGCACATAGATGGTTAGAAACCTAATACTTTAAATGCTGAAGGAATCTGTGGGAACTCTTCTTGCTGGGTTTCGGTTTGCTTTCTACTTTTCCCTGCAGAGAAAGGCAGCTTAGAATAAATAAAAAGGCTTTGAGTCAGGCAAAGCTTCTTGCCGTGGTTTTGCCGCCTAATAACTGATATTGAACTAAGTACCTTACCCCATTGAGCATCATCTGCAAAATGGGTAGATCCTTCCATGCAGGGCCCTTGCAAGGATTAGCCGTAACTCGGTAAACTGTAGCCGTTGCTATTACCTCCTTTCGTCCAAGCAGAGCCTTTGGAGTATATCACCATTAGTGTGATAGAAGAGAATCCCTGACTTAGGGCAGGGAATGAGCCAAGCATCTTCCGAAATCTAGGTGACCCTTCCTATCTGAATTCCCTAAGGTGTATTTTTCACAACTACGTCCTAGCAGATATGGAGTTGATCTTGTCTCATTTTATATGGAAGAAAACTGGCAGGAAAAGCTATTTCCATAACAGACTCAAGGTCTTTCCCCTGCCCCAAAAAATAAATAAATGAATTGCAATTTAAGGTAGAACTAAGAGCCTCTATGTCACTTAACGCCTCATCCTTTCAGCCACATAGTCCCAGCTGCGGTGGCCACTATTAGCACACGACAGGAGCCAGCACCACCTGAGCTTCCAAGTCACCAGTTAGGCCTGAGAGACTCTGATCTGCCTCCCACCCATTAACTGCATAGCCCTGGGCAAGGCACTTGGCCTCTCCAGGTCCCAGTTTTCTGGTTTTCTAGGTGGAAGGATAAGATTGACCTGGCAGAGTACCCAACTGCTTAATTAGTTAACAGCACACTCTGAAGATAGAGACCACCAGGGAGAGCTGTTCCTGCTGTTTAGTTAACGCTGGTCATTGTGATGCCCCCTCCTGCCCAAGCATATGTTCACACAGGAGACCCGTTTCCTTTCTGTCTCCTGCAGAGCTCTCAGCCCCAGCAGGTGGCAGGCAGAGTTCTCCGAGGCAAAGGGCTTTTTAGCAAAGACTTCCTCAGCACAGGCAGTATAGTGAGAAATATGAGCTTTGGGGTCAGCCAGCTCTGGGAGCAGCATAACATTGGGCAAGTTACATGATCTCTCTGGGCCTCAGTTTTTCCATCTGTAAAATGGAACTGCTGGTGACAGATTTTTTTTTTTTTTTAACTTCATACGATTGCCATGAAGATAAAACAAGGCAACGCACGTACATGAGATAATGGCCAGGGTTTGGCAGTGGTCAATAGCTCAATAGCTGTTGACTCTATTATTAATGTTGGGTCAAGTCAGGAAGCTATAACTATCCCCACCCCCACCACCCCAGGGCTGGCATGTGCAAACAGGCCTTTCTGAGAATGGCATTCACTAGCCACTCACTTCAGAAGGATGACCTGTCAGAGCTTGCCTTACAGTGCAAAGGCCTCCAAAAGCCCCTTTGCTTCCTGGAGAAGCAGTGACAATTCTGGCAGGAAGGAAGGAGTGTGACTTCTTGGGCTTGTATCTAGGGGGGCGTTGGGGCAATTGCTCTTGCTCAGCTCAGACCCTTAGCTGTAATCCCCAGGGGAAGCCATGGGAGGGAAGCCAAGAATGACTGCAGGAAATGACTTTGGACAAAGAAGAAGACCAGGATGGTGATGGAGGCAGGGCCATCTGTCTATTTTCTGTGTGCACCATTCAGCTTTTTCTGCGAGCCCATTCTCTCCTGGAATGGTGGGTCCTCGCTGCCCAAGCCCCTGAGTGAAGCAGCCAACAAAGAATTGCTGGGTGTCCTCGTGCCCCAGGCACAGGTGAGAAAGTGGACAAGACACACATGGTCCCTAAGCTCATGGACCCTGCAGGCCAGCAGGGAAGACAAATACCAAACAAAGTATCATAAATACTTGATTACAAGATTATGAGTGTGCAAAGAGCTGTGAGGGTTAAGGACATGGAATGGAGCCTGTGAGGGTTAAGGACATGGAATGGAGCCTGTGAGGGAGAGCCCACCTCATCTGGGAGGGCAGGGAGGCCTGCCTGGAGGAAGTGATCTTCAGATGGAGACCTGAAGGGTAACAGAAACCAGCCAGGTGAAGAAAGGAGGTGACATGGGGTGCTGCACACTTCGTTCCAAAGTCGCATCGGAAAATGCCAGTCTTCCCAGTGCCTGTGATGCCTGCTGTCCCCAGATCCCCAGCCCTGCCCAAGCTCCCTGGGTCCTCTGGGGCAAAGCCTTTCTGGTTTCTGGTGACCGAAGCAGATTTAGTAATTAACCTTGCTTTTCAGCTGGCTTCCTTGATTCAGCACTTCTCCAGTGAGAGGTTAAGCTTTACATCATCATTTTGCCCAATTAATCCTGGCAGGTGAGCTGCACCGGAGACCCAGCCCTGCCCGGGTGAAAGAGGGAGCAGCCCAACCTCAGCCTCAGACATCTCAGCTCAGACTCTGGAGCTCTGGGAGCCAGAGGCAGGGATAATTGATATCCAAGGCCACTGGGGCCTGCAACACACACACACACACACACACACACACACACGCACGCACGCACACACGCACGCACGCACGCACACATTCTCTCATAGAATTCAGCCAGAAGAAAGAACAAGAGAAGCTCAATGAAATAGAAGGGCAAGAGAAACAGAAGAGATGCGTACAGGGCAGCAGCTGGGGACAAGGAGGGGCATATAGAGAAATATGGGGGGCACAGACTTTCCTTAATGACACAGGAAGGTGGCCCTGTGGCTCAACCCTGCATGCAAGGCCTCAGTTTCCTCATCTTAAAATAGGAGAACTTAGCACCTCTAACAGAGACCTGTTAGGAAACTGAATGAGATAGTCACATACAGAAGGATTTCTCCACCGCAGCACTGTGGACATTGGGGGCCAGGTAGTTCCTTGTCGTGGGGCTGCCCTGTGCACTATAGGCTATTTAGCAGCATCCCTGGCCTCTGCCCACCAGATGCCACCCACTGCTCAGTTGTGGTAACCAAAAAAAATGTCTTCAGACATTGTTAAATGTCCCCCCAGGGTCAAAACTGGCCCCTTTTGGGAACCACTGATGTGCAGGACATAGCACAGGGCCTGCCATACAGCAAACGCAGGATTAATGGCAGCTAACGTAAGGCCTGTGTGAGCCAAATGCCCCTTCCAAATAGCCACCGCAGGCCCTTCTTTCCAAGTACATGCCAAGAATATGAGGGCTTTGGAGAAACCTGGAACTTTCCAAAGGCGGGACAGGTAGACTTGCCATTGCTGTCGCTAGAAATGTGCACACAGAGACGAATGTGCCGCTGGCTGGAGAAGCTGAAGGTATCTGTGTATTGTGTAGATTGTTGGAACAGGTCTACGTTCCACTATGCTCAGCTTAGAGGAAACAGAGCTAATTTTATAGCATGGGTAGCAGGTGCCAGACCCAGCGCCAAGGTCTTTTACTATTATTATTATTATTATTATTATTATTACTATTACTATTATTGATTTTGAGAGAGAGAGATCAATTTGTTGTTCCACTTATTTCTGCATTAATTGGCTGATTCTTGCATGTGCCCTGACCGGGCATCCAAACTGCAACCTTGGTGTATCGAGTCAGTGCTCTAACCAACTGAGCTACCCAGCCAGGCCCAGTGCCAGGGTCTTACATACATCTGGCCTCTGTGAGTATGTGAGTAGATGTGATTATTTCTCTTGTAGATGGAGATGGGGAAACTGAGACTCAGAGAGGCTAAGTAACTGGCTCAAAGTCACTCAGCAAGTACATTTCAGGGTTTGGGTAAAAACCTGGATCTGACTGTCTTCCAAACCCATGTTCTTTCTCTGCCCAAGTGGTGGGAATGGGGCTTTTCACATGCTGACTTAACTGCTCACAGTGAGAACTGAGGAGCCATTCCGGGGCAGTAACCAGGCTCAGTGGGAAGAACAGTGGGATTAATCAGCACCGTCTGGCATGGGCCCAGCAATAAGAAATGCAGGCACTTTGCCATGTGTTTGCCATCTATGTACAAGCCCATAATCCAAGATTCAGTGATTGTCTATCATCCTAGCTGGGGCTGCACTGGGCCAGGGATATATATACCTGGCTTTATTCGGCAAATAAGCTACTATGCTGCATGCCTTCTTAGGGCATGAGCTGAAAGCAGGTCTTCTCCGTGAGGGTGTCTACAGAGGGCACAAAACGGGCACATTCTTAACAGATTGTTCCCATGAAAAAGCAAGATATGGGCCCTGTCACAACCCTTTGTTAATGCTTCAGGAATTTTATTTTGGGTGAGTAACAATGTTCTCCAAAAAGAAAGGAAAGAGAACTTTTTAAGGAAATTAACCATTTTTTTTTCCATAGGAAAAGAATGTTTATCGTATGATCAAAGCACAGGCTTTGGGAGATACAATATCCATCCTTCTCCTTCTCTTCCCACTCCCAAACAATCAAGCCCTGGTGGAAAATTGCACAACGAGATGCATAACAAAACCTGCTTACAAATGCTAAGCACACCGCAGACACCAGGGTGCCCGTGTCCAGACACTTCAGCTAGGGAAGGCGTGCTTTCTCGGGACACTGGAGCGACTCTGAGGACGCAGAGGGCAGAGTCAGAAATGCGAACAAATCATTCCCACTTGCTGGGCTCAGCTCACAATGCCCCACGGAGCTCTTGCGCCTTTCCCTGCCGCCTTGGCCTTGGCCTGAGCCGGCAGCGATCACAGAAGCCTCGCTGCCTTCCTGGGCTTGTTCGCAAACATTGCACCTGCCACCTGCCCGTCTTCCATCCCTTCAGTAAAAATTGACAGAGTCCCTACAAATATTTACTATCTGGCCCTTTAAGGATAGAGTAACTGGTGGCCCCTGGTCCCTCCAGGGTTAATCCCAGCTGAGCCTGACATGGAGAAATGTTTAGTAAAGGTTAGCTGAGTGTGTGAGAGAAGTGAGTACACCCCAGTGAATGTATATGTATCAACGTACATGCGTCAATAAACATAAACAAGAGACTGAATAATATATGAATTAATAAGTGATCGAAAGGTTTGATGAAAGAAAGAAGATATAAATGAGTATGAGTGAGGGAATTCTTATAAGACTGAGGAATAAAGAAATAAGTATGGCCTGGTGGTGTGGCGCAGTGGATTGAGCGTCGTCCCATGGACTGAGAGATCCCAGTTCAATTCCTGGTCAGGGCACATACCCGGGTTGTGGGTTCGATCCCCAGTAGGGGGCGTGCAGGAGGCAGCCGATTGATGTTTCTATCTCTCTCTCCCTCTCCCTTACTCTCTCTCTAAAAAATCAATAAAAACATATTTTTTTTAAAAGGAAGAAATAAGTATGTATGTGATTGGCAGGGTAGGTGAGAAAGCAAGTCAATGCGGGCTACGGGGTCCCCACAAATGTCACATCCCGGGGATCAAGGGTGTCACCGCCAAGCTCCGCTAATGTCATCATTTTGCCTTGCTTGCTCATGCCCTGCCAGCCGTGGGGATTTTGAGCTTAACCAATGCCCTCCCTTGCTGAGGGTGTGCCCATGCTTTAGCGCTTTAGCATCTTTGGCTTTTGTCAGAAGGACAAAAACACCTGCACTCCTGGGCTGGAAGCCAGGCAGCCATGCCTCCGAGACTGCCTCCCATATATGAGGAAAGTGTGCCTTCAGCTGATGTGTCCACAGCCCCACCCTTTCCAAGCACTACGGGTGAACAGGACCTAATTCTAAAGCTGAGTGCCCCACAGAGGCATACTTTCCAGGTACACGGGATGGGTAACAGGTCCGTTCGGGATGAAGTTCATGGCCAAGGTCATCCTAGCCAGAATCAAAAGCGCTCTATCTACAGCAGGTCCCTCCAGTTACTCTTGTTTCCTTTATCACGTATATTTGATTAGTCTGTTCCCTTGCTTTTTGTTTTGTGTGTGACTGCGGTTTTGCCTGCTCCCTCATTAGAACATAAGCTCCATGAGGACAGAGCCAGGCACATGGAAATCTCAATAAGTATTTGTTGGAAATGAGTGAAACATAGTCTGGAAAACAAGTCAAGTAAACCAACCACTTGAACTAGTACCAAGACATGAGTCCCCTCTCCCAACGGTGGAGCGGACCTGACTCAGCCACCAGATCCCACACGTGACCTTCAGCACAGCGTCTCCCGTTCTTGAAGCTCAGAGGATTGAATTAGACTACCTCCGAGGTCTCTCTCAGCTCTCGTTCTAGGGTTCTAATGCCAAGGGGAAGAGGCTTTGGGTTTTTCATATAGTGGATACGAACCTTCGTCCCCTGGCTATTACATAAGAGACAGCCATTTTAGCCCTGGCAAGTGTGGCTCAGTGGGTTGGGAGTCATCCCATGCACTGAAAGGTTGCTGGTTCGATTCCTGGTTGGGTCACATGCCCAGGTTGCCAGCCCAATCCCCGGTAGGGGGCGTGCCGGAGGCAGCTGATCAATGTTTCACTCTCACATCAATGTTTCTCTCCCTCTCTTCCTCTCCCTAAAAATCAGTTTTAAAAAAAATTATTAAAAAGAAAAATACAACCATTTCATCAGCACTGTGACAGGGTAAAGTGACACTGGGTGTGGTGACATTTCTGTTTTGACTAGCGGCCATCTGAGCGTCATGTGTGACTATCCAGATGCTGCCATACCTCTCCCGTAGGCTCTGCTAAACCTCTGCACAGAGACACAGCCCGCCCTGCCGCCTGAGCCTTATGAAAGCCATAAAACCCCGTGACAGAAATGACCGGGAAATAAACCTCTTCTCAGACATCTCTGCAGGGTTCCCAGAAACTGGGCAGACTGCTCCTGGCTCAGCCCAGCTCACGAGGCACAGAGAGCTGGAGAGGGCTTCTCTGAGGGTTCCAGCCCTCACCGACTCCTGCAGAGCCCACCAGCCCTTATGGCCAGCACGACTTTGTCCTTCCCCCAAAATGCATGTGCGCCTCGCACACTCTGGGGGCCCTAAGGGGCCTGGCTCTGAAGTCAGGGCGTTTAGGTTTAATTCCTGGCTCTGCTTACTTGCTGGCTCTACGGCCTTGGATCATTTACTATGATTTTTGGTTTGACTTTCTGGTCTGTAAAATGGGAATGGTGATGATAATGACAGCATTTAGCCCTTTGGTTTGTTGTGAAGGTCACATGAGGTCATCAAATGCTTAAGAATGGATGGATGGCTCCTAGCAGGTGTTTGGTAAATACCAGCCCTCGTGGTTGCTGTGATTTCCAGAATCTGGTGGTTTTCCCCACCTTCTCCCAGTGAGATTTACACTCCTTAAGGACACTTCTTTTCAGTCCCATACCTTGCCTCACCTAGGGCTTAGAACACTCACAACATATCCAAATCATCACTGTCCAAATATTATAGGTCTGCCAGTCAAAACCCAGGGGCGCTGGCCCACAGCCTTCTTGTGAGAAAAATGACACTCACATTTGGTGGGAAACCATTGGTTGGGAGAAAAGGCTGAGTTAGGGAACATCAAAGAAAGGTCAAGAACGAAAAAAACTTCAACCCAAAATATACCTTGATTGTGTGGTATTCAATTCTTCATACCAGCCGAAGAAAGAATTGGGAGGACAGTCTCTTCACATCTGTCTTAGGTGGTTTAGACAATGGCCTCCTGAAAGCAGACTCAGCAAACATTTACTGAATGCTTAGGTATTGTTCCAAAGGCTGGGAATACAAATGATAAATTTACAGTTGTTCTAAGAAGGGACCAAAATCAGGGATCCCCTCCTTAATGCAAGTCCATTATTTTCATTCCTTTTTAGCACAATGAGATGAAAATATCATGACACCTGGAAACAGGTCACCTGAAAGGTTTCACTCTCCGTTTCTTTCCTATCCAATGCAGTGCCCTGAAAGGGGGGATGCAAACAGCCCGGGGCACCAAGTGAAGGGAGAAGACAGCAGAGGGCCAGCTCCCAAGGTGGTCAGACCTCTTCAGGCACCACAGGCTGGGCCTTCAGGGCAGGGAGGGTGGCCACGGTGGCAGCCAGTCAAAACTATTTAAGTCCACTGGAGCCAGTAAGGGACAAGCGTCTCTGGATTTCTGCAGAATCTTACCAACCCAGCAAGCTTGCTATCCAGAAAGGGGCTTTGAGCACTGGCTTTGGAAATGCCACATGTTCTTTTCATTCACTGTAGATCCCAAGCCTGTCTCTAGAAAGGACACCCAGATCTTGGTGGACTTTGCAGTCATGTCCTGTCAATCCCATGAGAAGGAAAAATTCCTTCATGACCAATCACATCAGAGGTCTCAGCCTCTGTGTGGGGCGTTTTCCCAAGGGTCTCCTACAAGAGTAATCCAGAACAGGAAGGCAGCCTTGCCAAGGAAAAGGGGACCAGGCAGTGTTTCAGGGTACCATGAGGGCCCCAGATCCTATGGTTTCTAAGATTGTAAATCTTTCATTTATCGAGGAGGCTTGATCACTCAAAGGGAACAAAGACAGCTGCTATGACTACATGGTTGGGGAGGGGGGTGAGCGCTTATCTCTTTTCTCTTTTTTTTTTTTTTTTTTTGAGGTGGTTTATTAATTTATTTTTGTTACAGATGTTTCTCCTTTTTCTCCCATTGACACCCTCGTCCCAATCCTGCCCCGCCCCCAGCATTGTTGTCTATGCCCATGGTTACGCATACATGCATATAAGTTCTGTGGTTTTTCTCTTCCCTCTCTCCCACCCCCCTCTTCTGAGATTTGCCAGTCTGTACCCTACTACTATGTCTCTGGGTCAATTTTGTTCATCAGCTTATTTTGTTCATTATATTCCACAAATAAGTGAGATCATGTGATATTTGTCTTTCTCTGATTGGCTTATTTCGCTTAGCATAATGCTCTCCAGGTCCCTCCATGCATCTCAAAGGGTAAGAGATCTTTCTTTCTTAACAGCTGCATAGTGTTCCATTGTGTATATGGACCACAGCTTTTTTATCCACTCATCTACTGATGGACACTTGGGCTGTTTTCAGATCTTAGCTATTGTAAATAGTGCTGCTATGAACATGGGGGTACATACATTCTTTCTGATTGGTGTTTCAGGCTTCTTAGGACATATTCCTAGAAGTGGGATCACTGGGCCAAATGGCAGTTCAATTTTTAATTTTTTGAGGAAACACCATATTGTTTTCCATAGTGGTTACGCCAGACTGCATTCCCACCAGCAGTGTACTAGAGTCCTCTTTTCTCCACACCCTCGCCAGCACTTGTTGATTGATGATTTGTTGATGGCAGCCATTCTGGCAGGTGTGAGGGGATACCCCATATTTGTTTTAATTTGCATCTCTGATGGTTAGTACAACTGAGCATTTTCTCATATGTCTCTTGGCCATTTGTATGTCCTGTTTGGAGAGGTGGCTATTTAGGTCCTCTGCCCATTTTTTAATTGAATTCTTTGTCTTCCTTTTGTTGAGTTGTATGAGTACTCTATATATTTTGGAAATTAACCCCTTATCTGATGTATCATTGGAAGTTATGGTCTCCCATCTAGTGGGCTCCCTTTCCATTTTGATGATTGTTTCTTCTGCTGTGTAGAAGCTTTTTAGTTTGATGTAGTCCCATTTCTTTTCTCTTTCTGAAAATGTCCACTGTGGTGGCTATGATACCCTCCGAGACAGTTCAAAAATAATAAGAGACAACAAACAGACATCAAGGAAACTTTCCGAAGGTGCCAAGTGAGCTTGACGTTGTCAAATGATTCCTGGGCTCACTAAGTTCTTCAGAAAAAAAAATTTTTAATTTACTTCCCTTGCAGTCCTACTTCAATTTACTTCTCCAGTTATCTCCCCCAAAGTGAGACCCACAGACCTAGAAAAATGGACAAGTCCTCAGAGGAAAACCTATTAAACGTCACCAAAACCAGACAAAAGAAGTTAGGACCAGGTAGGTGAAATAATTTGCCCAGGGTTACTTGGCAGAAGAGCAGCACAGCAGAAAGCCATGCCCAGGAAAGTCTGAATTCAGAGCCCAGGTTCCTAACCATTGCATGACAGTGTCTTGACAGGTTTTGGTCTGCTCCTTCCCCCATCCAACTCTCTGTGCGCATCCGTGGTTCTTAGTTCAGAAAATAACCGTCAGTCCACTCTCTCCACCATAAAAAGCTACTTTCTAAGGACGTAAGGTCATAGAGTCTACTCAGAGATGGGTAGAACATGTAAATTTCTAGATGTTCAGAGACTGCTCATCTTTGGGAGGCTCCTGTCTGGGAAATGTGAGAGAAGGACCCCAGTGTAGGATGGATGGAAGGTTTCTCCCACAGTCTGCACTGCCCTAGGGAGCAGTGCCCTTTGTCACCGATCCCCAGGACCTAGCAAGGGGCCAGTACCTAGCAGTTGTGTAACAAGCATCTTCTATGAATACATGCCATGAGGGGACCCACAGCAGACTTAATAGGAACTTGGCTTGTTTAAATTTTATGGCCTTTAATGAAGCCTAGTGAGAGGACTTAATTATAATTATGGCCAAGCAATTACTTCTTCAGGTGGACTGTTATGGCTAGGAGGACAAGGGTTATAATTAAGATTTTGGTATTTCAAAAACCACTAATAATCCTCACCCCATCAGACTCTGCTTTGGTGCTAAAATCCTGCCTTGAAGGCAGCAGGCCATTTGGGGTCAGGAAAGCATCAGGTAGAAAATAGAACAGGCCCTGGCCGGTGTGGCTCAGTTGGTTGAGTGTCATCCCATGCATCGAGAGGTCACTGGTTTGATTCCCAGTCAGAGCACATGCCCAGGTTTCAGGCTTGATCCCCAGTAGGGGGCATGCAGGATGCAGCTGGCTGACATTTCTCTCTCATTGATGTTTCTCTCTCTCTCTCTCTCTCTCTCTCTCTCCCCCTTCCTCTCTTTCTCTAAAATCAATAAAAACATATTTAAAAAAAAGAAAATGGAACAGGGAGTGACAGGGCTGAGGACACTCTGTGCCCAACCAACCAAAGGACCAGCTTAGGGAACAGGATCTTGTCATTGTGGTCTGAAGTGAGGGTTGCATTTTCTACATTTTCCCAAGAAGCCAATGGCAGAGCACAACTATATAGACTGCCAGACCTCACCTTTCACTGCAAGCTTCAGGGCACATGAGAATATCCCAATCCAATGTCAGGAAAGAGATTCCTGAATCCATGTCCCCTACACATCACTGGATCTCACCCAGGGGGAATCTGAACTATTGTGACTGGCCGTTGTGTCCCAGAGAATGAATCTTTCCTCCTTAAATCCAGCTCTGAGAAAGTTCTATAGCCTGCCTCTTCTCCTCAAACATCTGCCTTGTATGTCTCCCATCTCATGGCAGTAGCAATGGTAACTGTTTATGGGTACTTCATATGACCCAGACATTGTACAAAGTACTTTGCATGCATGTTCTGATTGAATTCTCACAAGAATTCTATGAGGTAGCTACTATCATTGCCCCTTTTATAGATGAGGACACTAAGGCTCAGAGGAAGTAAGTCTGAGTCTCACACAGTCAGTAGGTTACAGTGTCAAAATGCAAACCCAGTTCAGACGACCCCAAAAGTCCATTCTCTTAGCAATGGTTGCATGGTGTCTCAGGGAGTTACAGAAATCCACCTAAGCAGTGAGTGTCCCCATGGGATTCTCGAAGGACTTGAACTGACAGTGAGGACCCACACTGGCTGGGGTTCTCCAAGCCTCTATGCAGATATTCCAAGCACCACCTTTTCTCCCCAACAGAGGCCAGCAGGCAAATAAATAAATCAGGAACTTGTCTTCAGCAAACAGTGTTTATGAAAAAACACTTTCTATCTGGTAAATAGCTCTTGGCAACCCTTCAGAATAGTCTTATACCATTAAAGAAATTGAGTCAGTAATTTAAGATCTTCCCACAAAGAAAACCCCAGACTCAGACAGTTATACAGGTGAGTTTTTTTCACACTTTCAAGGAGGGGATACGTTCACTTTTTACAAACTCTTCCAAAGAATGGAAGAAAAAGAATTCCCCAGTTTATTCATGAGGCTAAGACACTATTAATATCAAAACCAGAAAAACAACGTAAGAAAGAAAAGTTTGAGTTTAACCTCACTCATAAACATAGATGCAAAAACCCTCAAGTGTCTATAAGCAAACCAAACCCAGGACTATATGGAAATAAAATACATCATGATTAAGTTGTGTTCTTCCCAAGATTGAAAGGTTAGTTCAATATAACAACATTAATCGGTATTAATTTATTCTATCAACAGATTAAAGGAGAAAAGCCAAGTGATCTTTTCAATAGATATAGAAAAATGATAAAAGTCTATATCCATTCATTACATTTCTTAAAATCTTAGCAAATAAAAGGGAACTTCCCTTATCACAATAAATGAAATCTATATAAAATTGACAGCAAACATCATACTTAATGATGAAATGTTGAAGTTATTCAATCCCTTAAGATGAACAGAAAGAACAGTGCCTGTGTGTTTCTGTCCAACACTGCCCCTCCTGGAGTGCCTGGCCAGTACAGCAAAGCAGGCGAAAGAAATAAAAGGTCAGGTATTTGAAAGGAAGGAACATAGCTGTCATTATTTGCAGATGATATTATTCTCTATGTAAGGAACTCAGAAGAACTAGAAAAATGTATTAGGAATAAGTATGAACTTAGCGTGGTTACTGGATACAAATCAATACAGGAAAGAGAATTGTATTTCTGTACTTTAAGAAGAAAACAAACAATTAGAAAAATAATTTTTAAAAAAACAAAAAACTGTTTGCAACAGCAACTAAATTCCTTAAGTCCCTGAGAATAAATTCAGCAAAAGGCATGTAAGTTTTTTTATGGAGAAAATTTACAAAACCTTATTAAAAGATATTAGAGAAGGCCTAAAATAAATAAAGAATTATGTCATGCCCTTGGATTGGAAGACGTAATATCTTAAAGATATTGATTCTCCCCAAATGTATCTATAAATTTGAATCCCAATGGGTTGTTTGTTTGTTTGTAACTCGAAGGGTGATCCAAAAGTTTAAATGGAAGAATTAAAAGCCAACAGCCAAAATACTTTCTAAAGGAGAAGCTGATGGAATTTGATTACGGTGAGGAGTGGGATCTACCCTATCAGGTATCAGATTTTATTTATAAGGCTATAGTATTAAGAGGGCATGGATTTAGCCTAGGGATTCTATTAAACCAACAGAATATACTGGAGAACCCAGAAATAGACACAACATGGAGACTTGATTTATGACAGAATGCTCTTCACAGATCAGAAGGATGAACTATGGTGCTAGGCTAATTGGGCGTCCATGTGGAAAAAAGATGAAATTGGATTCCCCTTGTCAAAAATCAATTCCAGGTGGATTAAACACTTAAATGTGAAAGGCAAAACTATAAAGCCTTTAGAAGACAATATAGAAGTACATCTTTATGACCTTGAGATAAAAAATATCACGTTCAAGGTTTTTTTTAATTGTGTTCAAGATCCCCAAAAGGAAATATATTGTAAATTTTACTCTTAAAAAGAACTTCTGTTCATCAAAAGACACCACAGAGTGAAAATACAAGCTATAAATAATTCATATTCAAAATATTAGAACTCTATAACTTAATAGGAAAATAATAAGTAACCCAGTAGAAGGGGGGGAAAGACAAAGGACACGAGCAGTTATTTCATATAAGAAATGGGGAGTCAAATATATGGTGATAAAACATTTGACTTTGGTGGTGGGTACACAATGCAATATATAGATGATTTATCATAGAATTGTACACTTGAAACCTATATCATTTTATTAACCAACGTTACCCCAATAAATTTAATTTATAAAAAGAAATGAAGCCCAGCTGGTGCAGCTCAGTGGGTTGAGCATCATCCCATGGACTGAGAGGTCCTGGTTCGATTCCCAGTCAGGGCACGTGCCCGGGTTGCGAGCTCAATCCCCAGTGAGGGGCATGCAGAAAGCAACTGATCGATGTTTCTCTCTCACAATGATGTCTCTCTCTCTCTCGCTCTCTCCCTTCCTCTCTCTCTCTAAAAAAAACAATAAAAATATATTTTTTAAAAAAGAAATGAGAATGGCCCATAAACATTTGAAAAGAAACTCCAGCCCATTAATACTCAGATAAATTCATTTGAAACCACAATGAGATATCATTTCACCCCACCACAGGCAGGTATTAGAAAGCTGGGCATTCACGCTGCTGAGATTGTGGGTCAACGGGAACTGTCATTTGCTGCTGGCGGAAGTGTAAATTGTTACAGCCACACTGGGAAAAAGTTTGTTATTACCTAATAAAACTGAGCAGGCTCATATCCTACAGCCCATCAATTCCACTTGTAGGTGTATATCCCGGAAAAAGTCTTGTACGTGTGCACAGGGGACATGTCCGGGAACGTTCATAGCAACATCATTCCTAGCAACCCCAAACCGAAAATCGCCCCAATGACACCTCAGTGATAGAATGGTTAAATACGCCATATGCATACCGTGAAATATGAGACAGCAGTGAAAATTAGCCACAAATACGCACAAAAACTCAGCGCTGAGCAAAAGACGCGAGTCACAGAAGTACACGCATAGCGTGGATCCGTTCGTGCCGTGTTTGAAAAGCAGCAAACCTAAACAACATCGTTTAGGGATGCATTCCAAGGTGGTAGGAGTTACACAGAAAAGCACGAGAATGATTAACACAAATTTCAGTATGCAGTTACCCCTGGGGGGGGGGGGGTTGATTATAGAGAAATATGCAGAGAAGCTCTAAGTACAACATTCGGTTTCTATTTTTCTTCTATTTCTTAAATTGGGCAGTATGTATACAGGTGTTAGTTTTATTATTATTCTTTAATTTTTTTTAATCCTCACCTGAGGATATTTTTCCATGTATCTTCAGATAGAGAGGGAAGGAGGGAGAGAGAGAGAGAGAGAGAGAGAGAGAGAGAGAGAGAAACATCGATGTGAGAGAGACACATAGACTGGTTGCCTCCCGCACGACCCTGACCAGGGCCAGGGACCAAACCGCAACCGAGGTACGTGCCCTTGACCAGAATCAAACCCGGGTCTCTCTGGTCCGCAGGCCGACACTCTAACCACTGAGCCAAATCAGCCAGGGCTATTATCATTCTTTAAATGATACACAAAGTTATATACACTTATTTGGATGCATACTGTACTTATAATTTAAATTTTTAGTTCAAAAGGAAGTAGCAGAGCAGGGGTGGGGTGGGAGGGGTGCAGAGGTCAGGAGAGGCAGAAACAGTGCGGCCTGCTCCAAGAGCTGAAGTGAAGGAGTGCACGGGAAGTGGAGGAAGATGAGTCCGGAGAGGAAAGCAGGAGCCAGATCACAGAGAATACTGTAAGCGTCAATGACTACTTGGGATCTCTTTTGCAGATCTGAAATTTAGTAGTCATCGCAGCTCAGACGATGTCTCACGCTCAGGGCAAATGAAGAGCACTGGGTGGCTGCTTTTTTCTTCTCAAGAGCAGGGAGCGTTTGCAGGCTGGGCTGGCTTTGAGACGGGCTTAGATGGGGAAGAAAGGAGAACAGTCTGGCAGAAAGAGCTCTGATTGTGTTGAGGCCTCTGTTCTGCCAGGGAAGGGAGAAGAGAAACACAACTTAACATTCCACTTGCCATCAGATCTATTGCATATTACAAGGGACACTTGACGGGGACGTTGGTCATCATGAACGTAACACATCCGAGAGCACAAAAACAGAACACTGAACTTGGCTGGATGCTTTGTTTTTCTGGGATGTACACACATGCCTCACACTTACAGCCTCTTAGCCACACTGAGGTCTGGAAACGATCAGTGTTACCCTTGGTTTCCTACAGAAAGGGTTCCAAACCTCAGATCCTTGTTTCTGGTGTCGACTTGACTGCCCATTTGCTGGCTGCCTCCAGAAAATCATGTCATCTTCTTATCTCAGTTTCCTTTTCTGTAAAAATGGGGATAATGACAATGAGGCCTGTACACAATAAGTTAGCTTTAGAGTTGTAGTGTGTGCAGGTGAAATACCTCTTGACAGTCAGGGCAGGTGTCTCCTGGCACCATGGCTCGCAGAGCACCTTGAACTGCTCCCAGCCAACATGCACCGTGCTTATGATCGTGGGGTTAACTGCCTTCCCCGGTACACGTGGCGAGTTCCACACGGGGAAGGAGCCCTGTGTGTTTTGTTCATTGCATTAAGCCCAGTGCTTAGGACCAAATAAGGTTCACACATTGCAATTCCTGCACGTGACTCTTAGGTCTCTTCATCTGTTGAGAGGAAGGAGTTTTTAACGTTATAAAGACAGATAGATGGTCAACTCCAGATTACCCATAGTGGTGGGTACAGAAACTATTAAATAATGCCTAATTTTCTGTCTGTAAAATGCTACTCTTCTCCCAACCCTGAAGGAAAACTATGTAGGGTCCAGGCCCCTGTTAGCTCCTGGGAATACTGAGATGCAGGACCACAGCGGGCTCCTCTGGCACAGGCCACCTTCTGCCGAGGAAGACGGTCATCCCCACGTCCACCAAGACATGAGCCCTGGAGCTGCGGGCCACAGTCAGGGCCGGGAAAAGCTAGATTCCTAGAAAAATCTGTGTTCCTCCAAATGGGAGAAGTAGGGTTGCTTGCTTGTTCCCATCCCCCACTACACCCTTGGGTCCTGCTGTCACTCCAAGACTTTGCAGAGCTTTTGCAGAAAAACAGGTGCTTCATCTACCCCACCCCCACGCTCTATGCGGCAGCTGGTCTCTTTGCAGATCTGAATAAGGAATATCCATTGAGCACTTACAATATGCTAAACACTTTACATGGGTTGTGCCATTTCATCCTGATAACAACTCTATGCGAGATACCATTACTGCCCCACTGTACAGGTGAGTGAATGGAGGATCCCCAGAATTCCATCACTTGCCCAAGATCACACATCCTGGCAAATGCGAGAGCCACATGCCTCAGCGCAAAGCTAGACCTCCTCCCCAGATCCCGAGGAAGCCGCCTCTCTGCGCCTGTGCGGCTGCTGGGAGAGGCGCCCGGGCCAGCGGAATGTCGTTACCGCTCTGTGCCAGGCTCCATGCCACCTTCCTCCCGCACGGAACACCTCAAGACCTGAAAACACCCACAGGCCACACAGCTGTGGATTCTTCTGTTTCTGATAAAGACTTCTTTTAAATTAGTCATTTCCTTCGAAAGGAAGAAACATGTTTTTAGATTGTAGCAGAAGTAGCCACCCTCAAACACATACCCACTCCCTAATCCTGCTCAGGTCCCCAAACCCTGTACCAGGAAGTACCAGTTGCTGGAGGACTTCACAGCCGTCCTCAAACCTCTTGTGGCACAGGGACCTGAGGTCAAAGTTGACCCCAGGGAAGCACTCACCAGGCTCTTTCACTCAGGAGGGCTGGGCCTCTGTATGGTGGTCTTCATTTACCGACAGGGCCTTCATTTCTCTCTTCCTCCTTCCCTGCCAGTTTTCCTCTCTGCCTTTATCTTCCTCTCTTTTCCTATCACTCTCTTCATGCATTCATCCATTCATTCACACATTGTTTTGTTTTTGCCTTTGCAATCCTTTTTCCCCCACCTCTGGCTCTTAGCAATCTTTCCTCTGTTTTCTGTCCCTATAGTTCTGGCTGTTTTTAGGAAAGTCGTATAAATGGTATCCTAGAACAGACAGTGTTGTGTGGACTGCTCCTTTTCCTTAGGATAATGTTCAGATTCGTGTCTGTCCTTGAATGTCCTGCTGAGGTGTGTACCACTGTCGTTAGACTACGATTTGTTTATTCATCCACCAGTTGACTGGCATTTGGGTCGTTTCCAGTTTGGGGCTAAAATGATAGAGCTGCCGTGAACTTTCATGGACAAGCCCTTGTGTAGACATATGTTTTCATTTCTCTTAAATACCTGTCAGTAGGATTGCTGAATAACGTGTTAAATGTATATTTAACTTAATTTTGAAAATGGCCAACCAGTATATCTTCTTTTTGCCCGTTTCTTATTGGGTTGTCTTCCTCTGAATGAGTTGTAAGAATTTTTCCCATCTTTTTTTTAATCTCCTTTTCTTCTTCCTTCTTCCCTCTGTCCCTCTGAATCTGTCTCTTTCTCCCATGGTGCCTCTGTCTCACTTTCTCTCTCCCCCCTCTCAGAGCCATCCACTATTTCCCCCTCACCCTCGGCCTCCTTCTCTACTCATGTTCTCCCTTCTCCTCCCAGACACCTCAAAACCTCAGAATCTATCTTCCCGTTCCCTCCCCATTCCATACTGGAAATAATCCCATCACGAGCCCACCAATTTTAGTTCTGGCCAGGTTCCACGCACCAAAGAGGAGGACAGCCCTCCCCAGAAGAAGGCCTAGAGAAGAGAGAGCCTGGTGCACTGGAGGGGCGGCTTTGCATCCTGGCATCTCCCTCCTCCCTAAAGATGAATAGTGTTTATGGACAGAAGGACTTCTTTTTACTCAAACATAACGTTGGAAAGTCATGGTGTTAAGTGAAGTTCATGCTGCTTAATCAGTGTTCAACAGTCTCTACAAACAAGATTAGAGGTTTGCATAACGAGACTCTCCCTTGGCACAGCTCCCAAGCCCGGCAGGGATTTACCTTGCCTGGTCACAGGAAAGGAGCTGCCTAGCCCAAAGCCGCTCCTTTTCATCTCTGTTTGAGGGAACCGGTGTGGCAATATTTGATTGCAAAGATCAGAACACTTTACGCAGTGTTAGAGAGCCTCAGATGTGTGACCACGGAACGCTTTGTTTTTTAAGAGTTTTATTGAGATAGAATTCACATACCATACAGTTCATGCATTCAAGGTATACAATTCAGTGGGATTTTTTAAATATATCCACAGATATATGTAACCATTACTACCACAATTTTACAATTTCATCACTGCAGTGAGAAACCCTGTACCCTTTAACTGTCACCCTCATATCTATGTCCCCAGCCCCTAGAAACTTCTAATCTTTCTACTTCTATAGTCTTGCCTATTCTTGACATTTCATACAAATGGAATTATGTAATGCAGTCTTTTTGCATCTGGCTTCTTTGAGCATAATGTTTTCAAGGATTACCCATGTTCTAGCATGCATTCATACTTCCATTTTGATGGCTGAATAATATTCCATTGTATGAATATACCACGTTTTGTATATCCATTCATCAGTCGACAGACATTTGGGTTATTGCCACCTTTTGGCTATTATGAATACTGCTGCTGTAACGTTTGTGTACAGATTTTTTGTGGACCTTGAGTATGTACATATTGCTGAGTAATATGGTAATTCTGTTTAATCATTTGAGGAACTGCAGACTGTTCTAAAGGGGCTACATCATGTGGCATTCCCATCAGCACTATATGAGTTTCAATTTCTCTACATTATATTTCTGATCCTATAACTAGATTCTTGTAATGTCACACATACATACACAACCACACATACATTTATACAACCATCAACCCAGACACACACAAAACTATAGTCATATATACATGCATACACCACTAAAGTTCACACACAGGCACACAGAATCCCAGATAGACATTTACAGTCATGTATACAACCATACATACATACAATCATTACACACAGCATGTGTGCATATCCATTTATAGACCCACATGTATGAACATCATCAGACATACAATATACCAATGCCACCACACATCTCCACACAATTGCCATGGGTTCTGAACAAACATACACACTTGCACAGAGAGCCAGAGACACATGCACTAGTAATGCATTCACACCTGCCCAAACACTCAGACACAACTATAATTGTACCCCCAAAACAGAGTCCTGAAAAGGCACACACATACAGTGACCATTACTTAAGGGTGGGTCACTGAAGACAGACTGAATGTATTTACTCCGATGGCATGGAGATGGATGGAGTTTTGTTAGGCCTTGATGTACTGGGTAGGAAAGCTTTTTCATTCATTTGTTCTTTAAGCTATAACAGTATATTGAGCACATAAATACAGTGATGAACGAGACACAGTCCCTGCCCTCATGGAACTTAGAGTGGGGGGATGTTCGGTGAATAAGGAAACAATCCCAGTCTGTGATATGTGCCAAGAAGGAAATAAGCAAGGTAGTAGGTTAGATAATAGGCAAGGTCCCAGGATAGTAGACAGTTTGCAGGAGCTTATAGCTTTGTTGCTCCCTCTTCCGTCCGGGAAAAGTGAAAGGGATTCGAATTCAGCTTCCATAAGTCACTGGATAACCTTGGGGCTGGGTGGGGGGGACTTAGACTTCCTGGGTTTTTATTTTTTTGTTAATCCTCACCCAAGGATATTTTTTCCATTGATTTTTTAGAGATAGTGGAAGGGGGGAGGGGGAAGAGGAGGAGAGAGAGAGAGAGAGAAACATCAATGTGAGAGACACACGTTTCGTTGCCTCCCACACACACCCTGACCAGGGCCAGGGATCAAACCTGCAACCCTCCGCTGCGTGGGCCAACATCCTAACCACTGAGCAACCCCAGCCAGGCTAGACTACCTGGTTTTACATTTTGTTTCATGCTAGTTGGGTGACCTTTCTTTCTCTCAGTTTCTCATCCAAAAATGGGGACAACAGTACCTTTTTTAATTAATTTATTTTTTTATCCTCACCCGAGGACGTTTTTCCATTTTTTGTTCAGATAGAGTGGGAGGGAGAGAGAGAGAAACATCGATGTGAAAGGGACACATTGAGTGGCTGCCTCCCACACGACCCAACCAGGGGCCAGGGACAAACCGCAACCGAGGTACGTGCCCTTAGCGGGAACCGAACCCGGGTCTCTCTGGACCGCAGGCCGACGCTCTAACCGCTGAGCCAACCAGGGCAACAGTACCTTTAATAGAGATTAAATTTGCTTGTAAAGCACCTCAAACTGCCTGGCAGTGCTAAGCGCTCGGTCAGTATTAGCCATCGTATCATTTTCGGGGGTAGGTTTGCACAGAGGAGGTGCGTGCCCTGGGAGACGGTGGGGAAGGGCCGAGGGCCGGCTCCAGGAGCATGGCTCTGTTTCCAGCTGCGTCTGGGCTTTCTGTAGCAGCTCTGCTATGGGCCTGGCTTATGGCGCTCACTGGTTCAGCCTGGCTGTCTTTTCTGTCTGTGTAGGTCGGCACGTATCACGCCACACCTGCCTCCCCAGGACATTCCACGGCCATCGTCAGTCTGCCCGGCTCCCACTCAGCTAACATGTGAGTAAAAAGCTCAGCCCTCCACCCCTGGTCCTGGCACAAAGGTGTCATCTTTGCCATCCTCTGCCACTGAGCGTCACCACGCCCAAATCAACCCATCCAGAGAGACAACAGCTCCCCCCACCCTTCAAATTCGCCAATGGAAATAATGGTGAAAAATACAAATTAGCAAAGCACATCATCCTAGCGCATTATTTTACAAAGTAGAAAGAGACTGGAAGGTTACATACTAAAACATTGCCGGGGGATTGTGTATTGAGCAATTTCTATTGTCTTCCATTAGATTCAAAATGTTGGGTTATAAATAGATGTTGCTTTAGTAATCGGTGAAAAATAAATGCAGCATTTTCTAAGGGGGGGAAACTTGCAGATGAGAGCACTCTGCCCCCTCACCCCAAGCCCATTTCATAAAACCCTCCAATGTCTCACAGTCCTTAGAACCTAGAAGGACTTGCTAAGGTCTAACCTGAGGGCCATACACTGGTAACCCCTGAATCTGGCACGCCAAGTGAGTTATTTTGTTTTTTTGTTGTTTTTTTATAGATTTTTTTTTTCTTTATTGATTTTAGAGAGAGATGAAGGGAGAAGGAGAGAGAGAGAGAGAGAAACATCGATGAGAGAGAACATCGATTGGCCGCCTCCTGCATGCCCCCCACTGGGGATCGGGCCAACAACCTGGGCATGTGCCCCGACCGGGAATCAAACTGGCGACCTCTTGGTGCATGGGTCGACGCTCAACCGCTGAGCGGCACACGCCAGGCCAAGTGGGTTATTTTGCAATGCCTGCAGTCAGCCAGGTGTTCTCACTTCCACCGCCTCACTATTCCCCAGTGTCTTCTCCCTCATCTCATACCTGGATGTGACCTGCCTGACCCCGGTGTGGGCTTCCGAGAGGAAAGTCACTGCTCTAACCCGAGGACATTTTGGCCATATTATGCCCCTTCCCCTCCATCCCACCATGCAGCCAGCATTCCACTGTGCGCCAAAGAACCAGAGTTACCCTGCCCCCTTGCCAATGCCCCCTTCCCTGCCTATATTAAGCTAGCTCCTCAGGCCATTCCTGGGGGCAAATAGGTCTCTACTGTCAGGAGAGGGAGTGGGTCCGAGAGGCTTCCAGCTGACCTCTCATTTCCCTGGACGCGGCCGGCTGCCCTGTGTTCTCGGCAATCCCCCGAGCAGTGTGAGCCAGCTTCCTGGGTACAGCCACCACATCTGGGGTGAGACTGGCCCTGCCACGGATTCCTGGTCGTCAATTCCTTTCTCTTTCGTAGGCCAGTTTCCCCACTGTCAAAATGCCGATGTGGCCTGAATTAGTGACTTGTAGCTGCGTGACATTCTACGGAGGTGGGGGCACCTGGAGAGGGCAGATATCGGGGCCACCCCTGAACTGTTTCGACCAGTTTCTGCTACTTCTATCTGCCCTACATATTGAGGTTTCGGTTTTAACAGGTTGTTGTTGCCAACCACTGGGTGAAGGTTCTGTCTCCCTTCGCCCTTGCTGCTTCCCTGCTCCCCCCTCGGGGTGTACCCCTGCGTCCTTCACCAGTGCCCTGTCCCCCCAGGTTTGTAGCCCTGCACTCCTACTCAGCCCACGGACCCGACGAGCTGGACCTGCAGAAGGGAGAAGGCATCAGGGTCCTGGGGAAGTACCAGGACGGCTGGCTCAAGGGCATCTCCTTGGTCACCGGGCGAGTTGGCATCTTCCCCAACAACTACGTCATCCCCATTTTCAGGTGCGTCCCTCCCACTCCCAGGCAGCAGGGTGTCGGGTCACCTAGGCCGGGCCCTCTGTGGGTTGAATTGCTGAAGGACCCAATGCTCTTTCGGAGTGTGGGCCAAGAAACAGCCCTTGTTCTAGTACCCTCCTAGTACTTTAATTTAAATTTAAATTATATATATATATATATCCAAAATAGTTGTTTTTATAGGTCTTCACAGTTTGCAAGCACGCTCGCATTCTTTAACTCATTGGCTATGCCCCAGAATCCTCTAAGGCAGACATCATTTTACAAATGAGGACACTGATGGAGAGTTAAGCAACCTGCCCAGGAACTAGATTTCAGGCTTTCTACACAAACCCCCGAAATCCCACTTCATATCCTCCACCTCGACACTCCATCTAGTGGCAGGAAGGGGAAATGGGATGGTCAGATGGCCACCCAGAGTACCTCAGGGACCTTCCCGGGATGCGGGGCCATCCGCGGTGTTTCCGTGAACTGAGACCACTCACGACCTGTCCATCCACACCCCAGGTAAATGTTCGTTTATCCCGCAGGTCTTCTTTCCAAACAGATTTTCCCACCCTTTCCATTCTCTGGCATCCCTATTGATTTCACGGGCCCACAGTTCATCTAGCCACCTCCTTCCACCACCACAATACACGCAAACCCTCGAACTATCCGTGACACCGCCTACGTTTATTGCCCCCACCAGCCCAGCAAAGCCTGTCACAAGGCAGTGAGGCCATCACCACATCCAGTGCTGTCTTTATGACATACCAGAGCGTCATAAGCCAAGGAAAGTGACCTCTCATTGGACTCTCTGGGGGTCACTCCCGGAGTCCTATGTTCAGTTCGGGGGACCTTCATGGAGATGAGGCACTGAATCCGGAGGAGGGCAGCAAGGATGGTGAGGAGATAAAACCACATCGCAGAAGAAACTGATAAGCGAGGGTTATTGTGTAAAACGTTAGAAAGAAGGGTCCGAGGGACCGCTGTAGACTGGTAGAGCGGAAACAGAGAGCAAAAGGCTGCACCTCAGGCCAGCTGGTGAGGTGGTGGACCCCCTTCCTGGGAAGAGTACAGGCAGAGTCTGGGTTCCCATAGGTCCAGGCTTATGTACAAAGATTGGCAGAAAGTCGGAGCAGAAGATCACAGTTATTCCCTTCAACGGAAGGTTCCGGAATTCTGTTAGAAAGCTGCAAAGTCTCCAAAAGCAAACTAAGTGTGTCTGTAGCTGATGCTTTCATTCATTTATTCAACAAATGTTTACTGAGCACTGACGTGTCGGTCACCTTCTAGACACTGGAGAAACACCAGTGAACAAAATGCACAAAACCCCTGCCCACAGGAGATTGCATTCTAGTGGGACAGACAGACAGAACAAGATATCTGAGTCATGCATGGGGTGTGTTCATGCCAAGGGCTAAGATGAAACGTCAGGAAAGGGGGACAGAATTCGTGTGAGGTGATTAAAGTTCTGACAGGTTGGTCAGGGGTGGCCTTACTGAGAAGTAAGAAGGAGGAATGAAGGAAATGAGGAGGTGAGCCATGGCGATCTCTGAAGGAAGTATATTCCAGGCCAGAGGAACGGCAAGTTCCTGAACAAAGGCCCTGGGGTAGGCGTGTGCCTGGCCTGAAGGCCAACGAGCCTGGATTAAAGCCAGTGAGGGGTAGGTTAGGAAGAGATGAGGTCAGAATGGCAACAGAGGCTCAGATCACAGAGGATTTCCTAGGTCATGAATGTGACTTTAACCCTACGGCAGGGTTTTGAGCAGAAGAATGACACGATCTAACTTAAACTTGAACTAGAATCCGTAGTTGCTGGTTTGAGAATAAACTGTTGAGAGGAAAAGCTGGAAGCAGAGAGACGAGCTAGGGGAATATTGTCGTAATCCTGGGGGGAATGAGCCAGGGTATGAACTGTGGAGGGAGGGGGATGTGATCAGACCCTGGCTATACTCTGCAGGTAGAGACAACCAGATTTTCTGACAGATCACATATCGGGTGTGAAAGAATAGATTTGAGGTGAGTCCAAGTTCTATGCCTTGAGTTGCTGGAAGACAGAGTTGCCTTTTACTGTGAAGGACGTGAAAAACCAAAACAGGGACAGGTTTGGGGGTCGGGGAGGGAAGCAAAAGCTTTGTTTGCAGCAGATTGAGCCTCGATGCCTGTTAGTGATCCCGGTAAAGATGTCAGTTAAGTATACAAGTCTAGCCTTTGAGAAAGAGGTCCAGGCTTGAGATGGCATTTAAGGCCCTAACTCTGGATGAGATCACCATGGTAGGATCAGATGTAGTGGAGAGAAGGCAGTGAGCCAGGAGCTGAAACCTTCCAGGAATGAGGGGAGAGACCCGGGGAGAAATGATGGTTGCAACAAGATGGTAGCGTCTGACCATGCAAGTCAAAGCTGGGAGGCATGGAGGAGGCTGGGAGAATGGTCTAGAAGTGGCCATGAGGAGCTTGGAGGACACCTACCCTAACCCAGTTTCCTCCATGGGATCTAACAGGAGCTCTCTAGGGCCACGCCTACCACTAGGGCGTTGGCTTATGCATCAAGCCTTAGCCCAAAGTCCTGGTTATACCATGAAAGAACCATTAGCATAAGTGTAACCATGTAATTTATCATCCAAACTAGGACACTTTTGAGATAAGAGAGGGTCACTCTTAATACAGCAGGCGTAAACAGACTCTCCTGGGGGAATCCGGACATGTAGTTGCCCTAGAATGCACGTGGGATTCCGTCCAGTGTGTTCCAAGGCTTCAGCTTCCCTTCCTCTCCTCCTTGGCTGTTCTCCTATTGTGGTCGTGGGCATGTCAGGAGCACCTAGACTCACGGCCGCACGTCAGACGATGGACACTTTCAACACTAGACTGCCGCTGAGTCCATCCCCCACCCCCCAGCTCACAGAAATCTGCACGTATGCGTACAGTGAGGTGTTACTTATGTTGGTAGGTGTTTTTGCTCCTACAGAACCAGCATTTCCAAGGAGAACAACTCCTGTCACAGTATATTCTCCTGAGGGCCGTTAGGTGACAGAGGATCAATGCTTTCCGTGTGTGTACATCTTCCTTGATGGCCTCTCTCACACAGAGAAAGTTCCCGTCCCCGCTAATCCCAGACGTGCATGGCATGTGTCCAGTTTGTCTACTGGGGGCAGCTCACCCTGTTCTGATCCACCCTTTCCACTGTGGGAGGTTGAGTCCCTCCCTTCTTAGGGCTGAATGAGGCTGTCCTTTGTCAGCTGGGTTTCTGCTGCTGGAAACAGGCTGTTGGAACTGAGTGGGTTGGACACTTGCTCTATGGTCCTCTGTGGGTGTGAAGTTCCCTCACCCCCGCTGCCCTCTGTTTGCAGTGACAGCTCTGCACGGGCACCAGCCCCCCTGCTGTAGAGTGCAGCCTTTCCTAAACAGCCAGGGCGCGAAGGTGCGCCCCGAACAACGGAAACATCGCTCTCGTTAGCATCATCCCGAATGAACTGAGCCAGCCAGAGTTCGGGGACTAACTATGGGAAGACTAGAGTGGACCAATATGCCAGGGTTTCGGTTTAAGACTCACCAAGTGAGCCTTTTAATTACCAAGAAAGGAAAAGGCTGCTGTGCCACCCAGAGCTCCAGCCCTCTATGCTAGACGGTGAGGCCGACAACCGGTCCCGTGCTGAGCATGCTAAATCTCTGCCACCGGGACGCATTTCCCCCATTCCGGGAGGCACCCATTGGCTCAGGCTGCACAGAACAATTGTCACGTTCTCATACAAACCCCTTCTCTTTTTTTTTAAATATATTTTTAATTTTTTTTTTCTTTATTGATTTTTAGAGAGAGAGGAAGGGAGAGGGAGAGAGAGATAGAAACATCGATGAGAGAGAACATCGACTGGCTGCCTCCTGCATGCCCCCCACTGGGGATCTGGCCCACAACCTGGGCATGTGCCCTGACCGGGAATTGAACCGGCGACCTCTTGGTGCATGGGTCGATGCTCAACCACTGAGCCACACAGGCCGGACACATACCCTTCTCAATAGCACCAACATCCCTTTGGGTGTCCTCCTTCGTGCATAGTCTTGGTGGGAGGCAGACGTTTCCTCCCTTTTCAGAGGCTGAGGAAATTAACTCCTCCTCCTCCTCCTCCTCAACCCATCACCACAGCTAAGGGACAGGCTCGGCCAATGTGACACTCCCTCTTAGGACTTGAAAACCTAAACAAGGGAGGACAGAACGTGGGCACCGCTGAAGACCATTCATGGCGAGGACACAAACAGTAGCATCTGATCAAACCCTTCCTGCCTCCGCTCAGCAGCCTCCCTTGGACCTGTTTCCAAGCCTTTTCCACACCCTCCTGTCCTCCCCAACAATTCCCTTCCGCCCTGTTAGCCAGGGTACTTCTCTTTCCTGCAGACTTCACCCGACACATGTGCCCTCCCGGTGACTCACGGGCCAGCGCTCATCTTCCTTTAACTTTCTACACAAAACCCCATAGAAATGATCGAGATCCAAGCTCCACCTCACCAGGCGGCTGCTGCCATCTGTAATGCCCCTTCCAAACACTGGGCAAGTCCGTAAGGGCTCACGTCAGAGAGAAAAGGGGACACAGGGACCTGCACACTCAAAGCAGCACAATGGAGCCAATCAGAGGCAACGCACGCTCCTTGCGCTCCAGCCCACGAGGTCTCTGTCTCTCCACCTAGAAAACAAGCATCATGACGTCTGCAGGTCTGGGGTGTCATGAGGATTCATGAATATATGTGAGCCAAGTGCTTTGATGTCAAAGGGAAGTACTGAGCTTTTGCCAGAGGACATGGAGTCACTCCATGTCAGATGAAGGACTTGGGATTTGGGGGTTTCTGGAATCAACCTGGTGCTGGGCTAGAGAAATGAGGTCGCACCTCTGTCTGTAACCAGCTGTTCAAAGACAGGGCTGGTAGAATAAAGCTAGCTTGGGCCTAATGAACTGTATTTTGTCCCGGCTGCTGCTGCTGCTAGAGACAGTTCTGGAACCATTCTCTCCTGTTTTCAACCCATTTTGCAGTGGCCAGCATCTTATAGACAGGCAGGTGCAGACTCTGCCATGGAAGCCAGTGCTGGGGGTCTCTCTCCACTGCCCAGCCCTTGCCCCCAGTGTAGTCGGCACTCTTCCGGGGGGCAGCCCGCTCCCCTTTGCTGGCCGCATCACCAGGGGCCAGGGGCAGGTTGATGGCTACGGACAGGGTTCCCTGGCTGCCCGCATCAGCTCCTGGTGCGTCAGGCTGCACATCTGTCTGGGGCAGGTTGGCCGCATTGCACAACGCCTTATCCGTCTCTGTACAACCCTGGCTGGCTCATTATTAAACGACGTACCACTTTTTTAAGCAAATGGAGAAAAATAAGGAAAAATTACCTAAAGAGAAACCTGGAGGCATTGACAGGCAGGAAACCAGGAGGGAGGGCATCTCTGCGCCGGGGGCCATGGTCAAGTCGGTTATTCCCAGGTAATTAGCCGAGGTTATTTCATCAACAGAGTGACAGGGTGATGGATGGACTGCTTAGTAGAAGCTGTGACGTTGGGGTAGGACTGGTACAAGGGCAAGAAAGGCATGTAGATTGACAGCCATTCCCCACGGGGCTCAGGGACTTGCAGGCTGGGAACACGGACAGGGGTTGCTTGCTGTTTCACAGCACTTTACTAACATCAAAAATCAGATCCCAAGATAGAAGAATTAGGGTCTTACCGAGGCCAGTGTAGGGCCTACCCACTGCTTTAATTAGTCTTTCAAGCAGCATGCAGGGTTTTCCTTGCTACCGAATGATGAACGCTCTAACTAGCCAGAAGGTAGTGTTGCTCAGTGGTAAGAGCCCAGGTGAAGGAGCTCAGTGGTAGAGCAGAGAGCCAGCCCAGACCTGGGTTCAAAAGCCTAGTAGTTGCTTGGGCAGGTACCTGTAAATCTCCAGTTTTTTCATCTATGAAATAGCGGCACTCATAGTGACCTACCTCAAAAGGCTGTCGGGAGGAGGCCAGGAGGCCATGCGGGCGAAGCCCTGGCCTGGCGTCCAGTGAGTGCTCAGTGTGTGTTCCCTGAATGACTGGCTCCGGGGCAGGAAGCACCATGGCAGCCATTCAGCAAACAGTTATCAATAATTAAGATCTGCAGAGCACGTAAGTCATATAAAATCCCTGCCTTCGAAGAGTTTAGAATGGAGTGGAGAAGTCCCTGAGTGAACAAGGAGTCACCACTGCAAAGCGAGGTGAACACAGCACGGCCTGTACGCGAGCCTCGGCCTCCCTGTGGCACACCCACCCTTAGCAAGGGGTAGCAATGAGGCCTGCTTAGCTGGTCGACGTGTGGTCCACCGAAAGCGTATCTATGGGTAGGAAGAGGGTCAGGAACAGCCACATCTGGCGTAGGGTTGGGAGCTGATGGTTTTTTAAAACAGGACTCTTCACTGACCATTTGCTTTCTCTATTTCTTTTGAAAAAAAAATGTCCACACGCAGAAAGACATCTAGTTTTCTAGATTCCCGGAGCCCCGGTCTCTACGCCACATGGACGTTATCGACCTCCTCTGTGTCCTCCCAAGGCAGCATTTCAGAAGGTGATCCCCGACAAAGCCGCCCCTTCAAGTCTGTCTTTGTACCCACGGCCATCGTCAACCCCGTGAGGAGCACAGCCAGCCTGGGGACCTCGGGACAGAACTCTCTTCGGAAAGGGCGGGGCAGCATGAGAAAGAGTAAGTGGTGGCAGAGAGGTACGTGCCTAGAGCTAAGTGATTCTGCAAAAACAAGGATCTCGGCTTTAAAACAAGCCTCTGTGAAGGGTTTTTGTTACCATTCCCAAATAGCTGTTCTACTGGATGAAGACTGACCAACTCAAGGTCACTGCCTTCTGGTCACTTCATACGTGCATGTTGACTGGGATGATGGCAGCCCTAGTGCCAACCTGCAATTAGAACGCAGCCAAGGTGGATGCTGGCTCTTATTAAGATGGAATTAACAGCCCTGGCCAGTTTGGCTCAGTGGTTAGAGTGTCGGCCCGCGGTCCAGAGAGACCCAGGTTCGGTTCCCGCTAGGGGCACGTACCTCGGTTGCAGTTTGTCCCGGGCCCCGGTTGGGGTTGTGTGGGTGGCAAGCACTCGATGTGTCTCTCTCACATCGATGTTTCTCTCTCTCTCTTCCACTCTCCCTCTCGCTCTATCTGAAGATGAATGCAAAAGTGTCCTCAGGTGAGGATTAAAAAAGAAAAAACAAAGATGGAATAACCAAAGCGCTTGCTGGATCAGTGCTTCTTAGACTGTGTTCCAGGGAACCCCTCAGGGGTGCCAAAAGGAAAACAAGGGGAGGAAGCAGGGGAGAGAGGAAAAGAAAGTTAAGAAGTCAGTGCTAAGAGCCCCTGAATCCCACTTTGTTATTTAACTAATACATGCATGAGGTTAAAAAGAAAAGTTATATTGTGCAAAAGTAAGTCTCCTTCATATTCTTAACCTCCAGTCTCAAGTTCTCTTCATGTGCATAGGTACTTTATAATCACCCTCACTGCTCTGCACCTTGCTTTTGTTTTTACATATGTAACAGCCACCTGCACACATGGCAGTAATACACAGCTTTCCTCTTAAAAGCCATGCTTTCATCTCCGAACACACTGAACTTCTCCATAAGACCTCATTTTCCGGGATTGTATAAAATGTTTGAAACCCGTTGGTCTACAAAACGACCAGATTCTGTATTTATTCATACCCCTCTCTAGAAGAAGACAACAAGCCAAGCAAAGTAGACTCGATTCATTCAGTGTTCTCTGATTTAAACTGGGCTCTGCTATCTTAAAAAATGATTCAGGGTGAAGATATAATAAGACTAGTCTGGGCAGAAGGGTAGCATGTGGGACAGTGTGCCATGTAGGAAAATGTCCCAGGAAATCCAATGCCTTAGCTCGACCCACTCCTAGGGCTTTCATCTGGTTACCTACCTGCTGGACCTCCACACCTGCCCATCACTGCGACACGACTGTCCTCCCGCCTCCTCCCTCCAGCACCTTCCTCCTCCTCATTCCCCGCCCCAACATACAAAAATAATTGATCCCACCATCGCAGCCTTGGGCAAGTTTCTGACCTCTTCAGTCTTCAGTTTTCTCATTTGTAAAATGGAAAGAAAAACAGTACCAACCTCATCAGGGTTATTGTATGGATTTCATAAGATAATCCACATAAGACTGATGGCACAGCGCCTGGCCTGTAACAAGCTCTCGAGAAATATTAGCTGTTTTTCCAGTATTATCATTTTATTAGTATCATCACTGCTGCTGCCAGGAGGCAGATCCCCTTCGCTCCCCCCAGAGCGGGAGCTCACTTAGACAGCCTGGACCACTGATGCCGAGCAGCGCCTCCCACTGGCAGCTGCTCACACTTCCTTTCCTAGTTCGCTCCTTTCACAGGGTACATCTCGATTAGCTTGGAGCTGTGACTGTTTGCATTGTACACACATGTAATAAGAAAGCATCCTCTCTCTTGGAAGTCAGCAACAAACAAAATAAATAAATAAGGCATAAAACCAATTTTTCACACGTTTCCAGGAGCCTGAGGCCACGTCTGCCCAGTGCCGCTCTGACTTTCCAGATCCCGGAGGCTTTTTCTCTCTCTCCTTTCCCAAGGTGAGGCTGGTCAAACTATCAGTCTCCCCAACGCGAGGAGAAACGACAGCAGGAATGACCTCACGGGGCTGACAGGGGGGAAATAAATGTCTACGTGGAAAGGTCAGACTTGTAAATGGCGTCTGGCTTGCCTGCAGCGCTGAGAAGGCCAGTAGTGACTGGTGAGCACCCTGCTTTTCATGTCCACATCCAGCCTGATGAAGAGCCACCCGCGGAGCATGGCCTTGGCGTGGGCCCCTGTGCTGGACACAAATGACTGACACGCAGGTGTCCTCTCTGACTGGGCACTACCTGTGGCCCTAATGCTGGGAGGCCCTTGTGGAGAGATGGCCACAGCGCTCTCGGGCTGGGCTGTCTCTCCCGCCTGCCCAAGTGCAGCCAGCTCCCGATTATTCCCCAAATCCCTCCAGGACTAATCCCAACAGATAGGGATCTCCTGTCTCCAGAGGATGCGAGGGGAAGGAATGACTGCCTTTTACTGAGGGGGGACCATCTCCATTAACAACAACAACAAAAAAAAAGCTTAGGGAAAGGGCAAAGCCAAACTCCTGGACTTCACATGTTTAGGGTTTGCTGTTTTTTACCCACAAATAATGATATCTAACATACACAGGCCATGTATTAGGTCCCAGGCGCTGTCCTGACACTTTGCAAGCATCATAAATGTAATCCTCACACCAGCCCTATGGGGTGCTGTTATCAGCTCCAGTTTACAAATGAGGGGACTGAGGTGCAGGGAGGTGAGGTGACTGACTTGGCCCGGGCTCCCTGGGAGTAGCTCTCATGGGACTTTACAAGGCTCATCCCCACACACCCCAGCCTTTCGATCCCCTTCCATCTGGTGGCGCACCTGCCTGGCACACACACTCGCTCAGTGTCCCACTGGCCCTCCTCCCTGAAGCCCCAGATAAAAGCCATCCCACCATCATATAGTTAAAGCTTTTGTGAGAATTGTCTTCGAGGAGCTGGTCCTCTCCCCTCCTCTTCTCCCTCTCTCCCTGCCTCTCATCCCTCTCAGTTGACTCTCTCTTGTGTTTCTCAGTTTCTCTTCTCTGTTTCTTTTGTTCTCTTTTGTTTCCTCTTTGTTCTGCACGCCTCTATGTTTGCTTCTCACTGTGAAGCCGGCTCTAGGTCTTTCTTCACTCTCCGTCGTCAAGGTCTGGAGGGAGAGACCTTGTGTGTGTGGTGTGTGTGTGTGTGTGTGTGTGTGTGTGTGTGTGAGAGAGAGAGAGAGAGAGAGAGAGAGAGAGAGAGAGAGAGAGAGGGCGAGCGCGAGCCAGCTAGGAAGCAAATGGAAGTAACATACCTTCCCACACCCGCCCCCACCTCCAGCTAGCCAGTTATTTACCGCCAGCATCAGCAAACGGCACTAAAAAAAGAATAAGGTCACCTTTGAAAGACCCTGAGAGAATGAGCAGTGCAGCCAAATTGAGAAAGCACTGAACTATTCTGGGATATCAGGCAGGACACTCGGCGAACCCAGCTCCCCCCCCCCCCCACCGTGGCCACCCCCCTGCTGATACCTCTGTCATGTGATTCCCCAGATGGATCGCTGCAGAGACCCGTGCAGTCGGGGATCCCCACCCTGGTGGTGGGCTCGCTCAGACGCAGCCCCACCATGGTCGTACGGCCTCAGCAGTTCCAGTTCCACCAGCCACAGGTGGCCCCCAACTCACCCCTGACGGTGGTGGCGGAGATGGGCCCCAAGCCGACGCCCACGGGGGAGCCTGCCCTCACGTGCGTCAGCAGGGGCAGCGACACCAGGATCCACTCCACCGCCAGCTCCATCATCATGGAAGGCAAGGAAATCCCCATCAAGAGTGAGCCTCCACCCAAACCGCCTGCGTCTGCCCCCCCATCGATCCTGGTGAAACCAGAAAACTCCAGAAATGGCAGCGAAAAGGTAGGAGTGAGCTGACCTTGGGCGGGGGGCATGACTGTTCAGACCCCTGACATGGCCTAGTGTCCCAGCTCCTGAGATTTGAGTCTTAGTGGACAAGGGATCTAAATTGTAGTCTCCGAAGGGCCGTCACACCGACCGCCTGCGCACCCTTGCATCCGCGCCGGGTGAGCTTCTCAACCTCTTAGCTTCCCGGATGGTTCAAGCATGCTCCTGTCCAGGCCCAAGGAGTCTCAGAAAGAACATGGCTTTGGATTCAGGCAAATCTGCATTCAAATTCCAGCTCTGCGACTTGCTAGCTGGTGACTTTGGCCAAAACACTCCACCTTTCTGAGACCTTTTTTTTTTTTTTGGCCTAATCTGTAGAATGGCGGTGAGAATGGTAATGGCCTCATAGGATTGGACTGGAGATTAAGATAAAATGTGGACAGTGCTTTCAGAGGGCTTGATACTTAATTGCCCATGGTATAGAAGAAGGTCACACTGAATTATGACAACTCCAACTACTGTCACTGACTTCTGTGGCAGAGGTCAGATCTGTTACCTTCTACTTCAGGGCTTTTCCCACTAGAAGACATAAGAGATTTTGTAAAATGCTTATGTTCTCAATCACATCCTTGAAGCAGGAGGGGAGGTAGGTGGAGGAGGTGACATTAAGGACATTCCCCCTTAACCGGAAAGGGGATGCTACACACTTACTGCTCTTTGTTACACACTTATTGAATGATAATGACCTGGCAGGCACTGTGCTGAGTACATCCCATGTTCTATCTCATTTAATCCTGACAGCAACCCTGTGAAAGGTATTATTATTGCCATCCCCGCTTTAAAATGAGGCAGTGGAGGCTTAGGGAGTTAAGGTGCAGCACCCAAAGGCTCCCAGCTGGCGCGCACACACGTGTCTAGAGTGGAATCCATATCTAATACAAAACGCATGTGCTTGACGCTCAGCTGTAAGCTTTCAGGGGAGGCATTTGGAACAAGTTAGTGTTGACTGATGGAAACGTCAGGAGCTTTTTTCTGAATTATAGTTCTCAAATAATTCAAAATTCCCAGGCCCCAGTTGCCCATTCTCCCAAGCTCTTAGACACATCCTTCAAACTGTAAGCGTTCAGTAAGCGCCAGCCCTCTGCTGGATATGGTCAAGGTCAAAAGTATGAAGAAACTTGGAATCTCAGTGGGGGACATTAAGATCAAATTTCATGGGAAAGAGAATCATTCCTAAGCAGTGCCACAGAACACCTGATTAAGCCCTGAGAGGGACTGACCGAAGCCAATACCGATGGGCTGGGCGGGCAGATGACAGGCTAAGAGAGGTGGAGGGAGGGAGAGGCAGGCGAGGCCTGTGCCAGCAGGAGACACACCTCCCACTCGAGAGGGACTGATAACCAGCTCCGGCCAGTTGTTGCCAAAACAGGGCCCAGGCCCAGCCTGCCAGATCTCTGATTTTTCAAAGGGACATGCGAAAGACTGATTTTGATATGCGATCTCCCAATCTTTGTGTTGGCAACTAAAATGCGCAAACATTCTGCGGACTAAATTCAGCCCCCAGGTGTCCAGTTTGCAAACTGCTCTGAGGACGTATGGGGCCCTAATGGAGCTCTCTAGGTGGGATCAGCAGGGGAGGCCTCGGGAAGCGGTAGTCTTGAGATAGGCCTTCATGGGAGGCGGAGAGGAGACAGGGAAGGTGAACTTACACTTTCTAGAAGAGATCACACCCTCTGGCCTCAGGCCCTTTCTCGGGTAGGCCTACCAGATTTCTTCCACACAATTCCCAGTCGTTCCGTTCGTCAGTTCTCAATTTAAATAGCTCTGCCTCTAGGAAGCCTTCCCTGACTACACCCCCTCAGAAGAGTTTAACCCTGTTCTGCATTCAGCATCTATACTTCTCCCCACCCCACCCCCCCAGCCTCCTCCCCCAACCAGTTTTGTTCATTCTTGGATTCACAGCTCTTAACAGAGTGCATGAGGCTTAGTAGACACACGTATTTCCTAAATGAATGGGGCTTTCGGGTAGGGACCAGTGTGGAGAAACAGTAGGAACCATGTCCCAGGGGACAATAGTACGGCTCCCACCTCACCTGGGTCCCTTTGCTCTTCTTTCTCTTGCAGCAAGTCAAGACCGTGAGATTTCAGAATTATAGCCCTCCTCCCACCAAACACACCACCTCTGGAAAGCCTGAACAGCCAGCCACCCCGAAGGGATCCCACCCGGAAGCCGCCCCCTTGGGCCCAGAGATGACCACCCTATTCGCCCACCGAAGCGGCTGCCATTCCGGACAGCAGACCGACCCCCGGAGGAAGCCAACTTTCGGCAAGACCGTGACCCCAGTGTCCACTGCCTCAGCCACACAGAGCGTGTTTCCCAGCAAATGAACCAACAGGTGGCTTTTCCTAGACCCCAAAGAGGTGAATTGCTTTTAAATACAGTCTGCCTCCACTGAGGGTGTCCTGCCATTCTTTGGGTACTCGAGCCTGGGTCCTTGTTCTGCCCATTTTACTTCCAGGAAAGGAAAGGTGGGAGCAGGGATTCCTGCCCTGGGTGGGAGGAGAGAGTGGGCGGCCTTCCAAAATAACAATCCGATGCAGCAAGGCCCCCTGCTCAGACCAGAGAGTGGGAGACCATCCTGCCCACCCTGTTCCCAGCCTAGAGTGTGTGCCCTCTTGTCCTGTGTTCTATGTAGAATTTCTGTGGTGTCCCAAAAGGGGCTTCATCCAGGGGTGTCACCATGGGGGCGTTGGCATTGCTTCCTTGACCTCGCCACCATGTGCTCAACACAGGGCCTGTACTCTGCCATTGGTGGCCACTGTGTCTTTTCCCTCCAAAGAGTCACAATCCTGGCGGCCAAGGGGAAACTTCTGGGAAGGGTGTGAGATGGATACTTGGAATACTCTGAAACCCTCTGAAACCAAAGGCCTTGCTCCAAACAAGGTCAGAGAGAACGCTGACTACCCAGCATCAAAAGATTATCACGCTTAAAGCTGTTCCACCGCTTTCCCACACTCAATCTCGCGCACGCGAGGCAGGAGCACGGAGCTGTGGGTGTGGTGCTGTGGACAGCTCATCCTGGCTCTGCAGTCTGACTTCCCCGGAAACTCTGCATGCTTCAGAACTTGTCAGGGGAGGGGCCTGGGTTCAGATAGATGTTCTGTTTGCATTGCAGCGATCTTGACTCTCTCTGATTCCTTCTCATCTGGGACAGACTAGCTGTTTCACCGGTTGAAGGCTGAGACAGCCAGGTCCATGAGAAGAGGCCAGCCCACGGCTGGGGTGGGGGCACTTCTTAGAGGAAAGCCACTCTCAAAGCCACTGGACAAAGGAGCCTGGGGAGGAAAAGGAGGAGGAAAAGAAGGAGGGTGAGGAAAATACTGGAGAGAGAGATGGCAGGAAGGTGATGAGAGAGAGAGGATTGGGAAAAAGCATCAGCAAAAAGACCAAAGAGGAGAGATGGGCCTTGACATTCCTGACAGGTGGAGGAAGATAGGACGGAGTCTGCAAAACTAGGGGGCACTTCGACGCACAAGCGCCATTTGCTGCTAAGGCTGGGTGCCGTTTCAAAGGGCAGGTCTGATCAGAACTCTCCCCTTCTTGAGGAACTCCCAGTTCTTCAAGATCCCAGTATAAAAACGTATATATTTTACATACCCGCCTACACACTTGACACAGTGAGTGGTCCACAGGCTTTCCCAGGCCTTAAGTCAAAAACAAAACCATAGTCCTGCCACGGAACAGCACATGTATGTCAGACCTGCGTCTGACCCGTGTCCGCTCCGCAGAATCGGCATGCCCGGCTCCATGCCGCGCTGAGCTGAATAATCCACGTGGAGAAACGGGGGAGTCACGAGGACAGGGAGACGTGGGATGATTGTCCAGATGAGTTCCTACGCCTCCTCTTTACCCAAAATAAACACCCCTGATAAGTTGAGCAATCTACACCCAGAGTGGCGGGTCTAGGACATGACTGGCCAGCTCCGTGGCAACGGATTCAGTTCATGTGTACCTGCGGGGACTGAAAAGCAGGTCGTCTGGGTGTAACAGAGACGCACTCCATGCCTTCCCAACGAAACCACTCTCTCTGTGGGGTTACCTCTCTCAGAACTAGAAGCAAGCCCAAAGGCTGGCCACGCCCCTCCATCCAACCTCTTCCCCCTGTCCAGCATCAAACCAAACCCCAAGTCTGTGGAGTCTTACGAGGATTCGAAAAGGGCAGGAGGGTGTTATTTCCAAGTGAGAGCTGAACTCATGGGCGCTCCCGTCATTTATCCCGCCGTGTTTCAGACACTGCTGGTGCCAGGCACCTCGGTGACCTCCACCCTAACTTATAATTGTCCTCATTACAGAGCCGAGGACACGGAGGCCTGAGAGTAGCCACAGGCAGTGGCAGAGCGAGTGTGATAGCGGCCCGCCCCCCGGGTTCAAGCTGCCTCACTTCACAGCCCGACGTGGGGACTGGGCCGCAGGAACCCAGGTGCTGACTTAAGGCTGCGGCAGCCGCACAGTGCTGTGGTTACAGACGCGCAGAGACTGGGTTCAGGTCCTCATTTACCACCTGCCAGCCATGTGATGCTGGGCAAGTCACTTAACTCTCTGAGCCTTGCTGTCTCAACTAGAAAGGATGATAGTGCCAACTTCATTGGGCTGTGGTGAGATTAACTGAGATGATACCATAAAGTGACTTAAGCCATGCTGGCTCAGAGGGAACACCTCACAAATGTTAGACCTGAATGTTTCTAAGGAAGCAAGCCATTGACATTCCAGGTGAGAACGGCTCAAACAAGGGCACGCCCCGGGCTGTGGTGTTAAAAGGACACCGGCATAGCCTCGTTGTGGAGGTCATAGCACAATCGGAGCTGAATCCTAGAGGACAAGTAAGAGTCAGACAGAGAAAGGGGGTCCCACGCAGGAGAGGAAGCATTTGGCACCTGAGTTTAAATGGAGCGACCCGGGCAAGTTCTCTCTTACGCAGAGAAATCCACTCCTTTGTGAACATTCCAGGGATCCCTGAAAGAACCCTAGCACCTCGCGTCTGAACCAAACATTCCACCCTGTGAGAGCCCTGTCCCCCCAGCTAAGATTCAGAGTCCCCAGGAAGGGCACCCCTTCGCCCTGTGACCAGTGCTAGGAAAGCTGTGGGGCAGGCTCCGATGGGGCACATCTGAGAGGTGAAGGAGGGCACAGCCAGCTGAGAACAGGCTCTGGGGTCCATACTTGAGGAAGTGGATTCCTTAAGCAGCATCCAGACCCTCACGTAGGGCTTGTCCCCTCCTCGTGCGGGACAAGCTACACCTGCTCTACCCTTCACCGCCCCATAGACACGGCTTCTGGAGCCAGACTTAAAGCAATGCCCTACCTGGGACACAGTGAGATGCAGGACTCAGTACGTGGCTCACTGACTTCCAACTTCTCTTGGAAATTCCGAAGGTCTGTTCACACCAGGCCTGCCCTCCTGGGCCACAGCAATCGGGCGGGGCTGGGTTTGGGCCAAGGCTACTTCAGTCCATTGGACATGCCAGGGCTTCATTCGGTCACATGACCTGCACCTGACCTGGGCATGTCCCCCTAAAGACCGTGTGCTGGGCTTCATCTCTCCGAGTCCTCAGTAAGCCCCTGGAAAGTTAGAGCTGGATCCTTAGAGATCAGCTGAGCCCAGGCACTCAGTCTCAGGAGCCTAGCGGGCCGCACCTGGGCCCCAGAGAGTGTGTTCCATAGTTTTGAGGTGGGAACCAGGAATCTGTGTTTTCAACAAGCTCCCAGGTGATTCTTATGCACTCGAAGTGTGAGAATTGAATCTGCCTTTCTCGCGTTTTACAGCAGACGTATGCAGGAGTATGGCCACACTGGCTGTTCGATACTGAAACAGGCCTGTACTGATAGGGAACGGGCTGCTCTGAGCTCCCTGAGGCCTCTCCCCACTCCTGCACCCTGGCCCTTCCTCCAAGTCCTCCCCGTCCTGCTGTCATCCAACAGCTACGGGCTAAGGCCAGGTGCAGCTGAGACCTCGGGCAAGGGAGGCCTCTTCGTTCTGATTGGCCAGTGCCTATGCCACCGGCTTAAATATCTTGACTGTCCCCTATTGTAAAGAATGAGGCCCAGAGAGCCACTCAGAGGCTGAGGACACTGCTGTCAAGCCCAGCACTCTTCCCCACCCCCACCCTGCCCCTGTCCAGCCCTTGACATTCACCCTCATCAGGCCCCCCGCTCGCCAGCCTGCCTTGCTCAGCTGATACTTTCACAGGCATAAGCAAAGTCCTTCAGCTTCCCAGCTCCTCTGGCGTCGGTTTGGCAGGAATGGGAGTCATTTGTTTCAATAAGATGAGCAGGCACCCATCCTCGTCATCTCACCTGTCTGTCCACACAGGCCAGCCCCACAGCCAGCCCCCCTTCCCTGTGGCAGGCAGGACGGCGAAGTCCCACCAAGTCTCTGCAGGTGCGGGCGAGTGCTTAGCAAGCTGGGCCCTCCGGGGCCAGCAGCTGCTGCCTCTGACGCTTGTCCTGTTTACGCTTGAGAGTAAAGACCCCAGTTCTCCCTTTGGCTGAGAGAAGGGAGTGTCTGCACTTCCAGCAACCTCTCAGGTGACCACGGAAGACGGTCACTTAGGGAATGTGCTTGTCAGGAAGGACCAAACCAGAGGAGCCAATACCAAAGATCCTTGCAGCAGGTTGAGTCACTGAGAATCAATCTCGCCAGGACGTTTTGCTTGAAAGAGAGCAACGTTAGATGACCAAGCCACTTTGGCCAGGTCATAGTGTCGTGTCCTAGACCAGAGCAGAAACAAAATGTTCCCGGGAAGCCCTTCTGCCTCCTGGCCTACACTTTGACAAACAGAAGGCAGCAGAGGTGGGAGCAAAGATGACGGGGTGGGGGCATGGAGGAGCATCACAGATGCACCCATCCATCCATCCATCCATCCATCCATTCATCCATTCGTTCCACAACAGCTGTCCATCAGCCAGGCTGGACCAGGCTCTGTGAGAGGCCATGGGGATGCAGTGGGTAACAGGACAGGTAACACATGGTCCTCAAAGAGTACCGTTTCTCAGGAATTTTTTCTGGACTTGGGGAATCCCTTTCTGCTTTTCCCCTTTTTTTATAGTAAATATTATATATTTATATAATTATATAGGATCCTAAAACAACCATACACCTACCACCTAGCTCTTGAAAACGTAATACTTATCGATACCAGCAAAGCTTACTGTGTGCTCATCCTTTCTTCTCCTCTCCTCCACTTTCCCACAACCGCTGTCTAAACTCCATGCTGATCCTTCTCTGTAAATTTCCCACACAGGTACCGTATGGGACCTGCAGTGCGGCTCAGAGTGGTACTCAGTAAACACTCGTCCAAGCAAATATTGCAACCTGAGGCCTTAGAGACCCGTCTGGCTTACATCACTGGGATTCAGAGCCTTTGATTCATTGCTGGGAGTTGAGATTTTGATACAACCAGCATGTCTGGTTTTGAGCAATTCTCGTTTGGCGAGATTGGTACAAGAATTCTTCCAAGTACAGCTGTTTGGGGCGATCTTGCTGCTCCTGAATAGAGAAAATATGGGTTGGGGCTGTGCCCAAATTGTTTGAGGACAGGGCTCTCTGAGCCTTGCCTGGCACCTCTGGGTAGCTGACTGCAGAAACCCAGGAGCAGCTCCTCGGAATCTGAAACTGAAACAGAACTTGCTGCTTCTGCTGCTACTGACAAATTCCCCTAAGAACCTCGTGAACTGTGCAGGGAAAATCCCTTTCTGTCCCCAGACTACAGCAAAAAACTGAGACTCAGAATGTTTCAACGCCTTACTTAAAGTCACATACGTAGTTCAAGTTGGAAGGGAGACGTCCATCTCGTATCTCTAACCCTTCATTCAGCAATACTTACCACCACTTACTGAGCACCTTACATGCATTATGTCACCAAATCCTACCCAACCCAATGAGGGGAGGTTCTGCTGTTATCCCATTGTAGGATTAGAATTAAGGCTCAGATGTCAAGTGACCTGTCCAAGGCAACAAGGACTAGAACCCAGGACTCTAAGCCCAACTTTAATCTTATCTCACCACGTCCCTCTTCTGCAATGGCAACTATAGACACGTAACACGTGGTTGAGTTTGGAGAGGATGGACAAATGGGCATATAATGCGTAGATCACAGGCATGAAGATGGAGATGGGGGTGGGGGAGTTGGTTTAAGTCAGAGGGTCAAGCCCTCCAGAAAAACTACAGGGGTCTTGTCATCCAAGCAGCAGGAGTGGGAAGGAAGGTAACACCGTGTTTTATACACAGAAATCCAAAAAGCAGCTCTACCCCTGCTGCAAGGGCAGCAGGCACAGCCAGGCACAGCCAGGCACAGCCAAGCCAACTGAGAAAGAACCGAAACTTACAGTGTGGTTCTGGACCACTGAGGTCGGACACGATCATGGTGCACTCCCTAGATCTCTCCCTCTTCAGGAGCTCTTTTCTGATTTTGCCTGTCCTCACTGTAAATGACACAGAGCAGAAGGGGATATGCTTTCCGAAGTGACCCCCACTTTCATCTTCTCCATGGGAACAAGAGGGTGCAAGAGCTGACAGTGTTCCATGCTGGTATTTATCCAAAGTTCAAAGGCAGTTGCTTTGGGGCGGGTAAATACATACCTACAGATGCAAGCTAATTATGCAAATGGGGTCACTGTTGGATGGACAAGAGCTGCAGCCTGGTAAGAACTAAAAGGATGCCAGCCAAGACACAGGGAAAACGGCAAAAGCATTTAGCAAAGGCAGTTTGGGGTATCATCGGCCAACGCTGTTAGGGTACGTGGTGGCGTGAAGGCCATTTGCAAAGTCAGAGTTTAACTGCTGTCGAGTTTGTGTCCTGGAGACCAGAGCCATCCTCATGTCCTTCCCATGAGAACAACTCCCTGAACCATCCAAGAGGATGGTGAGAGCTATTTTCATTCAGGAGACCCTCACAAATAAGCAGAAGCAAACTTGAGTCAACATGTAAGGAGGCAGTGAAAATGCCTGGAGGACCGAAGAGGATGTCAAATAAACATCACCTTCAAAGGGCTAGACGCAGATTCCTCCCCTCCCCCTCCCCCTCCCCCAGGGCCTTGGGGAGAGTTTTTTCCACCCCTGTCCAGGAGAGCTAGAGCTGTATTGCATGAACAGAGCATGTCAGTCCCGGCTCCCGAGAGATAAGCGCCAGCCTCCGTGACAAGGAACAGAGCAGTCAGTCAGAAGGGGGGTGCTGTTTGGAAAGGAAAGCTAATTTTAGATATCAGAACCACATTTCCAAAACCTTCATTTGCACATTCTATTTATGAGTGGAATTCTTTTCTAAGCTTAAGTTGTTTTTAGATGTTGGCAAATTTGAGAGCTTAGGCCCTCATCATGGAGACCTCCAACAGAGGACTAGATTTTTTAAAGCATCAGTCAACACGGATTTGGGGGATAGCTCAATTCCCAAACCACTAGAACCTTACAAGATATGGAGAAGCAATATAATATAATAGCTAGGATAATGGGTTTTGGAACCAAATCATTTGGGGTTTTGTCCCAGCTTCGTTACTAGTTATGTTTCTTTTGGCAAATGACTAAAGAAACTTGGAATCCAAGTTACACCTCCCTAAACCTGTTTTCTGGAAAATGGGGATCAGAATCTCCACCTTGTCGGGTTCTCGGGAGGACTGAGGGAGATCATGCATGCACTACTCTGATTGTGGCATTGGGTACAGTGAAGTGCTCATGAATGGCAGCTCTTACCAATGAGTAAACAGATATGGAGGCAAATTCAAAAACAGAGAGTGGCCTGGTGGCTCAGTGGGTTGAGCATTGTCCTGTGCACCGAAAGGTTGCCAGTTCAATTCCCTGTCAGGGCACAGGCCCAGTTTGTGATTCGATCCCTGGTTGGGACTCATATGGAAGGCAACCAATAGATGTTTATCTCTCACATCGATGTTTCTCTCTCTCTCTCCCTTCCTCCCTCTAAGCATGTTCTCGGGTGAGTTTTAAAAATAAATAATGTTTTTGAAAAATAGAGAGTACAATAAAGAGCTAGGCTCTATTGTGTGGGCAGAAGTGAGAGAGCAGGGCAACACGGAGGTTTCGGTTGTCAGGAGAGCTTCACTGAGGAGAAACGGGTTCTGAGAGACGGTAGGTAGCACGGGGCAATGCAATGTGGAGAGGAAAGCACCTGGGTCTGGAACCACAGGTCCCTGAGTTCAAATCCTGGCCCCACCACTTCTTGGCTGTGTGACCTTAGACCAAGTAAACTAACCTCTCTGAGACATTCTCTCCTCATCTGAAGGGTGGAAACAAAAATCGGCACTTCATAGAGGTTGGGAAGATCAAGGGAGACAGGTAGGCCAGATGCCCGTGGGCAGAAGGGACCCAGAAAGTGGTAGCTGTTAGAGAAGGGGTTTGCAGGCATGCCAAGACTTTGAAAGCAGATGAGCAAGAGAAATGCTAACTATAGGAACAGAATCGTCGTAGTCGCCATTCATTAGATGTGTACGAAGTGCCAAGAACTGAGGTAGCCCCGTGGAGGGGCAGTTACAGGGTGGTCAAGAGCACAGGGAGTCAGGTGACTGAATTCTTCCCCGCGTCACCACGAGCAAGTCATTTCACCTCCCCAACCTTGAGTTCCCTCGCTTGTGGAATGCAGATACTGACCGTGCTCTCCTTGAGTGCTTTGGTAGGGGTGAAATGAGATGATGTGCGGGAAGTCGTCAGCACAGTGCCCAGCACACAGGAAATGCTCTATACGGTCAGTTATTACTATTATGTACGTGCATTTTCTCCTTTGATCCTCACAACAACCCCACGAGTTAAGTGTCATTGTCCCCTGTTTATAGACCAAGCAGCTGGGGCTCAGAGAACCAATCGCTTGCCTAAGGTCACAGAGAGGAAGCAGTGGGGCAGCTCTGGGTCCACAGTGTCTCGGCACCCCTCGCCGCTCAGATAAGCTGGTGAATGGCTCCCGCATTGAGGCAGCATGACAATTACTATTTATTTGTCTTTATTGTGGAAAGTGTTACAGATGACCCTCCCCTTGTCTGTCTTTTCTCTTCTGGCCGTCCCCACCGTGACCTCACCTCCTCATCTGTTGGAGATTTGAGGTCTAGTGTTGTCTGGACCCGGGCTGCAGCCCGTGAGTGCCGCCCCTCTCGGGGACTTGCCTCTGCACAAGGTTGACAGGCTTTATGAAATGTCCATTCTGATTTGCAAATAGGTCTGACACAGACAGGCTTCCAGCTGGCTGGAGATTTCAATAACAGCTCCTCCTCCTTGGTGCCAATTAACAGAAATTAAATGTCCCTGGCACACTTGGTAATTCAGAAAATGCATGCTCTGATGGGTCAAACCCCTGCTGGACATGTCATGATGACCAAAGGACTCCAGCCAGCGTCCCACCTCTCACTCCATCTCCATTTAAAGTCACAGGCTCTTTTCTTCCTGCGTAGAAATCGATGTCACCTCTTTCATTTTCATTACACGAATATTGATTGACCATCTACTGAGTGCCAGGTTGTGTTCGATACAGTTGGGGCACCACCGTGGCAATGCGAGGGAGGTCCCTGCCTTTGTGAAGGAGGCAACTGGTAGACAACTAAACACACAGAATTATTTCTATGTGATGTGTTGTGAGGGAGACAAGACGATGGGGCAGAGAGTGGCTGAGGGGTAGGAGCTGCAATAGGGAGGGTGGCCAGGAACGGTTTCTCCACGGAAGTGGCATTTGAACTGAGATTTGAAAACTAAGAAGGGACCAGACATACCATGTGGCAAGGGGAACAGGAACAAGCTCAACATGCCAAGGAAATTCATTAATCAGACATTTTTGATCATGCAATAAATACGTGTTGGATGGATGAGCCCCCTCTTTTTCCCGCTAGGAAGGACCTTCATAAGAAGGGTGAACTGTGGGTGATGTCACAGCATTTTTCTCCAGCCCCGTTTTCCATCTCTAAGACAAGGGGCCTGTCTCGGGCACTGGCATCCCAGGGCTGCAGGAGTTTAAGAACTCACCTTCTTCCGAAGGAATTGGGCTCATGGCTCTTTAAAGCAACAACTACACAGTTAGTCAAAAGCAATCTGTCATTGTTTCAAGCAGTCGGAATGGTTGTTTGGAATTGTGTAGACAAGACATGAAATGTCATCTCATTTGTTATTATTAGGATATATTTATTAAATTTCCACATCCACTTATTCAATCGAAAATACTTATTATTAGTTGTTAGTTGTGAGTCTCTCTCCCTGTCCCACCCTCCCTCCTCCTTCTTCCTTCCCCACCCCCTCTCCCTCTCTTCTCCCCACCTTTCTCTGGCACAGCAGTTAAGATCCCAGGATATAGAATTGGAACACTGACTCGCTGTGTGACTTTAGGCAAGTCACTTCACCTCTCTGAGTCTTAACTTTCTCATCTGTAAAATGGGATTAAAAAACAAAGGCCATCCCACAACAACCACATAAAGTAAATACTGAGCTATCATTATCCTCATTTTGTAGGTTGGGATATAAGATTTTAAGAACTTATTTCAGGTTTCGAAACTGAGACTTCGATTTTTAAGACAAAAGAAATTCGAGCAATGAGTGTGACAGTGAGCTAGCTGGATGATCTATATCCCACTTGAAGCATTCCCCATTGAGATCATCAAGCCGCCAAGCACGATAAATAGCCTTCAAGAGTCTCTTAATTTATACTAATACCTGTGAACCAACAATTATAGACCCCTGCTGCGTGCCACACACTGTTCTGTGTGCTTTACTTATATTGACTGATTTAAAAATCTCACCACAGCCCAGCCGGTGTGGCTCAGTGGTTGAGCATCGACCCATGCACCAAGAGGTTGCTGGTTCGATTCCCAGACAGGGCACATGCCCAGGTTGTGGGCCCGTTCCCCAGTGGGGGGCATGCAGGAGGCGGCCAATCGATGTGCTCTCTCATTGATGTTTCTATCTCTCTCTCTCTCTCCCTTCCTCTCTCTCTAAAATCAATAAAAATTTTTAAATCTTTTAAATAAATAAAAATAAAAATCTCACCACAGCCAAACAAAGTAAATATTGTTACTATCCCCATATTACAGACCTAGAGTGCTTACATAATTTCCAGAGGGTCACACAGCCGGGAATTAGGGTTTGAGAATAAATCCAGGCAATCCGATTCGAGTCTGTGCTGCTAACCGCTTGCCACCTCATTTAAGCTGGGATGCAGAGTTTTCCTGCTGATACCAGAGTTTTCTACTTCAAACAGACTTGTCTTCTGAGTGCTCAGCAAACAAAGAATTATTACCTGCCTAATCCTAAAACCCCGGCCTGTAGACACAGCACTAATAAGGGCTGCTGCCCAGCCCTGCACCGTGCCAGCTACAGGTAATTCACACCTCCTACCATTGAGGAGGTTTTCGGGTGCCTATTAAAATGTCAGTCGATCTTAGAGCTGAAGTTCTTTCTACATCATTTAGCACAACCTGGAAGGTCAAATCAATGTGCGGCCAGCCTTCCCTGGGCAGTCACTTCCTTATTACTTCCCTGTCCCTGCACTTGCTCAGAAAAGCTACCTCACAGTAAATGAAGTTAAAAGAGCAAACCAGCCACCACCACTCCCCTGGGATCCAGACGCAGTAATCTCCCATAACCTTGCCTTCAGTCTTGCAGGGACATTATCCCAGCTGCTAATGCCAGGCTTATCTGCACATCAAAGCGGCCCTTTCTGGGCCCCGTGCGGTACTAGCAGGCTGACCCGTCTCTGGAGGCACGTGCCCAGCATCGGCGCTGGCACCAGCTTCGGCACAGGGAAGAAGAGCAGACGATGTCTAACACAGGTGCCTTCCCTTTTAGGGACTAACAGTCGCAAACAGCAGGATGAAACTCCTGCCCGCGTTTGGTGGCGAACAGTGAAGACAGTGCAAATCCCCGTGGCTCTGGAGGTGGGGGCAGAGGCATCCTCGTGAGCCAGGCTTTGGGTTCACGCCTGCTTCTCCCGCGGCACGGGAAGCAGCCACCTGGCGCCTCTGCCAGCTCGCGCTGTTGTGCTGAGTGGGGCACAGCAGCAAATGAGTCAGTGCCGCGTGGCATTTGCAGGTCCGAGAGCTTAGTTTTGAGCCTAAATGTGCCTGCCTGCTTGGAAGGTCGAGCTCCTTCAGTACACCGTGTTTCTGGGGCCACGGAGCACGAGTCTGCCTTTGCACAGTGGGAGTTCGGTAAGACTCCCCAGACTGGTGTTTCCCATGAACTTGGCTGGCCAGATCTGACCGTCCCACCCCACCCCACCCCGCCGAGAATGAGGCTGTGGTTGCCATTCAAGTGTCCCCAAAGAGAAAACTGGCCTGTTAAATCAGCGAGAGCCCTTGGTGAGGAAAGAAATCGGGCTTCAGAGGAAAGAAATTGGGCAGAAGATGAAAAAGTCTCTCTCCCACTCATTTCCTGTTTCACTGGGTTTTCATGGGAACTCACTTGCCGGCAAACCCTGAGGCTGGGTCTTTTAGAAGGCAAGTCTTTCCAAATGTTATTGGACCCATTTCCCATCGTCCTTTCAGCTGTCTCCTGCCCCCTTCAGCATGGTCAGCTGGAACTTTATTAGCTCACAAGGGCCACGAGCCAAGCACTGGCAGCCAGGTCATGGGGAGCAACGACTCCTGTGATGCCCGTTCCGACCGCCTACCCTCACCTGGACAGGTGTGGCTGCACTTCCCAGCCTCCAGAGGGACAAGGGGCGGGGAGGGGTGGACATCGGTCACATAGGTGGGGGTGACAGATGCAGGTTGAGTCTGGTAATCAAAATAGAGTATCTGAGGCCTCGGGGAAATCCTGGTGGCTTTTGTATGTTATATTTGAAAGAATTTCAGACTTAGAAAAACGTTGTTAAAATAGTACAAAGAAGTCCTGTATGCCCTTCAGCTAGGTTCCCTTGATATGAACATTTTGCTGTTTGGATTCTCTCTCTCTTATATAGATATATAAGAATCTTAAAAAACTACAGTCTTCCCAGGATGCATTCACACACAAGAGATTCTGAAATCTTTTTCCCCTTCACAGGCTCTGCCTTGGTAATCTTCCCAGGAGGACCAGCAACAACTGGGATACTGACAAGAACAAACGATCTGATTGGACGGAAACTGCTCAATGGAGAGTTTGTGGACCATGTGATATTGCTCGGACATCGGGGAGGGTACAGGAATACCAATAGGCTGGTCTCCAGGACAGAAGGGTAATAGGAGACAGAACAAGGCTGTCCTCACCCACAGTATCAATGGGTGGGGGGCCAGGATAGACAGAACAAGTATGTCCCGTGCTGTCAGGTTGCACCGACTCCCCTCCCCCCTGTTACTCCGTTCTGTTGTCAAAGCCAAACACGGTCTTGCCAATTTCTCACACCTCCGCACCTAACTGACAAGGGAAAGACTGGACATCGAATGCCCTCACTCTGACTGGCCTGTCCCTCCAGCTCAGATTTAGAGCAGTGCAGGCAGAACATAATGTTCTTCTCTTGGGTGTTCAGGCCAGAGAGGCCAATGCTTCTTCACAGTGTCCCTGTCCTTCACCCCTCCCCGACTCCCAGCCAAGCATCCTGCATCCCTGTGCCCCCTCCCCATTCTTTCCCATGCCTATTCCACTCTGTCTTCCCCGGACACCTTCCGCTCCAGAGGGTTTCTGCTAGAATCTCCTGACCAAGGACACAAGGACCTGGCATCTAAAGAATCTCAGACAAGAAAAATGTATGTGTTATAAGAGAGGTGCCACAGACGGAAATGCTTACAGAGAGGTGATTTCAAGTCTAAAGATACAAAAATTAATTCTTAAAGAACAAGTCATTAGAAGATAGTCTACCACTAGTTGTTTTTTTTAATTGTTATTTTAAATGATCTGTGCTAACACAGATAAATGCAACTCACAAATACCCGGAGACTCCTTGAGCCGTACAGTTTCATCCTCCCCCTGAACTTGAACACGTGAATAAGAATTTCATTTTTTAAAGCACATGCTGCCCGATTACCAAAGATGATGACAGGAGGGCAGCAGCATTTGGGTAATGTCGGTTGTTTTCAAGGTCAGGGCCATCATTTGGCCCTGAAGCGTCCTCTGCCTTCCATCCAGGCCTGCTTGTCGGCAGGAGCAAACATCAGCCAAGCTGTGAGCAGAGCAAGGACTGTATTTTGTGGTTACAGAAATGTTTTCTTCTGTGCGAGGCTGGTGCCCATCTCTTCATGGGATGAGTAACTCGCTGTTCTTAACCACACCCTTCTCTTGGTTTGCCTTAAGGGCAACAAGAAGCCCCAAAGTATTGGCTTTATCTGCCAAGTGGTGAACAAGAAAGCAGGTGGTACGATGAGACCACAGACAGGATAATTCAGGGCTGACATCTTACATGTGGTCAGTGATGGTGCTGCCAATTGTCGGTCATCCCCTTTCTCTGAACGACCAGGGTGAAACTGTTGGTTCCACTTTGCTTGGCTCCTCGTCGGCCTCAGTGGCGATGAGCACAGAGACGCTGCCTTCAGATTCTGGAATCTGCTCCCCACCACAAGGCCTTGCAGCCCACCTATAAACAGGTTTCCATGACTTCGGTTTCCGGGGAAAGTCATAGAATGTCAGAGTTGGAAGGAAGTTGACTTTTATAGGTGATGTATGGAAAGGTTAAGTAAAGGCAAGCTCCCACACAAAGCAAGTTCTATAAACTGGGGCAGACAACACAACTTCTAATCCCCAGAAACCATCAGACCACTCGGGCTGATGCCAGCCTTGTCTTCCAGGCGGTCTCGCTCGGTCTTTCTTCCTACACGGGCTTCCCCCTCTCAGATGTAGAGCAGGGGAGACCACCGCACTTCACTGTTACACTGGCTGGTTTGTAAGTCTCTGGGACCTTCCCAGGGTTTATGGTGGAAAGATCCATGGAGAATTAGCTTTTCCCTTGAAACTGCCTGACCAGTCGACCAAATATTTTCTTAAAAACACAAAACGAAGAACCTCATTTCTTCCCAGCCAAACCCAGAAGCTTAAGGAAAGCTCCCTCGTATCCTGAAGTTTTCACCTGTGGACTGTCCTTCCAGGGTATGGAGTCCAAATAGCCACGAGTCGAAAGGCAGTGGAGCTTGGGAGTGGCAGGCAAGGGTGAGCGACAATGATTAGAACGAGGTCAGCCCGGCTGACCCCAGAACAGTGCTAACCGTGAAGTCCGAGTGTCATCTTGCACTGTTGCTTCTTGTTACTGCATGTTGGGTCAGCGGGGAGAGGGTGTTGTGTCGGGGGCGGGGAAGGAAAGGAAAAATAGAAGGGGAGAAAACTTCCCTCCTCCATGGAAATATAAGCAGAAAAGCTATTGACTCTGTGCCTCTGCTTGTTTCATTTTTTTTAAGTACAGCGTTTTTAATAGACCAAAAGAGAATCTTTGTGAGGCAATATGTGTGCGAATAATGTTTATACAAAGAGTATATAATATGTTAGTGATTGTGGACTATTGTATAAATAAGCCTTAGATATATAAAATATATAAACATATAAAAATATCATTTTATAGGGTAGCGGACATTTAAGGACTTCCGAGCCTTTCGTATCTTTGCTCTGAATAGAGCCCAGGGAGGGCAGCTTATTTCCTTCGTATATGCCGCTGTAAAGCCGAGAGGTTCGGTGGGGTTTGTTCGTTTGTTTTCTGGTTTTGTAATTTGTTACCTGTGCAGATTCCTTTGCAATGTCTGCCGCGCGTACGTTGCTGTCGTTTACCCACGTGGAGTCATCAGAGATCCGTTCCACACTCTGCATCCTGGAAAACCAAACAGGACTTTCTAGCGAGAAGAGAAACACACAGAATATGCCTTCCCTGTTGGGTAACTCAGAGTCGGACCACTGACAGCTGGAAGTCTGCGGGAGTGGGGCTTTAACATCAGCATGGTCTCTCGCTGAAATATTTGGTGTCGGACATCTCCTGGGAAGGAGTCACATGCTCTGGTTGAGTCCTTTTTCTCTTGGACTTGACATGTTCTAGAGGATCCCCGGAAGTCGTGGCCCTAAACCACCTTGCTCCAGCATCAGATTTCAAAGAACCCTCCGTGTGTTCATTCTCTGTTTTATGGTCTGCGATTTGGTGGTAGGCTCCATGCTTTCAGAGCTCAGAGTTTTACTTGTTTGGGTTTGTGGCTCTAGTGACGTGTTAATTTTGCCTTTACCACCCAGGCTGATCAGAAGAGGAAAGGGGGGGAAGGTGAGGGGCTCCCTTGCTGGAGAAGTCCACGCTCACCTCCCACCTCCCAAGACCGGGGAGGACTCGTGCGTGAAATGCCGTCTGCTCCCCTTGCAGGGAGGGCGCTGGCACGTGGGAGCGGAGAGATCACCCGAGTCCCCTTTGCCAAAAATGCATGTTGCTCCCAGCTGTACGCTCGTGAAGCCCGGTATGTGCTTTAGTAGGAAACAATAAAACAGGTTTATTTTCACTGAATAGAGCTGTCCTTTGGGCCTGGTTTTTTCAGTAGCTGGCTGGGAGGGGAGTACTTCGTCCTAGATTAAACGTCAACATTGAGCATGTCATTCTCCCAAAGGGTTTGGATCCTGGCAGCCACTCTGGACCTCCAAAAGGGAGGGCCGGGAGGAGAGGAATCACTTGGTGGAGGGGAACTGCTTCGTTTCAGTGGAGATGGCTGGGAGCAGAGATGAGTGACGGACACTTCCTTTCAACCAGGCTGAGTCACCCCCATAGAGCACACCCCGGTCTGTACACCACTCAGGCCCAAGGAGGCCGCTTGGCCAGCCGCCTTCTCTGCTTGCTTAGTGCAAAGGTTGGGAGCACAACCTCAAGAGCCTGGCTGCCTGGCACTTACCAGCTGTGTGGCCTTGGGCCGATCACTGCACCTCTCTGTGGCTCAGGTTCCTTTTCTGGAAAAGGAGGATGTAATAGCATCTGCCTGAGGGATGTTAAAGATTAAATGTCTGAAAGCATGTAGAGTGCTTCAGACAGTGCTTGGCACATACAAATACACAATGAAATTAGAGTTTACCACCACAATTTTTGCCACATCTACCAACCATCCATATTTTTTTTACTTTAAAAGAAAAAAAATTTTTTTTAACCCTCACCTGAGGATATTTTTTCATAGATTTTTTTTTAGATTGAGTGGGAGGGAGGAAGGGGGAGGGAGAGAGAGAGAGAGAAACATCAATGTGAGAGAGACACATCAATTGGTTGACTCCTGCATGACCCCAACTGGGCTGGACTAAAAAATTTTTTTTACTAAATGGATTGGGATGATGTTGGTTAATGAAATTATATAGGTTTTGCCCTGGCCGGTTTGGCTCAGCGGTTAGAGCGTCGGCCTGCGGTCCAGAGAGACCCGGGTTCGGTTGCCGCTAAGGGCATGTACCTCGGTTGCAGTTTGTCCCCGGCCCTGGTTGGTCGTGCGGGTGGCAGCCACTCGATGTGTCCCTTTCAGGTCGATGTTTCTCTCTCTCTCTCTTCCTCTCTCTCCCTCCCACTCTATCTGAACAAAAAATGAAAAAATGTCCTCAGGTGAGGATAAAAAAAAAAAAAATTATATAGGTTTTGCCCTGGCCGGTTTGGCTCAACAGTTAAAGCATCGGCCCTCAGACCGAAGGGTCACAGGTTTGATTCTAGTCAAAGGCACGTAACTGGGTTGCATGTTCAAACCCCGGCCCCGGTCAGGGTCATGCGGGAGGCACCCAATCGATGCGTCTCTCTCACATCAATGTTTCTCTCTCTCCCTCTCTCCCTCCCTGCCTTCCATTCTCTCCAAAGATCAGTGGGAAAATACCCTCCAGTGAGGAGGATCAACAACAACAACAAAATTATATAGGTTTCAAGTGTACAATTCTATAATACAGCCTGTATTCATTCTATTATTACTTAACATTCTTTCATTGACTCCATTTTAATTTTTATATATATATATATATATATATATATATATATATATATATATATATATATTTTTTTTTTTTTTTTTTTTTTTTTTGTCCTCACCCAAGGACATTTGTGCATTTATCTTCAGACAGAGCAGGAGAGAGAGAGGGAGGGAGAGAGAGAGAGAAACATCCATGTGAGAGAGACACACTGATGGGCTGCCACCCACACAACCCCAACCAGGGCCGGGGACAAACTGCAACTGAGGTACATGCCCTTAGAGGGAACCAAACCCAGGACTCTCTGGTCCAGGGGCCAACGCTCTAACCACTGAGCAAAACTGGTGAGGGCTAATTTAAAATTTAATTAAAAACTTGATGTCTCAACAGTAAATCAAACCCAGTCTAACACGCAGGTGTCCCAGGTAGCAGCGGAGCAGCTCACAGGTCCCGAGTCCTCGCTACCTGCCAGGCACTGCGCTGAGGGTCTTGACTCGTTAGATCCTCACAGCCCTGTGAGGTTACAACTGTTATTTTACAGATGAGGAAACTGAGACACGAGAGATGAGTAAATTTGTCTACAGTTACACAATTAGTATAGGTCTTCATGTCCGTGTCCCCATGTCTCTCTTCTCCTCGTAAGGACAACAGTCATACTGGATTAGGGTCCACCCTAATGACCTCATCTTAATTATACCCTCAAGACCCTGTTTCCAAGTAAGGTTACATTATTCACAGATACCAGGAGTTGGGACTTCAGCCTACCTTGGGAAGGGGAGGGGAAGGGACACAATGCCGTTCCACCCAGAAGAGTCGCCTAAGTAAGGCTTTGAGCCTGGAGCTGAAGAGCTGCAGGTTCTGGAGAGGGGTTCAAGGTGCGCGGCAAAGCCAGGCTTTCCCCTCTCCGCGGTCAGGGCGCACGGAGTCCGGCTAATGCTTCTGGACTTCCATGACATTTAGTGCCCGGTCCAGGTGCTAACAAGAATCAGCCACCTCCTGCCCGTCGCTGGTGCTTCGGGAAAGAGCTGAGCAAACGAAAGCCAAGTAGCAGTGCCCCCAGCTTCCCAGCCGCCCCTCAGAAACCACGGCCCCAGGAAGATGATGAGAAACGCAGTCTTCCAAAGTGCAGGCGCAGCAAACCCAGACAAACAGCAGTCTTCACTGGGGACTGCGTCAGGAAAGAACAACAGTAAAGACCGTATGGGGGGCCGTTTATTTTCATCTGTTTCCGTGAAAACTTAACAAGAATGATCGCTCTACTGAGAGGGTTTGGAGAGGAGGGCAAGGGTGGGGGGAGTGAGAAGGGGTTTCTGGCTCTGTCAGACAAAGGTGTCCTTCGCTGCAGGGGCTGCTGAGATTTCGTAGAACTGCGAGGTCCTCATCTTGAGCTCCCGGGCCAGCTGACAGATGGACAAAGGCCAACAGCAGTGCACGACCAGCCAGTCCTCACAGAGCGTGCCCTGCAGGGAGACCCGGTGTCTGTCCCGGCACAGTCACACACTCATCCCATTACCCAGGGACCTCTACAGCACTGCCTGGTGGCCCGTCCCAGGCACAGCTCCAGGGCCCACCCGCGCCCCCTAGCCAACACGCAGGGACACAGCTGCACTGGCTTCCCAAGTCCCAGCCCGCTCCCCTGCTGATCAGGCCTTGCCGTTCAAAGACCTGTTCTTCGGCTTTGGATACAGGTTCACACCTGAAAGCACTGCTTTCCCTGTCAACATCTGTATGCTTCCTCTCAGGGCCTAATAATTATAGTTATTTTATTTATTTCTTTGAAATGGGTAATAAGTCCACATGGTCCAAAATTCCCACAGTAAGAAGGGATAGGAAGTAAAAAGCAAATACCCCAGCTACTTCCCCAGCCACTTGGTCACCTGTCCAGGGGCAAGCAGTGTTTGGCAGCTTGTTATCTACAATACCATGTAAGTGTCTACACAGGTATATACATAGACAGTCTTTTTGTGCAAATAGTTGCATACTGCTATGCCATGCTCTTTTTTTTTTTTTTTTCCACTTAAAAATATCTTAGGGACCACTTCATATGAATATATAAAGATGCTTTTTTTTTTTAACTGTCCACATCTTAATATGTATGCTGTCTGCCCTCAATCTCCCATTGTAACTTAGTCTCAGCTGCGCTGAAAATCTGAAGGGTCCCCAGGGAGCCCCCAAAGTGAATTCTGTATATGCCACATATACTACATTTTAAGTCAGACCATCCCAAATATATCTTCCAAATTGGATGCACTTCTACCTGTCATGCTCTCCTGATGTGATGAGAGAAACAGGAATGGCCCCTTGACCAATAACCTGCATTATAACAAGCCCCCCTTGGAAAGACCCTTCACAATGGGAGCTTCGGTTAGCATACCTCCTAGTAACAAATGAAATCAGAACTTTCTTCCCTTTCCTTTCCCAGAGTCTTGCACTAAGTGTGCTTTTAAGCATCCTTGCCCAGACTTCTTTTTTCCTTTCCTTTTTTGTTTTTTTGTTTTTGGAAAAGCACAGGTTTGAAAGGCATCCAGGTTCTCATACAGACCCATGTTGACATACATGTTCAAACACACTTACCCATATTTTATGTCTCTCTCTGGTTCCAACTCTCAGGGCAAAGGTGGACCCAGGTAGCAGTGGCCAACAAAAACACTCTCCATAATGCCTGGCGATGTCACACTCAAGGCACACAGGACAAAACAGACCACAGAAACCTGTCAATAACCACATAAAACCAGGGGCTCAGATGTGTGATCAGACACTTCCCACCTCAAAGAGCATTTACAAGCCTAAGCCATCAGTTTAATGCAATCAGGGACAGAGAAGGAATAACCAGCCCTCGAAACTCAGTGTATGGAAATTATGATAACTGAGCTGCGTCAAAATTGTCTCCTTTTGTTAAACACTGGCAAAGCTGAACCTGATACAATTCTGTTAGCAGTCACTAAGGTAATTGTTTTTCCCTGTCAAGAGAAAGCATTGAATAATTTTTTTTTCCAGTTGAATCACAACCGTCACTTCCATTAGGTTTACCTATCTAATTTCAATATTTAATATAGACACAGTATATGATACTTTTGAACAGCGGGCATCTTTTTCTATAAATGGGGTTGAAAGCTCTTTAACGGTGCAGATACTGCCAGCTCTTCTTATCAGGACTTTATTCTATTTCTCAGGTCAAGAGGTTACTCTAATTTTTGCTATTTTACTGGGGCCACTGACATCTGCCAGTTTTAATCTGTAAACTGTTAGAAGCTTGGTTCTTTGAACGCCAGCTGGAAACAGTTTGTCATTTATAAACAGTCTGTCATTTATTCATTCATTCATCTTTAACTACTGATACCACTGCTGAATATTCTGAATGAACCTTCTAACACAAGGGTTCTGTTTCAAATATGTTTTGGGTCACAGACCCTTTTGAGAATATGGTGATAGCTATGAACTCGCTCCTCAAGGGAAAAGAGAATTACATGCACACAGACACGCCAAATTATGCATTCAATTCCACGGGGTGCAGGATCCACTGAAAACTAACAACGGACCTCAGGTGAAGAAGCCCTCGTGCACAGTTAAGACGTTATGTCATCTCGCATTGGGAAAGATGACAACCTTGATGAATACAAGTAATTAGGACTATGAAGCATGAAAAAAAGCTAATCATAACCCTTATGTTTTCAATAAATATGTTATCGAGGCATCCTTTATATACAAGAAAATGCGTGGGTCATAAACGTTCAGTTAGATGAGTTTAACGATCAGCTTCAGCCAAGTACCAGACGCGTAGACCATCGCCCTCGCCCTGGAGTTCCTTCGTGCCTCTTGCCAGACGACCCCGCCTTCCCACCCTATTCCAGAGGCAACCACTATTCTGATTTCTATTCCCACAGATAAGTTTTACCTCTTCTTAGACTTTGTATAAATGGAATCGTGTTTACTTTTGTAATTGTCTTCTTTTGTTCAACATCTTGTTTCTTGAGATTCACCTATGTTGTTATGTGAATCTGTGGTCTGTTCTTTGTATTGTTGAATAGTATTCCAAAGTATGCATATTCTACAAATTGTTTATCCATTCTCCCGCTGATTATTCCAACTTTTGCTATTATGAATAAGTACTACGAACATGCATATACAAGTCTTTATATCAGCATTTCACTTGGGTGGATTCCTGGAAGTGGAATTGCTTGGGTCATGGGGTAGATTTATGTTTAACTTCACAAGAAACTTGTGAAACAAAGAGTTCTCCAAAGTATCTGTACCATTTAACACACCCACCAGCAATGTATGAGAGTTCGTTGTTCTGCTTCCTCACCAACATTTGCTATTGTCATTCTTTTTATTTTAGCCATTCTAATGAGTGTGAAATGATAGTCATCACAGCCCTTTAGTGCACCAGACACAAGGGCTCATATACCATGTCACTAGCACACTAGAAAAACTTCCTGTCAAAGGCTCTTCTCTGCCTACCTGTCCCTCCCTCCCTCCCCAACAATGAGGAGGGCAAAGTCCCACTCCCAAATCAGTGGCCAAGAAGCCAAAAGCTGGGAATGCTGTTTTATCTCAGAACTTCCAACAGATGCTCCAGGACTCTGGACTTCTTCAGTGCTGCAAAGAAGGTGAACTAGCAGGTACGCAAGGAACATGAGGACTGGGGCAGTTGGGCGGTGACAAGGAGCAGCCTGTCTTCGAGGAACATCTATTTCATCCACTCAGAAGTCTTAAGATAATCGCTACATCTTACACTGTAGATATCACATGGCTGAAAACAGACTCTGAATTCAGCCGTGCGTTGGTCTGCAATGTTCCACTCCACATTTTTTTAGAAAGCATTACTCTCAGTGAAATCAGCAGGCTCCGCCCAGCACTGACAACCGGCAGGAACAGCTCAGAGGACAGCAAATGGCCTGGTAAACTTACAGTGAGTGCACAGTGGTCATACTATACGCCACCTTGAATTAGGGACTGAAATCATGGCACATAAAAATCAATCAAATCTCATTTCATGCATGGATTACAAAACAGTGTAACAATCCCCCCAAATAAGAAATGAATCAAAAATTGCAAAATTATAAAGCTGGCAAGCTAAGTGAATACATCATTGCCTGAGCTGCACCACTCTGGCTAGCAGAGAGAAATGCCCACCATCCTCAATAAGTATATCATAAAGAAATTGTTGCTTTGTGCATTGGAACTCCTGGACCTTATTTTTATGACTTGTATACCTTTTTTTAAAAGTACATACTGTTAATTTTATTTCATTCTTTTCAACATATAACCATGTTATCAAAGTACTCATTAAGAGGAAGTACTACATGCTAAAGGAAACACACCCAAATCCAGTGCACTTAGGAAAGAAATCAGATATAACAAACACTGGGAAAGCCAAACTTGTGTTATATAATAGCGACTGCTCATACAAATTTCACCCTGTGCCAAGCCCTGCTAAAAATACTTTGCATTAATTCATTGAATTCTCACAACAATCCTATGAAGTAGATGCTCTTATTATGCCCATTTTACAGATGAGCAAACTGATGCCCAGAGGATGTAAGTAATCCACCCAAGTTCGTACATTGATTAGGAAGGGACAGAGGTCAGATATGAACTCGGGTAGTCTAGCCCCAAAGTCTTTAAGACTATAGATAACCCATACATCCACACGTCCTCATGTTTTACGTATTTGTCTAGCATGCGACAATGGTTGTGGATTTGTATGCTGTGAGACAGCACCCTCACTGCCTCTGCTTTACATTTATTCCCGTGGGACAGTCTTACATCACGCAACTCCTTCAGGAAGGATCTTTGCATCGGGTGTTACTGCTCTGGACTGCACTGGGGCACAGTGGGGTCAACACAGCTGGCTCGTGCTGCAAGACAAATGCACAAGACTCGGGTGATGTCTTAAAGGGTCTCTAGAAGAAATGTTTGTAACATGTATCACAGGCCAAGGGTAAGTGTCCAGAATATACAACGAACTCCTACAAATCAGTATGCAAAGGATTAAACAGAAAAGGAAACGGGCATAGGACATGAACAGGTCATTCACCGAAGAAGAAACACCAACGGCCAAGAGCAAGCACGAAAAGCTGCACAATGTTGTCAGTAAGCAGGGAAATGCAGATTGAGACGATCAGAAATCATTTATTCCCCACAAGAATGGCAACTGTTTCTAAGTTTTTTAATATCAGATGTTGTGGGGAACCGTCAAAGGGTGCTCCATGCTGTGATGGGAGTGGGAATGGGCACTGCCGCTCTGGGAGGCGACTGGCTGAAACCAGTACTCTCTTAAATCCTCTAGGACCCAGCAATTCCACTTATCAGTACCTACCCTGGAGTAATGCTTTCACATGCTCACAAAGAGGCAGCTACAAGGATACCCACTGCAGCATTACAATGTAAAACAAATGTACATTAATAGATGAAAGTGTAACCAAACCATGATGGTGCAAATCATACCTTAATTGAGAATGCAATGAAAGATCAATTAAGTACCAACAGAGTTAAATCTCTGAGATGCATTGTGAGTTAAAAAATAAAATTGTGTCATGATTAAGTTCAGCCTCTTCCGCTGCCACGCAAAGGCCCGGTGGTTATGCACACTCCCACAGCCTAACTGTTCCTGGCCTGCGCTCTGAGACACACTCCACCCCCGTGCATGGGACTTGGCTCGTTACTCATCGTTGCAACTCACAGGGGAGCCGAGATAAAAAGGAGCCTACACAAAACCAGAGTGTGGAGCCTAGAGAGCAAATGTGGGAACGGTGGGTGGAGACTGCAGCAAGTCACGTTTCAGGTCGTCGTCACAAAAAGGCGGAACCATCAGACGGAAGAGTCCCTCCAAACAGGGACGGGGCATGCTCACGCGTTGTGGGCGGGAGTGCAAATTAGTACAACTTCCAAGTGGAGAGCCATTTGGCAACATCCAGCAAGATTTAAAGTAGTACATTTAAATGTACAATGTACAACAATTAGCCAACAGGTAGTCACACACAGGCCAAAAGACATTGGTCTGAAGCTAGTCACAGAGCATTGGTATGAATAGCAAAACGTCTGGAAACCACATATAGGTAGGTCCACCGTGGGAACTTTGGAATAAATTATGGTACATTCACACAATGGAATCTATGCAGCAATTTACATTATTAGCTCCAGAAGTACTGATAGAAGTGTGTATCTGATCACCTAGATTTGTTAAAATAAGTGTGCAGAACAGTGTGTTTACAATTCTACTCTTTGTGTAAACTGTATACACACACATACAGCAAAAACAGTCTGGAAGGGTAGAAACCAAAACAGTAGCCATGGTGATCTCTGACGGCTGAGATGACAAGATATTGCTTTTTTTCTCTTATAGTCTTTTGTATTTTTCTTTTTTACAATGAATATGTGATACTTTTATAATTAAAAAAATTAGTCCATTTTCATTTGAATTTTTGATACCTTTACAAACATATAGACTATGTCTGGACTCGGGAACGAGTGGTTGGCTCTGGGGAGAAATGGGGAGAGAGAGGGCCATACGCACGGCAACCTATTCACAATCATTTTTTGAGCACCGAGCTGGCTCCAAGGGGGAGAAGCCCTCCTCTCTGGAAACGCGCAGGAAGCCAAGGCTGCCAGGTCCCGCCACACACGCTGCAGAAGGGAATTCGCTAAGCAGCTGAGGGGCCCAACCACCTGACTCCCGTTTCTCCTGACTCCGAGGCCTTATGATTCTTCCAGTGAAGTGTGGGAAAGAAAGAAGCAAGAGAGAATAGAGGTTAAAATTCATGCAGGAACTACAACACCTCCTATGGACCGCCTCCTATGGGCCAAGCGCTCTGCCGGGCATGCAAGCAGGGAGGTGGTCCCTGCTTCAGAGAGCGGACAGTTTACCCCAGAAACAGTTTGGGGACGTGAATCCCAGTCTGAGGCCTCTTCATGCTTCCTTCCTCTTCCAGAAAACCAACGAAAATCCTGGCCCACTTCCTTCTACCCACCTCGGGCGCCTGATGGCTCCTAGTCCATACCAGGCTTTCCTGCCTGCCGCTCGTGGTGCCCTTTGTGGGAAGGCTGAGTGGCTGACTGTGTCCCATCTTTCCGGTATCAGCTTAAGTCAGTTCCTGGGAGAGGCCATCCTTTACCCCGCACCCAAGTAATCTCCTTTCATAACATCCTGTTTATTTCCTTCATTGCACCTATCACAATGGCAATTATTTTGTTTATCGATCTATCTGCTCACTGTCTACCTCCTCTAAGAACCGTCTCTGTCTCATCACTGTTATGTCTGTAACCCCTCTCACATGTCTACACCTAGGCAGGAACTCGGCAAATATTGGTTGAATTACAAATCAATGTTGATTACACCTTCCACATAAACCTTTCTCTGGGGCAGCATCACAAACATTCCCAAAGCTGGCGTGCCCAGCCTTTTACCCACAATGCCATGTAGCAGCCACTTACTTCACCGGGGCTTGGAGTTCACAGCTGAGCTTCCAGGGTCCCCATCCTCAAAGGGCACAGAAGCACCCGTGTGCGGTGCGAATTCGGAAAAAAGGTGGAGGGAGGCAGTTCAAAAAATATAATTACGATCAAATGAAGTAGCAAAATGTCAAAAAGAAATGGAAATCATCACTGTTCATAATGCACCCTTTGCTTAATGAATGATACACTGTAGCAATAAATCTCAACATTTCATAGAAAACTCTTCCAGGATGGGAACTGGACGTGGAACAAAGTCATGGCAAGAAGCTCTCCTTTTGTTCCCATTTTATCACAACTGCTTCCCACAGCCATTTTCTGGAAATGAAATGTTGGGGATGAAGTAGCCCTTTTGAACAAGGGAGGAAAGAAAGCCAGGATTCGTGGCACACAGAGTCCACGGCGTCCTGAAAAGTGTGGCACAGATAAGGAGTGGACCCAGTGACGCTGCCGGTACGTTTTCTTCGGAGACACTTAGCTTGGAGAAACCATGAGCAGTCACAAAACAGAAGCCCATCCAGGGAACAACAACTAGGACCGAGAACATTCGAGATCATTGTACCATATACTCGTGGCCTCTCCTCCATGGATCATGCCCAGCTCTAAAGAATATTGTCCGTATTTCTTCACATGTCCTTCCTTCTCTCCTTGCCCCTAGAACGGGCTCTCAAATGGACAAGCAGGGAATCCTCAGGAGACCGAGTGTGGGTGACCTCCTGAACACTGATGGGGTGGGGAGCAGAGCCAAGCAGTGGAGCGATGTTTAAGGCAGAGGGGGTTGTGGGCAGCGGTCCTTTCCTTGACCAACTTTGAGGTTCTCTTGGGATTAGGTAGAACTCACTCCGCAGCAGCTGGTCTGTCTCCTGACTCTATTCTTTGCTCTCAACATGCTGGAGAATAATAAAACTGTATAATCACGTTTTTAATCCCTAAGATTCACTAAATACATTATTGTACACATATCGGATTTTCCTGGTAACAGCACCCCAGTAGAAAAAGTTAGGAAATTATCTCTTGCTGTTGTGGGCAATATTGATAGAACTGCCACTCAGAATGCCCTGGCGTGGCAAAGCTGCAGCACACGACCTAAGCTGGACAAACTGGCCTCCATCGGCCGAAACGTCAAGTCTCAGACAGGAAATACAAGGATGAAAATGTTGGGAGTGGACCACACTGCCAGCTAGCTCCTGAAAATGCACCTCATGCCTCCTGAGCTGAGTTTTCAGTAGATTTTCTGATTCTGTGAGCTATCCCATAGCCATGCAGTGAAACCCAATGTTTGCTTGAGTATCTGTTTCCCAGGGCGGCCAGAACAAAGTACCACAGACTGGGCACCATCAAACAAGAGCCATCTTCTCTGACTGGAGAACTCTGGAGGCTGGACGTCTGCAGTCGGCGTGTCGGCTGTGCTGGTTCCTTCTGGAAGCCCCGAGGGGAAGTCTGCTCCATGCCTCTGTCCAAGACTTTGGGGGATGCTGGTAATCTTTAGCATCCCTTGGCTTCCAGGTGCCTCACTCCATTCCTGCTTCTGCCTTCACATGGTCTTCTTTCTGTGTTTGTGTCCAAACTCCCCTCTTCTTAGAGGAACACCAGCCATGGGGCCAGGGAACACCCTAACCCAGTAAAACCTCTTTCTAACTTGACTCGATTGCAGAAACCCCGTTTCAGACTAAGGTCACATTCAGAGGTTCCAAATGGACACCAATTTTGAGGGGACACTATGCAACCCAGGACAACACGCAGCCCCAAACCAACCTCTGACCCAGTTATGTTCCAAACCACTGTGAAGAGTGGGTTCTATACATGATCTGCTTTCATCCCGACGACTTTGAGGTGGGCACTTTCAGTATCCTCATTCTGGAGGTGGAAGAGTTCTCCTCATCGCCACATTGTACTCCAGGCTTTGCCCTGCTTGGAATGCAGCGATGGCCCCCGCCCCCGGCTACAAGCCGTGAAAGGCGAATGGTCCACTTCCCAAACTGGGGCTCGGTCTTCACCTCTCCACATGGCTGTCTGCTTTCTCTGTACCTCAGTCCCAGGTCACAACCAAAGTCCCAAAATCTGCACGAGAACCGGGAAGAATCCTGAGCGAACCAGAGAACTGCCGTGATTGTCCGGTCAGGCGTCCACGTGGGCAGCAGTGGCAGAAAGAAACCTGCTGAGCTCTGGGTCAGATGGACAGAGAGAAAGGAATGGGAGGTAGGCAGGGTCTGCTACTGGGCAGCCTGTTCTCTGTGAGGCCCGGGCAGTGAAGGCATAAGCCTAGATGATCAGATCACCAAAAACCTTTAGAGCTTTTCCCTCCGCAAGACTCTTGGTTGAACAAGGACTTGGATCATGTAACAATTCAATGCTCTCTCACTGATCCATCCTGTAGACTTTGGGACAAATTCAGATCTTCCTAGAGCCTATAAAGAGTGGGGAGAGCCATATTCTTAAAAAATATTAGATCCAAGCCCTGGCTGGTGTGGCTCAGTGGTTAAAGGGTCGGGTTCAGAGGGTCACGGGTTCAATTCTTGGTCAAGGGTGCACACCTGGGTTGCAGGTTCAATCCCTGGCCGTGAACAGGGTGTGTGCGGGAGACAACCAATCGATGTTTCTCTCTCTCTCCCCCTCCCTCCCCTGCTTCCATTCTCTCTAAAAATCAATGAAAAAAAAATATCCTCAGGTGACGATTAACAACAACAAAATATTAGATCCAGGGTCTGTTGGGTTTTTAACTTAAGAGACCCTCCCTCATCCTTCAAAGGGAACCCCCAACCACACACAGAGGTGTGCGGCAGGCGTGCACATACACCAAGAAAGTTCAGTGATCGAATTGCACCCTAGGGCAAGAGCATCAGGCCCTGGAAGAGGACACTGACAGGTGGTACCAGAGGTGGGTCAGAATGTCCTAAGATAAAAATAGAATCAATGAGCCTTGACCCTCAATCCCAGGGGGAAATCATGTAGCTGGAGGACAGTGTTACTGGTACTTTTGAACAACTGTCTACAAAGATTTCAATCGAGGGGGCTTTTATGGTAACATTTCCTATTGTTATAAGAGTACCACACAATCCTCACAGAAATACTAGAGAGAAACAAAAATAAAATAAAAATTATTCATTAGCCTACCATCTGGAGACACCAGCTGTAAACATTTGTATTTGTATCATTCCAGATATTTTTCTAAGTATTTCCCCCCAAAATGGTGTCTAAGGTGCACAGCTTTGCAATCATCCTCTTTAACTTAAAAATGTATCCAGCCCTGGCTGGTTTGGCTCAGCAGTTAGAGCGTCGGCCCGTGGACCAGAAAGACCCAGGTTCAGTTTTTAAGGGCACGTACCTCAGTTGCTGTTTTTCCCCGGCCTTGGTTGGGGTTGTGTGGGTGGCAACCAGTCGATGTGTCTCTCTAACATCAATGTTTCTCTCTCCTTCTCTTCCTCCCTCTCTCCCTCCCGCTCTATCTGAAGATAAATGCAAAAATGTCCTTGGGTGAGGATAAAAAAAAAAAAAAAGTATCCAAAACATCTTTCCATCCTATTAAATGTCATTCTACGACATGACTTCCCATGGCTGTATAACTCATTGTATGATCCCTCACTGAACATGTAGCTGTCCAGATTGTTGCTATAACCAATGCTGCAAAATTTCATGTAGCTGCTAAATCTGCACATGATTTATTTCCTTAGACTAAATGCCTGCAAATGTAATTACTGGGTCAAAAGCTATGTAACACTTGAGGTTCTTTTTATAGGTATTGTTAAACCATCCACCGGGAAGGTTGCACCAATTTATACTCCCACAGATGAGGGAGCCCATTTCGTGCATCTTTGCCAACAATGTATTTTACCCTTAAAAAAAATCTTTAAGTCACCACTTATTCTATAAAAGCATCCACATCTCTGAAAGGCAAGATTTTTCCTGCCAAGAAGTGCATTTGAGTCACTAGAGGATTAGTCCAGTTATTCTAAAACCATTTGATTTCTGTCCTTGTGCCTGACGTTGCCTTTCTACCCACTGATGTCTTGGGGGAAAAAAATGGTAAAGAAGAACTTAAATGAAGAGGAAAAACATACAAATTCTCCTATCTCTGCAGACACTGAAGAGGCTGGTGCTCCAGTCCCCGCCAGTCTGGACAATCGTGGTGACGGTGGTCCTGCCTCTGGCTCCCCGGACAGGCTGCTTCACCACAGCCTGGTCTGGTGCATGCGTCCTGGAGAGTCAAGGTTGGTGATTAATTAGGACACAAAAAAGATGCCTCAGAAGAACTGTTAAGCCAAGACAGAGTCATAAAGAGCAGACAGGGACCCCGGGATGCCAAGCCCAAGCTGACCTCACCATCTTCCTCCCTCCTCCCCCATCATTCTCTTCTCTAACTTTTTGCCCCACCTCTATTAACGGCATTATTATTCCAAATCCTGTCCCTCAAAGGCAATGTCCAGTCTACTTCCTCAGTGTTTCTCAGTGCTTCATAATAGTCGATTCACAAATCTGGAAGCAAGATTTCTCAGTTCAAATCCCAGCATGCCCCTGCATGGAACAGCAGGCAGGCTGGAAGGGAAGAGGATGCGCGTGACGCAGGCAGTGAGACCTCAGGGGGCAGACAGCTGGCAGTGCAGCAGAGGTGAGGGTGGGGAGCTGCCCGTCTAGAAGGGAAAAAGCAGGGCCCTTTCATTGTCCAATAGGCGTTCCAGACAAGGCTTACCGGCCTAACAAGCTTTTCAAGAGTCAACAAGAGTAAGACCTGGAAAAAAGTATTGGCTACAAAATAGCAATCAGTTAATGCTCCATGAAACACAAAAATCTAGCACTGTCCCTCTCACTCACTGTCAAATTTAGAATTCACAAATATTTTATTACATTTAGAAACAATTTATAATTGTCTCATTTAAAAAAAAATCCCAAGTATGAATGACTGCTGAGAAGTAGAGGTCAATCATAAATGACTCACAGCCAAGTAATTGCAAAAGCAAAAATACAGAAATCCTTTCATGTATTATATAGCAAATATATAATGTATATAATATATGGTATGGATACATCTTAATATATTTGTTATAATGTGGGTGAGGACCTATTGCTATGGACTGAATTGTGTCCCTAAAATTCATGTGTTGAAGCTAACCCCCAATGTGACTGTATCTGTAAAGAAGGCTTTTTGGAGGTAATTAAGGTTAAATGAGGAATGGGGTGGGGTCCTGGTCCAATGGGATTGCTGGCCTTCTAAGAACTGGAAAGGCCATGTAAGCACACAGTGAGAAGGCTGCCAGCTAGGAAGAGAGTACCCCCAGAACCCTGCTGGCACCTTGATCTTGCACTTCCAGACTCCAGAACTGTGAGAAAATAAATTCCCGTTCTTTAAGCCACCCAGTCTATGGTATTTTGCTATGGCAGCCCAGGCCGACTAAGAAACCTGTGGGGATCTCAACCTGGCCCTGAAAAGACTACCTTTCCACGTATCTTATTTGCTCTATTCCTGTGTCAGTTCCTTCAGGTCAGGGGCACACGCTGCTTCTCCCTGTGGCCCCAGAATCCAGCGTACTGCCTGGAACCTAGTCGGTGCATGTATTTGTTGAATTGGATCAAATTGCATTCACACATCTCTTCCGTTATATTTGAGTCGTCCTCAAATCTAGCTATAAATCATGTGACCTTCACGGGTTCATCCTCTGGTAGAGGCACGACTCCCAGGTGTGAAGTGATGAAATAAAAGCAGAGCAGCCTAAAAGCTGCCTGCATCCCCACACCATCCGAGGATTTCCCTCTCCATGTGTTAGCGCTCTACAAGTTAGCGCTTCCGTCATCACACTGAGAGCTTCCAATTACCTCCAACTTTTAGTAGAGGAATTTCTTAGCACCGAGCCCCTGGATTCCATTTCCCCCTGAAATAAACCAATTACAGTCTACAGCCCTAGACTCAAAGTTTCTGCTTCTATCTCACTCAGCACAGTGTGTGAGACACCTTTTATTATGCGAGGGAGCCTGTCCCCTATCTGTTCCAAATCAAATAGCTAAGAGAAGAGCTTTTCCTTAGTGAAAATAAAAGTTGGCTTTTGGGGGGGTGGTTTACCTAATGTTGTACTCAAGAAGTACTTTATTGAGTTTCTTTCCTTTATACCCTGATTCTTTGCTGATTTTTATAGTAAAACATTTGAATTAACAAGTGTTGGCTAAAACATTTTAGTTCACAATTATAACTCATGTGTCATAATGAAAATAACAAGCATAGCCCTGGCTGGTGGCTCAGTTGGTTGGAGCATCGATCGTCCAGTGCACCAAAAAGGTCTCGGGTTTGATTCCCGGTCAGGGCACATAGCTGGGTTGAGGGTTCGATCCCTGGTTAGGGTGTGTATGGGAGGCAACCCACCGATGTTTCTCTCTCACGTTGATGTTTCTCTCTCCCTCCCTCCCTTCCTCTCTCTCCAAAAAAATCAATAAAAACATATCGGGTGAGGATTAAAAATAATAATAATAACAAGCGTAGCTACCCTTCACTGAGCACTTTCTATGTACAAGGCACTTGGTAGCTCATTTAAGAACTGAGGAATTATTCAGGGGCTGCTACAGGGATCCGACTAAGTATCTATTGCAGCTTCCTGCACAGCTTTTAGCTCTATTATCGCAGAGAATGTTACACTGCCATTTGATTTCAAAAGGGTGGAAATTACTGGCAGCTATCAGAAATAGTTTCACTTGGTCAGGGTTCAACATTTTAGGAATAAAAAGACATCCTTTCACCCAAGCCAGCCCTTCTCTTTTCATGAGCCAAGCACGGCCAGCAGGAACTAATCAGTTGCCCCCTTTCTTTTTCAAGTACACATGGGAAATGATAGCCACTGCTTTCTTCCCAAGCCCAGCTTTCTTTCCCTGGCTCCTTATGAGAGATTGATTTGATATTCCAACCAAAGAGCAAAAGCTGGGGTGGGGGGTGGGAGGAAGTCACCAAACTCCCTACCTCAAGTTGGAAAGAAAGTGCTGTTCATCTTCAGATGATATGAGTGAAAGCGACACAGGACAGTGTATATTGAATAAGGAAACATCCTCAGGAAAGTTCAAGAAGTCACTTCCAAGCCAACGCATAGTGATAGGTGTTTTCTTGTTACTTGGGCTATCCTTTTTCCTTCGACAGCAGGCTGATTCTAAACGAAGCGGATTCAGAGTGGAGCAACTCTAAAGAATGTTGCCTTGATATTCTGGAACCTGAGGTCATAGCAGTGCAACCGATGGACATCCTGTTTCTTTAAAGGCAGGTACACACCTAAGTGTAGGCATGTCCGTCTACTAATCTGAAGAGAGGAACTGCTGAAGATGTAGTGTTTATTTAAAAAAAAACAAAAAAACTTGTCTTTGGTGGAAAGTCCCTTTGCCTTGAGAGATAACTCTAGTAAGTGTCTATCTGGCAATGTCACTTGACCTTCCCGTAGAGGACTCAGAGGGCTACAGATTTCTGCCATGTAGTGTAGCTGAGAAGCAGCAGGGGCCTCTCCTCATCCCAGGACGGCTGGTCCAATTCAGCAAGATGAGTCCCATCACTAACCTGGAAGCAGGGACAAAGGTCTTTCAGCCCAGACATTGTACTTGAGTCCATCTCGTGAAAGATGGTCTAGTTTGTGCTATGCAAGGTTGTCCTAAGCCCCTAAGGCCTTTTACAACTTATAGAAATCTCCTCCTCATGGACTTCACTGACCATGCCAGCGAGGTGTGCTGCTTGCTGCTTCCCTGCGCAGCCCAAAGGGAACCGAGTGACCAGAAGCAGGACGGGCTGGTGACTGCCTCCCCACTGCTCGCAATCTTCAGGGTTTGAGGAGCCTCTGAAATTCCCTCTAGGGCATGCCTTATGGAGGATACCCTAAGGAAAAGGTCCTTAGAGGGGAAAAAAAATTAGACAAAATTGCACATTGAGGGGAGGGGTCTGCAGTCATAATTCATTTCAATGTTATATTAAAAAGATGACAAGCTCTGGCCGGTTTGGCTCAGCGGTTAGAGCGTCGGCCCGCGGACCGGAGAGTCCCGGGTTTGGTTCCAGCTAAGGGCGCTTATCTCGGTTGTGGTTTGTCCCTGGCCCCCGTTGGGGTTGTGTGGGTGGCAGCCACTCGATGTGTCTCTCTCGCGTCGATGTTTCTCTCTCTCTCTCTCTCTCTCTCTCTCTCTCTCTCTCTCTCTCTCTCTCTCTCTCTCTTCCTTCCTCTCTCCCTCCCATTCTGTCTGAAGATAAATGCAAGAAAGTGTCCTCGGGTGAGGATAAAAAAAAGATGACAGGAGGAAACTACCAACTTTACTATATATTCTTGTCATCAGACCCATGCAGAATGATTGCTTAGGGTTCTGAACTTCAAAGCATTTACTTGAGCAGGGTTGTTAACAAAAACCTATACAATACTTCCCAAACCAAGACTCTTCAGGTGCAGCTTCATAATTGTCTTCACCCACTGGGTTCTGGGCAACCCTTCCCGTCTTCACTGTGAGAACACATCCTACATGGACAGCCATGTTTCTTCGGCTTTCCTCTCTATTCCAAAGGTTTGACACAGGGTCTGAAACATAACGTGCACTCAATAATGTGTCAAATAAATGAGGTATACACGAAAATTCAAGTTTATAAGAATAACAAAAATTAAAAGGAATTACTTGCTTTGCAAAAAAGATGTACAATGAGATGCCTTTGAAGAGTGAACAATCACTGTACATGTAAGCTGATTCCCATATTTTAACATTTCATTTGTACCCAACTTTTCTAATCAAACATCTATTGTATGAAATGACTAATCCACATGCCACACGGCTCCTTCATCTAAAAATAAAATGAAAAGGGAATATTCTTCTTTATAGAATGACAACTATTTATGAAAATGAAATGATGGCATTGGAAAATGACCATTTTGTATAGCCCCCAACATAAAAGTTCTTCAGGAAAGGATCTTCAAGGGGCACTAAAACCGTAAGGTAAAAAATTGGAACCAGGACATTCCCAAGGTGTGGAAACCCCACTCCACAGATTTCTAGTTGCAAAAGAAATAATGTATCTCGTCTCTGGAGAGTTCCAGCAATTCTCAAAATGTATCTTTACAATGGAAAGTTCTGAAAGTGCTTTTTAAAAGTATCTTTATAACAAAAACTCTGGAAATTATTTAAAAATATGTATCTTCATAATGAAAAGTCCAGAAGGGATCAAAATGTATCTTTAAAATGGAGAATTTGGGAAATTATCAAATTTAGTATCACTACCAGTGGGACATTATTATAACTGATATTATACACCTCTTGATATGATACAACAGGAAATAATGTTTAACGTAAAATTCATTGTCTTTAGACCACACTGTCCAATAGAAAAATGCCAGCCTGATATGCAATTTTAAATTTTCTAGTTTTCAAAAAGTAATTTTAGCCTGGCTGGTGTGGCTCAGTGGTTGAATGTCGACCCATGCACCAAGAGGTCACCAGTTTGGTTACCAGTCAGGGCACGTGCCCAGGTTGTGGGCCAGATCCCCAGTGGGGGGCATGCAGGAGGTGGTCAGTGGATGTGCTCTCTCATTGATGTTTCTGTCTCTCTCTCCCTTTCTCTCCCTCTCTCTTCCTCTCTCTCTAAAAATCAATAAAGAAAAAAAATTTTTTTTAAGTAATTTTAATATATTTAACCCAATTTATTCAAAATATTATTTCAGTTTTGACTTCCAGTCAAGATGGTGGCGCAGGTAACCGCGGTATCGCGTCCTCCCACAACCACATCAAAGTTACAACTAAAATACAGAACAACCATCATTCAAAACCGCCTGAAATCAAGCTGAATGGAAGTCCTACAACTACGACAACTACGAAATTAAAGAAGCAGCCGCATGGAGACTGGTAGGAGGGCGGAGGCGGACGGGCTGGTCCCACACCCGCGTATGGCGGATAAAAATTAGGAGGACACCTCGGCTGGGAAGGTCCTCCCTGAGGACTGAGGGGTCCCCGTCCCACACCAGCACCCAGCTGAGGGCTCCAGTGCCAGGAAGAGAAGTCCCCATCACTTCTGGCTGGAAAAACCAGCGGGAACTGAGGCTGAGGTGGCTGGAGCCCCCGGCAGCTCCTCTTAAAGGGCCCGCACACGGACTTACTCGGACTCGCACCCTCCAGGCTCCAGCGTGGGGGAGGCAGCTTGAAAGGCACCAGAGTCATATGGGGAAGAACTGAGCTGTTTGGCATTGGAGCGAGGGCTGGAGAGGCAGCTTTCTCCTGGACAGACGTGCTATCAGAGGATTTTGTTCCTTTGGTGAGCCCTTCCCTGGGCCTGCAGACACCGCCATATCTGGGACTCCAGCAACCTGGCTCACACTGTTTGCCCCGCCCTGGTGATTCCCTGAGGCCCCGCCCCACCCAACTTTCAGGCCCACCCAAGCTGTTGCCAGTTGCTTGCCCATAGGATTGGCCTGTCTTGGATCCTGCTTCAGCTTTTCCTAAATTCTTTCAAACAAGCAGCATCTGGTCTCAGCTAGCCCCATACCTCTCACTAAGGAATACATAGAAACAAACACAGGGAGGCAGCCAAAATGAGGAGACAAAGAAACAGGTACCAAATGAAAGAACAGAACAAAACTCCAGGAAAAGAACTAAGCGAAATGGAGATAAGCAATCTAACGGATGCTGAGTTCAAAACACTGCTTATAAGGATCCTCAATGGACTTAGTGAGAACCCCAGTGAACTTAGTGAGGGCCTCAAGAGCATAAAAAAGGACCAGTCAGAAATGATGGATGCACAATGAGAAATGAAGGAGGCACTAACTGAAATAAAGAATAATTTACACAGATTCAATAGTAGAGTAGGTAAAGCCAAGAAGCAAACCATCGATTTGGAATATAAGGAAGCAAAAAACACCCAATCAGAACAGCAACAAGAAAAAAGAATCCAAAAAAATGAGGATAGTGTAAGGAGCCTCTGGGACAACTTCAAGCGTGCCAACATTCGCATCTTGGGGGTGCCAGAAGGAGAAGAGAGAGAACAAGAAATCGAAAACCTATTTGAAACAATAATGGCAGAAAACTTCCCTAACTTGGTGAAGGAAACAGACATACAAGTCCAGGAAGCACAGAGAGTGCCAAACAAGATGAACCCCAAGAGGCCCACACCAAGACACATCATCATCAAAATGCAAAAGGTTCAAGACAAAGAGAGAATCTTAAAAGCAGCAAGAGAAGAGCAGTTAGTTACCTACAAGGGAATTCCCATAAGAATGTCAGCTGATTTCTCAAAAGAAACTTTGCAGGCCAGAAGGGAGTGGCAAGAAATATTCAGAGTGATGAAAAGCAAGAACCTACAACCAAGATTACTCTATCCTGCAAAGCTGTCATTTAGAATCGATGGCCATATAAAGAGTTTCCCAGACAAGGAAAAGCTAAAGGAGTTCATCACCACCAAACCACTATTATATGAAATGTTGAAGGGTCTTCTTGAAGAAAAAGATAAAAAAATATGAACAAACAAAATGGCAATAAATACATATCTATCAACAATTGAATCTACAAACAAAATGAACAAGCAGAACAGAAACATTCTCATAGATACAGAGAACTTTTGTTGGTTACCAGATGGGAGGGGGGTTGGGGGAATGGGTGAAAAAGGTGAAGGGATTAAGAAGTACAAATTGGTTGTTAGACTGACAAACCTCAAAGGGAAGGGGGGTTGGGGGATGGGAAGAAATAAACCAAAGAACTTATATGCATATATGCATAACCAATGGACACAGACAACAGTGTGGGGAAAGGCAGGAGGGGGGTGGGAATGGGGAGGAGGGGGGCAATGGGGGAAAAATGAGGAACATCTGTAATACATTCAACAATAAAGATAAGTTTTTAAAAAAAAAACCAAAATATTATTTCAGCATGCAATCAATACAAAAGAAAATTATTATTGAGATACTTTGTATTCTCTTTGTCATATTAAGTCTTTGAAATTGGAAGTGTATTCTACACTTTTGCAGAATACCTCAGTTCAGACTAGCCACATTTCAAGTGCACTGCAGACACGTGGTTAGTGGCTAAAGCATTGGACAGCACAGCTCTAGACCCAACTCCAACATAAGGAAAACAACGAACAGAGAACAAATGACCACCTACTCCTCCCAAGTCAAAGTGCAGTAAGTACTCCTTTGTCACATTCCATAAGCCCTTAGGAGCAAGGATAATGTCCTATCCTGGGTTTTGTTTTTCATATATGTGGGAAGGGGTTCCCCACCTTATAAACAATTAAACTGTAAGCATAGCAAAGGACAATTAGAAATTTAACTGATGTTGCAAGTCTTGGGTGGCATCTGAATATTTTCTAATACAGGTGTTAAGTTATATTCAAAGATATTAAGAAAACAGTTCAACAAAGCATCAGCTAACATTGAAAGCTACCAGTCAGGCACACAGATATCTAATAAATAGTCATGAGGTTTTGGGCGCAACTTCCACAAACTACAGAAGACACGAAGGCACATATCATCTCATTCCCACTTCAAAAATTTGCAGTGATTCTCCAGACAAATCAACTTTGAATTTTAATCCTGGAATCCAAGAATCTTTATAATAAGGTACAATTTACTTACCTGTTTCTAGTTTTTTTCTCTCGTTCCTCCAAGATAAACATTCCATTCCTGGCATCATCTCCCAAAGAGGCCAAGCATTTGTTTTGCCTCCAAGCCCTTATCACACCTAGTTCTGAAAGCTGGGAGCGTGGCCCTGCTCTCTGCCAATCGCTACTCCAGTACTAATCACCTTTCACATCCCATCTTGTCTGTGAAGTCTTATCCGACTCTGGCCAAGTCGACTTCTCCCTCTTCTGATCTAATAGCTCTGACAACACTGGCCTTGGTCATATACGCCTGTTTTCCATCTGTGCCTTCCCTGTTTAGTAAGTGTGTTGCAATGGACTGGAAAGAGAGGCCAGGGCTCTGATTCAGCTCTGCCACTAAGGTGTAGGACCTTGGGCAGGTCCCTTTCCATCCCTAGGCCTGTTTTTTTAAGTGGCCTCTGTGCTATTCCTCAGCACACCAGCTACATGCCTCTGCCCCACAGCCTTTATATCTGCTATCGTCTCTGCCCAGAACAAACCTACATGCGCATTTACCCATGGACCTACAAGCCTACTTCTAGAAATTTACTCTTTTTGTTGTTAATCCTCACCCAAGGATATTTTTTCCATTGATTTTTAGAGAGATTGAAAGGGAGGGAGGGAGGAAGAGAGAGAGGGAGAAAGAGAGAAACATCAATGTGAGAGAGATATATCAATTGGTTGCCTCCTGCACGTACCCCAACCGGAGCCGGGGATCGAACCTGCGATCCAGGAACATGCCCTTGACTAGGAATTGAACCCAAGACCCTTTGATGTGCAGGCTGACACACCAACCACTGAGCCACACCAGCCAGGTCCAGAAATTTACTCTTAAGATACACCTCCACAAATATAAAACCACACAAAGAGTTACTCACTATAGTCTATACAGATCTTATAAAATATCAAAAACTTGGAAGCAACCTAAATGCCCATCCATAGGAGACTGGTTGAATAAATTATGATACATCTTTATTGAAGATGGAAGGGGGAAGGGAAGAAAAAGAGAAGAAACATCTCTACAAACTAAAGTGGGAAAATGTCCGGGCTATGTTGTTCACTTTAAAAAGCAAAGTGTAAAATAATTATACACAACATGCTTTTTGCATGAGAAAAAAGAATTTAAAGACACATAAATATTTGCTTATTTTCATAAAAAACAGCACAGGAAAGATAATTCAGAAACGAATGAAAACGGCTAGCTATAGAGGGTGGGAATGTAGGGCAAGAGAGTAAACATTCTCTGAATATAGTTTGACTTTTTTTTTTTATTGACTTTTTTTTATTTTTTATTAAGAGCAGGAGGGAGAGAGGGAGGAAGAGAGAGAGAAACATCGATGTGAGAGAGACACATCCACTGGCTGCCACCCACACGACCCCAACTAGGGCCGGGGACAAACTGCAACCAAGGTAAATGCCCTTAGCGGGAACCGAACCCAGGACCCTCTGGTCCGCGGGCCGACGCTCTAACCACTGAGCAAAACCGACCAGGGCTATAGTTTGACTTTTAAACTGTGTATTTTACATATTCAAAAAATAAAAAGGGAAAAAGCAAACTAAAAAAATTGAATAAAAACAGAAACAAATGACTAACTCTATAGTAAAACCTCAAATAAAGAATTCATTCAAGTAACATTTGAAGTGTTCTTTGTTTTAAAGACACAAAGAACTGCAACAAAACAAAACAAAACAAAACAATTACATGTATATTGAGTGCTGGCTGGTGTGGCTCAGTTGGCTGGAACATTGCCCCATACCCCAAAGGGTGGTGGATTCAATTCCCGGTCAGGACATGTATGGGAGGCAGCCGACCAATGCTTTTCTCTTGCATCAATGTGTTTTCCTCTCTCTCTCCCTTCCTCTCTGTTATCAATGAAAACATGTCCTTAAGTGAGGATTAAAAAAAAAATAGTAGTATTGATTGGTAACTCTGAAATTTCTTATAGGAAAAATGAGTAAATATATTGAGGTTCTTGGAAACCAGAGTTATCATTGAGTGAGAAGATACAAATCTTTAAGGAGAGAAGACAAGAAAAAATTGTGATAATAGATAAAATTATTATTTAAAATATATATACATTTCTTTTTTTAATTTTTTTTCCCTTTATTGATTATAGAGAGAGAGGAAGTGAGAGGGAGAGACAGAAACATCGATGAGAGAGAACATCGATTGGCCACCTCCTGCATGCCCCTGACTGGGGATCAGATCCACAACCTGGGCATGTGTCCTGACCGGGAATCGAACAGCGACTTCTTGGGGCATGGGTCGACGCTCAACCACTGAGCCACACCGACCGGACTATATACATTTCTTAGCTCTGCCCACTGGAAGGCCTAAAAAACAATGGCACCTTAGTAGCAATGAACAAAAGACAAAAATTTTGGTTCCTTAATGCCATTCTCCATTAAAATGAAGCAGAGATCCTTGCAGAAAAAAACTGATTCCAGTTCTAGGACCAGAAAATACAAAGTGAGCTGGGAACTTCTTGTACTGTTAAGCAAGGAAATGTTCCAAGACTGCTGGGGAGACATCAAAAGGGCAGGAACTAGCTTGAATGGGACTGCCTCTAGATAATTTAGAAAATTTTGAGCCGTCAAAGCATAATGATGGTAATAAATTATAGCACATATGAAAAAATCCATCCGTCCACAGTGGTTTAGAAAGAATGATGAAAGAAATAATGGAAGCAAAGGGGAAACCTCTTCTTTACAGAATGACAACTAATAAATGTGGAAGAAATAATAAAATTAAGAACTCACCTTATTACAACTACCAACGTAATAACTGGCAGAAAGATGACCCATGAATGCTACCATTTCGTGAAAGTTGGCTGTTAAACAGGACATTTGAGGAGGTCTCAAAACATCACCTTACAGACTACTTACTAATTTCAAAAGGGAAAAGGTACCTTTTCAATGGAGAAATCTGGAGATACTTTAACTGAGGGATCAAACTGAGCATCACCAGTAATGGGAACATGCTGACAATCTATGGATCCTGATGTAATACAATGGCAAATATCACCACATAGCAGTATCGCCAAGACTTTTAAATCTGAACCTAAATATAGACAACAGACAAACCCAGATCATGAGGCAAACTACTAACAACTGAAATGGAGTCTTCAAAAATGTTACTATTGTGAAAAAACAAAAAAGAAAACTAAAGAAAGCAGAGAAATTGTCCTAGTCTGAAGGAGATCAAGAGATGACTACAGAATGTAATGGTTGATCTTTGATTGGACCCTGAAGGTTAAAACAAACCATAAGATACTGAGGAAGTTTTATACCTCATTCTTATTAGGAAAGCCCATTACTTCATATTATTGCAGCGATGTTAAATTTCTTGAGGAAAATATATGTACATTGTGATTACACAGGACAACGTCTTAGTTCTTAGGAGTAACAGGCTAACGCATTGAAAGACAAAGTGTCGCCCGGCCGGTGTGGCTCACTGGTTGAGCATCATTGACCCATGCACCGAGAGGTTGCCAGTTCGATTCCCGGTCAGGGCACATGCCCAGGCTGTGGGCCCAATCCCAAGTGGGGGGCATGCAGGAGGCGGCCAATCGATGTTCTCTTTCATCGATCTTTCTCTCTCTCTCTCCCTCTCCCTTCCTCTCTCTCTAAAATCAATAAAGAAAAAAAAATATTAAAAAAAAAAAAAAAGACATGGTGTCTGCAACTTACTGTCACATGATTCAGAATTTTTAAAAAGTATATGCTTGCCTGGCTGGTGTGACTCAGTGGATTGAGCGTCATCCCACGAACTGAAAGGCCCCGGTCAATTCCCATTCAGGGCACATGCCCAGGTTGCAGACTCAATCCCCAGCAGGGGGCGTGCAGGAGGCAGCCAATAGATGTTTCTCACATCGATGTTTCTCTCTCAAAAAATCAATAAAAACATTAAAAAAAAAAAAAAAAGTATACGCTAAATGCAAGGTGGTATCCTGAACAGGATCCTGTAGCAAAAAGACATTAGTGGAAAAACTGGTGAAATCTAAATAAAGCCTACAATTTGGTTAACAGTAATGTACCAATGTTAATTACTTAGGTTTGACAACTGAACCAAGGTTATATAAGATGTTAACATATGGGGAAACTGAGTGAAGGATATACAGGAACTCTAGATAATAGATGCAACTTTTCTGTAAATCTGAAACTATTCCAAAATTTTAAAAAATTGTATGTATATTTAGAGAGAGGGAAAGCAAATGCGGCAAAATGTTAACAAATGGTAAATTTAGCTGACAGGTATGTGGATGTCTGTTGGCCAATTCTTTAAACTTTTTGTAGGTTTAGTTTATCAAAATCAAATGTTAAAAGAAAATAAAGCTACCAAAGGTTAGAAGTAAAAGGATGGTAAAAGGTATTCCACATGAACACTAACCCAAAAGACTGGTGTTATTATGTTGATGTTAGACAAAGTAGCCTTTAGGCAAAAAATATTTCTAAAAATAGAGCAACATTTCCTAACTAAAAAAAGTTCAATTTACCAAGAAGATAACAGACTCTAAATTTATATGTGCCTAGTAACACAGTATCAAAATATAAAACAAAAACTATCTGAACTAGAAGGAAAAATAAGTAAATCCAAGTCATGAGAGATTTTAATTTTGGTGCATCTCTAAAAAATGAGTAAACTGATTAAAAAAAAACAGTACGGTACGGATTTGAACAATTCCATCTGCAACTATGACCTCATGCACACAGACAGAATTGCAGAATAAACATTCTTTTCAAACTCCCATGGGACATGTATAAAAACTGGATCATCTACTGGCCGTAAGCCTGTCTTCACAGGAGGAGGCATAAGGCAGGCTTCCGAGGTGCGCTGGCATTGTGCTATTCCTTGATTATAGAGATTTTTGCTTTGTGAATAGATTCTGTTTTGCTGTTGTTCATTTTCTGTGTGTATTTTACATGTTTTTGTTTGTATGCTATATATATATCTTACTGCTCACTTTTTGTGTGTGTGCATTATATTTAACCATTTAAAAAGAGTTCAAGTCCTTTAGGAAGGAACATCTCCTATCAATACAATAAGCCCAATACAGCCTGTTTTTCCTTCAGCATTTCAACTAATTGTTGTTTTTTTAGCTGAGCACCAGATAAAGTAATGGCTTATGTTTAGAGGCTTCGCTGTACAAACCTATGTGCCTTTAAGCACAAAAAGCATATTCAGCCTGGCAAGATGCTCATTCTAAGACACACTCAGGAATTGAGACTGAGGGAACTGAGCATCCATGAATCCCAACTCACATTTAATCCAAGGCAGCAAAGGTTCACAGGCTCATTTAATAATATCGCCACAATCACTCACAATGTTAAATTACTTTCCTTTCTCCTTTTTATCTCCTGGACACACGGTTTAATTGGCCTCAGTTAAGCATAAGTAGGCTTGTGTCTAGGCACCAGGAAAGCCTACTTTGATGTGGAGAATAACTAAGGTTATGCAGGTTGAGGGAGCAGCAGAAGTATCTAAAGGTGGGCAAATAGCCCAGCCGGTGTGGCTCAGTGGATTGAGTGTGATCCCAGGGACTGAGAGGTCCTGGTTCGATTCCCAGTCAGGGCACATGCCTGGGTTTCAGGCTCGATCCCCAGTAGTGGGTGTGCAGGAGGCAGCCGATTGATGTATCTCTCTCACATCAATGTTTCTATCTCTCTCCCTTCCTCTCTCTAAAAAAAAAAAAAAAAAAAAAAAAAAAATCAATAAAAACATATTTAAAGGAGGGCAAACAATGAGACAGATGCCCCAAAGGAATCAGTACCAATGACATGATTATAGCCTATAGTAATCTGAAGCCAATACACCCTGGTTGGTTATTATTAATCACTAACATTATTATTCATCACTAACATTTACTGAAGGCTCATCATCATCACCAGTAACATTACAGAAGGCTTACCACTTGCCAGGCACTATACTATATATATGGTTTTCCAAGATGGTTCCATCTCAACATCTCTCCACAAGCCTAGAAAAGTTCTATTTTTAGTTCTATTTATTAGTTCTATTATTAGTTCTATTTTATAGGTGGAGAAACGGGCTGAGTAATTGGCTAAGATCACCCAAGTAGCAAATGGAAGAAATGGAAATCTAACCTAGCTAGCCTGACATCAGTGCCTATAATCTTACCTGCTTTGCTCCAGTGCCTGCCCCAGCAGATAAAGGATGATTTGCACTTGGTCTCTGAGGGCTCTTTCAGCTCTAATATTCTATCATTGCTTTAATGAATCTATGACAAGGCATTCGACTAGGCCCAGAAATCTCAAATTGTACACAGCAAAATAAAGAAGCTCGATAAAATCTCTACATGACCTGAAAGTCAGAATTCGGGTTCCTCGGGGTTATCAGAATTGGTCTTTTCCCACATTGAAACCTTCAACAAATGGAAATGTTTTTCTCCTCTGCCAGTCAATACCTAATATTTTTTCCTCATTATGAAGACAGATGGCACAAACAATATCAAAAGACATTCCAGAAAAAAAATTTTTTAATTGCAATACAGTTGGTATGGTCTTTAAACACAACTGGACTCAAGATAAATTTGATTAAAGTAGTTTTCAGGGGTGGGGGGGCTCTTTTAAAATGCCTAAATTTAGTATAACTGAAATAAACTGCTTGTAAACTATTGATATTAGCCTTGAAAAACATTATTGGTGGTTAATTGAATATATTAAAGCTAAAAAATTCTTATAAATATGTATTTTGTTCTTTACACAAAATACTTAGTGATCAGTCAAGTCAAAATATTCTCATTTGTTCTTTTAAATCATCATGAGAGTTCCTTTCTTTAAAAAGCAAAACTAGCTGCTCTGGCCAGTTTGGCTCAGCAGTTAGAGTGTTGGCCCGCGGACCAGAGAGTCCCGGGTTCGGTTCCCGCTAAGGGCACGTATCTCGGTTGCAGTTTGTCCCCGGCCCTGTGGTTGGGGTCGTGTGTGTGGCAACCAGTCGATGTCTCTTTCTCACATCGATGTTTCTCTCTCTGTGTTCCACTCTCTCTCCCTCCCGCTCTATCTGAAGATAAATGCAAAAAATGTCCTCGGGTGAGGATAAAAAAAAAGCAAAGCTAGCTAATCTACTTTTTTCTCTTTAAAGGAGAAATAAAGCTAGTCCCTAATGGATATATAAAGAGTTGTTAGACACTCCTTAACCCTCATAAGTATAAGGTACACCTCATAAAGACATATGCGGACGCTTTTGTGTTAATGTGAAAGACAGAAGCTTCTGGGAATTAGCAATAATTTGTTTTTCTTTTTTTAAAAAGTATGGTATAAACTATTTCACAAGAAAGAAAGAAAATTTATTAGGTCCAGGAATCCAAGATAACTTTGTATGATTATGATTACATGCAGAATTTCATGGTTAGAAATGAAATCTGTTTAGGTCCAGCCTAAGGTTCTCATAGCCAATCTGTAGGCACAAAATAGTCATTTCCCCAGAAAGCAGGGTAAATCTCCAATCTGCATGAGTTTAATGAACCAGATAGACGAGTGTGTCACCAATATCTGCCCGTAGCCCATTTTCAGTAAGATGAACTTTCTTGCTCACGAGGTCTATGTGGAAAACAGCATGCTCAGAAATGGGGGTCTTCCCAGTCTGCTCTTTCCCCAGGACAGGAACTCGCCGGGGCCCCAACAGTGGATCATCAAATCTCATCAGTTTCACTTTGGAAAGATCTATAGCAAAAAAGAAAAAGAAAAAAGATCAATGTGAGCATTTAATTACAGTCATTGACTCAAACCCATCCCTGAATCTGATAATTCACATTTTAAATACATGGATTTATATCTAAAACATATTTTCATCAGATTATTAAATAGAACCCAATCTCAGAAAGCAGAGCTAAATCTAACAGATCTTCAAACCTTGTCAGCTTTTACCCAGATCAAAGATTGTCAGAGATTCTTATAACACATGCCCTGGAATTATAAACCAACGGGAAGGGTTGAGTCTAATTTTGAGCATTATCCTATAGAGTCTCTCTCAAATCACTTTTTATGTGCTTCAATTAACCATTTTCAGAATATAAAAAAGTGTAAAACATTTCTCTTTTTTGTCTTGCTTCCTGGAATAGATTAAAACTGTAGGAGTTGTTGGGGTTTTTTGGAAAGTACTTTTGGAAAAAAGAATTACTATTCTAATACATAGCATTACCAGTCTCTCGTTTTGCACAAAGGATGAAGTGTTTGTATTAACAAGCTGATGAGAGACGAGAGAAGGGGAAGGGCAGGGGGAAAGGGTACAGATTTTAGAGGTCTAAGCTTCTGGATAAGCTCCAATGCTCCCCTGCGTGGGATTCCCCTGATCTGCTCTTGTGCAAACTGATAAGATGGCTCCTGGCAAAGAAAGCACTTGTCCCTTAGTCAAATTTATGATCTAACAATCCTGCCAACCACTGAGCCTGAAAAAAAGTTATGTATTTCAGCAATTCTGAGACTTCCCAACACCGAATGGTTTTATTTTATATGGTGGAAAAACACAATAAATAACTACAAATGGTGGCTCTAGGTTTACATCTCAGTCGAAGTGCAGCGCGGCTAGTTGTGTTTAACCTGATCCACGGGAACAGAAGATATTTTCCGAAGTACTCCCCACCCTTTCTAAAGCAGACGGCTGGGTGGTCCGTGAGCTACACTCCCAGTTGTGTTGCTTTGAGAGGATGAAGCTTAGCAAGAGAGGGATAAGAGATGAAAGGAGACACTACAGCAGCTGGCGGCTGTGCCAGGAGTGCAAGTTATCCAGGCATTCCCTCTCCCTGGGAAACAAAGACTGAAGGACTGCGAGTTTAGAGGAGGGATCTTGGGGCTTATAGAGCAATTACCTGCGACTACCATGAAGGCAAACCCTGCCGGAGAGTCTCTGGAGAGTCTCTGCAGAGGCCATATAATCTATTCCCAGCTACAGCACAAGCCCTGAAGTTAAGGAGCAGATACAGCCTGCATGACAGCCATGGTCTTATTTGGGGGGGGAAACAATTCATTTTAACAGCTATTGCAATTCAACATGCGCATCAGTGATACCAAATTATTTTGCTATGGAAGCAGTGACAAGTTCTGCCAGCAGATTTTATGCACAAGGCCTTTTACTGCAGATCTGCCCCCCTCTGTGTGTGTGTGTGTGTGTGTGTGTGTGTGTGTGTGTGTGTGTGTGTGTCTTTCTCCCTCTAAAACAGACCTCCCTCATCATTCCAAGCAATTCTGAATCAAACTATTTCAAAGAAGCCTTAATACTCAATCAGGCTTCTAAGTGACAAAACACATTTGCTTTGATGTTTCACCATGTAGTTCATTACTGCCATTAAATCTTGGAGCTTTCTTAGTGGTTTTACTATCTTTTCTTATCTCAGGCTTCGTGGGAAATGTTGAAATCTGAGTCTGCAACTGCACAAGATTTAAGGCACTTAGAGAAGAGATGAGAGTAATTCAAAGTCCCTCGGGATTGATAATGTGAAATGGAGCCTTTCACCTCCAAGTTATTAGTTCATATGTGGCAGGGGTTGTGAGTGATTTAAAGTCATTATCATCAAATAGTTGCTCAGTGGTCTTTGTGGCGTAAAATGATGGTTTTAGCCCAGTTCCTCCTGGACCTAGATCATAATCACCCTCAATACAATTGGCACTAATTGGACGACTTGCTGGTTATTGCAGCAGACAGACGAGAAATGTTATTGAATTTCACTCCTCTCCCATCTCATATGCTCAGCCCCCTTAGATATCAAAGCAGCCTGTGGGCTCCTGGAAAAGTCTCATGGTTAGAGCTCTTCTGTAGGTACTTGGAAGAATATTCATTTCCAACTCCCCTAACATGTCTATCTATTTTCTAAAGTTCACAGCAGCTACTAATACCAAACTTAAAGGACCTTACAATAATATTATTCATAGCTAGTATGACAAAGGCTATAAAAATTATGCCAGAGGCTCAGCGAGAAAAGACAAGATGTAGAAAACACATTTCAGTACAGTTCTGAAGAACCTGGTCAGTGCTGTATCTATGTCTGTCTAACAGAGAGGCAGGTTTAACGTTATATAATTTTCAATACAGGAACACATCTCTCATGTGCTACAACCTCATGATAATCCTATCCAGTGGATCCACACAAATACCTCTTTTCTTTAGAAACCACCATATTGTTCTTCATGACTAAGGGTTCTTCCTATCACAAAATGATCTCATGCCCGCATATATGCAATATAAAACAGCAAAACCAAGCCTCAGAATGGCTTCCTATATATTCATATTTCAAAATTTTCTTTTTGCGGCCTATAGGTTCTAAGGATGGTGCTATCATTCTACAGGACCTGGTTAACTGAGGGGACAGGATAAGTGTCTATAACCACATGGACGAACCTTGAAGACATTTTGCTAAGTGAAATAATCCAGACACAAAACGACAAATATTGCATGGTTCTGCTTATAAAAGGTACCAGAACAGTCAAATACATAAAGGCGGAAAGTAGAACAGCGGTTCCCAGGGGCTAGAGGGAGGTAGAGTTACGAGAATTAGTACTTACTGGGTACAGGGTCTCAGTTTAGGATGATGGAAAAGTTCTAGAGATGGACAGCGCGATGGCTGCACAACAACATGAATGCATTTAATGGCACTGACCTGTACACTTAAAAATGACTAAAGTGGTCAATTTTTTAATGTATATTTTATCACAATTTACAGTAATGTCCAAGAACAATAAAATCTGCAGCCCTAACACACTGCTGATACACAGCGAACAAGTATTAGTGTTTCCCTCCTGCTAGACCTCTTTCCCCTCACCCTCACAGGCATAACTGTCATGCCCCGTCCAAACAACATTTTCTCCATAAATTCATCCTGGATCACCACAGCTGGAAATAATCTCACCTTTTTCCGTGCTATACATTTTACCTATACCTCTCTCACTGCTCTCAGCAGTTTCTCCTGAGATCAGGACCATGTGTGTCAGTAGTGTAGTCCCCTACCCCTTCACTAGATGCGGCGTTGTAATGAACAGTATTTGTGGGCGCTCCAAACCCCTCATGCATACATAGCAGTCTCTACATACACACTCATCCCCACACACACTACACATGGTAGTCCATCAAGAAATGTCCACAGAGCCCGAGCTGGTGTGGCTCAGTTGGTTGGGCATTATCCCAAGTGCCAAAGGGTTGCCGGTTAATTCCTGGTCAGGGCACATGCCTGGGTTTAGGGCTTGGTCCTAGGTAGGGGGCATGTGGGAGGCAGCAGATCGATGTTTTGCTCTCACCTCGATGTTTCTCTCTTTCTGTCCCTCTCCCTTCCTCTCTCTCTAGAAATCAACAAAAATATTTTAAAAGAAAGAAAGAAATGTCCATAGAAGGTGAACGAATGACTTCAAGAGAACAACAACAACAAAAAAACCAATGGACATACACAACAATGCTGGGGAGGTGGGGTGGGATCGAGAGGAGGGTGTCAGTGGGGGAAAAAGGAGAAACATCTGTAACAAAATTTAAAAATTTAATATGAAAAAAAAAAGAGAGAGAGAACAAAAAATAACATGGTAGGATGAATTCCACAGGGCTATTTTAAGTCTTCTATGTTAATGGCATACTGTTACCCTGAATATAGTTCCATAAATTAGGTCACTGCCTGGGATTTGTAAATCTTTTCAGAAGAAGTTTATACTAATTAAATGTGACCCAATCAACTCTTGATTACCATCAAGAAGAAAAGAAAGAGATAATGCAAAAACAGGGAATCTCAACATTAATTTGTCTTCATAATTGGGAAGAAAAATAATACAGCGACATACTGACTCATTTCGCACATAATGGTCAGCCTAAGACCTGGCTGAGTGATGAGAAAAAATGCTATAAAGTATTATATTAAATCTAATCATAGAAGATCTCAACTTAACATTGATAAGAAATTAAGATTATTTACATATTTTACTTGAAAGCACAATTTTTAGAAAAAAGAATGAACTTTGGAGTCAGATAGACCTGAGTTTGAATTTCAGCTCAAGGATTCCCTAGCTGAATGAACTTGGCAAGCTCTTTAGCCTTTCTGATCTACACTTCATCATCTGTGAAAGGGGAATATTAACCCTCTATGTTATAGTGGCACAAAATGATTAAAGAGCTAATCCATGGCACATACTCCCCAGGAACAGAGCTAACTGGGCAAGTTAGTTTAGACTATTAAGGGTATGTCTTTCTCAATTATGAAAACACCAAGAGAGAGAAACGGCTTGTTGCAATTTTAAAGCTACATGGAGTCAGAAAAATATGTAATCCAGTGTCCTCAGTTTACCAAAAGGGAGATCAGTTTAGAGCTTAAGTGACATGGTCAAGTCACCAAGCTACCTAGTCACAATATCCAAAGAGAATACAGGTTCCCTGATTCTGGGTCCAATACTATTCCTACATTACCCAGCTGTCCCTAAGCAGGCCAGTTACTTGTCTTTCTCCCCTCTACCTACAATTCATCAAATCCACAAGTTACTGCCAACTATGCTAGGAAACCATTTACCTTTGATTCCTCGGTCCATTTTCATTAAACGCCTGATTATAGAATCGCGGCTATCTCCTTGCCTGATTTCAATTTTGGTTGAGAAGTGGCCATTGGATGGCTGGGGATTCACTATGAAAACTGACACACCAGGCTTAGGAAAATAAAGAGAAAATAATTGTTATAGGAACTCAAACTTGAATACTGTTGGGTAAAGAGGAATCTCCGCTACATTTTTAACGCCCAATGAAAGACAGATTTAATTCTGGTATTCTAAAATCATGACAAAGGGATAGTCAAATATGAAAGATGTACAAAGCTCATGCTGACATCCAAATGCCTACATAAAAAAATGACAACTACATATATCAATACCAATGATGGATATTATATTTTCTCTCCTACAACTACCATCATTTATTGAATTTCTCCTATGTGGTAGGCACTGTTCTAAGCAGTTTAGAGACATCATTCCTATATCACAGATGAGAAACTGAGAACTAGAAATATTAACAAAGTAGGCCAAGGTCATAAAACTAAAGAGGCAGAGCCAGGATTAAATCAGTTCCATGCCATAATACCTCTCACATTATATATACTTTATAGTTAAAGACCCTGCTCATTATTTTAAATGTAAAAAAGTCAACTGAGTCTTGTTAAAGACTTAAATACATGTGGCTTAATGGAATGCTTAAAATAAACATATTTGTATATGGAACACTATTTTAAGTAACCATCTCCATGACCCAAATGACTATCCTTTTAAAAGCCACCTATCTTAATGTAATGAGAGTATTCATTATGTGATGATAAATTCAGGAAGTCTCATGATCATGATTACCTCATTCTTTCAAAATACAATTTTTCGGTTTGCTGGGTTTTCAGTTAAATGTGGTAAAAATAACAGGATCTATCTAAGTCTGCTGTTTATCAAGAAAAATAGGGCATTTTATGGATTCTCACAATTGTTGTCCACAGTACTTTGCCAAATGCTGCCATTCTGAATGGATTCTTGGAGAATAAATATAATCTTCCAAAGTTCCAAAAGTTATTTACCTTCACCAATAATGGCCAAAAAATAACGGGAAAAAAATCAATTCCAGCACAACGTAAGATAATGCATCAATCTCGTTTATGCCAGAAACCAAAAAAATCCTGAATAACATTATCAAACCAAGATTCATCTGAAAAATGAAAGTGCCTTTTCACTTTTAAAAAAGTCTCACATTTCAATTTCCACTGTATTTTTTAAAATAAAAACCAGGTTTTGAAAATCAAATTTTTATTTTTTACACCCACAAACATCTGATGCCATCCATTACAGCTGAGCAACGAAAAGTGAGTACTGCACCAACCAGGGAATGAGACCTCAAATCTACCCCCTCCCCACCCCGCTGCTAACAAGCTATGTGGCCTGGACCAAACCAATCATTTAACTTCTCTGAACCCCACTTCTTTCGTCTTTAAAATGATGGGTTTAGAAGTAATGATCTCTAAGGTCTCTTCCAGCTCTAAATTCAATGATTCAGATGAGATTCTTTCAACTTACCTCTGTTCTGAAAACATTAAGTGGTTTCCCAGGACAGCATTCTTCCCTGACTTTATCTTCTGCTTCAGAGGCAAACTTGACTTCTATGTGTTCTAGCTAAATAGAGGGGAAAAAATGGAAGTCATTAGTATCACTTAACATGATTGAAATTGATCATCACCTCATTTCACCAAAAAGCAAAACTAGGTTCTCCACTTAACATGAAATGATCTGTGCAATTTTATTATTTTCCATATAAACATTACATGAAATCTGTAATCAATTATTTAACTCTGATCTTAGCTGTCTCATAGTACTGTTATTTATATAGTCATGTTTAACATTTTCTATAATGAAATCTGGGATCTACCTGCTGTATAAGAGAAAATGAAAAATCAGCATAAAAGGCTGAACGTAAATAAAGTTCAGAAATTTAGCATTTGAGAATAAAAGGCTTCCACATAAATAAACTTAGAAATGTAACATATTGTATATGTCTGAATATAAGATGATCCTAAATGTGTCCCCATTTCCCAGATCCAAGAGGTTTTTTGACCTTCATGATTTCATATATATACATATATATGTATGTATATGTATGTGTGTGTGTGTGTGTGTGTGTGTGTGTGTATATATATAAATATAAATATTTCGAAATATCCTTAAAATAGATGTTTTCTCCTCACCCAAGGACATTTTTGCATTTATCTTCAGATAGAGCGGGAGGGAGAGAGGGAGGAAGAGAGAGAGAGAAACATCGATGTGAGAGAGACACGTTGACTGGTTGCCACCCACACGACCCCAATCGGGGCCGGGGACAAACTGCAACCGAGGTACGTGCCCTTAGCAGGAACCGAACCCCGGACTCTCTGGTCCGTAGGTTGACACTCTAATTGCTGAGCCAAACCGGCCAGGGAAAAATAGATGTTTACTAATTACTTATAGATATAAAACATATATATATATAAATATCTTATCTATTTTACCCTTAAAATAGTTGTTTACTAACATTTATTTAATTATTAGCTTATAATAACGACATAAAATGCTTATTTAGAAGTAACTATCTTCATTCTAATATTTCATGAAACAATTTTATTCAAACTCTAAATCTGCATTTTTTTTACGTCACTGTCTCCATTATCACTAGAGTCTTCTAACAATTTTATTTTTTAAATGTTTTTATTGATTTTTTTAGAGAGAGAGATAGAAACATCGATGTGAGAGAGAAACATCGATCGGCTGCCTCCTGCACGCCCCCTACTGGGGATCAAGCCTGTAACCCAGGCATGTGCCCTGACTGGGAATCAAACCAGGACCTCTCAGTCCATGGGATGACGCTCAATCCACTGAGCCATACCTGCCAGGCATTAACAATTTTTCTAGCGCAAATTATCTTTCCTTCTGCCTAAGTTTTCTGAGAGACAGCATTTTTAGAATCGATATATGAAGTTGTGACTGGAGCAGGATGGTGGGACAGGGAGAATATGTGAAAGCTATTGGTAATGTTCTAGTTCTTGAGTTGGTAGTAGATTCATGGATGTTCATTATATTATCAATTAAAAAAAACGGGATATAATGCACACATAGGGAATATAGTCAATAGTATTACAATAACTTTGTATAGTGATAGATAGTTACTAGACTTCTCATAGTGATCACTTCATAATGTATACAAGTGTCAAATAACTATGCTGTACACCTAAAACTAATATAATATTGTATGTCAACTATACTTTACTTAAAAAGAGCTTTATAGTCCTGGCTGGTGTTGCTCAGTTGGTTGAGCTTTGTCCTGTGCACCAAAAGGTCCCCAGTTTGATTCCCAGTCAGGGTATATGCCTAGGTTGTGGGTTGGATCCCTAGTGGGGGGCGTGCAGGAGGCAGCCAATCAGTGTTTCTCTCTCTCTCCCCCTTCCTTTCTCTCTAAAATCAATAAATATATGTAAACATAAAACAAAGAGCTTTACATTCCAGAATGGAAATTTTTAAAAATTTTCAAATTTAAAAACATGACCAATAATAATATATCATGAACCAAGGATTCTAATTAACCCAATTCTGTGAATCTAAGGTCTAAAAGTAAGGGGTGGGGGATGGAGGAGGGAGAAGAAGAAGCGTTTCAGAGTACCCCATAATATGAGAGATTTTTAAAGTATCTGAATATAAGGTCTATCCTCATTTTTTCAAAGATAATTTGTGTGTGTGTGTGTGTGTGTGTGTGTGTGTGTGTGTGTGGTTGGGGGTGGGGGAGAATGCAGGTATATACAGCTAATATTTTATGTATAGAATAATTGATAAGTGAAATAAGACAAAAGATCATTTTTTTCTTCCTACAACTTCTATACCCATCCATTCTCTTTCCCACCAAAAAAAAAATTTCTGAATGGTATATTTGAAAAGTTACTACTAAACATAGATGACATTTATAAAAAGGTTTACTATAAAACAAAGAAACTGGATTGTGTTTACTACGGTTAAGTAGTTATTAGAATCCCTAGCCCCTCTTACCTCAAGGGAATTGGTCAGGTAGACTATATTCTCCATAAGCACTGCCTGTTCATCGAATTCTAACTGCAAATCCAGAACATGAGGTCCCACCTTCTCCAGATTTTCCTAGCAGCCAAAATTGTTTTGAAAAACAAAATCACATTAAGAATATGTTGAAAAGAATATATTTCCTCCAAAGCAATCATTCTTCTCTCAACTGATAAAATCTTCAAATTTGAACAGTTAAAAGAAAGGCCTTGGACTCATAGTTTCCCTTATCTATGTCTGCTTGTTAATGAAATTACTAGCTCAGAGTAATTATCATTTAAAATACGATAAGATTAAGGCAGCAATGAAAAGACTGGAAAGATAAGGTTTTCAGATTCATAAAATAAATATGATTTTATCATTGTTTATTTAGACTGATTTAATACGCAAACTGAAAGAATTTGCTTTGACAAGGAATCAAACAAATGTGTAAAAATATATTTTCAGGTAACTATTAATAATAATAATAATAATAATAATAATAATAATAATGAAAGTTTCCAAGATACCAAATCTTTAAAGCTATTTCAGAGAATATGAATTAATAATAAACTCCGTAAGCTATTCCTGCAGATTTTAAAATGACATTTAAAAAGTCATACTATATGGATACTCAGATAATCTGCAGCATATAAAAAAAACAATTTATTTTCTTAATTTTCTAGAACATGAAATAAAATATTTGCCAACTCAAAATGCAACCTCCGAGAGCCGAGTTCATATGCACAAACATAGCTGAATACCTAGAACAGGTTGCACTTATGTGAAAGGGACCTGACATAATTCCTAGTATGTACCGTTTTCATTTACCATCAAAGTCTGTTTCTTTTCCCATGAAAAAAAGTGCGAAAAAGCCATTTTCTTATTACCAGAGTTACTAAACACTTTCAACACCATTAATATGCCTGGCAAACCACCAATATTACTGAAAACATATTACTACTCAAATAGTCTAACATTGGTTTTTCAAAAGCCAACTCTTGACTCTAAAATCATATAACTAGTTTTCAAATCAGTTTCTCTGAATTCTGTTAATGCACGTCATCAAATTGAGTTGTCTTTGCAACCAACAATGGGATAGTTTGTTGAATCCATATACGGACAGTGGATTTGGCAATTTGACCAATGGGATCAATGATTAAGAAGCACACCAGCAGACATATTATAACTTGATTGGTACAGGTCAACCCAGAATTCTAAGTTATTTCTTAAACTTGAAATACCATAAGGCTGAGACAGTTAACTCTGGTCTAAGAGAATTAAAAGGCTCTCCTAGCCTGGCCGGTGTGGCTCAGTGGTTGAGCATCAACCCATTCACCAAGAGGTCACCGGTTTAATTCCTAAGCAGGGCACATGCCCAGGTTGTGGGCCAAATCCCCAATAGGGGGCATGCAGGAGGCAGCCAACTGATGTTCTCTCTCATGGATGTTTCTATCTCTCTCTCCCTCTCCCTTCCTCTCTCTCTAAAAAATCAATAAAGAAAAAAAAATTTAAAAAAAAAAAAAAAAAAAAAAGGCTCTCCTAAGAATAAAATCTACTCCAATACAGGACAAGTTAAGTAAGAATTTGGGTCTTCATCAGGCAGACATTGGTAGCCTAGAAGATTCAAGAATTAATCTCAAATACAAGAATTACCACTGTGTTCCCAGAAGGCCAGAAGACACTGATTTTATATATATATATATATATATATATATATATATATATATATTTTTTTTTTTTTTTTAAATTTACTGAGCCTACTTCCTGACAGGTAGTATTCAGGTATGTTAAAACTTATTTCATTGACTCCTCACAGCACTCTTAAAAAGTAGGTTCTATTAATTTCCTCATGTTATAGATGAAAAACCTTGTGGCCCAAAGAATTTAAGTGATATGTCTAAGGCCTCAAAACTAGGAAATAACAGGCAAACAAGATTTAGACAAAGATTTGACTGACCCGAGCCTGAGACCTTAAGCAACACACAGCCTTCTTTCTATTTCTCTTTAAGAAATCCAATAGATCAGCTATGTATACAGAGAAAAATAAAAGTCTAACCCATTGATTGTTAATGGAGAAGCTGCAGGGAGTTGGGGTGGAGGGGGATGCTGATTTTACCCACAGGAGACTTTTAGCAATGTTTGAAAACATTTTTGGTTGTCGCAGTTGAGGGGTGAAGGTTCTACTGTCATCTACTGGGTAGAAGCCAAGAACACTGCTAAGTCCTAAAGTGTACAGGACAGCCTCCCACAACAAAGAACTATCTGGCCCAAAATATCAATAGAGCCATTGCTGAGAAACCCTGGTCTCAACACTAGCAACATTTATCCTGTTACGCTAACCTACAGAAATGTAGGATCTTGGTTCCAGTAACGAGATCTAGTAAAAACACTCTAATGTAAGTCAAAAAAATATCTTCCTCCCCAAACTGAAAAGCAGGAAAGGTAGAACATGAAGAGAATCACTTAGGGCAGCATTTCTAAACAAGTTTTCCTTCCACAAGACGTACTTTCACATACTCAGCAATTCCACAGGTAAACCCCAAATCTGGTTGTTCATGTCCCACAGCCACCGAATGAAAAGTGCTATTTCGGCAGACATCTCGGGGGAGACTTCTCCCTTCCTTCTACTGGCCTATCTAACCATTATTCATGGGGTCACAGCGACACAGGTCCACAGCTTACCTTAATCATGGCAACAAATGGCATCACTTTCTTCATATATTTCTTCAATTCTGGCAAAGTGCCTAGTTCACTAGCAATGATTTTGTTATCAGGCAATTTTCCATTATTGTTCTAAAAAATAAAGAGTTGGGGAGGAGAGAAAAATATTTTAAAGATGACGTAGGATTGATGTGCCTGTAGGAAGTCGGCCAGACATAGAATGACCTCCACCCATCTGCTGGAGAACAGTGGAAGAGGGTGCGGCCCCAGCATCACGAGGAAGCGAAAGGTGAATGAACAGTACAGAAGGGAGTCTCCTATTCCCTCTAAATTCAGACAATACATGATTTTGAGGTAAAGAAGAAAAGCAGGTGCACCATGCTGAATCTTAACATTTTTCTTACAATAGTGGCACCTCCAGGATTGTAACATTAGATTTTATCTGGTGAGAAAACAAAATGGTCTTATAAACTTCTGAAAGTACTTCATTAGTTATATCAAAATGAAAAACTACACACAACTATCATATATCACTAGTATGCAAGAGTCCCAAATGTGCTGCCTGAATTTAAATTCACTTCTGCAAACATCAACTGCCCCTTTAATAGAGTGAGAAAGCAAGCAGCCTTTTCAGAGCTGTGGGTGACTCATTTTCTCCTTAGCGTGGAAGCATAGACTCAAAGCCAAAGGTGGGAACGAATCTAAATGAAAAGTAACATATAGGAAGATTTCCAATAATCCTTTTACTTTCCATTGTAACCTTTTCTCAGTAAGGTACATGTGAAAATATTTTTTCTCTACTTGTCAGTGTGTTGCTTTGAAATACAGATGAAAGAGAAAAGCAGAGGGGAGGAAACACTCCTTTTCCTTATGTCACAAAACAGGTGCCACATTCAACACAAGTACATTCTTCTTGACTAAAAACTAACATTTTTTTGGTTCTTTTGGATGAAAACAAAAGTTTTGAACGAAGCCAATCATTCCAACTACCAAAAGATGATGTCATTTTGAAACTATATAATAACTAGTCAATGAACACTAAGTAAAAATATAACCCCTAAAAGAATGGTGATGCATTTAGGGACATTACATACTATATTTAGTTCTTCTACTGCTTCCTTGAAAATGCCGGTATGAATATGCAATCCACTGAGGCAGTTTCACTTTTCTACTTTCAAAAGGAGCTTTTACTGTTTTACTTAAAGTCAAAATCCGCAAGTGGATTCTAAAGGCTACCTTCTATTTCCATTACACACAATTAAACAGGAAAGTAGTTCTCCATAAAAACAGGTTCACAGGGAATAAAAACACTTGCTCTTCTCTTTACATCAAATTTTGCAAAAGTAAAAGTTTCTCTGATGTTTCCTAATTAACTATAAAAATTGAGCAAAATTCTAATAAAGGTCTATAAAATCAAAGCTAAGTGTCTTTCCTTTGTTATCACTTTATGTATGCCTTGGCCATAACCTCTATTTTCTCTCTCTTTTTTTTTTTATCCTCACCTGAGGACATTTTTGCATTTATCTTTGGGTAGAGTGGGAAGGAGAGAGGGAGGGAGAGAGAGAGAAGACACATCAACTGGTTGCCACCCACACAACCCCAACCGGGGCCAAGGACAAACTGCAACCGAGGCACGTGCCCTTAGCAGGAACCGAACTCGGGTCTCTCTGGTCCGCAGGCCGACGCTCTAACTGCTGAGCCAAACCGGCCAGGGCTATTTTCTCTCTCTTTTTAAGCGCACCTTCATGGTCTGCGTCTAAGTTTAGGAACTAAGTCTAAATATTGAGTTTCCTTTCAACAGAACTATCATATTTGATAGCTATTTACCTAACAGAGCCCAAAACAACATCAGGCTCTCCATGTCTATGCGTAATTATTAAACGGAACATTTCTTTTAAATTAAGAGCCACACTTCAAGTTTTTCAAACATGGTAAAGTTAAGGCTTCATGAATCTCCAGTGTTTTTGTTTCATGATTTTAACCACACATATTGAAAAAGTCCCACAGCCTTTCATTACATACAACCAGATTCAATGTATTTCTGTATAAAAGTTTCAAAAATGATGAAAAACAGGAAGTTTTCCTTGGCGTCCATTTAAGAGCCACCAAGGATAACAAAGGACACTCCATGCCTAGAGGTAATTAAATAAAGCCGCTGCCGGTCTTCCTTCTCCCAGACATTGCCAACATCCTAAAACCAAAAACAGCACAGGCAGGACACTACAAGGTTGGGGGAAGTGTGCTGAGAGCATCACCTGAAAGTGATTACGGAGAACTGACAGGGTGGTATGTTGCCAAGACGGATAGTTCTTTGCCACATAGATGGTGCAATGTGAAGGCTTCAGAGGTGGTTGTCTGTCAGTCTTCTACAGGGTAGAAAAGAGGAAAAAAACATTTGACCACTTTCATATAAACCAAGAATGGAAAGAACCCTCCCCTGGGATATACCACTACTGCCTTTAACATTAAAACACAAACAGTGCAGACCTGCATTAGCAATGAAAACAAGTCCTACATATTTTAATGAAAATTTGTCTTAGTTTTCATTACTGTTAAATATTATTTGACCAATAACTTTTCAGGAATGACCTTACAAAACAAAAACAAAAAAAAGACTTCACCTTCCCTTTAGCTGGCATCATGTAATTCTTCAGTCGCAGTCTAAGGTCATGGGCGACCTCCATGAGATACTGTGAGGAACGTATCAAGGCTTCATCCACAGGACCCACGACAGGCCATGAAGCATTCATAATTGAGTCAGGCTTTTTAAATAAAAACAAAGAGAGGTTCGGGGAGATTAGCCAATACAACTATTTTATGGTTCTTGATTACAATTTCATACCAAGGCTACCATCTGCAGTAGTGTGCTCAAAGTTCCAACCCTGAGTCCACACAGCACACTTCCACAGCCCCTGATCTCATGTTCCCTGCACTTCAAGCTGTGAAGTCTGACTCTGCATTCTTAATTAGCATCCATTTGTACAAGCATATTAATACCCACACACATATGCTCACTTTCAAAGAAAATTATGTAATGCTAATTCGACTAAATTTAATCATTATTATCTAAATTACGCACATTCTCAGTTTTTATCCTATTAACACATCCAATATTGAAAGTATAGCTACTTGCTATATACACCATGAGCACATTTTTGTATTGTTCATGCAGTGAAAAATGCAAAAGAGCCTGGCTAATACGGTTGGAAAGGAGTTATTAAACCAGCCAATCTGTTTATCTGCAAGCCAGGGAGAAATAATTGAATTTATCTTCACAGTAAAAATGCTAATATAATATCCCTGAATATGCAACCCTATATGTGCCAGGAATTTCATATAAAACAAGAATATTTATGCAAATGTACACTTTTATCTTTGTTTATAAGCAGTTCATAACATTTATATCTTTCTCAATATTTTCACCTCCTTAACAAACAGTTGGAAAGACAATATTAGTTATACATGTATTTAAATATATATCTGAATATATTTAAATGTATTATAACATTTCATAACAGGAATTAGGTGATAAACAACATGCATACAGTCAATGTTTTTAAAATGTATACACTGTGTGCATATAAATAAAGGCACACACATGATGTATCTGTCTAAACAGGAGGCAGCTTCAGTTTAACCTGCTGCAATAATTATGATGATGAATCCAGCATTATTAAAATACCCATTTTCAGTCTTTTCTCTTAAGTAACATTACCATAACATTTATTTAATGAGACAAAAATCAAAACCACCCACATCTTAAATGCATAAAGATACCTTTCCCAGGAGTGTCCAGATGTGCTCACACAAATGTGGACAGAATGGAGCCAAGAGAAGTGTCTGAACTTCAATAAATCGGAATATGAGGTCTCTGTGCATCCCTTCAATGGCCAATTCACGGTACTTATCTTTCGCAGCCTGTAAAATTTGAAATTATTTACCATTTCTCTCCCCATACTTCTTTAAAATAAAAGTGAAGAGAAAAAAATTCAGTATCTCTCTTTTAATGCATTTTTAAGTTTTTAGTCCTTTAAAATTCCATAATAAATTTTTGTAAAGGTATTAATTACTTCAACAATTTACAAGTAAATGTGTACCAATCCTTGTCCAAAGGATGCTGCAGTTTTGAGTCTCAAGAAAAAAAAATTTTTTAAGATATTTTGTAACAGACATAAAAGCTGAATAATTTAAACTGTATACTAAGGGTGAATGCTCTGTGCAGCATACAGAAAAGATATGAAGTATCAAAAAAGGCTATACAAAGGACACACTGCTAAGCTCAGCACTTATTCGTATTTAACCACATCTATGAAAACCAAGTCACATAAATCCCAATTCGCTCTTTTACAAAACTGATTGAGTAAAGCTGTATTTTTACTTTAAGTACTTGAACTGCCAAACCTGAGGAAATACTGACACCTTGTGGAAAACCTCAGAAAAATGTTTGTTTTCAAACTAAAAACAGTTACAATTAAACTTTTATTTTTGCCTTTATTTTTTATAAACTTAGAAATGTTTTTCTGGAAAGCATTACTGATTTTTAGATTTAATCTCTTTATTCATGCTCACAGCTCAACTAGAAACAGAATTACTTATATTAAATGAACACAACAGAAAAAGTACCAAAGGAAATTATTTACAATCACAATTTATCGAAGAAAAAATTTTCTTAACAAAATTTCCAGCCTTCACTTTAAATGCATTATTACGGAGGGAAAAGGGGCAAAAATACATCATATTCACACTGACATTTTATAGCTACTAAAAAAATTAACAGCCTACCTGCAACTCAAAAAACCCTGTTTTCAAAGCTTCTTTAAACATCATCTTTTCATAGTTTTGATCTGTTTTTATAATTCCTGCATTCATTTCACTATTGAATAGGAAAAAGAGGTTACTGAGTATAAAGGCAAGTATAGATAGGAATAAAAACCTGCTGCATAAACTCATAAACAGTAAAATGAGCACAATGCCCGAAACATTTAAAATTGCTCCACCACAAGGCCATCTCTGTGATCCTTAAAACTGCCTATTGTCATCTCCCTATTATCTATGTATCCACCTTTAGTACATATTGTCATCTGATACTGTTTAGAACTCCTGCTTAGGATAACACTGTTAAACTATGTTCCTATGTAAAAATTCCTTGATGGGCCCTGGCCAGTGTGGCTCAGCAGTTTGAGCGTCAGCCCATGGACCAAAGGGTTGCGGGTTCGATTCTTGGTCAAGGGCACGTACCTGGGTTGCAGGATCTATCCTTGGTCCTAGTCGGGGTCATCTGGGAGGCAACCGATTGATGTGTCTCTCTCACATCAATGTTTCTCTCTCTCTCTCTCTTTCCTTCCTTCCCTCCCTTCCATACTATCAAAAAAAAAAAAAAGTCAATGGAAAAATATCCTTGGTGATGATTAACAAAAAGTAAAATATAATAAATAAATAAAATAAATAAAAATTCCTTGATGGAAACTTAGTTATGAAGCCCAAAACGCAATATGAAAATAGCTTACCTAAAGTTGTAGTCAGGTTTAACTATTACATTTTAAACAAGTGACACTGGATATTTAGGAAAAATGTTCTTATGTTATTGCAAGCCTTTCATAAAATGGCCTAATCTGGCTGCAACTTGGTTCAGCTCCTATTTCTGCCCTCCACGTACCGTACTTCAAATAAATAGCATACTCTTTCTGTGGCTTTCTTCTCTCCTTAAAAAAATCCTGTTTATTTTTCAAGAAACTCAGAACTCACACAGCATCTGAATTCCCTCAACCCCTCTTATTACACTTATAACTGGTGGGATAAGTGTTTTCTCTCCTGCTAGACAACAAGGAAGGACAGGGTCTTACCCATCTTTGTAAGCCCTGTGTTTAGGATGGTTCCTGAGACACAGAGGTTGATAAATATCTTTTGAAGGGAAAAAGAAAATGATAATTCTTCATTTCTTTTAATCTACTTTTCCTTGAACCAGTCTGCCTTACTTTGATGCAAGAGAGCATGGTAAAATGGTTATGGGAATGGGCTTTGGAAAAAGCAAATTCATATCCCAAGTCTGAAATTACTAGCTTTAAGGCATTTAGTAAAATAATTTTTCTAAGCCTTGATTTCTTTATAAAATAGAGTTAAAAATATCTATTATATACAGTTACTGTGAAGCTAAAATCAGACCATGGATTCAAAGTAATTAGCATTACCTGGCACAAGTAAGCTTTCAATGAATAGTAGCTATTGTTATCATCTAATTTATTTTAGGGTGAAAAAAGAAAACTTAAAAATGCACCAGGACTAAGCAACTGTGAAGTACAAAGTGGTTGGAGTCAATAGGTTACCTGGCAAAAACTCTATCATTGAAGGTGCTGGCAGGACCACTTCTTAGGCTGTCCCAGTTGGCAACCATTTCTTTCACCCACTCCACCCAGGTGTACAGACGGAGAATACCTGCATCTGCCATGGCTTCCACAAAGTTAGCATCTTCAACAGTGTCACCGGCATCAGCCAGAGCCAAGCGCATTCCTGGAAGAAGAAAAAAAAACAATCAATTTTAAAACGTGTTTCCTGAATATCAACTATGCATCCAGTTGGGTACACTGTGAACCCCATATATAAATTAAGAAATAGCCAATGCTTTAAAGGGCTGCCATGGATCAACAGCAAAAATAAAAATCACCAGAAGCAGAATCCCTAATAATGCTGTTAAAATATGTGAACCATCTGTATTAATTTGCATACACTTAGCATCAATATGTGTTTTTTCTCAGGCATGTTGAGTTAATGAGATAAAGTGATCTTTAATGAGGCAAAGGAAAAAAATAATAAACTAGGGCTAGATATCCCTATCAACATCTCAGCCTCATTTAGAGACAGCAAAATATTATGATATTTTAATGCATAAGAACACACAGTGGTGCTTCATGTGTACAAATGTATATTTAATTCTTAGTTCTTAGAATAGATTCTTCAAAACTTTCTACTAACAAAATTTTACTTTTCAACCAAAATCTTCCATTCTAAAATATTGGGGGGGGGGGGAAGCCATCAATAAGAGCCTAATTAAATAAAGTCTAGGATACCTTGTAATGGAATGCTATATGGCTGCTAAAAAGAGTGAGGAAACTATGTATATGTTATGGAGACAGTTTCCTTCCTTTAACTTCATGAACCAACCTCTGTTAACTTCAAACTTTCCTTCTGCAGCTTCCTCAGGGTTTCACAGAACTCGCTCTGGATCAGACTTTGGTTTAAGCCCAAGGGAATATTGTGGCTGGTTTGATGGTCTATCCAGACCACTAAAACTTTCCTATCAACAATAAGGCTGTTTTGCTTTCTTATTATTCCTGTGTTCAGCGGAGTAAGACTTTTAATTTCCTTTGCTCTCTCTTCCTTTGCATTCACGACTTGGCTAACTGAGGAAAGAGGCACAGCTCTCAGCCCATCTCGGCTTTCAACATGCTTTCGTCACTAAGCTTAATCATTTCCAGCTTTTGATTTCAGGTGAGAGACATGCAACTCTCCCTTTCGCTGTAACACTTAGAGGCCAAGGAGGGTTATTAATTGGCCTAATTTCAACATTGTTGTGTCTCAGCAACTCGTATGTTTTAAACACCACGGCACTTGTATACAAAGAAAACATGGATACTTTAAAGTACTGACAAAAGCAAAAAAGAAAAGCAATAAAATTAAGACAGTTTTAAATTGCCTTGTGTAATCTGAGGAGAACTGAACCCCACGCAACAGCAATAACAAAAATGTATACTCACCGTCAGCTGAAAATTTGTCAATAGCTTGGGTCAAAGTGAGAAAGTTGCCTGTGGATTTTGACATCTGGAACAGAAAGCAAGTGAGTAGGCATTGGTAAGACTACACATAAATCAAATGAAATGGGTTGGCCATGATCAGATAAAGATAAAAAGGATTAGAAAGATGGGGGAAAAAGATACCCTAAACTAATTTTACAGAGGTGAAGACTGAAGTCCAGTCAATAGTGCCTTACATGGGTCATTCAGCTAATGAGTGAGAGCCAGGATAGGATCTCCAGCTGATGCTCGGTCCACTGCTCTTTCCATTAGACTACATGTACTATTAGTTTATACATGTGGAATTATTCCACTATAAATCTGGAACACTTCAGTTGATCATAGAGAAGAACTTTGTATTAATTAGTCATTCAGAAATAAATGGACTAGCTCATGAGGTCAGAATTAGGGTTTTAGGGAACTTCCTGTCATTAGGGGCACAATAATTGGTTGTTCAAGCTGTGGCAGCACATCTAAGGAGACATCGTACACAACTTAGCAATTGTTATTATTTTAAATTTTGTATGTCTTTATCTTAACTTGGCTGATATCAAAGAGAGGTGATTATTATATCAATTTTCTACTGCATGGCAATAAAGTATCTTGTACCAATAAAATCAGTACAGTGTACAATACAACAATGTTGAGACCAAAGAAAATGTCATAACAAACTCCAAATTTCTATTATTCTAATTTAGTGGCCAGTCACAATATAAAACAAAAAACAAAACCCACCAAACTATTTTCTCAACTGAATAAGAAAGATACTCTAAGGTCTTTACCTTTCTTGTCTCTGTTTCCCTGTCTCTCTCTGCTCCAGTCATAATCACGTCACCTTTTGTGAAACTAAATACTGTTCAAATGTTATAATAGATAGGTCCCTCCCCTCAATTAATGCTATCTACTCTACACACTCAATTATTTTATTTTTTAAAATATTTTTATTGATTTTAAAGAGAGAGGGATGGACGGAGGAAGGGAGATGAAGAGAGAGAGAGACATCGATGAGAGAGAATCATCGATCGGCGGCTGCCTCCTGTACACCCCCTACCCAGGATTGTGCCCTGACAGGGAATCAAACCGGCAGCCTTTTGGAGCACGGGACAATGCCCAACGAACTGAGTCAAGGCTACACAATGAGTTTTAAAGATAAAACTTTAATTTATGCTGGTAGTCCTAAACATTTTAAATGTAAGATTTTTAACTCTCTGGTTTTCATATTCTTTATTTCTTTAATAAAAAAGTGTAATTTCCTAAATCTGAAAAGCTTTCTGCAGAATTTTTAACTTTTAATGAGACTTACCTTCTCAGAGTTGAGGAGAAGATGTCCATTTGCTCTCACAGCTACAGGCCATTTGTCACTTTACAGGTAGATGTTTAAAGACAGAAAATGAAACTTAAAGATTGTGGTTTAGGCTTAAATTTTTTAGATAAATGCTAAAAGATTTGTAAAAGTTTGCTAAGACAAATGTACAGGGATATTTACTAAGCCCTGTTTGTAACAGGAAATAAATGAAAACAATGAAAGTGTCCATTAGCAAAGGACTGGTTATAAAAACTATGGTATAGCCATATAGTGAATTACTATGTAAGTATTTAAAAAAAAGAGGCAGGGCTATATATGGATATAAAAAGATCTTAGAAATATATTATTAGATTAAAAAATACGAGACAGAAATCGTGTCTACAACATTGCATCCTTGTATAATTCAAAATACAAATATAAAATATAAGTATAGCTATCTGATGCTGGTGTGACTGGTAAATCTATACCCTGCACAATAACTTCTTATATATCTGAAGCCATAAGATACCCATCAATAAGCAATAAATTTAGTCCACATCTTTTTTAGCACTCACCTTTGTTCTGGCCACATGGCCACATGATTATAAAGGTAGTATGAAAGATGATTTGGAACAAGATCCTTGCCAGAGACTCGAAGATCCACAGGATACCAGAACTCAAACTCTTGCTTTAGCTGATCTAATTTTTCCTTTGGGATCTGAGTCTTAGGAAATGGAGCCTCCTTGAAGAAAACATAATCCCAAACTTCCTTGGTCATCTGATGTGGTCTGTATTAAAAATAAAAGAAACAAACAACAACAACAAAATATATATATATAATGTTTTAGAAAGAATCAGTATTTCATAACCGTGAATTAGGAATCTCTTAATGTAGTTAGAATAACAAATGAGTTCAATAGACTCCCATAAAAATGAAGGCTGGATAATAACAGAGAGGGGATACTGATTACTTCCTCTCAGTTCAACAGCAAAAAAAAAAAAAAAAAAAATGCAGCATGACAAAATTCTGCTAAATTTTTTTAAATTATGTTTTTATTGATTTTTTTTTTTTTTTTTTAGAGAGAGTAGAAGGGAGAGGGAGAGGGAGGGAGAGAAAAAATAGTAATGTGAGAAACATCGATCAGTTCCTTTCCATACGCACCCCAACCAGGGATCGAACCCGAAACCTGGATAGGTCCCTGACTGGGAATCGAACCAGCAACCTTTCAGTGCACAGGACGACACTCAACCAACTGACCCACACTGGCCAAGGATGGTAAATTAATTCTTATGAAAACTAAATATTAAAAAAAGAACCTTCAATACATAAATCAAAAGATCACATATCTTGCTGACAAACTAGACTTCATTTCCTTATCCATTTACCAACCTGATGCCCAGAGGAGACTCTGCCTGTCCACGTAAGTCAAACCCCTGCAACAGGTGTGCCACTGTGTAAAATGCCATGTAAATAGTTGAATCAGAGAGTGATTCAATCAGCCACTGTTCATCCCAAGGCAGACGAGTACCTGCAAGATAAAAGGAAGAAAATTAATGCATGACAGACCTAAGAGACTTCATCTATAAATCTACATTTTAAGAATAGTTCTATAGCATTTAAAAAGCTGCTTATAGAGGAAGTTCTTAAATTTACTTGAGTAATTAATAAAAATAAAACAGTTAATAAAGAGCAAACTGGGTTAGAAGGTAGGGGACCACATCTTAGTCTCCCTCACCCTCTAACAGAAAGCTCTCACTTCCAATTCAGAAAAACACTGGAAGAGGGGGGGGAAAGGTAAAAGTGTTAATATGCCAAAATCATTCAAACAGAAAAATTTGAAGTTTGCTTACCTAAACCATAAGTTCTTGAGCAAGCATGCTCTTGTAGCCAACCTAAGGTAGCTTCAAAATTCCTTCTGGTCTCCTCACAGAATCTGGAGAGGAAAAAATAAAGCGTCTCCCTTCACCTTTTCTATTTTCCATGTTTTCTCATCTCCTTTCCCGTCCCTCATCACTTTCTCCCATCTTACGTTTCCATGTTCTTCAAGCACTGGGAAGTCTGCTTTTTCCAGTTCTCTTCTCCATAATCCAAGTACCTGGGAGTACACAAATTGATTAGAAAAAGATATAAGTCAAAAGGGGAAGGGAAGACTGGAGAAAATTTCCTCCTACAGGAGAGACTAACCACTGGTCACACAGGGCCACGACGCATTCATCTGAAGACCTGGACATAACTTGTTTCTCTGGTTCCATGTAAATAAATGCATCTCTCTAAATGAAAGTAAATAAAAATACATCAGATATTATTATATCAAGTCAATTGCTATTCCTCAAGGATAATAAATATAACTTTTAAAAAAATGCATTTTCATTATATCTTCCTTCTACCCAGGGTAAAGTTATCTGCCTTATTTTTATACAACATTTGCTTCTGTTTCTTGTTTATTTTCTCCTACTATGCAATCCGCTTTAGTGCCTGCAGCCTATGGGCAGAGGCCAGGCAATGGTTCAAGGCCAGTTGCTCTGGCTTGGGGCACTATGAGAGACGCAGGGGGATGAGCCTGCCATAAATCCAAACCCATGTGTACAACACTTGCTTTTGAAAAGGTGTGCATCTCTGTCAAACAGATCGCCTTCCCTAGGCAGAATATTCCTATTTAGTGGAAAAATTAAAGAAGTTTACTCATTTCTAAACCTATGGTTTGGAGGTGAGGCTGCCTATGATATCCGTTTATCCTTGTTATAATAACAATATAAAGAAAATAGAAAATTAAATGCATGAAACTTTAAAAAAATAAATGCACAAAAATTAAAAATAGAAAATATTGTTACTAAAGACTTATAGTGTCATGAAAAATTCCCATTAGAAAACTGTGAATTTTATTTTTACCAAAGATAAGTATCTCTTAATGTATTATGGTCCCAAACTTGTTAAGCAAGGATAAATTTTAAAAATAACATTCAGTATTATTATTCATAAAATGATTCATTGCTCTGTATTCTTAAATGCAATTCCTCATGCTGAACTTCAATAGCTGGGATTTTTGTTTAAAGATAGTGAATTAAAAACAGATATTTAACTATTCTCTCAAAATTCCAATAAAAGGACAACAAAAAAGCAGGATAAGTGCTAACTGTATTAGCAAATTGAAGAAAGCTAGCTGGGTTCTAAGCCAGCAGTAGAGAAAGCTGATAAGCAATCCAGATGGCACTGCATAACCTCCAAAAACCTCAGGAATTGGTGGCACAAGATAGTTATGAAAGATGTAAGATGAGGCTGAAAAGAGGAGGACTAAGCTTTTTAAAGAAGAGGTTAGAACCCCAGATACCCTAATCCCGCACTATGCAGACTGACAACTGATCCTCCCTGTGCCAACAGAGAAATGGAAGTTTATTCTCTGGAGAAGATAGGAGAGTCTCTCTCAACCAGGGACAAAGTTGAAGCTATGAGTATAGCAGTGTAAATGGGGATGGTGTGAAAGTCAGCACGTGGGTGTTAGTACCCACGTTAGCGATCTCCCGTTCAGCTCCCAGTATGCTCAGTTAGGTTAGACCCTTAGACCCTTTAAGCCAGAGACAGGAAGATCTTCTGTGGGGAATCTAACAAATCCAAGAAGCCCTAACTAACTTCAGGGCTTCCCCAGGCCCAAATGGCCCTTCCAGATCTGTCCAGTGACAAGTTCTATCTACATCCAAAAGATTCAAATAACCTTTTTGTACCCACTCTTAAATAATCAAGTCTTCCTCAGAGAAATAAGAGAAAGATTTCACATGCCTGTCAATTATATCTCAAGTCTAAAATAAAAGATTTCACATCACAAAACAAAAATAATATCCTATAAAAAAAGATCGATTAGAAAACAAGAATAAGCTCTTAAGTTGGTCCTGAGTTGATAATCGCTAAAGCTAGGTGATGCATATACTGGACTTCATCATACTACCCTCTACTTTTTTATAAGTTTGAAATTTTCCATTCAAGATTTTTTAAATGAATTTTTTGAAGTTTTTATTTATACACACACATGCACACACAACTGGCAAATATAAAAACACAGTAAACAAATATTCATTGAGATAGAAAAAAAATTGAGTCTCTCCCAGAAAGGCAAAAGGAGTTCCAGAGTGTAAAAGGTCCAATATCTGAATACTAAGAATTCAGAAAGCAAAAATAAATAATAGGAAGAGATAAAATAATCAAAGAATATGTCAAGAAATTGTCCCAAATTAAGAATACAAGTCTTTAGATTGAAGGAGGCCAACAGGCACCCAGAAGAATGAAGGAAACCTGGCCTAAACCAAGGCAAATCACCATGAAATTTCAGAATACTGGGAGAAAAAAGATTTACTAGCTCCCAGAAGGGGGAAAAACACAGGTCACTTACAAAAGATCAGTTATTACCAGAATGCTTTTGGACTTCTCAAAAGCATCACTGAACCAGAACACCATGGGTAATTTTCAAGAAAAAGTTATTTGCAATCCAGAATTCTATACCCAGGTAATCAAGAGCAAATGAGGATAGAATAAAGATATTTGAGACATGGAAGGTCACAAAAATTTACCTTCCAGACACTTTTCTCAGGAAAGATACTACAGGCAAAGTTTCACTAAAATGAGAGAGTAAATAAGAAAGAAGAAGCCAAGGAATCAAGGAAACAGGGCATCCAACTCAAGAGAACCAAAGGAAATCTTTAGTAATAGTGGAGAACATCTCAGGACATCTGTGCACCAAGACAGTAAGCAAGCAATACAGACTAAAACACACCAGAAGGCTCTGGGAGAGTGGAACCAAGAGCACACTGATGTGTTTGAAGGTACTGAGAGAAGAAACAAACAGATGGAGCAGAGTTTGAGATGGTGCATTGAGAAGTATACTTAAAAGTAAGGACATTTTTTTTGAAAGAGACAATTATTAACTCCAGTGAAAACCAAAAGCTGGGGAAGAAAAGTTAATTGTATCCACTATAGATCAGCCATGTCTCAAAAATGTAAACACTGACTATTGCTGTAACATAAATTATAATATACCTATACCAGGAAGATGGGGGATGGAGAAGTGTATATGAATGTGCTGAGGTTAGAGAAGAAGCCACGAGGTGGGAGGAAGAGTTAAATCTTGGTCTTCCATAGAAAGTCAATGGCTGACGCCTAAAACTGAAAAATAAAATCAGAAAATTATACTAAAAACACTTAGATTCGAGATCTAAACGAGAGACGGAGGTCAATACTTAAAAAAACTAAAACAGTTGAAAGTGAACCCCTCCAAAGAAGAAAAATTTAAGAGAGTGGAAGGATAAAGAGGAAACTGGCTTTTTTATTTTAATAAGCCTTACAGACCACTGTCTCTGTATTATGGGTACATACAACTATTTAAAATAAAATTTTAATTTAACAAGGTTAAGTAGTTGAAAAGAAGAAAGTTACAACAAAAATGAAGATTGGGTGGGGAGCCCTGGACAGTTAGGCTCAGCGTTGGCCCATAGACCAACGAGTCTCGAGTTTGATTCCGGTCAGGGGCATATACCTCGCGGTTGCAGTTTGTCCCCAGCCCAGTTGGGGTAGTGCTGGAGGCAGCCAATCGATGTGTCTCTCTCAAATCGAGGTTTCTCTCTCTCTCTCTCTCTCTCCCTTCCTCCCATTCTATCTGAAATAGAAAAATGTCCTTGGGTGAGGATTAAAAAAAAAAAGATTGGGTGGGAAGGATGAAAGTGAAAAATAAAGCACTACAGAAAGAGAGAGTTGTAACCACTAGTATCTCAAATAGTCACTGCCAGAAGCATCTTCAAGTCCTCTGTATGCTTTGCATGTACCAACTTTACAACACCACTTTCATCAACGCTTCCGGTAGTTCAACTTAAATGAACTGCTAAACAGCTCTCCTATTTTCTGCCACAAAACTATATATGCTACCTTTAATAAAGCTCAAGGTTCTACTACAGACTCTCTGCTAATTAACACTGTGAAGTCTGTCTATTAACTGAAAGCTTTTCTCCTAAAAGAGCCTTGAGAGGACAGCCCATCACGTACAACGTCAATCATCTTTTTCTGAATAGTCTTCTTCACATCTTGGACCTTCTGTCCTTTAAAGCCATCCACCAACATTACCTGAAAGGATGAGAGTGAAGAAAAACACATAGAAAATAATTAAAATTTGCTTTGAGTTCCCCCCCGCCAAACTTTTCCCTAACTAAATTTACTTCCACACACCAACCCAAGAAATTTTACAGTGAAATTTATCACTTCTATAACCGTAACTTTTTATTTTGGTATAGCTTGGACAACTAATATATATTACACACTTGCTGTTGTTTTTTATAATTAGGGTAGCTGTCATGAACATGATTAGGAAGAAACACTCACTTCCTTTCCACTTCTCAGCAGGAGAACTCCACTACACTAACTCACCTCATTGCTGAAGGCTTTGGGAGAAGGAACTAAGCATATTCAGCTCAGCCCCATTTAGGCTTCTCCTTCCGAATCTGCCTGTTGCCCACAGACATTCTCTTTTGTTTGGCCATGTGACAAACTTAGCTTAGAGGAAGGCCTACTGTTTTTCAACTCTGCCTTTTACTTAGTGGGGAAATTTAATTCTAGGGCAAAGTATTAGCTTGCCATTGTTGTCACAGTCCTCAGCCACTGTCCTCTTTCCAGCTGAAACTGACCTCCCTCTACCTGACTCCTGTATCTCTTTCAAACAGTTTCTAAGTGAAAGACACAAATTCTTTTTGGACCTTCCAATCCTCTAACATTACCAAAATGCTTCATATCTATTTAACTAATCATTATGACATTGTACTTCTTGATCATTATGATGCAGTGGTTAAGAGCACAAATCCTAGGGCCAAGGTGCTAGTGTGAATCTCAGTTTTGTCACTTGCTGGCTATCTGGCTGATCTTGGGTAAATTAATTAATCTCTTAGTGCCTCAATTTTCTCATCTGTAAAATGGGGAAAATAAATAGTGCCTACTTCATGAGATTATTCTGAGATTTAAATGTTAATATGTAAGTACTGTATAAGTGCTGGCATCACTCAAAATGTGTTATCTAGAAAAATTGACAGTAAAGGTAAAAATTTAAAAATTCTCATTTATGTCCTTAAATATATCTTCATTTTAACTGTGTATGGTATCTGATGGGTACCAGACTTACAGGGAGGTCACTTTATAACTTATGTAAATGTCTAACCACTATGTTGTACACCTAAAACTGATAGAATACTGCATGTCAACTGTAATTGAAAAAAACATTTTTTAATCTTCATTTTAACCTCAAGCAACTAACAACTTAGTTGAATACTTCCTTTCTCTCTTTTTTTCTTTATTGATTTTAGAGCGAGAGGGAGAGAGAGAGAGTAACATCAGTGGGAGAGTACATAGACTGGCTGCATCCTGCATGCCCCCTGCTAGGGATTAGGCCCACAACCTGGGCATGTGTCCTGACTGGGAATTGAACTGGTGACCTCTTGGTGCATGGGTCAACACCCAACCATTGAGCCACACCAGCCAGGTGAATATTTCTCTGACCTAGTCTTCTTTCCATGGAAACAAAGTAAGTCACATTAACAATTAAGGAAAAAGAGGTTCAGATCATGTCTGCTGTGCTCATCTGGCATTTAGCAGTCATTAACAAGTAAATTAATTAACTGAATAAAACTGCTTATTAAAAATATAAACTTGGCCCTGGCCGGTTTGGCTCAGCGGTTGGAGGGTCGGCCTGCGGTCCGGAGAGACCCGGGTTCGGTTCCCTGCTAAGGGCACGTACCTCGGTTGCAGTTTGTTCCCGGCCCTGGTTGGTCGTGCGGGTGGCAGCCACTTGATGTGTCCCTTTCACGTCGATGTTTCTCTCTCTCTCTCTCTCTCCCTCCCACTCTATCTGAACAAAAAAAAAATGAAAAGGTGTCCTCGGGTGAGGATAAAAAAATAAAAAAATATAAACTTGGCCTGGCCAGCTGGCTCAGTTGGTTGGAGCGTCATCCCATGTACCAAAGGTTCTGGGTTCAATCCTCGGTCGGGGCACATACAGGAGGCAACCGATCAATGTTTCTCTCTTTCTCTCTCTCTCTCAAGAGACTCAATTAAAAAAACATATCCTTGAGTGAGGATAAAATATATATGAACTTCTTAATTTAAAAAGCAAAAAAAGGGAACAAGTATTATACATGTATAAACCTTCGGAGTTTAGTGCATAATATGAACTAACTTTAAATATCTTCTTACAAAATTCATTCCTTAAAGATTCCTACAGGGGCCCTGGCTGGTGTGGCTGAGTTGGTTGGAGTGTCATCCCATGTACCAGGAGATTGCTGGCTCAATTCCCGATCAAGGGTACATGCCTGGGTTTCAGGCTCGATCCCAGGTAGAGATCAGGCAGGAAGCAGCCGATCGATGTTTCACTCTCACATGGATGTTTCTCTCTCTCCCTATCCCTTCCTTTCTCTCTAAAAAAAAAAAAAAAAATCAATAAACTATTCTTTAAAAAAAAAAAAAGATTCCTACAGGGCACAAAAATGTAATTTCTGTAAATATTATAATCCCCCCTGCCCCAAAAAAAGGGTTAAAAAAGGTTTGGAAATAGAAGACTCTCTTATTAATCGCATATTAATTTGTCATAGGTCAGTATATGGCTGAAACTATATTGAAATGTTCTATATATTTTTTAAATCATTAAGAAGAAAATCACAGAGCATGGAGTAAATAAAATAAAAACAATAAAAAACTATTACTTACACCATCATAAAACCCTTTTAGATATAATTTCTCCTTTGCTTCTGCAAGTTTTTCTCGGTCATTCTGGCTCTGAACTTTCAACTCATCACAAATGGTTACAGCAGAAAGGTTGCCAAAACCTGGGACTTCAATGACTGGCACCTGTAAAGAACAACAATGTCAAGAACTTATTCATCCCTAATAAACACAAAAACAGCCCTGTGGGGCACAGTCCTTTTGCCTCTACTGTCCAATTAAGTTATTTCCATTTTATGTATCATTATAGAAGTACCAAACATTAGGTAAACACAGTGACTAACCAACATCCAGACATAAATCTGTCTTCCTCCTCTCCACAAGAACTACCCAGGTTCTGTGCGGCAACGCCCACACTGGCCCTCCCTTATTACACATACACCTTCCCTAGCTCTCATCCCTCCACTGGCATCCAATTAACTAAATAATTAACACTGAAACTAGCAAAATTGTGTAAACAACTAAATTTTGGGAGGGTCTTGTTTTTGTTTCTAATAGGTCTTCTGGATTTTCATGAAAGTTATTTGCTAGCAATTTAAATTTTTTTCTTCCGCAGGCCCTAATACGAAAACATAAACATTTATGAGTAACATGGCAAAATTTTGTCCTCAGCAGCCTGGAAATTGGCCAAAGTAGCAAAGTAGCAAATTGGTGATGCTAAGAAGCCATTTGTTTGCTCCAGAATTTCAGGTGCCAGGTGCTAAGAACATGCTTATTGTTAGTTTTTCTCTCAGTCTTATCTGCCACAGCAGGTATCAAGTTAAAATAAACTATCAAGTAAACTCCCTCTTATTTCCATACTCCATTAACTATTTAATTTTGTTACAAGGAAAAGGTTAGCTCTTCTTTTTTCTCGGATAAATATATGGATATGTACATACTGAATAATTTATGTACTCACTGGCTCAAACGGCAAGACCATGTCATCTCTAATTCCATACTTTGCTCGTAAGGCCTACAAAAAAATGTGAAAGTTAACGTTAATGATCAACACTTAATTGGTATAATCATTGAAAGAAGAAACCTCCAAACTTTTTTTAAGCTATTATTTCTTCTCCTTTCTATACAGGGCAATATTTTATCTTTACCAAATATCTCAAGAAGGGACTTACGGCTTTTAAAAACTCAACAGTTTGCCCTGGCCAGTTTGGCTCCGCAGTTAGAGCATTGGCCCTCGGACCGAAGGGTCACAAGTTCAAATCCCAGTCAAGGGCACATACCTACCTGGGTTGCAGATTTGATCCCCAACCCCAGTCAGGGTCATGCAGAAGGCAATCAGTCAATGTGTCTCTCTCATATAGATGTTTCACTCTCTCTCTCCTCCTCCCTCCCTTCCACTGTCTAGAAATCAATGGAAAAATATCCTCAGGTGGGGATTAACCAAAAAATTAAAAATTAAAAAAATAATAACTATTAAAAAAAACACTCAACAGTTTAAGTTAATGGCTTAAATGATAAAACTATTCAGCCAAAAGCAAAAACTGACATACACACACCACTTAAAATGAGGTTCATATTCTAAATGGTTACAATGAAAATGTATCAGAAAACTTTTCAAAAGCTTAATGAAATCCATCACATCAACCAGTTAAGAAGAAAAATTCATATGATCACATCAAAGGATGAGAAAAAAGCATCTGACAAAATCCAACACCCATTCATTATAAAACAATCAAATAAATTAGAACAGAAAGGGACTTGCTCAACTTCATAAAGACTATAAAAAAAACCTACAGCTAACATCATACTTAATGACAAGAAACTCGAAGTTTTCCCACTAAGATCAGGTAAAGGCAAGGATGTTCCCTCTTACCACTCCTTTTTAACATTGCACTGAATTCTTGCTAATGCAATAAAGCAAGAAAAGAAAAGGTATACAGATTGGCATAATCATCTATGTAAAAAATCCAACAAGAATCAACAACAACAAAAAAACCTCCTGGAAGTAATAAGCAATTATAGCAAGATTGCAGGATACAAGGTTAATATACAAAAGACAGTTGTGTTCCTATACAAAGAACAAGTGGAATTTAAAATTAAAAACATAATACCATTTACATTAGCATTGAAAAAATTAAATACTTAGGTAAAAAAACTAATAAAATATATACAAGATCTATATGAGGGAAACTACAAAACGCTGATGAACAAAATCAAAGAGCTAAAAAAATGGAGAAATAACCCATGTTCAAGTTGTCAGTTCTTCCCAATAGATTTAATGCAATCCCAGCAATTTATTTTATGGATATCGACAAATTAATTCTAAAGTTTATATGGAGAAGCAAAAGACCCAGAACAGACAACTAAATTCTGAAGAACAAGAACAAAGCTGCAGGACTGCTTCTATTCAACTTCAAGACTTGCTATAAAACTTTAACAATCAAGACGTGGTGCTGGCGAAAGAACAAACAGATCAATAGAATAGAACAGATGGCCCAAAAATAGATCTCCATAAATATAGTCAACAGATGTTTGACAAAGGAGCAAAGGCAATCAATGAAGCAAAGACTGTCTCTTTGATGACTGTCCTTTTTGCATATGTACATCCAAACCAATGGACGTACACATGCAAAAAAATGATTCAAAACACAGGCTCTACGCCCTTCACAAAAATTAACACAAAACAGATCATAGACCTAGATGTAAAACTCAAAACCATAAAACTTCTAGACAATAACGTAAGAGAAAACCTAAATGACTTTAGATATGGTGATGGCCTTTTTAGATATAACACCAAAGGATCTATGAAAGAAGTAACTGATAAGCTGGACTTCAACTATTGATAAGAAATTAAAATTTTCTGCTTTGCAATAGACAATATCAAAAGAATTATAAGACAAGCAACAGACTGGGGAAAACATTTATAAAAGATGCATCTGATAAAAGACTGTTATCCAGAATATATGAAGAACTCTTAAAACTCAATGATAAGAAAACAATCAGACTAAAAAATGAGCCAAAGAGCTTAACAGACACACCTCACCAAAGAAGATATACAGAGGGTAGATAAGCACATGAAAAGATGTTCCACAGCATATGTCATCAGAGAAATGTAAATTAAAAAAACAATGAGAAACCACTACACACCTATTAAAATGGCCAAAATTCTGAACACTGACAACACCAAATGCTAGTGGGGATGTGGAGCAACAGGAACTCGTACAGGGTGGAAATGCAAAATGGTACAGCTACTTTGGAAGACAGTTTGACAGCATCATACAATACTAAACACATTCTCTTACCATATGACCCAGCAATCACACCCCCTGGTATTTACTCAAAAGTTATGTCCACACAAAAACCTGCACATAAATGTTTTTAGCAGCTTTATTTTCATAATTGCCAACCAACTTGTTAGCAACCAAGATGTCCTTCAGTAGGTGAATGTACACCACGGTACACAGACAACAGAACATTAGTCAGCACTAAAAAGAAATAAGCTATCAAGCTATGAAAAGACATGGAGAAACCTTAAATGCATATTACTAAGTGAAAGAAATCAATCTGAGAAGGCTACACAACTGTATGATTCCAACTATATGACATTCTGGAAAAGGTAACACCATGGCCCTGGCCGGAGTGGCTCAGTTGGTTGAATGTCGTCCTACACACTGAAAGGGTACTGGGTCAATTTCCAGTCAGGACATGCCTGGGTTGCAGGTTTGATCTCTGGCTGGGGCGCATACAGAAGGCAATGGGTCAATGTTTCTCCCTCACATCCATGTTTCTCTCTCTCTCTAAGCATGGCCTCAGGTGAAGATTAAAAAAAGAAAAGGTAACACCATGAAGACAAGAAGATCAGTGGTTGCCAGCAGGTTGGGCAATGGGGATGGGAATGAATAGGAAAAGCACAGAGAACTTTCAAGACAGTGCAAATGTCCTTTATGATGTTATAATGATGAGTATTTGTCATTATACATTTGTCCAAACCCACACAATGTACACCACCAAGATTAAACCTCAAGGTAAACTACGGACATTGGGTGACTATGATGTGTCAATGTAAGTTTATCTTGGTAAAAAATGTACCATTCTGGTGAGTGATGTTGATAATGGGGAGGCTATGCATGATTTGGGGCAGGGGGTATGTGGGAAATCTCTGTACTTTCCTCTCAATTTTGTTGTGTGTGCTCTAAAAAATAAAGTCTTAAAAAAAACATTCTATGAAACATTATATTCAAAATTCAAACCACAAAAAATATATAAACAGCCCTGGCCGGTTTGGCTCAGCGGTTAGAGCGTTGGCCTGCGGTCCAGAGAGACCGGGGTTTGGTTCCCGCTAAGGGCATGTACTTTGGTTGCAGTTTGTCCCCGGCCCTGGTTGGTCGTGCGGGTGGCGGCCACTCGATGTGTCCCTTTCACGTCGATGTTTCTCTTTCTCTCTCTTCCTCTCCCTCCCACTCTATCTGAACAAAAAATGAGAAAATGTCCTCGGGTGAGGATAAAGAAAAAAAAAAAAAAAAAAAAATATATATATATATATATATATATAAACATCAAGATATAGGTTAGAGACTGCAGTTCAAAGATACATGCCTAGTCTTTTAGCCTAATCCTATATGTAGTTCAGAGGTACCCGACCAATTACATGAAAAAGAGGAAATAAGAATGTGAAACTCAGATACTCACCTGCTTTTTCTTCAAGTCTCTGAGGGCAGCAAGATCATCAGGGGAGTCAGAAGGAACACTTGTGACCACACCGGTGCCTTATAAAAAAAGTGTGGAATTATTAATACAGCCAGATGTGATTACCATAGTATTTCTATAAAGAACTAAACTCTTTACCTTTATCCTCCTTAATGGTGAGCATTGGGAGGACATAGATCACCTTATAAGATGTTAAAGGCGCAGAAAGTGATGCTCCAAGAATTTCCTGTGTAAGAAAAAGATGAGCATAAAAGGTGAAGAAACTTATTTTAACCAATAAAATTGAAAACAATGCTCCTATTTTAAGCCCAAGAGGCTAGCAGTCAAAAATATATGAAGTAAAAGAAAACTCATTCTTTTATACCAACTAGACCCAAAATAACTGTAAATACTATTAAGGTTGTAAGGAAATGTGTACACTAACACATTGTTTGTGACATTGTACTCCTTGAGGACAGCAACACAGGAATCCATAGCAAGAACCACAAAAATGTTCACACAACTTAGACCCAGTGATCCAATCCTATGAATTAACCTCAAAGTAAAAAAAATAATAACTGTTTTTCTTTGAGCAGTCTGTCCAATGCTGTTAATCAGTGAACAAATAAAATTTTAAATGATAGAAAAATTATTTAATAAAATATGAAATTTCAACAAGCTAGAATACTGTACATCCATAACTGGGAAGACAAACTGAATTAAAAAGATATATCTAGTTTCTCTTTAAAAAAAAAAAAAATCAGAAAATTGCCCCTGGCCGGTTTGACTCAGCAGTTAGAGAGTCGGCCTCTGGTCCAGAGAGACCCGGGTTCGGCTCCTGCTAGAGGTGTGTACCTCAGTTGCAATTTGTCCCCAGCCCTGGTTGGTCGTGCGGGAGGCAGCCACTTGATGTGTCCCTTTCACATCGATGTTTCTCTCTCTCTCTCTCCCTCTCTCTCTCTCCCACTCTATCTGAACAAAAAAAATGGAAAAATGTCCTCGGGTGAGGATAAAAAAAAAAAAAGAAAATTCAACAACATTGGACCCATATTCTCATATGCCAGAGATGGCTTATGACTGCTTGTTTAGCTAAGGAATGGACTTTTCGGTTCCACACAGTTCCCACCCACCCCACTTTATTCATATAGATAAGCTGCTTTTAGAGAATTTGCAGTCATATGGGTGGAGGCTAACTACTGTGACAGTCTTAAAGGTTGAAAGCTATTTTTTAATTTATACCACCCATTTTCCTCACTCCAGAATCTGCTCAAATGAACATGGAAAGAAGTTGCATTAGAGACAGTTAAAAATTTGTGACATTAATGCTGTTCTCAAAAAGTGCTCAGAACTCCAACATCAGGTCCTAATGAGATATAAGCACTGCTTATAACAGAAAAAGACAAGAAACAATCCAAATATCCATTATAGAGAATGATTCCCTAAACCATGGTACAGCCAAACAGTGAAATACCTTTGCAGGAGGGGGTTGAGTACTGACTCTGAAACGGACATAAGAGAGCCTTCTGGAAAACTGGAACTGTTCTCTATTTCGACTTGGGTGATGCTTACATGAGTGCATACATATATGAAAATGCACCAAAATACACACTTAGGATTTACACATTGGATTGTATGTATGCCTCAATTAAAAAGTTTTTTTAGCCCAGCTGGTGTGGCTCAGTGGTTGAGCATCGACCCATGTACCAAGAGGTCGCCGGTTCAATTCCCAGTCAGGACACATGCCCAGGTTGTGGGCCAAATCCCCAGTGGGAGGCATGCAGGAGGTGGCCAATCAATGTTCTCTCTCATCGATGTCTCTATCTCTCTCTCCCTCTCCCTTCCTCTCTCTAAACTCAATAAAGGAAAAGAAAAGTTTAAAAAAAAAGGTTTTTAAATGTTTTTTCCTCAAGCTTCACTGTTGAAATTTTTCCTCTAAATTTATGCACTAAAATAACAAGTCTGCTACCCAACTTACCTCTCCCATTAATTCCTTAACAACAGGCACAACGCCACTGTCTTTAGTAAAGCCCTGGTATGACATATTCCTGGCAGCTCTTTGGGTGCAAATGAATATATCACCATTCGCCGTCTCAAACCCAATGTACTTCATATCAGGGCGAACCCAACAGTTTGTCTGTCCAAACATGGTCTCAGGTCTGAGAGTAGCAGCTACCAAGAAGATATTTTTCCCTTTCAGGCCACTACGAAGAAAAAAGATATATTAAAGCAAAAAAAAAAAAAAAAAAGTTGTGGATTCTATCACAAGTATCTGATAGTCAAAAAGCCAAAGCAATTTCTCTTTGGCAAGCGTACCTTAATTTGGATGGATAGGGTTCAAGCACTTTCAACTTGATTAAAGTATATTCCTGAGGTCCAACACCCTAAACAAATAAACAAAAGAAAAATTTGAGGGGAAAATGACTTGGATTACAGCTACTAATCCATGTGAGAGATTTGATTCAAATTTCTAAGATGAGTTCTTACATAGTTAGACTAATTCTTTCAGCCCTGGCCAGTAGCTCAGTTGGTTAGAGTGTCGTCCTGATAAGCCAAGGTTGCAGGTTTGATTCCCCAGTCATGGCATATACAAGAATCAACCAATGAATCATAAATAAGAGGAACATGCAATGTTTCTCTCTCTCTCTCTTTCTCTCTCTCTCTAAAATCAATAAATAAAAATTTTAAAAATAGACTAATCCTTTCTTCCAGTGAAGAGACGGCCAGTGGTGTGCTGACCATATCCACATTGAAGTCTAATGTGTGAGAAGTGAGCTGAGGGCACACCCTTCCAGCCCACAGCAGAACTGGTAAAAGAGACCTAGACTCTACAAAGTGAAGATGGTTTGCTGAGAGCTCCTTTGAGAGGAGAGGACAGGAGGGAAAAAAAAGCTTGAAGTAATCAACTCAAACAGTTTTTTGCCAAAATGAGAATTAGAAGATAGCAATGCCACACAGCAGTCAGCAGAGACATACACTGGACCAAGGGTCAGATAATGTGCATTCAAAACCTAGCTTGGGCCCTTACTAAGGGTTTGACCCAAGGGAGTCACAATCTCTTTTCACACAGGACTGCCCTGAGGAACACATAAGATAATGGATAGAAAAATGCTTTGAAAAATTATATGCTTTTGGAATTTAGGATATTGCTACCATTGACTATATTAAAACTTAATAAAGTCAGTAAATTGGGCCTTCTGAAGTCTCTCAAATCTTTCAAAATTTTAATCAACTCTTGCTATGGACGGGTGGCTGTTAATTAGAGCATCATCCCGAACACCAAAAAGGTTTCGGGTTTGATTCCTGGTCAGGGCACATACCTAGGCTGTGGTTTGATCTCCAGTCAGGGTACATACAGGAGGCAACTGATTCATGTTTCTTTCTCACACTAATGTCTCTCTCTCTCTCACACACACTCCCTCCCTTCCCCCTCTCTAACATCAATAAACATATCCTAGGATGAGGATTAAAAAATTTTTTTTTTATCAACTCTCACTTCTATGAAATAAATAACATCATAACTAAAGGCTGATTTTGAAAAGCAGTCACTAGACTACAAATGGGTTCAAAGGTGGTAACAAACAATGACATGCTCATTGGGCCTCCTAAGTTCAGATCCTGGCATTGCTGGTTTACTATGCCAAGGCTTTTGGCAAATCACTTACCCTTGTTTCACTCAAGTATTAAAAAGAACAATATTACTAATGAGTCCTACAGGAATGTAGAGTGAACTGATGTCATCTATCACTAGAAGTATTTGGAAATAAGCAAGTAGGCAGATAGTCAAAGCAAGTGTAAATGAAATCTGTGTACATCAATCAGCTACATATCTCATTACCTTTCCCCATGTTCTCTTTCCAGAGCAGAGCATTCTCCAGGCCGTGCTTCTCAAACATTAGCATGCATATGAATCACATTGCGAGCTTGTTAAAAGACAGATTCCTGGGCCCCACCCCCAGAGCTTCTGATTCAGCAATAATTGGGGTGAGACGCAAAACTGTGCTTTTCTATCACAAGCTGATGCAGCTGGTCAAGACCAATCTTGGAGTAGCAAGGTCTTAGACAAGATACCGGTGCCTATAATCACACTCTGCCTCCCTCTTCACAGCCACCAGAGTATCAATACTATACTCCTCAGCACTGGAATAAAGTTATTTTTAGGCTTATTTCTTATTTCTTAAACTCTCTGGCCCTATGAAGAATTATTAACAATAGCTACTCTATGTCACGAATAAATACCTCTCCAGTTTGCCTGTCATGATCCATACAAGGCTGTCCATCTTTTGGAGAATAAATGGTATACCTAAAAAATAAGTGACAAATATTACCATAATATACAATTTTTAGCCTAACACATTTTCCAGTGTTGCTCCTAACATCTTTCAATATTTCTTCTTACTGAAACTTCGAACTGAGCAAATGTGTACATCTATTATTTATATTTTATGGGCAGTTCTATTGGCAATCTAGCTATTTTATGAAAGATTTCTACCTTCATCAATAAAAAAAATTAAAAATTTAAATTCACTTATGAAATGCTTAAATTAATTAAAATAGCTTTTAATTAATCCACATAATCAAGGAAGAATCTTAAACAATTTATAAAACAAAAGAATAAACTAAAACACAAGCAAAATTATTATTTTTTTGTTTGGCTGGCAATACTGAACAGAATCTTGAGTGAGATCATAAAAGCCAATGCTCCCATTCTCCCTGGTCTAATTGTCATAAACACTAAGCAGCTCAGAGAAATTAAGACACTGGCAAGACAAAAAGGAAAGCAAAGGACACAAGAGAACAAAAAGAAAAGAAAACACACAAAAAAGAAAGGATAAAGAAAAAAAGTAAGCTATGGGGCACTGAATTACAAAGCAAAAATATATGATTTTTGCTTTTTTGTACTGAAGGACAACAAACTTACCGTTTCCCAAATTTAATTCTGTTTCTTTCTCTTAATGTTAAAAACTGCCACCTGACAAACGAATCATAGTAAGGATTAACATCAGTGGTGATGAAGGAACGACGCCAGTCTACCTATAGAAGGAGAAAGGAAAAGGAAATTTTTGAGAGTGATATTGTATTGTCTCTATGAATGAGAATTCTTATGAATCAATTATTTATTCTTCTACTCTATTTTCCAACTAAGAATTATATCAAATATTAAAAGAAAAACAAATTGTTTAAGTTCCACCTATTATATATCACAATTATTACATTAATTTTTGTTTAACATGTATATTTTTAAAAATACATGTTTATATGTTAAACATATAGAAATTGTAATACATTAAAAAGGAACATATAAATAACACCTTTAAGTACTCATTCAAGTTAAACTTTGGCCTCTTGCCCTGGCCGGTTTGGCTCAGCAGTTAGAGCATCAGCATGTGGACCAAAGAGTCACGGGTTGGATTCCGGTCAAGGGCACGTACCTTGGTTGCAGTTCGGTCCCCAGCCCTGGTCAAGGTCTTGTGGGAGGCAACCAATCAGTGTGTCTCTCTCACATTGATGTTTCTCTCTCTCTCCTTCCCACTCTATCTGAAGATAGATGGAAAAATATCCTCAGGTGAGGATTAAAAAAAACAAACTTTGGCTACTTTTTATTCTTTGAATAGAATTCCTTTTCTCTAAATGCTAATATATTGACATACATTCCAATACAACAATATTGAAGTACTTTATTGCTCACATTTGAGGCCCATTAGGTTCTAACCTGACAAGAAGAGGACTGATTCATTTCAGGAATTCAAGTGAAACACATTCTAAATTAAGAGGTGGTCCAAATCTCATGTAATCACATAGATACAAATGTGTTCTTCATATTTTCTTAAACTACGGGGGTGTGATAGGCATACCTTCAAACCCATTCTCTTCAGATCCTGAATAGCCAATGGTGGAAAATAATCAAGCCAATGTTCTGCTTCAGAAAATCTGACTATCTCTTCATCAGCCAGACCGAGAGATTTCATAATGCCCCACTGGTATTTAGAAGATCCAGATTTAGCAGCAGCTTTACTCTGAAAAAAAACAGCAAAAACACACTCCATCAAAGAACAACCAACAACTTGTTAACAAATAATAGGACCACAATAACTATAAATTCATAATCCCACTTGGTAATTTTTTTAAATTCCAAAACAATGCTACTGATATGTTGGAATACTGAAGGATTTGGATGTACTATTTTGCCTGCCAAACTATACAGTTTGATACTCACCAGGACTCTGACACTAAGGAAAACTACCAAATGGGTGGAACCATAAAGAACTGTCATCACAAAGATAAGATTTCAACACCAAACCTTCTATTTCCCTCTCTCAATACCACATGCATCTTTTTTAGTTAAGAGTCCGCTCATTTTCCAATCTTTACCAATATCAAAAAGGCAACCAAATGCTAGAGGTTGGAAGCAAGCAAAGATGCTAAACTATAAAAAGGCAGGACAAGGAACTTTGGAGGTAAAGGAACTACTCCATATGGTATGGTAGTGGTAGAAACGTGACTCCATGCACTTGTCAAACCAATGCAACTGTACACCACAAAGAGTGAATTTTTTTAAATGTCCATCTTTTAAATCATTTTACTTTATGATCTAGTTTATTTTAATTTCTGACTGATATGCAGCCTCCACGTGGGTTCTCTTTTATATCTTTATTATAAGACTTCAGTTCAGCTAGTCTTCAGATTGTTCTCAAGGGTGGCTGATCTATAATTTAGTTGTCATTTTGATGTGGTCATGGGAGGAGGTAAGCACAGCATTTACATACTCCACCATCTTGACCAGAAGTCCAAGGGTGAATTTTTTTAAAAAATCAACCAGAGCCCAGTGTGTATGGCTCAGTGGTTGAGCGTCGACCCATGAACCAAGAGGTCCCTGGTTCGATTCCTGGTCAGGGCACACGCCCAGGTTGTGGGCCAAATCCCCAGTGAGGGGAATGCAGGAGGCGGCTAATCAATGTTCTCTCTCATTGATATTTCTATCTCTCTCTCCCTCTTCCTTCCTCTCTCTCTAAACTCAATAAAGAAAAAAAAATTAAAAAGAAAAAGTCAACCAGAATGTTGGAGGAACACAGTCTGGAATGCAGAGTTTAACAAATGTATCTAATTATATTATAAATATATGACATAACCATTCTGAAGGAAATGGGAAAGAAAGGAGCTATGGAAGTAACTTTGAAAAACAGTGTGTTAACTAAAAGACAAAAAGAAACTATATATAAAACACTGTCCTTTAGTTAGTAAAATTATTTCTCCCAGGGTTATAGGTTAGCAATTCTGAAATTATTGGTATACTAGGACTGAACAAAAAATTAAATATACTGTAAATAATGAGAGTCAGGTTTCTCACTGTTGGAGAAAAAAGTCACAAATAAGAAAAGGGAGAATAGAATGCTAGAATGAGTCTCATGGTGCTATAATTGATCCTGGTATCATGAACTTTCTTAAAAAATATATACTGTGCTAGTACTCGGAATGAATATATAAATCAGACCAACATAAATATAAGACTTCAACCAAGTAAGTATCATCAACCACCAAACCTTTTTTCCTTTAGCTTTATCCTTAATTATTACATCTTCTGTTTTAGCACTGACTTCTTCCTCTTCCTCTTCTTCATCTGGAAAATCAGGGGGGCAACCATAGAGCTCTATTTCTCTTTTCAACTTATCAGCACATGCCTAAACAAACACAACATTAGAGATAGTAAAGTTCAAAATTCAAGGTAGAAAAAAACTGGGGTTTTTTTCTTGTTTTTATGGCCAACAAAAATTGACTCTAAGATTTTTGCAATATATCTACATACATAAGTGGATCATTAGAGAAAACCCAAGTGAGACAAATCATGTACCCCAAATTCACTAATTTATAAATTATTTATTTTATTTCATTTACTCAGCAAGCATTTATTTAACACCCAGAGTACTCAATGTAGTATACTATATGTTAGGCATCCGGAGTATAAGGATATATAAGATATAATGTGTTATTATTTTGAATAGCAACATTAATAATAGCATTTCTCAATTTGATGACTGTCATATATCCTCTATTAGTTATCAGCACAAGCAGGCATGAAGTTAGAAAACAGACACAGAGATGAAGTGATATATCTAAGCTTATACAGCTAGTAAGCTACAAAACTAACACATGAACCTGGGCTTCCCACCCCAGTTCTCCTCGATCATACCATAAGGAGTCTGCTGTCAAAAACAAAAATGACACCAAGTAGATAGTGTTAAAGTTATGAAAAAAATACAAACATAGAATTGTGAATTTTAAAAGAGGAGTGCACTCTTTTATGCAGAAGAATTTCAGTTAATAAATGAGAAAAGAATGACACCGTTTTACAACCACCAATTCAATAACTGAAACAGACAAGGATCATCAAAGGATGTGAAAACCTCTTCATTATTGGGAACCTCATATTAAGAGGCTTCGAAGTATTACTTCCCCCCCTCCCTTAGTCTAGTTTTTAATTAAAAAAGGGAAAAAGTCACCTTTAGAATGAAGAAATTTGACAGGTATTAACTTAGTATCACTAAAATGGGACAAACTGCCATCATGTGCCTTTTGATGTGAAACAATGGAAAGTGTCACCTCACCAATGTAATATTCTTGTCAAAATATTTAACTCAAATCTAATCATGAAGAAACTATAAAAAACCTCAGATTATGGGATGTTCTATAAAATAACCGGCCTAGAGTCTTCAAAGACATCAATGCTGTGACAAACTAAAGAGAAATGATAATGAAATGCAATGTGCAATCCATAAAATAAAAAGTAGAAACAGCCAAAAAGGACATTTTGAGACAACCAGAGACATACAACTATAGATTAGATCAAGATGATAATACTACATCAGTGTTAAATTTCTCCGAAGGGATAATGGTACTGTGATAATGGAGAAGAATGCAATTCTCAAAAGATTATGCTGAAGTATTCATGGGTGACATGTCATGATGCCTGCAACTTACTTTCAAAGAATTCATAGAAAAGGCAAGGGAAAAAGCGGGCATGTACTGTATATGTGTTGAGAGACAGAACTAGCCCATACAATGTTGCTCAGTGGATTGAACCTCGTCCTGTGGACTGAGAGGACTGGGTTCGATTCCCGGTCAGGGCACATGCCCAGGTTTCAGGCTCGATCCCCAGTAGGGGGCGTGCAGGAGGCAGCCAATAGATGTTTCTCTCTCACATCCATGTTCTATCTCTCTCTTCCTCTCCCTAAAAAAATCAATAAAAACATATTTTTTAAAAAAAGAGAGGGACAGAACTAAATTAAGGCAAATGTTCATACTTGGCAACTATAAGGAAAGGGTGTATGGGTGTTCACTGTACTATCCTCTCACTATTTCTGTAGGTTTGACATTTTTCAAAATAAAAGGTTGAAGAATAAAAAGAAATCTAAGTTAAATTTCCCAACCCTATAACATTTAGGAAATCCATTCAACTCTAGTTTTCTGGCCTATTCTTTATTGAGAATTATTTCTAATATAAATATATGACAAATGAAGACATTTGCAAAAATAGGGTACAAGTGTTTATTACTTTATGCCAATATCTTGTATATGTCATGACTGCTCAAAACACTGCACATTTTACTTGGTAGTAGTTATTACCTAATTCTAAAACAGAAATATCTATATGTAAGACAACCAAAAGATATCAAAATTACTTAGAAATCACTTAAACCTTAATGGATGTCTTTTACTTAAGCATTTCTTGAAATGCTTTTTTTTAAATGTAATTTTCACTATAATAAATTCTTTTCAAAAAACACTTTAATATAGCAGTATTTGGAAATCCTATTTCAAGCTATTGAACTGGATACTTCTATTTGCTCTAAGTCAAAAAGGGTAGAAACCAATCCCAAAAGCAATCTTACCTTAATAGGCATTCCAGTACAGTGTAAACCAAAGGGGAACAGACAAATTTTCCCTTTCAATCTCTGGTACCCTACTGCAAACTACAGAAAGAAAGTTAAATGTAAACGGTAGGCGAACAGAAAATGCTGACTTTTCACAAAGAGCATTCGTTCAGTTTTCCTCTTCACATCTTCCTTTAAAACACCAGCTAAATTTTATAGCCATTCCAAAATTCTAACCTGCTATCCCTTTTGTGTGTCATTTCACCAACCTAGGAATTGTGAACATACATACCTAGACCCCTGCACACATACATAATATGTGAAAGTTAAACATAAAAATTAAATTACTGAAATATAAAAATGATAAAAATTAAGGAAGTCTAAGTTCCCTTAACAGAAAATAAATTCTACAAATACCATTTTCTTCAAATGAGTATTTATTAAAGACCCACCATCCCATTATATTGAACAGAGGAAGTTTACCTCACATTTGGATAAAGAAAACGTGTGTCCCAAATGAAGGCGTCCATTCATGTATGGATACGGGAAGGTTACAAAGTACTTGCCCTTGCTGCAAAACAACCATATGAAAAGGAAAGTACAGACACAAAAATGTTAAATTCCTTTTACAATGAAGGAGTATGGTGAAGGGAATGCTTGCTACAAATAATTTGTTTAAACTTTAGTTATCTAAAAGACATTTAAAGTTAAATTTATAACCCCCCCAAATTAAAAGCTCTCTAAAATTAAAACTTACTTTTGAAAGAATAAGACATTTATAGGAGGCTATTAAGAAATAAATATACTGCCCTAGCCGGGTATTTCAGTTGGTTAGAGTGTCATCCCGATACACCAAGACTGCGGGTTCAATCCCCGGTCAGGAAAAATACAAGAATCAACCAAATGAATGCATAAATAAGAGGAACAAGAAATCGAAATATCTCTCTCTCTCTAAAGTAATAAAAAAAAGAGAGAGAGAAATAAATACACTTGTAGGTTTAACTTAAGCTAAAATGTTGAATAAAGATAAAATACTAAAAAAATTTTTTTAATCCTCACCCGAGGATATTTTCCCATCAATTTTCAAATAGAGTGGGAGGGAGGGAGAGAGAAACATCAATCTGAGAGAGACACATTGATTGGTTGCCTCCCACACAATCCCAACCAGGGTCAGGGATCGAACCGCAACTGAGGTATGTGCTCTTGACCAGAATCAAACCCGAGACCCTTTGGTCCACAGACCAACACTCTAACCACTGAGCCAAACCGGCCAGAGCTAAAAATTAGATTTCTTAAAACTCTTAGGAATCTGAATAAATTTAATGTTTTACTGATTAAATGAGATTTGTTTTTACTAGCTATACAAAGCAATTCAAAGTCCCTCAAGCAAAATAAAATATCCTCAGTAACACATATGTTTATAAATTCATTTTAAAAAGCACCTTTTAAAGCTTTTTATTATGTTAAATTCTTTGTTCTAATCAAGTGTATCTAACATACATGTTATGAAGCACAATAAAACGAACAGCTGTAAACCCACCATCTGACTTTTGACCCCATTGAAGCTACCTATGTGTTCCTCCCCACTGTCCCACCAGAGATAACCATTATCTTGAAATTCACTTTTTCATTCACCTTGTTTTTGAATAGTTTGTACCAAAGTCTAGCCCCTTCAACAATGTAACATTTAGATTCCCTCACTTGTGAGCTTTATAAAAAATGGTGCATTTTATAGACTTCTGCAGTTTGCTTTTTTCCACTCAATGTGACATTTCTAGGTTCCTTCAGCACTGCTGCACATAGCTGTAGCTCATTTTCTTTCACTGAACAAAACAGCTTTTTCAGTTCACTCTGGATTACTTTAAATTACCTTAAAGTTGACTAAAACTCTAGAACAAAATAGAAGCTTCAAATTATAAAGTACAACACCAGAGACTTCATATTGCAGCAAACTCTTTTTCTCTTAAAAAAAAAAAAAGAAAGAAAACACAAAAACACTTCCAGTAGAGTGTAGCTTAGTAGAAAGGAGGGTAGACTTTGGAATCAGAAAGTCCTTAAAAGAAGTCCAGGCCTGTTGTTTCCTAGCTGTGCAACCTTGAGATGGTTATTCACCCCCTCTGTGCCTCAGTATCCTCATCTATTAAATAGGGATAAAAATATTGCTAACTTTAAAGGGTTATTAAGTAGATTAAATGAGAATTTGCATGTAGAAAATGGCATATTTCCTATTGTCTTGGCATATTGAACAGTAGGTGTTCAATGTTAGCTATTAGCTACTATTATTGTTATCCATATATTTCCTCAATTGCAAGAAGCACATTTTTCTACATTTCAATGTATCTGAAATTGAGATGCATCTTATAATTGATACATGTATTTATTGTGGTACTGTTTTGGGGCAGTTATTTTGTTTTTGTTTTTCCCCAATATCATATCACTGTCTATAGTTTGTCTTATTATCAGTGACTGTTAACATTGAGGCAATACAGTATTTATGAAATAAGATCTTCACAATTTACATTTTGATCTTCAAACCTCTCAAAATTTACATTTTGATTCTGTGAAGATAATTATCACTATAATATTAATCTCTCTAATAGAAGGATTTCCTTTTATTAGTCAGCAAAGATAAAACTTCAAAACATCCCTATTGTCTGAATATGAAAAATTAGTTTTTAAAAAAGGCTTTAAGAAAAAAATCCTTTAAGAATTCCATAAAGAAGAAGATCCTAATTTTAAATGCAGAAAATGGAAGTCACCTCCTTCAGCTCATTTCAGACACTCTAAATACAATCAGCATTATGTTTTCCACAAAGCAGTTTCTGTACTATAAAGCCAACTGGTTTTGAAACACAATGTACAGAACTTCACAAACTATTACTCACCTAGTCTGCTTCTCCGAATTAGATGCACTGACCTCAAATACTTTCTCGGTATCCCATTTCTGTTGGATTTCTTTCTCAATCTTCTTCAAAAAGTCTACTTTGGCTGTTCCTTTTCTTTCCTATTAGACGCAAAAGAGATAGAATAACCCACTCTATAGTTCAACAGGCTTGCTTTAAAAAAAGAAAATGGGTTCACACAGAACTGAGCTGTATACTGACAGATCAATTTTTTCCATGGTTATCTTGAAATTTAAATGAACAAGATAAAAAATTAGAGTTATCGAGACCTATACACTTCAAACCTCAAAGGGATGGTTAAAGAATTACTTAAATATATAAAAGGCTTTGAAATACTTTTTTAAAATTAAATATTGTAATATAACACTGTTGTCAAATGTTTCTATTTAGTTAAAATATATAAATACGGGGGATGGCAAAAGTAGGTTTACAGTTGTTCATAAGGAAAATACACTAATTAATAAAAAATAATACAAGAATAGGCCCGGTCGGTGTGCCTCAGCAATTGAACGTCAACCCATGCACCCAGAGGTTGCCAGTTCGATTCCCGGTCAGGGCACATGCCCAGGTTCTGGGCCCAATCCCCATTTGAGGGCATGCAGGAGGCGGCCAATCAATGTTCTCTCTCATCGATGTTTTTTCTCTCTCTCTCCCTCTCCCTTCCTCTCTCTCTAAAAAATAAAGAAAAAAATTTTTTTAAAAAAAGAATAAACTCTGGTCCTGGCCGGGTAGTTCAGTTGATTAGAGTGTCCTCCCTGATACACCAAGGTTGCACGTTTGATCCCCAGGCAGGGCACATACAAGAATCAACCAGTGAATACATTAAGTGGAACAACAAATCGATCTCTCTCTAAAATCAATCAGTCAATACAAAAACCATCATAATAATAAACTCTGTTTCGCATACTGACAACTGTAAACCTACGTCTGCCCCATGCTCACTAAGTACAGGACAGAGCAGTGCCTGCTTGCCAAGCTGCGATCATACGCAGCAAAGGAGGACGTTCCAGTCCAAGAGATAGAGGTGGCGTGGTCTTTTTGTCAAGGAAGCTGATGAAGAACTCTCCAAAATGTTTATCAGACTATTTTTTTCTTTATTGATTTTAGAGAGAGAGATAGAAACATCAATGAGAGAGAACATCAATTGGCTGCCCCCTGTAAGTCCCCCACCAGGGATCGGGCCCACAACCCAGACATGTGGCCCGACCGGGAATCAAACCAGCGACCTTTTGGTGCATGGGTCAACGCTCAACCAGTGAGCCACACCGACCAGGCTTATCAGACTATTAAAATGAAACAGAGAATGGCATGCATGTCTCTAGTATACTGGATCTACCCGGCAGCATTCCTATCTTCCAGTAAGCCACTCTTGGATTGACAGTGACAAAACATGCATGATCACTCTACCTCTAAAGAAAGAAGGGTTAGAGCTTCATTCTCAGTATGTGACTGTTGCAAAGAATGAGCTGCTAATAGTAAGTGTGCTGAGAGAGGAATGGAACACAGCACTTAGGCCGGTGCGAAATCTGGATACCAATGGACTATACACATATCTCATTCTGTTTTGAAAACTTAATATTTGTTTCTAGAGTTCTATTTTCTGGTATAAACTTATCTGAACTTAAGTTAGATTTTCTTCTCCTTCTCACCTGCTAACATTTCCAGATTCTGCAACATTTTCAAATGAGAAAATACCTGGGTTCTACTCATACTTCTATAATCCACTAGACAGGTGACCTTGCCAAGTCACCTAACCTCTGGATCTGTCTCCTTTGTGCCCTCCCTCTGTTCCTTCCACCCAACAATTTAAAAACTGCTTCCTGTTCACATCACAGATACGCTGGATTCTTAGACAGCTGCTTTCTTTTTAATGGTTACACAAATTTGAAGTATTATACAAAGAGGAATTCCATGCAGTAAAAAAAAAGTACCATATCTCTCCAATAACTATTTTAAGTAGACCTTGTATATTATGTAATAATAAAAACTAATAGTATTAAAATTAGGTAAGATTCAGTACAAATCTACCATAAATGTGTCACTTCTGTTTTACTGTTTCAAATTTTCTCTATTTTAAATTATTTTTAAGCAAGTATAAGAGAAATACAAGCAACAGAAAGATGAAATGTCAGCTTATAAGGAAAAGGTGAAATGTGGATTAAAAGAAACTTGTCACAAAGGTAAAAAGAGGAAATGAGAAGAATCCCATAATTTGAAGTCATGGACATGTAACAAGTTTATCTAGGAACCAAATGAAAATAAGATTTTTTGTTTCTATAAATCCTGACCAGATTATAATTGTTGTGAGTGGAAATCATATCAAAACACAAATCTGATCAAGTCAATCCCCCTTCAGAGGTTCTCTATGCTCTCAGGATAAAGTCCATACTCTTTTTTGTTTGTTTATTGATTTTTAGAGAGAGAGGGAGAGAGAGAAAGAGAAACATCGATGAGAGAGACCATTGATTGGCCACCTTCTGCATGCCCCCCACTGGGGATCTGGCCCACAACTTGGGCATGTGCCCTGACCGGGAATCGAACTGGCAACCTCTGAGACACACTGACCGGGCTAAAGTCCATACTCTTAAATCTGGCATTCAAGGCCCTTCTTGCTCATATCTGTCCTCCCTTGTTCCCTCCCCTCCAATCCTCCATCATCACATTCCTGGCCTATTAACCCATATGCATTTTCCCAAATATGCCAAGTCCCTCTCTCACCTCTGGGCCTGTGCTCAAACTCTTCTTTCTGGCCTCATACACCACCAATCAATTAGTCTCTTTGCCTGGCTATCTCATCCTCCAGGTCTCAGCTAATCACCTACCTTGATTCCCCAAGAGTTTATGAGATGCCATTCTTTTTTTTTTTTTTTTTTATCCTCACCCGAGGACATTTTTTCATTTTCTGTTCAGGTAGAGTGGGAGGGAGAGAGAGAGAGAGAAACATCGACGTGAAAGGGACACATCGAGTGGCTGCCACCCGCACGACCAACCAGGGCCGGGGACAAACCGCAAGCGAGGCACATGCCCCTAGCGGGAACCGAACCCGGGTCTCTCTGGACCGCAGGCCGACGCTCTAACCGCTGAGCCAAACCGGCCAGGGCGAGATGCCACTCTTAATATGATCCTACCTACAAATACTTCCCCTTATGATAGTCCTATCATATGGTAGTGATGTTAGTATCTATCCGCTGTGTCATGTTTCTCTTAATCTTCAATGTCGAGCTTAGAGCAGGCTCTCAAATATTTGTTGAATATTTAAAGATTTTAAAAAGTGATTAACACACTGCCTGTTTTTACATACCGTGGCCATAAAAAAATAGCATGGACTAGAAAGTGAGTTGCATAGTTGAATCAAAGTGCTAAGCAACTTGGACTCTTTCCCAAGAATTTCCATAAAACTAACTGTGGTTGCAGAAAGTATTTCCTTTTCCAAGAAAGAATAAGGCATTTGTTCACTCCTTTCCATTCCTGCTACTAACCACCTTCATTTAGACCTCAGATCCTTTTCCCCCCTTACTACAAAGCCCTCTTAACAAGTAACCTGCCTCCAGTCTCTCTATTCCAATACATGCTAACCTGTTGTCAATTCTAATATACAAGCACAATATACAAACAGTTATGCCCAATAGTTATCAAATATAATTTTTAATATTTTTTTTTACAGAGAAAAGGGCTCACAAAGCCAAAAGTTTTGAGAACCTCGTGAAGCCTAGTTGTACCTTCTACCCTAGGGTCATGGGTCATAGGAAATCCCACTGTGTTATTACTAAACTCTTCACTTTAACCAGCTTGAGTTCACTTCCATTGCATGCAACCAAATGATCCTTGATTTACCCAGGGGGGTTGTAAACTCCTGGCAGGCAGCAACTTTTAGACCTTTTACAGTCAAGTGCAGTGCCATAGACACTGACGTTTCATGACAAATTATTTTTTGCTTAAAAATGACCATGCCACACACTTTAAAGAACATGAAAGCACCCAGCTGGTGTAGCTCAGTGGTGGGGCACTGACCCATGCACCAAGAGGTCGCCAGTTCAATTCCCAGTCAGGGCACATGCCCAGGTTGTGGGCCAAACCCCCAGGGTAGGGCATGCAAGGGGTGGCCAATTCATGTTCTCTCTCATCAATGTTTCTATCTCTCTCTCCCTTCCTCTCTCTCTAAAAAAAAATAAAAATAGATAAAGAAAAAAAAAAGAACATGAAAGCAAGTCTTCACAAATTACTTACAACTATGTTTCTTGTCACTGTACTGAACATGCTAAGTGCACAGAAGCTATTCTTTGGGGTTTCTGCTTCTCAGAAAAACTTGTTCCTCAGACCTCAAAGGTTGATTGTAATAAAATATGATATTGGCCCAGCACCAACCTGTATAACCTTGAGCAAGTCACTTGATCAATCTGAGCCTCGATTTCTTCACTGGTTATTTAACTAGGAAATTGGTTAATTAGCTAAGGTTATCTAACTAGATCAGAGTTCCTAAACTTTGGCACTATTGATATTTTGGGCTCAATTCTTTGTTTCCAGGGGCTGTCCTGTGCACTATAGGATGTTTAGGAACATCTCTGGCTTCTAACCACCAGATGCCTGTAGCACCCCCAACTGTGACAACCAACAGTCTCCAGACCAAATGTTTTCTAGGAGACAAAATCACCCCCAGTAAAGAAACACTAAACTAGACAATAAACTTTTTTTATATATTCATAGTATCCTGCAATTCTTAAAACACTCTTATGAACATTAATTAATTTGACCTTAACAACCTAACAAGTGGGCAGACCAGCGACTATCATTTCAAAGATAATGAATATCAAGCTCGGATCAGCATGCCGGTAAATGGTCACGTTGGAGTCATCTTCTGACTCCTACTTTTGCTTTCTCTTGGTACTCTGACCACATCTTAGCTCCACCACTTACTAGCTGTCGAACCCTAGACAAGTTCCTTAATCTTTTTAAGCCTGCATTTTTCTGTCTATAAAATGGGGATAATAATTATACTTACCATGTATTATTATTATGAGAATTAAGAGAAAATACACATGAAGGACTTACCATAGTGCCAGACCCATGGTAAATGCTCAAAATGTTAACCATTATCACAAAGAGACAATTAGACATCGTGTGCTTTTTTAAAAATATGTTTTTATTGGTTTTTTTTGAGAGAGAGAGGAAAGAGAAATAGAAACATCAATATGAGAGAGAAACATCAATCGGCTGCCTCCTGCATGCCCCCTGCTAGGGATCGAGCCCATAACCTGGACATGTGCCCTGACCGGGAATCCAAACGGCCCCTCTCAGTCCATGGGATGAGGCTCAATCCACTGAGCCACACCAGCCGGGCGACATCATGTGCTTTTTATTAGGTGTGAAAATGGCATTATGGTTATGTTTTAAGAGAACTGATCCTGGCTGGTTTGGCTCAGCAGTTAGAGCATCAGCCCGTGGAACTAAGGGTCTGGGTTCGATTCCTAGTCACGCACCGGGGTTGCAGTTTCAATCCTCGGCCCTGGTCGGTGCCGTGGGGGAGGCAAGCAATTGATGTCTCTCTCTCACATCAATGTTTCTCTCTCCCCCCACCCCTTCCTTCCACTCTATCTAAAAAAATTAATGGAAAAAATATCCTCGGGTGAGGATTAACAAAAAAATAAAAAAGAAATTCCCCAATTAGTTTACAATTGGGAGTACTACAACGATTAAGAATGGGCTCCAACCCTGGTTGGTGTGGCTCAGCTGGTTGAGCATTGTTCTGTGCACCCAAAGGTTGCCGGTTCCATTCCCAGTCAGGGCACATACCCAGGTTGTGGGTTCGACCCCAAGTTGGGGTGGGTATGAGACACAACCAATCGTTTCTCTCTCTCTCTCTCTCTTCCTCTCCCTTCCTCTCTCTCTCTAACAGAAATCAATAAAAATACATTTTAAAAAAATAAAAGAAGGGAAGAATGTATTAAGGTCCTAAAAATTGAAAAGCCCATTCCCATTAACACCAACTAAAAAAAAAGACCTGGCCTGGCCGGTGTGGCTCAGTGGTTAAGCATCGACCCATGCACCAAGAGGTCACCAGTTCAATTCCTAGTCAGGGCACATGCCCAGGTTGTGGGCCAAATCCCCAGTGGGGACATGCAGGAGGTGGCCAATCGATGTTCTCTCTCATCGATGTTTCTATCTCTCTCTCCCTCTCCCTTCCTCTCTCTCTAATATCAATAAAGAAAAAAATTAAAAAAGAAAAAAAAAAGGACCTGCAAATTTCACTGGCTAAGAATACCACCAATGTGGAGTGGGGTTTTTGGCAAGGCATTGAGCAACCTGAAATAAAAGAAAAGCACTGGACCAGGAATCAGAAGGCCTGGGTTTTCCAGGAAAGCACTAGGGCACAGTGATTGAAAAAGGAGTCAATCTGTTCAAGTTCTAATCCACTTCCTTTTTATTTATTTATTTTTTTTTTTTTGTTAACCCTCACCTGAGGATATTTTTCCATTGATTTTTAGATAGAGTGGGAGGGAGGGAGGGAGGAGGAAGGGAGGGAAGGAGGGAGAGGGAGAAAGGGGAAGAGAGAGGGAAAGAGAGAGACATCAACGTGAGAGAGACATATCAATTGGTTGCCTCCCACATGACCCCAACCAGGGCCAGGCACTGAACCTGCAACACAGGTACATACCCTTGACTGGGAATAGAATCCGTGACCCTCAGTCCTTGGGCTGACATTCTAAGTCCTAAACCAAATGGGCCAGGGCCTAATCCACTTTCATCATGTACTAGCTATGGTAGTTAAATTCTCTAAGCATGGGTCTCTTCATTTGTAAACTGCAGATAATAGGACTGCCTACCTCAAATAGAGTAGTGTGAAGATTCAATGATAATGCAAATAAAACATTAAACACAAAGCCTAACACCTAAGAAATGTTAGTTATTGACACGATTGGTCTTAACTCTGCTAGAATTCTGACTTCAATAATTCTTCAACCCCATTTAGACCTATTGATCCTGATCCTTATCCACTATCCTTAGGCCCCTCCCACCCCATGCCTTCACTTCTATCCCTTAGTCCATCTGTATAATCACTCATTTGCCCTTGCCTTCATCATTCTTGCCTGGCAAACTTTGCCTCCTATCCATCTGCTCTGCTCCTTCACTAAGGCAGCTGAAAATGGCAGGAGATAAACACTCAACCATGCTGACTAGTCTCAATTTAAATTCATGACCACTAACAGGAAGTGATAACCAGCAAAATACTATTTTCTCAAAACCAGTTAGTTACTCCTTGTCCTACACCATTGCTTCTCAAACTTAAATGTGCATAGTGTCCTGTACGATAGCCACTAGCCACATGTGACTATAATTTTAAAATTACATTAAAATTCAGTCCTTCCATTGCAGTAGCCACATTTCAAATGATCAACAGCCACATGTGGCTAGTAGCTAGTGGATACCAAATTAGACAGTGCAAAAGTTATATTGACAGCAATGTCCTAGAAAATTGTTTTATACCTTCTCCCTCTTCAAACCTCCAAAACTTCCTTTCCCATCCTTACTTTGGTTGAGCTGGTTGAGCTGATAATCTTAGTTTCTAATTCAATAAGAAAAGAGAAGTGAACAGAAAATTTCCACAGCCTCCCTCATCACCTTTACTGACCCACATGCATCTATACCCATATATTCTGCCTTCTTTCCTGTTACTATAGATGAATGTGGTCCTATTTAACCCCTCCACTGATGCACTTGACCTCATGACGCCTATTCTATTCAGGAATATCACTCCAGCAATCATCTCTCTTATGTATCAATTTTCCCTTTCTACAAGATAATTCCCATGAGCATACAAGCACGGTATAATTTCTCCTGTCTTTAAAAAAAAAAAGCCCTCTTTTGACCTTCATCTATTACCCCATTCCTCCACTTTCCTTTATTGAATTCCTCAAGAGTTATCAATACTCATTATCTCCAGTCCCTCTCTTCCCATTCTTTCTTGAACCCACTCTTCAACCAGCAAACTGCTCAACCTCTGCCCCACACACAAACACACATTCATCATCACCATCATCTCCCCTGGATCACTGTCTTTTAGACATACAACCCTCCTTGCTGTGCACTCACACTGTTATGTCTGCCTGGAGATCTTTCCCTCCATATAAGTGGTTGCATGGCTTGCTCCCTACATCCTTTTTGCCACAATGCCACCTTTGCAACAAAGCCTTTCTTGATCAACTTTTTAAAATTGCAGCCCTATCCCACCCCACACTCCTTACCGCTTCCTGCTCTATTTTTTGTCTTTGGCTATTGTCAGCATCTGACATACTTTAACCATATATTTCAGTATGTAGCCCCCACACACATATAAACACCACGAATGCAGATATTTTGTTTTTGTTTTACTGGGATGCACTCAATTTTTTGTTGAAAGAATGAATGTTACATACTCCTCTGTCTCCAAATCGGTTTTAGAAACTTCGGTAACACACATATAATAAGTAGTCTGTAAAGTTGAAGACATCAGTTCCTGGCTCATCGGTTAGCAAGAAAAGGCACATCCTCACAACAGCTACGTCTTAAGCGTCGGGGGCAAGTCCTCCCCTTTTTAGAAAAGGATTTCCCCCCCGCAGGGTAGCGGCTACCACATGGAGCCTTTAGTTTTTTGAAAACACACAGATTAACCGGTCCTAGGGCCCGGCCAAGCGGACTCCCCTCCCGCAAAAACTCACCGCCATGGCGCCGCCCAGCCGACAGTGCCAACCTACGACCTCGGCGATCCCCCTCAAAAGAGTAGTTACAACCTTTCCTCCTCCCTATTGGGGCACCCGGGCCTCCCAAGACACTGAAGCACACACTTCACACCTGCTGAGGCAATCGCCGGCTCATTACTAACTACTACCGGGTGCATCTCGTAGCCTGCCGGGAATTGTAGTTCCAAAGCTGCTAAAGCCCTAGTCCAGCAAGCACTTGTTGACTACAATTCCCAGATAGCAACGGGATGCCGGAAGTTGATCCGATAGGCCACTCTAAGGTGACACCGGTAGTGATGTCACGGGCACGTTGAACTACAAAGTCCACGATGCAGTTCGGGATCGCAGACGGCCGCCAGCGCCCCCTGACTGAGGTGAAGTCCTCAGCCTCCAACCTTTTCACCGTGTGGAACAGGCTGGGTGTCTGTCAGGATGCCAGGATGCAAAGTTTATTGGTCTTCAGTGACAGGTGCTAATTATGGCTTTCCACTGTGCGTGGATATTTATTACTGTCAGTGGCATTCAACAGCCCAGAATTTAGAGATTTTATAACCATTTATGAACAATCTCCATTTTTAAGAGAGAGGCTGGTAACCTACCTGGTCCCAGTGCCAATCCCAGACTATTTCAACGGTGCTACCGTTGAAGGCTGAGCTGTCAGGTGCGTAGTCACCAGCCACATGTGGCTATTTAAATTTAATAATTAAAATCAAGTCCTTCCGTCGCACTAGCCACTTTCCAAGCGCTCGATGTTTTGTGTGGCTAGTGTTTACCATATCGTCGGACTGCGGGGAAGCAGAACATTTGCATTATCGAAGGAAGAGCTGATGGGAAGTGGTGGTGCCCTCCGCCGGCGTGGCCCCGCGGGCTGAGCGTCTCCCCACGCACCAGGAGGTCGCTGGTCGGACTCCCGCTGCCCGGCGGGGCACGTTCCCGCGTTCGGGCTTGGTCCCGGCAGAGGGCGTGCCGGAGGGCGCCCGTCGGTGTTTCCCTCTCCCTCTTCCTTCCTCTCTCTGAGATCAATTTTTTAAAACTTTTTATAAGAAAAACAAGAAAAGTGGTGATTCCCCCGGCCAGGTAGCTCAGTTCTCAGTTGGAGCATGGTCCTGACGCGCCAAAGTTGCGGGTTCGATCCCAGTCAGGTCACATACAAGAAGCCACCAGTGAATCCATAAATAAATAAGTGGAACAAGAATCTCTCTCTCTTTCTCTCTCCTTCCTCTCTCTCTCTCAAATCAATTTCAAAAACACAAAAATGATGTTTCTATTTTTGAAAAGAAAAGGTGGTACTCCAAGACTTGTACTTTCTGGTGGTCAGATTAGTTACTCTTACATACATTCATTTATTAATTCAGTGAATATTCATTAAGCATCTACAAAGGGCTTTGAGGGAGCGGACAGCCCAGAAGTGTGTCTTCAAAAAGGACTGGGGCAGGGGGGAATATATTTAATGACAAGAGGAGGTAATAGGGGGGATAAATGGTAATGGACAGAGACTTGACTTGGGGTGGTGAACACACAATACAGTATACAGATGATGGGTTGTAGAATTGTGCACCTGAAACACGTATAATTTTGTTAACCAGTGTCACCCCCATAAATTCAATAAAAATAAAATTTATCCTAGAAAAAAAAGAAAATTTTTATAAGAATAAATTTTAAATTATATATGATATGTACATATATTGTCAAACGAACTCCAAAAGAGTCTTGACTCTTTCGGCCATCTCGCAGCCTGTGGAGGCCTGCTTGGAACAGGACTTCTGTAAAGGCAAATATGTCTGGAAGGCTGTGGTCCAAGGCCATTTTTGCTGGCTATAAGCAGGGTCTATGGGACCAGAAGGAGCACACAGCTCTTCTTAAAATTGAAGATGTTTATGCTTGAGGTGAAACAATTCTATCTAGGCAAGAGATGTGCTTATGTGTACGTACAAGGCAAACAGTGACACCTGGTGGCAAACTGAACAAAACCAGTGTAATCCGGAAAGGCAACTCTGGCTGAGGGAAACAGTGGCATGGTTAGTGGCAAATTTCTAATCAACCTTCCTCCTAAGGCCATTGAACACAGAATCTGCATAATGCCGTACCCCTCAAGGATTTAGACTTATTGAAAAGCAAATCAATAAAAGTGGATTTTTTTCTTTTGTAAAGAAAAATAAAAGAGTCTGGAGGCTTTGGCTAGAAATAAACGATGAAGATTTATTTAAGGGTCTTAGGGTTTGCAAACCATAAACACAACTAGGCAATACCGAGTGCTCTGAAGAAGAAAGAAAAGTTAAGTGTTCCTATAGCAAAAAGTGCATTCTGGAGAAGAATCAATTTGCATTATTAGCCTGTGGGTTGGTAATCCTCTAGGTGACTGGTGGTCTGGATAAAGGATGTCAGGTGGTCTGGATGTGTGAATATTCTTTCCTTAGTCCTTCAGGGGTAATCGGAGGGTTATCTGGAGGTCTTATGTGTATGCAGGCACTGATGCAGGACTAGAAAGTTCAAAATTTAAGTTTCCCTGCTAGTTAAAACAAGAATAGAATCACTTCCTCCTGCCTATTTGATTTTAGTAATTTAGCAGCTTGGCTATAGTGACTTCATTGTATTTCTTCACTCTATTCACATATACATTTTTCAACACTAGTTTTGAAATACAAACCTAATGATGGCATAACACAATGCCTGGCACATGGTATGGGCTCAATAAAAATTTGTTGAATGAAAAGAGGAAGGAAACTTAGGCTATAGAGAACCTACCAGTGGCACTCCTGCCTCTGGGCTCTTACACATACAAACACCTTCTTCCTTTAGCTACTAACCATTTTGACATCCCTTCCTGACAGCCAAGTCTGGGTTAAATGTCCCCTCCTAGAGGTTCCCTGAAGCACTGCTTTCCTGCCCTCCTTTGGGAAATTTATCTCACTGAATTATAACTCCCTGTTTATTTATCACTGGACTGTAAGCTCCATGACAGCACAGGCTGCCTAGCACAGTGTCTGGCACATAGCAGGTACTTTATAAATATTTATTGAATGAATGAAAGAATCTTCATACTCCACAGCTGTTATAACTAAGATTATACTTTCCTGTTCCAATTCTGCCCTAACCAGTACTATTTGTCATCTTTGATTCATCAGCTTTCAATCCACATTGGTAATTGAAATTATTCATAGAACAAATATGTATTAAGCACCTCCTAGGAAGCTGAGATAGAGCTAGGATACAGTAGGGAACAAGACAAACATGGTCCCTACCCTCATGGAGCTTACAGTCTAAAGGGACATTAAAGAAGAATATAAACAAGTAATTACATAATAATAAATTATGAAAAATCTACTTCCATACTTCCAACATCATTTATAATTTTCCTATTTAAGTGACAAATATTCTTCTTTTAAGGGTTATTTAGATTCCATTCATTCAAGAAAAATTATTTACTTTCTACTATGTGCAAGGCACTATCCTAGATGCTGGAGACAACACTTGAACAAGACATGTGCAGTCCCCTCCTTGCAGTCTAGTAGAAGAGGCACACATTGAAGCAGTGGGAGTGATGGGAGGCTGTGGAAGCATTTTAGGCAAGGAAGGAACATGGTTCTATTTGTGTTTCATAAAGATCATTCTGAAGAAGGATTGGAAGGGAGCAAAAGTGGAAGCAGGAGGCTATCGCAATTGTCCAGGTGAGACACGATGGTGGTTTACACTATGGTGGTGGCAGTCAAGGTGGAGAAAAGTGAACAGATTCAAGAGATATTTGGAAAATGAAATTTATTATAGTATTATGGCTTTTTAATTGGGAATTGTCGATTCTTTGCTAAGCTGTGTGGAATACCCTCTCTAGATAAATGAAATTAAAAAGGTTGCATAGTGAATAAGAGCTCAGGCTCTGAATCAGACAGACCAAGTTCATCATTTACTAGCTAGGTGACCTCGGGCAATACAATTAACCACTCTGTAAAATAAGGGTAATAACAGTAAGTACCTCATAGGATTGCTATGAAGATTAAAGAAATCATATGTGTATAAATCACATATATATATCTGGCATATAGTAAGCACTTTAAAATGTCAGTTATTTTTATTATTATTTTAGAAAAATTGGTGTATAAACATTAGTCTGATTAAAATAGAAAAATATGCCCAGCTGGTGTGGCTCAGTGGTTGAGCATTGACCTATGCACCAATAGGTCACTGGTTTGATTCCTGGTGAGGGCACATGCCCAGGTTGTGGCCCCGATCCCCAGTGTGGGGCATGCAGGAGGCGGCCAATCCATGTTATCTCTCATTGATGTTTCTATCTCTCCCTCTCCCTTCCTCTCTCTCTAAAATCAATGAAGAAAAAAAAATTTTTTTTAAAGAAAAATCATACCAGTGCCCCCATAATAACCTCTTCCCCAGCCTAACTGAGCTAGTTATCACCATATAATTGTGTGGTATTCCTCCTCCAACTGTCAGATCACATCACGATGTTCTTCAAAACTCCACAACAGAACTCACTTCCTCCTTGCTTTTTTTCCCCCAAACCCACCCACCAGTAACTATATTCAATTCAATTGAGTCAGCATTTCTAAATTTAGATCCTAAAGCTATAATTAGCTTTGGCTTGTCTTTGAGTACTTTAGTATTTGTTTTTCATGCATATTTACCTCACTTCCCCACCCTTAGATGACACAGTCAAGGGAGAAATTGTTGGCATTCCTTTTGATACTTCTGTTCCACAAGCATGGGGCTCTCAGTGAATAGGATGTCACTTCCCTACCCTATTAGACACCTTTTCTTTTTTAATTTTTTTCTTTATTGATTTTAGAGAAGAGGAAGGAATAGGGAGAGAGATATAAACATCAATGTTCTCTCATCAATTGGCCGCCTCCTACATGCCCCACACTGGGGATTTGGCCCACAACCTGGGCATGTGCCCCAACCAGGAATTGAACTGGTGACCGCTTGGTGCATGGGTTGGTGCTCAACCACTGAGCCACACCGGCTGGGCCAACATCTTTTCTTTTTAAATGATTTTTTCCAATTAGTTTTCTACCTTTACTTTTATGTTTCCTTGAATGGTGAACAGATTTTTTTTAATGATACAAGGAATGAGTATAAAGAGAAAACAGAAGAATCCTTCCAGGACTTATGGGCTTAGCTGATCCTGGGTTGCTGTGTGTACAACCTCTGACAGTTAATGGGCCTCAGAGGAAGAGTATGTGCAGTGGTTGTGCTAACAGGCTTTGGAGTAGGATGCTTTGGTCTGAATTGAGACTGTCCAATGCTGACTCTATGCCTTCAACTTGAGATTCTGGGTCCTCATGTGTAAAATATGGATGATCATAATACCTACCTCTTAGGCTTGCTGTGAGAAAATGAGCTACACCAAGCCAGGTGATTAGTCCAATGCCTAGTTCAATGTAAGTGCTCAAGAAATATTAAGCTAAAGAGAAAAGAAAGAAAGAAAAATGTAGAACACTGGAAGGCAGTTTGATCAGTGCTATGGTCTGAATGTTTGTGTCCCCCCAAAAGTTCATATGTTGAAATCCTAATACCCAATGTGATGGTATTAAGAGGTGGGACCTTTGGCAGGTGCTTAGGTCAAAAGGATGGAGCCCTTATGAATGAGATTAATGCCTTATAAAAGAGAACCCACAAACTCTCCACCCTCTTCCACCTTGTGAAGATACAAAGAGAAGTGTGTGACCCAGAACAGGGCCCTCACTCACAATGCTGACACCCTGATCTCAGACATGCAGCCTCCAGAACTGTGAGAAATAAATTTTGGTTGTTTATAAGCCACCAAGTCTGTGGTATTTTCTTATAAGCAGCCCAAACAGACTAAGTCAGTCATTTAACGAAAATTCTAAATCTGATTGACATGAGCTAGGAACAAGTAGTCATGTTAATTAGGGAGAGTTTTATATTTAGACAAATGTAACCAAATTAGAGAAGTTGCACTTCTCAGGTACCAATATTTTGAGCAGCCCCTCTTGCCTCATTTTCTTCTGAAGTGGTAATATTTGTCATTCTCAGGAATTAGAAATCACTCACTCATGCTACACCACTCCAAACTAAGGATGCACAAGCTTCAGTCAGCCGCCTTGTCAACATTCCACAGGGCATGGCCAGCTCTGTCATGGGCTCGCATGGGAAATGTGACTCCTGAGTCATCAAAACACTGCTTGTCACCACCATTACCATCACCATTTGTGGAATAGTCCCAGGGCTCCTTAGGAAAAGGAAGGGAGGGAGGGAGGGAGGGAGGGAGGGAGGGAGGGAGGGAGGAAGGAAGGAAGGAAGGAAGGAAGGAAGGAAGGAAGGAAGGAAGGAATAGAGAAACAAGTAAAGACAACCCATCACATATTATTGAGATTCTAATTTCAGTAACTATATATATTTTTCTTTATTGATTTTAAAGAGAGAGGAAGGGAGAGGGAGAGAGAGATGGAAACATCAATGAGAGAGAACATCAATTGACTGCCTCCTGCATGTCCCCCTCTGGGGATTTGGCCCACAACCTGGGCATGTGCCCTGAGCGGGAATCGAACCAGCAACCTCCCAATGAGCCACACGGCCAGGCAGTAAGTATATTTTTAAAATTTATTCTGTGCATTTTTGATGTTTATGAATCCTATTTTTACAGTATCGATGAAATTAGAGAAGTCTAAACTATATAAATAGGGGACACGACCACAGTTCCACTTTATTTTTTCTATTAATTGGTCTGTTTCCCAATATCTTAATAGCCAGAAGTCAATATCTTTCTAGTTCTGCTATTCCATATAGAGTCTGAGAGTATGGACTCTAGTGTCAGATTGCCAAACACTTTGGTGTCATCCTTGATTCTTCTTTGTGTTTCATACTGAAAATCTATCAATAAAACTAATTGATTCTACCTTCAAAATATATCCAGAATCTAACTTTTTCTCACCATCTCTTTCACCGTGAGTCTAGTCCAAACCACCATCAACTTTTGCTTGGTTCATTGCCTCCAACCTGGTTTCCCTACCTCCACTTTTGTCTCCTCCAGTCTGATGACCATAGAGGCAGCCATAATCATCCTGTTTTAAAAAATTAAAAAGGAGGTCAGATCATTTTATTCCTCTGCTTAAAACCTTCAGTCTTCCAGTCTCACTCAGAATAAAAATCCAGCCCAACCTGTGTGGCTCAGTGGAATGAGCGACGTCCCATGGACTGAGAAGTCCTGGTTCGATTCCTGGTCTGCACACATGCCCAGGTTGCAGGCTCCATCCCCAGTAGGGGGTGTGCAGGAGGCAGCCAATCAATGTATCTCTCTCATATCGATGTTTCTATCTCTCCCTTCCTTCCTCTCTCTCTAAAAAAATCAATGAAAACCTATTTCAAAAAAAGAATAGAAATCCAAAGTCCCAACCATGACTAACAAAGTCCTCTATCATCTCGCCTCTATCTCTCCAACCTCTTCTACCATCCCTTTCCTCCTGGCTCACTCTGCTCCAGCCCCATTGCTTCCCCCTCTTTTCGGAAACATGCCAAACTAGTTCCTGCTTCAGGGTATTTGCACTTCCCTGGAAAGCTCTTTTCCCAGATGTCCACATGAATAATACCCTTCCTGTCTCCAGACCACTGCTCAGAGTCCTTTTAGCTTCCCCATCACTATCTTCTCACTTTGCCTTATTTTTCTTTATAGAAGTATTCCACCTGACATATTATAGCTATTTATTTGTCATCATTCTCCTCCTGTTAAAATTGATCTCCAAGAGAATGCCTATTTTCTTCACTGCTGTATCTCCAGGGCTTATAACAGTGCTTTGCCTGTGATAGGTTTTCAATCAATATTTCTTGAAAGGCAGAAAGGCTGAATGCACGCACTGAAAGAGGCTAATCCATGCAAAGTTGCTTGGCAGAGAGCCTGGCACACAAGGAATATGAGTTCTTATAATATGATGTGTCCAAATCCCAAGGGGCTATTCAATCCAAAGAAGAGAGGGTAGTTTTTTCCCTAGTGTCAGAGGGATAACTAGAGAGAACTGGAGTCTGGTCAGTCCACTACTGTCGCTGTTTCCTGCTGCAAATAAAAAATGTCACTACTGAAGTGGAACTGTGCACATTTCTCCTGGATGCTTTTCTAATCTGCAAGGATGTCAGATCTGGGTCCGCACACAGACCCAGCCCTCAGTGAATGGGACAAGGACTGTTTCTGGTATGTGCACACCCAGAGATGCCACTTTGAAACTTTTCTTCCTGTTGACACTACTCTCAATTGTGTGAAGCAACGTTTTTTTTAAATTGACATACTTGTAGTCATGTGCAGTTGTGAGAAATAATGCAGAGAGAACTCTTGCACACTTCTCCCAATTTCCTTAATGGTTGACATTTGCAAAACTATAGTATAATATCATATATATCACACACATATATCATATAGTATAATATCACACACATATATATTTTATACAATGTTATTACCACTGTAGTTCCTGTATCCATCACCACAGTTGATACAGAACAGTTCCAACAGCACAAGGATCCCTCATGTTGCCCTTTAATAACCACATCCACTTTCTCTCTGCAACCCCTATCTCCCTTCTCTGTTCCTAAAATTATGTTATTTTCAAAATGTTACATAAATGGATATATTTATATATATATACACACACATATACAATATGTAACATTTGGGATTGGCTTTTCTCCTCACTCAGCATAAGTCATCCAAATTGTTGCATGTATCAATAGTTCCTTCCTTTTTATTGCTGAGTAGAATGCTATGCTACATATGTATCCCAGTTTGTTTGACCACTCACATGTTTAAAGTCATCTGGGCTGATTCCAGTTTTGGGCCATTATAAATAAAACTACTATAAACACTCATATACAGATTTTTATGTGTGAACATAAGTTTTCATTTCTCTGGGATAAATGCCCAGAAGTGTAATTGTTGGGTCATATGGTAGTTGCAGGTTTAGTGTTTAGGAAAAATACCAAAAGCAATTTGTTTTTCTGAGCAACTGTACTATTTTACATTATACCAGAAAATAATTTGTGATCCAATTTCTTTGCATCTCTATCAGCATTCAGTATTGTCAGTATTTTAAATATCAGCCATTTTTATAGTTATGTAGTGTGAAGCAATTTTTAAAAACTTATAACATAGTTCTTTTAGGAAAAGAAATCTACATTTTCATAACAAAGAGAGACTATCAGATTGACTCATTTGTAGGCCAACTCACCTTGTCTTTGTATAACTAAGATTCAAGTGACTTTTATTGAGGTGACTTTTCTCTGAGCCAGCTGGACTGCTCCAGGTGACCCAGACTCAGGAGAGACTGATATTTGATAGTTGTATTGTTTAATTAAATGATCATCTATAAATGTAGAGGCAAGAGAGGGCTAGTATGAGCTTCCTTGTTAGTAATTCTACCAAAGCTTAGTTTAATTGCATGTAAGGGAAGCACATTGTGATTGTAAATTTCACAGAGAAGATTGGAAATGACTCTCAGACTCTTTTATTGTACATCTGGGACAGCTCTGACCACAGGGTAGAGAATAAGGACAAACAAAACAAAACAATTTGTGGGCATGACCTACTCTGATCCTGGAAGGCCTATCTACCCCTGTCAACACTTGTGTGAAATCTCACTGTTGACAGTTTTTCTGGTTGAGGCCCAGTTATCCTCAAGCCAAGAAAGGGAACTTGCCCTGAATAAGGGTGGTTTAGATGTCTGTTCTTTGTAGTCACTCTCTCTTTTCAGTGCCCCATATTAATAATCTCTCTTTTCTTAAATAAATTGGCATCTCTTTCTCTCTCCTCCTGTGAAAATAAAACTGAGAAAAAGTAAATCTTTGTTAAGTATCCATTTTATCATCCACCTTAATTAAGGAAAGAACATTTGCCCGGCTGGTGTGGCTCAGTGGTTGAGTGTCGACCCATGCACCAGGAGGTCACTGGTTTGATTCCCGGTCAGGGCACATGCCCAGGTTGTGAACCAAATCCCCAGTGGGGGGCATGCAGAAGGTGGCCAATCGATGTTCTCTCTCATGGATCGCTCCCTTCCTCTCTCTCTAAAATCAATAAAGGAAAAAAAAAAAGGAAAGAACATTTATTTAAAATCAGCCTTACTCTCTATTATTCAAGAACAGTGCCTAATAGATGGTAAGGGGCTCAACACACATTTGTTGAATTACTTTTGAATGAACCACATATTTCACATTTCATTGTCTGATAGTGAGATGGTTAAGTGAAGGTTATAGGTGTGGGCTTTGAAGTCAAACACACAAGGTCAAAGCTGGGCCTTTCCATTCATTAGCTTCATGATCTTTCTGGGATGCAATTTTCTTGTCTGTAAATATTGTTTACTACCCAGGGGTACTTTGAGGATGAGTGGCAATAATACATTAGCACAGGGCATGTACTCAACAACCTTGGTGATGATTATTATTGTTTTTTAAAATATTTCCTTTGGCAGCACACTTGTATTTTTTATTTTTTTTTTTCTTTATTGATTTTAGAGAGAGAGGAAGGGAGAGGGAGAGAGAGATAGAAACATCGATGAGAGAGAACATGGATTGGCCATCTCCTGCATGCTCCCCACTGGGGATTTGACCCACAACCTGGGCATATGCCCTGACCGGGAATTGAACCGGCAACCTCTTGGTGCATGGGTCAATGCTCAACCAGTGAGACACACTGGCCAGGCACTATGGTTATTATTTCTGAGGCCTATTAGACCACCAGAATCTGAGTTCCTAAAAGGCAGTAAGTGGATATAACTTTTTAAACTTTTTTTTCTGCCCCAGCCCAGAGCACAGAATCTAGCACGTGGTAACCAGCACTCAATATCAGTGTGTTGAATTAATATATACATGTACGCATTGCATTTAGGATAGCCCAATAACTGTATGGCTGAAATCAATGCCTGATTTATTCATGGTCTGTGAATGAGTCAGTTCTGTGCATAGGATAAAGGCTACTGAATAAAGTATATGGAAAATTCTGGGCCATGGCTGCTGACCAAATTTGAGCTGGCTATTTAAAAAAAAAATATGTTTTTATTGATTATTTTAGAGAGAGGGGACGGGAGAGAGATAAAAACATCGATGTAAGAGAGAATATTGATTGGCTGCCTTCTGCATACTCCCCACTGGGGATTTGGCCCACAACTTAGGCATGTGCCCTGACCAGGAATCAAACCAGTGACCTTTTGGTGCATGGGTCGATGCTCAACCACTGAGCCACACCAGCCAGGCTGAACCAGCTATTTAGCAAATGGAATGAGCTGGGCATGGCAGTGGGATTGACTATATTGTGCCCCCCTTCCACTTCTGGAAAAGCAACTCTTCAACAGATGCTACTTTTTCAAGGTACAGTTTGGGATTCAATATCTACATTCAAAGCAGTAGTCCTAATATGTATATAATGTACTCAGTCTGGAAAAGTAATATAAAAACATCACAATTTGAAAAATAGAGGAAAGAGAAAAAAGAATATCAGAGTCCCCAAACCCAAACATTACTACTGTAATCATGTCTGTCCTACTCCCGGTAACATGCTCAGTTAAATGATGCCCTTGGTCACTAGGAAGGCAGTATCTCACCCTGCAAAACGCGGTCTATAAATACACTTGAAAAGTACTTTGAAATTCTTGCAGAGGAATGATTTATTGTGATGAAGGCAATTCTTGTTCCATTTCTATTATACTGTCAAGTTCCTGTCTAGCCTTAGGCCTAATCAAATCACTTCTACACTTCTCTCTTTTAAATTTGTGTGTCAGTGTCAGGGTGTGCACAAACTGAAGCCAGCAAGCCAAACCCTGTTGGCACCTGTTTCTGTACACCTGTGAAGTGACCATTGATTTTACACTTTTAAATGGTTGGGGAAAAGAAATCAAGAGAATAATATTTGTGACATGTGAAAATTATCTAAAATTGAAATGTTCATATAAGTTTTATTGGAACAGAGCTCCAATCATTTGTTTACAAGTTACCTGTAGCCTGTTTCATGCAATGAGGGCAGAGTTGAGAAGTTGCCAGAGATCTTAAGGCCCACAAAACAAAACATATTTACTATCTAGCCCTTTACAGAAAAAGTTTGCCTACACCTGCTCAATGTGCATATAGGATACCTGCTTATTTTGGTTTGACCCATCTCTTTTATATGAGGTCTGTGCTCATCAGGTATTTTTCAAAATATTATTATAATGTATAATCTCATAAACTGTCCAGCAGCCTAAGAAAAGGGACTCAAGCTTGTTTTGTTCACAATTAGAATCCTACTGCCTCACACAGTGCAGGCATATAGCAGGTGCTCAGTATTTGTTGTTGAGTAAACATTTTAACACCAGTGCCAAGCCAATTTCAAAACTCCATAAGGAACTTCTCAGTACAAACTAAGTTGCCTATTTCAGTAATTTAGATTTAAAAATATATATATTTTTATAAAACTTTTTTGCTGACCAAAATCCTCCCTGCAAAAAAAATTCCCACTTAATTTTAGATATGCAATGAAAAGAGAATTAAAAAAAACAAAACAACAAAAAAAGAATAGATTTTCTGCCCACATAAAGCATATAAAAAATACTGGTAAATTTGAAATGGCCTCAGTTTTTTACATCCGTGCGCCACGTTTTAAAATGACGATTGGAATCCAAGGCATGGTTGTCAGAAACATTTCTGCGTAATTCAAGCAGAGCGGCAAAAAATACAAGCATGTGTATTGAGCAAAATGAATGTGTAAGGAAAAAAGGTAAAATTTTGCATTCCTTGCTATGTGAATGTGTTGCATGTTGTGCGATTTACTACAGCTGAGTCATTTCGGGACATCAGTGTGTGTTTCCAGGAAAAAGGAGAGGAAGGAACCAGGCTGAGGGGCTCGTCGGGTTCCCCCAGGCACTCCCAGGAGCAGACACCAGTATTCCGCGGCGGGTGACGGCGTGGTCAAAAAAGGCGCCGCGGCCCCTTTAAGAGGCACAGCACCTTCTCCAAGATACCATCTTGCACCAGGAGTTCACGTAAGCTCTCCACCTACCTTGATCTAGCCCTCCTTAACTGGGTACGACTGGCCGGCGGGGCGAGCGAGCCCTCTCATTGGCTTTGCGTGCACGGCCCTCTCTCTTTTATTGGCTCTTGCGCCCGCCACTTGGCGCTATCTCCCGCCCTCCTGAGCCGTTGCGCTAGGTTGAGTGAGGGCTCTTGGGTTAGTTCCTGTTAGGCCCCGGCCGGGGGAGTAGGTTGAAGTCTCGTAAGATGCCCGGTGGGCTGGGGCACCGGGGGCTGTGAAGAAGGCGTGAGGAGGCGACGCGTGGAGACCGCGGCAGGCCCGAACGAGAGCGGCGGCCGAGCCCGCCTTCCCTGCACCATGCTCATAGAGGATGTGGATGCCCTCAAGTCCTGGCTGGCCAAGTTACTGGAGCCGATGTGAGTGAGCTTGGCTGGGCCGGGGCTGGCGAACGTGGGCGTTGGGGGCCCGTGGGGGCGTGGGGGGAGGGGAGGCGGCGTGAGGGAGGGCGCAGAGCAGGGGCCGCGGTCGGGAGGTCCCGGCGTCGTCTTCTCTGTAGTACTATCACCATTGTGGGGGGGAGGGGAGGGAGGGAGAGAGCCGGGGGTATAGAGACCGAGTGGCTGTGGGGCCTGTGGGGAAGGGGGCGAGGGCTTTAAAAATCTTGGGGTGCTAGCAGGGGTAGCAGGAACAGGGAGGGAATTAAAAACAAACATTGCTGCTCGGGAACTACGAGGGATGGCAGGGCTATCGAGGGATTTTTAAATGTGAATGTTGGCATCTTGAAGGGAATAGCAGGATATCGAGGGCTTTACAAACAATATTGTTCCGGGACCAAAAGATCTGGAAGCAGAGAGTAGCGAGGGCCTTTTCAAAACATGAGGGCAGAAAGGGATGGGAGGGACATCGAGGGCTTTACAGCGATTATTGATGAGCTCTGAGAGTTCGGGAATATTAAAGTACTTGAAAAAATATGGGGTAGTTGAAAGGCAATTGTAGGCATTGAAGTATTTGGGGGAATTATTGGGGAGCTGATAAGTATGATAGCAAGGATTTTAAGGGACGTAAAAATGTTTTTGAGTTGGTAGTACTAGGAGAACTGATGATTTTTAAATACCATTGGGGGTTGGGGAAAAATTGAGGTTTTTATACATTTGATTGGGGGTTGTAAAGGCTACCTTGGTATCTAATATTATTATTGGAGGAGGGGCTGAAAGGGGTATACCTGCAGCATCTTGCTGTTTTCAGATACAGGGTATTGAAGGCCTAAAAGGGGTAGTAGAAAGAATGAGTTATGGAAGTACTGTTGAAAGGGGTAGGATTATTGTTGAGGTGCTGAAAAGAATGAGGGGCTTGTTTTAAAATAAATATTTTGGTTCGTATTACGGACCCATGAAAAGGAGAGCAGAGGTATCAACTTTCTGTTTGTTTTATAACCATTTAAAAAGTGTAATAGTGTGTATTTGGGGCACTGAGGTATATATAGCTGGTCTCTGAAACACATCTAGAGCTAAGGCTGGAAGGGGGATTGAAGAGAGGTATCTTGAACTGTCTTGGGAAAGAAGGCATGGAAAGGAAAGGGAAAGGATAGTTTCCTGCTCCCTCCTCTTTCTGCTGCTTATCTTCCTTTTGGAGGTGAGGGCTTTCTGGCTGAAAGAAAGGGGGTAGAGGAAGACATGGGCAGGCTTTGATTCATTAAATCAGATCACTTTAGTGGAAAAATTGAGTTTTGTGAGGTGGAAGTGAAGAGTAGTTTGGGAGGTATGTAGTTATGGTGAAGTTGGGGTTGTTGAGAAAGCTACTTCCCTGTTTATTTTTTAATCCTCCTGAGAAATCTTGTTAACCAACTTCTGTTGTTTTGCTGCTTGGGTTTCTTGAGGTGGGATGGTAACACCCAGGAAGAGAATCATCTGTAGTCCTCCTTGTGAAGGCAGGATGTATAAGGGAGGCAGCATTAAGGGAATTTTGAGGTCTGAAGTGTATTTGCATTATGAAGATGAGTATGTGAGTAGAGCTGAAGTGTGAATAAATGTATACTAAGGGCTGCTGAGTTTTACATTAGTGATGTAGGTCTAGTTAAAGTGAAAATGACTTACTGACACACTTGAAGGTTTGTAGAAGAACATGGGCCTCCTGAATGTGCATCATACTTTTTCTACAGTAAAAAGTTTTGGAGCACAAAGATGGAGATGGATTATGATGGTGAGAAATAATGAAATTGGTTTAGTAAAATTGACCATATTTGGAAAAGGCTGAAAAAAAGAAAAAAGTCTGTGTTTAAAAACACAAACAAGCCCTGCCAGTTTGGCTCAGCGGTTAGAGCGTCGGCCTGTGGACCAGAGACTCCCGGGTTTGATTCCTGCTAAGGGCATGTACCTCGGTTGCAGTTTGTCCCTGGCCCCGGTTAGGGTCATGTGAGTGGCAACCACTCGATGTGTTTCTCTCTCACGTCGATGTTTCTCTCTCTCCCTTCCCTCCTCTCTCCCTCCCGCTCTATTTGAGGATAAATGCAAAAATGTCCTCAGATGAGGATAAAAAAAAATTAAAAACAAAAACCTATCTCTTGCTTTTGTACACCTGCTGTTCATGTTGCCTGTGTGTGTGTGTGTGTGTGTGAGAGAGACAGTTTTTCATACAAGCTCTGATTTTGTTTATTGGTAGAGAACCTTTTAAAAGTTTTAAATGTATATTTTATGTCTTGGATAGAAGGTGACAAGTTTTAATATTATAGTTGGTTGCTTTTTTTTTTTTAAAGCTCCCTAAAATGTTTTACTCTGGATAGTGTTTGTTTTTTTTCCCCTTAATGTCAAAATTTAGTTTGGTTAGGAAGTTAAATCTAAGGGTCTTTTCACTCGGCTTTTTTGGTTGTTTATATTGGTAAATGATCATAGATATTCAGTAATTTTTATGGGTAAAAATTATCTTTTAAAATGGTTATTTGAGTTTAGTTTCCCCATTTTTTTTTCTTTTTTTATCCTCACCCGAGGACATTTTTTTCATTTTTTGTTCAGATAGAGTGGGAGGGAGAGAGAGGAAGAGAGAGAGAGAGAGAAACATCGATGTGAAAGGGACACATCGAGTGGCTGCCACCCGCACGACCAACCAGGGCCGGGGACAAACTGCAACCGAAGTACATGCCCCTAGCGGGAACCGAACCCGGGTCTCTCTGGACCGCAGGCCGATGCTCTAACCGCTGAGCCAAACTGGCCAGGGCTCCCCATTTTTTTTTTTGAGTTTATGTTCATCTTAAAGTACATATGCTTCTTTTCTGTTCTCTTCAGTTTTTGTTACTTGTTTAGGATTTTAAAAGATCTAGAATTACTGTAACTTAGACTAACAATATAGTGGCGTTCATGGAATTAGAAAATAAAAATACTTATTTTTAACTCACATAAGTAATGGTTTTGGATGGAAGGATTTATAAGAAATAGTAAATGTGGATATCACATATATTTTCATTTTTAGTGTGTTCTTATGGGAGATTATTTTTTGTTTGTTTAGCTATCCTAAAATGTAATAAACGATATGCTAAAGAGGGTTGTATTTGAAAATTTACTTTTTGCGTATTCCAGATTTAAGAAAATTTTCATGGCTGATTGGCATGTTGCTACAACATAGCATTTCAGAGCAGTTGTTAGGCTTTCAGATAAATGTAGTTGCAGTGCATATGTTGGAATGGTACTGTGGCACATGATTTCCCACTGCACTTTATTATTCAGCTTAATTTCCAGTTAACTAAATTTATAACAGTTTTTATTTTTTAGGAGATTTTAAGCATGTTATAGCTTATTGCTGGTAAAATGAAAGCATGTAACGGGGTATTTCTAAACCAATCCAGTTTACATGTGATTATTCCCTGTAGATAAGTTAGAAATATCATGTGCTGTTAAGAGCTCATCTGTACCTACCACTCCTTTTGTAGATGTGGGACATATCTATTATTTGTACTAGAGGAAAGACAGCCTGGAAGAAATTACTCCTTAACTGGCTGGGAAAAACCCAGTACCATTTTTGTTGACAATGCAGTAAAGGGGAGAAAAACCATCTTGGTCAAGAAGTTTCTATCTCTTTTCCTAGTGCTACATAAACAGACTGAACTCACAGATCTTATTTGGGGTCCTCATCTTTCCTCACTTTAAAAATATCCTAGATAGCCTGGCTAGTGTGGCTCAGTGGATGAGCTTCGACCCATGCACCAGGAGGTCGCCGGTTCAATTCCTGGTCAGGGCACATGCTCAAGTTGTGGGCCCAATGCCCAGTGGAGGGCGTGCAGGAGGCTACCAGTCAATGTTCTCTCTCATCGATGTTTCTATCTCTCTCTCCTTCTCTCTTCCTCTCTCTCTAAAGTCAATAAAGAAAAAAAATTTTAAAAAAATCCTAGATATCCTAATCATAGAGGCTATGTAGGGGTTATACACAATTAGGAAATGTAGGTTCTTTAAATCAGGAATAACTGTTCATTTTAAATACAGGAACCCCTTAAAAAAGTAAGTTTCTAAGTAAACCTTGGGGATAAATGAATCACTGAATAAATTTCTGCAAGTTTAGTGAAAGTTCAGGCAAACATTTCTCCATAACATGCCTTTAATGGGGAATGTTTTAATTTTTTTGTATTATATATTAAATATATATAAACATTCACTGCTGCTTGTTTGGCTTATTGTAAAAATTAATCTTTTTATATAAGGGTTTTTAATACTTTTTGGAGTTACACCTATCCATCCATCCATTCATCCATCCTAGTAGAGCATCGTTATGTGAATCAGGCCATTTAGTTTGTAGTTCTGTGTCTTCAGTTCACTGTGTGACTTGGGAGAAATTGTCTAACCTTTTCCTATTAAACAGAGTTAATTTTATTAGCCTTTACCCACCTCACAAACATGGTTTGAATATTAATGATGCAGACTTAATAGTGCTTTATGTACCTCAGAGTCATTAAATATAAATGAAATGTCATGGTTTTGAAATATGAAAATATACTAAACTCTGCAAAAATATTTTACTTACTAATGTTAAGCCCCACTGCCACTTACAAAATGAAAATCAGGCCCAGCTGTGTGGCTCAGTGGTTGAGTGTTCACCCATGCACCAAGTGGTCGCTGATTGGATTCCCAGTCAGGGCACATGCCCAGGTTGTGGGCCAAATCCCCAGTGGGGGGCATGGAGGAGGCGGCCAATCGATGTTCTCTCTCATCGGTGTTTCTCTCTCTCCCTCTCCCTTCCTCTCTCTCTAACATTAATAAAGAAGAAATATTAAAAAAAAACACAGCCCTGACTGGTTTGGCTCAGCAGTTAGAGCGTTGGCCCGCGGTCCAGAGAGACCCGGGTTCGGTTCCTGCTAAGGGCACGTACCTTGGTTGCAGTTTGTCCCCGGTCCCGGTTGGGGTCGTGTGAGTGGCAGCCAGTCGATGTGTCTCTCTCACATCAATGTTTCTCTCTCTCTCTTCCTCCCTCTCTCCCTCTCGTTCTATCTGAAGATGAATGCAAAAGTGTCCTCGGGTGAGGATTAAAAAAAAACACACACACACAAAATGACAGAGGTAGAATCTCATTGTGGGCTGAATAAGCAGGAACAGGAATTGCTAGTGCAAACCATAGTCTTGACATGCAGTTTCTGTGAGTACAGGCCATATCAAGTTCTTTGTAAGTGTACTAGGAGATTGAATATATTGCCATCTGTGATGGAAAAGGCAGCAATAAGGTTCACAGACTGAGATTATTTTATTGGTTCATATTTATTGGTTCATTGCATATGGGGGGTATACTTTGTTAACTCTATAGAGTTTACATGCTGCTATAGATTTGCAATCATTATCAAGTTAAACTCTGACTAGTAACCTCTGCAGTTGCTTAAATGGTAGGAAAAACGATCGTCTTGCAGCTGTTAGACCTGACCTCCCTGATAAATACACTACTTGGGTGAAGTGAGTATTTTGGAGGTATGTTCTTAAGGTTGCGAAGTACTGATAATTTTCTAACCTATACTTAGTGGCTTCAAAGAATTAGTGTGCCTCTAAAGTGCTTGGGACTTGTTTAAGGAGACCATTCACTGTTTCATAGAAAAGGACATTATTTTGACCATAAGACTTCTTGGCAAGTTTTAGTATACTAAGTTAAGAACATATTTGTTCTTATGTCTTTTGGTCTGACTCCTAAATATGTCTGACTTCATTCTTCCTGGCCCAACTGCTATAGGCTAGAAGCCAGAAGTTGTTTTTATAGCTCTATGTTTCCTACCACTGTTTCTCATCCTCTCACTGTGTTGTCGTTACACCATTATTAATCTCCTTTTTAACCATTTGTTATTTTGTACTGTAATTATTTTTTTTCACACCCATCTCTTGGCCAGTGACTACAGGGCAAAGTCTTTCTTGCTCAAAGTAATTCCATTATCTAGCAAGATGCTTGGCACTTAGTAAACATTCAGTAAATGTTTAAATGAATGCATGTGCTCATATTATATTTAGGTTGGTGGACAATTACAAAAGTAAGATTTTTTTAAATACAGTAGACCAGTTTTCTGGGTATACTTAGTTGGTGACTACTGCTCTGGGAACCATAGTCCAAATATCAAAATGATGTTTGCAGTTGACAGATGTATGTATATATATTTTCCCCCCCAAAACAAATTTACGGGTATTTCATTTCACATTGTATTCATTCATGATAACCCTTAATTAATTAAAGGACAGATGAAAGCTTCTATTTGAAAAGAAGTAGAAGTACCAGTAAGTAATAATTACTATCTTATACTCTTTGATAAAATCAGCTCAGATTTTACTTATTTTCCAGTACTGTCTTATCAAAGGAATAATCTGAACACAGATCTCAGAGGCAGACTTTTTGTTTTTTTAATTTATTTTTTTGTAAAGTAAAAATGAAAGCATTATTGTGTTACAGCAAATATAGAAAGGAGAGAAAAGAATACAAATGTTTTAATCCTAACCGGAGGACATTTTTGCATGTATCTTCAGATAGAGCGAGAGGGAGAGAGGGGGGAAGAGAGAGAGAGAGAGAAACATCAACGTGAGAGAGACACATCGAGTGGTTGCCACCCACACAACCTCAACCAGGCCGGGGACAAACTGCAACCAAGGTACGTGCCCTGAGCGGGAACCAAACCCGGGTCTCTCTGGTCCGCGGGCCGACGCTCTAACCGCTGAGCAAAACTGGCCAGGGCTGTTGGGGTATATTTATTTCCAGTTTCTCTTCAGTAGTTGTAACCAGACTCAAATACACAGTTTTATTTTTTATTTTTTATAAAGTATTTTTTTCTTTATTGATTTTTCGAGAGAGAAGAGAGAGAGAGAGAGAGAGAGAGAGAAACATTGATGAGTGAGAACATCGATTGGCCTACTCGTGCATGCCCCCCACTGGGGATTGGGCCCACAACCTGGGCATGTGCCCTGACCGGGAATCAAACCAGTGACCTCTTGGTGCTCAACCACTGAGCCACACTAGCCGGGCTCATATACACAGTTTTTTTAATCTTGCTATCTCCAATTGACTTTACATCAGAAGCGTTTTTCGTATTTGTGTATTGTTTTTATAACATCACTTCGGATGCCTGTTTTATAAACATTCAACAGTAAGAAGGGTTACCTTGACTTTACCTTTTCTGTTAAAAATAATGCTGTTTTTATACAGTAAAGGTACATATTTTTAGTGTCTCATAGGTACCAGTAGTATTTGCTATATTTGGCTTTATCCTGAGACTGGTTTCCCATAAGTAAAACTACTATGCAAGTCAAGGAATGTGAACATTTTTAATGGTTGTAGATACACATTAGGATCAGGATGTTTTCCCCCCCTATGGCCCAATAGCATATTCATTAATTATCTCACCTCTGAAACAAAAATCACACAAAGGTAGAACTTAAAATTGAGTCTATATTCAGAAATACATGGATTTTTTTCCTGACAGTGAAAAAGGTTTAAGTAGTCCTGGCTTTTTCCTGAAACAAATAGGCTATAGTGATCTTTTAGTGGTGTTTCTTGGCTTCGGACCTAACATAAGGAAGGACCTTTACTCTTAGGTTTTGGGATTGGGTATATGCCTGAAATCTGTAAAGCTGATGTACCAGTTCAGTAGATTTGTCATACAGCTGCAATGGAGATTTCATTAAGAAAGAGAAAAACAAATTTGAGGTTTTTACATATGAGACATTTTTAGGGTGATATTTCTGTTAACTTCCTCTGATAAAAATTAATCCTAATTGCTTTTTACTTTTTTGTTTGTTTGTTTGTTTTTTATTTATTTTTTTTTTATCCTCACCCAAAGACATTTTTTGCATTTATCTTCAGGCCGGGGATAAACTGCAACCAAGATACGTGCCCTTGGCGGGAACCGAACCCGGGTCTCTCCGGTCCGCGGGTCGATGCTCTAACCGCTGAGCCAAACCGGCCAGGGCTGCTTTTTATTTTTAAATAACTTAAAAAGTAGGTGATTGAGACATGTTCTTAGAACATTATTATGCCAGGTGTGAATTTTAAGGTCCTTATACTGTATTTGTAACTTCCATTAAATTTTAGAAACTTTTGTTGTTTTGTTTTTGTTTTTAACTGAAAAGTAACTATTGGTTGAGACTTAGGATGCATTAAGTTGGCCTGTAGATATACATTAGAAAATTGTATGTGCTGTGAAATAGATTTTACTCATGTGGAATTGCAGCTGAATTTTAGTTCCACAGGTATGCTGTCTGCCTGATGTTGAGTGGATCACTTAATTTGTCTAATACATGTGAATTTATTAGTAAAATGAATGATAATTCATTGATTATGCTGTTAAGGCCTTTTAAAGACTCTAGGAGAATAGTAATTTTAGATAAGTATTATTACCTTTTTAAATCTGTTTGTTGTAATAGAATCCCCCTTTTTGTCTAGAAATGTGTATAGCATAGCCACGGATCCACAGTTTTCAAATCTGTTTTTTTTCCAAAATATGCTTGTTCCTATAGTTAAGCAGAAATGAATTAAAAAAAATTTTTTTATCCTCACCCGAGGACATTTTTGCATTTTTATCTTGAGATAGAGCTGGAGGGAGAGAGGGAGGAAGAGAGAGAGAGAAACATCGAGGTGAGAGAGACACATTAAGTGGTTGCCACCCACACAACCCCAACTGGGGCCGGGAACAAACTGCAACCAAGGTACGTGCCTTTAGTGGGAACCGAACCCTGGCCTCTCTGGTCCACAGGCCGACACTCTAACCACTGAGCCAAACAGAAATGAATTTTCATAAGCTTTGGTTACAAATGAAGAACTGAAAGGTTTTACTCTTCCTAGATATTACTTCTTGGGTAAGAGAAAGAAGAGGTGGCCCTGCGTTTGTCTTGTAATCTATCAAGGATCTTAGACATGCACAGATTTTTATATCTTGTTGGGCTACTATTAGCATGCTACCATAGCTACTATCGTACTGTCAGTTTAAAAAAATTTTTTTTCCTTTATTGATTTTTTTTTTTAGAGAGAGAGGAAGTGAGAGGGAGAGAGAGATAGAAACATCGATGAAAGAGAACATCGACTGGCTGCCTCCTGCATGCCCCCCACTGGGGATTGGGCCCACAACCTGGGCATGTGTCCTGACCGAGAATCGAACTGGCGACCTCTTGGTGCATGGGTCGAAGCTCAACCACTGAGCCACACCTGCTGGACTATTGTTAAGTTTTTAAAGATTATGTAGTAAGGGGTGGTGAAAGAATAAATAAGAACAAACATAAAGGTACAGAAATTACTACATAAAATTCCCCAATGTGTTTAAGTTTTACCATTCATTTGGTGTCAGTTATTATTTCAGACTGGCAGTTTCCCTCCTAGGGCACTTTATGGATATGTACCAGGAGCTATCAATTTAAATAATCCCATTCCTTTGGCTATAAACATGCTTTTGTATTTGGTACAAAATACAAAAGAATTCTATCAGTTATTAACAATTAGTTCACTCACATTAAATAAATATTTAGAATCTGTGATCACTTTGTTTTCTTGGTGTCTTGTCTTTTTTCTATTCTTTTACCTTCTCATAACTGTTCATCTTGAGTTTTAGCACTAGCACATAAAAATGTATTTCATTAGGAGCAGCCTAACTCTGCATTTGTTTTTATAGAGTCTGAATACTAAATATATGTGTAAGACATCTGGGTGTGTTTAACCCACCTCGTTTATCCAGTAATCTGAATGTTTTGCCTGTTTTTCACTAGAACTCAAATATCCTTATCCAACATTATACCGTCAGGTCATGAGTCTCCTTGAAGGTTCTCATAACACCAGAGGAAATAACATTGCTTCTTTATGCCATTCTTATTTTTAAAAATCCTTTTCTATCTGTATTTAGAATATTTTCTTATCTGGGATCTGAACTTTCTAAGTAAAGGTAGAAATGTGATCCCTCCCATTTGAATGCTGATTAGAATTATATTGTTCAAATCTCTTAGTGTTCTCAGGAGTGAAATTTAAGTCTACCTACATATCTCTATTTTGAGGTATTTATGGACTAACCAAAGTGGACATGGCATGTGTAACCTATTTTTAAATGTGGAAATGCTGTATATCCATTTTAGAATTTAGTAATTGCCTGGCTGGTGTGTGGCTCAGTGGTTGAGCATCGACCCATGCACCAAGAGGTCGCCGGTGTGATTCCGGTCAGGGCACATGCCCAGGTTGTGGGCCTGATCCCCAGTGGGGGCCATGTAGGAGGCGGCCAATTGATGTTCTCTCTCATTGATGTTTTTCTCTCTCCTCCCTTCCTCTCTTTCTAAAATCAATAAAGAAAAAAAATTAGAATTTAGTAATTGGATCTCCTAAGGTAATCTGTTCATAATTCTCTCAAATGTAATTTATATTTTTTACTTAAGAAAAATTCTAGCTTTCTTTTAAATTACATGTTTTTATTAATATGTAACTCATCATCTTTGACACTTATAGTCTCTCCTAGTGCACTTTGACCCTTGCCCATAATTTATTTTTATTAGGTCTGAGTTTTGTAAAATTGACAATCATTGAAATGTGCTCTCTTAGAATTTGGTGCATAAATGTGCATAGATGTTTTAAAAACCAGACTTTCTCACAAAATATTAATACTGGCAATGAAAAAATTATATTTTATTGAATTATGAACTTTTAAAAACATAGATTAGAAGGAAGTAAAGGTGCTTGTGCTTGGTCTTTCTTTTGTTTGCTAATCTCATAAAGTTGTTGGAAATATGATTGATACTCTTGAGCTGAAACTAACTTTCTGGTTGACAATGGAGGTCCAAGGATTATAGAACAAGATTAGTTGATTGGAATAGTGTTTTACAGGGATATGATCACTTTGCTTGCATATTGATTTTAATTACTGTCATTCTTAGTTTTTTCATTTTACCTTTATAACAACCCTATGAAGCCACAAAAGATAATGTGTTACTTAAATGTACATTCATGAGGAAAATAGGAGTATTAAAAAAATACATATATTTGCCCTGGCCAGTTTGGCTCAGTGGTTAGAGCGTCGGCCCACGGACCAGAGAGTCCAGGGTTTGGTTCCCGCTAAGGGCATGTACCTCGGTTGCAGTTTGTCCCCGGCCCTGGTTGGGGTCATGTGGGTGGCAGTCAGTTGATGTGTCTCTCTCACATCGATGTTTCTCTCTCTCCCTCCCCTTCCTCCCGCTCTATCTGAAGATAAATGCAAAAAATATATATATATTTACAACATAAAACTTTCAGTTCCATGTAATGTAGATAAAATGTTAAGTCTGACAGATTGCTATATGTCAGGAGTTGGCAACTCAAGGATCATATGCTGCCCTGGCATAAGAGATAATTTAGGTTGTCAAAGTCAGGTTACTTTTGACTAGGAAAAAAAAAGTTAAAGGTTATCTCTGCTGTCCTTCCACCCCTTTTCTTAACCTTTCTGTTCTAACTCCCAGATCTTTTCTCTCTTGCTTATAGCTACTAAAGTGTTTGACAGTAATATTTAAGATGCCATCCTTCTAGTGTTCTCACTTTAAAAAAAAAATTTTTTTTTATTGATTTTAGAGAGAGAGAATAGGAAAGGGAGAGAGAGATAGAAACATCAATGAGAGAGAACATTGATTGGCCGCCTCCTGCACGTCCCCCATTGGGGACCAGGCCCACAACCTGGGCACATGCCCTGGCTGGGAATCGAACTGATGACCTCTTGGTGCGTGGGTCAACTCTCAACCAGTGAGCCGCACTGGCTGGGTAGTGTGTTCTCACTTTTTAAAAAAGATCCTTAAGGTACTTACTGAGAAGATTAGCAGTGCAGTTGATCTCCATTTTTGGATGCTGGTGCCTGGGGTTATAGGGAATGGGGAACATTGTCCTGTCATTTTCCCTCCTTCTTCCTCATTGGTCCCATGGAACAGATAGCTCCTGAAGACATTGACAGTGTTTCTGTGGGCTGGGAGTCAAGCTGAAGCTAAGGGTCAGTTGCCACCATTTCCATATTACCATTGAGAAAGCAAATAAATACAGATTGGTTCAAAATTCTGGGTATAATGGGAATAGGAGACAAACTATTTCATGAAAATAAGGAGGAATGGAAACTCTTTTTTGTTGTTGTTGCTAGTCCTCACCTGAGGATATTTTTCCATTGATTTTTTTAGATAGAGTGGAAGGGAGGAAAAGGTAGGGGGGAGAGAGAGAGAAAGGGAGGAGGAAAGAGAAAGAAAGGAAAACATCTATGTGAGAGAGACATTGATTGGTTGCCTCCCACACCACCCCGATCGAGATGGGGGATTGAACCTGCAACCCAGGTATGTGCCCTTGACTGGGAATTGAACCCTTGACCCTTTGGTCCACTGGCTCTCACTGGAGCCACTGAGCCAAACAGGCCAGGGCAGGAAAGGAAACTGTTACGTGCGCTACATATATGCTGTTTGTTATAATAGTCGCCTGTGTTTGCAGTCACTTTAAAATAAAGTTTTTGACCTTTAGCTTTTCAAAATAGGGGTGACTTCATTAATGATACCACATTTGAAAAAACATGTTTTAAAATTTTTGTATTTTCTCTGTCTAACTAGATGTGATGCTGACCCTTCAGCCTTAGCCAACTATGTTGTAGCACTGGTCAAGAAGGACAAACCTGAAAAAGAATTGAAAGCCTTTTGTGCTGATCAACTTGACGTCTTTTTACAAAAAGGTAATTATTATGGGTCTTCCATCAAGTATTTTAAGATTTTCAATTTCAGACTTCTTGATAAAATCTTGAAGATATAAGCTTTAAAGGAAAGAAATTGGTCAGGGTCCTTTAATACTTGAATATACCCATTCATGCCTAATTATTTATCATATATTTTGGCAGAACTGTTTTTCCCTTTCCTTTTCTATTTCTTTCCTATATTGAGGCAGTGGTAACTAATGCTTTTTAGGTGAATGTTCCTTTTTGGCTTGTGGCAGAGCCTAGTTGATGGTGGGGGGTGGGGGCTGGGGGTGGTGTTAACAATTTAAGGATAATGAAACTGCTTATTCTTAGTGTTTATTAAGGCACTGAAGCTTTCTGTTTTTTTCCCCTCTTGGCTGGGGCTTTTTGATATCCAAGAAGAGATGAGCATGTTCCTCTTCTGTTTGTGCATTTAACACAAAGTCTTCTTACCACAAAGTCCTTTCCATAGTCCACAGAGATTCCTCGAGTCCTCCCCTGCTGCTTTTCTGACCTCATTTCCCACCTGTCCATCTCACTATTTATTCTAGCCACATTGACTGCTGTGCTGTTTTTTTTTCAACATGGCAAATATGTTCCCAGCTCTGGGCTTTTGAACTCTCTTTACTCTTCCTTAAAACATGGTTTCTGATCTCTTCTCATATGTCATCTTAGAGCAGCCATTTTCACTCTTTTTCATCTCATGGCACACATAAACTAATCACTAAAATTCTGTGGCACAACAAAAAATAATATTTTTGCCAATCTGACCAAAACAATAGGTACAATTTTGATTCATTCACACCAGACGGCTATTGTTGTGTTGGCTGTTGTCGTTATTTTTTATTTTTATCCTCACCCGAAGACATTCTTCCATTTTTTGTTCAGATAGAGTGGGAGGGAGAGAGAGAGAGAGAGAGAGAGAGAAACATCGACGTGAAAGGGACACATCGAGTGGCTGCCTCCCGCATGACCCAACCAGGGCCAGGGACAAACTGTAACGGAGGTATGTGCCCTTAGTGGGAACCGAACCCGGGTCTCTCTGGACTGCAGGCCGATGCTCTAACCACTGAGCCAAACTGGCCAGGGCTGTTGTAATTTTTTTAAATTTGACAGTCTAAGGGAAAGGAAGTCAGTGTCCCTGACTAAATCGTCAGGTATTGCATGTTTTAAAAATTCTTGTGGCACACTGGTTGAAAATCACTGTCTTAGAGTGGTTTACCCTGAATGCCCTGTATACAGTATAGTATAACCATCCCCCTAGTTACTCTCTCCTCTTCCTAACCTTGCTTCATGTATGTTTTTCATGGCATTTGTCATTCCTTGTTGTGTTAGATGTTCATTTCCCTGTTTATATGTGTGTCCCCTCAACCCTGTTTTGTCTTTTCCTTTGTTGAGTGGAGGCTTGGAACCTACAGTGCCTGGCACATAGAAGATATTCAGTAAATATTGTTGAATAGATGAACAGTAGTGGGAAGACATCCTTTAACTCAAATATCTACTGAGAAAGAAAAGATAGTAATTGTGGCTTCTCAATCTAAAACATGCATTTTAAGGCTTTTCTGTAGGGAAAAAATCTAATACTTACAGAATTCCTCCCCAGTACAAATGAGTATTTCCTTTTCTAAATATATTAATTTATATTACTCAGTTTCCTTTAAAGATGAATCATGTAAAATGTGGAGCCTTGAAAAAATAAGTAAAACTAAAACATTGCAAAGACATTTGAGGTAAGAGGCAAATGTATGTTCAGGCATCTAAGAATTCCTTGTTACAAAAGCTTTGAAGATTTTTAGTAACTTTTGAAAAAATTACAAAAGCAATACATATGAGGAAGAATTTTAATGAAAAATTTTTAAACTATGTTTTTTAATTGATTTTAGAGAGAGGAAAGGAGAGAGAGAGTGAGGGAGACAGAGACAGAGACATCAATGAGAGACAAACATTGATTGACTGCCTCCTACACACCCCCTACTGGGGATCCAGCCCGAAACCCAGGCAAGTGCCCTGACAGGGAATTCAACCAGCAACCTCTCAGTGCATGGGATAATGCCCAATCAACTGAGCCACACTGGCCAGGGCTAAAGAACATTAAAAAAAAATTTTTTTTTTTCTTTATTGATTTTTAGAGAGGAAGGGAGAGGGAGAGAGAGATAGAAACATCGATGAGAGAGAACATTGATTGGCTGCCTTCATGCCCCCCACTGGGAATTTGGCCCACTACCTGGGTATGTACCCTGACTGGGAATCTAACCAGTGACCTCTTGGTGCATGGGTCGATGCTCAACCACTGAGCCACACAGGCCAGGCTAAAGAACATTTTTAAAAGGAGAAAAAATAAATTGCCATAGAATTACCACCAGAGAGAAAATCACTGATAATAAAAATAAAGGCTTTTGAAGGGTCTGATTAATTTTCTTAAAGTTATGTGTAACAATTAATGAGATAATTTTATAATTATGAAAAATAGTTACCACACAAATTAATAGCATAAAGATGCTTTTCTGAAGGAAAATTAGACGTTTTAGAAATAGCTGTTTATGTATAATGTGTAATATATTGATGTGAGAGAGACACATCGATTAGTTGCCTCCCGCATGTGCCCAGAACAGAGGGCAGGGGATGGAACCTGCAACCCAGGTACATGCCCATGACTGGGAATTGAACTTGCGACCCTTCTGTGTACAGGCCGATACTCCAACCACTGAGCCACACTGGCCATGGCTGAAAAACAAATATTTTGACCTTTATGTTTTTAATAAATTCATTTAGTCTCCCAGGCTGAAAAAGTCACAAAATAGAGCTGCCTTTAGTAAAACACAAAAAGATACTTTCATGTAATTCTCATGCCAAAATTTATTTTTTCAACTGATATAAAAATATTTTAATTAAAATTTTGAGTAGGCAGTGCATTTAATCCAACAATATAAAGATATACCATGAAAAGTCTCTCTCACATGTTCTTCATCTGCTCTCTTCTCCAGTACACATTTTTTGTGTCCTTTCAGAGTTTTTATGCAAATATAAACATATAAATGTTTTTTATGTCTTTGAGATCTGATATTATCAGTACTCATTCTTTTTATATCTGTTCTGTATTCTGTTTTATGTCTGTCACAATTATTTTTTTATTTTTTTTTTTATTTATTTATTTTTTTTTATCCTCACCTGAGGACATTTTTTTTTTTATTTTTTGCTCAGATAGAGTGGGAGGGAGGGAGAGGAAGAGAGAGAGAGAGAGAAACATCGACGTGAAAGGGACACATCGAGTGGGCGCCACCCGCACGACCGACCAACCAGGGCCGGGGACAAACTGCAACCCAAGTACATGCCCTTAGCGGGAACCGAACCCGGGTCTCTCTGTACCACAGGCCGACGCTCTAACCGCTGAACCAAACCGGCCAGGGCTGTCACAATTATTTAAGTAGTCTCTTATTCATGGAAATTTGGGTTGTTTCCAATCGTTTACTATTATGTACTCCAATAATCTTGCATATATATCATTTTGTACATGTGCAAGTATGTCCAAAGGATATAAAAGCCCAGAAATGGGATTATCCTCCCATAAGGGTTAGACTCATTTTTTAGTCCCACCAACAGTATATGAGATGCCCCATTTACCTCAGCTTTGCCAGTAGAGTGTGTGTTAACAGATTTTTGGTTTCTCTATATATAACACTTAAATATTACTTATCTTTCTTAGAAACTTCAGGTTTTGTGGATAAACTATTCGAAAGTCTCTATACTAAGAACTACCTTCCACCTTTGGAACCAGTTAAGCCTGAGCCAAAACCATCAGTCCAAGAAAAAGAAGAAATTAAAGAAGAGGTAATGCAAAGTTTTCTTTTGCTTTTGGGACATCTTAGGTCCTGTTACCAGTGTTATTCTTAGTTGGAAGTTGACCTCTTTATTAAGGAAGTGATTGATTGAAATTTGTGGGGTTTGGGCATGGTACAGATTCTTTTTCAGGGCTTCTTAGTTCCTTGGACTTGAAGAGTTGGAAGAATTTCGGGTAGCTTGTTTAGAGATCCAAGAAATGTTTTAGTAATATTGAGTAATTCAGAGAAATCTTATCCAGTGACTTTTAAAAAAAGAACATTTGGTTAAATAAGGAGGCTTAACCTGAAAGTAAAGTACTAATGAAACAAGAGAACTCATTAGGTGACACATTTTCATATAAATAGAGAAATAATTCCCTTTTTTTTAACCACATAGAGTTTTTTATAGTTAATGTAATTATAAATGTCACTCATAGGAAAGAAAAGGAAAAAAATGTTTTTACAGTGTTGAACTACAAAATGTGATTATAGGTGGTTTGAATTGTTTGAATCAAGGAAGAAATTTTACAAAGTTCATTTGTAATTCTTTTATGTATGGATAACATAGTATTTTGATAAGAATATATGTTCTAGTCCTGGCTGGTTGGCTCAGCAGTTAGAGCACCGGCCTGCAGACCAATGAGTCTCCAGTTCAATTCTGGTCAAGGGCAAGTACCTCGGTTGCAGTTTATCCCTGGCCCTGGTTGGGATCGTGCGGGAGTCAACCGGTTGATGTGTCTCTCTCACATCAATGTTTCTCTCTCTCTCCCTCCCTCCCACTCTATCTGAAGATAAATGGAAAAATATCCTTGGGTGAGGATTAAGAAAAAAAGAATATATGTTCTAAATTCAAGCTGCATGAGTTAAAGTAGTAGCTCTAAACTAAGTTACTTAGCTGTTTCATTTGCATATTAGCAAAATGATGATCATAGTAATACTTATCTCTTTGAGGATTAAATGAGATTTTTCGCGCGCGCACACACACACACACCACACACACATCCTAGTCCAGTGCCTGACACATGAATGTGGTTATTATACAGAAATAGTTTCCAACTTTTGTTTTTATTAATAATTTAATAAACTTTTATTTGGGAATAATTTTATACAGATAAAAATTAAAGAATAGTACCACCAACAACCATATACCATCTACCTGGATTCACCTATTGAAAATTTATCCCATTTTCTCTCTCTATGCATACCCAGAATTATTTTTTTTATGACTCTTTGGTAGGAAGTCAGGTACCTTGTGACCCTTGACCTCTGAATATTCAGTGTGTATTTTGTAAGAATAAAGATATTTTCTTTTAAAAAAAATTTTTTTTCTTTATTGATTTTAGAGAGAGAGGAAGGGAGAGGGAGAGTGAGAGTGAGAGAGAAATATCCATGAGAGAGAACATTGATTGGCCGCCTCCTGCACATCCTCCACTGGGGATTTGGCCCACAACCTGGGCATGTGCCCTGAACAGAAATCGAACTGGTGACCTCTTGGTGCACGGTTCGACGTTCCACTGAGCCACACCGGCCAGGCTAATTGTCTCTCTTTTTGGTCTGTGCTCAGTTGATGCATTTGTTCTGAGCAGGGTACAGAGTTGCAGATCCATCTAAGAACTAGCCATTTTGACTCTCTTTCTTGTTTCCCACCTGAAAGAATTTGGATCATTGGAACAATTTATCCTGGTACTGGAAAAACGCTTGGGAGATGTGCCATGATTTATGAAGCACAGTGCATTTAATATACAGTTGGAATATTACTTGTAAATTTGTTGTAGTTATAATTGGTTGTTATCAAACCCTGTACCCTGTCTTAGTTCATGAACATGCAAAAGAACAATCCATGAAGATAATAGATTAAAATTCCTTATTAACACTATACCATGATCATCTAAACTAGTGTTAGCAGGTAGTTTTCTAGATCCGACACATGGATTTATGACTAGAAATGTGAGAACCTCTGGTACAGTTCTCTTCTCCCCCCTTTGGTTTGTCTGGAAGTATCTTTGTTTCATTTTAATTTTAGAAAAACCTATTATAGAAAATTTTCAACAAACATCAAAAAGAGATAGCCTATTATTGTGAATTCCCATGTATTCATCACTCACCCCTAACAACCCATCAACCCGAGGCCAGTCCTGCCCCTATCTAAAATGGTCCGATGGCCCTGGCCGGTTTGGCTCAACGGTTAGAGCGTCGGCCTGCGGCCCGGAGAGACCCGGGTTCGGTTCCTGCTAAGGGCATGTACTTCGGTTGCAGTTTGTCCCCGGCCCTGGTTGGTCGTGCAGGTGGCAGCCACTCGATGTGTCCCTTTCATGTCGATGTTTCTCTCTCTCTCTCTCCCTCCCACTCTATCTGGACAAAAAATGAAAAAATGTCCTCGGGTGAGGATTAAAAAAATAATAATAAAATGGTCCGATGGAATGGGGGTGCTGTCAGACTTGTGTGGCATGATAGATTAAGATAATAAAGTAGAACTTCTTAAATATGTGTATAATGATTAGACTTCTAATAGATGTGAGATAGAAAAATTTAAGTCAGGTCTGGCCTGTGTGGCTCAGTGGATTGAGCATCATCCCGTGGACTGAGAGGTCCTGGTTCGATTCACAGGCAGGGCACATACCTAGGTTTCAGGCTCGATCCCTTGTAGGGGGTGTGCAGAGGGCAGCCGATCGATGTTTCTCTCTCTCTTCCTAAAAAAAATCAGTAAAAACATTTAAAGAAATAAAGTAAAAAAAAAAATTTAAGTCAAGTGGACAACAAAGAACAAATATTCAAAAAAATTGATTGAATTTAGAGAAAGAGAGGAAGGGAGGGAGAGAGAAACAACAGTTTGTTGTTCCACTTATTTATGCATTTATTGGTTGTTTCTTGTATGTGCACTGACCAGGGATCAAACCCTCAACTTTGGTGTATTGGGACGAGCTACCTGGCCAGGGCAAAAACAGCTTTTAAAATTAGCATGACTGGGCCATAACTAGAGACAAAGAAGGTCACTACATAATATTGAAAGGATCTATCCAACGGGAAGATATAACCTTGGTAAACATATATGCACCCAATATAGGAGCACCAAAATACATTAAAAATCTTCTGGAGGACTTCAAAGGAGAAATCGACAGCAATACAATCATAGCAGGGGACTTCAACACCCCGCTGACATCACTGGATAGATCCTCTAGACAAAAAATTAACAAGGAAACAGAGACTCTAAATGAAGCACTAGACCAAATGGATTTAATAGATATTTATAGAGAATTACACCCCAAAACTACAGAATTCACATTCTTCTCAAGTGCACATGGGACATTCTCAAAGACAGACCACATGTTAGGACACAAACGAAGTCTCTACAAGTTCAAGAAGATTGAAATCATATCAAGCATCTTCTCAGATCACAGTGGCATGAAACTAGAAATCAATTGCAACAAGAACATGCAAAGACATTTGAATACATGGAGGCTAAATAGCATGTGATTAAACAATGAATGGGTTACCGAGGAGATCAAGGAAGGAATTAAAAACTTTCTGGAAACCAATGAAAATGAACACACAACAACACAAAATCTATGGGATGCAGCGAAAGCAGTTCTGAGAGGGAAGTTCATACCACTACAGGCCTACCTCAAGAAACAACAAAAATTTCTAATAGACTTTCTAACCTCACAACTTAAAGAACTAGAAAGCAAACAAAAAGAAAACCCCAGAGTACATAGAAGGAAGGAAATAGTAAAGATCAGAGCAGAAATAAATGACATTGAGACCAGAAAAACAATTTAAAGGATCAATGAAACAAAGAGCTGGTTTTTTGAGAAGATAAACAAGATTGATGGACCCTTAGCTAGACTCACCAAGAAACAAAGAGAGAGAACCCAAATACACAAAATCAGAAATGAAAGAGGAGAAGTAACAACTGACACCACAGAAATACAAAGGATCATTAACAAATACTATGAACATTTATATGGCAACAAATTCGACAATCTAAGTGAAATGCACAAATTTCTAGAAACACATAGTCTCCCAAAACTGGACCGGGAAGAGATAGAAAACTTGAACAGACCAATAACAACTAAGGACATTGAAGATGTAATCAAGACTCTCCCAGCAAACAAAAGCCCAGGCCCTGACGGCTTCACGGGGCAGTTTTACTGAACATTCAAAGAAGAACTAACACCCATTCTTCTCAAACTATTTCTAAAAATTCAAGAAGAAGGAAGACTTCCAAACTCATTTTATGAGGCCAGCATAATTCTAATTCCAAAACCAGAAAAAGACACTACAAAGAAAGACAACTACAGGCCAATATCCTTGATGAACATAGATGCCAAAATCCTAAACAAAATACTAGCAAATCGGATCCAGTCCGATACAGCAATACATCAAAAAAATTATTCACCATGACCAAGTGGGATTCATCCCAGGGATGCAAGGCTGGTTCAATATTCGCAAATCAATAAATGTGATACACCACATAAACAAAATGAAAGATAAAAACCACATGATCATATCAATAGACGCTGAAAAAGCATTCGACAAAATCCAGCACCCATTTCTGATAAAAACGCTCAGCAATTTGGGAATAGAGGGATCATATCTTGATATAATAAAGGCCATATAAAAAAAAAAAATTAGCATGACTGGTCATAATCTGATTCTATAAAGAAATCTACTTTTCATAGTCTTAGAATAGTAAGATAAAAGTAGGTAAGAGGTTTTGGTGTATGAAGTTTACATATATATTACAAATTCAAGAAATATAAGTCAATATCATGCCATATAATAACTTATTTCAGAATAAAAGTTTAAAATAATTTTGGAAAAACATATCCTTACCACAGGAAGTTGTGTACAACAAACATGATGGTTTTTATTATATTCAGAGTTGTGCAATCCATCACCATGATCCATTTTAGAACATTTTCATTATCCAAAAAAGAAACCCCACTGCCCAACAAATTAAATGGGTTTGACCTCAAGACATCAGGAAGGAATCTGGAGCTGAAGGGACTTCAAGAGACCAATGCAGCGAGTTTTAGAAGCTCCTGCCAACCCGAATGTTTGCTGCTTTTTGTTCACAAAGGAGACTCCATTGAAGATTGCAGTGACCTGTGGACTTCAGTTGAACCCTCTAAACAAGAAGCCATCATCTACCACAACAGTGACCCACTTGTGTAGGGTGCCTCCCTAAAAAAAAGAGAAAGAAAAACAAAAAGAAACCCCGTACCCATTAGCCATCACCCTTCAAGTCTTCCTCCCCACCCCCCATCCCTAGGTAACCATTAGTCTACTTTCTGTCTCTATGAATTTGCCTTTTCTGGACATTTCATATAAATGAATCATACAATGATGTATATAGTCTTTTGTGACTGGCTTCTTTCATCTAATTAGCATACTGCTTTCAAGGTTCATCCAGGTTATAGCATGTATTTAAAAAAAAAAAGTTTTTATTGATTTTTTTTTTTTTTTTTAGAGAGAGAGAGGAAGGGAGAGAGACATCAGTGTGAGAGTGATACATCAATTGGCTGCCTCCTGCATGCCCCCCACTGGGGATTTGGCCCACAACCTGGGCATGTGCCCTGACTGGGAATCGAACCAGCAACCTCTTGGTGTATGGGTCAGTGCTCAACCACTGAGCCACACTGGCCGGGCCATTTTTTTTTTTTTTTTTAATGGCTGTACGGTTATATCACATTTTCTTTGTCTAGTCATCGTTTGATGGATATTTGGGATGATAGACAAGTACTTAACACTTTTTGGCTGTTATGAGTAATGCTGTGAACATTCATTCACAAGTGTTTGTGTGGCTTTATTTTTCTTTTTTCTCCTGGATCTATGGACTTTTTTTTTTTAATCCTCACCAGAGGATAGGTTATTTTAATTGATTTTTAGAGAGAGAAACATCTATGTGCTAGAGAAGCACCGATCAGTTGCCTCCCATATGCGCCTTGACTGGGGAGCCAACCCTAAACCTTTTTTTTTTTCTTTTTCTTTTAATCCTCACCAGAGGATATTTTTCCATTTAGAGCGGGAAGGAGGGAGAGAGAGAGAGAGAAAGATCGATGTGAGAGAGACACACGAACCGCAACCGAGGTACATGCCCTTGACTGGAATCAAATCCGCGATTCTTTGTTCCATGCGCTGAGGCTCTAACCGCTGAGCCAAACCGTCCAGGGCCCCAACCCGAAACCTTTTTGTGTACAGGACAATGCTCCAACCAACTGAGCCAACCAGCCAGGGCCCTTTGACTTTTTAAGAACAGTTTTTCTCATTAGGAATTAACATATGTTCATGAAAGAAGTCCTTGGGGAATGCAGAATAGCCAAAAGAAGGAAAAAGATTTCCAAGTTGATGTCTTTTAAGTCTCAGTCTTTAAATCTTCATACCTACCTATGTACCCCTTGTTCTTTTCTTCACCTGCTTCTTTTCCATAAATTTAATTTTATTGAAGAAGCTTAGTCATTCGTCCTGTAGAGTTTTTACTGTCTGGATTTTGCTGATTGCATCCCAGTGAAGTAGTGTATCCTCTGTATTTCCTGTAAATTGGTAGAGAGAGTGATTGTCAAACCTATCTAACAACTGTGTAGTGTTTTTGCCAGCACCACATGGTTGGCATATTGTGGCTGCCATTTTATAACATTCGTTAAGTTTTTGTTCCTGGAACCTTTTCTATGAAATAAATCTGAAGCTCTCTTCAAATGAATTATATGTACAAGTGTATCTTATAATTAGGAAAACATAAATCATTTTACTATATGATGCTTAGAAACAGAGATTTGCTATTTCAGCTGTTTGAATTTAAAGAATGAATTTTTATTTTCCTCCTACACTGCTATTTTCTACCTTAAATTAACACTTAAAAATTAACATATTGCTGGTAATTTCAGCATCTTTTTTATTTTTCCCTGTTTCCAAACTTGTTTAGATGTGATTTTACTTTAGTATTTCAGTTTATTTATTTGTGCCCTCTTTGTGCCAGAAAGATTATCATCAGGTTGGATGTGTTTTGTAATTTGTAGAAGAACTGTTCTTGTTTATAATGAGTGTTTTCTTGTAGGTATTTCAGGAGCCAGCAGAAGAAGAACGAGATTGGAGAAAAAAGAAATATCCTAGTCCCCAGAAGCCTCGTTCAGAATCTAGTGAACGAAGGTTTGTGTATATTTTTAATTAGAAGGACATTAATAACTCACTTTTTAGTTAAGTTACAAGAGCATTAAAAGGATTTTAAAAATACAAACTAATCTCTCTTTCTGAACTGATTAAAGAAAGAGAAAGTTACCTTTCTTTTTTCCATTCTCCCTTTTTTGTCTTTGTCATACTTGGTCTTCCTTTTATAAACAGCCATCATTATGTGCTTTACCTAAGTGCTCAGGGGTAAAAGCAGTCTCCTTAGAGAATAATAATGAAATGTTCCATTTGGTTAGGGGTGCTTAGTATTAAAATCATCCATGGCATTTTATGTTACAATTAGTGCAATCTATATTTTTGAATCATCAACCTACCATCATAAAATTAGTCTTTGTTTAGGAAAACTTTGTTTTGAGCCCTTTTTTTTTCTAGTTTTAAATATCTGTCTTTTCCCCACCCCTCCCTATACTTTGGATTCACCTCTTTTTTTTTTCATTTTTCCCCACCCAGTATACTTGAGGGAATGTTGTTTCTTTTTATATAGTGGATTGGAGAAAATTATGTGGTGGTCTTATGGCTTTCTAAAAAAAGCATAGATGTTACGAATTTTGATGCATCAAGGAGGGCATTTCATACCACTGATTTGTTTGCAGACTTGGTTTCTTTAGTACATATGGCTTTTATATCTGTGTATTATAGGACACGTGAGAAGAAAAGAGAAGATGGCAAGTGGAGAGACTACGACAGGTACTTTGAGCGGAATGAATTGTACCGTGAGAAGTATGACTGGAGAAGAGGCAGGAGTAAAAGCCGGAGTAAGAGCCGAGGCCTGAGTCGAAGCCGTAGCCGAAGTAGGGGTCGCAGCAAAGACCGGGACCCAAATAGGAATGTTGGTGAGTAGATGAGGGTTCCCCCTAAAGACTCCATAGTTGCTTATCTTCCTATATCACAAGAGTACCAGAACTTCTCTTAAAGGCAAATGATACCTTTAATATGTCTGAGCAGTGGATAATCTGTAATTATCTCCAAAAACTTAATAATTGATTTTGTTACAAAGATAGGGCTCTTTTCTTGGGATACTATCAAAGGAGTTTTAACTCAAAGGAAGCTATGCGTAAGTGCATTATAGTATGTACATGTCTAGACTTAAGTCATGTTGTCTAATTGAAACAAATGTCCTTTAATCAACAAAGCTATCACTGGAGAAAGAGGATTGCTGGCCCTTGCCCTCCCACCCCCTTTTCTCCCAAAAAATAATTGATTTGCTTAAAGGTTGCCTAGAGTTTATAAAATTAAAAAGAAAAAAATATATTACTGGGACCCCAACCACTGATCTCCTGGGATGTCGTTTTTGAAGTCAATTCTTAGATAACATTTTCATTAAATATCAGTGGAGGAGCTGGCCTTTCTTCAGTGTATATTGGTGTTGATGCTATAAAAGATGATTTTATACAAGTTACTGGTCAAGATATGTCACATTGTTGATGTTCCTGCTTTTAGGATATATTAATAATAAAAGCACTTTGACATATCAATAGCTCAGTAAATTTACTACAATATTCTCTTCTTTCCTATTTTTTAAGTGCAAAATTAAACTTATTTTAAGAATAAATGTCTGATCTTACTTGTTTCTTATTTTTATTTTGTTTCTAAAGCAGAGCACAGGGAAAGATCCAAATTTAAGAGTGAAAGGAATGACTTGGAGAGTTCATATGTGCCTGTGTCTGCACCACCTCCAAACTCTTCTGAGCAGTATTCCTCGGGGGCCCAGTCTATTCCCAGCACTGTTACTGTGATTGCACCTGCGCACCACTCTGAAAGCACAACGGAGAGTTGGTCTAATTACTATAACAATCATAGCTCTTCCAATTCTTTTGGTCGAAACCCACCACCAAAGAGGCGATGCAGAGATTATGATGGTAAAAAGTCTCTTTTATTCTGTACCCAAAAGTACTAGTAAAGCAGATGTTGCTTATATTGCATACCTTTTCATTGTAGTTCAGATTTTATTAAAAGGGATGAATGAAGTGAATCTTTTTTAAGGCATATGGTTATTTACTTGTTTGATTTAATAGTTTGGGTCTTGTTATGAGAATGTCAAATTTGACCTTTTGTTTTTTTGTTGTTTTGTTTACTTCATACACTGTAAGTATACCACAAAATTTGGTAGAAACTAGGAATTATAAATGTGTTTACATTTTATTTATTGTTTAAGTAGGACATAGAATTAAATCATAATTCAAGTGTTACCTTACTTTCACCCTAGTCTCCCAGCCACAGAGCTCTCCTTCCCAAGGCAGTTTAATGTTATTAATTTCTTGTGTATTTTCTAAGCATAGTCTCTGCATAAAGAGCTTCCTCAATATTTTTTAGGCTTCTTATTATTGTGTGTGTCCAAAAATGTGTTTCACCTATTCTTTATTGATGCACTTTAGGGGTGTTTTTAATTTTTTACTATTACAAAAAATGCTGCAGTGAATAACCTGGTACATGGTGTCAGTTGAATATTTTATTTTATTTTATTTTTTAAAATATGTTTTTAATGATTTTAGAGAGAGAGAAAGTGAGAGGGAGAGAAAGATAGAAACATTGATGACAGATCAACATCAACATCAATCAGATCAAACCTGCAATCCAGGCATGTGCCCTGAGTTGGAATCAAACCAGGACCTCTCGGTCCATGGGACGACACTCAATCCACTGAGCCACACTGGCTGGGCTCCACTTGAATATTTTAAAGATTCAACTTGCAGATATAGCAAGAATGGTTGCTTTAGAATAATATCATGAAAATAGGTAGTGGAAATTAGATCATCTAATTCAAGTCTTTTATTTCCCCCGATCCTGCTCCCATCCTTTGTTAAATTAATATTCATTTAAAAATATCTGAATTTTTATTATGAAAATTTTATAGCAAATAGTTCTTGACTCTATTATTTGCTAACTTAACAAATCATAGTGTCATAGTGTAGAAAGTAGAGTACACCTGCCCTGACCTCAGGGATATGTGATGATTTACAGAATGACACTTAAGAAGGGTTTAGATTCCTTGGAGAAAAAAATTTTTTTTTTAAACATCGAAGTGAGAGAGACACATGGATTGGTTGGTTGCCTCCTGCACGACCCTGACCAGGGCCAGGGACCGAGCCGCAACTGAGGTACGTGCCCTTGACCAGAATCGAACCTGTGACTTTTTGGTCCGTGGGCTGATGCTCTAATGGCTGAGCCAAACCAGCCAGGGCTTCCTTGGAGAAAATTTTATAATTTTGATTGGTGGGTGTTTAGAGAATTTTTTTGTTTGTTTTCTGAACTCTAAGTAGATCATAATAAGATTCTTCTTTTCTTTTTACAGAAAGAGGATTTTGTGTACTTGGTGACCTTTGTCAGTTTGACCATGGAAATGATCCCCTGGTTGTTGATGAAGTTGCTCTGCCAAGCATGATTCCTTTCCCTCCACCTCCTCCTGGGCTTCCTCCTCCACCACCTCCTGGAATGTTAATGCCTCCAATGCCAGGTCCAGGCCCAGGCCCAGGCCCAGGCCCAGGCCCAGGCCCAGGCCCAGGTCCTGGCCATAATATGAGACTTCCTGTTCCCCAAGGACATGGCCAGCCTCCACCTTCTGTTGTACTTCCCATACCAAGTAAGTATGTATTCATTGACTCTTTCTTTATTGCAGAATTACATTTCAAAGAATCCATCCCTTTCAGCTAACCTAACACTACATTTAAAGTTTTTGAAAAGTAAAGTAATAATGGAATTTAGAATATATTCCTATAATTAAGATACTGTTTCCTTTTTTTTCATCCATTGTTGCATTTCATTATTTGTCGCACTCCAAGTGTAAGTGTTATCAGTAGTGGCCTAAGCTGTATTGACCTGGAGTCAAAATCTTGCTAGTTGATAGCATCTTAAGAAAGCAAACGTTTTGAAGATGTCAGAAAAAAGAACAGCCATAGCCCTGGCCAGTGTGGCTCAGTTGGTGGAAGCGTCATCCCGTGCACCGGAAGTTTTCAGGTTCAATTCCCAGTTGAGGCACATACCTAGGTTCCAGGTTCCATCCCTAGTCAAGGCGCATATGGGAGGCAACTGATTGATGTAACTCTCTCTCTCTCTCTCTCCCTCCGTCTCCCTCTCTTTCCCTCTCTAAAATCAATTAAAAAAAAGAACATGCCAGTAGTTTAATGAAGTTTCCCAGTCTTTAAAGAAAATTTCTTCAAAATATTGAAATAATTAAAAAAAACTTTTATTATGGAAAATTTCAGATATACACAGAGATGGAATAATATGTGTACCATATGTACCGTTATCCAGTTTCAGTGGATTATCAATGTTCATCTGTTTTTGTCTCATCCACCCCCCCCCCCATCTTTTTTGGTTTGTTAATTTTTGCTGGAGTAAATGTCAAGTGTCGTATCATTTTTCCAGTATATGCTTCAGTATGAGTCTCTTCACTGAAAGGACTGTTTTTTGTTTTTTATAAAAAAATAATTAACATGCTATTATTACTTCTACCAAAATTAAGATTAAGAAATATTTGAGCCCAGCCGGTGTGGCTCAGTGGTTGAGCGTTGCATCAAGAGGTCACCAGTTCAATTCCCAGTCAGGGCACATGCCCAGGTTGTGGGCCCAAACCCCAGTGTGGGGCATGCCGGAGGTGGCCAGTCGATGTTCTCATTCATTGATGTTTCTCTCTCTCTCTCCCTCTCCCTTCCTTTCTCTCTAAAATCAATATAGAAAAAAAAAGAAGAAATATTTGAAAATTATCATTTAAAAAACCTCAACAGTTCTCATTTATGAGAAACAGAAGACTAAACTTTTTAAATGTAATTGAAAAAATTGTGGGGTGAATAGTTTACATATGTGCAAAGATATAAGAAAATGTCTACTTGATGACATTGACATTGTTAGGAGATTACAAACTTATTTTAAAAAATAATTATCATTCAGTTTAAGTGGTAAAGTACTTCAAAATTTTTTCTATTTATTTATTTATAATCCTCACCCGAGGACATGCTTTTATTGATTTTTTTTAGAGAGTGAGAAAGGAGGGTGGGGGGGGAGAGAGAAACATCGATGTGAGACTGAAACATCTTTTTCCTCCTGCACACACCCCAACCAGGGATTGAACCCAAGACCTTTTGGTGTATAGGATGACGCTCCAGTCAACTGAGCCACACTGGCCAGGGCTACTTTTTATTTTTGAAATTATAATAGACTCACAAGAAATTGCAAAGATAGTTTAGTGTGATTCCGTGTATCAATCACGTAGCTTTCCTGCAACAGTGTTCTATATAGAACACATTTCATTCAAGTTGCTAAAGGTTTTGAGACATTTAATACATAGATTTGGTCAATAAAATATGGTTTTTTTAACTTAGCATTTGTGATATTTACTATTGTCATGTAACTAGTACAATTGTAAAGCTCAAGTTGAGATTTTATTTCCAGGTAAAATAGTATCTTTATGTATGCAGAATAAAAATTATCTCAGTGTGGGACTATAACTTTTTAAAAGTTAAATCTAAGACTGTCATTTCCCCCCAACATTTTGCTATGAAAAATTTTAAGGAAACAGAAAAGTTGAAAGAACTGTACACTGAACACCCATATATACTCACCATCTAGGTTCTATAATTAACATTTACCATATTTGTATTATATCTTTTCATCTTTTATTTATTTCACAGTATGTTGCAGTCATTAGTACCCTTAAACATGTTTAGCTTAAGCGTTCTGTAGAACTTGACTGTCACCCCAGAGAGTTTGTTCAAGTCTCTTCCCAGCCATTTCCCACTCCTACCCTCAGAGGCAACCAGTGCTGCTTTTTCCACCCTCGATCAGTTTTCTATTTAGAACTAAATGTTGTTTTAATTACATAACTTTACAGTGCTTAAGCCTCCATATATCAAATTCCTTAATTCTGTTCCAAGTCAAAGTAGTATTTAAAGTATGAATATCCAAATTAGTACTTGTATAGTGAGGTTTTTTTTGTTTTTCTTTAATTTTTTTTCTTTATTGATTTTAGAGAGAGAGGAAGGGAGAAGGAGAGAGAAATAGAAACATTGATGAGAGAGAACATCAATTGGCCACCTCCTGCATGCCCCCCACTGGGGATCGGGCCCACAACCTGGGCATGTGCCCTGACCAGGAATCGAACCAGCGACCTCTTGGTGCATGGGTGGATACTCAACTACTGAGCCACACCAGCCGGGCAGGTTTTTTTTTTTTAAATCCTCACCAGAGTATATTTTTTAATCCTCACCAGATGGATTTTTAGAGAGAGTGGAAGGGAGGGAGGGAGAGAGAGGGAGGGAAACATCAATGTGAGAAAGACACCTTGAGTGGTTGCCTCCCACACATGCCCCCATTGGGGGCCAGGGATTGAACCTGCCACCCAGGTATGTGCCCTTGACTGGGAGATGGACCCACTACCCTTTGGTGTGTGGGCCGACACTGTAATCACTGCGCCACACTGGCCAGGGCTATAATGAGTATTTTTATTAGTTGGGAAATATTAATGATCTTTCACTTTTTATTTTCTGCAGGACCGCCCATAACACAGTCAAGCTTAATAAACAACCGTGACCAGCCTGGGACAAGTGCAGTGCCCAATCTTGCACCAGTGGGAGCAAGACTACCTCCTCCTTTACCCCAGAACCTCCTTTATACAGTATCAGAACGTAAGTGAATGTTTGACCTAAAATTGTTAGGCTATAGAGAAGCCAAGTTTTTTCATATCAATGTTATACTTTTTTTTTTTTTATCCTCACCCGAGGCCATTTTTCCATTTTTTGTTCAAATAGAGTGGGAGGGAGAGAGAGAGAGAAACCCATCAACTGGCTGCCACCCCCACGACCCAACCAGGGCCGGGGACAAACTGCAACCGAGGTATGTGCCCTTAGCGGGAACCCAACCCAGGTCTCTCTGGACCGCAGGCCAACACTCTAACCACTGAGCCAAACCGGCCAGGACTCAGTGTTATACTTTTTAAAATACATTTAATTTGAATTTCTATGGATTGTGCTATATAAAATTGTATTTACAGGGTAGTTTACTGTGTGGTTATGCTATATAGCTGGATTTTAATTTTGTGTGATAATGGGAGAGGGGAACAAGGCCTTGTGTGTTGGAGAAGTCTACTGTGCTGTAGGGCAGCAACATTTAGTCTCTTCAAAAGGAAATTTACTTTGAAGCTTCTGATAAAAAATTGTTCCTCCAATTGAATTTCCAAAACATAAGGCTTTATCTCCTAGGAGTATACAAAAGATTGGATAAAATGTACCTAATAATTATTTAACTTGTATGCTGAAGTGAAGATAGAGAGCATAATTTAAATTAGTATTTAGTGTTAGGTTATTTATGGTATTATATTTAACTGTAGTGATATGTTTTTCTTGAACTCTAATTCTTTTTGTATTTATCAGGTGATTGCTTTTGTTGTTTGTAGTTTGCCAAGGCTTTTTAAAAACTGTCTTTCTCCAAAAACATAAAAATAAGGAAGTTGGTTGTTAAAAATGTTAGATTGTGAGATTTGCTTTATAGAGCCAGGTAACTTTATGGATACATTTTTTATGTAACTTTATCATAAACATTTTTTCATCTCTATCATGTTATGGAGAGGCAATTCAGCAAAGTAGTTAAGCCCAGGTTCAAATCCTGGTTTTATTCCTTCATTGTCATTGTGACATTGGGCAAGTTACTTAACCACTCTATATCTCAATTCCTGTTCTATAAAATGAAGATCATAACATTACTCACCTCATTAAGGTTGTTTTGAGGAACAAATTAATTAATACATATAAAGTATCTAGAATGATACCTGGCATCTTGTAAGCTATTTGTAAGGATGTTATTATATTATTGTAGTTATTATTGCCTTGTTACGCTTCAGCCTCTCTGAAATCAAACCTATTATTTTCTAATTAAGTCTCTACTTCCACCATCCCTGTCTTTATTTGTCAATGGAAATGCCACCCACCTAATCACCTGGAATGAAACTTTGACAGGACTCTCTCATTGCTTTGCTTTTTTATATTTAATTAATCAAAATAAGTTTTTCTTTTTTTCTTTGAAGTAGCCCTTTCTCTGTTCCTACTATGGCTTCTGCTCTCATCCACACTTGAATCACCTCACATTTGGATTACTGCTACTATCTTCTTGACTTCATTATGTTTCACCCCACTAAGTCACATCACATAATATTGCTAAATTAATTTTCCTGAGAAAAACTAGTTCCTCGTGAGAACTCTTCAGTGGCCACTTATTTCCTTTTAAAGCATAACTGAACCTCTCTCTATGGCTTCTAACTCTTTCTATAATGTACCTCTCCCTTCTTGGTAATGTCTTTTCACTATTCCCTAACATGCACCTTCTCTGGTCAGGCCAGTTATGTATGCCCTGTCTGTGCCCCTGTCATACCTCAGCTTTCTTTTTCTGTCTTCATTCCTAGTAATATGCTGTCCTATTCCTTTTTCAAAGTCCTCACCGGGGATATTTTTCCATTGATTTTCAGATAGAGTGGGAGGGAAGGAAGGAGGGAAGGGGGGTGGGGGCGAGAGAGATCAGTTCATTGCCTCATGCACTACCTCAGCCAGGGCCAGGATCAAACTGCAACCCAGGTACGTGTCCTTGACCGGAATCGAACCTGTGACTCTTTGGTCTGCTGGCTGATGCTCTAACCACTGAGCCAAACTGGCCAGGGCTGCTCTCCTATTCCTTTAAGGCCCACATCTTCTAAGTACATGGGGAGCATTATTGCTCTCTTCTAAACTCCTAAGGTACCAAAAAGCATTTGTTACATAAAGACATGTAATTGTATATAGGCCTATTGTTTGATTTCTTTTCACATATGTAAATCTTATGTTCAACTAAGCTTCTTCAGAACAGAAACCATATCTGATTCTTAAGTAATTGTTCTTCTTATTTCACACTTAGTGTGCCACAGTCTTCTAATTATATAGCGTCTTTTTACAGTGTATGTTTGTTTTATTGCAGATCTCATTTTTTAATTATGGAAAATTTCAAACATATGTAAAAATAAAGAAGACAGTATAATGAACTCCCATGTACCTGTCACCTAGCTTCAATGGTTATCAATCATTTTTCATCTATTCCCCCTGAATCAGCTCCTAACACTATTTCTTAATGCCTTTGAACCTGTAAATATGAAAATGGATTATTTTTCTGAGAGTTGAGTCTGTTGTATATAGCACATCTTTATTTTATTAAATTTAGCATTTTGACTCATGATAAAAATTCCATTTTGTTCTTAATTTTTTTTTTTTTTTTTTGGTTAATCCTCACCTAAGGATATTTTTCCATTGATTTCTTAGGTAGAATGGGAGGGAGAGAGTGAGAGAACATTGATGTGAGAGAGACACATCCATTGGTTGCCTTCTGCACAACCCTGACCAGGGCCGGGGATTGAACCTACAACCCAGGTATGTGCCCTTGACTGGGAATCGAACCCGCAACCCTCGGTCCGCAGGCCAACATTCTAACTGCTGAGGGCTTGTTCTTAAAATCTGGCAATTATTTATTTTAATATTGTTAAATTTGACATTGTGACTTACTTTATAAAAATTCCATTTTGATTTTAATTTGTAAAAACCTGGCAGTTATCATTTCATTGACTCAGCTTAATATTCATTAATTCAACATTTATTGAGTGCCTACTGTGTGCTAGGCATTGTAGTGTATACTAAAGAGCCAAGATGAACAAGACATCTGACCTCATGTTTCTTGAGGATGATTTTCTGTTTCTTTAACTTTTTTCCCCTTTATTGATTTTAGAGAGAGAGATAGAAACATTGATGAGAGAGAACATTGATTGGCTGCCTCCTGCATGCTCCCCACTGGGGATCGGGCCCACAACCTGGGCATGTGTCATGACCGGGAATCGAACCGGTGACCTCTTGGTGCACGGGTCAGTGCTCAACCACTGAGCCACACCGGCCGGACAGATTTTCTGTTATTTTTTTTTAAAGCAAGACTATGTTGTTGTATATTGTAAAGGCCTTTTGGAGCAGAAATTCCAAACTTCTGTTTTTCAGAGGCTGGCAACATTTCTAAGAAAATTTGGGGGACCAATAGAGTTAGCAACTTCTTATTTTGCCACATTAAGGACTTTATATGAAAACATCTAATATTTCAATTTTAAAAATACATTTAATATTCCAAAAAGACAGCATCAAAATAAAGGACAATCCTTTTATATTTGATTTCATGAAATAGGGTTTTTTCCCAGTTTGACTCAGACCAATGAAAGGTGATAACTTCCTGTTGACATTTGTGAATTACTGCTTTAGAGGAGGCTAGTCTTATAATCTGTGTCAGTGTTTATAAAGAGATTTAGTTGGTTGGCAACTGAATATTTGGAAAGCTAGAAATATTCATATTGGACAATTTAATTTTTTATTTAATGACATTTATTTGAGGTGGCTTGGGGGAGGTAGCTTGAAGATTGTAGGGGAAGTGATTAAAGCCCCCAAAGTCGTTGGCATGGCCTTTGGGACTCAAAACACAGGCTGATTGGTAGCTGAGAGGGACAGGGCACTTTCTTGAAAGCCCACATAAGGGTTTGGCTTTGTTCTGCACAGCAAGTGCCCCAGGACAGGCTGATTGAGGGGCTGGACAAAAGTGTTGGGCCGGAAGGATGGACAGAATTCCACAGGATATTGGACAATTTAAAACTTTCTACTATACAAACTACTTTTTACCTTTCTTTAAAGTTAACATTTGATCTTAAATTTATAGAGAAATTTGAAAACCTAAGTGATAGTTTCTGATAACAATCTAAACATAAAAATTTTTGGTGTAGTATTGTTTTTCAGTCTTACATTTTTAATGTCTTTCTATTCAGTTGATTTAAAAATTGTTTTGTGTTTTAATAAAATTGCCTTTCAGAATTATTCAATTTTATTTTTGTAAATACTATAATCAGTAATTAAAAAAAATTTAGAGCTTGCTTCAGTTCAAATTAAGTAAAAAGCTGTATGTATGTTTGCATTATAATAGAGAACTTGAACTACACTTAAAGTTGAACACATTGAGACAGTTTAAATTATGGATATTTTATCATCATTAAAATTACTATTAAAATTTATAGCACAGTCCGGCCAGTGTGGCTCAGTGGTTGAATGTCAACCCTGCACCAAGAGGTTGCTGGTTTGATTCCCAGTCAGAGCACATGTCCAGGTTGTGGGCCCGATCCCCAGTGGGGGGCATGCAGGAGGTAGCCAGTCGATGTTCTTGCTCATTGATGTCTCTGTCTCTCTCTCTTTCTCCCTTCCTCTCCCTTTAAAATCAATAAAGAAAAAAGATTATATATATATAAATAATGTGTTTAAAAATAAATAAATAAAAATAAAATTCATAGTACAACCGAGGTACATGCCCTTAGCAGGAACCGAACCTGGGACTCTCTGGTCCACGGCCTGACACTTTAACCGCTGAGCCAAACCGTCCAGGGCCACGGATCATTTATTTTTTTTTTTTTAAGTTGTTTTATTTTTTATCTATTTATTTAAAAAAAATTTTTTTTTTTATTAATTTATTTTTGTTACAGATGTTTCTCCTTTTTTCCCCATTGACACCCTCCTCCCCATCCCCCCACCCTGTCCCCAGCTTTGTTGTCCATGTCCATCACTTATGCATACATGTGCATAAGTTCTGTGGTTTATCTCTTCCCTCCCCCCCCACCCCCTCTTCTGAGGGGTGTCAGTTTAGCCACGGATCATTTTTAAATGGACTCTTTTCTGTCTTAAATTTGGTCTGTTTCTTTTGCTTCTTTGTAGAAGATAGTAGAAATATTTTATAACTGCTAAGCTCATTGTACTAGGTGTATAGAAAAGTAGTAAGTAGAATATAACATCCTGGATTCTAGAGACTGATTCTTAGGTTGAAGGCAGTTGTCCACCTTCAAATGAATTTACATAAATTATCTTTATCTTCCTGTAAATACATTTCCTATTATCAACAATGTAAAATTATTCATACACTATATTCCTAAACTTGAGATTCCTCATTTAATTCTGTGGAAGGTATATTATTTCTCTGTGCAGAATCATGAGTTTTGATGTTTAGAGAAGTGAATCAGTCTCCAGCCGAATCATTGTGTATTGTCTAGAGTTTTTCTCCCCTTGTGTCTTACTTGGATTTGTGTTGTATTAGTTGTCTTTTTGCCTATTTGAATATAGAGATATTCATTCAAAGAAATAATTGTCATTGGGATACTTTTAATAAATAAGCTTTCACCTCTTCTTTAAATGGCTCTATTGAGTTCCTACTATGCACCAGGCATGGTGTAAGCCCTGGAGTGTCAGAAGGTGTGCCAGGGACCTTGGATTTGCTAATAGAGAAGACACATGATAAAATGGCCTAATAATTAGAAGGTATAGCTTTATATTTTTTCTAATTGGGCTTTTAGTTTAAAACTTACCTTAGGATTTTTTTCTCTTGTGAATACTCTTAAAAATAAAATCAGGAAAATTACAAAGAATAGCTAAAATTTGAATTTGAATAAGGACTATCTTCAACTCACCAGAGTTCATAATAATGCGAGTATGTTGCTGTCAGGCATGTAAGATATGAACACATTAAGATACAAATATGAACTTGGCATGTTTGGAGTTTGGAATTATGCAGTCATACTCTGCACTGATTAAAACTAAACTGAATGCATATAAATTGTGAATGGCTCATCTTCTGCATTTTTGTAACCTATTTGGTTTTTTAAAAACTTTTTATTATGGAAAGTTTCAAATATACACAGAAGAGCAAATACTATATAGTAATCCTTATGTACTCATTTACCGGCTTTGGTGTTTATCAACATATGGTTAATCTTGCGTCATCTAAAACTCATCACTGACTTGATTATTTTGGAACAAGCCCCAAACACAACATTTCATCTGTAAAAACTTAGTTATGTACCTCTAAAAGATAAGAATTCCAAACATACATGATCACAGTACTTTATTATACTCCCCAAAAAGTGTGTAACAATTACCCTTTGTCAAATATGCAGTCATTGTTCATATTCTCCCTCCCCCTTTTTTTATATCCTCACCCAAGGACATTTTTTTTTTTTTTTTTGCATTTATCTTGAGATAGAATGGGAAGGAGAGAGGGAGGAAGAGAGAGAAACATTGATGTGAGAGAGACACATTGAATGGTCGCCACCCACATGACCCCAACCGGCGACAGGGACAAACTGCAACCGAGGTACGCGCCCCCAGCAGGAACCAAACTGGGGTCTCTATGGTCCGCAGGCCGACGCTCTTAACGGTTGAGCCAAACCGGCCAGGGCCACATTTCCCTTTTATAGCTGATGAATTTGAAACTGGATCCAAACAAGGTTACACATTATACTTAGTTATGTTTCTTAAGTCTTTGTAACAATTTCCTTTTCCTTTCTTTTTTTTCCCCCCTTGGTATTTATTTTTTGAAGAAACAGATAATTTGTCCTGAAGAATTTTTTTTTTTTTTTTTTTTTTACATTCTGGACTTGGCACATTTATCTCCTGGTGTCATTTAATCATTCATCTCTCCCCTGTATTTCCTGAAAATTGGAGGTTAGAGCTAGAGACTTAATTAGGTTCACATTTGGCTTTTTCTTTTGGGGGCATGAATATTTTATTGATGGTGTTATATAGTTCCTACTGCAGTACATCGTCATGTACATAATACCAAGTTGTCTCCTTTCTGTTTTATAAATATTCATCAGTATGTATAGGTGTTTTCGTCCTGATTCATCCATTTTAACAGTTGCTCATGGTTTCAGCAGCCATTGTAATTATTGCCTAGATCTTTTGTTTCATTGGGGGTTATAAAAGTGTGATATTGTAATTATATAATTTCTTCTACATTTATTAGCTAGCATTCTACAAAGTAAAACTCGGCAGTGTTTACTGTTTGGTTAACCTAAAATTGAATTTTGAGAGGAAAGACAGGATCAATGCTTGTTTCCTTTCACTTATCAGTTTCAGAATAATGAATTGGTTTCCTAATATCTTCCAAAGGGGACCACTGTATTTTTTAAAGTATCATAATGAACTCACAGATTTTTAACATTTGGTATGTTTCATTCCCTTGTGGCACTTTTCGATGTCCAAATTTCATCTTTGAGCGTATTCGTGTTGGCTCCTGCAGGTTGTTTTGTTTTTGACATGCTAGTGTTTGATAGCCATCTTGCTTCTGGAAGAATAAGGTATACCAAGGTGCACCACCAGGCTCATCTTATAAATTGTTTGCCCAAACCTAGAATCAGCCTTTTATCAGAGGAACTGTTTATTTTTGAAATAGTATGCAAGAGACTTCAATATGTGTTGAAGAAAATTAGGCTTCATCTGAATAAACAGCCATCTTTCTGAAGTGTTTAAACGCATGTTCTTTGTCATTTGTTTAAAAAAAAAAAAAGACATTGTGCAAACTAGCCTTTTAGTTTCCAATTTACTTTGAGATAGTTATTAATTAAATATACTTGGTACATTGAGTGCTGTATCATAAATTTAAACTAGTCACATGGACTGAAATGTGTACTTCTGGTTTTTTTCTCCTTAGCACACTACATCATTCTGCAAGGAATTTTCTGCAGTAGGTCATTCTCACAACTTTTCGATCATTGAGGATATGTTGAATTGTTTTTGCAATGTAAAGATTGATCCTTTTCGAATGTAAATTTTGAAGGGATTGGTGCTGGGCATACAGTATGTAGTTTGGTGTACAGTTTATGTGGCACTTCCTCCTTTGTTCCATATATGGGAAGAGAAGGTAATAAAGTTTAGCACATCCATTTCCCTTCTACATTTACTGTGAAATCGAAGTGGTTGCTTTGTGGCTTGTCCTATTAAGGTGTATTAAAAATCTTTTGGAATTTTACAAGTTTTAAGGTCATTTTGTTACTAGAAAGGAGCCTGGCCCTCAGTGGGTCTGCCTAGGGCCAGTCGGTAGTGTGGGGGGGGGGGGGGAGGAGGGGGGGGTTCTTGACTTCATGCAGGAAAAGTTTTGTAACATGAGTCCAGGTGAATTTTAGAAGACATTTATTAAAGCTGGGGACAATGAAACAAGGAAGGGCTGGGGAAATGAGCCTAAGCCAGTCTGCTTTGGCTCACTAAGTGAGAGGAAAAAGGGGCCTTGGGGACAGGTTCTGGGGGGTTGTTTGGGACAAACTGCTGCTGCCCATTGCTGTCCTGATTGCAAGCCTCTCAGGTCCCTTAGAGTTTAGGAGATGCATGCCTGTGGGGGAGAGGCGCAGGTGTGCTCCTGGGAAGGAGAGTTTGAGATGGCTCTTTTGTCTTGAGGCTTTTGTTTCTCTCTTGTAGGTGGGAATCTTAGAGGGTGGTGGGGGAGGGTTTCAACAGAATATTCATGTTTTCTAGGTGTGCTTCTTCAGGGTTGTGGTCTTCACTGATAGGTCAGTGTCAGGGGGGTCATTAGTCTTTGCAGCTGATCCTGGTGTCACCCACCTGGTTTTGCTGCTTTTCTGGGTCTGGAGCTAAAATTCAACTTGAGACCTACATGTTATCTTTAGGAAGGTGACCTTTGTATCTGTTGTAAATTGCTCTGTCAGTTTGTTTAGTTGTCTACCTCAGTTTCTCTTTTCCACTTATCCTGGCTTATTGACCTGTCTCAATTTCATCAGGTGTTTAAAAGATTCTGAATTCACTTTATTTTGTCTTATGTCACTTAGTGAATATCTGACTTTAGATATAAAATATTGAGTAAATCTTATAAATAGGTCTCATATGGGGTAGTTCGTGACAAAGATACTATTAAATGACTAACCAAAGGGAGGTTTTGCTCCTTGATACCTTGTCTTTTTTAATCTTGTTCTACAAAATTTGGCTTCATTGTGTCTGTTCTTACATCAACACATATAAACCCTAAATGTGCTTCTTTCGTAAAGTGATTCTTTATATTGTGATAATTTAATATGCACAGTGGCTTGTCTGTTTATCTGGGGGTTTGTCCTTTTTTTCCTTTATATTTGTTATCCACCTGCTTGTGGGATAACAAATTTTCACTATCTTAATTTTTTCTTTTGAACATTTCTTATTCTTTATGAGGTTATGCTTATGGTGGTGTGTTTCTTTTTTATTTTCTAAAGTTCTTTTATTGTTTTTTTTTCTTCCTGTTCCCAGATATGGAAGTATATTTTTGTGCCAACCTGAAATTGTGTGTTTGAGGAGGAGTGTATTGCTTTTGTCTTTTAACGGATGTGACAGCCTTTAACCACATGTCTCATTGGATACAAAACTACATGCATAATAGCTCAGAGTTCATAACTCTGATATGGTTGATTGTTCAAATTAGCACATAGTTATTTTACTTAAACATATAAAAGATGAAGATTATGCAGTCGTGCTACCTATTTCTTACTCTTTCTTTATACCTCAGTGCATCCTAACCAGTTTGCATATTTATTTCTTGAGTTACCTCTTTCTCAAATACTGTTCCTATTGGTGTACTTTCTTTGTTCTTGGCTTGAGTCTTGGGAAGTACATCATCACCTAAGAGAAGCTTGTGACTCTTGAATCCAGCTGCCCTCCTATTCTTTCCTCTATAGGACAGCCCATGTACTCTCGTGAACATGGTGCTGCTGCATCTGAGCGACTTCAGTTGGGGACACCGCCTCCTCTGTTGGCAGCTCGTTTGGTGCCACCTCGAAACCTCATGGGATCCTCCATTGGGTATCATACCTCAGTCTCCAGCCCCACCCCTCTGGTCCCAGGTAAGCTTTGCTACAGATGGCCATCCACCTCTCTGATCTTTTGTACCATATGCTGGCCAGCCTAAGAGAGGACCTGGCATCCTGATCTGCTGTCAGGGATTCCTGTTAAAGCTCATAGGCAGTTTTTTTTTCTGTTCTTCTTTGGTTTGTCCCTAGTGGCTGCTAGATGATTAGGCCTCCTGTGTGTCTATCATCTCTGGTGTCTTCTGTATTTACTTTCAGTGCCTCGGTAACAAAAGTCATGCTTGTTCCTTAAACTAGTTTCTAATCTGACAGATAGGAAGAGAATATATACTTGTATGTTTTCTAATCAGTTATATGTTACAAGAAAAACTAGGTTAATTTGTCTTTAAAACAAAACAAAAACATCTGGTTTCTCTCTGATTGTGGATAAACATGTCTTTTTTTTTTTTTTCCCTCTGCCCCTTGTATGGACTGGCTGTATAACGTAGTGATTTCTTGGAAACTCTTTTCTCCTATTTCATGTACATTTTAAAGATCTATGGAGTGCTTTGTGGGTTCTCATGAAGTTTTTAATATTTCTCACTTTGCTTTTAGATTTCAGTTTATTATAATTAACTACATAAAGGACTTTTAAGTTTCTTGAGTTTTGTGTTACTCCCAGGAGTTATAGAACAAGGTCATTTGATTATGTAACTTTAAAACTTTCTGCAGCCTTAACTTGTAGATTTTCTGTCAAGAGAACCAAGTGGTAACTGAAAACTTTTTTTATCATAATTTGATGGTCTTACACTCTGAATCATAGAACTGATTGGTCAATAGTAAAGATTTTATAGCTGAAATTTAATGTGAATGACTTAAAGAATTTTTCCATCGAGGAAAAATGAAGAAATGCAAGGATTTTCACAGTTGTGAAAATCAGTGTCTTCATTCAATCTTAAACCTTTCATTTTATATAGGATGAAGAGGATATATACCATTTCCAGATCAGCACATTCAGAGTTTTTATTAACACTAACAAAATAGTTATTTAGCATTAGAATTTTAAAAGTTAAAAATTTAGCTGTAGAGAAGACGCAGGGGAAGCGATAAATGTGGCATTGATGGGGTGGGTGGTAGTAAGATAATGATTACATTGATAAATATAAAATTTATCTTATTTAGCTTTTTGAAATAAAACACTTGAAATATGTATTATGTATGAAACCAGCTGTTGTCTCTCTAGTTTAAAATGCAGATAACCTAATTAATAGATCTGTTTTTTTCCCTAATTAAAAGAGTACCTAGAAATGGGTGAGACATAATAACAGAAAACTCAACCAGTCTTTTATATAAGGTGTTCCATGTATGTGAAAATTTATCTTAAAAATGTGTATTGAAGTTTGGATAAGGTTATGTCAATAATTAAGAATGGATTTGTGTGTCTATGTTTTGTGATGAAGCACTTTTATTTATTTTCCTTCCAGTAGGTGTATCTATATGCTGTAACTCAAAGAGAAGTATATATGGATATGATTATATTTATTGAAGAAAATTCATTTTTTGCAGTTATTTTATAGTAATGAGAAATTATTTAAATACTCTCTGATTTGTTGTGTTTTGTTGTCTTATTATTCCTCAGATACATATGAACCAGATGGTTATAATCCAGAAGCTCCTAGTATTACCAGTTCTGGTAGATCTCAGTACAGACAGTTCTTTTCAAGAACACAGACACAACGCCCAAACCTGATTGGCCTAACATCTGGAGATATGGATGCAAACCCAAGAGGTGAGAACACCTTGAGCTTTTTCTGATGCTAAGTGTTATGCTAGAGTTGGGTATAACATTTCTGACCTTACTGTGGTCTAAAAGTACTTAACACCCTATCTCTGAAGGATGCTATGTAGTCACCTCAAATAAATGTTTTTGAATAGTTTATCTCCAAAGTTTATTTTAAAGCTATAATCAGAAAATATTTTTATTTTTTATTCACTGTGAACCTTTATTAATTTATTTTTGTTACAGATGTTTCTCCTTTTTCCCCATTGACACCCTCCTCCCGATCCACCCCACCCCATCCCCAGCATTGTTGTCTATGACCATTGGTTACGCATACATGCATATAAGATCTGTGGTTTATCTCTTACCCCCCCCCCACCCCCTCTTCTGAGGTTTGTCAGTCTGTACCCTACTTCTATGTCTCTGGGTCTATTTTGTTCATCAGTTTGTTTTGTTCATTATATTCCACAAATAAGTGAGATCATGTGATATTTGTCTTTCTCTGATTGGCTTGTGTCACTTAGGATAATACTCTCCAAGTCCCTCCATGTCGTCTCAACAGAAAGTATTTTTAAGTAAAAATAATACTAATGGTATTTAACTGCTTTTTTGTAGGACTTCAGGCTTTTTAGCTATATAGTGGCACTGTTCTAGATATAGGCATAGAAAGATGAAATGATATGGTTCCATGCCCTCAAAGAACTGATAATTTAAGGGCCTACTTTGTATCATAAGTGTAGTCTTTTGCACTAGTAACAATTGAGAACATAAAATCTTGCAATAAAACTGTTTGACCATTTTTAATGTTTATGAGTATACAACCATATGTTAGGACCTTTACAAAGCAGAGTCACAACCCTTAAAAGCTTAAATATAAGCATTTACCTTCAGTATGGGTTGATACCTTTCTTTCCCCTTCTCAAAAAAAAAAAAAGTTTGGGTGAAGAATTGACGAGATTTCAATTTTTTATTATTATAGTTAGATTTTCAACATTTAATTTCTATTTGAATGACTGGTCATGGGCCAACCTGACAATATTTTTCTGTTTCAATTATATGGTGAACATTTTCCTATACTTTCCTATCCTGATTTTCTTTTCTTTACTGCCACTAATAACATTATTGTCACTTCAGGTCAAACAGTTTTGTGTCAACTAAACCAAAAGCTATTATTTGTATTATTATCTTTCATATTCCTTACCAACAACTCCTTAAAAAAGGTACTATTTTTATTCTCTTCTTACAAATATAGATACTCAGGCTTAAAGAGGTTAAAGAACTTACCCCAGGTCACACAGCTATCAATGGCAGAACTGGAATTTAAATCCAGGTCTATCTAATTCCAAGGAATATGCTCTTGCCTTCTATGCTATAAAGAATATATTGTTGCCAAATTATGGAAATTAGTGGGAAGATCATATTCTTAAATTTTCACGTCTTTGTCACTAGCCTGTTCTGTCTGTACATTTATATACAGCAATCCATTAATGTCTCTCAATGTAGAAGTTACATGGATTTTATATAACAGGCTTGTGTTGTCATCTTGGGCAATCACTTAATCTCTAGCTCTGTCTTTCTTTTTTATAAAGCACTTCAGTAAAGAAAAGCCTTAGGCAATGAATGTCAGGTGGTGGTGATGACTATTTTAGGGGAGACCTGGCATCTCACATTTTAGAATGCTTTATGTCACCACAATTGTTCTCTCATCCATTATCCTCTGAAAACACAACCCCAAGGACAGGGATCATATTTATTTTATTCACTAATTGATACCTACAATGTAATACAGTTGTTGAGCTATAGTAGATGCTCAAGACATACATGTTAAATAAATGAATCTGTATCATAATTTTCCTGTCACACAGATGAAATGGAACATACCAGCAACCCCCATTCTTACCGCAACATCCAGTCTTACATATGTTGTTCTTTGCTGCTAATTTTACTTTTGATGGACTTGCTAAAGTTAAGGAGAATACCCAAAGTATAGCAAGCATAGTTTTGTGTTATTTACCTTTTTGTTCATCACCCTCTTCCCACCCAGAGATAATCCATTGTTAGGTCAGTTTCTTATAGTATTTTAATCTTAACTGTTGTCAGTGAAATGTGCCCATTTTAATACTGGCTTTGGACTTTTCCTCCCAACTTTTGAGTTTAAAATTTTTTAAACCTATAGAAAATCTAAAGAGTACAATAAACACCTAAATACCTTCACTTAGATTCACCAGTTGTTAATGTCTTGTCATCTTTGGGCATGAATGCTTATTTGTGTGCTCACACACTATTCTCTCTCTCCCTTCCTCCTCCTTCCCCTTTCTTTTTAAAAAAATTAAATTTATTGGGGTGACATTGGTTAATGCATTATATAAGTTTCAAGTGTATAATTCTATAATACATTATCTGTATATTGCAGTGTGTGTTCACCACCCAAACTCTAGTCTCCTTCTGTCACCATATATTTGGTCCCCTTTACTCTTTTCATCCTCCCACATTTGTTTTTTGAACCAACTGAAACTGTAAATTGTGACACTGTTTATATCTAAGAATAAGACATAGTCCTATATAAGCACGATATTATTGTCACACATAAGAAAATCGTAATTCCATAGTAATATCTTATCCAGGTGAGCTTTTTTTTGTTTTATGTAAACTTCTTATTTGATTACACCAGGGGACAAATAATTTCACTGTACTTATGGTGTAAGTTTGATTGCTTGCCTAAGTTGATAATTGTTCAGTATTTACACTGTAAAGTAAATAATTTGTGGATACTTTGGTAACAGACAAATACCTTGTTCTCCAAGAACCTTTCACTGATTTTTTTTTTTTTTTTTGCATCCGTTAATGATTCTTGCCTAAATCATTTGTTACATTGGGATTGCCTATTTTTAAACTTAGATAATGTATATTTTTTAAAAAGGAGGAAGAGGAAGCAATTAATAAGTTTTTCTTGTTGCTTGGGTGTTTCTGAAAAGGAAATGGTAGTAGTTGGGTGCTATTCACAGTGCTTTTTAGCTTTTAATCATTTTCAAATTCTCCAAATGTAATTCAGTGTCAGTAATGTTAATTTTTGTTTCCAACAGCTGCTAACATTGTCATCCAGACTGAACCACCAGTTCCTGTTTCAATTAACAGCAACATAACCAGAGTGGTTCTTGAACCAGATAGCCGAAAAAGAGCTGTGGGTGGCTTGGAAGGGCCACTCACAAAGAAACCTTGGCTCGGAAAGTAAGATCATTTGCTAATTAGTAACATCTAATTTGTGCTTTTATTATTTCTATTTACATTAGTAAATTTGAATAATTAAGAGTTTTCAGTCAGTGATTATCAAACTATTTCTCAAAGTTACGGTTCACAGAGACATCCTTAGAATGTCTTAAAAATTCAAAGGCTGCCCTGGCCGGTTTGGCTCAGCAGTTAGAGCGTCGACCTGAGGACCAAAGAGTCTCGGGTTCGATTCTGGTCAAGGGTATGTACCTCAGTTGCAGTTTGGTCCCTGGCCCTGGTCAGAGTTGTGTTGGGGCAACCATTCGATGTGTCTCTCTCACATCGGTGCTTCCCCCCCCCCCCCCTTCTGTCTGAAAATAAATGGAAAAAATATCCTCCAGTGAGGATTTAAAAAAATAAAATTGAAAAGCTAACAGAATATTTATAATAGATATTAGTAATTTGTACTATTTATTTCCATGCCTAAACCAATATTAAGAATTGAGACTCAGAAAATGAATGGAAAAGACAAAAATTCTGTACTTTTGCAGAAGTTGAAAAATGCACCATAAAAAATGATATTCTTTTCTTGCTTTAATGTTAGATTCCTTGATAATTGTGGTGGATCTTTTTAGCATGATTTTAAAATCTTGGGTCTCTTCTTTTTGTGATTTTGGCCATTCAGCCCATTTAATAAGGATGTGAAAATTATTTAGTACTTTCTGAAGAATGTTAAATACTTACAAAAGACACTTGAATAAATGTAACTTTACAGTCTTTGCTGACATATCTCTTGGCTAGGCACAAGGTGAGAGAATTAACCAAGATTTATTATTTTTTCTTTCAGGCAAGGGAATAACAATCAGAGTAAACCAGGATTCTTGAGAAAGAATCAGTATACGAATACCAAATTAGAAGTCAAGAAAATCCCTCAGGAATTGAATAACATTACCAAGCTCAATGAACACTTCAGCAAATTTGGAACTATTGTTAACATCCAGGTAAATGTGCATTTTTTTTTTTTTTTGGTTAATCCTCACCCGAGGATATTTTTCCACTGATTTTTATTTTTTATTTTGTTTTTGTTAATCCTCACCTGAGGATATTTTCTCCATTGATTTTTTTTTTTTCTGATTTTTTTTTTTAAGAGTGAATGGAAGCGGAGAGGAGAGAGAGAGAAATATCAATGTAAGAGAGACACATCGATTAGTTGCCTCCCACACAAGCTCCGAGGGTATTGAACCTGCAACCCAGGACATGCCCTTGACCAGGAATCAAACCCATGACCCTCTGGTGCATGGCTGACGCTCTTACCACTGAGCTACACCAGCCAGGGTTCCATTGATTTTTAGATAAAATGGGAGGGGCAGAGGGAGGGAGAGATAGAAAGAGAAAGAGAGAGACTTTATTGCCTGCTTTAGTATTCTAACTAGGTAGGTGAGTTTCTTGGTAATTTCTAAGATTGTTTTTTAATCTACTAACTGACTTATATTGTGAAGTCGTTTTTGGTTAAGGATGGTTCTAATCTTGAGAATTTTAGACAGCGCAGCATGTTTTCTAACATCAAATTGTAGCTTTTGTATTTTGCTGTCTACTCATTAGATATTTGAATTTATGAATTTGTGGTTGAGTGTTATGCTATAATTGACTATACTGGGAGACCTGTTTAAATTGAAATTCTAGTCAGTTACCCCTGATACTTAGTGGTACCATCAAATAAAAATATAACTTATATAACTGAGCTTAAGAAGGTAGCCCTGGCTGGGTAGCTTGGTTGCTTGGAGCATCATCCCATGCACCAAAAGGTTGCAGGTTTGATTTCCCAGTCATAGCACATACCTAGGTTGCAGGTTCAATCTCTGGTCGGGGTGTGTACGGGAGGTAGCTGATCGATGTTTCTCTCTCACATTCGTGGTTCTCTCTCTTTGTGTCTCTTCCTCTCTCTAAAAAATCAGAAAAAGCATATCCTCAGGTGAGGATTAAAAAAAAAAAAGGATAGTATTGAGGGACTTGGTATTTCTTTGTTTTTCAAATATTTTTTCTTTATTGATTTTAGAAAGAGAGGAAAGAAGAGGGAAAGAGAACATTGATGAGAGAGAACATTGATTGGTGGCCTCCTGCATGCCCCCCACTGGGGATTGGGACCATAACCTGATCATATGCCCTGACTGGGAATCGAACTGGTGACCTCTCGGTGCATGGGATCGACACTCAGCCACTGAGCCACCTGGGCTGGGCAGGGGGATTTGGTATTTCAAAAAGAGTTGAGCCAAACTATTCTTTTTGAGAGATATTTAAGCAAGTTTTATCCCTGAATGCAGAAGTAGTACGTGTTTAATTTTATAGATTATTGGGAATACATTAAATAATGTAAATAAATGACCCAAATTTCACCACTTAGCAATAACAATTACTAATCTTTGAATGAAAAGACATACTGTATTTATTTGTATGGAAGAATACATACCCACACACACTTTTTTTCTCTTTAAAAATGCTTCACACACTTAAAAAAATACAAAAGATCTCATCACACCAAAAGTGTCTAACTACTTTAGTTCTTTTAAATTTTTCGTAGGTCATGATTCTCTATGGCTTTTAGAAAAATTATATAGCTTAGTGTAGATGGCTGTATTTGTCTGCTTGGGTTGCCATAACAAATCCCAAAGGCTAGATGGCTTAAGCAACTAAAATTTATTTTTGGGAAATCTAAGAACAAGGTGCTGGCCAAAGTGATTTCTTGTGAGGACTCTATGGCTTGTAGATGGCCACCTTCTTGGTCTGTCTTCACATGGTAGAAGAAGAGAGATCTCTTCCTATAAAGCCACCAATCCTATCTGATTAGGGCCCCACCTTTATGACCCCATTTAACCTCAATTACCTCTTTACCTTAAAGCTTATTTCCTAATAGTCACATTGGGTGGTTAGGGCTTCAGCAATGAATTGGGGTAGGGTGCATAATTTAATCCATAGTAGTAGACTGTAATTTATTTAACTGTTCTCTGTTGTTGGGAATTTATGTTGTTTCTGTTTTATATAAAAACAATACTGTATTACCTGGCTGGTTTGGCTCAGTGGTTGGAGTGTTGGCCCACAGACTGAAGGGCCAGGGGTTCGATTCCTGGTCAAGGGCACATACCTCAGTTGCAGGTTCGATCCCCAGCCCTGGTCGGGGTCTTGTGGGAGGCAACCAATCAATGTGGCTTTCTCACATTGATATCTCTCTCTCTCCCTCCCTTCCTCACTTTCATTCTATCTAAAGAAATCAATGGAAAAATATCCTCGGGTGAGGTTCCCTCCGAAAAAAAGTAACAATGCTGTGGTGAGCCTCCATGTAGATAAATCTTAAATTATTTTTTAATGATGCTTTGTAGAATTAAAGGGAATTTTAAGACCTTTTATTTGAACTACCAAATTGTTCTCCAAAAGGGTTGTGCCAATTGATACTCTCAAATGCATTGTGTAAAACCTCAACACTGTAATATGGATTCATTAAAATTTTTAATGAGTTTCTTAAGTGAAAAATTGTTTTTTTAATTACTGTGTAGACTAATTTATATAGACCATTTACCTATTCATTGTCTTTGCCCATTTTTTAAAAACATATTTTCTTTATTGATTTTAGAGAGAGAGGAAGGGAAGAGAGAGAGAGAAAAACATGAGTGAGAGAGAACATCTACTGGCTGCCTCCTGCATGCCCCCCACGGCGGATTGGGCCTGCAACCTGGGCATGTGCCCTACTGGGAATTGAACTGGGGACCTCCTGGTGCATGGGTTGACGATGAACCAGTGAGCCACACCAGCCAGGCTTTGCCCGTTTTTTATGAAAGTGTTTATAATGATGCTTTTCAGAGCTTTTGCTTGTCATAATTTAAAAATACTTTTTCCATTTGTCATTTATTTTGTTGATGGCATGTTTGGACTGACAGAGGTCTTAAAATTTTACATTGTCAAATCTGCTGTTTGTCTTTATGGATCCTACTTTTATAGGTATGCATACAAGGGCTTTTCAAACCCTGAGATTATACAGATACCCTGTTTCTTCTGGGTTTTTATGGGGTATTTTGTTTGTTATTGTAGAATATTTTCTCTCTCTCGAGTTAATTTGAAGGTGAGATATTATGGAGGGATCTAATAGCTCTTCCCCAAGTGGTTAGGTAACAGTAGGATTATTTATTAGGTTATCTAACATTCTTCCATATATAATTTTGAAATAGGTATATCTGTAAGTTTGAAATAGGCGTATCGTCTTTAAAGAACTTTATTTACAAAGGATTTACAATGGATTTCAGCAGGCTGTTTTCTAATTCTGAATTATTTATCAAGTTAATTGCATTTAGCTATTTATTAATATCTCTATTTTTGTTGTTGGCTTTTGTTTTTTCTTATAGGTTGCTTTTAAGGGAGATCCAGAAGCAGCCCTCATCCAATATCTTACCAATGAGGAGGCCAGGAAAGCCATTTCCAGCACTGAAGCTGTTCTAAACAACCGATTCATTCGAGTCCTGTGGCATAGAGAAAACAATGAGCAACCAGCACTACAGTCCCCAGCACAGCTGCTCCTGCAGCAACAGCAAACACTTAGTCACCTGTCACAGCAACACCATCACCTGCCACAGCACCTTCATCAGCAGTCTTCTCCTGCAACAGTACATGGAGGTATCCAGAAGGTAATCTACTGGTTCACATGGAATTAGAGGTCCTCTAGTCCTTCCCTCTAGATCAGTGTTTCTCAGTTTGAGTCCTCTGGCCTTCTGTATCAGAGCCTCTCAGTTTGATCTGCTGACCAGTAGCATCTGATCTCCTGGGAGCAATTTCTTGGGCCTCACTCCAACTATTGAATCAGAATTGCTGTGTGTAGGGCCCAAGGATTTGTGTTTTAAAAAGATCTCCAGGTGATTTTTTTGTACCCTAAAGTTTGAGAAGTGCTGTTCTACTGTTCTACATCAGAATCACTTATCTGGGTACAAATTCCTAGGCTTTTTCTTTCCCAACCTACAACCAGTCTTCATGTTTAAAAAATACCCTTAGTGATTTTTCTCAATACTAAAGTATAATAACCGTCCACCACTGAACAGTTCTGAGCCTAGAACTTCTGAGTTTTGGGGTTAGAATCAGTCACCTTCTTTCTCCTTTTGTTCTATTTTTTCCATGTAGAAAAATTCTGTTCCTTTTAAAACTGTAAAGGAAGCTGTGAGAGAATGGATTTTGTCTGTTGTATTTATTCTATCCCTAGTCCCTAAAACAAGGCCTGGCACATATTGCTCAGAATACATTTGAATGAATAGAAGAAGGGAGGAAAGAACAAACCACTATGCATTAGAGCCATTTAGATATTGATGGTAATGATAATCTCCTGATGTTCTCTTGTTTGGATTAAATGCATTCAGATTTTATTTTAAAGTATTCCTTACATAATCTTATCTTCACTCATCATCCTGCTTATTTGCACCTCTCTCTGCATTTCTTTTGTCTAGTCCCCACTTCATGTTAGGGACCAACGGTGTATGCTTCCCCTAGATGTTGTAAATAGAAAAGTGATATCACCTCTGTGATCATTAGACCCTGGTATGTTGATGCAGTCTAAGATTATATTATGTTTTGGGAGTGGACATTACACAGTGTTATTCATATTAAGCTACTGTCAGTTAAAATGCTTAAATCTGTCAAAGCATTACACATTGAAGGGAACATAGAAAAATTATTAGGAATGTTTTTCTGTGTGAGTATATACATATATATTATTTTGTTGTGACATATTTCAGACATCCAAAAACAATAATAACATAACAATCATTGATGTATCTACCACTCCACTTAAAAAATAAAACCTTACAGCCTAGCCAGTGTAGCTCAGTGGATTGAGCATTGTCCCAAGGACTGAGAGGTCCCAGTTCGATTCCCGGTCAGGGCACATGCCAGGGTTTCAGGCTTGATCCTCAGTAGGGGGTGTGCAGGAGGCAGCCAATCGATGTTTCTCTCACACATCGATGTTTCTATCTCTTTCTCCCTTCCTCTCTCTCTAAAAAATCAAAAACATTTTAAAAATAAATAAATAAAACCTTACAGATAATTAAAACAACTTCCCTTCCCATTTTCTTTCTTATCTTCCTCTTCAGGGTAATCACTATCCTAAATTTGTATCATTCCTGAGCATTCAAAAAACTTTGACCACATACATATGTGTTTATTTCATATATACAGATGATGAGCAAACCCCAGACACCGGGTGCATATGTTCTTAACAAAGTTCCTGTGAAACATCGTCTTGGACACACGAGTACTAACCAGAGTGATGCAGCACACTTATTGAATCAGTCAGGTGGTGCTGGAGAGGATTGCCAGGTATGTGTTTCTGTGAGTCTCAGCTATGTTTAGAGTTGTTCAGTGACACAGAGGAATTAACAAATTAATAATCATCCAGATTTGTAATGTCTTGTTTCTCTCAGATAAGTGTCATAGCTAATGTAAGTGTGGCAGGTATACTTCCCTAATTTCCATGATTCAGCCAGAAATTTGCTAGTTAAAATTTTCTATTCAAAGCTAAGTAGGAATTTGAGAATTTTAGAATGTCTTTATTAGCTCATATCTTTTATAGTTTTTTCTCTAATATAATGAAGAACATAGTGAAGGGGATTCTGTTATAATTAAAAGTTGAACATTAATATATATTTTAAGTAGTTTCTTTTGCTTTTAGGACTGTATCTATAAACAGTGACTCTCCAGTATTTCAAAGAGAGCTAGGAAAACTCTGAAAAATAACAACAAGGGGCTAGCTCTACTAGACATGAAAAAAATACTATGAAGTCTGTGTAACTAAAATAATTTGATATTGGCACATGAAGAGACAAACCAGTGGAAAAGAATAGAAGATAGAAAAAATAGGCACACTTGCATATAGAAATTTATTTGCCAACACAGTATCTCAGATCAGTGGGGGAAATACAGACTTTATGGTAGTAGTGTTGGGCTAACTGGATAGTCATATAGAAAAGATAGAATCAGATCTATTTTTAAAATTACATAATAAACCAAGATAATCCCCAAAAGTATCTGAGATTCAGATGCTGATAGAAATGCTAAATGGTACAGCCCTCATGAAAGGAAATTTGGCAGTATCTGAGAAAATTATGTATGCATTTACTCTAAACCAATAATCTTCCTTCTAAGAATCAATGCCAAAAGTATGCTAGTCAAACTATGAAAAGACATATGCAAGACCTGTAGACTCTGTGTGATAGCAGAAGACTGGAAACAACCCAAATGTTCATCAGTAGGGTACTGGTTACTTAATATGCAGTACATCTACACGATAGCAGATGTTCAGTTTTACAAAGGAATGAAGAATACACACACACACCATGTGCTTATCACTAGGATGTATTAAGTTAAAAGCAAAATGGAACAAAAATGTATAGTCAGCCACTGTTGGTATAAGAAAGGTGCAATGAACACATGTAAGCAGTGGCTTATAATAGGGGGAAAAATTCATATGATATATATCTTGTGACTATGACATGAAGGGAAGAAAATAGGCAATTTTGACTCTCTTGTTTTGTAGATTTGTCTTAGAACCATGTAAATGCTGCATGTAATTGTAAAAAAAAAGAAAGTAATCCCTAAAAATTAAAAAGAAAAATGAATTAGCATGTCTGCATAGAGAGTCTTTAAAATACAGTTATTTGACTATATATTCCTAATGAGATACACCCTGAGGACAAAAAGCAATTTATAAAAGCTCAGCAATCATATGATTGGCTCTGTTGGTATTCTGAAACTGGTTTGTGAACATTGTAGGATAAATCAAATGAATTACACTGGTGTCATTGATAACTGAGATTTTCATTGTGGTTGAAAAAAGAGATGTAATATAGATAAGATGAAGTCAAAACACTGTAGTGTCCTGCATTTGAATTGAAAGTATCAATATAAATTCAGGTTGTATTTTATCTTATAAAACAAATAAGCAATAAAAAAAAAACCCTCCAAAACATCTTCCTAAGTCTATTCACTGAAAAGCTCTAGAAACAATGACCAACCCAGTGGTAATATTTCCCACCCCAAACCCCTAGCACCCAAAGGAACCAGAGAAATGGCTTCCCCAAGATGTGGGGCTGACCATGAGACCCTAGAATATTTTGTCCAACCAGAAAGTGAGGACGTTGTCCGAGATTACTAGAATCCTGTCAAAGAATGAAATAATGTCATAAAAGCTCTATATCTACTCACCAATGTTTTAAAAATTTAGAGGATAGAAGAACAGTTAAAGAGTAACAGACTCTGGTGAATACTAGAGGATGAGTGACCTTGTTTCTTCGACAAATAATTTTTAAGGAAAAGAAGGAGGGAAGGAACAGTATTAAAGGTGACTTTAAAGAAATACAACCAATTACATTGTATGGACCTTAATAGATCCCAATTCAAATGGGGAAAATATTTAGAAAATTATAATGCAATCTGGCGATGGGAATATTTAATGATATTAAAGAATTATTCTTGCCCGGCTGGTGTGGCTCACTCATTGAGTGTCGACCCATGCACCAAGAGGTCACCGGTTTGATTCCTGGTCAGGGCACATCAATAAAGAAAAAATATTTTTAAAAATATTATTAACTTTTTAAGTGTGGTGATGGTATATGGTTATGTTTTAGAAGTCCTTTTCTTTAGAGATATAACTGAAATATTGACATATAAAATGATATGTTTGGAATAAAGATGTAGTTAGGGATTTAAATAAAACAAGGTCATTTTATGTATATTGATGATTATTGTTGCTTGGTGATGGATATATCAAGTTTTTTATATAACTATACTGTTGTCTGTTTAAAAAAAATTCCATTATATAAAGATAGGAAAAAAACACCACAAGTTATATAGTTAGACAGCTCTGACTTAACCTGCCTTTTTATTAGTTGTGTTAGATAACTCATGAGCTTTGGTTTCCTTTTCAATAAACTGATTTGCTATGAAGATTAAAAAATTTCATATTGGTAAAGCATGAAGGGAAAGTGCTTAGCACACAGTAAGTGCTCAGTAAATTGTAAGTATTGTCACTTAAAAAAATTTTTTTTCTTTATTGATTTTAGAGAGAGAGGAAGGGAGAGGGGGAGAGAGATAGAAACTTTGATGAGAGAACATCGATTGGCCACCTCTTGCATGCCCCCCACTGAGGATTGGGCCCACAACCTGAGCATGTGCCCTGACCGGAAATTGAACTGGCGACCTCTTAGGGCAGGGGTCGCCGCTCAACCACTGAGCCATACCAGCTGTGCTGTCATTTTTGTTTTAATCAATAATAATAGTAACATGAACAACAGCTGTGCAGGATTTCTAACTACTTGAGAGACTTTTCTGTGTAGTTAAAGTAGCTTAAGTTTGAGGATAATTAAGTATTGTATGATTGAGGGTGGTTTTGTATGTTGATATATTATTTACATGATTGTTTCCATGAATTTCTTAATATTATATCCTATGTCCCTTACATCATGGATTCCGTTAATTTAAAAATAAAGAAAAGAGCAGAATGTGTTAGCAAAGACTTGAACCAGAGAGATTGTAGTGTAACATGTGGCTACCTTTGCTGTGCCTTAAAGAGGGGAAGTTTAACTGGAGAGGTATCTGTTCAGAAGAGGAAAGGAATCTAAATGCCAAAACTGGCATAGTAACGATGGCCACCACTTTGCTTGCGAAGTCAGATCTGTGAGCTAACTACTTGTGTTTGATTATAAACTCATAGCATTTGATTAAATATAATATTAAGATTATGGTTACAAAGTACCTTAATTCTTAGAACTGCATTTACTAGAAACGAGTTCTTATTTGGCATTTCATGTGTGGTACCTTTCAGCCAAAAACCACCAGGAACACATCTATAGTTGAACAAGTTGAGTTTATTCAGCAAGGGAACGTACACAATGAAACTGTAGGGCACTTCAATTAAAGGGTTCTAGAAAGGACTTACTTTAGGTTTAGGCTGTGTTAGGTGATTTGGGGTAGGATTTAAGAGAACAGGAGTAATTCTACGATCAGATATCTTAATAAGTCTAGCTAGAAGGAGGGAAAACTAGAATGAGGAATATAATTAGTAATGAAGCTGTAGTAATTTCTGCTAGCCAGGATAGAGAGATGGTTAGTCATTTTTACGATAGCATTTATATATTTTTTCTGTGTTCAGTCATGATTGTGGAGTGATCTTGTTATTGTCATGGTCAAAGTCAGATCTGTCATGTTCACAAGAGTGGCCTTGTTTGAGGTTGATATTCTGTGAAACTGTTTAAGAGGGTTTTTTTTTGTTTCGTTTTGTTTTAATCCTCACCAGAGGATATTTTTCCTTTTATCTTCAGATACAGTGGGAGGGAGAGAGGCAGAGAGAGAGAGAAACATCGATGTGAGAGAGACACATCAATTGGTTGCCTCCCGCACGACCCCAACCAGGGCTGGGGATTGAACTGTAACTGAGGTATGTGCCCTTGATCAGAATCGAACCCAAGACTCTTTGGTCCATGGGCCAACTCTCTAACTGCTGAGCCAAACTGGCCAGGGCAAAACTGTTTATGTTTAATAGGAGGACCTAGCTGTGAGGGGCAGGACAACTCCTAGATGTCAGGACTTGTAGTTCTTTTTATCAAAATTAAAAGAGAAAGTAGAAAAATATGTGATTGCACTCAGAAACACATTATTGCTAAAAATTAATTTTTTAAAAATTTGAGTGTCAATTGAATTTATATATAAAGAGCTAGTTTTATAAGTATGGCTTTTAAATATAAAATTTAACTCCAAAAAAAAAAAAGAAAAAGAAAGAAATATATGCAGTCTTTTAAAAATAACTTTGAGGCCCTGGCCAGGTAGTTCAATTGGCTAGAGCGTCTGTCATCCCGATATGCTAAAGTTTCAGGTTTGAACTCCCGTCAGGGCACATATAAGAATCTACCAATGAATGCATGAATGGGTAGAACAACAGATCTCCCCCCCCCCCAAATCAGTGAATAAATAAAAATTTTTAAATAAAAAGACTGACACATTTCTAAGATTTAATTCAGTCATATTTGTGTTTCACAGATATTTTCATCTCCAGGCCATCCAAAAATGATTTACAGCTCCTCAAACTTAAAGACTCCTTCAAAACTTTGTTCAGGGTCTAAATCTCACGACGTTCAAGAAGTTCTTAAAAAGAAGCAGGTAAAACTTTGATTCGTCTTTTGTTAAAGAGCAAAGAACCTACTAAATTCTTAAATGATATATTAATAACATCAACAGTTGATGTTGTGGAACTCCATCATCATGTTTATTTAGCTACTGCTGGATACAGTGTACACTTGAACATAAGGTGAACAAACAGAAAAAATGTTTTGCAATTGCCTGTGGTGGCTACCTCAAGCACAAGGAAAGGCTTTTTTCTGTATTACAACAGCGAGCTGTAATTTTTTTTTTTCATTCTCCAAGGGATTGAAGCAGACATTATATTTCATTATTTATTTTCTTTTTTCTTTCTGCTTTGTAAGTTAATGTTTTACATAAAATATATTTATGTAGTTATTATTCATTCATATGACTCAGTTCTGAGTTTCATATCATCTTAGATTTAAACTCAGAGTTTTTCAAATAAAATATGGGTATTATCTCAGTATAATTTGAGATTTAATTAACAGGAATGGAAGGCAACATATTTCTGGCAAAAGATAGATTTTTCTATTGTTTCTAATCTGTAGCTCATCTCACATTTTTAAACTTCAGAAATAAGGATTTGGCTTATTTACATTGGCAAGGGAGAACACTTCTTGTTTTTCCTCATCGGTACATTTAGGTCATTCAAGTGAATAAACCTCATAGATACAGCTAATTAGCATTCAGTATTTTAAATATTTTTTAAAGTAGTTATAAATGTGAAGTCCTTTATATTGGAAGTGTTGGGAATATATTTAAAGGTTTTATCTGTGGTTTCAGCTATTTTTTGATTGGGGGGAATGCTATCTTTATTATTGGAATGGCCCAGAAGAAATGAGTGGAGAATAAAGTAGCCTTATTTATCATTGGCAAATTTTGTTATCCATTACTAATTTTTTCTTTACCTGTTCATATAGGAAGCAATGAAGCTACAACAAGATATGAGGAAAAAAAGGCAAGAAGTGTTAGAAAAACAAATAGAATGCCAGAAGGTAAGACAAGAGCTCTTTATTTGCCTGTTGGAATTGACATATAGAATGGGATCCCTAATGGTAAAAAAATGTTAAGGATTATTGATATTAAACTTTACTAAGCATAGTTTTACTTTTCCCTGTTTGTTTTATAGATGCTAATATCCAAGCTAGAAAAAAACAAAAACATGAAACCAGAAGAGAGAGCAAATATAATGAAGACTTTGAAAGAGCTTGGTGAGAGGATCTCACAACTGAAAGATGAATTAAAAACATCTTCTGCAGTCTCCACACCATCTAAAGTGAAGACTAAAACAGAGGTATCTGTTTGCATTTTTTATTTTATTTTTTTATCCTCACCAGAGGACATTTTTGCATTTATCTTCAGATAGAGTGGGAGGGAGAGAGTGGGGGAAGAGAGAGAGAGAAACATCGATGTGAGAGGGACACATTGAATGTTTTCCACCCACACGACTCCAACCAGGGCTGGGGACAAACCGCAACTGAGGTATGTGCCCTTAGCGGGAACCGAACCCGGGACTCTCTGGTCTGTGGGCCTACGCTCTAACCGTTGAGCAAAACCGGCCAGGGCTGTTTGCATTTTTATTCAACGTGGGGTTATCGAACGTCTATGTGCTTGGCACTTTGAAAGTACAATGGAACCCTTAGGTGTCTAATATTCTAATGGGGAGATAATTATAGTAATAGGTTTTAAAAATATTTCTATAAATGCTCTGTACTGTCTTTGAAAGAGGTGATAATACCCTGTTTGAATAAAGGTGTGTTTTTTTAATAGAAATTTTTGTTTCTCTGTGCTGAAAATGAAACTGCTAGAGTGATGGCGAGCAAAGAGGTTATTTCCTATTTCAGCAGTTTTATAATAAATAATACTGTTGTAAAAAAAAACAAAACATTTTTTTTACAAGAATCATTTGCTTTAGTATAGGTAAAAATTTGACATTCTATTGGAAAGAATAATTGGAAGTTCTAGATCCATTTAAGTCTAATTATTAATTTCCTTTTTTTTTTTTTTTTTTTTTTTAATCATAGGTGACTACTTGCTTTACACAGTGGTTCCATTATACCTCAGCTGTGTAGTGGGATTTTAGGTTCATTTTCAGCACTTTGAGATCTGAGAATAAATTTGTCAGATATAAAGAACACAAATTTTTATTTACAGTATTATATTACGTTTGAAATTGTGGTTAAGATTGTTTTTTAAAAATATAATAAAAATGTTTTTATTGAAATTTCCCCCAATTGTGAAAATTAAAGAGAATATATATGGGAGAAAAATAATCTCTCATAGTCACTTACCTAAAGACTGATTATTTGTCTCTTACCAAATAAAAAGAGTGACAGTAGTTATAGGGTTCATATCTAAAAGCGGTTATGTAACTGTTGTCTGTACTATGAATGAATTTTTACTGTATCATTTATTTTGCCCCATTGTGTTTTATTTATGATGTTTATTATGTGAAAATTATTCTCAACTCCCTCATCTCAGATGAGTTTTAGGCCATCTTAAGCAGTAATACTGCTTATTATTTTTACTGATACCATTATAATCTCTACATGTTGTCAGTATTATATCCGTAAAGTTACTTTCTCTAAAACACCCATGTTTATTGCATCCTCTCTCATTTTCCCAAAAGAGGTCTGTGTTATTCTGTAAGTACAGTGTTTTGAATAAGATCTTGGAAGTAATCCTAAAAATATACTTTAACTCTTAATTTTTCCAAAGGCCCAGAAAGAACTGTTAGATACTGAACTGGACCTTCACAAGAGGCTGTCTTCAGGAGAAGATACAACAGAGTTACGGAAAAAACTCAGTCAGTTACAGGTTGAGGTGAGACTTAAGAGGAGTTACTGACTCACTACATTTAGCATCTCAAAATATAGTTTTCTCTTTTTCTATTTTCCAAGGTTAAGTCTAACAGTGTATGTTTTATTCTACCTTTCGTTGCTTTTATTCAGGCTGCACGGTTAGGTATCTTACCAGTGGGTCGTGGAAAGACGATGTCCTCCCAAGGTCGAGGAAGAGGCCGAGGTCGTGGAGGAAGAGGAAGGGGCTCACTGAATCACATGGTGGTGGACCACCGGCCCAAAACACTATCAGTTGGGGGACTCATTGAAGAGGAAAAAGATGACTTACTTCAGCATTTCTCAGTAAGTTTTTAAAGTAGCAAATACTAACTCTAAAAACACTGTATTCAGCATTTCCTGGCTGCATTCTTTATAAATGTCAAATGTTTTATGGATTAGAAAGTAAGTTGTAAAAATATGGGTATTAGTAAATTTTCATTAATACATTTGAAGGTCAAGAAGTAGCTCATGTTCTGTAATTCCATAATACTGCTCATAAATGCATTTATAGTAATAAGTTGTCTCAAAGCTGTCTCTGACTTTTGTTTTAGGGCTATTGCATGGTTTACCAGGTGTTTATAGTTAATAAGTGAAAAGGATCAGGGATGAAGGCAAAATTCAAAGGAAGAATTTATTAGGATAAGAGACATATTTAGTTATGTTCTGTATACATGTGCAACCATTTACATATAAAGAAACATGCAAATAGAGGTTTGATACAGGTAAACGTCTTTATTATTTTGCACATAAACAGTATATTCTCTTTCCAACATCTCATTAATTCATTCAGTAAATATTTATTGAGTGTCATTTGTGCTAGAGCATTTGCACACATAATCTCATTTATTCTTAAACAACTGTACAAAGTGCATGTGAAATCCCATGTGTACAGATGGGAAAACTAAAGCATAAATATAAGTTAACCAAGATGAAACAGTTAATAAGTGGTAGAACCAAGGTAGAAACGCACAGTTGGCTGTTAGCATCAGGATCCCTATTCCTCAGATTGCTTTTTTTTTTTTTTAAATAAGTCCATGTTTTATTAATTTATTTTTTGTTACAGATGTTTCTCCTTTTTTCCCCATTGACACCCTCCTCCCCATCCCCGCACCCCGTCCCCAGCTTTGTTGTCCATGTCCATCAGTTATGCATACATGCGCTTAAGTTCTGTGATTTATCTCTTCCCTCCCCCACCCCACCCCCTCTTCTGAGGGTTGTCAGTTTGTACCCTACTTCCACATCTCTGGGTCTACCCTGTTCCTCAGACTGTTATGTTTATTATATTCCACAAATAAGTGAGATCATGTGATATTTGTCTTTCTCTGCTTGGCTTGTTTCGCTTATGATAATACTCTCGAGGTCCCTCCATGTCGTCTCAAAGGATAAGAGATCTTTCTTTCTTACAGCTGCATAGTATTCCATTGTGTATATGTACCACAGCTTTTTTATCCATTCGTCCACTGATGGATGCTTGGGCTGTTTCCAGATCTTAGCTATTGTAAATAATGCTGCTATGAACATGGGGGTACATGTATTTCAGATTGCTTTTTTAAGAGAAAACATTTTCAGCCTTATTAAGCATTAAAGGTGGTTAGGGAAACCTTAAAGAACAAGGCTTCATTCCAGAGTTTATTACTAGTCTGGTGCCCATTAATCCTGTTTCACCCTGTTGGAGAATCGTGGGTTGTTACCAGGTGTCCAGATTTTAGAATCTTTGAGCTGTGGCCTATTCACTCTTGAGCCAGTTCTTTTACTAGTCTGCCCCTTATTTTCTTTTTTTGTAAAGTGGGAGGCTAGCTTTAAGTGACTTCTTTGAGAAATAAAGAAGATAATATGTGGAGCACTAGACATGGGCAGGCTATTCTGTGGAAGCTGGGTAAATATTAATTTTTGTCTTTTAATATTGAGTATATAAAATTAAAACCTCCTTGCCAAATAAGTTGGGCATTTAGACCCAGTGCCAGCTCTGGTGAGGTGATACTGGGTGATGTAAAGCAGAATTTTTATAAATTTGTCTCTGCAGAAAGTTCTAGTTATAAAAGCAGGTATAATCACAGTAAGCTGCATGCTCTGTCCTGAGGGTCACTAGAGACAATATGTAGATGTTTTAAGTTTTAACCCAGAAGTCACGCTCATATGGCTCTTTCCTTTTCATAAGTAGAATCATTCTAGATCATCTCATGATAACCAGTTTTTACATAAATGCATGTGGTAAGTCTGAAATACAGCATTTGGTTTGTGGAAAGAGGCATGGCCAGGCGTTTCGGGAGGGAGAAAACAAACAGGCAAATGAAGGAACTTCAAGGAGGAGACACTGCCATTGGTTTTGATGGTGGTGTTTGGGGGTTTTTTGGTTTTTGATAAAGTGCTTATCAGACAGTCTTGAGTACTAGAAACACATTTACCCTGGTAACAGATACTTGGGCAGTATAGTATTCTTTCTTTGAAAGAAATTTTGAAATACATATGCCTAGATATTATTGTAAATAGATTTAGCAGGTTTAAAGGGTAACTCTTCTTTGAGATCTTTTATATCCCGCAAAGGCTATGGTAAAAATGTACATTTTTACTGTCCTTAATTATTGTGAAAGGATCATGGAAGATTCATATCTGTATGAAAGATGATGAATGGGTTCTAGTGAAGTTATTCTGAATAATGAGGACCTAATTCTGGAGTCCTTCACTTTATTTATTTTTATCCTCATCCAAGGACATTTTTGCTTTTATCTTCAGGTAGAGTGGGAGGGAGAGAAGGAGGAAGAGAGAGAGAGAGAGAAACATCGATGTGAGAGAGACACATCGAGTGGTTGCCACCCACATGACCCCAACCAGGGCTGGGGACAAATTGCAACCGAGGTACGTGCCCTTATCGAGAACCGAACCCAGGACTCTGGTCCGCAGGCCGACGCTCTAACCGCTGAGCCAAACCGGCCAGGGCAGTTTATTTTTTATCCAGCAGTCCACTTCTAAGAACTTAATCACAAGGGAATTGTTAGGGTTGGGTGCAAACAATACCTTTGCTTGTGCTCAGTGTAGTATGCTTAATATTTGAAAATGGAAACAATCTAATGCTCATTAGTACTTTGCTGCATTTTAAAAACTTGTTTTTAAAGAATAGTGACACAAGAAAATTCTCAGGATTGACTTTTAGGTTACAAAAAAGTAGGATGCAAGATTAAATATAAACAAAAAAATGAAAGTGCATTGAATTGTTAGTTCTGGGTGACAAAATTCGTTTTTCATTTTTTCCTTCGAAGCACTTCTCTGTTTTCCTAGCTTTCCAAATGAACATATATTGCTTTTTAAATCAGACCTTTTAACCTCACATTCACTTTTAGGTGAAGCGTCAGCGTTTTTATGGTGTATTTTAAAACCAAATTTGAGGATATGTGTTAATATTGGGCTTTTAGGTCCCAGATACCTATATAAAATACGTGTAAATTAAAGTATACACAAATTTAAAATATATAAAATATTTAGCATATAATGCAAGCTTTATATAACAACATATAAAACATATGTAATATATAAATATTTTAATAGTATGTATCAGAGATCAGCAGACTTTTTCTGTAAAGGATCAGATAGTAAATATTTTAGGTTTTTGAGGACTACATACAGTCTCTGTCACATTTTCTTTTCCTCCTTCTTTCCCCTCATCTTCCCCCACCTCTCCCTTTTCCTTCTTTTTCTTTTAAAAATATAAAAGCTGCCTGGCCGGTGTGGTTCAGTGGTTGAGTGTCGACCCATGCACCAAGAGGCTGCCAGTTTGATTCCTGGTCAGGGCACGTGCCCAGGTTGTGAACCCAATCCCCAGTGGGGGGCATGCAGGAGGCAGCCAATCAATGTTCTCTCTCATCAGTATTTCTCTCTCTCCTCCCTTCTTCTTTCTAAAATTAATAAAGAAAAAAAAATTTATTTAAAGAAACATAAAAGCGCCCTGGCCGGTTTGGCTCAGCGGTTAGAGCATCCACCTGCGGTACAGAGAGACCCGGGTTCGGTTCCCGCTAAGGGCATGTACCTTGGCTTGCAGTTTGTCCCCGGCCCTGGTTGGTCGTGCGGGTGGCAGCCACTCGATGTGTCCCTTTCACGTCAATGTTTCTCTCTCTTTCTCTCTTCCTCTCTCTCCCTCCCACTCTATCTGAACAAAAAATTAAAAAATGTCCTCAGGTGAGGATAAAAAAAAAAACACATAAAAGCTATTTTTAGGCCCGTGCCAGTTTGGCTCAGTGGTTAGAGTACTGACACGGGGACCAAAGTGTCACGGGTTTGATTCCTGGTCAGGGGCACATATCTTGGTTGCAGGTTCGATCCCCAACGTATATATAAGACATATATAAAATTGTTCACAATAGTGGTTGAAAAGAAAAGAGAAACACCTTAAAGTAGCCATCGGTAGGCAGTAACTATCAGTAGTTCACAAAAGAGGCGTTGTTTTGGCAGGGGAAGGAAGGGAAAGGAATACTTTCTGGGAAGGTTTATCTCACTATTTTTTAATATGTTTTTATTGAAAAAAAATTTTTTTTTTAGCAAGACAGAAACATTGATGTGAGAGAGAAATATCGATCGGCTGCCTCCTGCATGCTCCCTACTGGGGATTGAGCCCACAACCTGGGCATATGTCCTAACGGAATCAAACCGGGACCTCTCAGTCCCTGGGATGATGCTTAATCCACTGAGCCACACTGGCCAGGCATAGAAAGAACTTTTTAAAAAAGAAGTCTTATTTGTGTTTCTTTCATTTAACAGAAGTCTGAGGATATTAAAGACCTTCCTGAAGAATTCCCTTTAAATATTTTAATATTAAAGTTTAGGTCAGGAGCTGAAAATTTTAAGTGATAAAGCCTTGCTTAAGGGCATATGCAGGAGAAGAGCTAAGGTGCATTTCTTCACCCCTGGTTAAAGAGAGGTTCGTCTAGTTTCAACAGGGAAAGTTATTTACACTAAATCTTTGGAATACTTAACCTGTACTTTAGCAGTTTTCAAGCATATACATCAGTTTTTTCTTCTGTTTCTTTTTATTTATTTATTTTTTTAAGAGAGAGACATTGATTGGCAATATGCATCAATTTAACTACAAGATTTTTGAACTTTGTGTGATTTAGCTGTTATATTCAGTGATATAGGGTAAAACTTGATTTTTCTTCTTCTTGATTATGAAGGTAATACATGCTTCTCAAGATGCATTTGGCTGCAAGTAACAGATAAATAACTTGAAAAATAGGGACATTTATTTATTTTATTTTTTCAAGAAGTCTAAAGGTAGGGAGTTTTAGGATTGATTAATTTAGAATCTCAGCCACACATGTTCTTTTCATATTTTTCCTCTGCTCTCCTAGGATGTTGGCTTTTGTTCTTAGGTCTTTTTTTTCATGGTGTCAGGATGACTGCAGCCACAACAAACATCACAGCCTCTAACAAGAATGTTCAAAGGCAGATAAGGAAGAGTACCTTTCTTACGACATTTAAAAAAATAACGAGATAGCCCGGCCGGTGTGGCTCAGTGGATTGAGCGTCATCCCAGGGACTGAGAGGTCCTGGTTCGATTCCCGGTTAGGGTACATGCCTAGGTTGTGGGCTCGATCCCCAGTAGGGGACATGTAGGAAACAGCAGATCGATGTTTCTATCCCTCTCTCTCTAAAAAAAAATCAATAAAAACATATTCAAAAATTGTGATATGAACTTTCCCAGAAAATATTACTTTCCCCTCCTTCCCTCCTGAAAACAATTCTTCTTTTGTGAACTAATGATGTTTGTTGCCTACTGATGGCTACTTAGGGTGTTTCTTTTTTTTTTTTTCACTATTGCGAACAATTTTATATATGTCTCACTGGATTTGGCATGTTTGATCATTTGTTATGTGGGACAGACCTCCACATTGCAAGACCTTTAACACCTTTTGTCCCACCTAATGAAAGCCATAAAGTGACGTTTAGTCAATGTGACAACCAAAATGCCCCCTTGAGTGACGTGATTGTACTCAGTTGAGAACCATTGCTTTAGGTTAGTTTGTAGGAGTGAGGTGACTGGAGCAAAATGCATGCATATTTAAAATTTTGGTACAACTTGTCAAATAACCTTCAGGAATGTTTCACAAAGCTATACATATAGTGACATTGGGTGAGAGTACCTGTTTGCCCATACCCTCAACAGCATTTGATTTTTGTATTTCCATTAATTATTTTTTGTTATTTTAGAGAGTGAAAAGGTGAGAGGGAGGGAAGGAGAGCAGGGAGAGAAACATCAAAACATCAGTGTGAGCCCTGGCCAGTTTGGCTCAGTGGTTTGAGTGTCGTTGGCCCGTGGATGAGTTACGTGTTCAATTCTGGTCAGGGGCACATACCTTGGTTGTGGTTTGGTCCCCCACCCTGGTCAGGGTCATGTGGGAGGCAATCAATTGATGTGTCTCTCTCACATCAATGTTTCTTTCTCTCTCTCTCTCTCTCTCTCTCTCTCCCTCCCTCCCTCCCTCCCTCCATCCTCCCCCCTCTATCTGAAGACAAATGGAAAAATATCCTCAGGTGAGGATTAAAAAAACAAAACATCAATGTGAGAGAGAAACACTGATTGGTTGCTTCCTGCATGTGCTCTGACCGGAGGCCAGGGATTGAACCTGCAACCCGGGTACTCTTGACTGGGAATTGAACCCCTGACCCTTCAGTGTGTGGGCCAATGCTCTAACCACTGAGCAACACTGGGCAGGGCTGTATTTTCATCTTTGCCAGTCATGTGATTGATGAATGATGATTGACATAAATTTGGCATCAGTTTCTGATCTGGGAAAATGGCTGGCTAGGTGAATTTCTCTCTGAGTAACTTCTGCCTCTAAGGTTCCAAGTACTTTAAAGTTATTGCATATAACTTTTCATTGATGGTACATAATTGATTTGCTCATATTTATATATATATTCATATATTATGAGATTGTATATTATATTCATATGTATGAGATTAACAGATTATTTTACACTAGTGCATATGGCTGCTTTATTATTTTTAATGGCCGCATGGTATTTTATTGCATAGATGTACCATACTAGATTTAAAGTCCCGTATTGATGGACATCTCACTTGTTCCCAGTATTTCATTATTTCAACCATATTACAGATATATGTGTGAGAGAATATATATATGTTTGTATAGAAAAATTAGGTATTTTAATGGGTATGTCACATTTTAATAGGTCAGTCTTAAATATTTTAAAGTATTTTTTTAATAAAGTTAATACAGCCCTCACCAGTTTGGCTTAACGGTGCAGCGGTTCTCAACCTTTGGGTTGCGACCCCTTTGGGGGTCGAATGACCCTTTCACAGGGGTCGCCTAAGACATAACAGTAGCAAAATTACAGTTATGAAGTAGCAATGAAAATAATTTTATGGTTGGGGGTCACCACAACATGAGGAACTGTATTAAAGGGTCACGACATTAGGAAGGTTGAGAACCACTGGGTTAGAGTGTCAGTCCATGGACCAAAGAGTCGAGGGTTCAGTTCCCAGTCAAGGGTATGTACCTCAGTTGTGGGTTTGATCCCTGGCCCTGGTTGTGGTTGTGAGGAAGGCATCCAATCTATGTGTCTCACATCAATGTTTCTCTCTCTGCCACTCTATCTAAAAAAAAAAAAAAAAAAAAAAAAAAAATCAGTTGAAAATCCTCTGGTGAAGATTAAAAATAAATGAAAGTTAATAATGCAAATGGTTAATAAAAATAATTACTCTCTTAATTGTTACTTTTAAAAGGTAGGCACTGTTCTTACATAGCTTTAGGTATAAAAAATTATGAAAATAAGAACACATACAGCCCTGGCCAGTTTTGCTCAGTGGTTAGAGTGTCAGCCTGCGAACAGAAGGCTTGCGGTTCAATTCCTGGTCAAGGGCACGTACCTGACGTTTGATTCCCGATTCCGGTTGGGGGTTTGTGGTAGGCAACCAATCGATGTGTCTCTCTCACATTGATGTTTCTCTCTCTCTTTCTCCCTTCCACTCTATTTTAAACTCAATGGAAAAATATCCTCAGGTAAGGATTAAAAAAAAAAGAATACATACATGAAGCTCTCACTTAGAAAAATATTACCACAATGGGATCATGTTATAAATACAGGACTGCATTCCAAACCTTGCTTTTTAAGACATAAGTATCTTAGGCATTTGGTATTTTCTTAAACTTACAAAGATAATACTTAATTTAAAATGTTTATTGAAACAAACTATACCAATTAGAAATGTATATTCAGTGCTTTACCAGAAGTTAAAGTCCCATATACTTGTCCCTCAGGTGAAGAAGTCGAACACTCCCAACACCCTAAATGCCTTATCCTGTGCCCCCACATCCCTGTCTTCTCTCCTCCTCAGAAAAGTAACCATTATTCTCACTTAATGATAATCACCTCCTTACTTTCTTTACACAGTTGAACCTCATTATTTGTTATTTGCAAATTCACCTATCCATTAAAATGTATTTGTAACCTCAAAATCAATACTTGAGGTACTTTTGTAGTCATTTTCAGACATGTGCAGAGCTGTGAAAAATTTGAGTCAGCCAATACACGCTTTCCCAGCCAGCTGAGGTCAAATGAGGCAATACTCAGACTGCTTGTTTCCGATCTTGTACTGTACTTTTCACAGCCTATTTAGTGCCATCTTTTACTCATTTTTGTGCTTTTCATTAGTGATTTCACTATTTAAAATGGCCCCAAGTGTACTTCTGAAGTGTATGCGTTCCTAAGTTCAAAAAGGCTGAGAAGTGCCTTAACGGTGAAGATAGGTGTTAGATCATCTTTGTTCAGGCATGAGTTATTGTGATTGCTGTTAATGAATCAATGTTAAGGAATCAGTAATACATATAAGTAAGGTGTCTTTAAACATAAAGCAAGGTTATATATTGATCAGTTGAGGAAAATGTTTTGACCAGAGGCTTATAGGAACCTAACCCTCTGTTTCCCCTAGGAACAACACATCAGTATTTGCTAATTCAGTGCTTGCAGTGAACTTTATAAGACTACTGCAAAAAAAAAACAGCCAGCTGAGGTTTTATCAGCTAATTGTACATTTTTAAATGTTATAGTATTATTCTGCCTGTTTACAAAATTTATATGAGTGGAACTGCACAGTATCTGATCTTTTTTCTTTTGATTGTTTAAGATTACATTTTTAGATTTCATTTGTGTTGTTACATGTAAAACTAGTTTGCCATTTTTATTGATGCATCATTTTCAGTTGTATAAAAACACAACAATTTATTTTCTGTTCTCTATTAATAGGTATTTGGGTTGTTTTCACTTTATTTTTATTTATTTATTATTGAATTTATTGGGATGACATTGTTTAATAAAATTATGTAGGATTCAGGTATACAATTCTGTAATATATCATCTGTATATTGTATGGTGTGTTCAAGTCAAGTCTCCTTCCATCACCATTTATGCCCCCTTTACCCTCTTAAACCTCTTTCCACCCCTCTGTCCCTCTGGTAATCACCATACTGTTGTCTGTGTCTATGAGGTGTGTTTTTTGTTTTTTGTTTTTGCTTAATCCTTCACCATTTTCACCAGCCCTCCTGTCCTCCTCCCCTCTGACAGCAGTCAATCTGTTCTTGGTATCTATGAGCTTGTTTCTATTTTGGTTACTAGTTTATTTTGTTCATTAGATTCCACCTATAAGTGGAATCATATGGTACTTCTCTTTCTCTGACTGGCTTACTTCACTTAGCATAATACTCTTCCTGTCAATCCATGCTGTCGAAAAAGGTAAGCTTTCCTTCTTTGTGGCTGAGTAGTATTCTGTTGTGAAAATGTACCACAGCTCTTTTATCCACTCATCTACTGCTAGACACTTGGGCTGCTTCCACACCTTGGCTATTATAAATAATGCTGCAATGAACATAGGGGTGCATATATTCTTTCAAATCACTGTTTCAGGTTTCTTCAGATATATTCCCAGAAGTGGAATTGTTGAGTCATAAGGCAGTTCTGTTTTTAGTTTTTTGAGGTAACTAGATAGTCCTTTTTACAGTGGCTGCACCAATCTGCCTTCCCACCAATAGCGCAGCATGGTTCCCTTTACTCCACATTTTTGCCAACACTTGTTTCTTGATGTATTCATGATAGCCATTCTGACAGGTGTGAGGTGATACTCATTGTGGCTTTAATTTGCACTTCTCTGATGATGTGTAGTGATGGTCAACATCTTCTTAGATGTTTATTGGCCATGTGTATGTCCTCTTTGGAGAAATGTGTATGCAGTTCCTTTGCCCATTTTTAAATTGGATTGTCTGGTTTTCTGGTGTTGAGTTCTTTAGTATAAATTCTTTTTCTTAAAAAAATTTTTTTTCCTTATTGATTTTTGAGGGAGAGGGAGAGAGAGATAGAAACATCAATGAGAGAGAACATCAATTGGCTGCCTCCTGCAAGCCCCCCACTGGGGATCGGGCCCCCATCCTGGGCATGTGCCCTGACTGGGAATCAAACCAGTGACCTCTTGGTACATGGGTTGACGCTCAACCACTGAGCCACACTGGCTGGGGAAGTTGTATAATTCTTTATAAATTTATTATTATTATTATTATTATTATTATTATTATTATTATTATTATTATTTTTATCCTCACCCGAGGACATTTTTTCATTTTCTGTTCAGATAGAGTGGGAGGGAGAGAGAGAGAGAGAAACATCGACGTGAAAGGGACACATCGAGTGGCTGCCACCCGCACGACCAACCAGGGCCGGGGACAAACTGCAACCGAGGTACATGCCCTTAGCAGGAACCAATCCCGGGTCTCTCTGGACCGCAGGCCGACACTCTAACTGCTGAGCCAAACCGGCCAGGGCAATTTTTTACATTAAGCCCTTATCAGATATATCATTGGCGAATATGTTCTCCCATTCAGTGGGTTGTCTTCTGATTTTGTGTATGGTTTCTTTTGCTGTGCAAAACCTTTTTAGTTTGACGTAGTCCCATTTGTTTATTTTTTTTTGTTTCCCTTGCTCAAAGAAAGGCAAGCAGAAAAAATACTGCTACAAGAAATGGCTGAGATTTTACTGCCTGTGTTTTCTATTAGGACTTTTATGGTTTCAAGTCTAACATTTAAATCTTTATTCATTTTGAGTTTATTCTTGTGTATGGTCTAAGAAATTGGTCTAGTTTTATTTTACAGAACAGACTGCGTTTACCTCACTGTACGTTCTTGCCTCCTTTGTCAAATATTAATTGACCAGAAAGGCATGGGTTTCTTTCTGTGCTCTCTGTCTGTTTTATTGATCTATATATCTGTTTTTATGCTAGTACCATGCTGTTTTGATTACTATGACCTTGTAGTATAGTTTGATATTATAGTTTGATATAAAGTATATCAAACTATATGTAGTATAGCATGATTCCTTCAACTTTGTTCTTCTTTCTCAAGATTGCTGTGGCTGTTCTGGGTCTTCTGTGGTTCCATATAAATTTTTTAAATATTTGTTCTACTTCTGTGAAATACAGTATGCTGTTGGTATCTTGATAGAAATTGCATTGAACATATAGATTGCTTGAGTAGTATGTGAATTTTAATGATGTTAATTTCTCCTACCTATAACATGGTATATGCTTCCCCTTACTCGTATCTTCTTCAGCTTCTTCAGTGTCTTAAAATTTTCCAAGTACAAGTCCTTACATCCTTGGTTAAATTTATTCCTAGGTAGTTTTTTTTCTTTGCTTGTTTTTTGATGCAATTATAAATGACAGTGGTTTCTTAGTTTACCTTTCTGTAAGTTCATTATTGGTGTATAAAAATTCAACTGATTTCTGGATATTTATTTTATATCCTGCTACTTTACTGAATTTATTTATCAGCTCTAGTGATTTTTTTTTTTAATCCTCACCCAAGGGCCCTGGCCGGTTTGGCTCAGCAGTTAGAGCGTCGGCCCACCAACCGGAGAGTCTTGGGTTCGGTTCCCGCTAAGGGCATGTACCTCGGTTGCAGTTTGTCCCTGGCCCTGGTTGGGGTTGTGTGGGTGGTAGCCACTTGATGTGTCTCTCTCACATCAATGTTTCTCTCTCTCTATCTCCCTCTGTCCCTCCCACTCTATCTGAAGATAAATGCAAAAATGTCCTTGGGTGAGAATAAAAAATAAATAAATAAAATAAAATAAATCCTCACCCAAGGATATGTTTATTGATTTGAGGGAGAGAGGAACGGAGGGACAAAAAAGAGAGAAATATCGATGTGAGACAGAAACATAGATCAGTTGCCTTCTATATGTGCCCCGACCAGAAATCAAACCCACAACCTTTTGGTGTACAAGACAATGTACCAACCAACTGAGCCACCCAGCCAGGGCAGGTGTAGTAATTTTTTGGTGGAATCTTTAGGGTTCTTTATATACAGTATTATATCATCTGCAAATAATGACAGTTTTACTTCTTTCTTTCCAATTTGGATGCCTATTCAGTTTTCTTTGTCTGATTGCTGTGGCTAGTACTATGTTGAATAAGAGTGGTGAAAGCAGACATCCCTGTTTTTTTCCTGATCTTAAGGGAAACACTTTTAGTTTTTGCTTATTAAGTATGGTATTGGCTGTGGGTTTATCATAGGGCTTTTATTATGTTGAAGTATGTTCCCTCTATTCCCATTTTGCTGAGAATTTTTGTCATAAACGGGTGCTGGATTTTAACAAATGCTTTTTCTGCACCTGCTAATATGATCATGTGATTTTATCCTTAATTTGTTTATGTGGTGTATCACATTTATTGATTTGTGCATATTGTACCAAACTTGCATCTATGAAATAAATCCCATTTGATCATGGTATTTTTAATGTATTGCTGGATCCGGTTTGCTAATATTTTCTTGGGGATTTTATCATCTGTGTTCATCAGGGATATTCGCCTATAATTTTCTTTCTTTGTAGTGCGTTTATCTGGTTTTGGAATTAGGATAATACTGGCCTCGTAAAATGAGCTTGGGAGTCTCCACTCTTGAATTTTTTGGACTAGTTTGAGATGGATAGGTGTTAGTTCTTCTTTGGCTGTTTGGTAAATTCACTGGCTTTTGTTGGGAGTTATTTAAATTACTGCTTCAATTTCATTACTTGTAATCTGTTTATTCAGATATTCTGATTCTTCCTGATTGAATTTTGGGAGATTTTGTATTTCTAGGAATTTATCCATTTCTTCCAGATTGTCCATTTTGTTGGCATATAGTTGTTTGTAATATTTTATTACAGTCTTTCATATATCTGTGGTGTCAGTTGTTACTTCTCCTTCATTTCTGTTTTTATGTGTTTAGGTCCTCTCTCTTTTTTTCTTGATGAGTCTGGTTAAAGATTTGTCAATCTTGTTTATCTTTTCAGAGAACCAGCTCTTGGTTTCATTGATCTTTTGTATTTTTTTTTTTAGACTCTATTTCATTTATTTCTGCTCTGATCTTTATTATTTCCTTCCTTCTGCTTGCTTTGGGCTTTGTTTGTTGTTCTTTTTCAAGTTTAAGTGTAAAGTTAAATAGTGTATTTGAGATTTTTCTTGTTTCTTAAGGTATGCCTGTAATGCTATGATTTTTCCTCTTAGGACTGCTTTTGATGTGTCCCATAGATTTTGGGTTGGTGTGTTCTCATTTTCATTTGTTTCAAGGTATCATTCGATTTCTTCCTTGATCTCATTGTTAACCCATTCATTATTTACTAACATGTTATTTAGCGTCCATGTCTTGATGTGTTTTTCAGTTTTTCTCTTGTAATTGATTCCTAGTTTCATACCATTATGGTCAGAAAAGATGCTTGAGATGATTTCAGTCTTTTTAACTTTCTTGCAACTGTTTTGTGTCCCATAATGTGGTCTATCATAGAAAGTATTCCATGTGCACTTGAAAAGAATGTATATTCTGCTACCTTAGAGTGAAATGCTCTGAAGATATCAATTAAGTCCATATGGCCCTGGCCGGTTTGGCTCAGCAGTAGAGCATCGGCCTGTGGACCAATGAGTCATGGGTTTGATTCCAGCCAAGGGCACATACGTCTGTTGTGGTTCATCCCTGGCCCTGGTCGGGGTCATGCAGGAGGCAACCAGTCGATGTGTCCCTCTCATGTTGATGTTTCTCTCTCTCTCCGTCTCTCCCCCTCCAATGTTATCTGAAGATAAATAGAAAAATATCCTCGGGTGAGGATTTTTTAAAAAATGCATATGAACGAGTGTTTCATTTAAGGCTGATGTTTTCTTATTGATTTTCTCTCTGGAAGATCTATCCATTGATGTCAATGGGGTGTTAAAATCTCCTACTATAACTATTACTGTTGATCTCTCCCTTGATGTCTATGATGTCCATCAAGATTTGCTTCATATATTTAGGTGCTTCTGTGTTGTGTGGTGCATAAATGTTTACAAGGGTTATATCCTCTTGTTGGATTGTTACTTTTATCATTATGTAGTATCCTTCTTTGTCTCTTATAGCCTTTGTGTTAAAGTCTGTTTTGTCAGATATAAGTATTGCTACCCCAGCTTTCTTTTCATTTACATTTGCATGAAATATCTTTTTTGAGTCTTTACGTCTGTGTGTATCTTTCGTTCTGAGGGGGTCTCTTGTAGACAGCATATTCATGTAGACAGGTTCCTGTTTTCTTATCCATTCACTACCCTATGTCTTTTGATTGGAGCATTTAAGTCATTTACATTTAAAGTGATTATTGATAGGTATGTATTTATTGCCATTTTATTCTTTTAACTATGTTCCTGTGCTGGTTTTTTTCTTCTTTTTCTTAAAGAAGGCTCTTTAATGTTTCTTATAATACTTGTTTGGTGGTAATGAATTTTTTTAGCTTTTTCTTATCTGGGAAGCTCTTTATTTCTCCTAAAATTTTAAATGATAGACTTTCTGGGTAAAGTAGTCTTGCTTGTAGGTCCTTGCTTTTCATAACTTTGAATATTTCATGACAGTTTTTTCTGGTCTGAAATGTTTTTGTTCAGAAATCAGCTGATAGTCTTATGGGAGCTCCCTTGTAGATAACTGTCTCTTTTTTTTTTTTTTTTGCTGCTTTTAAGATTCTCTCTTTGTTTTTAACGTCTGCTATTTTAATTAGTATGTGTCTTGGTGTAGGCCTCTTTGGGTTGATCTTGTTTGGGACTCTCTGTGCTTCCTAAACTTTTGTGTCTTTTTCCTTCACCAGGTTAGGGAAGTTTTCAGTCATTATTTCTTCAAATAGGTTCTCGATCCCTTGCTTTTATCTTTTCTGCTTCTGGTTACCCCTATGATGTGGATATTCTTATATTTCATGTTGTCTCAAAGATTCCTTACACTATCCCCAATTTTTAAAATTATTTTTTCTTTTTGCTGCTCTGATTGGGTATTTTCTGCTACCTTGTCTTTCAAATATCTGATATGATTCTCTGCTTCATCTAACCTACTGTTTTATTCCTTCTAGTGTTGTCTTCATTTCAGATATTGTATTCTTCATTTCTGGCTAGTTCTTTTTAATGGTTTTTATGTCCTTTTTCATGCTGCTGCTCTAAGTTCCTTGAGCATCCTTTTAACCTTTTTTTTTTTTTTTTTTTTTTTAACTCTATATCTGATAAATTGCTTGGCTCCATTTTATTCAGCTCTTTTTCTGGAGATTTCTTCTGTTCTTTCAGTTGGGCAATGTTTCTTTTTCTCCCCATTTTTGTTGTTTCTTTGTATTTGTTTCTATGTATTAGATAGACCTGCTATGACAGCCAGTCTTTGTAGGGTGGCCTTATGTAGTAGGTGTCCTGTGGGACCCAGTGGCACAGTCTCCTTTGTCACCTGAGCTGGATGCTCCATCCCTTGTGTGGGTTATATGGGCGCTTCTGTTGTAAATTGAGTCTTGATTACTATTGGCCCATTTGTGTGTGGTGTCAGCCCTCAGGCTGGCTGATTGTGAGATTAACCTCAACCACAGTGTCTGAGCTGCTGTGCAGGTCCTGACTACATGAAGCGGAATTTGCCTCTGCAGGGTCTGGTGCCTGCCGAGATTTCCCTTTTGATATGGTGCTGGTGAAGCTATTTGGATGCTGCTCTGAGGTCTGAAGCTGGCCCCCCTGGGTGTGTTGATTCTGGGGCCTCTTGCGAGGAACTCTGGTACTGGCCAATGTCAAATGCTGACTGTGACTGGCCCTGGGGAACCTGTTTGGAGCTACCAGTGATCCACAGTTTTTGGCTGTCTTTGCTGGGCCTGGGTGTGTGTGGAAAGGACCAAGCTACACACCAAGGCCACCTTTTACCAGCACTGGGCTCAGGAGCAGGTCAGCAACGGTCCCAAGACACCCTGAGATCTGCTTCCACCTGCCTCTGCCTGCTGGCTGCTTGTTAGGCTCAGTCATTGAAAGAGCATCTTTCAGTGCTCAAGTTGAATGAGGTAGGTTCTCAGTGAGTCACCAGGTAGCAGCAAGTGTTGTTCACCAGATAGATAACAGGTTCAAACTCGGTGCCAGTGTTGGGTCTGAGGCCACTCAGCAAATGTCTCAGGGTATACCAAATCTGACTGCCACCTGCTGGTGTGAAGGGAGGGCTCTGCACCCATTTGCCATTGTGAAGGGAGGGCTCAGCACCCATCGAACATGCAAGGGAAAAATGGCCCCCGTCCTAGAGCTACACAGTTCAATGTGTCCCAGATTCTGCCAGCTGCCCGATCTCAGCAGGGTGAGGCCGTCAGGAGGATGGGGCTAGTTATCTCCTTTGAGGGAGAGGTGCTGGTCAGGCTTAGGGGTAGTGGCTCCCTCCTCAGAGCCACAGAACTCTGTCCCAGATTCTGCCCAGACCTCAGCAGGGCAGAGCCACCAGGAATCTGGAGGGTAGGGTTGCTGGGAGCCCAGAGAGTGGGGCTAGCAGATTTCCCGTGAAGGAGAGGCACCAGTCAGGTTCATGGAAGGGTGGGGGGAATGGCCCCTGCCCCAAAGTCACACAACTCAGTCACTGACATCTCTTGAGTCTACCCAAATCTCTACACCCGAGCCCAGGCAGCTGACTCTTCGGCAGGGTGCAAGCTTCACAGGGGATGCAGGGGGCAACAAGGAGTTCAGAGGGTGGGGCTGTTGCATTTCCTTAGGCTGATGCCTTATGGAGGGGAGTGCTCCTACCAAGAAAGATGGTATCTGTGGTGTGGGAGTTTGACTTAGCATAGGGATCCTGGGACTGACCCTTCAGCTCTCTTCCCCAGAACCACAAACTCTGGTCTCTCCTCACAGGACCCTAGTCCATCCACCCTCCCTCTGCCAGAGCCCAGGGTGAGTGTCTGCGAACAAGATTTTGTGCATTGGTCCTTTAAGAGGGTGCCTGTGTCTCTACCTGGCAGACAGAATCCCCACTGCTTTTCACAGCCAGATGTTATGTAGGTGCCTCTTTCCAGCTCTGGTGCTCTGGGCTAGGGGGTCTTTCTTGGGGTTGAGACCCCACACTTCTCGGGAACTTTGCAGTTGAGATATCCCTCTGGAATCTCAGCTGATGCCTGTGGGAGCAGGGCCAGCCCTTTTCACATCTCTGCACTTCCTGCTAGTCTCGATGTGGCTTCTTCTGTAAATCCTTGTTTATAAAACTCCTCTTCGGCTAGTCTTCAGTTGGTTATTCAGGTAGATTGCTCTACATTTTAGTTGTAATTTCAGTTTGGTCCTGGGAGGAGGTGAGTGTAACATTCACCTACTCCTCCATCATCTTGGATTTGATCTCACTTTTTTTTTATTAACAATGTTGCCATGAACATCTTTATAGATGTCTTTTACTATATATGCATACACATTTCTGTTGGATATATGTGGAATTGTTGAGTGAACTGCATGAGTTTTATTAATTTAGATGCCAAGAGTTCCTAACTTGGTATTATTAAAATACAGTTGACCCTTGAACAACATCAGGGTTAGGGGCACTGGCCATCTGCACAATTGAAAAATCTTCATGTAATTTGGATTGGCCCCCAGGATACTTGGATTCCCAGTCATGGATTGAAAATACAGTTAACCCTTGAAATCGCTGTATACAAGTGGATCCGTGCAGTTCAAACCCGCATTGTTCAAGGGTCAACTGTACATCTTTATTCTAATTCCTAATCAAATTTGTTATAAATTAGATAGTGGGAGTTTATATTTTTAGTTCCTGGCTACATACAAATTAAAATTTTAATCATTTCTTTAGTAATATGCATATATGCAATATGTTTAATGCCGTAAAGTTCTTTTTGGAGAAAAAGAATGCTACCTTCTTTGGAGGGCAACAGTTAATATAGGTTAAAAATCTATATATTTTTCTGATTATAAAAGTAACATGTCTTTGTTTAAAGTTTAAATAACAAAGTCTAAGGATTTAATAATGTATAGCATGGCTGCAATAGTTGATAATCATGTATTGTATAATTAAAATTAGCTAAGAGAGTAGGACTGTGAGGCGATGCATGTGTAATTAACTATGGGGGGAATACTTTCACAATGCATAGATCAGATCATCATGTTGTATACTTGAAATATCTTACCATTATATTTGTCACTTATACCTCAATAAAACTGGAAAAAAGAATTCAAATAATTACAAAAACGAACAAAATAAACAGTTTCTCTATAGTTGGGCTATGTGTTAAAGGATAGAGTCAGGGCAAGGGATGTCTGTCACACACACTACCTGATTTTCCCCCTAGGTTTATTGAGGTATAATTGACATATTAGTTTGCATTAGTTTAAGATGTACAGCATAATGATTTGATATATGTATAATTGTGAAATGATTACTAAAATATGTTTAGTGAATATCCATCACCTTACATAGTTATTTTTTGTGGTGAGAATTTTTAAGATCTGCTCTCTTAGCAACTACCTGATTTTTGAAAGATGGTAAATGTGTATTTGGATAGGGCCATTTTGATACATCAGTTTAGTATGTCCCACAAGTCTAATGTTTGTTTTCTGGTTATAAACAGTCAACCCCAACAAGGAATAATGGGAATTTTCCCTTAGATCACAGGCCAACATCTGTGCCTCACTTAATGTACACTATTACAATGCAGTGATCTGAGTATTCTGTGGAAACATTTAGCAAATGTTTCATGAAAGCTTATCAATATTTTTCTTAGAAAAACTAGAGTGAAACCCCACATTTAAAAGAACCCCTTCTATCACGTTTTTCAGGATTGAACCAAGAACTGGGGTTATTCTACAATCCAGCAGGGTTAGTAGGAAAGCTTGTGGGAGTAACTAAACTTTCCCTTTTCATGAAACTTTGGGTTCCTATTCTTTTGTCTCTGTTGCTTTGTCTTTAAAATTAAACTTTTGCTTTCTCTTATTACTGAAATAATGCTGGGGAGGGGAGAAAATGTTTGTACTGTAGTACAGAGGAATAATTTGAAGCTGAGCAAGTTTACCTTGAGTTAGGATAGTAGGTGTTTAACATTTGTTGAATGTGTAGATGAGCTGGGGAGTACTTGTTTTAGTTGTATAACATTTCAGAACAGAAGTGCAAATAGCTTTGTCAAATAAATATGGGTGGGGTTGTAAGAGATGCCACATGATGAATAAACAGTTTTTAAATAATTACTTAAATTTTTAAGGTTTCAGTCTAAATATGTAGATTATCAAAGTAATGGACTAATAATTGTATTAAGACGGTATTTGTTGTCCTTATGATGACTTTTATAAGTAATTTATTATCCAACCAAGGCAGATTTTATTTACATGACAGAAAAATAAAACATGGACTGTTAGGGCAAACCAGAACATATGGTCCACTAGTTAAAACGGACTTCATTTTTTCTAGCTTTCTTTGGAGATTGTTCGTAGATCCACTTTAACAGATTTTCCTCCCGGTCATTACACTTTTTAAGTAGCACACAGTTTGAAGGAATCATTAGTAAATGTGAGTACACACTTTTGTGTTTTTCTAAAATCTGTTTTAGGCTGCAAACCAAGGGTCAAAATTCAAAGACCGTCGGCTACAAATATCATGGCACAAGGCCAAGGTGCCTTCTGTATCCACAGAGACCGAGGAAGAAGAAGTCAAGGAGGAGGTAAATTTAACAACTGATAATAAGAGTTGAAAAAAAAAAGAATTGAATTAGATTATTTCCCAATTATATATTTTTTCTGACATTAAAGTAAATAGTATAAAAAATAAATATTGAATTATTTCATGAATGCAGTTAGCTAAGCCTAGACTAGAAGTTTATTAAAGCATCAATAAGTACAGAAATATAAAAAGCTCTTTGGGGGATTAGTTTCTGGTGTAAGAGAGAGTTTTTTTTATTGGCCTTTATTTGGGCTCTACATATTTTTATTCTGGTAAATGAGGACATGGATTATATGAACAAATTAAGTTTTAGCTGGTTATTTAAGCTTTTTGCTTATTCAAATTCCGTAAGTAATAGATTTTAGTTTCTTACTTTCCTTCTATGTATATTTGGTTAAAATGATAGTGTAAGAAAGTTAGACACAAGAGGGAAGACTAGGAAAGTCAGGGGCTTAAATAATACAAGTACTAAATAATCATCCTCTTAAAATATATGAGAATTGATTTTGCTCTTTTACTCCTATATTTCTAATTAGCTTGTTAAAATGAACACTCATCCAGCATTGCAAGTTATTCCTGATTTATGACAGTTTTGGTTTAAAAGATATTTAGCATTTATGGTTGATCAAGAGTCTTTAAGCCATATAGGTAATGTTATATAACAAAAGCAGAAACATTTCCTGTGTCAAAAAAGAAAAATCTTGGTATTTGGGGGAATATTTGCAGATACTTCTACTTTGTGTAACATTTTACATCTTTATGTCAGACTTGGAATGTCCCTGTCATGGGGAAGTTAGTATATTCTTCCCTTGTAAATAATCAGATATTAAAGGAAAGGTTTAGGAGTTTGGTCATTTACTTCATTTTTAAGTTAATGGAATAAAATTAAATTTTATCAAAAACATTTCATAGGTATTTTTACTTTTATTTTCCTTATTAAACGTTTGTATATTATTTATTTTTCTGATGATTTTAGAATGCACATCTTTTCCTATTAAGACTAAGAAAAGTTAGTAGGGGAGAAGAATATATATACAGGGTGGGACAAAAGTGGGTTTGCAGTTGAGTATGCAAAACAGTTTATTCTTGTATTTTTATTTATTATTATATTATTTTCCATATGAACAACTGTAAACCTACTTTTATCCCACTCAGTACATTTAAAAAAATGTTTTGGTTTTTTTTTTTGCTTTGAAAGATACTTGTAAATTCAGCCTTTGTATTTAGTTTGTTTATATTTAGTCTGTTTGTCCTTTGTCCCAATAAGTATTTTATTTAACTTTCTTGTACCACTAAGCATATTTTACGTTCTCTCTCTTCAGGAAACAGAAACCTCAGATTTGTTTTTGCCTGATGATGACGACGAAGATGAAGATGAATATGAATCTCGTTCATGGCGAAGATGAAATCTGAAGCAAGCTGTATAATTTTTAGGAATATTGTTTAGAAGAACAACTTTTAAAATTATTTAAAGACGTCAATGAGCCAAAAAATTTTTTTTATTTTTCTTTCAACACAGTAGATTTAAGGACAGCAAGTTTACTATTTAAACACATCTCATAACTGTTCATGATATTAAAGCACCAAAGGCCTAGTGACTTTTACACAGTTGTGAAGATCCACAGGAATGACATGGATAATCTCTAGAGCCTTATTTTCCACACCACCTGTTTTTGTTGCTATTGGTGTTGGATTATGATGTAAATGACAGGGTGTTCAGAAATTTTATTTTGGATTATAATCTGCTGATAAAATTTCATTAAATGTCAAAATTGCCTGGAATCTCTTAACTCTTAGCTATTATGGATGGGTCGTCAGACAGTAGGAGACATTTGTAATTAAAATACCCTTTTGCTTTCAAGAGTTGTCTTGGAAGAAAATTAAATTTATTTTGTTTTTGTTTTTTTACTGAGGAGGAGCCCAATTTGTATTAAATCTAAATTGGGGAGGGGGTGTTGTGCAGTAGTAAGTACTATTTTAGTGTAAACCATAAACTCTGTGTTCTTAAATGCAATAAGGGAATGGAAGCTAGCTCCATGGTATTTTCATTCTGTCATGATACTAACTCTCCTGGACTTCTGTTGCTGCTGATCCTTAATTTGCTTTGAAATTAGTGAGTATTGGTTCAGTTGTGTGTGTGGTTTTTTTTTTAACATTCTCAGAATATGAAAGGTTTTCACCTACTGCCCCTTTCTCATCCCCATTTTCTTCTGCCTTTTTATTACTAGGCCTGACTTACCCATCATTGAGATAAGTGATTCTTTTGGGCCACCAGAAGTCAACCCCCAATAAAAAGTTTAAACCAGCACCTTGATAAATAAGTGTTTTGATGAGAATAATGGAAGGATTTGTGGGGCGAGTCAGTCACCAGTTTTTTTTTCTCTTCTTTTTTAATGCTTCAGTTTAGTTAATAGTTACACAAAAGGGTTAAAAAGTATCTGAAATTCTTTTCCTAAATTTAAACCATGATGGTGAGGTGACGGGGTAGGGTGAGGGTGGGGGTAGGGTAGGGGGATGGGTATGCTAGTAATAAATGAGAGTCATGACTTTGATCAGATGACCTTATTTTTTGATAATTTTGTAGCTTGTTGCTATCCATGAACATACGCATCCTTCAGTAGACAGTTTCCTTCACTGTGTGCATTTTTACTGTACACTGTATAGAGTAGAGTATCTGTTAAGTAAAATATATATGTAAATTTATGTCCTTGTGTTCTGAATGTTAGGTGGAAAAGCAGAGGAGCAACACTACACTGTATTGACCCCTGGGGAAAGAAAATGATTAATGTACATAGGATGTCACTTTTTCAAGGGTATACACATCTATGTTTTTATATATGTGTGGTGTGAAAATCTGAAATTTCCTGTTGGCTTCAGAAGGTTCTTGGTGATCACTATATCAAGGATTTTGTTTCTTGAGGTAAAGACTTTCTTAAAATAGAAACTATTCACTAAGAAACTTAAAACCATCAGGACTCTAGACTTACTTAGCTATAAGTAGTTAAATCCCACATTTCTGATTATCCTTTCTTTTCTACTTATTTTCCTGGAATGAAGTGTCAAACCAGGATCATTTTTACATTCATGCAACTTCCCCTTCATAATAAAAAGGACTTCCTCTTCCTAGGTTGTTATTATATTTCTGAAAACACTGAAACTAAAATAAGCTTATGAAAGCATGGAAAATGTTACAGTGGGGTACCTAGAATAAGCAATCTTGCTCCTTCCTCCTCCATCATCTCTAATGAAATTTGATGTCTGTGGCTCAGTCAGTATATATTTTGAAAGATTCATTGTGGTGAATATTTTGAGTCCTGACAGTTTAAACGTGATAGAGGGAACAAAGGATTTATATATTTTTTGTACAAAGTTTTTTCTTAAACTGTATAATTTTGTAAATAATTTGTTTGTTTTTTTTTTTTTGTGTACTAAAACTACCAGCGTATAGATTTCAATAAGAATTGTTGTATTTTTGTATTTGGAAACTGAAAATTACAGTAAATTAATGGAGCTGTAAGAAATTTTCAGTAGACTGACAGTTCAACAGAATGAAATTCCTTTTCATATGATTTTTTTTTAAACCTCAGAATTGACATCTTAATTACACTCTGTACAGGGAGAGTTGAGGGTTTGTTTGCCTTTTTAGTTATGGGGGGGTGGTGAAAGAGAATGGTGTTAAAGTGAAGAATGAACACTTTTTTCAGTAAGATTTGAGATGCTATGTGTAAAACTTCTTTTCAATACACCTTATATAAGACTAAAATACTTCTTGACTATCCTAAGAGTCTAAAACTCAGAAATGAATTTAAAATATGAGTTAAATATATTAGAAAATTTGTTAATGTTAGCATAAAATAGTTTAATGTATATTTTTCCTTTAGAATTTTTTTATCCCCTCCCTGAAATCCCCAACTGTTAGAATTTCTTTTAAAAGTAACTACCATGATTTGTTTTCTTGGCATCTTCAGTCAACAGAGATAACACATATCATCCAAGGCAAGCTCTATTCTTTTTAATGTATATGATGTCTTTCTAAGTAGCTGATGACCAATCCACCTAGGTCAGCCTGGTTCACTAGTGGATTGCTGCCCAAGCTTAAAAAGGTAACCCCAGGGAATGCAGAATTTCCCTCAATTTCTTCATGTTGTAACAGTGGGAAAACATTGTCACTAGCTAAGATAATAAATTGGAAAATGGTCTTGTTGAGTGAAAAAGGTCCTAGTGATGGATCATTATTTCAAAAAGAAAAAAAATCATGTGAAAAGGAATAGTGATTCCTCTTTATGTATAGTATGACTGTATTATAGTTTTTACAAAATTGTGAACTTGTGTAATAGTATAATAGGAGATATTGTTGAATTTCTAACTGTTTATACATTTAAATTCATATATGTAATGTTTGTTTTATCAATTACAATCTGAATTTCTAAGAAGCATGTTGACTTTTGCAATAAAGATGCAATATGGAATGGTTCACAATCGGAAAAAAAAGAAAAGAAAAAAGTATTATGAATTTAAAAGAATTTGGAAAATTTATGAACCATTCCAAAAATTATAACAATCACCAAAAGAGCTGTAATTCTGGCTTGTTCTGGAAAGAAAGAAAATGTGTGTGTATGCTTGCTTGTGTGTGAGCATGAGTGAGAAGTGGATATGTTTGTGTGTTTTGTGTTGGGTTCATGTACGTGAGAGAATGCCACTCTGAATTTGAGTTCTGAAGTCACTGGCTATGAAATATTCAGTAGAGTAACTCCCTCAACAGGGTGGTCTTGGAAGTGAAAGAGAAGAGGATTAAAGTATAACTTGTAAGTAAGCTTTGATAGCCATATTTTTTTGTTCATGATGGGTCTTGGTATCCCAGATATAAAGCACAAACAATTTTATAAAAGCATTTATTTTAATATTATCTTGATGATATTCAATATACCTGCCAACAATAGGAAGGATGTTTTTCTTAAGAAGAATAGAGTTGGGGAAGAACACCTTGAAGAGATGACCCCCAAATGTGACCTCTAATTGTAAGGAATAACAAGAGAAGAAAGTGAAGTGATCTTACACTTTAAGGACTGGGAGGTGACGAGAAAGGGAGGTGTATCACTTGGGCTCATATTTCTCATTTTAAAAATTACTTTTCTTATAAAATTCCCCTTTAAAAGATTATTCATTGTCCAAGAAGAGTCATTCTTTCCATATCAGCTTATACAGGAAAATACTAAAGAATGGGAGTAAATTTCATTTTCAGTCTTTTCAAATAAACAAATTTTATCTGTATTTTATGAATTAGGTAAATAGCAAACTGTGTGACCATGTGTTTTGAATAAATGATCATTTATCCTATATATCTTTATAATAAACATTAGTTCTGGGAATTTTAGTGGGGACGGGCATAATTCTGAACATAGTTATATCTGCTTATTATTAAGTTAAATATTTACTAAAATGGACCTCTCATTAACAAATTATTGATTTAATTTTTACTGATCTTGATGTAAATTATTCTAAAGCCAAGGATAAATGTTGAATCATGAGCCCCAGTATACTACCTAGTCTGGATCTAATTATGTTACAGTAAACAGAAGATATTAGCATTTTAGCATTTATGTAAAAACGGATCATTTTATTTTTTTATTTTTATTTTTTTTAATTAATTTATTTTTGTTACAGATGTTTCTCCTTTTTTCCCCATTGACACCCTAAACGTGGGATCATTTTAGACGACAGAGTCAGGGTTGCTTTAAACAAGGGCAGACCTGCACATTTTGTATCACTTTTAGTGTGCAAAGTATTTGAGGGGCCAATGAACACTGACTGAAAAATAGAAGGCCATCAACAGCTATTGCATGTACTTTGAATCACCTTCGTTTATGCTGAATTGATTTTATTGCCAAGTGATCTCCTTTCTACAGGATCATCTACCGTTTGGCCTCTTACCTGGTTCTGCAATCGACCTTAGGTTAACTAAACCGTCCCAGCATTCTGAGACAGGCGACTTGATACAGGTGAAATGAAGGTCAGAATAGTGTTTGATGACCGTTCACAAGATAGTTGCAGTTTGAGTACTTTTTTTTAGGCTTCTGCAAACAGATTTTTTTTTAAATCCTCACCCGAGGACTTTTTTTTTTTTTGCATTTATCTTGAGAGAGAGCGGGAGGGAGAGAAAGAGAGAAACATCAATGGGAGAGAGACACATTTGAGTGGTTGCCACCCACACGACCCCAACCGGGACCAGGGACAAACCACAACCGAGGTACGTGCCCTTAGCAGGAACTAAACCTGGGCCTCTCTGGACCGCGGGCCGACGCTCTAACCACTGAGCAAAACCGGCCAGGGCTTTTTTTTTTCTTTTTCATTTTTTTGGTGGGGTGGTAATTGGGCATGGTAAACATTGCTGTTACTTTTTATTTATGTTATATTACCTTTCTTTTTGTGAAAGAGGAGCGAGAGAAGAAGGCCCTAATCCCACAGCCTGTTAGCTTGTTTTCCATGAAAATAAGTCTGTATTTCCTATATCCCTTCAATTTTCTAAAACTACTTCATATAGTTCTCTTACTTTGATATAGTGGTCCATTAGTAATTTAAAGTAATAGAGTTATTTTTTATATAGAGGCACTAGCTTAGTATTTGATGGCTCAAAATTGTTCTTAATTATTTGTTGGGGAGTTGAGGTGTGGAAACAAGCCTTTTTAGTCTGCTGGCCCTGTTTCTGTTCTCGATATTGCTATGTAAAGACCTTATAAAAATGAATGTCTTAACAGTTGTCTAAAGCCCTTGTGATTCCATCTTTTCTTACTTTCCTCCAGACGCCTATTATTGTGAGATATGATATATTTCTCCCAATTTTATATATTTATTTTTTATTTATTTATTTATTTATTTTTAATCCTCACCCGAAGAGATTCCTCCATTTATCTTCAGATAGAGCAGGAGGGAGGGAGGAAGAAAGAGAGAGAGAGAAACATCGTTGTGAGAGAGACACATCACTTGGTTGCCTCCCGCACAACCCCGACCAGGGCCAAGGATGAACTGCAACCGAGGTATGTGCCCTCGACCGGAATTGAACCTGGGACTCTGGTTCGTGGGCCGAGGCTCAACCGCTGAGCCAAACTGGCCAGGGCTATTTCTCCCAGTTTTTAATTAAATTAGACAATAAGGGCAAATATAGACCTTGTTCAGTTATTTTGGTTTCTTGAGGATGATTTGGCCTCAAGGTTGAGGATGTGCACATGTTTAGTTTGAGTTCTTAGACCAAACACTGCCTAGTGATCGTGTAAACATCTATTCCTGTGTAAACTGCCGGGTTCTAGTTCCTGAACTGCCTTCCAACACAAGTTTTTTTCTTTCCTGTAGGATTCAAGTTTTTAACATTTAGAGCCTGTAGGGGGCTCTAGGAGGCAAATTTTAGTCAGCCTTAGAGCAGTGACTGAATGTTTGTTTTTCCCCCACAGCAACTCACAGTGAAAAACATTTTGCATTGTAATCCAGCATATACACTCATACACCCCAAACAAAAGTTTACCAAACAATACCCTTATTTTTCAATATGCTCCTGATGTTTTTTATTCTATTCTTGTCAGGACTCACAATTTGGCTTTCAAAATTGCAGTTTGGAAAACACAGGGTGAATTCATTTTTTAATCGCTGTCTTCCTTGCTGTGACTTCTTCACTACTATCTTGAATATAAAATATAATTTAACATTCTGTATTTTGCTTGGAAAAGTAGTTTAGAGTCTGAAATTAAAGGTGAAGATATATACACCAATATCTCAAATGATTGATGTTCTTGAACATGAAGGTATTTTTAGTTTTTTTAATTTTTAAAATAGACAGCTATGAGTGACTTTAAACTTGCCTGCAGTTTTATCTTTTCTGTCATTTGTCCTGGGAAGAGAGTAGAATACTAGCATATTGGTGCTACTTTTTATGAAACTCAAGTTTCATTGCAGAAATTATTTGTTTAAACAAAGAGGCTTGCAAAGTGTATACAACCACAGCTCTTTAGTGACTGAGTCAATAAAAGATTATTTGGTTTTGAGTTTTGCACTTAGAGTCACCTTAGCTATCAGCCATCAAAACAAACCAAGTCTGATGTCTCTGTGAGAAGATTGTACACATTCCAGCCTTGTGCCATTGAATGTCACTCTTTTCAAACACGTTCTCCTGTAGGTGTTTCTAAGAAATAGGAGATATTGATAGACCTCTGTATAAAAAATAATTACCTAATCCTTGCCACTCTTCTTAATTATGGGCAAGTGTGTCATTTGTATCTTTACATGTCTGAGCTTTTCAAGTTTCTAAAATGTGGAGAGAAAAATTAGTAACATGTTGATGAGAATGTTGACATATCTTCAGTAATCCACAGAAGGAAACCCACTAAGTCTGCAAAGTAATGAAATCGGTCCTAACTGTGGAAATGTAAGTTATTTGTACATTTCAGTATTTCTATCCTCTGTCCATGTCCATTCGTTTTGGGATTCCTTAAGCAATAAAACTTGACTTTCCTTTAATACCGTGGTACCAAGTAAATATTTTCAACTAACCTGGTTGATAATTTTAAGCTATTCACTTTTTAAAAATAATAACTGGCATGTATTGAATGTAGACTGTACCAGGAATGGCTCAGTAGTTTGCCTGCATCCTGTGTTTGCAGCAGCCCTTTGAATCAGGTGCCCTTACCTCCATTGTTCAGCTTTGAACTGAGTTTTGGAGAGATTAAGTGATTCCTGGAGGTCACACAGCCTGTAGTGGCGGGACTAGGATTTGAACACAGATCTGACTCCAGTGCTCAGCTCTCAACCTCTGTGCTCTGCTGCTTCTAATAAAACGGAATATTGCAAGTCCATAGAATGTCACTGGTCTTTTATATTAATGTCTGTCAAACACTGCCATTCTGGCTCCGTCTATTTCATCTGCCTTGGATTGGAACCAGGCTCCCTTGGGGAGCAACGCTGTGTTTTTAGGTAGCATATTGGAAACCATAGCAAACAGTGTTTATATATGCTAATTTGTAGGGAAACATTTTAAAGTAATTTCCTGTGACCTCCTTAATGTACTGCCAGCCAGTTTGAAACATTTCACAATAATTTGGCTGTATCATAACCTATGTTTATTTTATTTTCAATTTTATCTTAAATATTTTCCCTGTGGCAAACTGAATTATGATAATCTTGCAGTATTTCTACCTTGTTTCTTTGTGTTTTTCAATATTTCTGGTGCCTTCTTCCTTTTAACCTTGGCATTAAAAAAAAAATCATGTTGTACATAAATAAGTTACATGCTTTAATTTAATGATGTTTTCATATAGTATACTGAATTTTCTAGGCAGAAAGTGCTGAGAATAGCAGTGTTCATTTATAGTTATGTTTATGCCATAGATTTAAAAAATATATCTTCTCAGTGAATAAAACTGATGTTCATGCTCTGTTGTCTATAGAATTATTTGATTTCTCCATGTTCAGGTTTCTTATTGTAGTACTGTAATTCTAAATCCTTGTGGATTTCTAATTTTAGCTATTTTTGGCAACTATAAAATGTTTACTGATTACTAATGGTATGGTAGTAATTGTCATCTGCAAAAGAAAAAGGAAAAAATGTAAGCACCCTTGGGAGAAAGGGGCCTTTTTATTCTTTGACAGCCCATGAGAAAACTAGGCATGTTCTAATAGAATCAATAGAAAAAGATTTTTATTCTTGACAAATTTAGTAGCCATTGGGAATATTTCCAATATGGTAACTGTGTCAGGAAAATTGCTGAGACAAAATGATTATAACGTTCTCCTGGTTACATTACATGTTTTTAAAAAGGTGTTTATCCCTAAGATTTGGATTGTGTCATTAAAAAATACTTTGCTGTCATCAAATGCTTAAAAAACATGTTTGCTATTTTTAAAGCATTACCAACATGTTTTCCTTTGAAATATTAAAGATGGGGAAGAATTGTATACACAGAACTTAATTTCTTAGAATCATAATTTTATATTTTTTGAAAAATTTTCTGCCAATAACTTTAAAGCACTTCTCTCCCTGTGTTTTATTTAAATCCTAATAAATTATACATTTCTGCACTTTAGCCATTCATGTGAAAATTATTTAGAGTCATCTCAATAGAGTCATCTGTGTGGTCTCCTGAGGCCCCAAGGATGTCAGAGAAGTTTCATCCACTCTTAGTTTTACATTTTCAAGTGGCTATTAATTGATTAATCAGATAAAGCTGAAGAAAAGTCTTTGAAGATTGAAGTGAATGATTAGAAGTGAAAACTTATTCACGTAAGGACTCTATGTTTGTGGCAAGCTTCTGTGCAGAGTTTCTGATAATTTTGGAAAGCTATTTGTGAGTTGTAGGCACCCATCAATTTATCAGAAATGGCCACATCTTGAAAAAAAATAGAACCTAACTGGTATGTTCATACATATTCAGAAAACTTTGAACATTGTCTGTACAAACAGTACACAGTACCCTGGCTGGTTTGGCTCAGCGGTTAGAGCGTCGGCCTGCGGATCAAAGGGTCGAGGGTTCAATTCCTGGTCAAGGGCACATACCTGAGTTGCAGGTTCCATCAATCGATGTGTCTTTCACATCAATGTTTGTCTCTCTCAATGTCTCTCTCTTTTTTTCCCTCCCCCTTCCTCCTTTCCACTCTACCTAAAAATCAATGGAAAAATATCCTCGGGTGAGGATTAACAAAAACAGAAACAGTATAAGTACTTTGCTTCTCCTTTTTTACAACCCAGGAGAATTGCCTTTTTATTCATTTTGAGGTTCGATTATCTTCACTGATGGTGTCAATGAGAGAGAACTTCGATTGGCTGCCTCCTGCATGCCCCCAACTGGGGATCAGGCCCACAACCTGGGCATGTGCCCTGACCAGGAATCGAACCGGTGACCTTTTGGTGCACGGGTCAACGCTCAACCACTGAGCCACACCAGCCGGGCCACCACAGACAATTTTAATGGTGCTAAGAAAGATTGTAAACTTGGAAATGGAATTGTGAAGACTATTGTTATTTCCCAAAATATTCCCTATGAGTTTTTTAAAAATTTAATTCTTTCCTTAAGCATGGTACCATTCTGTGTAGTACCTTTAATGTCAGTGTTCCCAGTCTGAGAGATGGCCAGCAGAACTCTCAGGACCCACAGGTCTGATGCAGGGAGCTCATCTTCCTCAACTGTGGTGTTCCCCAGCCATAGAGTGGTCAGGAGATCCCGGTCTTAGGATTGAAATTGTCTCCCATTTCAGTGCTCTTTATGTGATCCGCTGTGCTGCGTGTTTTCAAACATTTAGTCTTTCAACAACTCTATAAGGTGTACTGAGGTTTTTCCCATTTTGTACAAAGGAAAACTGAGGCACAGATAGGTGTGTCACTCATAGTCTCAAAGCAAAGGCAATTTTGAAGCCCCCTTATATCTGACTTCAAAGGCAGTCTTTTAACCATTGCTTGATGTTCACGTCCTAATTCTGGCTACCTGTGTGAGCTGGGACTAATTCGTCTTTTGAATGCTCTATTTACTCATATAAAATGAGTATTATCATATTAGTACCCATTTAATGTTCACAGGATTGCAATAAACATTAAATGAGTTCATGTTTCTGAAAGTACTGTGAAATGTAATCCACTATCAGCAGACCTAAACTTCACCAAATTGTCTGAATGGAGTTACTCTTACCTACAATTGAATTTTCTACATTGGCTGTTACATCTTGTGGGACTGCCTAAATGTGTTTGGCAGTGTTGGAGAAAAGAGAAAGGAATACTGCATACCTGAGTTCGCACTTCTACATTTCTTTATATGCCACATTAATCAATGAGATAGAAGACAGCTAGACTCTAGGCACTGACGTTTTCTAACCCTTAGCAATTGAAAGTGTTTATTACATCGAGCCATGAAGTGAGTCAAGTCCCAAGTTGCCTACAGCAGATGGCCTTTTTCCTGCCTGGAATCCCCTTGTCAGTCTTCCACAGAAGAACGTGAGTATTTTTACGTACTTATGAAAGGGGCGGGAGAGAATAATAGAATAGAGAACTAATAGTAGTGGCATATTAGCCATAGTTATAAGACGTATTAATCATCCTTTGCAATGTTAATCGTGATTGCTCTGTTCTGATTAAAGAAAAGCCCACTCTGACCTGGCTGGGAGGTGTGCGCCTCGGGAGCTCACCTCGGGAATGCTGTCCACTCTCCTGATCTGAGGACAAGGGGCACTCCCTGACATCATAGAAAGATTAACCACCTGATTATCAGAACACTGAACACTGGACCCGTGACTGTGACTTGCTGGCGACCAGCCCCTGCAGCCCATGGCCCACGTTCCTCCCCCCTTGCCCGTAAACAATTTACCCATTTTTTTTCTTTTTGCCCAACTGCCCTTTCTCACATGATCATTTTCTCTCTACCCTTTAAAAGCAGCTGGCAAGTGAGGGGGGTGCAGAGCAGATTCTATGGGATGACCCACTGCTCCCCTATACTTCTGGCAAATATTGGAATAAATGCTCATATACGATTCAACCTTGTCTCTGCTTAATTGGCTCAAGTAGTGACAGGTGGCCTGGACCCACTCGTCCGGTTTCACTTATGTAATATAGTACAGAAGAGCATACATATTTCCCCAAAGTCTCGAGGCCTGTGACCTGGCAATTTGACAGTCACATTTCAGAACCATCCTCGCTGCTGTTCTGTTGTTCGCCATGATCGGCTCTAGCCTGATAAATCCTGGGTGTGAATCTCTCAGGTAAGTAAAATGAGACTTTTTCCTTACTTTAACAATTCTGGACAGTGTACATACTGGTATGTAAAATGGTGGTCAGGGAATTATGTTTTAGGGTGTGACCATCAGGAAACAATTTAAATAGTAAAATTGAAGGAACTATTTTGCATATAGGCTATATTGGGGGGGGGACACTCGAATTAGGTGTTAAATAGATATATTATTAGTAGTGTATGTGAAGTAACTGCACAAATTGTGTGTGGATTTTGTGTTTCTAGATAAAAGGCAGAAAAAAATATGTAAAAGCAAGCTGTCATTTCTCCATCTCTATAAATGTATCATTCAAAGATACACACTGTGAAAAGAATCATGTTCTTAAAACTATTAAGCATTTCTTTTTTTAGTCAGTTCTATTGTAACCATTTAAGCAAATGTATTGATTTATTGAACATTCTGGAAGATAAAAATGTTTGAAACACTCAAAAATAGATGCACATTTTGTCTGGAAAGGATGGGATCTTTCCTGTGCTTCCTACCCCCTCCTCATTTCTAGCTTACCCCACTATTAAAGTGACCAGAGGGGTACTTTACTTCTTTGTGACTGTTTTTATATCTCTATTTTACACTTCCTCAGGATATTATCTCTCCATGTATAAAACTGCAAGGCTTTTCCTTTTAAAAAACCCATTCCCTGTAGCCAAGGAGTCCCCTTTAGGAAGGAAGGAGGCTGTGGCCACCTGACTCCCTCGGGGATGGGCCAGGGGCACTATGCTCAATTCACTGGGCCTCTGTCTCCTTTGTTTCTGCCTTACTCTTTCTTGTTGGGGTGATTAACTTAATATGACTACCCAGAAGCCAGAGGCGAAGTTGCATTTCAAATTAAAAAAAAAAATCAAACCCAGAGAGCAGGTGTGAAATTTTTGATAATGGCTTCATCTGGACTAGATCTGGAACATTAGGTGAAGGAGGTCTATTCCATTGTCATTAATATTACCTGTGGATTCCTTCCGACACTACACCGCAACCCAAAGAGTAAGCACCTGTAGAAAAAAAGAAGAAAAAAAAGCCTATCTTACCACCTAACACAGTGCTGTTTTAGGCAACAAACCTGGGAATCGGGTTATCATTCAAAGCTTTACAATGTTACAGTACTTTCCACCTGGGGTCACAGATTACAGGGCAGTTTGGGGCTTTCGTGTAGGAAAATATCACTTACTCTTGTCACTCTATGCATTGGTAGTAATACCAAAAACCAACTTCCAGAATTTTTGAAGAACTTAACTACTGCGTTGCATCAGAAACAAATGAGTGTCGCCCTGGCCGGTTTGGCTCAGCGGTTAGAGCGTCAGCCTGCGGACCAGAGAGGCCCGGGGTTCGGTTCCCGCTAAGGGCACGTGCCTCGGTTGCAGTTTGTCCCCGGTCCCGGTTGGGGTCATGTGGGTTGCAACCAGTCGATGTGTCTCTCTCACATCAATGTTTCTCTCTCTCTCCACCCCCCTCTCCTTCCCGCTCTATCTGAAGATAAATGCAAAAAAAAAAAAAAGAAACAAATGAGTGTCATCTGCCCATTTGTCTCGGGGGTATATTAAATTATAAACACAGAGGAGACATCCTTGCTGTTTCCCCTTCTATTTGAGTCGATTTTGTACTACCTAATAAGGCTAATAAGTTCAGGTGTTTTATAAGAATTATCTCCTCCTGAGCAATAAGAGGCCAGTAACACTGGGAAGAAGAGAGATTCTAGAATAGCTGTTTGATGTTCTTTCTCCCGTCGGCTGGTTTAATTGTTATGCAATACACTCTACAGATATTTTGGTAATGGGTACAATGACAGAGATTGCTTTTTAAGGTCATAATAGTATCTGTCCTAAAGTAAAAAATTCCCGAGCAGAAGTTGGTGCAGATCAGTGAAATGGAAGAGTGGTCTGCAACTGTCATTTTGAATACCTTCGTAGGCAAATTAGAAAATGTGTGCAGTGTGTACACATAACTAGTTTGGGAATCAGCGACCTCTCTCTCCACTCCCCGCACCTTTTTTCATGTTTTGGTTTAAGTGTTTGTGATGCTACTTCAGATTAACCGCATTCTGCTCTGTGAGAGTGTATGTGTTTTTACAGATCCCATAGCAAATAAGCATGTCCTTCGGGTTAGAAACGTGCAGAGAGGGACATAGAAACGTGACCAGTGTGGGTAGAAAGACCTGATACAATGTTGCCGCACAGCTGAGTGGCTCTTTGCATTCACTTGGTCTCTGTACAGAAAGCAGCGCCGGTTACACGGCCCGACAGGTTGTGTTGTTTAATAAAACATGGGAGTGACACAGAAAGCTTGGGCTGCACGATGGGTTTGATTTTGTTGGTACAGCTAATGGCATGGACGCCTTGCTCAGCCCCTGCCTATTTCCCCCACATGTGTACAAGTGAGATACTTCTAGAGAGCTTGGTTTGGGGTAACAGGCTCTCCTCCCTTTGTGGTGTTTCTGTTTTAATTTCATACCCTAACAACTGGTCCAGGGATCGCTGATGCAAAAAGAGTATTGCAGGGGCTGGTGGAAAGCAGGGGAGGACGGAGATACTAAAGGAATCTATTGTTCTTGTGTTGTTTCATGTCCATTTCCTCTTTGCTCTCCGGAGGGTCCTTGGCTGAAGCCACCCGGGCTGAGCAGGCACAGGGAGGAACACTTACAGAGGCACTGAAGAGAGCTTGACCGTGGAGAGCGCCTGGATTCATGCCAGTGAGAGGCTCTTGCTTCAAAGGTGAAAGGGTCATTCTGGCCCATAGGAGCACATGGCTTGGTCTGCTAGACTAGGACAGGGTCTGGCCTGCCCCACTTGGTGGGTAATGCGTAGCTCATGAGTGCATTGTACGAGCTGCTGAAAGTAGCCCCCTCCCCCTGATTATTTTCTGGTAAGTAAAGCAATATTTCAACCACATGTACTCACGGCCCATCAGTTGGCACTCACTCACTCCAGACGCCTGCAGAGATTAGACAGGATGCCGGTTTATGCACCAGCAATATAACTCCCTCCCTCTCCATGCAAGGAAGCATTAGAGTGAGGCAGAGGGACTTCGTTACGGGGGATAACCTCAAATCCACCCTGACTGACGACAGCGGATCTTTCATAAATGTTGACGCTCTTTAAATCATAGCGAATGATGCAGGACAGGTAAATGCACCATGACACAGGGTGTTGAGAATCCCTGCCTTTGAATACTAGCTCCAGAATCTAACTGCACACCAGAAGGTTCCTGGGGAACTTTAAAAAATACAGGTTACCAAAAAAATATAGGTTACTAGGTCCTGGCTATGAAGATTCTGATTCAGTGGTCCTATAGAGGGGCTTGAGTGTACACACACACGAACACATGTACACACGTACGCACACACATATATAAATACACACACACACATACATATACGTGTGTGCGTATATAGTTTTTAAAGATTTCCCCCGTGTGGTTCTGGCAAATAGCATGAGAAGTACTTCCTAGGCTCACTCCATACATTGATAACATGTAATTCAGCAGGCTGGACACTGATGACTTTCCCAAAGATGGGTCATCCCCTGTGACTCTGGATACAAGGTCTGAGTGCTACAAGTGCCTCCGAAAGGACCACCTCTCAGTCTGCAGCGTGGGTCAGGAGAGAGCACGGGAAAAGGGTGGGGTCAGCAAACCGGTCCCCGATAGCTCCCATTTGGGTCCATACATTGATGCAACCATCCTGTAAACCTTCCTTGGAACACGAAGAGAGTTGTGTTCTCTTCAGAGGATCAGGAGCAACATCATGACTGAGAATGTGAGTCAGGCGGCAAGATGGAGCCTGTCACTGTCACTCTGTCACGAAAGCTGTGGCTGTGCCGAGTGTGAATTCTAGGTAAAATACCCAGTACCGTCATACTCATAAATCGACCACAACAAAGCTGTCTTGGAAATAATATAGTAACTCACAAAAACTGAGCACATGTTTGGGTTGTCCTAAGAGCTCATTTATAACCTTTTAAGACGGGTCCTCTTATTATCCCATTTTGCGAAGGAGGAAGTGGAGGTTCTGAGGGGTTAACTTGCTCGTGTCACGGAGGAAGCAAGTGGAGGAGCTGGGATTGAACTCCAGATGGCCCAGCTCTCGGAAATGTCCCCCCTTAACTGCAACCCCATACTACAGATCACAGAACTGCAAGGGCTGTGTTAACACAACCTTTGCAACTCAAACAAGGAACCAACAGGTTTTATTCTGGCCACATTTGTATGAGGTGAAAATGAAGGTTTGAATCATTTCAGATTTGTATGTGATGATTCCAAAATTTACCACCTTACCACTCATTTAACATCCAGGAAAGAAGCTGAGTTTAGAATATTATAGAGCCCTGGCCGGGTAGTCAGCTGGTTAGAGCATCGTCCAAGTCAGGGTCCAACCAATGAATGCGTACATAAGTGAAACAACAAATCGATGTTTTTCTCTCCCTTCCCCTACCCACCCCCCTCCTTCCTCTCTCCCTCTCAATCCCTCTCTCTAAAATCAATTTTAAAAAATTTAGAATGTTTTCTGGCTGGTGTGGCTCAGTGGTTGACCGTTGACCCATGCACCAAAAGGTCACTGGTTCGATTCCTGGTCAGGGCACATGCCCAGGTTCTGGGCCCGATCCCCAGTAGGGGACATGCAGGAGGCGGCCCATCGATGTTCTCTCTCATTGATGTTTCTATCTCCCTCTCCCTCTCCCTTCCTCTCTCTCTCAATAAAGGAAAGAAAAAAAAATTAGAATGCTTATGGAAATCGGACAGCTTTCAAAATGCTGTTTCAAAGATTAGCCATCTCCAGAATCTAACTGCACACCATTCTTTCCATTCTCTACCAGTTTTCGCCCTTATACATTCCACTTCTATTATTATTGCTTAATATAATACTCAAGTATTGGAAAACGTGAACAGAACTTGCTCTGACAGTTTTACTGTGTGCCCTGTAGTTTAAACAAATACTGCCTTGGGGCCAGTGGTCCGCCCACGATCACTGTTTCCTGTCATCGCTGTACATGTACATATTTTTTTCTATCTGTGCCTCTTTTATACTCATTCTATTCTTCAAGGTTGTCTTTATGAAGATACATCTGTTTAGCTTTGGTGATTAGCAGAAACATTAGCAGACCTACTGTTTCAGAGCATAAATAATTAACGGATGTTCCTCATTAATTTCTTCTGAAACTGACTCTTGTTAGACTACAGTTAGATATATTTCTTGAATTAAGAGCAGATATAAGGAGCGGGGACTCTGCCTATTTTGAAAACAGGCCATCTCCTGTTGAGGGAAAATGGTGACTTCAGAGTCCACTGATGGCAATTAAAGGAAACCTGGTTAACACGATGCAACACGTCCTCTGTGTGCTGAGGGCCTTCCATCACAAGGTGCCTGCTCTGTGATGTTTCTCTAATTTTCCACGCAAACCTGCCGTTTTCCCCAGTTTAACACAGGTAGTAACTGTTTATGGTATGGGCATATTTACAAGATGTTACAACAAACCGGCCTTTTAATCAGACAAATCCGAAACACAAGGATTCCTCTTGTCTCTGCACCGGAGCCCCTCGCTCTCTTTGCTTTGCCAAGCAGCCCATTTCGTCGCTGCTGGGGGTTTCCTCGAAGTGGATGTGCATACAGTGAAATCCTTGCCCCCGTTTCGTTTTTAGTTCCCTCGCTTGCTATTGATTAATACACAGCCCCTTTAAATCATCTGTTCAAATTAATGGGCAAACAATTAAAAAGTATAGGTTCTGAGGCAAATAGCCCAGTGAAATACTTCCCCTAAGAGCTTTAGCCTAATTAATAGTTAGATTTCCTTCTATGAAAAAAATTAAATGCACATCCGTGTTTGCCTGGTTCTGATTCCCAGAGTAGGTAAAACCCACCCTCCAAATGTCAACAAAATACCCCCTTGGACTTCCCAAGGATCTCAAGAAATTTTCAGCTTGGCTCTAAGTGGGGCTACACGTTATCCAACCAAAGGCAAATTGTGGTTGATTTTAAAATAAAATAACAGCCCTGGCCAGTTTGCCTCAGTAACCGGAGCTTCGGCCCTCGGACCAATGAGTTGTGGGTTCGAGTCCAGTCCAGGCACATACCTCAGTTGCGGTTTGTCCCCGGCCCTGGTCGGGGTTGTGCAGGAGGCAAACAGTCGATGTGTCTCTCTCACATCGATGTTTCTCTCTCTCTATCCTCCTCCTCCCTCCCTCCCACTATATCTGAATATAAATGGAAAAATATCCTCGGATGAGGATAAAAAAATTAAAAAAAACATAAATAAAACAAAATTAGTATAATAAGTTTATAATGCAGAAGTAAGTGCCTCATATGAAGTGACATATTTTATATCTCCTATACGGCTGTGCTAAAATTCTAAGTGACGGCGACCACTGCGGGAAAGCAAAGCCGTGTGTCTTAGACCTAGCCTTAGCCATGCTGACTTCTGAAGATTTATCCCACGCTGATAATGTCAGGTATTAATGAGAAACGTTGGTATCAACCAGAAGGAGCATTAGTAGATTGAGTTAATACACTAGAGTTTGGCAATACAGCTGAATAGACCCCACCCACTAGAAATAATAATGTCATAATAAAAATAGCTAACCTTTTGAACGTGTGAGGCCTAATGCTAAGTGTCAAATAATAATTTTACAGAATGTCTTTAAAAATGTCTCATTTAGTTTTACAATAATCCTTAAGGTGCATATTATTATCCCCATTTTACAGGTGAAAAACTAAATCATACAGAGATTAAGTAACTTGCCCAGGGACACACAGTGAAGAAAAGGCAGACTCTGGCTATGAATCCAGGTGAGATGAAATTTAAAAATTGTCCAAGTTGATTGCCAAAGGTGGAAAGGACATTATGAAACTGGTTTTCCAGTATGCTCCCATTTTCATTTTTAAAAGACAGTTTTTCTTTTTTCTTTTATTAGTGACCATGTATCACTTTTGCATTTTTGTAATTGGAAAAAATTACTTTTACACTTGAGATAAAATATGTGCAGTTATAGTTGACCTAAGTGTGTTGGCTAAGTAGGACTACACTACCATTTCTATTTCATGTCTACTTAATGACCTCAAGATGACAGTCTTTCCTTGAGCTTGCTGTCTACCTTCAGCAAAGAGCATGCCACTTGTAAAAAAAAAAAAAAAAAACTCTGGAGAAAAGTCTAAAGCCCTAGTTTTCTGTAAGATTTATTTCCACTATAATTTAGAATTGGTGCATAAAGAAAAAGCTAGCCAATGGCCCTCGCATGTCTACCCAGGGCAGTGTACCCAGTGGGCTACGGCAGAGAAGCCTGCAGGGCGAGCTCGGTGAAGACACGCAGTGGGAAAGCGCACACCAGGGCCCTCACAGCACACCCTCGGTATCTTAATAAACGGCGCCATAAAGTTGTATCGAAGTGAATATACATGATTAGTATCGCTTCCCATGTTTATGATCCACTCCACATCAAAGTGACATAAAAAGCAGAGTTAGTACCAATTAATATCCAATTGCTCATCAAACTTTAATTTGGATTTTCTTTCCCTTGATTGATACATCTTTTATAACCGAAAGGCTCCGTCTCTTTCTAACGTGTGCTATCATTCAAGGCCACTTGTTTCAATCACTCTGCAACCCAGCACGAAATTATCTCATAACTCACCTAGGTTTTGTCACAAAGGCCTGAAGTTACCACAGTCTTTTAGAAGGAACAGCAGCCTCCTCGGGACGTTTTGAATCATTACAACAGCAGCTCAGCTCTCTGGCTAGGAAGCAGTGTTGTCCAACTGACTGATGAATGAGATGTGGATTTCTCTCAGAGGATAAAGTTAGGTTCTGTTTCCTGCCCACTGGTTTGGATTTTGGTAGCACAGCTGCGGAATGGAATTAATGGCTGCAGGACTGTTGGAGTAGGTTTGGGGGGAAGGTTGCAGGTGAGAGGAGTCACCTGTCAGTTTGGTCCTCCAACAGCAATTTGCAATAACTGCTCATCCACGGCCAGTGCTAATTTGGATTGGATGTATGGTAAAACAAAGAAACAAACAAAACCTGACCGCTTCCATATTAACTTTATTAGGCCTGCTACAGATATGAATACAGAAGAGGCTTTTTGTTGTTGTTGTTAATTCTCACCTGAGGATGTTTTTCCATTAATTTTTAGATAAAGTGGAAGGGAGGGAGGGGGAGAGAGAGAGAGAGACATCCATGTGAGAGAGACACATCAATTGATTGCCTTCCGTACTACCCCAACCAGGGCCAGGGATCAAACCTGCAACCCAGGTACATGCCCTTGACTGGGAATCGAACCCGTGACCCTTCGATTCATGGGTCGACCCTCTAACCACTGAGCCAAACTGGCCAGGGCAAGAAGAGGCTTTATTCTGTCTGGCTGTGGCAACAGCTTGAGGGTTCTCCAGGGCACCACGGGAATTCCCAGCACACGGGAATGACCTGCAAGACCCTGACCCTTCCCCGCCCCCCAGGACACAAGCAAGACTTCTCAGCAGTCCAGGCCACTGCCATGTTTTAAAGACTATATATATAATTATATATATAATTATATATATAAATTATATATATATAATTTAAAAAATATTTTTTCTTTATTGATTTTAGAGAGAGAGGAAGGGAGAGGGAGAGAGAGAGATGGAAACATTGATGAGAGAGAACATCGATTGGCCGCCTCCTGCATGCCCCCCACTGGGGATTTGGCCTACAACCTGGGCATGTGCCCTGACTGGCAACCTCTTGGTACATGGGTCGATGCTCAACCACTGAGCCACGCTGGCTGGGCTATTTTTTTTTTTAAAGAAGAGAAATAAAATGAGAGGATGAAAACAGCATGTTTACAATCCTCACATTAAATAATATCAATGCTTTTAGCATTTAAAGAATAGGAAAAAGAAGAGAGGAGAAGAAGAGGGAAAAGAAAAATTACAATTACTTTAGGTATAATAACCTCCAGAAAAATATAACCTGGAAAAAAATCTTGAAGGTGTAAAGTCCCCACCCAGAAGAGCCTCTTGGCCAACCCCTGTAGTAGACCCTGAACCTTAGGTGGGAGGACAGACCCTGGGCAAATGGCTGTGTTCAGTGGAAGTGGCGGTGGGGTAACCTTTGAACCGTTTTAATATGTAGATCAAACCATCTTAAAGTGTGTTTTCTTCACTGTTAGTGAAGAAGGGGTCGGGAGGTGTCTGGGTGAGAGGATCTTGTGGAGGAAACAGGCAAACTGAGTGTCCAGACCAAGCCAAAGGCATCCCGCCCTCTCCCAACTATGGCAGGATATGGCATGGTGGCGAGAGCATTAATCCTGGTGTCAGGCATGCCTTCCAATACGGGCTCCACGCCTCCCTAGCTGTCAGATGTTGGCTATGTTACCAAACTTCTGAGCTTCAGCTTTCTCAGCCCTAGATGCAGGGCAATAATGACACCCCTGTTCCTTGTAGTATTGTTATGAGGACTAAATGAGATCACTCTTGTAATAACTCCATTCTGACCCTCAGTTACTGCACGTACACACCCTGGCAGTTTCTTTTCTGTTAACATAAGGGCCTTGAGACACCCAAAGAAAACTGTAAAGATAAGGGATTGAGGATGGCCTTGGGAAACTCAGAGAACCATGAGAAAAAAGAGATTAATAGTTGCCCTGCTCCTCTCCCCCCTTCTCTGTATCAGCCCCTCTTAACAGTGCCAAAAGCGGTGCCAAGAGAATGTAGTTTTTTTTTTTTTCTGTAGTTTGTGCCTTTAAAAGCGGGCAACAAAGAAGGCTCGGGGCTGAGGATTTGGGGAAGCTGAACCCCCCAGCCCACCGGTGTAACAGCCTGCCGGTGTAATAAAGTGCTCCTTTACAATTCCGTCGTGCGTCTCTGGTTATCTCTCTGACACGTTATAACAACTCTCTCAAAGCCCTTGGCACAGGGCCTGGCACAGCATAAATGTTCAGTAAACACAGTTAGGTATGATGATAAAAAAGTAGTTGCTGCCCAGCTGGTGTGGCTCAGTGGTTGAGCATCGACCCATGCACCAAGAGGTCACCGGTTCAATTCCTGATCAGGGCACATGCCCAGGTTGTGGGCCAAATCCCCAGTGTGGGGGATGCAGGAGGTGGTCAATTGATGTTCTCTCTCATCGATGTTTCTCTCTCTCTCTCCCTCTCCCTTCCTCTCTCTATAAAATCAATAAAGACAAAAAACCAAAAACTATTTGCTGAGCTCAAGCCTACAGAGCCAGAAATGTGGATGATGGGGAGCTGAACTCTGCTCACCTACTAGGACGGCCAGGCGTTGCTGCAAGAAGCATTACATGTCTAGAAAAACCTGAAAGGCAGCACTCACTTTAGTTTTTATTTTTATTTATTTTTTTAATCCTCACCCGAGGACATTTTTTTTTTTTTTTTTTTTGCATTTATCTTCAGATAGCAGATAGAGTGGGAGGGAGAGAGGGAGGAAGAGAGAGAGAGAAACATCGATGTGAGAGAGACACATCAACTGGTTGCCACCCACACGACCCCAACCAGGGCCGGGGGCAAACTGCAACCGAGGTACGTGCCCTTAGTGGGAACCGAACCCGGGTCTCTCTGGTCCGTGGGCCGACGCTCTAACTGCTGAGCCAAACTGGCCAGGGCGACTTTAGTTTTTAAATCATGATATTTCAGACTTCTTATACAGTTTAGAAAGGAATGTAACAAACACCAAAGGTACCCACTACTTAGCTTAAGAAATAAAACATTAGGGACAATAAACTGCGAGGCAGCTAGTGAAATGAATGAGCTCGAGCGATGTGGGTAAATCTCAAACACGTGATGCCGATCACTAAGAACAAACAGCAACAGGGTGCGTGCAATCTGAGGCCATTTACATGCAGTTCATAAACTCGCACAACGCTGCTGCTTTCGGATCGTTTCATGATGCCTACGGAGTTGGTAAAGTGTCAGGATGTGCAGGGGATGACAACCCTTAGGAACTTTGAACCTCTCATTCCCAGGTATACTGGCTTTGTTCTCAGCAGGCTAGTCCGGGAGCTCCTCTCCCCGCTGTCTTACACAGATGTCAGCTCCTGTGGGGACAGAACTCTAGGCAAACAGTGTTAAATACGTTGAAAGCAAAATTCTTCCTTTGAATGTACTTGGCTCCCATTAAAGTTCAGGGGCGCTCTCAGCAGGCCCCCTGCGTACTATGGCATGACATATTCAACCTGAATTCTGAAGGTTGAATGTAACATAAAAGCAGCCAACCAACAGCATAAATGTATATGAAATGAAATCAATAAAAAGCGTATTTTTTTCCTCTATTGAAGATAGTCCTGGGAGGGTACATCACAGGAGCTAGGACAATGTTAGGAAGATGCTAACAGGAGGGATGAAGGGAGGGAAGGGGTGGGGGAAATGCAGAGGGGGAAGGGGGCCTGGGGGGAGGGGCCATTAATGTTAATATACACTGTGGACTAGGGTTTAGTGAGTAATGTTCTTCCTTTTCTCTTATCACTTAAAAAGAAGTCAATTACCAATGCTTATAGGACGAAACAGCGATTTCTTTGTTCATTCTACTTTATCCTAAGAGGTCATCTATAATAAGCAATTATTTCTGAGATCAGATATCGTAAAAGGTTGATATCAGCTGATGAGCTCATGATGGATTAAAAACTGAAATTGGCCCTGGCTGGTTTGGCTCAGTGGTTGGAGCGTCGGCCTGTGGTCCAGAGATACCCGGGTTCGGTTCCTGTTATGGGCATGTACCTCGGTTGCAATTTGTCCCCGGCCCTGGTTGGTCCTGCGGGAGGCAGCCACTCGATGTCTCTCTTTCACGTCGATGTTTCTCTCTCTCTCTTTCTCTCTCTTCCTCTCTCTCCCTCCCACTCTAGCTGAACAAAAAATGGGAAAATGTCCTCGGGTGAGGATAAAAAAAAAAAAAAAAAAGAAAAATTAAAAACTGAAATTGGGCAGAGAGAGAAATGCTTTTGTTCAGACATTTTTTTCTGCTATAACAACTGGAATTTTTACATCTCATGAAAATAAAACGCAAGGCATTGCAGTGAGTCCTTCGCGTCGGTGGTTTCATGCATCCCTCATAATAAGCATGCAAGGTGGCGTGGGAGAGCTTCTGTAAAACTGGAGGTGTGCTGCGGGCCAGGATTGAACACGGGGAGTCCGACTCCCAAATCTGCGCTCTATCACTGTGCAGTATGCCTGCCCCCAGTGAAGCATGCGTGAATGAGCATTCTTCGTTTACTGCCAAAGTCATCTTCAAATTGTACTTGGACTTGACCACAGCCCTCTGTTGCTGATAGGACTTTGGAAGTTAGCTGACATGACCCGCTCTATCATAAAGCTCGTATTCTAAGTGCTGATGTGATCTGGTAATTGAAATCTTAGTCTGGGAACTATGGACCTGTTTTCTAATCCTACCTTGTGCTAAAAATGCTGAGCTGTGGGAGATGTCCTTTCCCAGCCTCCGCCTTTCATAACTGTCCTCTTCTCCTCCAGGGCTGGGCTTCTGCATCGTTTTGATGTTGTCAATTCTCACCCAAGGATATTTTTTCCACTGAATTTTAGAGAGAGTGAAAAGAAGGAAGGGGGGGCGGAAAGAGCGAGAGAAACATTCATGTAAGAGAGTCACCCCAACTGCTTGCTGCAAACCAGGAATGTGCCCTTGAACGGGAATCGAACCTGTGACCCTCCAGTGCGAAGGCCAACACTGTAACCACTGAGCAACACCGGCCAGGGCTGCATCCTTTTTTAGATGACATGACCTTGTCTTTCTGTGACCCCTGAGGTGACTGAATCAGAGTGGACACCTGACTTATGGGAAAGCAGCCATTGGTGGGCAGAATCAGCTAGAATGTCTTCTGAGAATCCGAACAAAGAGAAGGTCGAGGAGTAATGCTATCTCCTTTCTAGATCTGAGCAATGTCATTTAGAAATGCCTGGACTCAACAGTGTCATACTTGCTTCCTAAAGACGAGCTCTTGTGATTCTCAGCCTGGAGCAGTTTATATGTTACGTTGTCTTATCTTCGCTTCTTTTATCCCCTGTCTCCCTTATCAGAACTCTTTCCTTGGGGGGGGGGGTCACTAAAACTTTTGCTGCTACATCATCATTGTTTTGGGTTATGTTTCTCAGGATTTCAGTTTATTTAGCATTAGATATAGTTCAGAATGTTTTTCTTCTTACAGCAGGTGGTGGTGGTGGGGAGTCATTTTAATCTCAGAAATGTGCTATTTTTAGAGCGCTGTATTATGATATATATGTTGGTTTGTATTCTTTTTATTTCCAGGGAAGAATAGATATTTTCTGTCCTGCTGGCACCAGACTCCCGGCACACAGGTAGTTATCCAGTATCACCATATGACTTTGCAGAGACTCGGAGGGCTGGATGTGACTATGGTCCATGAAAAGGGGGCTTGATATCTCTTTTTTGGGCTCCTTGGTTGTGAGCAATAGAAACTAAATCTGGCCAATTTAAACAGAAAAAGTTAATGGGAATATGAAGTAGCATGCAGAATCAAAGAAAGGGCTGAAAATCTCCAGGAGTGGGCAGAGCCAGGCAGTTCTAAGGCAACAGGAATGAAGGGTCCATACTTTCAGGTGTTGTGATTGTTGTGACTGAGTTCCTACAGTCCTTGTCCGTCCATTCAGGATTCAGTGTCCATGTCAAGAACACGTGACTGGCCTACCTTGAGTCATATACCGAACCATCATCCAGAAGAAGGTAAAGGACTCTTGATTGACAGTCCCACCAAGATTGCATCCACTCAGGAAGGGCTAGCTCCCCAAAGCAGAATTGACGTGTATAACAAGACTACGGGGAATGGATGATGGTCGGGTTAAAAATAGTTGTTTGTTCTATTCTTTCAACATTTCATTTGATCCCTCCCCAAGAGTGGAATTTCGAGCAAGCAGTCTATAAAAAGAGTTGCCATATATAGACTTGTCATTACAGTCACGGATCAACCCCAGTTAGCTCTGTGTTCCTTGGTACAGTAGGCTTGTACGTGGTGTGCGTGGACACGTGTGATGTGCCATGAGAGCCCTCCAGACTTATATGAGACTGCGTGGTGCTAGGTGTTGGGTTGTGACTGCTGGTAATATGAAGTGATATTGTGACTAAAGTTTACATCATCTGCAGAGAACAAGGAGAATCTGATCTGTAATGGCATTTAGACACAGAGTTTTCTAAATGGTGATACAAAAGTCAATAACCGTTCCTAATCAGGTCCCTGATTATGTCTACTTCAAGTCAGGAAATGCCTCCTCCCTTGATTTATTTACTCGTTTCCAATGAAAACAAATATTTCATCTTACTCAGTTTTGGATCGTGTCCATATGCATACTATGAAAGCTTCCCGGTCTGTTCTCTATTTAGGTTCACAAAGATCATTGTCCTCTGAAATATTCATCACTTACTTTAAAGTAATTTTTAGCACTCAAGTAATTTATGTTCAGTGTAGAAAAATCAGAAAATAGAGATTGGTCAAGTAGAAGATCATGAAAATCCACAGACAGCAACATGATAATTTTGTGTGTGTGTATACCTCTAGATTTTTCCCTCTGTGTTTAAAGTGATTACTTCTTCAGTATCTGTGCTCACAATTTTTAAAAAAAGGAATTGTGTTGATTATATTGCTTTTATTACCCTGTTCATTCAACAATAAGTTGTTAGCTTTCATAATTATAAAAATATTTCTTCTACATCGTTTTAATACTTCCAACAAGCTTCATGTTTTAATATCATTTTTGCTTACTGGTTCTTTGTAAAGACAAAGACAATTTACTACATTTCTTTAAAAATTTTTTTTCAATTACAGTTGACATTCAATATTATTTCATATTAGTTCCAGGTATCTGCATAGTGGTCAGACAGTTATTTATTTTACAAAGTGACCCGCCCCCGATAATTCTAGTACCCACCATTTCCCACATTTCTTATTTCTCACTGGTGCCTTCATTCTGATTTGCCCTCTTCACCTGACCAGGAGACTTGGATTTTTCTGAAGTGAACCCACAAAATCTCTGACCCAATGGTGGTTTTAGAAAAAAAAAGTGTAGTTGCCCTGGGCAACAACGTTTCCTTGATGGATGCCCCGGCGCCTTAAGAGTCTTCCAGCACTTGGATGTATGCTTTATGGAAGAAGCCAGCAGCTTCTTCCATGTGATCACTAAGGAAAAGGAGACACAGCACGGAGGCCATGGGCGACGTCATTGACAGAGCCCCACAGAGAACCTGGAGTTCTAATGGCCCAGTCCTCTCATCAGACCACAAAGCCACACTGCTTCCCCTTCCGCCGCTTCAGGGCTGCGCTTGGGAAGGAAAGTGCTGCCTCCGTGGAGGGCTGAATGGTGATTTGCCATTCATGGCCCAGGTTGCTCTGTCGGGAGAGGCACAGACTCCCCCACTCTCAATTGCGGGCGATAGCTTATTAGCGTGTGCAGGACCCATTGATTTGTTTCGACAATGACTCCTGAATTATATGGCCCCTGAATGTTGGCTGCCAGAGAGATCTATACTGTGGATAAGATGATGGCTACTTACTGGAAACTATTGCCTGATATATGAGTTTTGCTGTTTTGTCTCAATGAAATATCTCTGCGCACTTGGAGATCTCTCTCCTTCCGACTCTTTCCCTCAATTCTGGTCTAATATGCTGTTCTAGAAAATAGTGAAATGAAAGGACTTTCAGATGCCTCCCCGTTGAAAGTAAAGCCACATGGGTTGTGTGAGCACAGAAGCTTCTCAGAGGATGATTTGTTAATTCATGTCTTAAAAAGCTTTTTTAAAATGTGCATACTCATTTACCCAGCTCCTGTGCTTTGAGAAGTTTATCCAAAGTGAGTGATGGTGGAAGGATGCAAAGATTGAGTGACAAGGGTCTTCTCTGTAGCGTCATTTACAGTGGTTTAAAAAAATGAAGCCATGTCAAAGCTGAACCATAGGACATTGGTTAAATGAGTTATGATTTGGTTATACAATGGTATTCTCTGCTGTCATGAAAAATAAGTTGTATTGGTGTTTAATGACAAGGAAAGTTGTTCATGATATAATGTTAAGTTAGAAAAAAACAGGCTATGCAACTATTTGAGTTGGATACTGGCTCTGTAAAAATAACACTTGTGTACACACCCTCACCCTCACTCAAATGCACCCAGAACCCTGGTCCTGCCCGGCCCTCTTGCTCTGTCTCCCACTCTTTGCCCCCTTGACCCACCCCAACCACAGGCCCGATGTCCAAGAAGTTCCCTCTCCCTGAAACATCCTCCTTCTCCCCTTAGCTCTACACCCTTCAGATCTCAGCTCAAACATCATTTCCCACAAACAGGGGTCAGATTCCTGTTGGATGTTCTCAGAGTCACCATCGAGGAGAAAGACATTTTCTGCACAGCACTGTGAGAGTCGTCAGTGTTGTTAACTGAACACAGGGTATCCAACATCTGGGAACAAGAAAATATCGTGTCATGAAGTACAATATCAATAAACTATTCATCGTGTGTTCTCCTGTTTCCAGGCTTTGTGGACACCCTGTACTTCCGATTCCCCTCTGTTGAGGCACATGATGGAATCACGCATCCCTGGCCTGCATGAAGGTACGTATGGCCGTGTGACTTGCTTTGGTTCATGAAACAAGAACAGAAACACTATGTATCAATTCCCTATAGAAATCTTTAAGAAACAGTCCAATTTGCTCTAATCTCTCCTTCCTGCCATGGGCTTGTAACTTCTCCAATGGTAGAGATTCAGTCAGCCTTCATTGCTGAGTGAGGGCGACTTGGCAGAGACCATTTCTCATCCCCACTGGACATGTACTTCGAGAAAGAAATAATTCTTGTTATTTGAGGCTGAGATGTGGGGGTTGTTTGTTACTGCAGCATAACCCAGCCTATCCTGACTAGCACACGAACTTATCACAGTTGTCGTTTTACATTCGCTGGTGTAATTTTTAGTCTCGTGTATGATGCATCTCTCTTAGTGACAGACCCAGTACTGGAATGTGGAACCTCAGCAGTGAATAAGGTAAACCAAGTCTCCTGCTCTCATGGAGTTTCATCCTGGTGAGGGGGACAGAACATAAACAAATAAAGCGCAGTGTGCCCTGAGATGTGCATTAAAACAAGTCATGTGCTCAGCTTGGGAGCAGAAGGCTCCAGATAGAGAGCTGATAAGTTCAGAGTGGGGTCCTGCTATTCTGGATGCTGGGGTGCGGGAAGCAGGTGGGGAGTGGGAAGATAAGATGTGGAGGCAGTAAAGGAGGGGAGTAGGTCACACAGGACTTTATGGGCCCTGGGAAAGTCCTGGGATTTTATTCTGAGTGTGATGGGAAGCTATGGGAAGGTTTTGAGCAGGGGTATGATATGTTAAAACTCTGTTTAAAAGGATCACGCTGGCTGTTGTTTTGAGAATCGACTAGAGAGACAGGGAGGTCAGTTAGAAGGCAGGAAGTGGTGGCGGCCCTGGCTGGGTGGCTCGGTTGGTTGGACCATTGTCCTTTACACCAAAAGGTTGAGGGTTTGATTCCTGTCAGGGCACATTCCTAGGTTGCAGGTTCCATCCCCAGTCGTGGCTCATATGGGAGGCAACTGAATGATGTTTCTCTCTCTCATCAATGTTTTCTCTCTTTTTCTCCCTTCCTCTCTCTCTAAAAAGCAATAAAAACATATCCTCGGGTGAAGATAAAAAAAAAAATTGGTGGTGGTGGTCTGGGCGTGGATGATGGCCTTGGAAGTAGATACATTTGGAAGGCGGGAGAGATGAGATTTGTCAATGGATTGGATGTGGAGTGTGCGAGAGAGTAACCCCAAATCATTCCCAGATATTGTCCTGAGCAGCTAGGCAAACGGTGCTACTGCTTTGGGGACGGATAACATTATTAGTTTTTTAATCCTCACCTGAGGACATGCTTAGGGAAAAGAAGGGAGGGGGAGAGAGAGAGAGAGATCAGTCGGTTGCCTTCTGTGTGCACCCCGATTGGGGATTGAACCCACCACCCAGGCATGTGCCCTGACCAGGAATTGAACTGGCAACCCTTTGGTGCACAGGATGATGCCCAACCAACTGAGCCACGACAGCTGGGCAGGCAGACAACATTTTCGGAGGAGAGTGTTTAGGGGGAAGATGGTGGAAACCGGCAGTTGTGTGAATGAATACGAGTGTCCAGAAGAAGGAAAAGAATGAGTAGAATGACATATACTAAAATATTAGGGTAGTTTTGGGTTGTGAATTGCTTTCATTGCCTTCTTTGTGCTTCTCTGTATTTTCTAATGTTTCTATAATAAGCACGCAATAAGAAAAACAGTTGTTTTACAGAGATATGTTGTATTTTTCCAATTATAACTTGGAGATGGTGGGAGTCTGGCCAAGTTCTCTGGTAGCCCTCACCAATCCTACAACCTTTTAAAATGTGAACTTTTCTCCTCTTGCAGCCACACCCACTCTCTCTGAAATACCCACAGGTCAGTGATGACTATGGCATGAGAAGGAAGACATCGAAGGGGACAGTATTATTTACGGAAATCATACTTTTCAGGGTACAAATGAACTTTTAGCTGCAAAATTGCTTAAGCAAAGCACATACCTGAGTCCACCAGTTATACACAAATTTATTTCTGCCTGTTCTGATGGCTCTATGCACTGCTGGTGCCAGCATTTTTAGAAGGGCAGACTCTGAAGTCACTCAGACCTGAGATCAAGTCCAGATTCAGATACTTCTTAGCTCCATTGTTACAGTTACTTAAGAATTTGTGCCTCTGTTTTCACGCTGGTAAATGGGGATGCAAATAATACCAGCTGCCTTGGCTTGCTGTGGGGATCAAATTCGCTAGTGCCCATGAAAGCTAAGTGCAGTGCTTGCCTATGGTGAATGCTTGGTAAATGCTGGCTACTGCTGCCGTCATTGGTTTTGTCATGTGTGATCTGGGGAAGCATGACTATCAGTAGAATAGCCTCTATGTATAGGGACTTGCTTATTTGTCTGCACCAGTTATAATGAGCACTCACACCTAACCCTGGGGGGTAGGTACTAATGGTATCCCTGTTTCACAAATGAGGAGATGGAAGCTCAGAGTGGTTAATTAATCCACCCCAGGCCACACAGTTGGGAAGAGGCAAAGCAGGGATCCCAGCTCCTGTCCCTCAGATTCTAGGACTGGCGCTCTTAGGCCATATGTCACGCCATCTCCCAGCAAAACCAGCCTCCTCTGCACGCTGTCTTTTGTGTGCACCCACTGGGAGAGGCCCTTCCTTGCTGCTCATCCGCCATTCTGATTATTGTGAACACGTCCTGACGTGGCATGCCCCAACCTCAGGATTGTTGGCCAGAGCCTGACGGGAGGCTCATTGTCTCATATGCACCCATGGTCGGGCTAAGTGGGGCAGGGTGGTCCCTGGGGCATCAACTCCAACTGCTGAGAGGGGTTCATCCAGCATTGTTTTCCAAGTCTGTGGATGTAAAGACTTTCTGAGGTTATTAGCATATCACAAGTTCTTTTCGGGACTTAGAGACATCAATCCTCTCTCATCCTGTTCTTCAGGGAGCAGACTGGAGGCACACCACACATGACTACCACGCCACAATGCAGACGGAGCTAAGTCACGCTCACAGTTTCACAGACACAAGTCCAGCATGCCATGGGCCAAGTGTACGTATGTTTCCATTCAGAAAAGAGTAGAACCGATCCCTTGGGAAAGGTGGGTGCATGTGATGGGTGCATCCTGGATTTCACAAACCCCTCCCCTGGCCTCATGGCCCCCTTGGTGGACTGAAATGGCCCTTTGCAGAGTGTCGGTTAGGTTGCCCAATAAACCCTCTCCCGCGCACACCCCCGCCTTCCGGAAGCCTTGGGACAATCATGCGATTAGAACAGGACAAGCATCACAGCAGAAGGATTGGGAAGACACAATAAAATGTGAAGCAAAGCTGTGACTTAGTCACACAGTTGGAAGAGAGACAGTTTTCCTTGTACCGATTACAGTGATTTTTGGAGAAAGCCTTCAAACGTCCAAGAAAAAGTAAAGGCTTTTGCTTCATTTTGGAATCAGCTATGTAATACTTTCATTTGTCTTTAAGAGAACATATGTTGTGAGAAGAAATATCCATTACAATAGGTCTGAAATTAGTATATGTCTTTAAAAACTTCGTGATATTTTGAATGTGTGTGTTTGTTATGTATTTGTGTGGATTCTTAACCAGCCCACTTGCCCAATCCAGTGTAACAGAAGGACACACTGCCGAGGACCATGCTTATCTAGAGATTGGGGCTAAAATGTATATTCAGGCTCCTAATGAAATTAGCTAACTAGCCTAACATAATATTAATGCTTGCAGTCTGAATCCTGCTAAACATTGCAAAGGATAAACGAAGAGATCTAATTTTCTCGGTTTAGAGGGGTGTCACCATGCACTAGGTTTCTCTGGGAAGCCTAATTCTCTTAATTAGTAATAACATGGGGAAAATGTGTTTGTTATTTAAAGATCAGCGAGGGGAGACTCACTTCAACAATCCTAAAATAGTACTTCACTAATGTCTACAAATGGGTGTGTTTCATGAGGACTTTTCATATCTGATTATTTAGTAGCAAGAACAGTCTTTAAAAATAATTTCCTTATTACTTACGAGATACATTATAATCATTCTAAGAAGTTCAGAAAATACAGATGAACAAAGAGAAAAGAATACACACACACACACACATATATATATTCTTGCAGTGGAATACTATGCAGTCATGAAAAGGCTAAGACAGAGATTTACATATTGATATGAAAAAAAATGGGCATGGTATCCACTGCCACCACCACGGCAGTGGTAACAGCTACCATTAATGAGTGTCTAAATGGTTCAGACACTGAACACTTGGCACACATTAATTTATTTTTACCCCTTGACATAATTCTATGATTAGAGACCAAATATACTCTAAATGAAGATACATTACTCTCTGTTACTTTCCTACCGAAGGGTCGGACTTTTTGGCCCCTAAGCTTGTGCTGAATTTGGGACTGAACAGCCAAGCTGCACCTGGCCCTACTGTCCATCTGTAAGTCCCTGCAATCACTTTGTGGGTACAATGGACACAATCTAAGATGTGAAGTTTCAACAAGATATTTTGAAAACAGTGAATATAAGGAGGCTGGCAATTCAACAAACTTTACCCAACGTTCTATGGCAGGATAGTTCCTTTTGGTGGTCTAGACAGGCCCGAGCATTTGCACTATATATAGACTTTAGCTAGTTCTTAAGAAGCATATGATGGGAACATCTTAAAATTAATGTTATTTACCTGCTAGGATGTAAATGGTAAAAGGATGTGGTCTATCCACATTATGGACAAGGGCTCTGTAAAATGTGATATTAGAAAATGGAAATTTTACGAGTTCTGGGAAGAGAAACAGGTGATGTGAGTGAAATGGGAGAAAATTCTAATTTTCGCTCATTGCTAAAAGTTAATCCAAAGCACTTTTTAAAAAATCATGAAAAATAGAAGTACAACATTCCTGGGTTAATTGTGCCCACTTTGGCTTCATCAAGTTATCTATCCCTGAAAAATAACCTCCCTACTTAAGAAAATGGTCCTTTTCACCACTGTTCCTGGGGCTAGACTCGCAGAACTCCCGACTGGTGAGGACTTGGAGCTGTTAGTCCAGCTCCTGGCCTGGAGGAGGCTCACTCTTTGTTAGGTGGTTATAGCATCTTGCTTGGAGACTGCGAGGATGGTGACAGCAAAGTATGATCAATGGGCGCTCAACAGACTTTTTGTCAGAGGGTTCTCACTGGGTCTGTGGCCTTGGGTGTTATTTATGCTTTTAAGATTTTGTTCATCTCATCTCTAAAATAAGAATGCCTCACGGACTGTCGGAAGGATTAAACAGAGAACTCTCAGTAAACCCTTGGTAAAGTGCCTGACACAGCATCGATAACTGCCTTCATCTCCATCATCATTATTGTCACCAACATCACATAGAGGAGTAACTAACCACGACAGTTGTCACAACTGGGGGATCAGAGTCCTGAGAGAGGGAGAAGGTCTTAGGACTACATTTGATCATAAACCACCCCCTTATTTTGAACTGGGGACCAGTCTCCATGACCCCCACTATTCCTGTGTTTCTGTGAGAATTCTGTTCCCCTCACTTTAAAGGAAGTCTTATGATACTTTTCTCCTGTTTTGAATGTTCCTTCAAAAAAACCTACTTCACACAAGTATGGAGAGAACAGAGAAGCAAAATTAAATTCGTGAAAAAGAGCAACAGCCCGGCCGGTGTGGTTCAGTGGTTGAGCGTTGACCCATGCACCAAGAGGTTCGATTCCCGGTCAGGGCACATGCCCAGGTTGTGGGCCCGATCCCCAGTGGGGAGCATGCAGGAGGTGGCCAATCGATGTTCTCTTTCATCGATGTTTCCATCTCTCTCTCTCTCTCCCTTCCTCTCTCTCTAAAATCAATAAATAAAAAAATAAAGTCTTAAAAAAAAAGAGCAACAAACTGATTGGTTCTTCTTCTCCCTCAGATTAAAGCCTACCCAATTCCTTGAGTACAATATTAACCTACAATATAATTACAAGGAGATGGTGATAAATACTTTCTCATTTTATGTCATTCAATTCTTACTAGCAAACTTGGAAAGAAGAGAGAGCAGAGCATATATTATCATCCTTGTTCTATGGATAAGGAAACAGAGAGAGAAAGCAGCTACCTTGCCTAAGATACACAGCTATTCATAGAAGTAAAATCGAGTCTCTGTGTACAGACTTCTAGCCCTTTGCTTTTCACGGCACCAGAGGAAGCAAATGTGTGCTGTCACTCATTCTTCACTTGTACCTGACATCACTAATCAACCACACTGTTCTTTCCCCCACCTGAACCTGTGCTCAGAATCATTCTTATCATGATGTTCCAGACAGCCATCACCAGTTAAGTATAAGTGACACAGGAATATAACAAACACATTGGCCATTCGTGGACAAGACTATCATTGATCTCATCATCTCATTCACTTGGCATATCAAAGCTGGAGGGGGGATCTTTTCCTTAGAGATCTTATGCCAGATCCTTTTTCCAGTGGGTATGTGGTCAACATTGATTGTACGCTTCTCCAAGCCAGAATCCTGGTCATTTTCATATCCCATAAGCTGGAATGGAACCTGACACAGAAAGACATTGAGCCATGTTTTGATGGATGGATGGATGGATTTAGCATTTGAATAGGCCTGAAAGAACAGGTCCAGGGTGGAAAAGAGCCTTCACTGCTGATGGTTGTATAGACTTTCACTTCGGATGATGGCTTGACGCCTTTGTGCCTCTTAGGATTGGGCTGTCAATCTAGAAAGCGCTGTCCACTTTCCAAACACTATTTATCTCCATTTATCAGAGGATATTATTAGACATCATGCTGCTGAAGTAGCAAATTGGTTAGGGCTTTTAGTTCTAGGTCTGTGATAAAGATTTGGGGAAATGTATTCTGTCAGGGGAGGGCAGGTACATGGTCTCTCTATTACTCTGGCCTGATGACAGCTGCTAGCACTCTGCTGAATGATCAATAACTGGCTGCCAGTCCAGTTACTCCTCGTTGGCTATTTTAAGGACTAACCTAGAGACGCACCGTGAACTCATGAGAAAATATTTGGAAGCAGGAAGCCTGTTGTTCCTACCCCATGCCAGCTTTGACCTGGGTCACAGAGTCCAGAGAGGCACAAAAGTCCAAGAGTCCTTTCACAGGGGGACCACTGAAAGCCATTTATGATGGGGCAGAGAATCGGCCATTCCCATGCACTTAGCCATCGATCAGGGTGCAATCCCTCTGGCGCCGAGACTTTGGCATTGGTGAGAATTTGCGGTTCCAGCCATTTCTGCTTTCCCTGGATTGCTTTTCATTTTACTTGCCTCTTTCCCAAATAAAGATAACAGGAATTTGCAAGAGGTCCAGCCAGTCACCAAAGAGTCCTAGTTTGTAAGAAGAGTTGCTTTAATGAAGACAGAATTAAAAACAAACAAAAAAACCCCCCAACATTTCTTTCCCTAGCTTCCTTCTTGCTTTATATACAGAATTTCTGGGGAGAACTTACAGGACTGGGGAAAGTTTTGGGACCTAATGAAACTTTTATGGGCTTGGAGTTTATTTACCCTGCAATATGTGAAAGAATTGGTACCATAGACGGATTTCTATTTCCTGTACTCTCTTGGAGAACAGATGTGTTACAATCACGTTAATAGTAATAATGACTAATAAAAAATACTTGGTATAGACTTCAGTTAACTTTATTTATTTATTTATTTATTTATTTATTTATTTATTTATTTATTCCTCACCCGAGGACATTTTTGCATTTATGTTCAGATAGAGCGTGAGGGAGAGAGGGAGGAAGAGAGAGAGAGAGAAACATCGATGTGAGAGAGACACATCGACTGGTTGCCACCCACACGACCCCAACCAGGGCCGGGGACAAACTGCAACCGAGGTACGTGCCCTTGGCCGGAACCGAACCAGGGACTCTCTGGTCCATGGGCCGATGCTCTAACAGCTGAGCCAAACCAGCCACGGCAACTTTATTATTTTTTTTAAGTGAAATGCTTCCAAAATATGAAAAGATACAGAGAATAAAATTAATCCATGTATCTCTCCCAGCTTAGAAATAAAACATGAATGCAGTTCAACCTCCCCAGTGATATTCTTTACTCCAACCTTCACCCCTACCTCCCAGAGAAGCACGATACTTATTCCAGTATCTTTCATTCCCATGCCTGACTTTATGCTATATGTTTGTATCGCTAGACAATAACAATATTTTTCAGGCTTTAAAATATTATATAAATGGCATCAAACCAAATATATCTTTCTGGGAATGGAATTCCTGAACTCATGAATATATATGTGAGATAATTTTTCCCATTGGTACATGCAGCTTAATTTTTGACATCAGGCAATGGATGTTCCCAGGATCAATTTGAGAGTCCGAGAGGGGAGGATTCTCCAATCCCTAGACCAGGTTAGATCTCCCTGTGATGGGCTGTCATACCCTGCTCTTCTCTGTAACATTTAATCAAACATATAATCTTAATTATTTTTGTAATGATTAAATAATAAATCATTATGTATTTAGGTCATGTTTGTCTTCCTGGCTGGAAGATAAACTCCCAGAGGGCAGGGATGACTTGCTCATTGCTGTATCCATTACACTTAGTTCAGTGCCTGGCACAGAGCAGGCAGATAAATGGGAGTGTGCTTTACTCCAGTATATAAAAGTCAGCCTCCTTAGAATTACATATAATGTCTTTAGTGATCTGGTTTCTACTTCAGTTTCTGGGAGGGACTCCTGCCCTTCTGCACCCTGCCTTTTTGTCCCACGAAAACACTTCCAGTTCCTGAAGCCTCCTGGGCTGCTTGCTTTTGCACACGCTGTTCCTCCGACTGGCGTATCTCCCCACCTTTGTTTGCCTGTCAAACTTCGTCTCATCCCTCCAGACTCATCTGAAATGGCACCTCCTCTGGGAAGCCGTCAGCAACGATTTCAGGCAGAATGCAATGCTTCTTCCCTGTGCTCCCACCGCACCATCAAATTTCTCTAGTACATTATTCATTAATTTATTGAAAAATATTTACTGCGCTTCTGCTACGAGCCAGGCTGTTCTCTGTGTTCTAGAGATACGGAATGAACAAGACATGGTCCCTGTTTTTACAAATAAGTCAACAGGATCTATGAAGGCAATAAGTGGGGTGGCAGGAGAGAGTTATTGGCAGTCTTCTTGAAGGAGGGTAGTGGAGGAAGGCCTGTCTGAGGAGCTGACATTTGAGCTGAGACCTGAAAAGATGTGAACCAATCAGTCACATGAAGGGCGGTGGCAATATTTCCCAGAATGCATGTCCCCGTGCCCACTCCCCTACCCTGAAGCTAAAAATTGCTTATCAGTTTCTTCTTCCCTATTGCCAGCACATGACCATCAAAGTATTTCCTGAATGAATGAATGAGCCAAATGATGTTGGCTCAGAATGAACATCACTTATCAAACTTGCAACAGCCTCACCTCACATGAAATATTCAACCCAAATCAGGCCCTACTCAGAAGCTAATAGCTGTGGGAAGAAAGGAATTCCACTGAACCCTGCACCAGGTGATACCCAGGTGCAGAGAGAAAGTGTTTTTGCCTTGTTTTTGGAGTTTGCATGCTTGAGTTACCCCAGGCAGACACTTAGCATCAGGCCTGGAGTAGACCCTGTCCATTGTCACGAACTTGTCATTAACAACTCCTCAGCATTAAAGATAATGATCCCCCATGGAGTGGTTAGCATGTGCCAGGCATGGTCTTTTTCTGCTCCTATTATTATCTCCAAGAAAACAGACTCACTGAGGCCTTACAGCTGGTAGAGGTGAAGCCAGGGCTCACACTGGAGTCTGTTTCACTGGAAGGCCTGTGCTCTTAGCCCTGCCACCTGGGGCCAGGTTCCTGGGTGTGTCACAAGGCCCAGTGCTTAGGAGGGGTGCTTTATTTAAAGCTCTGCTATTGTCGCCCTGGCAGGTTTAGCTCAGCGGTTAGAGCATCAGCCTGTGGACCAAAGAGTCGTGGGTTCGATTCTGGCCAAGGGCACGTAACTCAGTTGCGGTTCGTCCCCAGCCCTGGTTGGGTCATGCGGGAGGCAACCAGTCGACGTGGCTCTATCACATCGATGTTTCTTTCCATCTCTCTCTCTCTCTCTCTCTCTCTCACTCCCTCTCCCCCCCTCTCCCCCTCCCACTCTATCTGAAGATAAACAGAAAAATGTCCTCGGGTGAGGATTAAAAAAAAATAAAAAAAATAAAGCTCTGCTATTGCCATCTTGAAATTCTTAATAATTTTTGAACAAGGGGATCCACATTGTCATTTTGCACTGGGCCCTGCAAATTACGTAACTGGTCCTGCCCACATCACACCATGTCCTGTAGCAATACACTGGAGATAGTGAGCATCCCGAGTTTTTGATAAATCCACGTGAACTGCTGTGTCCACTGAAGTCCAAAACACAAACTCTTTTCCTCAAGATTTGTATATTCAAATCCAAAAATACATGTCTTTTTTTTCTGATTATAAAAATAATACAGACACGTACTGAGAGTAGTCGTCAAGGAGATTATAGTTTTATTTATAGCGGAACAAGTTTTTATAAGGAGAAAGTTAATTATGTTGAATGTATAAAACTCTCTGTCCTCTATATAAACTTTCGTATCCTGTTTGTAAATGTCCCTATCCTTAGAATGACTTCTAGACTCACTCTCAGATGGATGCCTAAAGAGAAAAATCCAAGGATTTGAATCACCCAGGGGAATTTTTGTTATACTTATAGTTCACTTTTGCTCAATGATATGCTAGATAAGCATCTTTGACTTTTATTTAAAATGCTCACTGATGTGTGTTATGAAATACTCTTATTCCTTATGGTATATACCACTCCCTCATTTGGAAAAGGTTTAGCTTATATCTTGTCCGTTCCTTCTGCTGTCTCTAAATCCAGACCCTCTGCCCTAAGCCCCCTTCCCTTTGCCGAAGCTGAAACTAGCCCCAGTGGGGTTTAGCACTTGATCTGTCCTGCCAGTGATCCCTGGGCCCTCTCTTGCCATGAAAGGACTCATATTGTGGAGGTTGCAGTGTTGTGGGCTGGTCAGGTAACTTCTGTTACTTAGCAACTTTCTCCTGCTTTGTTAAGTTGGGCTGTTCAATCTCCTTAATGAATAAGAGCATCAAGCCAGGTAATTGATGCCTGGACGTTTAGCTCATGAATAATTGACTGTCTGGGTAATCCTAGATACATTTCCTCGATCAGATTGTACAGTGGAACAGTCATGTCATAGCCAGTGTCGAGTTTTTTTTTGTCTTCATCGGTTTTATGATGTCAGAAATCTGCTTTCTTGACCCAAAGGCTCAGGTGAACAATGGAAGCAGTGATCCTCCCGAAGCCGGGACATGCTTCCTCTTTCCTCCACAAGAGCTCAGCATTTCCCCTGTAGTTTGGGCTTAGAAAAGTTTCAGCTTTTCTTGTTTATCTTTTCGGGTATCTTTTCCCACATACATCGGGAAGGCAATGTGGCCCAAAGGGGAGGAGGGAACTGGGAATTGGATTTCCTGGGCAATGCCAATCACTTATTCTGCAGCTCCGGGCCAACCTTCGCTTGCCTGACTTATTTATTCATTTATGCATTCATTCAACACACATTGGGAGCACCTCCTGTGTCCTAGGCACTGGCCATTCCACGGAAAGCAAGGTGGACCTTGTCTGCTCTCATGGAGTTTACATTCTAGTGAAAGCACATAAGCAAGTAAAGGAACAAGTAATTTCAAATAGGGAAAAGTACTAGGTAGAAAAATTAAAATGTGGTAATGAGATAGAAAGTGACTGATGGGGGGTGGGGCGGATGGAAATAATGTTGATTGGGTGGTCAGGAAAGGCCAGGGAAGTCCTCTCCAATGAGGTGACATTTGAGCTAAGAACTGAAAGACAAGAAAGAGCCAGCAGATGAAGAAATGAGGGAAGAAAATTCTATTTTATGTTTTCTTTATTGATGTTGGAGAAAGGAAGGGAAAGAGAGAGAGAGAAACATCAATGAGAGAGAACATCAATTGGCCGCTTCCTACATGCCCCCCACTGGGCCCACGACCTGGGCATGTGCCCTGACCGGGAATCAAACTGGCGACCTCTTGGTGCATGGGTTCAACCACTGAGCCACACTGGCAGGGCGAGGGAAGAAAATTCTAGATAGGGGAACAGGAAGGCGAAGGTTCTGAGATGGGAATGGGCTTAGCATGTTAGGGGTGAGAGTGGAATGATGGGGAACTCAGTACGAGGTGAGGTTGATGCCCACATTGGACACTTGCCTTGGATACCTTCCAAGACCACAGACAGGGGGGTCTGAATGAGGAGATATAGACAGAGCTAACCTTTTCAAAATATCTGCCAAATCAATAGCACAGGCAGTGTCGCCCTGATGTAGTCAGAGTCCAGCTCAGGTTAATCCTCTCATGCCATACATATTCACTGAGCTCCAGACCGGGTTGGTGATGCTGGGTGTATAGAAGTCACTAAAAACAAGTCCCTGCCCTCATCACACTCACGTTCCATGAGCAAAATAGACAAGAAACTAATAAATAAGTGAAATACAACTAAGGTATGTAAGATGATGAGTGTTACAGGGACAAATAAAGCACAGGAAATAGGGGTGGGGTGAGATAGTTGACATTTATATGGTCGGGGAAGGCTTCACTGACACCTGCGCTGACCCCTGAAGGAAGTGTCAGGGTGAGCCACGGGACTCTGGGGGAAGAGCATTCCAGCCAGAAGGAACAGCAAGAGTACCCCTTTTTTTCTGGAAAACTGCCTCCAGCCTGGGTTGTGTCCCCTTTTATGAGACTTTTATAAAAATATCACTTTCCTGCCTAAAACCTTCCACGGCACTTGGAATAAAGCACTAGTTTCTTACCAGGGTTTATAAGGTTCTATTTGATCCCTTCACCTCTCCAAACTCATCTCCTGAATTTCCTCTTGTCTCATTGGCTCCAGACACAGTAGCCTTGTTCCTGGTCTTTGAACATACAAACTGGTTCCCAGTTTGGAGAATAGCACTTAACTATTCTCTCTTCCCAGAGATTGTCATATGGCCGGATCCTTCTCCTCATTTGGGTCTCAGCAACTCAGAGAAGGCTTCTCTGATTCCCCCAAGCCCTCTGGTCATTCCCTGTCACCGAGCCCTCCTTGCTCACAGCAGTTATCAAAGGCTCACCAGCTCAGAAGACTTCCCACTTATTCACAAAGGATGCAGGCATTTCCTCCTGCACCAGAACTGGCCCATTCTGTGTAATATGCTCTTTGGAGAAAAAGGAGGTTATAAATGTGAAATGAAATGGAACAGAGTAGCCACCTGCCATACTGGAAGGCTTACAGCCTTTTGGAATGTGACATTCATCCCCAGGTTCTTCTGTTTATCACCACACCTGTTGCAAACTCATGAAAACTCTCTCCACTGCTTGGGAAGCAGGATGCAAGAGCAGAAGAAAGGAACTGCCATTCTCACGGAAAGAAAAAGTGTCTGGAAAAGCAATAGAGAAACTTCCAGTTTCTCTATAAACAGAACTTGAATGCTGAACCCAATGATAGGGCCAGACCTTCATGTCCTATTTGTTATATTTTAAAAATTATTTGGTAAGTATAATAATTATAGATCAATATACATGGGAAGAAATGGAACAGGGTAGTGTTGTTTATTTACTTTTTTAAATATGTTTTTATTGATTTTTGAAAGAGAGAGATAGAAACATCAATGTGTGAGAGAAACATCAATCAGCTGCCTCTTGCATGCCCCCTACTGGGGATCGAGCCCACAACCCAGGCATGTGCCCTGTTGGGGAATCGAACCAGGACTTCTCAGTCCATGGGACGATGCTCAATCCACTGAGCCACACCAGCTGGGCAAGGATAGTATTGTTTAAAGTATTTTGTTCTGTTTGTTAAGTGATGAATTTTGGTAAAGAGACGTCACTGTCTGTAAAATTCTCCTGGACTAGTGTATTAAAATATGTCAATGGCAAGGTTAAATTTGTGTCCAAAGCAGAAATAATCTTTTACCCCAGTTCACCCAAATGGGATGGACCAGACAGAAGGCATGGGTCTTGGGGAATAATGTCTCCACCACCACCACCAACAGCACCAACATCACTCCCCCTCCACGTCCCGTAAATGAACCCACTAGGTCAAAATATCTCGATGCCCCAGGATGGCAACTCCATCAGTAGTGCTGTATTTGGGGCCATGGGACAAATGAAACACACACACACACACACACACACACACACACACATTTATCCTCTAGCTCAAATTTAATAGTGGGGTAAGTAGAGGACCATGTAAGTTTCTTTGAAACCCACTTTTTGGTGGTACATTATCAGAGCCTGGGAAATTAAAGAGCTTTAAAAAGGGAGCTGGATAGTTTCTCCTCAGTAAGACATGCCCGGCTTTGGTCTCCCAAGGAAGAGAAAGGAGTGTGCTTGGATGGGGAAGGACCTCTCTGCCCTAGATACTGACAGAAAGCTCTCGACATGACCCGCTGCAGGAACCCAACGAAGGAAGCTGGCCAAGAGAGCTGCATTTTGTGCCCGAGCCTGTCCACCCTCAGCCCACTAGGTAAGCACACCCTCTCCTCCTCTCCAAAGGTTCAACCCCAATGAGCCCTCACAGTTATTTCTAGTTTGGTGGATTTTTTTTTTTTCCTTTTCAAATTCAGGAGACCCATGAATTATTTAGAGCTGGGTGATGATCTCAGGCGGTGACACCTCTGTAGGTCTGTAGGGCTGTTTCTGAAGGGAAACCATCTGGCCTTCCTTAACTTGTTCATCCCTGGGCTTCTCTCCCTGCCTGTAAGGTGTGGTGGCCACAGAGAGAGCCAAAACCATCAATATTTCACAGCTTTAATTAAAGTAAGCCAAGATCTGCCGGCCTCTCAACCGGTTCCTTTTCCAAAACAAGCTCCCGGACATGGGCATGGAGGCAGGGGCGCAGAGCGAGAAAGGGGAGCTTGGCTACATTGGGGTGGGGGAGGGAGGGAGCCCAGGATTTCATTTATGAGGATGAGTTATAAACCGGCCAGGGTGGAGTGGTAAATTCCCTGATGCTGGCTCCGGAGCAGGGAGGAGGGACGGGTGCCGCCTCGTTGGCTCTCTTTTGACCTTTCTGGAAAGAGACTAGAAACTGGGGATCCCGGAACCACAGCTCGGGTTCAGCTGCGTCCACGAGCCTAATATGAGTAATCTCCGGGGTCCCAGAAAAGGCTTCACAAACCACAGGGCTGGGGCGGGGTGGCGGCTGGGGAGGGAGGAGGCGCGCTGCGGGTCTCTGCACTGCTGCCGCCCCTTCCCGAACGGTCCCCGAGAGCCCAGGCCCGCGCCATCCAGCCCTGCGGGCAGGAGAGCCGGGAGCCCTGCGATTTATACATCTATTAATTACCTCCAGCATGGAAGAACTGCCTATAAATACAGTGGCACTTTAGATAAAACTTTCATGCAGCTATTTAGATCCTTTAAAATATAAATGATTTCCTCTAAATTTTTTATCATAAATCAGGGCATGGAGCTAGGCGACAAGACGCCGATTTCCCCCCTGATGGGAGCAAAGCCTTCACTTGTTTTCCCTCTCTCTTTTTCTTTTCTACCTTTCTCTTCCTTCTTGTTTTTTTTCTTTGTTTTTTCAAATGTACAGAGTTTTCAAATGTACAGAGGCTGGTTAATGGCTGCATTTCTCTTTGCTGCTCCAGAGCTTAAGGGGGAAGTGAACAGGTGGCAGGAAGTTTCACCCCCTTTTCCTGGGGGCTGCCTGGTGTGTGTGTGTGTGTGTGGGGGGGGGGTGTCTGTGGTCTCCAGCAGCAGACCTCAGTTCAAATCCTATCCCTGCCAATTATTTCTGTGTGGCCTCAAGGAACACACTTAACTTCTCTGAGCCTCAGCGCTCCATCTGTGAAACAGAGGTAGTCATAGTACCTACTTCGTGGGTAGGGTGGCTGTAAGGATGCACAGAGCCAGGCAGAGGAAGAGCTCAAGAAACATTGAGCTGTGCATTGGCAGACAAGTTACAGCACCTCTCTGAGCCTCAGTTTCCTTATTTGTCTGTAAAGAAAAGATGGAGGGATAATGTTCACTTCTAGGGAGTTATTGTGAAGACCGAAAATGACAGCACAGACTCTCAGCTTCCGGAAGCAGGGCCCACAAAGCCCTTGTTAATTCTTGTACCTTCAGACCCGGCATGTGCCTGGCACAGAGGAAGCACTCAGCAAGCAGCTGATGAACAAATGCAGCAACAGAGCCCCCTGCAGAACCATCAGAACTTGGTTTCCATTTATGCTGATAGATTTGGCCCCTACCATTTCCCCAAGATCTACACTTAGAACCTTGACATCCCCACACCGAAAGGGCCCGTGGAGCTTGTCTACCTTGTAGGGATGAGGAAACTGAGGCCCAGAGCCCCCAAGTAATTTGTCCAGGGTCACTTAGCAGGTTAGCGCCATGTCCATGTTTGAATCCAGACTTCCTGTGCTCTGTCCACCACCCCTATCTGCCTCTTCCCAACCAAACTGGCTGGGTAAGAGAAATGGCCTAGTCCTTTGGCCCTAGAAGAGATGACAACCAACTAGGCCACATGGGGATTGCCTTTATGACTTTGAACTCTAAGATGCCTGTGAACTGGAGCAGAAGAAGGTAAAACCAGTCCTCACGTGCCTGAAAAGGGCCCCTGCATTTACTGAGTCCAGATTCATGAGGACAAGCACAGAGCTGGCCTTGCTGCTGATGACACAGATATACTGAAGCCTGGAGCTCAAAGATGAAGACAAGGTGGGGGGCCACCGTGAGGGTGGTGGGGGGAGTGTGAGAAAGCAAACACTGACTGCGGGAGGTTATTGGGACATCTTCTGGGCAATGGACCCTCAAATCCAAACTATTGACCCTGATTCTCCATGAAGCAGTAGACTAAACCCGGAACACTTAGGGTTACTCTCCTCCACTCTGGACCCCAGCGACCCAAGTCCTGCACAGCCACCAGAAGCAGATGTCACATGCTATCACAGTCTTGGTTAAACACTCTGGTGGCTCCCCACTCTCCAGGGAGCAACACCCCACCCCTGCAAATCCCAAGGCCTGCCTTTTGACCATATCATTTCCTACATTCAAGCTCCCTCACCACACTCCCACCACTCTAGCCTTCCTCCTCTTCCTGGACCACCCCACGCTTGCTCCCACCTCAGGGCTTTTACACTTATTGCTCCCCTTGTCTTCAATTTTATCCTTAAGGCCTTGGCTCAAAGGTCACTTCTTCCTTTTCTAGCCACAGAGTCTCTCTTCCATCACCCTGGTCCATTTTCTCTTTAGCAGCTCTCACTACTGGAGGGTATCTTTTTTTTATTGCTCACCTTCTGCTCAAGCATCAGTTGAGGGGGTGTATTGTAGAGGGTGGGGTGGGTAGGGGGCAAGTGTGAGTAGGGGGTGTCTGTCTTTTTTTGCAGCTGAATTCCTGTTTCCTAACATAGCAGCTGCCACATAGTAGGTGTTCAATGAATAGGTATGATGGAGAAGGGCTCTTGGAGTTCTCTTGGCTCCGTGCCCTCATTTTTTAGATGAGGAAACTGAGGCTGTGTGGGGTCAGGGGCCTGCCTGGAGCCCTACTGCCTGAGTGCTTGTGTCTGTCCTCGGTGGGGACCCCAGGGGAAGGGGAAGGCTCCTGGCGCGTGCCGATCCCCTACGGATGCTGGGCCTGGGGCTCCTGAGTCCCTCTGGGCATCTCGGATCGTCTGAGTCCTTGCAGACAATGCAAGGCGAGCGGCCGACAGGCGAGTCCCACAGCAGCTGCGCAGGCGGCCGGTACATGTGAGAAGTTTGTGAAAGGAGATGAGAGAAAGGGAGAGGAAGGCGAGGCGGGCGGCTGCGAACACCTGGCCAGGCAGCCTCGCCAGCTGCCTCCCCGCGATGGCATCTTGAGTTCGGCTGGCTGTCCTATCAGGCCATCTCCCATTCCACCCCTCTTTCCTCTCCCCAACTCTCGGAGGTGGAGCTTGGCCAGGGATGAAGGTGGGAGGGGGTAGTTGCTGGCTTCTCCAAGTGGTCACCTCCGGAAGCAAGCCTGGAGCAGGGCCAGCCTGTGAGCCCCTGAAAGCCAGGCCTTCTTGCCTTCTGGGAGGGAAATAAAACCAGGCTCACCCCACTTCCTTGGCCCCTGAGCTTCGGGGCCTCGGAACTGGTGCTAGCCCAGGATGTTAGTTAAGATATACCTGGGTTCCAGTGCTCAGTCTACCATGCTGAACTGTGTGGCCTTGGGCAGTTCCATCTCTCTGTGCCTCAGTTTTCTCGTCTGTAAAATGGAAATGATATTATCAGCCTCACTGGCATGATGTGGGGATTCAGTTACAATACTTCTAACCCACATAGCCCAGAGCTTGGCATTCAGAAGCCACTCCAGAAATGACTCTTCTTGTTGTCATGACCATCATAGGTCAGGAATCCTGGATGCGGGGGTGGGAATATTATTCATGGGGATAGTATTCATGCCTGCATTCCATTTAACACAAATTTTATATTAAGCTTCTTCATGAGACACAGGGCCTGATAAACTCATCTTCAAAGACACAGGGCCTGGTCTTTCAAGGAGCAGAGACAGCAAAGTAGCACATTCTTAAGGGATAATAGAGAACAATGCAAAAAAACTCAGAGAAGGAAAACTGTCTCTTTGAGTCCAGATCACCTGCGTATGTATCATGGATGTCTATTAAAAGTCACCTTAGTCCTCGTGGTCAGAATCTCTGGTTCTGTGATGCTGTATTTTAAGAGGCTGCAAATGATTCCTCCTTACACTAAAGTTGAAAACCACTGACCCACAGGAAAATGCCTTTGCTCCCTGCCCCAGCATCCCTGCAGGACTAGTCCTTCCAGAGGACATCGTGCTTTATGTCCTGATTTCAGCTTACATGTGGCAATTTTATGTCCTCACTAGACTCAGCCCCTGAAGCAGTGCACACTATACCTACAGAACTGATCACAAGACCCAGCTGTCAGTAGGTATTCTGAAATGATTGTAGAATGAAGAAAATGCCCCCTTAGTGTCACTTGCCCATGTGGTTTTTACTCGGACCCTCAGACAGATTTTGTTTGGCTTATATGGTGTGTGTGAATGTGTGCATGTGTGCTCGTGGGCATGAGTGGGTAATTATTGTAATTTAATTATGATTAATTAAATTAACTCATTCAGCCCTGGCCGGTTTGGCTCAGCAGAGTGTTGGCCCGAGGACCGAAGGGTTGAAGTTTCGATCCCCAGCCCTAGTCGGGGTCATGCGGGAGGCAACCAATCAGTGTGTCTCTCTCACATTGATGTTTCTCTCTCTCTCCCTCCCTCCCTTCCACTCTCTAAAAATCGATGGAAAAATATCCTCAGGTGAGGATTAACAAAATAAACGTTCATTCATTTAAGGCAAGGGCGGGGGCATGTGTTCTCCAGTTTGTCACAGTCCCGATCTTCCCTTTTACACACCCAGCTAATTATTTTACTGGACTTGCTCCTAACAGAATTTAAATTTTCAAATCCTGTAAAGTGTAGAGAATGTTATCAACTGTATTAGAAGGCTCTCCTTCCCATTGCTTTCTGTATGGTCTTTCCCTCCTTTCTTATCCAGCCCATTATCTCCAGGGCCTTCTCAGGAAGACTGGTCCGTAAGGATGGGTGTCATCCTACTGCTGGCCACCTAGAGCTGCTAGTAGACCTTTTTACAAGGAAGAATAAGAAAGACCCAGGGAACACGGGTTGCCAGATGCAAGCCTGGGTTTTGATTTGTGATCCTAATGCCTTGGGATGCTGGAGCGGAGGCTGAGGAGCTGAAGGTTAGCACTGGAGGCCTATGGGGCCCAGTTGGTTTTGCTCTGTTTTTGACCCCTGCCTGACCTCAACCCAGGCTAGTATCTTCCAAACAAAGCAGAGAAGAATGGATGTGGCTGGGCCTTTCCCTTTCTTTCTGCAGGTTCAGCTTCACAGACAACTAAGGCATTAAGGAGTAGTGTGGGTCTCGAGGATCCAGGGCCAGGCTAGTTCCAGATTCTACTTCCTGGAGGATGCGATATCCCCAGCTTCCTTTTCCCTGTTCCTCTTTTGGCTTTGGGCAGAAAACGAGAATGAATGGTCCTAAATGCTGGTGAGTGATAAAATAACACTGCATTCAGCTTCTTGGGAGTTGAGTGTCCCTGGAGAGAAGTTTTGATTTGCTCAAAATGTATTTCACTTAAATTAACCAGAATGATAGTCTTTTGCTAGAGCCGAAGCACTTATCAATCATCTAGTCCAGCCCTCTCCTTGTGGGACAGACCTAGTTTAAGAATGCTGTCCAAAACCCAGGCCTCCTGAGGCCCACAGTTCTGGTGCATATTCTCTATTTCAAGAATCTCACCAGCCTTGCTGTGTGCCTTATGCATGAATCTACATCCCTCCACTGCGGTGCAAGTTTCCAGTCAATTTTCTGCGGTGGGCTTTCGAGGGTCGGGAAGGAGTCTGATCCACAGTCGTGTCTCAACCCTCTGCAAGAGGTCTGGCACCAAGCGGGTGCTGAATGAATGGAGGAGACCTGGGATCCAGTTTGCACCTGCAGACCAAACATTCTCCAGGGAGATGACCCAGGCCACCCCAACTCCCACTCCCAAATGCTTTCTCTTTAAATTGAAGGAGGAAGAAGGGAGGAACATTTATTCCATGATTTCAATGTGCCAGGCTCTGTGCCAAATTCTTATGACAGTGTACTACTCACAACCATCAGTGGAGGAGAAACTGTTATCTCCATTTAACAGATGAGGAAACTGTAGTAAAGACCTTGAAGTGGCTCATGGCCTCCCAGCCAGCAGGGGGCAGAGGCACGTTTTGATTCTGAGGGCAGGGCCAGTGCCCCAAAGAACCCGGTTGTGAGGAAGTTTACTGAACACTAAGGATCCGTGCTCAATGCTTTCCTTTTGACTTTAGCCCAAAACGTCTTCGCGGGAACCGGAGAAGTCAAACACTAGTGTAATTCCCATTTTAGAGCCCAGGCAACTGAGGCTCGGAGAGGTTTAGCGGAGGGGCTTTGCATCATCTCCCGCACCTGCCTGAGCCCTCTTCCATAGTTACAGGGCGGAACCCCGGCAAGGGCTCCGACGTGGAGAAGGATTGGCGAGACCCGAGAGCACCAAGCCGGGATCTAGGCAGGCCCTCCTTTTAGGCCCCCGGGTGGCCCCCTCCAACACGCCGCCCCCCACCATGTGACATCTGGGAAACCCCCCGCCCCCGCGGCGCACGAGGCTCAGCCCGCAAGCTGGGCAGATCTTTGAAACCCCCAAGGCCTCTCCTCGGGTGGAGGCGGCGGCCTCTGCGACACGGGCTCAGCTGGGCGCTGAGGGCTTCTCTCTGAACCTGGTTTTGCTCTCTCTGGAGGGCGGCGCGGCCACAGTCCCAGGATTCCCCATCCATTATTCACGATGTTTACTAGCGCAGGGAAAGGAGAGGAGAGGAGGGAAGGAGAGGGGATGAGAGCAGAGGGGAGGCGGGGCAGTACTAACCCCGGAGCACTTCGGTTCCAAAACTTCAGGGAGGAAGACAAAGTAGTTAAGTGGTTAAGACCCTGGCAAGTCCAACGCTGGCGCCTGGCACACAGTAGGCCACCAGTAAATATTTGCGGGATGGATAACGGAAGGAGCGAGTGAATGAATGGCTGTTCCCAACCAGCCATGTTGTCTTGGGCCAATCACTTAACCCCTCTGACCCTCGTTTTCCTTATCTATAAAATAACAGTACCTACTCCATAGGGTGTGATGACACCACGAGTTAACTCTCTAAGTTGCCTAGCACATATTAGAAGCTCCAACACGGTAGCTATTGTTTAGAGATTTGGGGCTCGTAAGCACTAGCGGCCCAGCAGTTCTGAACTCACTCTTATAAAAAAAATACTGGCGAGTTGAGGAGACGGGGAAGGAGCCAAGTTGTCTTAAGCAAAGGCAAGAAAGGCAAGCGTGGGGAGGAAGCCACAGGCCTCCTGGACTGGGCAGACAGTTACTTCCCCCACCTCAACAACGCTTGGCAATTAGGGGATGGGGGTCACCTGGGGCTCGTTATGGCAGCCCCTCACTCTTCCCGGAGCCCGCCTGGGTGCTTAGCGGCGCCTCTTCACTGAGCCCTGGGTCTGGACTCTAGTGGACGGCTCGGGCGTGGGGCCAGGAGCGCCCTGGAAATGGGCAGTTTGGCGGCAGCCGGTCCGACAAGGAGTGTGTGTGTGTGTGTGTGTGTGTGTGTGTGTGTGTGTAGGGGGGAGAGTTAGGGAGTTGGAATAGGGTCAGCTTCTGGGCCCTGCTCAGCCTGGGGCTGCCCTTCGATCTGGGCAGTGCGAGTTGGGACAGGACGGAGAGGTTTGGGACTTTTGGGGGTGGCGGTGGGGGAGTTCACGATGAAGAAGAAAGAATCCGGAAGGTCGGCAGGGCTGGATCCAGGCGGGGCGGGGCAGACCGGGAGAGGCTTAGGCCGGGGTATAAATGCCGTGGCCCGGGCGGCCGTGGCGGGCGCAGAGAGGCGCGCAGAGAGCTCTGCCTGGCCTTGCCTCCCGGGCGGCCCCTGCGAGTCCCCGGCGCGTGAGCACGCCTGCGCGCTCCCGGGCCCTTCCTGGCAGGCTGCTTGTAAGATGAGTGAAGAAGCAGGTGGGGGAGAGGGGAGGCAGCGAGCGAGAGGGCGAGGGGAGCGCGGGCGCTGAGCGGCGCTCACTTGGAGCGCGGCGAGCGAGCGAGACGAGCCTGATTCATGTCCCTCGCTGCCTTCCTGCCAGGCGCGCGAAGATGATGACCATGAACACCAAGCAGCCTTTCGGCATGCACCCGGTGCTTCAAGAACCCAAATTCTCCAGCCTGCACTCCGGCTCCGAGGCCATGCGCCGAGTCTGTCTCCCAGCCCCGCAGGTACGTAGTGGAGCATAATTACCGCTCTAAGGCACATTTTTTGACAGGCACTTGCTTCATGTTTTTTTCATGTCGCCCAGAACAATCGCCGCTGTCTGAACCCCTCTCTTGTCTCCCCCGCGCTTTCTCCCCGCGCGCTCTCTCTCTCATTCATGTCTCTGATCCACACGTCTGTTCCAGCAGAGCCTCTGTCTCCGTATTAATTTTTATGACCTGGGCTTTGAGGAGAGGCATCTCGGTTGCTTGAAAATGTGTTTTAATCCTGAGTTGACAGTATTCCCCACTGACCGTGCTGTGCGCCTTCTCGCTTGCAGCTGCAGGGTAATATATTTGGAAGCTTTGATGAGAGCCTGCTGGCACGCGCCGAAGCTCTGGCGGCGGTGGATATCGTCTCCCACGGCAAGAACCATCCGTTCAAGCCCGACGCCACCTACCATACCATGAGTAGCGTGCCCTGCACGTCCACTTCGTCCACCGTGCCCATCTCCCACCCGGCCGCGCTCACCTCGCACCCGCACCACGCGGTGCACCAGGGCCTCGAGGGCGACCTGCTAGAGCATATCTCGCCCACGCTGAGTGTCAGCGGCTTGGGCGCGCCGGAGCACTCGGTGATGCCGGCGCAGATCCACCCGCACCACCTGGGCGCCATGGGCCACCTGCACCAGGCCATGGGCATGAGTCACCCACACGCCGTGGCGCCTCACAGCGCCATGCCCGCTTGCCTCAGCGACGTGGAGTCGGACCCACGAGAGCTGGAGGCCTTCGCGGAGCGCTTCAAACAGCGGCGCATCAAGCTGGGGGTAACTCAGGCGGACGTGGGCGCGGCTCTAGCCAACCTCAAGATCCCGGGCGTAGGCTCGCTCAGCCAGAGCACCATCTGCAGGTTCGAGTCTCTCACTCTCTCGCACAACAACATGATCGCGCTCAAGCCAGTGCTCCAGGCCTGGCTGGAAGAAGCCGAGGCCGCCTACCGAGAGAAGAACAGCAAGCCGGAGCTCTTCAACGGCAGTGAACGGAAGCGCAAACGCACGTCCATCGCGGCGCCAGAGAAGCGCTCACTTGAGGCCTACTTCGCCATTCAGCCGCGGCCCTCATCTGAGAAAATAGCGGCCATCGCGGAGAAACTGGACCTTAAAAAGAACGTGGTGAGGGTCTGGTTCTGCAACCAGAGACAGAAACAGAAACGAATGAAGTACTCAGCTGTCCACTGACTTTGGCGGGGCACAGCGTCCGGGGCCGGGAAATATGTGTACGTCCTGGGGGGACGGTTATGGGGGACTCCAAGACGTTTTCTGTCAGGTCAGGCTCTCTTCCCCGAAGCCACAGACTTTCCCCTTTATCCCACCCGGTTGTCTCCTGGCCTTCTCTTTTTCTTTTTTCCATTCTGTTCCCACCAGAAAAGTTTTGGCGCTAAGGAAAAAGTCTTGAAGGGCAGGCCTGGAGGGACTTGTGCTGTCCGTGGTGCTGAAAATCTCCCTAGCGCGCTGGCCTGCGCAACCTCAGGGCAGGAGCCCAAACGCAGGGGGTAGTGAATTGGCCGGACCACACGACTCAGAGGCGAAGGAGCCACTCTGCTAAGCGCGATTAGGCAAGGGATTAGGCAAGGGATGAAGGGATGGGAAGGAAGTGATAAATAATAATGCAAAGTCTAACTGGGGCACAAACATGTACTGGAGATTTATTTAGAGTATATAAAATCATGTATGTTTCCAAAGGATAGCCTTATACTCCCTTCCTCTCCTAAATTTTATCGATCTCATTCTTTGGTTTGCTGTAAATTCTCTAAGGTAGCATGGATTAGTTCAGGGAAATTGTGCAGGGAGTTGCTGGCTCCGAGCGGTTCTCCACGTAGGTCGGACTCCAGAAAAGGGCCCACATGGCTGGGATCGTTTAGCTATTTGCAAGCAACAGCGGACACCTGCTTTGGCCCATCCTCTACCATCTGCTGGCAATTACCGCCTGCTGGAGAGCCAGGGATTGGTCGTGTTCCGAAAGGACTGAGAACTCTCGGACCCCAGGCTCACTAATCCAGCAAGACTCCCAGAGCACTGTAGAAGCGGCTGCTCGAAAGCAATTGTAACTTCTCCAAATCATATGCAAGTCCTTCCAACACATCTAACCTCGTCGCTCTTTTATTGTTGTTGTTAGCATCGTTGTTTCCTATTATTTATTTAACATCGCTTCTTTCCATCTTCCTTATATGGGTGCCTCTCAGTGGAGATTCACTTATCGTTTTGGGTGGAAAGAGGGGCCAGACCGCCGGCCTGGATCCTTCTCACCTCACTCCCTCTAGCCCCATCACATTTTAGCTTTCGTTGCTCCATATAATTTGCGTGTTGCTGTGTGGTCTTTGGTTTCATTCTCGAGTAGATACAAATAAAATATTGAGTTTTCTTCTCCCTTTACCCTTTTAATTAACTTCTAAAATAAATGCTTTATTTTTCAACCCGAATTGCAGTGCTTTTCTTTCTCAGAAGTTAAGGAGTACTCGTTTTGGAAAGGATTCAAAAGTGAGAACCCAGAGGGCTGGCTGTAACTTGCAGGCAGGCCAGTCTCCCACCATCTCCTCTCTTTTCTCCTTTTGCTGGGCAGCCTCATCCTTTCACCCCATCTCCTCCAGGGAGAACCCCTGGTGCCCAGACCTCAGTGTTTCAAGTCACTTCCCTTCAGGCTCCCCAACCTCCCAGCGAATCTATCAGCCTCTGTTTGCTCAGCTCAACTCAGATCACAAACTTTGAAGCCAGGCTGCTGTATGAGCAACCCCTAATGCCTCCACTCATTGGCTGAACTACCCTAAAGCCAGTTGCTTAATTTCTCTGAGCCTACACTGTTTGTATGCTGGATGAAGATGCTAATATTGCCGGGACTAAGTAAGATTGTTTATTTAAGGCATCTGGCAGTGGTTGGCACTTAATAGGAAACATTATTTTACTACATTCAAACAACTGTATAGGAAATGAGGCGATGGATGCAAAGAGGAGGAAAGTACTCTTCACTATGACAGAATCCGTTGGGGTCCCTTGGTGGTCTCTTCAGAAATTCATTTGGAATTGTCACCCAAGAAGTTACTCACTCTATGGTCTATCTTGGCTTCTCTGTGGTGCGCTGAGATGTCTGCTGCAAAGATCCTAGTGTGGTGCCCTGTACATAGTAGGTGCTCAACAGATGCTAGTTCCCTTCGCTCTCTTCCACTCCCTCTAGAAGGGGAGGAAACCTTTTTATTTGTGAGCCGCAAAAACACCTTCATGATTTAAAAATTAATGCTCCCAGTCCAGGAGTCGTCTGCATATTTCCCTACTGTGTACACTTCAAAGAGCTCTGGGTCATCAGACCTTCAGTCCGAAACTGGAGCAGAGCCGGTCTCCCCTCCGCGCAGTGAGCCCCCACCCCTACTGCAAAAGCAAACCTGAGGATTGCCCTCAGCCCCTCGCCCCCGCCTTGTGCAACAGCCCCAGCAATTCCTCCACCTCCCTCTCCATCGGGTGTCCTTTAATAATAAATGCCCTTATGCCATTACATTATATTGTGGGTTTTGAAAATTTAAAATACGGCTGATGCAATATTAATTGCCTATAGTGGTATAAAACACAGGGCCGGAGCCCAGCCGGGCTGCAGAGGAGGCAGCCGTGAGCGTCCCGCGCCGAAGCGAAGCGCTCCAGACAGACGCGCGTTTGCGGGCTGCGAGATTTCCTGCAGGTAAGAGCCTTCGGCTTTTCTGGCCCCAGAAAGAACCGGATATCCGCCTCCATCTCCTTTTAGAAAAGTTCCCTGCTGTTATTTATTTAGTTAGTTTTTTTTTTAAAAAATTAATAACCTTAAAAGTTTAGGAGACTTTTTTAGAGAGGGCGAGATTCGCCTAAGTGCAAGATTTGCGTCAGAACCGGCCGGGCTGAGTTTTGAGTGAGACCCGCGTCTCTGCGCCGGCCCAGTCCAGGCGCCGGGGACTGCCAGCGTGCACGAATATTTTGACCTGTTTCTAGGGGGAGGAGGGCTGCGGCCAGGCCACGACACACTCCTCCCTCTCCCACCCCCGACTGCGCCGGCCCGGCGCCGCTGCCTCTCTCCTTGGGCTCGCTCAGGAAGCAATGGGAGCTGTGGTTTCTCCGGAATTGTGCAGTCGCCTTTGCCACGGGTCTGTTGGAGGCACAGACCTCTCGAGGGTGGTGGAGGAGGTGGGGGAGTACTTGCCAGTTTGGGGTTTACATAAGCCTGTGTGCATCCTGGTGGGCCATTTCCCAACCGTGTGACCCTGGGCAAGTCATGCCACCTCTCTCAGCCTCTGCTGATGGCGGTAAAACCTCACAAAAATTATAATAAGTTATTGAAAAGCACCCTAGAGCAGATTTTCTTTTCCCAAATCCTGCAGACTTGCAACATTCACTGGCCAAGGCCCAGCTGGGAGTTTCTTTAAACTGTACCAAGACGTGAGGCCAAGATTCAGGGCTGTTTATATGGAGAGCTGCATTGTGCCTGTCAAGGTGGGACTTCCAGAGTCATCTATGAACCAGGGAGAAGGCTTCTAGGCATCTGCCTGGCTAGAACCAGGGCCTGACCCCCAATGCCCCAGGCATACACAGGCCAGCAGGGCTGAAGCCCTGGCAGGCTGAACTTGGAGGCAAGAATCCCACGGAGTCTGAGCCATGTGATCTCTGCCCAGTAGCTTCCTCTCTGTGTGCCTAAGGTAATGTCAGTTTTATTCACAGTTTCAAGCCTAGCTCCCAGCTCAAGATCTGGTCCAGAGTGGCAGACAATAGATATCCATTGAATGAATGAATGAAAAGACCCCTTCCAACTCAATCCTCTCTAGACTCTAGGGAGGGAGGGGAGAACAGAGACCATCAAGAATAGGCAAGTATCCCTGGGGGTGGGGTCAGGGTCTAGGTGGTGGTCTGAATCTCAAGCTTCCATTCAAAGGCAGCCAGTTTCCTTCCTGTTTAAATGAGAAGAGGCTTTGCCTCACTCTGTGGTGATCATGGGTACAGAAGGGGTGCTCTGTGACATGGGCCCTTGGTACCTAGAGAAGGAATCAGGGAGGAGGATCAGGGGGTGACCTCTCCCTGCTAAGTGTGCCCGATTTCCTCACGACTCTGCGTTTGTTCTTTGGTGCTTGAGTTCTTTTCCTTTCCTGCTGAGATGGAAGCAGCTCCAGGTCTGCAGTGGGCACACCTGAGCTGGAATACCCACTTCATCTTTTACTTTACTGCTCTGAGCCTCAGTGCCCTCATCTGTAAAATTGGAACAGAGACCAACTTTTCAGGATTGTGCTGATAATGAAATGGAATCACATAAGTCCAGGGCCTGACACATAGTAGGCATTAATGGATACTTGGTCACTTTAAAACATTATTTATACTCAGAAAAAGAAAGATGTAGTGCTGCAGGGGCAAATTCAGGGCTTGGAGCAGTGTGGGGTCAACATTTTCCCTCGGTGAGCCACAGTCTCTTCATCTATAAAATAAAGATGGTAGCAGTGCCTCCCAACTTGTGACGTGGTTGTCAGGGGCAAGCCGGAAAGCATAAAAGAAATCTCTTTGCACAATGTGCGTCCCACCTATGGAAGGGACGATGAAGTCACTCTCCAGAGGAGTGCGTGTTACGAATACACACACAGTACCTCTGAGAAGCTGACCCAATGGGCTGCTCCTCGAACTGGAGCCTTTCTCCCCTGCAGAGTCCTGGCAAGCGTCGAACATCTCTCACGGTTGCAGACTTAGCGCAGGCTCACTCCCGAGGGGCGGGGCTCCAGTGGGCAGAGGGGGCTCGAGGGATGGGGTCTTCCTCTGTTCTTCTCCGCCCAGCTCCCACCTTTGGGCCCCTGCGCCAGAATGCGCCAACAGGAGGGCAGAGCGTCTAAAAGCCAATCATTTTTACTGAAGGCGAGACTAAAACCCAGGGAAGGGTTCCTTCTACCTAAATTGGCTTTCCCCCAGTCACCCTACACCGCTTTATCTCTTTCTTAGTCCTTCTTACTCCTTGATAGCACCCTGTTTATTTATTTAGCAGTAAATGCTCTCGGGGCGAGCCAGTACCACATCTGCCCAGTACCCCCTGCAGCCCGGAACCCAGCGCGCACCTCGCAGAGTGAGCGCTTCACAAATGTTTGATGGATAAACGAACAATGATGATATCTAACATGTATTGAGGGCTTCCGGTGGGGGGTACTGTTCCAAGCACTTTATGTGCCTTAATTTATTCATCTTTAAATAATACTATGAGTAGGTACCGTTTTATTTTAATTTTTAAATTACAGTTGGCATACAATATTTTATTAGTTTCGGGTGTACAGCATAGTGATCAGACATTTATATAACTCATGAAGTGATCACCCCAATAAGTCTAATGAGTAGGTACCATTTTAAACCCCACTTTACAGATGAGAACTTGGAGGCACAGGGTGTTTATGTAATTTGCCCAATTCAAGTAGTGAATTCAGCAATTGGGTGGAGAGATCTGGCAAACCCCCGGTTTCTTCGCCTCACCGGTCCCCCAGTGAGACCCAAGCCTGGCCGGGGCAGGGCCCGGGGCCGCCTGGGGTAGGAGTGCAGCAGGACCGTCAGAGGTGGCTGGAGAAGCCGCGCGAGCAGGAGCCGAGGTGGTGGCTCAGCCCAGGTTGCCCGCTGTCCCCACGGGGATTCCGGCCCTGCACTGCGGCTCCATCTCCGCGGGCCTGTCCCTCGGCGTTCCGCGCCGCCTCTCACGTCTCTGTCCCTATCTGTGTCCGCTGTTTGTTTCCCACGCAACCCTTTCTTAGCTTCTTTCCAACCTCGCAGGCGAGAAACTCTGACCCCAAAGTGCAGCAGCCAGGTGGGTCGCGTCCCTGGGGCGCGCATAGAGCCCTCTTCCCCTCTTTCTTCTGTGGAGCTGCGGGACCCCCAGTCCGTGCCACCTCCCCCCCTCCGTAACCCCGCCCTGGTAGGCAGACGGAGCCAGTGAGGACCCCAGCGGACGAATTAGTCTCCCCTTCGATCGTTCTTTTCCGATCAGGTCAGGTTTCCCCTGCGCCCCGCCCGACAGCGCTTCCGCACCCGCAGTGCTCCTGGGGCTCCCCAGCAGGGTCTGGGTTCGCTTGGCTCCCCACCTCCCCCACGCCTCCGGAGGAGGCTTCCCCTCGGCGGCTGCGCTCCGGACTTGGGAGCCCTCTGGACTTGGGAGCCCTCTGGACTTCCGGAGGAGTGTTTCGGAAAGAGGGATGGGTGGTCAGGCCCAGGCTCTTCCCCGGAGTCCTCCTCACCCGTTGCGTTCTGTCACCAGCGCTGGGAGTACTTTCTCCATAAGATGTCAGTTCTGTGCCTCCTCCCCCTCAGTTCAGCTTAGTCCAGCCGGGCACTTGAGGCACATGGTACTGAAACAACTCTAACTCTCTCTCTCTCTCTCTCTCTCTCTCTCTCTCTCTCTCTCTCGTTTTAGTTTTAGTGTTTATCCTGGGAAAATCAGACTTCTTTTATATTTTTAGGATTTAACATTGTTTTTATTTTAAATTACATTGGGGGGGGGGGGGGGAGAACCACCATAGATGCAAGAGGTCTCTGGCACAATTCCACTTCCAATCCCAATTTCTCTCTTTCCTCTACTCGCCCCACCCTCCCACACACACACATCAGCCCAGCCCCAGAACCCAGCATCCTGGCCTGTGACAGAGCCCCCAGTTCCCCGGGGCTGGCTAGGCAGCTCACCTCTTGGCAGATATAGTTAATGCCCAGCCCTCATAAATCAAGACCATAAAAAGCTTACTTTCATATGCACTCAATTTCTACCAAACCTAAACTAATTGCATAAATTCCTTTAGGCCACTCAGAGCTGCTCTCTGGGTTGGGATCTGATCAATTAGTCATTAGGCACTCCATTAGCTGGGGTTTAAGCTGCCTCATATAAATGTCTCCTGTCAATTTGCTTGTAATTGAATGAATAAAAAAGGGTACAATTATTAGCACAGAGGATCAAAATGAGGAGAGGTCAATTTTATTGAAATATTCTAAAAATGTCTTAATCTAATAATAACAATAACAATAATAACAATAATTACAAGGCATTTAGACACCAGTCACAGGAAGAGTCTTTATCCATGTTAAGGAAAGCTGTGGCCTGAGACACAGCAACTTGAGTGTGGATTTATATAGGCGCTTCCACCAGTTTCTGCCATCCCTGGGCCTCAGTTTCTTACCTGTAAAACAATTTTTTTTTCTTTAAATTAGGTTTTCTTTTCTTTAAATTAGTTTTATATTTTGTCAAAGTAATTCATACATATAGTTAAAAACTGAATACAGAAGGGCAACTTGACCAACCCCCACCCTTAGCCACTTTTAGCTGTTTCTCATATAAGTTAATTACACGTCTAAATAATATATTTTGATATGATTTCTCTCTTTTTCAAAAGTGGACTTTAAATTTTATTTTTCAATTATAGTTTACATTCAGTATTATTTTATATTAGTTTTAGGTGTACAGCATAGTATTTCTCTCTTTTTAAAGTTTAGGGTTCATTTCTTAATATTTTGATTAAATAATACATGATTGAAATTCCAAAGAACTAGATGATTTGCAGTGAAAAGTCTTTCTCCCATCCTTGACCCAAGTTACCCAGTTCCCTTTGTCGAAGGCAAATAACATTATCAATTTCTTGTGTATACTTCAGAGATTATTTTATTGGTTGCCATTTCTTGATTTGTGATTTATAGTTGTGCATTAACTTCTTGTTCAGATATCAGAGAACTAGAGATATAATCATCGGAATACTCTTCTCACACCAAGAATCCTGGGAAGTTTTTTTAATAAAATCAATAATATAAGAATCTAAATTGAATGGGCAGTTGAAAACTCTGATTCATTTTTTTAACTAAAAATTAACTTGGAGGTGCAGACACTGTAATGTATAAAAACTGCTTACTCACAAACATATAGGTTGATTTGAGTTCTATTCTACCTCCTTCCAGATAGAATTTAAGGCAGCCTGTATGTTATTCCCATAGAATCAGATGCTATACTTCTAATGGAGCTACCTTATGTATCGGATACTTTCATTCCTTATAGCACTTGGATTTATTAGATTCTGTTAAAAATCTATCTTCACTCCTTTACTTACTCTGAGTCCATTTCTCCAGTAAGATGAGTTTTTCTTGGTGTGCATAGCTATGACAGGACTGCAGATAATCATTCACCCAGGTTTGAAACTCCAGCTGAGCTCCCACACGTAAGGGAGCTGAGAGCCTCCGAATGTGAATTCCATCCCTGACAGAGGTTCAAGGTGGTGATCCCGATGGGCTGCTGTGAGGCGTACAGGGAGACATTGTTCCAGATGTGGGATTGATTTCTATGGAGTCCTGCATACTCCCTCAATGAATTCCTTTTGTAGTGAAAGCATGGATTGGAAGAGAGTTAACAGAGAAGATTAGAATAATCTCTGGTTAGCATACAGAGCACAGGCTACATGGTGCAGTGGGGAAGAGCCTGGGGTGTGCACAAAGAGATCTGAGTTCCAGGCCTTGCTCTATTCTGTGATCTTGGCAATTCTATTTACCTTCATTGCCTCAGTTCCCCAGTTCTAAGTAGAGGAAATTGAACTAGATAGTAATTCAATTTTGGTGAAGATTCAGGGACCCCCACAACCCCCCGAGAATCTGAGAAAACTGTTTTCCTAATCCAGACAAAATGCACATCTGTGCATTCAACATTTTTGCTAAATTTTTGAAGTTTGACCATAGATCCCCTGGGTTCAACCCATGAATTTATAGGTTCCAGGTTAAGACCTCCTAGACTAGATCATCTAAAGGCTATTTATTCTTCATGTGACTATCTGAATTTATGGTCAACTACCTATAAACACTGAAACCAGTTAGCAAACTGGGAAGAACTTTACTGAAGGCAAAAATTAAAACTTGAGCCAGTTGTCGATAAAGATTTCAAGTAGCTTTGGCAAAATTATTTTTTTAGATCAATAGTCTCCCAAGAGACAGTGTGATGGAGTGAGAAAAGCACTGCATTAGGGGTCAAAATGTAGTTTTGTTTTGTTTATTTTAACCAGTCTGCCAACAACTGAAATTGAAATTTTGAGCTGGAACTTCCCTGCTCTGGCTCCCTCATTTCTTTTTTTAAATATTTTTCTTTATTGATTTTAGAGAGAGGAAGGAAGAGGGAGAGAGGGATAGAAACATCGATGAGAGAGAACATCAATTGGCTGCCTCCTGCATGCCCCCTACTGGGGATCAAGCCCACATCCTGGGCATGTGCTCTGACTAGGAATCAAACCAGTGACCTCTTGCTGCATGGGTTGACGCTCAACCACTGAACCACACCATCCTGGCCTCATTTCTTATCAGTAAAATGAGAGGGTAGGGCCAAATGACTTCTGAAGGGGCCAGCTGTGACATTGTGTGAACTTCTGTATATAGGCATTGGCATATCTTACATTTGATATTTTGGGGACTTACTTTATTTTTCTATTCTGTTTTCAAACACATAGTTATGTATTCAAAGTAGATCTGGGAGAAGTGTGGTATCTCCTGGGTTCCTAGTATTGAGGATTCTAAAACCATGTGGCAGAAACACAACCCCCACCTTCTAATGAAAAAATAAAAACACCAACAGTTTGTAAGTTTAAAGATTAAAGGCAGGGTGGGTGTAGGAGAACATTTTGTTAGACTAAATAGTCCTGGCTCAGCCAAGCTAGTTCATCGGCAGGTCTGGGGAGACCCAGCCCAGTGGGGAGCAGAAGGACTGGGGGTCACTGTGGGCTGGACAGGGTAGCATTGGGCACCCATCCCAGCTCTGGCTGGAATCCAAAATAAGAGCGTGTTGACCAGAACTCTTGTTCTCTGCTTTCAGATCTTCATTTTCCTTTTTAAAAAATTTTTTTAAAGATTTTTTTATTGATTTTTAGAGAGAGAGAGAGAGAGAGAGAGAGAGAGAGAGAGAGAGAGAAACACTGGCTGCCTCCTGCAAGCCCCTCACTGGAGATCGAGCCTGTAACGCGGACATGTGCCCTGACTGGGAATTGAATCAGCAACCTTTCTGTGCTTGGGAGGATGCCTAACCAACCCACACCCGCCAAGGCAGATCATTTTTCTACCCTTCTGACTTGTGAGCTCACGCAGCCTTTGAAGCTGTGCATCACTGATCGCATTGTTCAGGTAGAATGATTAGAAGGTGGACCATTTTCAGCTCTTCTCTCTCCAGCTTCCCAGATTGTCTATTCTTTAGTCCCCCCACCTCAGTTTTATTAAGATATAATTGACATCTAACACTGTATTAGTTTAAGTTATACCACATAATGATTTGATATATGTATCAATGGCAAAATGATTATCACAGTAAGAGTAGTTAACATTCATCATCTTACATAGTCACAATTATTTCCTTGTGGTGAGAACTTTTAAGATCTACTCTCTTAACAATGTTCAAATAGACAATACACTATAGTTAACTATAGTCACCATGCTATACATTGTATCCCAGAACTTACTTTTTAACTAGAAGTTTGCACCTTTTGACTACACTAACATAATTCCTGCTCTATACTTTTTACTTCTTGATATTTTCACGGATAATATTTTACTATTGCTTATGCTTCATGTAGGATGGCCTATCTAGTCTACTCATTTTATTAGGTTATTTAGAAGAAGACCTGTATTTCTTGACGGTCGCAGTAGGGGTTTTCCATCACAAGGAAGAGTTAATAATAATGTAAACAGAAAAGAGTTCTTAGAGATCCTCTGGCTGAAGAATATGGAGTTATATTTCTAGGGGCTCAGGAATTCACATTTTTCACAATCTCTCCATGTGACTCTGATGTCTTGCCCATATTTAGGAAGATGTTTCTTATACCGCCCCCCCCCCCCAGGTAGGTGTTCCACATTGGAGTTTGGGTAGATAGCCTGAAATACAACATTTTTTTCAATTCTTTTTTTTTTAAATCCTTACCCGAGGATATTTTTTCCATTTATCTTCAGATAGAGTGGGAGGGAAGGAGGGAGAGAGAGAGACATCAATATGAGAGAGACACATCAACTGGTTGCCTTCCACACAACCCCGACCAGGGCCGGGAACCAAACCGCAACCGAGGTACAGGCCCTTGACCAGAATTGAACCTGAGACTCTTTGGTCCGAGGGCTGACACTCTAACCGCTGAGCCAAACTGGCCAGGGCTTCTTTAAAGATGGTATAAGTTTGTATTCCATTCACAACACATCTGTGACTGTTTGGCCCTCCCTGCCATTGCTGTTAGTTTTCTTATCATGGATTCAGTGGTTGTAGCACCCAAAACCTTTGGTTGCAGCCACACCCTGCACACTGACATGTGGTCCATAGGAACAAGTAGCCTCGTTTAAAAGTGAATTCTAGTGCAACCTCTTTACTGTAGGGCAATAATGAGACCTAAAAGCAATGGGCAGATAATGGTAAATAACAGTAAAACAAGCAACACCTCTATGATCACTTTAGAATAGTAGGTATTTAACAAATAATTGAAATTGAGTCTATGAATGAACTATTCTTGCTTATTATCCTCCTGACCACACACTCTCCCTCAAAGGTGAAATGGGGAAAGGAGGGAATTTTAAGGGAAGGAGTGTTCCTATATTCAAAGTGCTGCCCCTTCTAAGATGTTTTACAAACCTAGGTGAAGTATATATATTATAATTCATATTTTATAAGTGAGGTATCAGGAAGGTTAAACATCTTGTCCAAGAACACACACTAATAAATGATAGACCCTAGGAGTTAAACCCAGGATTATCTGCCTCTAAAGCTGTATTCAGAAAAAAGTGGACTTATGGTTTTAGGGGTGAAATCCTTTATGTGAAAGAAGCCTCACCCTTGTTCTGTGGGGCCCGAGAGGTAAAGCTAAATGGCAAATGAAAGTCACAGAGACAAAAAATTTCAGTTTTGTACAAAAAAGAAGGCTCTGGAAGTCAACATGATCCAAGGGGTGGGCTATGCTGAGAGTCTTTATGTTGGAAGATTAATCAGAGATTTTAGTGAGTGACTGCGAGGAGATTTCAGCATCAGATCCATGGTTGAAGCACATGGCATTCTAACCAGAGAGCTGGTGTTGCTCTAGATGGTTGCTCGTTGCTAGATCCATCCAGTGAAACATAGAAAGGAACTATCTCATCTCAAAAATTTACAACTTCCTTAAAGGAGCATGAAAAAGAAATATGATTTAAATTTTTTATTTTTGCATTTGCCCTTTGGAATGCCAAGATGTATACTTGAAACTCATGATAAGGAAAACATCAGTCTCTGCTCCTTTATCAACTCAGTGTATTAGAGGAACTCAACAACACTCTGCTATCTATGGTGTTAGTGTAGGGGGTCAGTGGAGACTTCAGGGGGAAAGGGGGATGTCACCGGGGAGTTGTTATTTAAAAACGGTTTTGCAGAGTGGGGACTAGACTGAGAGCCCACACTGCCTTTTGCCTACCGGCATGGTTAAAAACATTACGAAAACAAGCTTCTTTCCCTTTGTCATTCAGTTCTTTCCCTCTCTGGCTCCTCTTCCTTGATCGAAGTGTTTGGGAGGACTGATGTCTGTTTTTACGGCTTTCATTTGGACCCTGGAGTGTTCCACAGGCAATAGTCTGTGTAGAAAGCTCGAAGCCAGGGCTCAATTCCCAAAAGGCAGACTAAACATGCACTTTTGAGTACTTGCAAAGCAAAGACGCCCCAAAATGACAAAAGGTGTTTTGGAAGACTTCAATATTTGGTATTTTGAAAGGCATCCTAAGCCCTGGTCAGGTAGCTCAGTTGGTTAGAGCGTTGTCCCAATACATCAAAGTTTCAAAGTTTCAGGTTTGATCCCCGGTCAGGGTACATACAAGAACCCAACCAATGAATGCATTGATGTTTCTCTCTCTCTAAAAAAAAAAAAAAAAAAAGCATTCTGGTAATCAAGTTCAGACTTGTGCTGGACTTCCTCCAGATATTTTATGAGATAGTGTTTTTAATTTCATACAGGAGAAGGAATAACACAAAGTATTCAGTGTTTAAAGCCTCTACAGATTTTCATTTGACCCAATACAAAATAAATACAACTACAAAAATTATTATGAGTATAGATACAGAGAAGTTTTTGTTGGTTGCCAGGTGGGAAGGGGGTTAGGGGAATGGGTGAAAAAGGTGAAGGGATTAAGAAGTACAAATTGATTGTTAAGACTGACAATCCTCAAAGGGGAGGGAGGAGGGTGGTGGGAAGAGATAAACCAAAGAACATATATGCATATATGCACAACCAATGGACATAGACAAAAGTGTAGGGAAGACGGTGGGGGGGGGGTCAATAGGGGAAAAACGGACATCTGTAATACATTCAACAATAAAGATACACTTAAAAATACAAAAAATCATTATGAATAGACTGCACTTTGCTTATTTATTTATTTTTCATTCTCTAGCTCAGATTGACTAAAAACTGAAGAAAAAGGGTTTCTGTGTAGCTGCCTGGCTTCATCAGAAATAGCTGAGCTCTGGAAATACGAGTTAATTCGATAAATTTTTTTATGTTATTACTCTGTGACAGGCCCCACAGAGAACTCAGGACTCAGCCATGGAGCTCACACTCAAACTTGGGACTAATGACATCTCATTCCTGGGACTCAGGACCCATTTGTTTGTTAGGTGCTGACCACGTTAACATGACCTTGACCTTTCTGTAGTGTTTGGGAGCTAGTCCCAACCTTTCTGAATATCTCTGTTAGCATACTCTATAACCTATGAATACTGTTCTTTTCCTCCCCCTCTCCTCTTCAGAGAGCAAAATCATGGAAGCTGGAAAGAAGAGACAGACAATAACCTCCAAAGCCCTGTGATTTAGCTTAACATTGGTTGGCACCAAGTTATGGAACTTGACTATGATTTTTTTTTTTTTTAATGACAGGAGGAAGTAACAGTCAACTGGAGAGGAAGGTGTGTGTTCCTGGCAACCATACTAGATCACTACACTGATGGAACTACCCTCTCTGTTTCCCCATTGGCCACCAGTTGCATGGATCCAGCTTGCACATGGCCTTTCTCTTTGTACATGACCTGTTGAGATGAACACATCTTCTCCAGAACAAACCAACTGCTGTCCTGTATGTAGCTGGACTCTTCAAAGTTCAAATGGTTTCATAGGATGGGGGAGGAGAGTGTAAGAGAGCTGCTGCTTTCCTGAAGGATGAGAGGTTTGATGCCAACATGGGAATATGATAGCCTTGCAGGATAGAGTAATCTTGCTTGTAGATCCTTGCTTTTCATCACTTTGAATATTTCTCACCACTCCCTTCTGGCCTGCTAAGTTTCTTTTGAGAAATCAGCTGACAGTCTTATGGGAGCTCCCTTGTAGGTAACTAACTGCTTTTCTCTTGCTGCTTTTAAGATTTGCTGTCTTTAACCTTTTGCATTTTAATTATGATGTGTCTTAGTGTGGGCCTCTTTGGGTTCATCTTGTTTGTGACTCTCTGTGATTCCTGGACTTGTATGTCTGTTTCCTTCACCAAGTTAGGGAAGTTTCCTGTCATTATTTTTTCAAATATGTTTTCAATTTCTTGCTCTCTTTCTTCTCCTTCTGGCACCCCCATGATATGAATATTGGTATGTTTGAAGTTGTCCCAGAGGCTCCTTACACTATCCTCACTTTTTTGGATTCTTTTTTCTTCTTGCTATTCTGATTGGGTGTTTTTTGCTCCAAAATTATATTCCAAATTGATGGTTTGATTCCCAGCTTCACCTACCATGTAAATTATTCTTTATTTCAGTTAGTGCATCCTTAATTTCTGACTGATTCTTTATTATGCTCTGGAGGTCCTCACTAAGTTCATTGAGCATCTTTATAACTAGTGTTTTGAACTCTGCATCTGTTCGATTGCTTATCTCCATTTTGCTTGGTTCTTTTCCTGGAGTTTTATTCTGTTCTTTCATTTGGGACATGTTTCTTTGTCTCCTCATTTTGGCTGCCTCCCTGTGTTTGTTTCTATGTATTAGGTAGAGTTGCTATGTCTCCTAGTCTTGGTAGGGTGGCCTATTGTAGTAGGTGTCCTATGGGGTCCAGTGGCACAGCTTCCCTGATCACCCAGCTGGGCCCTTGAGGTGTAACCCTCCATGTGGACTGTACACCCTTCTGTTGTAATTGAGTATTGATTGCTATTGGCATGTCAATGGGAGGGATTTACTCAGGCTGATCAGCTGCAAGGACTAACTGTGCCCACTAACCACCAGCCTCTGACCACTTTGGAGGATAAGCTTGTGCAGGGGTCCATCACCCAGAGCAAGACTTACTTCAGCAGGGCTCTGGTACCCACTGAGTCCACCCCTTAAGTGTGTCGTTTATGGAGGTGGTTGGATCATGGTGCTTTGACGTGGTCTGAAGTTATCCACTGGCTGTGCTGGGCTGGGGCCACTTACTGAGAGATATGGGGCTTGCTGAGGCCAGATGCTGTTTGAGAGAATTTAGGAAAATCGGAAACAGGAGCCAAGACAGGCTATTTCTATGGTAAATCCACTGGAAAAAGCTTGGGTGGGCATGAAAGTTGAGTGGGGCAGGGCCTCAAGGAATCACCAGGGCGAGGCAAACAGTGTGAGCCAGATTGCTAGAGTCTCAGATATAGTGGCTGTCTGCCTCCCTGGGGAAGAGCTCACTAAAGGAACATCAGCCTCCGCCAGCATGTCTGTCTAGGAGAAAGCTGCCCCTCCAGCTCTCACCCCGATGCCAAACAACTCAGTTCTTCCCCATATGTCTCTGGTGCCTTTCAAACTGCCTCCCCCGTGCTGGAGCCTGGAGGGAGCGAGTCCGAGTAAGTCCGTGCGCGGGCCCTTTAAGAGGAGCTGCCGGGGGCTCCAGCCGCCTCAGCCTCAGTTCCCGCTGGTTTTACAGCCAGAAGTGATGGGGATTCTCTTCCTGGCACTGGAACCCTGAGCTGGGCGCCTGGTGTGGGACGGGGACCCCTCAGTCCTCAGGGAGGACCTTCACAGAGGTATCCCCCTGATTTTTATCCGCCATACGTGGGTGTGGGACCAGCCGGTCGCGCCTCCGCCCCTCCTACCAGTCTCGATGCGGCTTCTTCTTTAATTTCATAGTTGTAGGACTTCCATTCAGCTCATTTCAGGCTGTTCTGAATGATGGTTTTCCTGTCATTTAGTTGTACTTTTGATGTGGTTGTGGGAGGACGCGATACCACGTTTACCTACCCGCCATCTTGACCGGAAGTTCTCTCGTTCATTAAAGAAAACATTTTTTTGTCTAATGGATGCTATCTCGTAGTTATATTTCTGAGTTATATCCCTAATATTAGTAATAGTTTCTTTTAAATGTATTATTTCTTCAGAGCTTGCTTCCCCCAAAGGGCTTTCATTTTCAATATGACTGCTTTGGCCTTGTATTAGATTCTGGTTAGTTCACTGGGTAAAAAGTTCAATGGGCACTCTGTGCACAGGAGTTGGCCTTGTTTACTTTGCTTTTCTGTTAGGGTGACCTGACTGGGCTGTTTCCCTGGAATTCCCTAATAGTTGTTTTTTGTTTGTTTGTTTGTTTGTTTTGGTTTTGTTCTTTTGAACTGGTTAGATGTCCAGAGAAGATGCTCTCAATTTCCTGTTTGGCTGCCCATGTTCAGGATGTCGAGTTGGGGGAAAGGAAAGGACTTTTCATATTTAGAATGTACAGCCCTGGCTGGTTTGGCTCAGCGGTTAGAGCATCGGCCCATGGAAAAGAGGGTCATAGGTGCGATTCCTGGTCAAGGGATGGACCTGGGTTGCAGGTTTAATCTCTAGTCCTGGTCAGAGTCATGCGGGAGGCAGCCAGTTGATGTGTCTCTCACACATCTCTCTCTCTCTCTCTCTCCCCCTCTCCCTTCCACTCCATCTAAAGATCAATGGAAAAATATCCAAATATCTTCAAGTGAGGATTAACAACAACAAAAATTTAGAATGTACAATCTTATTTCATTCCTCTGTTTTCTGTATGGTTGGTGTCCCATACACAATGACTTAAAAATTTTTTTCCAGTGAGCAAATTACCTGGCAGTATTCTGCCAGGTTGGGGAGAGGCAGTTGCCTGCCTGTGCCAGTGAGTGAGGTAATGTGAGCGTCTAATCACTTCTTTTATATATATATATATATATATATATATATATATATATATATATATATATATTTCATTTTTAATTACAGTTGACTAACAATATTAGTTGCAGGTGTACAACATAGTGATTAGATATTTATATAACTTAACGAAGGGATCGTCCCAGTAAGTCTAGTACCCATCTGACACTGTATATAGTTATTACATTATCAACTGCTTCTTCAACAAACTCCCAACCAAGCCACCCGTTTGTACCCTTATTTTAACTGCCACTTCCGGAGACATGTGGCACTGTCACTTCCTAAGTCTTCTAGGGAGCTGCTGTTCATGTCTGGTTGCTTTTCCCACTGCTGACTCTGGATTCAGCTTTCTTGAATTCCGTTAAATCAATTACTTCTTGTCTATTTGTTTTCCAGGGTCCAAAAATAATTTTTTTTTTTATGCAACTATCTCCTTTCTCATTCTCTTTGTCCCTGTAGGGTCATGCTTTAAATCCTCTAATGATCATTTTAAGGTTAGGTTTTGGGAGAGAGTGGAGCTGATGCATGGGCCAATCTCCTATTTTGACTGGAAATCTCCAGATCGGAGATTCTAAACCAAGGTCTGAGGATTCCTGGGAGAGCCAGGGATGTACCTTAGTGGAGGGAGACTCTGTACCCTCCTGAAACTATATGCAAAATGATGTCTTTTTATTTGTACATTCCCACCCTTACTAAGTCTACAGCTTTCATCAAATTCTCAAAGTGATCTGTGACCTCCTCAAAAGTCTAAGTACTATATCTCTAGAGACCAAGTATGTGTTACCTTGGGAATAAGATGCCATAGACTTGAAGATACTAAATTTAGGAAATATTAGGCCAGCCCCAAACTCTTCAACCCTGCTAATAGATGAAGGTTCTAATCACAGGGGCTGAACATTCCTTGAAAACCAATTCATTTCTATTCATTGTTCCACATAGTACCTAGTTCTCTCCCAGGTGCAGAGAACCACCACACTGTCCCTGAGGAGAGCGCACGCACATATTTAAAATCACAGGTGAAAAGTAACTGATGGAACTTTTGAGATTATCAACTCAGAGTAATAGACTCAAATGTCAGAAGGTCATATAAATGAGAACAATGAACCACACACAGGGCTGCAGAATGGTGTCCACTGTGGTGAACCAGAGGGTGCACACCTGGCCTAAAGGGGGCAGAAGTTACTCATTATCAGCCAGTCACTGCCATGTGGACAATGAGCCCAAGGTAAGCAAATCTTCTGATTTTCCAAGAGAAGCTGGAAATCTAGATTTCTAAAATGGGATATCTTGTTATGTCTCCTTCTTTCAAAGAAAAGTTAAAAAAAATCAGGTAGGCCCTGGCCAGTTTGGCTCAGTGATTAGAGCATCAGCCTACAGACTAGAGAGTCCCGGGCTCAGTTCCTGCTAAGGGCATGTACCTCGGTTGTGGTTTGTCCCCGGCCCTGGTTGGGGTCGTGTGGGTGGCAACCAGTCGATGTGTCTCTCTCACATCGATGTCTCTCTCTCTCTCTTCCTCCCTCTCTCCCTCCCGCTCTATCTGAAGATAAACACAAAAAAAACTCCTCAGGTGAGGATTAAAAAAAAAAAAATCAGATAGGTCAAACTAAACATCTATGTAAGCCAGATTTAGCTCATAGACCACCAATTTGTGATATCTAATCTAATTCAATCTTCTTTTGCATTTTGGGAGCCTATGGCCCAGAATGAAACTCCCTGGACAGTGTTGCCCAGGAAGTTTCTAGGCTAATTCTTGGATCCCTGAGGGCAGCTCTGGATCCTGGTATATAGACAAAAGGGTGGAAATTGGTGGTGTTGGAGTGTGTGTGAGTGTGTGAGTGTGAAAAAGAGGTAGAGGTGGGGGGAGCAGGAGTGGACTCTAGTGAGGAGATAAGATAAAGAAAGAGTGTTGGGTCTGGCTGGTGTGGCTCAGGGTTGAGCATCGACCCATGCACCAAGAGGTCGCCTGTTCGATTCCCGGTCAGGGCACATGCCCAGGTTGTGGGCCCAATCCCCAGTGGGGGGCATGCAGGAGGCGGCCTTTCGGTGTTCTCTCTCAATGATGTTTCTATCTCTCCCTCTCCCTTCCTCTCTCTCTCTCTCTCACATCAATAAAAGAAAAAAAAAAGTGTTGGCTTTGGCCCCAATAGCTGTACTTCTCAGGGCAGGGGTGGGGTGGTGACTAGGCAACAATGCTGAGTACTTTTCACAGATTCTAGAAAGGTCCAGTGCTGTCCAATCAAGGTTTCTGCAGTTATGGAAAGCTTGTGTACCTGCACTGACCATCGTGTTAGCCACTAGCTACGTGTGGCTACTGAGCACTTGAAATGTGGGTAATGAGACTCAGGAGCTGGAACTTTTATTTAATTCAAACTCATTTAAATGTAGAAGTCGCCTGTGGCTAGTGGCTACCGAACTAGGCAGTGCAGGTGTGATATTGTGACTTGTGATAAGAAATGTATATTTGATCTTTATCCTGTTTCTGGCACAGAGTTCCTATAACTCTTGGGATTTCCTAAGTGATGAAGACATAAAGTTGTATTTTGCTATGTGAATGAGGTGACTTTTGGACTGAAACTTAAGGATGGAGACTGGTTGCCAGGAGAACCAGTCATGTGATTAGAGGGTTGACACTTTCAAACACCCCCCGCCCCCTTCCTGACATCCTGGGAAGGGAGAGGGGCTGGAGGTTGAATCCGTTGTGAACAACCAATGATGTAATCCATCCTGCCTGTGTAATGAAGCCTCCATAAAAACCACAAAAGAGAAGGTCCAGAGAGATTCCGGTTTGGTGAACACATGGAGATTGGGCTCACTTGGAGAGGGCACAGAAACTCCACACCCTTTCCCTGAACCTTGCTCTTTACATCTCTTCCATCCGACTGTTCCTGAATTCTACACTTTCATAATAAACCAGTGATGTAGTAAGTAACATGTTTCTCTGAGTTCTGTGACTTGCACTAGGAAATGAATCTAACCCAAGGAGGAGGTTGTAAGAACCCCCCATCTATAGCTGGTTGGTCAGAAGCACAGGTGACAAACTAGGCTTGGGACTGGTGACTGAAGTGGGGTGGCAGTCTTGTGGGACTGAGCCCTTCACCTGAGGGATCTGATGCGATCTCCAGGAGTGTCAGAATCAAGCTGAACTGTAGGGCACTCAGCTGTAGTCAAAGCATTGCTTGTTGGTGTGAGGAAACCTACCCCCATCCCACTGGAATTGGGTACTGGAATCATTTTAGCAGGAGAGACCAATAATACCCAAAGTGTGTTATACTTTCCTCCATCGGTGGCCTGTGGATAATTAAGTGAGCACATAGGAAAATATGTCTATTTTTGTAGCTATACCCCTCCCCCCACACTGACACAGACACACACACAGGCACACACACACACACAGGCACACACACACACACACACACACACACAGGCACCTCAAGTTCATGATTTCATGGATGTTGTTGCTTGGTTGAGACCAAGTTTAAAAAGAGAGTAAATTCAAGAAAAATCTTTAATAAACATTTGTAGTCATTACATTTAATAAGTAGTATATGTGGTATACACACATGGCAAACATAAAGGTCACACAGATGACTGGAATGGGAAGCAAGGAGCTCTATAGATATTTATCATTGTGGACCACACACTACTGGTCACCCTTAAAATATTGGCTTCATGCCAATCAGAGAAAGACAAATACCACATGATCTCACTTATTTGTGGAATATAACGAACAAAAAAAGCTGATCAACAAAACAGACCCAGAGACATAGAGAGGAGTACAGTTCAGGCTCACAAACCTCAGAGGAGGGGAGCAGAGGGGAGGGATGAGATAAACCAAAGAACACAGATACATGTGTGGGTAACCAAGGGACATAGACAACCATGCTGGGGGTGGGGGTGGGGGCGGGATCAGGAGGAGGTTAAAAAAAAAAATTGGCTTCACCATAAAAAGTATCTCATTGACAAGAAAAATGAGTTTGGGAAATTTTCAAAGACGTTTTGTTGTTGTCACTGCTGTTTGTTTTAACTGCAGACCTTTACAGAGGCATTTATAAGTTAAAATACATGTGAATCTCCAGAAGAGAAATCTAGAATGGAGCATTTCTCAAACATATTTGACCAAGGAATGACCCCTTGCCTGCATTTTTCTTGATGGCCTCCATTGTCTTGAGGGATGCTACTATTTCTTGGAACCCGGTTTGAAAACAATGTGTGTTATTTTTTCTGTGTGGGACAGATAGTAAATACTTTAGGCTTTGTGGCCACAGGGTGTTTGGTGCAACTACTTAACTCTGCCATTGCCATGCAGAGGCAGCCACAGAGAACATGTAAACATATAGGCTGTGTTTCTGCAGCACCCTATGAAAACAGGCAGTGGGGCCCTGGCCGGTGTTGCTCAGTGATTACAGCGTTGGTCACCGGCCAAAGAGTCTTGGGTTTGATTCCCGGTCAAGGGCGCATACCTTGGTTACGGTTCGTCCCCAGCCCTGGTCAGGGTCGTGTGGGAGGCAATCAATCCATGTGTCTCTCTCACATCGATGTTTCTCCCTCTCTCTCTTTCTCTCTCTCTCTCCTACTGTATCTGAAAATAAATAGAAAAATATCCTCAGGTGAGAATTTTTAAAAAAAGGTCTGTGGCTCACAGGACCTCCCCCCAGCAAGCCGTGTGCCCTCTGGGTCTAGAAAGCCCCTTCAAACAGACAACTCTTTCTCATACAAAAGACCTGGGACAGAATCTTACTAGACAAGACTTTGGGTGAATGAGAAATACTGTGTAGCCCAGGCAACCAGTCGTTGGGAGAACTGCAGAACCGTGCCAAGTTTTAGGGAAAGCCATGCCAGAGGACACTGCCTGGAGCAGAGCCGTGGGGATTTCTGTGCCTCCATATCCTGTCCTGACCCGTTGGAGCGCGGGTGGGCGGCTCTGGGGCAGCTTCAGGGCCCCGCAACATGGAGCACGGCACATCTGTCAGGACCGATTACTCATCAGAAGCGCCTGTGAGAAAGGTAGCCCCAGTCCTGGCACCACCAACTGTAAAAGCAGGTAGAAAAGAGAAGAGGATGCCGCACAGGGAGACACCTTGCCAGTCTCTGGCTTGGTCAACCATGAACCTGAATTGGACCTCATGGCAACTTGGAAAGGGGAGAGTGCAAAGAAGATGGGCTTTGGAGTCAGGAAGACTTGGGTGTGAACACCATCTGTGCCACGAACTAGTTCTGTGACCTTGGGCAGGTCCCATGGCTTAGCCTTTCTGCCCCTACCTGGAAAATGAGAGTGACAATAACAGTAACTAACATTGATTGAGCATCCACCACATGCCCAGCAAGCACTCTGGACAGAGACGCACCAGCCGCCTGCCCTCGGGGAGCTTCCATTTTAACTGGGGCGCGGGGAGAGCCAGGCCACGCACAGCAGTTTAGAGAGGAGCCCATTGTGATTCACGCGTGACCGGCAGTCACCGCCAGAGTTGGAAGGACCCACTTCAGCTGGGGTTCCAAGGGCTGGGCTCTCTGTATAAGTGGCATTTAAGCAGAGAATCCTTTTATTTATTTATTTATTTATTTATTTATTTATTTATTTATTATTTTTAAATCCTCACCTGAGGATATTTTTCCACTTATCTTCAGACAGAGTGGGAGGGAGGGAGGGAGAGAGAGACACACACACACACATCAATCCTTCGATCAGTGGGTTGCCTCTCTCATGACCCCGACCCCCGACCAGGGCAGGGACCAAACTGCAACTGAGGTACGCACCCTTCACCAGAATCAAACCGAGAGCCTTTGGTCCCCAGGCTGATGATCCAACCAGTGAGCCAACCTGGCCAGGGCAAGAATTCTTTTATTTCTGAGTCCTTACCACGAGCCAGTCACCTAGCCTTAAATGCAGGATGTCATTTGAGGTAAGCACTAATATTATCCCCATTTTATAAGTGTGCCACAGAGAGGGTAACAGCTTACCCAAGGACCCACAGCTAGCAAGGGGCCAAGTAGGGACTTTAACTAGGACTTCCTGACACCAAATCCCCTGCTCCTTCCTTTACACCCTTCCTACCTCACCAGGTGTGCTGAAGCTCAAATAAGAATATATGTGAAGTGCTCAGCCACGTGTAAAGCAGGTAATCATTAAATGGCAGCCCTGCCCTTAATCACATTCCTCCACATCTAATCCTTCAGGGTGACTTCCCTGGGGTCTTCAGGTGAAGTCACTAGAGAGCAGGCCCCCCAGTCTTGATCCTGGGGAGTCCTGTGAATTTCTACATTGACATAAATCTATGTGAGCTGTTAGCCATTCTGCACCCCAGCACATGGGCGAGGGGAGCAGGGGTCAGATCAGGGCAGGAAGACATTAATTCCTACCTAGACTTCCAGGTGAGCTCAACAAAGTGTGAATGTCCCAGGGACCCAAAGTGATGGACAGGCTAGGTCTCTGAAGGCAGATTTCTGCACCCTGCACCGTCCCCCGCCTCCCCTTCCCATTCCGGTGTGCTCCCTAATCTCCTGCTCTGCTTCTCCAGAGAACTGGTGCCTCAGAGATGAAAGCCAAGAAAACACAACAAGCCATCGGCGGCGCTCACTCAATTGATTTTTACACAAAATTTGCCTTCATGCACGAAGGATGGAAAATGATCCCATAAATAATTGATAACAAAAACAAATGCAGGGAGGAAATCAATAGTCACACACTTGATACCACAGGGAGATTGGAGAGGAAAATATGAGAGCCCAGTGTGGCTAAATGGCACCCCGGGGAACCCCTTTCTAGCACTTCCTGCTGGGGAGGGAGAGGCACATCTCACTCCAGCAGTCCCCAGGAACCAGTGAGCCGAGCTCCCTGAGAGGGTTGGAGGGAAACTGTGCCTTATGGAGCCTCTGGCTTCAGTGGGTCTTAGTGAGGCCTGGGCTTCTCCCAGCATTTCTGGGTTAGTCTCAGGCACTGGGACCATCTGCCCCCCAAGGGTCACCCTGATTGCCAGCCCACAAACCAGGGTACAGGAGCCATCCACAGCCTCAGGAGCTCCAGAGGTCTTTCAGAGATGCCCAAAGTCTTCCATGCTTTCTCTGAGGTTCCTCCCTTTTTCTAGTCTCAGCAAGTTGCCCCCCAGATCTGTTCACATGCACTGATGCTACCAAAGTCCCCAGAGTGGGATGGGGGGTGGGGAGGAGGAGCTTTGAATCCTGGTTCTACCACTTACCCAACCTGTGTGACTCTGGATAAGTCACTTAACCTCTCTGAGCTTTATTTCCTCACCTGTAAAGTGGGGCAAATAAAATCTCCTATGCTAGTAGGAGGGATTAAATGATGTGATGCGTATAAAGTGCCTGGTCCATAGTGAATGTTCAAAATAATGTAGGTGAGATCACTCCCAAATGATCCCTGAAGTCTGCGCCCTCCCTTCCTGCTCGCTTCCGGAATCCATGGCTTCACCACCTCGTGATTGGACGGCTCAGTAGCCTCCTCAGGCTTCACCGCCTCGTGATTGGACGGCTCAGTAGCCTCCTCAGGCTTCACCGCCTCGTGATTGGACGGCTCAGTAGCCTCCTCACTAGTCTCCCTGCCTCTGGTCTCTTTCCTTTTGCCCCTTACAGTCCTCACTGCCCTGAAAAACATGTCTGATTATGTCAGACCTCTTTTTTTTTTAAGTTTCAATTATGTTAAATTTATTTGACCAAGTGGTACAGTAGCGTGGTTCAAAACTGAAGAGGTGAAAATGGAACAGAGTGAGAATTCTCCCTTCTCCGTCTCTTCTCATCCCCTCTTCTCACCCAGCACTATTGTCAATGTCTTCTGTGTCTTTCCAGAGAAGTTTCACTAATTAGAAGCCTATAATATTTACTTGTGTGTATGTATCTGCATATAAATATATATTGGTGTGTGTGTATTTTCATGTGTTCTTTTTACTCAAGATGGTAGACACCTATGCTTACCGTACTGTTCTACACTTTTAAAATACACTTAATATATCTTTATATATAAATATAAATAAATATATTTATTTAACTAATCCTTGTCGATGGGATTATGTTTTTCCCCCTAGCCTTTGGCTTCTATGAACGGTGCTATAACAGTCACCTCCTGCATATGGAATTTCACAATGTCTGCAGGCTGCATTGCTAGAGGTGTCGTTGCTGGGTCAAGGGGGTGTGCTTTTTTCCTTTAGCTGGATACTGTCAAGTTGCCGGCCATAAAGGTGTGCCTTGAAATCACCCAACAGCAATGTGAGAGCGAGAGTGCCCCTTCCTCCCCACTCTGGCCACCCGTCCGCGGTATCTTCAGCATGTCACACAAGTCCCTTCCCTATCTTCTTCTTTTTTTTTTTTTTTTTAAATATGTTCTTATTGATTTTTTTTTTTGAGAGAGAGGAAGGGGTGAGGAGAGAGAGAGAGAGAGAGAAGAGAGAAACGTGGATGGGTTGCCTCCCGCACACGCCCCAGCTGAGGAATAAGCCTGCAACCTAGGCATGTGCCTGACTTGGAATGGAACTGGTGACCTTTCTGTGCACAGGACAGCACTCAACCACCTGAGCCCCCCCGGCCAGGGCCCTTTCCCCATCTTCTGAGCTGCTACTCCACGGACTCAGACTGCGTGTGGATCCTGTGCTCCAGACGTTTAGCAGTGTCCTGTTGCCGCCGTGCGCCACACTCTTTGCTGCTGCTGTGGCCTTCACACGCTGCTCCCTCTGCCTTGCAAACCTCGTTCCTCCTTCCAGTCCCTGCTCCGATGCCACTCCGCTGGGATGCTTCCCTGTCTTCCCTAGGCTGTCAGCCGGTAGCCCCTTCCTCTGGTCTCCTCCAGCACTGTGCACATGCCATTTGTATAGCACTGTCACACGTCACATGTGTCCATGTCCTGACTCTGCAGGTCTTCCTCTGTGCATCCTCAGTGAGGTCCGTAAGCGCTGACTTAATATGTACCGGGTGGGTGTGAAAGGCTCTGTGCTAACCGGTGGGGGAAACCATAGAAAAAAGGCAGGACCTCTGCTCTTGAGAAACTTGCAGAGCTTATGAGAACTCTCTGGTCCTGGAGAAGCAGATACCTGATTGTCTTAATAGTTTCCAAAGCTGTCACAGAATGCGCAGGAACCTAGCAATGAACTGAACAGAAAGGCGAGGGAATGTATGTGCACCCTGGAGAGAAACAAAAGACACACACAAACTGTGCTCATCTTAAATAGTTCCTCCCTCCCTCCCTTCCTTCCTTCCTTCCTTCCTTCCTTCCTTCCTTCCTTCCTTCCTTCCTTCCTTCCTTCCTTCCTTCCTTCCTTCTTTCTTTCTTTCTTTCTTTCTTCCTCTCTCTCTCTTTCCTTCTCCCTCTCTCTCCCTCTCCCCCACTTTCTCTCTTCCCTCCCTCCCTTCTTCCTTCCCTTCCTTCTAAGACAGACAAGGAAAAAGTGACTTTGCCGAAGTAAATGTGAACCTTGAACTGTCAGGTGCATGACAAAAACACAGTATCCTGCTTTTTGCCTCTAAGTGGCCCCATTTCACTGTAAGACCGATCAGGTAGATGCCAAGAAGAGAGAGCAAACACAGCTTACAGTTCAAGAAACCACCGTGAGGTAAAGGAACAGTTAAAGGCAGGAGAAAACGGTGTCATGAGAAAGAAGCAAATACCAAAAAGTTCAGCGTGACCACGCCGGGGGCCGTCACTTAACCGACCTCGAAGACGATTTTGAGCTTCTTAGTCTCTTGACTACCCCATTTGAACTCCTCACTGATCTGAGGAGCTCGATCCTTAATGTGGATTATTATTTTATAAATTATTAAGAGGAGCAATCTCTCTCCATTTACTGAATGTCATAACAAACGAGATAGGAGGAAAACCAAGACATTGTCTACCCAAAGAGCCCAGCACTTGGACAGTGTAAAGTCACTAAATAATTCAGCAGCTATTTGAAAGTATAGTGTTTTGTAATTTCAACAGAACCATCTTAGTGCGGCTCTCCGTAGCGCAGAATTTTAAAACGACGCTCGCCTTCGCGAAGATCTATTTCGAGGAGGAATGGGAGTTGGTGGAAGCGCTGGGCAGGGGAAAGAGGGCTGTCTAATTAGAGAGCCTTGTGTTGACTCTGATTTTAAACTTTCATGAGACGGCCGAGGGTGAGGTCTGACCATTTTCGAGTCATTTCTCTCTCTCTCTGCGCCCGCAGATTTGTGCTCTAACTCTGTGTCTGCGCCCCGCTTGCCACTGTGCAGGGGGGGACAGCCACGTGCTGACAGAAAAGACTGGAGCAAACGGATGCAGCGCCATGAACTGCGGTGGTGAGGTCGATCCTGCCCGGGCGGCTTGTTCAGAGCAGTCAGAAACACCGTATCATCCCGGCCTGGAAGAGGCTGCACCCTGGGAGAGCCGCGGCGCAGGGGGGCGGACACTAAAGGAGGCCATCGTTCATAATTTTCTTGTTGGTTTATTTATATCTGACCTCACTATGGGGAGTATTTCGTGCAGTTTACCATGGCAGCTGAAATTAAAACAAAGCTTTCTGAGGATGAGTGGGAGGCAGAATAGCATTGTAACGAGAGAGCACTTTGGGAGTGGGGTATCTAGACTCTACCACTTCCTGGCTGTGTGACCCTAGGCCGGTGACTTCATCTCTGTGTGCCTCAGTTTCCTATAAAAGATGTGGATAATAACTGCGCTCTCCTCCTAGGGCTGTTGTGAGGATTACACCAGAAAAGAATGTCAAGTCGCAGAGCAATGCCCGGCACATGGCACGTGCTCAGATTGTGTCTGCTGCTCTGGTTCCTTGGCCCTTCGTTCCTCTGACCCCCAAGAGCTAGGGGAGGCAAGTAGCTAGTTACAGAGAACAGAGCCCTGTATTTAATGTGGCTGTGGAGTGAAGGCCTCTGCAAGTACTTATTGGCAAGACAGACTCCTGCGGATGAGTTATGTAAGCGGCATCCCAGAGGTCCCGGCATGGATGCAAACCAATTAAGTTAAGCACTTACCGCAATCACAAGTGCAACTCATACGTTTAAAAGTGGGAAGAGAGTGTATGTGAACTTGGCTTTGCAGTACTTTGCTTTGTCAAATCTATTAGAAATATAGCCTGTGAATTCTTCATTCTTGTTCTTCTAAACTCTGGAGCACTTTTTGTCTAATGAAGTATAGAATTCTGATCTATTTTTAACAAACGGTACAACCTTGGACATTTATCTATACTCTAGGATTCAATTTCCTTATCTGTAAAAAAAAAAAAAAAAAGTTCAGTGTAGGATACAGAAATCACCCTAGTGCCCTGGCCAGTTTGGGTCAGTGGTTAGAGCATCAGCCCTTGACCACAGGGCCTTGGGTTTGATTCCCAGTCAAGGGCACATACCTGGGTTGCAGGTTCAATCCCTGGCCCTGATCAGGGTTGTGCAAGAGTCATCCAATTGATGTGTCTCTCTCACATTGATGTTTTTCTCTCTCTCTCCCTCCCTCCCTTCCATTCTATCTAAAAATCAACGGAAAAATATTCTTGGGTGAGGATTAACAAAAAAATTAATAATAATTAAAAAAAAAAAAAAGAAATCACCCTAGGAATTTTGAAGCACAGAGGGATTTAATACTAGAAATTAAGGATTTACAGCCCTGGCCAGTGTTGCTCAGTGGTTAGAGCATCCGCCTGCGCACCAAAGGGCCTTGGGTTTTATTACTGGTCAAGGGCATGGACTTGCAATATAGGTTTAATCCCCAGCCCCAGTTGGGGTGCATGCAGGAGGCAACCAATCCATGTGTCTCTCACATCGATGTTTCTCTCTCTCCCCCCCTCTTCCACTTTCTCTAAAATTCAATAGAAAAAAATCCTCAGGTGAGGATGAACAAAGAAAATGAACAAAAGAACTTATAAAATTGTTGGAAGGGCTGAAGGCATGGGCTGTAGCTTAGGCATGTAGGAATGACTCCCAGAATAGTATGAGAGCTATAACCTTCGTCACTATTGAGTAACCAGCAGCTCACCACTGGAACAACCAAGGTCCAGAACATACCATCTTGGCTGCTATCCAGAGATGAGGAAAGTATCATTTGCTTGTGGAATTTTCTGGACCCTGGGCCACTGAAACCAGCTGCCACTACCACTACAACTGCCCCTGGAAGTTGGAGATGAAACATTAGTACTTCTATATTTTTTCTTTCCAGGTGAAAACAGCAAACATAGCAGGAAATTGCCCTTTACTTCATTTCTGTCATCTAAATCTTACCCGAGTGCATCTACTTCATGAAATTTATCTCACATCTACAATCTTAGCTAGCTGCAAGGGAGTCTGGAAGTGAGTTGTTAGCTTTCTAGCCTCTCAAAAACAGGAAAGGATACCTACAAGAGGATGAAAATTGATATTGAGTACCAACTGACCACATCCACCTAGAAAAGGGTAGTAACTATGTTACAGAGATACTACGGAGATTAAATAAGATAAGTAGTTTGAACACTACTATCTAGCAAAATGTAGGCAATCAACCAATGATTTTTAACACTACTACTACAGTGGAATTCAATTTTTAACACTACTACTACAGTGGAATTCCTCTTCCAAAAATAAACAGAAGGAATCATTCTTTCTTCAGATGCCAGGCTAATTTTCCTGCAAGGATGGGAGAAATCTCTGCCTGGCTTAGTGTCCTCACTGGCCTCAATGGCTTCTTCCCTACCTGAGGTCATAGCACAGGTGCCTATAAAAGCCTTCCTTGCCGATGTGTCAGTGCTTTAGGGACCTTTCTATGCCATTCCGCTCTCCTGCATTCAAAACCCATTCCCTCTCTCCTGTTGTTTCAGGCCAAATTTCTGATTCTCTGCTTCCTCTCCTATGGTGAGACCTGAGCAGAGCGAATTGCTTGGCTTGATCTCAGTTTTGTCTTTGGCCAGTGCTACTCCCACATCATACCCAACCAGGCTTGCAACCCTGTACTAAGACCTCACTTGTCATAATAATAATAATAATAATAATAATAATAATAATAATAATAATAGTAAATAATTAGGTAGAAGATGGAAGAAAGTACTGAGAATTCCAATATAAAATTCTAACAAAACAGGTCAGTCTAAGGCAAACACATAGAGAAAATTTATCTTCAGGGTCTTCCCACCCCCATTTTGTTGTTATTAGTATTTTCGAATTACGTATTTTTACTTGGGAGCATAATATACACTCTCAGCAAACCTTACTTGTTCTACATCTCTGTTTTTTTTTTCAGGGTCTTATAAAATGGCTCAGGGATTCTCAGACCTTCCTGGGCTTCAGCTCAGCTCAATTGAATCAGAATCTCAGAGGGGATGGGTGAGTCTGGGCAGCAGTATTTTTTTTAAAAGCTCTTCAGAAACAATAATTATAATGTGCAGCCAGAGTTGAGAACCATGAGGTTATCTAATTTGACAATGTAATTTAAGTTGGTACATCAAAGGGTGCAAATGTTTTAATGTACTACCCCAACTAGGGCAATTTAATTTCTCTTTCACAAGGACTGTTTGCAGGCAATGCCATGATTCAAAAACTAAGTTCATGATGGCATCTCCAGGCTCCGTGACAGGATAAAGTGATAGATAAAGTTTTGGGGTCAGGACAATATTTTAACATCCCTTTGGTCAAACCATTCAAGCAGGTGACTTTTCCACCTATGCATAGAACCAGTTTTGGCAGTTAATATTTAATTATCGGGCCCAGACGGTGTGCTCAGTGGATTGAGCATCACCCCATGGACTGAGAGGTCCTGGTTCGATTCCCGGTCAATTCCCTGTCAGGGCACATGCCCGGGTTGTGGACTTGATCCCCAGTGGGGGGCGTGCAGGAGACAGCCAATCAATGTTTCTCTGTTGAATTGATGTTTCTATTTCTCTCTCCCTTCCTCTCTCTCTAAAAAAAAAATCAGTAAAAACATATTTTAAAAATTTAATTATTGGTAAAAAAAAATTTTATTCTATAAAATGAAACATATTTTACTCTATATTCTTCTGTGTAATCCTGGGCAAATTGCTTACCTCTCTGAGCCCCCATTTCTACATTTATTCAGTAGGGATAATCATAGGAGCTACGTCAGGGAGTTGTACTGTGACAATATGTGATTGATGACATACATAAAGTATCTGGTACATTAGAGGTGAAAAAGAAATTTATCTATTATTACTATTATTGAATTATCATTTATTCACTAATCTAGTGTTTAGCAGCTGTTTGAAAACTAGGTGATGTCAGCAGGTAAATAAATTGGACATGCTCAGGTCTGTGATCAGTGGAAGGAATTAAAACGGGCCCTCTCTCCAGGAACCCGTGGAGTACTACTTAGCATGGAATAACCTGAGTGGAAATTTCCAATAAGAAAGGCAAGTTTAGGGTTACCTGCCTGGTTTGTTTATCCAAGTTGAAGTTCTACTGGTAAGCTACCGAGCAGATGGAATAGGTAACATGTTCTGAGTTGTTTGATCTTTTCCCATGAACTGGATTGCCAAAGTTTGTTACATGAATAACACCAACATAGATGCAGGGAGAAGAAGATCTAAGATGCTCTAATGCCATATGTTCATAGCAGCATGAATGACGATCTTGAAAATTTAGAAAGAATTCACATGGAGCCACACACACATGCCAAAGCAAACTGTGGAGTGTTTGCCCATCAATTTAATAAGCCTTCATGAACACTTCTTGTGTGCCGGGAAATGAGCTAGTGCTATGAAGAAGATAAACAAGACATAGACCCAGCCCTCAAGACATCTGGGACCCCTGTGGAAACTGACAAATAAAGAGTTAATTATTAATTTTGTTTTCTTTATTGATTTTAGAGAAAGAGGAAGGGAGAGGGAGAGACAGAAACATCGATGAGAGAGAACATCGATTGGCCGCCTCCTGCATGCCCCCCACTGAGGATCCGGCCCACAACCTGGGCATGTGCCCTGATCGGGAATCGAACTGGTGACCTCTTGGTGCATGGATGGACGCTCAACCACTGAGCCACACCGGCCAGGCCAAGAGTTAATTATTAAATAGTGCTATTGGAAGGAATGGTTTTAAGACTATTTGATAACATCAAATAGACATTGAATTAAAAATGTAAGATATAAAGTGGCATATAGAGTGCAATTCTCTTAATATTAAAATATGCCTAGAAAAAGAAATACAATATATAAAAATGGTGGCTAGCAATTTTATTAAGGTGGTGGTATTATGGCTGGATTTCCCCCTTCAGTTCTCTAGTTTCCTAGTTTTCTCTATTCTTTATGTATTATTTTCTTAATGAAAAATTTAAACATAAAATATTTTTAAAGGCCCTGGCCTGTTTGGCTCAGCGGTTAGAGCATCAGCCCGTGGACCAGAGAGTCCCGGGTTCGGTTCCTGCTAAGGGCATGTACCTCAGTTGCGGTTTGTCCCCAGCCCTGGTTGGGGTCGTGTGGGTGGTAACCACTTGATGTGTCCCTCTCACATCGATGTTTCTCTCTCTCTCTCTCTTCCCTCCTCTCTCCCTCCCGCTCTATCTGAAGATAAATGCAAAAATGTCCTTGGGTGAGGATTTAAAAAAAAAAAAGGATGTCCTGAAATCAAACAGAAATGATCCACCTTCTAGCTCTTTGCTACCTCCAGCCTCATATCTAGGTTTCCTGAGAACAAAAACCAAGCACCCAGCTGTGCACCGCTGCATTGAAGTCAGGTGGACAGAAAGTGTGGGCAGGACACACAGAACTCCTGCAATAGCCAATCACGTCTCACTTCAGGGCTCTCTCCTCACTTCCGTTCAATGTTTACCAACAACTCTGAAACCTGGAAGGCAGGTTTGTTCTGTTTGGAAACAGCACAGAGCTGGGAGTTGAGAACAAATTCTATGAGTACCAAGTTCTGAAAGGTCTCAAGAGGATGGAATGATGGACCAAATTTATTTATTCATTTTAATTTTTTTTATAAGCATTAACTTTTTTTTATTAATTTATTTTTGTTACAAATGTTTTCCCTTTTCCCCCACTGACACCCTCCTCCTGATCCTCCCCACCCCTGGCTCTGTCCCCAGCATTGTTGTCTATGTCCATGGTTATGCATACATGCATATAAGTTCTGTGGTTTATCTCTTTCCTGTCCCCCAACCCCCTCTTCTGAGGTTTGTCAGTCTGTATACTACTTCTATGTTTCTGGATCTATTTTGTTCATCAGCTTCTTTTGTTCATTATATTCCAAAAAAGCTGTGGTACATATACACAATGGAATACTATGCAACTGTAAGAAAAAAAGATCTCTTATCCTTTGAGACGACATGGAAGGACCTGGAGAGTATTATCCTATGCGAAACAAGCCAATCAGAGAAAGACAAATATCACACGATCTCACTTATTTGATGGACCAAATTTAAAGATGGAATTTAAATAGAGAGAAATGCAAATTAAAATGTATGTATAATTCCAAACACACAATTGCAAAGGCAAGGGATTGGAAAACATGGCTTAACAAAAGAAAATATGCAACAAAAATGCATGGGGGTTTGAGTTAAGCCTAAAGATAAAATGTGAACCAACAGAAACATCATTCCATCTCACTGACGGTGGGGGGGGGGGGGAATAAAAGGCAGGTGTTGTTCTCAACCGCCCCGCAGGAATGAAGTGGGGCATGAAGCAGGTGGAACGTGGGTACAGGAGAATCGCCAGTGTTGGCCCCTAGTGATGGGGCAGCAGAAATCATGTACTTAGGACTGGAGGGACTGAGGATGCTTAGCCTAGAAAGAGAATCCTCAGAGAGGCTGGAGGGGACGGGGGATATAAGTGCTTACTTCCAACGGGCTCTTGAGGGAAAGTAGTGAGAGTCTGTGTGGCGTTACGGTAGAAATCACGAGATACAGAGTCAGACACATCGGGGTGTGTTGAAATCCCATTCCGATGATTCCTCGCAGTATGGCCTTCATCGGGTTATTTGTAAAATGAGAACGATAATGATACTTACATCAACGTGGTCGTGTGTGGATTAAATGAGATGTGTTTGTAAATTGCTTAGCACACAACCTACCCACATATAAGTGCTCAAATAAGGATGATAGCTAGAAACTTACATAATAGAGGAATTAGACTTGGTCTCTGTGGCCTTAAGTTGTTGAACCAAGACTACTAGAAGCTAGTGATTTGATCTTAAGCTACAGAAAGCCCCTGGCACCATCAGAGTGGTCCCAAAATTGGATAAACTGCCTTCGGAATAGTGAGGTCCCTGACACTGGATGTAGGTAGTCAGCCAGGAGGTCTCTGACTAACCCCTTGGAGGAGATTGAACAATTTTTAAAGCCTTCTACATTTGGGCTCTTCGTGGGCCTTTGCCACCCCCTGTGCCCAGTCCAGAGCCCCCAGTGGCGAGGGTTTCCATGGGAACTGTGAGGGGCTCAGAATTCTGTGTCTGAACACTGCATCCCAGAGGAAGGAGACAAGCACTGAAGCAGTCTCCCTGGCAATAGTATGCATTTTTAAAAAACTGTCTAATTAAATATTAACCCCAGAGATGAAGCATTAACGGGTTTCTTATGTAAACTTTGTACATCTCATAGCCATCCGGGAAAGGGGCTTAGATGAAACACTCCAAGCAAATTAAATCTATATACCTGTCTTCTTCCTCCATGCCATCACTGACAAATGGCACAAAGGGTGGCGCTGGGGTCAGCACCCTCTCTCTATCTCTGTTATTGGCCAGAGCAGCCCTTCCAGGGTGCTTGGGGGAGGCTGGGGTGGGAGTGTCAGGAGGCAGGGCCCAGGGCCAAGCTTGACATTGTCTTTGATCCTTTCCTGCCTTTCCTTCTCACCTTCTACTGTTCCCTCTGTTTCTAGAATCCCGAAGTCCTGGATTTGGGGGAGGGGGTGCAGGCAATAGGCAGAAGAAGTTGTGGGGTGGTTAAAGAGACAGAGGTGGGCCCTGGCTGGTTTGGCTCAGTGGTAGAGTGTTGGGCCACGGACCAATGAGTTGCGGGTTCGATTCCGGCCAAGGGCATGTACCTCGGTTGCGGTTCATCCCCGGCCCTGGTCGGGGTCATGCGGGAGGCAACCAATGGATGTGTCCCTCTCACGTCGATGTTTCTCTCTCTCTCCCTCCCACTCTATCTGAAGATAAATAGAAAAATATCCTTGGGTGAGGATTAAAAAAAAAAAAAAAAGAAATACAGGTGGGTAGGAACCAGGAACATTTAGTGGAGTAGCTGGGAATCAGGAGACATGAGTTTTGGCCTTAAATTTGAGATCTTGAACAAATCCATTGATCTCTCAGGGGCCTTCTGGGAAAAAAAAAAGGATTTGATTTCTTGAGCAAACATTTTGAGCATCTCCTGTGTGGGGGGGGATGCAGGAAGGAGAAAGGCTCAGGACCTGCCTTTGAGGAGCTAACAGTATAGTTCAGAGGGTCTCAGTCTGATGTCTGTGTATCCCTTAAGGGTCAAGGAATGACCTTCAGAGCACTCACAAAACCCTTGTATTTGTACCCTGAATTTGTGAGTATGTGCATTTTTTTGAGAGAGGGGCAAGTCATCTGCTTTCATCAAGTTCTTATAGGGATCCATGAGCCGCCAAACAATTAGGAATCCCTGGCCCTCTTGCAATTCTTCCCAAACTTCTGTCATTGGTGTGCCCTTTACCATCTTTGCTGTGTCTGCGTGCACCTGTGCATAATTTAATTTTTCTTTAAAATAAAATTGAATGCAAGAGTATATCTACTTTAACAACAACATTCATAACATTGTGACTTTGATGAGCAAGATTACACATCTATGTCTATGTTTGTCTATGTCCATGTCCATATCCACATCTATCAACTTTAAAATAAATACCAATCCATTAAAATAAAGACGTGCTCCTTAGCACACCACCCAAATACTCTGCATTACCACTCAGCTACACTTTTCACCAGCAGCATATTTGGGGAAACACGAGTCTGCGGGTTCCCCTCACCCATCCAGCTCCAGGCTCCTCCGGAGTTTTCCACCACCTTCCATTGACCCCTCCTCTGTAGCCAGTAAAGGGGCAGGTATTAATGTCCCTCCTTCCCCCTTCGTCTGCCTTTGTGACCAGACATTGTCTGAGGCTGCTGCCAAACCCCAGAGCTGTCCCCAGACCCAAGGTGGCAGCAGAGGCACCCGAGCATCCCCTCTCCGCTGCCCGGGCCGCGCTGCTGGCCTTGCCGCCGCCTGGCTGGCTCTGGCGTGAGTGACAGGGGCTGGCGGAGGGCTGGCAGTGGGCTGGCAGTGAGGGGAAGCAGTCCTGACACCCGAGCTGTGTGCGGCGCGCTAATTACACTGATGTGGGGTCTGGGCCGCGCGGCCCGCCGCTCAGAGGAAGGATGCGATGCAGGCCCGGGGAGCGAGCGGCACTACAGAGGAAACCAGGGAACAGCAGCACCTAGGCGCATCCATAATTTATAAAATGCCAGCAGCAACAAAGGCAAAGAGGGACCCGAACCAGGAGAACAGAATAGCATAAAGCTTTTTAATGGTCTTTTTCTATTAATGTCAGATGGGTGACCGTTTTTCAAGTGGGTGGAAGGGTTCCAAGGCCCCCTCGGTTCAGTCACAAAAGCTAAATGCTACCATTTACCCCTCTTCTCCCGGCTTTATGGAAGAGCTTAGCTGTCCTATAAGCCAACGGTAATGTTTGAGGTTCAAGTGGGCATAGCTGTTCCTTCCAGAAAAGCTGCCTGCTTTTTTAAAAGGAGTTTCTAATAGAAGAATTGAGTCTGGCTCTATTCTCTTGTAATAACACCAGCAATTTAGTATTTGTAACATTTGTAGAAGACCCTACAATGCAGATTTTAAGAGCACAGGCTCTGGAGCTGGAACTCACCGTCGGTGAGATCTTGGAAACCTACTTACTCTGTCTGTGCCTCAGTTTCTTCACTTGCAAAATGGAGATAATAAAATCATCTACCTTTTTGAGACTATTGGGACCATTTGGAGATGATGTCCGTAAACTTACCTAGCAGAGTACAAGGTTGTTGGTGAGCACAAAGTTTTGAGCACTTTCCAAGTGCTTCCAAAGTCATTGTAATTTTTTTCTGCTATTCACATTCTCCCAGAAGTAACCGCTATGCTAAATGTATGGCTATTGTATTCGTGTGCATTACAAAATTGTTTTTGCTATTTACCTATCCTTAAACAACTCGTGTTTTTAAGGTTTGTCCAAGTTGCTACATGTAGTTCTGGTTCATTCATGACTCTGTTGTACAGAATCCCATAACTGATGTTTTTTCTATTGCTATTCAAAATATATAATAATTAGGCCATTCCAATTCTAATGCTTTACTCATGGCTCTCACTCTGTCTGAATTTCCCCCCACTTTTTCTTTTCTGGACTTTCCACTTGGCTTTCTAGTGAGGAGCCTACACTATGACCCTAGAATTAGCTTTCCGATTGGATCAACATGTCTTAGGCATAAGAAGTAGGAAAACAAAATGTCCTTGACCAATAGTTTCTTCCCATATACTTTCTGTAGGCAAGTTTTCGCCAAGTTTCCCCTTGAATCTGGGAACTCCTTGGGATCAAGGATGTCTCTTAAACCTAATCCGGTATCTTCCCTATAAGCAGTCTGAGTCACTGATAAAAGAACTGGAAAAGTCATCTTACATATTAAGCAGGAAAAAGGTAAATGGTCTTGGTTATATTGAATAACAGCTAATAACAAAATGGCTGTACAAATGTTTTATGATCAAAGGAAATTGAAGAGCTCCATCCACTGAGCTAAAAAAGATAAGACAAAACAAAATGAACAACAACCACCACAAAAAGAAACGATCCAGGCTGACAAATGGAACAGAAATGGATGCTAAAGCAGATATCCACTAACCTCAGATGGTTGATCTTTCATTTGGATGCCAAGATGACTCATTCAGTGCGTATTAGCTTCCTGGGGCTGCTGTAACAAGTACCACAGCCAGTGTGGTTTAAACAACAGAAATGTATCGCCTCACAGTTCTGGAGGCTAGAAATCCTAGATCAGGGTGTCAGCAGGGTCGCTTCCTTCTGGGTGCTGTGAGGGCGACTGTTCTAGGCCTAGCTTCTTGTGGGTTTCTGGCAATCTCAGCATTCCTTGGTTTGGAGATGCATCACCCCAATCTCTGACTTCATTTTGGTGTTCTCCCTCTGAACATGTCTCTGTGTCCCACTTTCTTTTTTAAAATAAGGATACAGTCATCGTAAGTTGATCATCAGCAAAGACCATATTTCCAAATAAGGTCACATTCACAGGTACTAGGACTTCAACATCTTTTTGGAGGACACAATTCAAGCCATAACACTGTAAATTGTGTTCTTTTTATACTTTCCCAAACCAAATTTTCCCATTCAGGCCATGTTAGAGACTGCATGGGCCTCGCAGTCAAGGAGCTTACAAGCTATACAGACACTATTGCTACAGCAGGGCCATGCACAAGTGTGCCTGAAATAAGAAATTCTGACTTATGAGAGCAATATGGCAGAATCACTTAAGGTTGAAGATGTGCATATCTTACAACCCAGGCGAGAGTCACGAAATGACATGCACAAGGATGTTTGCTGCGTCACTGTTTAGACTGACAAAACCCAGGACACAACCTAAAGCTCCAGCCGCAGGAGAATGGATAAATCTATCATGGGGTTTTGTACAACAGATTAAATCAATACACCAAAGCAGCACTGTAGCAACACAGATAAACTACAAAATATAGTATTGGTTAAGGATACTTATATAGCAGGATTAACTTTGTACTTTGCATTAATATAGTGATTACTTCATGGTGGGTGGAAGGAAATGGGATGGGAGGTGGGTTCAAAGATTATGTTCAGTGTAATATTTGGGTCTGGGACAAGAATGCTAAAATATTACGATTTATTTATTTGTGTGATAGGTCCTTGGTTTTATCATATTCTCTGTGCTTTTCTATATCATTGAAATATTTACTAATACATTTAAACTGCTTTAAGGAAAGCATTTTAGAGATCTATTAATTTTTTTTTTTTTCCCTCACTGGAGGACATTTTTCCATTTTTTTTGTTCAGATAGAGAGAGGAAGAGAGAGAGAGAGAGAAACATCGATGTGAAAGGGACACATCAAGTGGCTGCCTCCCGCACGACCAACCAGGGCCAGGGACCAACTGCAACCGAGGTACATGCCCTTAGCGGGAACTGAACCCAGGTCTCTCTGGACCGCAGGCCGATGCGCTAACCGCTGACCCAAACCGGCCAGGGCGAGATCTATTAAATTTTTAAAAAATTTTGCTTTACAAAAGGATTCGCCACATATGTCTACACAAAAACTTGTACATGATTGTTCATAGCAGCTTTATTCATAATAGCCAGAAAGTAAAATCAACTAGTAAATGTCCATCAACTAATAAATGGGGAAACAAATTGTGTTATACCCACAAATGGAATATCCTTCAACCATGAAAAAGAATGGAGTACTGATACATGCTTCAACATGGAGAAACCTTAAAAACATCGTTGAGTGGAAGAAACCAGACACAAAGGACCATCTATCATATGATTTCATTTATATGAAGTGTCTAGAATAGTCCTTGCAGATAGAAAGTAGATCAGTGGTTGCCAAGGACTGGGGGGAGTGAGGAATATGGACTGATGACTAATCAGTATGGGGTTTCTTTGGGGGATGATGAAAATGTTCTGAAATAAGGTAGTGCTGATTGTTGTACAACTTTGCAGACATACTAAAAGCCGCTGACTAGTACAATTTACAAGGGTGACTTACTTTTATGAATAATATCTCAATTAAAATCTTTTAAAGAAAGGATTTACCTGTATGAGCAGGGTTCCTTTAATTACAGTTTTTTGTTTTTGTTTTGTTTTGTTCTGTTCTGAAGAACTGAGTGCAAAAAAAAGGCATGATCCATAACGTTAGAATGTTAAGGATGGCTATCTCTCAGAGGTGGGATGAGGGGTCATTTTTTGGTGTTTTCCTTCATTCTTTTTCAAAATTTTCTACAATAAACATTTTCTAATTTTACAATAAAATATTTTTTAAAGAATTGTTTTCAAGTGGTGTTTGACATAGCTGGACAACACAGAAATTTAAACAAGAGCTGAAAGTAATATAGTTGCTGAAATTCATTGGCTGTTTCCTCTGTGCTAAGCACTGTGCATTGCTGTGCATTGGTCACTAAGACAAGGACAAACTCTGCTTCACAAGCATAGAAAATGGGATTCAAACACATTAAGTAACATGCTCAGGAGAATATGGCTAGTGAAAAGTGGAGTTGAATTCAAACTTGAGCTTCAAAAGCCAGAACATTTCATTGTCACATTATCATGCTTCTAGAGACTTAGAAGTTTAGGCAGAAATAATGCCATTCTGAACTCATTAGCCAATGGGAAAATGGGTATTAGTTAATCTGACAACAAAACAAAACAGCTCCCCAGATCATTTACATGTATATTTCCAGAAACACATCTGTTTTGCAAAATAAACCTCCTGTTTAAGAAGAGTCATATTTGCTTATAACCTTTTTGCTCAGCAACTATTTCTCCATGATTGAGTTAAAATAAGAAAGATCTTGACATTTCTTTTTTGCATACAATTAAGTGATGACTGGGATGCAAAAGGACAGTTGTAGTCTAGGATAACAGTAGACTGTGTGAGGTTATTTCCTACAAAAGCATTAGGATTCTCAGCTTGCTGCACGCTCCCAGCACAAAGGAAAGTGGGTATTTGATAGCTCTCCAGTTCCTCTGTCTGGGGATTCAGCCAAATGGAATCATCCAGACTCACAACATACTTTGGGGTCTGAATTTTTTATTTCAGCTGTCTCCACTAATCAAATGAGCCAGGTAAGGGAGGTTTGGAGCTCAGATGTTCCATCCATCAATGTCCCAGACTGAATTTGGGGATTTCAAACTCTAATTTGGAGGAAGGAGGAAGATTGACCAGAAAGTTGGAAACAGCATGTTCTGCTGTAGTGCATGAAGATTTGTCTACATGTTCAAACCTAGCAAGGGGATAGAGAATGAAGAAGCAGGTAGAAATCATAGCCAAAGGAGTGTTGCTAGGGAAGAAAGCCACACTGTGGGGAATCATGGTCTGAATGACTAGTATTCAAGGCTCAACCATATGAGGTCTTGCATGCAGCTAGATGCTCCAGGACTTGAATCTCTTAGGGGCTATGGTAAATGTCCAGCCTGTATTCCCTGTCTGGCACCTCAGTTTTCTTTGGGGATCATTCACTCCTCTTGATGGAACTGTCAATCAAGGTGTCCTTCTCTCTCCTGGTCAAAGGCAGGTTTGTGACCCAAAATGGGCACATTGTATCCCAAGAGTGCTACTCTCAAGAGATAGTTCCTATTAGTTCCTGTCACACAGATGCCCCAAGATGCATCGGTTTCTGTCCTTTCTGGTTCTTTAGCTTTGTGTGCTTGTGCGAGCTCCTTCGTAGCCTTTGGATAAACTCCCCTCTTTTCTTTTTTCTTAAGTTAACCAGTCAGTTTCTCTCACCTAGATGATGAGTCCCTACTATGTAACTTTCCATTTCATGATGCTTCAGTGGTTAAAGAGCAACTTGGAGAAGTTGGAAAGCATTCTGAGGATAGTCACCAAAATGATTCACAGGTGATAGATTTGCAGTGCCCACCTAAAGAACAGAATTTTTCCCAAGAAAGGAAATTGGAGCTGAGTTGGAATAAAAGTCTTTGGCTGAGTGCTGAGGAAATTATCTTGGAAACTCGTGTGAAAATATTTCCCCTGAAATACTTTGACACCTAAGACCAATGTGTCTTTTAAGAGATAATTGTGTGAAGATTTGCACCCAATTCTCCTTTTTTTTTTTTAAGAGAGAGAGAGATTGATTTGTTGTTCCACTTATTTATGCATTCACTTGTTGATTCTTGTATGTGCCCTGACCGGGGATAGAACCTGTAACCTTGGTGTATTGGGACAGCACTCTAACCAACTGAGCTACCTGGCCAGACCTTCACTTTTTTTTTTTTTTTTTTAACATGTAGACATAAACTTTTTCAAATAATTGCTTACATTTGTTGTCTACAATTTTTCTTCTCCTAGTCATTCTTCAATTCACTGCAGTCTGGTTTTTTCCCTCATGGCCGCCCTAGTCAGATTCAATGAGATCACACTTTATTCCGCCTCTTGGCTGTATTTAACACTGTTGACCACACCTTCCTTTTTAAAGCACTCTCTTGCTTTGGCTTCCATGATTTCACATTCTCATTTTTTTCTTCTACTTCTCTGGCTGATAATTCTCAGCATCTTTTGGAGGCTTCTTCCTCTGCTCATCCTTTAAACACCGGCGTTCTTCAAGGGGTTGGCTTAGGTCTTCCTGTCCACACAGATGATGGTTGTTTTATCCGCTCCCGTGACTTCAATTACACTCTATTTGCAGATAATTCTTAAATGTGCATCTCGCTCTTTCTCTGTCAGACCTCCCTGAGTGTCGGATCCTATGTAAAATGACCCTCAAGAATATTCTTTTGGCTATGTCACGAGAATTTCAACCCAACATTTCCAAAACGGGTTTATTTCCTTGTGTGTCGTATTTCTGCAAATGGCATCACCAGCCACCAGTTTTCAAAATCAGAAACAGGCGCATCCTCTTTGAATCTTCCTTTTCCTTGATTCTCCACAGTCAATAAATCACCAAGACCTATCAATTCAACGAACTAAAACATCTCTTAAAGTCATCATTTCTCTCTAGCTCCGTTGCCACATTCCTAGTTCAGGTCACCGTCATGTCTCCCTTTATGCCTGTGACAGTCTTTTTTTTTTTTTTTTTATCCTTACCCGAGGACATTTTTGCATTTATCTTCAGATAGAGCGGGAGGGAGAGAGGGAGAAAGAGAGAGAGAGAAACATTGATGTGAGAGAGACACATCGAGTGGTTGCCACCCACACAACCCCAACTGGGGCCAGGGACAAACTGCAACTGAGGTACGTGCCCTTAGCGTGAACCGAACCTGGGACTCTCTGGTCTGTGGGCCGACGCTCTAACCACTGAGCCAAACTGGCCAGGGCTGTGACAGTCTTCTGTCTAGTTCTGATGTCCTCCATCCCTTTACCCACACCAGGCAGTCAGAGTGAGCCTGTCAAAAGTACAAATGAATGATCTCACTTCTCTGTTTAAATCCCATCAATGTTTCCACTGCCCTTAAGATAAAGCCCAAATTCTTGGTATAAACGACCAACCCTTCCTAACATTCCCTTGCCAGCCTCTCCAGCCTCATCTTTGTTTTCTCCTGTCTCCCTATGTTCCTGGCATGTTGAACTTCTCGCATCCTGCTCCCTCTCTCCACCAGCTTTCCACACATATTCACAGTGCCTGGAATGCTTTTTTCCCTCCTGTTTTCACCCAACTCCTGCTCATCTGCCACATCTCTTCTTCCTGAAGACTTTTATCCGCTTCCCTCCCCTCCTACTCCTCATCAACTGAGTGTGTGCCTCTAACTCAGTGTTATGTGTTCATATAAGGTTCTGTTCTCCCCTAATCATATCCCCTATCATAGCACATTGAAATCACATGTGTTTAGCACATGGCTGTATAGTCAGGAGATAAATAAAGGACCATGGTTTCCCACTATTCTATACCCAGTCCCCAGTTCATAGTTAGTACTCGTGATGTATTTCTTGAATGAATTAATAACATGCAAGAATATGAAGAAAATTGGCAAGTCATTCCTTATTACTACCGAGAATGCAAGAAGAGAAAATGTTTAAGTGGGAGAAGGGAAGTGTGATGAAGCAATTTGGGAAATATTTCTGTAAGCTTGGGTTACTAAACGTTAGTAACCCTCTGTGGAAATGGTGGCATCACCTTGAGAGACACAAAATACGAGAGAGTCTCACTTGCTTAGGAGAGCAGATGGAAGAAGGGACCAGGTAACACCTCCAGACCTACGTGGTTCTATGAATTCATGAAAAGCTTGCCCAATTTGGGATCCAGCTGACTCAACAAAGTGCTTTTTACCCATTTATATGTTGCAAGATTATACCTACATTATGAAAATGTACACTATTAAAAGACGAATAGCTTCAATTATAAGAGGAATTATTATAATTATTGTTTTTCATATATTCTCAACTCCTTTGTTCTTCTTTCACTTCATCATATTCGATGAAAACCATAGCTTCAGTTCAATCAAACACCTACCTACTCTGAACTTGTATCCATGCAGCTGAATGTCCTGGAGAAATCCCACAACCACCTCAACTGTTCTCACCTTAAAAGAATGACTTTGAACCTCAAGTGGCCCCTACCAGGCAATAGTATTACTTGTCTTCAGTTCATTCATCCTCTTACATCCAAGACGATTACTTCACATACACACATTTCCACTCCAAGCCTCTAATACCTCCTCCACAATCCTCAATTTCAACTGGTAAGCCAGTTTTATCTTTCAGTGAGAAAACTGAAGTACTAATCAGCAACCAAACCCAAACCTCTCAACACTTTTACCCACCTACTCTGCCTTCCTTCCTCTTTGTTATCATGGATGAACTTTCTATTCGCTTATCTAACGCTTCTGTATTAAATCCCTTCTCCTCTCACTTCAAGACCTGACCCCAGCAAATCTGTCCTCTCTCTGTACATACTATCTTTTTGCTCCCTACAGCAGATTGCTTTCCTCTTACAAAGTTTTTCTCTTGACCCCATTCCCCTCACCAGGGACTATGGCCCCATTTCTTTGCTCCCCTTGTCATCAAAACTTGTCAGGAGTTGTCTATGCCCCCTGCCTTCAATTCCTCTTCTTTTAATTTCTCTTGAACCCAATCCAGTTGAACTGCTCTATCACTTTTGTCAAGAAAACCCACGTGGCAAAATCCAATGGTTAATAATCGTCCTCAGCTTCCTAAACCCATTAGAAGTATTTGAACAGTTGATTACTCCCTTCTCTTTGATACACTTTTCCACATTACTTTCTAGATGACACATTCTTTAGGTTTTCTCCTACCTCATTGGTAATCCTTCACATTCTCCTTTGCAAGTTCTTCCTTTTTTCCTCCAGGCTCTTAATTGCAGTGCCACAGGCTAGTCCCTGGCCCTCTTCTCCATCTTCACACACTCTACTGGTCATCTCAATTCTGTTGATCACACATGTCCATTTCCAGCCTTCATCTGTCCCCTGAGTTTAAAACTTGGGTATCCAACTGCTGATTTAACATCTTCACTCAGACACCTGAAACTTAATGCATCCAAGGCTGAACTCCTGATCATCCTCCTTAAACCTGCTTTAGCCCCAGACTTCCACATCTCAGTCCAGTATATACAATAATATTAATAATTCCATTCTTCTAGTTGCTCAGGCCAAAAACCTCAGAACCATTCTCCAGTTCAATCCATTAGCAAATCCAGTTAGCTCTTCCTTCAAACCATATCTGCCCAATTCTTACTGTCTTCGTGGCTACCACCCTAACCCAGGCTGTCATCCTCTCCTACGATAGCCCCCTAACAAATGGGTTCCTCCTGCTTCCACCTTTGCCTCTCCCTTGTTTATTCTTAACAAAGAAGATAATATAAGTCCGATCATGTTGTGTGTGTGTGTGTGTGCAAAAACATTTCCTCAGGGTAAATATCAAAGTCTATACAGTGGCCCACGAGGCCGTGCGTGACCGAGATTCCTGCTCAGGCCGCTCTGCCTTAGGGTCTGTACTGCAGCTGTTCCCTCTGCCTGGGATGCTTTTCCCACAGATAACTGTTTGCCTATCTGACCATCCTATACATTACTCTTCATGCTCAGTGTTCTCGATTCTCCTGACCTTGTTTAATTTTGTCTTTTTTCAGTAGTACCTAATACCTTCTATTTTACTTATTATTTTTAATAAGTATTTTATTATTTTCTCACTCCTTGTAGAATGTAAGTTTATATATTTTATATTCTACAAGAGTGGGGGCCCTGGCCGGTTTGGCTTAGAGGTTAGTGCATCGGCCCCGCAGACCAGAGAGACCCGGGTTTGGTTCCTGCTAAGGGCACGTACCTTGGTTGCAGTTTGTCCCCGGCCCTGGTTGGGGTCGTGCGGGTGGCAACCAGTCGATGTGTCTCTTTCACATCGTGTTTCTCTCTCTCTCTTCCTCCCTCTCTCTCCCTCCCACTCTATCTGAGGATAAATGCAAAAATGTCCTCGGATGAGGATTAAAAAAAAAAAAAGAGCGGGGGTCTTTGTGTTTTTTGGGATCTGACTTTCCCAAGTCTCTAGAACAGGGTTTCTCACCAGCTCTCTTGACCTTCAAGCTGCGTAATTCTTTGTGATGGGGCCCTGGTCTGTGTGCTGTAGGATCGTTTGGCGGCATGCACGGCCTCTAGCCACTGGTGGCCAGTTACTCTCCCTAGTGTCTCCAGACATTGCCAAATGTCCCCTGGGGGGCAAAATAGTCCCCAGTTTAGAACAAAAGTTCTAGAAGATCGCTGGCCCCTAGAAGGCATTCGGTAGTTATTTGTTGAAAGAAAGAAAGAAAGAAAAAAAGAATGAGCAATTTTAGGTCCATCTATTCCTCATGGATTCTCCCAGCATTCGTAATTTACCAGAACTGTCACCGGGAGCTGCTTTTACCTGAGAGCAGTAAAAGCTAACTCTCAGGCACTCATAGGACACGGTGACTGTGTCCGTTACTGTTTTTGTGTAAGACAGCTCGTGGAGGAGAAAGGTGTGGAGTTAAGGGAAGTAAAATAAAGCGAGGCATTGGAATAAAGACCCTGAGAGTCATGCTGCCTGGGAAGGTGTTGCTTACAAGAGTGGATATACAGACCTTGGAACCTGGAGTGTTTTTCTATACTTCTTCCATGTTTCCTCCTCAATATACCTATGAGTCGGTTTAAAGTGTCAGCATCTTGTTTTCTTCAAGGTTAGTAGCAATAAAAATAATAGTAAGTGCCCTGGCCGGTTTGGCTCAGCGGTTAGTGCGTCGGCCTGCGGTCCAGAGAGGCCCGGGTTCGGTTCCTGCTAAGGGCACGTGCTTCGGTTGCAGTTTGTCCCCGGCCTCTGGTTGGGTTGTGTGGGAGGCAGCCACTCCATGTGTCCCTTTCACGTCGATGTTTCTCTCTCTCTCTCTTCTCTCCCTCCCTCCCACTCTATCTGAACAAAAAATGGAAAAATGTCCTCGGGTGAGGATAAAAAATAAAAAAATAATAGTAAGAAAAATGTTTGTTGAGCACTCACGTGGCAGGCCCTATGCACTACCATTTAATTCATAACAACCTTGTGAGGCAGGTCCTACTACTAGCCCTCATCCCACATATGAAGAAACTGAGGCTCAGAGAGGTCACATCATTCGTCCAACGCAGCTCAGCTAGCGAGTGTCCAAGGCAGCACAGTCGGGATTGAGAATGAGCTGGAATGATGTAGTAAGTATATTCATTTAAATATGTTATAAGTATATTATATATAACGTTACTTAGAAATACTAGTGCAATCACAAGACCCATGCGAAAGCCAGGCCCATGAATTGGCAGCTACACAGCCCATCTGAGGCTATCACGTCTTTTCCACAACCAGAAAATACACCACACACCAATCATAAAGACGGTAACGTAAGACTTGCTGGTTCTTTGATTTGAACGTTCTTTTGTATTTTTGAATAAGTACGCTGTAGGAGACATGAGGCCATCGGCTGAGCTCAGTGAAAAGACTCAGTGGGCTTTAATGAGTTGAGGAATAAGGAATGGCCACCATGAGCAAACAGCGCTTTTTCTAGAGGATATGTCCCAGGAGCCAGGATTCCTTGGAGTCTATTTGTTTGTTTATTATGTTGAAAGGTAAATCATGCACATAGTACAAACTATTTTAAAACCAACCAAACAGCAGAAGAATCTTCAGTAAAAAGTAAGTCTGCCTCCCTCTCCTGTCTCCCAGTCACCCTGTCGCCCAGTCGCCCAGTTCCTTTTTCTGGAGGCAACTCCTGTCTCCAGTGCTGTGTGTCTTTCCAGTTCTCTGCTTAAACAGGCATGTCGTTGAATTCAGGGCCGCAGAGGGTATTCCTGTTCCCCGAGCTCATCCACAGCATCTTCTCTCAACAAACAGCCCAATCTCATGAAAGGAATGTGTTGATCAGCTCTAGGCCTGTCCCCTTCACAGCACTGAGTCAGGGTCCTGAGACATTTAACGGGGCCTGGTGTTTCTCCCCCAAGTAGCTGTTCCCTCCCCCTCCCCCACCCCATTGGAAAAATCTGAACATAAAATACCTCCCCCGTGATATTTAGTCATAAACCTCATATACATGGATAAGCACTTGCCAAGGCTGGACACACAAGAGTGTGGTGAAGGCCTGGGGTGGGGTGGGAACCAGGTTGAGGGGGGCAATGGGGGAAAAATTGGGGACATCTGTAATGCTCTCAACAATAAACATTTAGAAAAAAAGTAGTGATCCTTGAATTTCCCTTCACACACACGCTTCTCTCCTCCTCTGCTGGCTCAGATGCCAGCTGTACGTTACCATGGTCCGAAGAAGGACCTGTGGGTCTCCCCTGGCAGATGCTGCCACTGTTTTAGCCTGAGGGCCCTGCAGGCAGCCTCTGGCAACATTTTTAATTCAACATCAAACTTCAACTTGAAATTGGAGCAAGAGGGGGGAAATGACAGGATGTCAGTGTCTTGGAACCTAGCAAGCAGGGCTTGTAAATGTACCCAGTCTGCACCGCTTTGAGCTGGGGGAGTTTCTCATTCTCCATGGCCGCTGAAAGTGACTGTACCCCATTAAAGGGACCCTAAGGCATGCTGGAAGAACTCAAAGGGGATGCTATGTCTCAGGAAGAGATTCCCAATCTGTTCAGAGAGCCTTTTAAATGAAGGCAGGTGGGCCCGGCTGGCGTGGCTCAGAGGATTGAGTGTCGTCCCGTGGACTCAGAGGTCCTGATTTGATTCCTGGTCAGGGCACATGCCCGGGTTGTAGGCTCAGTCCCCAGCAGGGGGTGTGCAGAAGGCAGCCAATTGATGTTTCTTTCACACATGGATGTTTCTATCACTCTCCCCCTTCCTCTCTCTCTAAAAAAATCAATAAAAACATATTTTAAAAAAATGAATAAATGAAGGCAGGTGGGAAGCTGTCCAGGATATATATTTTAAATCAAAAGGAAGGGTTGCAAAACAATGTATATACAAAGCACGATCTTTGGAAAAAAAATATGTGTGAAGGCACAGCAAAAAGTCTGAAAGGGCTATACCCCTGAAATTCATAGCTCAAGATTGTAGAATGTTTTAAATGTCTTCTTTATAGCTTTCTCTACTGTCTGAATGTTTTGTTTTTGTTCTTTGTTTTTTGGTTTTTTTTTGCAAAGACCCAGGATATTACTTTTATAACCATAAAAATGCGATCTGTATACAATTGGAAAAAACAAAAGGTAACCAAGCTAGGTTCCTGTTCCCTCAGTGCCCACAGACTCCAAAACAGAAAACAGCAAGTCCTCCAGTGCCCAGACAGGTGGGCTTAGCGCTCAGATCCCCAGCGAAAGCATTCAGGGGACTAGTGTTACCTGACTGAAGAGGCCTATTTGCCTGTGTGTATCAGAGCCCAATGAGAATGAACAGGAGTTTGCAACAAAGAAAGTAAGGGATTATTTTTAGGAAGTGGCTCAGGCCCAGAGACACAGGTGAGCTAATGCCAAAGACCTGGCTCCCCCAGTGGCTTCCAGAGGGTGGGTTTTATAGGGGAAAATCATTAGTCATGGTGACTGAGGGAGTTAGGGTTCTGGTCAGGGTCGTGGTCTCTACTGACTGGTTGGCACTAGGGCAGTTGGTCATTGGTCATTGCATCTGGTCCCAGCCATGGGTGGCTTCATCTGGTTTCAAGCCTTTTCTGGGCCTGGAGCTGAAACACCACTGAGGCCTAGGTGTTGTCTCTGGTTTGAGGGAAACTCTGTCTCTGGGATCAACAAACCCGAGGCTTTGTTTCTAAGATTATTTGATGCTGATCAGAACCTCACTGTCCTGAGGACTTAACAGTGAAGGGAGTGGTCCTGCAAGAGAGAAGGAGGCAGGGAGTCAGGGTGCTGGGTGAGGCCCGTTTGAATCAGAAGGAAAGAAAGGCAAAAAGGTCATATTGAAGAAATGAAGCTTCCATGTGGTTACACGAGTTGCCCCAGTGTTTGGCACGATGTGAGCCAGAGTCGGGTTATCGGCAGCTTCCGTCTGAACAGAGCTTTGCAGTTACCGGCTGCTTCCGTGGTCTCATTTGCCCCCACAGCACCTCTGGGAAGCATACTGAGCAGACATTTCCCCCCTCAATTTACAGAGAAAGACACCGAGGCTCAGAGAAATGTCGGAAGTAAGCAACAGACTCGGACTGAAATCTCGTCTTCAGAGCTGAAGTCCACAGCACTGCCTGCCACGCACTTCAGGATGTGTGGGCGTGGGAATGATCTAGTGAATCCCTGACCTGCTCTGCTCACTGTGGCAGGTGATGAGACACCTCCCTCCAGGACCAGAAGGGTAAACTTGGGACTCACTTGGGATGAAGGCTGCGGAAGGCGGTGCACCGTCACACCCCGTCAGTTGCATTGCTGGATGAACAGCTGGTGTTCATGGACCTGTACTCTCCTACTGGCCTTCAGTGAGGACTGGGCAGGATTTTCAGGGACTGACATTTTGGCAGGGGCTGTCTCTTTTTCTAAGGTTCGCTCTGGCACCTAGCACGTGCTTGACACAGTGTGGCGTTCTTTTTTTTTTTGGTGAACAAAAGAATGAATAAATTTGAATCAGAACTTTAGAGGAGGGACGACCTTCCTTCCTTAGCCCAAGCGCTGAGTCTGAACCTCCATGTGGCTCTCCGATGCCCCTCTCTGCTCCTCATCTCCTACCAGACTCACCCCTGCGTGCTGATGAGAACTCCAAGTCAGAAATGAGTGGAGTGGAGGGTAGAGGTGAGGGAAATACAGGAAAAAAAATTATGCTAAGAAGAGAGGGGTGGGTAGTAAAATCCAAGACGTTAAAAAAAAAGATGAATCCGTTTGCTTCCCCATCTCCCAGAAAAGGGACGCAACTTCCCCTGAATTCTAGCTACTCTGAGCACTAATTGTAAAAATAAAAAATGAGAAATGGAGTTGGTTGTTGTCATTTCCCATACAAATGGGCACGTACATTCAGCCTTTATGGCCAGATAATTTCCACTTCCACTGCTCTGTATTTATTGGCTTTGACTTATTGATAGAACATCCTGGGGCCTGAAGTCCTCCTTCTCACAGAGCAAAGACACCATCAGCAGCCTTTTCTCCTCTCAGCCCATGAATAATAATGTGCATGATGATGGCCGTGTTATTATTATCATTTGGTATTTGGCCAACGTCTTTCCCCGAAGTACTTAAAGCACTTTATAGGCATTGCCTTATTATTCCTCACAATACCTCCCTGGAGAGAGGGCGAGAACAGAGGTTTGATTTCTCTTTCACCGAGAGGAGAAGCTGAGACCCAGAGCCATGAAGGGGCTGCTCCAAGGTCACCTGGAGAAACTGGGCTGAGGTTAGGAGAAGAACCCAAGGCTTGTAATGGCTGTTTAAGGGCGCCTTCCCATCCACCCCGAGGGAGAATGAGTCATTAGCTCATTCACTGAGTTGTAAGTGTAATAGGACATTAAAAGGGAAATTTTGGCCAAGGCACGTTCTAAAGTGAGGTGCTGGAACAAGATACAAGCATTTTCAAATTAGGTGGCTGAGAAACCCTTACTCACCTCAAGGGTATAAAAGGGCCATTAGCTGGAGATTAGAGGATTTTTTAAGAGGATTTCTTCACCCTAAGGGGAGAGGTGGGGGCTGTACTTTACCCCAAGCCCAAAGAAAAACACTTCAAGGAGACACGCAAAGAGCTTAAAACGAGTCCTTTGCTGCTCCTGGTGTACAGTGGACAGGTGTAAGATGTGTCCGAGAAACCGAAGGAGCGTCAGATTGGCTAGAGTGGCCTCTGGTGCTGAATGGAAGGCTGAAATTTGGGAAATAATTGCTCTCCTAGAGTTTAATGATGCAAAGAATCCATGAGTGTTTCTTTCCCATGATCAGATGTGAACCATGTGTACGAGAACATCAGTGTGGGGCCACCTTAGATTCTGCCCAAGAGAACCAGCAGAGGAAGCAAGGGGACCTGGGCAGAAAAAAGCCAGAAGTGGAATCCAAGATGCTCAGAGGCTATGGGTGGAGCCATGAGCAATCAGCCAAACAGGAATTCATTCATTCATGACAGGGAAACTGAAGGAGCCATCTACATTGATGGGGGTCTCCAAAGAATCAAAGAAAGCCCCTCAAAAGAGTCAGCCTCAGACTTTTGCCAAGTCTAACATTAGCATTGTTGAGTGAGAATTTGACTGATGGGGGTGGAGAATTAGAAATATTTACAGAAGCCAATTACATCCCATTTTCCAGCTTCAGGTCTAGGGGGGCAGAGGCAGAGAACATATAACTTTAAGTTATATTAGGTACATCATTACCTGGTGATGGAGCATCTTAATTACCAAACTGAGACAATGTTCTATGGATTAAGATGAATAAAAGTGACGTAAGAGTAAACAGAAAAGTCATGGGATCTGCCTACATTTTCATCCAGTGGCAGAACTCTGCCCACAGAGAAGATTTAAATGGACAAAGGAGGCAAACATTACATTGCTTTCTGATTACATTCCATGAGGTGTGTTTCTTTAACAAATGGTTCTATACGTTTTCATGGGGTCAGGCGTTGTGCCCAGACACACTGAAACACTGCAATCCGTGATGCTCAGCACCATTTATGCCCAGTTTTATCCAGCATCACAATAGCAGCTATCGTTTCAAAGCACTGCCTCTGTGTTAGGTACTGACAAAGCACTTCACATACACCATCTCCTTTGGTGCTCTCAGTTACCCTAAGAAGTACTTTCCCATCCTTTTCAGATGAGGAAACAGGCTTGGAGATGGAAAATAAACCTGCCCTTAGGCACACAGCTGGTTAGGTGATGGAGCTAGAAGTTACCCCAGGTTTGTCTGACTCCAGTGCCTTGCTTCGAAGCCAGGCTCTTTCCCACCTTCAGAATCATGCTCTTCTGTGTTGCTTCAATGCCCAGCCACAGTGGCACACATTTACACTTCTGTCCTCTGCACGTCTATGTCACAATCTGAAACCAGCCCAAACTGAGCACCCTGAGCTCAGAACAGTGTCTTGGCACATAGCTGATGCTCGACAGGTAGCTATTGATTGGCTGATAAACTTATATACAAGTGCGTGCTTTGGAGTCAAACCAGCATCTACCATTTACTAGCTGTGTGATCTTGGGTAAATTACTTCCCCCTCTGTGCCTCAGTTTCTTCATCTGCAAAATGGATTGATAATGTTTCCATGGGGGGTGGGGGCAGCAGTTTCAAGGATTGAATAAGCCTCTCATTCTCTCAACTTTCAATAATTATTTGTTGAACGAATCACTAAGTCAAATGCTGCCTGTGTTGTTCCTTATTCACACATTTAAGCCTTACCTTTCCAATCAGATCAGAGGTTCCATAGTGGTGTGGCTCAGCTCCCAGTCTCTGCACAAGTTTAGGCAGATAGTGCTGGGTGGATTCCAGTGCCTGTTTGACATTGTCTTTGCCGTGGAAGATTGCATGGTCTGGAAGCCTTCCTATCGACATGGAGAAGTGTACAGCCAGGGGGAAGGGTGTTTCAGGGGAGGGAAGTAAGGGCTTGTGGCTAATACAGGTGCTCAGATTAAGTTGTTGAATGATAAAAAAAATAAATGTTAGGAGCCAGTGCATACCCTAAGTGGGTCTTATAGACAATCTCATTGAGTCCTCACACAACCCCATGAAGTAGACTCTATTATTGCATCATTTTGGGTTTTGGGGGCTTTAGGAAATTGAGGCCTAAGCCTCAATTTAAGTAACCTACCCAAGATCACCCATTAACCATTACTGGACCTAGGAAGTCTACCTTTAGTAACTCCTACTTCTCTTCTCCCTTATACACAATTCCACTGCTAACCTAGCGTGAGATTTGTTGTTCACGTGTCTTTTCTTACCTATTATTCTGTAAGCATTTTGAGTGCAGTGACCACGTTCTCCTCATCTTTGTATCTTGCCAGGGCCTTGCTCAGAGCATGTGCCTAGTGCTTGTTAAGTGGACTGTTGGCTAAATGTATACCCAAAATCTGTATCAAATCTGCCTGCTTCTCTGCAACTCTAGTTCACGTTGCTCTGTCTCCCATGGAAAACTGTAAGCAGCTTCCAGCTCTCTCTGCTTCCCCCCTTGGCCCCTCTAATTTCCACACCGCAACTGCAGTGATCTTCTTGTACCATTTGTAACCAGGAAAATAATTTGAAAATAATAAACACATGAGTCTCAAGCAGCTAGTCTGCCACTGCAGCCTCTGGTTAGAGTGAATGGTGATGTCATCCTGGAGGAAGGGAAAGGGAGGCAGGGTGTCCACACTGGAGGAGGAGGGAAGTGGGGGGCTGGCAGGGTTAGGAGGCAAGCACAGGGAAACATGTGTGCCCCATTGCCCCTGTTAGGTCCATTGAGGGGAGACTATTACCTGGCTTTCTTTTTTTTTTTTTTTTCTTTATTGACTTTTAGAGAGAGAAGAAGGGAGAGGGAGAGAGAGATAGAAACATCAATGAAAGAGAAATCGATTGGCCCCCCCTCCTGCATGCCCCCCACTGGGGATCGGACCCACAACCTGGGCATGTGCCCTGACCGGGAATCAAACCAGCGACTTCTTGATGCATGGGTCGATGCTCAACCACTGAGCCACATGGGCCAGGCTTCCTTTTTTTTTTAATCCTCATCTGAGGATATATTTTTTCTTTTTTCAATTTTTATTCATTTCTTTTTTGTTACAGATGTTTCTCCTTTTTCCCCCCTGGGCACCCTCCTCCCCATCCCGTCCCCCCACCCCCCTAACATTGTTGTCTATGTCCACTGGTTACGCATACATGCATATAAGTTCTTTGGTTTATCTCATCCATCCCCCCACCCCCCTCCTCTGAGGTTTGTCAGTCTGAACCGTACTTCTTTCTATGTCTCTGGGTCTATTTCGTTCATCAGCCCACCTTGTTCATTATATTCTACAAATAAGTGAGATCATGTGGTATTTTTCTTTCTCTGATTGGCTTATTTCACTTAGCATAATACTATGGAGGTCCCTCTATGTCGTCTTAAAGGATAAAAGATCTTTCTTTCTTATACCTGAGGATATTTTTCTATTTATCTTCAGGTAGAGTGGAGGGAGAAAGAGAGAGAGAAACATCGATGTGAGAGGGACACCTCCACCCCACGGGTTGCCTCCTGCATGGCCCTGACCAGGGCCAGGGATGAACCTGAGACTCATTGGTCCGCGGGCCCATGCTCTAACTGCTGAGCCAAACCGGCCAGGGCTTACCTGGCTCTCTTACTCTGATTTGGACTCGGGGAGGAGGCTGCCTTGCAGGGTGCCCTCCAGGCAAGTGTGGAACAGCCACATCAGGGTGAAATAATGGCATGATGTGAGTAGAGTTCCATCACAAAAACCTGCCCTTGGTCCCTTAGAGCATGGGCAGTGTCCCGAAGTTCCCCTGTGCTCTGTGGAGGGATTAGAGGAAAGCTTACTGACCACAGAAAAGCTAGGACTGCAAGGCTGACCCCCAAGCCCAGGGTTGAACAGTTCAGGGCAGGTCTGCAGCACCAGCAAGATGGAGCTTGGGGCCGGCCAATGGGCTTCGGTGTGGGAGGTGGGGGGCCAGCCAATGGGGGGCAGTGTGGGAGGTGGGGGGCCGGCCAATGGGGGGCAGTGTGGGAGGTGGGGGGGCCGGCCAATGTGGGGGCGGTGTGGGAGGTGGGAAACAGCCCTGGGGGGAAACAGGCAAGCTCACCAGTTACAGTTTCCTGCAGCAGGGAAGTAAGGAGGAAAGAGCAAGGGCCCATTCCTGCTGCGTGGCTAGGAAGGACTCTGACACCCTTACAAGGACCCACATGGAGGTCTAAGGCCCCCCGCTGGCCACCACAAGGATTCATGTGTAAGCTCCCATACCATACCGGCCATCTTGGGGAGGAAAAGGACCAAATCCTCCTGGCATATTCTGCGACTGAAACACAAATATTGAAAAGTCAGGTTTCTGCTGGACTTAAGAACAGTTGGAGATTGGATCCACGCGATGCAGTAGAGACTACATTTCCTTCACACACCTGAATGCATCGAGTAAGCTTTCCATCGGCATGCACACTACCTCTGGGCTCCTTCCCATGACCGACAGGCTCAGCATCATCTGGGCCATGCCACATTCCCCCAACTCATCTCCGACCAGGCATCAGTCCTTCCAGCTGCTGCAGATGTTGGTGGCTCCTGGTTCACATCTTTGTATTTTTCTCACAAGGCCTGTCCTTGGCTGCAGAGAGCTCCTTGGTGGGAGATGCCTAAGAGGGTCCACCCCACCCCAGGGGTGCACATGGCATGGCATTTAGCTGACTGATGAGGGGAGCTTACCAGCCCAGCCCCTTTACCTGGGCAGGCCACCTCTGAGATGCAGGTTATCCTGCAGAGCTACCAGTGAGACCAGGTCTAGGCCAGGCTTTTCCTAAACCCCATCTTTGGCCAGCTCCTCCTGCCCTGTCCTCCCTCTCGCCCTCTTCTGTGCCCCCCTCCCAAGTACAGGTTACTTCTGAGGGCATTCCTTCCATACATCACCTGCACCAGAATTCCCATCTCAGCCTCTGTGTCTGGAGAACTGACCTGAGACAAGCCTCTTGCACAGACACCGTGTTGGGCATGGGAAAGGCAGGAGGGAAACGGAGAGGAGAACAGAAGCCGCCGCTGAGGCAGGGACCCAGCAATGTCACCTTCCTCTTCCCCATCCTTCCCACCCTGATTCAGCCACGCAGATGCCACTGCTGTGCCACTCAGAACTCCATCAATTATTGAAGAAGCTCTGAAAGGAGGGAATGTAAGCGAAGATGAAAGATTCCAATGGAAGACAGACAGGTCCCACTGCTTGGGGAGGACCTAAGCTATCATGTCTGGGAAAAAAAGCGGTTTAGTTTCCTGCCTTGAGAAAGTTCCAAATGCTTTGGAGGCCGAAGAAGCAGTTCTGACAAAGACAGGAGAGAGCAGGCGTGGCCGATGGGTCTTTTTCATTCCCCTTAACACCCCCCACCCCCCATTTACTGATCAAGAGGCAGGCACAATAAATCTGAAACCCTCTTTTCATCCTCCCTGTTGCTTTTTGGGGACCCAAAGGAGTGGGAAGCCAGCCAGATTCCGACTGTTAGGAAGGCAGCAGCCTCCAGAAGTAGGGGGACCGGGCCAGAGGGAGCCTAGCCCTGGTCCTCAGAAAGGATAGAAATGCTTGCGTGAGGTGTGAGATGTCAGTCAGGCGAAGGATGGAGGGGAACACATTTAGGTCAAGATTAGAATCAGCCCTGGCCTGGTGGCTCAGTTGGTTGGAGCATCATCCCATACACCAAAAGGCTGCAGGTTTGATTCCCGGTCAGGGCACATACCTAGGTTGCAGGTTTGTGTTCGATCCCCTGTCCGGGTGTGTATGGGAGGCAACTGATTGATGTTTCTCTCTCACTTCGATGTCTCTCTCTCCCCTTCTCTAGAATCAGTAAACATATCCTCAGGTGAGGATTAAAAAAAAATTTTTTTTAAAGAGTAAAACCAAAGCAACCCTAAATGTCAAACAACGACAAATATTTATTAAGAACTTATAATGACACTGAAGTGGACATTGAATACATCCCAGCCCCAAGCTGAGCTCAGAAGTGGATTCAAACCAGCCTGGGAATCCAGTCACGCCACAGGCAGGAACTTCCATCACATCTGTGGGTGGGAGTCCAGATCTGTGATTCAGGCTCCATCGGGAAGCTGGGGGGATTGCAAACTCCTTGAACAGGGGGCTTGGTCTGTCTTGTTCCTCGCTGCCTCGCCAGTGTTCAGAACAGTGGCTGGGACCCAGAAGGGGCTTGCTCAGTAGATGTTTCTGGGATGAAAGAATCAATGGTTAAGATAAGAGCGCTGACTTCACATTCAGTTGGTTATCCAGTTCCTTTTCTTACGAGCAAGGTTTCTTGGGCAAGATATCTTGAGCCTTCTGAGCGTTAGAAACCTCAACTATAAAGTGAGAAAAAAATAGTATCTGCCTCCAAGATTTGTTCTGAGGTTTGCACAAGCTATGACGTAAGCTTAGTGAATGGCACAGGTAAGTCCTGGCAAATGGCAGTGACTGTCATTAGTAAGACTTGCATATTTCTTAAGACAAATGAACAATAAAGTCAATTTTACAGCAATAACAACTGAAATCCAAAGAGATCTGTGAATAAAAAAAAAAAAATTAAAACACACCCGGGAAATAAAATCCCAGTTTTCCTAACCAATCATTGAAAAAAGTGTCAGAAACCTAAAATAGTCATTTTGAAATAAAAGAGGCAGTAATGTGTTATAAAACCCAATGTGTCAATTCACATCTATTTCAAAAGACTCAAAATTAAACAATCATAAAAAGATCTTTGAGAAATACTATTCAGGGAAGAAAGCAAGTTATCTAATTATGTATTGTGTGAATTATATCTAATTCAAGTCCAAATTTAATATAAATGTATTCATTTATCATAAAAACCTAATGATGATTTAAAAGCATCTTAGTGAGCTTTGATTTTAAGGGGAAATACTTATCCCCACGCACAGAGTGGATGTGATACGTCTAAGAGAGCCCATGCATATTCATAACCAGTATACACGCCACATGTCCATGTCCACGTAATACACTTTGTACCCAAGCAGCAAGAGGCACCCTTTTCCCTCTAGAAAGAAAAGTCATTCAAGTGTAGTTGAAAATGGAAAAGCCAGCAGTCCCTTAAATAAAAGTTGCAGCGTCCAGAGGGGCTGCCAGTCTAATAAATTGTTTGTTTAACTGGTTTGGGATGATGAGGTTGACAAGCCCACATGAAGCTTGAAAAGGAAATCTGCCAAGGAGGCCGAGATGCCTGGGGCTCCGGCTGCCTCTGGTGCCTCCGTCAGGCACTGTGAAACTCCCAGAAGCCCCACACGCTCTGCTGGAGGCAAAGGCACAATTTGCTGACCGGTGTCAGTCAGAGATCTTGCCTAGCCCCTTCCCACTGTAGACAGTTCTGATCTTGGGACCCAGGAGGTTTTTTTCCTACTTAATGCTGCATCGGTCTGCTCCATCTCTCCGAGGACTACCGGGTGAAGACATCTCCAATGAGAGTTTGGGACCTTGAGCAAGGATGCACACACATCCACAGGTGTATTTCATTTTACTCACTAGTTGTGGTCCTCAGAATAGCTTGTGTGTTCAAAGTTGACTACTGTTTTCCAGTACTATACGGTCAAAGAATCCTACAGCAAACGCTGTTGTAAAATGCTTTTGGAAAACTCCTTTCTCTTCTACAGTTATGGGGAGGAGCCTGGCAGACAAGGGGCACTCAGCAAATACTGGGGAGTAGCTTAGCAGTGAAGTAGCGCATGGCCTCTTGAGTCAGGCATGGACACTGGAGTTCAGGTTCTGCTGCGGAGCTGAGTAGCATTGTTTATCCTCACTAAGCCTCTGAACAGAGGACTCTTCGTCTGTGTAACGGATAATAATATCTGTCCTATACAGGAGCCGAGAGAATGGACTGAGCGTGGGCACAGTGACACAGGGAGCCCTCACTAAACGTTAGCACTGGATATTGTTGATGCTCCTTGAAATGGGAGAGACATCCCCCAGGACAAGGCCGAGTCAAGGCTGCGACAAATACAGGGTTGAAGAGGGAGACCCTCTAGGCAGATTTGCCAGCTCTTTACCTGCCCCACAGCCTTTGCTCCGACCTCTATGAAAGCTCTTATTCCACTCTCCCCTGGTTGTTTGCATGTCTGTCTTCCCACATACACTGCAGCTCTTCGAGGGCCTTATTGATGTTGTATCCCTAGGGCCCAGAACAGTGCGTGGCACATACTAAGTGTGGAACTGAATTAATTCAACTTGCCCCTTTAAATATTCCAAATGTGGTTGGGGACATCAAGAAAAGGGGAAAAAAGACCCTATTGGTTAGGATCCTTTTATTTGTAAGTACTGAAAACCCAATCTAAATTGGCTTAAACACAGGTAACTAGAAAGTCTGGGGCTAGGGTTGGCTCAAATGCCAGCAGGAACTGATTTCTCTCTCTCTATTTCTTGAAGCTGATTTGTTTCTCTGGTTGACTCCACTTCAAACAGGCTTTTTGCCTCTAGCTAGCAAAATGGCTGCATAGCTCCACGCCTAAAACTTTCCCCTTTTCTAATCCAGCAGGAAAAGAGTCAAGAGCATTTGTCCCAGAAGACTCATCGCAACTTTGATGTGGTCATGCGTCCATCTCTGAGACAAGCATGACGTGGTAAGTTGGCTGGCTTAGACCTGAGCTGTCTACTCTTCCCTGGGCTGGAGGTGAGGACAACTCCCCTTTAATCATGAATTGAGATTGGAGTTGGTGTGAGTTCTCAGGGTTGATACTTGTTTCAGAATGTAGCAGGGATCTTGTTTCAGGTATGGCCGGGCCGACACATCAGGACACAATAGCCATTGAAAAGATGGTTTGTTACCCACAGTTCCCAAGAGGAGGGGACCTGCCGCACTGCGCAGGGCCACATGGGGGAGCACCAGGAGACAGGAGGGAAAAGCACGGGCAAAAGCCTTTATTGCTGTTTTCAGGGGAAGGAGAGGGTGAGGAAGGGTACAGAGCTGAGCAAGTTTAGGATTGGATAGTTTGAATAATTTGAATAATTTCAGTGGGCTCTGGGTTGGAAGGATGGTTCCTAGTTGTCTGCTACCTGGTCCTGGGGTGAGGGCAGGGGGATAGTGTCCAGAAGTGCAGGAGCCTGATCGAAGGAAGTGGGTGAGGAGTATGGACTCAGGATTGATCAGCTTGTATATTAAAGGTGTGCACACAGGCAAGTTGTTTGCTATTTCTAGGGATTAGCTACCCCGGGGAAGGGCAGTCCTTCCCCAGGTCCATGTGGCCCCAAGATGTCAAAGCATCATAAAAAATTTAAACTATGATTAATATAGTACTAGTTGGCAAAAAGCTATAGATATGTACTATAGAGACCAAGGTCTAATATAAGTCATTCATTTAGCCATTCATGCATTCCCTCATTCATTTATTTACTCAATATTTATTGAGCATCTCTGATGTGCCACACATTGAACTAACTGCAAAGGACACAGAGTAAACAAAGCAGAATGTTTCCCATCCTCCTGATAATCACAGCCACTCACCAGATAATTAGAATTCTTAAGAATCCTTAGTTGGGTCCTTCTGGGACCTATCCCACATGATGTGGGATCCAGTAATTCATTTTTAAAGGCGTTAATCCACTTATTTATTTTAAGTTCTAGTGAGATGTTTGGACTGGAAGTATATTCTGGGCTCTTGGAGAAAAAATCTGATTCTCATAAATAAAAATACTCCCACAAGCAAGGATAAGCCTTCAGGACGTGTATGGCATTTTAGACATTACAAAATGCTTTAACTATTCCCATTTATTCTTCACACTATGTCCAATTAGAGATTATTATCATCTCACTTTACAGGGGGGGGAAGCTGAGGTTTTAAGAAGAGGGGAAGTGATTTGCCCGAGGATTTATAATCACTAGGTGGCCAAGTCCAGTTCTCTTTTTACTGGTACTTTCCAAACTGTGGGACCCGAGTAGTCAGAGCATCCGAATAAATCACCAAATGACCTCACATAGTGAGAAGTTTATTTCTTTTTTTTATCCTCACTCGACATTTTTCCATTTTTTGTTCAGCTAGAGTGGGAGGGAGAGAGAGGAAGAGAGAGAGAGAGAAACATCGACATGAAAGGGACACATCGAGTGGCTGCCTCCCGCACGACCCAACCAGGGCCAGGGACAAACTACAACTGAGGTACAAGCCCTTAGCGGGAACCAAACCCGGGTCTCTCTGGACCGCAGGCTGACGCTCTAACCACTGAGCCAAACCAGCCAGGGCAGAAGTTTATTTCTGTTTCATTTCTCCTTCAATCCTTTTCGTTCCCTCAAGTATATCTTTAATACCTTTTTCTTGCTCCTCTCTTTCTCTCTCCTCTCTCAACCAAGAAAATGCAGAACTCAGTTTAAGAACATTTGGCAGGTAAACTAGGCCTAGAATCTATTAACGTTGTTTTTCTGTATTATGACAAGCGGTGTTTTTTTCCAGTTATGCTTGAAATATTGTTTACCTTTGAAATAAATTTATTTTTGAAGTAAAACATATTGATTTAGAACAACACTCAATGAATAATAATATAGGCAGTTTGTTAGTATGTACAGATAATGAAAACAGGACCCAAATGAATGAACCTGGGAGCACAGTGCAGGCCAAGCAAGTAGGAAGAGACTCCTGGAAGGGGTAGAAGGTTCCTCTCCTCTCTCGTCCAGGGAGCACGAGGTCCAGGTCAGATCCTGCTGCATGTACAAGCTGTGGTCATGAGCCTGTCAGACCGCAGTTCCCAAGTCAGGGTCCACAGACTGCTGCCAGTCCGAAATACTGTTTCCAAATCCTTTGTCAGAAGAAATATAAGATCAATGTGTATGTCAGTGCAAGAATGCCAATTCTTTCTTAAGTAAGAATGCCAATTCTTTCTTAGGTAAGATCATTCTGGAATGATCTTACTTTTTGGTATGAGTGCATGTGTGCTAAAATGCTCACTCTTTAAGGTGAAGGGATCAAGAAATACAAATTGGCACAAAATAGTCACAGGGACGTGGAGTACAGCATAGGAAGTAGAGTCAATAATACTGTGATGCCCTGGCCGGTTTGGCTCAGCGGTTAGAGCGTCGGCCTGTGGTCTGGAGAGACCCGGGTTCGGTTCCCGCTAAGGGCACGTACCTCGGTTGCAGTTTGTCCCCGGCCCTGGTTGGGTCGTGCGGGAGGCAGCCACTCGGTGTGTCCCTTTCACGTCGATGTTTCTCTCTCTCTCTCTCTCCCTCCCACTCTATCTGAACAAAAAATGGAAAAATGTCCTCGGGTGAGGATAAAAAAAATAATAATAATACTGTGATAACTATGTACGGTGCCGGGTGGGTACCGAACATACTGGGGGAAAACTTTGTGAGGTAGATGATTGTCCAACTAATATGCTGAACACCTGAAACCAATACAAAATAATATTGGAAGTAAACTGTAATTGAAAATAAATAAATGCTCATTTTTTGGTGATTACATGATGACAGTAGATGGCCATTGTTTATTGGGTTGTTCCAATATCTTTACATGGCAAAACTAATAGATGGCAGTCTTAACAACCCCCCTCTCCATTGTTTTCTTCCTATATATCACTGAACCTCCGTTCTAGGAGACTTCAATTGCAGGAAACAGCTCGCCTTCTATTGTTAGAGGAAAAAGGTATTGATAGACCTGGCATTATGACTGTGGTTACTAGCAATGCAAAACAGCAAGCCGTAAATCCTTATTGAACCCAGGCGCTGCTGTTTATCATGGAAGAGATCCTCCTTTCTCTCCAGTGTAACTAAATAAAGACGAGAGATTAGTGAAATAAGATAGCTGTTAAATTAAAGAGGAAAAAAGTTCAAGTTTCCAGGAGGCTGTTACAAAAACAAAGAAATATACAAACCAACCAACCCCCAAACTCCTAGACCAATGTGTAGCTCTCAGTGACCTCACAGACCATTTCAGTTGAGATGGACGAGTAGACAGCCCATGAAACGTGACAGCCCCGCCCTCTCCAGACTCTGACCGTGGAAATGTAAACTGGTATGATCAGGCTAACTCTTTAACTTAGCAATTCCCTTTCCACTCATTTGCCCGAGAAAATATCATCACTGGGCACAAATAATTAATTATCAGGATGCTCATCAGAAACGTCACTTATAGTAGTGAAAAGCTAGATACAACTTAAATATCCAAGAGACTGGGCAAATCGTGGCACATTGATACTCTAGAATACTGTGTAAACACATAAAACCGTGCTGTAGAAAAATGTTGTGCAGAGATGTTAAGAATCTACTGTTAAATGAGAAAAGCGAAAGAGTGAAACGGACAGAACTCTAGATACAGTACGATTGGATTTGATTTAAAAGACTGGTATACTATATCTGGATGGAGATGTTCTGGGTGAGTTCTCTTTCTTCTTTTAGTGCAAGTGTACTTTCTACAAATGTGCTCAGTGAAAATGTACTGCTTTTGCTTTAAGGGGAAAAAAGTGATTTCTCTAAATGGGGCTCCATTTAACCTGTTTGAAATGGGTCAGCAACCACATGCATAAGCTCAGAGATGCGTATTTGTGGACCTGCGTTTTGCATTGCGGAAGTGCATCCCCTAGAACCAAAGACAGACACGAAACCTCTCTGCAAACTCTTTGTAGATTCCCATCTGTGACTTAATAAATATTTGATGCAGTGGCCAGTCAACATCCCTACATTAGTGAAACTTCTGCCCAGGAGCAACTGCACCGCTCTCAGCGATGCGATCGGAGTAAGTTAAAAAAGCGAGTATTCATTAGCCACTTCAAAGGGTTTGGTTTTATTAGCTGGCAATTTTGCAGACTGGATTATTGGCTCTGCTGTCTACTTTGTGACGACCAAAAAAACATACTACTGCGAGGAGGAGCCTGCTTCTTCCTTTAACAATAGTTTCTTTCCTTTGTGTTCACAGCCCTGGAGGCAAATGCAGCATGACTCCCTCTCCCCCTCCCTTCCCCTTGGTTAAACAGCTGTGAATCTTGAGTTGAGGACCTGTCCAGTAACTCTGATGCCAAAAACCTGGAGTCTGGTCCCCCTGGCTGATGTAGTGTAAAATGGGGTGGACCACTTATTTTTTCTCCCCTTCCATGGTTACAGTTGATAATTAAAAAGTCAGCATGAACAAAATGTAGCAGGGCAGAGAAGGGGCCTGAAAGTAGCTGACATGGGGCTTTCAGAAGGACCTGAGCAAACTCATTCCTCAAACAGTAGTTTAGATGCCATCTCTCCCAGGATCCATCTCCACGGCTCCAGCCCCTCCTCTGAGCTTCCATAACTTCTGTGCTTTACCTGTGAGAGCCCTTAGGCTCTATTATAGTCACCTGCTGGCTTGAGTCTGTCCCTACCAAGCTGAGTTTCAAGAACGCCAGCCTGTCCACTACTGCCCGGTATAGTGTCTGGCACTTAGAACAGTGCTGAGTAAATCTGTATTGAATAGAGTAAGTTTCTCTTGAAATTATTGCTGTAGAGGACTTAGAAAATTCTAAAGTTTCCTCCATTCATTGCTGGAAGCCCTAACCCCCACAGCTCTCTAAGCAAGCAGCAGTTCAGCCTGCTTACACACTTCTAATGACAGGGAGCTCGCCTCCCTTCAAAACGATCAGAAATGACTAAGGAAGAGGAGGAAAATAAAAGACAAGTAGGGCAGGTCCTGAACTAAATTGGGAAGTAGTTAATCCAGCTACCCCTTTTTCTGTAGGGCCTGGATCTCACTTGAGGGTCAATAACCCAGGTCAATAACCCCACTATGGTGGCCACTAATAGCAGTTAAAGGCTCTGCCTTTTAATACCGACCAGTCCTTAAACCCTAAATCCTTGAACTCTTTGTTTGTTAATCCTCACCTGAGGATATTCTCTCATTGATTTCTTGATAGAGTGGAAGGGAGGGAGGGAGAGAGAGAAAGAGAGAGGGAGAGAAACATCGAATGACCCCAACTGGGATTGGGGATTGAACCTGCAACCCGGGTATCATGTGGCCTATTCAAGTTGTGGCTTTGCTAAGACTACTTTTGTTCCTTATTTTCATTGTTTTACTTAGTGACTACATCTTTATTAAACAAAGAATTTTAATGCCTGTTTGTGAATTGTATGTCAATCTTATTTAGCAGAAGTGTGCTTACTTTCATTGCCTGCAGTTTAAAAAAATTGAAGCAGGTAAGCCCCTTGTGTATGTTCTCCTGTTTTCTTTTCAGCCCTTACCTTGCTGAGCTCCATTTTAATATTTTGTGGTTCTGTTCCACTCTCAACTTGTTCTCATTCTCAGTAATCTTTAGAATTAAAAGATAAAATGTAACCATATTCCAAAGGTTCCACGTTTGCCTGTACTTCACTAAAAATGTAATTAAAGTAAACGTTAAACATATTGAAAAATTAAAATTATTTTTCCCATGTGGTCTCAAAAAGTTGTTTTTAGTCTAAAATATCCAAAAGTATCTATTAAAAATTGAAGAGCAAAATAGAAATAATAATGAACATTAAAATTTGGACCAAAAAAAATGCAAATAAAGCTGTCATTTAGTATTTAAATTTAATTATACCTTTTAAAATAGTTTTATAAACATAAAATGGTTTGCAATTCTTGTACTCGGTGTTCATTTATTGCTAATGCAAAAAAATGGTATTATGCTTCATGCTTCAAGCTTGCTATGTCTAGACTATGTACAAAAAGATTAAAAATAATATTGTTTAATATTGCAAAATGTCCTCTGACTGCCATGTATAACTATTGCAACTACTGCAGTACTCTGTGAATACTTGTAGGTCTACAAACTGGAACTCAAAGAAAGCAGGAAAATAGATGCTCTGCACTCCTGGGAAATGATACTTTATTATGCAAGAATCTATAGCATTCATGACATCTGAGAGGAAGGATTTGACAAGTTAATTAATTTGTCTTTTCTCTTAGCTAAATGCTTCCACAGCTCAACTTCTCCTCACACTCCTAAGCAATGTCCTTCCATGAGATTGACAGCAGGGCAACCAGAATTCTTGATCACATTAGGATAAAGTCACCTTTTGTTTGCAGGACCAAGGACAGGAGACGTGGAGAAGCATTTCTGTTGGCCTGAGTGGTGTAGTCACCAGTGTGGATGTCTAGGGTTATGGCTGCTCTGTGTCAGCCATGGGCACCTGACCCTGTAGGTTCTTTAGTTAATTTACCTTTTCATCGTGTTAAATGGAATACAACTCAGCAATAAAAAGTAACAGATTGCTGATATGTGCAACAACATGACTGAATCACAAGAGCTCACAAGAGAGTTATGCTAAGTGCAAGAAATCTGGCTCAAAAAGTTACATGTTGTCGTGGTTCCATTTATGTGACATTCACTAACAGGGAGCACTATAGGGACAAAAATCAGATCAGTGGTTGCTGGGGGTGAGAGAAGGGAAATAACTATAGAGTGGCACAAGGGACCTTTTTGGAGTGATAGAAATAGTCTATATCTTGCTTGTGTTACTAGTTAAACAACTGTGGATACATTCGTCAAAACTCATTTAACTTTGTACCTAAAAAGAACTAATTATAGATTAAATTATAAATTATAGTTTATATTATCATTATATTATATAGAATATACAATTAAAAGTTATATAATATAGCCCTACCAATGTGTCTCAGTGGATTGAGTGTCATCCCATGGACTGAGAGGTCCCGGTTCAATTCCTGGTCAGGACACATGCCTGGGTTGCGGGCTCGATCCCCAGTAGGGGGTGTGCAGGAGGCAGTCGATTGATGTTTCTCTCTCACATTGATGTTTCACTCCCTTTCTCCCTTCCTCTCTCTCTAAAGAATCAATAAAAATATATTTTTTAAAAAGTTATATAATATATACTTTGTTATATAATTATAAATTATATGTAAGTACAAACTATAACAATTATATGTATATTATAGTATAATAAATATTAGCCCTGGCCGGTTTGGCTCAGCAATTAGAGCGTCGGCCTGTGGACTGGAGAGTCCCAGGTTCGGTTCCCGCTAAGGGCATGTACCTCGGTTGTGGTTTGTCCCCGGCCCCAATTGGGGTCGTGTGGGTGGCAACCAGTCGATGTGTCTCTCTCACATCAATGTTTCTCTCTCTCTCTTCCCCCTCCTCTCTCCCACTCTATCTGAAGATAAATGCAAAAAAAAAGTTAAAAAATATATATATTATATTATATAATAAATATAAAATTAATATAATTATATCTTATATACTATAATTTATAATCATATAATGTATTATATGTTATAATATATAATTTGTAATTAGGTAATATACTATATTATATGCTACATATATATAATATAAGACCCACGAAGAAGGAAATAAAAAGCAATGGAAACTTAAAAGTAATTTAAATTTAAAAAGCTAACATTTAAGAACATTTTCTGGAAATAAAAAGAGATTTGACACCAGTGCTTAGGAAAATCAATCCAGAGTAATCAATACCAATATATGTTCTAAAAAAAACCTTCTAGACTTTACAAAAGAAAGAAAAATCATTTAGGCATCTGGTCCAATATCAAGTCACCTAAACGGGAAAGGAAATAATTGCCTTCGGACTTGATTCCAGAAGTGGAGTGACATATTGGAGATATTCAAGGAAAGAAAACACAAGCCAAGGATTTTATATCTGCCAATAATGCTACAAATTATGAACATGAAAGAACCAAAGAATATTGCTCCCATGTGACCTTGAGGAATTTACTAAAGAAAGGATTTTAGAAAACCAGAATGGAAAGATGATGTTGGCGTAGGACTGACGGTGAGCATTAAATATACATTTACCCATAAAACTATGATGGTTATAAGAAGAGTAAATGTCCAGGCAAAGTAAATATTATACAATAATTAAAAGGGAGAATGGTAAGAGAGATAAAAAATAAAATGTACTTGTTGATTGTTTTATATTTACTGGTGGAGCAAAAGGATATTTATTCAAATGAGATTCAGGTGGATAGGGAGGAGAGAGGAAAGAAACAGAAATGAACTAATTTCAATATTGTTGGGGAACCAATAGAAAATAACAAATATAAGATGGGGAGGAGACTAAGGTTATTAGTATATTAGCATTAGTATAAAAGTAACCACTGAAATAAAATCTCCCTAAATACCAAATATATTTGAGAGAGCAAATAAAATAGATAGATCACATAGTGAAAAACTAGTGCTATAAAAGACTTGCATATGTATATCCTAAAACAGTATGAGATGAGAGAAATAAGGTGCGAAGGAGTGTACATAGTCTACTACCATTTGGATAAGAAAAGAAGGCAAAATAAGAAGATATGTGTATATGCATATATGTATGTATGTATTTGCTTATTTTTGCAAATAAGAAAGTATAAACCAGAAACTAATACAATTGGTTATGTACAGTGGTTGAAGAAAATTTCTGTAAGTTACCTTTCCATATTCTTTTGACTTTTTTTTTTCTTTTGACTTTTAAACAGTAGTTTTACATTTTCAAAAAATTAAATTAGTGCTTGCTTCAGCAACACATAGACTAAAATTAGAATGATGTAGAGAAGATTAGCATGGCCCCTGCGAAAAGATGACACCCAGATTTGTCAAGCGTCCCAAATTTTTGTGCTGGCCGTTAATTAAACTGATTGCGGTAATGATTTCACATTATGCACATACATCAAATCATTATGCTGCACAGCTTAAACATATACAATGTTATATGTCAACTATATCTCAATAACACTGGAAAAAATAATTGTTAAAAAGCCTGCCAGCACAAAGAAAACAAATCAACAAGAATGGGAAAAACTAACATTGACTATAAAGAGGAAGAAATGAACCTATTTCAAGATATAAAGGTTTTTAAACAGCAGACCTTTACCTTTAGGGAGCTATATTCTAAGGATTAAAACAAAAGGCTGCAAACAATCTTGAACGTCATTAGGTTTGTGTTGGTAGTGGTATTGATGTAGTAATTCTGATGCTATTAGGTGTACTGTAAGGAGGAGCAAGTGAGTAAATACATTGATGTTAGTGAAAAGGAGGGTTTTCACCGTGGAAGAAAGGAGATAAAAATGTGGACTGGGGAGGAAAGAGGAAGAACCCTGTGGTGTTGGATTGGAATTGGGGGATCAAAATAAAGTCATAATTTAAAATAAAATATACTTCTTGCATCTGTTCATTGAAAAGGCTTAGAAGCAATGAGCATTCCCACCTCCCAATTCTTGGTTTCTAAAAACCAGTTCCCACTAAAAGGAACCAAGGCTCCTTGGAGAAATAGCTGATTCCGTCTGGATCAAGGAAAGTACAAGATGAGCTTGGAATTTCCTCTGCGAGAGAGCAAAGAAGTGCCCCAAAACTGATGGGAATACAGACACAGGGACGAAGTGGAAGGGGCCAGATTTGGGACAGATTGAAAATCATAAAGAAAATTGGTGGTAATGAATAATCTGAGTTCAGAATGATACTCAAGAAAATGTAAAAAGTGAGTGTGAAAAAAGAGAAAGCTCTTTTTCTTAAAAAGCATAGTGCCAGATAATAAATAGAGAAGAAATGATAGACTTCGAACAATTGAGATTTGTGCAATCACTAATGATAATAGTTGGTTCAGGCAAGGTGTATTAATGGATACTAAAACACTGAGTAAAAGTTAGGGAACAAGATATTCTCATATTCTCAAAGAACATCCCACAGATTACTTATTAATTATAAACAGGAAAAATTCCTTTATAATGGAGAGTTCATGCAGACAGCACCTCAATCAGCTGACGAAACTTAGCAAGACCAGTAACAGGACACAAGGGTATCATGTGCCTCTTGTGATACACTCAGAAAGTCCCAACATCACCTCTGTAGAGTTTTTGCTAAAAATCTTTAACTAAAGGAGGAAAAAACAGACAATCCAAATTGTGGGCCAACCTATAAAAGACTGGCCTGAAAGTTAATGACAGGAAAGACAAAAAAAACAAACAAACAAAAAAAAAACCCAAAAACCACAAAATACCAAAACTGTTTTAGAATAAAGGAGGCTATTAAAACAGCATATGGTTCCTGATGAGTCCTGGATAAGAACAGAAATAAGACAAAACAACAACAACAAACAACAAAAAGCTCCAAAGGACATTACTGGGAAAATTAAATAAATTTAATAGGATTTTATACTAGATAATAATATAATTAAACCTATTATAACAATAATTTGGTTATATGGGAGAGTGTTCTGCTTCTTTTTTTCTTTTAAAACATTTATTTATTTAGGTTCATTCGCTTTTTTAAAATCAGTTTTTAAATTTTCCAATTGCAGTTGACATACAATACTATTAATTTCAGGTGTACAACATAGTAATTAGACATTTATAAACCTTATGAAGTGATCACCCTGATATGTGTAGTACCCATCTGACACCATATACATAGTTATTACAATATTATTAACTATATTCCCTCTGCTTTACTTTATATCACTGAAACTACTTTAATAACTGGCAATTTGGACTTCGAATCCCTTTCACCTTTTTGTCCCATCCTCCCAATCCATCTCCCATCTGGTGACCAATTTGTTCTCTGTATCTATAAGTAGAATGACCTTGTTTCTTAAGAGATAAATGCCGAAGTACTTTGGGGTGGAGCCTCTAAAGTCTCTCATTTATTTTCAAATAATTCAGTCAAAAATACCCCCATATACATGGAAACATGTACAATGAACATGTAACTAAATGTGAACAATTGGTGACTCTAGCTAAAGGGTATTTGAGTGTTCTCTGTATTATTTTCTCAACTTCTCTGTAGATTTAAAATATTTTATGATAAAGGGTCGGGGAGGAATGAACACAGGGACTGCAGGTAGGTGCGTGACGCCAAGGCCATCAATCTGCCGGGTAGCCAAGCTGGTGACCTGGGACCTGAGTGACCTGGCCTGAAAAGATGAGCCGTACTGTATCGGTCAGGATCCTTTTGGCTTCAAGTAACAGGACACCTGAGTCAAAGTACCCTAAACTGTAAGGACACCTAATTATCTCATGTAACCAGAAGTCTGAAGGGAAATGGCTCCAGGGTTGGTTAGTGCGGGGCTCCAGAATGGAATAGCCTCTCTGTCAGTTTCTCTGTTGGCTTTACTTCATGGCTACCACAGCCTCATGTCCCATGTCCTCATATGACATGTCCAAAGCAGGCAGGAGGGGACGGGCTAGCTCCTCCTCAGCTTTGCCCAGTGGTATCAAGGATAAAACTCTTCCCATAAGCCCCCCGCCCCCAGGGGATTCCTTTTACACCTCATTGCCCTTACAACCCAATTCTGATTCACCACCCACGTTTGTTCACCTGAACAACACTGATTGGGAGGGATGGTTGCTGGTTGCGGCAGCCAACGGTGTTCACCACAGGAGCCAATGAGACTCACTAGCTCGGAAATCTGAGCCAGGAAACCTGGCCTGGGTGTGTTGTCAGCGGTCAAGCTGATGGCAAATGAGCAGCAAGAAGTTGAGTTGAGGCCATGGCACGCCACCCAGGTGCGAGCCGAGGTTAAGAGCAGAAAAACTCTAGAGAGGGCGAGGAAGGCATTTGGTAGGGAAAGGAGAATGGCTCCGATGTGCCAAGGTGAGTGGAGCTGCCTTGAGGGCTAGAAGCTGCTCCTTCAACCGCCTGGATCCCTGATATTCTCTGCTTGTCATTTCAGTTCCAGGCCACAGAGGATGTACCAGTTAGAACGCATTTGCCAATAAGGGGGCGGGGGGGGGGGAACACACAAAACAAAAAAAAAAACCTGCCTTAGCACACACAAAAAAGGGAATTGGTTATAAATGTACAAGAATGCCTTAAACTACCCAAAGCAGGAAGGTAAGCCCATCCTTGGGAAGTATTAGAGCCAAAAAGTTCGAGAATTATGTGACTTGCCTCTGCCTCATCTGTGTTTCTCTGCAGTCTGTCTCGTTCTTTCCTCTGCAGTGAGATGTCACTGCCCCCTGGCCTCCTTGTTACCATACACCTGCCCACACCTTCTAAGTTCACGATCACGTTTTGGTCCCACAAAGAACACATGTGGTCAGTCTTCCAGTCCTAGTTTCAGAGTCCCAAAAGAAGGAAAAAAAGTAAGGAAAAAAAAAAAAAAAAACAGCAACAAGAAAAAACAAAAAACAAATTCCCAGAAGAAAGAAGCTGAGAGGCCCAAGTGGGTCAGATGTCTACCAAGTCCATAGGCTTCAGGTCACAACAGGCAAGCGTGGGGTGGGAGAAAACGGGCCATTGACTCAAGGCTGGAAGGGTACCTCAAAAGGTATCCACCATGATTGTTAAAATAGTGGTTTTCAAGATTGGGGATGGGGACCCTGGCCGGGTAACTCCGTTGGTTAGAGCGTCATCTTGATACACCAAGGGTGTGGGTTTGATCGCAGGTCAGGGCACATACTAGAAACACCCAATGAATGCATAGGTGGGACAACAGATCAATGTTTCTCCCCGCCCCCCCCCCATCTCCTTTCCTCTCTCTCTAAAATCAGTTTTTAAAAAAGGTTAGGGATAGGGAGGGGCAAATTCATATTTTAGACATTTAGCAATGTCTAAAACCATTTTGGGGTACCACAACTTAGGGAAGGGGTGCTACCTGCATTAATGTTAGAAACATCCTAGACTGCTCCCATGACCAAGAATTTTTTAGTACAAAATGTCAGTAGCGCTGAGGCTGAGAAATCTTTTCCGCCTTTGGATTCTAGTTGACTGTTCTTTCAATCAAATGGACCATCTTCACCCACAGAGCACAGACCCAGGCCTGGTAAGTCACGGGACTCAGCAAATCTATTTGTTGGGCAGAGAGTGAATGAAAACCCCCCTCTGTGAGTGTGTGGATGCGGATAGCCCTGGGCTTGCTCCGGTTCAGTGTGCACTCTCGGGGAGGGAGCCCACAACGGCAGATGGTGAAGTTACTGTTAAACAAAAAGAGACGATGCAATAAGTGGGAACAGATACAAGTAGAAGATGGAACTATCGGCACATGCAACTTGTTCTTGCAAGTGCTGAAAACACAAACAGCTGCCCAGCCGGTGCCTGCTCTCCCCGCACACCATAAGGGAGAGCTATAAATCCTGAAGTCCAAGCAGCTGCCAGCTATGATGAGGGTGTCTCTTTTTCTACACTATCTTGTCAGGCAGGAGGGTACAGGCTCCAGGCCATTGGGGTTCTTTTTGGCTTAGTCAACACAACATCTGCTTTTATTTTCAAGGAGCATCGTGAGCCTGAAATCTTAAAAAAAAAAAAAATTTTTTTTTAATTGAAAAAGTCTGTAAATGGTACAGAGCCGAGAAGTCTTCAGGAACGAGGAGAGAAAGCGTTTGCAAGGCTGGCTATTTCCAAATTTCTGATAACCCTGAGCCTGCTATTTGGCAAAGGGGAGTTATTTCTAGCAGAAATCCCAGGAGTTAGAAAATTCAGGATCTTTGCTGCCCTCTACTGATTATAATGAAGAATAGCAGGGGCTTCGAGAGAAGGGGAGAGATCTCAGTAGTTGCTTCATTCCTTCATTTACTTTTTTCATCACACATTTACTGAGCGTATCCTCTGTCCAGATGCTGTGCTCGGCATTAATGACAGTGGTGAAAAATATAGACAAGGTCCCTGTTGGCATGGGGCGTACGTTCTAGCAGAGACAGACTTTGTATAAGTCAACAAATAAGAAACATATAAAGGTTGTTTAAAGTGCTCTTGAAAGCAGTTAACAGGGTAATGGGGCAGAGGGGGCAATTTAAGGTGACATGTGAGCTGAGGGCGGAAAGGGGAGACAAAGCCAGCTGTCCTGAGAGCAGGGCCAAGGGCTTTTCAGGCAGATGGAGAAGTGGGTGTAATCTGTGGAGGCAGGAAAGAGCTTGGCGGGTCCCCGAACCAGTGTGGGAGCAGTGGCCAGTGTGGAGGGAAGGCCAGGGAGGCAGGCAGGGGCCAGGTCACGGAGGGGCCCTGCAGTCCACTAACAAGCTGGGATTTTATTCTGGACAAACCTTATTCGGAGGAAGCTATTGAAGTGTTGCTTTTTTTGTTTTTAAAAGATTATTGTTTTCCAAAATACCTATTCAGTATAGGATAGCAATAAAAAAAATTTTCCAGAAATATCAGAGAGCTAAAAAAGGCGCATACATTAAATAGATAAGTAAACATCTGGAGGATTACTGCGTCTCCTGTGTGGACCATGGAAGGTGGGTCACAGCACAAGACCAGCAGGCAGGGGGCTGTGTGGGAGACGGGCTGGCCAGGCGATGCTGCGCAGAAGCACAGACATGGATGGACTTGAGGGGCTTCTGGGAGGTGCACCTTCAGGACCCGCCGATGGGTTGGACGTGGAAGATTGGGAGAGGGAGCTCCAAGGGCGAGAAAATCAGCTCTGCCGTGTAGCTGGAGAGACATGGCACCTTTGGGCTCCCTTCCTGGCTCCTCGCAGGCCAGCGGGTGAGGGCCACGCACCGGTGAGCCTTTGCTCACTCCCCTTCTGCGCGGCCTGGGTGATTACATCTGACAGGTCGCAAGGAGGCATCCCTCATAAAAATGGCTTTAAAGCCTTTTGCTAATACGAAGCCTCCCATAAATGTCAGGTGATGAGAATTACAGCCCCACAGGCTCATAAAAGAGAGAGCGTGTCGTGGCTTGAGGAAGCCGAGGAAGCCACAGCGACTGTGAGGGCACCGAGCTGTCTTTCCAAGCTGTATTTTAGTTTCAGGGAAGACGTGACCAGAGGAAGTAGAGTGCTAGCTGAGGCCAAAGTGGCTCAGAGCCTTTCGCGAGAGGCTCAGTGATCAAACCTGCCAGCAGAGCGTCCCTGCACCTGGCCCAGGGCTTCTTCAAGGTGAAGTGGAACCTATTCTTCACCTGTGCGAACTCAGACAGGAGGGGAGGAGTAGGGGTGTTAGGGAACCTGGCCTCAGGCAGCCGCTGAGTTTAGGGAATAAACACCCTCCTGCTTGCCACCTTTTGCAAGCCTTGACCCCACCTGTCAGCTAATTAGTACGCAGCACCCAGGTGTGCTCCCCTGCTCACCATCTGTCTGGCAATCCTTTGACGCACCCCATATGTCTAACAGCCTTGACCCCAACTCCCTTTCTTTCTCCCCTTTCATTTCTTTTTATTTTTTTAATCCTCACCCTGAGGATATTTTTTCCATTGATTATTATAGATAGAGTGGGAGGGAGGGAGAGAGAGAGAGAGAGAGAGAGAGAGAAACATTGATGTGAGAGAGACACATTGACTGGTTGCCTCCACAAGACCCTGACTGGGGCCAGGATTGAACCCGAAACCTAGGTACATGCCCTTGACCAGGAATCAAACCCATCAGCTTTTGGTCCGAGGGCCAACGCTCTAACTGCTGAACCAAACTGGCCAGGGTTTCTCCTTCTTTCATATGCTGTCAACACACAGCTGAAAATCACTGGGATCCTATGATAAGCTTGGCACTGTGCTGGGGTCCTGGAAACTGGGCTGCGGGACCGAGACTAGGATGGTCAGCTGGGTGAGTAACTTCTGGGAGCCCGTACACACTAGAGAAGTAGAACAGTAACAGATCATGGTGGCTTCGTGCCAGGCTCCAGCCAAGGCCATGACCTCAGGTGGCCTCATGATAACCTCATGGGGTGAGTATTATTGCCATTCTCACTTTCAGATGAGGAAGCTGAGGCTCAGGGAGGTGGTGACTTTTGCAGAGTGACACAGCTCGTGAGTAGTAGAACCCTTTTTCCAACCAAGACTGCCTGAGCTTGATCCTAACAGCAGGGGGATATTCTGCATGCTGCTTGCTCTCTGTTCTGAGCCCATGCTGCCTTTTGTTTTTCTGAGTCCCTCTCTCTCTCTCTCTCTCTCTCTCTCTCTCTCTCTCTCTGTCTCTCTCTCTCTCTCTCATACACACACACACACCTTGATCCATTACCCTCATCCTGACTCTGATCCTTTGGACCTTAATGGCACTTAGACATTGAATCAAAATGATACTAACGTTGTTACATATTCATTGAGAAACCATTTTCAGGGGCAAATGCCAATAACTCCAACAACTTCCAACAAACCCCAATGAATATTTAACCCCCACCAAAACACCAATACATTTCTGGATCAATTTTCTCTTTTATTATTTATTTTATTGAATTTATTAGGGTTACATTGGTTAATAAAATTATATAGGTCCCAAGGGTCAATTTTCTATATTATAATTTTTAAAAATGTTGCTATTAATATGTTATATACTAAAATTATATCTGACAGAATTAATTCGTCACTTACATTTTAGGGTGAAGATCTGAATCATCTAGCAGGTCTGTCTGCATCAAGTTTTACTGATTTTTTTTTTTTTTTTTTTTTTACATTGTGTGAGGTTTCCTTAATCACTGTTATTTCTACCAAATCTAACTTTCCTGGGTGAAATTTTGCAGGTCTGCCTTTTTAGTCAATACCACATTTTACCACATGCCCTCATAGCCATTTGCAGTTTTAATTTGTGGTGGTTGTTCTTCCCAGAAATATCCATTGTGAGTTGGACAGCAAACTAATAGTTTGTGTTTATTTCTCAGCTAACCAGTGAGAAAATGGAGAGCATTTTATGCAAAAGAGAGGGCTATGTAAAACACAGACAAATGTTCAGATGCGGAGAGATAAAGACAACACAAGGAGTTCAAATAATAAGAAAATTTATATTTATCATAATGGTAACAGCTAATGTTTATTGAGCACTTACTATGAGTTCTATTCTAAACACTTTAAATGAGCCTATATTCATTCAACCCTCACAACAATTCTTGTAGAGAAATAGTTATTATTTCCATTTTAAAATGGGGAAACCAGTCCAAAGATTGGAAATAAATTGTCCCAAATCATACAGCAGGTAAGAGGCAGAGCCAGGATTCATATCCAGGAGGCCTGCCCAGAGAAGCTACAGCTGTCTGTGTATACTGACTGCTCACTTCTCGACACTGCAGTGCCAAAACATCCTCTGGAACAAAATGATGAGGTGAGTCAAAACGTCCTTCTTCTATCCTATGACTTTCTGCCATCCGAAATGCCCTCGCAAGTCCACTGTGCCTGACATAGTCATATGTGCCCTCTAGGGAGCCAGCCTGACCCCGAGGAGAAGGGGACCACTGCCCACCAGGCTGCGTCTCCTGCCCCTCTGCTGGGCTTCCAAGCATCTGAGCTCATCCTGGTTTGAGATGTTACCATCTGTGTTTCAATTTTTGCTTCTTAGTCTTCCTCATTAGACCACGAGCTCCTTCAGGGGGAGGAGTTGGGTGTTATTATATTGTTTTCATTTCTTAAATTAGAAAGGGCTATGAAAATTCTTGAATGATCGTGCCATTTCACTAATAATGAATCCCATTAATAGTGATTTACTTTATTATTTGCTTTGGCCTAACGAAGTTCTGCATAAACGAACGTGTGGCCCTTCGTGGCAGTTCTAGAAACTTCCCAATTCAAAGCTCATGAGGCTTTGATGTTCTAATGCAAGTGACAGGGATGTGGAGAAATCATTCAGTTTCTGCATTCCTCCATTTCTCTTTGTTCTAAAAAATCCCATAGTATCTAGTGATACAGAGTTCATTAGCAAGGGAATTTGGATATGATACAGGGTAAACCAAAGTCCAAAAGCAGAACAAGTCTATCTAGAATATACATCTGTGGTTATAACTATAAACTTGATCTATCATGTTAATAAGTAATCCCTATGTATTAACGCAAGCTGCCAAGTCAAATTTTAATGTTGCCTAAATGTCCCCACCCACTCCACACTGAAATCCAATCAATCACCTCGTTTTGTTGACTGTACCTCTTAGCTCCTGAACTGTCCCCTCTTCTCCAGTCTCACTGTCATGGCCTTAGCTCTAGGTCTCATCAAGGTCAATCTCAACAGCTTTCTACTATCTCCCTGATTGCAAGCATCATTTTCGCCGTAGTCAGAGAGATCATTTTAAAAAGCAAAGCTGATCCTGTCATTCCCCGCTTTGAAATCCTTAAATAACTTCTTATCACCTACAGAATAAAATATAACCGCACCCATTTTTCTAGCCCCATTTCCTGCCACTACCCTGTACTTGAGTCATATAGTTCCTAAAAGTAACTCCAAAATGTCATCCCTAATGCATCCTTTCCCGGGCCTTGTTCGTTTCCTTAGTTTCTACCTCCACACTGGAGTTTCCTTCCAAACACAGCCACTCCTGTGTTTCTGCTTGAATTTCCAGCAGTGGGCCATAAAGATTTAGCAATAGTGTGGACCTGCCTGCCTCCCACTTAGGTGGCATGAGTTAAGGCAACTTGCTTAAGCTTTCTAATTCCCCTCTACTTCATAGGTAAGGTGGGGATCATTAGTAGCTACCGTAAATAATTGCCATGAGGAGTTAAATGAGAAGTTCCATGTAAAATGCTTACATATGCTAATCCCTTAGGAAATACTAGCCATTTGCCTTGGCTAAGATGTGGTTTATCTTCTAGACTGTGTACTCCATGACAGTGACTTTTGTGTCTTTAGCAACTATGACAGTTCCTGGCACAAAATTGGTGTTCCTTAAATGTTTACTGGATGGACAAGTGAATGGATTTGCCAAATGGACAAATGAATGATCTCTGAACCCAAAATTAGAACACTTGGTCTGCTATGTTTGTATAATGGAGCGGAGTTCAAGTAGCTACTAAAATGGTGAGTTATTGCTATCGCAATAAAAAATGATTACCTCACCCCAAGTCCTGAGACTGGTGTGGTGCTTAATGACATACTGCAGGTGTAGAATTTTGTGCATTTTAAGAGACAGAGATTTCAGTCAAATTGAACTGAGGTTCTAGTCCTGTCTCTGCCACTAACTAGATATGTGACCGTGAGAAAGTTAATAATCAAACTCTCAGGGTCTCTGTTTTCTCATCTGTGGACAAAGAACGTTGGACCGGATGACCATGAAGATTCCTTTCAGCTCTCCAACCAGTTTCCTTTGTAACTTCTCAAGGTGGTGATTTTGGGAGACGGTGTATGAAAGGTAGTATAAGAAACAATTGCATTATGATTGAGTGTTAAATACTACATTTACAAAAGGGTTCCTGAAATGTTGCTGTTTTAATTCTGAGAAACAGAAAAAATTAAGAGTATAATTTTAGAGCTGGAATAAACGATAAAAGACATACTTGTTGATGAAATAAGGAAAGAGAGAGCCCCCCCCCACCTCCACTCAGTAAAAGAATAGTGTTGACTTTACACAATGGATTTGATGAACTGTTTATGTTAATAAACCAAGAGATTGTAAATGTCTTATTAGGTATTTTGGGATAAATTCAAAGCTTCTGAGCGTTAAACTAATAAAATGTACATACAATGGGCATAGATACAGTCATCTATGTTAATAAACCAACAGATTGCAAATGTGTGATTGATTATTCCAGAACAGGACAAATCCAAATTAGGGTAATTTTAGGCAATGTAATATCCTATTGGATATAATCATATGGTATCCTATTGGGATAAAGTTGTGGAAACAAAACATAAAAGGTCATCCTAGAGCAGTGTACTCTATTTTCTGGCTCACAGATTCAAGGTGGCCCATGGAATTATCTTAAGGATCTGCAAATTCATGAGCTCATCAATTATTCATTATTGACTGAATCAACCAATGGTGTCAATAGTAAAAATGACTTCCTTTCTGTTTGTTTCCTGTACAGCAGAATAGAAAAGAACACACTTCTTTATTTCCTTCTAGCTAGAGAAGTAGGCTTAACTATGTGTGCAGGGAAGAGATTCTTGGGTAGAGCAGAGAGTTCCCAATGCCAGGGAGGGTAGGCACAGATGGTTCAAGTGGAAGGTAGATCTCTATTTGGAGTAGTGAATTATCAGGCTCCCATGACCCAATGCCATTAAAAATTCAAATCAAATAACTTATTGCCTTGTTCTGCTTTAAATCACATTGAGCTGCTTTGTCATAATTTTGTTTGCTTTGTAACTTGGCCTACAGAGACCGTTGTAAATTTTTTGGTAAATTAATAAACTAGCATTCTGGTTTATAGAGATGGGTCTTTATGTGCTTAGTTTAAAGTGAGTGGCCTTGAATTGGGGTCCAGTCTTATTTGCCAACAAAGTATATTTTGGGGGCTGTGAAGCTAGGAGTACAATCCTTAACCCCATGTATTTCCCAAGGTTGTGGTACCTTGGGGGTTCTCTTGGTGCTCATATAGCTGAGCCTTTTCTAGGGACATCTCTGTGCACTGTTTGCCCTTATCAATAGATGAATATCTTGTCCAATTCTCTCATTTTGTAGGACAAATAAGTCATACATCACAATATGGCTGTAGTTTCCACCCTCTGCACTTAGCATCATTGAGAGCTAGCTTTTGGAAGCTTAAAACCCCTTTACTTTTAAATAACTTTGGATTTACAAAAGAGTTGCAAAGTTAGTGCAGAGATACTCTGTACCCAGCTTCTCTTAATGTTAACATAATTATGTAACCCTGGTATATGTATCAAAACTAAGAGGTACAGCCCTGGCTGGTGTGGCTCAGTGGATTAAGCCTTGTTCCATGCACCAAAAGGTCGCCAGTTCGATTCCAGGTCAGGGCACATGCCTGGGTTGTGGCCTCAATGCCCAGTAGAGGGCGTACAGGAGGCAGTCAATCTATGTTTCTCTCTCTCTCACCAATGTTTCTCTCTCTCTCCCTCTCCCTTCTTCTCTCTCTAAAATCAATAAAAACATATTTTAAAAAACTAAGAGGTACAATACTAAGTAAATTATTCAAATTTTCTCAGTTTTTTTTTTTTTTTTTTACTAATGTCCTTTTTCTGTTTCAGGATACAATCCACAATACCACATTGCATTAAGTTGTTGTATTTCCTTTGTTGCCTTAAACCTGTAACAGTGTCTCTGTCTTTACCTCTCTTTCATGATGCAGACACTTTGCAAGAGTATTGATCGGGCATTTTGTAGAATGTCCCTCAATTTGTGTTTGTTTACTGTTTCCTCAGGTTTAGCTGAGGTTATGGATTTTTGGAAAGAATGCCACAGAGGTGAAGAGGCTTTCTCATCACCTCCTATCAGGGGTGCCTACGGTCACTGAAGGTGTTAACCTTGATCACTCGATGGCATCTGCCAGGTTTCTCCACTGTAAGTGTCAACTCTGCTAGGAAGAGTCACTAAGCTCAACCTGTGATACATATAAGAAATAGATACTTGGTCATTCAGATTGAGGAAAGAGTAAAGATAAGGCATATATAAAATGGAATCCTTTTAACCAAGCTACTAAGATTGGTGTTAACACTATGAAGGTTGAGGCCTGAGGAAAAACTCCATTCTTGTTCTAACTAGCCTGGGAACTTAAACTTTTCTGAACTTTCCAGTCCTGTGTGAATGCCTGTGTTGGCAGCAAGAGCAGCACCAGATGTTAGGCCAGTGGGGTCAACCCTGGTACTTGAGTGATGGCTAGGAAAGAATTCAGAGTCAAGACTCAAACTATCAGAGAAAGTTTATTTAGAAAGTCATGGAGGTAGAATAACTGAGCGGTAGAAGAAATGGATACAGGAACAAGTTATAGAAGCAAAAGAAGGGCCCTTGGAGAGGCAAAAGAAAGGTAAAGGTAACTTGCCCCCCCGGGGGAGGGGAGAAATGGGGGCAAGGCAAGGGTGTGTTCCTGAGAGGGACAGTTAGTTGGGTCCTCTGTCTGAAGAGCTTTTAAGGGTGGGGATTTTAGGGGAGTATCTCAATGGAATATTCATCAGCTTTTCAGGTGGGTCCTTTCAGGGTTGTGGTCCCCACTGATTGGTCGGTGCCAGGGTGGGGGGTCATTAGTTCTGAGGCAGCCATGGCATCGCTTGTCAAGTTTTGCTGCTTTTCTGGGCCTGGAGCTGAAATACAACTGAGGCTTAGATGTATTTGATGTGGGTCAGAACCTCATTGTCCTGGGGGCTATTCTCTGGCTCCCTTGCTCATCCCCCCTCTAAGGGGGTCTAACCTGCATGCCTAGCAACATGCCAGAGGAGGAAAGGTCAGGGTCCAAACCACATAACCAGTGATATGGAAGGTCAGGGAGTCTATACCACATGACCAGCTATAGGCTAAGGGAGGTAAAGTTACCCTGGGCGTGAGGTCCTTGTTTTCCCAGTTTTGCCCATTGCTAGGCACCCGGGGGCTTTCTGCCCTGGTCACATTCTGTACCTAGCCCATCATCCTTACTCTGCTCACATCTGTCTAACTGCCAGCGACACCTGGATATACATCTGGACCTTCAGGTAACCCCTGAAGAACTCACATATACATCTCCTGACATCCATTGTCCAGACCACCAGGACATCTTCTGGACCACCTGGCATCCATCATCCTCACTACCTGACATCTGATTGATAACTGTCCTGGACCAATCTGAGGGCTAAGAATCAGGACTGATAATTCTCAAAAAATTTACTTTTTACTTTAAGAATTTTTAAATTTCTTTCTCCTTTGGAGCCCTTCTAGGTTTTTGCCTGTGTTCCCAGTTTGCAAACTCCAAGACCCTTGAATAAACCTCTGTTAGTTTTTTTTTTTCCCTAGCAATGCCTCTAGAGTCTAGACCCTCTGAGTTTGTTTGACAAAATGACCAAAATATATTTCTCATTTATAACTGGCTCACCCTGGACCACTTAGAATTTCTTTTGTTGAGAGTGAAACAAAGGTGTCTTTTGTTATGTTAATGAAGCGACTTTGGGGAAGCATCTAGGGATGGAGGTTGGTTGCCAAAGGGACTGACCATGTAATTAAAGGGTTGGAACTTTCAGTCCGATCCCCCAACCTCCAGAGAGGGGAGAACAGCTGGAGGTTGAGCCAACAGCCAGTGATTTAATCAATCATGACTGTGTAATGAAGCCTCCATAAAAATCCAAGAAGATGGGGTTCAGAGGGCTTCCAGGTTGGTGAACACATGGAGATACTGGGAAAGTGGCTCCTTGGAGAAGGCATAGAATCTCTGTGCCCCTTTCCACATACCATATTTCATGCATCTCATCCATCTGGCTGTTTCTGAGTTATATCCTTTTACAATAAAACAGTGATCTAGTAAGTAACATGTTTCTTTGAGTTCTGTGAACCATTTTAGCAAATGAGTCAGACCCAAGGAGGGGCTTGTGGGAACCTCTGATTTATAGTCAGTTGGTCAGAAGTTCAGGTAACAACCTGGATTTGCAAGTAGCATTCTGAGTTGGAGGGAGTGATTGGAACCTCCAATCTATAGTCAGTTGTTCAGAAGCACCCAGAGCCTGGGACTTGCAGCTGCTGTCTGAAGTATGTGTGTGTGTTTGGCTGGAGGGCAGGGCTCTATTATGGGACTGATTCCTTAATCTGTGGAATTTCATGCTATTACCCAGTGTCTACATAAGAAGCATCCAAAACTGTAGAAAATGTTTATGAGTTTATTTGAGCCAAACTGACAATTGCTGGGAAGCAAAATCTCAATGGATTGAGAAAAATGCTCCAGAGAATGGCAGTTTGGCAGTTTATTTCATATATTACAATCAAAGGAGGAGACATAAGGAGGATTACATGAAATCTGTTGGTGGTGGATTAAGGGGGCAGGAAAAAGCAAAGCAGGGACATCTCTGGAATTGGATCAAAAGGAAAACGGAGAGGCACATACTTCTTTTACATTGGTGGGTACAGGAGAGTTAACAATGAACATTTACAGCACATAGAGATAGTATGGAACAATGACGGGGGGTTCTGTGGTCTGTGCTGTGGTGGGAGGCTGTGCCCTGAGGGGTCTGGAAAAAAGGGAATTACTCTGACATTCCAAAGATATGTTATCGTAGATGCAAAAAGACAACAGGCTCACATAGGGTCAAGATTGGCCTTTGTCAAGGAAAATATCTGCCTAGGACATGACTACCCACCATGACTTGCTTTTAGTTGATAAGTTTTCATTTGAGACCATCCTGTGTGATTACTTTAGGTCTCCCCTGAGCTTGTCAGGCTTAGTATGTGACCCCAGGGTAGTATACAGTGTCAGAATTGAGTTGGATTCTCAGATACCCTGCTGGTGCCTAAGAATTGTTTGTTGGGGTGGGGAACTACCCTGCCCATCTGCCCGCCATGGGAAATTAGATCTTAGGACACCAATTTAAACTCATACTCAAAGAGAGGGAAATTAAACTCTACCTTTTGGAGGAAGGAGTATCAAAGAATTCGTGGACATATGTTAAAACCACCACAGTATTATATAGATTTTTGGGTGGGGATATTTGAGCCTATGCAATGTCCTGTTTTTCCTTGACGTTTCACCCACTAAACTGATCGTGCATCAGTAGATTTTGCTGCAGCCATGATTATTGAGGTGTTCTAATGGTGATTTGCTGTTTTCCTCATTTCTTCTACATTTATTCGAAACAATATTTTTAGTGGATATCTATTTGTACCCTAGTGTGTTTTGTGACCTGGACCTTCAGCTTGGTCAACTTCGATAAGTCCTTCTCTTGAGAGTATCTTTTCTTCTAGAATATAGATCCACAGGTTTCTTTTGCCCTCCCTTTTGCAGTCGTCAGGTTTTCTGTAAGTTTTGGCATTTAGAAAAAAACACAGGTACCATCATTGTCAGCTTTCCAATGTAAGGTCAAACATGAGGTTTCTGTTATCAAGTCTGTTCCTTATCCTAGAGGCAGTGGGAAGCCATTGAAAGAATTTAAGTGAAGGACATTTTGGAAGCTTCATTTGGATGCTTCACAGATAATAGAATAGAGTGGGGCAAGGGTAGATGCTAGTCCAGGGGAAGAGCTGAATCATCCAGGTGTGGTTAGAGAAAACAGATGCTGTTGCCTTTCTCAACTCAAACTCTGAAAAGGTCAGCACTACTCTGTGACAAAGCTGGTGCAGGGGTGGACATATGGATCAACACCAGCTGATTGGCTGGCCAGTGACCAATCAAATTTTCTCTCTGAAGAATTAGAACCTACTGGCAACCAGAGACTTGACAGTGATGGGACACCAGGCAGGGAGGTGAGCCAGGGCATTGCCTTTCTATGCACGGTCACCAGACTGAGTGAGAGGAGGCAGTGGGCTTGTAGAAAGAAGAGACTAGAACAAACAGAAAAAGATAATTGGAAAGGAGAAGATATATGGCTCCTGAGAAGAAATGGAACAGGGAGGGTAGCTCCTCAGGTCCTTGAAGCTTTTTATTCCCTGGGAAGGTCAGGGCAACTAGCCTTCCTATCCATAGATTAGTAGAATTATTTTCCTTGCAACCCAAAAATGTCTTGACTAGAACAGATTTCTGCACCATGATTGAATAGATCATTTGACCTCTATCGGTTAAAAAAAAAAAAGTGTGTATGAGTGTGGATGCAGAATACAAATGCTCTGTCTTCTGCTGTTTCAAACACTTGCATATTACTAAGGACACATCTTTGGACTCAATATATTAGTAAATATTCACTCATTTCCTTTCAGGTGTTCTCAGCCCCATCTGGGCAGCCCAAATGCTGATACTACATAATAGTTGAATATACAACAATGATTTCTGAGTTTCTCACACCCTGAGATTGAATGGAGATGAGAACCTCTTGTTCAAATTCCATAATTAGGTCACAGGATGATGAAGTGACTGTTAGAAGGTAGATACAATTGAGATGCTGTCTGGATAAGTACTGCCTGCTGCCCAGAGGTGTCTGCACAGGATGGCAGTAGCCTAGGGGAGGCTTTATACTGTTAGTGCTGATTCTGAGTAGATCATAGTCGATATAAACATGGACTCTGTAGCCTGACAGCCTGGGTTTGAATTCTGGCTTTACCACTTACTAGCTGTGTGACTCAGGGTGCATTACTTAATCTCTCTGTGCTTTTGTTATCTGTAAAACAGAAATAATAACAATGCTTACTACATAGGGTTTTTATAAAGGTTCAAATGTTTGAAGACATTTAAAGTGCTTAAAACAGTGCCTAGCACATAGGAGATGGTCAATAAATGTTACATTATCAATGAGATGCTTATGTAGTGTGTTTGGCATACTAGGGGCTCAACAAATGTAAGCTACAATTAATATTTTCTGCTCTGATCCCATGTGTGAATTTAGTATGCTGTTTACTATTTGTAATCTATACTGTTTATGTAGTTCTAGCTTCTGGGCTGAAACCTCATTGTCTTCACATATATGTATGCAAAAAACTGGAAACTATCATGATTTTGACCTTTTAGGTAAAGCACCAGCTATCAAAATGTCCCAAATCAATTCAATTAACAAATATTATTTTTTGAGGCTTGTTAGTTGCTATCTAGGCTCTGGTAAATAGTTACGTATAAAACCTCACAGCAACTCTTTATTTTCCAATAAAGAAGCCAAAGCTATGAGAAATCAAGTAATTTACTTGCCCAGGATTACACAGGCAGTAGTTAGTGGAGTCAGGACTAGACTTTTGATCTCAACTCCAAAGCCTTTTAGCAACTGCTATCCATACTGCCTGTAAAGTAGCCAGTAAGTATATTGGGCCAGGCTTTCTTAATTTCTGAGATCTCTTTAAATGTTTCAAAGAGATTGAAACATTATCTAGTAAGGAATAATATAGCTGCACAGTCCAGTAGAGAGCACTGGCCTTATAGTGAACACTGCACTAGGGCCTGGGATTCAATGAGAAAAATAGAATCTTTTAAAAGTATTTACAATCTAGAGAAAAGAGAAAAAAATTATACATTAGCTATACGATCTTGCTGACCTGGGGAAGACGAGATTTAGCAGTCCCCAAATGGCTTTGATGTGAGGTACACCTATGCTTGAATCCTGGCTTCACCTCTTACCAGCTGTGTGAATGTCGCCTTGCACCAATCAGGTAATCTGTCTGAGGCTCTGCTTCCCCATATGTAAAATGGGGACAATACATCATTTTGTAGGACTGTTAAGGGGACTAAAAATAGTGTATGTAAAGAATCTACCATGGGTTTAAGGTAGGCATTAAGAAATGGTAGTTATTGAAATGAAAACCCTGACTCTGCATTGGAACCAATTCTCAGAAGTCTCTTCTGAAGAGTGACTTAATGGTCAGGATGGTATTAATCAGTACCCTTAAGCCAACACTGTTTCCTCACCTCACTTTGATACCAAGTTTAGGGTCTAAAGTTCAGTTACCGCCAACTGGTCAAAGATGATACTTCTTTTTCTGTTCTGAACAGCTATGCACGTTTTTAGTATATTAAGAGTTATGAAGTTTTGACTATAAGAAAATCCATTTGGTTTCTTAAAAGATACATTGAGTTTTTAAAATTCAGTTTTTACATTGATTCAATAAAATGAGTCACTGTAGACACAGCTCAGATCATATATTTGCAGTACTTTTATATAACTATTGAGTACAAAATACCTGATTTTCAAGGGCATGTTTATGTGAGCAAACTATAGCAATGAAACAATAAAGTTATTATATATAATCATATACAAATGATACATATATATGCACATATACCTGCTTTATATATTTAAAAATAAGATAATACAATAATATATAAATATCTTAAAATGTATATAGATAAGAATAATACAATGAAACTATCAAATAACAAAATTTCTATTAAATCTGCAAGGAGTTTGATTCATTCAAACTGACAGTTTGTTTTTATCTTTTATATATGCCAGTGACTTGATTTCTCTAAATTATCCATTTTGAATTTTTTTTCCAGCACTGGTGATTAGTTTGTCCTGAGCCATCTATACCAGTATTATTTTCGTAATAGTTTACCAGGACTTGGGGATGCATGCTGATGTTGAAAAAGGGATCTAGCCCGACTGGTGTGGCTCAGTGGATTAAGCGTTGTCCCACGGACTGAGAGGTCCCAGTTCAATTCCCAGTCAGGGCACATGCCCGAGTTTTGGGCTTGATCCCCAGTGGGGGGTGTGCAGGAGGCAGCTGATCGATGTTTCTATCTATCTCTCTCTCTCTAAAAAATAAAAATTGAAAAAGGGATCGTCTCCCATTCTCAGTCAGACTCCAGTTTGTTTGAATGTCACATATTTAGTGAAATTTCAGCCATCCTTTCCTTTTCCAATTGATCATGCTCAGAATTGTGTTCAGTCCTTATCACATATTATCATAATTAATTCTGAATATTGAACTGGGATTCAGTATAGCATGGTGTTTATTGAAATATAATTCACATACAATAACATTCATCCTTTAAAGTGTACAATTCAATGGGTTTTAATATATTCACCTACTTGTGCAATCATCTCCACTGTCTAATTTTAGAACATTATCATCATCCAGAAAGAAATCCCATACCCATTAGCAGTTACTTTCCCCATCTCCTGGAAACCACTGATCTGTTTTCTGTCCCTAGGGATTTGCCTATTCCTGACATTTCATAGAAATGGAATCATCAATATGTAGCCTTTCGTGTCTGGCTTTTATCACTTAGCATACTGTTTCCAAGTTTCCATATTACAGCATGTATCAGTACTTCATTCTTTTTTATGACAGAATAATATTCGTTTGTACAGATATGCCACATTTTATTATTTTTTTAAAATATATTTTTCTTTATTGATTTTAGAGAGAGAGGAAGGGAGAGGGAGAGAGGGATAGAAACATCAATGAGAGAGAACATCGATTGGCCACCTCCTGCATGCCCCCCACTGGGGATTGGGCCCACAACCTGGGCATGTGCCCTGACTGGGAATCGAACTGGCTACCTCTCGGTGCATGGGTCAACGCTCAATCAGTGAGCCACACCGACTGGGTGATATACCACATTTTTAATCCATTCATCAGTTGTTAGGACAATTTGGGTTGATTGTAATTTTTGGCTATTATGAATCATGCTGCAATGAACATTTATGTATGAGTTTTTGCATGGCTGTGTTTCCAATTTTCTTGGATCATGGTGTTTAGAAATGTGGCTATGCTGCCACACTGCCTTGGGTTTAAGGCCAGGCTCTGCCATTCACAGGCTGTGTGAACTTGGACAAGTTACTTGTCTATGCCTCAGTCTCACCTATAAACTGGCTATTCATTGTACCCACCTCTTAGTGTTTATGAGGCCTAAAAGACATAATACATGGAAAGTACTTAGGATGGTGACTGGTATATATAGTTAGGTCTCAGTAAAACATCTATTATTTTAATATTTTGAACAATTTAGTGATAGGGTTCATCTTCATTGTACCTTTGAAATCTCAGAATCTAACCCCCCTCCCCCTTTAATAAAAAGAGAAATAAATATTCAGAGTTCCTTCTGGGTATCAGATGTGTTAATTTCAGACAAGTGTGTTTTGAAATTGAAGAACAGACGCTTGAAACTATAAATTGCGAAGAGGCTTGCCTTCCCCAACTTACTTAATGCAGCAGCTTATAACATTCATCAGCCTGCAACTAATTATTTAATACAATGTAGAAGATATTTATGTAGTTAGTAATATATTATTTAATAACATGGCTATAATCCGGCGATGGTTTAAGTCTCCTCTGCTTCTGAAAAGCTGGGAAATAGCTCATTTCCACGGAAACTCTATGATTGGTTGTAGGGCGACTATATTGGTTGTACAGTCTATTTTTGATAGGCTCACGCAACGGAAATGGTCTCTGACTGAGCCAATATCACCAGCATGGGGCCAATATAGCTTCACAATTGGCCTTCCTGGAAGCCGGCAGACACGTGGCTACCGCAGGCCGGGCAGTACGTGGGAGGACCTAGCTCTGCTTACCGCGAGAGGGCGCCGGCGGTTCCTCCTTGCTGAAGTCTCATTTCCCATAAAGCCTCCCAGCGACCAATCAACTGGCGATCTCCATACCGCTTTCAAAGTCGGCGGGCCCTTCCACCAATAGTAAGGCAGATACCGCCCTCAGCTCGAAGATTGATGGAAAGCTTCACCATTCATCTCATAGATCTCTGCTGTCTCCGCCTTTCTCTCTCGAGATTGATGATCTGTCCGGCCAATAGAAGACGCCCGGTCGGCCGGTGGATGAACGCGGTCTTCTGTAATGGCGGAGCGTGGCGGGGACGGGGGGGACGGTGAGCGATTCAACCCGGGGGAGCTCAGGTAAAAGGGCGCTGCTCTGTATTTTTTCTCGGCATGCTGGAGTCCCGGGGGTAGGCCTGCCGCGGAGATGCGGGGTGAAGGGTGGGCAGGGGAGCCGCGGCGGCTCGGGTCCAGGACCGCATGGAGTTGGAGAAGGGGGAAGGGGAAGGTGGCTTGAATGAGAGAGCCGGGCTGGGGCTGGGCCGCGGCCTCCTGCCCGTTTTCGGGGCGCTCCCGGCGCGTTTCGCGGGGCCCAGCGTCCCTCGCGGCTGCGGCCCCTGGGCCTGCCCGGACGTTCCCGCCTTGGGGCCGCGCCTCGGCCGCATGCAGCCTCCGCCCCGGCCGACCTCAGCCCTGCTCCCGGCTGCGCGTCGCCGCGGGCCCCGTTCCCCCTGGACGCCCCTCCACTCGCAGTCCACTCCCCGGGGCCCGCACTCCTTCTGGCTCAGCTGCCCCACGCCCCCGCGGCCCTTTGGGGTCTCCACGTTTGCCCCGTTCCTTCCTCCCCACATCGCTTGGTTTTCTGAACTTCTTGCGGTCTTTCTTCCTTTCTCTAACGTTTGCATACCTCACCCAGGATCGGTGAATAATAACAATAGCAGGGGCCGTTTGTTACGTACTTTTGTGTGCCAGGAAGCTCTTTACTTCGAGTTGTCTCATTTAATCCTCACAACCATCCTTGGGAGTAGTTGCTTTTCTCATTTTGCAGGCAGCAGGTCAGAGCCATCTTTAGCGAAGTTACTTGCCCATGTAGCAAGTGAGGAAACTGAGCCAGGTGGAAGTTGAGGCGGATACAAGGTCGCAAATCTGAAATTGTAGCTCCAGGAAGTGGCTGGAACCCAGCTAGGCGCCCGAGCCTGCAGTCTCTATCGCGCCTTTGCCCAAAGAGTGCAGTGTGACCTTTCTTCTTCTGGGGCCTCATTGCCTGTGGGTTTTGGAATTAAGATTTTGTAAAGTTTTAAAAGTGTCTTGGAAAAATCTTTAGTCAGTGAGGAAAAAGAGGTACTAAGCTTTATGTGTATTTGATACATTTTTTCCCCCTTGGATGGGAAACATGTCATTTCAGATGTTCAGCTCCCATTCTGAATTGTGCCATCGTCAGCATTTGAAAAGGAAAAAGAGCAGTGTAGGTTATGAGCAGTCTAGTATTGTTTAGAGCTCAAGATGAAATTGTGTGAGGAAATGGGGATTGCTTTTCAAGATTTTAGGGGAAAACATTATGTCTTTTTAGATTCTGAGTTGTCACAAAAATTCTTACTTTGGCAGGAGTAAAATGTCTTATTTTAGAGATGAATCTCAAATCCTATTAAACCCAATATATATGTTCATTTTGGTAATGAGTGATCAAAGTGAATTATTGCCAGGGTTGTTCAATATTAGTGACAGGGTTTATTCCTGATTCTGATCTCAAGAGAAGGTGACTTAGTTTCACATGAGTTAATTTAGGAACATTACTTTGCATTTCAGAAAGTATCTTTCTTCAGCTTTACAATGAGTAGCCTTTAGATTTTATTAACAGTAGTCTAGACATTGATGCAAAACTGACTGGAGTAGGGCTTTAAATTAGGTGTTCTGTTGCAAGTATTTTATACCTAGTGTCTTGGGTTGGAAGTTGCTTCTAGAGCATATTGCACAGAACGTTATTTTAGCACTTTTCATGCTTTAAGAGAAATTGGCTGATTATGTGGTCTCTTTGATGGCAGAAATTGGGGCTTAGTTTTTGTATATGTACCCTGAAGGTATTTCGTGGTGTGTCTGTTTATCAGTGTCTGGCAAATAAAGTGTTTGGTGGCTATATGGTAATAAATGAATATAGGTGATTTAGAGATGGTTTACTTATTAGACGCACATTTATTGAGTGTGTGCTATGTGACAGTCAATGACCTAGGTGCTGTCAGTAGAGCCTTGAACCAGACCAAAATCCTTTGTCCTCAAGGAGCATCCATGTTAATTAAATTGATCTAAATTCTGAACTAAATAAACTAACCACATCAAATGAGGAAGTCAGCCTGCAAGTGTGAAGTGACTTATACAAGACCACTGAGTAATTGGCGGAATCTGGATTTGCTTCACCATCAGAGTACCTGTAGAGAAACACATTTGTTCTTGTAAAAAAACAATTTTTGTGTTTCTATTTTTGCAAGTAGTCTTCTGTTTTCCGAAAAGGTTGAAAGTGGTAGGAATGCAAATAACTTGCAATAGAATTTATTTGGAGATCCAAATGCCATTCATCCCTTTATGGTTGAGGGCCATTAAGAAAACCTTTACAGTCATTTTTGTATCGATCCCTTTACCCAGGACCTTAGTTTACCTAATACCTTATGACAAGGTACTTGCAGTCTAAATTTCCTCAACTGTAAAACAAGAATAAGACTACACTGGTGTTACCGCTGACTAGGTGCCTTAAACAAGTTATTTTTCTGTGCCATAGCTTCCTCTGTAAAAATGGTGCCAAACTTACCTCACTGTGTTGTTGTGAGGATTAAAAGAGTTAGTACGAATAGTGTCCATATAACTGCTCTTGGTATATAGGAAATACCCAGTGTTCACTGTTATTAGTAAAACAATAACTTTTTTTTTTTTTTACTTTATTTTTATTTTGACACTATTGCAGATGTCCCTATTCCCCACCCCACACCCCATTTGGCCACCTCCACCCAGCACCCCCTTCCCTCTGGCCATCAAAACATAACATTTGAACTCCTACCATCCTGGGTGCTGGATGCAGCAGTATATTAAGGGAAGACTATATACTAGTGGGTATAATAGAAAAGTAAACAAGTGAGAGATTTCCTCTTAGCATTTATCATAATTGAAAACTCAAATTGGGTAATGAGCCAGAGAGGGCCTAGGAGAGGCTAGGGATGGGAAAGGAGTTTGAGGTGACATTTGAACTGAGACTGATAATTTAAAGGAGCCAGTTATATAAAGATCTGGGGAAAAGCATTCCAGGCAGAGGGAACAAGTACAGAGGCTTCAAGGTAAATGAACTTGAAGTATTTGATCAAAAAGAAGACTGGAGTCTATAGAGAGGTCAACAAGGGGCAGGTTATGTAGAACATAATAATAATTATTATAGTAATAATAGCTAACACTATTACTAATATTAATACCATTAACACTAATGCTATTACTGTACTAATGTTATAGCACCAATAATAAAAGCTATACTTAGCACGAATGGGCTAGGTCCTGTTCCAAGTACTTTATTAGTTCATTTAATCCTCACTGCAGGTTCTGGTAAAGTGGATATGAAGAGCTCAGCACAGGTACTATACATACATGGCATCAGAAAATGACAAATTTAAGCTGCTGACTGAGGCAGTTATGTGAATTTTGTCACTATTTTAGTGGCAGACCTTTGAAAGCCATCTAGTCAAATTGACAACGTGTGCCTTTAAAAAAAATGTTTTCGTTGATTTTTAGAGAGAGAGGAAGGGAAAAGAGAGAGACAGACAGACAGAGACATAGACATAGATGTGGGAGAGAAACATCAATCAGCTGCCCCCTGCCTTGCACCTACTGGGGATCCAGCCTGAAACCTAGGCGTGCGCCCTGATGGAAATCGAACCAGCGACCTTTTGGTGCATGGGACAACGCTCATTCCAACTGAGCCACACTGGCCAGGGCCTAAGTGCCTTTTATAGGTAGAGCACAGTACACGGTTTTGGGGAGAATGAAAGTAGTTAAAGTGGTTTACTGTGTATCAGGTACTATCCTAAATGTTTCGCAGGGATTTTCTCATTGAACAGGGATATGGGCTAGGTTTTATTTCTATTCCTCAGCTCATTTACATCTGAGTATACTCAGGCTCAGAAATTATGTAACTAGCCTGACAGCAAAAGACAGCCTTGATTTGACTTTTTCATGATTCTGGAGCTTAAATGCTTAACTTCAAGCTGTAACTAGGAAGTGTGAAATTCTAAAGAAACAAATACTGCAGGTTTTTATGAAAGGGGAGAGGCAGATTCAAAGGAAATCTAAGATTAAGATACATTATTAACTCAAGGCTGAAACAGAATATCTTTCCTTGGTAGTTAACTTTGTTTCTATACTAAAGATTAAGACATTTTTTTCAGTAACAGTAGCCATGTGTCTTTTGGGAGTACATATAATTTGAAAAAGACTGATTATTCTGATAAAGTCCATACTCCTTTCTGCAGTCATTGTTTTTAACTCATACTTTCTAACTTTGAGTGTAGGATCATTTGCAAATTTGGTTAAATACAGTTGGTATATACAGTTCTGGATGTGTTTACAACCTTAATATTCTAGAAGGAAATTTGGTTCTGCATTAGGATTGTGTGTGTGCGTGTCAGAATTGAACTGTGTTGTGGAAAATTTAGAAAAAGTTCAAAGGGTAATCTTAAGCAGAGTGTTGAAAATGTCGGAAAGTTGGAAGAGCCTGGTGAGAAGAGAATATAAGAATGGTGATCTTCAAATACACATAAGGAATATAATTGTTAATCTTTTCTTGAGCACAGAAATGTAAATTTCATGTATAATGGAGAGATTTATAGTAAGTAGCTACTGGGAAGACTGAGAGGTACTCAGTAAATTGACTATGGAAAATTATAGTAGCCCTGGCCGGTTTGGCTCAGCAGTTGGAACCTCGGCCTGCGGACCAGAGAGTCCCGGGTTCGGTTCCCGCTAGGGGCACGTACCAAAAAAAACTTAAAAAAAAGAAAAAATTATAGTAAAAATACTTTTTATAAGATTCTATATGCTCTACTTGTGAGGTAGCGAAGGTACAGTATAGGTATTCATTGGTACATTCGACAGATATTTATAGAGGCCTGCTCTGTGCAGACTTATCTATGTGCTGGGGATGTAACGGTGAACAGGACAGACAGAATTCATACTCTAAAGTGGTTTACGTACACAGTGTGGGTTAGTGTTTAAGGGCTATTTACCTATGTTTGAATCCTAGTTATTCCACTGAAATAGCTGTGTGGCCTTGGGCAAGCTATTTGACTTCTGTGTGCCTTTAGTATCCTCATCTGTAAAATGAGGTTGATAATATCTGTCTCAGGGTTGTTAATTATGATTAAAGGACTTAAAAAGAACTAGAGCACTGCCTGACACATAGTAATTACTTTTAAGAGTGAATCATTTTTATTTTTTTAGAAAGCACTTATGAGAGGATATAGATAATAACGTGATATTATGTATCTGCTTAAATACCATGGAGAAAATAAACTAGGGTGTTTTTAGCTAAAGATTGAAGGATGAGGTAGGGTGCAGTGTAGAGGACGGTTTTCCTTTTATTTATTTATTTTTATCCTCACCCAAGGACATTTTTCCATTTTTTGTTCAGATAGAGTAGGTGGGAGAGAGAGGAAGAGAGAGAGAGAGAGAGAGAGAAACATCGACGTGAAAGGAACACATCGAGTGGCTGCCTCCCGCACGACCAACCAGGGCCGGGGACAAACTGCAACCGAGTTACGTGCCCCTAGCAGGGGCCAAACCTGGGTCTCTCTGGACCGCAGGCTGACGCTCTAACCGCTGAGCCAAACCGGCCAGGGCGGAAGGTTTTCCTTTTATATGGAGGATACTAGTGGTCTCTTAATCTGCTACCCTCAATTCCTGTAAAAACTTTGTATTGCTCTGGCTGGTGTGGCTCAGTTGGTTGGGCGTCGTCCCCTGCACCTGGGGGTTGCCCATTTGATTCCTGGTCAGGGCACTTGCCCAAGGTTTTGGGCCCTGGTTGGGGGAGTGCAGGAGGCAGTCAACTGATGTTGTACTCTCACTTTGATGTTTTTTTCTCTCTCCCTCTTCCTCTTCTTTCCTCTATTTAAAAAAAATAAAATAAATAAACTGTATTTGGAAGTAATTTCAAACTTACAAAAAAGTTGCAAAAATAAAGATAATACACTTAATGTTAATATTTTACCTCTTCTGCTTTATTATTTGCATCCATGCATGCTCTCTGTTACTCTGAAGCATTTGAGGGTAAGATACATATACCATGGCCCTTTACTTTTAAATACATAAGTGTGTATTTTCTAAGAATAGAGATATTCTTTTGCCTAAACACAATGCAGTTACCAACATCATAAATTTACAGTGATACAATACTTTAATCTATTGTTCGTATTCCAGTGTTGTCCATTAACCCAATGTTTTTATAGTATTTCTTCCCTCTAGTACAGGATTTGGTCTAGAAATAATTTTGTGTTGTTATGTCTCCTTAGCTCCTTTAATGTAGAACATTTCTACAGCCTGCCTTTGTCTTTTATGTGTAACATCCACATTTCTGAAGAATATAGCCTCTGCTCCCCCCTTTCATTTTTTTATTTTAAATATGTTCTTACTGATTTTTTTTTTTTCTTTTTTAGAGACAGAGGAAGGGAGAGGGAGAGGGAGATAGAAAACATTGATGAGAGAGAAATAGTCCATCGGCTGCCTCCTGTACGCCCCCAACTGGGGATCGAGTCCGCAACCCAGGCATGTGCCCCGACCAAACCGATGACCTCTTGGTGCATGGGACGATATTCAGTTACCTGAGCCACACCAGCCGTGCTGCTCCCCCCTTTTATTGATTGATTTTAGAGGGAGAGGAAGGGAAAAGGAGAGAGAGATAGAAGCATCGATGAGAGAGAACATTGATTGGCCGCCTCCTGCATGCCCCCCACTGGGGATTGGGCCCACAACCTGGGCATGTGCCCTGACTGGGAATCGAACCGGCAGTCTCTTGGTGCATGGGTCGATGCTCAACCACTGAGCCACACCAGCTGGGCTGCTCCCCCCTTTTAAATACAACATTCCTTTTTTTTGTGTTTGTCTAATATTTCCTCATTATTAATTTGAAATTACACATTTTTGCCTGAAATAGGTGATGTGCCCCTCTAAGTTACATGGTGTCCATCTGTTCTTTTTAGATGATGTTGATGTACATCCCCTGGTCAAGGTGTTGTGCTGTTTCCCTATTACATAGTGTTTTTTCATCTTCCTTTGCAATCATAAGCAGCATGTGGGGAGACATTTTAAGACTGTCCAGATATCCTCTTCATCCAGATTTCCCCTAGATTTGGTGTCCATTGATCATTCTTACCGAGGCACTTTTTACCATGATGGTTGCAAAATGATGGCTTTCCAACTCCACTTGCTCTTAAGGGCCTATTAAATTCGATGTAATTAGAGATCAGTAGCTACATTTTTGTGGTTTTGAGAAAGAAAAATTTGTTCATTGTTTTCCACACAGGATGGCTCAACAGCAGGCCTTGAGGTTTCGAGGCCCAGCTCCCCCACCAAATGCAGTGATGCGAGGCCCACCACCTCTCATGCGACCTCCTCCACCTTTTGGTATGATGCGAGGCCCTCCTCCACCACCTCGGCCCCCCTTTGGACGTCCTCCTTTTGATCCTAATATGCCGCCAATGCCTCCTCCAGGAGGGATTCCTCCACCAATGGGCCCTCCACACCTTCAGGTAAAAAAATGTACAGGTTGCTGTTTCTTCATTGGCATTAGTATCAATATTGTATGTCAGTTTTGCCTTAAGAACTGTGTTGTAAGTTTCACTTCATAGGAAAATATCATCCATATATTAACTTGTTGCTCCAAAAGCGGTGATAATGGTAATTTGAATAGAAATTGAGAATGGGAACTTAGAAAAATATGCTACATAGTAAGCTAAATAGAGTATTTCTTACCTGCCTTTATTTCTGAGAATTGTCTTTAGTAACCCACCTTCATTATGGGAAATAAAGTTTGAATTTTAAATGTATAACCTTTTTGGTTGTTGCTATTTATTTTCAGTGATACATTTTACTTTTTAAAAAAATTTTAAAATTTTGTTTTCTTTATTGATTTTAGGGAGAGAGAGAGACATAGAAACATCGATGAGAGAGAACATCAATTGGCCACCTCCTGCATCTCACCCCCCCCACCCCCGGGGACCAGGCCCACAACCTGGACATGTGTCCTGGCTGGGAATCAAACCGGCAACCTCTTGGTGCATGGGTCAATGCTCAACCACTGAGCCACACTGGCTGGGCTTCAGTGATACATTTTATCATTAAGTATAAATATATGTGTTTATATATTCTGAACAATTCTTGCCACAAATAAAGCCTAGGATAGAATCTAGAACAAATGCATTTTGTAGCCACATTATTTGGATTTTTTTTTCTCCCCTAAAAAAATAAAATAAAATAAGATTATTTTATAATTTTAGAAATAGAATTATTGTAGAATTTATTTATTTTTTTTAATCCTCACCCGAGAACATTTTTGCATTTATCTTCAGATAGAGTGGGGGGAGGGGGGGAGAGAAACATTGATGTGAGAGAGACACATTGACTGGTTGCCACCCACATGACCCCAACCGGGGCCAGGGACAAACTGCAACCGAGGTATGTGCCCTTAGTGGGAACCGAACCCGGGACTCTCCAGTCCGCAGGCCGACACTCCAGCCGCTGAGCCAAACCAGCCAGGGCTATTGTAGAATTTCTTTAAATAAAAACTTTTCCAGTATTTTAATCTGAGGTGCAGATCCCTTTCTAGTATATATAGACTCAGTTACTGTGTAAAATGAGGTCATGAAGTTGTTCTCTCTCAAATGTTTACGTTTGAGATTGTACTCTTTTTGTTTGGGTATATATCTGTTTTCTTAGTTTATCCAGCCTATACAGTTCTGAAACCAAATAAATATAGTGGTATCATCTGCCTTTTATTAGTTTAGATACTCAAGAATGAAGTCACTAAAAATAGCAAAAGATAATAAAGTACTATTTAAGTGATGTTAACTCTGTTTAGATAGGGTAATATTTATGGAAGAGACATAGGTTTTAATACTTTGCTTAGTAATTTTATTGCCTTCCTAGTAATGAATAGCCCCTACCCTGTTAAACAAATTGTTAAAAATTTTTATATTTTCTTCAAGATTAGACTAAGAAATAGTTTTTTGACCTACTGCTTCTGGTATAACTTGTTACAGATGAGTTTATTCTAATTTATGCCTTTAATAGTTAAATCTACTTGCAGAATATTATAAAATGTAATGGACTAATGTAACCCTCTAATGGAAATATATCAGATGTTGTAATGGGATACTTTCCAATGCTGTGATGCTTTTCTTGGTCTTGATAGATAATTGTGTGGTTTTTACATTAAATCCAAGTGATTTCCAGCTAATGGGCATGAAACATATATGGGGTGGATATTTGATAGAACATGGGTCTGTGTGCTGATCCTTGAAAGACACTAAACTGAATTTAAAACAAAAAACGAGTATGGGAAAGGAATGAAACATAGATTCACATTATTAGCATAGTGTCAATTCCATTATCCTGATTAAGGTGCTTTGGATAACTGAATTTTAGTGTTACTTGTATATTATAGATGACATCTTTTAGTCCCTGTTCAAAGTCTATTGTTAAAATGTTACACCACTTGTCTTTAGCAAGTAAGGTATAGCAGTTACAGTTGAAATGTGTGGCCCGGGATCTGGGGTTGTATCAGCAATCATTGAAGAATGATCAGAGATAGGATTGAATTAGTACTGGCTCCAGGAAATTAAAAAAAAACAACTGTAATATATACCATTTAAATTCTTATTTTCCACTAAAAGTAAAATGGCTAATTATTTTACTGTATCTTTTAAACTTAACTGATGTTCATGTCATTGGTGAGCTATTTATTGTTACTATTATTTGAAAAATAGAAAATGATGAACATTTTCCTAGCTAATTTTTTTTTGTAGGAAAAGGAAGGATTAGCTATATTGGATTTTGCTTTTTTAGTTATTGCTGTGTTACTTGTAAAATAATGTTTCTCCTTTGGTTAGTTTTTATTGTAACTGAGATGTGGAGGCATTGGTGTGCCTCATGTTAAAAAAGATAGAAAAGTCAGTTATTTTCTTTTGAAAGTAATCTAGTGCCTAGTGTATGAACTATGCAGTTAAAGTATAAAGAAAGCAAAATTCACCCATAGTACTATTACCCAGAGATAACTACTGTATATTGATGTATTTCTTTCCACCCTGTTTAGTCATCATTTTTGTTACAGAGAAACTTTGCTTATGCATCCTGCAAGAATATATTTGAATGGACTGTAAAGCTAGTTTGGTTTCTCTTATAGTGCTTTACTTTTGGGTAAAATTTAGTAATAATTTAAAGGAAAAAATATAAATACAAGTGATCATTACTGTTCTTGTGAATTAACAGAGACCACCTTTCATGCCTCCACCCATGGGAACCATGCCTCCTCCTCCGGGTATGATGTTTCCACCAGGAATGCCTCCTGTGACTGCTCCTGGTACTCCAGCACTGCCTCCTACTGAGGAGATATGGGTTGAAAATAAAACTCCAGATGGGAAGGTAAATTAGAAAATATATTTATATTGTTAACTCCTTGGTTACAGAAGAGTAAAACTTAAGAGTTCTGGCAGATTGAGATCAATGACAGTATTCCTGCCAATTAAGAATAAGCCTGGAGTAAGCAGGGTGCGGGGTAGGACTCAAGGAAAGGCTTACTGGATTGGACTTCTCCGCAGACTGGAGTGCTTACATATGTTTACCTGTGATTCTGGAAGCTTGTATTTTAATTATGTGTCATGAATCCCCAAAACAATTCTCAGGTTTAGTGTTCACTAGGACTCACAGGACTCAGCATGTAGTTGTACCCACAGTTAGACTAATTACAGTGAAAGGATACAAAGCAAAACCAGCAACGAGAAAAAGGTAATGGGGCAAAGTTTGGAGGAAACGAAACACAAGCTTCCAAGAGTTCACTCTGTGGAAGATATAGAATGTGTATAATTTCTCCAGCATGGAACTGTGACAACATGTGTGAAGGGCTGTCTACCAGAAAAGCTCGTCTGAGCTGGGGAGTTAAGGGTTTTCAGTGGGGACTGGCACCCTCTGCCTAGCACATACCAAAATTCCAGACTCCTAGTGGGAAAGCAGGCATTTAGCATAAACTGCATTGTTTGTGTAAACAGTTTAGGCACAGTGTGCCATTCTTACCAGGTAGGGAATGGTGGTAACCCTCCCAAAGTCCAAGTTCCCAGATGCCAGCCAGGAGTCAACTTTGCAAGCAGGCTTTCTAAGGATAGCAGTCAGGCCTGCTGTGTTAACTTTCTGCGCAAAAATAATCTTGGTTTTCCTTTTTATGCATGTGATAAAAATATAGTATGCTCATTATAGAAAATTAGAAGGGGAGAAAGGAGGGAAAGTTATCTATAGTTTCATAATATACGGACAGCCAATTTTGATGTGTTTTCTCTTTTCTAAGATTGTTTTCCCAGTAACTTAGGAGACAAAATATAGTTGCATTATCGTTTTTTAATGACATTTGACAGATTCTATGATATCAGTGATTTTGCTTCCTCTGCAGGTTTATTATTATAATGCTCGGACACGTGAATCTGCATGGAGCAAGCCAGATGGAGTTAAGGTTATTCAGCAGTCAGAACTGACACCTATGCTTGCAGCCCAGGCGCAGGTTCAGGCCCAGGCGCAGGCCCAGGCTCAGGCTCAGGCCCAGGCCCAGGCCCAGGCCCAGGCGCAGGCTCAGGCTCAGGCCCAGGCCCAGGCCCAGGCGCAGGCCCAAGCTCAGGCCCAGGCCCAGGCCCAAGCCCAAGCTCAGGCCCAGGCGCAGGCCCAGGCGCAGGCCCAGGCACAGGCGCAAGCCCAGGCGCAGGCCCAGGCTCAGGCGCAAGCACAGGTGCAGGCACAAGTGCAAGCACAAGCAGTAGGAGCTTCCACCCCTACGACCAGTAGCCCAGCACCTGCAGTATCCACTTCAACGTCATCATCCACCCCATCCTCTACCACTTCTACCACGACAACTGCCTCTTCGGTTTCGCAGACAGTATCAAGTGAGTACCAGTCAGCATGTGTTTTCATTTAGTGGCTAGGGAAATGGACAAGTGGGGACTGCATTCCAAAATGATCCTAGTGTTTCAGATATTATCTTTGATGTTACTTAAAAACATTTTTAACATAAGACTTTGGGTTAAAGAAGGATACAAATATACATTAGTAGACGAAATTATTTGCTCAGTTGCAATTCATGAAGTTAAATAGGGGAAGTGCAGAGTTAGCTATTCAACTTGGCTAACAGTAATGCTGGGTGCGGTGGGCTTTGCAAAATAAGTGGAAGTCTTGGACCCTGTCTTACAGAGCTTCTAGTTTTTCTAATTGAGTTCAGCATAAAGCATGTAAAACAAAGTATAGTGTGCAAAATTATACAGTGAAAATAGAAGATGTAACAATTTGAGAAAACAGAAAGACAAGTGGGTAGACTACATGGGTATTGAGGTTGATCGTCAAGGATTTGTGGTAGAATTTGAGTAGGTTCAAAATAAAGAGAGGTCTTTCAAGTAGAGGGGAACAGCATAAACAGAGTTCAGGGAATGAGGGTAAATGTAGTTTGTGGGATTGTTAAGGTGCTCTTTTGAGGGGGGTGGTTTATATTGGTTAATAAACTACATATGAGTGAGATCAGGTTATGAAGAGTTTTAAGAACCAGGCAAATGGGTGAATTAGGCAGGCACTAGGGAGCCTGTAGAAATGCAGTATTCTGGAAGATTTTTCTGGGGCTCATTTTTTGGGTAGTGTTGAAATTTGAAACTTACTAGGAACTTTTCAATAATCTCATTTAGAGGTAGATAGATCCCAGAATGGGATGTAGGCAGATGCAGTGAGAAGCTGAAAAAAGCAGTTAGAAAGGTAAGAGAATTTGCAGGTATAAAGTCACAGAACCCCAAAGGTTAGATCTTTTCTAAATTATGAGAGGTGATTAAGAGCAGATTTCAAGGATGAAGAAAGAAGAATATATTAATTTGTTTAAAAGATTGTCATTAATATTTATACTACTACTTTTTATTTGTTGCTACTTACACTTTTTATTTGTTGCTACTTACTCTACAGGCTGAGATTGAGCCTCAGAATGTTTAAATAAAGATTTTATTGATTTGATTATTTATGATACTGTTATGAAAATACACATTTCTCTAGGGTGATTAAATTTGGGTTATTTTGCTATATGGATAACAGAGATGAGAATACGAGGGGAAAAAAGTGCCCCTTTCACCAGTACTTCAGGGACTTGGGAATTATTAGTGTTTATTACATTGTAAGGTATATTTATATGAGAGAAATCTAATCATGATAGATTCAAATTTGACTTTATTGATACAAGAAATAACCTAAGAAGTAAGGTATGTGTAATATGGAGACAGTTTTTTGAAGGCCCTACTTGATATTTTTTAGACAAAATGTAAATGATTCTTTAGGAAGATGTAAATGCTTTACGAGTCTGTTTTCTTTTGTAGCTAAGGTAAATTCTGATATGGAAGTCAACAGCTAGCTAGTTGAGGGTCTTTGCCTTTTTATAGGGTAGTGCTTCTGAAACCTGTGTGGCAAGGCAGAAAACTGCCAGTTCTTTGGGGGTACCTGTGGTAATGGGAGAGGGGGATTAATAAAAGCGATAACGGTTCTATGTGGAGGCTCTGTGCTGTTTTGTTTTCTGCCTTCTTAGGAAGGAGAAATACTTAGTTTTAAGGAAGGTGGGTAGCCAGATACTTTATCCTATATGTATTCCATTTCTGTATCAGGGTGGTCTTCAGACCTATACCTATCTTGTGATTATCAACTATTCTATTCAGAACACTCCCATTTGTCATTTTTCGCACTCCCCTTCAGTGATTGGGAGGCCTTTATTCTAAGAACAGAATAGCAAAATCATGTTCTTTTCACTGCCTTTAAACATCAATTTTGATGTCTCTCTGAGTATTCCTGATGTCTGTTTTTATTTCACTTGATTCGGTGTCATGAAGTATTGTCATGCGACAGTCTTAATATTTTTCCATCTGTTATAGTCACTTGTCTTTTTTAGTTGAGATCTGAGGCTGAATTAGTAGTAGATTTTGAGGTCTAGTGTTTCACTAGTTATTTTAGCAAATGGAATTAGTAGGAATTTACCCGTTATAAAGTCCTAACTGCCATTTTCCCAGTTTCCATTTAATTTCTTTTATTGCCTTTATCCTTTTCCTCTCATAACTTATCGCCATTAATCAAATCAGAAAATCCTGTGTCAGCAAGAGAAATGGGTTGAATGAATACTTTTGCCATCTCTATTGGTGTTCCTTTCCACTTGAAATTTGATGCCATTATAACATTTTATTTTCCTGACTACAGTACTTTGTATCAAAACTTTGGTAATTATATCTAAATACTATTGCCATATTAAAAGAATGTAATTCTATGAACTGTAGTAAAGACCTGGGCAAATGGGACTAAAAATTAAGATATTTATATTTTTAACTCCAGTTGAGTATAAACTCATTTTATCCTGTGCAAGTTTGTGAAAAATGCTGATAAATCCTACTTCTCAGGGAAGTTGGGAAGAATAACTAGATATATTTTCAGCCATTACAATAGATTACAAATGCTAAATGGTATGTGTATGGGACTGGGCAAATGTTGCATGTAATTTGTATTTTTCACATTGTTATAAAATTATATTAATATGATACTGTACCCTAAGGCTAGGTCTATGCTAGACCAACAATTCATTCCTGGGCCCCTGAAGATACTTGTTTGGCCCTGCTGTCTATTTAGCCAAGGTGAGTCCCTCATTAACAAGTATGAAATTGCTCACATCTTCCCAGCCTAAGTGAGTTTTTCATTATTAGGCGCTGAAAAAAGATACCGACAAACTTTGTTGTCAGTTGGAGTACCGGGTGGTTTGTATTAAACAGTGTGCTTTCCCTTAGAATAAAATTGGCATAAATATTGAGAAAGCACTGTTTTATTTTATTTAATTTGATAAATTCTTTCTTAGTTCAACATAGGTAGAGTTTGACATTTTTCTTTAAAACAAGAAAAAGAAGTATTTTTTACCAGTGAATCACCAAAATAAATTTTTGTTTTGGAATTATATGGGTTATGAATAAATAACAAAAATGTTTTGTAATGTTTGAGAACTGAAACTTTAGGAAATATGAATTTTATTTATTTTTAGGTCACAATTTGATTCTAAATGTAATTACTAGGGATGAAATGTTTTATTTTTGATACTTAAAAATAACATATTAGCTAAAAAAAAAAGTTATTCTGAAATTCTCATTCTCCTGGTCTCTTATACTGGAAACCTGAGTTTTTTTTGTTTTTTTTCTTTTTATTTTGAAATAATTACAGAAAAACTCAAGTTGTTTTTTATTCCATTTGTTCCTATCCAGTCAGTCATTAGTTATTGCATATCTTTTTCTCTCTGTTCTTTTTTGCTTAGACAATTCCAGATATGTTGAAATTGATTTTCCCACCTCTGTTCTTTCTTCTTCCTATGCACCTGCCAAATTAATTCATCAAATGAACACCGATTATTACTCTTCAATACAGAAACCTTAATTCAGCCTTCCCTACACCCCTTTTACATTCACGAAATCATAAAAATTACACGTGAATGCATTCTTGTTAAAAATTCAAACTCTAATGGAGCATGTGTAGTAAAAAGTGAAAGGCATACACAGATGTAATGAGTGAATATATTTTGGTGTGCATTCTTCTAGATCATTTTTCTATATTTACATAAGTTCTTCCCTCCCCCTACCCAGAAAAGTGCATACTCCTTAGTCTTCTGTTCAAGGCCTTCTACTTTGTGCCTCTGGCCTACCTTTCCAGCCATAACTCACTAGTTCTGTGGGTATGCCTAGTGTTTTACTAGTTGACTGCTTGCCTTCTGTTTTTTAAACAGTTCCTTGTTGTTCTCTACTCTTTGCTTTTACTTACTTTTCGCACTACTTGCTTATTTTCTTTCCACTTTGTCATTTTTCTTGTTGAAATCCTAATCTTTCAAGGCCTGACATCATAGCATAAAATTTTCTGTACCCTCTCACTGTTAAAAATGGTCTTTGGGTCTTGATTCACATGCCTATACATTTATTCCATTTCACTTTGTATTTTAGTTATTTTTTTATATTTTATTTAGCTATTTTCAAGCTTCTTGAAGACAGAGACCTTGTTACAAATTTCTTGCAGTGCATGGAATGGGCCCTTAAATACTTACTGAATGAGTGAATGATGAATTAATATAGTAAAATGGTTTATGAAGGAGTGATACATATTTTTGTTTTATCTTTTATTAGCACCCACAACACAAGATCAGACCCCAAGTTCTGCTGTTTCAGTTGCTACGCCTACAGTTAGTGTTTCAACTCCTGCTCCTACAGCCACACCTGTGCAAACTGTTCCCCAGCCGCACCCCCAGACGTTACCTCCTGCTGTCCCTCATTCAGTACCTCAGCCAGCAGCAGCGATACCTGCTTTTCCACCAGTAATGGTACCTCCGTTTCGTGTTCCCCTTCCTGGCATGCCAATTCCACTTCCAGGTAAACCAATAGATCATAATAGTCTTTCCAGCTATGTTTTCGTACTGTCAGTTAGTTTGTTCTCATGTGTCTGTTGCATCTGAAATTTGCCTTGAATCTCACCTGTTTGAAATGTTTTTGAATGATTCATGGCTAACTGCAATATTTTCTCTTTAGTTTTGATAAATGTCCTTTTTGTTGTTGTTTACATGTCTTAAAATTAGAGTCACATTTAAAGCTACACTCATTTTGGATAATGGCCTCAATGAATTAAAAATGATTATCTTGTGTAAATATGTTCTAAATGTAATATTTTTAAGGGATTGAGTTTATGGAGTTGAGAGATCACACGTCATTGATAGCTAACACATGTTGAGTAATTTATTATACATTATGCATGGTTATAAGCACTTTACATGTAATTCACTTAATTTTCATAACCATCTTATGAGGTAGGTACACAGACAGATCCCTTGGTCACAGAGCTCATAAGTGATGGTGTTGAGATTTGAGCCTGGGCATTCCAGATCCAAATTCCATGGTCTTAATAACTATGTGATACTGGAATAAAAGTGTGAGTTACTTAAGTGTAAAACATTTATCTAAAATAGACATCAGAAATTTCCCTAGTAACAGTTGAGAAGTAAAACGTAACATGTACCATTTAAACATTTAGATAATTATGGTGAATTCATGGGGTTTTTTTGTTTGTTTTTTTTTGAGTGTGTGTCCTTGTCTTCGGGGAAATCATTACATCTAGAGAAGGAATGAAAAGATTGTGAAATATAATTCATCTTTTAGGGATTAAGCATTGATAATGTTGGGCATCCAAATTTGAATGCATTTGCTGTTGTCAAACATTTAATCCTTAATGCTATTCTAGTATTCTAGTTGAAAATGGATACCTTAGGTCATGTTCACAGGGTTAGTTTGTAGCAAATGTGAATAAAACCTAGGCCTCTTGTTTCCCAATTTTACATTCCTCTCACTATCTATTATTACCACTTTGTTATACCATCTTCTGTTTAAGAGTAGGATTGTGAGACAGTTGTATCTCAGATCTACACATGTTTTAATTATCACTGTTGCTCTTACTGTCTGTTTCCTGTGACCACTTTGAAAAGAACACTTTCCGATATTGCACCTTGCAATAAAGAAACCAAAATATTTCAATAATTGGTGAGTTTTTCTTTTTTGTAGAAAAACCTTTTACACATTGACATAGTGTTAGATAATTAAATGCCCAGTATACTGTTTAGAAAACCAAAAATGTTTTCTCAAATAGTAGGGATTACCCTTTTTCTAAATTAAAGACAAGTAGCTGGATATTTTCCTCTTTGGACACTTTTTGTAGAAAACTGATTGATAGAGAATAGCTTGATATTCTTGATAGCATCTTGCAATCTTGGTCTGCTTTAGGGTCAAGGACATTATTAAGACCAGATTCTGGATTCTGAGTGAAGTGAAGGAGCTGAGGTTGTTGATTCTGTAGAGAGAATATTGAGAGGTAGCATAATAACATTATTGAAGTATTTGGAAGGCTATCATCTATGAAAGGACTTCATTTTGCTTTAGAGGTTTTTAATAGGACCAGTGAGTGAAAGGTACAGAATAGCAAAATTCGTTTCTATAGAAAGTGGAATTTTGTCACAATAAAATTCCTTCAGTTATAGCTCCATTTTGATGTCATGGTCTTTCTTCTCTGACCCTACCCATCAAATGTTAGAACAGATGGTGGTGACCATTTAACCAAATGAGATGATACCTATGAAGTTTGGAAGTAAAAGGCATTTAATAAATGGCAGCCACTAATGACATTTTGTAGGTCAGTTGGAAGAGAATTTGAGTTAGATACTCTTAAGATTTGTCCACGATAACAAGATTCTTTGGAAAGGGAGCTAGTGGTTTATAGAAAGTTATATTCATATTTGTTTATATAGTAAGGCATCTTATATTAATGTTCATTTATTTTCTCATTTTCCCTTTAACTTGGTCCTTCAAGATGCTTTAGTGAAAAAGAAAAAGACTTGCTTTTCTCTTTTCCAAATCTTTGGTTTTATGTGTGGTGAGATCTGTCTCTTATTGTATATAATTTTATGTACAATGAGATTGATCTCTCAGTGGATATAATAGTAATTATATTAATTTGGCATTAAGGTGAACGGGAGGGATTTGTATGTAATTTATTTTGTAGCTTTAAATTCTATTTGAAATAGCAATGTGTGGCTCTAATGGAGATGATTAAGGAAGGGATAGTCAAACAAGATGAAGAAAAGGAGTGGAAAAATTAGATAAAATATTGGCATAAGAGGTGGAAATGGGCACAGTAAATTGGATTAGGATTGTAGGGTATCTACTAAAACCATAAAATCTTACTTGGAATTTTAAGAAACTTATTGTCAGTAACATGAGAATTATCCAGAATGCTAAGTGGAATTTTCTAATTTCCTAATACAACATAATTTGAGGATAGAGTTGTAGCTAAGTTGAACAAATGCTCTCTTTATTTTGTTTTATTTTATGGATTAAAAAAAAGTGATTGATTAATTTTTTTTTTTTTTTTTTTAAGAGAGAAGGAGGAAGGGAAAGAGAGAGAGAGTGATAGAGAGAGAAACATGGATTTGTTGTTCCACCCATCCATGCATTCATTGGTTGATTCTTGTATGTGCCCTGACTGGGGATTGAACCTGTAACTTTGGTGTATTGGGACAATGTTCTAACCAACTGAGCTCCCTGGCCAGGGCACAAATGCTCTCTTTAATAAGAAGGTTGAAAACTTAGATGTGTGGTTAATTTGTGAGTCTTCTTGTATGCATGTAATAATCATCCAAAGAGAAAACCTTAAATTTATCTTTTAGCATGAGAAGAAACACACATGACCTTTCCATGTGTCTATATGTTGACAGTCAAATGCAAGAGTTCTATGTTGCCTCAATTGATATTTAACAATGACAGTTATGCCTAAATACAAGAGATTTCATTTTCTTCTGTTTCAGTCATATAGTTAAAATTACTTTTCAGGGGTTGGTTTTGGAGAATAGTCTTTGAGGATAAAGTTTATATACAGGGTGGGGCAAAAGTAGGTTTACAGTTGTGTTTGTGAGTTTATTGTATTATTATGATTTATTATTGTATTACAACTGTAAACCTATATTTTTCCCCCACCCTGTATTCTAGGAATTGAATTTCTAGTGCTGTCTTAATAGGTTTAGTGGTCCTGCAGATGGCAGCATTTATATTATTTTAAACTTAATGCTATAACTTCCTTAACCAAATGAATTTTTCCATTGCTTTCTTTAAACAGAAAATAAAACTATACATATAATTTAACTCAGCATGCTTTTATGGTCCAGTGCTTTTGTTTTAGTCTCAGAGTTAATAGAAAGTTTAGCTTTAATGTTCTTTATTTAAAATAGTAATAAAGAAAAAAAGGACTTTTTAAAAATTGGCAGTATTTTTGTGTGTGTGTGTGTGAACATAGGTACATTATATACAAAATCCAGGGGTTTGATTTTAATTTTTGTCTCTGAATTAGGAGAAATTTCTTTTCCTGTACTTTAGTGGGGAAAATAGTTCATTATTTTTAATTTTATAGGCACCAAACTAGGTTTAGTTTTTTTAGCTGAAACAAATACGAAATAAAATTTAATTCCCCACCCTTTTCCTTCATCCTTATGCTTTTCCTTTAAAAAATTTTTTTTAATTCACTCTTAATTTTTAATTTCCTCAGTTAGTCTTTTTTCAGCTTTTCCTTTCATTCCCTTTTTTTGTATCACCATTGTAATGCATCATGATGAATCTGCCTTCTTCTAAGAACTACATAATTTCCATTCTTTAATCCAAGTGCTGCCTCCTCAGCTGGCTTAAATGATAGAGGTTTCTGAAGCAAATCAGCCCATGTAGTTATTAATGAAATTAAAGGGCTGTGTTTTTCTTGATGTGTTAGCCTGCCGTCAGTGTTCCAAGCTCATGGCATTGAATAGGGCAGGCACCAAGAGTGGATATTTTGTCATTAGTTGAATGCTACCTTCTCTTCATCTTTGCCCTTTTATTTACAGTGGAATATTTGGATTTATCTTACACCTTTTTTTCCTTCCTTTCCCTCCCACCCTTTTTGTCCTATCTTATCTTTTTCCCTTTATGCATGGTTATGCTCCAGGCCTCAGCTTCTGCATGTAGTTCCCACGTAGAAACAGCACAGAGAAAGTGTCTTGTCAGTGTCATGCTGCATCTGCCTTTCACTGGTATCTAAGCAACAGCAGCATGGGTTTGATGTCCTGTAAGAAAATGTCCCACATGAGAACCTGTTATGTATATGTAACGAAGGGGCTTTCCTTTGTTGAATTTAAACTCTTGAGACTCCTTCAAATATTAACAGAGCTGGTTTGATAAAAAGGTAATTGATGCTATAATTTAGATTTAGTTATCATTGGATTTGGCACCACTTCCCATGAAATGTCAAACACAGAAATTTTATTCTATTCTTGGTCTTTTTCATTGGAAATAGCATTCTAAAATTGTAGTGGTAAATTATTTTCCTGAATCCCAGTGGTAGCCGACATACAATGGCAGCTTTCCAACGTATGCTTGCTTATCCATTTTACAGGTGTAGCAATGATGCAAATAGTCAGCTGCCCGTATGTAAAGACAGTCGCTACCACCAAGACCGGTAATTTTTAAAACCATCTTAGTTTGTTTTGTCTGTAAGTTGGCATGGTAGTGAATGTTGTTGTTTATCCTTTTATTTATTTATTTTTGCCCAAGTGAGTGGATTTTTTTATATTTTTCTTTTTAATGAGCAGTATAAATACAGTTGTCATATTTGGCCAACATTTAATTTTCCCAATTGTCTGTAGTATTAGCTTCTTTGGTTCACAAAAGCAAGTAAGGTCAGATCACTTTATATCTTAATTTGTATAATAAGTGTAAACAACTTCATTCTCATATTCATAACATTTAATTTTATTTTTTGATGTGTGTTTTTAAGTTAAATATAAAAAAATCATTTCCATGTGTAAAGTGATGTGATTATGCTTGCATGCTAGTGAGTATATGTGTGTGTGTGTGTGTGTGAATATTTGTGTGTATAGTATAAATTTACATTTTAAAGTTGTTGAAGATAACTACCCAAATCTTAAATTCTAGTATAGGATTTGAGGGTTTTTCCATTTTAATTCACATATTCTTAATTATTTTATTAATGTAATATCAGCTTTTTTAGCTATCTTGTAAAAAATATAAATTCTAGCTTACCTTTTAAAAAATAGAAGAAAGTTCTTGTTTAGTGGAAAAGACTAATCTGACTGACAGAGTTTACAGGGAAATCTGACTTAACCACTAAGTATTTAAAGTAGATTTGAAAATAAACTCAGTCATTTACTTTAAACTGAGAATTTTATTCATACCCTTTTAGGTACCTTAGAATTAGAAAATAATTTTGCCTCAGGAAATATACTCAGTAAATATCCTCATTGCCTATATTCCATTACAATTTGAGAAATCCTTATAAAAGATATTTCTGTTAATAAGTGAGAATGTACCATGATTTTTATAATATGTTAAGAGTTCATCATAGGTGTGACCCAAATTTCTGACTGTTAAGGTACTTCTTGGGTTGAATTTATGCATCTAATTGAATTTAGGCATTAGAACTGAACCAGGGAAGTAGATTTGAGTAATTAAATTACATTTTATATGATTTTTTTTTGTTCCAACTGGCTTGTTCTTTTATTAATATTTAATAGAAAGACTTAGCTCATATTTTAAAGTTTTATTTTGAATTGCAATTTGATGCTTGGGTCTCACTTTTTATTTTTCTTCTTATAGGTGTGTTGCCGGGAATGGCCCCTCCTATTGTACCCATGATACATCCCCAGGTTGCTATTGCAGCTTCACCTGCCACCTTAGCTGGAGCAACAGCAGTTTCTGAGTGGACTGAATATAAAACAGCAGATGGGAAGACATATTATTATAATAACAGAACATTAGAATCAACCTGGGAAAAACCCCAAGAACTGAAGGAAAAAGGTATAGTTTAATGACTTGGCAGGACATAGTATAAACTGTGATATTATAAATAGAAGGCTATTTGAAATTGCGAATTAATTCCTTTCTAACACATTTGAGGAATTTTCTAATTACATAGTTAGATTGTTTATTCCTACTGAATTGATAAATATGTATTTACTTAAAAAACCAGTTCATCTACTACATTGTTTGTCCCATCATTTCTCCCATCTGGAGAAATTAAATTATACCTTTATGCAGATACATATTTTTACTGTGGTCAGGAATTGCATAATTCTATTGTATAATTATTGGTATCCTTATTAAGATCGATAGTACTGCCCTGGCCGGTTTGGCTCAGCAGTTAGAGCGTTGGCCCGAAGACCAAAGAGTCGAGGGTTTGATTCAGATCAAGGGCATGTACCTTGGTTGCGGTTCGGTCCCCAGCCCTGGTGGGAGGCAACCAATAGATGTGTCTCTCTCACGTTGATGTCTGTCTGTCTGTCTGTCTGTCTGTCTGTCTCTCTCTCTCTGTCTCTCTCTGTCTCTCTCCCTCTGCCCCATCCCCTCCCCCTCCCCCTCTATCTGAAGATAAATGGAAAAATATCCTCCGGTGAGGATTTTTTTAAAAAAAAAGAGATTGATAATATTGATCAGGAAGGAATGTGTGTATTGTATGTATTCTGAAGTAAAAAATTCAGGCCCTTGGATTCCTTAATGAAGAGAACTCATACTTTTCTATATCACAAATGTCTGTTTCTGATTCTCAGTATCTTAATATCTTATCCCTTTTAGCAAAGTGAATGATTGCTAGAAATGATACATGAATGAACTGAAAGACTTTATGTCCCTCTGAAATCAGTAGTTTTTTTTTTTTTTTTTTAAATCCTCACCTGAGGACATTTTTGCATTTATCTTCAGATAGAGTGGGAGGGAGAGAGGGAGGAAGAGAGAGAGAGAGAAACATCGACGTGAGAGAGACACATCGAATGGTTGCCACCCACACGACCCCAACTGGGGCGGGGATCAAACTGCAACCGAGGTACGTGCCCTTAGCGGGAACCAAACGTGGGACTCTCTGGTCCGCGGGCCGACACTAACCACTGAGCCAAACCGGCCAGGGCGTTATGGAATATCTTGACTGCTTAGTCTCTGACATTGGAGTGACATTATCTTAACTTTTTAAATAGAAAAATTAGAAGAGAAGATTAAAGAACCAATTAAAGAACCTTCTGAAGAACCTTTGCCAATGGAGACGGAGGAGGAGGATCCTAAGGAAGAGCCAATAAAGGAGATAAAGGAGGTAAAGGGCCACAACCTTGTTAGCATGGGAGCCAACGTTGATTGTTGGTACAAGTTACTTATAACTGAAGGGCCGTTTCAAATAGTTTTAGTTAATTGTTATAAATCTGACTTACGAAATTTTAGGGTTAAGTTTCTAATTCAGGTTTTCCTTTGAAAGTTTCATTAAATCACTACTTAATAGTAAATCAAGGCCCGTAGAAAGAAAGGGCCTTAGACCAGAGATTGCACCTGATTTCCAACCTCCTGACTTACAGACTGGTACATGTTAAAATTAGAAGTACAAATTCATATTTGGGGAATGTTTATTATATTTCATCTGTCTTGGCATAGAATGATGATCTCCATGTAGCACTAAAAGAGCTCTGCTTTTTTGGAAACTTCCTTTATTCAGTGAGGTAGTCATGTTTTATTAGTAAGGAAGTTAGCAAAAAGAAATGACCTTACATGAAGAGGTCTCTTAATTTTGTATACTGTATTCCCCAATACTGCTCCTAAGCAGATGTTAATCAATCTGTAAGATAGGACCATCTGCTTTTGTCAGGGTCTGCTATTGTGGAATTTGCCTCTGTCTAGAGGGCCAGGATTTAGAACTTAATTAGAAATTTCTACTCGGAGTCTCTCTTCCTTATGCTAGCAACAGACCTTATGTTGCACTTTGAGGTATTTGCAGTGATACTTGTATTTGTGGAACATTCTTTTTTTTTTTTTTTTTGATATTAATGAAATAGAAGTAATATCATTTCCCATAGGAGCCCAAAGAAGAGGAGATGACAGAAGAGGAAAAGGCTGCCCAGAAGGCAAAGCCAGTAGCTACTACCCCTATTCCTGGTACTCCATGGTATGTACTGAGTTTAATTAGGAAGTGTATATTTATTTGCTATACTTTTTTGTTACATGGTTTATCTTATAAAAGAAAACGTATATGTCAAATATATATTTTTATCTACTAAATATTTTGGTTTTTGTTTGTTGTATTTTGGGTGTTCAAACCTAAAACTCAATTGCTATAATGTCTTCCTCCCTTCATGGAGCTCTGTGTTAATGTTTATTGTTCATAATTATAGACTTGAACCACTGAGATCCTGAATCTACTGTTTATTATTAGAAAATTTTTAAATTTGCTTTTGTGTATATACCTACATGTGATTACGTTTCTAGAACTGTGTAACATTGTGTCTTTTCATCTAATTGTTGAATAGTCTACTTTTTCTTTTGTTTGGGTCTCCCTTTTCTTTATTTTCCCACATCAGTGCTTTCTCTCCTGTTCCTGCTGCAATTTATTTAATCCGTATATAGTCCACACATTGCTACGTTTACTTAACAATCTATAGCTTCCCATCCAACTTGTTTTTCTCACTTTTTCCTCCTCCTTGTGTGTGTTATAGAAAAAGTAAACATGTTCTATAGAGTCCTATAGTCTGGATTTTATATTTGCATCTCCATGATATTGTTTAATAGAGACTTCCATTTCTGAATTTGCTACAAAATAGCAAGCAGATACACAGGTGTGATCAGATTCCAGTTTGACCCTTTTGGCAAGTCTAGCTCATAAGTGATCATGTGCCATTCCCTCAGGTGTTTCTTTTTGTGTGTGATGTTGGCAGTCATTGCTGATTATTTGTTGCCTAGATCAGTGGTTTTCAACAAGGGGTAACTTTGCCGCTCACCTCTCCATCCATCCCCCCCATCAGTGGATGTTTAGTAATTTCTGGAGACATTTTTGCTTGTCATAATTTGGAATGTGTTAATAGCAGCTAAGATCTAGTGTGTAGAGGCCACGGATAATTCTAAATATCCTACCATGCACAGGACAGCTCCTTACAAGAATCAATTATTTGGTCCAAACTGTCAGTACTGCTGAACTTGCAAAACGTGGCCTAGATCCATTAAGTCATTAAGGGTTGAAAGTGGTGGTAATGTATTTCTATCATTCTTTTTCCATTTACTAATCTCATGTATTTCCTGTCTCAGACCTAGATTCAGCCATTTCTCTAAGGAGCTCTGGTTTCTTTGTGTGTGTGTGTCCGCGGAGTAGAGAGAGAGACACACAGATCGATGTGAGAGGGCAACATCTACTGGTTGCCTCCCGTATGCACCCCAACTGGGGATCGAATCCACAACCTAGGTATGTGCCCTGACCTGGAATCAAACCAGAGACCCTTTGGTGCGTGGGGCAATGCTCAACCCACTAAGCTACACTAGCCAGGGCAGAAGATGCATACATTTAAAGATACATCATGAGTGCATGCCATTACTTTCATTTAGGCCTACTATAAGATTTTTACTGAAACTTAATATCTATTTTAATTCTAATTACTCATTTGCTTTTTATACAGACGTCACAGAATAGGAATACCAACAGGATCATTAACAGTGTCATTACTGAATACAGTTTAAGCTTTTTTCCCAGTTATTTTTATGTTTAGGGTATATTACTCTAGAGATATTTGGTCAAATTATGTTTCAGAGGCATTTGGAATAGTTGTTTCCTATGTAGTTATTTCACCAACTTGATACATGGACTCATTTTAGTATTTTTTTTTTATTTTTTATCCTCCCCTGAGGACATTTTTTGCATTTATCTTCAGATAGAGTGGGAGGGAGAGAAGGAGGAAGAGAGAGAGAGAAACATCGATGTGAGAGAGACACATCGACTGGTTGCCACCCACACGACCCCAACCGGGGCCGGGGACAAACCGCAACCGAAGTACATGCCCCTAGTGGGAACCGAACCCGGGACTCTTTGGTCTGCAGGCCAACGCTCTAACCGCTGAGCCAAACCGGCCAGGGCTACATGGGCTCATTTTAAAAAATTATGCAAAATACTTACTTGGTTCCCAAATCAAAGTTATGAAAACAATCAATATTCAAAGAATATATTCCTGGGTTTCTTAATGGTAAATGGGAAACTTTTACATGTATTACAGTTTCTATCTGTTGATTTTTTTTTGTGGATATATTTTGATGAGGTCAAATTTATTGATCTTTTTATTTATAAGTTTCTAGGTTCTATGTCTTTCTTAGGAAGCATTCCCATTCTTTCTCCCATGCACCAAAGAGCAACTGTATGTTCTTAGTGCTTTTACAGTCCATCTGAATACAGGTATTCCCCACTTTTTTGAAAGTTCATCTTAATGCCACTTTTAGGAAAGACTTAACATTAGTACCTATTTTCACTAACTCAAAGAAATCCAAAGAGGATTTTCACTTTTAAGGAAAAAGGTGAAAAGCAAAAGTAGCACTCAGCATTTGTTTTGCAGCAAATTCTTATAGAGGCAGGGTGTACCCCCAGCAGCTAGAGTGGTCCTGCCAAGCTCTTTCCCCAGGAGATATAGTCAGCATCTCAGTATCAAGCTACTGTAGCTTTGAACTGTGTGTCTGTGAACATCTGTACTTTATCTCGATTTGTTTTGTGCATCTGTTAGCAAGATGTGTCCTAAGGTATCAGAAAAGCCCAAGAAAGCTCATAAAGGTGTGACACTTACTGTAAAATTGGACGTAATTAAGCGTTTTGCTTGTGGTGAACAGAATAAAGACTTTGTGCATATCTTGAATTTTGGGTCTGGGAAAAATTAATGGTCGTTGCTTCTTTGCTTTACACAATTTCAGCTTATGAAAAGTTTCATAGGAACACTCTGCTTTCAAATAGCAGAGGAAACTTGTACATGAAAGATAACCACTTGTCCAATTATCTTTCAAGTTCTATCAATGGACTGTATTATCAGTGTAACTTTATTGCTTTCTTTTTTTTATAAAATGGTAAGTGCTAACTTTAAGCTAAACAAATTGTTCAGCTAAGGCAGTGTATGCCACTTTATTTGGAGAATCTAATTTTTACTAGTCTATTTCTTGATATCTTTAAATGTTGCTCTTGAGATTACTATCTTTAGAGATAAGCTTAATGTAAAACATTAAGTTTCATATTTCTCTTACCTATATTTGGATTTATTTTTCCTGGCATTTCGTAACATTGGTTTTACTTTTTAAATTTATTTATTTATTATTATTTTCATCTTAACCTGAGGATATTTTTTCCATTGATTTTTAGAGAGACTGGAAGGGAGGTGGGGGCAGACAGAGAGAGAGAAACGTTGATGTGAGAGAGGCATGTTGATTGTTTGCCTCCCATATGTGCCCCAACCAGGACTGGGGATTGAACTTGAAACCCAGGTATGTGCCCTTGATCAGGTATTGAATCTGTGACCCATTGGTCCATGGGCTGACACTCTAACCACAGAGCCGCACTGGCCAGGGCAGGTTTACTTTTTTTAAAGGTCACAGACCAATTTTAATTTTTTCCCATTGCTTGCTAAGATTGCATCACACAGATTTAGTTTGCATTTATTTTTATAGTCCCATACAAAGTGTGGCCTGCCTGTGTTTGCCATGCTTTGTTTGTCTATAGTCTGTGTTGGGTTTTAACTTATGAAAAATTTCTTTGAACATTTCCAGTATCCCCAAAAGTTTTCTTGTGTTCCTTTCCCTTTGTAGTCCTTCTTTCCCTCTTTCCCCATCCCTAAGCATCTCTCTGCTTTCTATTATTACAGATTCCATTGCATTTGCTAGAATTTTGTATCAGGAATCATATGGTATATACTTTTTCTGCCTGGTTTCTTTTTTAAAACTATGATAGCTTTATAGAAATAATTCACATCCCATACAATTCACTCATTTAAAGTGTATAACTTAATGATGTTTAATATATTCATAGAATTGTGCAATCATTACCATACTCAATTTTAGAATGTTTGCATTACCCCAAAAGGAAACCCTATGCTCATTAACAGTCACTTCCCATTTCCTGTCAGCTCCCTCAGCTTTCGGCACTAGTCTACTTTCTGTCTAGATTTGCTTATTCTGGACATTTCATATAAATGGAATCATATAATATGTGTCCTTTTGTGACTGGCTTGTGTGTTTTCTTTTCACTGAGCAATAATGATTTTGAGACTCATCCATGTTGTTGACTATATCAAGTTTGTTCCTTTTTATCGCTGAGTAGCATGCCTTTGTTTGGATATGCCACAGTTTATTCATTCACCTGGTGATGCACATGTAGTTTGTTTCTTTCATGCCTAGATATATGCCTATTTGTAATAGCCAAGAAGTGGATGTAGCCCAAATTAATTAAACTGAAATTGCTATGAACATTCTTGTACAAGTCTTTGTGTAGACATACGTTTCTGGTTCTCTTAGGTAAATAACTAAGAATGTAATGCCTGGATTATTTGGTTTGTTATATATGCTTAACTTCCTAAGAAACTGCCCAATTACTTTCCAGAGTGGTCCTACCATTTTGAAATTTCCATCAGCAGTGTATGAGCGTTCCAGTTGCATCATCCTGTTTGGGGTTCATTGACTTTCTTTAATATTTATGCCTTTTACAAATTTGGGAATTTTTTTGGCCATTATGTCTTGAAATTTTTTCTGCCCAGCATCCTCTCCTTTGGGAATCCCAATGCAATGTATGTTAGACATTTTGATGTCTCATAGGTTTCTGAGACTCTGTTTATCCCCAGCCTGTTTGCATTTGCTCTGGTCTTCAGATGGGATAATTATTGATCTATCTTCTGGTTGACTGATCATTTCCTCTGTTATCACCATCCTGCTCTTGAGCCAATCCTGAGAAATTTAATTTTGGTTGTATTTTTTCATTAATTTTCTAGTAGTAGTAGTAGTAGTAGTAGTAGTATTTTTACATTTTCTGTTTCTGTACTGAGAACTCCTATCTGTTCATTCATTTCAAGTAAGCCTAATTATTATAATTGCTGCTTTAAAGTCTTTGTCTGATTATTTCAACAATGGAGACTTTGTCTGATAATTTCAACATCTAGGTCACCTTGGGCGTGGCACTTGTTGATTAACTTGATTGTCTGGCAAAAAAGACCTGGTTTCTGTTGGAGTTTCAGCTGCCTGTGCTATTGCCATCATGCCACTTGTGACTAGGAGCCACCTTCAGGGCAGAGGTTTGAGGGAGGAGAAATGGGAATTTTATACCCTTGCAGTTGCTTCTCTAAATTGACTCCTCCATACTTCTTTTTTTTTTTTTAACTTTACAGTCCTCATGTAATTGTTTTTTCTATTTTGTCTGAATTTCTTGTTGTAATTAACAGGAACAGTGAGCTGTGCCATAGCTCAGTCAGTACTTCTCTTTATTTTTTTATACCAGATATAACCAGACATAATCAGATATAAAGTCTTCATAGAAGGTTGCATTTGAGTAATTAAGATTTGATAAGAAATAATAAGTATTATGTAATAGGTAGGGTACTATGGTGTGTTGTTTAGCTTTAGAACGGCTTAATTGCATTGTTACTTGTTGCCATGAAACACATCCTTTGTGATAGTTTAAAATGTAGCATTCTCAATTTGAGTGTGCCAGACCACGTTCCTGAGCATTTTAAACTCTGATCACAAATTGCTTTGCTTTCCCTGGTTTTCTCAATATGTGAAACTGCTATTTTAACCTTAGCCAGTCATCTCTCTTCTCCTAAAAGCCATGTTTGGTTCTCTGTAAATAACAATTAGTTATTTATAACACCACCAGCATTCCTTTTGACAGGTGACAGTAAAAGACCTAGCTATAAAATGTGTTCCATAACGTAAGGTAATTATGTTTGAATCAATTCTTAGGTGTGTTGTTTGGACTGGTGATGAGCGGGTCTTCTTTTATAATCCTACCACCCGTCTTTCTATGTGGGACCGACCTGATGATCTCATTGGAAGGGCGGATGTTGACAAAATTATTCAGGAGCCCCCTCATAAAAGAGGAATGGAAGAAATGAGGAAGCTAAGTAAGTTTTAAATTAGGAATTTATCCTCTAATGTTAACATTCCTTTAATATTGCGACAGAAAATGTGAGGCCAGCTATTTATTTATTTATTTTTAAAATCCTCACGCGAGGATACTTTTCCATTTATCTTCAGATAGAATGGGAGGGAGGAAGAGAGAGAGAGAGTAAGAGAGAGAAACAGAGAAACATCGACATGAGAGAGAGAGACATTGATTGGTTGTCTCCCATATGACCCTGATCAGGTCTGGGGACTGAACCGCAACTGAGGTACATGCCTTTGACCGCAGTCGCTCTAACCGCTGAGCCAAACCAGCCAGGGCAATGTGAGGCCATTCAGAAAAACTGTTTTCAAAGAATATAAGAAACTTGAGAAATGGAAATTATACTACTATGCTAGTTTGAGTTTAGTAATAGAAATATAAAAAATAGAGAATTTGGGTTGAATTGTGTTTGTTTTTTTGTTTTTTTTTTGAAAAATATTTATACTTGTACTTTTTTCCTCCTTATCCTTGTCAGGATGTCATTTAGTACAGGATATGTCAGTACCAGTGATGTTGTTCCACACTTACTAGTAATATGAAAACGATCTTCAGTGAGCCTTTTAGCACTTTTTGTGGCTAGTAATATATTTTCTGAAATAATCAAAACTGTTTATTTAAAAAATATTTTATTGTTTACTAAAATTTTGTAAAATACAAAAATACAAGATTTTGTGAAAATACAAAAGCTTATTATTAGTCTTTTTACCTAGATGAAATTTAGGTAAGATAAGCCTTATGCCTGAGAATATAGAGACACATAAACCTTATTAAGAGATTATCTTTAATCTACCTCAGGTTCAGACAGCATTTCAGTATATATAATGAAGACAAATATTTGTAAATAATTTTTGTTGCATATTTTTTATCGGTAGTTTGCTCCTATATTAATGTGATTGTGTTTGTATAGAATCCCCCATGTAGTGGAAAATTATGATAAATGCATCATTTAATACATACTTCAGATGAAGCAAACCCTAATATATGTCATTTATGATGATGGAGAAATCTTCATGGATTGTATATATGTAGTACTAACATTTTCTCCTTACAAGTGATTTCAGTCAAACTTTGCCTACCTGGTGCTAAAAATACTAGGCACCAGCTTTTCCCCTTCAGCAATATCTGTTGTATAGCTATGATATTGATAATACTTTATAACCATAGTATTGAATCATGCCAAGAACATTTTTGTGAATCTATTTTCAAATATTCAGTACATTTATTTTATAAATATGTGAATCAAAGAGTCATTTCAAAATGAAGTGAATGGGGGGATTAATAGAGGAGGTGTAGAATTACCAAGCTTTGTTTAATGTTTTATAAAGGAGTGCATGTTATGGGATGGGTATTTTATATGAACAGTAATTTTTTAAAAGAAGATTGTGTAATATATGCATATAACTGTTTATTATAACATTTGAAATACTTTTGCCAGGGCACCCAACCCCGACAATGCTGTCCATCCAAAAGTGGCAGTTCTCTATGAGTGCAAGTAAGTGAACTAACTGTAAATTGCAGCTTCTTGTAATAACTGTTAGAGCAAGTATTCTGGTAGTGGTTGGCAGAAGGGTTCACACTTTAATATTTTAATTGTTGCTTGCTTATTTGTATTCTGACAGAGGTTAATTAAATTTTATCTTACAGTTAAAGAAGAACAAGAATTAATGGAAGAAATTAATGAAGATGAACCTGTTAAAGCCAAAAAACGGAAGTAAGTAATACTTACAGTTTATGTAATTCAGGTAGATTGTAGCTTTTTAAATTTGATTAGGTCACAGTCAGTTCGTGATTGGGGACCGGTAATGTGTATGTTGTTAGGAGACAGAAGTGATGATTGCTGTCTTAGGCTTGATATTAAAAAGCTTTGCTTTAGAATATAGAAATGGTGTCCCTTCTGTTGCTAGATTGACAAAAGCTTTGGTTATTCAAATACGTATTATTGAGCCAAATGACATTTTAGTAATTAGTTGATAAATTATTTTCAGACATTCATTATGCCTGCATTATATAAGAAATAAATTTTCTTCCTAAAATAGGCACCAACAGATACCATTGCAGGAATCTCATAAATACAGACACAGACCTCCCTCTCTTTTTACATACTTGTCAATTTCCTAGTCCTGTAGTCTGGTCATTTTACCTGGTGAAGACGGAATCCCTGAGCTTAGAAAGTGTTCTGAGAGTACTATTAAGTAGAACTATTTAGCTTGGCCAATGCTCTAGAGTTCAGTAAAATATGAATGTTACTAATTATGGGGGGTGGAAGGGTGGGGCAGAGGGTGTTTGTGGGTAGGGGGGACGGGACCATTATTTAGCAGCAAAAAGAAAGTTTGAAGGCATTAGGGACTGATTTATCATAGTCCTTATCTGAAAAGGACAGATTGAATGCAGCCAAATTATGGCCTAAAAAACCCCTAGTAGGATAACCCCTATCAAGGGTGTTTTTGTTTTTGTTTTTGGTTTGTTTGTTTTTTTTCTAGAAATGTATTTATTGGCAAAGAAATTAAAATACTAAAGAGAGTCCCTCATAACCATAGTAACACAGTTATTTTTTTTTCAGTTGACTTTTTAGTTCTTGACTAAATGTAAAAGTATTTTTATTAGTTGTAATCAATTGATTTTGTGTTCTTAAAAAAAAAAAAGACATTTGTTTTTTCTTAATTATTATAAATGACTGTATTCATTCTGTTTATGTACCATAATTTCGGATGTTCCTACAATGTTAAACTTTTAGGTTGTTTTTAATTGTTTGTTCTTATAGACATCTCTGTAAGGTTTTTAACTGCTTTTATCAGGAGAATGTCAAAGAAGTCCTTTATGTGGATTGCCCGAGCTTCTCTATTTAGGTACAAAGCTAAAAGCCTCTTTTTCCTGGCTTAGTTTCTCTTTATTTCTTTTACTGAGATAGATAGTGATAGTTTGTATTGTGACATTTTCATTTAGTGTAATTCTGTAAAGGTTATTTGTTTTAATTAGTTATATTTCTTGGATGTCTTTTAACTTTTTAACTATTTAAATGGTTCTTAAATAAATTATTATAAGAGGGTATATTGTTTGGCAAATTGCTTTTACCTGTTTGTTTTGTGCATATCTTAGGTCACAGACTATCTCGCTAAGTTCCTGCAGGTCATGGATTATGTCTTCTATTTCTTTTGATTCATTCCCTAAGTTGTTAATTACCTCTCCCTTACTGTATTTGAGGGTTAGCCTTAATTTGATTTAAATTTCCTGGGCTACCTTCACTTTTGAATTTTCAGATGTTCTGTTTTCCTAATTCCCTTAAGTTTATTTAGGGAATCTGAACCATTATTTTTATACTTAGTAGATCATAATTTAAGAAGGAACATCTGCTCAAACATACCCAACTATTATTGAATTAATTTTTTTTTTATTATTCACATGATCGGGCCTTCTTCATAGTGCAGATGTTTGAGAGGTGACTCGATTTCATGTTCACAATCTCACTTGAGTGCCATACAGCAGCAGGGTTGCCCTTAGCCCTGAGGTGCATTTTTGGAGGAACAAGAAGTAGTTTAGTCATTGATGAACAGTTCTAATTCCATCTAACTACTCCTGGGCCTATGTTGCTCTCTGGGACCTGTTCTTCAACTTATCACCCAGAAAGTGAGTAAAAATAATGTCAGGTAGGTAAGGTATATAACTCACATATCCACTTGGCCAAGTTTGCAGATATTTTAATTTTATTTTCAAAATAAATATTCAAGATTACTAAGACACCAGTTTTTATTAGATTTTTAAAACATTTTATGCATTTGTAATATACAATTTTTTCCTATGTCATTTCAAGAACTAAAAATTATATTCTGTGCTCTTGAATTCTAACACACAAAGTTTTACTGCAATATGAGAATTTTTTTTTTTTACGTTATGTACATTTTGTGTATCAACTAGTGTTAGCGACAGTAAAAGTACATATTTTTTTCCCTACAATGTAGCCATTGTAACATTAGAAGCTTATTGTAACTATTATTAAAATGAAAGTTGCTTATCCTTTACAGTTCATTTGATAACCTCAGTATAATTTGTTTTTGCCAAAAATATGCTGCTCAGTAGTAAGTCTTGAATATTCCATTTATTTTAAAATTTTAGTAAGGTTTCTTATTAATATTTTGTCAGTTGATGCCTTATCTTTTATTTTTTTGTAGGAGAGACGATAATAAAGACATTGATTCAGACAAGGAAGCTGCAATGGAAGCTGAAATTAAAGCTGCCCGAGAAAGGGCCATTGTCCCTCTGGAGGCCCGAATGAAGCAGTTCAAGGACATGCTGCTAGAGAGAGGGGTCAGAAAACAATCTTTGGGGGAGATATTTCTGTTTTGTATAAGTAATATAAATATGTCTTGCTAAAAGGTCAAATCTAAGGTTAGTGCTCATGTTGTAGGGGGGGATAAGGGAAGCCTATCAAATTACTGTATCTTTTCAAACAGCCGTTTTCTTGGCTAATTATATCATGTTTAACTTAAGGCCATTTACTATCCTTTTAAGTACAAATAACATTTAACATTTATTGGGTCATTAAATTTTGGTGAGTAATGTAAGACGAGTGTTAATATTACAGAATGGCGGACTACTCGGGATAGGTAAGGTATATACGATTCTTCCTTTAATATCTTCAGAATGGCTTTTGGTTAAAGGAGAACTGGTACTTTATGATTTTATTTTTAATGAAGCTTAATTAAGAAGAAGGGATTTCTTTTGGTTATATTTACAGACTCATCTGAATAAGTAAAATTGTGCAATTTTAAATCACAACATTGTTCACAAGATGGGAGCAAACACGGAAAATAAAAATACAGATCTTCAAGGCTCTTTCTGATGTACTGATTTTAAAATGTCACACAGTAGTGGTTATGTTAATGAGTAATTAGGTGTGTGTTATTTCTATATAATATAGAATTCAGAGCCAATTAGTGTGGAAATTTGCTATTGCTCACCTCCCACTGCTTGTCATTTATTAGTGATGGAAACTTCAGGATGGTTTTTATTATGTCTTCTTTTTAAGCAGATGTCCTGTAGATTTCAAGCAAAATTATATAACCTTTATGTTTTTGGAGCCAACTTAATTATGAAGGGCAATCCATTTTTTATGTTAAAGGTGTCTGCTTTTTCAACGTGGGAGAAGGAGTTGCACAAGATAGTTTTTGATCCTCGGTACTTACTTCTCAACCCTAAAGAGCGAAAACAGGTAAAAGGAAAATAACGTTATTTAAGAAATGTATATCACTTGCCAGTATAAAATTTAAATTGTGGGGCACAAAGTACCATCCTTTTTCTTTTCTTTTCCTAACACAGTACTTTAAAAAACTGTCTCATATCTTAGAACACAGTCATCCTTCCTCTGTGTGGACATTTCTTCCTCAGAAATTCTTGGATATTTTTGCCCCGATGGATGTAGTAGCTGTTGCCTCATGAATATTTTATCCTTATGCCTCATACACACTGAGGTTATATCTAAGAAAGTTTCAAAATTCATTTCAAATGCATTTATTAAATTTTTAATTAGACAAATTATGCAAATTTGGGGTAGAAAAATAGCAAAAGTATAAATAAATAAAAAGGGAAAAAAGACCGACCACTTAAAGTTCTACCCAACAGACAGGACCAGCATTGTACACTTAGGTTTATAGCCTTCCTGACCATTATATACCAATATATACGTGTGTGTGTGTGTGTGTGTGTGTGTGTGTGTGTATGTGTATGTGTATGTTGTGGACAGAAAATACTTGAAGGCATATTTGTCTCACACACACTACACACACAAAGTCCACATTTGAGTGGCATCTCTTAAAATGTCTTTTCACCATAAACTTAGAAAAATGATGGATGCTTCAGGGTCTCTGCTGAGCTAGAGTTGCTTTGTTGCCATTTATTCCCATGATGATTCAATAACACTTGTCATCTCATAGTGATTACTTCTTCCTCTAAAGCATTGCACACTTCCAATTTATATAATTTCTGAATTAACCTGGATTACACCGACAGTGATCTCTAAAATGGTGAGTATGTTGAACCACTTTGTATAGTGCTGTTGAGCTACAAGATTGTATTTGGTAACAATAGTGATGTCTTCCATATTTATAATCTAATGGCTGGAAATTCTGTACATAGTTTGTGTCATTCTGCATGTAGGTCTAATTGTAGACTTTTTATGAAAAGAAGTTTATAGTGTGCCACTGCAGATTTAATTTAGTACTTATAATAGAAAGATACGACTTTCCATATATATTTACATCATTTGCATTTCAAGCCCAGTAGTCTTTAAAACACACACACACACACACACACACACACACACACACACGATTAGTGTGTGATGGTCTCATTCTCACCTGAGTTGATGGCCCTATCAAAACCTTAATTCTTAAATTTGTAAATCACCCTTAATTCTTTACTTGTCCTCACTGTACATTTCAAGTCTTTCAGCAAATCTACCTCCAAAAACCTTTCTTTTTCTTTTTAAAACAAATTTTTTTTTATCCTAACTCGACATTTTTCTGCATTTATCTTCAGATAGAGCGGGAGGGAGAGAGGGAGGGGGAGAGAGAGAGAGAGACGTGAGAGAGACACATCGATGGTTGCCACCTGCACGACCCCAACTGGGGCTGGGGACAAACTGCAACCGAGGTATGTGCCCTTAGCAGGAACCGAACCCAGGACTCTCTGGTCTGCGGGCCGACACTCTAACCGCTGAGCCAGACCGGCCAGGGCCCTCCAAAAACCTTTCTAAATCCAACCCAGTAACACCCTAACTCAAACCACCGTAATCAACTCTCATCATCTGTGTAGCCCCTAATTGATCTTGCTGTCTTCATTTTTGCTCCTCCGAACTCAAGTTCTTTTTCCACACAGCAGCCTAAATAATTTTGAAGTTTAAGTGACAAATTAAGGCAGTGTTCTTTTGCTTAAAGTCTGTGCATTGCTTCCATTTTGTTTAGGATAAAATGAAACTCTTTATTATGGCCTGTAAGTTTCTATATACACTTATGCCTGCAGACTTCTTGAAGCTCTTTTCTTAAATTTATTCATCTAGCCACATTGGCCTTGGTATGCCTTGAACAAGCCAGTCAGACACATTCTGGTACTTTGTATTCCCTCTGCCTGGAATGTTTTTCCCCCAGGTGTTTGCATAGCTGGCTTATCATTTCATTCAGGTACTTGTCCAGATGCCTTCCGATCAACCTATCTCTTTGCCTTCTTGACTGTCTTTATAGAGCTATAGCATTCATAGCTCTTGTTGTCTAAAATTATCTTATCATCTGTCTCTTCCTTCTGCAGAATATAAATTTTGTGAGGGGAGGAATTTCATCTTGTGTATTGCTCTGAGTGTAGTTGCTAGAACAATGCTTAACCTAAATATCCTTGGAGACTTGAAAATTTTTATAACTTCACTTAAGAATATTTATGGCACTGAATATTATAATTTCTGACTGAGTGAAATTACAAATATATATTCTCAAGTTTGGAAACATTTTGAAAGCTGATAGTGTTACCTGTTTAGCATTATTCTTTTTTTTTTTAATCCTCACCCGAGGATATGTTTTTATCAATTGAGAGAGGAAAGGAGAGAGAAAGACATTGATATGAGAGAGAAACATCGATCAGTTGCTTCCTGCACACACCCCAACCAGAGATTGAACCTGCAACCCAGGCATGTGCCCTGACTGGGAATCAAACCCACAGCCTTTTGGTGTACGGGACGATGCTCCAACCAACTGAACCACCCGGCCAGGACAAGCATTATTCTATTTTAAATAAAAACTATAGAATTATTTTCTTACAACTGGAGTGTAAGAAATGAGAAAAAGAAGTTAACATTTTGGTTTAATATATGTATTTTTCGGTACTTTGTGTGAAGTATTCTGTTGGGTGTATAAAATAAAGGAGAAGCCATTTAAGTATTAGATTACATATTTGCATGTGATCACTTTATATCTGAAATTTATGCTTTGATTTAAAAAGAAACTAACAACTTCATTGAAAATGCCTTAATGTAAAATTACATCTCCTTCAGTTTTGTTTGTCCTTTTTTAGTCATCTGTAGACTTATATATATTTACATCATTATAAAAGATATGTTTTGTATAACTGCTACTATAAATTTTAATTTGTTATTTTCCTTATTTAATCTTTTTTTAAATGGAATTTATTGGTTTGACATTGATTGGCTCACAAAACCATAGAGGTTTCAAGTGTACAACGCGATGAAAAGTCCTCTGCACACTGCATCATACGCCCATCACCCCAAGCAAAGTCTTTTTGTGTTCCCATTTCCTCCCACCTTGGATCATTATGTTTTTATTTATTTTGACAGATTAAAATGTGTGACATTTTCAAAATAACCAGACTATTTCCATATAGGTTGTTAAGCTCTGGTTTAGGGAGAAGTTATGCTAACATTTTGGAATTTAGAAGTTTTTCATATAGTGTACATTATCCACAGCTGTATAAGATTGACAGTGTTACAGTATGGTTGTACATTACCATTATAATTACTCATGATTGTCAACTGCCCATCTAGGCCTGTGTTTACCGAGTCAGTATCAAATTGTAAATTGAGTTACATTGATGTTAGAAATAAATAATGGAGACCTATTGAAAAGGAAAAACGATTCCTCTACACACTGAATACTTGGACATCAAAACATCAAACATGCACATCCCTCCCACCCCTCAACTAGTTCACCAATACCAGCTGGGTGTCCTGCAATTAAATTGAATTCTTATGCTGTCTACCAGGAGTTAGCATCAGATCTCACAGTTTAAGGTCTCAGTCCCACAGCAGTAGGTCCCCAGTTTACCCACACTTCTGTTTAATTTGGCCGTATTTCAAGGGTTCCCATGATCCTCCCTTCAGGTTTGTTAATTTGCCATAACAACTCACAGAACTCAGGAAAATACTTCCTTCTGTTGACTGGATTATTGTATAATAAAGGATATGATAAGGATACAGATGAAAAGCAGATGATGAGCTGCAAAGGATGAGGTCTGCCCCTATGAAGTTGAGGAATGCCACCCTTCTAGCATATGGGTATGTTCATTAACCCAGGAGCTCTCTGAATCCCTTTGGTTAGGATTTTTGTGGAGGCATCATTACATAGGCACGATTGATTAAATCATTGACCATTGTCAATCTCTAGCTTCTCCCTCTCCCAGGAAGTTGAGGGTGGACTGAAAGTTCCCCACCTCTGATCACATGGTTGATTCCTGGCAACCAGTTCCCATCCTGTGGTTATCTAGAATCTTTCCAAAAATCACTTCATTGACATATGTTTAGGTATGGTAGAAAGGAGCTTATTATGAATAATAAAAGACTTTTCTTTTCACCTTTATTTCAGGAACAGGAAAAATATCCAGATCACTTAGGAAATTTCAGGGGTTTTTAGGAGCACTGGTCAGTAGCTCAAAGACCGAATATGTATATTTTCTTATTATATCACACCCATATTTTTATAAACTTATATTTTGAAGAAAAATATACATATAGAAAAGTTAAAAAATCATAAGTGAAATTTCCCAAAGTGAACATGCCATGTAGTTCAGAAAATGAAAATAGTTGTACAAGATGACTAAGCTGTAGAGATCTGTACAGCATATTGCCTATAGTTAATATTGTATATTGTATACTAAAAATTTTGCTGAGAGGATAGATCTTATTTTAAGTGTTCTTATCACACATAAAATAATGAAAAGGGAAGGAGGAACCTTTTGGAGGTGATAGGTATGTTTATGTTTATGGCATAGCTTGTGATGGTTTCACAGATGTATATTTATTTCCAAACTCATCAAGTTAAATATGTACAGATTTTTGTAGGTCAATTATACCAATAAAGTTGTTTTAAGAAAAGAAAAAATGGAATACTACCAGCACCCCAGAAGTTTGCCTTGAAGGATTAGACAATGTAGCTCTTTAGTATGTGCATATATTTTTTTATTATGCCTACAGAAGTGAACTTAGACTAGGAATTGTTTTTAAAACTTACTAACTTTTATAACATTTTGTTCATGAGTTAATGTTATAAGAGAATAACTGCTTAAAATAAAGAACATAAAGCCAAGTGTATTGGGAAGCATGACACATATAATTGAGAAATTTGGAAGCATAATAGAACGCCTGATTTTCTATGAGATGTTCTTCTCAGAGAATGATTCCTAACCTTGGTGTGGGATGTGAAGTTTTCTCCAGCATCTCAAAGAAACTTTAATACTTTTTTTTTTTTTTTTTTTTACAATTGGGAAAGCATATACTGAGAAAAGAGAGAGGCGTTGGAAACAACTCTCTTATCAGCATGCAAATACTTCATGACTTACTGCAATGCTGTATTTAGAAGGTATTGAAAATGACCTACATGCCTAGCAGGGGGCTGGTGAGATAATTACAGATATTTCTATGTAGCTGTTAAGAGATTGGTGAATATATATGGACTGATGTGGAAAGATGTCTAGGGTATTTTAAAGGAAACATATTTTGTCTTCTTTCAAAGATATGCACTTGTACATATTTAAAGAGCCAAATAATTCTATAAGATATGTTAGGAAAAATAATAGTGTTGCCCCAGTTTTATTTTCCTGAAGGTATCCCAGAGCTTTCTGACTTGCTTTAGTCTGGAGTGTTTGCCTTCTACACCTGATGTTTGCTGCCATTTTTTGAGGATGATAGCTCTTTACTATTATCGGGGAATTTCCTTCACCTATCTGGGTTTTTTGGGGAGGGCAGGTGGGGAAGTTTACCTGTTCCCTACATCTTTAAGTCTTTTCTTTCTTGATTTACTCCCTTTTGATGCATTTCATCCCTATAGTAGCTTCTTGAGAGAACATGCATAGGAAAGAAATATTAGAGGCCTTACATATTTAAAAACATGTTTATTATATCCTTACTTGAAATAGTTTGACTGGCTAAAGAATTTGAGATTGGGAATTTTTTCTCTTCAGGATTTTGAAGGCATTGCTCTACTTCTAGTTTCAGTGTTGTTTTTGACCTGTTCCCTTTGTGGACGTGTTTATTTTTCTTTCTGTGGAAGCGTATAGGATCTTTCCTCAGTCTTTACTGTTTTGAAATTTCATGGTGATTATGTACTGTGGTGGAAAGCCCATTGTGTTGGATGTGATGGCTCTTCCAATGTGGAAACAATATCGGTCCATTCTGGGAGATTTTCTTGCATTAATTTCTTGGTTTGCTTCTAACTTTTTTTATTTTCTTACCCATTCTGGGACAGATTTTGCTCTTCTGGGCTAGTCCTCAGTTTCTTATCTTTTCTTTATCTACCTCTGGCTTTTATTTGAACTTTCTGGAATGTTTTTCTCATCTTTATTGTCTAAACCTTTAATTAGATTTTTTATTTCTACTGTCATCTTTTGGTTTCTAGGAGTTTATTTTGTTGTTTTTTGAGTTTTTCTTGTTTTATGGTTTCAATACCTTAATTCTGTGAGATTGTTTAATTTTTTTTTCTTTTTCTAAATCTTCATTTTCCTGCATAGTCTTTGTTTCTAATAAAGTTTTTCTGTTTTGGTATCTGTTTTTCATGTTGGAGAGTTGCCTTAGAAGTCTTGTTAACCCTGACAGCTCAAGTAGAAATGAGGCACTGAGACACTGAGTGACCTTAGCATCTAGTAGGGCTCTTGTGATTGGGAGCTTATTGTAGAGCAGTGGTTCTCAACCAGGGGCATTTTGGTTATCCCAGCAGAGTGGGTGCTGCTAAACACTATCCTGCCCAAAGTGTCAGAAGTGCTGAGGTTGGAAATCCCCGCTGTAGGGTGATTCAGGTGGTTTGTTAAGGATCCCCTGGAGCAAATAATGTTTAGGCTGGTCAGATTCTGGATAAGAACCTCCAGTCTTCTGGCTGGAGGGTACAGTTCCTGCTGCTTTGGTTCTGAGAGTCTGTGTTGTAATACTTGGTGTGTAAATGTTTGCTTAATTCCCGATGTTCTCAGTGTGGTATGCCTCATTCTAATTCATGTTACCCCAAGTCCAGAGATGCTATTTTACCTTGTAGAGCAGGGATCAGCAAAGTTGTTTTTTAATCTTCACCCAAGGATGTGTTTTTATTGATTTTAGAGACAGAGGAAAGAGGAGAGAGAGAGAGAGAAACATCAATAGGTTTCCCCCACTGGGGATTGAACCCGAAACCTTTTGGTGTACAGGACGACTCTCCAACCAACTGAGCCCTCGGCTAGGGGGGATCAGCAGATTTTAACATGAAGGGTCAGGTAGTATCTTGGGCTTTGTGGGCCATATGGCCTGTCACAGTCGTACCTGCTGCTATATGAAAGCACTCATAGACGTGTGTAAAAGAATGAACATGGCTGTGTTCAAATAAAGCTTTATGGACACTGAAATTTGGATTTCATTTATTTCTATATAACATGGAATTTTCTATTTATCTAACCACTTAAAAATGTCAAAACTACTCTTGGGCTGTATAAAAATAGGCTGCAGGCCAGGTTTGGCCAGCAGATCTGATTTGCCAACCCTTGTCCTAGAGAATAAGCACTTGCCTTTTACTGAAGCTCAGTGGTGGCAGTCTCCCCACTACACAAACTTAGCAAGGGGGATCTAGTGATTGTACCACTAATAAACGGCCTTATTGTGGTGGTATCCTTACTGTCACTTCCATGGATGTCTGGTGCCACCTATTCCTGAGCTATTGAGGATTTTGTAATTTAAAAAAAATGATTCCTTTTTCCTCCCTGGCTGCTTAAAGATCAATCTGCATTATGAATGACACAGTTAACTGTCTGGATTAAGAAGTTCATGAGCAACAGACTACTTCAGCAGAAACAAATGGTCATTGATGCCCTTCACCCTAGGAAGGCAACAGTACCCAAGACAGAAATTTGGGAAAAAGTAGCCAAAATGTGTAAAACCACACCAGGTGTCATCTTTGTGTCTGAATTCGGAACTCACTTTGGTGGTGGCAAGACAACTGGCTTTGACAAGATGTGTGATTCCTTGGATTACACAAAGCGGAATGAACCCAAACATAGACTTGCAAGACATGGCCTATAGGAGAAGAAAATCTCAAAACAGAGGAAGGCAAGAACAGAATGAAGAAAGTCGGGGGGACTGCGAAGGCCAAAGTTGGTGCCGCAGAAAGTGAGCTGGAGATGAGACAACAGAAGGAACAAAGATTCTTCAGTGACTTTATCTGCGGCGATTGTGCAGATTTTTCATGAGAGGATTAATAAACTAAGAACTTTTAAAAAATGGTTTCTTTATTTTTTGGAGGGTGGGCATTTATCCAATGACTTAAATTAAAGTAGGTAGATTCATTATAAATTCTTGGGCTTTAAGATGGTTTTTCATTAATTCCTTTGTTTTCTTGACTGCTGGTTTAAGATCCACTTTCTCATGTCTGCCAAATCCTTTACCACTTGTCCAGTTGCGTTTCAACTTCCAGAGTTACTGTTCCTCTTTTCCCGTTTCCCTGTTCTTGTTGTGACTACAAAAGAAATTCCTCTGCTGTCATTTTATTAGTGTTTGTAGAAGGCAGAAAATAGATGTTCATGTTCAGTTTATCCTTGACTATAAATTAAGTGGGAAAAAAATATTATAGAATAGATGTAAAGCATGGTTATTTTGGTGAAAATTATGTCTTAAAGAGAAGCACAGAAATAAAGTATATATTTCATACTGTTAATGTTTTTTTCTAGAAGGGATTTGGGAGGATTTTGATTTATCTTCAACATTTCTAAATTGCTTGAAAATTTTAAAATAAACATGTATTCACTTTGTAATCAGGAAAAATAAAAATTAAAAGGGCCTTGAACTTTTTCTGGAAGCCTAAGCAGAGGTTGTATGTTTCTATAATACTGTCAACTAAAGCTTTAAAATGAGACTTGTTAGAATCACCGTATAATTGAGTTACCTATATTTTTCCTATTATAGATTGGACCTAGACAGGGACTTAGTATTTTTTTTTATGGATTCCATAATTTGGTAGTCAAATTACCTATATGAAATACTAACTTGTCAACTTGGTTTATTTTTGTAATAGGTATTTGATCAGTATGTAAAGACCAGGGCAGAGGAAGAACGCAGGGAAAAGAAAAACAAAATAATGCAAGCCAAGGAAGATTTCAAAAAAATGATGGAAGAAGCAAAATTTAATCCAAGGTATGTGGTTCATTACTGTCAACTCAAAATATGTGTGTTTTCTCCTAAGATTAGTTAAAAACTTTTATATATATATAAATAATCTTTTGGAGATTTGGATATGAAAAGCTTATTTGATCATTGGTTTCTGCCTTTCTAATCTCCATTCCTAATATATTTCCTTTGAGGAATCCCTGGTGTTCTGTGAGAGGCACTGGTTTTCAGATGGACACTTCTGTTTTAAATGTTTCCCTGTGGGAACAAGTTTTCTTCTCTAGAAACTGGTAAATCATAGAAAATCTGTCCCTATCTTCAAGTTTTACACATATTGAATTGCAGAGCCAGGGACATTATTTTGATTGAAATGGTGAAGGAGGTACCTTTCAAGATTTTTTTTTTTGTCTGTTTGTTTTGTTTTTGTTAATCCTCACCCGAGGATATTTTTTCCATTGATTTTTAAAGAGAGTGGAAGGAGGAGAGGGAGAGGAAGGGAGAGAGAGAAAGAAGGAAAGAAACGGAAACATCCTTGTGAGAGAAACACATCAGTTGTTTGCCTCCCACACACACCCTGACCAGGGCCTGGAATTGAACCTGCAACCCAGGTACATGCCCTTGATCAGGAATGGAACTCATGACCCTTCGGTGTGCAGGCCAGAGCTCTAACCACTGAACTACACTGGCCAGGGCTCAGGTTTCTAAGTATCTAGATTATGGTTTTGCTGATGTTTTCAATTAACTGTTAATATGTATTGAATATATGTAATGGACTGAAGAAAATGAGACATTTTAAACTTATGTGCCTAGCATTATAATAACAATAATAGCATTAGTTATTAGGTATTTTTTGTGCACTTAAAAATGTGTATGTGTGTGTGTGTGTGTGTATGCACCTACAGTGCTTATGTGTGTATGTGTATATATATATATATATATATATATATATATATATATTTACACATACACACACCTATTAGCTTATTTAATCTTTAAAACAGCCAATGTGATTTAGGTACCCATATCATACCTGTTTTACAGATAAGGAAAGTAAGACATAAGCAAATTAGGTAACTTGCCCAAGTGAACATGGGATTTCAACTAGATTCCCGTGTTACACAGAATAGTCCAGGCAGGGAGAACTGCTTTCTTATTTATGCCTTAGTTGTGGTTAGGTGGTTGTGAACATCTCAGAACATGGAGAATTTCTAAAACTAGAGGGTAGATTCATGGAGTCTCTGGGTTAAGTGGCACATTTTATAAAAATTCATCTTGTTTAAAGTTTTGTTCATGGAGCTGTGTTGTTTGAGAAAGTGTAGTTGGTATTAAGTTTCGTATTTGAAATATGAAGAGAAATCTGTTATTAATACAAATTTCAGGAAATAAAGCTAATAGAGGAGTTGTGGCTGTGAAGACCCATGCTCTTCAGGGGTGATAGAGTTTCAAACTCTCCGGTGGGGCTCAGGCTTTTCTCAATCCAGAGGGTGAGTTCATAGGTCACAGTAGTTGAGATTGGATTGTAAAGGACATTTTGGGGGGCGGTTGAAGAAATTCGAACATGGACTGTTATTGCAGAATACTAGAGAATTAGTAATTTTCTTGAGTATTGTTATGGAGAAAAAGGATTTACTCAAGAGATGCATGCTGAAATATTTGTAGATGAAGTCTCATGGTGTCTACAGCTTATTTTCAACTGACTCAGCAAAACATAGCTATTTATTAAAACCCTTTATGGATCTGGGAATAATTGAGACTCCAAAGATGTTTTCCTTTGTGAATTTGACGAATTAGGTCTTGCTGTCTCTCAGTATCCTACTGATGTTCTTTTGGAGCAGACAGAGTTGTTACTTTTAGAACGTAAAACCATCAGGCACACAATTAGAAGTTTTAGCACTTGGAGCATTGTGCTGTATTGATATATTTAATGCTAGCACAGAGATTAGGGCCAATTTTGGTAAGAAGCAGAACATGAGGAATAACTTAAAATTGAGAAAATACTGTCCACTGACCTAAATTTCTCTTTGAATTGGGGAAAGACTACTGTCACAGAATTCTTTAGTCGAGTTTGTAGATATAAAAGCACTGGAGTTTATTCTAAGGAAAAGAATGACTAGGGAGAACTACCTAACTTTAGTGCCTGTCTCTTCTGTCTTTTTCTTTATTAATAGAAATTTCAGGTCAACTCCTGATCATTGTAATCTTCCCAATCCCTTACCTCCAACCAATATCCACCCCCCTCTGAAAAAAGGGACTCTTATACCATGTCTGTTAAAAAGTAGTGCTTTTTAGAGTTAAGAGATAAGTCAAATAATCTCCATGGGAACTTAATGCTAAAACTTCATTTTAGTCTGTTCTGGTAAAACATATTAATTATTTTACTTATAAGTAATATAAATAAGTATAAAATAATTGAATTCTCATTTTTACACATTAATTTTACATTATTAAAAAGGTTTTTTCTTTAATCATAGTATTGCTTTTTCTGTCCTAAAGTTATTAATCAAGGTGTTTGATTTACTGTGAAAAGAAAACAGATTTAATGGACTTCATGCTATGCTTTTTCTGGGATACACTTTTATTTTACCTTAGAATTTCACTGTGGTTACGTATCCATAGTTCAAACCAGGCTTGCAGTATATCCTGTTGTTAAAAATGTTGAATTAATGAAATTAGATAATTATGTGTAATGTAAGTTGCATATAAAAAGATTATTAGTACTGTATGACTTTGGTTAGCAAAGCTCAAAAATAGCAGATGCTAGCTGTGAGTTAGTACTCTTAATATTCAGTTGATATTTTAAATTCTGAAGTTAACCAGCCAGTTTTTTCTTTATAATTAAAGCCTATAATCTTTGTTTACTTTGCTTTTTTATTTCTCTCTAAAACCATGCTAAATATGGGAGTGTTTATTATAAGAGTAAATTATTATTATATAAGGTAAAAACTTCAGATACTGAAATATATCCAAATATATGAAAACTTTGTAAATGCCTTTTATTCATAGAGAAACTTCTTTTTGCACACCTTTTCTCATTAGCTATCATAACCTCATCTTTGTATTTAGCCTGCTTGGTGTTTGCTGAGCTTTTTGGATGTATACATTGATGTTTTTCATTAAATTTGGAAAGTTTTTGTCAGTATTTTTTCTGCCCTCACTTTTTTCTCTTCTAGGATTCTAATTACACATATATCGAAGTGTTTGATATTATCTCACATGTTCCTGAAACTGTTCTTTTCCTCCCTCCAGTATTTTTTCTGTGTCTTCTTTTGATTAGATAATGTTCCTTGCTCTAATTTCTAGCTATTGACTCATTATTCTACTGTCTGTACTCTCATGTTAAGCCCATCAAATTAATTTTTCCTGTCGTTTCTTTTTTATATTTTCCATATCTCTTCTCAACCTCTCTCTCTATTCATTGACTGTGTTTTCAATTCTTTGAACCTATTTTTAATTCTTTCAATATAATTAAATAGTTTGTTTATCTGGAACATCTGGGTATCTTGGGTTTGATTTCTATTGGCTTTAAGGTTTTTTTTCCCCCTATGGATTATTTGATTCTTTGTATGTTTAGTGATTTTTTAAAAAAAATTTAATCCTCATCCGAGGATATGTTTATTGATTTTAGAGAGAGAGAGAGAGAGACATCAATCCATTGCATACGGAGGCATACAGTGCCCCAACTGGGAATCGAACCCCACAACCTTTTGATGTACGGGATGATGCTCCAACCAGCTGAGCCACAGTGACCAGGGCTGTTTAGTGATTTTTAATTGAATATTGGAAATTGTGAATAATGGGCAGAGACTTGAGTCTGTTATCTTTCACTGAAGAGTATGAATTCTTGTTTTAGAAGGCAGTTCAGTCACAGTAATGTTAGGTTTGATTTTATGCTTCGTTAGTGTGGATCTCAAACTGGCAGGTATTTCTCTTAACCTTCCAACTTTGTCTCCCTTGTGAATTCTTTGAACTTTGTTGTCCTAATACTGTTGTTTTTTTCTCCCCTCCCAGCACTTCTCAGTCTTTAGTCTCTCTCTTTTACTCTTAACCACACAGCAGTTTGGCACAGGGAATGGTCTTTTTCTGCTATTGTACAGCTTGGCCTTGTCTGTGGACTACTGGGGAATCCTGTGTGGTATTCTTTTGGGGCACCTTCTCTATAGCTTCTTTCTCTGGCATTTTAGCACCCAAACTCTGATCTTTGCTGCTTCTAGCTCATTTGGATTGTTGTACTCTGCTTGAACACTAGCTTTCTGTACCTTGGGAAATTGTCCCAAGACAGAGGGCAATGAGGCTTACCTCAGTTTTACTCTACCTTGTTGTCTACTGCTTGAAATCAGTTGCCTTATATATTTTGTCCCATTTAATAGTTGCTTTTGGAAGGAGAGCTAATTCAATAAAAGTTATTCCATCACGGCTGGAAGCAGGACTCAGCCTCATCTTAGAATGGAGCTAGATGAGCTCTTAAGTCTCTTTGTTGTTGTTAATCCTCACCTGAGCATATTTTTTGTATTGATTTTTTTTTTTTTGAGTGGAAGGGAGGGAGGGAAGAAGGGAGGGGAGAGAGAGAGAGAGAGAGAGAGAGAGAGAGAGAAACATTGATGTGAGAGGGGAACATTGACTGGTTACCTCCCACCCGCACCTGACCTGGGCCAGGGATGTAACCTGCAACCCAGGCGTGTGCCCTTGACTGGGAATTGAACCTGTGACCCTTTGGTGTGCGGGCTGATGCTCTAACCATTGCCCCATACCAGCCAGGGCTTAAGTCCCTTGAAGCACACGCATTCTTTGCTCTTTGATGTGTGGATCCTTCTACCACCATTCTGATAGTAAACAAATCTCTAACCACATTTTTACTGTTTAGATCCTTCTACTTTATGTAGCTCATTGTTCACTGTTTAAGCAGATGTTGGGGCTCAATGTCTCTTTGGCACACATTCTTGCTGGAAAAATGGTATCTTTTGCTGTACCTTTCTACAAGCAGAAATGGCTCTACCAAAATTAGCACACTTGCCATTTTGTTACAGAGCAACTTTTAGTGAATTTGCAGCCAAGCATGCTAAAGATTCAAGATTCAAAGCAATTGAAAAGATGAAAGATCGAGAAGCCTTGTTTAATGAATTTGTGGCAGCTGCAAGGAAGAAAGAGAAAGAAGATTCGAAGACCAGAGGTGAGAAGGTAAGATGGTTTTAGTCCAGTGGTGTGATTGATGTTGAGTGCTGTGTTTCTAGTCTCATTCATGAGCATAAGTAACAGGACCCACATTTACTGTTTAGCCTTTTAAGTTGACTTTTATAATTGTTTATATGTTTCTGTTCTATCAGTTTACTTCCATAATGCTTATTTTGGTAGCTTCATTAAACTACATAGGTTTGCTTTAAATTTTATTAATACTGAGATGCCCGGTACACTGAGAACTACTGGTTATTAGGCCTGTCTGTTCACTGGCCAGCTTAGTGCCTGCTAAGATTTCAAGATTTGTTATAGGTGGTAACATTTAAGTTTCAAAACCTTCTTTATCTTTTTTGCCCTCTAAAAGCATTTTAATGACTTTCTAATCTTTTAATAAACATATCTTACATATAAATTATTGCTTATCAGAATTAAATGTCAGCTATTAAAGATTAATGAATTCCAAATGTCATTTGATAGCAGTGTCAGGAGTGGAGAGCAGCTCACCACTGGGGAGGCCGACTGGTAGGGAGATGGCACCAGTGGTGTGCAAGCCATCAAAACATGCAGCCACTGCCCTTCGTGTCCCTGGATGCTTTGTTAGTGGAGGAAAAACCTCTGAAGCCTAATCATTCCTGACATTTAGAATTGCCTCTTGTTCCAGGAAGTTAAAATACTACAAATTCTATTAAATGTTGTTAAGGAAGTAATACCACTCTTGTTGGGAAGAAGCTTCTTTCATTGAAAATAGCAAAAGTATTAGATGAAATAACTTTTGTCAGAAATATCTGAAATTTCCTGATTTATTGGGCTTTAAAAGTAGATTTTTCCAGAATTATTTCAGTGTTAACACTGTTTTTTGTAAAATGATTATGCTTTTCAGAGGAAATGTTCAAAATTGAATTCTACGTGATGTATTAGATAGAAACATTAATGAATTGTTTATTACTTTTGACTTTAGTAATAACTTATTTGATTAAAGAAAACCAATAGGTGATTGATGTTGTATGGTTTGTATGATTGCTTTTATACAAATTGAATGTTTTTCTCTTTGTATTTGTAACTAATGTTTTTTTTCCCCTAAACACTTTTTTATGTAACTATTTTATGTATTCTGTTTTATAACAAGTGGATAGACTTTACGGTTTTGTGCTGTGCGGCCTGTCAATCGGTTCAGTCTGACAGCTGTCAATCACTGATATGCAAAGCATTATGGGATTCCCTAGTGAGGAAAGAATTGGTATCTCTCTGTGGTGACTTTAGCCTCCCGTAGTTCCGGTACTTAACATTTTTTCAGTCTTTTTCCTTATGAAGTTATGAGTTGTGCCCAGAATGTGTTAATTAAAATAAGAAATAGACATTAATATATTCAGCTTTATTTCCTTTTGGTTGTAAAATTTTAATTCTTTATATTATAGATTTGGCTTTGTACCACTACTAAATTTAAAAATAAAGTGAAACTCAGCCAGTTTAAAGAATGCAAAATCAGTTACTAACTAGGCCATGAAAGCAGAAAATTTTAAAGTAAGGGTTTAAATATAGTATATGTTATATTCACATTCCAAGAAGTGTTTGGTAAATGAAGTTTTATAACATTCTTCATGACTTTCATTGTATATTCTTGTGAAATATATTTATGAAACATAAATATAATGTTTATTTTGTTTTGTTTTAAATCTCTGTTTTTTAACCATGTGGAATTAAAGAGTAAGATCAGTACCAGTATCATGCCGATATGTTGGAGTTTCTTTCCTTATTGTTGTGATTTTCTAATAGAATCAGTAGCTACATAGTGAAAGTTTAAAGGTAACTACTTGATAAGCCAAAAGCCTGTGAAGGACATTGACTTTTGGTGAAATCCTTTGTTTTCCTTCAGTAGTAGGCATCTTCAAGCTAAAGGATACAATTATTTTCATGTAGTCTTCACTGGTAATTTTTCACCTTAATTTAAATAATGCCCCCAAAACTCTACTTTTATTAGACTTTTGTTTTTCAAAGTAGTTACCCTCAAGTTTTTGTTTATTATAATTTATTTATTATTATAACAAATTTTTATAAAATTGTTGTTCATATAATTTACCTTTTGGAACAACACATTTGAAGTTACACATAATGGAGTTAATCTTTTTATGAAATTGGCATTTTTCTCTCTTCCCTCTTTCAAATTTCCTGCTGAACAATTTAAGTATTTTTGTTACAGTACATAAGGCTAAGGACACTATTTTCTCCCTATTAAATTAAACAGCCTAGATGGTAAGGCACTTTCATGTTTGAAGAGAAAGTTTTATTTAGTTAACTTTGGTTATACATCACCCATTTTAAAAACTTTGATAATTTTGACTTTATAAGCTTTGTGTTTGGCATTTGAAATTATTTTAAGTTAATATATTTTCTGTGGCTTAGAAAGATTCCTATTTGTTTTTGTTGTTGTTGTTAATCCTCATCTGAGGATATTTATCCATTGATTTTTGTTTTTTGAGAGAGTGGAAGAGAGGAAGGGAGAGAGGGGGAGAGAGAGAAACATCGAGGTGAGAGAGACACATAGATTGGTTGCCTCCCACAGGACCCTGACCAAGGCCGGAGATTGAACCTGCAACCCAGGTGCATGCCTTTGACCAGAACTGAACCCAAGACCCTTCATCTGAGGTCCAATGCTCTGACCACTGAGCAAACCCCGCCAGGGCAAGATTCCTATTGGATACAACTTGCGTGGTTTTTTTTATCCTCACCTGAGGATATTTTTCCATTTTTTTGTTCAGATATAGTGGGAGGGAGAGAGAGGAAGAGAGAGAGAGAAACATCGATGTGAGAGAGACACATCGACTGGTTGCCACCCGCACGACCCAACCAGGGCCGGGGACAAACTGCAGCTGAGGTACGTGTCCCTAGTGGGAACCGAACCCGGGTCTCTCTCGACCGCAGGCCGACGCTCTAACCACTGAGCCAAACCGGCCAGGGCAACTTGCGTGTTTTTATTTAACATGAATTTTGTAAATTTTGCCTTCTAGTTATCACATGCATCTAGGAATTTGGTGTTCACCTTGTCAGATACATAGTAGACAAGATGAACCGTAAATTTATGTTACATCACTATATCAAGTAGTTTCTTTATCCCTGTCTGCAAATGCTGGGTTTATGAGTATTTCTCATTAATCCAAACAAAGGCAAGAGCCAAGTTGAGTGGGCAAATCCACAGCTGATTTTTAAAAATTCTCTAATGTAGAAACGGTTTCTTATAACCTTACAGGTGTTTTCTAGAAAGGACATAACCTCCCTTTTAATCCTCTAATAGAAGAAATTAGGTTATAGGAGGAAATGAGAGGGTTGGAATAGGCAAAAGTAATTTTTCATTTATTTTATGCCCACACATTTAAAATTATGATTCCATTCCTAATTTCTTATTCCCTTGGTTAGGAGGGAAGGCAGCATATTTAATCTCAGTGGGGAGAAGAGTTTCTTGACATGGTCAGAAACCTGCTGAAATGACTTTGGCTACCTTGGGTATCTTATTCCCTGGGAGGAGAACAACATGATATATAATAGATGAGACTAAATTTTAAAACAGATCCTCAAAGGTGCTTAAAAATAAATGCCTCATTTATCCCTTTGTTTCCTTGTTTTCTTTTTTTTTAATTATAAATATAGTTTGGGAGAGGGTTTCTAAGTATTACATATTTTGATACTTAAGGATTAATATTACTTAATACCTTCACTATATTATAACTCGGTACTTCAGTTGTTAAGTATGTTATTACATAAACACATATTCTGAGTTGTATAAAGGCACACATGTTCAATGGCTGAAAAGTACAGAATGTCTAAATGCAGTTATTTTTAGTAATGATTAATTAATTATGACCAGAAATTCTATAATTTTCTTGTATACAAGGGTAAAAATATTGCTCTTTTTTAAAACAAAAATATAAAAATTTAACTTATCTTTTTGTTTTTAGATATTTGACATTAGTTTCTGGTTTGTAATGAATAACACTTGCTATTTGTGCTCAACTATTTCTAAATTTTACTATTAATTTTAACAAACAATTTTATTCATTTACTTTTTAAGAAAAATCATTCTTACCAGCTTTATGTTACAGTATTTTACTGTCAGTTTATAAGCTGGTTCTTAGCTAAAAATAAATGGAAATTCATATTCCTTATGGAAAAATAGCAGTTCTGAGATGAAATGTTATAAACAACATAAAAGTTTTTTCTATATTTGATTAATTTTATTGGAGAATGTGATTTATCTTAAATTGGGTATATTTTAAATGACAGCATATGTGTGTGTTGATTTTTATATTTCTCATGAAAGAGCAATTCTAATACTCTCTTTTATTAAAATTTATTCTACCCTAAAGAAGTGCGTTTAAAAGTTATTCTAATTTTTAGGGTAAGTGAACATTTTTTTAGTTGTTAGCATTTAATATGAGGAATTTCTCATTGTTTTTTCTTCATCTTGTTTTGAAATGTAGATTAAAGCGGATTTCTTTGAACTATTATCTAATCATCACCTGGACAGTCAGTCTCGATGGAGCAAAGTAAAAGACAAAGTAGAAAGCGATCCACGTTACAAAGCTGTGGACAGCTCATCCATGAGAGAAGACCTCTTCAAACAGTACATTGAAAAGATAGCCAAGGTAACCACTGGGCTTGCCTGTACTGTAACCATGGAAGAGTAAAATCCGTAATTGCTTGTAATGGTATTCTCTGCTCTTTGGGGGTTGGGGGTTTTCTTGTTGATATCCTTAAGAATCTCTAGTAGTTGATTTGGAAATGAGGTACAGTGTTTTTAGGTATACAGTATTCTTGGTAAAAAGTAGGTTTGAAATTCTGTATTTGGCAGACTTGGTTATTTTATGGAAACATTTTGATGCAGTTGGTAAACAGGATAATGTAATTTCACTTTTGCAGAATTTAGACTCAGAAAAAGAAAAGGAGCTTGAAAGGCAAGCCCGCATTGAGGCCAGCCTTCGAGAACGAGAAAGAGAGGTTCAGAAGGCTCGGTCAGAACAAACGAAAGAAATAGATCGTGAGAGAGAGCAGCATAAACGGGAGGAAGCTATCCAGAACTTCAAGGCGCTTCTGTCTGACATGGTATTTACTACTCTTCCACTATTTTTTCTGAAAAGTGCTGGGTGTTACAATCCATTACATTACCTCATGGTGAACATTTTAATATTCTTTACATTGACTCTGAGGGATACAATTTGGTAAGTTATTTATAAAGCATTTTACAATTGAGTACTTGGTATTAGCCCTGTTGGAATAGGCAGACACTAGTTATTTAATATTTTCAGAAGTGAGATGATTTGTATAGATGAAAATCCATAATCCTTTACTGTCAAAGCTTTATTTTTATTGGTCTTGATGAAAGGCCATAGTAAGAAACAAAATGTGCTGATGGAGAGGGATAGAGAAACATCCATGTGAGAGAGAGACGTCGGTCAGTTGCCTCCCATACACAACCCGACCAGGGATCGAACCCACAACCCAGGTATGTTCCCTGACCGGAAATTGAACCCTTGACCCTTCAGTGCATGGGATGACACTCCAACCATCTGAGCCACACCAGCCAGGGCATAACTGACCCTTTTTGTTGACAATTTAGGGTCATCATTGTGATGAGCAGTTATTGTCCATGTTGATGTTATGAAAAGCAGGACTGGAGGACTGCTGACCCCAGGAGATACCCTGGAACTTTCTTGAAATACTTGTGCATTACCCAGGGTTGCTGAGATATGTAGGGTATGTTATCCCTACCGTGAAGACCCCAGGCGGTCTGCTGTTCCCCTTGTTTCCCCTTCTTTGTCGCCATCTTTCCTGCTGTTTCTTTTCTCTCTGTCAGTGGGGCTCTTCAAACCACTCCTGTTGGGTCTTCAGATTTCTTCCTCTGCTTCTGCTGATCAGTTTTCAATTTCCTCTGTTTCTTCTCTGGACAGTCAGAGTCATTTCCTCATTTCTCTCCCTATCTCTGCGTCCCCCAAATTCATCTTTATTGCAACCACAGAAATCTTTGTAAAAGGAAAATCTGATTTTGTGACTCTCCTGGTGCTTGCACAAGGTCAAGGTCCTCCTTACTCTTAGCAGTTGCCTACATAATCAAATTCAGTCTCCTTAGCATAATATAAAAGACTTCATTCCTTGACTCCCTCACCTTCATATTACCTTACCTGCTTTGCTTTCCTTTCCTTTCTCGCCCCCTAATTAGGATCTAGCCTTGCTGAACTTAACCTTTAATGAACCATACTTACATTTAACAAATCCTGCCATTGCTTATGCCAGTCCCTCCACCTAGAATGCTTTTAAACTTCCCAACTTGGCGGCAAACTTCCTCATTCTTTTTTTTTTTATCCTCGCCTGAGGACTTTTCACTTTTTTGTTCAGATAGAGTGGGAGGGAGAGAGAGGAAGAGAGAGAGAGAGAAACATCGACGTGAAAGGGACACATCGAGCGGCTGCCACCCACACGACCAACCAGGGCCGGGGACAAACTGCAACCGAGGTACATGCCCTTAGCGGGAACCGAACCCGGGTCTCTCTGGACCACAGGCCGACGCTCTAACCGCTGAGCCAAACCGGCCAGGGCACTTCCTCATTCTTCAAGAGCATACTCATGTATCTCATCCATGAGGCTGATCCCGACCCACCTGGGCAGATCTGATCTCACTGTTCTTTTATTACCCTTGTGCTCAGCGTATACCTCTGCAGCACTCATTGCATGTTACTGCAGTTGTTGGCTTACATGCCTGTCTTCCCTAAAAAAAAGTGAGCCCTTTAAAGAAAGGGATAGCATCTTACTTATTTTATATGCTCAGTGCCAAGCATAGTATTCACATGACACGTATTTAGATGCTTGATTAATGTTGGATAAATAAATGTTTTTATATTTTTCTTTTTTCTTACCTTTCTGTCTTTTCAGCCTCCCATATTTCTTAGCAGCAATATGACTTAACTGCTAATGTCATAACCAGCAGTGGAGCATACCTTTCTGCTGGTTGGTGAACCAGCTAGACTTGTCTGGGTGTCTGTTATCTGGTCTTTTTAACTAAGTTAATTCTTGCTTATGCTTGGAAGTGTCAGTTCCAGTATGTAGTTGATAAGTCCAAATTTGAGCTCAAGATTTATTGAGTGCTTTTTTTTTAATGTTTTTTTCTTTATTGATTTTAGAGAGAGGAAGGGAGAGATAGAAACATCGATGAGAGAGAACATCGATTGGCCGCCTCCTGCATGCCCCCCACTGGGGATTGGGCCCACAACCTGGGCTTGTGCCTTGACCGGGAATTGAACCAGTGACTTCTTGGTGCATGGATCGACGTTCAACCACTGAGCCACACTGGCTGGGCACTTTTTTTTTTTTCTGTGAGCTGCTTGGTGCTACATTAAAACAATGTATTTCTTATTTTATTTGTATCCATCCTCTTCTAGTAGAAGTTGGTAAGATGTTAAATAGAGTATCTAAGTACTATTAGCATGATTAGGGACCACAGCTGATGGGGGATATCTTCTCTTCATCCTTCCCCACCTCTAAACCCATATTCGATAGCTTAGGTGAGCTCTGGGAGGTAAGATCTCTGGCTTAAAGAAGCAGATTTTCAGTGACTGCTTAACTAGGGTGAAGGCACCAAAGCTTCTTGTATTAAATGTATCATTCCTAAACAAATGAGCCTTTATTGTTGAAGTGTGAAAAGGTAAGTCTGGTGATAGGTACAGTTCTCTGTTTCAGGTTCGTTCTTCAGACGTGTCCTGGTCTGACACTCGGAGGACCCTCCGGAAAGATCATCGCTGGGAGTCTGGGTCCTTGTTGGAGAGAGAGGAGAAAGAGAAGCTTTTTAACGAACACATTGAAGCACTTACCAAAAAGAAGAGGGAGCACTTTAGGCAACTTCTGGATGAAACTTCTGCAGTAAGAGTCTCTTACTTTTCCTATTTTAATCTATAAGAATCTTTGTTAATAATTCCAAAAAAGAAAATTTTGATATTATTTTTAGTGTCATGGTCTTCAGATCCATTGCTGGAACTCATGGGTTATGACACTTCTGTGCAGTTTTCAAGTTCATATCTGTTCCTGTGGCTATTCAGAACGTCCTTAGCTGTGTGATCATTGACCCCTCCTGATAATCAATTTAATCAATTCCGTCTTACACTCCATTTTCAATTTGGTGTCACAGCCCCCTTGTTTAGCGGTGTGTACACTCTTGTCCAGGTTTCGCTCCTGTTGACCTGCTCTCCTTTGGTGGTGGTTTCTTCAGAAGTTATGGTGCCGCCTCTGGAGGTGTACAGGGTTTGCAGGTGATTGTCTTAGGCCACCTTGAAAGTGTGGCCATGAAAATAACTCTTGCGGCACTAAAGCTGCTTCCTGTCCTAACTAGTCCAGTGACGCTTGGGCCTCACAGGAGCTGGCAGGGCAGGGAGTACTGGTGTGTGCCATACATGCTGCAGTCTGACCCCTCAGTAAAAGCGAGCTAGATTTATGTCTTTATTCCCTTGTCTTTTCAAAGATCACCTTAACATCCACCTGGAAAGAAGTAAAAAAAATCATTAAGGAAGATCCTCGGTGCATTAAGTTCTCCTCCAGTGACAGGGTAAGAGGATTTTGTCTGAGCTTTATTGTCTCGTTATAAATATTAATTGGGTGCTTAATCAGCAGCACTGGTATCTTGACCAAATTTAAGCTGATGGTTTTAAGTGAATAACTTTTAAGTATATGAGAAATCTGAATTTTAATAATTTCTTATTAAATTTTCTTTCTTGCGTGATATATTGATGGAAACTTTAAAAAACAAAAATCCTTAGGGTTAAAGCTGTGTTTTGGGACTTTAGAGATTTAACGAAGCCATAGGTTTAGTTTATCGCATAGTCAGGTTCCGCTACATAGGTATATTCAGGCTGGCAGTTCGGGCTGTCAAAGCGCCTGACTCTGAGCTACGCCAGCAGAACACCCTGCGTGATCTCTAGTCCTTGTGTGCTCCTGAGACTTTGGAGTGGAGGAACCTCAGTGTGCGAAGTTTGTGTGCTGAATCCTGTTCTGGTGCTCTCTGACTCCTGCATGGGAACACACTCAATTAGGGTCTGAAATAGTGATGTCGAGGACGTGTAGCCCACTGCAGTCCATTTTGTCCCTTGGCCTTTCATTTGTTCTCTCTTCCCACCATTCTCCTTTCCTTTTGGTTTCTCTAGTAGAGTCCAGAAACTCACAGATCTAGTATTTTTCTTTCTCAAACCCTATTAAGTTGTTTCAGGTGTGTGGACCACAAAATATACGGGGCTGAGTTAGAGTGGCAGACTGACAGCTAGGAGATCCAGGCTCAGTTTCTAACCTTTCTGATTGTTTAGAATTGATAATAAAGTTTTTTTTTTTTTTTTTTAAGCCCAAAGAGTTATACCTATCATAACTATTACTAGAAAAGCTAAATGCTCAGTATAACTTAGTTCTGAATGTTATGGTTGGTGTACCCATCAATTAGACCACATCAGTGTTTTTGTGCTTGAAGATGTAAATACAGTCCACAGGAAATGCACATTTCTTTATTTTTTATGAGTGTCTGTCTACCACTTGAGGTTGTTAAGAAGATTAAACAGAATAGCCTCATAAAACCCTCAGCACGGTGTAGCATATAGCAAACCCTCAAGTTTTAGCTATGACTAATACATGGTTCTGCATTCTTGCTTTCCTTTTGTCTTAAAAATGTACATTGCAGATTTTGCATTTTAGGGGGTGGTATATGAACACAAATTAAATGTACCTTATTGCTTTTTTCTTTAGAATTTTGTAGCTTATGATGTGATTTACAAATTACTGGTTTTATAAATGGTTGATACTAATTTTGGAATTAGTGGATTTTTTTTTTTTTTCCCTAATCTTACTGTCTTTTTGCAGAAAAAACAAAGAGAGTTCGAAGAGTACATCAGAGACAAATACATCACTGCCAAAGCTGACTTCAGGACGCTTTTGAAAGAGACCAAATTTATAACATATAGGTGTGTGCACTGGAATGTTTCATGTCGGCAGTTACGGTCTTTACTAGTCCTTACTCTGATGGCCAGAGCATACTTTGCATTCACACACATGTTGACATTATTAATTTTTAAGGATAAGAAGCGAACTTTTATCAAAGGCCAAAGACAGCCAGCTCATTTCTACCTTCCTTTTTGTTTTTTGTTTTTGTTTTTTAAAGAAAGGGCCCAGATGTCAATTCTTATTTTGTGTTACATACCCATCCAGTTTTTTAAACAGACTGTTGTTTTTACGTCACTGCTTTTTCAGGAGTGCCCCAACTGTGTAAGAGTTGTGTTTTATGACGAGACTTTTAAATAATCCTTCACTATCAGTTATCTTCGCCTCCTCTGAAGACTATTCAGTGTTCTGAACCATTCTGAAGCTTTTAAATCATCTAAGCTCAGCAAAAACATTTTTTTTCCTCAGAGGAAAGCAGTTTGCTGGATACTTGTAAATAAAAAATTTAAATTATAAAATCAGAGCTTTAAAACTAGATTTCCCTGTAACATACCCAGTCATCCCCCAGCCCCAACGATTTCTCCTCCAGAGAACAGTTTGACATTGCTTAGTAATCTGTGCAGGAAACCATTGTTTCACACTCCAGCTTTTCTTCCTTTAAGAGAGAAATTTGAAGCATCTTAATGAAGGGTATGTGCACGGGAGGATAGATAGCGCTGAGGGTGTGGTTTTTAGGTATTTTGTCATTGGATTTTTTGGTCAGGATCCTTAATGTTTTGCATCAGCTTGGGCTTTTAAATTAGATGTGAAGTAAGACTTCTTTCTACATTTTTGTAGTTAATTTAGTGAAAGATGTGAAAGTGAAAGCTTGTGAAAGATGCTGGGATTGGCAGCCCCGCAGACTGAAGTCCTCTGTTCATCCACAGAACAGGTACAGCACGGGCAAGATTTACCCACCCACCCTCAGCCCTGATCTGGAGGGACCACCAGTAGGGGTGGGAGGGTAATTCAGCTTCTGAGGCCCTTTCACTCCTTGGAGTCTTTGCTGAGGCGACTTACAAAGGTGACCACTGCAGTGCAATTTTTCTTAAAAAAAAAAAAGTGGAAACACAATTAGGAACTAGATGGACATTTCCAGCTCATATCTGAAAGACCTGTGAACAGCAGTCAGTAATTCTTGGAATTCTTTTCTTATTTCAGATCCAAAAAGCTAATCCAGGAATCTGATCAGCACCTGAAAGATGTAGAAAAAATTTTGCAGAACGACAAACGGTATCTAGTACTAGACTGTGTGCCAGAGGAGAGGCGTAAACTGATTGTGGCGTACGTGGATGACCTGGACCGCCGGGGTCCACCCCCACCTCCCACAGCGTCAGAGCCCACCCGACGATCCACAAAATAATTCTGCATACTCTTCCATGGGGGTATCTATTAATTCAAAATGCTTGCATGAGCCAATTTTCAGGTGTTTTACATGTATGTGCATTAGTCAAACTATTGCAAAACCATCTGACGAACAGAAGGAGAAGCATTCGTGAACAGTTGCTGAACAGAGAACACTTTGGAAATATTTATGCTTTTCTTTGTGTGGCATGACTGACATACATACTCAAATATAGGCTGTCTCTAGTAAATCTAAAATCTTGAAGCTAAAAATCATCCTTTTATGAGATGTGGAAGTCAGTGACTTTTGGTGACGTTCTTTCTAGCAGTGTTACACATGCAAGACAAAAGAGCATTTGTGGTTTGAACGTGCAAGATACAAATACCACAGACTCCAAGAAAACCTAAGTTGGGGTTTGTTTTTTGATTTTGTTTTTTAAAGCGGGTAAAAGAGAAAACACTGAAAATTGAATTCTTATCTTCCAGAGGTTAAGATTATTATAATGGACATACTTTTACCTTTGTCTCTAAAGAACACTTTAGTTTTATTTGTTCACTTATGTGCTTTGATTATCCCCTCTGAATTATAGGCCAAGTCTTGTTAGCCTAAGAGAAGATTTATTTAGTAATTTCTTCTCAGGTATGGAACTATGGTCACAACTAATATGTTGGCCAGAATAGAACTGCTGGTTAAACACATTCACCATTAAGTGATCTTTATCAATATTCTGGATTAGACAACAGATTACCTTTCTGGGTGTTCCCTGTAAACTGTACTCCTGTTTGAATGTTAAACTTTTGTTTCTAAAGTTTAATTTTAAGATGTTTGAATGTTCAGTTTATGTATTTGAACTACAATAAACCAACCCTTTTATATATGTGGATTGTATATGATTATGTTACATAATTTATAAAAACATTTTTTAAACCTGTTCTTAAATGCAGCAGCAAATGTAATTTGGTACCAAAAAAATTGACTTAAGTCTTGGATATCACCTAGTTTTGAAAGGCTTGAATATAATAATAAAGTATTTGCAGTGTAAAAGGGAGGGGATTTGTAAGGAAACATTTCGGTGCTCAGTTTCTTAGCAATATCTTACTGCTTTATAGCCAGAAGCTGATTTTTGTTTTCTTGTTTTGCCTTTTATATTAACATAACGACAGGTAATGGTTGCTGGCGTCCTTCAGTGTGCCATGTGCCCCGTTCTGTGAACCTCACCGTGGGCTGCGGACTGCTCTTTGTAGCTTGGCCTTCCCAGTTTAGAAAGATCCTTCTATTTCATCCCTTCACAGGTTCCTAGTTTCAGTGTAACACAAATAAAATGTTTAGAAAAGTACATGTCAATAGGATAATCTATTTTTTCTGTTAGTGTTGCACATACTATGATTGTACGAAAACCTTAAAAAGAGGGAATACCAACAGATCCGTATTTATATGTTATGTACACACACACACACACACACACACACACACACACTTTCCCATCTCTGTTACTTAGTACTTAGCTTAAATATATTATATGCCACTAAGTCGGTATGTAGTGACCTGGAATTGATTATTTCACTAAGGTCTTAACCTGTAAAATTACTAATTAACAAGACTTTTTTCTTCTTTTTCCCCTTCTCTGTTTTTGAAGTTCGTTTTCATAAATGTATTGAGTGATTTTTAAGTTCTGAGAGGAGTGAAACGGAAACATTTGGCAGAAGGAACACTGACGGGAACGTGACTGTCCTAGGAAGGTGCAGCTTCTGCGGGCTCTCACCGTGAGCCTTGGTTTCCGCCGCTCCCGCAGGAGGGCCGGGAGGGACACTGCTTGGTCCTGTCTCACTTCCTGCTGTTGTTGTAAAGAATTGGGGGTTGATTGCTCATATAAATTGCAAATCAGACTCCTCTGTGCAGATTTCTTTAAGGGATCAAGTCAGGACTTCTGTGTGTGTTTGGTTCTTAATGAATGGGTTGTTGTAATTATACTGTGTTTTACTATCCACACCTTGATTTGCTGCTTATCAGCAAACTCTTTAAATAATTCAGTTGACTCTGAGACCTGTGTTAAGGTCTGACCCCCCCCCCCCCACACACACACACACACAGCCCCATTGTGCCAAATGATGATTTTTGAAAGGAGCATTCAAGACAAAGACTTTAATTCTCCAAAACCATCTGAAGTGAAACAATTGTTATTGTTTGTTTATAAGTTAAAATATCAAACACTGGACTTAACCCAACATTTACTATATATAATGTACATAAAATTTTTTGACTCATAGTTCATCACAGGCAGTTTTAAAGGTGGTCCCTTTGTATAGCTATCTTATCACAAAACAATATTTTGGATACTTAGGTTAAATTGTACTTTGTGATCATGTGAGCCTTAGAATAAAATTTGTAATGAACCAAATAAAAAAAAAAAAAGCCCAATCTTGTGTGTTAAAACAAAGCATGATCATTTGTTTAAAAAAAAAAAATCCATAGACTGAACATGTAAAAAAAAATAAAATTCCATCCACAGCATACATTTTTATATTTCAAATTCTCCATTGCTTGCCGTAAAGAAAGGCGTCCGTCTGTCCCCCCTCCCTCCACCCGTCCAAGGGAGTCCTTCAGGGAAAATGCCCCAGAGTTCCATCGCAGAGTGGTCAAGGACCATGGACACGTCCTGACGTTTAATAGGGGAGATGTGCCAGAACCGTGTCTGTCGGCGTGTGCTTTCTCTTGCTGTGCAGTGAACAGCTATTTATATCTTAAAAACTCAGGCATTGTAAAAGTTGTGCAGGGTTCAAGTTCAGTGTTATACATTTAATGCCATTTAACAAGAAAGTTCGTCTCTGTCCCCCTTTTACAGTTATATTTGGTGGTTGCCTTCAGTAATTGATACCTATATCATTAGCCATAGCTTATCATTTATCTTGAGATACTGGGAGGAACAGATTGATTTCAGCTTGTAGAAGAGTAACTGTCCCTGTATTTGGGAGGAGAAATAAGGGAAGTTTTTTAAGTTCTCCATATCAGACTGTAGAGTGTCATGCTGAGCTGCTAAAATCCATAGACTTAGAAACTGAAGGCTCACCAAGGGGGCATTAAAAGGACGAAGTTTGAATTTACTTAAAAAAATTGGCCAAAATAAGCTATGATTTGAAGTTAGCCCAGACTTGGAATAAGGTGATGTTCCTTATTCTGCAACCTTCAGTCTTAGAAATTCTGTATAGGTTTTTATCAAATAAATTTACTTATTTTAAGCAAATGAAGGTAACATTGAAATTTATTCCTCATTAGTATGTCAAAGACAAAATCTCAGTATATGGACGTCGGTTTTGAGTTTTGGTTATGTGAAATGAAGTTTCATGGGTGAAGTTAGGGCCAAGCAGGCTCAAGAAACAAAAGGGAAAGGGGTTCATCTTTTGACATAAGCTTCACTCCAGCCCCTGCAGGGCAAGTCCTGAAGAGAACCCAGGGAAACAGCCACTGGGAGCAAAGAAGGTAGCTGGGCTTCCTAGTCACTTGTAGCAACACCTTACAGCCCCATTCTCTGGGCAGCCAGGTTTTAATTCTGAAACATAATCACTGCTCCTAACAGGGTGTTCTACTTCCCACATTGCACATTTTGAAAATGCAGACTGTGAAGCAAATTCTGTCGTTTCTAAAGTTAATGATTATTTTATCATGTTTTATATGGTGAAGTCAGCCATACTGATAAGCAGCAGGACAAGTAAATACAGTAATCACAATTTGTTTTGCTTTGAAACTTAATCACGTATCACAGTCTCTTGATCTTCATGTTCCCAGGGAATAGGATCATTGTCTTGTACACAAGGGTTTGTGTCCCTCTCGTGCCAAAACTGCTCAACATCGGGGAGGATGGGAATCTCTGCCTTCTCAGTTTTCTCTTTTCTGGAGGAGGGAGAGCCAGTTTTCTCTTTCTCTGGTATGGATACTGGGGACTCTGGAGAGGGAACATTGTCAGGAAGGACCTCTGAGTTACCAGCGGGTGGTTCCTGAGCCTCTGAGGCAGCTGCATGCTTTTTGGTTATCATCCATTTCCATAAGCCTTTCAAGCCTTCCTTGAACTCCCCTGACATCACTAGGAAAATGAGAGGATTTGCTGAAGAGATGGAAAACATCAGGACTTGAGACAGGGCTATAAAACCCTGTGGTGGGGCCGGGCCTGCAGCCTTCGGGTGCCACACCCACAGCCAGGCTATCCACGCAGGGAGCCACAGAACAGCCGAGGTGATGGCGATGCTCAGCAACATCACCGTGAGCTGCTTTGAGCGCATCTGGTTTCTAAGATTTTGAGTCTTAGTTCCTCGTTTTTGACATTGGCCATAAGCTCTCCAGAAATAAAAGCTGGCAAAGAGCAATGGGAGGAAAAATGCCAGGAGAGGGTAGAGCTTACCAAACACGGACATGAACACGCTGGCTGCCGCGGGTACATCCACGAGGCACATCTCCACTCCTGCGTGGAGCCTGGTGGTGGTGAAGAAGCATTCTGGCAGGGGTAGCAGGCTAGCCACAGCCCAGAGGGCCACCAGCACGGACCAGGTGGTGCAGCTGTGGATACTCACTTGCTTGGCTGGGTCGCTTGCATACATGAAGCATACTTTGGCCACCGCAACGATGGTCAGGCTCTTGGCTGCCATGCACGTGTGGACGAACCAGTCAGAGGACTTGCAGACAAACCAGCCTAGATCCCAAACACCCCTGGAGTACGCCGCGGCTCGGACAGGCGCGGAGAACAGCAGGAGGGCGAGATCCGCCAGGCTGAGATTCAGAATCATGGAGTGGATCAGCGATGGCTTTCCTTTCCAAGCACTGTGAAGGAGGACGCCAATCACACACAGGTTCCCCACGAAGCCCACCAGGCAGACAGCCACCACGAGAGCCGGGACTACGGTCCTCCAGTCCTTGGAGTCAGAGGGCAGGTACCCTCCGGCAAAGTGGAGGTGCGCAAAGGACGCGTTCATGGTGCTGGAGTTGGAGTCTGCAGAGGCGGCTGCCAGCATCACCTTTGCCATCCAGCGCCTCCTTACAGAAGTTAGCTTCTTTGTGTCTCTCTGCCTTGGCTCTTTTGCATAGGAAATAAATATGCCGTCGTCAGTGTCAAATGACACCTCTGGACCCTCCCCCTGCTTAGTTTCTGAGAGCAGGATGTGGAAGAAGGTTGACTGCTCAGCTCTTCTCTGCTGCATGGAATGCAGGTTGCCCGCCTGAAGGACGGGCAGCAGGGTGCCTGGTCGCTGCTCATTAGCAAGTCTAATATCAAAGTGTCAGCCCCATGGAGAAAAAATCCCAATCCACCCATAAATGATAAATGAGAACATACATGCAAGTGGGATAGGTTCCTGGGCAGGGGGGCACTAGAGCCAGTGAAGGCAATTATTTTCAACCGGCTGTTTCTCAACTCTTGACCAGTCTAATACAGTCAACACTACATCTGAACTCCCGAGTGCTTGAAACGAAAGCACGCACCAGAATTACCTGGATGGCTTGGTCTAGCGGATCTGGTGCAGGGCAGAGCACATTTCTCTGCTCTTAGAAGGCTGAGCATCCTTCAGTGGAGGGATGATTCTATTCTGAGACTGGGATTGAAAAAGTGACAGGACCAGGGAAAGATTGTGACCAAGCCAAAGGACAGTGCTAGGCAGGAAGGGAGGACAGATGAGGGCAGCAGGGACAAAGGGAGACAGAATGCTGGGACTCAGAACGTGCGTGCTGCCTCTGACGTCTGTTTTCCCTGGCTTGACAATGGGTCTCCACACTTATGCTAAGACGCTAGTCGCCACCCCAAAGGCCTCAGCTGGGTCCCAGGCTGCCTTTCCTGACAGTGACACCACCCATAGTGATGATGCCAAGAGGTAGCTCCCGCAAACTCAGAAGTATTAATAAAAATGGAAAATCTGAGCTGTAGACATTTAAAAAAAAATTTTTTTTCTTTATTGATTTTAGAGAGAGAGGGAGAGAGAGATAGAAATATCAATGAGAGAGAACATCGATTGGCTGCCTCCTGCATGCCCTCCACTGGGGATTGGGCCCACAATCTGGGCATGTGCCCTGACCGGGAATCAAACCAGCGACCTCTTGGTGCATGGGTCAACGCTCAACCACTGAGCCACACTGGCTGGACCCGTAGACATTTTTTAAACAATTGAATTGCAAGGGAACCTCAGCCAGCTTAATCTTCAAAAGAACCCAGACCAAGCAAATTGGTGGCCAAGTGTTTACATGGCTTCTGATAAAAGCAGAACCAAGCATGATCCTCTTACTGGGTCTGGGCAAAGCTTACCCTATAGCTCAGTTCCAGGGACAGGTGAAATGATAGAGGCATACCTTGGAGATGTATGGGGTTCGGTTCCAGGCCACTGCAATAAAGTACCGCAATTTGCTGGTGGACGGTCTTGATTTCAATTTGTAAAAAATGCAACATCTGTGGAGCGCGATACAAAGAGGAATGACTGTCCAACAAGCATAGGGAGTGAGGTCTAAGTGCCCACCCCCATGCTAAGTGTCCATGCACTGAATTTTCACACTGCAGGATGCTACTACTACCCCTTCTAAAGACGACGACATCAAGGCATAGAGAGGTGCGTGACTTGCCTGTGAGTCTGAAGGTCACACAGCTAGTAGATGACGGAGTTGGGAGAGGGACCCCCGTGGGTCTGCCCCCAGAGTTGGTGTCCATCAACAGTCAGCTATCCTGCCCCACTAAGGAAGCGGTGGGCTGCAGCACTGCAATTGTGGGTAGATTTCAGCTCAACAAGCACATGTTGAGCCTCCTGGCACGGAATCAAAGCTCCGAGCCCCTTCCTCCCCTGGGCCAGGCACGGTGCCAGCCCCTAGGAACCCAGTGCAGCAGAGGCTCCATTTCCTCGAGGACCTACAGTCTAGTTGGAGAGATGACCAACCGAGAAAGGTCAACGACGATGCTACAAGAGTCCTGGCTGCTGATCCTGGACGAGAGGCACCCGGGCAAACCCAGAGTAGGTGGGGAAGCCAGCAGAGGCTTCCCTGGAGAATGAAATCTGCACCTACCTGCTCGTCTCCGCGGAGCCTTTTTGGAGCTCATCCCTGCTGTGTATGCAGTATCCCTGGATTAAACACCCCAGAAAACAGCTGCTTCTCATCAGAGACATTGGCCTGGTTTACTTCAGGTCTCTGGGAGTCGACCTCCAGGTGTCCAGGCTCTCAACACTGCAGGTGAGGCTCGGGGAGGGGCAGAGCGGATTGGGGGCTTGGCTGAGCAGCTGGTTCATCAGCGTGTTGCGCATGCTCAGCCCTGTCTGCGTGGGCAGCACGTGCCAGCCCTCAGTTTGCAGTCGCTTTACCATCCCTCACTCCCGCTCCCAAAGTTGATAAGAGGCCGTATCACACGGTTGGTGTTTCCTTCTTTGCCGAAGGCCTTGCTTCGCCGAGGCTTCCTTTCTCCAGTGCCTTGTTGGACGACCGTTCCCTTGTTTTGGTGGAGTGTCCTTTGCTGCAGCGCTGTCCTGAGTGGTGTGTTCCTGTTGTTTGGTGTCCGGTGCCTTGGAGTGTCGTTCCAGGCTGCAGGTGCAAGCTGAGTGACAGTCCATCCATCAGGTAAGTGTTGAATAGGTCTGGCTGGGTCTCAGTGGCCACTCCTATAACACAGCACCCCTTCCCCTCCCCCACTCCCCTTCCTGCTGTTGGGTCCCTAGCTCTTAACACCACTGTGGGGAGGTTGATGGAAGAAGATGGATTGTGCTCTTCGGTACAAAGTGCTCAGCAAGTCTGGAAACATAGATGATAATTTTGTCCTGCTATTTAATATCATTTACTATGTATCTGTGTATGTTTCCAGACTCGATGGCCATCCTGTGTATTTCAAATGCCACAGACCGGGAGCCAGGAGATCTGAACCCTATCCCTAAAAGACGAGACTGTTGGATCTTTCTGAAAGGGGACTTTTCTGTTGTGTGGGTGGAACCTTTACTTTGCAGATGTGGTGACGGATGCTCAGACAGTGTAAGTGGCTTGTCCTGGGTCACTGCTTCCTTGGTAGCTGGGCACTTGAACTCCAGGAGGCTCAGCTGCCAGGGTGATGCTTTTTGCTCTTCACGCGGTTTTGCACCTTTTTCCTGCCAGGGTTTTTTTTGCCTGTGTAGTAACTTATGTTTCAACTTTGTGGAGGATAAAATCTGGACATCTGATGTGAAGGCTCTTTGGAAAGCAAGAGGATGATAAGAACATGAGGAGGTAGCTGCATGGGGCCAACTTATGTAGAACTTGCAACTTTCTTTAAAAAGCAAATCACTCATGGTCCTATCAAAACAGCTGTGGCTGATACTGTGCTGTATTTTCTTCTTTTGTAAGAGTTTGTTGTTTACATGGTTACAATGCAAATTATAATGGCAGCTGTGAGTTTTGTTATAATGTGATGAGAGGCCCTGGTCAACCAAAAGGACCCTAGAGAGAACACCCAGGGGTTGATTTCACCACAATGAAGGTGAACAGGTTGCTGCAGGGGTGCATTGTCCTGAGGGAACAGAGCCGGTGCAGCAAGGAAAGGACTGAAATATCTATATGGGCCCCGAATGGTTAAAATCGTGCTTTGGACATAATAAGCCCATCCCTGGCTACAGCTATTTTGTCTTTCTAGGCTATTGTTTGCTGTGGGGCCTCACTGAATGACATGTCCCATCATTTAGAGAAAAATCTAGGTGTTAAGAAAAAATAAAATTCCATTGCCACGATCACCTTGTAGAATAATTTTTTTTCACCTTCTTTAAAAAAATATATTTATTGAGATATACTTCACATACCATACAGTTCGCCCACTTAAAGTGTTCAATTTCGTGGTTTTGGGTATTTAATCTCTACACCTTCTTGCCCATCCTGAGTGGCCAGTGATGTAAATGCTCCCTCTCCGGTGCTGACTCCAGCTGGTCCTATGCTATGCCGGCCAAATCCAGCAGGTGGCGCAGCATTTCCACACGTGTTTCAAACATCCCGGGACTGGATGCACCTGGGGAAACTGAGATCCCTGTGAATCTGATTTGTTGGTGGCATGTTAAGAAAGGGGAGTACAGCCCGGCTGGTGGAGTTCAGTGGTTGAGCGTCAACCCATGTACCAAAAGGTTGCCAGTTCCATTCCTGGTCAGGGCACATGCCCAGGTTGTGGGCCAAATCCCCAGTGGGGGGCATGCAGGAGGCAGTTAATGATGTTCTCTCTCATCGATGTTTCCATCTCTCTCTCTCTTCCTCTCTCTCTAAAATCAATAAAGAAAAAAAAATTTTTTTTAAAGGGGAATACGTCGCCATCCTCAAGTCCCAGGCTTTGCTTTTCTTTTTAAAATGGGGGAGGCAGCCCTTGTGGTCTACAGGCTTTGCCCTTCATGTTTATTCTTGGAAGGAAAAAAGTTTTAAAAAATTGTTTTCAATCATTCCCCAAAGCAAAATATCACACTCCGACTCTGCTCTTTGAAAGAAAAGATGTTTAGATGGAAGCCTACAAATATTTCAACCTGCGGACAAAACGTTTATCGATCAGCTTTTCTGCTGAGTGCATTAAAACAAAAAATTTTAACATTTTCAGCCCCTCATTACAAATCCTTTTTGAAAGTTCAGGAAATTTCTAGATGTTTTCTTCACTCCGTAGCTGTAATTGAGAAGTTGAAATATGCAAGTCTGAATTATTCTCACAAAGAATGTCTATAATTTTTACCCCCATAAAAAAATTAAAAATTAGGCAGAGAGGTGGTAATGTCATCATTTTGTTGAAGAAACCAAAGCACCCAGAGGTTTAGACTTGCTGGTGGTTACAAAACATTAGGTGCCAAACTGATACAGACCCTGGGTTTCTGCCCTGGTTCCAGCTCTTCCCAGCCTCCAGTCGAGAGTTGTTTTCAGGTGTATTCATTTCTGTTCCTGCTGTAATAAGTACCATGCATTTATCAGCTTGAAACAACACAAATCACCTTATGGTCCTGGGGATCAGAAGTCCCGAAATCAAGGTGTTGGCCCTGCCGCATTCCTTCTGGAGGCTCTAGGGGAGAACCCACTTCTCTGCCGGTCCTAGTCTTTTTTTTTTTTTTTTTGGGGGGGGGGATTCCTACATTTAATTTATTTCTTTTTTTTATAATTTATTTTATTATTAATTTGTTTTTGTTACAGATGTTTTTCCTTTTTTTCCCCCATTGACACCCTCCTCCCCCTCCCCTTCTCCTCCTCCCCATCCCTGTTGTCCATGTCCATTGGTTGTGCACCCATGCACATAGGCTCTGTGATTTATCTCTTTCCCCCGCCCCCCCCTCCTCTGAGGCCCGTCATCCCATACTCCACCTCCATGTCTCTGGGTCAATTTCGTTGTTCAGTTTGCTCAGTTCTCCTGTGTGTTGCCGGCTTCCTCCGTTGGTGTGGGGGTCACTCGGCTCCCTCGCCCCGCCTGGCCCCCCCCCCCAGTTGGTGCAGGGGCGGTCCTAGTCTTTAGAGGCTGCCCGCATCCCTTGACTCATGGCCCCTCCTCCATCTGCAAAGCTAGCAGCTCAGCATCTCCTCCCACCTCACCTCTGCTCCCCGCCACATCTCCTTCTCCCACTCTGACCCTACTGCGTCCCTCTTATAAAGGACCCTTGTGACCACTCTGCGTCCACTGGATAATCCAGGATAATCTCCCCATGTCAAAATCCGTATCTTAATCACATCTGCAGGGTTCCTTTCGCCACGTAAGGCAGACATTCACAGGTGCCAGGACTAGGGCACAGACCTCTTTGGGGGGTGGGGGGGACTGTTATACAGTCTTCCACGTATTCTAAAAAGGTTTGGTGGTAGTAAACCTGGGAAATGCCGAACTAAACAAAGTAGAATAGGACTTCTTCGCACCTTAAAAAATAATAATTACTATAGCTTACATTTGTTGAGACTTTAGTATTTGCAAGGCACTTTGCTAAATTTTGCATGTATTATCTCATTGCGTTCTCATGACAATGCCGAGTTCTGTTTCCATGTATCAAACGAAACAGACTCAGAATTAACTAACTTGCTCAAGCTCACACCGCGAATCCGTGGCAGAGCTGGGATTCAAACTCAGATTTATCTGATGCTAGAGCCTGAGTCTTGGAGATTCGTAATATTAATATTCTAATATGTGCCTGGCCAGTGTGGCTCAGTGGTTGAGCATCGACCCATGCACCAAGAGGTCGCTGGTTCGATTCCCATTCAGGGCACATGCCCAGGTTGTGGGCCTGATCCCCAGTGAGGGGCATGCAGGAGGCGGCCAATCAATGTTCTCTCATCAATGTTTCTCTCTCTCTCTCCCTCTCCCTTTCTCTCTCTCTCTCTCAAAATCAATAAAGAAAAAGAATTTAAACAAATATTCTAATACGTAAGGCAGGGGGTTTCGGATGCAGCATTTTCCAGATTGATTTGAACCAGGATCATAGCATCCTACCCAGCCAGTGTTCTTCAGAACTTTATGAAATGATAGACTCGGCGGCCTTTCTATCAGTGTTATCCACCAGAACTTTCTGAGATGAGCACTGTCCAACATGGTAGCCACGAGCCACGTGTGGCCACTGAGCACTTCAGATGGGGTTAGGACAACTGAGGGGCTGAATTTTAAATTTTGTTTCATTTTAATTATTTAAATTGAAATAGTCACATGTGGCTAGTGGCTCCCACATTGGCCAGCACAGCTGTTCATTCTTCCACAGCTGATGTTCAAGTCTAGCCAGGCCCACGTGGTCCCTTTATGTTTGAGCACAGCACTGTATTTGACCATTCATTGCTATCAAATGTCATTTGAAGACAGGTTATTAAAAGCTTTACAAAATGCTCTGAAAAGGGTGTGCCTTTGTGGTGGGAGAGAATGTAAACAGGATCTCAGGTGTCACGGGAGTCGCCAGGGGGATTTGTAGACCGTTGAGTCCTAGACTTTGATGGAACTGTCTGGGTGTTGGTTGGAGTCTGATGAACTCCGCCGAGGATACACGTCCTAGTTGGAGAGGTCTTCAGTCATGTAGGAGAATCTAGGAAGCTGTGCTAGGAACTGGGAAAATCAAGGAAGTGGACTAAGGACCTGTCATGTCTTTGAAGCCGCTGTTTGGGGGGAATAACACGTGCTCTGGTGAAAAGATCATCTGTAATGTTACACAAGACCGCCCCACTGGAAATGTAAAAACAAGTACCAAGTTAATGAATGGTAGGCCAGCGGTGTTCACACTTTTATTAAATCTCAGGCAGAAGCTCAATACCTGCAGCAGGTGAAAGGGGGGCCTGTGTGTTTGAAGCAGTGTTGGGTGGAGTCATGGTCCTATTTTCAGAGACCCCGCCCCTCCCCCGTACCAATCACTTATTGCTGAGGCTCTCAAGGCACCTCGCTGAAACTCCAGGGTATACAAATCACAGATGGAATCTAGAAAAGAGTTTCAAAGCTCAGAGGCAGGAGTTCTGGGTTTCTCAAGGATGGCTGCACGGGACAGGTGAGATGGGAAACCTCCCAGATACCTCTGCATGTGTATTTTCAAATACTCTTTGTACATGTATATATATGATTTTGAAAAGATACTACTAGATGCCATTGTAAATTTGCTTTTTCTTTTCATATGATGTCATAAGTAACTCATCTGTGTCACCAATAGATCTACATCGCTAAAGTGGCTGTGAAGTGTTCTCTTGCGTATTTGCATGGGACAGGGTCTAGACGGGGGAGGGAGGGGTCCTTAGGATGTCATGTCACTGTCTAAGCCAGGCCATTCCCATCAGCCTTGGGTATTTTCTTTACTCAGAACCAGCCTTAGCGATTATTGTTTAGAAAAAGCCATCCTTGCCTGTACACTCCAAATGACCCTGGGGACAATTGGCGTTAAATCTTGCTGCAGTGCTTTGTATTGAAACAGGGATTCCACGGAGAATGGATCGTACGAGGTCCTTGAGGGCTTCACGTGACCATTTCCAGGTCTTTCCCCAGTCAGTTGTGAGCATTCCCTCGCACGAAGTAACTGAGCCAAGGTCATATGACCAGCAAGTGACAGGCCTGGAATTTGAACCCTGGCTGTCTGGCTTTGGCACTCATGCTCCAAAGCATTGACCTGCTTCCAAAATAGGCTTTCTTTCCCATACCTTAATGGTCGGTTACGAGTTACCATAGGGAGGTGTGGGACCAGCCCCGATGAGCCGAGGGATGTAACAGGCACTGCCTGTGTTCCGCTGTGGTTGTTTCCCCTGTGGTATTGACTAGAACCCACACATCTCCTCATCGGGTCTTCTAGTGAGCCCTGCTTACTATCAAAATAACTGAATAGTTTGGTGGACACCCATTTATCTCCTGATGCATATTTACAAACATTACATTCATTATGTAATTTCGAATGGAACTTGACCAGATTCCGTCACAAATGAACCCCCTTCCTTTCTTACTGTGCAGTATGTTGAATGCAGTGGCCTAAGAGACTGTTATGCCTGGGGGAGGGGGGGTGTGGAGGTGACCTACGGGGAAGGTGAGGCAGTTATTAAATATTAAAAGATACCCAGTAATAACTTGCCTTTAGAATGAATATTTGATTTGTTTCCTGGAATCAGACAAGTGCTGAATTTTATTTTTGTCTCTCATAAACACTTTTTATTTGCCATAAAGCCTTTACTAAGGCCAAATGGTTTTACATTTTTATTTTATTTTCACATGCTTAATAATGTCTATTACTTTTTCAGTTGTGTTGTTTGAGGCCTGTTCTTCTGGTCACCACCCGCAATTTTATTTTTCTAGTTCTCATCCATTTTTAATAATCTGTTCGTGTAATCACACAACTGCACAACTCAGACTGCCCCTGAGCCCGAACAATTGCTTAGCGGGCAGCGCCCCCTTGTGACCGCTCAGGATACTAGTTGTTCAGTTGATGGAGAAGAGTGTGGTGTTCCCAAGACAGTTGGTGGGTGGAGTGACTCACAAGCAAAAATATAGGTTGAATGAAGATTAGGGACTTTTGTTGAATGGGACGTGGATAAAAATACCTTTAATTAGGAAAAGGATATTTGAGTATAGCTGGAGGAAAATCAACACAGAGATCTAAAAAATGGTTAAAAATGCACGTGAGGGGAGAATCTTCGAAAGAATATGGATCAAGGACCAAGTAGCATGGGCATTGCTCGGGAGCTGGTTAGGAATGCAGAGCCCCAGGTCCCCCTGGACCTCCTCCCGAGTCAGAGCCTGCACGGCGCAGTGAGAAGCGCTGGTGTCAGTATAGTAGAGCGGCAGTGTTTGCCGCATGGACTTACGATGTAGAACTGGGCGAGAACCCCGGCTCTGCCATTTGCTCGCCCTGTGAACTTGACCAAGTAACATTTCTGTGCCTCAATTTTCTCGTCTGTAATTGAGGGCTACTATCAGTAGATCCCTCAGGATCGTTGTAAGGCACCTGTCACCACTGCCATTGCTAATGTTTACTGAGTGCTTGCCACACTCCAGACACTGTCCTCAGCATATGTTATAATTCACTGGGGAGATCTGGAAGGCTGCATGCTCGGCAAGTGGTAAACGCTCATCAAATTAGAAAATGAGGGGTGGTGGTGGTTATAATCACGGTAAATAAAACATGCCTTCGAACAGGCTGGGTGGAACGGGATGCCTGCAGTGAACAGTGAAGTCTGTAGGTCTGGCGAGTGTGGGGAGGATGGGGAAGCCTGCTGGGAGCGTTGAGGGTGGAATTCTGAACCTTTGACCCATTCTTTTAAACTTTTTTTTTTTTTTAATCCTCACCTGAGGACATTTTTCCATTTTTTGTTCAGATAGAGTGGGAGGGAGAGAGAGGAAGAGAGAGAGAGAGAGAAACATCGACGTGAAAGGGACACATCGAGTGGCTGCCACCCGCACGACCAACCAGGGCCGGGGACAAACTGCAACCGAGGTACATGCCCTTAGTGGGAACCGAACCCGGGTCTCTCTGGACCGCAGGCCGACGCTCTAACCGCTGAGCCAAACCGGCCAGGGCTGACCCATTCTTTTGATTAGTGATGCAAAAAAAAAAAAAAAAAAGATAAAATCAGTTTTCAGAGAGCCTGCTTAATCTTGTAAACAACAGGAAAACTGTTTAAAACAGTGGTTCTCAAACTTTTTGGTCTGAGGACCCCTTTATCCTCTTAAAAAATTGCCCTGGCTGGTTTGGCTCAGTGGTTAGAGCATTGGCTCAAGGACCAGAAGGGTCTCGGGTTTGATTCCTGGTCAAGGGCGTGTGCCTGGGTTGCAGGTTCGATCTCTGACCCAACCGGGGCTGTGCGGGAGGCAACCAATTGATGTGTCTCTCTCATCTCTCTCATCAATGGTTCTCTCTTTCTCCCCCGCCAACCCCTCCGCCCCTCTCCCCCCTTTCTGCCTCTTTCTCCCTCCCTTCCACTCTATCTAAAAAATCAATGGAAAAATATGCTCTGGTGAGGATTAACAAACAACAACAAAAAATTGACCCCATAGAGCTTTTGTTTATGTTGGTTATATCTATCAATTTTTACCTTATGTGAAACTGAACCTGAGAAAAATTCAAAATATTAGTTTATTTTAAAATGACATTAATCAACCCATTACATGTTACCATAAATAATATTTTCATAAGAGATAACTACGCTTTTTAAAACAAAAAAACTTAGTGAGAAAGAGCGGTATGAGTTTGTTTTTGCAAATCTCTCCAGTGCCTGGCTCAATAGAACGGAGCTGGATTCTCCTATCTGCTTGTGCATTCAATCAGAAGTATCACTCATCAGGTAGCCCCTAGAAAACGCCACTGTACACTCATGAAAGAAAGAGCAAAAAAGTCACTCTTTTCATTAGAAAATAGTTTTGATCTTGTGAGCCCCCTGGGAGGGTCTCAGGGACTCCCAGGAAACTGGTGGCTTAAAGGTTTGAGGACATCCATTGTAAGCAAATATATGTAGTTGAAGACAAACTATTTATTCTTCTACATTAATTAGTTGCTTAAAGGGACAGAGCTCTGGGGGGAATCCCAAGATGTACTTGAAATGCATGAAACAGAATTTCTGTAAGAATCCTGATTCTCGGTCTTCGCTCATTTGGCTCGGTTTTACCCACCTGTGGGTTTTACTGTGTTTCCATCGGAGTCTGATGAGGTACACCGGCAATCACCTTTCCATTTCCACTCAGCTGTAAAAACCTGGGCCTTTTGCCTTCTTTGGCTGTTGCTAGTTGGGAATGTGGTGATGGAGTTGCAGGTGCGATCAAAGAATTGCTTGGCTTTTGTGTCCTACTTTATCTGCTCGAGAGAAGAGAGTGGTGGTAAAAAGCAAAGCAGTCATCTCTCTAGCTGAGCTCAGTGACAAAGCCTCTTGTTTTGTTCGGGGCTCACAGGATGGCTACTGTGCACGCCACGTGGTGACAAGTTCAGCATCCCAGCCTTTGGGAAGGCCAAGTGCAGCTTGGAAACTTAGGACCACATGAATATGCTTAAATCATATTCAGAAATATGGTGAAAAACTAATTCATAAGCTATTTTGGGGGAAAAAATGAAAGCTTTATTATGTCAACGAAGCAATTCTGAATTCTCTTCACTATGAAATCAAAACTATAATAGGAGAAATCTGTATTTGAAGTTCAGTATTCCTGTTCACTTTTTAAGTGGTGGTCTGTTCAAGTTCACTTTGCATTTCTTGAATACATGTCATCTGATGCTGGGAGAGGGTCAGGAATCTGGGTAAAGAGAATCTTGGTTTTGAGGGGCTGACCTATTTTCATGTGATAACACGCTGAAATAATTTGGTAGTTTTGTGCAGTTGCACGGAATTGCCAGCAGAGGGCGATGGAACAAAGTACCTCGCAGGTAACACAAATGCGGTGTCACCTGTGCGAATTCAAATAGGGAGATTTGTGTGGGTAGGGGAGACCTTTGTGAACTGGAGAGGGTTCCAGGTCTGAAAGGACCAGCGTGCACTCGGTTCTAGCTGATGGCTGCTTGTGGAAGAAAGCCCAGTGTTGCTAGATGCTCTGGTTTTTGTTTTCCAAGGGAAGAAAGGATTCCAGAGTCTCTGTGAAATACTCTGATTTGAAATACTGCTTAATTTCTTTCTTTTTTTTTTTTATCCTCACCGGAGGACATTTTTCCATTTTTTGTTCAGACAGAGTAGGAGGGAGAGAGAGAGAGAAACATCGATGTGAAAGGGACACATCAAGTGGCTGCCTCCCGCACGACCCAACCAGGGCCGGGGACAAACTGCAACCGAGGTACGTGCCCTTAGTGGGAACCGAACCCGGGTCTCTCTGGACCGCAGGCCGACGCTCTAACCGCTGAGCCAAACCGGCCAGGGCACGCTTAATTTCTTATAAAGCATCATTCAGCTCTTGCCCCTCACCCTTGCCACACTATTTGAATTTGGCTTGAGCTCTTCCAAGACCTATAGAATCCCAAGATTATAAATGGCCAAGACTGATTTGTTTCTTTTTATAAAAGGAAATTTCTGTAGTATTTCTTTAAAAAGGAGGAGAGTGGAATATAAAAACAAAGGTGGTATGGTTTTAATATTTCAAGGGAAAGTCATGCAGTCTCCATGGCGATTAAAATTTCAAGGTGACACCCTGGCTGGTGTGGCTCAGTTGGTTGGAGCGTTGTCTGGTACACCGAAGGTTTCGGGTTCGATTTCCGGTCAGGGCACACACCTAGGTTTCTGGTTTGATCCCCAGTCAGGGCCTGTATGGGAGGCAACCAATCGGTGTTTCTCTCTCACATCGATGTTTCTCTCTCCCTTCCTCTCTCTCTAAAATCAATAAACATATCTTTGGGTGAGGATTATAAATAAAAAAGAAAAAGAAAGGAAAATACAAAATAAATAAATATAATATTTCAAGGTGAAAATACATTTTTGCTTTGAAATCCGGAAGTAGGAGTTGACCTGCCTGTTAGACAAGAATTCTCCTTCCAGTTACAAATTGCATTTTGAGTCTTTATAATAAGCATGTGCAACAAATGCTCACAAGAAGCCTACTGCTGTGGGAAGGACCACACACTCCAGGTTTGGGGGGATTGTTTGCCTTTTCCACATTCTGCCTCGATTCCCTGTGAGCACTGAACACTTGCCAGGTGGTGTCTTGATTTGTGATTTGGGAACCGCAGTGACCTCGGGCTGGTGACCCGGTGCCTGCCCTCAGGTACTGACTGCTGCCTGCGTGAGAATTGCTGCCCCGGCCACACTGCCTGTGGCCCCTCCAGGCTGCTTGTTCTGTTCACTGCACGGCAACCAGGCATCTCCTGAGCGCTTGATTGGACCAGGCTCTACCTGCTGCCGCATGCTTCCCTTTCACTCCACACTCCTCCAGTGGCCTGTCGTTGATCTGTGGGTTAAAGACGGGACTCTCCACAGCCCGGCCTGTGCCTGTTACTCCGGAGTTAACTTTAAAAAAAAAATTTTTTTTCCTTTATTGGTTTTAGGGAGAGAGGAAGGGAGAGGGAGAGAGAGATAGAAACATCGATGAGAGAGAACATGAATTGGCCGCCTCCTGCATGCTCCCCACTGGGGATTTGGCCCACAACCCGGGGATGTGCCCTGACTGGGAATCGAACTGGTGACCTCTTGGCGCTGAACCACTGAGCCACACCGGCCGGGCACTCCAGAGTTATCTTAACCATCTCCTTTTCTTTCTACCCCGGCCTCGTAGGACCACGTTTTCTTCACCTCACGCGTTGGAACAAAACTATTTTGACCCTTCTACAGAGTTTTGGTTCAAGTTACAGCTGAAACCACAGGCAACAAGTTCTGTGTGATAAGAAACACTGAGCACAGGCGACATTGACTTACCTGTGCTGAGCTAGGGTTACTATTTACCCTTTATTTAGAGACGTACGAAAAAGGACAGAGAATATTGACAAACTGGGAACCATAAACTTTGAGTTACATCCGTACTGATGATCTTCTCAATAGAAAGTTGAATATGTAAGTGCTTGCTTAAAAAGGACAACGAGAAAGAAACAAAGACTTTTTGGTACTCGTTAGTGGTTGGCTTTAAGAGTTCTCCTCCAAGGATTGTAGACCTGTAACTTTGGAGCTACTTGCACTTGTAAGGAAAACAGCATTTGTTAAGATGTTTGTTGAATAATATTGATCACCGGTGATCACAGACCATTTGCTAATCGATCGTCCCATAATTAACCCAAGCAATATATTTAAAAATCAAATCAAACAAAACCCCCATTTATCGTGAATCTCACATCCACCCTCCCGCTTCCAGTGGTTTAGCCCAGCCACGTCCAATAGCACTTTGCATGAATAGAATAAACAGTTCCATTTTTGTACTCTCCAATGGCAATGAGGCTATGCAGCTGAGGAACAGAGCAGTTAATTTAATTTGATTTTAATTAAAATAGCCGCATGTGGTTATTGGCTACTGCTACAGTCTGAATGTTTATCTCCCCCAGTTCATATGTTGAAATCCTAACCCCTGAGTTGATGGTGCAGGAGGTGGAGCTTTTGGGAGGTGATTGGGTGATGAGGGCAGAGCCTTCATGAATGGAATCAGTGCCCTAATGAAGGACACCCCCAGAGCTCTGTAGAACGGGAAGTCTGTGACCAGGAGGGCCCTTGTCCACCATGCTGGCACCTGATCCTGGACTTTCCAGCCTCCAGAACTGGGAGAAATAAGATGCCACCCAGCCTGTGATACAGGCATGCCCTGACACACTGGGGGTTCGGTTCCAGACCACCGCAACAAAGTGAGTTGTACTCTTTTTTGCTGGTGGAGGTTCTGACCTTCTATTTGTAAAAACAAACAAACAAACAAAAAGCCACATCTGTGAAGCGCAATAATGCAAAGCACAATAAAACGAGGCACGCCTTATTTTGTTATAGCAGCCCAGACGGAGTAGGACAGCCAACAGATAGGGATTGCTTGGTTAGTAAGAAAGAATTTGGGCCCGGCCTGTGTGGCTGAGTGGTTGAGCGTCGACCCATGCACCAAGAGGTCGCTGGTTCGATTCCCGGTCAGGGCACATGCCCAGGTTGTGGGCCCAATCCCCACTGGGGGGCATGCAGGAGGCGGCCAATCGATGTTCTCTCTCATCCATGTTTCCATCTCTCTCTCCCTCTCCCTTCCTCTCTCTCTAAAAGTCAATAATGGAAAAGAAAGAAAGGAAAGAAAGAAAAAAAGTACTACGTGAACTCTATTTTTTCAGAGGGTCTATGAACATGCCAAGTCCCCCTGCCTGGAATATTATTCTGTCCCCAGCTAATGCCTCCTCATCCTTTAATCTTTATTCAAGAGTGGCTTCCTCTGGAAAACCTTCCCTGATATTTCTTAGGAGATCAAGTCTCCTGTTAAGGGCACCGGCCCCTCTCCTTCACTAAAGCAGCCGTGCATTGTGGGGAGTGATGAGAGCAGAGGAACGAGGAGCGAGGAGCAAGGAGCGAGGAGCGAGGAGCGTTGCTTTGGGAAGAGGGGGAGGGGCCCAGATCCTGGTGGGGGGCGGGCCTTAAACAGGAGGAGGGCATTCCTCTCTCTGCTAGGGTAAGAGGCAGAAGTAACTGGCGGGTACAGACACAGGGATGGTTTTCCATTTGGAGGTAGTGGCTCCTGTTTTCGTGACCGGGCCTGTCGTGGCGGGGGTCAGAGGGTGGAAGGCTTGAGAATTAGGATAAATCCTGTTACTCTGAAACAGCAGAGTTGCTGGGTCTGGTTGAAAGCCTATTTGAAATTAGGGATGCTTATTGATGATACCTGCCCGCCGGGCTCTAGGGTATAGAGGATGTTGATGGTGGGGCTACTGAGGGGTGGGCTTTCGCCAAATCTGGGAAGGGGTGAGGACAGACATGTTGAATCAGGAAAGGCCACTCTCCAGTGTTGCCTCATGGTTGACTCCTCTGGAGTTTCTTGCTGATCTTGCAAATACTCTGAAGTTGGTGGATGCGAGTTGAATATGGACTTAACATCTCAGTGCCCTGCCCCGTATCTGCCTACACCTGCTACACGTCTGCCGTGTGAGGGATGCATGTGACCCGCGCAGTGTGGGGGGCCCGTGGCTGGCACAGGACGGAGCTGCATGGCGTCACCCTTACCCCACAGCGCCTCTCTGTCACAGCCCAGCGTCTCCCTCCCGACCCAGCAGTAGTGATCACGGGAGAAGACAGTTCTCTGACAGGACCGTAACTGTACCTAGCTCCTGCCCTCTGGGTCTGATGAGTCAGTGACTAGGAAGCGCTGCGAATGTCTCAGCTGGGAGCGTGTCCATCGGGGAGGAACCAGGCGTCCTGCCGGCTAAGGGGTCCTGGTGGCCAGTCCACAGGTGAAGTATCTGAAGCGGGTGCCCAGATGACAGTCTGGGAAAGAGCCCCCTGGGGAGGTGATCGCTAAAATGGCCCGGCAGGGATGCCGTGGCAGGGAGGCTGTGGCAGGGAGGCCGTGGCAGGGGGGCCGCGGTGGGGAGCGGGGTGGAAGTGGCTCTGGGGCTCCTGAGGCCTGAGTCCCACCAGCTGCTCCATCAGACTCTGTCTCCTCTTTTTAATTCAACAGGGTTGTTTTCCCTCTATTTTTAAGTCAATTTTTAGATTTGTACAAATACATGAACGAATTCTAAAAAATTAAATAGGAAAGAACTGTCTTGTCCTCGGACTTCTCTCTATAGCTGCATTCTTCCCTCCTGTCCCCAGAGATGATCGCTGAGATCAGTGCAGTGTGCATCTTTGCAGACCGCTGGACTTTCCTACAGTATGATTTAGGATTAGGTCTGGCTGCATAGGATATGAAAACCTCAAACCAAAGTAGCAAATAAATTGGAAGCCTCTTTCTCACTTAAGGAAACAGTCCTGGATGCAAACTGTCCAGGGCTGGCATAGTGGCTCCAAGATGTCATCAGGGATCCAGGCACTAGCATGCCATCCTTTGTCCACTGTCTCCATCTTCAGGGTCACCTCCTGGTCCAACATGGCGGCAAAGGCACCAGCCATCTTCTTCACATCCCAAGGCAGACAGCAAATGAAGGAGGTCTTATTTGCATTCACTTCTGATTATCCTCATGGACCAGAATTTTGTCAGAAGGCTATACTTAGCTTCAGGAGATGTTGGGGACTGTAGTCCTTCAGCTGAATTCATTACTACAACAAATAAAATCATGGTTCTATTATAAGCTAGCAGGGGGAGAGGGTGAGTAGCAATCTCTGCCACACAAACAGGTGTGTATGAAAGTACGCAGCATTATTTTTGTTACACCACACGTATCACTTTGTAACTTTTTTCTCCTAGTACAATGTTTTAGAGATCTTAGAATGTTGGTCCCTATGATTGTACTGCATTTCATTCACTGTTGCATAGTATTCTGTGTTTTGAAAGTACTGTAATTTCTTTAGCTGTTTCTCCAGGGAGAATCACTCTTGTAAACAGTACTGAGATGAATACCCTTGCATGACGTTTCCTGTGCACACTCGGGTGTTATCTTAGTCTGTTCAGGCTGCTCTCACAACATACCACAGACCGGACAGCTTATACACCACAGAAATTTATTTTGCACAGTTTGGGAGGCTGAAAGTCCAAGATCAGGGTGCCAGCGTGGTCAAGTTCTGGTGAAAACCCTCTTCCAGGGTGCAGACGGCTGACTTCTCACCGTGTCATCGCTTGCTGGAAGGGGCTAGGGCATCTGTGGGATTGCTTTGGTAAGAGCTCTAATCCCATCGTGGGGCTCCACCCTCATGAAATAATCACCTCCCAAAGGCCCCACCACCTACGGCCGTCACATTGGGGCTTAGGATTCCAGTATGTGAATTTTGGGGGCACGTAAACATTCCGATCACAGCAGGTGTTATATTCCAGACGAGATACTGATTAGTGGTACATTCACAAGGTACCAGATGTGGCCAGATTTGCCTCTGAACTGGCTGTATTATTTTATAACCCCTCCATCAGTAGATGAGTTCTTCCCACCTAACTTGGCCTGTTATTTATGCTTATTTTACTGTAAAGTTTTGAGCACCTACCTGTCCTGGCTCCAAAGAAATGCCTGCTGGGAGTAAAGGGTTTGCCACCAGATCCATAAATGAGTGTTTATCTAAAACTTCACACTTTCTGTCCCCTAAGTGATTTCACCACGAACCTTGCTTTTAGGTTTGAATGTCACTCAGTCATCAGTGGAACAGGATCTGTGTCACTCAGAAGACCTTTGTGTACCGGGGGCTGTTACAAAGAGCTGCCATTTATTGAGCACTTACTGTATGCTCGACACCCTCACAGCCACAGAACTCTCCCCATGTTGTCATTGACTTTCTCAGTGGCTAGGCACTGTCCTCCCACTCCCACAGATGGAGAAACCGGCCCACGAGCGAGGTTAAGTCAGTTGGCCAGGGTTGCACAGGTAGAAAATGGCTGAACTGGGATTCAGACCAGGCGAAGGTCTCTTCCCCATCCTGAAGCACAAACCATTACTGAGTCCCGAGAGATCAGAGAGTGAATGGAGAGGGTGAAAAGATCTTGTTACAGCCCAGGCGCTGCCTTCAGGCCCAACTCCAAGCCAGAGAGAAAGTGTGTAGGACTTGCCTAGTACTCGCTACAGCACCTGCCAATGATGACCTTGTATTTCGTACTGAACACAATGTGTTATGGGGATGGGGTGGGGCAGAGGTGGACTCAGGCAATTTATGCAGAATCCTAGTTGAAGCCACTCTCTTCAGGAGCCTCCTACCTCGCCCCTCTCCTGCCTTTGTCCCACCTGGCACTCAGAGCGATCTTGTATTTATTTATTTATTTTTATTTAAAAAATATTTTTCTTTATTGATTTTAGAGAGAGGAAGGGAGAGGGAGAGAGAGATGGAAACATGGATGAGAGAGAACATCGATTGGCCGCCTCCTGCATGCCCCCTACTGGGGATCAAGCCCACAACATGGACATGTGCCCTGACTGGGAATCGAACCAGTGACCTCTTGGTGCATGGGTCGGTGATCAACCACTGAGCCACACCGGCTGGGCCAGAGCGATCTTTTTTTTTTTTTATCCTCACCTGAGGACATTTTTGCATTTATCTTCAGATAGAGCGGGAGGGAGAAAGGAGGGAAGAGAGAGAGAGAAACATCGACGTGAGAAAGACACATTGACTGGTTGCCACTCACACGACCCCAACCGGGGCCGGGGACAAACTGCGACCGAAGTGTGTGCCCTTAGCAGGAACCGAACCCGGGTCTCTCTGGTCCGCGAGCCGACTCTAACCGCTGAGCCAAACCGGCTGGGCCAGAGTGATCTTTTAAAAATGAAAATCAGGTAGTGTCACTGCGCTCTAACTCCGCTGATCTTCTCGCTGGAAGATGCCCAAGCAGGTACCCACCTCACGATCTTTCCCTTTGTTCTTTCTCTAGAGTGCTCTTCCTGGAGACCTTCTCATGGCAGGTTCGGTTCACATTCAGGTGTGGGTTTCATGTTCTGTCGGCAGGTGTTCCTTCAGACGTTCCTTTATCCCAGTTAGTCACCCAGCCACTCTCCCACTGACCTCGGCCGGTGCGGGCGGGGTACTCCGTGGAAGTGCACCGCATCCGTCAGGCAGAGCCCTTGTTCCCGGTGCCACACCTGCCAGAAGCACCATAAAGGCTGTCGCGTGAATGATGAACGCGTGGGCTCCAGCCGGTCAAGGTTTGGTTTACTTGTAAGTTGGTTTCCTTGGAGTCTTGTTCCTTTGCGGCACAGAGGGAAATGAACGTGGAATAAGCAACTGTTACGTGGCAAACCTTGTGCCAAATGCTTGACCTCTAAGACCCCCTGCAAAGCTCACCACGATCCCGCTAGGAAACTGGTGTTCCCATTGTGCAGATGGGGAAACTGAGGTAATTGGCATCGTCAGGACTTGAGCCTAGATCTGTGCCTCCAAAGCTCATGCCCTTCCCACGGCCCGAGAACGCAATGCTTCTAGCAATTTTTCTGTCTGTGACTCGACGCAGCCGGGCTCTTTAAAGATCCACCTACAAAGAGTTCCCTAAATTAAAGATATGGGGGTGGAGTAGGCTGAGTGTTGTCGTCAGGCCAGAAACATCGAGGAAACACTGGGCACAACTTTATTCCACTTTTGGCAAAATGGAATTACTCCCTTCTTTCCAGCGTTTGGGTCATAGTCAATCAGCGATTTTTACCTTTTAAAGAAAAAGCGAGCCAAGCCGTCACCCATTTTCTTGGTGTCTTCAGAGTGGGTGGCACAGTGTCTGTCCTGCTCAGCTCTCAGGTTGTCCTATATCGCCACTCGTAAATGTCCTTAGGCTGGCCTGGCTTGGCAGGAGATCACAAGTGTTATGTTGGCGTGTTTAAAAAGTGGGTAATTCATTTGTTAAATGAATACAGCAATTATTAATTTCAGTTTATCCTGTTTATTGGGAACAGCTGTTCATTAGCATTTATTTAACTGCAAAGTTTAGAGCCAAACTAATTACCTCCAGCACACAGCGCTGTAATACCCTGTATAGAGGGGCACTGTCACTGCCCTGCAAGCCAGGACATACAAATAGCCTGCTCTCCAGGGTGCAGTCTGCAGGTGACCAGGTGGGGGCTCTGCTCAATCGGAGTTCAGACCTTACGCTGCAAACCTGTCCTCAGGACCAGAAAATGCTACCATGCACTACAAGGCCAGAGTGGCAACTTGTCCCCAGGGGCCAGGCAGGCAATAAAATGAATGAAATGAGAAGCTCTAAGAATTCCCACAGCCTTATGGTCCATATTTGTTTCTGCACTTTTCATCGATATATAGTTAAGAGAAATCTTTCTTTACAGTAGAAAGGACTGTTTCAAGCATGGTGACAGATGGACGTTGACCCTCAGCCTGAAATTCCAGGAGACAGTCAGGAATGGTGGGGACTGCAGCAAATTGGAGAGTGTGTGTTGGGGGTGGGGTGGAGGATGGGCAGCGGCCTCCCAGAAGAACCAATGGCAATTGGGAAGGCGAGCCCCAAATTGTCAGCTCTTCTAATTTTTCAAGGGAAACCAGATATATGGGTTTTTATGCGAAATCTCCCACATCTTAAACATTAGCCCACATGTTAAAAGAATACCTAGTATGTAATACAAGGAGGCAGCTGTGTCTTGTGGGCTAGGCATCGGGCTTCTGCATGAAGGGTTTCCCGAAGTCTGTTTCCTCTGTGGGTTTCAGTTTCTGTGAGATCTAAATCTAACTTTCATGGTCCACAACTTTAATATGACTTCAAACTATGCAGGAAACACGAATCCTGTAGGGGGTGTTAACATATTAAAGCAGCGGTTCTCAACCTGTGGGTCGCGACCCCTTTGGGGGTCGAACGACCCTTTCACAGGGGTCACCTAAGACCATCAGAAAACACATATTTCCGATGGTCTTAGGAACCGAGACACGGCTCCTCTGTCCGTCTCCAGGCAGGTCCGCCCACACGCAGATGCGCCCACACACAACATGAGGAACTGTGATAGAGCGCCACGGCATTGGGAAGGTTGAGAACTGTAAAGCAATATCCATGCAGGAGCCATTTTGCTTTGGATCTTTTTTTTTTTCTTTTTCTCTCTCTTATATAGAGAGATCGCAAGTTTCAGTGTGTGAGGATTACCTGGGGCCCTTGTCAAAGACCAGATGCCCGGGCCCCTGAGATTCTGACCGTGTGTGATTGGCATCTGATGGTAGGCACCCCCAGGGGTCCTGATGCCCAGGGTCCCTGCAGCGCACTTGGAGAATTTGTGCCAATCTCGTTTTGCACTCACTATGTTTCCATCACCTTCTGTGTTCCCACTGATGTCCTCCTTCGCAGGGGCCAGAAGGCTAAAAACCTCATTCTCCTGTCTCTCTGGTTACTAGGATTCTGGATGCAATTTAGGCTCTGGCAAAGAGATACCCTTGCTATTTTTAAGGTAGAAGGGAGGCAAAGACCATTCTTTTTTCCCCCCCCGTGCTGCCGATATACGTGGATGTTGACAGCAGCCTTACTCATGTTCACTGTTCATTCTTAGCGTCATGGGCTGAGGAAGCTGTGGCTTCAGCAGTGGCGGTAGCCATGGAAACAGCAACAGCCTGACATCTCGCTGGCAGTGATAGTTCCTGCCCTCGGGACTGTGGCTGTGAGAGTTTATAACCTCGAAGTCAGAACCTGCTTCAGTCAGTATCGGTGAGGTTCTGCTGGGGTAACAGGCAACCTCAAAACCTTAAGTGGTTTATAACAACAAAGGTTCATCTCCCTGCTCATGCTACGTGCCCACCGTGGACTGCCGAGGGGCTGGCTGAGCTTTGTGTCTCTTCGCGTTAGGGTCTGGACTGCTGGAACAGCCACCAGTCCGATCTTTGCCGGGAGCCATGGCAGAGGGAGGAGACGCGGAGGGCGGTCAGGCCGGCACTCACATGCTCTGACCTGGAAGCAATGTATGTTGTTTATTCTAAAAAATCAATGGTCAGAACCCGTCACAAGTCCCACCTAACCACAAAGCGATGAGAAAGTGTTCCCAGAAGGTGGGGAGCTGGAAATACCTGGTGAGCAGTACTTGTGATGCCCACGGGAGCCTGGAGGCAGCCTTTCAAATTCCATTCAGCTAACTCTTCTAGTGATTTCGCAATCTTCTAACCCCTGAATGAAATCCCATTCTTCTCAAGATATCTAGAGTGGATTGTGTTTCCTGCACTAAACTCTGACCAGTAAATAAACATCACCTTAGAACTATTCAATCTCTTCCTCTCTCTTTGCGTGTGAGTGTGCATGCACACACACACACACACACACACACACACAATCTTGAAAATGCTTAATCCCACAGTGTTGTCACATGGAGACCCCACCTTAACCTTGTCCGTTAGTTAAATGCTATTGTCTGTGTTCATCTAACTATGGGGTATACACCACCCATCAAAACTGCATTTCCAGACACCTTCCTCTCTGCCTATGACACCTTCCCGTGACATCGCTCCACAGAGATGCCCACTATTGTAATAGTTCGAGGACAGCCTCTGAAGCTGGGGTGACGGGGTTTGAATCCCAGCTCTACTATTTCCTGGTACCACGACCCAGGCAAATTTCTTAACATCCTCATGTCTCAGTTTTTCTCATACATAAACGGGAGATAATACTTTCTATCTAATACAGTTGTTTCGAGCATAAAGCTTTTAGAATGGGGACTGGTACATACGCAACACATTTCAGCCAATTGCACACCATCCAACGGTTCGAAATCGTGAGGCATATGTGGCGCAATAAATGTTTTCTCGTGGCGTGCAGACCTAACACAGGTGGCACTGGACTTATACAGGTATACCCTCTCTCAGTTCCTTTTATCGTTCAAGGGCAAAATCTTGGTTAGTTTCTAGTCTGTCTATTACCAGCTCTTTTAGAATCACTAACAGGAGTTATACAAATAACTAAAGTTTAAAAAAACCCCGATCCAGTCCATTCGCAGGCTTCTGTGGTCACTCAGTTTGGAAGCTGGTCTCTCAAAGCACGCTGCATCTTCAGTGAAGAGCTGTTCATCCCACCCGAAGTAGCAAAGACCCCCGAGAGAGCGGATGTTGATCTAGAAGCACCTTTTTGAGGCTGCTTTCTCGACTAATGGGTCCTGCTGAATTTTACTAGCTTTCCCCTAGACACATCCTTACCAGCCAATTAAATGACCCTTCCCCAGTTCCCTCAAATCGCAGCTCTCCTTCCTGTCCCCCTTCTTTCTATGAGTGGAGCCAACATTTTGCCAAACGAGTTTCATATTCTGACTTCTTGGGGGTGGCTGCCTGGAAAGAAAGACTCCTGGACTCAGAACAATAGGGTGGAGGTTAGTCATTGTCTGCCCCGGGGACGGGGGAGCAGAAGTTACTGAACTTGATCAATTCCGTAGCGACAACCAACCTGGAAATTCTGTCCCTTTTCTCTAATTTTATTTCCTTCGTTACCTCTCCCTGAAGGACAAAAATTCTCAGGTCAAACACTCTTGGGTAAGCCTCTATGAACAAAACAATGAAGATTACACAAATGAGGATATGGGAGCTTTCCCTCCAGTCCAATTTCTGCTTCCCCTGAAGACCCAATGAAAACCGTATCTTTCTTTCTTTTCTTTGAAGATAGTTTTTTTTTGTGTGTGTGTGTGTGAATCCTCACCAGAGGGTATTTTTCCATTGATTTTCAGATAGAGTGGAAGGGAGGGAGGGAGGGAGGGAGAGAGACAGACAGACAGACAGACAGACATCGATTGGTTGCCTCCAGCACGACCCTGACTGGGGCCAGGGATCGAACCTGCAACCCAGGTACATGCCCCTGACCAGGAATCGAACCCATGACCCTTCGGTCCACAGGCTGACACTCTAACCTCTAAGCCAAACTGGCCAGGGCTGAAGACAGATGACTTCTCAAAAAAGTAGCCTTTTGAGATTTTTTTTTCGCTTAACATGTGACGTATTTAAGGTTCCTCCGTGTCTTCTCAGGGCTTTATAGCTCATTTCTTTAATGCCAAATAATGTTTCATGGTCTGGATAGAGCAGCTTATTTGTCCATTTACCTACCGAAAGACATCTTGGTTGCTTTTAAGTGTTGGCAATTATGATGGAAGCTGCTATAAACAACCGTGTGCAGGTTTTGTGTGGATATAAGTTTTCAACTCCTTTGGGTAAATACCAAGGTGCATGATTGCTAGATCATAGGATAAGAACATGTTTAATTTTGTAATACGCTGTCTTTGAAACTTTGGAAACTGTCTTCCCAAGGGGCCGTACCACGGTGCCTCCCCTCCAGCTGTCTGTGAGGGTTCCTGTCGCTCCAAGTCCTCGGCGGCACTTGGTGCTGTCGGTGTTCTGGATTTTGGCCATTCTAATAGATGTGTAGTGAACCCTGTCTTTCTTGACCCAAATAATGAGTCTTAGTCATTTTTATTTCCCACACAATGTCGAGTCCCCAAAAATTGCTAAATAAATGCTGAATGGATGAAAGCACATGCCTTCTACTGTTGCATCGAGCAGCCCAGATATTTTAAAAAACGGTTTATGCATTTGCCTTGTCTTCAAAAGTAGATCAGGCACGATGAAGGACAGCGATGACCCAGACCTTATCCTCATTTGTGTAATCTTCATTGTTTTGTTCATAGAGGCTTACCCAAGAGTGTTTGACCTGAGAATTTTTGTCCTTCAGCTTGTGAGCCTGCCGGCGGTGGGTCTGGAGACAGTGTCTGGGTCTGTTTCCCAGCCTGGTGTTCAGAGTCCTTTGCATTTCCTAGGAAGGAGTGGGGATGAGGCAGGTTGGATGACTGCCTGACAAATATCCTCTTTTCCGCCTACCCCATCCACTCCCACCTGGGCACCGGTTCACGTTCTTTGGGTCTCAGCTAATTTGTCACACGTCCTTACCTGTGTAGCTTACCCTTGTGAGAGCACTGCTAACTGTTACCACCTTGCATTTCTCTGTACAATCACTATCTTTTTTTTTTCTTTATTGATTTTAGAGAGAGAGGAAGGGAGAGGGGGAGAGAGATAGAAACATTGATGAGAGAGAACATCAATTGGCCGCCTCCTGCATGCCCCCCACTGGGAATGGGGCCCACAACCTGGGCATGTGCCCTGACCGGGAGTCGAACCGGCGACCTGTTGGTGCACGGGTCGATGCTCAGCCACTGAGCCACACCTGCCGGCCCAATCACTGTCTTTTCCTTCTACTAGCCTGGAAACTCCCTGAGGTCCCTGACTGCCTTCGCTCTTCATTGCTTCCCCAGAACTCAGCATGGTTTCTGACTATCACTGGCGTTGAATAGATACCGTTTGGATGAAGGAATGACTGCCCAGCACGTTAACTTTTAACTAATTTTTGATTAGTTAGTCCCCATCATTTAGCATTATTGCTGCCACAACTGGGATTACAACTTGACTACGTCAGGATGGGTGAAAGATTTGGCGTGGTGGGAGGTGGACTGGGGTATTTCTGAATAATGATATACTCTAGATTACAGTAACCTTACACTCAGTACTACATTTTCTATTAATTTTGCCCAATACCGAATATGGTCTCTTTGTTTCTTTCTTTCTTTTACTGGGATGGCCTTTCAGAACCTCCCAAGGCCTCAGGTTCATCATTAGCAAACCATCACCCACCTCGACTGTGAGGAAGGGTCACGCTATACAAAGTCAGCTTAGGAAAAAACCAAAACCAGGTCACTTAGGACCGCCAGAGGTAACTCACCCCACACATGTGTGCAAGGACAATTCTCTTCCTCCGCAGTGTCAGAATGACTCAGGACCACAGTTTCCAAGGTACTGTTTCACTTTTAACTTGAGCTCTCAGCCACTGACTAATAGGACTTGAACCTACGGTGAGAATTCTGCCCTTTACCAAAAAATCCCCATTTTGCACAGCAGAGAGATGCAAAGAATCCGTTGCATGTCAGGCTTCCTTTCCTGCAGTTACGCTGGGCTGATCGTGAGACTGCAGCCACAGTTCGAAGCAAACACTGTGCAAGAATACCGTGTCCTTTGCAAATGACAAGATTTGAGCCCGCACCTTAACCTCAGGAGGACCATGGGGCTATCTTTCCCACACCTGAGACTCGAGGCAAGTCATTAAAATGCAAGAACCCTCCTGTGTAGGAGCCTGCTCGTGGAGCTGGGAAATCTGGAAAGTGGACGGGAGGCCCTGGCGTCTCAGCACCAGCTTTGCTGCGGAGCAGGTGATGGTCCCCAGTGTCCAGGCTGACAGCGAGGTCAAGGGTAGTTCATCAGTGACCTTGATATTCTCAGGTGCCATTTCTCAGAGGCACTGGCCTACATGTTCACTGCCTATTGTTCCGCCCTTTCCCCATGATCCCTCATCATGGACTCATCTAAAATGAGTCTATTTTTATCATCTGCCTGTATCACCCCTGGCGGCCAGAGTGGTAGCTGCTAAAAATACTGCCAATTACAGCAATAATAATAGCTGCCATGTATTGGCCATCTGCTACGTTCCAGTAGGTTGCTAAGGGCTTTCTGTACATTCTGTCATTTATCCTTCACAGCCATCCTATTGTCACGGATATTTCTCAGTTGGGGAAGAGTTGCCCTTGTGCGTATCTCCATGTGACTCTCCCCTGTGTGGGAGACTCCAGACAGTGCCTAACCTCCCTCTCCCTGCCTCCAGCAGACAGGTCAGCCAAGGAGACACTCACGTTGGATGATTTGAATGTGAGCAAGAGACCAGAGGGCAGAGACGGGGTGGTGGACTGTGCGCTCCTGCCAGCAGTACTGTAGACAGACTGCCCAGTCTTCTGAGCACCGGGGCTCCTGCTGCCCCTCCAGCTGTGCACATCTGTGCTTCTGTAGATTCTAATAAATTCTTCCTGCTTGCAGTCAGGCACCCTGCCACACCTGTGAACTGAGTACTGTTGTTATCCCTATTTTACAGGAAAGGAGACTCAAACTCATATAAAGTAAGTAACTTGACCAAGGTCATGTATAAGTACATCGTAGGGCTGGGACTCAATCTCACAGACGTCAGAAGCCGGAATCTGATCCTTCCATCGGCCAAGTGAAGGGCCTCTGGCCTCTGCTTGCCTGGTCCATTAGAGGTGGTCACAGCACCCGAGAAAGACAATGGAATGGCCTATTCTTCAGAAAAGACATGACGAGGTGTTTCCTACGTATAACAAGACAAGAGCTGCCTTGTCTTTACCCAGGTTCATCTATTGGATTTCCCCCACTTTCTTTTCCCTTTCTCTTCCCCTTTTAATGCACCAAAGGATTGGAAACCCATGAGTGATTTTAAATTAAACACTAATTTGTTTTCCTCCTTCAAATCTAAAGCTTCCATTAAGAGAACAAAACCACACCTGCATAAATAAAATGTCATCACAAGAGCCCCAAGATGAGAGGCAGCCATAAGATAGTGACGCTCTGGAAACAGACTCCATGCGTGTATCGGTCAGTGGGGCTGGCAGCTAATGGGTTCGGCGTGGGAACGAGAGGCCTGGCTGCATCAGGATGCTTGAAAGTACAGTTCATCACCGGGAGCCAGCGAAGGGCAGACAGGCAGCATCTGGTCCCTGCTGCGGGTCCCACAGGAGCAGTGGGTGTGGGCGTGTCCTTCCCTGGGGGTGCATTCTGCAGAGCTGTGGCTGTGAAGGGCAGGGACTGAGTGGAGACTTCCAGGAAACAGGGCGACGCCGACCCAGCCAAGGCAGGGGAAATAAGACCAGTGCTTCTCAGGCTCCCGGGGTGTGTCAACTACTGTATTAGGAGCTTGATTTTATTTTTGTCATTTAATCCTCAAAGCAATTTTTCAAAAAAGATTTTTTAAATTGATTTTCAGACAGAGAGGAAGGGAGAGGGAGAGAGAGAAAGAAACATCCATGAGAGAGAAACATCAATTGGCTGCCTCCTGCATGCTCCCCCACCAGGGATTGAACCAGCAACCTGGGCATGTGCCCTGACCAGGAATCAAACCGGCAACCCTTTGGTGCACAGGACGACGCCCAACCAACCGAGCCACTCTGGCCAAGACTCAAAACAACTTTTCGATACAGGCAGTATTAACCCCATTTTATGGATGAGGAAATCCAGATTCAGAAAGGTCGGTTGCGGAAGGTCACAAAGGAAGGAATAAGTAGGACTTGAACCCAAGTTTTACTCCAGAGCTTTGGACTCAAGTAAACCTGGTTTTACAATCTCTTCCTGTAACTACCTGTATGACATCTAATGAGGGACCTCTCTGAGCACCCCTGTCTCTTTGTTACATGGAGTTTAAATAAGCTGTCAGAAGACATACTGCCATTGCCCCAGTATCTGCCACAATACGGGACATGTGTTGACAGCCAGCGGTCGTTGATATTGCTGCTGTTATTTTTAACTTGTTTTGCCTTTGAGGGGTATTCATTCTTTGTTTACTCCTCTCTGTACATCTGAAGTACTGCAGGGCTCCCATTTCCAGCTCCAGATTCTCCAAACTGTCATTCCAGTTCACGGGCATTGAGAGCCCTCCGGTGTAACTGCGGGACCCTGGGTGCTGCCGGGCATGCAAGTGGGACTGGACTGGATCACTTATTTTTTATTGCATGTGATAGAAAATGTAATTCAAACAAACTTGAGCAAAACTGTCTGAGTTCAAAGGTGGGTTGGTTTCAGACTCTGCACGATGGAGGCTTAAATGACATGAGAAGCCACACCTTCCTTTGCTGTGTTAGGTCCATTAGTAGATGAGCTCGCTCTCAGGGTGGTAAGACAGCAGCACTTCTAATTCTGGCCTCTTCAGGTTCATGTCCTGGGGAGAAGTGAGAGACCCCTTGAACGTCCCAGGATTTGCTCTGAACCATCTAAATCAGGTGCCCCACTACGGAGCCCAAGGGGCCTGGTGGTGTATTGATTGGCCTTACAGAGGTGGGCTCCACCCAAAGGCCTGCACGAGTGGGGGAGGGGCTCCCTCTGGAGGGGATCGGGTGGGCCATTGAAAGGAAGGGGGCTTTGCTGAGCAGCAAAAATAACATGTTGACAACAAGAGCATAGGCTCAGCCCTTCAGCTGCTTCCAGTCTACAGAAGGGGTCAGCAGACTTTTTCTGGAAAGGGCCAGATAGTAAATATTTTAGGTTTTGTGGGCCGCGCGGCCACTATTCAACTCTGTCATTGCAGTGGGAAACAGCCAGGGAGCATGGCTGCGTTCCAATAAAACTTTATTGACGGACACAGATTTGAGTTTCATATATTTCTCAAGGGTCATGGAATTTTTTTCTTTTGATTTTCTTCAACTAATGAAAAATGTAAGAAACTTTTTTTTTTTTTTAGCTTGCAGGCCATACAAAAATAGGCAGCAGGATGGGTTGGACCAATGCCTGGTCTATAGGTTACAAAGATTGTATTCCCACCCCTTCGGTTTTCTCCCGTGGTCACACTCATTTATCTCTGTGGCACCTGCAGAAGGGACAGTAGGGCAGTGTGGGGGGGTGCTTGGTGAGGAGCGGTTGCTCACATGTTTGGTGAGTGGTGATACTCAGTCTAAGTCCCCGAGAGCAATTCTGTCTTTGTCTGGTTTTGCGGTCACCCCAGCACATTGCCTCTGTTTCGTAAGTTCTGTAGGATCGTTAGTCAACCACCAACCACTTTCTTGCTTTCCAGCAAGTCTTCTGAGTAGCAAGAGGAGGCAGGAAGAAGACAAGGACCCTTTGATCTACTCCGACCCTACCTTCTCACTGCAGTCAAAGCGAAATTCCTCTTCTGCTGCGAGGGGACACCATATTTTACATTAACATAATTCTGAGCTCTTTCTCTTCCACGTAGGAGAGCTTGGTGGAGGCCAAGTAAAATGAGGTTGAGATGTCAAGGAGCCCAGCACATAAGACCACGCACTGGAACTGCTTTGCAGTGTTTCTCCTTCTCTAGTCAAGTTTGAAAGATCAAGACAATATCTTGATTTATTCATGAAGCCGAATGTATTCTATTTTAAAGGCTATTTTTTATCCTGAGAGTGTCTTTTCTACCTTTATTTTGTAAAGAATAATGAAAGTAGGGGTCATCCTTTTCTTTAAGGCAAAAAGGTTAAAAAAAAAAAACCCACCCCCAAACCAGAAAAACAACAGAACAAAACTCAAAACATGTAGGTCTCCATTTTGGGGATAGGTGGGTAAATTTCATGAAATTCCGAAGTCTAAAACAAGAGAGAGGCTCCACATTCTTTAGGCTCACCTACCTCTTTCTATATAAAAATTTTGAGCAGGAAACCCTAGCTTGTGTATATTTATTTACAAATTGTACATCTCTTACTGATTCCATATAGGGTAAATATTAGTCAAGCACAAATACTTATTTTTAAAATTAAAATAATAACTATTTAGTCTAGCCGGTGTGGCTCAGTAGTTGAGCGTCGACCCATGCACCAAGAGGTCACCAGTTCGATTCCCGGTCAGGGCACATGCCCATGTTGTGGGCCCGATCCCCAGTGGGGGCATGCAGGAGGTGGCCAATCAATGATCTCTCTCATCAATGTTTCTGTCTCCCTCTTTCTTCCTCTCTCTCTAAAATCAATAAAGGAAAAAAAAATTAAAATAATAACTATTTAATACTTCAGTGGACCAGTTTGCATTTTCAAGAGGCCATTGGTTTAGTTTAGAAAAAAGCAAGAGCTTATAATTTAACAAAGAACCTTTGAGCTTTGAACAAAGAGCCTGAGAAAACATCTTTCCAGGGCTCCCTACCCGGTGTCCGTGGATGGCCTTCAGGTCATTTAGGACCCTCTGGTACCCTATGCAAGATGGTGTCTGTACAGTCATTTTTCTGGAGTTTGGGTTCATCCCTTGAACCAGAGTCTCAAAGATTAAGATCTATGAACAAACCCACTAATCTATCCAGCTGCTCGGTTGACAGGACAGAGAGCGCATCGCCAGGGTCGAGGCAGTACATTCAGAACTGAGATGGAATTTGCGTCTACTCAGCACCTATCTCATTGCTTTTAGGATAGCACAGACCTCTGTTTCCGTTTCATTCTTTGGGTGTTAGTATTCACCAACAAGACTGTATAACCCTCAATCGTAAAGTTCATTTTTTTTACTTTTTAAATGTTAATAATACTTTATTAAAGAAAAATTTACATAGAGTAAAGCTTGATGAATTTTGACAAATACACATGTATGAAATCACCACCCCAGTTAAGCTACAGAACTTTCCCATCAACTCAGCACCCCCTCCTTCCCACCAGAGCAATTACTATTATGATTTCCATCACTGGAGGTTATTTTTTCTACTTTTGAAAGTCATATAAATGGAATAATATGGTGTGCACCTTTTTCACTCAATATACTGTGTTTTTTTAATCCTCACTGAGGATATTTTTCTATTTATCATCAAATAGAGTGGGAGGGAGGGAGAGAGGGAGAGAGAGAAACATCGATGTGAGAAAGACACATCGACTGGTTGCCACCCACCATGACCCAACCAGGGCTGGGGACGAATCGCAACCGAGGTATGTGCCCTTGACCAGAATCGAATCTGTGACTCATTGGTCCGCGGACCAACAATCTAACCGCTGAGCCAAACTGGCCAGGGCCAATATAATATTATTTTATTTATTTTTATCTTTATTGTTGAAAGTATTACAGATGTTCTGCCCTTTTTCCTCCATTGACTCCCTCCTCCTGCTCTCATCCCCTTCTTGCTTTCTCCAAACTGTTGTCTGTGTCCATTGGTTATGCATATACGCACATAAGTTCTTTGGTTTACCTCTTAATTATAATGGTTTTGATATTCATCTTAGTTGTTACATATAGTAGGCATTTCCAATTGCTGAGAGGTATTCTATTTTATGGATATGCCACAGCTCATCCATTATCCTGCTAATGGATTTTTGGATCATTTTCTTCTTTGGCTACTATGAATAATGATGCTATTAACATTCATGTACGTGTCTCTTTGTGGACATATGCACTCATTTCTCTTAGGAATTAGGAGTGAAATTTCTGGGGAGTAAGGTAGGAAATTGCCAAACTATTTCAAAAGCGATTGTCCATTTTACGTTCCTACCAGAAGAGCGTGAGCATTTCAATTGTTCTGTATCCTTGTCTACACTTGGTATTGTCTGTCTTTTAAAATTTAGTGATTCTAGCAAGAGTATTGTAGTCTTTTTTTCCCTCTTTCCATTTTAACACCAGTGAAATTGAGATGCTTTATAGAATTAATATAAAAAGAAATTTGCCAGGCAAAGGAATGAGTAGTGACAGATCAGAGGTTGTTGTTGACTTTTTATTTATTTATTTATTTTTAAATATGTTTTTATTGATTTTTTTAGAGAGAGAGGAAAGGAATGAGAGATAAGAACATTCATGTGAGAGAGAAACATTTATCAGCTGTCTCCTGCACACCCCCTGCTGGGGATCAAGCCAGCAACCTGGGCATGTGCTCTGACCAGGAATCAAACTGAGACCTCTCAGTCCATGGGATGACGCTCAATCCACTGAGCCACACCGGCCGGGCTGACTTTTAAAATTCAGACTTAGAGTTGGTAGACGGTGTGGCTCAGTGGTTGAACATCGACTCATGCACCAAGAGGTCGCCGGTTCAATTCCCGGCCAGGGCACATGCTCAGGTTGTGGGCCAAATCCCCAGTGAGGGGCATGCAGGAGGCAGCCAATCGATGTTCTCAAAAAAAAAGAAAGAAAAATTCTGTAACTCTATAAAAAAAGAAGCTATTTAACCTGCTGTGACATGTATTTCAGCTAAGGAAAATAGAAATGCTGAGTTCAACCAAAATGAATGGAACCTTGTTATCCTTTGATTTGCCTTGAAAGTATTTTTAAAAATTATACATTTACATGGTTTCAAATTCAAGAGTTATATTTTAAAAAATGGAAATATCTCCATTGTATTCTGTTCTCTGTGGAAGCAGCCAATATTAGCAATTTCTTGTGTGAACTTTAGATGTTCTATACAAAACAAACAAATATGTTTATCTTCTCTCCCTGACACCTATCCTCTTATTCTTCTTTTTCTTATTTTATTTTATTATTATTATTTTTTTATCCTCACCTGAGGACATTTTTGCATTTATCTTCAGATAGAGTGGGAAGGAGGGAGGGAGGAAGAGAGAGAGAGAAACATCCATGTGAGAGAGACACATCGACTGGTTGCCACCTACACGACCCCAACTGGGGCCGGGGAAAAACTGCAATGGAGGTACGTGCCCTTAGTGGGAACCGAACCCAGGACTCTCTGGTCCGCAGGCCGACGCTCTAACTGCTGAGCCAAATCGGCCAGGGTCTTTTCTTTCTTTTTTTTAAAAATATGTTTTTATTGATTTTAGAGACAGAGGAAGGGGGAGAGAGAGAGAAACATTGATGAGAGAGAAACATTGATCAGCTGCCTCCTGCACACCCCCTACTGGGGATCGAGCCCGCAACCCGGGCATGTGCCCTGACTGGGAATCAAACCCAGACCTCTCAGTCCATGGGACAACACTCAATCCACTGAGCCACACCAGCTGGACATTCTTCTTCTTTTTCTTTTTTTTAAAAAAGGAAGCACATGAGTCATACTGGTCAATACTCTGCTGTTTTCACTTAATCTACTTGATTCTCTTTGAAATTTTACTCCTCCTAAAGTAGTGTCGAAGTGGTCAAGGTTACAGCCATGAGCTAGGGAAAGCCAAGTGTTGCTACAGTGCCAACAAGACAGCCCAAGGCCAAGAAGGATTCAGAAGAACCTTTACTCTCAGAAATATGCTGAGTCTCAAACACTGCTCGAGGGGACTCAAAAAGAAAGGGGTCTATTGTTGTATGAGTACAGGTATGCACTTTTTAGTAAGTTGAAAATCATGCACCTGTACTTTCTTTTAATTCCTTGAGATGTTGTTACTTTGTTGGTGGGCACCTCCACCAGTTGGAGGAAGATGGAATCCTAGGAGTCTTTTCTTGGTGGGGCATCTCAATACTGTCTCTAGTGTACTGGTCCTGGAGTCCTCTGAGAAACTCGTCCACGCTGTGGACTTTCATCCCAGAGATATCCATGTAGGTACAGATACATTTGACTTTAACTTTAGGGCATTCATAGACTACGTGGAGCTCATGGGTGTTGATTTCCTAAAGCAAAGTCAGTACTGATCTGGCTGGGGAATAAAGGAAGTTTGTGTTGTTGTTTGGTGATCCCTTGGGATTAAGAGCACAGCCCATCGTTTTAATGACTTCAGGAACTGTAGTCAATAAAACAGCTGATGGCAATTTTTTTTTTTTTAGGGGGCACATGCTCGAATGTATAAGCTTACAAATGATTACCTTCCATCATTCCCCCCAACCCCCCAAATAACGTGTTTGAGTTCAGCCACTTAGAAATGCCACACAGTAATGTAGTTAAGAGCATGGGCTTCATGCCAGAATGCCAGGGTCCAGGGGGCAAGGTCCAAACTCTGCTCTGCCACTTACTAGTACAGGAAAGTTGACTCTCAGCCTCACTTTTTCATCTGTAAAGTAGGGTTTACAGTGTATCTCATGGCATGAGTAAGGGTTCAGTTAATGTCTGTCAATTCTGCCCTCATGACTAAGGTTCTTAATATTTTGGAATTGTATCAGATGAATTGCTATTAACCAATGTCACCCCAATACATTCAATAAAAAATAAAGTTGCCATAGGAAAAAATAAAAGATGCATCTCTGTCATATTCTCCTTATTTTAAGTGATCTCATCACCTCGAAAATAATTGAGAAGTTCAAGACCATGAATTGTCAAGAGGCAAAACTGTAGTTAGGAGGATGTGGTTGGAGTGCTCTTGGCCCTGGGGGAACGGGTTTTACAGGGATACCAGAAATGTTGAGTAAAGTTTATGGAACAGAATAATTATTGCAACAGCAGCCTCAATGTCTTGTATTCATACACGTTGGACTTTTCACTGCTAAAGAAACTTTTATTATCATTACTAGTAAACAAATAGGTTAAATGGATCCTGTTTACAAGAGCAAGCTGAGCAACTTCCTAAACTTATAATGTGCTCTTGTCCTTGAATTGGTCTCATGGTCCTTGAGAATTAAAAGGAGCCTTAGGAAAATCCCTCAATACCTGGTTTTGAGGAGTTTATTCATATTCACATAGACTTATTGAAAATACCATGTTTCCCAAATTGGGGAGATTCTCCCTATCTTTTTAATTCCAAAGACAAAACTCACCCTGTAGTCATTTATTTACTTATTTTTTTTAACCTAAGCTGGCTTTTGCCAAGCACAGGTGGTGTGTGCCTATGTGTGTGTGTGTGTGTGTATGTATGTATCTCTGTGTATATGCATCCATGTGTGTATGTATCTCTTCTTCTATCTCTATCTATCTATCTATCTATCTATCTATCTATCTATCTATCTATCTATCTAATCTCTGTGTGTGTATGCATCTCTGTGTATATGTATCTGTGTGTGTATGTATCTCCCTCTGTGTGTGTATATATGTATCTACGTGTATATGCATCCATGTGTATGCTTATCTGTGTGTGTATGTATCCCTCTGCATATCTATGTCTATATGTATGTATCTCTCTGTGTGTGTTTCTGCATCTGTATTCTTTCCCCATCATCTTATGACTGAGAAAGGACACTAAAAAGTAAAGACACAAGAAGTCCATTCATCACTTGGGTCTGCCTCTCTGCCTGACTAGCGGCTCCCCAGGGAGTCTTAACAAGGTGCTGCTGAGTCCAGGTTCTTCTCCCCACCCCCCAGCAATCCTGGGAACACTATAATTTGAGGCTGTTGTATCACCTTCACCCACAGACTCTTCAGGACCTCCCCTCCCCCATTCATCTCTGGATCCATCGGGCATGTGGGCAAAGGGAGCATTAAAATAGATAGATTGATAGCCTTGCGATACATCGATCTTCATACGTGTTGAATATTATGTCAATTACTCATCACTCAGAGATATCATTGCAGGGAAAAATCACATTAAGAGGAGCCAGGAAAACCAAAGGTTATAAATTCCAGCCCGGCTGAGTCACTGGCATCTCTGGACTTGGTGCCAGTTCCTCTGCGGTCTCGTTGGAAACTTCTTCTAGAGATCTTTCTTCTTCAGCCTCACCTCCACCCCACCCCAGGCAGAAGTCCACCCCCCAGAAGTGAAGAAGGGCCGATTCATCTGTAAACACAACACTCCTGTTTCCTCTGAATTCTGACGTCACCTTGAGTTTGCTGCCTGAAAAACGCACTTTTGTCAGTTGACTCCTCAATGAAGCATTTTTTTTCCAGCCTCAGATGATACCAAAAATGGGTGTCTGAAAAGACAGCAAATACCACAAGGCAAATATAACTCAACCCAGCGTATGGAATGGCTGGCGGAGGGAATGTGGGCGTGAGTGCAAGGGCTCTGCCACCAGGCAATGACTCAGCCTTTCCAAACCCGCCCTTCCTCATTTTGTGCTTTAGGGATCGTGGCAATTTCAGTGGTGGCTGGGAAGATTAGACAACCCAACTCACAAAATTCTGAGTCCCCCAACCTCAGGGAGCTGCCATTTCTTCATGCCACACTCTGTGGGAAGGCCACCAAGCCATTCTTCAGAGCTTGTGTGTCTCTGGAGGTTTCTGTGCTGTGGACGGTTTCTCCTGGGACCTGGTCTGGCAGGTGTGCTCTCCTGTCCAGATTCCTCCACGCCACGAGATGGCGCTCTCTTATTTCATCCCCTCAGAGAAACACCAACACAAGGATCATCGCTCCTGTAAACTCAGTGAACTTTCCTTTCACTCAGTAAACTCCTTGAGCTCTCCTGTGTGCTATGCAGAAACAGTGGTGAACAAGAGAAAGGCCCTGCTCTCCTGGGGCCTGCATCCCGGCCAGAATGACAAGCCTCTACCTACCTGGGACATAAGATTCTCAGCAAGCTCTGAACAGCAGGGGCTTTTTAAGAAAAATTCCATGGGACCCCAGGGGTGTTTACAGATTAGGAGGCACAATCTGTCCATGTAGGTAGGTTGGTGAATGTCAGTCAAGGACCTACTGGGCTTCGTCTCACAACTTTCCTGTGAAGCCCCCACCCTGGGCCCTGAGAACTGTGTCGTCTGAATCAGCCAGAGTGTGTGGCTGGGAGGTTGAGAAAGTTGGGATGGAGTTGAAAATTAAGCCAAAAAGCTACAGAAATGGGCTAAATGATGAAATCTTCCTCCTCTAAAAAGGACGAAAGCTCAGAATCGTTTGAGAGTAAACAGACAAGCTCTTTAGATAAAACTGATCTGGCAGGTTGGGTGTCACTTCCTCCTGGTCCAGGAAAATGTCTTTGAAGTTTGGTCTGTCACACGGTGACAGCAGAAAAGAGTTGATAATCCCAGAAAAGGATGCTTGTTCATTCTCATTACTTGACCACTAAGAGAGGCCTTGCCACGGGGGAAAGTTTTTCTTTTTCAGATTTCAAACTTGAACTCGTAAGCATCTTCCTGATCTGAAACTTACGAACTCTCTTTTCACTCCAGGGGTCTATTTCAAGTCAATAGGTAGAGCAGGGGAGAGGGTCACACCTGTGCCCTTGCAGCTAGTGGCCCATGAAGGAAGGTAGAGTGACCCGACATCTCTAGAACCACCATTTTTATTTTATGCTTCATAAAGTCTCAGCATGTCTGCAAAATATTTGAGCTTGGAGACTCAATCATTTAAATCCAAAGGCTTTCCAGCTTGCAAGAAACCACCCTTCAAAATTCATGGATCTTTGTTGTAGTATTTTCCGTATAGCTTTTACAAGCTGTAATCTAGTGGAGGTGACTTTATCCACAGGTAGTTGATGAAGGTATCAGGAGAGGGGAGCAGGGAGCATGGACGGCTCTGGAAGCTTGGAGGACAGACCACCAGGGGCTGGGGTAGACTGGGACGGCTTCAAGGAGGAGGAAACGCATGAGCTGAACAATTTTTAATTGCCTTCAGTGATTTTAAAAAAATTAAAACACATGGTAGAAATTTAAATGCTACAAAGAGATTTTCAGGAAAAAATAAATGTCTTGCCTCTCTTGGACCCTGCTACCCTAGTTTTCTTTTCTAGAGGTAGCTGGTGTTTTCCACGCCCTTCCAGAGGTAGTCCGTGCTTATACAAACACATATGTAGGATTTTTTTTCTCTTCTTTTGAAACACAGATGTGCTACATTTACTATTCTTCATCTTTACCCCTCCATTAGATGTTTGACTGCTGGTTGTATTTCCACAGAGTTGCTCCAGTCTGTTTTGCACCCACCGAATATTCATTGTATGCAAGTATCAGGGATGGTCTTCCAGTTACCTCTTGATGGACATTTGGGCTGTTTCCAGTCCTTTGCTACTGAAAAGAGTGCTGTTATAAGTATCATGGAGCATGTCTTTATGTAGCCATACAAGTATATCTGTATGCAATAGTTTGATAAAAGTAAAATTTATGAGTCAAAGGAAATGTAGATTTTAGATTTTGACAGAATCAAGTAATATACTAGCATTACATTTCTTTCCCTAGGTCTACAGTCATAATCTCTATTTGCACTGGCCTTTGTAGAATGAGGGACGTGAACATACCTTTCAGAAGAGAGCAAAATTTGAGTCAAGACTTAGTTTTAGGAATGAATATAACATGCTGGAGGACTACGAAGAGACCAGCCATATTAATAACTAGGAGTTGCTGAACTCCTACCATAGTCTAAGTTCTTTATGTCCACTGTCTTACTTAATCCTCAGAACAGAACAGCTCCAGGGGTCAGTTATTGTCATTTGACAGATGAAGGCAGTGAGTCTTGGAGAGGTTAAGTAACATGCTCAAGGTCATACACCCTGTAACGTGGCAGAAACTGGGACTATCCAACTCCAAAGCCCAGGCTCTTAGACATTGGGTGATATTGCTTGTGTGTGTGTACGCACACATATGTGTATGTGTATGTGTATGTGTATGTGTATGTGTATGTGGAATTTAAGAACATATCCAACTGTTTCTAGAGTTCTACCAGCTACTGAGATCTTATCTAACCTACAGGAACCTTGAGGTTGTCTCACTTCCTGTTCCACCTACCCAGGACCCTCCTGTGCCACACCCCTGCCTGGTGTTTCAATCATCTGGGGTCACTGGATGCTTCTAGTGATTCAGAGTTGACTCTGGCCTATGGTTGATACCATGACCAATGAGAAAATACTTTCTTTCACATATTGAGTTGCAATCTGCCTTTGTTCAACTCTTGCTAATTTAATAGTAGTTCTGGCTCTTTGAGTCATACAGAATAAGGTTAGATTATTTGAATTATTTCTCTACCTCTGATACAGAGAAGCAGGTAGACTAATTCAGTGTAAAAGTAGGAGATTTGCATAAGTTTTTATTTCAGCAGCTGTTCAGCTTCTGGGTTTTTGTTCCATATGTGAATTCCTGGCATGAGCAGAGCCCTTTAAAAAAAAAAATTATTTTTTCTTTATTGAGGCTAGAGAGAGAGGAAGGGAGAGGGAGAGTGAGATGGAAACATCGATGAGAGAGAACATGGATTGGTCGCCTCCTGCATGCCCCCCACTGGGGATCGGGCCCACAGCCTGTGCAAGTGCCCTGACTGGGAATCGAACCAGCGGCCTCCTGGTGCACGCTCAACCAGCCGGGCAAGCAGAGCCTTTTGTCAGTGTCATTCTTCCCAAGGTCCCAAGGTTTGACTTTACCTTGACCTTGTATCTCCTTTTAGATAACACCTGGAATTTGTTTTCTGTAGGGCCTGGACTACTTTGCTTTCAGATTTTTTTTTGAAATGTGGGGCTATACATCCCAGGGAAAGGGATGCTTGTGGAAAGAGCAGAATGGCTCAAAGGATAAGTTGTCAATGAAGTCCACAGCCCAGGGCCTGAAACCAGTCTGGTGCAAAGGTGGTGTTGAAGGTGGGCCTCACCTGAGCCAGGGCCCTTGAGGATAGAATTGACCCTTGAGGGGAGTTGCCAGGAGTTGCTCCCTTGGGTGGTAGCTGTGGTGGGCCTTAGGCCTATCCTGTCATGAACTTTCAATATCCCATCCTCTGAGGATAATACTATCTATATCGTAAGGTTGTGGTGATACTTTGATGGGATCTGACACATAACTGATATTTGTTGAGCACATAATAGTGTTACCAGTGATATCTGGTCAACTATAACTCTTAGATGAACAGCACATGGTGGGTTTGCAGAGAGCTACTTTTACTAAAGTGATTGAAAATATTAATTGCTTTAGTGTACTTTGATTTCACAGGTAGCATACAGGTAAAGCCAATAAAAATTATCTTAGATCACTGTGAATTCTAGTGGGGTTGGACTGGATGTTTTATTTTATTTCTTATTGCACTAGAGTCACCATTTCATAAATCTATTCCTCACCTCAAGTCACCCAGTACTCTTGTGTTCATCTTTGTTCACGGCTTGGATGTCAGGCAATCTGCCTGGAGCTGGCTGTGGAGGCCTAAATTCAGAATCTGCCTACCCATAAGGCCCAGAGAGATGGATGACTTCACTCACCTGAAAGTGTTGTTAGAAGACACACGCACTAACCTATCCAGAGAATGAGAGGGAGGGAGAGGGATGTGTGCTCTGGAGAGCGAGGGAGGACACGGCTTAACTGGGGGTGTATGATGGGTTGGTTAGCCCCTGTAAACAAAGATCTGAGCCCCAGACTCTTCTGGCTGCTGGGAATCCCATCCAGATGTACGCCGACTCACTTGATGGCTGTTCAACCAAAGTCTGTGCCATTTGTACATTTGTCGGGACTTTATGAGACATTTTGCAGCCATTCCCTGCCACTGCTTGGGGAAATAACAAGATCATCTCCAGCCTTCTTTCTTGTTCCATTTTGTGAGATGCTTCCTGCAAAAATAGCTTTTATGTGGCCCAAAGCACTTGGCCACTGTTGATTTCTACTAATCAGCAGAGGCCGGCTTCACTGAGCAGGAGGCCTTGGCATTGGATTTACGGAAGGAGTCATGTGTCTTAAGGGATTCCATGGCCCTTTTTGCTAAGAAGCAGAATGGCCGAGCCTGAGTCTTCTGGGTGACCAAAAAGAGACTCATCTGAGGCCCACCCTTGGGTACTTGCCATGAGTGGTTAAGGAATGGATGGGCTTTGGAGTAACATATCATTAGATCTACGCCTTCATGTCTTCCCAGTGGTATCTTGGGCAAGTTAGGGAGCCTCTCTGACCGCCTCCCCCACCCCACCTATAAAATGGGGATAACAACAGCTCACCTAGGGTGGTTTTGAGAGTGTTAAAATATTTATCAGGCCTGGCACAGGGTTAGCCTTTAAGGAATGACATTTATTATAATTTTCAGTCTTCCATCTCTGCCTCATTTTCCTCCCTGCCTTAGCTGGTAGTGTGGAGTGGCTGGTCTGTTTCCCTTGTCATACGTCATTTCCTTCTCTGTATGTGTCACTCTCTGAAGTGATCTGGTTTATTGATTTATTTGCTGTTGGTTGTCTCCCTCCCACGCTGATGTGAGCTCCGTATGGCAAGCCTGTGTGCGTCGGTTCACCGTGTGTGCATGGGCCCGAAGCGTGCACTCGGCGAGGGCGCGCAGTAGGCTCTCTGTATACGGTAGTTATCGACTAACTCTCGTCTATTTCTGCCACTTGTCTTCTCGGCCTTCTCCATGATTCCTACATAAAGAACCTTTTTATTTTAGAATTAAGGGTCTAGTTAGGAATGAGAAGGAAAAAGTGATTGTTTCTGTGGATTGGCTGATGGAGTCTTGAGTTAGAACTTAATAGGAAATTAGAATGAAGACTAATAGGGCTTTTTTCCGCCCTCAGAGACCAGTATGAATATATTCATTAGGATTCGAGTTTCAAGGCCCATGAAATCGCCTGAGCAAGCTTCAGCAAAAAACAACTCCCGTAGGGACTCAGGAATGCTTTTTGGAATCTAAGGCCATGGATGTCCCCGGGTCTCAGGAGTGGACTGGAACCAGGGACCCCCTCACAGGTATCTGCCTCTGCCTTTTATCTCTGCAGCTCGACTCGCCTCTCAGAGACCCAGTGTTTCTCAAACTATCTGTGCCAAACACAATGACAATATTTATACCGAAATGAAACAAACCCTACTTTTTAGTATTAGATTCCATAGTGATAGAATTACTCTAAGGGTTCCTAAGTGCTTTTCATTTTTGTACGTAATTCCCCATGGGCTGGTGACACAGCTTGAAAGTAGGTGCGGCTGTGGTTCACATAGCAACAGTAGAGCACCGCCCTCAGCTCTTAGGTTTGCCTGGGTCTATGAGAAAACAGACCAAACTGACCTGTGATTGCTGAGCCTCCCAAGCGTGGCTCAGGCTTTGCTTAAGGGTCTCACTATGCTCTGGTCTGTGCAGCTCTGCCCACTAGGTGGAGGCAGAGAGTGAAAACGTGGCATCCACCCTTGTGGGTGGCCCCACCCCAGACCTACTGAAGCAGAACCTCTGGGGACCCGCCCAGCTTTACGTTTTAATGAGCCCTCCAGGTGATTCCGATGCACAGTGGAGTTTGAAAAATCACTGTGCTGGACAGTTCATAGATGGCTGTAGAATTACTAGGGAATTCTTTCTTAACAACCAGATAGTAACTCCCTTTATTTGAGAAGAAGAAATGCATCAGAGTAATTTTTCAAGGAGGTAGTAATAGTATTCCCACCATGGGTTAAGAATTTGGGAAGTACGGAATATTGCTAGCAATCAGCTAATTAAATTTTAAGGGGAAAAAAAAGAGAAAGTATCCAGATTCTCGCCTCATTTGCATTCTGAATTCAAAAGGCTCTCTTTCTATGAATGTAAAACAAATCAAGTTAATTATGCTATTGTTTTTTCCGCTGTAGATTAAGGACCTTACATTAATCAGTGACACTGTACATTTTAAAGTCTATTAATTTTATCACTTCCTGAGCTAGAGGAGAAACTTGTTCTTTAGCTGCCTTTGCTGACTTCACTCATGCAAACAGTGTTTATTGACCCTTTTAAGAGAAAAAATTTCGAAATGAATGAAGACTCATAAATGAGAAGTTAGACATGGAGACCACACATCTAAAAATGTATAGTAGGTCTTGTGGCGAATTTCTTTTTCTGTCACACTTAGAGAACATTGACAAATGTCGTCAGTGTTACTAGGGATCAGCTCCTAGCATCTGTGACCTGCAGCAGGCTTAACTAGGAGGTTTGGCTTCACACGGTGACTTTGATTGATGGATGGACTGCTTGGGTCCTGTTTTGTGGAGGACCATGTCTGTCCCCATCAGCCTGGACTGCCATAACAAAATACCATGGATTGGGTGGCTTAAATAACAGGAGCTTGTTTCTCACAGTTACGGAGACTGGAAGTCCAAGATCCAGGCAACAGCAGGGGCGTGGTCTGGTGACATCTCTGTCCTTGGTTTGCAGATGGCCACCTTCTCACTGTGTCCTCACAGGGCCTGTTCTTGGTGTGTGTAGGTGGACATAGAGAGAGGAAGCGAGCTCTCTGATGCCTCTTCTTATAAAGGCACGAATCCCGTCATGAGGGCCATGCCACACTCATGACCTCAACTAACCCTAATTACCTCCCAAAGGCTCCCTCTCCCAATGCCGGCACACTGCGGGGCGGGTGGGGTGGGGGGACAGGAGAGGGGCACAAGATTTAGGGCTTCAACATATAAATGTGAGGGCAGGGGACATAATTCAGTCCATAGCAACGTCTGGGCTTGATTGGTGATGTCCGGGATGGGTGCAGAAATGGTGCGTGAGGTAACTGTCATCCCTATTCTGATTTTGCTTATTTTGTCAGGTGAAATACGTTCAGTCATAGGGAAAACCAACTCAAACTGTTTTGAGCAAAAAAGGAAAGTTGTTTCCTTATGTAACTGAATAGCCTGGGCTAAGGGCTTTTGGCCTGTTTTGATCTTGGACTCAAATGCTACAAGACTGGGTTTCTTTCTTGGCACTGTGATCACGACGATGACGCCGGGGATGGCAGAGCAGTTCACGCGCTCAGCACTTCAGCGTGCCAGGCACTGTTTTAAGCACTTCACATTGACTAGTTCATTTAGTCCTCATGATGCGTCGGTGAGGGGGGTGGCACTATTGTTTTCACTTACAGACGAGGAGAGTGTGCATGGAGAGATTCAGTAACTTGTCTGGGGCCGTGCAAGTCATAGAGCCTTTGTAAACCCGGGGTTGGCAAACTGCGGACTGTGGGCCAAATTCTGTCCCCACCTATTTTTATAAATATGATTTTATTGGAACACTATTTCATTAATTTGTGTATTATCAATCGATGTTTTCACACTACATTGACAGAGCTGAGTAGTTACAACAGAGACAGGACAGTCTGCAAAGTCTAAAATATTTACTGTCTGGCCCCTGGTGGGAAGCGCTGAGTGACTTCTGCTCTAAACCACTCTGCTCTATTTTTTAAAAAATATTTTTTATTGACATTTTCGGTTTTTTTTAGAGAGAAAGGGGGAGAGAGAGAGAGAGAAACATGGATGTGAGAGTGAAACATCGATCAGCTTGCCTCCTGCACACCCCCTGCTGGGGATCAAACCCACAGCCCAGGCCTGTGCCCTGACTGGGAATTGACCTGGCAGGCCACGGTACACGGGATGATGCCACACCGGCCAGGGCCCGCTCTGCTCTGTTGGATTCTGTCATTCTCAGGCTTCAGATGGTGGTGAGATGGCTGTAGCTACTCCTATTTCTAACTCCTTTTTGTTCATACTCCTCAAGAAAGAGCATATCCAATTCCATCGTGGTTCAAGTGAAGCCCTAGGACTGAGCCTTGCGGGCCCTGGTTGGCCTGAGCTAGGTCATCTATAAACTGCAGCCAGGGCTTGGTGACTTGGCCCAGGTTCCACGGATGGAACCAGGATCATTTTCATTCAGGGCATGTGGTCGGGTGTTGGGAGAGAGTGGTCTACCCTAAGGAGCATTTTATTGTACGGATTTTATTGTAAGAAAGAAGGCAGGATTCTGAGTAGTGAAAACAAATGTTGGCTGCATAAATAATGCCCCGTTTAGTGCATTTTTCCTATTTAATGAGGTAAATGGAAATATCACACAGAGCTGTTTCAGTAATATACCAGAATATTAGGGAAGGTGATGTCTCCACCCCTGAATTTCTTAAAAATTTTTTTTTTCTTTTCCCTTTATTGATTTTACAGAGAGAGGAAGTGAGAGGGAGAGAAAGATAGAAACATCGATGAGAGAGAACATCGACTGGCCGCCTCCTGCATGCCCCCCACTGGGGATCAGGCCCCACTGGGCATGTGTCCTGACTGGGAATCGAACCAGTGACTTCTTGGTGCACGATCGACGCTCAACCACTCAGCCACACTGGCCGAACTCCCCTGAATTTCTTGATGTAATGCTTATTCCCCACTAGAAGCCGGACACCAGTGGCTATTCTTTCTGGGGGCTACTAAGAAAAACATCATCGAAGACGGGAGAATGAGGAAATATTTGAAAGGAAAGCAGAGAATTTCACTGTCCACCCAACTTCTGGGTTGAGTGTTGGTTCTCTTTAGCTGGAGCAGCTGTAACTTCTGGAATTTTCCTTCATTCTGTGATGCGTTTCAGGCTTCCTTGCCTTGTCCGGCAGCAAATACAGAATTAACTTGATATTGTCCTGGTGATTCACCACCATCATTATAAACACACTGTCCCGCGCTGTGAGTCAGTGACGCGCTCCAGGGCTCCTACGTTCCTTCAGGGCTCTTTCCCAACAAAAATAGCCTCATATCATCAGGGTGTTGCGTCCCTATCTTAGCCTTAAAAAATCTTTTAAAATGTGAACTATAACACTCAGAAAACTGAACAGACCAAATAGAGCTCAGTGAGGTATCAGGGGAAACACTTTAAAATGGGAAGTTGGTTTGGTACCATCTTCCCAGAAGGCCTTCGAACGCCTCAACCTAGTCACACCTCCTCCTTTCTCCTAAACATAACCTTTGTCCTTAATTTTATAGTCACTACTTCCTTGTTTTTCTTTCTAGTTTTACCACCTACGTAAGCATCCTAAACATTATAGTTCAGTTTTGCCAGATGTGAATTTTATGTCACTGCAATCATGGAGCAGATATTCTTTGGTCTGATTTCTTTTACTCAACCTCACTCACATTTGCAAAATTCATCCATGATGTTGTCCAAAGTTGTAGCTCATTCATTTTTTAAAATCTTTATTGTTGAAAGTATTACAGATGTCTCTCCCCTTCCCCCCCCATTGACCCCCTCCTCCTCACTCCCAACCCCCTCCTGCTTTCCCCAAGCTATTGTCTAGGTTATGCATATATGCATATAAGCTCTTTGGTTTATCTCTTCCCAACCCCCCCATACTCCTTGCCCCTGAGGTTTTTCAGTCTGTTCCCTACTTCCATGACTCTGGATTTCTTTTGGTCGACAGCTTAATTTGTTCATGATATTCCATAAATAAGTGAGATCATGTGGTATTTGTCTTTCTCTGACTGGCTTATTTGACTCAGCATAATATTCTCCAGGTCCCTCCATGTCGTCTCAAAGGGTAAGAGATCTTTTTTTTATATTTACTGATTTTAGAGAAAGAGGAAGGGAGAGGGAGAGAGAGAGATAGAAACATCAATGAGAGAGAACATCAATTGGCCTTCTCCTGCATGCCTCCCACTGGGGATTTGGCCCACAACCTGGGCATGTGCCCTGACCAGGAATCGAACTAAGACCTCTTGGTGCATGGGTCGATGCTCAACCATTGAGCCACACCGGCTGGGCGAGACCTTTCTTTCTTATACCTGCATAGTATTCTATTGTGTAAATGTCCCACAGCTTTTTTATCCACTCATCTAATGATGGACACTTGGGTTGTTTCCAGATTTTAGCGATTGTAAATAGTGCTGCTATGAACATAGGGGTGCATGTTCTGATTGGTGTTTCAGGCTTCTTAGGATATATTCCTAGAAGTGGAATCACTGGATCAAATGGCAGTTCCATTTTTAATTTTTTGCGGAAACACCATATTGTTTTCCATAGTGGCTGCACCAGTCTGCATTCCCACCAGCAGCGTACTAGAGTCCCCTTTTCTCCACACCTTAGTCAGCACTTGTTGTTTGATGATTTGTTGATGGCAGCCATTCTGGCAGGTGTGAGGTGATGCCTCATAGTTGTTTGTAGCTCATTCATTTTTGTTCAGTTTTCATTTTGTGAGAGAAATGTATTGTTTTGTTCTGTTGGTGGTCATTTGTGGTATTTTCTTTCTATTTCTTTTTCTTAATGTATCTTTATTGTTGAGAGTATTACAGATGTTCCCCATTTTCCCCCCATTGCCCCCCTCCACCTGGCTCCTGCCACACCCCAGGTCTTCACCAAACTATTGTCTGTGTCCATGGGTTATGCATATATGCATATAAGTTCTTTGGTTAATCTCGTGGTATTTTCCAATTTTAGCATTTACGAATAGTGTTGCTGTGAACTTTCTTGGGGTACATGTACACAAATTTGTTGGGTGCATACACAGAAGTAGAGCATGTTGCTGGGTCATAGGCTATGAATGTCTCCAATGTTAGTAGAAAGTGCCACTTTTTCAAAGCGCCGGATTTATAATCTCACCAGCAGTGTACGAGAGTTCCAGTTGTACCACATCTTTGACAACACTTGTTAGTGTCAGCCCTTCTAATTTCATTCACTTTGTGGTTGTATAGTACTATTTACATTTCTCTGATTATTAAGCAGAGCACATTTTTTTATGTCCATTGATTTTTCTGGATATCTTCTTTTGTGAATTGCCTTAAGCTGGTTACTTACTTTCTACTGGGTTTCTATTTTTTTATTTGTTTTTTAAATATGGATTTATAGGAACTATATTTTTCAATGGGGGAATTCTACTCCCTTATCTCCATGATATCCTTTGCCCATGGTTCTTCTCATGACTTCAATGCTTAATTTTCTATTGCTTTGGGTGTCCCCACCCCCCACCCCCCGTCTTCCCCTAAACATATTGCTCCTTCAGCTAACATAGTCTTACTCGATGTGCTCCGTCTGTAAAGGCCAGAACACATTGATGAGTAGCTCCCCATTGTGTTTAGTGATATCTTGGTCATTGATTTTACTGGCTCCCCAAACTCAGTATGTCCGAAATTAGACCCCTCATCTTTTTTCCTCCCCCTAAACCCTACTCCTGTCCATGTAGTCTTCATCTCTGTTCACCAGGCACGGTCTCTAAGTTATATGGCTCTTACCTCTTCAGTGTTTCCTTTACCCACAGTCCAGGCCCTCAACCTGGCTTTTCTGGATCACTTCAACAGCTTCCTGAGCAGACAGCCTGCCCTCAGTCTCGTCCACTTCAAATGTATCATTTACACAGTCGCCGGAGAGATCTTCGAAAATGTGATTCCGACGGTCAGTTTCCTCCTTAAAAATCTTCTGGTGGCACTCCAGTGATGTCCACGCCCTGTAAGTGGCCCTTGGCTCCCTCACCAGGACTTGAGCCAGTGGTAGCCGAGCCTTTGCTTTCGGCAAAACCAAACTGCTGGTAGTTCTCAGAACAGGTGGGGCTTCTCAGCCATGCGCCTTTGCTCATGTTCGTGCTCACCTGGGTGGACCCCATCCTCCTTTCTGATCAAACTCATTTCGTCCTGGAGGGAGATCAGATGCTCTAACCCTGTACACCTACAATAACCTATGCACACCTCTGCCATTGCATTAACCATGTTATATTGAAGTCACATGTTGGAACTGCACGTCCTCTCAGACCGTACCCCGTAAGTCAGGGCTCGTGCCTTGTTTATCTAAGTAGCTTACTGCGTAGCACATGATCATATATGAATAATTGTGGGGCAAAGAGACCTGGAGGAAAGTCAATAATTAGTAGCATTTAACCTTGTGGGTCAATGACATCGAATGTGGTGATGACTGCAATGGGCCCACCTGTGCGATTGTGTGCCAGAGGGGATGCCAGTGAGTGCTGGTGTGAGGCCTTCCACCCAGACCCCTGGAAGAACTGTCTGGTACCACAGACAGAAATGCTGACTTCTCTTTGAGTTGGAATGAACACTTCTTTTTATTTTATTTTTTTCTCCATGTATCCCATCTATGCCCTCTCCCACCACCACCCCTCCCCCTCCACCCCCGCAATGACCACACTGTTATCCATGTCCGCGAGTTCTCTCTTTTTGGCTCAATCCCTGTGCCCCCTCCATCCCCAGCTGTCTGCCTGCTCGCTGTCAATGAGTCTGTCTCTGTTTTGCTTGGTAGTTTAGTCTGTTCACTAGATTCCACGTATGAGTGAAATCATTTGGTACTTGTCTTTCTCTGACCGGCTTATTTCACTTAGCATAATGCTTTCCAGGTCCATCCATGCTGTTGCAAAGGGTAAAGTGCTCTTCCTGTTTACAGCAGAGTAGTACTAACACTTCTCAAGACCTTCAACCTACGTTTGAGTAGACCCATTGGTTTTTAGGCACATTGGAAAAACTGAAAAAACAACCACCATCCACCAGTGAAATAAGGCTGATCTTAGAGATTCGAAAGTCCTGGTTTCAGTCTTGGTCTCGGAGTGCCTCTCCGTGTAACCTTGGACAGACGGCACCACCTGTCTGGGTGCGAAAGGGCTTGAGTAAGTTGAATGGCTCCACAGACAACAATGTCCCGTCACTGCTCATCACCAGGACAGTTACTCCACCCAAAGCATCGTCGTGACTGAGCATCATAACAAGCAAGTGTAAAAGGAAGTTGTCACAATCTTACGTGGCATCATATAACTTTACTATCAACCAAGTCAGCGGAGTGTTCATTTGTAAATGGATCCCCAGTCCTGGTATAAAATACAAGAAGACATTTACGACCTTTGTTTCCAGGTTGTGACCTTACGCAGCTGGGGAACAGCCATCTTTCGGACAGGAAGAGGCACAGATTCAGAGATCCTCCTCTGAGAAAGCAGGGTCTGGAGTGGCGTTGAGGCCGTGTGTGTGTGTGTGTGTGTGTGTGTGTGTGTGTGTGTGTGGTGTCATGTAAGAAGAATCCATCACATGTTTAATGCTGGAGAACAGGGGAGAGCTATAATCACTGTTCTTGTAGGCGCCTCCCCAATGTCCCTCTGGAGACACCATCTGAGACGGATGGAGTTCCTTAACCATCCCTGTGCTGGCCCGGGCGAAGAGCTGCCTCCAGCCGGGGTCCGTTCCTGAAACGGCATTCTTTTTGCACCCTGGAGAAAGCTAGCTTTTGAACCGAGCTTTCTTGTTCCACGGTGGACACTTCCTGAGCCCCTACGACATGAGTCCCATCTTCATGAATATACCCATCTTTGAGTGTTAGCTGATTGTTTGTGTCAAGAAGCATCACACATGGAACCAATTAACCTTTCTGCCTTTTCAAAAAGAATACAAGCAATGAGAGTGACATCCCTCGTCTTGTCAGGGAGGAAGGAATGCCTGAAAAGGAAAGCCTGACGTTAAAGAAATGCACCACAGAATGTCCTCAGCTCCCTGCTTCCTGTTAGAGTCCCGGCACAGGCTGAAGAAGCGTGTGACATGTGACAGTGGACTCATCGGCAGTGCTGTGCGTGGCTGGCGAGCAGCGTGACCCGCCCCGCTTTCCCCCGATGAGAAATGGGTGGTGTTTAACATGCAATTGTTTGCTGTTCTCTTTGATAAATTCCGGACTGTTCCTAAGCCACCTGCACGGAGAGTTGGAAACCCCTGGCTTAGATGAAATATGACTTTCAATTATGCCCCAGTCAGAGAAGCTGCATTAGAAAAGCTAAACTGGGGAGAGTCACGTGTTTTTTTATTAGAATAACTGGGCACGCAGAATACAGTCCAGCTCCCACCCCTCGCACATTCCCCGCCAGCCTGCACGTGTGCGGGGGACCACCCACCCTTCTCTAATGATGGTGCCTCTCGGCCGCCCACAGAGCCTCCCCTTTGATATTGTGGACACCCCAGCAAGTGGAAACGCCCGTCTTCTCACACCCCCCATATTAGACCTGGGCTCAGCTTCGAGCGATTTCTTGGGGGGGCTGCCTTGCTTTCCCCTAAGAACATCTCACCTCTTGCTTCCAAGTGGGAGGGTTGAAAATAATGGCTCTTGTCACTCCCCTTCGCCTTGTTACGGGGAATATTTAGTGCTGGAGCGGGATGTGGGGTAATATCTTGGATGTGATAATGTTGCTCCTTGCATCAGTGAACATGGTATTGATTGTAAGCTGTCAACCTCCCTGCATGCTCTGCGGGGTCCCAGAAGACTGAGCACTGCTGGGAGGGCAATGCATCAGGCAGGGACACGTGCTCTATTAACTACGGCTGCAGCCTGAGCTCCGTCGCTTGCTCTTAACACATCTCAGCTCACTGGCTCTCCATTTTTCTTCTTTTTAATTCCTCGACTCCTCTGGGCGGTGCCGTGATGCCACATACAGGTTCCCTGTAACTCAGACTCCTGATGGCACCCCGCTCACCTTGTAAGCTTCCTGAGGGCAGAGGCTGTGCCCGTCTTGCTCACTCATTTATTTGTTCATTCTTTCAACAAATATTTATTGAGCACCTGCTATGAGCTCTGGGGGTACGAGAGTGGACTCAGCGCCTCGGGCCTCGTGGCACTTAGGGTGGTCCGAAAGGCTTTTCTGGGGAGGTGACACTGAGCTGAGTGTATTGATATGTCCTCTGTGCCCAGAGCATAAGTGTTTGCTAAGTTGTAGAAGCCACAATTTCTCAATTGAGTGGCTCATAGCCTGGCTATTGGAGAACCCCTAGTGTGGGAACTTCACTAAGGCCATGTGTTATTATTATTATTTTTAAAATCCTCACCTGAGGATATTTTTTTCCATTTATCTTTAGAAAGAGTGGGAGGAAGGGAGGGAGGGAGGGGAAGGGAGAGAGAGAGAGAGAGAGAGAGAGAGAAAGAGAGAGAGGGAGAGAGAGAGAAACACCGATGTGAGAGAGACACATTGATAGGTTACCTCCCGCACGACCCTGACCAGGTCTGGGGACCAAACTGCAACCAAGGTACGTGCCCTTGACCGGAATCAAACCCTTGACTCATTGGTCTGTGGGCCGATGCTCTAATCTCTGAGCCCGACCGGTCAGGATGAGGCCATGCATTATTATTTCTCATATCGTGTGTTATTGTCCCGTTACTTTATGTCCCCATAATTCTCTTGGTCTGCATTCCTGTTTTTTGTTTGTTTGTTTGTTTACTAGTCAGTGGTATAAAAATACTGTAAATTTCTTAAATGCACCAGGTGCTTTTTTGCTTTTTCATATAGGACCTTGGCGCCTGGAAGGCTCTTCTCCTTTCTCTTCACCTGGAGAATGCACTCCTTACTTACCTTGGGGGTTTTACCGTAGGGATCGCCTCCTCTGGATGAGGCGGTGTTCCCTGCTGTCCTCCTGGCACCCAGACGTGGCCATCACAGCACACATCGTGCCGTTTCACAAAACTCGGAGAACAGCAGGAAACATGCCTTGCGTGTTTATTGTTGACCACACACCATTCTGAGAGCTTTATTCTATTAAATCATTCCATCTTCACAGCAATTTTATGAGATCGGTGCCATTTTTATCCTTATTTTTTTTTTAATCAAAAATAAGGAAATTGAGACCCAGAAAGGTGAAGTAATTTGCCAAGAGCCCAGCTTGTGAGTGGGAGCTCAGATTTCAGCCCAGGCAGGTACCCTGGGCTCTGCACCGTAACCTTCTACTGCTAACATCGCCTGTGAATTTGCCTGTATCCCCCGCGACAGTGTAAGCCTTTTACAGACAGGGACTGTCCCTGCTTCCCAGACTGCCCTGGCACAGGGCTTGGCAGGTAGTACATGATCGATCAATCAATAGGAGTTTATTGAGTGGATGAATGAATGCATTCATGAATACTACCCAGCTGAGCGATTGCTTCAAGTGCCAAAATGCTGCTTTTCCTCTGCTAATGAGGCGGCCCCATTCCCTCCTACTCCGCCTCCCTGGGGTTCTCTTTGACCCCCACAAGAATGTACTGCTGTGGGTGGGAGGGAGCGTACCATTAGCCATCCAGAGCAAGAATGCACATTACGGTGGCCAGCCCCACTTCTCTGTGGTATCTGGGTTTCAGCACAAGCACGAGTTCTCGCTCAAACCAAATACAGCCGACCAAGTGAGGGGTTCTGAGACAGGTCAGCGGGGGGGCTTTGGCGGCAGCTGTCCGTCTAAGAGACCAAGGTTGACTTTTCAGGGAATTAGGGTTAGGGAATGCACGGGGAATCTGGCCATCACCAAACCCCCGGTTCTGGCCCAGCAGTGATCATTAATTTGACGGTGTCCAAGGCAGGAGTCGGCAGAGATGGCAGATCACCTGGTTCGGCCACCAGCAGTTTCGCTAATGGGGCGTGGAAGATCTAAATTGGGGGACGGTTAAATGGTAATAACAAGGTCAGGGTCAAGGGTCGGAGACCTCTGTGAACCATTTGACTTCACTCTCTGCTTGGTGACAGATCAAATTTGTATTCCTGGTCAGCTGTCAGGCAATATTTGGTCGCGGAGAGATGGTGTGTTTGTGAGTATCCTCACCAGTGGAAAGAGACAAGACACGGTAGCTGTGCATTACCCGTCACTGTCATGGCAGAAGTACAGGACCCGGGAGAGGACAGATCCCGTGACTGTGTCATTTAACCCTTTTGAGTCTGTTTCTCAGCTATAAAAATGGAATCACAGATTTACCCATCAGGTGATTGTAATGATTTTAAAAAGCGCCTAACCCAATGCCTGTCACATAACAAGTATATATGGTGTTCTTTTATTCTATTTATTTTATACCTAAATATAGTACCTGGGGATGGGAGCTTCATAAATATTTGTCATTGGATGAATAAAAGAAAGGGGCCAGGCTAGTTCTGACAAGTTGAAAAAATGTTTCTATTTCGATGTGAGAGACATTGGTTGGTTGCCTCCCACACCCACTCTCACCTGGCCCGGGGATGGAACCTGCAACCCGAGTGCACGCCCTTGACTGGGAATCAAACCCACAACCCTTTGGTGCACAGCCAACGCCCTAAAAAAAACATTTCTAGCCCTGGCCGGTTTGGCTCAGCGGTTAGAGCGTCGGCCTGCGGTCCAGAGAGACCTGGGTTCGGTTCCCACTAAGGGCATGTACCTCGGTTGCAGTTTGTCCCCGGCCCTGGTTGGTCGTGCGGGTGGCAGCCACTCGATGTGTCCCTTTCACGTCGATGTTTCTCTCTCTCTCTCTCTTCCTCTCTTTCCCTCCCACTCTATCTGAACAAAAAAAAAAAAAGGAAAAATGGTCTCGGGTGAGGATAAAAAAAACAAAAACAAACAAACAAAACATTTCTAATCGAATTAGAGAAACATTCACTTCATGCCGCCGTGCTGTAGCCATGCTCAGGACCTTGCCTGTGATGTCCTCTCTGCTGGAAGTGTCGCATGCGTTGTCTGGACACCTGCTTTAAAGCTCTGCTTGCGTGTCACCCACACTGGAAACCTTTTCCCTCTCAGTCCTGATTAATTAGCCATTCCTTTCTCCGCACTGTTCCTGCACTCCGTACACACCTCTCTGTACTGGAAATATATTTACGCATACATGGTGCCCCTGTGTGGTTGTCACCTCCCGGAGGGCGGGGACCACACGTTTCAGTAACTCCAGCCCTCGCCTAGGGACCGGCAGCCTGACACACACCAGGCCCTACATAAATATTTGATGCTGATGAACTTAGGGTCATTACTGGGACTTATTTTCTAACCAGTAACTTTCATCTCTAGCTCTGTCTCTATATTTGTTTCTATTTCGATCTATAACACGTGCAATGGAGGATAGAAGATCAGAGTTTTGGCCCAAATGCCTGGCTCTGTCACTTGCGAACAGTGTGAACTTAGTCAAGTTAGGTAATTTCTCGGTTTACTTATCTGTAAAATGGGAACAACCATGGCATCTGCATCTAGAGCTTTGAGGGTAAATGAATTAATACCTGTGTAATTCGTAGGCACGCAGGCTGGCCCATAATAAGCGCCCAATAAGTATTAGCTACTCTTGTGTATTAGAAACAGTATTTTAAGAGCTCTGAGCTAGAAACCTTGAGTTGTAGAACCTGGTTCTGTCTCTTACCCGCTACGCACCCCTGGCCAGGTGGACCGCTGGAGTTGAGTTCCTCATGTGCCAGGTGGGAATGCTGCTGGCATCGACCTCGGGGGCGAAGGGACGCAGATCATGAGAAATCACTAGGAGGTCCCCAGTGGGTGTTGTTGCTAGAGCTACTTTAATGGTGCTTTAAACTTATCAAGGCAGATGTAAGTCAACGAATTTCTCGTGGCCCTCAATAATTCCGCGCGCTCAGGACAGACAGCTTTCTGAGCATTTTGTAGGGGACATGGCCGATGTAGGGACTGAGTGGCTTGCCTGCGTTTCTTAGTGACGTAGCTGCGGAGCCAGGAGCGGACACATGTTTTCTGTCTCCTGGTTCTGTGTCCCTTCCGTGGAAGCGGTTCCTGAGACCTGACTCAGAAGTACAGGGGACGAGATGGAGTGCTGAGAATCAGGCTGCCCAGCCAACGTTCCAATGGTGCCTTGGGGCATTGCCGTATCCTTGGGGCACTGTTTATTTATTTTTAATGTTTGTATTGATTTTTTTAGAGAGAGAGAAAGATAGAAACATTGATGTGAGAAACATTGATCGAGTGCTTCCTGCACGCCCCCTACTGGGGACCGAGCCTGCAACCCAGGCATGTGCCCTGACCAGGAATCGAACCCGGACCTCTTAGTCTGTGGGCTGATGCTCAATCCACTGAGCCACTCTGGCTGGGCTGGGGCACTGCTTAAAACACACCAGCCTCATCTACAAATTAGGAAGGGTTCCCTCGTCCAGGGTGTGGACTATGATGTCACCCCCAAAGCCTTGTTATTAGGCCTCGTAGGGCTTTCTTGGGCCCTGCAGGCAGTCAGCAGAGGGACTGAAAGAGGAATTGGGGAGAGATGGTGGGAGGGTAGGAGGGACGTGTTAGGCAATTTCTTTGCAAGTTGGAAGGAAGGGAAATGATGGTCTCCCACGTGCTCAGTGATTGAGTATGCCAGGGTCTAACTTGATCATAATGGGCTCTGGAATGTTGAAAAGGAGTAGATCGGAGACAGCGGACTTCTTTCATTGGTCACTGAACTAAAAGAATCTTAGCTTCATCTTTGTTCTCTACATGCTGCTTGCCTAATACATGCTGACGTGGTTAATCACAAGACCAACGAGAGGTTTAAAGAGGCATTTTTTTTTTTTCCAATAGAAAAGGCAGGAGTGAAGAAGCAAATGGGTTCCTGCCGCCCATTCACTCAGAACCCACCGCTCCGTGCTGGCCTGTGTCTTCCTTCGTGGTTTCTTCCAACGCGTCTTCCTCCCCCGACGAGAAGCACGAAGTCTGCCCAAGTTTAGCTCTCCAACTGCTTGTTTCTGAGTGCCAGGGACTGACTGTTGCCTTTAGGGTGATTTTTTTTTTTTTTTAAAGCTAGTATCTTTTATGGTCGGACTTTCTTTGAGCTGACAATGACTTTACGTGGCTGTCCCTAAGGGGTAAGGCAGAGTTTCTTTGTGGTTAGACCTAGCTGGCCCGTCTTTACAACTTTTCCATATAAAAATAAAAGTCCAAGACCAGATTATTTTTCTTGTGGTCATAAATGCTGATTTATTGACAGGTGCCTTTTTCAGATCACCATTATAAACTTGGGATAAAATATGTAGAGTATATTAAAGCCTCAGCATTTAACGTTGGGGTCCTTTAACGATTCACTCACGTGGTCCACCTTTCGGGAGTCTAGCATCTCCCCGCAAAGCATTTAGGGTGAGTTTACTAACAGCCCAGGAAGCTGTGGCTCCCATTTCCCCTGGGTCTGGTGACATCCTCCAGTGGGAGCCGATGGCCTGTACCCAGCAGCAGGCCTTGTAGGACACAGCAGTGCAGGCTTCTTCGAATCCAACAAGCTGTTGAAAAGGGGCCAAGGCAGCTTCCAAGTAGCGTTTAGTGTCAGCTGGAAAAGGGACTGACTTCTAGGTGCCACCAGCTGAGACAATCGGCAGCACTGGACAGGAGACAGCACCTGTAAATGCCTAGGTCGGTGCCTGGCACAGAGCGGGGAACTGGTGAAACGTGGAGGCGGTGATTGCTGCCTGAGGCCCGATCTCCTTCGTTCCCACGCATCCTTTGTGCGGGGTCGAGGAGGGGAGGGCTGTTCCGAGGTCTGTGGCAAATTCCTCCCACAGGGTCTCTCTGTACGTCTATGTGCCGAGGGTGGTGGACTAGTTAGGGGCTTTTCTTTGGGATCCACAGATAGACTGCAGGGGTCCGTGAACCTCATAAAACTGTGACCAAAGTTGTTTATTATGTGTTCTGGGAGCACTCTTGAGTGCAATATGTGAAGAACCACTGTCCATTGAGACCCCCCGAGGCCTCCCAAGCTTAAATGCCCTGTGAGGTCAGCTATGCGAGGTCCTGGTGTTTGATAAGCTGCTGCTGCTCACAGAACCATCGTAGGCGGTGCATGGGTGCATGTTTGCTCTATCCGTGGGGTGTGGTTATTTTAATGTTAGAAAAAATAACTGGTACATTAAAAATGACATTTTCTGAATAGTGTTTTTTTTTTGGAGGAGGCTGTCTTGCTTTTAAAAATGGTGACTTAGAGAAATGTTAAATGAGGAGTAGTACAGAGGTGGGTTGTCGCTCAAGTTGGAGGAACCATGATCCATCCCAGTCCCCACCTGATACCAACAGGAGCTGAGTCTCGGAGAAGCAGAGACAAGGCCATTGAGGGAGCTGACAGTAAACTGAGGACAATAACCCCTGGTCTTTGTGTCCTGACGTCACCGTTCTCTGAGTGGAGGAGTTCCTGACACTCTTTCAGGTCTCTCCAGGAATGTCGCCCCAGTCGGGCCAGGAAGCTTGCACAGAGGTCCCACCTGGGCTACTTAGGGGCACTGCCAACACAGAGGCTTTCTTTGCAGGGCAGGTGAGACACGCTGAGAACAAAGTCACGTCTCCAACTGCACGCTCGTTCCATTTTGAGATGCACTTGTTCATATTTTAACGTTCCTGAAATTGGGCCGTGTTTCACAAAATTGTCTTCACTTGAGTAGAGAGTTATTTCCTTGCCCAAAAGCTAGATAGCAGCTTAGCGCTGGAATCTGATTCTTTCACTATTTTTTTCTCCTCCCAAACAAATGACCCTTGAAAGCTGGGACGTGTAATAAATACACAAACTGAAAGAAAATTTCTCTTTGAAAGAAAAATGATCTCATGCCATGTCCTACCCACTAAATGGAAGCTAAGGGAAATGAGTCATCACGACAGGTATAGTGACACTGAGCCCAGACCCAGCTTTCTGGGTCCCTCCCCCCTCCTCCCTAAGCCTCCTCTTCAAATGTATAAGCCCTTGAATTCATTGTCTCCTTCCCAGAGGGGTGCCACACGGAACCTTCTGGAAGCGTTAGTTTGAATCCTCAGCTTGGGGGAAGAATGAACCAGCCTCCATAGGTCCAAGCAGACTTCGCTCCAATGTCAAAGCTGCTCTACTGCCCCAGATTGCATTTTTGCAAGGAGGAGCCCTCGGGTCTATCTCTTCCAGATGGGGAGCTTGGAGAGGGCTAGACGTGCTTGATCAGACTTTACAAATCAGCCTTCTTCTGGGCTGTGCTGCTGCTAGCTTTAGTGGAGACGGATGGATTGTTACGTTTGGTTAGCAAATCCGGGAGGGGGGAGGGGGCGTGCTCAGGGAGCCAGGGCTGGTGCCTCCGACTTCCAGCTTCATTCAGAACGCCAGCTAATAAACAACCAGGACTCGGCCTTTACAAGTCAATGGAATAAATAAGCTGGAAAAAGGGGAAGAGAAAAAGCCAGGGAACATGTAAGTGGAGGATTATATGGCGCCATTTAAAACGACAAAAAGCAAGAGTAACAGAGCAGCTGATGGAATGGGGCCCTGCGGCCTTGCCAAGCCAGCTCTGGGAAGCGCCGTGGAGAAAGGGTTCTCTTTATGTCTCCTGAAGCGTTCCCGGGGTTCCCGGCCAAACCCGCGGGCTGTTTCTATGGCGCTGACTAAAAAAGACTACAGCAGTGTTGACGTGGTCCTCCCCTTCTCAGTCTCCGTCCCCTTCACAGCCTCGTCAGATAAATCTCTGGCTCAAATGAAATTGTTAAAAAGAAAATGGCAAAAAAAAAAAAAAAAAAGTGCTGTAGGGGCGGGAGATGCTGACTAGTTCTGGTTTTTCACAAAACAAGGAGCATTTCTCCAAAGAGTAGAGTAAACGGTGTTTATTTTTTGTTGACTGTTTCAATCAAAGGGAATTGCTTAATTAAAAAAAAAAAAAAACTTATCTCTTTTCGCTTTAAATACTACAGACAACCTCATTTTATCTCAGCAGACACTTAGCGACAAGACACTGGACCCACCAGAGAAAACGGGGCAATGAAAGCATCAGAAATTCAGGTCAACTATGGAAGAATTACTGTTAGCTGGCAACTCTCAAGTCTAAACAGAAGTGTCCCGGGACCTATTGGGTTGGACAAAAGTTCCTTAGAACTGGGGATATGGGAAAGTTGGACTCCTTTGAATTCTATCCCAGTTGTTTTCTGTGTAGGGGAATTAGAGTCAATGCATCAAATGAAGACCCAAAGAAACATTTAGAAACGTGTTGGACTAGTATTCAGTATGTGAGATTATTAAGTAATAATAACTTGCCCTCCTAGTTAACCTTGTCCTGGAATATATATAGGTTATTTGTGGCCGCCACTGCTATAATATTTTCTGAAGGATGCCAAGCTGTATGCAAGATCTTTTTGCTAAAGTCCAGGCTGTCGACGCTGATCTCGTCTTTTCTCCGCTTGCCCCCGACGCACACCTTTCGGGGTTTCAGGATCGCCCGGGGTTTGCTGTTTTCCCTCGAGGCCTCCAGGGTGACATCGCGCTTGGTGTTTCGGTCAAACATCCTGAAGAAGTTGTTGTAGGAGCCGGTCATGATGACGCTGCAAGGCAGAGGTAATAGGGAGCAAGTGAGTGCCGTGGAGGAAGGCAGTAACCATCACCACGGGGCCTTTCTAGAGCAAACACCCCCACTCTGGGGCCTGCTTATGGCACCACGCGTTGTACTAAACACAAACAAATACCTGAACAGGTTCTGTGACTATGGACTGACTTTGGAGTCACTAAGAGCAGCAAGCCCTCGGGCTCTGCTTGGGAACAAGCATAAGGTAACCCTCCTTGTTAATTACTTCTGTAGATTCTCTTCCCTTCTTGGGCTCCGTAAATGAGTGGTTTCAATGATCCCAGCCCTGTCTACCCGACTTCAGGACTGTGAGGCTGGAGCGAGGCTGGAAAAGCAGGCGCGCTTTGAAAGCAACGCCGCGTGGTGCCCACGTGGGGCTGACCTCTCAGGAGCTCCCGCCCCGCGCGGGACAAATGCTGGCCGCACAGCTCCCTGCCGGGCGTGTCCTCCCCTGCTGAGCACCAGCTCGAAATTTGGCCTCTTCAGAAAACTTATTTAAAAAATGGATGTCGTCACGATCTCACTTGGGAAGAGAGGAAACAAATTCGCGTTTTGAAAGGATTTGGAACGGGGAAATAAGATTTTCCAGCGGACTGATGGATGGTTTCTGTATTTTACAGGAGTATCCACTCTCAGGCGTGTCTACATTTGATCAGGAGAGCAGGGCCTTCAGGAAGCAAGGGCTGGATCTTTTTTTTTTTTTTCCATTTATCTTCAGGTAGAGTGGGAGGGAGGGAGAGAGAGAAACATCGATGTGAGAGAGACACATCCATTGGTTGCCTCCCGCACGACCCCGACCAGGGCCAGGGACCGAATCACAACCGAGGTATGTGCCCTTGACCAGAATCGAACCCTCGACTACTTTGGTCCGTGGGCCGACACTCCAGCTGCCGAGCCAAGCCGACCAGGGCAAGGGCAGACTCTTTAATGGTGACAGTTGGAATACGGTGACAGGCTGAGGGGGAGACAGCCTCCTGGGGGAACATTCCTCGGAGCCTGCCCCCTGGAGCAGCTGGCGAGGCTCTGGCAGGCTGGTTAGGATGGCAGAGCACGGTGCCTCGTCTGCTTTCTGTGACTTGGGTGTCGAGAGAGAAGGAAGACTGACAAGATTGGGCCACAGCCGAGGGGTAAGTTTGGGGTGCTGTGTCAGCTCTGACAAGCAAGTTCATCGAGGCTTAGATTTTGTTTCTCTGGCGCAGGAGGCTGAGGCTGTGAAATGCGTTTGTCTCGTAGCAGCAGGGTGCTGGGTGCGTGACCCATCTCGTGTCAACTTCCGTGCCCCACAGAGGAGCTGCACCTGTGAGAAGTGGGCAACTTGGCGCAGGGTCCCACTGCTTGTAAGTGACAAAGCTGGGCCTCTACCCACATCTGCCTGACTCCAGGGCATACGCACTCAGCCCGGCCTCCCTGCTTCCCACACACGGATGTCCACTCCCCCTCACCGTGACCTGGCTTGTTTTTAAACAGTAAGAGAAAGTCTTTTTTTGGGGAAAAAAAATCCTCAACCTTGACTGAACAGAGAATAACGTTTTCCTATTGTGATGTTACGGACAGAAAGTTGATCATAGGATTCAAACTCAAAACGTGTGACTCTTGTTTCTCCTACCAACTGTGTATGAGCTGGGGCAGGTTATTGTACCTTGCCGAGCCTCAGTTTCCTCAGCTGTGAAATGGGGATGAGGAAAACAACCTTGTTGGATCAGGGTCAGGAGTAAACAACATAATGTGTGTGAAGGTAGCTGCTGAATAAGTGTGGATTTTGAAGCTAGGCTAAGATAGAGGGGGACGAGAGTAACAGGACATTCATACATAATAATAAATACCTATAATTAATAATAAACAATAAATAAATATATAAATCAATAATAAAATAATAGGGCTGGGGCTAGCTTTTCCCCGCTGTGGGAACTTTTGTTCCTGTATCACAAATGTGCTCTCTCCTCCCCCTGTCCTGTACCAGCTGGACGGGGTGGCTTGGGTCCTATGCTTTGGGGCCATTTCTTCCAGGCCCACTACGTGGAGGGCTCTTTGGTTCATTGGCAGAGAACGCTAAGCAATACTGTGCTGTTGGCGTCGGGGACGGCCCCTGGTGGCCGGTGCTGAGTCCTCCTGGAAGTCAGAGAATCATCTGTATTTGTCAAACTAAAAACGAACTATTGGGAGGTAATATGAAGTATTGTTGAAATCAAAGGCCTTAAAACAGTAATACATCACGTTGAGGGGATGTGATAAATGGGGCCGGCTAGAAATCAGCTAATGAATCGCCGGGGCCTTTGGCCAAGCCTACGCTAGCACCTTTGAGAAATAATTCTGGCTCCGGAAACGTTGCAGTCACGTGAACTATTCACGCTGGACTTGGCTGGTGCATTGTTAGTGATCTTCATTTGAGGCAGGCTGGCCTAGCTCTGGGGGTGTCGTGTGTGTAAAAGAGAGGATTTTCTCACTCATGTGTAACGGTCACCTGCGCTAGTCCTGAAAGAGGGCCCAAGGGTCTCACGACACCTTTCCCTGCTTTCCAGGCCAGACCCCAGGGCCATCCAGTGACTCACCCAGGAAATCCCTGCCAGGCCCTGGGGCCTGACTTTCACACCCACTGACAATAAAGCACCCAGCGCCTCCGCCAGGGCAGGGCCGGCCTTTGGAGGCTCCCCCGCTGCTGAGCCTTTCTTACCTGTCTGAGCCGTTCCACACACACTCGAATTTATCAAAAATGCAGTCGTTTTCGTAGAGGGAGCACAATTTGCTGCGGAGGTAGTCATGAACCTGAGGAAGAAAGACATCAGCAGAGTCAGTTATTTAAAAAACGATGGTTTCTGTGAATTCCTCCTCTTTTGATGTGAGCTGTTAGTTCTTTCGGTGTAGATGTGCCTTGACCCAGGTGTCCCAGTCTGAATCCAGGTGCAGCCCTTCCTAGCTGTGGGACATTAGGATGGGCTGGTGAGCTGCCCATGTGGCTAGATGGGTCAAACGAGCTTGAGTAGGTGGACAGAGGCACAGAGCAGGGCCCAGTGAGCGGTGGCGTCCCTTTTCTAAGCTGACTGGTTAACGTCATTAGTGGACGCCATTCATGCAAATATTCACTGATTGCTGTGTGCTTGGGACAGAGCAGTGAACGAAATACCCAGTGTGGGGTGGATGACCAGTTCACACAGGCCCTTTATTTGGAGGAAGGACAGGCCACAGAGAGCGTCCCTGAGCCTGCTGTGTTTGTCCGAGTGTGACGGCAAAGGCAGGGAGGCCAGCTATAACCTGGATGGTAGATGGTGGCTTGGACCAGGGCGAGATCCGTGGTGGGATGTGATCAGATTCTTGACATGCTTTGGGGGAGAATGGATGGGACTTGTGGGTGGATCAACTGTGAGGTGTGGAGAGAAAAACAGGAGTCAAGGATGGCTCGTGGATCTTCTCTGGAGCAAGCGGAAGGTTGGAGTTGCTGCGTTCATTGTTGAGTACATAATTCAGAGACGTCTACGCAGACGGGACTGCCCAGTGCACTCTGGTGCCGTCCTAGAGCAACTCTCCCCTGTTTCTATTTTTCAGCGAAATACAAAGCAAGGTTATCAGCCGAGTGTGAGGAAGGGGACGGGGGTGGTTGGGAAACAGTGCACGATTGCTGGATGTGAATTTTAATGAGACTGGTCAACAAGGTTGGGTAGTTCTCTCCAGCTACATTTAGCAACTCAGGTGTAGATGCCGGATAGGTAGAAGAATAAGGCTCAGAGGGTAGTGCCCTGGGTTCAATTTTTCTCTGAGGGTAAGCCTTCCTTTGCCCACCAGCACGGAGTGGTAATAACAGGCGTACACAGTATGCTAGCTTGTTAATAGCCAGTTGCTTTATCCATAACATCTCATTTCATCTCTGAAACCATCTTAGGATGTAGGGATTATGATTCACTTCATTTGAATGGAGAATGAAGGGCAGGGTGTGATGTCATGTGTCCAAGATCACACAGGAAAGAAAATGACAGGATGGGAACCGAACCCCAGTATTCGGGTTCCAGGGCACCTACTCTCGACTACTGTAGCAATCTGCCTCCCCACGTGTTCTGCCTCATTGGCCTCACCTTACATGGGGGTCTCAGTCCTACACAGAAGCCACGACAATGAACTGAGATGAGGCCAAGAGGGAGACAGCACTGGGTGAGGTAGAGGGGTGTTATGAAAAGCACTGTTTCACTTTGTCTAGGTTTAGAGTGATGGTCCAATCTCCCTTTTTTTTGCAGCCTGGGCCCCTTCTCCTCTCTCGACTCCAGAGTTCTGCTGGATGCTGATCTCAGAGGCTCAGCTGCGTGCTCAGTGCTGGACAAAGGAAGGAGGTGAGATTCATTCCACGTTGCATTAGGTGCTTTGGTATTTACAAGTTCTCTGAGTCACTGGACAGTGTGTTTCTAACTCTGCAAATTAATTTCCTCCACCTTTGCTCTCTTGTTCCCAAAGGGTCTGCGCCTTGCCAGTGTTCTGTACTTGGCATCTCTGCTACAAATGAACTCATTCTCCTTCTTTTCCTTCTGCCTTCTGAGCATACTGGGAGGGGCTCAGAGGGCCATTTCTGTTTGTAGGGGTGACAATCTTAAGAATTTTTGAGCAGAAGAGCATCTCAGGGCAAAAAGCCGGCTGATTCTGGGTCTTGACCAGGGCTTGGCAAACTTTTTCTATAAAGGGCCCTATGGCCTCTGTTGCAACCACTCAGCTCTGCCCTTATAATGCAAAAGTAGCCACAGGTAATACATACACAAACGAGCAGGGATGTATTCCAATAAAACTTTATTCATAGCAACAAGTAGTGGACAGGACTGGCCTCTGGGTCATAGTTTTGTTTACCCCTGGTCTGGACTCTTTCCTTGGAAGAAAGTGATGGTGGGGGTAAGGGCATCAATTGGGGGTTGAGCCTTTCTTCTGATGGTTGGAAGATCTTGACCTCAAGAATTGGTTTCGTTTCTAGAAAGAGAGTGTGATTCTAGCCTTTTCTTGTCTTTATCACTGACTTGCTTCTGGGCTGTGTGTAATGTGGGGGGGTGGGTGCAGGGAGGAGTTGGGCTTGGAGGAGAAGGATGCTGAGCTGGGAATGAATCAGTGGGCAATGGAAGCCAACTCTCTTATGCCAGTACTCCAGCTTGCCTACTGTTAGAGGGAAAAGATGAGCACAATAGATCCTTAGCCTTCTCTCCTCCGGTATGGAGCACTTTTAAGGCACAGACGTGAGTATTCTAAGGGAGAAACACATTTTGAAAACCCTTGGTTAAGCAGGTTTCTGTAAGGCAGCCCTTCTCAGAGTCCTGCAGTGGTCAAAGAATCATAAAATTGTAAGAGGGGGACAGACTATTCTTTTAGTTCATTACAGTCACCCAACTTTTGTAGGAGAAGTACCAAATAGTGTCTTTAAAATGATTAGGGTTAGAAACAGGGCGGTGGTATGACTTTTAGGGCCTGGCTCAGGCTCTCCTCTTCTCGATGAAGCTTTCCTGACCCCTCACCATTCACCTTTGCCATTTCGCTTATAGAAATACACAGGTGAGTAGTCAGTGTCAAAGTGTGTGTGCTTCAGGAGTGTGGGCCTGTTAGCAGGAACCACACCGGGACATCCATAAATAATTCTTGTTTGAAAACTTCAGTTTTTCAGTTGACATTCAATCTTATATTAGCTTCAGGTGTACACCATAGTGATTAGACATTAATGGACCCGATGAAGTGATCACCCCGATACGTCTAGTACCCATTTGACACGGTACCTTCATTATTACGATATTACTGACTGTATTTCCTATGCTGTCCTTCACATCCCTGTGACTATCCATAAATAATTCCCGAAGGACAAAGTCAGGAAGGACTGGGGGGGAAACCTTGTCAGAACCATTATTTTCTTTTCCCAGCCCTGAGGTTCTGGGAAGCTCCTGCTACCAGCTGAAGGCATCTGAAGGAGAAGAGCATCTACGATGAAGGCGTGTTGTGTTTATGTTCTGTTGTTAAAAATCTCAGGCAAACAAGCTGCATCTTTCTCCATCAGAGGCGAGCATAAGGTAAGATACACACAGGAGAGATGGCTAGGGAGCAAGACAGAACTTAAAACTATCCTATTTGATGCTTCTCTTCATGTTCCAAATAGGATTTCTTTCCTGTGTTCCTATTGGCTTGTTTGGCCTTTGTCTCCCAACCCAGTGGTTCTCAATTATGTACTTGTGGAAGCCTGACGTGGTGTAGTTAATGGGCTGTTCATGAGGCCTAGCAAGAGGACATTTTATTGGTTTGTTCTTAGATTTCAGGGGTTGACACATTTTATCTGTAAAGGGTCAGATAGTAACTGTTTTAGGTTTTGTGGGCCACATGGCCTCTGTCACAGCCACTCAGCTTTGCCATTGTAGCAGGAAAGCAGCCATAGACAATATGCAACATGATTGGGTGTGGCTGTGTTTCAATAAAACTTCATTCACAAAAACAGAGGAGGGGCTGGATTTGGCCTACAAGTCACAATTTGCCATCCCCTATTTTGTAGGAAACCTTAAAAATGAATAGCTAATCATACTGAAGTCCACAGCTGCTTGTTCATGGAAATGTGCTGAGCTTAGCTGATGTGTGGAGCATCAGGAGTTGATTATGGGATTCTTTCCCATGGGACCAGGACTCACAATTGTCTTTCAACAATGTTCTAGACACTCACTTAATCAGCATTTATTTACCATCTTTGATATAGTATAAACTAAATTCCTTTGAAATATGCCATCGAAAGTTAAAGTAAAATTTTGTGATATTTCATTTTAATACATGTGCTATGATACCTATTTCTTAGTGCTCTACAAAGTAGATTTCCAAGTCTACCACTAGCTAAACATGCTTCGAGAACCATGATTTTAAAATGCTGTTTATTCCATGTCATTGCTAGCTGTGTTCTAAAAGCCTTTCTCTAAAATGAAAGGACTAATTGCTCTCACCACATGTCGCCTAAACCTCCTTCTCTCTAATCGAGGCTCTGCAGCAGGCCACACCTCAACACCCATACTCAGGGCCTCGTTCCCACTGCCTGTTCTTTTTTGTGCTATGGTTTGTCTGTGCAGCTGGGAGGACACTCATGCAGGCTGTAGCCCTGGGCTGAAGATGAAGGACTGTGAGTGAGAGTTGGGGCAGGTGCTGTGGAGTTAGATTCTTAAGTCTGGGTATGCTTTGGGGGACAATAAGATCCCCAACATACAGAGGATGCTCTTTGAACCCCAGGGGTAACTAAACTATCTCAAATACATATGTGGTCTTGAATTCTGGCTCCCAGACCTTTTTAGACAGTATCTGCTGGAACTCATGGTCAGTCATCAACCTCCCTTCTGAATTTCTCCTCCTCCTGATTGAAAGATCTGCTTTTTCTGAGGATACTCCCCTGGTGGCTGGACTTTTGCTTTCTGTGATGGGGGGGCGGGGCTCCTTGAAGTCACACCAACAAACTCAACTTCCTGCTACCCATCATTCTCTAGTGATCCAAATACTCTGGTCTCTCAGTTACTTGGCCTCATCATTTTCAATGAGTTTTGTCTTTTGACTGTGTCCCTTTAACAAGTACTATTGTTCTATTGCTACTTCCTGATTTTATCAATTCTTCAAATCCATTGATCTGACTATTTTCCTCTGTCCATTATTTTTCTCCTCACCTGCCTTAGATTCAGTGATCCATCATTACAATCACACACCTTCAACAAACTTGCCTTTCTCTCTCTTTCCATTGTACTAATTTGGCAAAGTCCTATCACTTGTACCAAGCAGGTGACTGTGGTTGGGAAGGAACACTCATACAAGTAGTCTCACTTTAAATCAATAATGTACACCTCAAGTGGATGGATCCCCGAGCACCCTAGATTTCCCTAGTCAATTCACTCTCTTTGATGAGTATTTTACATTTTTCTCACTCAGCTGATGACCTTATTTTACTGAGAAAGTTGACATAAGAAGAAGCTATCTGTCTGTTCCCATCACACAGTATCCAAGCCTACTGAACCAGTAACTACACTCTCTTCTTTCTGTGATGAATTGTCCATCTAAGGCCAATTCTGCACTGGACTCGCTTCCCTCAAGGATGTTGTTTCTTTAGCTGTCTCCCTCTCCCACTGGCTGCTTAGCAGCATAAAACTTCCTTAAGCCTGCGTCCCATTTTTCTGTTCCTTTCAGAACAAAATTTCTTGAAAGAGTTATCTGTACTCACTGTGTTCACATGCTCTATTCACAGTCTGTCTTGAACCCACTCCAATCAGACATTCATTCATCACCCCACCTACACCTTTCACTGAGGTTCCCCACATTACTAAATCCAGTGGTCAAGTCAGTCCTTTCTTACTTGATTCAGCAACAGCGCTCGGCATCTAGGGCATTCCTCTCAGTTTTCCTCCTACCTGACTGGCACTTCTTCTCAATCTCTCCTGCCAAATCCACCTCCTCTACCCAACGTGTAAACGCTGGGGCCCCAGCCCCCAACCTCTTCTTTTTCTCCACTTATTTCCTAGGTGATCTTGTCCAGTACTAGGGCTTTAAATACCCCCAATATACTCCCAAGTGTCAAATTTTACTCTCTAGGCTAGCTCTATCCAGACTCGGACTGAGCTGTCTACTTGCCATTTCTGGATGTTGAGATAGTTAAACATGTCCAAAAACAAACTCTCAATTTCCATCCAAATAAAATGGCAATTCCACTTTGCTCAGGATAAAAACCTTGGGAGTGATCCTGGGTGCTTCTTTTCCTCTTACATCCAATTCATCATCACATCCTGTTGGTTTTATCTTGGAAATATATCAAGATGCTGGCCACCCCCATTGCTAATACTATCATGTAAGCTACCAACACCCCTTGCCAAGATGTTGTAATGACTTCATTACTATTCTCTCTGTCTCCTCTCCATGCAATCAGAACATTAATTTAAAAATGTTAGTCAATGATGGAAATGTTCTGCAATTGGATAGTGATGACGATTCCACAACTCTGAGCACAGACTAAGCCCCACTGAATTATACAGTAAGAAAGGGTGATTAATAGGGTATGTGCACTATAGCACAAGAAGAAATATGTAAACCAAATTCCTCTGCCTAGAATTTCCCCCACTTCTTTTTTATCTAACCCAACATATCTTAAAATAAGACCAGTTGATTCCTGCCTCTCGACCTTTGCTTCCATCATACTCGCCTGGAATTAGTGTCTCCACATCCTTTCTACCTCCAAGTCTAGTCCTCCTCTGTAAACAACAGCAGCAAACCATTCTAAACAATACCTTCTCCTTTGTCCTTCTCTCAGGGAGTCTACAAACCACCTGGGTGATTCTTAAGCCTCAAACCTCCACACTGTCTTCCTGATTCCTCTTCCCTCCACCCCCAATCAGTTAGCAAACCTCACAGACTCTCCATCCTCCCTGTCCACCTGCACACCACCATCCAGCCCAAACGGCCATCGTCCTCTCCTCCCTATATTCCTTCCATCTCTTTGGCAAATTGCACTGTGGAACACATGGGAACAAAAACAGTTCACAATGGTGTTTCCCGTGTAAGACGTTTGGATGGCTCTCCATTGTACCCCGCCTAAAGACAAGGTAACCTAATCTACGTCACCTACATCTCCAAGCTCTTCTTTCTGAACACACCGTGTTTCTCTTGATTCCAGGCCGTTCAGCATGCTATTCTAAGAATACAATTTTTCTGGCTAGTTCATGGTAGTCAAGACTCAGCTGAAGGGTCACTTTCTCCCCTGGGTGGCCCTCAGTATCATTGCCACACACTCAATTCCCTGTGTGGTCTTGCTTCTCTACCAGACTGTCAGCTCCAGGACCACCCACTGTCTTGTTCTCTGTATCTATGGTATCCATCGCACAGCAAGTGCTCAGTAGAGAAGGATTAAGTTCTAGCCCCTTCCTATGCACCCTTGTCTTAAATCCTACGGCGCCCACAAAGGAAGTGTGCAGTCTGTACCTGGTAAGTCTCGATGGGGCGGTTTTCCATGTTGAGATCCCAGACTTTCACGGTCAGATAGTCCCTGGTCATGATGTACCTCCCACTGTGGCTGAACTTCACATCCGAAATTGAAGAGATAATTTCAGAGAAAAACGACCTGTTGCTTGGATCTTCCGGCTCTTCAAAAACTGCAGGACAAAAACAAGACAAACTTAGCACATCCTTATCTACGGACTCTAGCACGTTGCTCACAGAGAACGGTTAGCTCCCCGGCGGCAGAGGAAGCTGTCACTGGTTTCTGTACTTTCCTTCTCATGGAAGGACTGCGTGGGACCTGTCCCGTCCATTTACCTGGCTCTGACCATTTCCAAGCTCCAGGTCTGTGTTTTACATTTCCCCTTGTTTCTGGGTGTCACTGTACCTACCAAAACCTGGAGTCATATTAGATGCTTAAATAAAAAAATGTTATAGCCTTATTAAGGTACAATTTGTATACCATAAAATTTACTCATTTAAAGATGACAGTTCAGTGGTTTTTGGTATAATCATACAACCATGGCCCCAATCTAAATTTAGAAAAATTTCATCCATTCCCTCAAAATGCTCCATACCCATCAGCAGTTACTCCCCACCCCTAAACTATTTTCTGGTTCTATGGAATTACCTATTCTGGAAATTTCAAATAAATGGAACCATACAAGACATGGTCTTTGTGTGTCTGACTTTTACTTAGCATCGAGTTTTTAAGGTGCAGCCATGTTGTAGCATGTATCAGCACTTCATTCCTATTAACGGCTGAATAATATTCCACTGTATGGATATACCACATTCTCTTTACCAGCTCATTAGTTTATACTTTTTGGCTATTATGAATATTCATGTACAAGTTTTTGTGTGGACATATGCTTTCATATCCCTGGATCACGGTGTTTAATAATGGGGCTTTGCTGCAATTTACTATTGTGTGACCTTGGGCAAGTTACTAAATTTTACTGTGGCTATGATGTCTTGTGTATACAGGGTGGGGCAAAAGTAGGTTTACAGTTTGTATGGCAAATGCAGTAATCAATAAATAATAATACAAGAATAGCTTGGCAGGAGTGGCTCAGTATCATCGGCAATCGATTGATGTTTTTCTCTCTCCCTCTAAGCATGTCCTCCGGTGAGGATAAAAAAAATAAATAAATAAAACAAGAATAAACTCTGTTTCGTATACTCACAACTGTAAACCTGCTTTAGCCCCACCCTGTATATTGTCCATTTGCTCTGAAGCCCAGGCACTTAGCATCTTTCTTAATAGCTTGGGCTAATTTCCACTTACAGGAATAAAAGACACAGCTTTACAGTTTGTTATCGAGCCTGTCATAAGTACCTTACCTCATCTTTCTACCTTGATTTGAACTTCTCTGGTTCAAATGGAATGTATCTTGATGTTTTCCCATCTCTATGCTCTGCTTGATCATTCCTTCTTTATTGATTCAAATGCCTCATCTTTTACGTATTAACCCCAAATGAGCTTTTTGCCCCATCATACTTGGTCTGGCTCATGCATTGAGCATGTGCTCAGGGACTCACAATGAAACTATAACTTCTCACATTATTATTTAATAATCCACAGGTTTGCCTTATCTCAACTGAGATGTGAACTTGAAGGCAGGATTTTAGTTTTTCTTGTCTTTGTACTGAGAGTCTTATGCACAAATGTTTAATAAATATTTGTTGCTTGATTGGAACCAGAGCCAGATAAATCAGTAAATTCTGAGTGCTTAGCATGTATGATGTCAAGCTATACAGCTTTGCCAATATTTAATTATTTTTTATCCCCACCAATGGCGCTTGAGTATGGTCTACTTAATAAGTGTTTGGATCAGCCTAAAATTTTGATACAATTTTTCCTTGTAGAAAAACTAAGGATGCAGAGTCCTCTTTCAAACCTTGCTAAATTCAACTACCAGCCCAACCAAAATACTTCTTTTCACAGAACCATTTAAGAGAACAACAAAACAATCGATGAATGAGAATTGAACTTGAGAATTTAAAAAACCCATTGAAACAGAAAAACAGGAGCTCATTATCGTCTCTGACCTCATCTTGTGTGTTTCGATCAAGTATTAATGAAGGCCCCTCCCTGGGTTCTGGCTGGTATCCTCCCAGCTGAGAACTACATTTTCACATTCGTTTAGATGTAAGGCAATCTCATTAGGACCGAGGACTTAGAAACACCAAGCACACTCCGTGCAGAAAACGTCTTAACAGAGGGGTGTGGGAGGCTTGCTCACCTGACCCAGGGACAGTGTGAGGCAGTAGGTGGGAAGGCCTTAACCAGTCCATCAGCTCCTGCCTCTGTCACTTACCAGTGGTTCACTTTTTCTTTACTACCCTGAGATTCCCTTTTCCCAGCTGCAGAAAGGAGTTGCATGTGGCCTGACACACATGCTTGGCGCGTGGTAGGTTCTCAATAAATGTCAGTTGCTATTTTCATCATCATTAGCATGTCCTGCTTCTGCTTTGGCCAATCATATTTCATTGATCAGGAATCTTGAGAATTTGGGAGTGAGGACTACAGAACCTTAAATTATGTAAAGACTGTTTACAAGAAATCTGTTATTTAAGCACTTGGCTTGTTGGGGGGCAATACAGCAACACCGTAAAGCCTCAACATGACAGCTCCCCCCCCCCCCAGAAGATGGAGTTGAAATAAAAGACAATTCTTTAATCAGCTCATCACTAATTATCTATATCCTGTCCTCATAGGACAATATACCAGCAGTTTATATGTCTATGCCTATCCAAGTTTTAATATCAACTTCATGAATTCTTTTCATTCATTCAGCAACAACATTTAGTAGTGTTAATAATTCCTGTCTATGGGAAGCTTATTATATTCTAGGCCCTGTACCTTACATGTTTTATCTCATTTAATCCTTATAACAATACTATGAAGTAGGATTGATGATTCCTTATTTTACAGATGTGGAAAACTAAGGCCCAGAGATGTTTTGTAACCTGCCCAAGGACACACAGCTAGGCAGCGTTTTGAATTCAAGCCTGATTTCAAAGTCTTTGCTCTTAATCATGATGAAATCCTGCCTTCTTATTTTAGGAGCTGTAAGAAGGTTCCGGGGTAGAATCCACATAGAACTGGCTCCTAATGACTAGTCCTACCCTCTTTCTTTTTTTTATACAAACACCAAAGGAATATGGTTTCTACACCAAGCACTCGTGAGTTTGAGCCATACACCACCACTGGCAAGCATAAGGTGGGAACCCCAGGACTCTGTATGACCCTGTTGAGACCCTCACCATAAAAAGCCCAGCCCCCAGCTCTAACCCCTGCCGCCTGTAAGCAGTGAGCAACCTTTCCTCTCCCTCAGTTTATGTACACGGACAGTTAACCGACTTCCTTTAATTGTCGCCACTAATGGAATGCAAGCTCCACAGGGGCCGGTTTGTTTGTATGTGTTTTTTAATCTATTTTTTTTGGGTGGTGTCTATTTTGTTCTGATATATTCCCTGGGATGTAGGAGGTATTCAGTAAATATATGTTAAATGAAAATAATACCTATCTATTAATTAAACAGTTCCTGAAAAGAATCTATCTAAGTTGTGCTTTCTTCACCTCAAATCTGTTTCTTTCTAGGCCCTTGAAAAGCATGAAAAAAATATATTCCATAGGAAGTCATCTGTAATTCAAGGTTTTTACTAATTCAGGCTGAGCAATCATTTGTCAGCTACTCAAGTGTATTTTGTGTATATCACACACGTGCACAACACTTAGTACATTACCTGGAACATACGAATAAAAAGTATCTGTTGGACAGACCATGCCAGGCCCTGTACTAAATGCCAAGGACACAGGAACAAGATGGTGCTCACAGGCTCGAGGAAGAGACAGCTGTTAAACAGGGACACACATTTCGTTCCAGATGTGATAAGAGAGATTCTGCTGCTTTAACAGAGGGGAATGCAAATGGGACATCACTGTGTTCCATGTAAGTTACTGAACATGTGGGACAAGAGAGACACATCAAAACTGGTATTGCTCCTGGAGACCCTTGGCATTAGAAATCCTGCTGACCTGCACGGTGTCCAGCTAGCTTCCAGAACAGAAAGATATCAAGAGAAGACAGGGAGAGAACCACGGTGAGCGTTGGTCCCTTTGTGAGGAAGTAGTCTTTTTTTTTTTTTTTAATCCTCACCAGAGGACACTTTTCTTTTGTTGCATTTTTTAACTTCAGATAGAGCGGGAGGGAGAGAAGGAGGAAGTGAGAGAGAGAAACATCAATGCGAGAGAGACACATCGAGTGGCTGCCACCCACATGACCCCAACCGGGGCCAGGGACAAACTACAACCGAGGTACGTGCCCTTAGCAGGAACCGAACCCAGGACTCTCTGGTCCACGGGCCGAAGCTCTAACCGCTGAGCCAAACCGGCCAGGCCGAGGAAGTAGTCTTGATGAGAATCCTGATAGTCCAGATCTAGCCACTGGGAGGGGGGTGTATATCTTGGAGACCCCAATAATAACAGTAACAAAAACAATAGTGACATTTGCACCATTTCTTGGTCCTCATGCTTTGCATACTATCCCATTTAATGCTCAAATTGATGAGGGAGGTACTCTTACTGTCCTTACTTACAGATGAGACAGACCAAGAGAGGTTGAGTAACGCATGCAGCTAAAGAGTAGCAGAGATGGGCTTCGGACGGGCCATCGGTCTGCCTGTTATGCTGCCACCACGGCCAGGCCTTCCTTGCTTTGTCACCATCATCTCTGTTCAAACAATGCAGTTAAACTGGGCTCCCTCATGTTCTAGACAGACCTTGTGCACTCCCTCTTCCGTGCCTCCTCTGCCCATCATGGGATACTGGAAAGACCATCACACTGGGAGTCAGGGATGCTGGGTGGAATCCAGACTGGACACAAATTAGCCAGCTCTTAGTAATACTTACTATCTGTTGAGCACTTATGCTGTGTGTCGTACATGTATTACCTCATTCAATACTCATAGATATTACTATTTCCCTTCCCCGCAAATCAGTCCAATCAGGCACAGACGTTCTATAACTAGTAGGAGGCAAAGCCAGGATTTGAACTTGGTCTGCTTCTTATGCTCTTAACCTCTGTCATATTGCCTCTCATTTGAATGACTGGGCAACTGCCTGGACCTGTTTCCTTGTCTGTAATATGAAGGAGGCAGGATTGCCAACCAGGTCCCTCCCAGCTCCTAGATGATGAGACCTGTGAAATTCCACTAGTCTGGTCTGTCAATTTCCCTCTACTGATCCCTGTTACTGTAGGGCAGCCTTCCCAAAGTGACAGCAGCAGCCCAGCCCACGAAACATCCGGTATTCCAGATTCTCAGGCCAACAGCTTGGGAAACTCCTACCCAATTTTGGGGACTGAGAATACAATTCGCTTATTAAAGGTGCTGAGAAGTCCTGCAGGCAAAAAAATTAACATTCTTTACTCCAGGTTTCTCAACCTTTTCACTGTTGAGTTTTGGGCCAAGTAGTTCTTTGTTGTTGGGACGTTGTAGGATGTTTAGCAACACCCATGGTCTCTACCCGCTAAATCCACAATCTCCAGTTGTGATAACCCAAAGTAGCTCTAGACATTGCCAAGTGTGTCCTGGGGCGGCATGACCGTCCCTGGCTTTAATCCTGCTTTCAAATCTTATTGGGTCACACCTCGTCCCTGCCCACTATTCCATCTGTGGGGTTTTGTTGTTTTTTTGAAAATCACTTGCTGCCATTGTTTCTGTAGTACACAGTTGCTTAGAACACACTTCTTCGGGTTGCGATGCTCTAGTCAAAAGCAACTGGCCCTTCCTTTTAAAGCCCACAGGCTTATCCGTGGGGGATATGTTCCCAGACCTCCAGCGGATGCCTGAAACCACGAATAGTACCAAACCCTGTATGTATTATGGTTTTTCCTCTATATACATAAGTGTGATAGCGTTTAATTTATAAATCAGGTTCAGGAAGAGATTAACAATAAAATAGAACATTATGATCATATACTGTAATAAAAGTTATGTGAATATGGTCTCTCCCTCAAAATATTGTATTGTATTGTACGTGCAGCATGGATACGCTCGAAAAAAAGGGATGGGTCACATCCCGGGACGGAGCAGGTCGGCACACGATTTTATCACGCAACTCAGAACGGTGCACAATCCAAAACTTATGAATTGTTAATTTCTGGAATTGTCCACTGAATGTTTCAGGACTGCAGTTGAGCGCGGGTAACTGAAACCATGGAGAGCGAAACCGAGGATGAGGGGGGATGCTGTATTAAGCGTCCTGAGCAGACGTGTTTTGTGTTATAACCTGACATCTCTATGGAACTGGAAGTATCCTGTGTTTGATGTTATCTTTCAGGGTGCCTGGTGCAGGGCTCTTCAGCTGAGAGAGCTCAGATGACTGAATAAGACCCCAGAACCCTGGGAAAGAGTGGAAATCACAAGTAAGAGACAGAAAGTGTTAGGAAGAAAACTGCGGACTTTAGAGGAACCTAACGCTAACAACGCATTCATTACAGCCGGGCGAGGACAGACAGGACGCAGTGTGCTGATTGTGGCGTCTCGGGACAGGAGAAGGGAGACGGAGGGAAACCACACGGAAAGGCTGTTTCGGGGGGAGGCTCCTTTCTCTGGGCCTCCCACTGGACACTGCACAGAAACTCAAGTCCATGTTGAAGGGTCAGGAGGGGACCTGCGGCCACAGAGCTGATGCTGACGGCCATCCCAGGTGATGGAGTGGCTAAGGGGACAGGTGGTTCCAAGCTTAGCGGGCCAGACTGACCCCCAGCTCTGTTGCTTATAAGTTATGAAGCACTGGACAAGTGGCTTGACTCATTCCAAGCTTCCTTTCCTTTACCTGTCAAGTGGAGATCAGAGGAGTTCCTACCTTTTGGGGTGGTGGGACAGGTGAGCTCTTTCATGTCCAGCACTTAGCATCTGTTGCACCCAGATTAACAGGACAGGCAGCAGCAGTGCACAAGTGGGTGCCGTTTAAGGCGAGCTTGGTGTGAGAGCGTCCAAAAGCCTGACGTGTGTTTCCACTGGGGCCAGATCTAAAGAGCTACCAGTTGTGAATCGATTTCTCGGTGTCCGAACGGGGCTGTGGCACAGACACAACAGCTTGTCTCTGGACTACCACTTGCAATTCACCTTTCTTGGTCCAAGTGTCTTTCTTCTGGTGCTGAACAAGGTCTGGCTTTGATGATTCAGGCAGATGAGAGGGAGAGGACGGGGGATGGGAAGGTCTGCTCCTGATGAAAAAGGAACCACGCACAGGCCTGTAAATTGCTCGCTTCCGCTGACATCTCTTCTATGGACAAGGGGCTACGCTTTTCTGCTTGGAGACCGGGCCGGCTATTTCCCCATAATGGGGACACAACTAGCAATTTTCCCACACCAGAAGGCAGATGGCAATTTTCCTTCAGCGACGTGCGGGCAGCAGTTTTGCCCCTGGAGAGAAAAGGCTCGGCAATTGAGATGCAGCCGGTAATTTTTACTCTATAGAAGACACATCCAACAATTTTGCCCAATGAGAGAAACGGCCAACAATTTTCCCACGGAGAGTAAGAACTCCCACGGACGGATGATGCTGGCCTCCATCCAGCTGAGGACAGTGAGAGCAGTTTAAGATTTAATTAGCGGCTACGGCACTACCAGGGGCCTAATGACATTGTCTCGAGACATGGGCTGGAGACGGGGAACTCAGACCATAGTAAGACTCAGAGGATTCTGAATTGGGAAACTATGACGCCCCGTTGCTGAACCTTTGCTATCTGCTTTTCAAACAGTCCTTAATTCTGCAAATAATTGTCAACAGTGAACACTGGAGCAACCCAAGGCACAGTATCATGGAGAATGAACAGTTAAACTGGAAGAGATTACATTGGTCCCTGACTTCTGTACAACTGTTTTCAAAATACTTCTACATACATTATACTTCATAAATATCATCTCTAAATAATCATTCAAAGTTAACAAATAATGAGTCAAAAACTTTTTTTTTTTTTCCAGACAGAAAAAAAGGACCAAAAATTCCCTGGGTGGGGAAATGATGAGACAGTCTGGGCTGGGGTGACCAGCTAAGGCTTAAGAACATGCTGAACCTTGAATGATCAATAAGCTCTGGACAGATCAGAGGTCAGCAAACTTCTCCTGTAAGGAGCCAGATAGTAAATTTTTTAGGCTTTGAGAGTCATTGGGTCCTTGTTGTAACTACTCAACTCTGCCTTTGCAAGCAGCATAGACAATCTGTAAACAGATGAGCATGCATTTCAACAAGGTTCTATTTATGGACACTGAAATTTCATGTACTTTTCATGTATCATGAAACAGTATTCTTCTTTTGATTTTTGTTCAATCAATTGAAAATGTAACCACCTCATTCCAGAGAGCCAAAGCAAAGAACAAAGTTGGAGGTATCACGCTACCTGATATCAAACTATACTACAAGGCTATTGTAATCAAAACAGCATAATGCAGTCTGGCCAGTGTGGCTCAGTGATTGAGTGTTGACCCATGCACCAAGAGGTCGCCGGTTTGATTCCTGGTCAGGGCACATGCCCAGGTTGTGGGCCAGATCCCTGGTGGGTGGTGGTGGGGGGCATCCAGGAGGTGGCCAATTGATGTTCTCTCTCATCAATGTTTCTATCTCTCCCTCTCCCTTCCTCTCGCTCTAAAATTACTAAAGGAAAAAACATAAAAACAAAAAACAAAAAAACCCAGCATGATGCTGACATAAAAACAGACACATAGATCAATGGAACAGATAGAGAGCCCAGAAATAAACCCATGACTTTATGGTCAATTAATCTATGAGAAAGGATGTAAGAACATACAGAGGGGTGAAGACATTCTTTTTAATAAATGGTGTTGGGAAAACCGGACAGATACATGCAAAGAAATGAAACTAACCCCTTTTTTATACCATATACAAGAATAAACTCAAAATGGATTAAAGACTTAAATGTAAGAGTTGAAACCATAAAACTCCTAGAATATAGTCGGCCCTCGTTTATCGCGGTTAATCAGTTCCAGACTCTACCGCGATAAATGAATTTCCGTGAAGCAGGATTCTTTATTTATACACAGTCGTCCCTCGCCACTTCGTGCCTCGACTTTCGCGGCTTCACTCTATCGCGGTTTTTTCACCACTTCGTGTGTAAAGTGGGGAGGGACGACTGTAAAACATAGGCAGTAAAGTGTTTGACATCACTCTTAGTAATATTTTTGTGAATGTGTCCTCTTGGGCAAGGGAAACAAAAGAAAAAGTAAACAAACGGGGCTACATCAAACGAAAAGGCTTTTGCCCAGCAAAGGAAACCATCAGCAAGTGAAACGACAGCCCACTGGACGGCAGAACACATTCACCAATGATGTATCTGATAAGGGACTACTTTTTAAAATTTATAAATAACGCATACAACTCAACCCCCAAAACACAAACAATCCAATTAAAAAATGGGTGGACGACCTGAATAGAATTTCTCCAAAGAGGACATACAGATGGCCGAGAGGCATATGAAAAGATGATCAAAGTCACTAATCATCACGGAAATGAAAATTAAGACCACAATGAGATATCACCTTATGCTCGTTGGAATGGCTATCATCAATAAATCCACAAACAAGTGCTGGCGAGGATGTGGAGAAAGGGAACCCTCATGCACTGTTGGTGGGAACGAAGATTGGTACAGCCACTATGAAAAACAGTATGGAGGTTCCTAAAAATAAAAATGTAACTACCATATGGCCCAGCCATTCCACTTCTGAGTACTTATTAAGAAAAGGAGACAAGTCCGGCTGGTGTGGCTCAGTGGTTGAGCACCGACCCATGCACCAAGAGGTCGATGGTTTGATTCCCAGTCAGGACACATGCCCAGGTTGTGGGCCCGATCCCCAGTGGGGGGCATGCAGGAGGCGGCCAATCAATATTCTCTGTCATCGATGTTTCTATCTCTCTCTCCCTCTCACTAAAAAAGAAAAGAAAAAGAAAAAAGAAAAGGAGACAAAACACTAATTCAAAACAACATATGCATCCCTACGTTCACTGCAGCATTATTTACAATAGCCAAGATATGGAAGCAACCCAAGGGTCCACTGATAGAAGAATGAATAAAGAAGATGTGGTACATATATATACAATGGATTCTTACTCCACCATACAAGAAGAATGAAATCTTGCCTTTTGTGAGAGCATGGACGGACCTAGCGGGTATTATGCTAACTGAAATAAGTCAGACAGAGAAAGACAGATGTCGTATGATTTCACTTATGTGTGGAATCTATACAGAAAAATAAATGCACAAACAAAACAGAAACAAACTCATAGATTCAGAGAACAAATTGATGGTTGCCAGATGAGACAGGGCTGGGGAGATGAGTGGAGAAGGATTAAGAAATACAAATGGCTAGTTATAAAAACAGTCACAGGGATGTAAAGTACAACATAGTCGATGATATTGTAATAACTATGTATGGTGTCAGATGGTAACTAGACTTATCGGGGGGGGGTCACTTTATAAGCCATCTAAATGTCTAATCACTATGCTGTACACCTGAAACCAATATAAGATTGTATATCAACTGTAATTGCAAAACAAAAATAATATAAATGAACATGCATAGTTTCTTAATAAAATATCTAATTACAAAAAAAATGGGGAACAACCTCATTCTTTGCTCAAGTTGTGCAAAAACAGACGGTGAGCCAGATTTGGCCTGCAGACCATGTTTGTTGACCCCTCTTGACGATGTTTGGTGGGTAGGAGGAGTGCCTTCCATGCCAGACAGGGAAATCAGCAGGAGTGAATGCCTGGGGTGATACATACTTAGGGGACAGTGGGACCCTACAACCAGTGACACGGAGAAACCATTGGTCAGTAAACTGCCACCAGCTTTCCTGGGCACCTCTCAGGCTGTCACAGGAGATGTTAGTGGATGCTCGAGTTGGACATATCCAGGCTGGAACCTGTGCCCCACCTTTCATAGGCTGGATCACCTTTGTCAATCTTCTGCTCCTCTCTAAGATGCAGCTGCATCACCTGCGACGTGCAGCTCTGAGTTCCCAGTGTGCATGGCTATCAGAATCACACGAGATAAAGCAGAGAGAGGCCTAGCGCAGTGCCTGGCACACGGTCAGAGGTCAACAAATACTAAGGTCACACCACTCACCCGTGTACTGAGTGCCCGACAGGTGCTGGGCTTGGAGTGAGCAGGATGGACAAGGTCCCTGTGCGCTCTACTTACCATGGCTGGCGGCTGTTTTTTATTTCTCTTAGAGGAAGAAAGGTACTCATTTCCTCTGTGGCAGTCAGAATAAACCTCTCACCCCAAAGATGTCCACACCCTCGTCCCCAGAACCTGTGACTAAAAGAAGGCAGGAGGGACCCTGGCCAGGTAGCTCAGTTGGTTAGAGTATCGCCCTGATATGCCAAGGTTGTGGGTTCGATCCCCCGCCAGGGCTCATTCAAGAAGCAACCAATGAATGCATAAATAAGTGGAACAACAAATCCATGTCTCTCTCTGTCTCATCAATAATAAAAAAGGCAGGAGGGTCGGTGTCAGAGTGACACATTGAGAGAAAGGCTCAATGGCCACTGCTGGCTTTGAAGGTGGAGGAAAGCAGACCGGAGCCAAGGCACGTGACTGTCTGCAGAATTTGGAAAAGGCAAGGATTCTCCCATAGAGCCTCCCGAAAGGAACACAGCCCTGAACTTGATTTTAGCTCACTGAGACCCATTTTGGATTTCTGACATCCAGAACAGTAAGATAATTCTAACAGTTGTTGTTTTACATCACTGAATGTGGAGCATTTGTTAGAGCAGCAATAGGAAATTACACCCCCTTCTCCCATGTTGCCAGCAAAGGGAGGGGACAGGGTTTCTGGGATGCTGCTCTTGTTTCTCTGGGGCCCACTGGCAGCTCCCTCTCCCATCAGGTCCCCGCAGAGCCCACTTCCCTTCAGCAGCTGCTGGTCCACAGCTGGCCGGGAAGGCAGGCCAGAACGGGCTGCTCCTGGGCACGGGCTGTGGCAGGTGCACCGCTTCCGAGGGAGCTGTGGACCACCAGAGCTCAGCCACCCTCTCCTCCCAGCATTCCTGCGCCACAGTCCAGAGAGACCAGAACACAGCAGCTGCAAAGACAGAGCAAGCTGAGCGGCTCGGAGACCGTCGGGATTTAGCAGAACACGAGACTGCGTGTCATCCTGCAGTGTGCTGGGTGACTCTTCCCAAAGCGATGGCACCACCCTGCTCAGACACCTACAGGGACTCTCCCCATTGCCAATGACCACAGTCCGGCTCCTGGCCGGGCACTCAGGGCCCTTTGACCAGTATTCCAGTGCTACCACACTCCCCTCCGACTCAGACACTCCAGGCGACCTGGCGGGCCCACTCATCATTTGCACCGGTCAGAGAACTCCTGCCTCTGGTACCAGGCAGCTGGTGAACTAGATGAAGCACGGGTGCACAACAGGGACTGCCAGGGGCTGTGGAAACGAGAGTGTCCACACCCTATAAAGGGGGCAGTTTCCACTCGGCGACAGCCGACTGCTGCCACGCAGGAATGGGGTCCAGCACAGCGGACGGTCTTCTTTGTAAAGTCTAAATTTTTCTGAGGAACCCAGATGCTTCAACGATAGCAACTAATTACAATTTTTTTTTTTTAGTGCGTGGTCAAATACAAATGATCCGGAAGCCTCGCGGGCTGCAGTGTGTGACCTCTGTAACACTGATGGCCGACGTCTATGGAGCACACGCTGGGACTTGGTCCGAGCTCACTCCCCTCCTGCCTTAGTCGGTGGGCTGCCGTTATGGAATGCCATAGACTGGGTGGCATATACACAACAGGCATTTCTCCCAGTACTAGAGGCTGGCAGGCTGAGAGTAGGGTTGCCAGCATGGTCAGATTCTAGTGAGGACCCTCTTCTGGGTGGCAGATGGCCATTGTCTCATTGTGCCCACATGGTGGAGAGGATGAGAGAGCTCCCCGGGGTCTCTTTCCTAGGGGCACTAACCCTATTCATGAGTGTTCTAGCCTCTGACTTAATTAATCACTTCCCAAAGGCCCCACCTCCTAATGTCATCACACTGTGGGTTAGGATTTCCACATATGACTCTTGGGGAATAGAAACATTCAGTCCAGAATACCACCTATCTCTGCTCCCCCGTTTCTCTGACTCCTAGTCAACCTTCAGAGCTCGCCGCCTCTTCCAGGGAGCCTTCTCTGACCACCCCAGCCCACGGCATCCTTTTCTTCCTCTTACTGGTTAATTTGGCCATCCTCTATACTTCTCCCGGTTATAAAATATAATGTTATTCAGAATCTACAAGGAGCTAAGCAGTGCTAGTTCAGGGCATGGGCCGCACAGGATGCTGGGACTAGTGATACAGCAGCACAAGCTGCCTGCCAGGCCCTGCAGGGTGAGAATGAGCTCCATGTCACAGCTCGGGAGGCTTGGAGAGACCGGCACCTGCAGGACGCATGCTCCCTGAGTGTGAGAATGAGCTCCATGTCACAGCTCGGGAGGCTGGGAGAGACCGGCACCTGCAGGACGCATGCTCCCTGAGTGTGAGAATGAGCTCCATGTCACAGCTCGGGAGGCTTGGAGAGACCGGCACCTGCAGGACGCATGCTCCCTGAGTGTGAGAATGAGCTCCATGTCACAGCTCGGGAGGCTTGGAGAGACCGGCACCTGCAGGACGCATGCTCCCTGAGTGAGGACAGCATCCTCCAGGCCCGCTAGTTCTGGGGTCAGACCTTTCTCCTGAAGAAGCTTCAGCTGGAACTTGCGATCTGAAGAGAGGGGAAGTGAGAAGCTGTGTTTGGCACACCTGTCGATCTAAAGGCTGGACTTGGGTTAACATCCCCTGACAAGTTTGTTAATTGGGAGTCTGGCTGTCCTTCCTCTGTGAGGAATAATCCTTTATTAGCCAAGTGGGGCGGGTGTCTCTTTTGAGAACTGTCATTCCGGGAAGATATTGATGGAAGGCGGCCTCTGAGCACGTTCTGTCCAGCAGCAGCAGCGAAGGGAGGCGGCTCCAGTCCACATGACATGATGAGCTGGCAGTGGGGGTCTCGACAGGAGCCTAACGAAGAAATCTGGGAGCAGCGAGGCCCAGCCTTATAAGCACTCATATTCGGTCTTTCTCTCCGTTTTCTCTGTCTGTCTGTAAGGTGGGTGAGTGGCTAAGGCATGGGGCTTTATGCTCCTTCTGTGGAATGACACGTTCCTATAGCCAGTCGGCCCCAGGAGCATAAGGGCAGTGTCCCCAGGTCCTCAGGCCCACTCAGTGCATCACAGATTAGACACGTCTTGGTCCGTCCGTCTGTCTGTCTGTCTGTCTGTCTGTCTGTCTGTCTGTCTCTCTCTCTGTCTCCAACAGGAAACTTTCTGCAGCTGCTCCAAGAGAAGCTCATACTCCCTGGGGAGCCTCTCCCGGGTGGAAGAGGCCGAGAGTGTGTGGCCTTTATTAGGGGTGATTGCAGGGAAGCTGGTTGTCATGGCACCCAGAGGCCAGGCTGTACTCCCAGGATGTCCTGGTTTTCCGGCTGTATAACAATCAGTGCAGTGAGAGGCACACATGGAAAGGGAGAGAGGAGAGGCTCCCTGTGACAGTCATCTTGCAGAGCAAGGCGAGGGGCACACAGCTGAGTAGGAGGGTCTGTCTGGACATGGCCCCTGGCACAGACTGGTCACTGCTTGTGGTCGTCTCGTGGCTCCGGTGCTACGCCTGTGTTCCCAGTGCCAGCTCCTAACCCACTGACAGCCAGACCCATCCTTGAGTGTCCCTGGAACTTGCATACATGGAGCAGCCGTAGGAACCATGTTGGAGTAGACACAGCAGTAGCCTCCGATCTCCAGGTACTGTGCTGAGTGGACTCTCTCTGTGATACTCCATTCCGTTCTCACGCTGTGCTTATGTTACAGACGAAGACATAAGGCTCTGGGAGTCATTTGCCCTCCCCACAGGCCAGGAAGGGGCAGGGGTAGGTTCTATGGCTCACGACTGCCCCAATTCCGCGTCATTTCTTCTCTGCTCCCATGATTAGAAAGGGGACCCCTCTCCCCTGGTGTGAGTAGACATAGGGAGCTCTCCTCCACCGAGAGCACGGTCCCAGTCAAATGACTGAACTGGTCCAAGGATTGAACCTTTGATTTGGGCTTCATAAGCTGTGTACCCTCCCCCATCACAGAGAATTAACGACAGCAGGATGTCTCTTTATGGACCTAACACAACGCACCAGGGACAATGTGGAGAGGAGTCACCAGACTGACTGAGCATCTAACTACCTGCTAGGTCCTCCCACTGGCTTCAGAGAGACCATCACCACACGGCCCTCCCTCCCCTCCAAGTGCCTCTGGGACCTCGAAGCCTCTGTGCTCGGATGCCGGAAGAGGACATAGTTTGCAAACATGATAAAATAAAGGCTGTATCCCTCAGCAAGCTCTGTAATGACTTGGCCACAGAGAAAGAGGGACCATGGTGTGTCGAGTTCCTGAAAGCCAGACCCCAGCAGTGAAATGCCTGTGTTCTTCTCTCTCCCCAGTACCTGGCACACCCAGGTGCCTCCCTGTCAGGCCTGGTGGGGCGATGATGGTAAGTGTTTCATCTATCAACAGCTTCAACCACAGACTTGAACCCACGCTCTCCCTCTGATTCCATCCCTGACTTTGTGTAAATTACTTGCTTTTTTGAATATCCATTTTCTCATCGATAAGTCTGAGTGCGTGGATGATTGTGGTAAGAATACTCATCAATACTGAGTGCTTACTGTGGGCCAGGCATGGTCTCGTTGAATCCTCAGCGCAATGCAGTAACGCAGCTTCATTATCATCCCCATTTTACAGAGGGAGACGTAGAGGCTTAGAGAAGTTAAGTCCAAGTTCCTCACACCAGGTTGTCTGACCCCAGAACCGGCACTTTGACCTCTCTCCATCCTCGTTAAAACCAAGTTCCCAACCACAGGAGTCTCACAGCTGGCCTGATTTACCTTCTTGGCCCTCAAAGGAGCTGGAACGTCATATCTGAAAGCCACTAGATGGCTTTCAAAAGTTGCTGACAGTTGTTCGTTAAGACTCGACATTGTCTAAAAAGTAAAGTCTTCCCCTTTCCCCAATATCTGCTCCACTGTTTCCTCTCCCCTGTCGCCTCTCCCCCTCCCACCCGCCCCTTAGATCCTTTCCAGACAGTTGAGTTAGAAACAATCACCTCCTTCTCTGAACTTCTAGAGCAGAGTTCTCGGGTTCTGGTCAGGATACAAACGTCAAGGGACAGAACACCATAAAATATGGCATTATCCTGTAAGTAGGTTATTGGATATAACTCGGTATTAAATAATATATTATTTTGTTCTAGAGTCTGTTAGATAGACCGTAAATGTTTCAGGAACACTTCTAGGAGAAAAGTTTAAAATCGAGCAAATTCTGAGTTTTAACTTTCTTGATTTTCCTGGAAGTCTGGAAAAGCTGACACCCAATGCCTTCATTCATTTACACACTTGGTTTAAGAATCATGGTGCTGGTGTACTGAGACACATCACATTTTATCTGACGTTAGATCTTTTATAAACATGTCTCATATCATTCATTCACCCTTCCCTCCCTCCCTTCGTTCAGTGTGATGTAGCCTCCTTGATACGTCAGGCACTGTCCTGGGAACACTTCTCTTTAATAACCTCCCTCGGGGCTAGCAACCACGTGTGGTGTTTATACAGATCTGTAGTTTTGTGGCCCTACAATGACGCGAATGCAAAGGATTCTCAGTAAATGGGGACTGACAAATACTATGCATCAGAACTTTGGGGCACACACAGGACACACTGTGGAGGACGTCTGACATCACAGGTCACGTTAACAGGCGAGCACGATATTCCGCACAAACGTTCCTCAGTCAGCATTTTCTGATACTGGGACTCTAAATTTCACATTCGATTGAAAATAAACTTGATATCAGAAACACTGTGTAATTTTACATCCTCTCGTCCCACCGTCATAGGTACACTGAGGCTGCAACTGCACCTTCTGTCCACCCATCGTGCTCAGCGCAGTGTCTTGTTCACATTTATGGGCCGATGCCTTTCTTTCTTTGATCTCACCAGTTCCCTAAGCTTGATGGTCTCATTTTCTCCTATGTTACTCTTCAGTGACAATTTCATGACATTATGGGGATTTTCATATGACACCAACATTTCAGGATGAACTAGTCGACCCAGGAGGAAGGATGCCTGTCCATGAGATAAAGCCTATTTAAATCCTTATGTTCAGGTTAAAGATATGAGAGAAGATAAAAGCAAGTATCGTTATACACTTCGAGGGGTTGCACGTTCTTCTGCCCTCTGCCGCCCCTGCTGTGCTGGATGACAAGGGGAGGCCAGGAGGAGCTCTGAGTAATTCAGCAGATAAAGGGACCTTCACTGACGGGGCTGGAAGCTGCTAGAGTGGACAGCAGATCTCACAACTCACTTATTGGTCCCCCCTACCAAGCTGTCAAAATGGAATTGTATGAACTGCACAGGGGGCTCGAATTAGCCAATACACTTAAACATGGGTCAATTACACAGGCAAGAGAGCCCCACTTCCCTTCTGTACCCTCTAGTGCGGTACTGAGGGGGGCTGTCTTCATTATACGGACTGAGAAAGAAGCCCATGATCAACCCACTAGTGCGGTACTGAGGGGGGCTGTCTTCATTATACGGACTGAGAAAGAAGCCCATGATCAACCCACGATCTTTGTCAGCATTAGACTCATCTTTTCTGGGGCTTGATTTCCTCAAGCTGCAAAAAGGAAGAAATACTTTGAACTCATAGGGCTTTGTGAAGATCAATTAAGATAATGGACGAGAAGGGGCTCTGTAAATGGTAACATGCTAAACAGCAAAAGGTATCTTTTATGATTATTTAAGCATAATCATTTTATGCTTAAAAACAAAAAAACATGCCCGCTGGTGTGGCTCAGTGGTTGAGCGTCGACCCATGCACCAAGAGGTCGCCGGTTTGATTCCCGGTCAGGGCACATGCCCAGGTTGTGGGCCCAATCCCCAGTGGGGGGCATGCAGGAGGCGGCCAATCGATGTTCTCTCTCATCGATGTTTCTATCTCTCTCTCCCTCTCCCTTTCTCTCTCTCTAAAATCAATTAAAAAAACAAAAACAAAAAACACGAGTCTTCGAGTCCACAGACTTTTTGAGTTTCCTCTCCAAACTGCCCCCCCCCAAGTCTTTGCCAGCTCATTCAGTGCCCTTCATCTTAGGCATGTGCTCAGGGCAGAAAGCTGGGAGTCTTCCTGGCTTCCTTCCCTGACCCCACTGTCCACAGCTGGTGTTTAAACAAGTGCTGTCAACTTGACACTCAAAGCGTGGCCCCACCTGGCCCAATCTTAGTCTAAGCCACTATCATCTCTGGCCTGGACCATTCTGGCAGCCTTCTGACTCTTCTCCCAGCATGCACTCCTCCTCCTGATGTTTCATTCTTTACATAATCAGTGATATATTCACAAGTATAATCACATTACTCCTTTACACAAAACCCTCCTAGACTTTCCCTTCCTAAGTACAATAAAGGCCGACTTCCTTACCTTGGCCTACAGGGCAGCCATGGTGCCCAACTCCCAAGTCTGCATAGTACTCAATGGGAATGGGGCCCTAGGGTCATGCAAGGTGACTGTCCTGAGTGTGGAGTCCTATGTCCCTTCAGCTGCTCCTTCTCCCGACACTATAGACACTCAAGTTGGTCTTCCTTCTGCCCCTGACCTGCCCAGCACAGTCCAGACTCAGCGCCTCTGCATTTGCTGCTGCTGCTTTCACCAAATCTCGCTTCATCTTATTTGCCTATGTGTTTGATGTCTGTCTCCACCTACTAGGCTAGAGTGCCATGAGGGCAGGAGGTACCATTGTCCTAGTGTCTGTAACAGCACCGGGCACATGGTTGCAACAATAAACCTCTGTTAAATATATGAAAAGGTTTCTTACCATCCTCTCATAGACTCCTCTTCCCTTCACTTGGCCTACAAATGCCGGGGCATCCCCAAAGCTAGAAATGAGCCAAAGGGTGGGGTCAACCATTCTTCAGTGGGAGCCTTTTCACTGTGTGAAGAGAACTACCAGGCGCACATTGGTCAGACTGTACGCCCATCGCTGCTCCACGTGCATTTTTTTAGCTCCCTCACTATGCTAAGTGCGGAAGGGGAAATTAAAGAGCTGTAGCCATAATGGAAGAACCATTCGGCAGGAGAGACAGATATGGAAACAGATCATTTCAGCCGATAACAGAAGGTGCTCTGATGGAGGGCACTTAGTTGGTGATACATGAAGAGTATGGTAGGTAGAATAATGACTCGAGGATGTCTGAGTCCTAATGTCCACGACCTGTGAATGTCAGGAGTGATGTCACTGGAACAGCTACCACCACAGTTTGACATAGTCACGGGTGAGCTCCATGGATTGACATAATCCCGGGAGTTATGAAGGCCTCCATGGTTTGACATAGTCCCGGGAGAAGTGGATTCACTGTGTGGCAGGAATCACAAAGAACAGTGAGTGACTGAAGATATAAAGTAATGGAAAAATAAAAATGCAGGATGGCAACTGAAGGAGACTAATCTTTGCTTTCTCTGTCTATCTGCTAGCTGTATGTTAGGAATCATTAGAAATAACATGTAGATGATTAATGATGTAGATGTTAGAAAAGACTGCAGAAAGAAAAGGCAAGAAAGAAATAAAAATTTAAGAAAATAGTGTAAAAACTTAAAAGGATCTTAGATACGAAGAAAAGTCAGGAGTCTTAGAGGAAGCAAACAGAAACTGAATTAGAGGGTGTAGAGAAAAAGGTAGTTAAATAAGACAACGTCTGAAAGGTTGCTGATAACAAATCATGTTGTGTAAGCAATGATCTTAAAGGTTAAGAGACCAAGAGGCAACAATGAGATGTCTGGGCGAAGGATTAAAATCGTTGTTAGTTAACCATGTAATATACCTAAGAGTTGGGTAAACGAAAAAGGAATGTCTGTACTTACTTGCCTAAAGATTTAGGGGAAACAATAAGAAGGAAATTGCTATGTAACCCGAAAAATATAAAAATAAAGATTCTGCTAGCCTTAAGCAGCAGAGGTGTTCAAGATCTCTGACTCACGCATCTCTTTCTCTCGCCGACTCCATCCACACCTAAAGGATACCCTGGACTGCCGAGGCTGGACCCTGGCATGTGAACATATTACCTTTCATGGCAAAAGGGAATTAAGATTGTAGATGGAATGAAAGTTGCTAATCAGCTGACCTTAAAAAAAGATTAGTCTATGCCCAGCTGGTGTAACTCAGTGGTTGAGCGTTGACCCATGCACTAAGAGGTTGCTGGTTTGATTCCTGGTCAGGGCAGATGCCCAGGTTGTGGGCCCGATCCCCCAGTGGGGGGCATGTAGGTGGCGGCCAATCGATGTTTCTACATCTCTTTCCCTCTTCCTTCCCCTCTCTCTAAAATCAATAAAGAAAACAAAAAAGATTAGTCTGAATTATGTGGGTAGGCACAGTGTGATCACATAGGTCCCAAGAAGGGGAGAGGGAGGTAGAGGAGGAGAGTGAGAGAGATGCAATGTGAGCAGGACTTGTCCCACTGTCGCTGGCTTTGAAGAAAGGGGCCCTCAGTCAAGGGATGTGTGCAGCCTCTAGAAGCTGGAAGAGGCAAAGAGACTGACTTCCCGAGAGCCTCCAGAAGGAACATGGCTCTGCCAACACCTTGATTGTAGCCACCGAGACCCACATCGGACTTCTGACCTGCAGAACTAGAAGATGGCACATTTGTGCTGTGTTTGGTCACTGAGTTGGCAGTCATTCATTCCAGGAGGAGACTAATGCAAAGAGGAAGAGGTGGACTTTCTGATGTGGCCTCAGTGGCAAGGGACAGGCTGTCGTAAGACCTATCCTGCCCTGGACAGAGTCCTCTCTAGGCTCTGGCAGGCCAATGTACCTCCCTGGGGAGGATTCCTTCCAGGTATTTCCTTGACTGGGGTTCTCAGTTTAAGTCTCACAACTAATAAAACATCTCAGGATGCTCACCCAGTACCCATGACTGCTTTGCCAGCAATAGCTTGAAATGGACGATAATGATGGGCAAGCTAGCCTGGACACGTCCCAAGCCCAGAGCAGCCAGAGACACCTATAACCTCATGGTCACCCTTTCCCGTCTGTGTGTGTCTGGGGGCAGCAGCCATGTGCCCGAGCCAGTTTCGGCCTCCACGGCCTTCTCATCCAAGATCTCTAGTGGGGAGAGGGCAGGATCTGGGGAGCTGTCAACTGCTAATGAATGATGCTCGTCTCTAAAATTAATGTGCTTTCCAGTTCTTAGGAAAATCCACTCAACTGGAGTCTCCAGGATGACTAATTGACAGAACTGGTTAAATTAATCAAAAATGGAAATGAGGGTGGAGGAATTCTGTTTTCACTCCGTGGCTTGGGCCGTGCCTGCCCTGCTGTGAACTGCTACTGAGCTTGAGCTGGGTAGACACTGGACTGGGGAGAGGGAGCGGTTCTGAATTCTGCTCCTCGCAACAAGTCTTAGTTTTGGCTTTTCTCCAGGAGGAGGTGGTCGGGGTGGGGGTGTCTGGGTGTGTTTATAAGCCTGTCATCAACCAAAGCATTTTCATAAAGGGCCTTGTCTTTTTAACCGAACCAAGCTCCCCTGCAATCAACACTGTTAATTATGCCCCTGATCCAGACTGAACCCCTTTTGGAAGCTGTGCCAAACCTCGGAGGTTTTAAGATTCACTGCAGCTGCCATCTCAGCTGATGTCTTTGGACACATTCCATCAGAGAGCTGGGTGAATGAGCCGCAGGTTTATCAAGGGACCTAGTGGCCCATGGAACCAGGATACAGCAGTTAAGTTTGTAGATGAAGGGGAAGAGTAAGAGTGGATTTCACGTCTGTCCAAGGGCAGGGTTAGTTCTGCATTTGAAAACCGTGGGCCATGGGATCTGACCAAGGAGGACTGTATAAAATAGACCCCCAGGCAATCATCCTTCTGGATGTTAGAAAAACATCATGCTCTTTCCCCAGCTGCCAAAGACCCAGAGGATGAGAAGAATGAATTCTGCTGTTGAAAGTGGACAGACCTGGGTTCAAATCTTGGCTCCTGCACTGTGATTGGAGGTAAGTTTCTTTCCCTCTCTGTGTCTCATCTGTAAACTGGAGTTCCTAAGACCAGTCTTCATGGGTAGTTGTGAGACTTAAATGAGAGACAGGAGGGCTCAAAAAAAAAAAAAAAATCAATTTCTCTCCACTACACACACCTTTGGAGGAAAACAGAATTTCTGAATTGGATCAAACTTGGCCCCATTAGCATTGGAACTCAGGCTGTTTTGCCAATGACCACACTATTTACTAAAACATCTCACAATTTAGGGCCTAACGTGCTTATACCTTCCCCCCACAGCATGAAAAAGTCAGGTTATCTTCACACCAGGCCCATGACAGGCAGATTTAAGTGTATCATAGGGTTGATGCCGACTAGCCCTGGACAGGCAGCCCGCCTGGGTCTCATCTGAAGGAGGGCATTTCTGTGGCCAAGTTTTGAGCCGCAGATTTGCCAGTGCAGAAGGGCCTTGCTGCTGGAATAGAATAACTGCAGGCTGCAGACTTGCTGGCAGAGCCCATGCATGGGGCTGGGTGCTGCACAGCTTCCTGTCGGTGCTGCGGAGAGGAACCTGGCTCCTCACCCTGGCCTTTGAGACTCTCCCTGGCCAGCTTGATCTCCTGCAAGTCCTCAGCACAGGCCACTCCCTCTCAACAGGATGGAGTCAGGCAGGTCTGCCAAGTTATGACAGAGTTAGATACAACCAAGTGTGAACCCTGAGAGAGAAGACACCCACTAAGAAGGGCCCGCGGTGGCTAACTGGGCTCAAACTGAAAAACAAAACAAAACCAAATAAAAAAAACCAGAACCTAGCAGCCATTTCTACACAGGGGCCTCTCACCCAAACAGCTCTTCAGGGAGAGGCCTGCACTGGATGGCCTGCCTGCCCTGTGTTTATACCAGCTGAGCCAGCCCTTATAAAGGAGTTCCTGGAATCCTATTTCAACCAATAGGACTGAGGCTTTCCCCACTCAATTGGAGCCGCACAGCTCTGACCAATCAGAGCTGCTCAATTCTGACGAGTCAGGACAGTGCCTTTTGGACCAATCAAACTGCAAGGATTTGGAGTCCTCATTTACATGAGGACAGACCAACCAGGGACCAAGGGTGGGGACTTCTCTCCATATAAGCCAGCTCCCTTCTGGCTCTGAGAGCATACTTTTTTTTTCCACCAAAGACTGAAGACTGAGCTAAAACACCAAAGATGCCTTGCTGGAGCAGAGCGGAGCAGACCAGCACAGAATAGAGCAGAGCAAAGCACAGCAATGTCGACCAAAGCACAGCCATGCAAAGCAAAGCACAGCAATGCAGACCACTGAGGAGCAGAGCAGAGCTGTCTAGCCAGAGAGAGGACTGGCCCCAGGGTCGCTTTATAGCTGTGCTCTATCACAATTGAGCTGTTTTGCACTGAATAAAGTTTCCTTCTTCACTGCACCCCAAAATTGGGGACACAAGGAACCATCAGACACTGAGCATGGTGTTCACACACGTGACTGATTTTATCTAGCCAATGTGCAGTATGAACCTACTATGTGCCAGGAGTGTGCTAATTACTTTCACTAAAATTAACTAATTATTGGCCATAGATTTCCATGAGACCAAATCCCATGGTCACTTTTCTGATCTCCTCTTTCTTGACCTCTCAGAAGCATTTGACATAATTGATCCTGATATCTTTCTAAATCTCCCCCCTCCTTTGGCTTCTATGCCCACCCTTCCCCCAACCACATCCCATGTTTTTCTTCTTACCTCCCTGGCAGCTCACCCTCAGTCTCCTGTAAAAGACTGCCTCCTCGTTACCCCACTGGTTAATGTCATGTCCTTGGCCTCCATCCCAGACTCTCCTCCACTCCTTGCCATCTACACCCTCTCCCCTAAGTGATGTCACCCCTTCCCATGCCTTTAAACACAATAACATGCTCAGGACTCCTAAATTCGTATCTCCAGCCCGGACCTCCCCCCTGACTTCCAGACACAGCCATCCAATGCTTACCAGGCTTCTCTAAGTGGGTGTATCACAGACATCTCAAACTGGACACATCCAAAAGAGGACCCTTTGTCTTTCCACACTAACCTGTTCCTTCCTGTCTCCTCATCAGTATATGTAACCACTATACCCCCAGTTGCTCAAGACCAAAACCTAAGGGTTACCTTACATTCCTCCCTTTCTAGCACCTCTCCACTTCCAGCCTCTCAGCATGTCTTCTTGGCCTTATCTCTTCAGTAGACTCTGTATCTGTCGACTTATCACCCCTTCACTGCCTCCACCCTAGTCAGGGTCATTCTCATTTCTTCTTCAGACTGTGGCAAGAGCCTCCTAATTGGTCTGTTTCTAGACTTGCCACCCCTCCTTTTTACAAATGTTTTTCATTGATTTTAGAGAGAGGGGAAGGGAGAGGGAGAGAGAGAAAGAAACATTGGTGAGAGAGAACTATCTATCGGCTGCCTCCTACCCACCCCCTACTGGGGATCGAGCCCGCAACCCAGGTATGTACCCTGACAGGGAATCGAACCAGCGACCTCTTGGTGCATGGACTGACATTCAACCAACTGAGCCACACTGGCCAGGCGCCAGCCCTTTGGTTTGGGAACTCTTTTAAGACCATAAACAGAGTATTCACTTCCCTGCTTAGAACCATCTACTGGCTTCTCAAGTAGAATGAGACCCAGGCACTCTGCCCTACCTTCTCAGCCTCATTCATCCTGTGCGTCGTTCCCTGCCCACTGGCCTCCATCCGCTGCTTTTTCCTATTCTTTGAACACACAAGGCTGTTCCTGTGCTCGGGCCTTCATATTAGACGTTATCTCTCTGTTTGGCTCCTTTGGAGAATTCAGGTCTGAATTCAAAGGCTTTTCCTCACCACCCTATGGAAATAGCTCCACCCCAGCTACTTCTTAACGCTGTTTAATCTTCTTATAGCTTTTATCACTGTCTGAAATTATCTTGTTCATCTGTACACGTGTATGTTTTCTCTTCTCCCTTCCTGTTAGAATGTAAGCTTCTAGAAGCAGGAATGAGTAGGTGTTTAATAAATGTTAGTTGAATAAGTGATTTCTGGTGTTCTGGTTAAGAGGTTCAGGCCTGGATCAAAACCCAGCTCTGTCACTTGTCCTTTGGTGGACACTTGTCCTCTGTCACTTGTCATTTCCCCTCTTAGTTAGTGTCCTTATCTGTAAAAAGTGACTAATAATCATATGTACCTCATAGGGTTATCAGGAGGACTGAATGAGCTCACACCTTGGCTTACTTTCTGGATAGAGTAAAATGTCCTGGAAATTAGCTGTGGTCATGGCTGTTGACATTACTCTATGTACAACTACTGCTGTTTTTCTTCCTGTCCCTGCCCCTAAAAAACATGTGTGAGAGGGAAGTAAGACAGCATCTCCATCCGAACCCTCACTAACCTGGAGCTCATTATTTTAATTTTAATTTTTTTTAAATTTATTGATTTTACAGAAAAGGGAAGGGAGAGGGAGAGAGAGATAGAAACATTGATGAGAGAGAACATCGATTGGCCACCTCCTGCATGCCCCCCACTGGGGATTTGGCCCACAACCTGGGCATGTGTCCTGAGCGGGAATCGAACCAGCGACCTCTTGGTGCATGGGTTGATGCTCAACCACTGAGCCATATCGGCTGGGCAGTGTTACTGCATTTAATCCTAACAAGTACCTTATAAGACAAGGGCTGCCACTAGTTATATCTTATAGGTAAACCGAAGCACAGAGAGGTTAACTAACCTGTTCAAGATTACCCAGTTAGGCCACAGATATAGACTCATAGTGGACACCATGCTGGTGTTCCTCCGCTAGCCTGGCCTGTCTGACTTCACTCTCTACTCTCAGTTTAGTTTGACAGAGGAAGAAACCAAGCAAAACTGTCCTGGGCCATGCTTACAGGGCATGCTACACACCGATGTTTGTGTACCTCCCCAGTCCCCAAGTGATGACATCTGGAGACCTCCGAGAGCCCCCTCGTCCCCTTCCAACACATGTGGACGCAGTGAGAAGAGGGATGTTTATGAACAAGGAAGCTGGTCCTCCCCAGATACCGTCTGCTGGCACCATGGCCTTCCCAGCCTCCAGAGCCGTGAGGAATAAATGTTTGTCATCTAAGCTGCTCAGATGACAGCAGCCCAAATGGATGAAGACAGCGAGCATCAGGCTGGGCTCCACCCCTTCTTGCCCACCCAAGGACCTAAGAGAGGGGCTGTCAAGGGTGTGTGCGTGGAGGGATTGGCATATTTCTACCCTGGAGCTGGGGCACCCATGGGGCTCTCCTGTTACCCACCAACACTGTCCCGATTACAGAAGTGAAACTACAGCCTTGGAGGGAATCCGGAAGACAGGAAAGGTGCCCGTCTTTTGCCGCCCGGACATCATCCCGTTCACCTAGTCGCCGCCAGCCTCTGTCTACGCCACTCGTCCTCACGCTGCTGTGGTCACGGTGGGTTTGTAACGCTGCGTCCTGCTTTAACGTTGATCACAAGCACGTCCCCACTTGCTCCATCCTGAACTGTGTCCACAGGTTGTTGCGAGTTCAATCTCCAGGGCCCGTCACAGCACCGCTTTCCCTGTGCCCACTCCCACGAGCATCTCACCTGCTGCTTTTATGCTGTTAACACAAACGCTACTTGTTGGGGATGCTGTCCCCTTAAGAGTGGCTTTCGCATAGGAAACAGGTTCCTCGAGCATTTCACCTGCTGCTTTTATGCTGTTAACACAAACGCTACTTGTTGGGGATGCTGTCCCCTTAAGAGTGGCTTTTGCATAGGAAACAGGTTCCTCAGTCCCTCAGAGCCTCTAAAGCCAATTACCATCCCCTTTGTTGAGATAAAAGTATTCCCACACCACAGGAAAGTATCCGGGCATCGTCACTGTAAAACACACAGACAACCACGGTGGCCTGGGGAGACTCAGGGTACAGGCTTCCGTCACCCCAGTCCTCTGGCTCCCCACCTTCGATGGGAGCCACGAGCACTGTGGGTCGGGGCTGCGCCGCCCTGCGCCCATGACCACTTCTCACTCCTGCCACCTGGAGGAAAGGATCAGCATGGCACCTTGCCCCGGCGGCCTGTGGTGAGTGAGTCCACACCAGGAGGAACTGTCAGCTCCGGGGTCTGTGCTCTGGATCATTTTCATGTCTTCTATTAGGGGCTAGACTGTGTCCCCCCCAAATTCACATGTTGAAGCCCTAACCCCTAATACCTCAGAATGTCACCATATTTGAAGATGGGGTCTTTAAAGAGGTCATCAAATGAAAATGGGTGGCCCTAATGCAGTACGCCTGGTGCCCCAAGAAGGGGAGTTTTACACGTGGACGTGCGCAGAGGGAAAATGATGCGAAGACAGGAAGACAGGCATCAGCAAGCCAAGGAGCGCGGCCTCGGACGGACCCGCCTTCACAGCCCTGAGCAGAACCACCCTGCTGATCTCAGACTTCCAGCCTCCAGAACAGCGAGACAATCAAGCTTTGTTGTTTGAGCCACCCAGCTTGTTACAGCAACTAGCAAACAAACACACCATCTTCTATCTGTCTGTTCCCACCTGCCTGCTTTCCTACCTCCGATGCTCAGTGAACACCACTCCATGCTGGGCACTGTGCTGAGTACTGGTAATTCAGTGCTTAGGAAGGTCCCTGCCCTCCTGGAGATGACATTCTAGTAGAGGAGAAAGAGGAAGAAAAGCAAGCATCTATAGATGAGTGCTATGAAAAAATAAATAAATCAAATTTGGTGATAAGAGAGAAAGAGGGTACAGATGGGGTGAACAGAGAAGTCCTCTCTGAGGAGGTGACAGTTTCCCAGAGACCTAAAAAGTGAGAACAGTCCAGACAAGTAGGGGCATGGTGGGAGAGCATTCTAGGCAGAGCAAAAGCCCATGCAAAGGCCCTGGGGCAGGAAAGGGCTGGATGTGTTGGAGATACAGGAAGCAGGCCTGCGTGGCCAGATGATGTGGAGTTGAGCTTAGAGAAGGGAAGGGATCAGATTCAAGCAGGACACTGGAAAGGTGTTCAGATTTAATTTCTATTCATCACACCTGGCAAGTGTCCTCACTCAACTCCCAAAACTCATGCACGGAAAGGGAAAAGCACGATTCAGACCAGCCAGTTCCTGCTGCCATCAGCACCCTACTGTTTTAGGCATTAGAATCGCAAACTGCAAACCCTCCCCTGTCACTACTGCCAGAAGCCATAGGAAAAACAACAAAAAAGAGAGACACGAGGGAGAGAATCATCCCTTCCACCCCCTGCTGAGTATGCAGAGTGAGGGACATATGGAAATTAATATATGCGGCTCTGATAACAGGGATCGCCTCGGCATTTTGATTAAACGCCGACGGTTATTAAATACCCTCCTTCTCAGAGCTCATCTCCGAGAGCCAATGTTGCTTTTCATTTTGAACTCTGACGAACTGTCTCAATTCCGATGGCACACCTTGGCTGAACCGTGGTTGGCTGTAGGCTGGCGTCTGAGGACAGGGAAAATCAATATGAAATGTCAGGCAAGAGGTCAGATTGAACTTGTTCCCGGCTGGCAGGAGCCTGGGGCCGCGGCGGCGGCAGCCGAACAAAGGGAGATGTGCCCTGACGGAGGTCGGCACTTCGGCCCGAGTCAGGAAAATGAATTTCAGTCGCTTCTTAATCAGATTCAGAGGCTGACGGCTGGCGATTCGGAGCGCTGCTGGTGTTGGGATGGGCGTGGGCAGACGGGGCTGAGGAAGAGGCCTGCAGGCTGCGAGTGAGCTCCTGGGTCTCGCTAGGGACTGTCCCAGGGCTCAGGGCTGTGTGGGACCCAGGCTGGAGGCAGGAGCAGCCTCCAGTCCCTGGGTGTGCAGCTTGGCGGGTCTCCTGCTTCTGTGGGCACCGTGACCCTTTCCTGTTCTCAGTCTTTAGGTCACAGTCAGTGGTCACTGCCTTGGGTTACAAAGTCCTTGCCACATTCCCTCATAGCAACCACGTGCCTCTCTTTCCTACCAATTATGACATTTGTGATTAATGTGTCTTTCCTCCCGAGGCACTGTGATGGCTAATTATATCCATCAACCTGACTGGGCCATGGCATGTCCAGATATTTGGTCAAACCTTATCCTGGGTGCTTCAGTGAGGGTGTTTTCGGATAAGTGTAACATTGACGTTGAGAGACAGAGTAGAGCAGGCTGCCCTCCTTAATGTGGGTGGGCTCCACCCAATCAGTTGAAGGCCCAAACAGAACAAAAAGGCATAAGAGGGAATACCTCTGTCTGGCTCCTTCGAGCTCCTTCGAGCTGAGACATCAATGTTTTTTCCTGCCTTTGCATTTGAACTAAAGCACTGGCTCTTCCTGGGTAATGAGCCTGTTGGCCTTTGGACTAGAACTACATCATCAGCTGGGTCTCAGGCTTTCAGACTGAGACTAGAACTGGACCACTGGCTTTCCTGGGTCTCCTGCAGTCCCACTGCAGACGGTGGGACTTGTCAGCCTCCATAATGACGTGAACCAAATACTTATAATACATCTCGCTCCTAGGCACACACACGTATATACACACATTTATGTCTATGTCTATGAGATATATATCTCCTATCGGTTCTGTTTCTCTGGAGAACCCTCACTAATGCAGACTGGTTTTGCTCACCTTTGCATCCCCAGAGTCTGGTACAGTACCTGACATATAGAATGTGCTCAACAAATACTAATTAAATAAATGAACAATGGAGCTCGTATATCTGGGGAAAGGGTTGGGGTTTCAAGCACCTGCTGGCTGCAGGCTCAGCACAGAGGGCATTCAGGAGGAACCACTGTGATAATGGCAGCTGTCACTGACTGACCCCTGTGACCAGCAAGTGCTAGGCGCTCACCATACGATGACATTTACTTCTCGTGAACAGCCGGCCCTCTGAGGCTGTCTTTATTATTTCTACTTTCAAATGAGGAACTTGGGGCTCAGAGGGATTAAATAACTTGCCCGAGGTCACTGAGTATCACAGCTGAGTTCTGATTCCAAAGCTTCTCCTCTAAACCATATAGTTCTGGAAGTTTCTAAGGCCTTGTCCTAAGCGGAGGGTTCATCAAGCCTCCCAGTCAGCGTATTCCTCAATACCCAGCACTCGTGTGGGTCTGATCCCGAAGCCCAGGCTGGCGTCTGCCACACTGGCCGTGAGCACCAGGGCTGCTCATGCCATCTCTGGCATCCACGTTGGGTTGGGGGCCCTTGAGCCTGCTTCTGCTTTCGCTCACCAGAGAGGCCCTAGCTCCTCAGTCAGCTCATGTCGCCTCTCACATGGCATGTTCCAAACCGAACCCCATCCCTTCCCTCTCCTCCAGTAGGGCTTCTGCTCAGTCCCCATTCACATGCCTTTTATGTTGACCCTCAGGCACAAATGTAGTTATTGAATAAATATTTACTGAGCACCTACCTAGTGTCAGGCCTTGGTAATATGACATGAGCAAAACAAATTCAGTTCTTCAGAGGGTGTCTAGTCTAGAGGGGTTGGAACCGAACATGAACTAATCTCCATGGGTGGTGAGTGCCAATCTCTATTGTCACATCACCCACAGTTATCTTAAAGAAAAGGCTCTATTTCCCCTTCCCTTCCCTTCAGTTTCTATAGCTACCATCCTTATCTAGGTTTAAATGTTCATTTATTACCTTCTAATTCTCCTGTTTCTTCCCACCACCACTGCGTCAATCTTCCATAAAACAGGACTTCTATACCTCTGTTCTCCAGCCAAATGATCTCAAATTGCTCTCCACATACTAGGAACTGGGGCACATGGATGCATCCTTGAAGGTCAGGGAGAAGGAGGACATGGGGTGCACGAAGTGGTACAGGAGGCCATAGGATAAATGCTGCATCCTTTGGGAACATCAATTTTGCTTGAAATTTGGGATGGGTCGAAATGTAATTATTAATTTAAATGGCAAGTAGACATTTTATGGGACTAAAATACAGAATTCAGGTGAAACTTTAAGATAGAAAAATAAGACTTCAAAGAAAATCAGTTGTGGGCAGCCCTTCCCCAGGGTCTCTGGCCTCTGCCAGACACATGCTGTTTTGTCTTTGCCGACAGGCCAGGCCACCCAGAGCGCCTCGGAGAGGTGGGATTGCCTCTGGCTGTCCTTCCTCCACGGCAGCAAGGCTCAAGCCTGGCCTCGCAGTGCTGCAGTTGGTGGAAAAATTTAAGAAGGACTGGCTGCCACAGGAGCCAGACTCTGGGTATGGACTAGGCACTGAATGAATGAATGAATGAATGAATGAATGAATGAATGAATGAATGAAGGCATAAACTTTTGACCTCGATCGACCAACCCGATATGACCCATCACCCCTATTTGACCTTATTTTTTCAATATTCTCCTTTCACCAAAGCCTGAGAATTCTTACTAAGACTCTTTAAAGATTCCATGTAACTTCTTAACTTTAGTACTTTCTATAGGTGCCACTGGGGACACCCTTCTCTCTCACTGTTTCCCACCTAACCAAATACTACTTGTGCTTTAACTACTCAGCCTCCGCCATCCCTGTGAAGTCTATCTCAAGGGCCCACCCTCCTCTGAACACCCAGCCCTTAGTCGCCTCCACCACTCATTGGGGTATTAATACACGCACTGCCTGGTACGCTGTTCCTGGAATGTTTCCTGGGTACCTCTGAGCTCATCAGCCACATTTTAAATTCTGGAGTACAGGAAATGTCTTACCTTTCCGTTGTACCCCTCAGAGTTCTTAATAGTAACAGCCATATCACAAATCATGTTGAAGGACTGACAATGAATTGTAACCCAGATCTGTGGTTCTCAACCGGGAGCCATCCCCCTTTTCCACCCCCCGTGGATATTTCTCAATGTAATGACATTTTTGGTTGTCACAACTAGGAGAGGTTACTGGCATCCAATGGGTAGAGGCCAGGGATGCTGCTAAACATCCTACAAGAACAGCCTCCTCCCCCAAAGGACTGTGTGCCCCAAATTCAACAGTGCCGCTGTTAAGAAATACTGTGTACATTAGAGTGTCCTCCTAACTTGTTACCTAGCTCTTTATTTTCCCAGTCAGAACCCAACCTCCGTTCTTCTGTCTTTACTCTAAGAATCTTCTACTCCCCTGTTACTTTAATGGCTGTTCACTGAATTTGAGAAAAAACTCGAGTTCTTTATCATGGCCATTATGACCAGGCTCCTGCATTCCTCCCAAGTTTCGATTCTCTTCCTTCCCTAAGTCATTCCCTATATACCAGCCATATCAGTGACCCTGCACTTCCAAAAACGGTATGATCTTGCGTGCCTCAGTACCTTTGCACATGCTGACCCCGCTGTCTTGAACACGTTCTCCCTTGTTGGCTTATAAGTAAATACTTCTCAAAGATAAATACCAGTACATACATCAGCAAATACTTATTAAGCATCTATCATGGGCCAGGCACTGGGGAAACAGCTGTGAACAAAACAGAATAAGTCCATGCCCTCCAGAGCCACACTCTCCAACAGAACTTTCTGCAATGATGAAAATGTCTTAAATCTGCACTGTCCAACCCTTGAAGTGTAGCTAATCTGAACTGAAAACATGTTTTGAAGACAGTATGAAAAACAATCTCAATAACAATTCTTAATTGTTATCTCACCGAAACCCCCATGACAAACCCATGAGGTAGATGTTATTTTTCTACCCATTTTATGTATGAGAAAACTGAAACTCAGAAAAGTTAAGGAAAGTTGGACAAAGTCATACGGCTAATCAGAGGTGAAGCCTGGCTTTGACTTGGGTCTGTGGGAGTCTAGAACCCACACAACCTACACACCACTACACTACATACCAGCTGCCCCATGCGACACTCTCACAGCAAGTGAGCGACCAAAAACAATCAAAATGACCCAGATATGCACCCCTCTCCTAGCCAGTCACCTGTCGTTCCCATCGCATGGGAACTGAAACTCAAAGCTGGGTCCTTGGGAGATCAAGGTCTTCCTTTCTGGCTCTCCTCTGCAAACCATAGCAGCCAAATGGCACCTTGCAAAGGTTCTGGCTGGACAAAGAGCTCTGTGGCTCCCGAACATCTCGGCAGCTGCATATGAGGAGTCCGACATTGGACATGGATGACCACTGCCTCCCAGGCACCTGCGCTCTGGGGTTTTCTAGAAAGACTTCCTGCTGGCTCCAGCCCGGCCCGCTGACCACAGCACACCCCGGGGGTGCCATCTGACATCTGCGTCACCTGCTGACATCAGTCTGGTCTCCGCCTCTGGCCTCCAGACACTTGGCCTCCACTGGTTTGGAGCTGCTTTGCTCTGTCCACGGCCTGTCAACTCCAGTGTGACCAGAGGGCTGTGACTCTGGCTGCCCTTTACCCCTCCCCCTCTCTGAGACGTTCCCCTGGGGCCCACCAGAACCATCGGACTTCCAGAATGCCAGTTCCCAAAGCCACAATCTCGCCAAGAAGCCACGAACCCCTCCCCCAGCTACTATTCTTTTTAGAAAATATTGAGATATAATTGACTTATAACATTATATTAGTTTCGGGTGTACACCATAATTTGATATATGTATATAATGGGAAATAATCACAATAAGTCTAGTTAACATCTATCACCACACAGTTACGCATTTTTTCTTGTGATGAAAACATTTCAGATCGACTATCTTAGCAACTTGCAAATATACAATACAGTGTGATTACCTTAGTCACCATCCCCAGATGCCATTCTTGATTCCTTGTGTAGTCTCAGCCTCCCGCACGGGCCAGCAGGTCCTGTTGGCTCTCTGGCCAAGGTCTACCCAGAACCCACCTTCCCTGTCCACTCTCACCACCACCTTCGTCCAGGCCACGCTCATCTCCTGCCGGGACAGCGCAACAACCCCCCTTCTACCCCTCAGGTTCCTTCTCCCCTCAGCAGCAAGACTGATCTTTGTTTTGTGTTTAATCCTCACCTGAGGATATTCTTCCATTTATCTTCAGATAGAGTGGGAAGGAGGGAGGGAGGGATGGGGAGAGAGAGAGAGAAACATCGACTGGCTGCCTCCTACATGACCCAGAGAAGAACCACAACCAAGGTACGTGCCCTTGACCAGAATCAAACCCGTGACTCTTTGGTCCATGGGCTGACACTCTAACCGCTGAGCCAAACTGGCCAGGGCAAGGCTGATCTTAAAACATAATTCAGGCCCTGGCCAGTTTGGCTCAGCGGTTAGAGCGTCGGCCTATGGACCAGAGAGTCCCGGGTTCGGTTCTTGCTAAGGGCATGTACCTCGGTTGCAGTTTGTCCCCGGCCCCGGTTGGGGTCGTGTGGGTGGCAACCAGTCGATGTGTCTCTCTCACGTTGATGTTTCTCTCTCTCTCTCCCTCCCGCTCTATCTGAAGATAAATGCAAAAATGTCCACCAGTGAGGATAAAAAAACAAAAAAACAAACAAAAAACCAACCTAATTCAGATCATGTCATCATGCTATGTGACAGGGCCCCTGTCTTATTCATCTCTGTCCTCCGCAGCCCGCAGCGGATGTCTGCGGACTTGAGCGTGAGGTTTCACCTTCACTGACATACCCGCCGCAGCTGACTCCCGAGTCAGGCAGACGCTCCCAGTTCCTTGGCTCCCAGTGTCCAGAGTAGGCAAGGAAACCGAAACCCTCGGGGCTCCGCCCCTCCTCCTGCAGGTCAGGGACCTGCCCACCCCCGTCAGCTCTGGGCTGCTTCTACTCACATTTGGTGTGCCTGTCACACAGGGCCGACGCCCGCATGTCGCACAGCCGGATTGTCCCTTTGCTGCTGCTGTACACGAAGGTGTTGCAGTGATGGGGGTGGAACTCGGCTGCCGTGATCACCTCTGTGAGCTCCTCCATGTTGGCCGGCTTGATGTCCACGATGTCTGGCACAGAGAGTCAAGGAGCGGACGGGAGGGGGCAGACACTCGGGCGTGGCAAGTCACACGTTCACATTGATCACACGTGCTGGGGCCTCACCAAATCTCTGAGCAAACAGGCAAGTGCCAAGTTGCATCGACTTTCATTTCTTATTTTACAGCGGTGGTTACAAAACACGTCCCCCTCCAACTAAATAATTCAATGTATTGGCATCTTTACCCAGACTCCTGGGCTGATAAATAATATCTACACAGACTGTAAATCCTCTTCCATGAAATCTCTGAGCTCTTCTTTAATACGCTGATGATGATGACAATAATAATAGCTGCTACCATTTATTGGGCACTGAGTATATAGGTCAACCACTGTGCAAAGCCCATCAGGTACTTCATCTCATTTAATCCTTATAACAGCTCTATAATCATCACTTTTCTCATCCCCATTTCCAGGGGGTGGAAACGGAGGCCCCGAGTATGTAAAGTCACTTGCCCCTAAGTCACATGGCTACGGAATGACAGCTCTAGGATTTTATCCCGGGTGCTGATTTTGCGTTCGTTAGTAATGCAAAATTGATCTTATTGAAGACATACAGGGGCTCAAGCCTCCGTTAGGTGTGATTTGCTTTAGAGCTCGTGTGGGAGTTCAAGCGTCAGAACGAAGCCATCCAGTGGTACGGCGAGACAGATTTAGCCTCCTGTGGAATATACCCCTTAGAGTTTATCATCTGATTTTTATTTTTCTCAGTGTTTTCCTTTCTGATCAAGAATTACGATACCTCGCCCTGGCCGGTTTGGCTCAGCGGTTGGAGCGTCGGCCCACGGACCAGAGAGGTCCAGGTTCGGTTCCCGCTAAGGGCACGTACCTCAGTTACGGTTTGTCCCCGGCCTCAGTTGGGGTTGTGTGGGGCGACCACTCGATGTGTCTCTCTCACATCGATGTTTCTCTCTCTTCCTCCCTCTCTCCCTCCCGCTCTCTCAAAATAAATGCAAAATGTCCTTGGGTGAGGATAAAAAAAAAGAATTATGATACCTCTATTTTTAAAGACCACATCCTGTATACTGCAATGCAACATGGCCTTTCACGTATGAAGGTGACTTGGCAAGAAACACCTTCAGCAAGGTGTGTATGAGGCCTGGGTTTGGGCTGATCCCTTTATACCCGGCCAAGAGCTCAAGAGGACCTGGGTGCAGGCTGGGAGACGCCTGGCTGGGGCCGAGGTGCTGTCCGAGGACCCGGCAGCTCCCTGCGAAGGAACAGGCCTCGGATGTGGACGCCGCTGTGCGGAGAGCTGACCGGAACGATCCCCTCCTTTCCTGGACTTGACGCATTTGGAGCCGCCTGTGATTTTGGCCCACCTGCACATCCTCGGGCTGCACTTTTACATCACTTTCTTTTTTTCCCCCAGATCAACTTGAATCGACTCACTTTACTTAGCCTTGTCTAAGCAGTACCTCAATCTTCATAAAATCATGGGTGTGAGGAGCCTAGCTACATTTTTCATAATACACATGAAAATAAACGCGTAACAATGAAACTCAAGCCACTGATGTGTGTGCCAGGGGTCTCTGTATCCGGCTTTGGAAAACACTGTACTGAATCGACACACGGTAACTTGATTCCTGAGACTGGGGGCGATGAAACCCTCTACACTCTTCCTGGTTGGAAGCACAGTCCTCTCCTTAGGGTGTAGATGAGGTACAAGCAAATACACCGGTATTTTCAGTTACACCAACACCAACGAAGTGCTTTCCACTATCAAACATCACCCCTGCTGCTGCTACCGCTGTCCAGCGTGCAGTCTGCTGTGGTGAAGGCTTTGGAGTTGGCCGTACCACCTCCCCTTCAGTCTCCTCTTGGGTTCTTTCTAAAATTAACTTGAGGCTCAACTAACATCACATCTCACTGCAATCGCCCCCACCAAACCCAGACGCAAGTATTACTTGGGTTTCCAGACCACGTGGGTCCCCTGGATTCATAAAACACTGCCTTTCTATTCAGCTGCTGCTCGTTATACATGGCATCGCGGTCTGCCCCACACCCCGGGGAGCGAGAGCCCGTGCCCCCCGCAACGAGGCGCTGAGCTGCAGCTCTGATGTTCTCGCCAGGCCCTGACCCCTGACCCGGCCACGACATGGGGTGCAGAAAGCAGAGGGCGGTGTTCAGCTGTTGTCAGATTTCACCTCCCCCCAGAAAGAGCCTCCAGACCCTGCTGTGCCCATGAGCAGGTTTCTGTTTTCCCAGAATAGGGACAGAAAATCTGCTGTCGGCCTTCTCAGCCTCTACCGGCGTAGCTCCAACCAAGATTCTGTGTGTGTGTGTGTGTGTGGGGGGGGGGGCACGTCCACTGTTATTTTCTTCTCACCTAAAAATAAAGCCCCAAAGTCAGAATGTGTGAAAACGAAGTGCTTAAACCTTTCTGGGAGACCAGGAACATCCAGCACCCTCACGAGCATCATCCTGGGAGTGCCCACCGAGTCGGCTGCCTCTGCATCCAGTCTCCCCCATCCCATCCTGGCCCTGTCTGCCCAGCATCCCTCACCCTCAAGCATCTCCCTCAGGACTCGAGTGCTTGTTTGGGTCTGACTCTGTGGGGTCAGGGCATGAACTGTGACTGCTCCTCTTTGTGACAAAGAGGGTGTTGATCAGGACGAGGAGGAAGAGAATAACAACGTGTGGTTAGTGACTGTCAGGTGCCACATACTGTCTCATTTGACGGTCTTCTCAGCCTTATGAGGTCAGCACCGTTAACAGGTCCCTTTCCCAGCAGAGGAAACAGTGACGGAGGTGAATTACTCAAGGCCATCTGACCAGTAGGCGGCCGAGCTGGGATTTGAACCCATGTTTGTCCAGCTCCAGAGCCTGGGTTCTGGAGCACATGCCAGCCTCCTCCCTGAGGACTGGCCCTCCCGAGCCAGCCCTTCTGAATGTGGTCAGTCTGGCTCTCCTGGAACCCCCCTGGCTAATCCCCGAGGGGGGAGGGGACTGTCTTCTGCTCGGGCCTGTGCTCTCTGAATTCACTGTCCACTTTGGGGGCCACTTTCTTCAGAACCACGACTGGGACACAGCCTCTGACCTAGGATTCTGTGTCCTGTGATGTGATAAATTTTGTTTTTGAACCAGAAGTTGGGACAGAAACATAAGGGACTTCCTGAATCGTTATTGAGGGAGAATTTGCTCAGTTCCAGAAACATTGGGGAGACGGAGCCCAGTTATCATACATTCAGGGGCGTACGGGGGTGATGGGAGAGCGCACTGCACAGCTGTACACCTGGAACCCAGGCCCCTCCCTGACACAGCTGTGAAGGGACACACCTCGGGCTCTGCCGTCTTGCCCTTCATGTTGGGAAGGAAGGAGAAAGGGTATGAGCTGTGCACGGCTCCCTGTGTTATCTTGAAAATGGAATGATGCATTTTGACAGTCAATTTTCTCCTCCCCATCCTTTAGAGCTCTCTATCCAAATTATTTCCCTGTTGTCCCAAAGAACTAAGTGGCAAAAGCAAAACAGAGCATTGGATTCCCAGATAATATACAAGGCAGACAGCCAACAGATTGCTATTAAATTAACCCTGGGGCTTGACGGATCTGTTCTTCCTGACCCCGACTGCTTATGGCATTCCCATTAATGCTGAGCCCAGGCAAATTGCCTCTGCTAACAAAAGGGGTTAATCTGCCTCTCTGCTAGGACTCTGGAGGCAGCTCTGAGGACAGGAGGGGGCACTGCCAGTTTGGCAGCTGAGCTCCATGCTTAGAAGGCAGAAGGTGGGAAGGTGAGGGCACCGCTGTGCCAGGCAGTGGCCTAAAGCATCATTTAAAATAATAATTGAAGACCCTAGGAGGTCACCCCTTAAGAGATGGGCTTAAAACAAATAAGAAGCCAGAGCCATAAATTATATCAGCAGTGGGGTGAGGGAATGGAGAGGGTTATGGCGAGATGCTAAGGGGTATCATGGGCCATGCACAAGTCATTTTCTGAATCCCAAATGTGAAGAAGCTTTCTATTAAAGACGTTTACATTTGCAATGCAACATTATAAAACGTTGACAACATCACACATACACATATATATACACACACATAAATAGAAACAGGGAAATGATAGGTAAATTTAGATTTATCTCATTAAATCATTTATGTAATGAAATTCCAGGTCTGTTAAAAACACAGTATGAAAAATTCTGTCTAAAGTATGATCATAATGTCATTTAAAACTTACACTCTGAAAATGATGAGTTAAAAGGTATGATACCAAGTGTTAGTGATAGTTCTAGTTCTAGCTGGGTGGGTCTATGAATTTTTTTTTTTCAATTTTCAGTTATTATTTCCACATTTTCTCTTAATAAGGTCGTAGTATTTTAGGAAGGAAAAAGATATTTTTTATGCTTATCTATGTATCTATCTATATGTATAAAATTTTAGGTAAGGAATGTTAGACACAAATATATACAGTCTGTCCATAGCCACATAAAAAAGTGAGTCAGTGTGTGTGTGTGTTTGTGTGTGTGTGTGTGTGTGTGTGTGTGTGAGAGAGAGAGAGAGAGAGAGAGAGAGAGAGGGAGGGAGAGAGAGAGAGAACACAGACAGGAAGGAAATATAGTTATATTTTATAGAGAATTAGATTCTAAGGTAAGCATGTAAGTTACCCTTTAGTAACTCTAACTTGGGTTCATTCATTCATTCATTCATTCATTTCCCCACATACTCCACAAATGTTCACAAAGAATCTGGGTGCAGAGAACAGAGCCTGACACATATAGCCTGTAATCTAGTAGGGCCATGGTCACTAAACACATACACAGTGTTTAGAAAGTAATAACTGCTAAACAGAAAAATAAAGCAGGGAAGTGTGTATGTGTGTGGGTGGGCAGGGTGTGTGTGTGCGCGCATGTGTGTCCTAAATTAAACAGGAGAAGCCTTTCTGGATAAATCGAGTTAAATGTTTTCCTTTTCTTCTTTTCTTTCCTTATTTATTTTTCTGAGCCCTTATAGTTGAGTTAGCCAATATTAAGATAAAGTGGAGGTGTCAATTCCCTATATATACACACCAAAATTAGGTGATGAGATTACAGGTCATTTTATAATCTCTACAGTGAATACATATTATTAAATAAAAATACAAACATTAAAAAAGTACTTTCCTTGGCTTAAAACCATTCATGAGAGAGCTGGACACCAGGAGTCTCATCTCTATGGGTAAAGTTCAAGATAATATTATGATAAATACTGTGATTATAACAAAATGGACTCAGGTAATTTGAATACAATTTTGACTCCAAATCTATTTCGCTCAGAGAACTTGGGAAAGTCATATTATTTCTCTGGGTTCCTCTCTCTCTCTCTCTCTCTCTCTCCCCCCTATGGTTTTGCTTCTCTGGTTGAACTCTGGTATACCCACCCTCAGGATTACATGTACATAATAACATGGATGGAGTTTTATATCTTGGCATTTCCAGTGCACATAGTAAATGCTCAATAAATGTTTATGGATTTTACTTTAATTCCTTGTGGTTTAGCAGCCTTCCATAGGCATAGTTTGTAAAAATGCAGAAACCCCACAGCAGGTCAATAGGCCAAGATGCCAAAGTGTGAATCACTTAACGTGTGGCGTTCTTAGAAGAGAATGGAATCTGAGCAACAAGGTCAGAGAACACAGGGCTGGGGACAAGTGCCAAACAAGATCTGCCGTTGCCGTGCCTCCCCTCTGCACCAGGCACTCTGCTGAGCACTCGACACGATTACCTCATTTAATCCTCACAACAGCCTAGAAGGGAGATGGTGGTATCATCTCCATTAGCTGACAAGAAAATCGAAGGTCGGAGAGATGTTAAGCAACTAGTCAAGGTCACACAGATCTTAGGAGATGAAGCTGGATCCAAATCCAGTGAGTCTGACTCAGGAATCTGCTTTCCCAACTGCTAAACTATAGTGCTCTGAGAGAGCCCAAGAAGCCCAGGAGAAGTCTTGCCCTCTCCCGACACCCCGAGGCTCAAAGGGCTGGCCCTGCGCAGGGGAGAAATCCCCAGCCTCCTAAAGCCCTAGGTCTGGCCTCAGGTACAGAGTGTCAGCAGCCACATAAGCAAGGCCTGGGAAAACCCACCAAGGCTGCCTTGAATACGGGAAGAAGGGGCTGCCCTGGCACACACAGGCCAATGTGCTGGAGGTGCCATCGGAAGGAATGCTCTCCTTTTATGCTAAATGCCAGTCTGAGATTGATGTGCACATTGTGGATGAAACACAGCAGCCACAAGGGAGAGAAACCCGCACTAGGCCCTGCAGCTTCCCTCAAAGCCTGCCTGGCAGATTCCCTCCGGATTCAAAGGCCGCTGTCCACGGTACTAAGGAGTGACAGAGCTGAAAGCCACAGGTTGAGGTATAGGGTCCCTTGATCAGGGAATCAATTCGCAGAGGGCCCCAGCTCACAGGACTGCCACCACCAAGGTCAAAGACGCAGCACTCCAGTTGGTTTCTCCCAGAGGAATCCTCTTTCTCATGCCCAGAGACTGGACTTCTGCTGACCTTTCCAGCCTTGCTTACACCTTGTTCTACCTCCCTCTGTGGCCTCTAGCCACAGTGGCCTTCTCAGAGTTCCTCCAATACGCCATGCTCCCTCCTGCCACAGGACCTTTGTACATGCCGAACCAATCTCTCCACACATCTTTGCCAGGTTAACTCACACTCTTCCTCTTTCAAATCTCAACTCAGGAATCAGTTCCTCAGCAAAGCCTTCTTTTATTCCCTAGTCTATATCAGGTCTTTAAAAATGCATTCATGGAACCATATTTCCTCTCTTCACAGGATTTATTTAAGTTTGTCATTATGTACTTATTAGTGTGATTATTGGTTGCAAGTCATTCTGAGGCAGACAGTTTGCTTCTTTTCACTTACATATCGCCTAGGCTTAGTGCAGTGCCTGGCACAAATGAGGTGCCCAGGACACAGTTGTTGTGGGCTGTATCTTTACTTTTACTTGACATGTGTATATTTAATAGGCCCCACATTGGACTAGGGAAGAGCCCAGGTCACCTCATTCTTAGTTCTGAGAAGAGAGTTCAAAGGATTCTAGGTGTAGCACAGTTTTCATAAAGAAGCAACATGTTTTTATAGCAATTTTCCTGTACTGAAAAGTTAGGGCTGCCTCTTACCTTAGAAAATCACTTATCTAGAAATGAGTTATCATTGTCCTGATGCAGTTTAACCCAGTAAGGCCAGTTAACCCAGTTTGACCACTTTAAACCAGAACCTGCTACACCATACAGGGACAGACTAGCTGTGGATGGAAAGGAGAGAATCCAAGACCAGGAACCACGAGGCTAAGAATGCCTCAGTTTGATACAGTGCTGAACACAAAGCCCTGAACCTCAGAGATCCTGCAAGTACCTGGTAGCTGGGGTAGAATGAGCAATACCTTGCTAAGAACACCCAATTGCAGAAGCAAAGAAGTTTAGAATTGAGAAGTTGACCCAGATAACGAATTCAGCAGAATTCACCATTCAAACATTCAACTTTTCTAGTTTTCTTGTCCTTTCAATAATAATTAGGATTGTGCTGGTCCCTGTTTATTGATTATTTCCTGAGCAATATCTGTATGTGTGTGTTTATATACACACAATCAATCAGTCAATCAATCAATATTTAAAAACACTTTAAAAATTCTCCCAATCCTGTTTGATAGACCTCCTCTCTACAGGTCATGAAACAGAGGCTTGGGTAAGTTAGGACACATGTAAAGATTTACACAACCAGCAAATCACAGAGCTGGGTGAGAACTTGAGGCTTGCTGGACTCGAAGCCTGTGTTCCCAGTAATTCCAGCGTCACACCAAACACGAGTCTCTGAAGTTATGACTTTTTCAAAAACCATATTGTAAGACCACTTGTCTTACTATTCACTTAACAATTTTCTTCACATAAACATACTTTGTAATTTAAGTGAATTTGTCAGTACTTGGGAACTCACAGGACTGAGAGTTGTGTTTTATAGTATTCATGATCATAAATACACAATTATGAAAACAAAAACAAGTCCACCTCGTGCTTAGAAGACCTTGCCTACCACCTCAGCGGTACTCAGGCCACGCGCCGGGAACCCCACATCACTCTGTCCTGAACCATCAGGCCTTACAGAAATGCTAAACAACACAGGAGTTACTAAGATGTGCCTGGTGGTTGGTGTTTTCCTGAGGCTGTTTTGAAAGAGGGACGCTCCCGACCCCCGAGGCGACTGCACTTCAGTGATGCTAAGCACAAGGGCCCTACTTCGTACAGTCTGCTCAGTGCTTAGGGTGGTCTGGTTGAAAATAACTATATAGATATCAGTTATCATCATTCTGATGATGACAGTGATTATTCTACAGATGGCTGCTTTAAGGGTGAATGGCACAGTCTCATTGGTATGCTAACATCTGGCAGGCTGTCTGACATCTGCAGAATATAACCTAAATTGTGCTATTAATATTTCCCCTTTGCATTCTCCCCAAGGCATCTGTCTCCCAAAATGCCTAAAGAAACTTCCCTTTCCCTTGAAGGCCTAGAGGCAAAATTCAGGAAACATGTCACCTAGATTGGGGACAGCAGCAGCTCCGAGTGACAGCAGCTGAGCCTGAGCAGATTTCTGGCTCTTGGAATAGATGTAAAAGGAGAAAGGGAACCACCACCCACACTCATTCTATTAGCAGCTGCACTTCCAGGCAAAATCTGTAGGCAGGTTGTCCCAGGCTCAGACAATATGTGGAGTCAACTCTGTGAGCAACAAAAGCTGCCAGTCATGGTCCTGATTATCAGTTCTGTGTCTCCAAAATTGCCTCTACCTGCTTAAAACCACCTTCTCTGAAAAGCCTGGCGGAGCTACCGAGCACTCTTTTGTGGTGCAGACTAGCTAGCTGTGTTCCAAAACCAGGTCTTTTTTTCTTATGCACATGTAGCCAAACTACATTTCCCAGCCTGCCTTGCAGTTAGAGGTAGCCATGTGACTGACTCCTAGCCAATGGAATGCATGCTATTTTAGAACTTGGCTCATAGAGTCTCCCATGTGTGGTCCACCACAGTCTTCCCCCTTTGCTGCCCTGATGCAGATAAACATGATGACAAGATGGAAAGAACCCAGATCTCTGAATTGGAGGAGTCAGTCTGCTGATGGGGATGATCAGTGTTGGACTTTACAAGAGAAACGATCTTTTATGTGTTTGAAATAGACCCCATTATGGGGTCTATTTTATATCAGAATATTCAAAGCATTAGTCTAACTAATATCCTCTTAAAGTAAAAGCCCCAGGTTAGATTTCATGATCAACGATCTACTAAATATCTTCACTTTGAAGACTTACTAGTACTTCCAACTTCACATGTTCAAATCAACCCAAATGGTACTTCCTATATGTCAGAATGTTCTAGGTACTGGGATACAGGAATGGATCATACAAAGGCCTTTTTTCTCATAGAATTTACATTCGAGTATGGTGAAACCCCAAATATACAAATAAAGAAACAATTTCAAATAGTAATAAGTGCCATGATGATAACAGGGATAGAGGGTTATTGAGGGCTACTTGGGAGTTAATGGACATGTCTTTGAGGAGGTGACATGAGATTGAAGTCTGAATGATGACATGTGGTCAGTCATGTGAACTCTGGGGGAAGAATATTCCAGAAAGATCAGACAAATTATTGCTGTCGCACGGGTGAGAAAACAGTGGCCTTTGCTAGCGTGGATTGGTAGGAGTGGAGACAAAGAGAAATGAGTTGATTTGAGATATATTTCAGAGGAAGAAAAAACAGGGTTCAAGGGGAGATTGGGTTGGGGTGGGAAGGCTGGTGAGTGAGAGAAAGAACGTTGACTTCTACATCAGTTGCTCATCTGCTTGGGTGTTGAAGCCATTCATTGAGATTGGGATTTCAAGTCAAGAGTCTGGTTTGTGGTGGGATGGACCACATGATATGTATTGAATAAATGTCTGATTTGTATTATTAAATAGAGGGTCAATATAGTACAGTAAAAATACTGACTCTGACACTCACTCAGCAATTTCCTTGACTTCTCTAAATTTTAGCTAAATGTGAGTTAATAATACCGACATTATGGGGTTGTTATATCAAATACACCCTTGGTGGGTAGAGACTGAAAAGAAGAGTGATAGGGACTTGAGGACTGCAAATCAAGTTTGGTTTCTTGATCTGGATGCTGGTTACACAGGTGTGCTCTGTGAAAAATCAAGCTGTAAAATTATGACATGTACATATCTCAAAATGAGATTCTATGCAAAAGTTTTTAGTGCAGTGCTTAGAACTCAATCAATGGCAGCTATTATTATTTTGACTATTATAATACAATAAAAGCAATACATATCAGTAGTCCATGTTGTCCATACAGGCCATTTAAGAATGCTTTAACAAGAAGAATAAACCCTTAACTGAACACTAGGCCTTATCTTATAGTTGATAAAGTCACATCTAGTTTTAATTCAAGACACATAAATGCCTCTGCATGAAGGAATTGATGTAGCGTTCCAATCCAGAGCTCGTCCTGGCCCACTAGTTGTAATTCAATACTTCCCCAACTTTGTTAGGATGAAGACACCAATGTAACATAAAAGACAACAGTTCTCCACAAGTGCTAGGTATTTAGTTATGACTGCTCCTTTTATTCCACGTCCCCCTAAGCCTGCTTTTACCTGCATACTCCTGATTCAAGTCAATTGGTTTTTGGCCCCAAGGAAAGGATACTAAAACTTTGATTGGTTATTTCAAAGTTCCATAGGTTAATCCTCAGGTCATCAGCTGACATGTAGGTTTCATAGTCGCTGTTGACGGATATGGAGTTGATGTGATATGTGTGTGCGTTGGCAAATACTCTTCGTGGGGTGGCCTCCACCATCAGGTCCATGGGTCTGAGGACAGGCACCTGGGATGCAAGAGAAAACACATTCTTTTAGGACCAACGTTCTGGACTAGGAAAAGGTGTGCATTTTTAGGTCCTTTATTTTCGCACATAAAATCACAAACACATCAAAGGAGCTTTCAGAGGAGACACAAATCACGTTGTTCCTATTCCTTCTGTTCCTTTTAGTCTTGCTCTTTTCTCAACAAATGTCACCATCACTTAGTCTTGATGGGCAACTTCATCCTTGATAAATTCTAAGCTTTTCTCCAGGACCCTCTAGGTGGTCTCATCTCAGAGGAACTTAGAATCTACTGGGGGTGGGAGGGTGTCCTTGGCATGCAGAGCTGTTGTTCCAGATTGTTATTTTTTTTTACACATGAAAACTATTTTAAAAAGGAATTTAAGGGAAAGTTTTAGAAATGTCTAGTTGAACTTAGATTTAAATGGATCCTTCATAACTTCGGAGGTCTAGATCCCGTCCTGGCTTGGTCCTCAATCCTTAGGACATTTTGGGAAAACACAATCACCCATGAGTCTAATAATTCAAATCCAGCCATTCATGTGTAGGGCACCCACTGACATCATTACACCTGGGAAACTATTGGTTTATACTTATTGTCTCGGCGTAGCAGGGAGCGTCCACTTTCACATCTATACTGTCCTAGTTCGGATAATAAATTATACGGTCATGATATATATACACTAAAACTTTGATGGGTTATTTCGAAGTTCCATAGTAAGTATGTGTCGAATGAGTGGGTCGGAACACGTGAGTAAATGCTTTCTTCCCCACAGGTCAGAGAATCAGGCAGTGAACTAGTTTCCCACACACGGAGCTCTTCCTGGAAAACGTGAACCAAGCCCCATCACTCTTCTGACCCCCTCTTTGAATTCAAGGGCACTTCTGACCACAGCTGGGCAAGCTGGCTCTAAGAGGGTGAGTGAGAACACGAGGCCCGAGATGGGGTAGACCAAAAACCAAACCAAACAACCGCAACACACAGGGTGTGGTCCTTTAACAGAAACAAGAAAATAAAAGGATCCAGAGCTGTTTTTCTTTCCAGGAAGTCATCTCCTGCAACGGAGCCCTCAATGATTTGATACCAGGTGGTCAGTTAAGACCTCTGCTTCCAGATGTGTTTCAACCCAGGGGTGAGGGACAGAAGCAAAGGTTAAACTCTGAAGTGTGGTGGCCTCGACAATACAACATTTCACAAATTAAATCTCCAGCTCAGTCTTCAAGGAGTTTAGCTCGCTTTTGAGGGAGTTTTGAAATTCAGAGCCAGGGGTCCTCTGAATACCAGGAAAGAGAGGGGATGCAGAGACTCCATACCCAGGTATGGGCACAGGTTCCAGAGCATAATCCCGGGGATGGCAAGAACTGGGAGACCCGGGCTCTGGTCATGGACTCACCACCATGGCTGTGACCAGAAACAATTCACCTGCCCTCTCTGGTCCCTGGTTATAGTATCAGAAAAACAGTGACAATTCCCACTGTGTCCTAATGATCATGAACTAGAATTCTGTTCATGATATAGTTCATGATAGAACTCATCATAAATTGTAACTGCCCTCTGGTAAACCCTCCCACTCACCCTTCCAGCAACATTTGCTGAGCTCTTTACAAGGTCCTGGCAGGTTCAGCTGGTGAGCAAAACCAGACACAGTTCCTGCCTTCACACAGCTGGTCTAGATGGAGGAAGTAGATATAAAATCACTCGTAATCAAATGCAGTAAGTGCCCCAAAGGAGAGGATATAGTGCAAAGAGGGATTGAACGTGGTCAGGGCGATCTGCAGAGGTTTTGCTGAGGTAGTATGAATTAGATGACTTTAAAGCATAAGAAGGGGTTTACTAGGCCAGGAGAGGGAAGAATGTTCTACTCAGAGAAAAGAGCACGTGCAAAGGTCCTGTGGTAGGGTTGAGTAGGGCAGGAATAAAGGATCAGTAGGTCAGTGTATGAGACAAAGCGTGATGGGAATCATGGTGGAGGTAAGGTGACAGGGTAGGTAAAAGGCAAGCCTTGAGAAAGGTTTTTGCCATTACCCTGAGAAATGGGAAGAAATAACAAAAGTTTCCAGTGATATGATCAGGTTCCAAGTTTTTCTCATACCATTCTTGATGTACAGTGGCAAACAAGCAGAAGACGAAGGAGGTAGAATGTTGAAGAGAGGTGATACATTATCCAACACCAGTGAGGGCACGTCTTGAGTTAAGGCTTTGCAATGGATTAAAAAAAAAGTGACTTTGCCCTTAGGAACACTCCCCGCAGTTATTTATTGGGCTTTTACTACATTTCAGTCATTCTTCACACATCATCTCGGGTAATTCTTTCAACAACTCTGTGAAACAGGTATTAGTACAAAGTACTATTGCAAAGGGAAAACTCAGGCTCAGAAAGGCTAAGTCACTGGCCCAGGGTTGCCCAGCTATTTGATCCCAGAGTCTACCCAAGTGCAAAGCTAGTGCTCTTTTCACTGTATCCCATCACACTCAACTGTCATACATGGCAGGAAGTGACAAATGCTAAGTGACACAGGTATGAAACCAATCGTGTTATTGATAGTAATAACGATAGTGGTAACCACAGAGGTCTGTGGTCGAGCTGCCTCTAGAAACGTCATTTAGGTGTTGCCGGTGTTCATGGTCTTTGAATAGGGTGTCTACTCTGTGTGCTTTCAGAAACACGCCTTGCTTTGGAAGTGGGTCCCAAAGGAGCTCCCCACCTGGAGCTTCTGAGTGCCACCTGTTTCCTCTGCCCCCCGAGGCAGCAGCAGAAATGGCATCTGCGAGGACTTGCCGGGGCTCCTCCGCCACTCGACTCTGGACCTGTCTCATTACTGCGCGCTGTCTGCAGAGGCTGCCTGTGCCTGTGGTGACCGGCAAGGAGCGTGACAGCCAGGATCAAGAGGCATACAAAGTGGGAACTGCCAGCCCAGAGCTTTGGCTTAATGTGATGGGCCTGCCTGCTAATTCAGGCTGACACGTTCCATGATGGACCACTTAATGGGGAAGGCTCCGTGGAGGTATCTGGGGAGGGAGCCTCTGATGCTTTGCCCAGATAGGGCCGGGTGCTGCGTACCATGCATGGCACCCCGGCACCATTCTGTGCCCAGGTCAAGGCTTGTCATCTGCCCAGTGACGCCCTCACAAGAAGGGAGAGGGAGGCTCGGCTGTTCAAGCTGGATGGGATGGCTGATCAGGGGGCCCTGTTGGGACTGTCGTTCCCATGTGCCCTGGCCACGTCCTCCTTCCAGGGCGGGCAGGGAGAAGAGTGGGACATTGCGTTGGCCAGATGCATCCTACGTCTACCTGGGGAGGTCAAGGGAGACCTCAAAAAGGAGGGACTACTAAACAAGGCAGGACATGAAGGGTTTGTGGGACTCTACCAGGCAGAAGTGGGGGAGGGGGAGGAGAGAGAGCTGTGCTCTAGTCAGAAGGACCAGTATGTGCAAGCGCTCAGAGGGGAGAGTGCAAAGTATATATGGGCAAATGTGTGACTCCTTGTGTTCTGGGGCTAGAAGTCAGTGATTAATTATTCACTCAATAAATGCTTACTATATCAGACATCCTCTATATCAGACATGAAGAAAATCTGAGTTGGATAAGGGGGTAGAGAAGATATAGTGTGCTATTTGAGGTGAGGTGGCCTCTCTCAGGGGATGACATTTGGGTAGGGACCTGAATGAAGTGAGGGAGGGAGCCATGTGGCTCTCTGGGTAAGAGTGTTCCAGGCAGAGGAAACAGCACGTGCAAAGGCCCTGAGGTTGGAGCGTGCTTAGAGTGCAGGAAAAACAGCGAGGCACCTTTGTGGCCAGAGAGAAGTGAGTAAGGAAGGATCGTGGTAGGAGAAGATGTGGGATCCCAGTCAGGGCTGGATCACACATAATGATCTGTGATCATTACTGGGAAAATAAGGAAGATCCAGGGAGTCACAGGTGGCTGCCCATTACTGACTCCCTTTCCTGTTAAAGACATTCCCTCCTTCTTGTGCTCTCTCCTTTACCTCTCCACCCCTTCGGTCTCTCCCCACCCCTTTCATTCTTCCTCCCTCGGCTTCTTCCTCATTATCTTTGCTGCCTCCCCTCCTGGGAAATCCGAGACCATCTTTCACTTCCCAGAACCCATTTACTAACAAAATGAATGCTGCTGTCACATGGCTTATTTGGTGACTACGCTGGCGATTCTTCACAATCTTCCCCAGCAGCTACACGGGTGTCGGTGTCAGCCGCGGGTCAGAGAAACCCCCTTCAGAGACACACAATGAAAGCTGAGCTGAATCCCGGAAGCACCCGAGGCCCCCACTTTAAATGACATCTGTGAAAACGCACAGCAGGGAGAGGCTAGAGGTGAGGTCCAGTGCCTTCCGCCCTGACTCTTCACAGAGGAACAACAACAGCTGTGTTTACCATGGCAACCTCCAGCACCCCAGTACGGCGGCAGATTCCAGGCAAGACTCTGAGGAGGGGAGCTGGTCAGATAGGAGCTGAAGAACAGAAAGAAGACAGAGTCATGGAGAAGGACAGAGAGGGAGGTGGCCACCTGCAGAAGTGTGTGATGGATTTTTGAGCTGTTCAGTAACCTTGGGTCAAATCTGATTGGGTTCAGCAGACAAACACTGGAAAACCCTGGGTTGTTAAGTCCAATCAACATAACCAACATTGTGGGGTCTTTTTTAAAAAACGCTCTCCATTTAAATCCATGCTTGCTCGATATCTCCTTGTCAGGGTTCAACAGATGTTCCCTACCACCCTCCCTAAATAATTGAGATTATTTTATATTAAGACTAACAGGTCATGGGGTTAGGTGTGCTCCATGTCATCGACTAGGAAATACATTAATAGGAATGTATGACCCTGCAGGGACCCCAGATAAATTCTTCAGTAAACATTTATTGAGCATCTACTACATGCTGGGCGTCACCACACAGAGTATCCTTAAGAAGCTTAGACAATACCAGCCCACACCTCTTGCTCTTGTTCACAACCAGCCGTTTTGGGAAGCTGCAGCCATGGATAAACTTTGATCCAGAAAAGAAACACACAAGAGCTGCCCCCCTCCTCCTGGGCGTAAGAAAACCCTGCCGCTGGTGCTGCGGGGCCCCAGGCTTGAGGCCTGGTGGAGAATGTGGGGTGCTTCTACCATCCCATCCAGAGCCACTAAATGGCTGAACAGGTGGAGAGGCTAGGAAGTTCCAGATTCCAGCCTCACTTTGCCATCTTGCCTTTCCCTGGACTTCCTTTAAGGAACGACCTTCGTGACTCTCCAGTGACAATTACTGTAGGTTTGGGATTAAGCCAACAGCTAGACAGCATCCAGACTTCATCGTCAAGGAAGAGGAGAGGCAGTCATATTGAAAATAGGGAAACATTAGGTCTGGCTTGTAAATGTCCCCGTTCCAAAGCAACACAGCTGAGTGGCACAGCGTGGCCGTTTCAGACAGGGGTGTGTGATGGCTTCCTAAGGACTGGGAACAGTTTTTTTTTTTTTTTTTAAATCCTCACCTGAGGATACTTCTTTCCATTTATCTTCAGATAGAGTGGCGGGGGAGAGAGAGAGAAAGAAACATCGACTGGTTGCCTCCTGCATGACCCTGACTGGGGCCGGGGACCAAACTGCAACTGAGGTACGTGCCCTCCTCCTTGCCGGAATTGAACCCGCAACTCTTTGGTCCACGGGCCGATGCTCTACCACTGAGCCAAATTGGCCAGGGCAGAACTAGGAACTGTTTTAAAGTTCCATGTATGTTCCTTCTTAAAATCAAATAATCTCAGGAGACACCCACAGCCTAGATTCTCCTTCTCCGCTTTGCAAAAGAAAGACAGAAGACAGACCCTCACCCATCCTGAATCTTACTATGGGGGTACACTGTCCAAGGTATGAGCACTTCTGGGAGGGACAACTGGCCGATACCTTGGATCAGGGCCCCACAAATGGTCCCACCCCTAGCTCATTATAATATGAATTTCTAATGCAATTTTACTTTTTTAAAAAGTAATTATTATTTATTGATTGATTTTAGAGAAGAAGAAAGAGGGAGAGATAGAAACATCAATGAGAGAGAACATCAATTGGCTGCCTCCTGCATGCCCCCCACTGGGGATCAGGCCCACAACCTGGGCATGTGCCCTCACTGGGAATCGAACTGGCGACCTCTTGGTGAATGGGTTGACGCTCAACCATGGAGCCACACTGGCCGAGTTTACTTTTTATGTTTAATCTTTACTTGTCAGAATTATATGTTTGTGTTATTTTGGTCAATTGCATTCTACTCATTTTAGAGACAATTATATCTACAAAAAAAATCTTAAACTCTTATAGTCATATATACATGGGAGGAAATCCTATTTCTGTTGTAAAAAGTATCAAAAAAGCTTTTAACATTTCTTTGGGGGAAGTGCAGTGGAAATACACATTTAAAGGAGAAAAAAGAGCAATATAAAATTGTTTAAAATAATTTGCTCACATATTCTTTTGATGGATATTGGTGGGTATCCAGTTACGCTGATATTTAAATTTCACTGGACGCGTTAAAAAGGCGATATGACAGTTTTATTCTAAACTGCCTATATTCAATATGCTCCTGAAATCACATTCTCTGTAATTATTTAACATTACAACAGAAATGCTTAGTTGTCTATATAAAAGTGCTCAGGAAGTTATACGGCTTTTCAAAATTCTTCTAGGGGGTACACAAGCACAGAACTTATGATGTAAGAGAATTTTTGGAGTCCGGCGGAGCTGGGCTTGCATCCCGGGACCATTTCCCCAGCACACGGCCTTGGGCTGGTCACGTCTCCTCTCTCCATGGCAATGCAGCCTTCTGCCATGTCAGAGATAGCAACTCTCTCAGTAGTTTGCTGAGGACACTGAGCACAGGGCCTGACACACACCCTCCGACAAAGAAACATTTCTGGGGACCTCGCTTTATGCCAGAATTGTGCCAAGCACTTTGCCATGTTATTGAATCTTCACAATGACCTTAAGAGGCAGGTACGAATGCTGTGCCCACTTTTCAGATGTGGACCCTCAAGCAAAGAAGGTCATGGAACTTGCTCAAGGTCATACAGCCACTAAGTTGTGGAGCTGCCCTTGAACTTGGCAATCTGGCCCCAGCCCCCATGAGAACAGCTGTTAGAATTTTTACCATTGACTTCCCATAGTAGAAAAATGGTCCATTTTGAGAAATTGCCTAGGGAAGGTTTTCTGACTTTTTCTATGAGCTCTGGGGTTTAGGCATCCCTTCCATCTACCTAGGGAATTCTGTCATGATGACAGAACTCAGCATTAAGTTCTAGAACAGCATCTCTTACATAGCTTCCCTCAGGAGAAGGGCGAGTAGAATGGTCACTGGGTAGCAATTAACTACATTGGAAAGAAAACAACAAGAAACGCTGCGGGCTTCTCTGGTTAGGAAAATAGCTTCTGTCCACGTTGTCATGAAAACCTTGAACAATATGGTCGTTCATCCAATTATCAAACCAACCTGGGGGGCAGAGCCTGGCATTACATGTACCCATTATTAAAGGGTAATTCAGTGTAACAAACCAAATTGAGTATGTACAAAGACTGTCAAATAAAATAAACCACTAACAAATTAAATTACTTCTCATTTTCAGTGGGAAAAATGCCAGTCATTTTTCATTTTTAAAAATATGCATCTTCATTCCATTTTGTTAAAAAAACATGAAAAGAAGCATTTAAACGCCTCTTGTGCTGTCTGTACTACGGTTGATTTTCCACAGGCACGTCCCTCCTGGTCCTGGGGCATTTTCTCTCAGGGAATTAATGAAGCATCAGAGAATTAACAAGCATCAAAAAACTTGTTCCCTCCATGGATCAATGGTGGACGGAGTTCAAAAAGCAAGAGAGAGAGGCTGGCTCCGGCTTCCTGCGACACATCTGAGCTGTTGTTCCCCGAATGAAACTGCCACTCAACAGCACCCTGCCAAAACACCCGGGAATCCTATCCAAATAATAAAAGTTTGAGATTTCCCCGATCACACCCTTCAACAGCCTCAATATGTCCCTGGTTTCGTCTGTTACTGGCTTTGTCATAGAGATCGAAATAAACCTGGGAGGAAAAACCCCTCTGGACCAAGTCAGGCTTCGTGCTTCAGGTTCATAAACGCCTTACGATTATATTCCTTCATTTGACAATCATTTATTAAGGGCCAATCACTGCTCTAGGTGGTCCATTACAGAGTGAACAAAACAGATTAGTGGAGGCGCTTACAGAGCAATGGGGAAGAAAGACATTAATGTCTCTGGTGGATATATTGTTAGAAACTCGCCGATGCAATAACGAGATGTATGTTGTTTCCACAGAGGAAAAAACATTGTTTCATTGAAAAAAGTAGAGGCTCTAATTGAGACTGGGGAATTGGGGTAAACTGTTTAGGAAGTAGCCACAACTCACCTCCGTCAGCATCCTCTAAACCAGTGGTTCTTAACTGGGGGGAGTTTTGTCGTGGGACAGTCTGGAGAAATTTTTTGGTTGTTACAATGGGGGGTATGCAACTCGCATCTAGCGGATAGAGGCCAAGGTTGATGCTAAATGCCCCACGATGGACAGGGCAGCCTCCAGCAACAAAGAATGATCAAGCCTAAAATGTCGACAGTTCTGAGGTTGAGAAACCCAGCTAGTCTAAATCCAGGGTTATGGATAAAAGAAATCCATTATTAACTTCCACAAAAGATAGCAAAAACTTCCAGTTTATAATCATAAAGATGTTACACACACACACACACACACACACACACACACACACACACACACAAGGGTGGGGGAAGGGAGACAGAGACAAAAACTTTCCCCCATTTCCAGCTACAAGAACAACACAGAACCCATAAAAACTGCCTGGGGAATTAATATATATTTTTATAACCCAATGCAAGACGGTTTTTATGTCAGACTAACAATTTCATGCCCCCACTGTCTTTGACTTCTTTTGGCCTCTCTATGGAAAAGAAAGGAAAAATATCTTCCCCTCAGAAGATAAACTTGCTATCTAATTAGCAGCCCATGCAGCAGCCTGCAATTCTGCCAGTTTTATCTTATTTTTTCTCCCAGACACTTCCATTTTCTGCCAACTTTGTTATTTCTCAAAACGTATTTCCCCGTTCACTGCCTTTCCTGTTATTTGCCTTGATGTTTCACATTGTGTGAATCCACACGAAAAAAAGGAGACATCTTAAAGCATCCCAGCAGAGGAAAATGTTGATTAATGCTCACAGGTGGGGACGGGGGTGGGATGGGAAGAGACAGTGGTTTAATTTTTGGTTAGCATGGTTAAGATTAATCACAAAAATTGTTTTTGGTTTGTTTTTCAACTGCTGTTGATGGAAGCACTTCTAAAAGCTGTTTGCACACATTTTCCTAGTAATGATTAGGTTAAATATCACTGAAACTTTGATGACCAAACATCAATAAGACCTCAGGAATAGCATACAACATTGTGTCATTTTTTTCAAGAAGATAAATATAAAGTTGATATTAACTTCAAGAATCTCAGAGTTGGAAGTTACCTGGGAAGTCATTATACGAAAAAGGTATGGATGCATACAGAGATGCATCTACCTCTAAGAACCTTGAAACATGATCCTTTATAGATATGAACAAAGCTATATCCATAGCTAAACGGTGTCAGTTCTGCCTCCTGCCAACAGATGGCAGTAGTAATTACTAGTAACACTCCAATTTAGGACCAAATAGACAAGTGAATGACCTCTGAGGATTGCTTGGTCTGGTTTCCATCCCTGGATGCACATTAGAATCAAATGAGGCCTCTTATTAAAACTGATGTCTGGGCCCCATCACTGATCAGTTAAGTCAGAAAGCCTGTGAAGTGTAACCCAAGTACTGGTACTATTTTGAAAGCCTCCTAGATGACCAAGGCTGGAAGCCAATGCATCCGAGTAGGTAAACGGGAGGGTTTCCATACAACAAATTCTGAACAGTGGTTATCTTTTGGAGCATGAGATTACATGAGTTTAAAGTTATTTTTATAATTCTGTACTGACTGAAGTTTTTATGTTACAACACATAAAACTCTAATTAAAAAAATAAACATAAAAAGGAAATCATTTATGGAAGATAAAAATAACAAAATAGGAAAATGATTAAAATAAAAATGATAAAAACAGGAAAAGGTTTACTATTTATAATATACAAAGAGTTCCTAAAAACTGATAAAAGATAACTCAATAAAAACTCAATGGGCAAAGGATATAAATAGAAAATTTAAAGAAAGTGAAAAGCAAACGACCAAGAAATATATAGGAATATGCCCAACCTTATTTGTGGTCAAGGAGATACAAGTTAAGATTTTTCATCTTAATTTTATAGAAGATTAATCTTATTATATTAATCTTTTCATCTTTTATCTTTACTTATAAAAAACTGACTCTATGCCAGTCACTGTTCTAAGTCTTTTATAACCATTCATTTAATACAACAATTTTATGAGATAGATATTCATATTATATCTCTTTTTACAAATGAGGATAGTCGAGACACACAACAGTGATGTGTCTTAGCTTCAATTCACATAGCTAGTGCTTGTGGGAGCTGAGATAGGTACTTGGGTATTCTAGCCAAGAGTGTCCTTACCCTTAATCAATATCCTATGCTACCTTCTCAGTAGCACCTCTACTTGGATGGGCACAATTTACAATGACTGATAACACCCTATGCTGAAACTAGTATGAGAAATGGGCATTTGCTGGTGGGAGAATGAATCACAATAAGATTTTCAGAAGGTGGTTTGGAAATAGCTATTAAAACAAAATAAGGAACACATCTTTTAACTAAGCCAATCCTACGTTAATAGAAACTATCCTACGAAAACAAGATGTGAGTTTGCGATAATATATGTTTGAGAACACTCACTGCAGTGTTGTTAGTTACAACTGAGCTGTAGCAAATCTGAAAACAACCCGAATGTCTATCAGTGGGGGATGATTTAATACGTTATAATACGCTCGTACTTTGGAATATCTGCAGCTATTTCAAAGAAGACGAATTGACCTGGAGGGATGTTTATATTACCGAGCAGAGATAGTCTGATCTCAATTTTGTATAAATAAAACAAATCATCTTCATCCATTAATGTTAACATGTCTGTGTGTGCATACAGAAAGGTAAAGACAGACACACATCAAACTAGTAACATGAGTTAGCTTGAGATGTGGGGCCACGATCCAGTATGATCTGACTTGTGGCCATAACTGTGCATTATTTCTGTAATATAAAAGAAAAAGCAGGGAAGTCCTCACATCTAATGTCCCACCAGGGCAGGATTCTTAAGATTCTCCAGTCTGCACTGACTCTTCCTGGGAAAGCTCGAATGGCTCTACTGAGCATGCTTCCTCATTCCTGTGAGCTTAGGTCTGCTTTCTTGAACTGTCCACCTTCCGTTCCCTGGGTCGACAGAGAGCCAGTCCGTCCCCTTCCTCCAAAGCCCTTCAGATATTTGAGGACAGTTCTCAATCCATCCCTCTCCCCATTTGATAAATGATACCAAGACTTGATGTGCAATCTTCCTACCCCTCAAATGTTCAGGCTGCTTCCCTTCTACTGATGCTTAGCTTTACTGATCGCAATCCACCAGCTCAGAGCACAGAGGGACCTGCATTCTTCTGTACAAGACGTGTGCTTTCTGCTTCTGTGGCTGGCAACTGACTGACCTCTGCGATGGTCCACGCCACATCGTCAACTAGAATTCCCAGGTCTTTTTTCAAATGAATTAATGTCAAATCTTTTCTATGCTACTTACTGTTTTGAACTTGAATGCCATTTCCTAAATCTCCTCCTCAGGACTTACCCCTTTCTCTTAAAAGTGAAAGACAGGGGTGGGAAATAGAATGTGTATGAACATGAGAGATGGTGACAGGAATTGCATAAATTACAGATTTTGGGTAACTGGATTTTGCTTCACAAAGAAGAAGATGGTGAATCAGGTAGGAAGAAGGAGAAAGCAGTGACAGTGTTCTGAGGTCTGGCTGGAGGGTGGGAGGTACCTTAAACCTCTGTCCCCCCCCCCCCGGGGCAGGGCTGGATTTGAAATGTAATGATCCTAGCAAATAAAATTGTTACATGAAGTGGGTGGGGGAAGAGAGGACTCTGGGGGAGAAGGTTTGCTAGTTCCGAGGACTGAGAGGATTGGGCAGAGAACAGAGGGTAAGAAGGGGACGAGAAAGAAAATAGGGCATCCAAGGAAAGCAGCGGCTACAAAGAGAAAAAGGAATGCGAACCTTCAGGGACGGAAATGGGGCTCGAAGAAAGAGAGGTGGGGGACAAGGGGGGCTAATCTTCTACTCTGACTTTTCGATGTCAAGAAACAGAAACCTTCTCAAGTTTACTTAAAAACAAAACAAAACCCTAAAGAACAAAAGGATTATCAAAGGGTAGAAAAGTCTTGCAGATTATCAGGACTCAAAATGGAGCATGTGGAAAGGAACAGGGATTTGGGGAACTGTCTCTGTCTCTCTCGGGGACAACCCGGTCTCTCAGACTTCTCTCTGCATGTCAAATCCTTTCTCCCCTCTTTACCAACAAAAGGTAACTTTGTCTGTCAATCTGAACAAGGTCTCCCGTGAGTCACTCTAGCTCTGACTCCATAACATGTCCACCCAAGTGCCCAGCACAGCTAGACAGGAGAGAAGGGAGGGAGCAGGGAGGGAAACAAAGTAGGGTGGACAAAGCGAGAGACCCCTCGAATGAAGTCTCGTCCCTGCCCTTGAACTTACCGCATTCCCCATCACCTCCACACCTGTCCTACAGCGCTCCCTTGTTTGTTCCACGGCCACGCACCCCTTCCCCAAGTCCTCCCTGTCCCGATCCCTGGAGCTTTCCCCATTCCTCATGCCTGTGTGCACCCAGCGGTGGAGAAGAAGCTGATGTTAAGAGTCCTAAAGGAAAAGGGTGAATTCCTTAGCTTCCTCCTTCAACCTGGTGCTATTTTGACAGCCTTCACAGAATCATTTCCTAACTTGAGTTGCCAGTGTTATAATTTAGACTCCTAACATCTCTTGTTCCAGGAGAGTAAAGCAAAATGGATCACTATTCCCTGCACAGAAATTTTCTTTTCTTTTGAATGTTGTTATAATTGCCTTTCCATCCTCTTCAGGCCATGAACCCATTTCTTTAACACCCTCTTATAATTTCCCCCACTTCCCTGTCAATCTTACAAGTGCTATGAGGCCTTTCCATGGCACTCACACACACACACACACACACACACACACACACACACACACACACACACATATTTTAGGCTAGATGTTAAACTGTATTAGAAGAGTTTATCCTGAACTGACTGGCATTTGGTAAATACTTCTTCTGGGACAGCAGGCTATTTTGGATGAGTCACGCCTGGTTCAGTCTCAGCTAACACTTTAACATTATTATTCACTACGACCCCGGGATCTTCTGCACACTCACTTTGCACACACCCCGCACAGGCGTGGATTTTCCCCACGTGCACTAGCGTTATGCTTTGTCCTTTTAGAAATCTATATGCTTTCTGTTCCCCTCCATTTTTCAAGCTCGCCATCCATTTCCTCATTTATTCCTGACCTCTTCTTCACCCCCCCCATTTTGTGAAATGTGAGCCTGTACAGGGGTGGGGGCAGGGGGCAGGGAGGCAGGGAGGGAGCTTGCAGCCTCTGAGGCTGACACGGATAACCAAAGGGAAGGTTTGCTTGCCAAACCGCCATTCTTTGGGTACCCCCTTCAAATTGTTCACCGTTATCTGTTTTACCTGGACTATCGTTTGCTTCATATTTTCTTTAAACAAATCCACTTTTAATTAGCTAAGTTAATTTTGATAGGGAACTTCACATCACAGCAATCCATGAAAAAACAAAAAAAACAGTCTTCCATGAATTCCCCCCAAAGCAGAATGTTATAAAAATAAATACAATAAAAAATTTGTTTTTAGAGTCTAGCCAGACATGGTGACTTGAATTTAGAGAGCTTATGACCAGTTCTTAGTTTAAAAAAAAAATCAAGATGTATAAGTGTTATTAAAAGGGTTATTAACATCAAAATGAGACTTTGGGCTTGATGTAATCAGAATGATTTTAAAAAGAAACGAGAAGGGACTCCCTCCCTCAGTTCTGTGATTCAATGTTCCTTACAGCTGTGACTTGTGCCAACAGAAACACCTAGCCCAGACTTTGGGGGACACAGTGATATGTGACGGTGATCAGCGCAGTACGTGGGACACGCTAGGGAATTCGTGTGTGTCAATTTCAAATATTTCTAGGAAATCCACTTTGTGTCAGCCACAATGCTGGGTCTTGGGGATAGGACACAAATAAGACAGTCTCTGTCCTTAGGTTGCTCAATGCTATCTCATGTGCCTTTTCACCGTTGGGAATTGCCAAATGGTTGGATGAGCTATTTGCATAAACAAACAGGTATCTGGGATCCCTGGCTAGTCACTGACTGCATCTCTCTCTCTCATCCACGTGTCACTGCAGCTTCCTAACCCAGGAAAGTGCGGGGTGATGTCTTACACTCGCTTCCTGTAATCACAACAGTACCTAATGCGTAGGAGGGCTTGCTCCTCAGTCAAGCACATGACATCTAGCTCATTTAATCCTCACAACCACCATGAAGCAGGGAGGATAAGGGACGGTGAACTCATTCCTCAGATGAGAACATCAAGGCCCAGCTCTGACAGGAGGCCCTATCCATCCCAGGGCGCCCAGAACCGCATCCTCGGTTTACCTGACCGGCTGAGATCCCTGCGATGGCTTTCCTTCCATTGTATCACCTGACACTGTGATTTCAATCCCATTTCCTTATCTTGGTGCCATCAGAAAAGGATCACGTGGCTCCCATGGTAGTCTCATTAGCATCTCGTTATTTAAAGGGGAGATGCCGAGAATGGGGGTCGGTTGGACGAAGAATTACGTGAAATGATAAGCAAAACAAAGGGAGAGCATAAAGAGAAGACTTCACTGGAAGTCAAGAGAAAAATAATGAGCTCTTTTTTAAACACAAAAGGAGGATGTAAGTGGTGAAGAAGGAAGCCATGCTGCTGCAGCTTGGCAGGGGGTCATTTATTGATCAACTTGTAAGACCGTGCCCCAAAGAAAGACACAGAGGAGGAAAATCGTTGGCTGCAGTGTCCACAACGGGAGGCGTCCAACGGGGCAAGAGATGTCAACGTCCCAGGGGAAGAAGGTTGCGAAGTAAGATTCCTGTCTTCAAGACCTCAACAGGCAAAGCACGGATTTGTTTTGTTTTGTTTTTTAAAGCACTGGTTTTGATGCCGAGCTAGGATCAAACCACACATTTGGCCCTCGATGCTGTCAGCTATCTGAAGCTGGGTGGGGTTTCGGAAGCTGGGACTAAGTATTCCTACATCTCATAATGATAGGGAAGACCTAGATTTGCTCACGGATGGGGCTCAGCGGGTATCTGGACTCTCTGAGGGAAAGGAGGAGAGTCTAGAATTGGAGGCAAAGGACCAAGATACTGCTGGAGCATGTGTGGGCGGATGCCTCAAAAGACATGGAAAAGTAAGCAGGGTTTGTCCATGATGTACAGATGAAAGTTACATTATCCATCTTTTTTTTTGGTTAATCCTCACCCAAGGATATTTTCCCATTGATTTTTAGATAGGGAGGGAGGGGGAGGGAGAGGGAGAGGGAGGGAGGGAGAGAGGGAGAGAGGGAGAGAGGGAGAGAGGGAGAGAGGGAGAGAGGGAGAGAGGGAGAGAGAGAGAGAGAGAAACATCGATGTGAGAGAGACACATCCATAGATTGCCTTCCATACAACCCTGACCGAGGCCAGGGATGGAACCTGCAACCCAGGTACCTACCCTTGACTTGGAATCGAACCTGAGATCCTTTCATCCTCAGGCTGATGCTCTAACTGCTGAGCCAAATTGGCTAGGGCATATTATTTATCTTGAAGGCAGAAGCTGAGATAAATCAGGACAGCCAGGAAAATGGAAACCACATTATGGTTCAGCAGGTAAATAAATAAAGATGGCAGATTAACCTCCCTTCCTGCATAAGCAGGACAAGCTGCTGTTCAGTTTGGAGTGTCCCTTGAACACTTGTTAATTTCCAACTCTTTAAGGACTCGGACTCCAGCCTCTCCTCAACTATTGATTTTACCTTCGTGAGAACTTTTTACTTTTTTAAAATAGTTTTTTAAATTGATTTTTTAGAGAGAGAGGAAGGGAGAGAGAGATAGAAATATCCATTGGCTGCCTCCTGCATGCTCCCTACTGGGGATTGAGCTCGCATCCCGGGCATGTGCCCTGACTGGGAATCGAACCGGCACCTCTTGGTGTATGGGTCAACGCTCAATCACTGAGCAACACTGGCCGGGCACGAGAACCCTTTCTTTAAAATGACATTCTGTTCAAGATAGATTTATAGGTATGTACATTGATTTGGTCACGAATTATGGAGAAGGAGACAAACCCAGCTCTTGAGTTATGACACCATAAAGGAGGCATTTTCATTGGTCAAGGATGTAGATTTAGGCAAGCTAAGTTTCCAGACTGCTTGGAATGTCAATCTCTCAGCACATACAGGACAGGCAAATGCTTCTGCTCATCCACGTTTTCTTCTCCTCCAGAAGGGACCAGTGCCAACAAAGCACATCTGCCTGAGCTATGGCCTTTTCCCATCGGATAATCAGTGAGGATTATGCAAAGGCACAGTGTTGTCATCAAGCAGAAATAGAGAGCAAGCTAATTCCACCTGATAATTTGGCCTGGCACACCGTTTTTCCAGAATCTATCTCCCCACAGATGCTGGCAGGATGGTTTCCATAGAAAAGCAATCCAATTAAAGGGGAAGTTTCTGGAAAGTCCTTTTTAGCGTCCAACGTTGGATTTGCATGTGTGAATGTCAACCAGGTTAATAATAATGAGCTTGCGTTGGAAGACATAAGCGGGACTTTTTTCTTAGTGGTGAAGGCAAAGGGGAAAATATTGAGAGAACTTTTTTTTTGCTGTTTTATTTAAGGACAAGTGACCTACTTGGATGGTTTTTCTTCAGTGCTAATAGAAAATAAAGACAGAAGGCCTAACATCTTGACAGTGCTCCACTGATCTAGGCAGAGGATTCTGCACTGTTGATGACAAATGGTTGGAGGCAGAGGCAGAGAATATAAAGGAAGATTCACAACCAGAGTCCAGACAACTTTAAACAACTTTCCAGGCAACTATTAACGCCATCATCCCAAGGGCCACTCACGGAGACTTGGCCACAGCCTTGTCCACACGAAGGAGCTACTACTAAGCACATAACTTTTCTTAGCTCTGTGAGAACTTGAGAGTTCACTGGTCTTTCCCAAACAGGCATTGCAGGGTAGAACATGTGTAGCTCAATGTATCCATAGCGACTCAAATTGGTGATCTATTTTCCATATTCTCCTTACCTGTACTTACAGAGTTTTATTAAAAATCATTAATGGGCTTGACCAGTCTGGCTCAGTGGTTGAGCGTCGACCCATGTACCAAGAGGTTGTTGGTTCAATTCTGGTCAGGACACATGCCCAGGTTGTGGTCAAATTCCCAGAGGGGGGCATGCAGGAGGCGGCCAATCGGTGTTCTCTCTCATCAGTGTTTCTATCTCTCTCTCCCTCTCCCTTCCTCTCTCTCTAAAACCAATAAAGAAAAAAAAAAAAGAATTGTTAATGGGAATTTCTTTAGGTCAGAGATGTGAATCATTCACTAAAGAGTCTTAAATATTAGGGTTAGTATGTCTTAGGCAAATTAGCTTGGGCTGTATGATCAAGTTAGAATCCCTTCCCTCTCACCTGTCCTCACAGAACTCGATGCTTCCATTAAAAGCAGCAACTGTGGTCTACCAGTTATCTCTCTGCTCTGAGCATTCCTGATGCCCAACTTGAAGCTAGCTAGCTGTTGTCAAATGGTAAGTACTAAAATCCACATACTATGCTAGTATTTTTTTTTTGATAGTAAGTCCTATGATGCACGTACTTTATTGATGATAAAACTGAATCTTTGAGAGCTTAAATAAAAGGCCCATGCCCTGGCCAGTTTGGCTCAGCAGTTAGAGCATCGGCCTGTGGACCAAAAAGTCTCGGGTTCGATTCCCAGTCAAGGGCATGTACCTCTGTTGCAGGTTCAATGCTTGGTTGGGGTCGTGTGGGAGGCAATCAATCAATGGGTCTCTTTCACATTGCTGTTTCTCTCTCTCTCCCCCCTTCTCACTTTATCTAAAAATCAAGGGGAAAATATCTTCAGGTGAGGATTAAAAAAAAAAAAAAAAAAAAAAAGGCCCAAAGTTATACAAAGACAGAGCTGGGATTTGAATCCAGAGCTGAATCTCTGGATGTTTTAACCAGTACACTAGACTCCCCCAGAAAGTTTCCAACTGTGGGTTTTCCTCCCCTACCCGAGGATGAGTAAAAACCAGTCAGTCTCACATCTTTCCCAAGAATAAGAACATTTTAGTCACACTTTTTGAACAAACAGGCCATTATTTTGTTTTATCTTAAAGTATCCATTTGACTCATTCCTTTAGTGCCCACATCTCTCTGGGTGTTGTCTTGACTCATATTTTGGGTTTGTTCATATAAAATACACTGTATTTCTCTTTCAGGGAATTTTAACTGGCAGCCAACACATTTCGGTTGTGCTGTAACTTCAAAGATACGCTTCCCTTTAAAACACACAAAGGTGGGTAAGGAGCCTCTGGGACAACTTCAAGCGTGCCAACATTCACATCTTGGGGGTGCCAGAAGGAGAAGAGAGAGAACAAGAAATCGAAAACCTATTTGAAACAGTAATGGCAGAAAACTTCCCTAACTTGGTGAAGGAAACAGACATACAAGTCCAGGAAGCACAGAGAGTCCCAAACAAGATGAACCCCAAGAGGCCCACACCAAGACACATCATCATCAAAATGCAAAAGGTTCAAGACAAAGAGAGAATCTTAAAAGCAGCAAGAGAAAAGAAGTTAGTTACCTACAAGGGGGTTCCCATCAGACTCTCAGCTGATTTCTCAAAAGAAACTTTGCAGGCCAGAAGGGAGTGGCAAGAAATATTCAGAGTGATGAAAAGCAAGAACCTACAACCAAGATTACTCTACCTTGCAAAACTGTCATTTAGAATCGATGGCCATACAAAGAGTTTCCCAGACAAGGAAAAGCTAAAGGAGTTCATCACCACCAAACCATTATTATATGAAATGTTGAAGGGTCTTCTTGAAGAAAAAGATAAAAAAATATGAACAAACAAAATGGCAATAAATACATATCTATCAACATTTGAATCTACAAACAAAATGAACAAGCAGAACAGAAACATTCTCAAAGATACAGAGAACTTTTGTTGGTTACCAGATGGGTGGGGGCTGGGGGGATGGGTGAAAAAGGTGAAAGGATTAAGAAGTACAAATTGGGTGTTAGACTGACAAACCTCAAAGGGAAGGGGGGTTGGGGGGTGGGAAGAAATAAACCAAAGAACTTATATGTATATATGCATAACCAATGGACACAGACAACAGTGTGGGGAAAGGCAGGAGGGGGGCGGGAATGAGGAGGAGGGGGTCAATGGGGGAAAAATGAGGAACATCTGTAATACATTCAACAATAAAGGTAAGTTAAAAAAAAATAAAACACACGGAGGTGGGAAAGAAGAGAAGGACCTCCACCAGTGGCCTGGACACTCACGTGGCTCCATTTCACTCGGGTGCCACTGACCAGAGTCCCTTTCGAAAGCTCTGGGAACTGGCCTCGACTCTGTCCATCCTGGAGAACGAACCAGTTTGCCCAGTTTTGCTCACTCTGCCTCCAGTAGCCCAGGAAAAGCACAAGACTGTGTTTCTTGAGGTTTGCTGCACACGCTAGGAGTTTGGGCATACTCGTCCTGGGGCTTCTCCAGCTGGAACCTCCCAGGTTCTCACATATTTCCTCGCTACTTGGTATTTTATCGAATAGAAAATGCAATGAAAAGTTGGGTGCTGTCCAATCAATTTATGCTTTTAAACCTTTATGGAACTTCTTCTGACTTGCTGTCCTTCATTCAATTTTTTTTTTCTTTTCAGTTTCATATTGTTTTTCTGCCCCTAGAAACACCCTCATATCCTGGACCGTGCGATAGCAGGTTAGCCACAGTTGGGCCCTAGCTATCTCAGAGATTTTTGCCCAATGAATGAACCAAAAATGGCAACAACAACGATTACTATGGCGATTATACAATGGAGAGATCTAGGACCACACAGAGAGCAAGTAATACCAAACATCTCCCCTTTGGAGTCTGGGAAAGCTTTGGTGGCTGCTATTGTTAGATCAGTGATACAAGCCCATCAGCAAATGCCAGAGAAACAAATTGCCCCTTCCTGGAGCCAGTGGGCATTTGTCTCTGTCGTTCTTCCGGGCGTGGGGCTCTGTTCTCTCTGCATGGGTAGCAGAGCAAATCCTGCTTTGGAGCCAAGCATGAGCTCTTGAATATGGTTCTGCACTGCTAACCGACCTCGGTCACCTCTCTCTCTCTCTCTCTCTCTCTCTCTCTCTCTCTCTCTCTCTCTCTCTCTCTCACCTCTCTCCCCCCCACCCCAATTCTTGCATGGAAAATTAAGGCAATGATTTATATGTTGTAAGCAGTTCTGACAGGTGCACTCTATCTGGGCTTCCTCCAGCCCCAGGACTAATGGGAAGCTTATCTTCTCCTTTGTGTAATAGGGAGCTGTCAGGTTCTATGACCCTCCAAACAATTCAATCACTCATGGGAGGATTCACCTTGGAGGGAGGACACCTTGATATTGGAGAAGCTCCACGGAGGCCATGCCCTACCATGTATCAAAACAGTGGCAGTCAAGGGGCTAGAGGGCCTCACGGCCACTCTGACAAATGCCATTTGCTTCCTCCATTTAAACTCTTCCTATCCACCAGGAGCGGCCCAGGCTGTGCCGGCAGCTTTGCTGCGTTGGTGTATATCCTGCTTTGGGTGCAGAACATTTAGCTGTCTGAGCAAAGAGGACTGTTCCAAACACGACCAGTGCAGAGAAGAAAGTGCTTGCATTGCTCTTGGAAGAAAGAGCCGATTCCCTGGGAAGGGCTACGATGCCCACCATGGTCTGGCCACCACCTGCCTGCCTCGGCAGCAGCATCTCCCTGTGCCCAGCCTCCCAGCGCTCTGGCCTTCGTTCCATCCCGTTCTCCTGTGCGACTTCCCACCTCACAGCCTTTGTCCATGGTGACTCTTCTGCCTGAATCTCCCTCTGACTCTTTTCCTCACCTGCATCCTGCTTCAGCTCAATTTTTAATCGCTCCAGAAGTTATTCTGTTTTCCCTGAATGAATCAGATCATTGTGGTGCATAGGACACACCTGTGTCCTATGCACCACACCCTCTCCTCTGCAGCCCATCCCAGTGCCAAGTGATGTGCGGGCACTTGATTCATGGCCTTTTTAACCAAAAGAGCCTGTAAACTCCATGAGGGCGGGAGCCATGCCATTCATGCTCCCTGCTGTACCTCCAGGGACTGTCGCAGGGCCTGCTTACAGTGGGTACTCAAACGCTCGTGGAATTAGTGAAAAAGTGAGTAAGAGACCTAGGTGGTGCCTATGTTCTTAACCGATCTGACCATAGAGTAGAGCAAAGGCACGTTCAGTCAGGATTGGTGTGACATCCGTCTGGGAGTTCGTCTACAGAGATGACTTTACTCTGGGAGGGAATAATGGTGACCAAGTGTGGCCTAGTTTTGTCACTCCTATCTCAGTATCTAACCTCCCCCCCAACTCCTGCTCTTCTCTCTACGGTCATCATCTTATGTTCCCCCCAGAAGGCTTCTCTCAGATGCTCTTTGAATTTGTAGAACAAATGATTTTTTTTTTTTTTTTTAACAATCAAGCTTTCAGAAATTTCTAAACATCTGCATATTTGGTACTGAAATAGCAGGATAATTGGATGAAGTTTTCACCTTATGTCTGGATGTTTTGGCATTGAAGAGACAACATCCTTATTTAATTCCAAGTCGCAGAACTCCCAGTCCCTGAGAATAATTACAGAAAGTGGGATCACAGAGCAAGGAAGGGCATGTCGAGAAGGAGCTCAGGCAGTGTTTAAAGACACAGCAGACCGACCGTGATGTCTGGCATGGGCACACGAAGTTGGTGCTACTGCTATTCCAAATAAAAGCTCATCACCAGCTAGCTCCCCCCTGGACTGTAAGCCCCATGAGGGCAGGGACCACACGTCTATCCCTGACTATGCGTATGGAACCTTCCTTTTATGAAGTGCAGATTAGATCAATGTTCGGTTCCACGGAAGGAAACATTATAACAGTGCTAGTTTCCAGATTGGCTAATGGGGAGTTTATGGTTCTAGAAGTCTTTGACCGTAGGATCGCGCCCCCAGTGGCTCTATTGGCTGAACGCTATGCTGTTGAGAAGCCAGATATCGTGGTGGTTAAGAGTGGGGGGTCTGCAGCCTGACAGCCAAGGCTGAACTCCGGTCCTGCCCCTTGCTAGGGAACAACTGTGCACATGTGGCTTCCTCCACATAGAGTAGCTTCCTCATCTGTGAAATGGGGGTGACAGTTTTACGCTCATGGGGTTAGGGTGAAAAATTGAACGAGGAAGTATGCAGAGTGCCCAGGACAGCGCCAGGCACTGGTAAGTTCTCAGTTGATGTTAATGAATTGACTGTCAAGAGAGAGGCGCTATGAAGGATCCTACACCATTGATACTGTTGTAATCATCTGGTTATTATTTAACAGAAAAGGAGTAAAAGGGAGACTAAATAATATAGGCATGACATTTACACAGCTTTGCCAGAAAGCTACAGTTTAACACTCCAGGTCTGTTCCCTGCAGATCGATGGGGGAAGGGACTGGACAAAGGCAGTTTAGACACATGCCCAGCAAGGGCTGGGTGAAGTGGGAGGGTGCCTACCTGTCACACCTGGGAACAAGTCGGTGGCCAGAATAGGCGTGGCCACTGCAGGGGTGTAAAACGTGAATATTTAAACTTCTGAACATAGGAAGTTCATTCTCTTGGTCCCCTCTCTTGCTTGCCGGAGCTCCTGGCTCTCCGGTGCAGGGGGCATGCCCCTGCATTTGCCCATATGGCCCACGCCCACGTGGACTCCATACAATGGACTATTGGACTAAAGCTGTACTGGCCCTGGCGGCAGCATGGAATGGGAACTCTGGACACTGGCCCTGCTTCTAGCTTTGCTAAAGCCCTAGCTGCTCCCTTTCGAAGAATGGACTAAGGGATACAGGACTTTACAACCTTAGGAATGTAATTCCACACAAATAAAATATTTTACCACATCTCATTCTCCTGTGGGGGCTTCTGAAAATGCTTATTTCAGAGGTGTCCCAAGGACCCCATTCCCGCGCACGACGGGAAATCTGGCCCACTGATTTCTCCTGCAAAACCATCATGTGATCCTGTGACTGGAAGGCAGTCGGAGCAAAGTGAACATGCTGTCAGGCTAACCCCTACTCCCTGACCCGGTTCCTTTGGTCAGCATTTCCCAAAGTGAGGTCCATGGCTGCACTACTGAAAAGAATAGATCCACAGACTCTCTGTTAATGGTCCATGACAAGATGTGGAGCCCAAGCCAGATTCAACGCATTGCTTCATTCACTGAGGAAAGTCTTGCTATGAAAAATAAAAGTGCCATCTGAACTCTATAGTGGCTTAGTGATATGGATGGTTCATATTCTCACACAAGCTCATCTGGTTGTAGACCGGCACTGAGCCAAGGATCACATGTAGAGTAGAATGTCATAAAAAACAGTAATCCCATGAGAAAGGGGCTTTCCATGGTCAAATAAGTTTGGTGGAAAAAGACTGCACGCCATATATATCTTCCCTGGAGTTTGCTATCGTATACGAGTATACTAAAGGTCCTGAGAATACCTGACATAAATAAATTTGTTTAAATCTGTTTAAGATGAGGTTTCCCGTATACTCTCACGCAAGAAACATTTGTGAGCGTGTATGTTTTTGTCACTGCTTTTAACATTTTTCTGGTAAAGAACTGAGCCCAACTGATCATCTGATCACAACAATAAGAGCAAAGTGAATAAATAAATACAAAGTGAATAAATAAATACAAACCTAAAACCTTTTCATTAGAAACTCCTTTCTTTCTAGCTCGGCCATTCTAAGGAAGCCAGAGAGTTATAAACACCTTTCCTGGTTGACCATGATCTCCTTTAACATAAAAATACCCTCAAAAAATATAAAAAATATTTTCCTCCAACAAGTTTCTTATTTTCATGGACCAAAGGAAAAAGAATATATCGTCCTATATACTAACCTCTAGGGAAATATCTGAAATCTGTTTCTCTGGCAAGGATGGGTATTTAAAATGCTTATATCAATGCCTCACTGAAGCCTGGTGTGCAACATACTAGGATCAAAGTGATCGTTTCCTCTACTGAACTGGATTCTAAACCCATTTATGTTAATTATTTTCTACCAAAAAATAAATCTTCTGTATAATGAGCAGAGGCCCTAGAATTCCTCTTGTGGTTTCAAATTAGTTATTTGCATAACCTGCTAGCAAAAGGGATCTAGGCGCATATTTTTGATCTCCTGTTATGGCTAATTGAAAACCACGTACAAATCAGTTCTAGGCTTTGCTAACATTCTAAGGTTTCTCGAGTGACGTGTTACTTGGGAACAGCGTGCCAGGTGCACGCCTGCACACGCATATACACGCACATACACACACATGCATATATATGCACACGCATATACACACATACATGCACATACACACACGCACACACATGCATATATATGCACACACGCATACACACGCACGCACATACACACATGCAAACACATGCATATATACGCGCACACGCGCACACACGCACACGGTTTCAGGGGCTGGAACTCACACCCTCACTCCAGCAGGGAGCCCACAGTTCAGAGCCAGGCCCTATCTGGGGACAATGTCTTTCCCACTACACTCATAATCCAGATCATTCCATCTGAGAGAGTCAGAAAATGGAGGTATTTTCCCCCTCGAATCATCCCATTATGCCTGGATTTTCCACTTACTTTAGAAGTATACAGAGAGCTCTTGAAAGGAAAAAACAGGAAAATCATACTAATAACTTCTCTTTTGAGAAAAACCCATCTGGGTCAGTGTGAATTAAGTTTGACACGGTGACAAGATCCTCGCTTGCAAAGTCTGAAAAGGGCCGGCCACCTGTCCTGGCCTGGTCAATCTTCCCCCATCTCTGAAATTCAGGCCATTTAATGACCAAGGCTAGGAAAAGAGAATGAATCATGGTCTAGAATACTGTTTCTGCTTCATGACCAGGGAATCTCAAAATAAATGGCACCAGAGGCCATGGAAACATCGAGATTTCCTTCTCTAAGGCGATTCTTTTCCTTTTCCAACACTAGTGGGCTTGTCAGCTTCCCACTGTCACTGAGTGTCCATACAGGGAGTGTCACTTACTGTCCCTGTAGCATTCAAGAAGCGATGGATGCCTTCCAAAGGGGCGGAGAGCAAGAGACAATGAGAACTTGATCTTGAACCAGGTATAGGATTCTGCTTATATTTCCACTTATGTTGGATCTGATTACTACATGGTAAATGCAGCGGAACAAAGGTCGCTTGGAGATGAAAGAAAACATTTTATTGTCAGTGTACACACTCTGACTCCAACGCAGCTTTGGAGAGCCAGCACAAACACACATTCAAGATTTAAAAAAACATCATGGATTGCTGGTCTCCAAACACAATACAGCTTTGAACCTCTTCAATATATTCATTAGACTTTCCTGACACTCCTGCTGTCCGGGTGGAAGACAAGGTGGAAAGGGAGAGGAGAAAGGTAATAACAGCACATACTGAGCATCTATGATGGCAAGGCATCACGCTAGGTACTGTCAGCACGGGACTCTATCTTGTTAGCCTGACCTCTGTGGGAAGAAGGTGCGATGATTTCCATCTTACAGATGATGGCTGAGATGTGGTCAGAGACCTGGCCCTTTCCTGGAGACTCTACATCATGGTGTTAAGATCGAGGTCTCTGGAGTTAGACCAAATCTGGTTAAAATGTGTCTCTGCCCCTTAGTGGCTGTAGCCCGTGGGCCAGTCACTTCAGCGTTCTGAATCAAATGTCCCCACCTGTAAAATGGGGATAAAACAGTACCCACCCTGCAGGGCTGCTGCCAGGCTACAGTGAGATGGTGCTTGTAATGTGCCCAGCAGAAGGCCTGGCACACAGTATGGGTTTAATTACTGTCTGCAGTGTTGTAATGTTACAGCACACTGGCCATCAGGTGGGCTGCACCCTCCCCTGCATTTGACTTGGAATAAGAGGGAAAAAGAACTTAAGTTATAAAGGGTAGAACCGCTCACACACAACCTAAACCTAATTGGCTTGCAGAGAGAAGCTCACTCTAAATCAGATCAGTCACTTAGTGGAAAGGCAACCACGTTTGGATAATAAAGGTACCCTCAGCGTATCCTATATAGGACCCTACGGTAGGAGGAGGGGAGAGGACGAAGAAAGAACTTACAAAATTGAATCAGAGACCCTCCACTTTGGAGTGGACATTGAGGTCATCGTGTCAATGGCTCTCAAACCCAGTGGTCTTCAGGGCTGCCTGGGATACAGCTGAGATATATGGGTCGATCCCTTGGCCCTGCTCCTGGAGATTCTGAGTCAGTCAGCTGGGTTGACTGAAGACGTTGCCAGAGTCTCACGATCAGCCAGGTTTGGTACACCATGACCTAGTTTCCACGCATCCGTCTGGTCCACCTTCCCCCACACAGAATGGAAAACCCACCCGTGCCCAAGGCTAAGAAGCCCCTGCCATCTCCTTGACAGGTTGTTCTCTTGTCCCTGCTTACTCATATTTTAGTTTACAATGAATATTCAGATGACTATACCAGGCAGGATAGTCGGATGGATTTAAAAATCATAAAGACATGTATTCAAGTCCAAACATTGCCACTGACTAGCCACCTGACCTCAGCCAGGCTACTCCACCTCTCGACAGTGAGGTTTATTTCAGTACCTACATTCCAGGCTTCTCTTGAATATTAAATAAGCCAATATATGCCCAGTGTTCCTGGGACAAAGCAAATGCTCAATAACTGTTGCTCTTATTATCATTCCAACTGAATTAGTTCCTTTGTCTGACACCGAACACAACTGACACGGTCTCACTGAACATCAGCCAAAGAATAGGACAGGGACATCCACAACCCTCACCCCCAAGAGGCGAGACGTGTCCCGACACCGAGGGCAGTGCCTGAGGTTCCCGTGGAGCGCGTTCCGATCCCATATCTGAAACCCCATGACGCGGACAGATACAATCAGATAATGACGGCAATCAATAACGATAACAGAAATGATTATTTATTCTCATAAACACAGAGTACGCGCGTCCCGCTGAGTTACACACATCAGACGCCAGCACTCCCTTTCGGGGCAGTCAATCAATGGGAGCTCTCAATATCCACGCAGAGGCAGGCGCGGGAGGGAGGGAGCGGAGGTTGAGGAATTACCCACACCACAGTGACACATTCACAAAGTTAATCTAATCCAGGGGGCCATCCGGGGGCCATTGCAAGCCTGTGAATATGGAACAGGCTTGATTGATTTTTTCACTGCAGCAGCTAAACACTTCATTGTTATTTGCAACAAATAGAAGGAAAGATGAAACTGTAAAAGGATTGGCTATTAAGTCCCCAGAGCAGCCATAAATCACCTAGAAAAATTAAAAATGGTAGGGGTAGGCTGTATCTGTGTCCTAAGAGGCCTAGGTTATGAAAACATAAACCCCAAATTAAAACCTGGGGCAGTCACAGACAATCCTGGCGCAACCAGCAGTCTGCCCTGAAACTGGCCTGGGGTTACCCATTGTCCTCGCGTGAGCACCGCAGAGGCAGCAAGGAAGTATCAAGTCTGCGTCTAGACAGAAAGCACTGGATTCTCAGTTCTGCCTCTCAGAGCCTCAGTTTCCCCCTATTATATGGGGGATAATCATGTCCATACCACCAGAAAGAGGGAAATAACAATTCGTGTCTTACTTGCCTTCCAGGATCCTTGGAAGCATGAAATGAGACTTCCAGCACGAAAGACCATCTGTCCTTCAAGATGCTTCTCAAAAACTCCTTCCTGCCCCTGCATCTCTTCCCTTCCGCTCTTCCTCTGAGCTGCCATTCTGTGCTTTTCTCAGGACACGCACTCTATGCAGAGTTTCTTGAAGTGTGGCCCAGGGACCACCTGCAGCAGAGTCACCTGGGGGTTTTCTAGGAGGGGTCTTGTCAAAGATGTCACTGGGGAAAACTCAGATCCTTTGAACTGGAATCCCTAGAGATGACCGTGGCCTAAAAGCATTCTGAGTGACCCTGAGGTACATTGTTTGAGAACCACTGATTCAATTAATTTCATGGTGTAGCCATTTGCAACTTGTCCCCTCTTCGTCCCTTGAGGACAGGGAGTATGTTTCTCTCCTTTTTGTCAGATACACTTTGTAGTACATACTTACCACAGTCCTGGCACATAGTAGACACTCAGTAAATTAGATAAGAAATGCACTGAAAAGTTCTGCATGTCAGATGCTCTTTATCCTCATCGTTGTCTAGGTCAGGGACCGCACAACAAACAGTCCTGCATGAGGGCGAAGGGCAGGGGCTGTGAGATCAGACAGACCTGGACTCCATTCTTGGCTCTGCCACTTATTATCTGTGAGGCCTGAAGCCAGGGCTTACCTCCTCGAGCCTCTGTTTACACATCTGTAAAATGGGCATGATGCTGAAGTCACAGAATTGTGATGAAGAAAGAATTGTAAAACGTCCATAAAACTGTCACTAGGGAGGGTTGATTAAACATAGCTGCTATTATTAGTAAACTTAAACCAGTGGTCTGTTTAATCTGTTCTTTAGAAAACAGATCCGGTGGTTAAACTTGTTTTTTCACTAAAAGTATCACTTTTCGGAAAACAGTCTGTTTAGTTGATCGGCCTAATCCTACGACCTGTTAGCAATAATCCTTAAGGAGCCACCTTCAGAATTTGGAGCTGGTCAACACTCAGGCCGATTTGCCGTGGTGTCTTAGACAGTGGCTGGGGCAGAGGGTAGGTGGTGGTGTCTAAATTGCCACCAGTGGGATTTGCAAACATCAGGGTCACTCTAAGTGGGAAAATGCTAGTCTAGGAAAGGCACAGGAATGTGTGTCCTGGGTTGAGAGGAAGGCAGAGGCAGTCACCAGCAGAAGGCACATGTGTACAAACACGATGAAACGGAATCTTTTCTCTAAGAACAGTACATCCACTGTGTGCCCACCCTGGGCAGAAAGGCCTTCGCGGCCCTCCCCCTTGCACTCCACTCTCCCCCAAATCAAGCTCATACATTAAGAAAGCTTTGTCTCCCCGCCGGTGTGGCTCAGTGGATTGAGTGTCGTCCCATGGACTGAGAGGTTCCAGTTCGATTCCCGGTCAGGGCACATGCCTGGGTGGTGGGCTCGATCTCCAGTAGGGGGCGTGCAGGAGGCAGCTGATTGATGTTTCTCTCTCTCTCCCTTCCTCTCTCTCTAAAAAATCAATAAAAACATATTAAAAAAAAAAAAAAAAGCTTTGCCAAACAATTCTGAGACACATAAATAATGAAGTCCCTGCCCTGTGATCACGAATTATTATTTTCTTAGAAAGCCATGGCTGGGAGTCATAATGAAAAGCATCAGATCTGGGGTCAGATGGACTGGGTTTGAATCCCAGCTCTGCCATTTTCTAGCCACGAGGCAAATTTCCACTTCTGTGAGATCTGTGTGTTTGACAGATGTGCGCTGAGTGCCTCCTGTGTGTCATGTGTTGGTCTAGGAGAGGTGCCGGGGCTACGGGAGAGAACATAGTGCGGTTCCTGCTTTCACGGAGCTGACATTGTAGTGGGGGGCAGGCAATGGACAGGTGACATATTAGGCAAGGATAAAAACTAAGGAGAAGGGGCGGGGTAAAGACACGGAGAGTGAACAGGAAGATGTCAGCACGCTATTTTTAAAAAATTGATTTGAGAGAGAAACATCGATTTGCTGTTCCACTTATTAATGCATTCATTGGCTGCTTCTTGTATGTGTCCTGACCGGGGGTCAAACCCACAACCTTGGCATACGGGGATGACACTCTAACCAACCAAGCTACCTGGCCAGGGCCAGCATGCTGTGTCCTCTCGGGTATTCCAGGAGCGCTTCTCTGAGGAGGTGGTATTTGAGCAGAGATGTAAATGAAATGACGGAGTAAAGCCTAGGATGACCCAGAGACAATAACAGGACCTACCTGTAGGACAAAATGATGTAAGGATATAAAATCCAGCACCTGCCATAGAGTAAGCACTCAATAAATGTGGCTATCATCATCATCATCATCATCATCATCATCATCATTGTTATTTATTATTATTATTAATATTAGCTGTAAGAAATATTTGAATAAAATCCATCAGAACTTGAGTTCATTATATCCCTTTCACTTTGGGGGAGGTTATGACATGTCACAGTTGAGGAGTTCACACCTTCTGGACTCTGTAACTGGTGGAAAAGCAAACTTCAACCTGGCCTGGGTTCCCAGGGCCCTGGCAGTCGACCCTCCTGAAGGAAGTCACAACTCCAGGCTCACCCAGCAGGGAGAAGTGCACTGAGTGAGGTTCCTCACCACCCAGCTCCCATCCAGGGTGACTCAATTTGAACCATGAGCTTCCCTCGCCTAGAAAGAGCTCCGAGGGCCTCTTAGCCCTGGGTAATGGGAGGTTGAAAAAGAGGAGAATCTTGCTAAGTGCAACTACGCAGACCTCAAGGTCTTTGTTTCTCCATGCTGAGGTCAGGGATCCGGAGAGTCAGTGTGTATGAATGGCTGGGTGAGAGAGAAAAAGGGAGGTGGGGGAAGGGGGGGAGGGAGGAAGGGAGGAAAGAAGAGAAGGAGAGGGGGATAAAGGGGAGGGGAGAGGGAGAGAGGGAGGAAGAAGAGGGAGAGGAGAGAGGGGGGAGTGAGGGAGAGGAAGAAACATTTGATCTGGAACAATAATGACACTAATTATTAAGAAAACCATTTCAAATGCCCAGATGTATGTGCCCAAATTGAAGAGCCAGATCTCTTGACTTTTAGTCCCAGCTCTAGAATAACCAGCTGACAGCCAGTGGACAAGTCGTGGTCTCTGTCTGTATCACGTTTAAGGTCCCAGAGCCAAGCGGATCAAGGTTGGGTTCCTAGACCTGCATGATCTGGGACATGGTATTTAACCCCTTTGAGCCTCCCCTGCTCGATGGGCACTCTTAACAGCGCACTACACCTCATGCATGGTGCATGGAATACAGGAAATGCTCGATAAATAGGGCATGTCAGCATTTCCACCTGCCAGATACCTGTCCTGCCCTTCTCACTGGCTGTTCAAAAGCTGAATCAAGGGATGAGGTAAGAAAACACTTTGTGATATAAACGGCATTTTACAGCTATAAGGTGCTATTGTTAAATTATCACCATGATTATTGCTTTGAATGTTGTGATACTGAGCAGGAGATAAATGTTTTCATAGAATTACTTCGCACAGTCTCTCTGGGTAATGAAGGACCGGATTTGAAAGGCTATCTTCCAGGAAAAAAAAAAAAATAGCCACATTCTTGCTTTGAAAAGCTGAGCCTCCCAGTACTGAAACAGAAGAGGTTCATTACTCAGTGAGGATTAATTAGCTGTCGGGTATTATTAAACGTTCTCACTCTCAAGGTCCACATAGAACTGGAATCTCGGAAGGGGAGCGGGAGGTAATCATAGTACAAGGAAGGGGAAAAAAAGCCACAGTTGCTGGCAATGCAGATTTCAAGAGCAGAGCATGTTAGCAAATTACAGTCTGATTAATATCACGTAGCTCATTCTCTGTTTGGAGTCATTGTTCTGAATCTACGGTCTTCAGGGTTGCCTGGGCTTTTCTTCCTTTACCACTGGAAAGGAAAGGGGGCCGTGTTCCTATGGAAAGGATGCTGGAGTGTGGACATTTACACCGAGGACCAGGATATTTGAAAAGCCTAGGAAGGTAGAGGAGGTGAACTCAGGTACAAGTATTTACAATTTCATAGCAAATGTGTCTCCCAAGTTGGTACAAGAGCTGTTGAAATGATTGGAAAGTATCAGAGGCTCGTAAAAGCAATAGCTCAGAGGAGGCTTAGAGGTGACAGACTCCAGTGACCACAGACCCCCCTTGCCTCCACCATCATGGGCTTGGGGCTCATATTAAAAAGGCAGACGCCTCTGCACCACTCAACTTGCTGAAAAGAAAACCACTGGGGCTGGGTCCTGGGAATCTGCAGAACCACTGCCTTTGTCCAGTCCTCTGCCACTTAGGAGCTGAGCTTGGAGAGAAGGGCAAAGGTGATTCATTGGCCCAGGGTCACCCGGCTGGTTAATAAGAAAGCAAGAACCAGAATTGGGATTTTCTAACTCGGCCCCCCTCGGGGCCTCCTTCCGTGTGGTATATGTACAAATCCACTTCTCAACATCACTGTCTGACGTCGGGGACAATCTCTACGCTAGTGGAGCTTACATATGGGCCTTCCCTCCTCTTCACCACGGGGATGGCGTCTCCAGGGCTAACAAGATACAGGAAATCCCGCAGGACGTCGTGGACAACAGGGATTCCTAGTACGGACTACAGACGGCATCTGAGAAATCCCTCCAAGAGCAAGCAAGGGCAAGGGGACATGTGTGCAGAGGTTCATGCCGTGGACTTCCCAGGGGCACCTACCCCACTTGTTTCCCACAGGACCGTCAAGTCCCAAGGGCTGAACGACTGTCTTACTCCTCTGGTATGGCCACCATAGTGCTTGCCGCTTAGCAGACATCAGTGAGTAGTTTGTAAATACAACCGTATAAAAAGCACACGACAAGCCCGGCCGGTGTGGCTCAGTGGACTGAGCGTCGTCCCATGGACTGAGTGGTCCCGGTTCAATTCCCAGTCAGGGCACATGCCCGGGTTTGGACTTGATCCCCAGTAGGGGGTGTGCAGGAGGCAGTCGATCGATGTTTCTCTCTCTCTCTCCCTTCCTCTCTCTCTAAAAAAAAAAAAAAAAAAAAAAAAAGTACATGACAAGAAAAAGGAATATAAATTTTTCTCATATGCATAGGCCTACTAAGAGCAGGGGGTAATAACAGCCATAATAATGATAGTAACACAACACAACAGCAGGGAGCTAGCATTACAGAGTGCTTTCTGTGAGCCGCGGCACGGGCTAAGCTCTTTCTTACACACAGTACACCATCGAATCCTCACGACTGTCCCAGGAAGCAGTGACCATCATCGCCCATTATGCAGATGTGACGTTAGAGGCACAGGAGTTTAATGTGTCCAAGGTCACCAGACGGAAAGCGATGGAGCCACAGCTCTAAGCCAGGACAGACTGACTCAATGTTCGTGGTCCTCATTGCTCTACCTCCAGTCTCCCACACCTGAGCCTTTCGCGCATCGGCCGGTCGGTGGGCTGGACACGCGGGCAGTTCTCCAGGCTGAACGCACAGGCTGACAAGAGGGGGCACAGCAGCCAATGTTGCTGGCTCAGAAGGAGCTCAAATGAAGACCAGGTACCCATTAGGACTAAGTAAACGCATGACAGCCCGGCACTGTGGCCAGCCCAGAGTCTGTGCTCAAACAGCACCCACTCAACAGACAGATGAACAGATGATCGAACGCATTAACGAACAAATACACGAGCGAGCTAATCAGACACGACGGTCGCTCAATTCCCATATCTGCTTCTGAACCTGGGGCGACCACCTCTTCCCCGAGATGTGCTTCACCGTCTCCCTTCCCAGGGTTTGGTCTTGGAAGAGCAGCTGCCGTCTGAAAGCGTGGATTTTACACGCTTTGGACAGTGCCCTGGGGCGAGGGCTGGCCCGACCTGTGCCTGCTTTCCCGCTCACACTGAACGCCTCCCAAGCGAGACTCCTCACTCAGGCTTGAACCAATTTAACCTATATCTGGAGAGCCTTCCCTGAAAAGCTCACTTTTAGAAATCTATTTTTAACACCACTTCCCTATAGACCTCTCCTGGTCTTTCAGAACCAGTGTAATCTCCCCCTCCTTTGATCAAACGGCAACTCTCTCCCACTCACACTGCATTCATCTCCCTCTATTTAGTGCCGTACTCATTTGTGGATCGGCCCTACGAATCCTCTTTCCCTACCAGACTGTGCATGTCTGGAGGGCAGGAAGGGAGCTACTCAGACTAATAGCAGAGATCATTCACTGAGTCCCAGCCACGGAGTAAGGGCTTTCCACCCTCTCTGCATTTCATCCTCATAAATCCACAGCCAGTAAGGATTAGGTTCACTGTTTTGCAGATGGAGAAAACTATAAATAACTTGTGTGACTAAAACTCAAAAAGGTTGAGTGACTATGGGAGATTCTGGTAAGTGGCGGAATTTGAACCCAGGCTTGCTCGATTCAGAGGTTCATGTTTTTGTTTTTTTTTAATTATTTTTTTCTTTATTGACTTTAGAGAGAGAGGAAGGTAGAGGGAGAGAGATATAGAAACATTGATGAGAGAGAAAATCTATTGGCCGCCTCCTACATGCCCTTCACAGGGGATTGGGCCCACAACCTGGGCATGTGCCTCGACCGGGAATCGAACTGGTACCCCTTGGTGCGTGGGTCAACACTCAACCACTGAGCCACACCAGCCAGGTCAGAAGTTCATGTTGTGAATCACATCTCCAACTTTCCATCTGGGTAGTCCCATCCCCCATACCTTGAGTACCGAAGATTCTCAAGACATTCAGGTAATGGGAACAGGCAGAGGCTGAGCATACAGTAACATGTGGCCATGAGGACAAAGGACACGCATGGATTTGTAGTCAGTGGAGCTTGGCACGTACCCTGCTCCTCCACCTGCCACCAGTCTCGGGCAGGTTGAGCCTCTGCTGGATCTCCCTCCCTTGCACATCACAGTTGCAACATTCACAGCGGCCAGCATGTGGCCAACCTTCGCAGTCACCAAGACGGTGGCCAAAAACAGCCGCCGGACTCACCCGCAAGGTGGTGATGGTGGCAGGATCCCGAAGCCGGCCCTCCTCATCTTTTAGGTTGTAGCCTTCTGGCCTCTTATCACGCTCGCTGACTTTCCACAGCTTCACAGTTTTATCTGTGAAGGGCAACCAGAGGACATCACAGTGAAGGGGAGCTCGTAAAGGAGTTCTCTTCTGGGTGGGGGAGGGGGAGCAGGGAGAGGCGGAGGTAACAGGAAGAAACCGCCACAGAAACTGCCTCATGTCAAGGGCTTCAGTGCATAAATCTTGTGTTGCATGAAGTAGGAGCTCATGTTTCAAAACAAAAACATACATATCGTGTAGAGACAAATGGTCTTCCTGACAATGGGCTGTTAAAGGTACAGCTTAGACATTCATTTCATTCATTCCGTAAAAATATTCATTGAACACTGAATAATAAGAGTACCACATATATAGAATTAACTATGTTAGCATAGAGAATTTATTTAACATTTACAATCACCCTGAGAGGTAGGTACATTCCCATTTTCGTGTTGCATCTCACTAAACATTGCCTTTACCATACCTGAAGGCCCTCCATGACCTGCACTCCTTCTTCCTCATCCTTTCTGATCTCACTATCCACCCTACTGCCTGCACCCTGCTTCCTTACAGCTCCTTGTATGCATTAATCCCACTGCTGCCCCAGGACATTTGCACGAGCTATGCCTTCTGCCAGGACAGCCCTTTCCCCTCTTTTGCACATGATTTTTTCCCCTTCACTTTGCTTTCTCCCTACATCTCAACTTCAGTGGGGCCTTTCCTAACCAACCTACATATAAAGGTTTTCTTCATCATTCTCTAGCCCCTTCTTCCTCCTTTATTTCTCCTCATAGTGCACTTGACTATGTGACAACTTATTTATTACATCTCCCTCACTAGAATGTAAAATCAGTATAGAGGCAGGGATTCTCACTGTCTTGTTCATTACAATACCTCCAGCACTGACAACAGTGCCTGGGACATAGCAGATGTTCAATGAATACACGTTGGATGAATGAATGAATCTCACCCGCACAGTGCATGTTGCTAGCAACTCAGGGAAATAAAAGTAAGGAGAGTCAGAAGAATGCTCCATTCCCTCGCAGTCTCCTTGGAGTCCCCACCTGGAAACTACCTTTCCCACGCTTTATACCACTTGCTAACACCTGTCATTCTCTACAGCAATAAAGCAGGGTGAGAAGCCCAATGCCTACAGGGGTCAGGCAGGCCAGGAGGATGTGACAGGGCCTGGGGGCTCTGGGGCGCTGGAGACGCATGCTCCACCTGCAGACGTTCAATTCCATTTTGTAAACATGTTCGGGCCAAACAGACCACGGGCTGCAGGCCTTTGGAAGCCTTCCTTATCAGATCCTGCATTCGTGATCTGTACTTGTTCTAATTTCTCTTCTGGAAGGCAGGGGCTCGGTTGCCTTCTCTTAACCTTCCTCTACACCTGCACAGGGTAGGTGTGGAACCAGACCACCTTGGCTCCCATCCCCACCCCAACTCCAGCCAGCCACGTGGCCCAGGACTGCGATTCCCACAGAGTAGGTGCCTAACTAGTATTTCTTGAGTAAAAAACAAATGGGAGGACCAGATTGAGCAGGAAAATAAAACTACAGAATGCCCAGTTAAATCTGAATTTCAGATCAACGACGAGTAATTTTTTGGTATAAAGATGTCCCAAATATTCTAACCGTACAAATAAAGACACTTCACTTCTCTGCGCCTCAGTTTCTTTACTGGTAAATTAAGGAAAGCTGTGTCTTTCTCATGGGGCTCTCATGAGGATTAAATGAAACACTGTGTGTCCAGTGTTCAACACAGTGTCGGGCTTTTAATAGTGCTCCAGAAATGGCAGCTGTTATTAGAATTGGCCATTGGGCAACTGTTCCGTAATAATAACACGTAGCTCTGACAGCGTTAGCTTCACCAGGATGACGTCAGCACATCCTGACTGTCAGGGGAGGAAGCCGCCCCTCTACCTGACTTGACTAGGATTCCCTTTCTCCTTTGCCCCGTCCTCTCACTTCCCCATCTCCCCTCCCAAAAGCCTGGTCCTCAGAGGTCTGAGATGCACCCCATTGTGAAGTAGGCTTTCAGCAACAATTTGGATAATTTAACAGGTAAGTAACTGTTTCCTAAACTCTGGGGATCACTGGGGCTGGTCATGCCCATTGGCACGCCTGGTGTAAGATCTGGGCACTCTCCCTGGCTTGTACTGGGACAAAGGCGAGGAAGCCCTCCCCAGGTGCTGGGTTGACCTGAGCACTTTCTATCTACATGCCAACACTCCTCTGGTCCCACCCTCTCTGGACAACCTGCTCTATGCTGAACTGTGACAAAAATGAAACACGGGCCACAATTATACAGTCCCTTGATTAGCCACTGATCAGCTGTGACTTAGAATCCAAACCAGTGAATTTTAACACCAAATATTTTCCATTGCTTGGCTTTGGAATGCATCCCGTCCCATTTGCAAGGCAATTCTTTCCTCACATTTTTCTTATAAACGATGAATTGCAATGTAGAGAAATCATAGGTAAAGCCTAAAGAATAAACATCACCTATAATCTCTCAGGGAGAGTCATTGTTAACATTTTGCATGGACCCGCTCACAGTATTTTATCTATGCATTTTTGGGGCAAGAAATAGAAACCTAAAATAATATTACATATATTGATTTTTTTATTTTCTCATTTTGCTTTTTATTATACAAGTATATGATTATTATATAATTGTAGAAAATAAAAGAGCTTAAAAGTAAAAAAATGAAAATCTCCCTCAATTCCACTAGACAGAGATATCTATCATGAAAATCTTATGTATGTCCTTTCATTATATTTCTGTGTGCAATTATATAACTGTTTTAAACAGACATAACATGCTATACATAGTTTATGAATATGCTTTTATTTCCTAATCATATCTATCTATTCCAACATCTATTCCTGTAAATATATAATTTATAATAGTGAGAATTTAGTCTAATAATGGGAGATTTATTAGGAAAACATAGAAGAATCATGCAGGGGAATGCTATACAGTCATTGAAAATATTATGGAATTTTAGAAGACTATTTAACATATAGGAAGATATTCCTGTTATTAAGTGTTATGTTATTAAATAAAAAATCTGGTTGCCAAACAGTTTACAGAATATATCACATTTCTGTTAAGAAAAACAAAAACAAAAAACCAAATAGATTTATCTATGCCTCTTTGCTGTTTTCTCTGAAAGACATTAACAGTGGTTCTCTCTGGATGGGAACACTTTTATCATGTTCATTTTGCCTCTCTATTTTCTAATTTTTTTTTTTTTTACAAAGAACACATAACTATTTTCATAGCATGTATGCCAAATCAAATATATTTTCCCTTCTCATCACAGGTGTTAAGACAGAGTAGGTAAAGCGATACGTTTTCATCTTGCCAATAACTTCAAGGTCTAGGTTCACAACTGAATGTTGGTTTTATTTGTCACTAAAAATTGCCAAGTTGGAAACATATTCTAGCAGAAAAGTAAAAGCTGCACTATAATGTGATAAGCACAGTTTTTTTTTTTAAAGGAAAAAGATAATTGATGGTGAATTCAATCCAATTCCCCATGGTGGAGTTGCCTGGAGTCATTCTTGACTTTATTATCACACAATGTTTCTTGACTCCCTATCTCGAAGCCTTGTGGATAAGAAAGTCTGAGGAACGTGTGGCTGTTACTATGAGTAATGACTTTTTCTATATTCTGGCTGGCTCTCTGAGTAGTTTATCATTACTTGTGGCAGCTTTTAAACACAATCTTATCATCTATCTTCATTTTCTCTTTTGTACAGTAATTCCAATTGTCTTCCATTAATTTTCGCATGTTAACCTATTTGGCTTAAGGGGAATTCTCAACCTCAATATTAGTATAAAAAAGAAAATCACAGGAGAACATGGGAATTTTTCTTATAAGAATCATTTGGAGATGCTGTTGGCATATGAAATAGCATCCCAAATGGGAAGATAATATCCTTGTTAATCAAAAAACTATTTAAAAACTCAATTAACAGAACATTATGCTATATAATTAATCTTCATTGCATTTCACTGATTTTCCCCCCATCCCCCCACAAAGGAGTTAATACATTTTTGAATTTTATTGTACTAATCAATAGGCTAAATTTCATAATATAAAGTAAGCTAGCTATAGCAGATAATCATTTTCTCTGCCTGAAGTAATTAAGTTAAAATCACCAGAAGTCTTCTTTATTCTAAGTAGTGAATCTTCAGAACCTTCAGTGAAATTTCAACGGTAAAATCAAGAGGGGAGAAACAAACAAATTCACGTGGTTTGGCTTTCAAGAAACAGAGTCGAAGAAATAAATAGAACAATAAATACTGTTATGAGAAAGAATTAAGTTACTTGGAATCTGGAAAAACAGACGAATGGAAATCTGGTCATGTTGAGATAAGCCATGCTTGAATAACTCTCAACTGGCTGTTTCAGAATTGTCTTTTTTTTAGATTTGTACACTGGTTCTATATTTGAGGGATTTTTGGTTCAGATGCATTTAAAAATCCCCTCCCCCCCTTTTCAAATAAAACTCATCATCAAAACTTAGAAAATAAGAATGATAAAAAGAAAGAACAAATTTATAAGTCACTCATAATGCATAATCAAAAATTAAGCATAATAAACCTTCAGGTATGGTTCCTTTTAGTCTTTTAAAATGTTAATATATGTTTAATCATACTATATACATAGTTTGCATTTTTTTCACTTGACCTATGAGCATTTCCTTTTCTTTATAACTGCTGGGGATGGGCAAACAGCAAATCCCTAGCTTTTTGATTCATATTTAAATGTACACTCCTCACAGACTCACACACAATGAAGTGACTCACACTCCAGCTTATTTGCTTGGGAGAGGGTGTTTAATTTTTATCCACTAATCCTCTTAATTATTACGATATTCAATTAGCACCCTTTAGTATATGATTTTATTCTAAATTGTTTCAGGCATAGGTGGCTTCTTTCAGCAAGGGCATTAAGAAACTTTAGGGGAGGTAATTCCACTATATAAAGGCTTACCGAATTAATATGGAACCTGGCTCTCTATTCAACCCCCAACATCCTCTCTCTCTGACCTATTCATACCAACTCTCCCGAAACCAACAAATGGTGCTCGAAGAGTATGGAGGGAGAAAGATAAAGAAAACCACTTCTTAATCAGTTCTTCAGTAGGGGCCCTCTCTCTTCTTGACCTGTGCTTGGAGAACTTGATTATATCAGACAGATGCAGACATCTGCTTGAAAAAACCCCAAAAGATATTCAGGGATTAATAACTTCTACTCAGTATGCCAAACTCATAGGACAGCACGTCGAGTTTCCTGAAATGAGTTCCCAGAATAACATTCAGAGAATCTTAAGACAGGAAGTCCTATTCCAGAAACATCTGGAAATAATCTGCACTGGTCGAAAGCTGCAGATAACGGGTCTCACATAATTGGGTCAGAAATGTGCGATAGTTAAAAAGAACAACCACGATTTACCGAGGACCACTCTGCCAGGCATCCCGCAAATATCGTTGCTAAGTTTTCCGACAGCCCGCGAGGCAAAGAAGGAAATGGTCTCAGAGAGACTGAAACATGGGATTCGGCTGACTCTGCCTCTGAAAATCCCAAACGGAAGTCACGTCCACGTACCATTAGTAGACAGAAGGAAATAGGCTGCGTTCTGCTGAGGGAGCCATCTTATTTTATTGATTTTTTCTTCTATTTCTAAACTCTTCAGGTAATCGAACTCGGGTTCATGGCTCTGGAATGTGCTGTAAACATTGTATTCACCCCTACGATGAACCTGATTTTTACTCTGTAGGAAGAGGGAGAAAATACACCAAAGATTAAATCACATAAGCCACCTGAAAATTCACCAATTTCTTCTTCTTTTTTGAGCAGAACCAGGGGGGGTGGGAGGGGCAGGACAGCTGATCGTTTTACCTTAGCTCAGAGGCCTCCAGAGCATCTGATCGTGCACCTCTGTTGGTGAATATTAGTACCTCCAATATACGTATATTTATAAATTATATACATGAACTTCTGTGATAATATATGGTATACAACATAACATATACATAGCAACAGAAGTCAAAAGAGGACATGGTTTTAAAATTGATATACATTTTAAAAGTCAATATAAATAGGAGTTCTGATATTTTCTTTCTGCATCCTACTGGATGTCTTGAATGAACACCCTTTGGCGTAAGCCATCCCACGCTGATGTCCATATATACGTCTATCAATCCCTTACAAAGAGTACAAAGCTACAGGATCTCTATCTTTTGTTGGCCTTTTAAAATCGCACCAGATTCTCATAGAATCTCCGAGAGGTGGGCAGAGCAGGGAAATGGACGAAAGAGGCTCAGAGATATTTTCCAAGGTCACGCGACTTCTAAATAGCGGATTTGGACATCAGCTCTTTTCTCCACCCCACTCCTTTTTCTCTAACACGGGTAACCAAATAGGAGCTTAGAGTCCACATCTGCATCACTGGGAGGTGGCGTTACCCCTGGCTTTCCCCCAGCTCTGATTACGCACAGTGCAAACAGCAGGTGCTAAATAAATGACGAGAGAATGAAACAGAAGGGAAAGGGTCTGCAGAAAGGGGCGAGAGAACGAAGAAAGGTGGAGAGCAAGAAAAGGAGGCTGTGAAGCAGAGAAGAAGAGAGGAACAGAGGGAAGGGAGTTTTATTTCAGGCATTTTAGAACCTGGTTACCAAGGGTTCAAGGCTTTGGAAAACTGTGCTCGGAAATCCAAATCCAGGTCTTCTTAGACATTTGTCATAAAAGCTGGACTCTTAATAAAAGGCTCAGTTAAAACAATTATATTTCTCGGTGGATACTGAACCTCCAAACCAAATCTTAACTTCCCGATGGGTGCTGACCCCCAGGTGTGAACTGACCCAGGTGTGAGGGCACCAGGGTCGTTCCTACAGCAAGCTCTCCAGGAACACATCTGACCTAGGTGTTGTCACATGGCGTCACTCCTCAGGCTTAGTGTCCATTTCAACCCCAAGCCTCGCCACAAAGCTCAACGCTTAACGGGATGTTATTATCCCAGACATTTATTTTTTCATTGAACCAAACCACCCACCTTTGGAAAATGTGTCCCCCTTCATTCTACTAATGAATCAGGCTTCCCAAATATTTCAGTCAATTAAAGTAGGTGAAACCTATAAATAGCAAACGGAAAACGTGGTTCGGAATATTACTGGCAACACGCTGTCCTGGGTAATTTACGCTAAATAGCTCCCCCGGTTCCTCTTTATCACCACTATGAACCTACGGGGTTTTTCTTTTTTTTTTTTAAATTGAAGAAGGTAGTTTGAAAATCAGTTTGAAGAGGACTTTCAATGCTGGCTGACATACTTGTTACTAGCCTGCAATCTGCAGAGAGAGCCAGTCCACCTTAACAATAAATGTATCTGAGTGTTGATTTGGTACCGTCCAAATCAGACTGTCAAGTGTGTGTCGTATGTGCCAGACCAATTAGCACTCGGCAGCTCTGGAAAAGCAGGAAAAATTCCAGGTCACGAAGAGCTATTAGTTCCCACTTGCCAAGCACATTTTCCTGCTTCCAGGGCCAATGGAATAGGCTGGGTGCCTGATTTAATGCTGAACACTCGAATTTCTGCAGAACCCCAAGGGATTATGATGCCCTTATAGAAATTAATTGCAAATAATGTGCAATTACCAAATATATCACCTCTAAATGAGGCTTTCCTTTTTTGAGGGGAGGTGGAACATAAATGGCTTTGAGGCACAAAGCAGGCTTTAAATTACTAGGGAAGTCTCTGGTGGGGTGTGTCTCCTGCACCGGGCCTCGGCGACAGCGACTGTGCTCGGTGAGTCTCAGAGGCAGACGGGAGCAGATGGGAGAGTTACTAGAACACAGACTGGCCTGCTGGAAGCTCCAGGACTGTGCCAGGGGAAGCCAAGGAAATCAAATCGGGCCATAATTCCATTCTGACAAAACAGAAGCAGACACCCCCCAAAACTCAATTTGTATGAAAAAGAGAAACAATTCCTAGTGGAGCCCGAGTCCCAAGAAGAAACGGGCGTTTTGAGATTCGCTAGAAATGAGAACTCCTGCTCAGAAATCACACAGCGTTCAGCTGCAGGGACCTCCGTGTCACCTACAGGAAAGCGTGTGCCCTGTGCATCGCTCAGTGTCATTGTGTGGGAGCCCACTCCCGTGGGCTGGGTGAGCCATCATTTTCTTCTCCACTGACCCAAGCTGTCCTTTTCACATCTGCCGGCAAAGAACTATTTTTCTCTCCTGCCTATGCCGTGGGAGCACCTGAAATGAGGGGAGACTTCATTTTAATCACTCACGGATACATTTCACTCCAAAGGGAGGAGTGTCGCTGGAAAAGCACCCGTGGCATTTTGCAGAGGTCGTCTCCCCAATGGGCAGTTGCCAGGTCTGCAAAGAGAATGCCCAGGAAACACTCTCTTTTCAGGTGCTTTCATGAGCCCGAAGGTGGAACTGTAGATGCTAACGACTTTTCGGCAGTTTTTAGTTGACTAGCAAAGCAGCAAGGGTGAGGGTGACACATGAGGATTAAGGAACAGTAGGAGGCCTCCTCTAAAAAGGGAAGAAAATGGGCATTTTGCATTCACTTGCCACTTACCTCCTGCTCTCGTTGAAATATTACAACCCGGCCCCCCTTGTCCCCTGTCGCTAGTAATTCTCCCGTGTGGTTGAATTCTACCGTAGAGATAATGTCAGCTGAAAAGAAGAAGACAAAGGCAATTTAAGTAACTGCACACTTACTTTGAAACGATAGATAATAGACATACTTTTCTGTGCATTTAAGGGCTTGGGGCTTTGTCTCTGCTGTGGAATTTACAAGGCTTTATGTTCTGTATTCTAAGTGCCATGAGAAGTGGCTCTTGGGAAAGTACATTTCCTAGGTGCCCACACTGTGCTGTGGGCTCTTGGAACATCTGGAGAGAACAAAAGGAAAAAGCACATTCAGACCCTTTTATTGGGGGCAAGAGAACATGAATTTCTTTAAGGCTCAGGGAAATGGCAATTTCTTTGATAGTTTCTACCAGCCACAGAGCCTGTACCCACTCCTGGCCTTTTTGCGTTTCCCTTTCTTCTACACCAAGGTAAGTCACCAAACAGGGTTCTGTGGTGGCTATGCAAATGAGGGCTGGGGACAGTGATGGAGCCAGGCTGGGATGCTTGAAGCTCAGACACAGAAAACCAGTGGCAACCTCTGGAAGCTGGAGATTCAAGGAAGACTCTCACAAATGCTCCGGCTTGACCCATGCTCCCTCTTTTTTGGTGAGCCCAACACACCTTTCTGGAAGAGCATGGCCTTATTCCAACCCCAGGAGAAGGGTGCTGAGAAAACAGGGTCATGAGGTCAGAGGGGAGAGGGCAATGTGTCCCCTGTATTTCCAAACAGAGAAAATACACAGGCGCCGGGAACTCAGATCACAGATAATTGCTGAAGGAGTGCCAGCCTGCCAAGTCTTTCTTCAACACCGGTTACCCCCAGAGGAATACGGACAGGTAAATTACCGATGATTGGATTTATTAGGGCTATTTTTAGAAAAATGTCAGAGGTTAATTCTTGTGCAATTATTCCCCCGCAGGGCTCCAACAATTGCTACTGAGAGTTCAAATAAGTTAAAAAAAATGGGGGGGGGGGAGCAGGGGAATTATGACTATGGCCTTTGACAGAGGAACATTCTGAAGATTATGTCCATGTGAGGAAAGCAAAGCGGAAAGAGTGAGCTGGAAAACGAAGGCAATTACTCCTGAATAATTCACATCTCAAATCTGACTTTAGTATCATTTCAGGATTTTCTTTGTACGCCTGATTTATTCGGGTAAGGAGTGCACAGTTCTCCACTTTGCATATTGCTGTCCTTTTCCATATATGAAAATGCTCCTACTGGTCATTCTTTGTGCAGAAGGAGAAAGAATAAGGCATAAGCCTTAGCCACTTTCAAGCTAGGACATTTAAAAGAACAATTCATGATTCTTTTTTGTTTTTTTTAATCCTCACCCAAGGTATGTTTTCATTGATTTTTAAAGAGAGAGGAAGGGAGGGAGGGAGAGAGAGAGAGAGAGAGAGAGAGAGAGAGAGAGAGAGAGAGAAACATCCATGTGAGAGAGAAATGACCAGTTGCCTCCCACATGTGCCCTGAACTGGGATCAAGCCCTCAACCTCGGTTTGTGCCCTGACTGGGAATCACACCCGAAACCTTTTGGTGTCTGGGATGCCGCTCAACCAACGGAGCCACCCAGCCAGAGCCAATTCATGATTTCTTGTTTGGGCTTCTTGGATGACTGACCCCAGGGACAGCAAATTCAAAATTCTACAGGACCACTAGGTAAAATGGAGTGAAGAGCCCAGCCAGTGTGGCTCAGTGGATTGAGCGTCGTCCCATGGACTGAGAGGTCCCCGTTCGATTCCCGGTCAGGGCACATGCCTGGGTTGCAGGCCCGATCCCCAGTATCCCTCTCACAGCAATGTTTCTCTCTCTCTCCCTTCCTCTCTCTCTAAAAAAATCAATAAAAACATATTGAAGAAAAAATGGAGTGAAGGAAACCAGGTGAAGTGGAGAGCTTGTGATCCTTTTTAGGGACAAGTGGCTGCTCAGCTTAAGTCAACCGTGGCCATGAACTACTGTGAGCAATGACGGACATTCTGACCTTTTTAAAAGAAGTTGGAAATTCAGACTGTTATGCAAAATCTCTTAAGTGTTATATATTGGCAACTAATTCTTATTTTTCAACACCAGGACATTAGAAAAGCATAATCTTTATGGCTGAATGTGGTGTGTGAGTCACCAGCTTGTGTCGTCTGTTCTACAGCCCTCCTTCAGAAAAGACTGCCCCATTCCTTCCTGATGCTCTCAGCTCGAAATAGTCCATCCCTCCAGAAGAGCCCTCCGAGCCAATGCCACCTTAGCGCGAATGCCACCTTAAGGGAACACAAAAGAGCCTCGTGCTTATTTCGTTCCTTACGTAAGTTTAGAAGGCCTATGTCTGTAACAAGTGTCCATGGAGGAGGAAGAAAGCCCAGCAGGGCTGGGAGCCAACCACCTCAGTGAATCATTTGCCCACTTTTCTTCGTCACTCTGAGCTAAGCACACTCGTGGACCGAGGAGGGAAGGCGCCGGTTCGCGTCTGCCCTTGCTTCCCGATGGCCGGGCTGCAAAGCCCTGGAGGGCTAGCATACCGTCCTTCACTACCCTGCCGGCTTTGCACTGAGTGGTTAGCAATGGGGTGATCCACGAAGTTTCCTGCCGGGTACTAAGGAGTGAGTCAGAGCTGCCGAAGACACAAAGTCTTCCGGAGAAGAAGGGTCTTGGGGAGTAATGGAAGGCTGTCGGGGAGTCCAGGCCTGGGGTTAACAGGGCCATGCTCGTGTCTTCAGGGCCGAGGTGCTGCTCACGGGCGGCGTCTGTCCTTCCCTGCAGCAGTGTTAACACAGGCTCTGGAGTTCCGGGTGGGCTTCAGGTCCACGCACCGAGAACTAAAAGACGGGCCTCTCTCTTGCTGAAGTTGGGTAGCGGAAGAATTAAGTAGCTTTTTCCAAGCTCAGCCTCTGACTCAGTTTCCAAGAAAATGTCACTCCAAGGGAAACAAAACTCTGTTTCTCAAGGATGCCACAGACAGTGTCTTTTTGCCCAGACTCTGCGAAAATGTCCTCATTCTCCCTCTAAGATCCACACAGGTCAAAACAAGGTAGGATGTATGTATTTTTTCATCAGTAATTCTCAGGCATGGACCTGCTCCTTTATTTAAAGTACTCATCGCTACTCAGGATGCAGAAAGCATTCTTCCACGCTCCACGGAGGACATCAGCCTAAAGGTCCCTGCCCTCCAAGTCATTTCAACGGAAATGTGTACCACTCCTCACCCCACTCCACCCCACCTCTATCACCAGCTTCAGAAACAACTCATCTGCTCTCCTGCACTCAAGTTTCTGCAAAGGAATTCTGCCTGCTGTATCTATTTTTACTCACTACTCCCTCGGCCTTTACAAAGGAATACGTTTTCTTTGTATTTGTTAAATGTCTTTTACGTGCGAATGCTATCCATCTTATTTAAAAACCGTTAGGAAAGACCACTGGGTCTCCACTCCCACGAGACCTACAGCCCCTAGCATTAGAGTGACACCTTCAGGTCAAGGCACTGTCCCAAGACCCCTCTTAAAGGCAACTGCTGCTTGGAAGCTATAGCACATGTTAAATCAGGAGGAACCACAGACATGCACAGAGAGTATTGATCACATACAAGAAAAAATCAAAGGAACAATGGAGGGCACCTATCCAGGCAAGATGCTGCAGTGGGGTCTGTGACCCAGTCAGGACCCAACACAAAGGCCAGATATAGGGATTGGGAATAGCCAGGCAGAGAGAGAGAGAGAGAGAGAGAGAGAGAGAGAGAGAGAGAGAGAGAGAGAAAGAGAGAGAGAGAGAGACACACACACACACACACACACACACACACACACACACACGGATTCAGGCTGAAGTCTAAGCCACGAGATCTGAGCCCGTATTATTAGAACTCTGCATTATGGGACAGCAGACATGGTCCCAGCTAATAAAAATGTCCCTTTTGTTTTCCAAGTGTTATCATTATTTGTGCTGTGTTGCCCTCAAGAACCTTGTAAGGGAAAGGGTGAGTGGCACGGCAGGATTCTGAGATTGCCTGGTCCTCTTGCCAAGCCCTTACCTTTATGTGAATCCTGCCAGCCAGCTGGTCTACATGGCAGGTTGTTGGTATCTAGTGACTGTCTACCTCCCTTCAGAGCCTTGCCACTGCAGCTCGAGTTAATGCCTGCTGTGAACTTTCTGCTTTCCTGACTCATTTATCACCGCTAAGCCAGTAGGTGTAACCATACGTTACTGCCCCATCCATCTCTGCATATCTTCATCTGTGACTGTTTAATAATTGATGCAAAACTCATGAATCCTCCCACATTCCAGTTTCAAGACACCGAAACTTCGGGTACACATTCTCCCGCGTCTGCGTCATGCTCTCTGGTAGAGCAGTTTACATGGGAAAACTTGGGCTGCCGAAGGCAAAACAACTTTTATAGAACTAGGATATGGCGAGAACAAGGAACTAGTGGACTTTGGGACGACAACCTCATTGGAAATCATGGTCAACAGACATGAATTAACCCATGTCCACATGATGTTGTCCTTTAAATGACCGGTTCATATGATACAATTTTACTAAATGCCCAGCCTTTACACTGTTGAATAAAAAACTGTAAATAGAGCATTGTTCCTCTGTTCTCTAGACATGTGGACCAAGTGCACGTTTTTGTCTAAAAACAAAATGCAGACGCCAAAAGCAGTGATAGAGGTCAAATGTAGCCAGCGTGATGTTTAACGGAAGTATGACGCTTGCCCTGTTCTACAACGATTTGTGTTGATTTAATTTCCACAAGATGGTGGCCCGGTAACCCCATTTCTAGTTCAATGAGCACTGCTAAGACCAATTTTTTCTTTTTAAAAATCAATCTCAGCATCCCACAAAGGTCCCAGACTGGTAATTCCATACATAAAGTCTCCATTTACCTGAATAATAGAAATTGACTTGGCAATTACACTGATGTGAAGGTGAAGTGGGGAAAGAGGGATCCCCTGGTCTGCTCCATGCCCCGGCTGCCCAGAGTACCATGCCAGGCTGGAGTCTGAGGCCGGCACCTGGAATACTGGGCAATGTACAATTCAAACAGCAGGGTGACTGTTTTGACCAAATGATGATTTAGTTTTTTTTAAACTTATTTACTTAAAAATATATTTTTTTCTTTATTGATTTTTTAGAGAGAGAGGAAGTGAGGAGGAGAGAGAGATAGAAACATCGATGAGAGAGAACATCGACTGGCCGCCTCCTGCATGCCCCCCACTGGGGATCGGGCCCACAACCTGGGCATGTGCCCTGATCAGGAATCGAACCAGCGACCTCTTGGTGCATGGGTCGACGCTCAACCACTGAGCCACACCAGCCGGGCAATGACGACTCAGTTTAAAGTGAGAGAGGAGCTAAACCCAAATCCTCTGATGGGACGAGATCTTACTGACTAGGTCACTAGGACTGGCCCTCTGGACATCCATCATAGACACAGGGATTGAAATGAGAGGGTAATGCAATGTAGCCTTCAGAACCCATTAACTATTCTATCTTTCATCTAAGAAACACTTGGTAGATAATATTATAAAGTCTCTGACCCTACTATCAGCTGACTAATTCCCCTACTCAATACTTGGCCTTCTTCCTGATGGTCAGGTTGACTCTGGGCACTTTCTGTTTCCTCAGCTAGGGCAGGGATGTCAGCAGGGACGGAAGAGAGGCTTCAGAGCGGATGGCAATGGAGAAATGGTGGTGGTTGCCAGAAAGTGTGTGTCGAGAAGGATTCAAAGGGCCGAGATGAATGGGTGATGGGCCCTGCAGTGTGGGCAGGGAGCATGTCTGCCCTTTGTCAGCCCTACACAGGGCTTCTAGCTAGATGGGCAATGACTTTGTGGATTAAACCAACAGGGGCATTTTAGGCTTCCCGGGGGGAATTAAAAATACTACTTTCATCTACATAAAACTATGGATTCCTTTCTGGGTTCTGGTTTGCAGTCCAAAGTCAGCATCCATTTTCTTTTTTAAATTTTTATTTTTTTTTGTTAATCCTAACCCAAGGATATTTTTCCATTGCTTTTTAGAGAGAGTAGAAAGGAGGGAAGGGAGGGAGAGAGAGAGAGAGAGAGAGAGAGAGAGAGAGAAACATCGATGTGAGAGAGACACATCAATTGGTTGCCTCCTGCACAGAGATCAAACCAGCAACCCAGGAACGTGCCCTTGACCAGAATCGAACCTGAGACCCTTCAGTTCCTGGGCCGATGCTCTAAACACTGAGCCAAACCAGGCAGGGCAGCATCCGTCTTGTTAGATCAGGTTTTCTCTGTAAGTTTTGATAACTAAAATAGTGTGTTGGAGCATAATTTCTATCAAAACAGGAGGAAAAACCAAGTGTGATTGTGGCCAAGCAACACATGCCCACGTACTGCTCCTGGGACTGTGCCCAGATGGCTGTGTGGATGTTAATATATTGTAAAAGTGAAAAAACAATCAGTCTGACTCCCCTGGACGTAACAGTGAACGCCTGTATACCCACAAATATTTATAGGAGAAAGATCTTTCAGGGAGAGTCCAAAATGCTTTCCTTTGCTGTAAAACGTGGATAGTTATTTTATTTTTTATAGTCTTTTTTTCCCTAATTTTTCAGTATTTTCTAATTTTTGCCATGACCATAAATACATACACAATTTTTTACTTATAAACAATTTTAATTGGTTTTCAAACTGAATAAGAGATGTTGACATATATCTCAGTTACTTTTTAAATTTATTAAAAATGTCTTTTTTAATTCCCATGTAGTAAAATTCACTTTTGGTCGCATTCAGTTTTACGGGTTTGGATAAAGACAGAGATGTGTACCCAGCACTATCATGACATAGAACAGTTTCACCACCCCCAAAATGTGCCTTCATAGTGCCCCTTTGTAGTGAATAGTTTTTCAAAAAGAATGAAATTATGAAAATAAAATGAGCTGACAGACACAGAAAATGCTGTACAAATACAGAGCCTCAATACTACTGGTCTCCACAGATACGACTCAACTCAGTTTGGAGCCAATGGTCATTTTCTCACCACCGAGAGTCAAAGATTTTATTTTTTTAATCTTACTGCTTCGATATGATCACTACTGTTTGCAGAGTGGTGGGGAGCTCAGCTCAGCAATATACCTTTGCCAACCTGCACCACACACTTGAAGTTTTCTGCCCTTTGATCTTTGCCCTTTGTCTTTATTTTTTTTTCCTTTATTGATTTTTAGAGAGAGAGGAAATGAGAGGGAGAGAGAGACACATCGATGAGAGAGAACATCGATTGGCTGCCTCCTGCATGCCCCCCACTGGGGATCGGGCCCACAACCTGGGCATGTGTCCTGACCAGGAATCGAACTAGCGACCTCCTGGTGCATGGGCCGACACTCAACTACTGAGCCACACCGGCCGGACTGCCCTTTGTCTTTAAATGGGACTATGTTTCAGTCCTTGGTTCAGCAGCATTAACTTCTTAACTTGACCCTACTTCTCACATTCCTTAGCGTGGTCCTGTGACAGGAGCGGCAAATACAAAGTTCGGAGTAGTGATAACAAATAGATCTGATCTTGCTTACTAATTTTGATCTACAGGGAGAAGCTGCCTATTGAGAAGAGTTCTGAGGTCATAGCCGGGCTCGGTGGGAGAGCGTTGGATTAATTAGTCCCGTCCGCCAGGGGCATGGAAATAGGCCGCACACATGCCACATGCTTGCTGTCCTGACCTTCCGTGAGTAACACACTTTCTGATCCGGACTTGCCTTTGTCACCCAACCAGTGTCTGGTATTTGGATACTGAATCCCTTTCCTTTCATTTGAATACAACTGATTCTTCACATACTGGTCTTCACTTGAACCTGGTGCTGGTACACCTCTTATACGAAAGAAAGCAGGTGGAAGGGTCCAATGGCCCCAGTTCCCCAGATCTTATCACAACTGCTGCTTCCTACTTAATCACAAACACTGTGCTAGCAAATGGGCACGGTTTGTCTGCCCCTGTCGACCAAGCTCATTAAAGGCAGGTGATGTGTGTGGCAGACACTCCTGGCCGGCTATGTGTAGTCAGCGCCTGTCGTCCTTGCCTGCCTCCTACCGTAGGGGCTGAAAAATGCAAATACTTGCTTCCCAGCCTTCCTTGTGGCTACCGATGGCCAAGTGACCCAGATCTGGCCAAGGAGGCATATAGGAAAGTCTGCTTGGGCACAAGGAGGCAGGAAAGATTTTTCTTCCCTGAATAAAAGGAAGGAAGCAAGTCCTTCTGGCGGCACTGACTACTCCTTGCTTCCTGCCTTTGCATGTGGTTATATGTGGCCAGGATACATGAAGCTGTGGCAACCATCAAGTGACCAAGAGGTGATAAGTCTAAAGACTTTAAAAAGCCAAGAGGCTGAGTATGACATGGAAAAATAGGACAGTGTCTTTGGTGATAGCATTGAACTACAAAAACCTACCTTAGAGCTAGCCTGTGTCTGGACTTGTTAAATGGACGGACTTGTTTCGGTATTTGCATCTAAATGCATATTAATAGACATGCATTTCCATCTTTGGTTTCCTCATAGCTCTTTGCACAGGACCAGATTATCAATGCACGGTGAAGTGGAATTTCCACGCACGACTCCCACATACACACTTTCATTGCACTTTACCACTTAACCGATTTTTCTTTGCACTTGCTTGGTTCCCAGTACAGGTAGTGAGGTGGTTTATCTCCCTTCCCCCATGTGGAAATGGTGCATTCCTTTTTAACCAATCAAATATGAAAGCAGCTTATTGGGATAGTATGCCCCTCCACCAATTAATCATGGTGTCCATCATAAAATTATGACTTCAAAGGGACCTAGTCATGCCCTCCTTAGGAGCCAAGTTCTCCCTGTTAACGTGCAGGAAGCCCACCATGCTTGCTGAGCTGTGAAAATCCAGATGGCGGGAAGCAGGTGAGTAATGAATGCCATGCTGTTCCCATTAAAATGCACACAGCTTCCCCACGCTGACCGAGATGCCCAGCACTAACCAGGGTTGAGACAACCCCAGCCATGTGGGTTGACGGAGCGTGCCTTTCATTCAAAACATGTTTCTGCAACACAGAAGCTGAGAAGAGAGAATTTTCTTGTAGTTGGAACAAAACTTGCCTAAAGGGCAAAGGAGTTTGAAAAATTGCAAGTCATCTAAGTACGAAAAAATCCAGTGGGAAATTGGTTGCAGTCCAGACTTGCCTACCAACCACAAGCCTGTGTGGCTGACAGTGGAATCTGCGGTCGAGGTGTCCACCATCTGTCACCCACTCTTTCAGAAAGCAGAGGAGTAATTAACTGCGCAGGCAATGCGAACTCTGTCCATCATTCAGATCCATTATCTACACGACATGGGGCACCTACCGCTGACCCAGTCAATGGGACTTCAGGTCCAGAATGGGAAATCTCATCACATCTGCAGGGGGGAATAGCACCTCCAGGGCAGGCAGTGTGCCCCCCAAACACGCTTCACATGGAGTCTGTTTGGCAGGCCTCTGGTCAAAGACCGTGTGGTGCCAGGCTCTCTGAAGCCAGTAAGACGTGACAACCGCACTGGGGAAGCTAAAATTCCCCATGTCTGGGCTGGCTCTGACATGACTTCTCCCCGAACCCAGACAACACCCTCTGCGATGCAGCCTCACTGCGCCCCACACTTCTCCTTCATCCCAGTTATCACCACTTGCCACTGGTGATCCCAACGGTAAAGGAATCCATTTAGATGCCTTTCTCAGTCTTTAAATTGTAAATTCCATACAGAACATATTCATCATTGACCCTTCCGTGCCTAACTGAGTGTGTTCATGTATAACAGATGTATGTTAGTTTTTTCTCTTTAGTGGATCACTGAATGAGAGCCAAAGCGATCCCACACCAAAGTGGACCAACACCTGTGGACTGGTTACCCTAAACAAAGTGCCAAAGAACAAAGGTTATAGGCTGGTTGAATACAGAACAACAACAACAACAAACAAAAAACAAAACAAAACAAAAAACATTTTTAAGGGGAGGTTCTTATTTGGAAGAGTGTTTTCGACTTTAGAACCAGGTAGATTGATCAGTAAAGAACAGATTATACCTTAAAATGACTTTGTAGCATTGGAGTTAAGGGTCCCGTGAATCCCAGGGAGAGAAAAGCAGATGGGCTGGTGAAAAGTGGGCACTAGAATACGGTGCTATCTGGGGGTGGCACAGAAGTGGCAATGAGACAAACCAAGGTAGATTTTAAGCACATAGGCCTGCGTGTCCAGGAATCTCTTTAGTGAACACCTATTATGTGCATATCATTGGGCTGGGGGCCAGGGATATGCTAATAAACATCTGGTCTTTGCCTTCAAGGAGCTTTCAATGTAGAGGACTAGGAAGTTGTGGTAGACCTTATTATATATAGTAAAAAATGTGGAAGAACAGGTTGTTCAAAGACCTTATAATGACGTCTTTGAGCCACAGAATAAGAATCCTACTTCTTACTTAGAGGAAATGGAAGCCACTGTGGAAACTTAAGGTCACTCACATCTTACCCAGATCCCTGCAGTCAAGAAATCTCTTGTATGTCTTTAAAGGACACATTGAACACTAAATGCAATATGTCTTCTTGCTAAACTCTAGATGGGCCTAAGGAAAAAAATGAAGAGTACAGTAGGAAAGGATTGGATGCTTCCTCTAAAACGATGAGGTTTCCATGCCAAACGACACAAAGTGGCTGCCGACAGTTTGCAAGGCATTATGTTATGAGGGTTTTTCCATGGTCTTAGCAAAGAAAATGAAAGTATTAGAATTGAATGTGCCATTTACAATTCTATGAATCACTTAGTATTTCTCTCTGTCTCTCTTCCTCTTCCCACTTTTTCCTCTCTTTTTCTCCTTTCCTTCCCTCCCTCCTTCCTTCCCTGACCCCTCTTCTCTCTTGTCTAATGTGCATATTTTAAAGCCCTGAATACAGCACTTTACACATAGTAGGTAAACAATAAAAGATAGAATGAATAAACTAGTGTTGATTTTCATCACCAGCATGACTCAACCTTCAATAAATATCCATCAGACAAAGGCACTATAGTACATCCTCACATTTTTTTGTATCCACTGAAAATGGAACATTTAGAAAACCTATTATATTTCTTCCATGCTCATGTAGCAGTTTAGATACCAATGAATAATATAAAATGTAGAAAAATCGGAAAGACTAAATGTTGATAGACTCCTTCATAGTTCCATTTATCCACTCAAATATTCATCAAGCATACCTACTATGTGTCCAGCGCTATTCCAAATATTGGATATGTATCAATAAAACAGGCAAAATATCTGTCCTTATGGAATTTATATTCCACTTGTGGGGAAAAGATGATCAATGAACATAAATGGCCTCATATGTTATGTACTATGGCAAACAAACATAGCTGAGTAAGGGAGATGAAGCGTGCTGGAAGTGGGAGGGAGGCTTAGGCTTTACAGCCCGTTAACTCACAGAGCACATGTGAAGGAGCTGAGGGAGCTCACTACGTAGGTATCTACAGGAAGGGTGCTCTAGACACGAAGGGGAAGACCCTAAGCTAGGAACATGCATGTCAGCCGACCAGTGCAGCTGGAGCAGTGCAAACAAGGGGAAGCTATGAGAAATGAGAGGTGCAAATAATACAGAGTCTTGTAGACCACAACCAGCACCTTGGCTTTTGCCGAAAGTGAAATGGGCACAAGAATGTGAAAGTACTTAATATCACGGAACTGTACACTCAAAAATGGTTAAAGTGGTAGATTCTGTGTTATGTATATTTTATCACAATTTTAAAAATGAGAAAAATTGTAAGGGATAATCCGACGGTGGCTGAGACCATGGCATTGCCAGTGGAGGTGGAGAGACGTGGTCTGATTCTGGACACATATTGAGAGTTGACCTGACAGGATTTGCTGATGGATTGCTTACGGGGTATGAAAGAGAAGAATTAAGAATGATTCCAAGGTTCTTGCCCTTAGTGACTGACTGGCATGATGGCATTGATATCACTGAGATGCGGAGTTTTTAGGTGAAACAGGTGTTTTTGGGGAAGACCAGACATTCAGTTCCAGGCATGTGAAGTATGAGAGGTTGAGGAGTAAAGGTGTTGGGTGGATAATGGGAAATACGAGTTTAGAGTTCAGGAGAAGGGTCTGTGTTGGTGATATAAATGTGGAAGCTCTTAGCATCTTTTTGATGGTATTTATTACTATTATTATTATAATATTTATTTTTTTTATCCTCATTCGAGGACACTTTTTTTGCATCTATCTTGAGATAGAGTGGGAGGGAGAGAGGGAGGAAGAGAGAGAGAGAAACATCGATGTGAGAGAGACACATCGACTGGTTGCCACCCACACGACCCCAACCAGGGCCGGGGACAAACTGCAACCGAGGTACGTGCCCTTAGCGGGAACCAAACCCGGGACTCTCTAGTCCGTGGGCTGACGCTCTAACCACTGAGCCAAACCGGCCAGGGCTATTATTATTATTTTTTTTTAAATATGTCTTAATTGAGTTTTTAGAGAGAGAGGAAGGGAGAGAGAGAGAGAAACATCGATGTGAGAGAGAAACATCCATCGGCTGCCTCCTGCACGTTCTGCAACCAGGGCACGTGCCCTGACTGGGAATCGAACCAGGACCTCTCAGTCCATGGGACGATGCTCAACCACTGAGCCACACCGGCCGGGCTTACATGGTATTTAAAGCCGTGAAATTGAAAAAAAGATCTCAAGGAATGAGTGTATTAAAAGAAGAAGGGAGGAGAAAGAGCTGAGCCTGGGGGCATGCCAACATCTCAAAGACTGGGAGAAGGAGAAGAATCAGGAAAACAAACAAAGGAGGAGCAGCCAGAGAGTTGGGAGAAAACTCGAGAAAGCTTAGCGTCCTGGATGCCCAGTGAAGTGCAGAGGAGAGAGTGACTGCGCATGTCAAACACTGCTGAAAGGTGGGTAAAGGCTTCAGCTGACTTCGGATTCCAATCATGGAGGTAACTTTGGACTTTGACAAGTATAGTTTCTGTGGAAGGACTGGAGTGGGTTTCAGAAGGAATGGGGGGAGAGGAATTACAGACAGTGAGTACAGACAACATTTCAGGCAGTTTTGCTGCAAAGAGTAGCAAAGAAATGAAATGGAGGATGGTAAGGGAAGTTGGGGTAAGAGAGTGTTGTTATAACATCATGGAAACAACAGTGTGTGTACAAGCCGATAAAAAAGTTTCAACAGCCAGGGAAAAAGTAATGGTGAAGAAGAAAGAGAGTGCAATTGCTGAAGGAGTGAATGAATGAATAAATAAACAAATACATGTGTAGGTAAATAAACCAGCAACCAGGAATTGTCCACCATCAATAGCCGAAATAAAATCCGTATAGATTCAATTCCTACCCTCAGCCAAAAGATAGACAGGAAGGAAAATGCTATTGAAACACTATCTTCACAAAATTCTTAAAATACCTAGTAAGGGTCTCTCCCATAACTCAGTATTTCAGAGATCTATGTAATCACTATGAAGAAAAATGTCTTGGTTCTCTTTGTTTCTTCTTCCCTCTTCTCCTCTCTCCCCTGTTCCTTTTTTTCTGTCTTTCCTTCCTTCCCTACCCTTCCCCTCTTCCTCTTTTCTCCATCCTTCCCTCCTTTCCTTTTCTTTTGAAGCTGAGAGCAGAAATGACTCTATTCCTTCTGCTCCCAGGTCAAGGTCCATTACCTCCTATCTGCCTGCCAGGCTGACGACTGCTCACCTGTTGACACTTTAAAATGATGAGAAGTCTTCTACAAGATCGCTTCCCCATGGGTAGCCTGACCTCCTTATGGCCTTTTTGGGTAACTTTCACCATCACTCCTATTATTATTATAGAAAGAAACAAGTCTGTCAGAGGGGAAAAAAAAATACCCCCAGTCTCATCCTGCCTTGTGGAAGATTTATAGACACTTTGCAAATGGCCAGACCCAGGTGATGGTGCCAGGAACTTTCCAAGTGATTTGTAGACCTCCCTTCCAGGAAGTCAGACTTTAATGGAAAAGTCTTCTAGCTGCACATTCCTTTATTAACATGTGGCTACAGGGAGAGGACCCAACTGTCCCGCAGAAGACATGAAATTAACTCGCTATTAACCTGGCCTCAAGATAGTTCAGTCTCAGAGGAACATCAGTACTGCACAGTTTAGAAAAGCACACTTTTTCTTTTTCTTTCTGTGTGTGATTGAGTTATGACTTTATTCATTGGATATAACTGCACTCGACATGAAGTAATTCTAAGCGAGGATCGAGGGATTTACTCAAAAGATAAAATATAATGTAATTTTCTTTACAAAGTGATTTACAACAGCCTTGAAAATAGCAAGTTCTCCAACTGCCTTTAAAGTGGGCAATTTACAAAAACAAGTATTTTATACACATTTCAGGAACATTTCTGTAATGGAATGGTACCACCAATATGCTAATGACTCCTAAATGCAAATCTCTGGCCCAGATGACCCCCTTTAATGTGACACTTTATATCCACCACTGCACAACTATTTTTGAGCTCCTACTAACTGCTGAACACTAGGCTGGATCTTGGATACCAGAAAAGCACCATTTATCTCTGAGACTACTCTTTACTGAGTTGGTCTACTGCATGCCAGGCATAGTACTGGGCCCTTTACATATACTCTCTTCCTACATCTATATTACCATCCTCATTCATTGAACTCCTACTTTGGCCAGGATCTGTGCTTTGTGTTTTATATTATGTCATTCAAATCCATGATTTCAGTATCTTCCCGTTTTTCAAATGAAGAAATGGTGGCTCAGAGAAGTTAAATAGCTCGCCCAAGTTTGGGAGGCTAAGAGTGCAGCTGGGACAGGACCCAACTCGAATTTCAAAGCCCACGTTCTAGACCTGCCTCTCTTGGGTCTCATTTCTTTTTCCTCTGCCTCCTAGAATTTCTTGTCCCCACTCTCTTTTGTCAATCATTCCCATTTTCCTCCTGATCGTTTGTGAATCTTTCACTCATAGTTACAAGCTTTATTTCTTAGCATGGCAGAGTAGGTCTTCTGGGCTCAACCTTAACTTGTCCATCCTATCTTGCGTGCTCCTTAGTGCTCACCTGACACGTCAGCAAAGTTGAAGTCTTTGGACTTCCTAAGCAAATATGGTCTTTGCTGACCAACTTTCATGCCATTTCATTTCCCTAAGATATGTTGTCGATTACTTATGCGACCGGCATCTTATTCTCCTAGAGAGCATGTTCCTTGAGGGCTAGATCTTCTGCACTATTTAACATGGGGACCTTGCACGGGAACTGGCACTTAGGTTTGCACAAAGTTCCTAAATTCCGTTGAATGGCTGGCTGAATGGAAAAGACAAATGCATGAAAACTTGGAGGCCAGGACCACTACTCCATGAAGCTTTCCATAAGCTCCGGATTGAAAAAACAATCCCTCCTCCTCGCAACTCCTACAGTTCTTTATACTTTTCACCTGCTACCTGTGACATTTTCTCCTGTGTGTTCTTGCCCTATGTTCTTTACTGGAATGTGTTTCATGAAGAGCAGAGTTCCTATTTTACTCATCGTTGACTCTACCAATAAATTCCTCAACCTGGAATTTATTCTGCTAGTACTTATCTTCTTTCCTCTCCCTTCCAAGGGAAAATTTAGTTGGAAATTAGTCTCTTTTAGAAACCAAGTAAGGACAGTTTCCATGTGAAACTTGATTCACCTGGTTGGCATCTTCTTATGGGGCATGGCTCATTTATATTGGATTATGGTACAAATGTTGATAGATGGCTTAAACATACTGTGTATGTGTATTGTCTCATTAACTAGATTATAAGTTCCCTGAAGACAGAACCATATTTATTTCTTTAATAGACAGCATGTTTATCTGTGTCTAGGATCTCATTCTGGGCAGAGCGAACATGACATAAATGGCCCACACTTGGAGATTTAGGATTCTCACGGGACAGCTGAGTGTTGGCCTGTGTAAAGCATATGACACTTCTCCCCTAAACTTCAAGGTACACATACTCCATTTTTGCCTCCAGCTTATTTTTTAAAGTGGCTCATTACTATACAGGCTCGTAACCTGGGACATCTCTGCAATGACACCAAGTATCAAGTATCAAGGCCAATTTCAGAAGCATTTCCTCTGCACAAAGCATGGTGAGGAGCAGAAAAAGGATCATTATTTCTTTGTCTCTAAGGACTCTACTATTGGGGACATTAAGTACTGATTCCAACAACCCAAATTATTGCCTTGGAGAGTCTAGAAAAGCTTAGGGTCAAAAAATGTCAATGACTACCAGGTGAGGCAAAAGTAGGTTTACAGTTGTGAGTGCCTGAAATAGTTTATTCTTGTATTAGTATTTATTAATCATTATTTTCCATATGAACAACTGTAAACTCACTTTTGCCCCACCCTGTATTAACTGCAGTAGCAAAATTCCTTTCTCTCCAACCCACCCCGTAGCAGGTTCTTAGCTCGGACTGCGATGCATTGATTATTTTCTGCAAAGTCCACGGGAAGAAATGACATGTCAACATTTTATCAGGCAACAGAAGGAATAAAACCTTTAAACACTCAAGGTGGAGACAGAACACTGCCCACACTCTCACATACACAGCCTCTTCTTCCCAGTAAAATGTGCCAGAGGCTGTTTTGAGGAAGACTTGGGATAATACAACCTCTTGGTAATTTATTACTAAGGAAATGCTGTGAATGGGCCTTTCCCTACCTCTCAAACCTCATCTTAAATCATGTTCCTGACCCCCCTTTCCTACATTCTCACTCCACCAGCTGCCTGAAAGATCTCATAAATGCCATGCCTCTTCCAACGTTGGGATCTGTGAAACTAACACGCTACTCTCTCTTTGCCTAAAACCGCTCCCTCCCCCCCTTTCCCTTGGCTGCCATCTATTTACTTTTTACATTTCAGCTTCAACAGCACTCCTGAGCAAAGGCCTGTTCTGAAGTCATTCTGCATTGCTCTCGGCAGTACCGTTTTCCTCCTTTAAAGCATCGATCAACATTCATCATTGTATGTTTGTTGTGCATTTGTTAATTTCAACTTCCCTATCAGACTGTAAAATTCCCAGGGCAAGGATGACAGCTGACTTTTTTCACCGCAGTATTCCTGGCCCACAGCCCAAGGTTTGAGACAGTAGACACACAATCAATGTTCAATGAAAGTATAGTTTCCTAGAATGTGTGTTAATAGTTGTTGCCTGATCACTTGGGTTCATATCCTCTAATACTGTTTGCACACACACACACATACACACACACACACACACTTGGTTTTCAGTCAAACTGGGTAGAGCAGACACAGCAGATAATGAATAGTTAAAAACCAATGGAATCTGCCTTACTCTTTTCATTTTCCTTAGCTAATCCTATACATGAATACGCATGCATTGTAAAATGTATACACACCCTTCTGATTCTTAAATTCAAGCCCTTGTCTCAGCCAGTCTCCATCCTTTCAATTCTCAGGAAGAAAGAACACCAGAGACTGGGTGGGAAGATCTTTCTATGCCAAGAAGTCTGACCCAGTGAACTATTTCAGTCAAACGCGCAGTTTGAATTGGATTGCCGGGTCGCTGAAAAGGGATTTCTGGATTAGACAGTTCATTAGTGGCTGAGCCAGCTTCTAGGGCCTGTCGGTCTTCGCTCCGCATGCCTGGAGTTAGCAAAGTGACACTGTGAAGGCTGCTTGAGTGACAGGAGTCAGTGAGTCACACGGAATACCGGCTGAAATAGCAGCTACCCAGAGGCACCAACCACATCCTTAGGCTCGGGATCCCCAGAGTGCACACAGTAGAAAATGAAGTTCGGCATCCACTGAAGATGACGTGCTGAGAACCTTCTGCACGCCTAACCTAGGGCGTTGTTTTGAGACATAATTCTAGGAGGTAGTCAATAGCAGTCTCCCAACAATCACGATTTAAATTCCAACTTCACCACCTACTAGCTGGCTCAGCTTGGGGTATATTTCTTACCCTCTTTCTCCTTATCACTTACCTAGTCTGTAAAATGGGGAGGATATTATATCAAGGATTAGATGAGGAAATTTATGCAAAGCATTTAGAATGATGCCTGACACACATAAGCACTAAATAAGTGTAAGAATAATGCTTTCCCTAGAAGTAATACAGCGAATGGTTCACAGCCTCACTTCAGATGTCAGAGAGACGCCACTGAGCTCTGCCATGCATCACTGACGCACCTTTGGACACGTTACTGGAATTCTCTGAACCTCAGTTTCCTTCTCTGTAAAATAAGAATAATGGTACTGCTTTGGAGGGGAGTTATGAAGATTAAATGAGAAAAGGAAGGCACGGAGCTTCCTAAGCACATCGTAGACTCTCAGTAAATACGGTAATTTGTTATTTCTACAAATGAACCACTCCTTTGGATCCCGGAGGGGGCAGGGCAGGGCTTCGCAGCTGCACTGTGAAGGACTAAATAGCCCAGAGGACGCAGCCACAGTAGCTGGTCCTATTTGACCAGGAGAGCTGGTTTTTTGGGCACTGCAAAGTTAGCCCACACACAGTTTTCCAACTTGTTTGCCTAACTTGCCAACATTGAAACGCTGTGAAGTTTCATATAAAAAATCCAGATTTTCAGTTCCTTTAGAAAAATGGAAAGATGGGCACCATTGGGTTGGCATTCCCCTATGGCCACTCCTGGTTTGAGCTGGGCAGCCCCCTTTAGAAGGGCACAAGATCTTGAATTTACCTCAACTTCCCCACTCAGTGTACCCCCAATCTCGAGGCTGAATGCCAGCTCCCATTCATCCTCTGGAGGCTTCCTCCACCTCTCTGCTTTCATCTTGGATGTTACTTGGCCTCGGGGGGCATCTGAGTTAGCAGCTGCTGGTCTTGACTGTTCGCTGGTGTCCTCTGGAAACTGATAGCTCTACAAGGCAGCGTGCAAGGATCAACCCCTTTACCCACACAGCCTCAGGCCATTTGTCTGCACTGGCAAACAGAAGTGCAGAATGAGTCAATTCCACAGCTACGGAGCTGAGCACGTGCTTGCAGAATAGCTTCTCACCCGGAAGTTGATCCCATAAATTCACAATGTACCTGGCATCCTCCAGTTCCATTTAGACTGAGGTGGAGGATATGGGACAAAGGACAGGGGTCCTATACAAAAACGCTCTAGAGCCGAGTTCTCTGAATACTACCTATGGATTACTGTTCCTTGGGTTAAAAAACTCACTTTTATTTATTTATTTTTAAATATTTTTTAATTGATTTTTTAGAGAGAGAGGAAGGGAGAGAGAGAGAGAAACATCAATGTGAGAGAGAAACATCCATCGGCTGCCTCCTGCACGCCCCCTACTGGGGATCGAGCCCACCACCTGGGCATGTGCCCTGACTGGGAGTACAACTGGGACCTCTCAGGCCATACGATGACGCTCAATCCACTGAGCCACACTGGCCGGGCTAAGAAAGTCACTTTTTGTTAATAGCTTGTACATGACCTCTCATCTTGGGGACTCATCTGGGCAAACTGAAGTCTCAAAAGTCCTGTAAGAAAAGTCCATCCACCATTCATTCATTCAACAGATATTTACTGAGCACCTTCTAGTGCCGGGCACTGTTCCAGGTGCTGGGAATTCAGCACTGATAGACAAGAACCCTGAACTCAGGCAACTTATTTTAGTGCGGAGTCAAGGAGAGTGCCTTGTTACGTTGCAAAATTTCTGACTATAGCACGCCACTGGGAAATACCACTTTATGCATAGTACAGAGTCCTCTGCAGAGTCTATCTCCAGAGGCCGTCCATGACTAAGGAAGGGCAGAGACCGCTCCCACTCCGCAGAGCAAAATAAGACCACTCCAATCCTTTTTAGAAAAAACACAGAATCTACTTCTTCAAAAGTCAGTGAGCCCACTAGCCATCCTTGGTTTGGGGGAAACAAACAAACAAAAACAAAACCCAGCCTCACCTGGGACCTCAGATTGGCAAAGGTTTCTGAGACGGTTAGCTTGCCTTCACCTCCCAAGTGAGGCTGTTCTTCTTTGCATCTAATATGACCCAGTTGGAAATGTACTTGTTTTTCACTGTTTAATCTTCTGCATCACCCACTGTTGATGAGATTTAATTAATTTATGTTTCTAATGAATTTAGAAACTCACGGCGCTGCAGCGGGAAAAATCTCAGACAGCATCTGGCCGCCAAATGGATTGATTACCTTGTCTGCGAAAGTCTTTCAAGCATCTGGGGCCGGAGCTGGTGGAACGTCCAGAAGCTCTTTCAGGGGTAAGAACCGCCCATCGAGGGGAAAGGGGGTGCGAGAAATAGGTAGGGTCGGCTTTGATTTCTGAATCGGGAGCCTGGCACGCCCCCAACACGCAAGCACATTTTGCTGCTCATTGGCACAGGTTCAATGGCACCGAATAGATGGATCTGAATCTATTTTGTTCAACACAATCAGAAGCCACCAGGCCTGAGCCCGGGCTGCCGCCCTGTGAACTTCCTTGGCAATTCCTTCCCCGTGGAAGCTCCCACTGATCGTTAAGATGAAACATTTAGAGAAAACATTTAGAGAGCAGCACTTGGCTCTCATTCACTCAACAAACATTATTGGGGGCCCACTGTTCGCCTGGCACTAAGCCACGTGCCCCTCTCCATTCGCGGCTCTTGGCAACAACCCTGCAAAGTGGGCAAGCACTGCTCCTCCACGCTCACAGACACTATACAAAAATTACAGTTATGAGCGTTAATATGAGCACTACCAGCAAAGGATACAGACAGACACATACACACGCACACGCGCACGAACGTGAACACATGTGTCCATGCACTGAAACACTTACACACACACACGCGCGCCAGACTCTATGTGAAGCACTTTACACGCATTAACTCATTTAACGCTCACAGTAAAACCAGGAGGTAGATGTCATTATCACCACCCCCATTTCGCAGATGACAGTGTTGAGGTACTGGGGGTTTATGTGACTTGCCCAGGGTAGCCCAGCTGGCCTCTGGTAGAGCCTTCTAACCTAAGGCAGTCTACTTTGAGAGCCTTTGCTCTTAACCACTCTGCTTTCCTACCTCTGGATAACATTTAGGGAAGACCTACTACGTGTGTTCGTCACTTTCTCAGGGGATTTGCTGCATTGTATTTTAATCACTCACACCTTACCCCGTGGGTATTATTATTCCCAGATGAGGAAGTTGAAGCCTACAAACATTAACTTATCGAGGTCACAAGGAGAGTTCGTAAGAGGGCTGGGGCTTAACTCAGGTCTGCAGGGTTACAGAAGCCACTTTCTGCTTACTGAGTGACCTGCGGATCGACGAGAGGAAAAGGGGTGGTGGGAACTCAATAGCTTTCTCAAAGCGGCACCAGGTAACCTGTTGGACGAGTCAGAAGAGAGGAGTGCCCTGTCTGCTTTGCACAGCCCAGAACACTCCAGGAAAAGAGAATGTACAAAGAATAAGAAAACAGCTTCATCTTAAAGAGGCAGGGGAACGATGTTGAGAGTCTCATTGCCTGACTGGTTTCTCTGGCTCAGGTTCAAAGAGAAATGACGGACAACCAGGTGGGCTGCTTACAATGAAAACAAACGCCTGTCTCATGGAACAGCTGAAGTTTTCTGAACAATGGATGCTGACTGTTCCACAGTCAGGTTGCCACAATTACCTACGGCAGTGAAACCCAGTTTGAGGGTTCCTGTAGCACATCATCATTTACTAAGTCTTGCTACTTCTTTCATGTGAAAAGCCCCGAATTTCCTTCCATTCTTCCCTTGCCCAAGCCTCTATTCAACATGGCTATGCCATCTGCCTTCCTCCTCCCTGCCTGAACCATTTCCATCTCAATGTCTCCCTTGGTCTGGCTAACCGCTGTTTGTTCTCAAGCCTCACATTGGACATTGCCTCCTCCAGGAAGCCTTCCTTGACGTTCCTGTTTTGAGTTAGGGGCCCATTTTATTTATTATTAAAAAGAATTTTTTTTTTCTTTATTGACTTTAGAGAGAGAGGAAGGGAGAGGGAGAGAGAGATAGAAACATCGATAAGAGAGAACATTGACTGGCCGCCTCCTGCATGCCCCCCACTGGGAATTTGGCCCACGACCTGGGCATGTGCCCTGACCAGGAATCAAACTGGTGACCTCTTGGTGCATGGGTCAACGCTCAACCACTGAGCCACACTGGCTGGGCTAGGGGCTCATTTTAAGTGCAACCTGTGTTTCCTCCTATTTCAGCACTTCTGACAACGTAAAGTAACTGCTTGTTATTTGTTGGTTTCCTCACTGAGAAAGCATGTGTTGGTTGCTACTGTATGCATCCCCAATGTATGGGTCTGTTACATAATAGGTGTCCAAAGCATATTTCATTGAATGGATGGATGGAGGGATTGTGAACTTATAATGACCTCTTGACTGGTCTCCCCATTTGAAATCTCTCACCTCCACACTTTCTGTTACATCCTAGAAGTCATGAAACTTCCTTTCAAGCTTTCATCATGTTGTTAGCCTTCTTCTCACTTCCCTTTGAACAGTCACACGGAAGTCAGAATAGTGGTCATCTCTGGGGGTGAGGAGGAATTAAGTGACAGGGGTAAGGAGTCCTAAAAGTGTCCTACACCTCGATCTTGGTAATGGTGACTTAGGTGTATAGGTATGTAAAAATCACTAAGCTGAACATGAAAAAAAAATGCACCTTACTCTAAGTAATTCATACTGCAGTATAAATAAATAGATCCTTGGAAAACTCATTTGTGTTCATAGGATACAATCTGGACTTCCTTGCCCCAGAGTTCAAGGATCTTCACTCATCGGTCCATTTGTCAAACTCACTTTTCTAATACACACACTCTGATCTTCTCATGGGTCCCCAATCTCTTCTCACCGGTTCCCACCTTGATGCCCCAAATCATGCTGTCTTACCCTAAGTTTCTATTCACCTGTTGGAAGCTCCTCCCATTTTTAAAGGACCACAAATCTCATTAATCTCTCTTTTTTGAACCCTGACTATTTTGTCTGGTTCATGCATTCATGCTAACATTTCCTGAAGACTGTAAGCTCCTTGAAAAGCAAAGACTTTTTATCTCATTTTCAATCTTTAGCATGGTGCCCTATACAATGGTAGACTCTAAATATATATATTTTTATGAATATAATGAGAGCCTACCTATGTGCCCAGATCCTTGGCAGCTATGCACTTGTAGAGAGATTGTCTATGTCCTCTAGGATGAAAACTCCGTGTCGATGTTAAGACCATGGACTGAGGATTCATATGTGGTTTCATCTCCAGATTCACTGGCTCCATAATCTAGTACAATCAATTGTCATCACCAGAACTCATTTCCTCCTCTATAAAATGGGGACTTTCTCATAGGGCTGTTGTAAGGATTACACAAGAACTCTTTTTTTTTTTTTTTTTTTTTTTGCATTTATCTTCAGATAGAGGAGGAGGGAAAGAGGGAGGAAGAGAGAGACACATCGAGTGGTTGCCACCCACACAACCCCAACCAGGGCCGGGGACAAACTGCAACCAAAGTATGTGCCCTTAGCGGGAACCGAACCCGGGACTCCCTGGTCCGTGGGCCGATGCGCTAACCGCTGAGCCAAACTGGCCATGGCAAGAACTTAATTTCTAATTGTATTAGTGAACACTTATTGAATTAGTCATTTTGCTGAAATAAAAGACAATCATATCCAAATAAAAGTCCATGCTTCATGCTATCATGCACGATTCAGCACAGTGGCTGACTCACAGGAAACACTTAACTCGTGGTGGACCTTGTTATCAGAGCCATTAAATACAGATACACAGTTTCAGAGAAAAACCTGTGAACTGGTAAAAACGTAGAAATTCAGAAGAGTGGGCATTTTGAGAGAGATACATGTGCACTTAAACACTGAATGATTTAATTCATAAGAAATTCCTCAGGGAAATTCCATCACTTCCCATTAACACGGACCCAAAGGCACGATCTGGCCTCTGATCTTTACATATTTAAAAAATATGTAAAAATTCTGAAACCATAACCATCTCGAAATGGTACACAAAGGCAAGCGTGTCTGCGAGGTACATGCAAAAGCATTCTACTTTAGTTCTAGCTGACATAATTCTTTAATCATCGTAATTCCTGGTGCTTCTCTGAAAACTTTTGACCTTAGGATAGCTCTTTGATTGCTCAATAAGCTTTTGACAGCGAGGAAAGGGGAACACCGGGGAACAAGTGAGCAGTGTGTTCTTACACTCTCATTTAAAAGACAACAGTTTAATAATTCTAATTCATATACACTTCTCTTCATGCGATCAATAATTCATGGCAATTCCTCTGCAGCATTTTAGCGACAACAGAAAGGGCAGGATATTTCTCCTCTCCCCTTCGCCTCCCTTTCTTCACTTCGTCATGCCTGGAGCTTGGAGAGTCCAGGATCTCAAGAAAACAGTTTCCATGGTGATTCTTCCTTTGAGTACCCGACTGTATTTCACTCTTTCTGCAGTGAATTAATGCTTTTTATTGCTTTCATGCTAAATATATCGAAGATTAGATTTGATTTCCTCTGCAGTGATAGTTTTATCAGGAAAATGGAAAGGAAAAACACAGCATGAAGAAACAATATCTTTTTTGCCACTACACTATCAGAAAGAAAAGAAAAGCATTTCAGAGGAAAAAATAATCAGCCATGGGGAGCTGGATGCAGGCGTCTGGAGCTAGGATGTGCATGTGTGCATCTAAATGCTAGAGAGCCTGCCTTGGGAGGAACTGATCTCAATTCTTCCATATGTTGGAGGAAGTATAAGTTGACCATAAAACACTGAGTTACAGGAAACAACCTGATTTTTAACGTACTGCCCTCTTCTCAGCACAGGAAATATAAGATCACATAGAAGAAAAATCTTCATACTCACCGTACCATTCCTACTTTTATTAAGGAGAGTTTTGCTTTCTTTCTGATCATGCTAAATAACGGGCCTCGCTTGGTTTTCAAAGTAGTTAGGTGATGCTCCTTAGACTCCCACGGCACTCTGGATTTCCTGACACCAACCGCATCACACGAATACCACCCACCTGCTCATCTTCCCCACTAAACCCCAAAGGGCAGAGCCTGTGTCTTTCCTGGTCACTGCTGTGCCCTTGAGCCTGGCACAGCACATGGAGGAAATGGACACTATGACCGGAAAACTATGACAGGGTAACTCTGAGACCCTGAGGTCTCTCTCGTAGAGCATCAGTGGGCTGGTATGGTGCATGGAGAGGATTTATGTAAATAAGAAACAAATCTCAGCAACAGGGACTGGTTTTCATACCCTCTCCTGTCCTGAGGCCTGCTCCCTCCCTATCCTGGAGGCAGTGTGTGTGTGTGTGTGTGTGTGTGTGTGTGTGTGTTTGTGTAGGGGGGTGGGATTAAAGGGAAGGACTGGTGTGAGAGGAAAGGGGCAAAGAGCAGTACCATCCAGTAAAGCCTCCTTCTCCATATTACACACCCATTCCCCAGGGCCCAGAGTCAAGCCATCACTAGGCACCAGCTAACCAGAAGAAAACTGGGATTTCAACCAATTTGAACCAAGGAGTAAGCATTCAGCATCTACATCGAACCAGGTACTGTCCCTGGTGCTGATGGGGACAGACTTGAGCACAGGAATGTCTACGCCCAGGAACTTTAGAGTCCAGAAGGGATCCTTATGGGAACACACAGACGGGGGCATGGCTGAGCACGAACACAGACGCCCTGATTATCAACACCAGCGCCAACAACTGGTATTGACTGAACAATATACTAGGAACTTTCTTAGGCACCATATATGCATGAACTCACTTGATCCTCATAACAGATCTATGGTTGGTACTATGATTTTTACTTAACATATAAAGAATCTGAGGCTTAGAAAGGCTAGATTATTCACCTAACATCCTAGAGCCAGTTAGTAGTAGGGCCAAGAGTCAAACCCATGCAGTCTGGTCCTTAAGTGGGTATTGTAACAACACCACACTTCTGAATCTCAGGCTCATGGGATCGCATCTGACAGGACAACTCGACAAAGCATTTCCCACAGTCTGACTTGTTGTGTGAACTGCTCAAAGTCCAGTATGGTCGTAAATGCCCCTGGGCAATCCTCAGGACGCATAGAGGACCAGGAAAAATTCCAGATTCCAACAGGAAAACCAGTTCTGGGGCTAAGTAGATGTTTGACCAGAGGGACTTACATGTCCCTCTGACTGTGACATATACTGTGGCAAGACTGCCTCCGGTTCATAAGACATCTCCAGAGGGGCTCTCAGATGACCGCGCTAGCTTCCACCCTGTCGCACTGGCACACGCCAGTGTCCTGAGGCGCTTTTGGAGCTCAAGTTCTAAACCACCGTGCAGGAAATTCAAAACCCACCAACTGTATGCTGAATTTCATTCCACGGAAAACAGTGGCAAGAATAAGATCTCAGTGTAGGAACCCACAGACTCTTCCCTTTACTTCAAAAAGCCTGGATCCCCTTAACTATGTGAAACATATGCATCAGAAAAAAAAAAAAAAGGATAGGAAGGAAGTGTATTAAAGCTTATGGGCAGGGTGATGAGGCTTTCAATTTTACTTCTGCTTCATTGAGATCATTCTCCCAGTTTTCCGTAAGGAGCATGTATAATTTTAACTATTACAAACAACTCACGTTAAAAAAAATACTATGACTCCTCAATAAAAGGAAAGCAAAGACGGGAATGGGAGAGACAGACACAGATTTAGTGTTATCTGTTAGAGCCCAGAATTAGGAAGGGAAAAAAAAGGTTTACTCCCCAGCATTATCTATCCTTCTGTGTGACTCCTACACTCCTACTTTTTAAAAAATCCTTACCCAAAGATATTTTTCTACTTATCTTCAGATAGAGTGCGAGGGAGGGGGAAAGAGAGAGAAACACCGATGTGAGAGGGACACATCGACTGGTCGCCTCCCGCACGACCTCGACCAGGGCCAGGGATGAACCACAACGGAGGCACGTGCCCTTGACCTGACCCAGGCCCACAACTCTTTGGTCCGTGGGCCAACGCTCTAACCGCTGAGCCAAACTGGCCAGGGCATGACTCCTATGAATGGAATCTTTTAAAAGATGACCCTTCGTCCATATTTAGTAATAAGAATGATTACTAATAAATCAGTGCAAACCTGAGGTGTGTTTGTTTGCTTCTCCAAGGGATCCTGTTCTTTTCACAGCCAAGGTCAGAGAGTTCACTGATCTTGGAGGGTCCCTTGGACTCGCAGCCTGCTGGTCAACACTGCTCTCCTGCGCTTCCCCCCCGAACACAGGCATGCTCCAACATTCGGTAAGACGACACATTTATCATTAGAAAGCCTGATAGTCATGGGGAGTCTGGTCAGGAAACACAGACAGAGATATTTTTGCATTTTCAGGAGAAACTGCTGAGGTCTTTGCGGCACTTAGTGGCAAGGAGGGGGGGGAGGCTCTAGGCGCCTACAAGGTGTGAGTTTGGAGAGAAAAACGCGGATCAGATGTGTCGTCCTGCCGGAGCTGCACGCGACATGCCAGCTGGCTCCTCTTCCAATCGTCTCTTTATCAGCAAATCCAACATTCATATTTTGCTAATCTTCTCATAAATAAATTATTATACATATCACGCAGACATTCCTGATGGCAGGCTGCACTCCAAGTAAACCAGAATGGATGAAGTTGAAAATGGGGCCTTTTTAGTAGATACAATTACTGTCATTTAAAATCTGCAGTGCTGCTGGGTCCCCGACGTTAGGTGCATCCCCAGAAACAGTCTGCTGCTGGGACTTTTTCAGGGTCTTATGATATCTGTTCAGGAGCTTTCTGTTTATAGTACTGGGCAGAAACTTAAAATTATTTTGCCAGAGACTGTAACCATACTCTACAGTATCTGTTGTTAAACAATCAGCACCTATGTAGCAGAGAGAAGGCCAACTTCGGTTTCTGTTTGTTCCTTTTCCCTGGCCTCCCATAGAGTATACATAACTGAGTAATGAAGAGCTCAGGCTTTGATGTCAGGTGGATTTGGACTCAAAGCACAGTCCTGCCACCTATTACATATAAAATCTTGGGAGAACCAGTCACTCTCATCCCCAATTTCTTCTCCTGTAAAACAGCGAAGAAAAGCTTTCCTTTTTCATAGGCTAGCTGTGAGGACGCAAGGAGATAACAGAAGCCAAGGAGCTACCTCCAAGCCCTGGCATCTGCCAAGTCCTTTACAAAGGCTAGAAAGACGGAGGACACGGGATGTGACCTTAAGTAAGAATTTGGGGGCAGAGGAGGCATGGTCATTGAATTTTTTTTGTTTTTCCTGTATGAGAAGTTTATCATCTCACAATGAGTTCCATCCAATCTCTCTTATCTATATTGTTGGCCAGGGCTTTTCTTTTCAACCCCGGAGTTAGAACCATAAATATCTCCCACGGACTCGATGATTAAGATAAGGCCCAAGGACTCTTTCCTCATTTACTGTTTAAAAACAAGCTTTTGTGGTGGTTTTTGATGGATGGCAGATATGTTTATGACTCAGGGCTCTTGGCAAAGTCCCTGATGCTGACTCACTCATTACCCCGGGAGGAAAGAAGGCAGCTGAAATCATCATTCATTTATTCTGCTTCTCAGTTACGGTGAAAGGTCAGAGGTAAGGCACTCAGCACAGGGCTGAGTAGGAGCAGCAGAATTTCAATAACACCTTCTTGACCACAGAGAAAAACAATTTCTACTCCTAAAAATGTCTGCAAAGCTCTCCTCAATGCACATGCTACAACGTTGCTGAATGATAATATTCTGCCTGATGCCTCAGGCTCTCAGCTCCAAACTCACAGCAACTCCCGGTCCGCACAGAGCAAGTGAAAACCAAGTGACAGCGGATGGGAAGGGGAGGTAGGCAGAAACAGAAAGGAAGCAGGATTTGGAATTTCCACTGTGACTATGGCCTTGAAATTAGGAATCAAGGACAACTTGCAGAAATGTAAGGGGAAATAGAAAAGGTTTTGTAAAACAACAAAGGTAAAATTTACGATTACTACCACGGACAATAATAAGACCTTTGCTAGTGTACTATAACCACCAACACCGACAACGCCAATAAAATTTACTGAATGGAAGAGGATGAGGAATGTGCAAACCGATAAACGAGGAAATACTAAGAGCTCACACTTGAGTACTTCGTGTCAGGGATAGGACTACAAAGTCTAAATGTATTTTTTCATCTAATCCTCAAATGGTCGAACTACCAGATTGGTTCTCCTTGCACACACACTGACAGCTGCAAAACTCGAGGCTGGGAGAAGTAAACAACTAGCGCAAGACCACACAGTGAGCTAAGGAGGACGGATTCTAAAGCCCATTTTCTGCTCTTGGTGCTTCAGCAAAAAAGGGTTGCGTTGAAAGCAAGGCTATCCATTGCCTATAAATTATCGACATGCAACTGCAAAAAGTATTTGAAGTACTCGACATGACTCTTGGCTCTGAGCATAGGTTATGGGTGAAAATGGGCCAAATTTGGAATTCGAGGCCACTGTGAACTCTGAGCATCACTTCCTTTACAAATGTAAATCAGCCGGGGTGCTTTATGGAGACTCTTACATTGGACTATAAACATTCAAGCAGCACACTCAGTGCAAGTTATATGGGAACATGAGATAAAATTTATTGTATTTCCAAAGCACAGGGCTGGGTGGTTAGAAAGAAAAGGGGGGGCATTTATGGGATTGCTAAAGGTTACTTGAGGTCAATGTCAAAAGAAATATTTTTGCAAGATATAAAGTTGTGCGTGTAGGGAGGGACTTCTGTCTAGTTTCAAGGCAGCAGATGTTCCCAACAGAGCTCCTCTTGCCCCGTATTTTCAATCAATGAGAATGATCTCTAGAGCCCACCCATCAACATTTGGTTTTCAGCAAGAAACATATGGCCTCATAAAAGTAAACTTACTAAGGTTTGAGATGAGAGAGAGAAGCCGGGTTTCCGAATGAAGGCTGTTCTTTCTGAGCTGGGGCCAGAGCTTTAGGCCAAACCTCCCCCAGGCAGTTTGAGAAGGGCATGGGTAGGTGTGGGGCAGGGAACGCGAAACAGGTGTCATTTTTCTCACAGAAGTATGAACTATAATCACTACCATGGGTGATTCCTCCTTGCCAGGGCCCTACTTCAAGGTCTGCAGAATACTGGTTGGATAGTACCTGTCCTCTGTATTGAATTTTAGTTTGCATTATGACAACAAGAATGGTAGTAATAGTAGTAGTAACAACAGCTAACATTTATGAGCACCTCCAGGCACGATTTGGAGTGCTTTATCCATATGACCTCAGAGGGTTGTTGTGAAGGTAAAATAAATTAGGTGATATTATTATCCCCTTTTTACAGATGGAGAAATGTATGTGTGTGATACCTTATTCAGTCCTCACAGTTACCTAGGTAGGTATTTCATTATTCCCACTTCACAGATGAGGAAACTGAGGCACAGATGGTTAAATGCTCACATTCCCACAGCTAGTAGGTGAAAGCTGGCGTTCACCTCCAGGTTTGCTTGCTTTCCGAGTTCACGTTCTTATCTGCTACATCACACGTTTTGATACCAGTATTTCCTCTGGTATCACTGTGTACCTGTCCCACCTCCTTCCCCAAGTCCCCGGTGCCTCCTTCTCCCACTCTGACTGTCCTAGTGAGACTGACACACAGCATGTCTCAGTTTCCTAAGTATCAAATGGGATGCAATCAATGCCTGCTTCAAAGGGCTGGTGTGACCACAGAGATCCTATAATGTATGGAAAAGGTTTTTATGGTGCCTCCCGTATATAAAGACCCGATACCCATGATTGGAATTAGATCACAGCTCTTGTTACCCTCCCCTCTCCCTGCCAATGACATTTCCTTCCTGGGCCCAGAAAGAAGCTGAGGATGGATTTCCTAGAAGAGGTAAAAGGGTCCAGGGTTAATGTGTAGGAGATGAACTGAGCCAGATGAGAGGAAAAGAAGAGGGGGATTGCTATGACTCTCCTTTCTGGGAACCCCCATCTTTTTCATTATTTGTATAAATCACTGGACTGTGGAGGTACCACAGGCCAAGCCTCCTAATGTGCCAATGATAATAAATTGGGAAGCATAATAAATGATGGGGAAAACCAGGCTGCCAAATGAAGGAGGATTTAGGTCATTTAAATCCTAGGCTATGAGTTGTCAAATCCAGTTTAATACTGATAAGTGTGGGATAATAACGCATGGCAAACATTTCTCTCCCTCCCAAAACCTCAACCACAGCCCTTCTAACCCTTTCTCTCATCCCTTGAAAACAGAACAAGAAACCCAAGGGGATTTGCAGAATGAAAGGGATGGTATAGACTGACCAGAAATGAGCCCAAGTTATTACATAATAATCCCAGATGCCTCAGGTTGGGCTTAGAGCAAATACAGAGAGCTAATAGAATGCTGCAAGGTTCGATTAGCTGCAGAAGAGATTCTAAATCAGAGCAGGCTTTATACTATTAAATTGGATGGGGAAAAAAGAGTCTCACAGTTGGGTATGATGGAAAAATGCAAAGGATTAGGGAAACATAAAACCATGGACTGGCTTGAGGGTGGACTCAACTCTGAGGGACACTAATGTTAAAGCAAGAGACAGTTTAGTCATCAGAATGGACCATTCTCAGCAGCTGAGGCCACCCTTAGAGGACTCACCCATTCTCAGAGACAGGGCCTAGATCAGAGGGTGGCAGAAGCAGGATCCTACCTGATAATGCTGGGATTTCAGAAATTGGAGTAATCACCCATTGCTTGATTTGATGATGAATTATTTCACTCATTCAAGAAATATTTACTGAACACTAAATATGTGGCAGGCATTGTTTTAGAGCTGAGGGGACATCATTACTCAAAACAGATGCGATCTTGACAACTAACAGTTGCGTGTTTACACTGTGTCATATTCTTTGCATGCTGTAGCTCCTTCAATCCTCACAACAATCTAATTATGTAGTTTTGCTTATGGACTGAATGCTTGTGCCCCCCCCCCCCCCGCCAGTTCATATGTAAAAGTCCTAACTCCCAATATGATGGTATTTGGAGATGGGGCCTTTGGAGGTAATGAGGTTTAGATGAGGTCATGAGGGTGGGGCCCTCATGATGGGATTAGTGCCCTTATAGGAAGAAATACCAGAAGGTTTGCTTTCTGTCTGCCATGTGAGGACACAGTGAGAAGGTGACTGTCTGTAAGCCAGAGGAGAGCCTTCACTAGGGAACCGAACCAGCCAGAACCTGGATCTTGAACTTTGGGCCTCCAGAACTGTGAGAAATAAATTCCCATTGTTTAAACCACTCAGTCTGTGGTATTTTGTTATGGCAGCCAGAGCAGACTAAAGCAGTTACTATTACCATCATCATTTTATAAATGAGTAAACTGAGGCTCAGAGAGATGACGTAACTTGGCCAAGATCATGTTGATATCCAAACTCCATCTGTCTAAAGCCCAGATAATTTACATGGCTTCCAAATGAGGAAGTAAATCACAGCAGCTATTGTGAGAAGTGAGGACCTCTCTGCTGGTTTGTCCCCACCCCCGGCATCACCCCCTTTCCCAGGAACGTACATAGGTACATTTTACAAGTGGTATATGAACTAAAGTGAATGACAGTGTCCTGGCTGTGGTGTAATCTGGTGACTGTAAGTGTCAGTTTATAGTCTCTACTACATAATTTGGCAGTCAACTATATACCGTCTAGATTCCACATGAGGAACTCGTGTGTTCCCAACAACAGGTTCTTGAAGGCGGAAATTCACCTATCTTTACTCCTCAAAGTATTTTGCAGAATGCTAAGCAAACGGCAGGTAAACGTCTCTTAATTAACTGGCCTCAGCTCTGTCCCTGCTTCTGTGTGTATCAAGTAACCGAGAGTCAGATTCATTATGGGCAAAGGGTAGCTTGGTTGGATGTTGTCAAGGTTCTAATTACAGATGGTTCTTCTCAGAGAATATAGAGGTAGGAGGGTTTTCCATTCTGACTTATACTGGAAAGTCTTAAAACTAAGTCTGTTGAGGGTTTTTAATTAAATTAATTAGTAAATTAATTAATTCAAATAACTATGAACTATTATGCACTAGCTAGTGTGACTAGAACTGTGAACATGACAGTCCTGCCCTTAAGATGAAGAGGTAATTGTGATAATGGTGTGATGGGAACTAAGACCAGGATAAATACTGAGGGCTGTGGTCACTTTAAAGAGGAGCATCTGTCTTGAACTTGGAGAAATCACAGGAAGCTCCCTAGAGAAAGCATCCTAAGTCTACTGTTAAAGGACAAATGAAAGTCAGCCTGACCAAAGGGTGAAGAGTCAGGGAGGGAAGTATACCAGGCAGAGAGGACAGCTTATAAGAAGACCCATAGAGCATGACACATTTGGGGACCAAAAGAGACTTCAACATAGGAGCATGAAGCATCGGAGCTGGGCAAAAGAAAGAGGCATGTCCAGCTGATCCTGGAGAAATAAGCTTGAGGTTCATGATGAACAAAGGTCTTCAAAGATGAAGAGGAGACAATGGTTTAAAGAGAGAAGTGAGAATTATGCTTTAAGAACACTTTGATGTAGTCCTGGCTGTGTTTCATGATGGTGCTTCTCACATTCTAAGCTCACTGTTTCTCTGTCTACCTCTATCACTATACTGAGATCCTTAAGACAGAACTCCTGCCTTATTTCTCTTTGTATCTCCAGTACCCCAATGCAGTATCTGTTGGATAACTGATGCTCAATACTCATTTTCATGAATGACATCTGGGAATCCTTGGTAGATTTGAGGGGATTTAGTCTGCCGAGGATGTATTACCAAAGAGCCCTTAATGTAGATTCCTTGGTCCTCCTGAAATTACATGCAAAAATCGAGGTGTAAATAGGTGCATTTTTCAGGAGTAACGGATCACCACTTTCATAAGATTTTCAAATTATCTAAGTTAAGACCTCACAATGATTAGGAAGCACTGAATAAATGGGGATCTTTGGGGAATGTAGTTTGGAAACCCTCTCTTAGCTAGGAGGATCTCTGAGGGAAAACACTACGGGACAGTCCACACCAAAGGTAGCAACATGAATGGTCAGATGTGGATGTAACCTACAGGTTTCCGAGGGAAGGAGATGGAGAGGTGGTGAAGGAGAACTGTCCTCTGGTGGGGAGGACAATGTTGGCAAAAAAGGGGAAAACACCTCAGAGATGGGGCATCAATTTCCCTCGTGTCTCCTGAGCTGGCAACTAATTAATAGCTACCCAGTCCTTAGAGAAACATGTCCTAAGTAGAGAGATAAGGAGCTTGGAAATCACCACTAGAAAAAGCCTTGGTAAATGACTTGGACAGAGAGTCACAGAACCCAAGGAAGGAAAGGTCACTACTGGTTATTATCACTGGAAAAGAAAGATCTTGTGAATTTGGGTCTGCAAACTTAGAATAATATTTTTAAGTGACAGAGATTATACACACACACAGAAAGAGAGAGAATGTTCTTGACAGATAGCCATTAAAATATTTATAATTCTGTCTCAATAGTAGAAAATTGATGACTTTTACTTACACAGTCTTAATTTAAAAAAAAACCCATGCCAATGAACATGTTTTGCTTTTATATGAAAACAATGAAACACATAAAAACAATCCATTTTGAAGATTAGGGATGATTGGGCAAAATTGCAAAGGTTCGTGTTCCAAAAGAAAGAGGACCACAGGAGAGCACAGTGCTTCTCAAATGATGTTCCATAGGTCATGAAGCTCGTGATCTCCAGGGGACACATTAAAATGCAGATCCCTGGGCCAGACCTCAGTTCTACTGAATCCGATCCTTTAGGAAGGGCACCTGGGAATCTCAAACTTTCAAAGCTCCTCAGGGAGCTCCGAAGCTCACCACAGGGATTTTGCAACTACTTGCTGGGTAAGGATGCGGCACGCGCAGGAAGGGAGGTTCAAAGCTAGCAGGCATCCTTTCTGCTCCATCCACGTGTGCGCTCCAGACACTAAGAGGGCACGAGTCAGAGATGAGCTAAATACACCCTCCTAACTTTCACTTAGTGAAAGTAATTTTTCTCCCCTTCCAAAACATTTTCATTTTTTAAAAATGTTCTTATAACCTGAAATTGGAGAAGGGAAAGGGGCAGGGGAAGGGGCTGGTCTCAGTTGTGAGCTGACAGTGTTGCTTAGCCATATCCATCCCATCTTTCTGGGAGCGGAAGGCGTCCCTGCAGACAGGGTCCTTCCTTTTGGACACCTGAGTGTATTTTGACTCTCTTACCTGTCTAGAGGCCAGGTTGGCATCGATAGCCATGGGTAATAGCAACCATGCAAGGCGCTGCCTCTCTCTGGAGGTGCTGAGCAAGCCCGAAGGCCCTAAGATCAGGAAGAACTGGGTTGCCATCTATCAGAATTTCTAGAGATGCCAGCCCTGCCTGTGCTGAAAAGCTGGCTTCCAACACTGAGAGACCGCGATTTTAGGTCACCTAAACTTTAATTTATTCCATCATGTCATATTTGATACACCCTTGTATGTCATCCTAAACTCTTTGGAAACAGAGTGGAGTAAACATATTCTAGTTCAACAATCCTGTTTTGACAGATCAATATCAGCCTAGTTTCCAAATATAAACAGGTGGACTGAATACTGTTTCCATGCTCCCAGGTAAGAGACTAAGTTTTGTAGGGGGCACTTTTCTGGCTTTGCACCTCATGGCGATTCTTCAAGGAGGTAATGGGGTTTCCTTAATCGAGCCCATTAGACTGTCTTCTTGTAATTATCGCAGGGGCCAATCTGTCTAGGTAATGGGCTCTGGAGGAAGCAAAGCTTCACGTTCTTACAAAGGAAAACGTTGTGGACGTGTCAGAAGAAAACCGTTTTGAAGAATTACTGGCTAACCATCTCAACAACAGCCGGGGGGACCTTGCTGGGATGCTGCAGAAAACTGCTGGATTTGGGACTTTATTGCTCCAAAGGGTATTTCTTTTTTCACGGGCATTTTAATAAATCTGAAATGCACACAATGCCAGTGGCACAGGGGACGCCACACCATCTGCTGAGGTTGGGCAGGCTGCTGCCTGCCTGCTCACTGTGGGAGGACACCAGCATCTTAAGGCTGGAGAGATTGCCAAAACTCCGGATGGCTTTGGGTGTAACTAATGACGAGCTCTGCTGCCTCGCTGATTGGGCTTGCCAACTGTCCTGGTTCCCTTTCCCAGGACCACAAATGCCCTGCTATTGTGGACGGGTGCCACGATTTCTCAGCCAGTGTGCTCCTTGAAGATATTCACACTATGCGACAACATTCCAATTTCTTCATTCCCTTTTTTGTGTGCAAATTTTAATGTGCAGTAGAGAGAGAACAGATCCACAGTGAAGAGGTAAATCATGAAAAGCTGAGAATGACATCACGACTGTAAGAAAAATACATAATAGTAATTATGGGGTCCCCCTAAAATTCATGTTGAAGCCCTGACCCCCAAGACCTCTGAATGTGACTTCATTTGGAAAACAGGGTCCCTGCAGATGGAATTCGTTAAGATGAGGTCATTAGGGTGGTCTTTAATCCGATATGAGTGGCGTCCTTATAAAAAGGAGACCTTGGGACACAGAGACATGCTCACAGGGAGGATGTCGTATGAACACAGAGGACAGGGCGATGCTCCTACAAGTCAAAGATGCCAGAGACTGCCAGCCAAGCCCAGAAGCTGGGCGAGGGGCACGAACAGCTTCTCTGTCCCAGCCCTCCCGAGGAACCAACCCTGCCAACACCTTGATCTCAGACTTCGTCGCCAGAACCGTGAGACAATAACTTAATGTTGTTTGAGCCGCTCAGCTCCAGCAGTTCTAGTAAACGAACGCAGTGATGCCCGAGCCCGGTTTTCTGCTGTGCGTTTTGTTTATAGGATCGTTAACCTCTTTAACAACAGTCCAATGGGCTGAAGATGGGTAGGAAATGAATGGGTGGGTGGGGGAAGAATGACTTTTCTTCTCCTTTGGTCACCCAAAGGACATTCTAATAGGGTGTTCAATGTATGCTGGACTGAAAGGACTGGGGACATGATGTAGGAGTCACACATTCCCTATATACGTGACTCTGCCGAAAATGTATGAACTGTCAAATGAGGCTCTCAGCAGGTGGCGTGTGTAGGGCTCTCCCCAGCTGTGACACATGTGCCAGGTCCTTTTCAAGAGGAAGAAAAGGTGACGTAGCTCTGGTATGCCGGTGGGAGGGAGCTGGTATTCATTTCAGTGCAGCGACTCCGAGGGCATTTTGACTCCCTGGGCTAAATGCCTCCTTTCCCTAGCCCAGCAATCTCATGGCACTCATAACTAATTCCTACACCAAAAAACGCAGTGTTTGCCGATCTGACAAAAAATAAGGTAGAATTTTGAATCATTCACACCGGATGGCTGTTGTTGTGTTGGCTGCCGTCATTGTTTTATTTGACAGTCTAAGGGAAAAGAGGTCAGTGCCCCCGACTCAACAGTCAGGAATCGCATGTTTTAAAAATTCTTGCGCACACCGGTTGAAAATCTGCCATGGTCTAATCCAATTCAGATCTCACAGACACCTTAGTGCTTTAGTTTATTTTGTCTGTTTGTTTCTTTTTCGGATTCTGTTTAAAACATATTTCAATTCTCTTGCCTGGCAAGTTGATTTTCCCCAAGTTTCCTTCCAACAGGCCCTTTGCAGTGCAAGGGAGGAAAAAGCACCAAACTATGGAGCCCAGGGGAGAAGGAACTGAACACCAAGTTGTATGTTAAAATGCACCCCAAATATGGTCACAAATCATCACGCAAATAGCGCTGCCAACACTCTGCCTCCATACTGAATGGTGCGTAACTAGGATTACCGAGATTAAACCAGGGCCGGCCGATGCCGTTCAAAGTGGGCCTGACTGATCGTATCGATCCTTCCCCACTGAGAGGGAATCACAGGTTAGCAAGCAGAGATCAATTCAACTGCATTAAGCTAAGCCAAGTGTAGATTTATTCATACCGTGCTTGAAAAGGTCTTTGTAAAAACGGCAACAATTTTAAGTCTACAGACAGATACGCATCCTTGCTTATAAATAAATACTTAGGCATTTACATAAATAGAGACCTGCTTCTTCTTCCTTTCTGTAATATTTGAAAATATCAAACAAAACAGTACAGAACATGAAGCTGTTCCTGCATTTCCTCCCATTTCCAATTTTGATTCTTTTTTGTTTTTTTTTAATGAAAGAAGTTATTTGTGTTGAGATGTTGTCAACTTGGCTACATTAGCTGCACCCCCCCGGATTTCAGGATGGAGCGGCAAAGCAGATACCGATTTTCTGAAGCCCTTTGCTCTCGAGGAAATCACGATTCTTGGCTCTGTGGCGGAGAGGAAACTGGCCTGCAGGCTTCAGTGCACCACGGGGAACACAGAATCCATTCTTCTCCCTCCTCCAGCGAACACCGGCTGGGACTGAGGAAAGCTTTCAGGATGAACAATGGGTGGAAAACACTGCCCTTCCAGCAGTGAGACATGTGAAATTCCACTCCTGCCCTCCCACGTGTCACCAGGGAACCAGCCATGTGCGCCCTCAGCGCTGGGACACCAGCCAAGCAAATCGTTTGGGCTCAGGGGCTCAGCCTTAACCTAAAAAAATATTAAAAACCATCAGAAGAGCCAAAGAGGGTTCCTCCTCATTCCTCATCTCTAAGGAACAAACAACATTTTCCTGCAGGAGATTGTTTATGGCTCGGATGGCCAACAGCTCAGAGCTCGTTTCTCCTTTAGACCGGCTGTCTATTGACTTCTGAGCCTGCCTGGCCCGCTAAGACATTTATCCTCTGCCTGCCTTGTTGGCTATCGGCAGCCACGCAGGCCCTTCCAGTGCAGCGCTGGGCCTCTGCTGGGTGCCTGGAAACCAGCAGAAGTACCTTCATCAAACACACACAGTTGGCACCATGGAGATGGCGTGAAGAGACCAGGGGTCAAGTTTACATTCGGTTTGGAATCTAAACTGTCGCTGTTCCCAATTCACTAGGAAAATAAACCACTGACCCAGCCTAGAAGACTCCTGTGTCATTGCCACACCGCACAGGCGGCTGTGCCGTATTCGCCCACGATTCTAAAGCACACCTTGCACTCAGAGACACGACAGAGCCTGGGATGGCGCACGAAGAATGCTGGGTCAGAGTCAGCAGGCCGGGGTTCTTATCCTACCTAATTCTACCACGTGGTGACCGCAGGCCCTTGACCAAGTGATGTAACCACCAAAACCACAGCTCCCTCTACTCTAAAATGAGATGCAGGGTTACAACTAATATTCCAAAGTTTTGAGGGTTTTTTTTTTTTTTTTGGTGCATAAAAATGGGGGAATAAAGACCTGATTCACAGAGCTACCAGGAAAGATGTAATAAGAAAAGAAATACAATAGCATTTGGTAAGCTATTAAGTGATTAATAAATGTTATGGCCATCTGGACAGCAGACATTTCTTTAAGGACTTATCTGTATCATAAGCCGTTTGGCACAATTACTGGGGTCCTACAATTTGGGAAGTCACTGACTCTCTCTGAACTTTGGTCCCCGCACCTAAACTGCTTGCCTTCCACAGGAGGAAAAAAATGAGAGAAAGGAAATGCAGATGTGACTTAAAACCAGAAACTGTCCTAGAAATGCAAGCAGTTATTATTTACAGAACTCGTTGTGACTTTTGGCATTATGAAGCGCACGCTGTTAGTTCTTGGCTCAGTGACAGGTTTTAATTGGCCTGGCTACGAAAACCTTATAGAGCTATTATGTGCTACACCTGTGATGGCCGTGCGGCACGCTCATCAAGACAATTAGGCTGGGGACCCAGAGAACAGGCTTTCCACCACTGCGCGTAAGCCTCCTGCTCCGGCAGGGGAATGAACAGCTGTTTTATGGTCTCTCCCATCATCTCACTTTCTTGGAGAGGGATCCCAGTCAGATCCACCTCGACTAAACAACATCTATCACTGGGCTGGAATGAACAACATCTGCGAAGAAATATTAACTTTGACTTGGAACCGGCTTTTGGGCTGGGAGTGAAAAAATAAAATGTCACATGCGGCACTCACTGGATTAAACAGCCCCTGGGTGACAGCCAGGATGGGGGGAGGGGAGGTGATCTCTTTCAAGTGATATACTTGAGAGAAAAAAGGAACAGGGGGACGAGGAGATCAATTTCTCTCTCAAAGCATGCATTCGCTACTCTGCAAAAGGAAACGGAGAAGGAGGCTTCTGGGGCGGTACAACTCGGCTCCTAAATTTCTCACTGATGTTACAAAATCTTTTGGATTTTCCTTCCTTCCCCCTCCTCCTTCTGAGAAGCATGAGAAATACATTTTGTGGTTTGGATTTCTTTTCACCCTTGGGCAACAGCAGCCTGGGTCGATAATTAGTGATTAAAAAGGTAGCAAAGATAAATACTTTGGGCTGATCCTATTAGATCCGGTGAGATAAAGGTGCAGTGCTGATATCTGAACTCCCATTGTGCAGATATGGAAACTGAGCCTCAGGAAGGCTGACCTAACAAGTTCACATGGCAGAGCACGGACTCAAATTCAGGTCTCTTGACTTCAGTAACTCTTGCTTTTCCATGACAAAAGCTGCCTGTCATCTGTGGAAGAACCAATACTCGGGGGCTGGGGACCAGGCCTGACTTATTTCTGTGACCCCAGGATCTAGGACTGCTTTTTGTTTTCTAAGCACTTACTGTAGGATTTGAGAGAAGAGGAGCTTCCTGTCTCTGGAGTGAGCCTTGCAAAAGAGAGAATGCATCCAAAACAGAGAGCATCGAAATGACCCAACATCTAAGCCTGATCACTCCTCTGCCTTGGATGAGTCTGAGGAACTGACTTGTGCCCTAAAGGTGGCAGTTTGGCTGTGAGACCATCCTGGGGACACGAGTATGCCCGGCAGCAGGTGGATCAATCCAGCTGGGAAGATCCCAGGAGAGGAGCTTTTGGTCTGGGTCCGCTCCGTCTGCTTTGGAAGAGGCCCGGATGAACGATTATACCCACAGTTCCCAATCTCTGCACCAAAATGCCCCATAGTACCACAGCAAACACAGAGGGGTGCTGCAGGATGTTTTAAATGTGGAAGGAAAACAGCAATATGCAACATCTGTCAGACACCGGGAGCCCTAGCATCAGGGACCTCACCATTGCCACATCAGTGTGCGGCTCATTCCATCTAGTAACACTGCATCTTTGCAAAGCTGGGTTTTTGGCAGTTAATGTGACTAAAAAATAGTGCATCAAAGTCGAGGTGGAACAGACAATCAGGGTGACTTGTGTGTGTCCTGACCTAGGATCGAACCCACAATCTTGCATGTCAGGACAACGATCTAACCAACTGAGCTGCCTGGCTAGGGCCTAAATTGTACTTTTAATTTTAAGATAACTATGGATTCACATGAAGTTTTAAGAAAGAATGCAGCCCTGGCCAGTTTGGCTCAGCGGTTAGAGCATCGGCCTGCGGTCCAGAGAGACCCGGGTTCGGTTCCCGCTAAGGGCATATACTTCGGTTGCAGTTTGTCCCCGGCCCTGGTTGGTCATGCGGGTGGCAACCACTCGATGTGTCACTTTCACATCGATGTTTTTCTCTCTCTCTCTTCCTCTCTCTCCCTCCCACTCTATCTGAACAAAAAATGAAAAAATGTCCTCGGGTGAGGATAAAAAAAAAAAAAAAAAAAAAGAATGCAGAGCCCAGCCGGTGTGGCTCAGTGGTTGAGTGTTGACCCATGTACCAGGAGGTCGCCAGTTTGATTCCCGGTCGGGGCACATGCCCGGGATGTGGGCCAAATCCCCAGTTGGGGGCATGTGGGAGGTGGCCAATCGATGTTCTCTCTCGTCAATGTTTCTCTCTCTCTCCTTCTCCCTTCCTCTCTCTCTAAAATCAATAGAGAAAAAACATTTTAAAAAAGAAAGAAAGAAAGAATGCAGAGAATTCCCATGTACCCTTCACCCAGTTCTCCCCAGTGGTAACATTCTGCAAAACTGTGGTGCAAGATCACAAACAGGATGGTGACCTCGATGCCATTTCAAGAATCCCTCCTGCTGCCTTTTTACAGTCTACCCACTGCTCTCCAGCCCCCACCCTCTCCTTAACCCCTGCAACCACTAATGTAATAACATTAACAACATTCTTGAAACGAGAAAATTACAGAAATGGAGAACAGATTAGCGGTTGCTGGGGGTTCACCGATGTGCATCCTCAGTGCATAAGCTGTTGGGATTGGCTTTTTCCACTCAACATGATTTTCTGGAGAGTCATCCAGACTGTTGAGTGTACCACTAGTTCACCCCTTTCTATTGCTGAGTCATATTTCATGGTCTGGGTGTACCACAGTTTGTTTAACTTACTGAAGGATAGCTGGGTTGTTTCCAGTTTTGGGCAATTATGAATACTGTTTTTAAAGAGAGTGTCAAATTGTTTTCCAGAGTGGGTGTACTGTTTCACATTCTCACCAACAATATATGTGATCAAATTGCTACCCTCACCAGCATTTGGTAGTGTCATTATTTTTATTTTAGCCATTGTGATAGACACGTAGTGATATCTCATTATAACTTTAATTTGCATTTCCCTAATAGCTAATGATATTGAACACCTTCTGATGTGCTTATTTGCTATCTGTACGTCCTCTTTGCTGAAATATCTCTTCATTTACCCATTTTCTAATTGTTTTATTATTTTTTTATGCTGAGTGTTAAGGGTTCTTTATATATTCTAGAGACTAGTCTTTGATATGTGGTTTGCAAATATTTTCTCCTGGTCTGTAGCTTATCATTTCACTCTCCTAACAGGGTCTTCTGCAGAGCAAATAGTTTTAATTGTGATAAGGTTCAATTTATCTAATTTTCCTTTTATAGATTGTGCTTTGAAGTGTAAGAACTTTTTGCCTAGCCTAGATCCTGAAGATTTTCTGCTATGTTTTTTCCTGAAAAGTTCATAGCTTTACCATTTACATTTGAGTCTTTGATCCATTTATAATCTTTGTATAAGTTGTGAGATGTCGAATTCATATTTTGGCTATAGATGTGTGGTGCTCCGCACCCTTTGACGAAAAGGCTGTCTTTCAGCCATTAAATTGCTTTTGTACCTTTGTCAAAAATCGGTTGGGCATGTTTGTGTGGGTCTGTTTCTGGATTCTTTTTTCTGTTCCTCTGATATGAGTCTCTCTCTCTGTTAATACCACACAGTCTTAATTACTTACTATTGCTATATAAAAAGTATTGAAATGAAATAGATTGATTCCTCTCACTTTATTATTTTTAAAAAATCATTCAACTATTATAGTTTGACTTTCTATGTAAATTTTCAAATAATCTTGTCTGTATCTACAAAAAAATCACAGTGCCATTTCGATAGGAATTGTTTTAAATCTATATTTCAATTTGGGGAGAATAAACATCTTGACTATGTTAAGTAGTCAACGTCGATGCTTTTAAATACCAAATATAACACTTGTTGATTTTTGGACAAGGGTCACAAATGTAATTGTTCCAAAGGGGCTCCATGTACCAGGTCTAACATGCAGACTTCTTTTTTAAAAATAATTTTATTGATTTTTTAGAGAGAGAGGAAGGGAGAGAGACACTTTGATCAGCTGCCTCCTGCATGACCACCACTGGGGATCAAGTCTGCGACCCGGGCATGTGCCCTGACTGGGAATCGAACTGGGACCTCTCAGGCCATGGGACGACACTCAATCCACTGAGCCATACTGGCCGGGCACACGTAGCCTTCTTTTGATGGCAAATTGAATATGGAATTCTGTTTCTTTACTATAAGAAAACAATAACCCAATCAGAGGTTAAATGAGAAGAAACACTCAGCCCCAGCATCAGAAGGCAATAGGGATTGGAGGGATTGTGGCTTGCTGGAGAAAGCACGGCCCCTACGAGCAGGGCATCTGCTACTCAATTCCTTTCGTTGTTGAGACCATCAGAACGGCGTTACTGTGTCTTATACATTTTCAACAGAAGCCAGAAATTCATTTTAAAATACCTAAAATGTTGGCAGCTACTCTGAATGAACATATAAAATAGGCGAAACACAGCTTGGCGAGGGGGATCCAAAGGACCAGCAGCTTCTCTGCGGTCTCCAGGCGAGAGGAGGCAACAAGGAAAGGTCCCCAGCCTCAAGGAGCTTACACTCCGGGGAGAGCAACAGACAGACATCACAGAGCAGTACTGCATGCTCTGGTACTGGGAGGACCTTGAACTCTGCTTCGGGAGGTCAGAGATGGCTCCCTGAGGAAGTGAATTTCCATAGCAACTCAAAGTAGCTGATTCAATATGTGTGAGTTAATCCACAGCATCTCAAGCAAATATTGATAGGATCAAAGGGCAGTACAAAGCTCTCTTTCTGGGCATCAGAGAAAGTAATAAAGAAGAGGTCATTTAGGTCAATGTTTCTCCAAATATTATGTCACTTGTTAGGAAGAATTACAAAGCAAAAGCTTTCTGGAGGTGAACGGATTTAGATACTCATAGAATAATTCTGAGATTCTTAAAATCACTTACAAGGTCCTATGCAGTCTGACCCCAGCCTGCCTCTTTGGCCTCTTCTTCTCTCTCCCTACTCCTGCCTTCTGTTTTTCCAACACATCAAGATTCAAGTTCTTTGCATTTTGTCATCCATCCATCCATCCATCCATCCATCCATCCATCCATCCATCCATCCAAGCAATACTGAGTGAGGACCACTATTCCAGGTTTTGGGATTATAACGATAAATGAAGCTGACTTGGTTCCCACCCTCATGGAGCCTCTATCCTAATAGCAGAGAAGACAGATGCATATTACTTGATGCTCGTGTGAGGAGTTCTGTGAAGGACAGTTAGACACACTTAAGGCACAGGGAATACTGGTGACTGCCATGTTCGATAGGGGGCTGGGGAAGGCTTCTGGTTCCTATTTCAACAGAACTTGAATGAAGTGATGGAGCAAACCACAAAAGCAGAGGGGGAAGAAATGTCCAGCAAGAGAGAACCACAAGTGCCAAGAGACTGAGGTGGGGACATATTGGGCCCGTTTGTGGAGTGGCAAGAGGGGGCAGTGCTTGGAGCAGAAGAGTGGTAGAAAATGGGGTTGGAGAGGGGACCAGACAATGTGAGACGGTGTGTGCCTGGTTCACATTAGGGTTTTACCCTCCTCCGTGTAAGGAGAAGCCATTGAGAGATTTGAGCAGGAAAGTGACATGATCTGACTTACAGAGAGCAGACAGTGAGTGAAGACTTGGAAGCAGAGAAACCTGTGAGGAGGGTATTACAACAGTCCAGGTGAGAGATGGCGGTGGCGTGGACTGGTGTAGTAGCAGTGAGGGAGGGGAGAAGCTGACCAATCTGAAACTCTAAAGACAGCGGTGACAGGATGACTCCAAGGGTTTGCCCTGAGCAACTGATACTTACTGAGATCAAGACAATTCTGTGCCTACAACTTCACAAGGCTAGCTCCTTATCATGACTTAGGTCTTAGCCCAATGTCTCCTCTTTGGAGAGGTCTTCCCCGACCACCCCTCATCCTGCTAGCAGCTCTTGGTTTCATTCTATTTCTTAAGACGTACAAATATCTGAAATTATCTTCTTCCTTTATTTGATGAATTCATCATCTGGATCCCCCACCGGAATGCAAGCCCCAAGGGACTAGGACCATGTCTGTTTCGTTTCTTGCTATATCCTCAGTACCTAATTCAGTGTCTGATCCATAAGATATGGCCAATAGACATTGTTGAATGAGGCTTGGAAAGTGTGAGATAAGTTAAATAAATCTCTAAGTTTCTTTACTGTGGTTCTTTTTAGAGATGATAATAAAGCAATTCATTAATGGACTAAATAATATTGATTATCCAGTCCAAGTTCTGTGCCAGGCTCTGGGGAAACGGAAGTGAGCAGAAAAGGCACAGTCCACACTCTCATGGAGCTTACAGCACCCTGGCGGAGCCGCAGTAAATAATCTCACAGACACGGACTTCCTCTGTGCCAAGAATCCAGAAGGGAAGGTTCAGAGAGCACTGAGAGCATGGGATCTGGGGATCCAACTTTGTTGGGGAGCCCAGGGAAAGCGTCTCTGGGCCCAGACCCACAGGAGTCACCATTGTGGGCCTCAGGGATCCCTGAACAGGGTATATTCTGTGGCTCTAGATCCCAATTTTCATGGCGCTTCTTGTGAGAAGAAACACATTTTGGCAAAAGTTGAACTAGTCTAGTCCAGCCTTCTCAGGCACTGGGACTCAGCTGGGTCAGGAACTTGAAGATAAGCAGTTCATGACAGGACTAGGGCTCTGCATTTCTCATGACCCATCAGTAAAAGGGCAATGCTACCTATTTAACAGGGCTGCTGTGAGAACGAAAAGTATTAACGTCTATAAACAGCTTAGCACAGTGCCCAGCGTGCAGGAAGTGCTAAATATTTAGTAATTATCATTTGACTTCAAATTCTTGAGGGCATTGATCACGTTGATACTCTTCCCACACACAAACCAAACAGCACAGAACCTTCCACATAGTAGGTGCTCAATAAATATATGTTGAATGAACGCATGATGGTTGCCTCCATGATGCTATTTTGGATCTGGCTAGCCAATCTCCCTGGCGATGGGCACAGAAAACACATAGAAATAAGTCAGGCCAAATCCTTTTGTGTGGTTCAGCTGTCTTGGGGTCTGTTGCTACTGTTAATGATTCTTGCCAGCCAAGGACACCTGGCAGCTTGAAGGGCAGGAAGTCAGTCTGGACGTTGATTTTAAAGTAAGGATAAGTTATACAGTGGGAGGGCCCCGAGGATTCAGTGATTTTATGCATCAATAACTTACAATAGGAAGGCGCAGCCAAGGTCCAGGAATAGTTGCTACTAAAATGGCATTCTCTTTTGCACAGAAATCCACACACTGGATTCATGCATGTGATTTCTCAGCTGCCACTGCAGCAGAGGAAGTGCTTTTGAATGAACACTAATCAACCTGGCTCTCCAGGGGGCACCTTGTACCTGAGCAGCTCAGTCCTTTGTACACAGCAGCTAAGCCGCCTTGCCTGGGGAGGGATGAGCTCTGGATTTTTTGCTTAAGTCAAGCAGAGCTGAAGGAGAGAGGCCAAAGTCATGAGCAAAGAGGGTGTCCAAAGGGACCCTTCTCAGGCCTCTCACAAACCCAGACTTGAAAAGGGCCGAAATAATGTGTCAGTCCCCTGAGATAGTTTACCCAAGAAGGACCTAGCTCAAGTCTCCCCAGTGGCAGGCAAGGGATGATTGAATGGTTGGAAATTCGAGCCATTTTGGAGGGCAAGCTGATGGTAACTTGTGATAAGCAGACCCTTCGACTCAGCCATTCTACCTCAATGCATTTTACGAGAGAAATCCTAGAACATGCTTAAAGAGGCATAAGCTCCCCCATGGCTGTGTTATCTGTAGGAGTGAACATCTGAGCTCAGTCTCAAACTGTATCTCTCAAGAGGAGAGGATTACATAGATAGTGGAGTGGTACACAGCCGTTAATGAGTAAGCCAGTCCATATAATAATCTGTCCATAATGAGACAGATTGAGCGAAACAAGCAAATTGCAGACCCATATGAGCCGTGTGCCAAGCATGGTGGTTTCATGAGTGTCCAGAAAGTCTTTCAGACTCCCTCCTTTAGCAGCTGGAGCTCGATTAACCTCCTCTTGAATGGGGGCCAGACTCAGTGACTCATTTCTAGTGAACAGAATACGGCAGAGATGACAATGTGTTACTTCCAAGACTAGGTCATCGAAAGGCATGGTGGCTTCCTCCATGACCTCTCTCTTTCCCTCCCTTGCTCTCATCACTTGCTCTAGAGGTGGCCAGCGGCCATGCTGTAAGGCACTCAAGGGGCCCTGTGGAGAGGCCCAGTGGCACCTCCTGCTGGTGAGGGGCGGAGCCCTCCGGATAACAGCCATGTGCATGAGTCACCAGAGAAGCAGATCCTCCGGCCCCATCCAGCCCTCAGGTGACTGCAGTCCTCTGACATTCTCACTACAATTCCTCAAAGACCAGAAGCCAGATGCCCCAGGGTAGCCACTCGCAGGTTTCAACTCTCAGCAAATGTGTGAGATAATAAAGTTTTGTGATCGCAAACCACGAAGTCTCGTGACAGCAATTGACAAGTGGTATACATTTATATATACATAAGTATTAAAAATGTAATACAGCCTGGCTGGTGTGGCTCAGTGGTTGAGCGTCGGCCCACGCACCAGGAGGTCGCCAGTTCGATTCCTGGTCAGGGCACATGCCCAGGTTGTGGGCCCGATCCCCAGTGGAGGGCATGCAGGAGGCGGCCAATGGATGTTCTCTCTCATTGATGTTTCTGTCTCTCCCTCTCCCTTCCTCTCTCTCTAAAATCAATATAGAAAAAAATTTTTTTTAATGTAATACATATACAGAGACAAATATGTAGAGACAGGTCTGGAAGGAGATGAAACCAAGCCACTGTAATGGTTACCTCGAAGGAGAGGGATGGCCAGAGTGAAGGTGAAATTAACTTCCTCTGTCTGTCTCTATTTTTGTTACACAAGACTTTATAAATGCATTACTGGCATAATTAAAAAAAAAAAAAACATTAACAGGGAGGAAATATAATTTAAAATTCCACTGCTTTGAAATTTCATGATAAGGCTGAAGCTTGCCTTTGATCATCTCGAAGAAAAAAGGTTGCTTAGCGAACTTGTTTAATAATAAACAAGGTTGTTAGTGGTGCTCTCCAACTTATTTAAGAAAGCCAACTCCCGTCAGTTTTTCTTAAAAAGAACCTCAGCACAAGTCACATACAGTACGTGATTATTTTTATTCATGTTTCTTATCTACTGGGAAGGCAGGTCAAAGAGACCTTTATTTGCACAACACCGATTAGCAATATTCTTAGTTCCAAAGAGTAGCAAAATTCTTTTGAAAGTGACAAAGGTGTCTCCTTTGAAAAAGCCCAGTTATATATTAATGCATGCTGGTCTTATCACGTAGTTTAAAATCAAAGAGGTTTTGTTGTCAGGAAAAGGAATTTTTAAAAGTAACTGCATTGGATTTATTTTAGGCTTGTGCTCACTTGTTTTTCAACTCCGAGCCTGGGGGGCTGCATCATTTGATGGAAGTTGTGTGGCAAGGACCTTGATCCCTGGCTGTGGCTTGACTGGCTGCAGGCACCAGCTTCATGCATTTTCAGTGGAATTGGGTCCAGAGCTTAGCGCAAAATGCCTTCTGGGTGACTGACCAGAAATTCAATCACAGCACATTCATTTCAAAAATCCCTTTCATGTATCATTTAAAAGCAGCCTGCATATTTAGATTTGCATATCTCTGACCCTGGATTTTTGGAAACACAGGAGAAGAATGGATTTCTGCTTAGTTTTCAGGATGGTGGGAGGGAATACGCTGGAGGCATTTCCTTTCCTTGACGACTGGGGACATGTGCTTCTGAAAGATTCTGAACCAGCAGTTCTGTAACATCAGCCACTGTCCCGTGCAGCTCGAAAATAAGAATAACTAACATTTATAGAGCGTTTTACACTCCACAAAGTGCGTTAGCATTCATTGCCTCATTTAACGGGCAGAGAGACTCTTAATTATGCTTTCTGATGAGGGGACAATGATTCTTTCAATCCCAGCATCTGCAGAGATTTCTGCCTGCTCCAGCCTCCCAGGCCGGGAAAGGGTACACTGTAGCAGGTGTGAGACTGGTTCATTTCCCTGCAGCACCGTCCAACTTTCTTGCCATGAATTCCAGTGTGTCTGCGACTCTGCTCCAGGAAGGCAGGAAGTTTGAAAGTGACTCCAGGGGCTCCAGAGCTTGGATGCCTGCGTTTGAATCCTGGCTCGGTCATTTTCTAGCTGCAGCCTTGAGCAAATGATTTGTCTGTTACAGATTTAACATCCTTTAACTTCTCAGTTTTCTCATCTGAAAAATGAGGCTGATAATGATCGTAAAAACTTCATAGGGTTTTCATGAGAAATAAGTGGGTGAGTTCATGTAGCGTGCTTAGAAGAGCGCCCGGTGTACAGTCAACACGTAGTAACTGTTGCTATGGTTATTGTGTAGCTTGGATGGACAAGAAGACGCATCCATCATTTATTCATTCCGTGTATGACTGAGCAGCTCTCTGCTGGGCACAGTGCCTAGTATCTGAGGGTACATCAGATATGTCCCTCTCCTCAGGAGGCTTACAAAAACAAAATTAAATAAAGGCTAAGAAAGTGTTAAGGGGGTTAAAAATAGGGAGCTGATCGAGAGAATGAAGGGCTGAGTGGGAGGGAGCAGGGTATGCTTTGATTTTAGGATGAGAAAAGCCAGCCTTTCAAAACTTGTAGGAAGAACTGTCCCAGTGAGGCGCACAGATGAGTGCGAGCCACGAAGGAGACCAGAGCCAGGGGGGGGGGGGTTTGAGAAACAAGGGGACAATGGCGGAGAGAGGTAGGCTGGGTACCTAGGCCATGGTCAAGGGTTATGGTTTGACCCTGTGTGTAAAGGGAAGTCACAGAGGGGTTTGAGGCAGAGAACTTTAAACATGGTTTTATACCTTTGTGACCTTTGAGTACAAATTTAATAGATATAATTTATTATATGTAAATATCTATCACACACACATATACATTTATTTACAGATAGTACTGGCTGTCACGTAGGGTGAAGATTGTAAAACAAAGTGATGAGACTGGGAACATAATAAGAAGACACACACCAGCGGGAAAGTACAAAGTGCCATTGGAGTTCCCAGGAAAGATGTGGGGAGGTAGAGAAGGGAACACCTTTAGAGGTGACCCGAGGAGGGTACGCTTTTAGACATTCAGGGTGTCTGGAAAACAGAGATGGTTTCATGAATGGTTTATGTCTTACAAAGGGGCCATTATGGATCTTCCCTTGAGTGACCCAGATTTAATGTATGGATGTCTAAAATCCGCACATAGGTGTGATATGGGGGAGGGAATGCTGGAATATCTCCTGTATCCCAAATTACAATGGCACTTAGGTTACCCTGTGGAACCAAGTCGCAAGAAAGTTCATGAAATAACCATGACTTAACCAGCACTCAAGTGGAACCCTTTGCCCTGACCTCATCTTGGCTTCTGAAGGTCAAGGGAACCTATGGAGCCTACCTGCCATTTTTCACAAGGCATCAAGGTAAAACAGAACCCTCCCATGTACTACACTGAAGCTGAGTAAACACAGGCAGACTGATGTCCAAACGAAAACGACCAAGGAGCCCTGGCTGGTGTGGCTCAGTTGGCTGGGCACCGTCCCGTGCACTGAGAGGTCACTGGTTCTGTTCCTAGTCAGAACACATGCCCCGGTTGTGGGCTCGATCCCCAGTAGGGGGCGTGCAGGAGGCAGCCGATCAATGTTTCTCTTTCTCTCTCTCCCTGCCCTCTCCCTTTCTCTCTTTCTGAAATCAATAAAAACATATTTAAAATAAATAAATAAATAAATAAATAAAAAGAAAATGGTCAAGGAAGGTCATGCGACTCCCAGTGATAGCTGAACAGATCTGTCCAAACAAAGGGCAGGATCATGACACCATTCCACAGTTTGTTTTGCACACATTATAGTTCTGTTTTGCCTGGTAGGCCGCTCCCACCTCCCCATATTAACATCAATGATGTCAGCATTTTCTGAAATTGCTCAGACCAGCATTCTGTGGACTAGAGCTTCACAGTGGTCAGATGACTGAAATTCCAAATGACTGCCCCAAAGCTTCAACCTGCTGCAGCAAAAGAACATGAAAACCAGCCTTGGAGGAGCTGGGTTCAAGTCCTGACTCTGCCATGAGCCAGCTTTGTGACTCTGGGCAAGCATCCTTATCCTCTGAATCTCAGTTTTGTCTTGGTGAAAAATTCCTAACATCTACCTCAAAGACTTGTCATGAGGATTGACTATAATGTATGCCAAAGATTTGATCAAATTAATAAAATAGATACGGCATTATCATCACCATCAAACAACATCACATGTTTACTTAGCATTTAATAATGTTTAAATATTTGCATTTGCTGTATTGAATTTGCCAGTTACCTGATAAATGAGTTCTGTACTACATTAGCTCCATGAGGGGCAAATAACCTTGTCTGGTTTTTGCTCACGCTGAATCCCCAGCATCCAGCAAAGTACCGGTACTTAATAGGTGCTCAATACACACGTTGAATGAAGAGAGAAGGAAGAATAACCACTCTAGGGAAACAGATGAACGCCTCTTTGTGGAAGCAGAGACTATCATTCCCGTTTCACAGGGAGGAATTCTGATCAGCAGACAGGCTTAGTTGGACAGAAAACTAAAATTTCACAGCAAAATTTATGGTGAAACAGAGCCTAACCCTGCCTCTCCAGCCTCTTAGATTCGTTCACTTGCAATCCCTGCATCCTCCTACATGGAATGCTTGCTTTTTTTTCAGCCCAATGCTTTCCTAATGCAGTCTTTCACTTCTCTTCCTTAAGCCATCTGCTCTTTTATCTGTCAAAACGTATTGATCTTATTTGAAAACTTTTAATTAGAAGCTTTCAGGCACTTGCAGAGTTAAGTTTAGAAGCTCCCAGCTTGTCTCATCCTCAGCAGCTGCAGTAAGGCAATAAGGCTTATGATTTAAATTCATTATTATCTCTGTGTTGATGTCATTTTCTTTTCCCTTGCTACTGCACTGTTCCAGGAAGTTACATAAGGCTTAAGAGCCACCAGACTGACACTGCTTCTTAGAAATGACCTTTCAGGGAATTTTCCTTCTGTGATCAGATGCTGGTAAAGCTATGATAATAAGTAATATACTGGCCTTCGACCTCACCTCTTATCCAAAGATTACCAAAAGCTTTACAAACATTAATTAAGCCAATTTCAGAACACTCCAAAAAAAAAAAGAAAAGAAAAAAAGGAATTTATCCATTAAAACCAAATTTAAAGGCACTTTAGTGATGAGTTAGCTAATCAGCAACAGAATTATATCTGTTTTATTCTATTATAGATGAACACCTTTACTCCACCTCCCCATGGGCTGGGAAAACTCCTACTCATACTACAAGACCCAGCTCAGGCATCACCTCCTCTAAAAAGCCTCCCTTACCTCTACCTTTCAGGTCCAATTAGGTACATGCCTCTCCTTTCTACTCCCAACATCCTCTGTATGTTTCTTCATATAACCTTCATTAAAATGTTTGCAGCTTGTATTTTTGCTTATCTCTCTTCCTAGACTTCAGTTCACATGGGCTAGGCACTAATTTTTCTCACTGAGGACATGCATAGATTATTTTGGTGTCCCCTGAATCTATTCTATTCTCTGACATACAGCAGATAATCAATGCATATTTGGCTAGCTGGATAGGATTCCTGTCCTTTTTTTTTTTTTTTTTTATAGGCTTTATTTTTTAGAGCAGTGTTAGATTCATAGAAAAATTGAGCAGAAGGTAGTAGAGGGACTGCCTGTATACTCCCTAACCCCATTCATGTGTAGCTTACCCAATTATTAACTCTCCTACCAGAGTGGTACACTTGTCACAGCTGCTCAAACTGCACACACACACATTATCACCCAAAGTCCATAGTTCACCTTAGGGCTCCCTCGTGGTGGAGTATTTTCTATGGGTCAACACGAATGTATGATGATACGTCCCTACCACTGCAGTAGCATACAGAGTAGCTTTACTGCCCTAAAGATCCTTGGTGCTCTGCAACATCCTTTTCTCAATCATCAAAGCACATTTTTTATAATAGTACAGCCAGAATACTCTTAGCTGACAATTTAGTACCAAATTGGTAAAACAAACAAACAAACAAAAAACCTTCCAGGGCAAGGCTTTTGCAATCCAATCGGCTCTAATTTCTCTGTCAAGTACACAGACTGGTACACGGAAGAACTTATGCTTCATACTGGTCCAGATCACAATGAATAAAACAGCTTCTACTCTGTTTGCCTTGCAAGGGGCTTTAGAGAGAGAATGCTGCGCGGAGTGCCGGACCACTGGCTCTCCCTATTCTGCACAGCAACGTGCATTAATGATGTGAGCCCATGGGATGCTCTGACGGGCAGACCCAGTTCTCCTACTTTCTTTCCTCTTTCACTTGAGAGAGGGCGCAGGGACAGAGTTGAGAGGGACTGGCAGTATCCTAATTATCTTGAATCTACTTAAATTTGTATAAAAAGGCAAAACATTTGTCAACTCCAGTGAGTTAGCTGTTGTTAGTAGATAATTATTGTGATAAGTCTAACAATTACCATGACATACTCATAGCCTGTTACAATACCGTATTTGTGCCTGGCTGGCCTGCAACGTGACCCCTGAGACAGTGAGAGAATCCAGCATTCTTAAATAACTTTGGGGTAAAAAAGGAGAAAAGGCATGCTTTTTGCAGCTGACAAACCTTTTCTATGTTATGCAAAAATTAAATGAGATAATTGCACACAAAGCATTTAGCACAGCATGGAACACAGCAAACACCCAATGAATTCAGCTATTCTGTAATAACAATAACATCAATAATTGCTATTTATTGAGTGCTTATTATGTGCCAGGAACTATGCCAAGTGCTTTATATTTATCCTTTTTATAGTCCCAACAACCCTATAAGGTATTGTTTTATCTCTATTTTGCAGATGAAGCATGTGAAATTTATTTTCACTTTTGCACAGCTAGTAAGTAGAAAACTGAGTCTATCTACTTCCAGATTCCAGTAAGCTCTCCTGCTACTCTTTAAGCCAACAAGTGACATTTATTAAGTGTCCTTGTACCCCACAATGGGTTAGGCAGCTGCTATTTGGGATTAATGAACTCTCTACAGTCTAGTTAGAAAGGACAGGCAAGATATCAAGTGGAAGATGAGAGGCGATAAGACATGATGAACTGTCAACTAAATATTTAAACTAAACATGTTCTGGGCTTAGAGGAGGAAAGGACTGAGAGGCGGGAGGGTCAGGAGAGACCTCAGAACTTCAGCCACACTGGGAACTCTCTGTTCGGCCTGCATACTCTGCTGTCATTTTGTGGGTGAAGGATGGACTGGACAGACCTTGCCGTGGGAACTTTCTAAACTTTACTTCTCCTACTCTTAGTACACATACTTAAAGAATTACTGTTGCAGTCTGCCACGGGGATTGATGAAAATATTTGGAGGACAGTAACTGGGAGTCTGGACTCTGCAGTCAGATTCTCTGGGCTCAAATGTTGGCCATGTCTAGTCTCTCTTTGAACCTCAGTTTTCCCATCCATAAAATGGGAAATAATAATTACAGTCTTGAAAAAATGTATGTAAGTCTCTGGCAGGGTACCTGGTGTATAGTGAATGTTCAATGCGTGAGAGTAATGTTAGTAGTATTTCCCTGGCTTGATGAGGGAGAAGAAAGCGGGAATGGATCACTGATCTAAGATATACGTCAGCACACTGCGGTGGGCTCTGTGCAGGGTCGGTGTTGGACCTGGAGCAGGGACGGGATGGAGGAGGAGCTGACAAGCACTACGTTTTCAATTTATCTTGGGACCTAAACCTTCCAACCTCAAGACATTTTAGGCTGATGGCTCTTCTTAAGCAGCTCTCACTCCAAATGGCCACTTAAACCTAATGGAATGGTTCATGATGTTGGCTAAGACACCAGAACAGTTTACTGCAGGATACTGAACAATCTGTCATGTGAGAGACTTGAAGAGACAATAAGAAGTTCTGAATGGGGTAGGCTCAACAGCTTTTCCTGAATTCACCCAAACAGCTTCTGGAAGACTCAGTTTCCCCATCTATTAAATGGGAATAATAATAATACTAATAGCTCCATATAAAGCGGTTGTGAGGCCCGGCCAATGTGGCTCAGTGGTTGAGTGTCAACCCATGCACCAAGAGGTCGCCGGTTCGATTCCCGGTCAGGGCACATGCCCAGGTTGTGGGCCCCATCCCCAGTGAGGGGCATGCAGGAGGTGGCCAATCGATGTTCTCTCTCATCGATGTTTCTCTCTCTCTCTCCCTCTCCCTTCCTCTTATTCCAAAATCAATAAAGAAAAAAAATAAAATAAATAAAAAAAGTAAAGTGGTTGTGAGGATGAAACAAGGTAACGAATCTAAAGCATTTAGCACAGTTCCAGGCACATAGCACTCAAGAAGTGCTCAGAACTCTTATTGTTCCTTGGAATAACTCATTATCCCAAGATTTTGGGCAACAGAGATGAATAAAATACCTAAGCGTTCTCGTAACCAGTTATGAGTGGTTGTTTCTTACATGTCTGCAAACTCTTTGGGGACAGAGTTCTGGGCTAGCTCACTCTATCATCTCCATCTATCTGGAGTCAGACACAGAACTTGAGGCACAGTCTGTGCTTAATAATTGTGACTTGAATGAATAAATGGATGCATGAGACCCAATCCTTGTAAGAAATTCCTAAGCGGGAAGGGAGACATGTAGAGAAACTACCATGCAGTGTGATTGTCATGGTCAAGGTGCTCTGGGTTCACAGAAGTCCTGGGTGACTAGTCTCATTGTCCTAGAGGCAAACCAGACCAAGGTCAGGCTGGCAGGTAATCAGTAACTTGTGTGGAATAGCACCAACATCTGACCGAAGTCACTTAGAGTTCTCTAGTTGAGCCTCTGTCATTTGGCTAATGTTCCCCACACATCAGTGCAGTGACCTGTGACCTTCCTGGCCCCAAGAGCAGCTCCATGAGCCTGTTTGGTTACATTTCTGCCCGGAGGACTTGGTGATAACAAAGTGGAGAGGGGAGAAATCGATATGACCTGAATGCACACTTAAAACCTCAGCCTTCAACTCTGGAATCACACCCTTGTCACTAACATTCAAAGTGCTTTTGCCCAGAGTCTGGTGAGCAAACAGGAAGGAGGAAATGGAAATGGCTGCAGGGCACAGGCAGGGCACTGCCTGGATTATAAATGGGCACACATACAGCAACAGCATCCCAGTGTGGCGGAGTAGAAAGCACACAGCCTGCTTACATGCCAGCTGAGCATCCCTGGGTATGTTCCCCAACCTTTCTGAGCCTTTTCTTATTTGGAAAGCACAGCAACTAAGGGTAGTAGGACTGTTTTGGCAGCTCAGGGAGTATTAATGCATGTAAAGCACCCTGCACACGCCCTGGCTCTTGACTGATGCTCAATAAATGGTAGTTTATTAGAACAGCTTTTCTGCTGCTCATAAGGGGGTGTGTGAGGCCAATTGCAGTGAAAAGGATTTACTAACCATGGAAGTAAATGCTGCAACGAAGCTGGTTTCCATAGTTCGGTGCAAAGAATACTTCCTAAACGCCTATCATGGGTCATATACTGTGTTAAGGGCTGGAGACCAAAAGTGAACGAAACAAGGGAACTTCTGTACAAGAACATAAACCATTTTAATATAATTCTTAAGAGAGACTTGATGCAAAAGAGCATATATAAGGCCATGGGCCCACAAAGTGGGGCAAGCCCCTCAACATGGAGAAGATGGACGCTGATTTGAGTCTGAAGGATAAGCACAGAGTCAGCCTATGAGAAAAGGTAGGGAGGCCTTTGGGGCTAATAGAACCACATGGAAGACAGACAGGCCGGAAATAACACGGAGCATGCGCTGCAGGGACCCAAGGCTGGTGCTGTGGGCAGGTGCCTGGTGACAAAAGCCTTGTGGTTCCCCTTCCAAGGCAATGTCCCGGGAAGAGGTGAGCCACTAAAGGTTTTTAAGTAAGAACTTAGTCTTCAGGATGGAATAGAAAAGCTACCATTTCATAAAAGTATTTAGGGTACTATTTGTTCATTCCTTTCCAAGCAAATACCCAAGTCGATAGCCTCTCTTGGGTGGCCCAAATCAGTGATTATATAACCAGGGATGACTTCTGGACACTTAATCATTCCCTAACGGATAGACTGTTTCAAGCAGGCATCGTTGGGCTCTCATTGTCCCCGATCCCCCGGCGTCCCTATTCCTTGATCACATATTTCTCCACTTTTGCTACGTCTGCAAGATTGAGTTCATTACTCTCCATTACTCAGCAAGTGACCTCAATGCTGAGGTCACAGGTTCCAGCCCTTTTGGGGTCTGCTAAGGTTAAGATAGCTAAAGTCCCTCTAATCCCAAGAGGTGATCAACCATGCCAGTAAAAGATGTTTGTCTGTATAGATCATTTCCATCCCTCTAAAGAAAGAGACAAAAACAAAAAGCAGCTGACACATGCACACACACACACGTTTGTACTCTGCCCTACCTGAATCTAATAAATATCTTCATAGTTATTCATACAATATAAAGCTACTTTATTTAATCAAACTTCATTGCAACACAATGAAGAATTCTACTCTTCTCAGATATAAGAAGAGCTCATGGGGCCACTGATTCAACTCTTGGTAGAAAACACATACTTGTATATAGAGGTTTGAGAAGGAGCAAGCAGATTTTGTCCAAAGTATGTGACCCACACTATCTTATAACAAATCCATCTCCTTTATTAAGTTCCAAATAGATGGCGAGGATTTTTTATGTCACAGAAAACCTAATATTAATTCTTAACAAGTTGCCCAGGTACACAGATGTAAATAATAACTATATGTCACCTGCCAATGTCCACATTTATAAATGAAAAGACACAGCTCTCATGTGGTATCCGGCTGTTTTCACACTCCTTAGCTCGAGTGAGCACTGGACACCCACGTCTAGGCATCGTGTGTTCCCACAAGCACTAGGATAATTTTCACAATTACTACCATTCCGGTAAGAAAAGCCTCCTAATGAAGTTGAACATCATAAGAGAAATAAAGTAAATGCATTCTCATTTATTCCTCTGATCCTTCAGGTCAGGCCTGAATTTGAAGAGCGGTACCCAGAACAGGGAGGAAATGATATACACTCAGAGAAGTGATCACCAACCCTTCCTGTTGGCATCTGACTTACTAGTGATGGCATCTGTACTGCTCTAAATGGTAAAAAGTAGTTCAACTGTGCCCAGCTTGCAAACGTCAGGACCACACATTCCTTCTTCCCATCCAGGATGCCGGCCTCAGTGCTCTCTCTCATCTAGATTCTTCCCGCCCCGCAGACAGTATTTTTAGAACTTGGTTTCCTCATTAGATTTATAGAGAAGGTAGTTCATTCAGATTTTGCACCACAGGAAGAGCTGGGGATAAACTTGATGAGAGAAAACTCATTCGTTCTCCCAAACAGCCACCAGGAAGACTTGAATGAAGCCACCCTGACTGAACGGGATGGCCCCAGCTGCATCACCATGTCTCAGGTGGCAACTTGCCGGGCCAGCAGTCACCTCGGGCAAGTGCCTCGACCAGCTGATTTGGAGAGTTCTTTTTCGAGTCTCCATTTGTCATAATCTGGTGATTAAAGAATTGAGTTAAGCTGGTGGTCCCTGAACATGTCCTTGTTGAAAGGAAATGAATATTATTAAGTCAGTAACAATGAAATCAGGAAAAAAGAAAGAGCCCAGGAGTCTCCTGCAAACCCTTCACTGCACTTCTGGAGGTGCCTCGCTTCGAGGCAGAAGAATGTCTTTGATATCTGCTCGTGAAAAGCTGCTCTACCTCACATCGTATTTTGCTGATGATCAAGAAACAATCAAATTCCATTCTGCGCCCTCCAAACAATTCATTCCCGTATTTTTAGGTTTAAACAAGATGCCTGGGGGAAAAGGGTAAGAGAAAATTTCTCTCCATTAGCATGTGCAAAATTCCACCCCAAGTAGGAAGAACCGCGGATAGAAATCCCTCGACTAGCAGCAGGTGGGGAGGAGGAGCAGGGTCTGGGGTTTCCAGCAGCTGAAAAGAGCCAAGTTAGCATCTGACTCAAACCGGTAGAAAACACGCCATTCCTACTGATAACAATGGCAAGCTATTATGGTCGTTAATGTTATGCTACATTCTTTGCCTGCTTGATTTCATTAATCCTCACATGCACTTCCTGAGGCGAGTGCTATTATTTCCATGTCTGAATGACCGAACTGAGGCTCAGTGAGGTGAAATCCTGAAAGTCACACACCCAGTAAGGTTGTGGAGCAACACGGTAGGAGCTAGTGCACCTCCCCTCTGCCATGTGGCACCCCCTCTGCCCTGTGGCACCCCCTCTGCCCTGTGGCACCTCCCCTCTGCCCTGTGGCACCTCCCCTCTGCCCTGTGGTACCTCCCCTCTGCCCTGTGGCACCTCCCCTCTGCCCTGTGGCACCCCCTCTGCCAGGTGGCACCCCCCTCTGCCCTGTGGCACCTCCCCTCTGCCAGGTGGCACCCCTCCTCTGCCCTGTGGCACCTCCCCTCCACCAGGTGGCACCCCTCCTCTGCCCTGTGGCACCTCCCCTCCACCAGGTGGCACCCCCCCTCTGCCCTGTGGTACCTCCCCTTTGCCCTGTGGCACCTCCCCCTCTGCCCTGTGGCACCCCCCTCTGCCCTGTGGTACCTCCCCTCTGCCCTGTGGCACCTCCCCCTCTGCCCTGTGGCACCCCCCTCTGCCCTGTGGCACCTCCCCTCTGCCCTGTGGCACTCCCCCTCTGCCCTGTGGCACCTCCCCCTCTGCCCTGTGGCACCTCCCCTCTGCCCTGTGGTACCTCCTCTCTGCCCTGTGGCACCTCCCCTCTGCCCTGTGGCACCCCCTCTGCCCTGTGGCATCTCCCCTCTGCCCTGTGTTACCTCCCCTCTGCCCTGTGGTACCTCCCCTCTGCCCTGTGGTACCTCCCCTCTGCCCTGTGGCACCTCCCCTCTGCCCTGTGGCACCTCCCCCTCTGCCCTGTGGCACCTCCCCTCTGCCCTGTGGTACCTCCCCTCTGCCCTGTGGCACCTCCCCTCTGCCCTGTGGTACCTCCCCTCTGCCCTGTGGCACCCCCTCTGCCCTGTGGCACCTCCCCTCTGCCCTGTGGCACCCCCTCTGCCCTGTGGCACCCCCTCTGCCCTGTGGCACCTCTCCTCTGCCCTGTGGCGCCCATGGAAAGCTTGGCAGAAGCAGTGATAGCACAATGATCTTAGGTAGCATTCTTGAGTTTCCCCTCTCCTATGTCAAGGCTTTGCTAAATATTTAGGTTGAGGCAGCAATCACAACACAGGCATACTAGAGAGTGTATGGAAGTCTATCATATCCTCAAAACTTGAACCTCACATCCTGGCTGGTTTGGCTTAGTGGTTAGCACGTCGGCCCACCAACCAAAGAGTCGTGGGTTCAATTCCAGTCAAGGGCATGTACTTTGGTTGCAGTTCGGTTCCGGGCCTGGTCGGGGTCGTGCGGGAGGCAACCAATCGAAGTCTCTCTCACACATCAACGTTTCTCGCTCTCTCTCCCCCCCTTTCCTCCCTCCCACTCTACCTGAAGATACGTGGGAAAACATCCTCGGGTGAGGATTAAAAAAAAAAATTCGAACCTCACACGTGCACCCTAGTCTTACTTGCTCAAGGAATCCAAAGGATCTACAGGCTCTTCAGTCTGTAAGCACATTCATTTAACTCCCACTTGGCCTGGGGCGGCAGTCCGGTCACAGGTGCTCCTGGCGTCAGGCTCCTGAGACAGGCTCACTGCAGCTGGGAGAGTGATGGAAGCCCCGCTCTGAGCCCATCTTGCGTGGGACAGAGCGAACCTCCCCACTGGACCACTCGACCAGAGCCCAACAGAGGGCCAGAGCCTTCCAAACGGGGGATGCTTCAACCGTTAGCACCCGCTGAAATAGGAATCACTACATTCTCACTAGAGGTGCTCTGGGGGAAAATATCTTTTTAGAGGTTTACAATGAACATTTTCATTTTAAAGGCTCTGGGAAGTCCAGTAGCTAAACACTGGTTCAAATGTGTGGTAGCCGCTGCCTTACAAACATATGGGGTGATGGTGGTGAGACAGAGCTGCACCCCCTCCCTGCCCACACCCACAGTCACTCCCTAGCTCTTGGCCACCTCATCACCCACTCAAGTCCACGGTCCAGGCCTCCACACCTGCTCTTTCCACTCCACTCCTGCTCACTTCTATTGTTTCTCCTCTCAACAGACAGAGCAATGTCTTTAATCTATGAACTGCATTTCATTCCTTCCCGGTTCATCATTCTTGATCATTCTTGTTGGCTTCCCACTGCCTTAAGGTACAATCCAAACTCCTTCCCACGGCCTCCAGGCCAGACACCAGCTGAGGCTGAGCCCCCCCCCCCGATGATATCACTGTGTATCATCCTCTTCCTTGGTGCCTTCCAGCCTCCCTGGCCTCCTCCCAGCAACTAAACAAGCTGATCCTCTTCTGTTTCTGGACATCTGCTCTTGCCTCAGCCTGAAATACTGGGTTCGAAATATTTCATGGCTCTGCATCCCTCAGGGCTTGGCCTAGCTATCCTCTCTCCAGACACAGCTTTTCCAATCACCCACGCAGTCATCCCGCCCTCCCCTTCTCGATCTGTCACTCCCTTACTGCAGTGGTTTGCAAGTGTGGTCCCCAGACCTCAGCATCAGCAACACCAGGGCACCGGTTGGAAATGCAAGTTCTCAGGCCCCGCCCCAGACCTGCTGACTCGGAAATGCTAGGGATGGGGTCCAGCCGTCTGTGTTAATAAGGCCTCCAGGTGATTCTGATGCATGCTAAAATCTGCACTGTCCTGTGACATTTCCTATTTATTTCCTGCATGTTTATCGCAACCTATAATTATTTTTTCTTTGTTTAATGTGTTGTCCAACTCCCTCACTAGAGCCATAAACACTGCCAAGATAGGGCATTTTGTCAGCAATCATTGTTGTAGTCCAAGACCACAGCTGAGGTTAATTAATATTTCCTGAATGAATGAATGACACAGAACATACCTTGGGAAATACTGCCTTAAACAGGATCTATATTAGCATATTCAACTTCAAGTGTCACGAGCCACATGCCAATGTTTCCCTCTAGTCATTGATTCCATATTTATTGACATCTATTATAGGCCAGGTACTGTTTCAGACAATATAAATGTAAACACAAGCAAGTCCTTGTTCTGAAAGAATGTATAGCTAAGTAGGCTAGAACAACAGGTAAACACACAATTGTTTCATTCTGGTAAGTGTTATAATAAAGCCTAGCAAAAACCATCAAAAGCATTAGAAATATATATGCACTTGTCTTTGACCTAGTTACTCCAGTTCTAAGTTAATGCTAAACATCAAAAAAGATGTTTATCATAGCATTATTTATACTAGCAAAACAAAACAAAAAAGACGAAAATCGGAAATAACCTAGATGTGGAAGTATGGAGAAAAATTCAAAAATTTTCCTAGACATAAAATACTAAAAAACGTATTGTAATTTAGAATAATTCTTAATGACATGTAAAATGGTTCACAATATACTGTTAAGTAAAAAACTGTATTAACTAGTGTTATACCATATGCACTGTGTGTATATGTATATAAATGTGTATACGTGTATAAACATAATACAGTGAACACAGAGACATACTTAAATATATTGGAAAGGTGTAGACCAAAATATTAACAGAAATTACTAGGTAGTGTGATAACAAGTCAGTTAACATTTCTCCTTTTATATTTTTCTGCATTTCCAAAGTTTCTACATTATTACAGTTAGAGGAAAATGTCAAGGTCAACAGGTCACAGTAGAGGAAGCAAGTATGTGGAGTGGAGGGTCTCAACACAGAAGAGGTGCCATTTGAGCTGGGACTTGAGAACGCCTGGGATCTGGTGTCAGGAAAAGGTGTCAGCAGAAGCAGGAATCAGGAAAGGGCCTGGTGTGTTTGGGGGACCAGAGGCAGTTCTGGGAGGCTGAAGCAGTGGTCGGGGGCATGTGCAGCTCTCCACTGAATTCAGAGTCCAGAGAATGATCTGTTTGTTTACCTTCTCAAAAGAAAAAGCCCCATACGGACAGTGGCATTCTTTATTAATCAAAGTCGGAGTTTACTTCTGCATGATGGGCCATCCATGCTCCACAGGGCTCTCTTCTCTGCATTTTGAAAATCCACAGATGGCTTTCCCGTCGTGTAAAGGATAATACAAATAAATAGAAACCATACCAGGATTTCACTCTGGCTGGGTTATTATGAGATAACATCAGATGGAAGAGGGAGGAGGAGGACATTCAAAGACATCCTCATATCTTAGACCTAAAGCTCCCAGTGCCAGAATTCTAGAGGCAGGCTTAATCCCATGGTCTGGCCATCGTCAGTGGCCAAGATTACTGAATGAGCGGTAAAATACCTCTTTGATGCTCATTCATCGCTCAGCACCAATACAGAAATTTCAAAGGCTATGATAAGTGACTTGACAACCTGGAGACAGATGATAAGGTCCCAGCTTCTGATCACTAAACACAATAAATCCCTTGTGAACAGGTGCTACTAATTTTTTTTTTTTTGAGATCCATCTTGTGCTGTCAATCATTTTTAGGTCAATTACACGGGAACCTGTTGGCCTGAAGCATATTCAGATTTAGCTAAAATTCAATCAAATATACATTGTGAGAAAGGTCCATGTTTAAATAGAGAGGCTCGCCCTGACGATGATTTATACGGGTGGATACAAACTCAGATGTCCACAGAGTAGTGGTAGATAAGTTGTCTACCGAAATCAGACCTTCTGTTCTTCAGCAGAAATCAAATTTTAACTGGGCACATATTCGGTACAAACAGCATTCTCCAGCTTCCCTTCCTGTGGCAGACATGCTAGAAGCTCACCAAACTGTCTTTCCATTTCTCTTGGCTCACAGCTAATCAGTGTTTCCCAGTCTCTTCTGCAGTTAAAAGGCCATGTGACTGAGTTCTAGCCAGTGGAATGTGGGTGGAGATGATACACCCTGGGTCCTGGCCCATACAAAACTCCCAAGCTGAATTCTAGCTCTGTTCTCATTTGCCAGGAGAAGAGAGAGGATTCCAAGGACCTATCCACACGAAGTCGGAATGTGCGTACCCTCTGACCCAGAAATCCCACTTCAAGAAAGCCACCTGCAGAAGTGCGGGCACACGTACCAACATTTGAACAATGAATGTCCTTTATTCGAACATTCATTGCAGCACTGCTCCTTGTAGTTTAAAACTGGAAACAACTAGAGTCACATCCCTAGGAAAAATTTAAGTCATTTCTGGAACATCCACAGTATAAAATACAACACGATCGTTAAAAAGATTGACGTGGGGAGACCTCCAAGACCTACTGCTAAACACAGAAAAGCAAGTTACAGGATAATTCAGTCTCCAATCCAGCAGACATGTCTTGATGATTCATCTGTCGGGCTCTGTTCTAGAACATGAGGATAACCTAGTCAATGGTGCAGACAGAAACCTTTGCCCTTATGCAACTTAAATGCATGGGATGTATATTTCAAAAACCCCCAAACTATACATTTAATTAGTAATATACATATATTTATTGCTAAATAAAAGAAAAGATCCATAATGAGACTCACCAAATTGTTCATGGCAGGGACCTCTGGAAGAGGGGAGGTAAAAGGGGATAGTAACTTTTTGGTCTATATCCTTCTGTGTTGTCTGAATTCTTTTTAGGGGAATACATTTGTGCATTTGATCCTTTTTCGTGAAATGCATTCCAATAATGGAGCCAGAAAACTGCCCTGCAGAGGCCGACCCTAAACTCCTCAAGGGCCACTGCTGGACATTAAGGCTCCCCTCCCCTTTTCCCAGCCAGCGCCTTCAGCTGCTTTATTTATTTATACCCACAAGCAAGATTTATTTTGATCAAAGGCTTCTGAGGCAACAAAAGTTGAAGACCAACCAACTTTCCTCATTATCAGAAAATCAAAATACACAAAAGAATAAGGATGCAAACCTCATTTGCACATAACACTAGACTGATCCCAGACCACTGAAAGGTTCTGATGGTCCAATTCTTTTATTGCTAAGGCTCTTCTACTTGTAAAGAACAAGATTTCTGCTTTTCAGATGTCAACTAGCCCTCCATAAACATCACACATTTTTGAATGGATTTTTGTTTTGTTTTATTTTAAGTCGTGTTAGCCCCTAAAAGACCCCTGTAATAGTGAAGATAAAGTTAATCCAGTGATGCATTTACTACAGTAAACCTCCAGAACAGAAATGCATTACTTCCCTCTGATGGAATTTTAAATCAGCATAAGGGATTAAACAGTATTATCCAGCTGATGGAGAGAGACTTGGAAAACACGATGGATTATGGGAAATGACCATCACGCGTCCCATCACGTGTGTTCCAGGAACTCCTTCTGCACCTGCCATGGTAATACGTCTGATACCATTCTGAGGAGGTGGTGTCCTTTCTCCTTTAACTTCCCATTTGATCTTTGCAAAGGTCTGCACAAAGCAGAGCCAGGCTTCAGGCTCTTTTCTCAGACTGTGGTTTCCACGATCCGGATTTGAATGAAAGCTGTGGAAATGGTCTCACGCCGCCACAAACCCTCTTTCAGTGTGTGGTTGATGAGGGTAACCTGGTCACAGTCTCCCTTGTATTAGCCCATCTACCAAAGTCATGAATTGTGGCCAAACTACAAAAACAGATGTCTGAAAAAAATAGAGTGAGTGGACCGAATGACACACAGAACCCAGAAGCGATCAAAGTTGATTCCTTCTTTCTTTTTTAAACCTTCCTTTCACCTTGCTACTACATTTGGGCAGTCTAGTCTAAGTTTTGTTTTATATATATTATTTAAAAAAAATTTTTTTCTTTATTGATTTTAGAGAGAGGGAGGGAGAGAGAGAAACATTGATGAGAAAGAACATCGACTGGCTACCTCCTGCATGCCCCCCACTTGGGATCGGGCCCACAACCTGGGCATGTGCCCTGACCGAGAATCGAACCAGCAACCTCTTGTTGCATGTGTCGATGCTCAACCACTGAGCCACACTGGCTAGGCTCTACCAACATTTTAAAGATGATATCAATTCTTCTCAAACTCTTCCAAAAAATTAAAGAGGTGGGAACGCTTCCTTACTCATTCTATGAGGCCAGCATTACTGTGATACTGAGGCCAGACATTGTAAGAAACTACAGATCAGTATTCCTTATGAATACTGATGCAAAATCCTTAATAATTATTAACAAACTAAATTTAGCAGCATATTACAAGATTATACACCTTGACTAAATGGTGTTTAATTCTATGATTTCAAGGGTGATTCAATATCTGAAAATCAATCAATATACTATACCACATTGATAGAATGAAGTGAAAAAACACATGATCATTTCCGATACAGAAAAAGCATTTGACAAAATTGAACACCCTTTCATGATAAAAATACTCAATATATTAGGAATAGAAGATATAAAAACTTCCTCAGCATGATAAAAGCCGTATGTTAAAAATGCACACATAAGATCATACTGAGTGGTGAAAGACTGAAAGCTTTTCCTCTAAGATCAGGAACAAGACAAAGATGCCTGTTTCATCATTTCTATTTGACATAGTATTGAAAATTTTAGCCAGTGCAATTAGGCAAGAAAAAGAAATAAAAGGCATTCAAAGTGGAAAGGAAGAAGCAAAACTGTATCTACAGATAGCATGATCTTATACCTAAAAACACCTAAAGAATCTACAAAAAAACATGTTATAGCTACTAAAAAATTCAGCAAAGTTGCAAGATGCAGAATCAATACAAAATAATTAGTTGTCTTTCTATACATAAGCAATGAGCAATCCAAAAAAGGAAATATATTATAAAAAATCCTTTTACAATAGCATAAAAAAGAATAAAATACTTAGAAGTAAACTTGCCCAAGAAGGTGAAAGACCAGTACAGTGGAATAATATTCAGCCTTAAAAAGGAATGAAGTTCTGATACAAGTTACAACATGGAGGAACCTTGAAAACATTACACTAAGTAAGTGTAGTCAGACACAAAAGGGCAATTATTATATAATTCCACTTACATGATATATTTACAATAGGCAAATTCATAGAAACAGAAAATAGATTAGAGGCTACCAGGGACTAGGGGGAGGGAGAAATGAGAGGAATTATTACTTAACTCATACAGAGTTTCTGTTTGAGCAATGAAAATTTTTGGAAATAGTGGTTACAGTTGCACAACATTGTGAATGTAATTAATGCCACTAAATTGTACACTTAAAAATGGTAAAAATGGCCAATTTTATGTTACATATTACATCAAAATAGCAAAGGTAAATAAAATTTACAAGTATCATTGTTGAAATTAGTAATAGCACCACGCTATTAAACACATAAAACCACTCAAATTTTTTCTATGCATAATTTAGAAAACAAAAGGTATCCTTTACATGTTGCAACTTAGATGTGTTTTCAGCAAATATAGCTAGAACATGTAAAACTGAACTGATTAAATTGTCCTCACCAGTTTTGCCTAATATATAATCAAAGCACATAAATGTTAAAAAATATATATGCACTGCACTGAGGATATTCATGAAAAACTGGATGATCACTCAGCAGAGAGATCCTAGAAGAAATTTATACAAATGGCAGGATGTTGGGTAAGGTGAGGGTCCAAACTGCTTTTCACTTCTTTTTTAAAATCCTCACCTGAGGATATTTTTTCCATTGATTTTTGAGAGAGTGGAAAGGGAGGGGGGCAGGGAGAGAAACATCAATGTGAGAGATATATCAATTGGTTACCTCCTGCACGACTCTGACAAGGGCTGAGGATCGAACCTGCAACCCAGGTACAGTGCCCTTGACCATGGATGGAACCCGAGACCCTTTGGTCCGTGGGCCGGTGCTCTAGCCATTGAGCCACACCAGCCAGGGCTGCTTTCCACTTTTAAGAGCCTAAGCTTCTATGAGAATTGCACACAACTACAAACATTCCCAAGGTTAAGCGATTTCTTTTCTTCCTTAGGCAATGGCAAGCCTTTGAGTTCTAGCATTTCAATAACAATTTACTATACTGGCCTGATGATGTCTCCACTGAAAATATTGTTTGCATCAATTTCCTGCCTGTCATGTCCATAGAGCTTATCAGGTTTTATAAAGCAGATCACCTTAAAATAGTTTTTAAATTCCAGAGCAGACCAGACTCCTCTATGAAATTGCAGTGTCTAAAATCAAATTCTTCTCACCCGTCTGCGCTAGCGTGTTTAAATGAGAATATCCAGGGACACGACATGATTAGGAGGGCCGTAATAAAGATGCGCGTGTCATTTCCACACACGCTGCCAACCTGAGCTATGCAGCCTACTCGGAGGCAATTTGAGTAAAAATTGTCATGGCTACTGTCAGTGTTGTCACTTCTTGATTTTCTACCTCCTGGGATGGTGTCTTATTCATTCTTGGTCTTACTGATGGCACAAAGCACCACCCCTTCAGGTATTCAGTCAAGATCTCTCGAGCTGAATTTTCGCTCCTCCCCGACTTTCTCTATCATGAGTGTCTTAGAACAAAGAGGACTGTGAAGCCAGGAGATGGGTCAGTGGCTCAAAGTCAGAAAGCAGGGGCGAATGGCCGAGTCATCACAAGGCAGAGCTGGGCCACAGAAGGCGTGTCGAAGTAACGATTTGGAAAACTCAGAATCTAATCAAACACATCTGTGCCTTACATTCTCTACCTGCTGTCTTGCCTGAAATGAAGACGCTTAAATCTCCATTAGTGGGGCAGGGCCACTCATCTATGGAAAACCAGGGCTGGGCTCCAATCTGCTGTGTGGGTCCTCAGAATGGCTGCCAGCTGATCGCAAGACACCGAGTGTGGGGGCTCCAGTGTGGGGCAGGGTGAACACAGCTGGCTGACAGAGCCAGCCGGTTCGAACAACAAAAATGCCATTTGACGCGTGGGCTGAGCCAGCCCATCTGGGAAATCGCGCAAAGAAAGTAGCTGGAAGTGACATTTCAGTTCTGACTTTCCTAGTCAAGCCTGCACTTGAAGCCAGAGACTCAAAAATAGCAGTCCCCCTGGATGGTGTCAACACAGTGCCACTCGAATCGCTTTTCCTTTGGTCTTTGGAGAGTGGTTTGGGCTCTTTGGGGATAACCCCGGCAACTGAAACGGGTTTGTGCCCGCCTCTCGTTTCCAGAAAACGGATTACTCTGCTCGCTGCTGACACTTGGATTGCCTATCATGAGATCTGAACCCCGGGCCTGATGTACAGCGAGGCGTGCCATTGGCATTTGCAGAAACCTTGACATCCCACTCCGCGGTTCGCGAGCGGTGTCAGACAAAGAAGCGTATTAAATGACTGCCAGCCTGATGATAAGGCCAGTTATTACCGAGGTGTAGTTTCCCCAGGTCTAAAGACTCACAGTGGTGGCACTGAAGCATGCCGGGGAGAAGATAAAATTTAATTAATAATTTCCTTGGAGGCCAACAGTCTATTACAAGTGTGTTCCTGGCTGTTTTCCGCAATGACCTCAGAGCTCATAAACATCGCAGATTCGCGCGTGGTCATAGTCTCATCCCCAGGTTCAGTTGATGGTTCAGGTTGCATAATTAGCTAGACTGAAACGGAGATTTTCAGATGCCACGGCTGGAAGTGTTACAGGCTCGGCGCAGGGCAGGGGTGCCTCCCTCCCTCTGTTCAGTCCAATGCCTGGAACACACAGTACAATCCCCTGGGTTAATAAGACGCATTCCGGACGAAGCTGAGGATAAAGGCGAAGTCTGCTTCTGAGTTACAGGGGGCACATTTGGGTTTCCGTAAGAATTCGAGAGTCTGGACATTAAATTAGGTAGCTTTTTTGCATTGCACTGAGTGGCTCAATCTAATTGTTTTTAGAAACCCCAAATTGCAAAGAATGATGTCACTGGGGGGTAGGTTTTCTCTCCTCCAGGGAAACACTTGTTCCTTTAATGTGGGACTACGGTTTATTTTGGATCTCTTATGTGAGAAACACTTTGTAGAGCTTTGGACGAAACAAACAAAAATCTTTTATGTTTCCAAAAATCTTAATTTTTCCTGGGACCAGTGCCTAGCACAAAATCTGAGACACAGAACATGTTTAATGAATATCTGCTGAATGAACGAATCAATGAGAAGCAGTGTTTGCTGACTGCCTACTGCCAGACCCAGTGGTACAGGCGATACCAAGGGTGCTGGTGCAGACTCTGAAGGCCGACAGCCCAATAGCAACAGTGACTCCCTCAACTTGCCAGGACACAACCCAAACTCAAAAACCCCAAGAACGGCATTTTCTGCCCTTGTCTTGGCATATTCCTCTCCCCATACTATGCTACAGCCAAATTAGATTCCTCTTTATTTCCTCCCAACATCCCAAACTTTGCTTTATGCCTGGCCTGAACAGAATCTCACAGGCCTACAAACACATGAAATAAAAAGAGAATTAATCACTGCTTCTCAATTTTAGGAAGGTAAAGACTATCATTTTTAATTGACTTCATTGTTATTTTTCTGACCATATAAATATTGTCCATATTTTCAATAATTCAAAATATAAAATATCCCATTGATCCATTCATTCAATGGATATTTATTAAACATGTCCTGTGACTAAGATTTTGTGCTAGGCACTGATCCCAGAAAAAATCAAGAATTTTTTTTGGTGGGGGGAAGATTTTTGTTTGTTTCTTCCAAAGTTCTACAAAGTGTTTGGCACATAATAGGTCCAAAATAAATTGTAGTTCCATATTAAAGGAACAAACGTTTTACTGCAGGAGAGAAAAATCTACCCCCAGTTACATCTTTCTTTGCAGTTTGGGGTTTCTAAAAACAATTCGATTGAACCATTCTGTGGAACAAAAATAGCCTTTTGCTGTTGGCGTTCTCTTCGGGTTAGAAGTGTTCTTTCCCAATTGCTGGTCCATTAAAACTTTCTTTCTACCTGTTCTTCAGAGTTTACCTCAAATACCATCTGGAACACAGCAGTGCACTGTTAGTGTCCATTTCGTTCGTTCGTTCGTTCATTCATTCATTCATTCATTCTTGCATATCTCATCTCATTTAAAATGGTTAGGGTGCCCAGCCAGTGTGGCTTAGTGAATTGAGCATCGTCCCATGGACTGAGAGGTCCTGGTTCCATTCCCACTCAGGGCACATGCCCAGGTTGCTGGTTCGATCCCCAGTAGGGGGCGTGCAGGAGGCAGCCAATGGATGTTTCTCTTTCACATCGATATTTCTCTCTCTCTAAAAAAGTCAATCAATCAATCAATAAAAACATTTTTAAAAAGTGGTTAGGGCATCACCTGTGTTGGTTGAATTGCACAGAAGAATAGGAATATCTATGGTTTTGTGAGGATCTAGTTTTCAGTGCCAAAGCAAACCACCTTCCTTCCAAGTCTCATCCACATCTCTGGTGATGATGATGATGAGAGCAGTTAACACTATTGACAGAGTACCTACTATTTTATTATTTGCTCTGGACTGTGCTAACACCTTCATGTATAATTATCTCATTCACATATACACACACCACCACCATGATATATGTATTATTACCCCCATGTTACAAGTGAGCAAACTCAGACAGACCCACTAAGGAAGCCTGCGTCCAAATCACACAGCGAGTAATGGCAGTGTTACTATGTCAACCCAGGTCTAAAGTTTGACTCTTGGTCCCTCCCACATTCTACCTCTCTCTTAAATCTCAACTGATCATAAACAGATGCGCAAGTGTGTCTGAGGTACAAGCTGCAAGAAGAAAATGTGGGCATTACAGCGTCTGAAGCCAGCTATCCAACTTTGTGCAGTCATTCAACCACTCGGACAGTCAGTCTCCGTGAACACAAACATCTGAGTATTTGGAAAACTGATGTCCAAGCAAGCATTTCAGATTTTTATTTGAATACCTGGCTCCTTATGATACCTAGGCAAGGCATTCTTTTCCTCCTGAAAACAGATCAGAGATCTAAACTGAAAAACAAGACACAAATTTTAGACAAAAAGTATATTGCTTAATCACTGCCAGTGGAAAAGTGAATTTTCCTTTCATTCTACTATATTGTTTCACAGAATCAGTGTTGCCCTGATGTGATATGTTATGAAAACAGTTCATTTGGCCCTGGCCGGTTTGGCTCAGCGGTTAGAGCGTCGGCCTGTGGTACAGAGAGACCCGGGTTCGGTTCCCGCTAAGGGCATGAACCTCGGTTACAGTTTGTCCCCGGCCCTGGTTGGTCGTGCGGGTGGCAGCCACTCGATGTGTCCCTTTCACGTCGATGTTTCTCTCTCTCTCTCTCTCTCTCTCTTCCTCTCTCTCCCTCCTACTCTATCTGAACAAGAAATGAAAAAAAAGTTGTCCTCAGGTGAGGATAAAAAAAAAAAGAAAACAGTTCATATGAACCAGATCAACTCTGATTGAGGTACAAATAAAGAGAGAAGAAAGATGCTTGAATGATGTGAATTTTAGCTCGATCCAGGTTCTTTGCCACTCACTGCCATAAAAGAACAACTCTCTTGTAGATACTGAAGATCTTTTGTTGTTGTTGTTTTATTATCCTTACCTGAGGACATTTTTGCATTCATCTTCAGATAGAACAAGAGGGAGAGAGGGAGGAAGAGAGAGAGAGAAACATCGATGTGAGAGAGACACATCGACTGGTTGCCACCCACATGACCCCAACTGGGGCCGGAAACAAACTGCAACCGAGGCACGTGCCCTTAGTGGGAACCGAACCCAGGTCTCTCTGGACCACGGGCCGACGCTCTAACCGCTGAGCCAAACCAGCCAGGGAGATACTGAGGATCTTGACATGGTTGCTTCAAACCAAAATAAAGATGCCATTTGGAACCCCCTTGACATCTGGACTGTCTCAGTTTCAGTATTAGTGAAGGAAACTCAGGATCCAGAACTTTCCCCAAAAGCCACTACCCCTGTGCACCCATGATCTCTCACCAACTTATAAAGTTACAAAGTCCAAAGAGATGGCTCTAAGTAATTCATATGTCAGCCTGACTCATCAATGATTACCTTACTCCTCCCACTCTTAGCAGATTTTTTTGCTTGCTCTCGTGTTCTCTTGGTTTTCACTCACTGAGCACACCAAATCGTAGCAAAAGGCACGAGATCTTCCAAGTCTAACACCTCAGCAGTTGTTTTCTTTCTGGCCTATTTTAATTGGTGAGTTGGTTCCTAGTTTTTCAACCTGTGTGTCATGTATGCTGGCCACTTTGGGTATTATCGCTGCATCAAATGCCTGACATAACTGAGGTAGGGGTGTGTGTGTGTGTATGTCTGTGTGTGTGTGTGTGTGAGAGAGAGAGAGAGAGAGAGAGAGAGAGAGAGAGAGAGAGAGAGAGAGAGAGAGAAGGAGAAGAAGGAGGAGGAGGAGGAGGAGGAGGAGGAGGAGGAGGAGGAGGAGGAGGAGGAGAAGGAGAAGGAGGAAGTGGGGGAGGGGAGAGAGGAAAGAGGAGGAGGAGGAAGGGAGAACACTAGCCAGCATAAATCTTGGGGAGGGGGAGAAAGGGGAGGAGAGGAAAGAAATGCTGGGAGGAGAGGAAAGGGGAGGAGAGGAAAGAAAAAGATACAGACAGAAAAGGTAGAAAGTGTGGACAGAAATGTGGATATAACAGCATCATAGGATAATTTCTCAGTCTAGAAAAAATTCTTTAAAATTGCCATCACCTATTCTGACTCAAATTCGGCTTTCAGGAAATTTCCCCTCAACGTGCAAAATTATGTATAGCCAAAGTCATTAAGATATTGAAAAAGTGGAAACAACTAAGTGTCCAAGCACAGAAGCTAGGGCAAATTAATTAAGGTGCATTTACATGGTAGATTATTATACAGCCGCGGAAAGCCGTGTGGTAGAAGAATATTTAACGGCATATTGGTGATCTCTCTCTGTTACAGACGCACACACGGCCGCAGCCTCATGCCCAGGTTTAATTGATGGCTCAGGCTGCGGCATAACCAGCTGGACTAAAACGGAGAGTTTCAGATGCTGGAAATGTTACAGGCTCTGTGTAAGGTGCAGTGTAGTACAGCGTAAGCTCCGATTCTGTTAAAAATATATACGCATAAAATAAAAAGACAAAAATTTCCCCAAAACGTTTATAGAACATCTCTTCGAGTGTCTTAAGGATCCCTTGTTTTTGACCTAACATTGTCTCTTCAGTTATTGATTAAATAGCATAATTAAAATTTTTTCCATGCCCTGGCCGGTGTGGCTCAGTGGTTGAGCATTGACCCATGCACTGAGAGGTCGCCGGTTCAATTCCCCGTCAGGGCACATGCCCAGGTTGTGGGCCCGATCCCCAGTGGGGGGCATGCAGGAGGCAGCCAATCGATGTTCTCTCTCATCGATGTTTCTATCTCTCTCTCCCTCTCCCTTCCTCTCTCTCTAAAATCAATAAAGAAAAAAAAATTAAAAAAAAATTTTTTTTTCCATGTATGCTTTTCTGTGTCTTTCCTATTTTCCACAGTCCACATAATTTTTAGAATTCGTTAAACACCATGTTATTTTTAAAACAATGTCAGGAAATGGCAATGTCTTCCTTACCAGGATGTGGGATGAATAGGAAGGTGCCAACTTCATAACTGGTACCTGGCTGACCAACTATGAGGCTGTAAATGGTTTAAAAAGACACTCCTCTAATATAGAAGAAACTCCTTGTAGGTGGGTGCCTTTCTTTGCAACTCAAAACCCAGGACTGCAGACAACACATGCACGTCTAAAAAGAGGTGTGATAGTTTTCCAGGAACAGGAAACCAAGCCTCAGAACCAAATCACTAAACATTAATTCCATGCCAGGGCTTTGCATAATTTTTTTCATTATCTGGTTGGGTGATAGGAGTAGCAAGGAGCCGTGTTTCTGTCTTACTGAACCACATTACGAACTTATCACATCAAGAGACTATCAGGCAGAAATAAGATAGATGTGTGTGTACTCATCTTTTTTTTTTTTTTTTAACCTCCCCTGAGGATATGGTTTTTTATTTTAGAGAGAGAGCAAGGGATATATAGAGAGAAATATCCATGTGACAGAGAAACATGGATCAGTTGCTTCCCATACGCACCTCGACTGGGGATTGAACACACAACCTAGCTATGTATCCGGACTGGGAATCAAACCCTCAACCTTTTGGTGCACTGAGCCACCAACTGAGCCACTCGGCCAGGGCTGTGTGTGCATCTTTTTATGTGTGACTGTTGGTGTGTGATTTTAGGAGGTGATTCCTGGATGTACAGAATTTGGCCCACAGAGAAAGAAGACATTCTGCATGGTAAATGGTTGATTAGAATACCTTAAAACCTCACTCAGCAAGGAGAAGCATCGGCTGAGTACCAATGTATCCTTTCCTTCTTTAAATGAATATTAGATCCAACTTCTAGTTTTGTCTGTATTATGGAACTATGTGCGAAGGTTTTCTCACTGAAGCTTGATCTATCCATCCACCCATCCACCCACCCAGGAATCTGGAATCCCACATGAAATCAGTAACTAAAACTAAGAATGTGGGAAGAGTCCAGTCTCAATCCCCTAGCGGAATGAATGTTGATGTATCCGTATTAGAAATATAGTCATTACTTTTATATCAAGGAGGTTTCCATATCACCCAGAAAAAATGTTGTGAATGAAAATTTTTCCAGACCTGCCCAGCCAGTATGGCTCAGTGGACTGAGAGGTCCCAGTTTGATTCCCGGTCAGGGCACATGCCCGGGTGGTGGGCTCGATCCCCAGAAGGGGGCGTGCAGGAGGCAGCTGATCGATGTTTCTCTCTCACATCAATATTTCTCTCTCTCCTTTCCTTTCTCTCTCTCTAAAAAAAAAAAAAAAAAAAAATCAATAAAACATATTAAAAAAAAGAAAATTCTCCCAGACCTAGTTTAATTAAGTAAGAATCACACCAGAACTAGTAACCCTGGTGGAAAGCTGATTCAGGACAGCACTCCTCGGGACTACAGAACATCTCCCAAATTACCCAATGCTAAGACTGCAGGTTTCTCTGCCCAAACTCAACCTACAATTGCGAAGAGAGAAGCAAACAGAAAACAAAAATCACCCAAGACTGTGTAGAATACTTTTGAGAACAACCCCCTCCCCATCACAAGGGTGATACCTGAGCTTCGAGGTGACTCTCGAACCCCCTTTCTCCCTCCACTTTTCCGTGGCACACGCTTCAGTAAACTACTTTAAATGCATGACTGAGGTTCACCCAGGTTGTCAAGTAGTGCTCCTGAGATAACCAGCCAGGTACCAGTTATGAAGTTGGCACCTTCCTGTTGATCCCACATCCTGTTAAGGGAGACTCTGCCATCTCCTGAAACTCCCGGCTGCCACAGCCCTCTGCCACCCGGGGAGCTGGGGATAAGCACCGCCACAGCGCAGCCCTGGGGCCCGGTTACCAACAGCCAACTGAAGATGGTTATAGTGCCCTCTGCCTTCTCTGAGCTCTTAATTTATAGCTCTTGACTGTGGGTTTATTTACCATTTGTTTTATTCCTTCACCCATGTTAATGCTTCTCAGTATCATTCAAAGGGGTGATTTCATTTGCTTGTCCCTGCCTCTCCCTGCCCCCACCCCCAACCGGCAGAGGGAAAAATGAAGACCCGTTTTAGTATGATGTGAACCTACAAGTTCCTTCTGATGACAAACCCGTCTTGTGAGAAAGAGAAAGGGCTCCTAGAAGCAATAAAAAGAGAGGACCTCGAAAATTTTCTGTAATCCAACCATCTCAGGAAACGCTTCTTTCTGACCAAGCTAACGACAATACTTGTCATTTACTTCATGCTTATAATTGTCCTGGCCTAATGCATATGCTTTATGGGGTTTATTTTGCTCACTCCTCACAACTCTGTGAAGTAGTCACCATAACGAACACCCACGTTACAGATGAAGGAAGTGAAGCATGGGACGTTAAGGATTTGCCCAAAACCACTTGGGCAGATTCAGGATGTGATGTTTAGGGCTATTAAAGATCTAACAAAAACAGTGTTTATAACCACTCAGTTATTTTCCTTCCATGTTGGGGGGCACAAACTCCGATGGCAGGCAGGTCATTTCCATGAGTGGAGTGGGCAGGGCAGGGACTGCCGATGCCCTGGAATTCTCAGACGTCACCTCCTGAGGGGATCGCTGCCCCACTCCCGCGAGCCATGACCGCGAAGGATCTATGTGCTCACTGTGGCCAGAGGAACAGATTTTTCGAGAGAAGATGGAACTAGGGATATTTAAAAAAATCATCTGGTTTTTAAATGTTGGCAACTCATTCAAACACTTTAAACATTAGGCTAACTCTGTACCGGCCAAACCACTCATGGGAGGCGCAGTTCAGTTTAGGGGCCACCAGTTTCCAGCTCCTGTAATCTTCTTTCTTTAAGCTCAAACTTGATGTGTGCAATTGTTATCAGCATAATTCGCTGGTTTATTAACATTAGTAAGAGGAGGAGAGCAAAGGGGCGGCCAGACATTATAAGCATGGTCATCTGGGCAGCTTCACCAGGAAGCCGCAGCTTCACACTCCCCGGGAACCACCAGTCCATTCCCTGCAGATCACTGGGGGACGCGATCTAACCAAGGGGGAGATGGGCACACGCACAGTGAAGTCAGGGTGACTAGGGAAGGTGCTCGCCTGTCAGTCTAGCCTGGGGAACAACGGATTGGCTGGGGGGTGGGCCCCATCAGAAGTGTGCAAGATCTTGGAAAGTTAAAACCCCCAGACAAAGGGTCCCCTCCTTTTGTTTCCTTCGCTTGTTCTCTCTTGCTCCATGACCCACGCTCACTTGCACACTCACCTGTTCTCTCTCCATAGCCATGGGGCCTTAAATAGCCGCACGGCCGTGGCCGTTCGGACCCCACACGCAATGGACTGCCCCTGGGAACACACGCTAAGCCAGCCAGATGCTGGACTGGACTGGACTTTAATATGGAGGGAAACTCTGGGCAGTGGCCTTAATTCTGGCCCTGCTGAAGATAGGATCTTGGAGGGGAACCTCCTTAATTTTACATAATCAATAAAGCTTTCCACAAAACCCCATCCTCCCGTGGGGGCCTCAGGAAATTATTTTCCTCTTGGTACCCCAAGAAACTCCACATTCATGGATAACATGATGACATCCTGCTTCAATAACACGAAACATCTCTCACCCAACCATTCAATTTCTTACTCTTGATCCACTGTGGTAAGGAGCTGAGCAGCAAATTCTTTTCTCACCTCATCTCTAGGAGGCGAAGTCAAAACTGAGCAGGCGTGATGGAAGTCTGCTCTTCCAGCTGGCGAAGGGAATTGGCCCCCCCCCCCCCCCCAGGCTGTTGTGTTAGCATCTCTGGAGCTGCCTGCGGCTTTCTCATGTGGTTCAGCTACAAACTGGCTTCCACTGAATGCAGCTATATTTAGTGCCTTGGAGGAGAAGGGAAAAAATCCCTCCGCAGCTCAGAAAAATATAGTTTAGCTTTAACTTTCTCTGTCCAAATTTTAGAAATGATGGTACATTTCACAACCACATTTTTCTCTTTAGCTCACCCTGGTTAAAAAGGAAACAACAACAAAAAAAGAATAATTGCTCTCCAAAGTAGGGAGGTTGAGTTTGGCAGATAAACCTACAATCTTGGCATTAGGTAATTTAGAAAAGCACTTTAAAATCTGTCGTAAAGGGTACTCTTTAAATACAGTCCTTGGTTTACAATTAGACTCCCTGAAACAGCCGAAGCACACCTCTGCTTTGGGGATTGGCCTCCCACAAACCTTTCCATTTATTCATCTTCCTGAGTTCCTCCCAGAGACCTTAGCATCAGCAAATCAATCTTGCTCACTGTTTATCCCCAGCACCTGGCACAAACATTAAGTATTTGTTGAATAAATGAATAAAATGGAAGAAGGGCTCTGATCATTTGGGACCAAGATAACATCTATGTTGTGATTTATTCATTCAAATATGTTGGCGTGAACTCGGGTCCCCGAGGAGTGTGCCTGAGGAACAAAGGTGGCCGCTGTTTCAGATCACTCTGAGACTTGTGCGGTGTGTAGGGTGGCATCTGAGGGCAACAGCTGATTTCCTCTGAATAAAGGAGGGGGAAAAAGGATTTCTGAGTGGATGTGCAGGTGAGAGGGAGGGAGGAAATGCCTGAAGCTGGGGGGCACATGGGCAAGTCACTGGAGCGAGAAAAAAGAGTGGGGAGTGTGTGGCATACCCCGCGACTCCCCATAAAACTTGACTGTAAAATATTCACCGTTGGCAATGATTTGAGAGTCAAGTCACATGGGCGGTACTGACAGTCTATGTGGCTTGTGTGTCCCATGTGGAAAACAAATGCGAATGCAACAAATTCCTTACCTGGAGGGGCAAGCGCTGACACAGCCAGAGAAACAAGATCTGACACTACAACACGAGAAACCACTCTAAGACTCTTGCAAAACACCCCTGATCTACGCAAAGACATGTATTAATGTACTGTGTGCCAGGCGTGTGCCGGGTCCTGGTGATGTGGTGGCAGAGACGACAGCGAAGGGCCCCTGCCCTCAAGGAGAGAGGGGCCATACACCTAAGGGATGGCACGGTAGCAGTGATGGGAGCTTGGAAGGGAACCAAGAGGGGATGACATGTGACAAGGACGGATGGGAGTCAACATTAACTAGGTGGCCAGGATTGGCCTCTCTGGGGAGTGACGGTTCAGTTGAGACCTGAAGGGGTGGGAAGAGGCCAGCTATAGGAAGATCTGCAGCTGAAGCTTTCGGCCTGAGGTGGTAGGAGGCGAGCGATGGGGAGGAGGGTGTAGAAGGTGGTCAGAGAGGCAGGCAGGGGCCAGATCAGGGAGACACAGAACATGTTAGGTCTGCAAGGATAACGAGTGGACGTGCAAAGACTCAGAGGATGAGTGAACTGCCGAGGTAAAATGTAATCACAACACAGGGGCCAGCATGCACCATCTCCGGGGGCCCTCCTCAAACGCTGGCCCTCCGAGGGGCAGGAAGTAATGCAGTCTGGTTAATTGCCCTTCGGGACTGCTCTGTGTATGAATGTAAAACTGGGGATTATCCAGCCCCAGATGCAAATGAAAAGGGCACAGTGGGTCACTGGTTTTCCAGAAGACTCTTCTCACTGGAGGTAGGATGCCAATTACCCTCATTTCTGTGGAAGGGAACTGGGAGAGGAGAAACACCCAGAGAATTGTGCTTCCGACTGGCTTGCAAATCATAACAATCACCCCAAAGTTAAGAGAACAGGGGGGAAAAAAGCCCCTTTGCTCTTGGGACCTTAAGTGATTAGAAAGAGTTGTTATTTGGCTGATTTTCACACCTCATTAGCATATGCATAATTTAACAAGGGAACATGCTGGGGGCTGGCACGGGTGAGGGCAGCTCTCCACACCCACGGACTGGAAACTGGGGCGGAAGCATTGGGAGTGCTTAATTATGCCAGCAAGGCAACAGAGATCAGCCTGCAAAGGGGATGAGCACACAACGGAGCCTGGGAACAAGCAGAGACAGATTCCCTGACGTCTAAGTTCACCTACGAGCACACCTGCACCGAGGGCGGTAAGGCAGCCCTGCCTAAATGTTCCTCCCAAGGACAAAGTCACCACAGCAATCCTCATGCTCCCCACTTCTCTCGCCATCGACACCCTCCATCAGACAGCCTCGCTTTCTTCTCCAAAAATCTGGCAATGCCAAGAGGAATAAAGTGTTATGATTGTCCGTATCACCATCCACTTGGCACTGAAGAGAAGAAGGAAGTGGAGTGGTGTTTGGGGCACTGAATAAAATAAATGAACTCTAGCCCCGACCAGTGTGGCTCAGTTGGCTGAGCGTTGTCCTGGGCACCCAAAGTCACCCGTTCAATTCCCAGCCAGGGCACGGGCCCCGGTTGCCAGACATCTCTCTCTCACATCAATGTTTCTCTCTCTCTCCCTTCCTCTTTCTCTAAAGTCAAGAAAAACATATTTTAAAATAAATAAATAAAACCATATTAAAAAAAAAAAAAAGAACTCTAGGACAAGGGTCAGACCTTCAAACTGTAATTCTGAATCCGCTGACTCGATCCACAAACAGAACAGCAAAGACAGAAGTCTCAGTCATTGCTTTAAATTAGTTAACGTTTAGGCCTTCTTTCCTTCCACTTCGGAGAGTGTCCTTTACACCCCAAAAGAAAGATGGAAAAGAAGAGAAGACCACCTGTACTCGGAGGACTCGACTATGCCTGGTCACCTGTCTTTCTGGATTGTTTCTCTGCCCGTTGAAGGGACACGTGTATAACTCAAAAAGCAGTGAAGGAATGGAAGGGTGTTCCTGAGAAGATGTAGCAGGACATTTGCAAGTCTCACACCACATCCCACCTTGTCACTAGGTTCAATGTCCTGTAACTTTGAAATTATATTAATATCTATTGGTCTGTCTTGAGATGACTGATAAATCTTTATCTGCTCTGATACCTCCTCAGCATCAATTCTCCCTTCTGTTAATACAATCCTAATTTTCCTTTTTCTCAGAATAATCTGGTGTGTGTGTGTGTGTGTGTGTGTGTGTGTGTGTGTGTGTGTGTCTTTAAGGCCTGAGCTATTTGGCATACTTCATGTCCTCCTGGCAACAGTGATTGGTTCAGGCATAAAAAATAATTCAATTTGGACCAATGAGAGTTAGGTCCAGACTTTTGTTGCCACACTGAGAAGATTCCAACATATTCCTCTTTCACTCCATTCGCACCAACTCCTTGCAGCTCTCCAAACACGTCAAACAGTTTCATACCTCTGTGCTTTTGCAGATGCTATTCCACTTCTTGAATGAACGGAGAAATCCATCAATTCTTCCATGTGTTATTTTGGCTCGAATTCCCAAGCCTTATGCTATTATATTCAACTTACTAAGCATGTGCTCACTTCTATTAAACCAGACCATCGGCTGTCTCAGCAACCATTCTTCCCTTCTTCTGCCAACAGTCCCCTGACTTTTCCCTCTGTCATCCTCAAGTAAAATTTGGGTGGCATTGATTCCTCCCCTCAACATGAGAGGCTTAAGTTCATCAGGCATTCCTTTTCACTGAATGAAGGAAATAGATTTTGGAATGGGCACAGAACCCACACAGACCTCATGAGATGTTAGGAGATCTTTCCTCAGGATTCCAGGAGCTGGGAAGCCCTGCACTATGGGCTAGTTTTCCTCTGCAAATAGAGAGCCCAGAACAGCGGCTGGGTCCCCATAAAAAGAGGAACAGAGAGAGACTACCAACTCAGGGTGACATCGCTGAGCTCTGGATCAAGCCTTACCTGAAGCAACTGTTCTTTTGAACTTTTATATTGTGTGTCAATTTTTTTTATTAAGCAGATTTTTAGCAGAATGTGTCAGCCCTTCAAAGATTACTGACCAATTCAGTGACAAAAAATGTGAAAGAGCTTAAGAGCCATGACAGAAACCTGTGGGACATGATACACTAGGTTCTAAGTCAACTCCAAACTGTTTATGCATTCATGCAGTCAACAAGTATTTGAATACTTACTATATACCAGGTACTGTTCTAGGAATTTGGAGGGGGGGGTATAGCTAGGAACAAAACAAACAAATATCCTTTTGGAGCATAGATTCTAGTGGAGAGAGACATATAATAAACAATGCCATTGATAAATAAGTATACAGTATATTAGAAGATGACTATAAGAAAACAATAAGATCAATTAAGGCAGATCAGAAGTGTCGAAGGTGGATGGGTATTCCAATTTCAAATAGGTAGCCAATATAGGCGTCGTTGAAAAGACAGCACTTGAACAAAGACTTGAAGGAAGTAAAGAGATTGACTATGCAGGGAGAAGAGCGGTCCAGGCAGAAGGAGGAGCAGGTGCAAAGGCCCTGAGGACTGGTGAGTGTAAGCACCAGCAAGAAGGCTGTTGAGCAGGGAGAAAGCGGAGGAATGACGTCAGAGAGGAAATTGAATGATCTTTTTAGAGAGTGAAATGGAGAGTCACTGGAAGATTCGGAACAGAGGAGTGACATGATCTGACCTAAATTCTTACAGAAATCAGTCTGGCTACTGTATGAAGGATAGATTTGGGGGGCCAAAGGCAAGGGTAGAAGTTGCAACAATGCTTGTTAGCCGTGGCCTGGATCAGTGTGGTAGGAGTGGAAGGGGCGAAGAAAGACTGGACTCTGGAGAGATTTTTTAAACAGAGCTCAAAGAATTTCCTGATGCGTTCGTTACATGCGGCGTGGGAGGCAGGAACACTCCAAGGCAATTGGCCTGAGGACCAGAAGGAGGAAGTTGCCAGTCGAAGAGGTTTGTTTGGGAGATGATCAGTTCAGTTTGAAAATATGAAATCTGAGATGTTTTATTGAACACCCGAGTGGAGCTTCTGAAGAAGCTGTTGGCTATATAATTCTGGAATTCAGGAGAGAGGACTGGATTCAGGATATAAATTTGAGACTTGTCAGCAGAGAGACGGTGTTTCAAGCCACAAAACTGGATGGAATAACGAAGGGAGTAATTGTAGATGAGGAGTGGATCCAAGGGCTAATTCATTTAATCAACTCATCTAATATCCATAACAACCTTATGGAGTCAGTTATTATTGCTATCCTAATTTTACAGTTGAGGGAATCAAAGCTTAAGAGTTGCTACGATCACACAGCAACTTCTCCAAGAGCACATGTGCTCAGCTGTGTATAAACACACAAATAGCTGAGCTGGGCCTGAAACCCAGGCAGTCTGGCTCAAGAGCCTGTGCTCTGAAGTATCACTCAATCCTGCCGCCTGTTCCCAAGTGGGTATGTTTAATCAAAGGATGGCTATTTAGGATTAGGGATAAGGAGAGTGTGCAGGATGGAAGAGTGGCTAAGTGAGCTAAAAGAACGCAGTTTCCTGCCCCCAGAGCAAGCCTGGGCTGTAAATACAATGCCCAGACAAAGGTAAGAACTAAAGTCATTGTATTCAAACACAGGAGACCAGTTTGCTCAGTGGTCCTCATGCTTAGTCAGATTCACTTGGGGGTCCTGTTAAAAGACACAAGTTCCTAGGAGACCATCCTAGACACTGGTTCAGTAGATACTGAATGGAGCTTGGGAATTTCATTTTGACATGTGTCTCAGGAAATTCTGAACACCCTTTTGTGAAATACTACCATAGGGAATCTGCTTTGACGTGTATCTGTCCAATAGCTCTCCACCCCAGACGACCAATGAAATTTGACTTTAATTCATCCTAACTTCACAGATAGGACTGGGACAAAAGGGAGATCTCTGTGTGTGGCTAATGACTTCAGCTTACCTTGAAAAAATACTTTGATAGTCTTCATAAGGATCTTCAGTCTTCTTTTGTTAACTGGTAACCAATTTCCTACTTAAACTAAATCGATCTTCTTTACGTATTCACATTAGTAAATAAAATGGTGCTTGACTGTGCACAGCAAACAGTGGATCTTTACTAAATACTTGTTAAAAAGATATGTGAGAAATGTATGTCCTGCATTTGTCAGTGGAGACCCCCGCTTAGTCGGATATTTTCATCCAGTGACAGTTGTGACAAAGTGTAATAGCATTTAACTTAAGCTAATGAGTGACTGGCCATTATTAAAAAACAAAACAAACCTGCCAGGCAGAGCTATAAATACAATGGGTTGGTGTGAATGCCCATTCCCTGTTTGTTCTCATCAGACAGACAAGTACAGGGCTTCTCAGAAATGTACATAACTCATGGATTTCAGCAGTTGAGTAAGCCCAGAAAAACATGAGGAAAAGAGCTAATATTTGCTCCCAATTTGGTTAGAATCGAAAGGTAATTGCATAGATGATTTCCTCCAGTACCAAATGCCATTGCCAAATGTTTGCACAGCCTATTGCGTTCTGTTTCTACTTAGGGTTTTGAAAACAGTCCTTACAAATCGTCTCTTTTTAGTAATGTGACTAATCACGACATTAATATGGTGTAGTTTCATTTTGATTTCAGAAATTTTTTCAGAACCACTGACTCAGCCAATTTATTGGTTTCACTGGGAGGCTATCAAATGAAATTGAACTAATTTCCAAAGCAGGAAAACCAAGAAACCAGCGATTTCTGTCCCCGCACCCCCATTTTTGTGCAAATGAAAATACGGTGGCAAGACGGAATAATTTCTCATTGCCCTTCAACCAACTGTCCATTGACATCCATTCTTTTAACCATGTTGTGTTAACTATATATACATAGCAACGTAGTGTTACTGATTAGGATCACAGACTCTTAACGGCGTGGTCATGAGCATATTTTCAGTTTCTTCATCTAAAAATAGGGCCAGTGAAGGTATCCACTTCATAAGGACTGTTAAGAAGATTAGATGCGAAAACACACAAGATCACTAGCAGTGTAGTGTCTGGCACACAATAAATGCTCTGCCAGTGTTAGTGACCGTTATTTTTATCTACGCCCGTGCTCATCTGGGTATGAACATGCACACAGGCTCTCCCTGCCTTTTGCCTCTCTGCATTCCCCTTTTGCATGCAGCTGCCTAGTTACTGCCTAGTAAGCATCTCTGTTTCACCTCTTACGCTGCAGCCATTCATTCAGTGGTTTTTGCTGCTGACTCAAACAATGGTACACCAATGGACGGTCACACCCCCACAAGAACGCATCGCAACAATCTGACACCTGAAGAGGATTTCAGAAATGCAGAGGCATCATCACCTCAAACGGGGTGGGAGAGAATAATGGAGAACTGATCACAGGGAGGTGCTAGCCATAGTTATGAGAAACGTTGAGTATTCTTGCTCTGTTCATGGTGATTGTTTTGTTCTGATGAAAGAAAGCCCATTCTGACCTGGCTGGGAGCTGTACACCCTGGGAGTTTACCTTGGGAATGCTGTCCATTCTCCTTACCAAAAAACTGCCCCTCCACCCCCCCATCATGGGAAGATGAACAACCTTGGAGTCTTGGAGGCGATGCACTGGAGAGAGACCACATTCCCCAGCTCGCATTACTTCCCCATGCCTGTAATCTGTAACTGTTTTACCCCTTATTATTCCTTTTGCTTACTTCCCCATGTAATACCCAATATAAATGACCAGCTATGGAGGGAGAACAAAGCAGATTTTTGCAGGGTGACCCACTGCTCTCCCATTCTGCCGGCAATATTGTAATAAACACTCATATATAATTGAACCTTGTCTCTGCTTAATTGGCTCAAGTAGTGACAGGCAGCCTGGACCCATTTGTTGTCCGGTTTCAATCTTATTAACTTGAGAAATGAAAAAACCAAGACGAAGGGCACCTTTTGGGTCCACGTGCACTGGCGAAGTGGGTGCACTCAAGTGATCTGCTTCCCTGCTTCCAAGTCTGAACACAACTGTCCCGCAGCCAAGTCATCATACAGAATGGAGTGAGCAGAACTGAAATTACCCACCTGGTCTCACTGGGTGCCATACAACTTTCATTAAGAGCTAGGGTTAGGTTATAAGGAGATAAAATGTCACTTTCCTGGCACCTGACTGCTCTGGTAGCTGCACATGGCAGACCATTCCTTTCCCCCCATGTATATCCATGGATTGCCCCCTATGTGCCATACATGGGTCAAATTCCTGGGGGGAGGGGTGACAGAGGCAAACAAGACATGATCCCTGAAGTCAAGGTAATGACAACGCATGGAACACACTATTTCTCCAACAAATGCCCAGCAGAGGACCTGGCCCATAACTGATGCTTAATAAAAATTTGGTGAATGAACAGATGTACAATTTGGACAGTCCCAGCAACAAGCCCAGGGTAAGAAAATGAAACTGATCAGGCCAAATTTAGGAAGCCTCTGTTGGTAGCTACTATTGCCAATGGGCAGTGTTTGTCTTGCAGTTTCCAAGCCAGGAAACACAAGCATTTTTACTTGGTTAGGCCACTGACTCCTGGTGAGGACACTCACTTTGTGCTTACTGCCATTATCCAAGGTCCACTCCGGTCTTTTGCAGTACAGATAGTGACTTGTGTGCGTGTTTATACCCAGGTGAGCATGTGACTTGATACAGAACCACTGGCAATGAGAAAAATCCATTTGACTTTATCAGCCCATGGCCCCATCCCATAGGCGGACATATAAAATTAGCTAAGCTCTTCTGAAAATTTTGGGAGTTAACTCTTTGCTAACTCAACATCCCTGCTGTGTTTCCGCAGCATGGAGACGATCCACCATGATTCATACAGTAACAGGCACCGTTCCGTTGCAATCAATAGAATAAAGTGCTCCCACACACCCTTCTCGGCTATTATTTGTAGCGTGAATACAATCCTGCTTTAAAGGTTTTCAAGACACTCGGGAACTTGAGGCTGCACCATCTGTGGATTCTTGTCATTACATAAAGCAAATAATTGCTTTTTAAAGAATCCATGCCACTATTGCTAATTTTTTCATTTCCACAAGCTCCCCCACTAGCAGCCTCTGGGTATTTACACAGTTTATTTAATTACGCCGTGGTGTTGTGTGTACTGAGCATCATACAGTGGCTCCGTGTAGATGGAATTCGCCATGCAGTGTTTTAAAGCCAGTTCTCTTGCTTTGTTTCTTTTCTCTATTTTTAGCAGGAGGACGATCACTCCCAGCTTTCTGGCCTTGGAAGGATTAATGTTCGAAAGATGCTGTCTCCGTGCTGAGTGTAACAGGATGTAATTGTAACCGCATGCTTAGAGAGACCTATCTGCCGGGCACCCCCTGCCACCAGCTGTTACTGTCGTCCGGCGCTGTTACTGAACATGCAGTAACTATTCTGTGAGCTTCAAATGAATGGGGGACTCCCGAGAACCTAATTTGAAAACAGTACCCCCTCATTGTTATCTGTATTTGTTTGTTTCAAAGTCTGACACTTTAATTGGACTCCAACGCACAACGGTAATTTTCCATGGGAAAGCTTAGAAAGCTGCGGCTGGAAGACGCGCAGTTTAGCTCCTGGAGTTGAGGGCTTGGCAGGACCTATGCGGCCACATGTGCCCATCAATGCCAGGAGTATGGGCGCTAGCCTCAGGTGCAGGCTGGGAGACAGCCAGCCAGCCATTCACCTTCCTTCAGAGTCACCCCTTCCTAAGTACCCCATCCTAGACCGGCAGGTGTCTTATTTTTAGTCTCCTTCTCAGGAGTTTTCCATTTTTATCTCCCATTTCTTCAGGGGCTTGGTGAGTCTGGCGTTTACCCTCCAATCCTTCTTGGTTCCCCCAGAAGGCAAATTGGCTGATTCCTTGCCTACTTATCCTAACTGTGTCCACTCTGTTGCCTTCATTTGACTTCTGTGCTTCATCTTCCAATGAAATCTAACCGTGTCAAGCCTCCTGCAATCCCAACTGCCCCTGCCTTCCCCCAGGAAGCCTGCCCAGTGGTCATTTATGTCTCCTACCCACAACTTCCAGTCTTTGGTTTGAATCTTCCCTACAACACGTTCTATGCGATTCATGCCCATGAGCTCCTTACTGATGGAAGTGTGTGGGAGGGAATCTTCACACTCCATACGACACGCCAAGTGCTGAGCCCAGAGCAGGTGCTTCGGGAATATTCTTGTACAAATGCATGCTTGAATTATTTAAGTAGTTAAAATAGAATGTTCCACTGATGTGAACAACCAACACCTAAAGTAATCTAACTGTGCGCCAGTCCTAAAAACAAAAACAATAGAAAGTAACTGATAACAGATATGTGCTCGGCACTGAACAATGCGCCAGGTACATGGCTGGCAGCCTTGCCTGGGTTTTCTCTCTGAACCCTCTCAATAACTGTATGAGGTCGGCATTAATATTACAGATGGGAAATTGGAGCTTTGGGAGGGAACTTGTTTCAGGGCAGACAGCTAACAATGGGCAGATCTGGGATTCGGGTCCATGTCTGTCTTACCCCCGAGTTTCCCCTCTTGGGAACGTTTCTTCTTTTTCCTAGCGGGCTCATTTAGAGAGATCTATTCAGGCTCAACCAGAGTGACTTTGTCAGAGACTTTATAAAACCTTATATATAAGGACAGGTGATGGACACACTGAACACTCAGAGGTGACTTTTCAATTTCTGCAGGGAATGTCTGTTGACGTCCATCCTATGGCAGAAAGAACAAAGCCATGGCTAAAGAAAGTTGATCTACCCCCTAGTTCTTAGGTGGCACAGTGATTTCTTCACTAAACAAGGAGGTGGCCAGTCTAGGTTCTTATACTAAATCTTGTTATCTGGCAATGTCCATATTTCTCCTGGTATTTGTTTTAGAAGTTAATTGCACCAACCTAACTTAAATATGAAGACAGTAAAAAATTGAACAGAGAGAGAAAAAGAGAGAGAGAGAGAGAGAGAGAGAGAGAGAGAAGGGGAATAGGAATGAGAGAGAGATTTGGGGTGGTGTTGGTGTTGAGCTATTTATTTTTGGTTAAATGCCAGCACTGCAAGAGTCCAAGGTCCATAAAAGAGGTGTGAAACCAGTTAGGGTGTCTCACCTTCTGGCTACTCGAGGCTCTGCATATTGCACACCCTCTGCATATTACACACCCTCTGCATATTGCACACCCTCTGCATATTGCACACCCTCTGCATATTGCATACCCTCTGCATATTGCACACCCTCTGCATATTGCACACCCTCTGCATATTGCACACCCTCTGCATATTGCATACCCGGAATACATGGTTTTGCAAGGGACTATGACCGTGCTAGTTACTCGGCTGTGCTGCAGAATGGCACAGTGCTAACCCAGCCTGGGACAACACATGTCCACCTTCCAGTTTGGGGTTAAAAGTGCTGTAACCCATCCCCCCCCCAAAAAAAGTGCTGTAACCCAAAAGAACAGAGGGGAACAAAAGAGATTCAGCAGGAACAGGAATAAAGCATGGGTCACAGAAAGAGAAAATTACCATCAAAAGCTTTAAAAAAAATCTGCCAAAGCCATATAGCTCTCTGCTAATGACTGTGACTGTAATTTCTGCATATTTTAACAGATGTTCTGTTTATAAAACTGCAAACGGATTTAGGGGTTATGAATAAAGCCAAGAAACCCTGGAGATGTTTCTTTGTATGATTAACTGACCACAGGCCATTTGTTTTACAACAAAGATGCTCAATGATCCATAGTCCATGATTTATATCAGCCCATGTATACTAATGGCTGATGTCTCCATGGTACTGCTCATTAGCATCTGAAGGGGGATTGGAAGAAAACAGATTATGGGAATAGCTCCCCATTGCTCGACATGATAGTTCATTAGTGGGTGTGGAATCGATCCGAAAGAAAACGAAGATAATCATAAGCTGAAATTTGAATTATAAATTATAACAATTAAGGAATTCGATTCAATGATGAAAGAAAGAATATGGCTTTTCGTAACCCTGGCTGTATGCACCTTGGTAAACTGGCAAGGAGCGATTGTTTTATATCTTACAAATAAAAGACAAATCACATTAAAATTGTACTAATAATAAACGTAATAATAGTGCTGACCTGTATCGATCCCTTAACTATGCATCAGGCATTCTGATGGGTGATTAACATAAATTATCTCACTCCATCCTCACAACTATATAATATAAGGATCCCCATGGACTGGAACCAGAGAGGCATCAAGGTTTGGGCATCCCTGGCTACTGGCTACTTTTTCCCTTTTGCATGACCCCTCTGCTGCTCTATGTGTGAACTGTGATGCTCTCTCAACCAAATGATTTCTCTGCTCACTCATATTCACTACTGCCTCATTATTTCATAGCCCCAACTTGACCTCATGGTTTCATTTCATCTTAAGCTCTCAGAGCTAAATAACTTGCTGGTATGTTCTAGTCTAAACTTCTAAGAGCAGGAATCTGGTAGGCTCAGCTAACTCTCCTCCTTTTTCACTGGGGGCGGGGGTGGGGGTGGTGGTTCTAGGCCCTATCAGAGGTCACAAAGCAGCCTATTGATTTGTCGTGTCTATCAGTTGTGTTTGGTTCAGGTGGGGATGACACAGGGCACAAAATAGGGCCCCTCTATGGACCCTTTGAGTGGAGACTGGAGCAGGGCGGATTCCCTCTAATGGGAAGTCAAGTTCAGCCCTGAGGATAATGGGGACAGGCATGGGCGGTGGGGTCAGGCTGTCTTCCTCTGCCTCTCGTTGGCTGTCGGACCTCAAGCAGTTCGCTCTGTGGTAAGACTGAGCTTTATCCGCTCCCCCACAAAGTGGGAGAATTATGATTACCTAGTCATAAGGCTGTCCCGCGAGCTCAGGGGATGCCCAGGTGCTCAGCACAGGCCGAGGACAGAATCTCCACTTAATCACTGCTAGCTATGGTCATTATACCCTTAACACATGTTATGGATAACACATTATAATTACAATAACTTCTCTGAGGATAAAGCCAGATTCGAAGATCAGTTAGTGCTCCAAGTGGCCCCAGTAAACCGTGCTGGAATGAGAGGAAGGAGCAGCTGCCCGGGCCTGTCATTCAAGCCAACCGGGTAATTTTGTTTTATTATGAACAGACAAAAGCTGGGTCCTCAATTGGTTTTAAACTGTGAGGTTCTTTGTGTCTAACAGAGGTCGGGGCAGGGGAGGGGTGCTCCCAGACCTTCCTGAATGACCTTCACAAATGCCTCGTGGTTCTTGGGGCTTAAGGCATACCATCTGGCTCTGAGGAATCACCAGACATTTCAAGCCCCTACTCCCCCATTTCGTGCCCCTTTTCCTTCCTTCGAGGGTCCCACCTCCCAAATCTGCTTTCCCTGCTCTCTCCGGAATGCATCAGACCCTTCCGTCGGAAATGTCTGGGTCAGTACCCAACATCTGGCATAGCTACCCCCAAATTTGTTGGATAATTAAATTCTACCCAAGAACTCAACAGGGGGTGGCAAATGAATACCTGAGGGCACTGCCTGGCTCTGAAAGTTTCATTTGAGTGCAAATTATCACGATGCGTGCGTATTTGTAAGCACAAAAGAATTAGTCAATGCTCCTGGAACATCATCTCATTCCATCTGTTGCCAAAGTTCACATTAAGTACCAAATCCAAGGGAAGATAATGAGTTATGTGAAAATGAACTTGTATTTGGAATTTCAATATCCCCAGGTGATGCAAATAGGCACATTTGAACTTCCTCGGAAAAAAAAAAAATCCCAAGCTTTGGGACCTGAACATATGGTCCGAGTTATTTAGTCAGATCAGACATGGGATTTCCTACAAGCAGGGTTTTGTCAGCAGGTTGGTAAACAGTTGTCTCTCAGCTTGGACAGTCCAAGTCCTGGTGGGGGTGGGACAAGGATGTATCAAGGTCATTCCACAAAGGACACACACAAAAAGAGAGCCAACCTTCACGTGACACCCCGGGGTTCCGAAGCTAGCATGAGTTATGTAAGTGCTTTGAACCCAAAGGGCTTATGGGAAACTGGACAGAGTCCAATCTGGCTATTAGAATTAAGCCTCCGATAAATTTGACTCCTGTCTTCACTATCAACATGAATAAAACCAGAGTCATGAGGAATGTTCATGCCCTAGCACGCAGGACACACAGAGTAGGAATGAACTTAGCTCCCGATGATGCCAATGTCACTTTTCAGAAGCATGTGTAAGCCACAGCACACACCTAACACTTCAATGCCTCTAAATGCTTTACAGCTATTCCTACTTAGCTTGAATTAGAACACTTGTAAAGTTTTTATTAGGAGACCAAATCCCCAGGCAATTTGTGCTGCAGAATTTTCCTACATTGTGTCTTTGTCGGGGCTGTATAAAACCCACTGTTAGAAAAACACAAACCCCAGCAAAGGCCTCGTGTGGGAGAATGTTTCCAACACAGTGCTGGGGATTATCAGCGACATTTGTTAACTTTAGTGCAATTGAGACACTTTTAAAGATAAAGGGCATTAATATTTCAACACATCATTAAATTTAAATTCAGAACTGAGCACTGTTCTAAGTGAGAATCCAACCAGTTTTAATTAGGCATTTAATAACAATTCTCTACGTGGAGGAGAACCACTCACTGGGTATCGGGAGGAGAAAACCGCAATAGAATGAATGTCTGAAAAATGCTGTATTCCAGCTAAGTCATGTGGCTTAATTTGAGTCATCACTAACAGAAATAGCAAAATTTCTCCAAAATCTTGTGATACATGTAGCTTCTGAGAATATAAGGAAAGCTTAGTCCAGTCAGCCTGGGGTAATGGTAAGAAATAGGAATGATCATGTTAGGCACGCCTGTGTTTAAGCTTGCCACTTGTAAACTATGTGATCTTTGGAAAATTCTTGTCTCAATTTTCCCATCTGTAAAGTTGGGGGGTAGGGGAATGCAGGACCTGGCTGGTACAGTTGTGAGGAGTAAGTAAGGTGACAAGTAGAGCTAACATTTATTGAGCACTTACTATGTGCCAGGCATTGTCAGAGGCATTTTACGGTACATCATTTTACTCTATCCTCACAATACCCAAATGAAATAGGCATCTTAATCTGTATTTTTAAAGATGAGGAAACTGCCCCGCCGGTGTGGCTCAGTGGATTTAGCATCATCCCATGGATGGAGAGATCCTGGTTCGATTCCAGGTCAGGGCAAATGCCCAGGTTGCAGGCTCGATCCCAAGTAGGGGGCGTGCAGGAGGCAGCCGCTCGCTGTTTCTCTCTCACATCAATGTTTCTATCTCCCTCTCCCTTCTAAAAAAAAAAATCAATAAAAACATTTAAAAAGTCAATGAAAACATATTAAAAAAAAAGATGAGGAAACTGAGGCATAGTGAAGACCAGTACTTGCTCAGGTCATGACCAGCATTTGGCAAACCTAGAACTGGAACCCAAGCCCACGTGTGTACAAAGTTCATGGTTCTGCTGCTTGCCTCCCCCCCTCCAACCCCCACCTTTTAAATGGACAATCTTCCCAGTTACACTTGTTAACACCTTGACAGCCAGGGTTGTGACTAGTCACTCAATAAATATTTGCTAGATGAATGAATGAATCTTATAATGTTGGTTAGAAAGCCCAGATCAGGTTCTGTTGAGAAGCAAAAGAAGTCCCTCAGAAAGACTGAGCTGAAGGTAGGGCACAGAGTGTGAACTTTCTGAAATGAATTCTTCAGGTGATGGACACTAATGTCTCCAAGCTGGAGCAAAAAGGGGCCGATGGAATAATTGCAAAGTGTGTGCTAATGGCCTTGACAGCACACCAGCAGGTTGCTGGAGGAAGAGCATCAAGTGCAGTGTGGTTCACACCCCCTACTGGGCTCTAGAGGAGAAATGAGGCCGAGCAGGAACAAGGCAGCCTGGTGGGGGCGTCCAGAAGTGAAAAAGCACTTTAATTCGGGGAGGGTGCAACTTCCCAAACCACAAGAGTTGCTTCAGCCTTCAGAATGAGCTGTCGGGTCCCAAGACGGTAGCATAAACAACAGCCATTCACCTCGCTCCAGCTGTGGGGGTCAGATTTTATGTGTCGGGAAGAGATTCACTTTATTGCAAGGAGAAGATTTAATTGCAGACAGTCATTAGCCAATGATTAGATCAACAGAATGCAGGTCAAACTGCGTTCCGAAATATCCACAGCTCTCGTTACAAGTTGAAGACTGGGAACCCATCTGGGGACCACAAGGCATTTGGGCACAAAGTCACCTGCAGGCCTTCAGCAGAGCACAGATGCAGCCAGCAGTGACGGCATGCTGACTCAAGGAACATTTGCCTCCCTACCCTTGGAACCGGAGAAAGCCCATGAAACAGCTGGGATCCTTGAAGGCTGTTTTTAAAAGCAGGAAAGAATCTTGTCTGGCCTAGCTCTTCATTCTCTAATTGCAGCAAAAATCAATGGCTTTGAAAATGGAAAGCAGATACATCTTCCCCATTTATCTAAGAAGATCTTTAGGCAGAAGACGGAGAAGTGATGTCATCTAATACATGGCAGTTTTTTTGCTAGCCAAAGCCCTCCTGTTCAGTCAGAGCTCTGTTTGTATTAACCGTTGGAAGGGATTTATTGAGAGCAATGGAACATGGTTAAGTTAGATATGACTGGAGAAAAATGAATTGATTTGCAGGTGGCTTTTTATTTAAAGGACATCTTACTGGCTCACAAAGCATCCCAAGGAACAGATGATGCATCGTGGGTGTGTCTCCAGGGGAAAGCTCTGTTAGCCAGCTCACCCAAGCGGGGACCCCAACATGTGTAGCTCTGTCAGTGACCTAGATCTGAGCAGCAGAGGCCACACGTTCATATAATCATCAGCAGCTCAACGAGTCTGAATTCCTACTTCTTGACATTTATCTCGAAGGATCCAATCATATGATGGCCAAGACCTAGAGAACTGACCCTACTGTGGCCACCAAAGCAGATAAAGAGAACATTGAGGAAAAGGCCGCATCTTTCAGAAGTCCCCGGGAGGCTGGCAGGTGCCATTTCACTCCTCTTGACGACACAGTTGTGAAATTAGGCAGATGATAATACGAACTGAGTCTGCACCATCCACATGGGAAAATACGCTCACACACAGCTTTAGCCAAGATCACAGGGAGTCAGTGACAGTGATCATAACTGTTCTAAGTTTCAATCTCTCACCACATTGTTTTAAGAAACGGTGTGGCTTGTGCCTACCAAGGAAACCTTTTCTCTCCCCCCAGGGTTCGGTGCCTCGTTTCCCCCTTTCCCATGGCCATTCGTGCCAGGCTCCCTAGGGGCAAAACACAGGACTGCTCCAGGAGACGGCTGTGCACGGCTTCACACGCACTGCTGCCGCTCCGCTTGGGATACCTGCTCTGGAATCCTGCGTCTGTGAAACCGAAAAGGGACAGAAGAGACGCTTGACTCTCTCCACTCTGCCTTTTTTTTTTTTTTTTTGTGCTGTGAGGCTTCCTGAGTGCAGGCTGACAGCTATGTGCTGGTAGAGTGGAAGGAACTCTGGGATAAGGGTCAGCACACCTCAGTGTTAGCTGGAGCTGACCGGGTGGTCACTGCCCGGAAGAGTGTGGGCAAGTGGAACCATCTCCACCCTCTGTTATCCTTGGCTGACTCATGGGAGAGGAGGTGAAGGACAGAAGGACCTTTTGCAAACTGCTGACTGACATGTAACGCAAGAGACGGCGCAGCCTGGGGACGTGCAGCGGAGCCCATGACACTACGCGGCAACAGGGGAGGGGAGTTTCAGCTTGGCGCTACTTCTCATGGTCCCAGGACCTTCCGCTTCCCCTCTGGGTCTCCAGTTCCTTGTCAGAGAAATAGGTATTGGTCCTATGCCCTAGACTCTGGGTGTTTAACAACCTTGATACTCGTGAGTGGGGACCCTGGGCCAAGAGCATCTGTAACACTGGGTGGCCTGGGAGAAATGCAGAATCTCAGTCCCCACCCAGATGCACTGAATCAGAACCTGCATTTAACAAGACCCCCAGGTGTACTCTGAATGGTCCAGGGCCTTGCCTTTTCACAGGACACCCATTTCATGAGTGCTTACTAGATACATGAATACCTCCCTTGCATAACTTGCTATTCGTGGCTGAGGGGCATGGTGGTGTCTTGTTTACGAGTATTGTTTTGCATAGTCAGATGAGTCCAATCAGTTCTCTCTGTTTCTCCTCTACCTCTGATCACAAAACTCACCAACACTGCCATCCAGTAGGGGTTTAGATACACAAGAGGGTCACAGTTCCCCTGAAAAGATACTATATCAAACTTTCTGAGATTTAAATTGTGTTTTCCTATTGTATCTCATTTAAGATGTAAAGCGGTCCTAGGAAAGTCAGTCTGTTTTTATCCTCATTTTACAGATGAGAAATGGAAATCTCGGAGAAGTCCCTTGCCCAGGATCACACAGCTGGAACTCGGCAGAACTGGGATCTGAACCCAGATCTGTCTCACACTGGAGTATGTGTATTCAACTGCCACGGGACCTGCCCTCCCAGCCACTTGGTTCAAACCCTCGAGGCACCTTCTCCTAGGAAGTCCCATCCAGCCTTTATGTCCTGCACATCATTCTTGCTACTCTTCCTCCAATCAGACAGTATTTCAGAGCTCTGCTGTCCGGGGTGGTCATCAGCAGCCACAGGTGGCTATGCGCATTTAAATTAAATTTAAAAATTCAGTCCCTCATCGCATTAGCAACATTTGGAGTGCTAGTCACACGTGCCTAGTGGGTACCATGTGGGGCAGCTCAGCTGTAGAACATTTCCATCATCAGTGCAAGTTCTATTGGATGGTGGTGTTTTAGGGAATCACATTGCTGAAAGTTATTCCTGTCATTGGCTTTGTCCCTTATTTTATTACTTCTGAGTATTGATCACTCGACTCTTCAATGCACACTCTTCGAACAGCCAGCTCAGCACCCGCCCCTGAGGGGTAAGAGGTGCCCGCGGAAGAACTGAGAGACCCTGTCTATCCTACGAGATGAGAGCCCAAAAAGTTGACCCTGATTTCAAGTTCAAAGAGCACATTCACGGAGGAGAATCAGGCTTCGGTGTGCACCGCCAGCCTTGCAGCTTTGGCCTTATGATTCATCGTGACAACTCATTTCTGTCGGGGGGGGGGAAGGTCCAATCAGGCAGAGTTTTATTTCCTCCCTGAAATAAAACAGAACTGACTGGCCAAGGTATCTCCAGGGACATCCGCGATGGGGCTGTAAATTACCCAGTAGCACTTCTCGTCAATCCCACTTCCGTGTCGGAGTTTGCAATCAACATTTATTTCTATTGGACGGACCATCTGCAGGTTTCTAATACCGCTTTTATTATTACCTTGTAAATGTAAAATCCTCGAGGCAGAAATACCAGCTGCTAACCCAGGAGTGTGTATGAGCACCCACTTCTCCGGTGATGAATGTCCCTGGGTCCCAGAGTCTCAGCAAAATCATACCAAGGATTTGCTTGGAAATTGTGTCTTGTACACATTCATTGTGAAGGGGCTTTGGGGACAGTTCCTGCCAGTGGTCCCACTGACACAGAATGACCGCCCCTTCTCCATCAGGTGAAAAGCCTTCTGCTGGGCTCTCAGCCTTGGAAATTGAGACAATGAATGGGGACAGAAAGAAATTCTTAGCAAATGCTCACGACCAGACACACCATAACATCCCCTCTGATGGGTGTGAATGAACAACAATAGCTACTATGTATGGAGGGCCCCCTTTCATATCTTTAATTTGGCCATCGTTTACCAAGTGCCTATTTTGTGCCAGACATGTGCTATGATCCATCGGGCCCCTCACTGACCAGTTCAGTCTCACAGTGCTCCCAGCCTAGCAAGGGAGCTATTCAAATAATCTAGTAAGCACCCAAATAAGGTTTAATGATGAATTGTAATCATGGCGGAATGAAAGAAATAAGGTGCAGTGGTAGAAATTAGGATGGGAGGCTTTGTTTAATCCAGTGGTGGGAGAAGCCCCTCTCCGAGGAGGCGGTATATCAGCTGTACCCTGAGCGTGAAGCGGCTAGTCAGGGTAGGCAGAGCTTTGTCATCAAGGAGTGACAAATGAGGCCAGGAGGTGGCCAAGAGGTGGCTGGAAGCCAGGCAGTGCAGGGCCAGCCTTAATAAGGAGTTCAGGTCTTCATGTTTTTAAAAGCTCATTCTAGCTGATGTGTCAAGATTGAGGATGGGGTGGGGCTGTGAGTGGGAGCAGGGGGAGAGGGTAGGTGCTGTGTTCTTAGTCTCGGTGGGAAATATGAATGGACTCACACTGTAGAAGTGCAGATAGAGATAAACGGAGGGACCTGCGAGATATTTTGGAGGAGTACAGAAAGGACTTGCCAGCCAACCTGTTGTGTGGGGCTGGGGACTGGAAAAACCAGGACCCAGATGACTCCCATGTTTCAGGCTGCAGCAGCTGGCGGGCAGTGGTGCCTTTTGCCGGGACTGAGTTGAGGGCTTTGCATTCGTTATTTGGAAGCTGGACGATGAACCTGCCACCAGCTTCGAGTAACATCTTTTACAAATGGGGACATTCAGAGACATCAAGGAACACACTCAAAGTTGCACAGCCTGTGAAGGCTGAAGCCAGCATTTGAACCTGCGGCTGTCTGCAAAGCAAGAGGTACCCTTTCCTTAGATTTCACTGCGGAGTCACCACAATTTCTCAGTTGCTGGCCTCGAATCTCTATGGTTTCTCTATATTAGTCTGTATTAAGTGTTGTCCTTGGCTCACCTGTCTGCTCAAAATATTCCTTCTGTCTGGAAAACTCTGCCCCCTACCTCCACTTCCCCCTGGCTACCCCTTCTCCTTCTCTAGAATCTTAGCTCTGGTTTCTGCCCTTCTGCTGTCTGCTCCCTTAACATCCACCAAACTTTATGGCAATTACTTGTCCAGTTGTTTGATTTCCCTACTAGACTGTCAGCTTATGATCACAGGACACATCTACCAAGTCTCCCACTGCCCTGCTAAGGCCTGGCACAGTTCCTAAAACTATTCAGTATAATTCAGTGAATATTTGTTAAAGGGATTTCTAGTCACCGGTGAAGTTGAGAAGAGGAATGGTCCAATTTAACTGGAGCAATCAGTAGCCTGAAGTAGCCTCCTCATCGGCTTGAAGCCAGGAGCTGGGACTTAGAAGATCCGGGCTAAATTTAGGCTTTTATTACTAACTAGTTAGCTCTGTGATGTTTGGACTGTCTCGCTGCCTCTCTGGGTCTTAGTTTTCTTTTAGCTCAAAACAAACCTGATTCTCTGGCCTCACGAGGGGGGCGTAAAATCCAAATCTAAGTGAAAGGGCTTGAAAAGGCAGAAAAATTACATATGTGGTGTCTCACTAGTTAGAGCTCCAAAATATCATCATTCCTTTTCATCATGGTCCAGAGCAAAGATTCCAGAGTCCACGAGACCTGAGAAGCCTTGGTTCTAGTACTTAGCTGTGTATGTTGGATAAGTCACCTTCTCTGAACTGAACTTATGAGAATAGCCATCAATTTCACAAGGCTCTTCTGATGATTAAATAAACTCTAGTATATTGCAGTGTGTGTGTGTCTATGTATATATGTACATGTATATATATATAGATGTACAGATATAGTTGGATAGTATGGAATAGTGCCTGGTGCATAGGAAACATCTAGTAAATAACCTTTTTATTATTTTTTTAAATTGATTTTTTTAAAGAGAGAGGGAGGGAGATAGAGATAGAAACATCGATGTGAGAGAGAAACATTGATCCGCTGCCTCCTGCACAACCCCCACTGGGGATCGAGACCACACTGGACGGGCTTCTTTTTTTTTTTTAAATAGTCTTCCCTTTACACACACAGGCAGAGCTCACATACCAACTCAAATTCTACACCAAGAATTTGGGGGTTAAATTATTTGCAAAAATATTTTTGAAAATGTCACTAAGGATGAATACTATGTCACACCCAACCTCAGGAGCAGCTTCTTCAGGCACTGTTTCCTGTGCCTTTGTACCAAGTAGCACATCACTGCGGAAATGAGATGCCTTCTTGGTGGAAGCGAGAGGCAGCCATGCTTGGAGGCGAAAGTCACTGTGCAGCTCTCTCAGTGGGGACAGACCCAACGGAGAACCAGCAGCTGCCGAGTCCTCAGTGGGTTGAAACGAGCCATATGGGAAGGCAATTTTTAAAACTTCTTAGCATCAATAAAGCACTTCCTTTTAAAAAGCCACCTCCTAATTCAAAATCAAAACCTCCTATTTTCCACTACTCTGCTCTGCTCTGCTGCTACTCTGGTTATTAAAAAATCTGCCAACTGGTTGTGTTTGGCTCCCAAATAGCCGAATAATCAAAAGATAAGGGGGCTGGTTTAAGCGGCAGGAAGGGAAAGTGGTGGGACAACAGGTGCCTTGACAGCCACAAGAAGAGCAGGATCCGGGAGTGAGTGGGGACAGAAATGGAGAGAGCTGGCGGGAAGAGTCCTGGTAAGACTGCCAGAGTATAGATGGAGCTGGAGTGGAAAGGACAGAGAACATAGAACATGACATTCAGAAGGCAGCAGGCTGGGGGTTCGAGTTCTGACTTGGAGCACACAGAGCACAAGCTGGGCTTCAGCACTTGGTAAGTGTGGACTCTCTGAACCTCAGTCTCTTCATCTACAAAATGGAGAGTACCAGGAGGGTGAATGGACTATTGTACAGCACTTAGCAAGAGTCTAGTACAAAGCATACACTGAATAAGTGCTTTCAATGGATTATGGGTCACAGAATGGGGGTAAAACACCTCCCTCCTAAAATATACTGTGAAGGAAAGGGAGACAGCTAAACAAACAAAACAAACCTCTACAGTCTTCAGTTCCTTTCTTTTTTTTTGATAATGTTAATTTTGATTTATCAACCTCTCAAATGGTGTTTGCTTCTTTGAATGGATGATCCTTTCTTACGGTAGGAAGGGGATACAGAAGCCATTTATACTTCTCCTGTGGGGCCAGAGTCTCCTCCACACCATGCCCAACAGATGTGCAAGCTGGCTCTGCCTGCCAGTCTGCTGGGCAACAGGGAGGAGGGCAGCACCTTCAGGAAGGGACCTTCTCCTTGAGAACTTGGTTATAAAAGTGCCTCGTCTGAGCAAGTCAAAGCACACCTCACTGTTAGTAGCAACCACTAGTCCTAATCAGAACTTCTGCAATTGAGTTCCTGTGGTCCTCTTCTAAACTGTACTCTTCCAACACCACCCTCTCCCACAAGCTCTCACAGCATGCTGGTTGAGGGCAAGAAGATGCTAGGTTCATTGCTATCTCCTGCATCTCACACAATAGTCAGCACACTGGAGGTGCTCCATAAGCATCGGAATGAATGAATGATAATCACAGCATAAAGGATCGAAAGAGCATCCACTATGGGTGGTAAACTCAAAAGTCTTCAGGAGCCCAGGCAGGTAAAATAAATGAGGATTGGCATGGTTTGTGGCTAATTAAGGAGCAAATGTTCTGCTTAAAGACATTTGAATTCAAACTGTTTTAGAAAAGTCCATTAGCTGAACAAACCCACTTACTGTTGGGTTGTAGCTTGGGCCATTGGAGTTTGAGACTCCATTTTAAACCCACCACCTCACCCCCCCCCCCCATTAGAAATCTGAATCTCCTCAATTACTTCCTTTACAAATGCTAACTCACCATCCAGCATCCCCAAGGACAGGGCAGGGAAGACCTTCAAAACTTAATTATTTGAAAATTCATTACCTTCCCTTGAAAGCTGCTTCCTTGCAATTTTACCCAATAGTCCCTTTGAGGCTAGAAAAAACAATTGAATTCTTTTTGATTTTCCTGCAAATATTTGAAGATATTTACCATCCCCTCCAACCCCACTAAATCTTATTCAGATCCAAGTTTTCAGCTGTTCCTTATGTCAAGACTACAAAACTCCCACCAATCTGGTCACTCCACTGAGTCAATATTCCTCTTCAAAGCGTAGTACCACACAAGCATGTACTTGTGTTTAATAATAGTGAAATATTTTGGAAAAGATCCAGATATACAACAATAGGAAATTGGTAAACTTTGGCACATATCCTATAAAAATCATGCCAAAGAGCAGAAAAAAAAGTTCCTATTGGAAGATTAAATAAAGAAGTCGCATTACAATACATTGCATATGACATGATTGTAATTTTACTTCAACTATTTTATTTAAAACCAATTTGAATAAGATGGCAAACTGGAATGAAAACGGATATTGTCCAAAAGTTACTTCCATACTCAGAAATAAAAATTTCAGACTGTAGCTCCTTTAGCATGGAAGAGTCTGAGATGGCCCCTCCCTTGAGCCAGATCCATTTTCAAAAGTCAGAAGCCTATAAGGGGGCAGCATTTCCAAACTCCATGTGCTTCGTCTGAAATCCAGTCAGGTTGAGGGGTGGGGACTGAGCATATTTGTTAAAAGACTCTCAGGTGATTTTGATGCATATCACCAGTTAAGAATCAAACCAGACACCAGATTTCTGTTCAAGCTGCCAAACATGACTTCTCTCGGCAGCCACAGCATTCTTTGGAGTCACGCTTAGCGTTAACTAAGACCCTGAAGGCTTGTTCTGATGAGCTGTTCTTAGGGGCCACACCCCTTCCTGCCCACAAGCAGGTGGCTCTGTCAGACGACAGGAAAGATGTTGGCAGTGATCCCCATGCATTCGTGTTATTATTAGATTTGGCCCATCAATCTAGACTGTCAAGATCTTTCAGTGCTCGCTCCTCCTCCCAGCTGTGAGTCATCTGAAAACTCAATCAGAATGACATTGAAGGTGCTTATCGTGCAAACCCTATCTTTCTCAAGGTAAACACTCCCAATGTCATCAACCAGAAAACCTAAGACATTTTTTTTTTCTCTTCATCATCTGACCTGGACATCCTCTGACACAGAAGCTCACAGTATAGCCTGGTCACCACTGAGGACAGAGGCTATCTTTCCCTTTGATCTAGATACTGGAACATGATTTGCAAAGGTCATTTTCTGTTGCTTAAAAGTCTTTCCAAGTAGGGTTTTTAATGATGAAAGTAATGTTTGCTTATTCTATGTATATGGCTTAAGTATATGGAAACACATAAAATAAAAATCTACCCCCAACCCCAAGCTCATTTCTCTGAAGTGATTATTAATCACTTATTATTAAGTGACTATTAAGTGTATACAGAAGGCTCTCTGTGCACCTCTCTACTGGGCTTGGTTTTTCACCCGTTTAACATACAGTCAAATGCTTCTGCCACCCATTTCTCTCTCTTTTTTTATCCTCACCTGAGGACATTTTTCCATTTTTTTTTTCAGATAGAGTGGGAGGGAGAGAGGGAGGAAGAGAGAGAGAAACATTGATGTGAGAGAGACACATTGAGTGGCTGCCTCTGCACAACCCAACCAGGGCCAGGGACAAACTGCAACCGAGGTACGTGCTCTTAGCGGGAACTGAACCCGGGAGTCTCTGGACCATGGGCCAACGCTCTAACTGCTGAGCCAAACCGGCCAGGGCTGCCACCCATTTCTTAATAATTTATTTCTTTTAGTATCAATTAAAAAAATTTTTTCTTTATTGACTTTTAGAGAGAGAGGAAGGGAGAGGGAGAGAGATAGAAACATTTACGAGAGAGAACATCGATTGGCTGCCTCCTGCATGCCCCCCACTGGGGATCAGGCCCACAACCTGGGCGTGTGCCCTGACCAGGAATTGAACCGGTGGCTTCCTGGTGCATGGGTTGATGCTCAACCACTGAGCCACACCGGCCAGGCAGTATCAACTTTAAATGTTCAGTTCAGATCATGGCTTTGGCTTCCAAGAGCACCGTCTAAAGTGGCCCAGTTCATGACCATGAGAGGCAGAGCAAGTTAAACGTTGCTGGTACTTTCAGCAACTTGACTGGCCTAGATGGTTGCTGTGAGCTGCATGTGGAATGATATAGAAAAGCGGTTTCCAAATGCAGACTGCATTAGGATCAACTGGAGAGCTTAAAAAAAAAAATAGCTGCCCCAGCTATCCCCAGTGATTCTCACACCATAGGGTTGGAGTGGGACTTGGGACTATACTAATACTAGGCTATGCTTGGCAAGATCTGGGCTCAGAGGATTCAGACCTAAGGCCAATGTGCCTGATGCCAAGGGTTTGGTGCTCTGGTGCCATCCCTCCTGCACCCCCACCCCCAGCTGACTCTTCACCTCTTAATCACACCACTTCCCAGTTGAAAAACTACCCACTGTTGAAATTCAGGAGCTCTGCTTAGAAGCCTTTGCAGCTTCTTAGTCCTGACCCTTACCTATCTTCTAAGAACTTTCCTTCACACAGGTTAAAATTCAACCAGACTTTTTGTTCCCTTCATCCTATGCTTCCTCTGTCTTCACTCTCATCATTCTCTTTCCCTGTGCTCCTTACATCTGCCTATTTATTCCTGCATCCTTCAAGGTTCACATCAAATGTTGCCTCATCCCTGATCCCGGTCCACCTCTTGCCTCCTCCTAACAAACTAGAAGTGATCCTCTCTTCCTCTGAAATCTCTACTCCATTTCTTACATTTTATGGTACTCACCTCCTTCAATCTTGTAATTTATTGACTATATCTTATGTCTCTAACTATTAATAGATAAGTTAACTTTTGAACATATATTAGATGAATGAATAAATGAGTCCACAAATAAGCATAAAAAAAGGAGAAAACTGTGGACGAAGAAGAATCAGCAGGATCCCATCTGTACTCGACTGCTTCCAAGAAAAGATTGAAAGCATATAAACCCACCAGCAACCAGCCTATCACAGGCACAGGCACAGCTTGCTGGTGGGTTCCTATCAGCATATTCGACCTTGAAGGACCTGTACTCATCTCCTTTGCTAGCAACTCAGATTTATGATTCCTTAAATCTTTCCCCATGGGCTCAAAGTTAGGAGACTATTGCCTGGAGGATAGGTGAGACACTGGAAGAGTATGGGTCTCTGGACTGAGTGACTCGAGTTATGTACATGTTCCTGTGGGTGGCTCTGCCTTCATCAAATCTGACATGTCTACACCTGCTTAAAACTCCACAAAAGCTTTTCCTTGAGCTTAGGTTGGTCCTGCCTGATCTAGCCCACACTTCTTTCCCGGCCTCATCTGATGTCCCCCTCCTACTTACTCACGCTGCTCAGTTCCACTTCCTTTTCTCCAAAGTGATGGTGTCCTTTCCACCTCATGGCCTGTGATTATGCTGCTCCCTCTACCTGGCATGGCCGCTTCACCACCAAGCCTTAGCTTAAAGGTCACTTCCTTGGGGAAGCCTTCCTTGGTCAAACAAGGCTAGGTCAGGTTATCCGAGCACAGGTTATGGTGACTCCATTAGAAAGGAGCTTTCAGATTTGGGAGTTTATAGTCCTTCTGCAATATTTGATCAAGGTGTATCTTTCCACTGGATTTTAAATTACATGAGGGCAGGGAACAAAGCTGTCTTGTTTAGCTGCCACATATTTCTAGTACCCCAAATCATGTCTGGCACATGAGATGCCCAAATAATATCTGTTGAATGAATTGAGTTGAAATCTAAGGACATCCATCTGTGCTAAAAAAAAAAAAAAAATTATGTGCAGAAAAATCACGGGGTTTTTTACAATGCTTCCAACTCAGTCTCTGTTCCGTTCACTTGTTTGATGGTCTAGATTTTTTCCTCACCCTCAGTCCACATAGAGACTCCTGAGATTTATAACTCACTAAGCGTTCATTGAAAATATCTTAGCCCAGCTGGTGTGGCTCAGTGGTTGAGCGTCAACCCATGCACCAAGAGGTCGCCGGTTCGATTCCTGGTCAGGGCACATGCCCAGGTTGTGGGCCAAATCCCCAGTGGGGGGCATGAAGGAGGCGGCCAATTGATCTTCTCTCTCATCGATGTTTCTATCTTTCTCTCCCTTCCTCTCTCTCTAAAATCAATCAATAAATAAAAAATTTAAAAGAAAATATCTTAGAGAAGCATCAACAATACCAGCCCACTGTTTCAGGGAACTCATATATTCTGAGTACCTACTGTGTGCAGATACTATCCCCATGCATCATAGGTTATTCAATGTTATCAGTGATCCAAAGATGTTTTTTCATTATTCTATTTTTTCAGATGAGAAATCTGAGACTGAGAGAGACAAAGTGACTTGGCCATGATCATACAGCAAGTAATGGCAGTTGGACACTGTTTAACAGGTAGCCAATGAAAAAGATGCTGGCCTGGAAGTCAGGAGATTTGGGTTTTAGTCGATCTTCTGTCATTAATTCCTGGGGTGACCTTGAGCCAATTATGAAATCTTTGAGTTTTTTACTTCCCTCTACATAGGGATAATCTCTATGGAGGAATTGAGACCAGACCTTCAAAAGTGTCTGAGCAGGAATCAAGTGCAGCCTGCTGTAAAGAGGTGATTATCCCGCTCATCCCTACCCTCAAGAACCCACAGATGGCCTTTTCTTCATCTGAAAATCGAATACTCCTACCAAGGTCAGTTATGCCTACAAATCAATGTAGGCTTTCTTCTCCTGCACAAAATCTCCAGCTGGAAATCAGCTCTAATTCTTTTTCTTGCTCAGGCCTTGCTCTGAATAATACACTTTGAAAATGAACTATTTTGGGGCCAAAAAAAATCTGTAAGTCTGAGCTGATTCATCACTTTCAGCACCGGGCTCTCGCTCTCCTGCTTCTTCTGCTCTGTCAGATAAAGACCTTTTGTCTCCATAAGTTTTCAGAGGGCTGTGTGGGGAGGTCTCCTCTCGTGACAATACGATTCTTTGCAAAATATTAAAAACATCAGGAGGATGGGCAGAGCCTCAAGAAATAAATCCGAAGTCAATAAAACACTGGGGTGGGATGGAGGTGTGTGGACAGAGACACAATCGGAGGACAGCAGAACCCAAATGGATTGCAACGTGGCACCTGCCTTTGACCACGGAGATGCCAAAAGTGTCAATTCATGATTGTCTCGACTGATAGAAGATTAGAGACAAAGAAGAATTCCAGAAAATGTGCTGGAACTGTGCATTCGCTTGAGCTGTTTAAGAAACCAGCCCTAGTTAGCTTTGGGATGCGTGTAACTCTCCCCCATGAGATTTACCTATGTGTTTCTTGGATAAATATATATTAAAGTGAGTTTGTTTTGAGGACATAATGGAGATATTCTTAAAAACATGCTAGATAGAATGGAATTGCCAGTCTAAAAATAAAAACAGCTGCCATGCATGTTCACTTGTGGCTAATTGAGAACTGGCCAATGTTTTCTTAGGGGCACAAAATGCTGCTTCAGGAAACCACCTATGTTTAGTGGGAGTTTTAAATGCGATAGAAGAGAGCAATGTGATCACAAAAGACCACTGTAGTATTAGATGAGGAGGGCCATGCTGTACGGGGATATTTCTCTCCTGTTCTTCTTCCTCTAGGCTGAACCCTCTCTGAGCTCCGGACCATATTTCCAACCCTGGCATCTCCATGTGGATGTCAGGCTGCTCAAACTCATTGGTCCCAAAATTGCCTCTGCCTCATCCTGTCTCCAAATTGGCCTCTGCTCCCACTTCCCTCATTTAAGTTCCTAGGACTGCACCCACGCAACTGGTGAACTGGAGACCCAGGATTCATTCTGAACACTTCTCTCAACTGCACCTTGATGTAGATGGAAGCCCTACTGATTCTCTCCCTAATATATCACTCTTATAAGTCTCCTCCCTCTATGCTGCCTTAATGCTAGCCCACACCATCTCTCACCTCAATTAGTGCACTAGCCTCCTAATAGGTCTCCCTCCTTCTGTCCCTCACCTCCTTGGCGGGGGCATATTCCAGCCCATCCTGCCTTCCCACCATGTCACAAACCACACCACCTCTTCACACACACACAAAAACAAAAATACAAATACACACATACTCCAACACCCCAAAAATATCCACAGATCTCTCTCTCTCTCTCTCTCAAAAATATCCACATATCTCTCTCGCCTCTCTCTCTCTCTCTCTCTCTCTCTCTCTCTCTCTCTCTCTCTCTCTCTCTCTCTCTCTCTCTCACACACACACACACACACACAATAGTACACATCTTCAAGTCAAACTAACCTGCCTGCCATTCCTCACCCCATACCTATCTTTCCCACTTCCAGATCTCTGTTTAGGCTATTTTTGCTCCAGAGTTGTCCTGCCTTCACCATCATACCACCCAGTAATGGACCCTGAAGCTCTTACTTATCCTTCCAGGTCAAGTTCAAAGCAACTTCCTTTACAAAACCAGCTGAACTTGTTCCTCCCTTCTCTTCTGTCAGATCACTTCGCACACGCATGTCCCAAAGCAGCACCCAGGTTTATTAGCATTGCCTTCCTACAGGGCACTGGGACCCTAAAGGACGGAACCTAACAGCACAGCATGGGCTTTGGGGGCAAACAGATTTGGGGTGAAATACCAGCTTGGGAAAGTAGATTCTCCAAGTTTCTTTTTTCTCATTCAAAAACAGAGATATTCCCATCACTTACTTGACAGGGTTGGAATCAGAAGTAAATGAAAAAGTACACAGTACCTAACACCTAGTTAAACCTAATCAAATGCCAACCATTATTACTGAACCCCTTTAGACCCCTTGTGGCCCACACTCAACACGTTTACTGCATGAATGGGTTTAGCTTTAGGCCCCTTCAAATTTATAAAGAGCATATTCAAGTACACTGTCACACCAGACCTTCCCAACATTTATGTGAGGTAAGCAAAGTAGGTCCTAACATCCCCATTTTACCAATGGGAAAATGCAGACTGAGAACTTAAGTAACTTTGCTCAGCACACACAGCAAGGCAGTGGCCCGGGTCAGACTAAAGCTTGGCCTTCAAATGTTACATGACATATAAAACTTGGCCTCTCATTTCAGAAAAGGAGTCCATCTAAAAATGGCATGGTTATCCAGTCATTTGCACTGTGCTGGATACTTTTTGAAATGTGCTTATTTTACAAGAAGCATGTAAAATAACAAATCAATAATATGCCAGAATAAGAACAGAATCCTCAACTTAGAGCAGAGCTTTGCAAATGAGAACACAAATTTGAAAGAGAGATCTTTTGGAAAGCATAAATCACACTATGTGGTTCCCTTGCTTCTCAGTCCCCCAATAACTTCACACTGTCTTCAGAATAAGATCACTCTCCTTGTCACAGCCTCTAAGCCTCTACATGGTCTGGATCCTGCCTACCTCTCCTGTCACTGCCTTTCTTTTTTATTCATTATGCTCAAGTCTCACTGACCTTCTGTTCCTCATACACCAAGCTCATTACTGCCTCAGGGCCTTTGCATGTGCTAATTCCTCTCTGAGACTCCTCACTGCCTAGATTTCTCCCATCTTAGCACCATTCTGTTAATCAGGTCTTGGTGTCAAGACCTTCCCTGTCTAGTCTACTTAATGTGGGTTCCCCACTGCACATATTCTCTATTACATCATTAACTTGCTCTAATGTCTTCATACCATTTATCACCATGTAAAATTCTTATTTGTGTTTTGGATTCTTCCTCCCACGAGAATATAATGTCTATGAGAACAGAGAGAGAAAACTTGCTGATCTTGCTCAATGCTCTGTCTCCAGCACTTAGAACAGTGCCTGGTTGACATGCAGAAAACATTTGCTAAATGGATGAATGAATGTTTCTTTCATCACCAGTAAAACATGCAGAGAAATTCTATGCATTTGAGATCTAGATGGATAGAACATCCTTGAAACTAAAAGCAATACAGACCCCCAAAATTAGAACTCACAGGAAAAAGTGAGCCAACACTAACCATCATTCGTACATCTCTGAGAACAAAGGACTTATTTTTATTTATATCCAAGGAAAGTTGAGTCTTTTGGCAAAGAGGACAGTTTGGAGACACTCCCTCCAGTTGAAGCAAGAGGTCACACATGCTTCTTCTACTTGGAGCTCAGCCCTCTGTTCTGGTTTCAATCTGGAGATTTTATCTGACAGCCTGCATGTCCCTGCTTACGGTGGACTTGCTCTGTTGCCAGAGAGTTAACTTGGAGGATGTACACATAAAGAGTAAAATGTGCATCAGGAAAGGAAGAAGGAATCTTTAAAAATAGTTTCATTTCCAGGATTAACTTAACATGATCTGGAAATCTCGTTTCTAATGTCACAGTGCCTAATCTACTTTAAACTTAAAAATCCTGGAAATGAATTCAATTGGCCATGCCAAACAGACATTCTTCTCGAGCAGGAGGTTGAGATAGTTTTGCTCCCTATCCTCCTGAGTTTTCTGCCTAATAATGTAAAACAGTAACAGTGCCCAGAAGCTCACCTGGAATCTAGCAGAGTGACTCTAAAACTCAGAAGAGTAGTGGTCCCACCTGCTTCATCTCAGGTTAATTTTAGAAAGCCAAGTTGGAAAAGATTCCATCAAACGTACACTAGAATGGTCCTTGCTGTCCGAGAGGTTCGGGCAGGGAATCCATTTCCTTCCTGGCTCTCTGGTGGTTGATGTGCACATAAAGTAAGTCCAGGCACAAACTCCAAACTCTGTCCCAATGGATTCAGTTCTCCTCTTTCTCATTTTAAAACAGCTGAGCCACAGATTTCCCTTTGTCAGATGCCACAGGAAGTTAGAGAAAGCAGGGCTTGGATGGGACATATGTAATTATGTAAAATCTGATAACAGCACAATTTACTCATGATCAAAAAGCTTGCTGAATGTGAGGTTCAATCAATTATAAAAGCTTAGACTATAGAGTTAGTCTCATCCTCCCATCCCAGCATTAAAAGTTAGAGATTTAAGGCATGAAAAAGTGAATTGTAGGAAAGGCACCCAGATTGGTGCCCAGAACTCAAGTTGCCTCAGTTTATGCTCCTCGTGATACCTTTGGTCTTAAGGCCAAAGAGGGAAGCTGCTGCTTGTACAGTTGCAGTATTCTACTCTTTCCAATTTATGAGTTAGCACTTTGACTCCCTAGGGCCCCTTCTTCAATAGCCACAGGATTAGCATCTATGGATTTCCATTTGGTCCTTATCATCACAGAGGAGGGTTAGCCATACACTGAATAGTTGAGTTGGGGAAAAGCACTGGGGGAGGAGGGTTGTACATTAAAAAAACTAGATTCATGACACTCAACTGCAGTAATTATTGAAATGGGCTTTAACAGAAATAGAAAGAGTGGTATAAAGGCACTTCACAGTAATTAATTGGGCCTCTCCTAGTTCTAAATTGAGAAAAATAAAAAAATCAATAATTTCGAATGTGTCATACTTATTGACACTAATGAAATCTCCTGAATAAGCATTTAATGCAACTCCAATGCTATTTTAAATTTACGTTCCTCTCTGAGTGAGCATTACAAGGTCAGGTCAGCTCCCCTGGGCTTCACAGAGCTGATGCTATCAAATAGACAGGACTTTGTTCAGCTGTATATGGAACAACCCTTTAGAGCTGCTGATCTGTCCATGGTGCTGAAAAAGCAGCGATTTCCCCTTTGGTTCAGGAGACACATTCAGAAATGACATGGTATCTCATAGAGCCGTGACACACACTTCCATGTTTATTTGCAAACAAAACAAAACAGAATTTTCTAACATTCTGGTATCCTAGAAAGCTTTTGTTTAATTATGCTACTTCAATAAGTCTCTCGTCTTACTCTTTGTACTTTCAGATATAACTAACCACACTGAGGTATATGAATTAGCATTTGCTTGCATTTTTCTTTGTAATGTATTATAGCTCTCCAAATAGGCTGGAAATTCAAGAAGTGTGGAAATGCTCATGGACTTGCTGGCATATTTAGATTCAAATTTAGGCTCTATCACTTATTAGCTGGGTAACTTGGTTGAGTCAAGTTACTCTCTGTGCCTCAGTTTTCTTATCAGTAAAAAGAAGTGATTACCACCCAGTCACTAACTATTGGGGAAGGTCAGATGCAATGGTATAGTTCAAAGTGGTTTGAAAACTGTAACATGCTGTAAAATTGTAAGCATTTATCACATCATTTTTTTTTTTTACATGACACATAGTAAGATACATATTTTTTAAATTTTGTTTTATCTTCACCCCAGCACATAAATAGAGAGAGGAAGGGAGAGAGAAAAAAGAGAGAAACACTGATTTGAGGGAGAAACACTGATCAGCTGCCTCCTGTATGCGCCCTGACGGTGGCTAAAACTTGCAACCTAGGCATGTGCCCTGACTGGGGATCGAACCCACCACCTTTTTGGTGTGCAGGACTACACTCCAACCAACTGAACAACCCAGTCAGGGCTTAGTAAGGTATTCTTGACACAGCATTCACGATTAAAGTTTTGGTGTCTCCTTCAATTTAGAACAGGCCCTTGGTAATTAAGAACCCATCTCGTGCCCAGGGACTCTTAGAAGGTTATGAATGTAAGGAGAGATTGACTTGGAAGAAGGCAGAGAAAATTGGAAACTGTGAGATTCGGACCCACAAAATCATCAAAAACTAAGACCCAAACTCTCAATGATCTCTAGGCTCGTCACCATCTCCTTTTCAGTTCTTGGCATTCGTTGAAACAATACCCCAGTTAGCACGCTATGTAGACACACATTATCTAATTCATTCTTAACAGCCTCATTTTGCAGATAAAAGAACTGATTTGGGAGTGATGAATAACCTGTCCAAGTTAACAAAGAGTGGCAGAGTCAAAATTTAAAGCCAGGTTATTCTGAATCCAAAGCTTATTCCCTTAATCATCACATCCCCAGCCCCCTGTATCTGAATGGGCCCTCTGGATGTAGGTTAACTTAGAAGCTGGCCAGAATTTCCTGGGTCTCTTCAAATGGAGTAGAACATTTGAGAACACATTATCTACCACCTTAGGGGCCATAACGAATACAAGTTCTTTGAGGAGCAGTTAAGATCATAGAAAATTACTATCATCTTTGCCTTGTGAATTCTTTTAAAAGTTTTTATTGGATTTATTGGGGGTGAGATTGGTTAATAAGATTATATAGGTTTCAAGTGTACAATTTTTAAATACACCATCTGTATGTTGTATTGTGTGTAACTTCTAACCTAAGGTAAAGCCCCCTGATGCAACGAATCAGGAGAATGAACTGGAATCACAAGGGCACTGACTTACAAGTGACCTGATTCAGCATCCCTACACCAATTAGAAGTGATTTTCCTGCATCATAAAGGGATTCAAATAAGTTGCATTTTGGTGGGTATCTTGTTTTCCATTAGAACTCAAAACTAAGCAACTTTAGCAATTGTTATTTTATTTTTTGAAGTTTTAAAATTTTTATTAAACTTATTGGGGTGACATTGCTTAATAATTGTCCTGGAATATCTCTCCATTTTCTCACAGAGCTATTTAACATATACCAATAAGACATGATTATTCATACATTGATACCTCATTTCTTCAACCTTACTGGAGATGGACTCATAGTAGGTGCTCAGTAACTGCTTGGAATGAAATTGGCACTTACTACACTTCATTGAAACTGCTAATTGAATTTCTGCTTTCTCTCCATTCTCTCATGGACTTCATAAGATCCATGAAGTCGAGACTGTTTTTTTTTTTTTCCCTGTCATATTCACTATTGTATCTTTGTGCCAAGCACGTCATAGGGTCTTATGTATATAATCGGAATAAATGAAGTAATGAATCAATAAGCCATCTGAAGAGATTATTATACTACCTTGAACACCCACCCCTATCCCAACAGCTACTGGTAGGAAATTTCAAATCTAGTTCAAGTGGATATACTATGTTCCTATATGAATTTATTTTACTTGCCATGAGAATTACTTCCCAAGTACCATAGGAGATGGAAATTCTGTTTACAGGTATCTATAAAAAAAGGCAGCATGGATCATAAAAACTGACATGAGAATAAAAGGGCACAGAGCTGAAAAGGAATTTATACGAATCGTTTTCAAAAACATGCATGCTGCTTTAACCCTGAATATTTATATATTTATTAAAAAATATTTACTGTAGTAGACACTGAGGTTAGAGAAGGGAACAAAACCAGTGTGGTCCTGTCCTCATGGAACCTATATCCTAACATGAGAAAATAAAGGAAATCTCTCCATTTCACTTATACAATGAGTATCGATAAAGAATCAATTCTTTGCACAGCACTGGGTTTCCATGGTCCTGGCCTCACTGCATTTCTGATATTACTGAGTGTGGAACAGATGACACAGTAGTTAATCTGATTTAATAAATCCTTTAATTCTCTTGGTAAATACTGGGGAAGCAAGGGGATCACGGAGAAAGAGGGTCCAGAAATAGACTTTAATCCCTTTTTCCATCTTCTGTCTACACTCTTAAATAGAAATACTAAGACAATTCCTTGAGAGGGACCAATCTCTCTACCTTGCTTAGGGGAAAAGGAATTGAGTTTCCAGGGATATATGTGGAATGTGAGTGTGAGTGAGTGAGAGAGAGAGAGAGAGAGAGAGAGAAGGAGAGAGAGTGAGAGTGTGTGTGTGTTACAGTTAAGGATGCTTTCTTTCTCTGTGGGGGTCCTAGGCCCTGTAATGGTCACAGTTCAAGGAGTTAAGGAGCAGCCTTCTCCTGAATGGACATGCATATCTTCATGAATTCTATGATCCATGATATACATTTTTTAGTTTTTTTCTCCTTTTTCTTTGATGTGATGGAATTTTCTATTATACTCTCAAGTTCAGTATTACCGTTTTCCAAAACAAGACATTCTCTTGCAATTTTACACAGAGTGTTTGGATTGATACTACAGACTCACACAACATCATAAAAGAGAACCTTATGTATCAAGGACCAAATCAGTAAGTGATGTCCACAAACTAGAATCAGGGACTCGTGTACTGCTTTGAAAATGTTCCTTATTTATAGATAGCTTAACTGTATTAAATGCCAAAGAATGGACTGCTTTCTTTGTAATGAGTTTTTATGGTCTTAGTCTTCAGAAGTTCAGATTCCATCTGTGACAGCAGACTGTTGTAGAATTCGGCTATTAATAGCTGCTGGTACACACTTAGTCAGAGCTAAGAGGCCCAGGGCCGCAGAGACAGCCAGATGGAGATAACACCAGAGGGTGACTGCATGGACAAAAAGATGATCTGGTTTTTTTTCCCCCAACACAAAACAGACAATACTAAAAACACGAAAATCCTGTTTTATTGCAAGCCAAACTCTGAGGAATTTTTTCCCCCCTTTTGGAATTCTCAGGTCTAGTTCTAAATCAGATGCGATTTATCCCTGTTTCTGTGGTTTAAATAACTCCTTACAAAGCTTCCAAAGACAAAAACATCCTGATGGGTTAACAACCCCGATTTAGTAAAACAAAAGCCTGATACTGAAAACCAGGAGTAAGACAATTTGGCAATTATCAAGGAGAAAAATAAACTTTGATGCTGGACAGTCTTCTGAATTAGACATATTTTCCCTAACACAGAGAACATGGGACAACAAATAAACTGATTAACACATTAGACATTTCTTTACAGGAAAAAAAGAGAGAGAAAAACCTTTTTAATGTGACTTAGTATGATTATGGCTTCAGTTTATCTTTATTCTAATGAGAGTAAGAAAAAGACTCTGCCAGACCAGAGGGACACAGCTGCCACTAATGTCATGTCATGATTCTTCTGAGCCCAAGTTGTGAAAACACCAATCCTTCTTTTTAAAAAAAAAAAAATTTATAATCACCTATCAGGTGAATAAGGGAAAACTATTTTTTAATGCATGATTCATCACAAAACTGAATTATGTTTTGGTGGGGGTTCCTTTGTAAGTTAGACAAAATGTGGGTTTTATGGGTTTTAAGCACAGACATATTAATGGGAATGCAGGTCTGCAATGGGTAACAATACTAAAAAATGGACAAGGGATCAGCATATCTTCCTGTTTGGTCTGCAACATGTAGAAGTGCATTGTTCTTGCAAAGCCAAGCACGGCTACAGGTGAGAAGTGCAGCCTCAGTGAAGGCACAGGGGCTGCTATGGCAACTCTGATCTCCCACTTAAAGGAAATTCCAGGCAAACCGAGGGATGGTGCTTTAAGCACCTGTGACCTATTTCATAGACATACCATCTAAAGAGTCCCAAAAATAAAACAAAGAAAACCAACCAGTACAAAAGAGGCAAAAGTGACAGGTTCAAACAGATGGGTAAGGGATCCGAGATGTCTCAAACTGTCCATAGAATCCAGGGTCTACCCTCTGAAGCTCCATTTATTCATGTAACCATCCTTACTTTATAGGGAAGCCCTCTCTTTCCTTTTTTAAAAACTAGGCAGTCCTAAAATTATGACAATCTATTTTGTTTCAGGCAAATTAGTTAACAGTTTAGATTCTAGAGTTACTCGGCACTGATCTCGCCGTCTTTGTCTGCATCATACCAGTTGCATAAACTGTGCAAGTTCTTAACTTAATAAGCCTCTATTTTCTCATTATTAAAATAAGTACAGTACCATGGTGAGGGATCTATGATATTCTATGCAAAACATATAGGCCAGTGCCTAGTATAGTAAATACTCAATAGACATTTCTTCTTCATTAGCCTTATTTAAAAAAAATTATTTTATATTTTATGTTTATTACTACTGCATGCACAGGACTTCTAAAAGTTAGAAAGATCTGCCGTGAACCCTGGATGGGAGACTTTGATCAATAGTTCTCTGTTTACACATCTGTAAAACGGAGCTAATCATGTCTCCGTTAGAGGAATGTGAGAACTAAATTATATAATTTATGGCAGATGCTTAAACACTAGCTGACACAGGCTAACTCCTGTATGCAAATTAGCTACTATGATTTCATCATCATACCCATAGCCACTCAGTAAGGTTGAGTGACACTTAAATTCAACAACCCCAGTGCCTGAACCTTAACAAACATTACTAGCTCCTTTCTTGTTCCAGCTTGGTTAGCCAGGCTGCTTCTATCTCATTTGTATTTTAATTAATCAATATCTTCTGTATATCAGCTTTAATATTTATTGTCTCCAAGGTCATCAGGTGACGTGCTACCATACTATCATTTCACAGAGCAGTTGAGATATAGGCATCACATGCAAACTAGACAGGGGAGGCATATTCATCCTCATTGTCCTTCTTTTGTTAGTATCAAAGATGCAACTACTTAAAACATTTTCAGAGACTTCACAGGCTGCTTTTGAGTCTTACTTCATTTCTGGCATTATCATTTCTGAAATTTCTACCTTAACTCATCATTTTAAAATGCTTTCAGCCTGGCCAGGTAGCTCAGTTGGTGACAGTATTGTCCTGATATGCCAAGGTCGTGGGTTCGATCCCCAGTCACGATACATACAAGAAGCAACCAATGAATGCATAAATAAGTAGAACAACAAATCAATGTCTCTCTCTCTCTCAAAATCAGTTAAAAATAAAATGCTTTCAACACCATTGTATGAAGCTCATCCTCAAACAGAACACCTTACATGTAGGCGTGGCATGTGGGGCTTTGAGTGAGCACATTCTGTTTATCTACAGCCATAAGTGGCTGAGAGATTCTGCGCTCCTTTCCCTCTCATGGAATGTTTATGAACTAGCTAATAATTTCATCGTCATCTTTAAGCCTTTCAGTAGGTACAGCAGGAATACATGCAAGGATCTAAGTAAGCCAAGTTCTTAGGCTACCTTGAAAACCTATCTGTATGGTCATCCTAAATTCCCCCACTGACAATGGAAACATGGTATTTTCCACCTAGACTCTGCCTTTAATGTGACAAGGTGATGTCTAACTTCAGGGCATTCAATGGTTATGGAATCTTGACACCTCACCTACTGTGGGGATGACATGTTGAAACAGTTGCTCCATTCTCCTAGGCATTTTCATATTAAGCGTTGATGAATGGGAAGTAATGAAATGAACCAGAGAGAGAGAGAGAGAGAGAGAGAGAGAGAGAGAGAGAGAGTGAGTCTGCCTCTCTCCCCATCTCCTTCCCCAGAAGCACAGCTGACAACATCAAACATGTATTAATATTGATCCCCTTGCCTCCTAACAATCAATAGTCAACGTCCAAAGAACCAAATACTATTCAATGTGCAGAAATGGATTTATTTTCACATACTACTGCAGAGAAATTAGAGATGATTCATTATATGAATCGGTTTATTTTTTTAAGATTAAGAAATGACTGCCATTTCTATACACATCCCAGGGTTTTAGTTAATGTGGCTTTAAAGTAGCCTGGGTGAAATGCTCTTACTACACTTTGGTTACATTAATCTACTACCTAATGATTTCCTTGGTAAAATATAATTTATGATATTTAGAATTTTAAAAAGGATACGTTATACATGGTAAATTACTTGTCTTCTAATAACAGACAGTAGCTAACATTTATTGAGGGCATGCAATGTACTAGGCAAGGTCTTAGGTGTTTTACACACCTAATCCATTTCATTCTCATAATAACTCTATATGGAGGGAAATCCCATTATTATTATTCATGTTTTATATGGATGAGAACACTGACATTTTGTTAGGGTGGGTGACTGGACCAGGGTTAGAACTAATTAGTGGCAGAATGAGAATGTAGACTGAGTCCATCTGAATCAAGAGCCAAATGTCTTGACAACTGTTTTACATGCTTTTGTTGGTCAGCTGAATTATTTCAAACCCTTTTTGTTTGGGTTTAGCTATAAGCATTTCACTTGTGTCAACTCACCTAACATTATTATTCAGGTTTCATTCATAATCTAGGCTCAGACCTCTAATTGGTGGTGTACCACGGACCGTACTTTCCATCTGAAAATTCATAAACCTTTATGATTTTTCAGAAAGGTCAAACTCTTTAATGAGTGACCCAAAACTGGATTTTAGAAACTAGGATAAAAGGTGGTGTCAAAAATTTTGTAAGAATCTATTTGCCCATTTGCAGTTATACTCTGGCAGAAAAACAATTTAGTGACTAAAAATAATTCAGTTTAGTATATTATTTTTCATATATTATATTTGGTGAGAAAATAGCATTAAATGCTCCTTCAAGAATATACCAAGAAACTTACTGAAAATTGTGACATGTGGGCAAGTCCGAGAGGAGTTTCAGAGATGGAGTTCCCAGGCTACCACTCGATGAGCTAAAACCAAGCCCATATCAGCAGGTGAGCATGCCTGGGCCCCACCCTCACGAGGCAGGTTGACTTCTAGGGACGATGTTCATCTTGGGTGTGTCTAATGTCCACACTAGACCTGGGGTGTAATGTCCACTGCTCACATCCCTCCTTTTCCTCAAGTTTCTAAGACGTAGAGAACTCGGAATCTTCCAGCCCTTACAGTTTACAGACGGAGGAAAAGTGGTGCAGAAAGGGGCAAGCTGGCAGAGCCTGGGCAGACCCAGGTGCCAGTCCTAGGCATCTTCCACCCTCCCACGCTGCCTCTTCAGCTTAGGCTCCATGATACAGATCATCAGTGAAGGATTCATCATTTGTGAGTGAGGCCGACAGAATGTCCCTCCTCTTGACATTGTCAACCAGAAATTGCTTTATTGTAAGAAAAACAGATGTTAATTTGACATCAAAGATATCTTATATATTATGTTCATTAGAGCCTAATGATCTGGGTTGGAGTCCCAGCTCCAGCAGTTGTAAGCTGTGTAACCTTAGGTAAGTTACAAACCTTCCTACGCCTGGGTAAGAAGGTATGATCGCAACATCAACCTCACTGAGTTGTTTGTGATGTATCAGTGCAATAATTCATGTTACCACTCAACAGTATGTCTAACATAATAAACACTCAATACCTAGTATTTTTCCTTATCATTATTATTTTGCCAAATTGTGTTAGAAAATTCACTCTTAGTTCTACAAGCTACCACCAAACCCATTGCAGTCAATATACCACTTGCTAAATTCTCAAATAGATGAAAAAGTTCTAACTCACTCCCCATCCTTGCCACACACATGCCCCTGACCCAGATGAAGTATCGACTCCTGTGAAAGCACTTACAATGTGTACTTTGGCTGTGGCCCACCACAGATTTCTCAGGGCTCTGTCTGGGAAATGTGTCTGCCTAATGTGGTAAGAAAGGCACATTCATAACACTGTGGCAGTGATGCCCTGGCCAGTGGCTTACACAAGGGGTAGTGTGTCATGATGATAGGATCAGGATCCATGGCAAGAACTGCATTTATTTTCTGATGTCTTTGTTTAAGGTGCTGAGTCAGAATGAGAGAGGACACTTCCAAAGTCCAGCTAACTGGACTCCCCTTATATCTTGTCCAATCGAGCTGCAATGCCCAGCCCCTAGGCGTGCTGTTGCCTACTGTCTTGAGATGCATCCTTTAACTGCTGTTCTCTCATTTCTAGACTCTTTTTTTTTTTTTAAATCCTCACCTGAGGATATTTTTCCATTTATCTTCACATAGAGTAGAAGAGAGGGAGAGAGAGAGAGAGAGAGGGAGGGAGAGATAAACATCGACGTGAAAGAGACACATCGACTGGCTGCCTCCTGCACAACCCCGACCAGGGCGGGGATAAACTGCAACCAAGGTACGTACCCTTGACCATAATCAAACCCATGACTCATTGGTCTGAGGGCCGACGCTCTAACCACTGAGCCAAACCGACCGGCTCATTTCTGGATTCTTACTTTGCAGGGAGGCAGATGCCTTGGAGGTTCTATGGCTTTGCCTACTAAGTTAACAGTCAGATCTCTGTCATTTGCAAAATGCAAACATTTGTGGAACTCTGAGAACTGTTCCTGTAGAGATAAGTCACAGAGATAGCTGCAGACACAGATGTAGTATTGTGACATATTCATTAGCCTCTATTATGGAACTGGTGAAATTGACTTTTTGACCATTTGCAATCATTGAACTTGCCTTCTGCCTCAAAGACATTAGCAGACCATTTTCCTCTGACGTTCACAAGGCTTCAGAATATAGCTCCTGTCCTTTCACTCAACCATCCATCTACCCATCTATCCATATATCCATCCAAACTATCCATATATCCATCCATGCACCCATCCAACTACCCAACAAATGTGTATTGAGGATTGGTGTGATGTGCCATGACAACAAATAGTGTCAATAATAAACATAAATAGTGTCCTGGAGGAGATTATAATATGGAAGCAAATATAATATGTTAGAGAGTCATAAAGGGGAAGGGAGAGGAAAATGGTGTGGCCATCAAATGGCACAGTGAAGGACAAGGACCGCTAGAAGTAAAATCTGTCCCCTAGAAGTAAAATATGAGCTACATATACAACTTAAAATTTTCTAGTAGCCACATTAAAAAGTTTAAAAAGATGATATTAATATGGCCTTTTATTAATTTTATCTTTTCATTATTTTACATTTTATTTAACCCAATGTATCCAAAATGTCATTTTACATGTAACCAATATTAAAACATTATTAACGAGTATTTTACATTTTTTTTGCACAAAGTTTTGAAGTCTGGTGTGTATTTTACGCTAAAGTACATCTCGAATGAATGAGCCACATTTCAAGTGCACAGTAGCCACACATGTGATGGACAGCATACTTCTAAGAAGTTCCAAAGAGAAAACGATGGCTTCTAGGACAGAAGAAAATAGAATGTGAGGAGTTGGTTTATGAGGGATCTGGATTTCTTAGCTGATTTCTGGGGCACGTTTGCACCCTAGGACCATGTCCCACTCTGCAGTCGGAGGACGTCTTTCTCAGTGTTTTATGAGCCCTTGGTGAGAAGGTTCTGTGTTCATGTCCCTAAAAAGTGAGCCTAGCATACGCCCATCCTGGTGTCAGTCTTTATTTGTTGAATAAATAAATGCAAGAAAAATAAAAATAGCCACCCACCACTTGCCAGACCCCGTTAGTATTTTGCACGCATTTCTCTCTAACACTGATAATAAACTCGCAAGGAGCCACTAACATTTCTGTTTTATAGGAGAGGGAGCTAAGGCACAGAGTAGTGAAGTGATTTCCCAAGATCCTAGAGCTAGAAAGAGGGCGGGGGAGGGGGCGAGGGGAGGTGCAGACAAAACAGGAGGGAGAACAGACAGAGGGAAGGATGAGGGCAAATTAGACACAAGGGTGCACCACTGCATAGAGTTAAGACTGGTGTGGGAACAGGACCCAGGATATGTGAAGAGTCTGCCCTCTGCCCCATTCTGAGAGACAGAGTGAGACAGAGAGAGACAGAGAGAGAGAGACACTACCATTTTTATGATTGCCTATTGTTTAACCAATCTTAAACAATTCATCATGTATCTTCCCTTGGACCCCCATTCCCCATTCTGTCTCTCCTTATACGGTTTTCTCGAAATAAGAAACAAAAACACATTACTAGTTTTCATGGGCAGAGGACATTTTGGGAAGTGAGAATTAGAGAAACTGTCAGAGGAGGCTTTAGCGGGTTGGCCCAATCTTCATTCTATTCTCGTCAACATTTCTGAAAATCGGGTATCCATCCTCCCTGTGAAAAGACCATCTCCCGAGATCGTCCCTTCCAGTCTTTGATAGGCTGAACACCGGAAGATTATTCCACATACTGATCTCCAGTTTTCTTCCCCATAACCTCTACTTACAAGCTGGCTCTAAGCGTTCTCTACAGTAAGTACTCTTCTTCGGATGGAGCCTGCCTAGTCTTTGTAATGCTGGTGAGGGTGGCAGAGAAGCAAACATTACTTTTGCAGTACCCACCCCCCAAAGCACAGATTCAAATTAAGTCCTAAAATGTAGACGCAATTTCTAAAAAAAAAAAAGGCAAAAATCATGTATTTGTGTCAGCTGGGAGGTAAGTACAAAAACTAGAGCATGTCCCTGTAAAACATAACATTTCCTCAGTTTTACTATAGCTTAGGGAAAAGACTTATTAAATCTGCTGACGGTGCTCAATGGTCATGAGCAACTTGGAGAGCCAGGATTGCATTAAAAGCAAGCCTGCATCGGTTTGTTCTGTCTCTAGGAGGCTGTTTTTGTTTTGTTTTGTTTGTACTGGACTTAGTGTGGTGATCACATCGTAAGGTAAACAATCGTTGAATCACTATATGGTACACCTGAAACTAATATACTATTGCATGCCAGCTATATTTTAATTTTAAAAAGGTCAGCAAACCAGACCGATTAAAACATGATAAAGTTCTGGCTTGCTACGTTTTTTGCAGTGTTTGGACAGCCCCCTGCCTCGGTGGGGGAATGGGGGTTGGGGAAGGAACAAGAGAATAAAATGCAAATAGTGTTGCCATTTCTGCAACTTTATTCACCCTTCTTTCCAAGTGTTTATCTTTGCTTCCTTAGGGTATCAGGAAGAGCCTGTTCTAACACAATTGTTCTGAGCTGTTGCCAGGAAGTCAAGTTTATCTTTAGCATCATCTCTGGGCAAATAGCACAGACAGAGGAAAATGATGTTTGGGGCCAAATGTTGAAAACCTGAGTCTTGTGTAGCCTGAGCTGAAAGAGCAAAGAGCCAAAATGAAAAGCTAATTATGTTGGTACTGTTCTCCTCTACACGAATTTCTGTTTAGAGGAGAGGCGGCAGTGGAAAGAGGTTGGGTTTCAGGTACCCACGGCTTCAAGTTCAAAAGTAGCCTTGATCAACTGCTGCCTGATTGAGTATTCTTGGGTAAAATTAATTAAGCAAATAATTCATTGAATGACTCCTCAGTGCCAGGCACTCTGCCCTCACAGAGCTTAAGGTAAATTAGTTACCTCTCTGAATCTGTTTTCATTTTATTTATTTATTTTTTTATCCTCACCCCAAGACATTTTTGCATTTTTCTTTAGATAGAGCGGGAGGGAGAGAGAGAGGAAGAGAGAGAGAAACATCGATGTGAGAGAGTGGTTGCCACCCACATGACCCCAAGCGGGGCCGGGGACAAACTGCAACCGAGGTACGTGCCCTTAGCAGGAACCAAACCCAGGACTCTCTGGTCCACGGGCTGATGCTCTAACCACTGAGCCAGACCGGCCAGGACTGTTTTTACACCTAAAAGAAGAATACGCATTACTATTTGCAGGGCTCTTATGATAACTAAATGAGATAACATGTAAAATTATAAAGCTCAGTGACTAACCACAGTCACTGCCTCACAAATGGTTTCTTTTGTCTTCAGAATAACCAAATTAACCTCTCCTTTGAGTTAACTTGTGATTTAAAAGTACAGCTCTAGTACATAACTAAAAATAAAACCAACAGATGGTTCCATAAATCTAGGCACTCCTCAAATACTCCAAGTCTTGTGGGGAAGTTCATCAACTCTGACAACCAGTTACTAAAACTCAGTCTTAGATACTATCACTTCAAATAGTCCTACTTGGTCTCCAAATTGGTTTTATGCAAAACAAAAATAAATTGATTTTCTTGTCAATTACCAGCAGGTATGGTATAGGTAGCATAACAATCAGAGCTATAAATGATGATGAAATATTAGAACTGCTCATTTAAAATTGTCTATTGATTGCCTGTAATGTGTAAGACATTACGATGGGATAGTAATAAAAGAAACACGTGTGTCCCTGACCTGACGGATGGAGCTTACTCTCCAGTGGGGAGCTGTAATGTCTGCCCTCAGGGAGGCCACAACCAGGAGAAGACACAAGACAAACATACATTACATAATAGTGATGAATGTGCTATTGTATAAGCATTAAATTATGAACTACAGTCTCTAATACAGGGATTCAGAGGAGATGACATTGTCAAGGAGTTTTCTGGGGGAAAAGTGGATTTGAGATGAGGCTTTTGAAGGTCAGGGAGGACTATACAAGGTCTTTTCTTCTCCTTGTACATAAAAGTCGAATGCACCAAAACTCAAAGCAGAAGCTGGCTGTAATAATGCCCGCTTTTCCTGAATGCATATAATCCTCTCTCAACTCCTTAATTATTCAGTGGTACATAATGCTACCTGGGTTCCACCTCACCCAAAAGGCAGCATTAACTACTCCTGGGTAAAATAATAATAATAATTGGTTTAGCTCTGGCCAGAATGGCTCAGCTGTTAGAGCATCGGCTCTCAGGTGCGATTCCTGGTCAAGGGCACATACCTGGGTTGCAGGTTCAATCCTTGGCTCTGGTTGAGGTAGCAACCAATCAGTGTCTCTCTCACATCAGTCTCTCTCTTTCTCTCCCCCTCCCTTCCTCCCTCCCTCTCTTCCATTCTATCTAAAAATCAATGGAAAAAAAATCCTCTGGTGAGGATTAACAAGAACAAACAAAATAACTGGTTTAAATGTCACTGTAGCATTTTTAAAAATTAATTTATTTTTGTTACAGATGTTTCCCTTTTTTCTCCCTCACTGTAGCATTTTTAAAGGAGCTATTCAATCCAACTGACTGCTAGAAAGAGAGAGAGAGAGAGAGATAAAGGAAGAAAAAAAGAGAGGGAGAGGTGAGGAAAGAAGGAAGGAAGGAAGGAGAGAGGGAAGGAAGGGAGGGAGGGAGGGAGGGAGGGAGGGAGGGAGGAAGGAAGGAAGGAAGGAAGGAAGGAAGGAAGGAAGGAAGGAAGGAAGGAAGGAAGGAAGGAAGGAAACAGAAGAAGAAATGCCCAGGTTAAATGCCTATTTTGCCTTTTCTTAATTGTGAGAATTCCCAAACTTCCCTATGTGCAAGAGGTAATCACAACCCAGACAGCTGGCGCTGCCCCTCCTACTAGCCAGGAATGGAATCAGATCAGTCTAGTAATGAAGAGGTTTGATGTTAGAAAGCTTTTAAAATTCTACACCTATTTAAACTGAACAAACTTCAGAGGCGAGCCCTCCGAAACAGGACGTTGTCCACATTCCCTACCCACATCATTCTGAAGCCAGACCACCTCACTCCATCCCCGAATACAATATCCTCCCTTAAGTAACTGCATATTCGCGCCTCGGTTCTGCTCTGCACACCTGCTCACCTTAACTTTCTATTAGAAACGCTTGATCAGCCGCTGAGGGATGAACTTCGTGGGAATGTGTGATCTCTCTGAAATTATACACCCCACTGTATGATTATGGCTTTCTTAGTATTTCCCCCCGGTGGAAAGGAGCCTTAGCTTTCATCAAATGTCTGAAGGATGTCATGAGGCCTCCTGACTCTACGCCAACCCCCGAAAAAGTTTAAGAAGTTGTATCTTCAGTTTCCCACCCAAATAGTAAGAAATGACGGCAAACATCTAAAAAAGGCAGCATGCCTGCCTTAGTCACTGCTGTATCCCAAGTTAGTGCGTGGCACGGTGCACTCACGTGCTGACTTACTGTTGAGTTTCCCCAATAATTTCAATTCTGGAAGGGACTACAGAAAAATGTGCACATGTTACCAAACATGGATCTCAAATCCCAACAGTTTACTAGGGCAAGAGCACAAGAGGATGCCTTAACAAAGGTCCGATTTAAGTGTGTTTATTCAACCCTGTGAAGGGAAAATGACAGTAATACATCGAAAGCCACACAAAAAGGATTCAGGCTTCCCTGAAAAGGATTCAAGTGGCAGCAAATGGCTTGTTTCTCCACAGCAATTTACATTTATTAAAATAGATAATAGGCATAATCATTGTCAAAACAGAGCTTCCCACCCTGTACGACGTCTTAATATATTCTCGAAGTTCCCGATAAACAGGCGCTGGCCATGGCCGATTAGACTCTAAGTGGGGGATCACTCTAGCACAGCAGAAAACCCAATCTCACACTTCTGGGGAGGAAAATGAGACCTGAAAGCAGCCTTTGAAGGCAAAGGGTGAAGCACAAAGGAGAAGGTGCTAAAGGACACATTGGCTGGAAGGGGAACCGGGCCGGAACGCGACGCTCTGCATTAATGATGCTAATTTATGTCTGGGTAAGTGTGTGTGCGTGACACAGAGGAAATCTGAAGAGGTCTCTATTATCCCGCAGAGGAGCTGGGCTTGAATCTCTTGCAAGGGTACGTGCTTTATCCGGGGGCTGCCTCACGTGAGCTCGGTGTCAGTTTCCTAAGAACAAATCACTTGTCTCCTTAAATCTATTTGGATCGTTTCCAACCTGGCCTTCACACTGCAGCCAGAGTGATTGTTTTAGAAAACAAATTTGGTCGCTGCTCCCCATTCCCCCCACCCCCTGCAGTTAAACATTTTAACAGTTTCCTTTTACTCCTCGGATACAAAATAAATTAAAAAAGGCCTCATCTACCCTCAAGGTTCTGCAAGGTGTGGCTTCTGTCTAATGCCACTCAGGTCACCCAGGTCATCTTTCACTTCTCTGAACACCCTCTCTCTCCACTGCGAATACTGTGGGGCCTTGTACACACAGTTCTCTCTGCCTGGGTCAACCTTCCATCCCCTCTGCCCATGACTTCATGATTTAGCCCAATCACCCCTTTACCAGGGAAGCTGTTCAGGTCCAGTCCTCTAACAACATGCCCAAACCACCACACTTCCTCTACAGAGCTTGTCGCAGTTACAACTGTACATATATCTTTATTATTCTTTGATGAATTTATTTCCCCAGAGGACCTTGTTCCTCTGTATTCCTGGCACCTAAGCACACACCTGGCACACAATAAGTGCCCAGTAAATATCTACTGAATCACTGAATACAAAATGACCATACCATCTACCCACACTATTTTCAAGGTTTTCCTGTATGTCATTTCATGCCAGAAATTTGATTGGTCACCCTTGTGCTACATATGAGAAATATCACTGCTAGGCATTAATAGTTTCCCAAGAACCAGGGGATTCTCTTTTATCATATGAGTTATTAATGCGCAGAAATCGACATTCTATAGAAGGGGGCATGGAAAAACCTACCCAGAAGAAGTCAGCTATGGTGCTGACCATCTACTAGACCTAATCCTTAAGATCACTGTTATCAAGTAATTTTGCTTTATTTCACAAGATCCCAAATACTACTATTGGTTTTCAAGCTCTAATCATTGTGCCTGGATTTCATTCAACAAATATTAACTGAGCATATTTATTACATGCCAGGCAGTGAGACCTTGGCATACACGTTGAGCAAGAGACACAAGGCACTTACCCTCAAGGGGAGGAGACAGACAACACAGATGGATAGGCATTTCAGATTAGTGAATTTCAGATTAGTGAACTTCAGAAGTGTGTGATTAGTGCTGAGAAGGAAGGAAGTCATCTTCTATGTGAGTGAGAGCATGCCCATTGTTTCAGCACAAGCTTATGTGATCCGAATGCCCTCCCAGGATAACCTGTAGCATTATTGCTCTGGGGTACAAATAGATCACAGCGTTTTCACTAGATGAAGGATTAAAGGATTTTATGTTCTAGTGTCGTGGCCTCCCATAAGAATTTAAATGTATTTACTTCCTCAAATTAAATAAAGGACTAGGCAAAATACAGGTATCTCTTTCCTAAGGAGTCACGATAATTCCTCAAAATCTCTACTGCCAGTTTCGACGTACTCCAAAGGATCAAAGTGCCTGTTCTCTACGAAGCATATCTCAGCAGAGTATCTGTTTCATGACAAGAGATTTTTCACCTGGTTTTAGTGATAAATAATGCAAGGAGCAGTTAGTGGGAAGAGCACACCTTAAAGACGTCTACGGCGAGAGCACACATTTTGCAAAGATTGAGGCAAGACTTGCTCGAGAACCCTTATAAACCTTAAGGCCTAGGATAGTGTTTGGAGAATAACTGTCCCTCAGTAATTAAGTGTTAAATATTGGCTGAATGAATGGTGATACTGTGAGAATATTAGTCAGTTGAAGTCTAATACCAGACTGGAGTGGAAAGAGAAAAATTAAAATTGAAGTGGCTTGCTTCTCAAGAGGAAAAGCCACAGAGAAAGGTCACCAAGAACAGTATCCTCTTAGTCCCTTTTTGATGAAAGCTGCAGACTTACAAGGGGTTGGTCAAAACGCTGGGAGGATCTCAGGAACCGACAGTGGCAGCCCCCAAGGTGCCACAGCTCCAGACGAACACTCCAGCCTACAGCCTCCAATGGAGAACAATCAGCAGGTTGATAAATTCTTCTGTTTACATTCCTGAACAAATAAACTAATTACATCTTTGTTCTTAACCTAACAAAGCCTCCCTTGATTACAAGTCATTAGTGACCATTAATACATGAAACTGTTTGCATTTCACTAGTACATCTGAATTACACGGTCTTGCCTTTCACACTAGCTCAATCCAGCCTCCAAAGGGAAACCCCACCCCCCTTTGGGTCTCAAGCGTGCCTTGAACAAACTAACAATTAGGCTCCAGAACTGAACTAGGATGCAGAAGAATCCACTGCTCTGGTTCATTGCAGATCTCCCTGCTGTCCAACTGCTGGTCCATTTGCAGTGGAGACACACTCTTGGTGCCCAAAGAGTACGCAACCACCTCTCCCAACAGTCTCCGTTACTTCCAGTGGTGCTAAAGCCCCGGCCATCAACACAGACATGCTTGTGTGATACTAGCAAAGACAGTCCTAGGTTCACAACACACTGGCTGATTAGAGGCCAATAAATGCAAGGGGCATGCTGGGGATTGTCAGAAATAATGAGGTGACAGGAACAGAGTCTATTTGGTAAAAAAAAAAAAAAAAGTGGAGGCAGCATAGGGATTATGGACATGTACAGGTCAACTGGGTAGTCCAGAATTTTAGATCCATTTGAGGCTTTGGATTATCCATATTAGAAGCCAAGATTCTTGGGAGTGGGGGGGAGATGAGGGATCGTTGCTAAGCCTCTGTTTTGTTTTGTGCTGAGCAGTTGCAGAGAAGCAAGGAGTGATTAACAGAGATTAATAATCTCAGAAATGTTGGAGGACTTTGTAACATAGCAATCGCCATTTGGGAGCAGACTCATGGTCCATCTTATCTATCGTTCTGTTGCTTCAAAAAAAAATGTCCCCAGGGAATGCCACTTTTGACTTCTAATGTGCTGAGGCCACTGAATTAGAGGAGTTGCTAACAAGGCTCGTGATGGCAGCCCATGGATGGCAGAGACCACTTTTACTTTTGTTCTAGGCTAGCTACCGAGCTCACAACTCATGCTGCAGCTCAGTCACTGGAAAGAGTTCCATGCAGTTTCCAAAGCTCTTTCCAACGAGTTATCCAGCTCACCTTTTTTTTTTAAGTATTTTTCTTTATTGATTTTAGAGAGAGAGGAAGGGAGGGAGAGAGAGAGAGATGGAAACATCGATGAGAGAGAACATCCATTGTCCGCCTCCTGCATGCCCCCCACTGGGGATTTGGCCCACAACCTGGGCATGTGCCCTGACTGGGAATTGAACCAGCGACCTCTTGGTGCATGGGTTGATGCTCAACCACTGAGCCATACCAGCCGGGCCCAGCTCTTCTTTATATCAGGCCTATGAAGAAGTTAAGTTATTACTAGCATAGTAATGGTGAAAATACAGACTCTAGAGTCAACTCCTGTTTTAAATCCTGGCTTTTTCACTTACTAGCAGGTTGACCTTGAACAAGCTACTTAACCTTTCTATACTTCAATTTTTACATCTGTAAAACAGATAATAATGGCACCTACCTCATAAGGTTCTTATAAAACTCTATTAGCACTTAATGCATGGAAAGTGCTTAGTATACCTATACATGGCACATAATGAGTACTCATTAAATATTCACTGCTATTGTTTATCTCTTCCTCCTACCCCAGCACCCACCGTGGCCACCACCTCTGCCTCCACATTACTACCCACCATCTCCCACAGGAAGATAAGAAAACTAAATCTCCAAGATAGACTTTTTCTTTTCTTTCTTTTTTTTTTTTTAAATCCTCACCGGAGGATATTTTTCCATTGATTTTCACATAGAGTGGGAGGGAGGAAGGGAGAGAGAGGGAGAGAGAGAAACATCGATGTAAGAGAGACACAGCGACTGGTTGCCTCCGACACGACCCCTACCAGGGCCAGAGACAAACTGCAGCTGAGGTACATGCCCTTGACCGGAATTGAACCCGCGACTCTTTGGTCTGTGGGCCGACGCTCTAACCACTGAACCAAACCAGCCAGGGTGACAGACCTTTTTCTTGAAGTTACCTAACTACTAACCAACTCAGGTAGGACTAAGTCATTACCTTCTGCCTGTACCATTGTCCCTTCCTGGTACACTTTTCATTTCTCTTTCCTTGACCTGAATCCTCCTCCTCATCCAGGTCTCAGCTCAGCCATCTCCTTCATGAGCCCTCCTCTGGGCCCTCTTACATGATCTCACAGTCCCTGTACTTTCCCCATCACAGAACTTCTCACACTTCATTACAACTGCCTGTTGTTCTGTGTCCCCCACCCCCACCCAAGAGGCCATGAGTTTCTTGACAAGAGACCAGGTTTATGTTCTACATCTGCATCCCCGGTGCAGAGCACAGCATCAGGGACATAGTAAGTGCTCAATAAATACTCAGTAAATAAAAGGATGCGATGACAGACTCCTTGCATACCAATCTGTGGCCACATATTAAAGCATTCTTTCTCATTGGAGCATGTTGGGAAATCAGAGATAGTCACACATGGCTTCATACTTCAGCGTGCTATTAACTAATCTTAACCTCATGTTGAAAACTCAAGGCAACGTTACCAAATTCTAATGAATTCCATTTCTGACAGTAATGTGCGGAAATAATGCCTTGAAGGGACACATTATGTTAACACACACATGCACACGCATGCACACGCACACGCATGCACATGCACACACACGCACATGCATGCACATTCATGAAGCTATGCACACTGCGTACACAGCTCCCGACTCCTTCGCATTTTGAAAAGGACACCTTCTTTGTCCTTTGAAAAGATTTTCAGAAACAACTGCCCTTGACGAGGCACGGTGAAAAGCAGGTATTCATCCTTGGCATTCTTTCTCACAACAAGCTCTTAAAATTCCGACTCTGAACTGTCTCGTTCTCACTTGCAGCTTTTGCGCTTTTGGAAATTTTGAGTCAGACATGACAGACCAGAAAAACATGACCAAATAACAGATTCTTCGACCCTTCCCTCTCCCTCCCTGTTGGCAGAGGTAAGAGGGCATACAAGTTGGAAATTCCAGGGAAATCCATCCAAAGTCTACCTGGTCTCCTCCCGTTAAAGCAGTATTACTGAGGGCAAACCAAAGACAACTCAGACCTCCCATTGATACCACATTAGAATGCATTAAAAGGGTTACTTGGTGGAAAGGGATGAAAGAAAGGTACATTGAATTATAACAGATAGAAACCCTTTTTAAAAATAGGTCCGGCAGGAAAATGTAAAATTTTCCATAGCAAGGAAAGAGCTGAACTCTACCTCACATCACAAACACCCCAGGTATAATTTAAAAAACAAACAAACCCTGCTCTCTTATCATCTTATATTAAAAAGCACATTAAGGAATAGAACCTGTATGGGCTCTATAGACAGATAAAGCTAAGGCTGCCCCGTTCCCTTGGGACGCCAGCGCCTGATGCATTCATATCCACAGGCTGAGAGAGAATATACATGAACATATAGAAGCATGTACATTTACATAAATATACATTTGATCTTTGATTTATTCTACTTTTATGTCTTTGACCACCTTTTAAACTTCATTCCCCTGTGACAAACATTTCTTTGGAAATGTTTCCTTCCCCCTTCCTTTCCGTAGAAGTAGCTCTTCTTTTCTGAATGTCTCCTCTCTGACCTGCCTTGGTGTTCTTATCTCCCTTGGTTACAAGCTCCACTCAAGGGAGAATCTCTGATGATTCCTTTCCTTTAATAAAAATATGTAGTTCTTTTGTACTAAATTTTATTTTCCAGGGCCCCAAAATACAGCCGAATGTAAAGGCTATACAGTAAAGCAAAGTAACCACACAGGTTCGAGAAATGAATCGTAAACAGCGAGCAGAAATCTGCTCGTCGCTTTATCCAAATCAGGTGGGACGGCTTACGGGTTCTATTGAGAAGTCTTCCAAGCATTTCGTACAGGTTAGAAGTTACTGTTTTTCCTACCCAGAGATTTCTAGATCTGCCTTCTAATTCAAAATTACCCATGTAGTAAGACCCTTCGTTCCTCATTGTACACAGAGTAAGAAGTCCATACGGTCTCTTTCTTCACCTCCTGACCCCTGACCCTTTTTCTTTGTTAAAGGAGTTAATACAGCTATCTGGTCTACTAGTCCACATACCTCTTTAGCATCTACACAGTGGGTCTCCTCTCTTCTAACCTAATCTCTCAACCCTGGTAATTTTGTAACCAGTCATCATTTGTCATTCCTGTGTACCAACACGTTTCATCAAAACCTGTTGTTAGTTCTGCAAACAGTGAATCAAACGATGTTTTCCATCTACACTTTCTGTTTCAAAGGTGACTTACTTGATTTGGGCTCCACAGACCAGCTTTGAAGCACTCGGAACCAGTCAGCACTTCCACGTTGCTATGTTACTAAGAACAGTAGGTATAAATAATAATAATAATACCTTTATTTCCATAGGTCTTTTCATCTGGATAATTCATGCTTCATAATTGTGCCACTAGTCTCTGTCTTGGGTTCTCCCTTGGCTCCTGTGACAAACATGGGGTTCAGATCCAGACTCCAGGAGGTGGTGACGCTTCAACGTTTGATGACATACAGGGACACTCCACACTCCCCAGACCCCCCTGCAGTCTCCTTGCGGGAGGTGGCTCGGAGCCTGTCAACATCCAGGCGAACAAGGGAACGCAATCAACACTACAAAACCTCTCTGTGCTCCAGCCTCCACGGAGGGGGCTGCCTTCCGGTTTGGGAGAGCGTTGGTTCTTAAAGGGCGGTCTGGGCCCGCAGCCCGAGCAGCACCTGGGAAACCGACAGACCCAAACTGCAGGCCCCACTCCCCACCTCTTAATCGAGAGACTCTGGGAGGCGTCCAGCAGGTTCTAGTTCACAGACGCTTCAGGTGATTCTGATACGCATTACAGCTGAAAGCAACTGCGATGGGCCATGGAGGGTGCTGGCAGGAGGCTGCCGTTGTTCGGAGAGCGATCTTCACAGAGTTAAAGGGGGCCATGTGCGTAGGATATGGAGCTTTTGAGGGAAGGCTTCCCCGTGTAGGGCTAGGAGCAACGGGTAAAAAATGGGGACACTGCTCTGGTGCACAGACCAACGAGGAAGCAATTCGAACATTTTGGAATTAGGAGCAGGTCATTTCATGGGTTAGAAAGGGCTCCTTCTGCCCGGCCGGTGTGGCTCAGTGGTTGAGCATCCACCCATGCACCAAGAGGTCACCGGTTCGATTCCCGGTCAGGACACAGGCCCAGGTTGTGGGCCCGATCCCCAGTGGGGGGCATGCAGGAGGTGGTCAATCGATGTTCTCTCTCATTGATGTTTCTATCTCTCTCTCCCTCTCCTTCCTCTCTCTCTCTAATATCAATAAAGAAAAAAATAATAAAATAAATTGTCCTTTAAAATAAAAGTATTAAAAGAGAGAGAGAGAGAGAGAGAGGGCTCCTTCTGTTGAAGTGTATAATCTAGGAGAACCTATGACTAAGGCAATACAAAAAGTCCTAAAAATAAAGATGCAAGATTAAAAAAAAAAAACTAAATAAAATTAAGCCTTAATAGGTTTCAACATACTAATATAGAGAGGCTTATAATTAATCTGCTAGCATTAATTATTTTTTAAATATGTTTTTATTGATTTTTTTTTAGAGAGACAAGAAGGGAGAGATGGAGACATTGATGTGAAAGAGAAATATAGATTGGCTGCCTCCTGCACGCCCCCTACTGGGGATCAAGCCTGCAACCTGGGCATGTCCCGGGGATCTCTCAGGCTATGGGACAACACTCAACCCACTGAGCCACACCAGCCGGTCCCATTAATTTTTTAATAGCTCAAAGCTATTACCTTTAAAACCTATCCTACTGATGGTGCATAGAGTGGATGAATGGATTTTAGCTTCCTAATGCTTTATTTCATATTCAGAAAAAGGCAGCAGTTGGCTTAGGCTCTCACATGGTTTCATTTACTATTATGTGAGGTTATATTTATTATTTAAAAGGGATCAATCACCATCAGCCAGAACTGATAGTGGATCAAAGACTAAGGTTGGGGTGTTAACTTATTTCTCCTTTGTTTTATAATCAAAGCAACTGTCTTTTGAAAGTAATGATTATGTTTTGGGACATAAAGATAACTGTACTAATATTCATAAATCTACAGCCTAACATTATTGAGAAGTTACTGCATACTATGCACCTGGGACTGTCCTGAGCACATTACACACACTGTCATATTTAATACAGGCAAACCTCAGAGATAGTGCGGGTTTGGTTCCTGCCCAATGCAATAAAGCAATAGTTGCAATAAAAAAATGAGTCATAATCTTTTTGCTGGTGGAGGGTCTTGCCTTCAATTTGTAAAAAAAAAAGCAACATGTGTGAGGCTCAATAAGGCCAAGTGCAATACAACGAGGTATGCCTGAACTCACAGCCCCCTTAAGACGTTGAGCTTTGTTATCCTCATTCTATAGAGGAAGCAGCTGGGCTTAGAGAGGTTAAATAACTTGTCCAAGATCACAGAACTAGCAAGTGATGGAGTCAGGATACAAACCTAGCTGCCTCCAGAGTCCATGTTCTTAACCATTCAAGTACAGGCACACCTCATCTGTCGCACTTCATGGATTTTTAACAAGCACAAATGTTGCATTTTTAACAAATTGAAGGCGAGACCTCCACCAGCAAAAAGATTTTTGACTCCCTTTATTGCAGTAGGTGGGAACTAAACTCACAATAGCTAAGGTATGCCAGTATATATATTTTAGTATAATCCTGAACTCTAGAAATTTGGAGGGCAGAAGAATGTATGGTCCAGTACAAGTAATACTTATGACCACTTCAAGCTTCTAGAAATACTAAGAACAACCCAACAACCACTTATTGATTGTTCAACCTATGTCAGGTACTGAACTAACCACTGTACAACTATTCTCACTGAACCCTCACAACAATATAGAAGGTGGTTACCATTATTGTCCCAATTTTAATACAGGCAATTATAGTTAGAGGATTTCAGTACTAAGCCCATCTTCTTGGTAAAGAACTCACTGCTCGTGTAAGTGGAAATGAAACAACAGATGTACACAGTTCGTAAAAGACACTCAGTAAATGTAGCTTCTCTGCCTTCATATCATGTTTCCGGAGATAACAATGGTGCTGATGATGATCAAGCCATTGTCTTTCTTCCATATTCTCTCTTGTTTTTTCATTTCAGATAACATAAGCTATCATTTATTTTTTATTTATTTTTTGCAATTTTTATTAATTTATTTTTGTTACAGATGTTTCTCCTTTTTCCCTCATTGACACCCTCCTCCCAATCCCCCCCAACCCCAGCAGTGTTGTTTAAGTCCAATGGTTATGCATATATACATATAAGTTCTTTGGTTTATCTCTTCCCTACCCTCCACCCACCTCATCTGAGGTTTGTCAGTCTGTAGCTTACTTCTATGTCTCTGGGTCTATTTTGTTGATCAGCTTGTATTGTTCATTATATTCCACAAATGAGTGAGATCATGGGATATTTGTCTTTGATTGGCTTATTTCACTTAGCATAATACTCTCCAGGTCCCTCCATGTCATCTCAAAGGATAAGAAATCTCTCTTTCTTACAGCTGCATAGTATTCCATTGTGGATATGTACCATTTACAATTGCTAAGATCTGGAAACAGCCCAAGTGTCCATCAATCTTCCATATTCTCTTACTTGTTCCACATGACAGATATTTATGAGTTAAATATTTGGGTGGAGAATGCAGTTGTGAAATGGAACTTTTCCACATCTTTAAAATCATTGAACCCTAGTTCTTTGAGACTTGTATCACTGGCCAGGAGTGTGGCCTCAGAACTCTTCCATTGGCAACAGTAACAATGAATGAAACTTGGGAATGATATGCACCTCACACCCAAGCCCAGCAATCAAAGGCTATGGCACTTGCTCTACCCAAAGAACCTTATGCAAAGGATGTAGATGGCTAACACCTTGCAGAGAGAGTCAGCAAGGATAAACATTTTTTTCCTAAGACTACAAGATTTGCCCTAGTTAGGAGTTCAGTGAAAGTTGGTTTATTCAGCTCAACACCAAAAAAATAAGCAATCCAATTAAAAAGTGAACAGTGGACCCGAATAAACACTTCTCCAAAGAGGATGTACAGATGGCCAATACACATATGAAAAGATGCTCAACATCACTAATCATCAGAGAGATGCAAATTAAAACCACAATGGGGTATCACCTCACACCCTCAGAATGGCTACCATCAATAAATCCACAAACAGCTATTGCTGAGGATGTGGAGAGAAGGGAACACTGGTGCCCTGTTGGTGGGAATGCAAATTGGTACAGCCACTATGGAAAATGGTATGGAGATTGCTAAAAAAAAATTTTTTTAAACTGCCTTATGACCCAGAAATTCCACTTTGGGGTATATATTGGAAGAAACCCCAAACACTAATTCGAAAGGATATATGCACCCCTATGTTCACTGCAGCGTTATTTACAACAGACAAGATATGGAAGCAACCCACATATCCATCAATAGAAAAGTGGATAAAAAGCTGTGGTACAATGGAATATTATATTATTCAACCACAAAAAGAATAAAATCTTATCATTGTGACACCATGGATGGACCTAGAGGGCACTATGTTAATTGAAAGCAGTCAGTCAGAGAAAGACAAATGCCATACGATTTCACCTATATGTGGAATCTAAAGAACAAAACAAAACAAAAAAAATGAACAAAGGAAATAGAAACAGACTCATAGACACAGAGAACAGACTGATGGGTGCCAGAAGGGTGGGAAGGAAAAAGGTGAAGGGATTGAGAAGTACAAATTGGTAGTTGCAAAATAGTCACGGGGATGTAAAGTATAGCATAGGGAATAGTCAATAATGTTGTAATACCTATATAGGGTGCCAGATGGGTACAGGAAATATTGAGGGGATCTCTTTGTAAAAGCATATATGATTGTCTAACCACTATGCTGTACACTTGAAACTAATACAAAATAATATTGAATGTAAATGGTAATTGAAAAATAAAATTTAAAAAATTGGTATTCAGCATTTTAGTATCATGGGAAGCACTCTATTGTAGGAATTGGAATCTCTGGACCTCAATCATGTCTCTACCACAAACCATCTATGTGATCATGGGCAAGCTGATTAACTACACTAGATCTCAGTTTCCTCCTTGAAGAAATGAAAAGAAATAAGACTTGTTTTCCAAATTTGTTGTGCATAGTAGATAAGAGCTGTGAAAATACTTTGCAAAAATATAAAACCCCTTCACAAGTATAAGACAATATGACTATTTTATGTAAGTTCTTTCATGCTTAAAATTTGCCGCTAACATATCAACCTGGTCAGCCAAGTTTACTGACAGACTAATTTAAAAGGCAAGAGGAAAGGGGATTATTTAAAATGGATGATTATCAAAGACATCCGTGGAACTCTTTGCCCAGTTGTTTTGACAGTTAAAAGGGATTTGTTTCCCATGACCTTACTTCCCTATAAGCCTGGCAAATTCCCAGATCAGTGAATGTTGGTATGAAATAGCCTGATAAACTTTTCTGTGTAAGCAAAAAGGAGTATCACCAAACTACTATGTTACTAAGCAGGACAGAGACACTCTCAGTAGCTCAACAAAGGGGCTCAATGTATTTTGCTAAAGATGCATTTGGGTTCCTATTCAGATTTCACGGTGCCATGTTTTTCTCCCTTGCCGGTCCACATTAGAGAATAGAATTTGGGAGATTAGTTGAGAAAGCAGTGAAAGGGGATAGTGTGAGGACATTTTTATTCAAGGAGGAGAAAAAAAGAAATTCCATCTGGAGTTAAACTTGGAGAGATGAATAAAAGATAGTACTATTTAGTACTGTTGAGTGTTTTTACATCTCATTTGGAGGATACAACCAACAGATTCAACAGCAAAGATGTGAAAATCAAGGAAACAATTTCTTTGGTGCTTTGCATAGGTACATCTTGAGCTATGGTTTCCCCTCAAATTATTTGACAGATTAAAATAGCTTTGCAATGTGACACCATTATCCTGCTTTCCTTGTTATAGTTCTTTTCTTAAATATTTCACAGGTCAACACAAACAAAGTAAGACTGAAGATCATAAGCAGAAAATTTCCTGGAGCCTGTATTTGGAAAGTCCTATTCATTCTTTCAAGTAATTATGGGGCTATAAAGTTGATAGCTTGATTAATCACTCAAACTTTGACTCTAGGTCATCTTGCCCGGTTTACCCAAAATAGAAAAACAGAATTTATGAAGGTTGCTTAGACCATAATCAATGACTGCAAAGGAAACCAAGGCTTCTCAAACATAAAACATGCCACACTTTCCAAAGCCAAGAACACCTCATGAGTGGACAGTGGTATTTTCTTGCCTACGTTGCTCTGATAAAACATACATGTTCTGTCACTAAGAGTCACATTGCAATATAGTATACTTGACCAGCTGCCCCCATGCGCAGATCTCCCCAGTAGGTCTGGTTGTCACTAATCCACTGATTAAACATCTTAAGGCAGGCTTTGGCAAAACATGCCAGAAATTCCTTCAGAGTAATTAAAACCACCTTCTGTGTCAATAAACACAGACAGAGATCCTCCGTGTGCAGAGGGACTGGCTCTGACCCAGGGGCTCTAGGACATTTTTTCTGAAATGGCTTTGCATCATTGCAATTTTTACTGACTCATCCAGATGCTTTCCCAGCCCCCTTATGAAATAGGGGTCAGAGATATCATCTTGCCTTTATTGTTTCAGCCAAGACACAAAGACCAAAGGAGCTCTGAACCTAAGGGCCAAGCTCATTGCCAAAGCCTTTTCACCTAGACCTACAGGTGAGAGTGTAAAAGGGACTGTTGTTACAGAACTTGACAATTACTAGTGTTCACTTATCACTACCATTCCGGGGTTCACACTGATTTTCATTTGAAAAATTAATCATGTGACTTCAAAGTCAAAGGAAGCATCAGGTGAACGAACTTTACTACATTGATATACAGAGAGACTAGTTCTTTGCACAAAGCACACACTCATGAATTATTTTTCAACATAATGACAGCTTAATTGTTTTTATTATGCAAACAATGTATATACTTATTTTACAACTCCCATATATTATAGAAAGCATAAAGATAAAGAGTAAAAATTACTTAAAATCCCACCAGTCTGAGATAAACATCATCAATATTTTGGTTGCCATTTTTTTTTCATGGAATTCTTAATTAGTATATACATAGAAATTTCTATAAGAGGAATCATATACCCTTTTTCTTATAGATGTGACTGCTTTTAAGTCGCTTAGTAGTCTTATTTTTGCTTGCTTTTCCTCTCCTCTCATAACCAATGTTAATAAGCTTTTATACAATTTTTCATACTGATATCATCGTATACCAACTCATATACATAAATGAGGTTTCAATGGCTCAATCAATACTTGCTGGATGGTTAAAGAGTACAATCAAAGAACAAACCCATAAACAAATAAACGAATTAATGAATAATAGGCTATGCTGTTAATTAGCTGGCAGTTTCCAAGTGATTGCAAAAATAATATAGCACATCTTTTGCCTTCTTCCCTCTATCTTTAAACTGTAGTAGGGGTAGGAGAACCTGGCTTCCACATGTTTTGAAGGCTCACCAAGTTTAAACTCCCAAGTAAAGAATATGTAACTGGCTGCTGTCCTGACTCCAGAGACATTATCAATCTATTCTCAAACTCAAGTCAAGTTCAAAAACCATTTACTAAGCACCCATTTGCCAAGCACTGCACTGTCTTCTGTGGGAAAGACTAAAGAAGCAAAACTGTGATGACTGCCTTCCGGGAGTTTCTTTCTAGTTGGGGAACAGTGTTCAGGTCTGTCTCTTTCTGGATGGCTGCCTGAACTTGGACCGTTTCACGTTTGTCAAATGCGGATAATACCTATATCTCATAAGACTATTGTCATGATGAAAAAACTTGAGGAATTCAAGAACTTCACGGGACAATGTGGATTTGAGGCAGGCTTTGTAGGTTCCAGGGAAGAAGAAATAGCACATGTGGGGTGGGGAAGCAGGAATGGCCTGGGGTATTGAGCACCCAGCAGCACAAGCCAGCCTTGTTATTTGAAGATCCATTACGAGAGACTCAGGAGATGAGGAGACAGGCAGAAAACATTAAGGTTTATAAACACAGGAGAAAATTGTGAGCAGACTAATCCTTTTAGAAGGTCAAACAAGAGTGGGAAACTATTTTTTTTTTTGCCTTTTCAGCATGTGCCAATGTCTAGATCAAGGCCATCCATATGAGTGACTCAAAGGCAACCTGCTTGTCAAGTAAGTGGAAAAAGAAAAAACCTGGCCTGCACAACGGGCTCAAGTTCAAGTGTCTAAGACTCATAGGAAAAATTCTGATAGGAAAATTTCCATCTCAAGTTGTGCCGAGGAAGCTTAGGGACTGAGTAAGCATATTGGCAGCCACAAGAGGGTATTGAGATTGCTTTGGCCTTTTCACCACGGTGCACAGAGTTCTTCAGGTCCTGGGAGACCTCAGCAGGTGTTTGATCTCTGACCCTGCAAGGGGTCAGAGAACTTGTAGGGAAAAACACTTTGTTCACAATTAGAACTGCACCCAAAACTTTCCCTACATCCTGTGCAGTGACCAGAGGGTTCTGACTTCCAAAGCATAGTACATCGGTTTCACCTGGGCTAATCCTACAGAACTGATGGAATTAGATACTCATCATGGGAAGAGAGGTCAGTTGGAAGCACTGAACTGTCCCAGTCTCTTCTGTTAGCTCAGGGTTCCAGGAGAGCTCTTCTTCCCTCTGTCACATCTTCCTTTTTTAATGTGGCACCATTGATGAATTCTTGGAAGCATGTCCCTAAGGATCTGCACTGCCCTAATTAATGCTCTCACCCCATCCCACCTGTCCTTCCCTTCCAGACAGAGGAGAAAGGTGATGAGAGGTAGATTTTAAGATTACAATTCCAAATCATAATTGAAACTTGATGTTTCTAGAAGCTGCTTTAACATTTTTAGTCCTAGGAGGAAGCAATTACATCACCTACTAATCGCCACAAATCTTTATCCATTCAACTGTCCATCCATTCATCCATCCATCCATTCATCCACCCACCCACCTATTCATTCATCCATGCATCCTTTAAATTTCATCTACTGAACACTTAGGTCCTAACCTGTGTATCACTTTCACTACTTCATGAAATTTTTACACGAAAACCGTCTCAAAAATTAGTATTCTCATTGCAATGCCTCAAGACACTTCAGAGGGGGAAAAAATGCCCCCAAATACTCAAGCAAAATGAGCTGAGACTGCAGACTGACTTCCAACTTTAATGCCCTCAAATTGCTGAAATGCAGACAGCCAATAAACTTTGAAAAGGGACTAAAAATCATGCACTAAAAATATAATCCCAGTGGTAATTTATAAGATTTTCACTTTTCATTTCCATTAAGTCACGCTCCCAATTTTTAGAGACAACCAAAGAAGGCTGGAAGTGTGAAGCCAATGATAGAGTCTAGTTTTTCTCAGATTTGCCTGAGTTGAAACTGCATTCAACCACACAGAGTATTGACAATAAAAAGTTAACATAGCTCTCAGAAATGTCTAATTTGAAACCTCTCCCCCCAGAGGCCAGGTCATTAAACAACCAAACTGGTTGTCATACTGGGTCAATCATTCTTTGAAGTTACCTACTCACCAGTTTGAGAAAAAATGAACATTTCTGGGTCACTAGGTTCCATGTACTTATCTACACACGATGCCCTGGACCCATGAATGTCATTCTGTTGAATATAGTTGGGCACCAAATCCCAGAGACAAGCTCCTCACCCCTGTATTTAATGGCAGGGGCTGAGCACTGAGCTTGCCTCCCTCTCAGAACAAAAAGTACCTAAGGCTTTGGGGGAAAACAAGGGCAATGGAATCAAATTAAAGTTCCATGGTTATATCTTTATGATTTTTTTTCCAATTTTCAGCCCATGTAAGTTTCCTGGTCTGAACTTACACACTCTGAAAATCTGTGACCATGTGGGGTAGAGGCAAATATAGACCAATCAAAAGAGGCGAAGAGCCAGGGCAATTGTGAAGGCAATTCTGGGTATGACTTTTTTAGAAGACAGTTTATTAATATCAGCTAGAAATGTACTTGTTTGTAACTATTTAGCCCAGCAATCTTGATGTTAGAAACTTGTCCTAAGAAAATACCCAGAGAGATCATTTAGACTAATTCAATTATTTGGCACACAATTATTGTAGCAAAATATTGAAAATAACCTCAACTTCCTGCATTTGGTGATTGGTAAAATTGTGATTTAACTATAGAACGTTACAGAAAAATGCTCATCATATTGTTTGGGACAAAACCAAAACAGCAATGGATATGATGCCCTTTTATATAATTTCAGTATTCATCCATTACTTTCTCTCTCTCCCAACCCCCGACCCCCACCGTGGAAGAAAATACATTAAAAAAAGTGTTTAGAATGATTATGACTGGGGCTAGAGATAAATTTGACTTTTGTTTTTTAATCCTCACTCAAGGATATGTTTGTTTTTCTTAAAAATTGATTTTATTGATTTTAGAGAGAGGAAGGAAGAGAGAGACATCAATGTGAGAGAGAAACATCAATAGGTTGCCTCCGTACAGGACCCGACTGGAGAGCAAACCCACAACCTAGGTATGTGCTCTGACTGGAAATCGAACCCACAACCTTTTGGTATATGGGACAATGCTCCAACTAACTGAGCCACCCGGCCAGGCCTTGATTTTCTATTTTTGCACTTTTCTTTATAGTCCAAGTTTTCATTAGTGAACATCTATTTTGTTCTCTCATAACCTCTTATTTAACAAGATTTATAGTTATAGTCTCATGTTTGTGCTTATTTAACACACATCCTCCCAACAGAATACAAGTTTATGAAGCAGGGTGTATATCTGTTTGTTTCTTTTTCACTGTATACCTGTTGTTTTTTTAGCATGGTGCCTAGTATATAATAAATATTTTCTAAATGATTACCAAGTAAACAATTGGGGGACAGTACTTATAAGAGGCATGGTTACATGCGGGGGTTCTAATGGGCTATCAAACAGTTTGTTACGTCTCTGGTGTCCAGCTCAGTCGCTCAGACAACATACCCTTTTCTTGGCTTACTTTTGCCTCCTATCATCACACAAGACTCCATTCTCCGTTAGGAGAGTTCCTGCCGCCCTCTCTGCCTGTCAGAATCCTACCAAGGCCTGTCTTTGCCCACTGAGCCATCCCTGTTCAGTTAAGCTCCCCTCTAGTCCTTACTGCAACCACTCACTAGGAAGAGAAACATTTTTTTGAACTTCTACTGGGTTTCAAGCCCTTTTTTAGAATAGGGATCAGCAAACTATGGTCCATGGGCCACCACTGGATTTTGCAAATAGAGTTTCACTAGAACACAGGCATAGCCACATGCTGCAATGGCTGAATAGCTGGGACACAGACTGTGTGATCAGCAAAGCCTAAAATATTTACTATTTAGTTCTTTACAGGAAGTGTCCCTACCCCTGTTCTAGAATGTTTACACACCTGTACAAAGTGGAGATGATACCAAAATTTTATCCTATTAGAAAGTCATTCATAGAGCAATAGGGGACTCAAAATATGTGATCAAGAGCTATGTAAAAAAAATTACTGTAATATACCTAAATTTGTTCTTAAGAACATATATTTTTGTGTCAGACATACCTGCATGCATTCAAATCTCAAGTCTGCTAATGGATTACACAGATTCTCTAGGCCTCAATTTCATCACAAGTAAAACAGAAATCTATTCCCTTCTTTTCTTAATAAACACTTAATATGTGTTATTTCCCAGGTAGGCACAGTATAAAAAGATAGACAAACAATCGTGAAAAAGACCTAAAAGTCTCAATTCAGATTTAATTGTAAATACTTCTGATGGTTGTTGTGAGAATGCAATGATATAGATATACACATATTCATGTATCTATATCATATAAGCATACATCCATCTAGTACACTATACATAAATACAGAGTATATCATATATAGTACATTTGGACTACTTAACCTAATTCCTGGTCACAGCAGGCACTCAGTATAAAGGAGCTCTTCCTTCTCATTATAAGTACAACAGACCTCTAAGTAGAAGACTTGCTGGATGAACAAATGCCTCCCATTCTCTTTGTAAAATGGGCCTATAGCATGCTCTATACCCTAGTTAGTATGATTATCGGATACACAGTCACACCTCGGCTTCTTCTGGTTGGAGTTGCATGTTCACTGAGAGTCCGTGTGTTTGTTTCCAAATCTCCTGATGCCAGTTAAACTTATTTAATTAAACATCATGGAAGGTGGTGAAACAGTGGTGTGAAAAGAAAGAATGATTGTTTCACATGAAAACTAAATGCTTTCAAAAGATGATGAAAAAAATTGTCGAATTAAATGTAGCCAAGAAAAGAGATTGGGGACGATCATAAAAGTCCAGATGAGTCTGCAGTAAGAATGCTTCTCAGGTAGCTACGCTCTCACTCAACCTCAGTACCAAACTCAGACATGGTCTTTCTCCTTCTGCGGGTGGTTTGTGTAAGAAAAGGATTACAACCCCCAATCAGCAGACCCAGACTGGAAGATGAAGCCTTGATTCATCAACGAGCCCTTCATCAAAATTAGGGAATGCTGTTTAAAATAGGTATACCATTTTTGCCCGGCCAGTGTGGCTCAGTGGTTGAGCATCGGCCCATGCACCAAGAGGTCACTGGTTCGATTCCCGGTTGGGGCACATGCCCAGGTTGTGGGCCAGATCCCCAGTGGGGGACATGCAGGAGGCAGCCAATTGATGTTCTCTCTCATCGATGTTTCTATCTCTCTCTCTCCCTCTCCCTTCCTCTCTCTAAGTCAATAGAGAAAAAAATTTAAAAAATAAAAAAATAAAATAAAATAAGTATACCATTTTTTATAATTCTCTGCCTTAACTTCTCCGAATTACCATCAACTGTTGGTCCCAAATGCATGGAGCAAGAGAGGGCTTCTTTTGTATTTATTTAATTCTCACATATAAACAATAACATGTTAACAGGGGGCATGTTGCCTGTCTCCTGCCATATTCTATAGGTACGAACACAATCAGCCTTTCTGGCAGTGACAACCTCTGCATGGGACCACGCCTCTCGCAGAGGGATCTCCTTCATCCCTCTCCAGAAGAGAAGAGAAAACACAAGCAGTGCCTGGCATGGAGCCCCAGTTCCTGCTTCATGGGAGTGAAATGCCCAGGATGCTATAAAATCACCCCTGTCTTTAGCCCTGCACAAACGGTTGTTTCCTGAGTTGGCTGCTCCATGGTCCTCTATCAGTCTGCAGGAGGAAGCTCCCTGAATCCAGATAAGTGGGGAACCATCCCAATGAAACACATTTTGGATGGAAAGAAAACAATCAGAGATGTGGCATGATCCGGACATGCCACAGAGCTAACACTGCTGGAAGTGGGTCTAGCGCCAGGCAGGCTTTGCCGCGACCACCTCAGCCACCTGGTGATGACAGACAGGCAAACACAGCAAGGCTCCCATGGCCTGGCACAAGGCTAAGCACATTTCGAGAAGGCCAGAGAGTCATCTGCCTGACTAGATAGCCAGACGCTTGGGAACAAGAACGTACACCTCACCACAGTCCCCAGCACAACCCGCATAGCACCGGGTGATAAATACACGCGTGTTGTTTGAATTGATGAATTTCCTTTCCCACTTTGGAACCTTCCTGAGTTCTGACAGAGCCAGCTTCGCATGGGTTTATAACTCCTTCCATGGACTACACAATAACAGCAAGGGAGAAATTCCACGGTGCCTGTCAGATCATGTCACTGACAGCTCAGCCTCGCCGACTGGCACTTGCTCTTGCCTGTCAGTGCGGCAAGATGAGCAGCGCCCTGCTCACCAGATGGGTATTTGTTCCACCAGCCACCTTTGCCGCGTCCCTGATCCACTCCAGCCCAGGACGGTCTCCAGCATTCATGCTGCAAGGCAGCTCCTGCCAACAACTTTGCCAAATGGCTCCCCTCAAAGTCACGGGCTGCCCAGACAGACCGGCTCCTCCATCTGCAGAAGCTTTTGGCAAACAGATGCTTCCCTTTCTGGCTCCACCTCTTGGCTGCACCAGAGTCTTCTTGCCAAAAGGATGAGCTGACCCATCAGTAAGTATAGCCAGGCCTGAAATTCTGGAACCATTTAAAGTCTATGCCGGTGTCCCCTAGACTCATCCGAGCACAACATCAGAACATACCAAGGAGATCTACCGAGATGGTCACAGATACAGACGGAGTGCATCACAGAAACTTCCAACCAGGAAGTCTATAGAGAGCATGCCTCCCCTCCCCCACCTTCAAGCTCATTTTAGTAGATCAGAAAACGGAATCCCAGAAAGTAAAAGTGACTAATTATGGTGGCGGGTCTGGGAAGAATACCACTTAGACTACAAACCACATCAGTGCTTAGAATACTGCATTGCCTTCCAATTGTTTCTCCATTCATTTTCAAAGCCTTGATAAAAATTGGACCCTTTGTATTGGTATTGATTGAAAAGCATATATCTTTGCGAATGAAAAATCGTTGCTCTGTGTCAAGATCGTGAGTCTTGTTTTACACAGGTGTGTCCCTCCACCACCTCGAGAGACCTGCTGCAGAGTCACAGCTGGGTAACCTTGGACAAGCGCTAATCTCCTTCTGCTTCAACTATTCACTTAAAGGGTATAAGGACAGCCCTGGCCGGTGTGGCTCAGTTGGTTGGGCGTTGTCCCGAGCACCAAGAGGTTGCTGGCTTGATTCTCGGTCAAGGGCACATGCCCGGGTTTCAGGCTTCATCCCCAGTAGGGGGTGTACAGGAGGCAGCTCATTGATGTTAGACTCTCACATGGATGTTTCTTGCTCCCTTTCCCTTCCCCTCTCTCTAAAAATCAATAAACTATTTAAAAAATATATTTTTTAAAAAGGGAGTATAAGGACAGTATCAACATATAGAGTTGTGGGGATTAAGTAAGAAAAATACTTTAAAGCCCAGAGTCTGTCCCTGGCACACAGTAAGCCTTCCACAGTGGCCAGTAATCATCATGATTCATTATTAACACTCAAATCTTCAGTGGCTCTTGGTAGACAGTACTCTGCACATATAAATAGGTATGCCAGCAACTCCCATATTCTACATTAGGAAATTCAAGTTCACGAGGTCCAATGATATACCCAAGGTTACTTAGAGAATAAATGGAGGACCAGAGAGTCCTTCTTGCCATTTTGCTAAGAAATGAGAACCTATATCTTGACTTTAAGGATGATAAAATCAGGAAGGAGGACATTTGAACCAAAGCATATATCCATGAATAAACACTGCAGCATCTTATGTAATATAAAAAGCTAGAAACGATTTTCCATCCATCCACGAGGGAATGACTAAAGAAACCACGGTACAGTCATATCATGGTCACTGTGCCATCAGAAAGAAGGCACACGTAGGTGTCCTGACATGAAAAGATCTTTCAAACGTATATCATTGAGTGGGAGAACAAAAGCAAAGTGCAAATAAACAGTATGCATTCTGTTATACAGAGAAACCATCCCTCTCCCAGTATATATCTGTTCATGTATATTTAAATGAATAAACACACACACAAAGGTGGGTCCATGGATGCAACTGTTGACAATGGTAGCCCCTGGGCAGGGAAGTGGTGTGGGTGTGGGGAATGGAGGTGATTCATAATTTGTTTTATCTACTTGTATAGTGTTCAAATCCTTTCAAGTGAAAAGGCATTTACGTATTATGTGCCTTATAAATAAAGACACAAAGGCAGAGAGAAATGTGAATGGCACCAATACAGCTGTTGTGAAACAACAGGCCTCCTACCTTGGGTAGCCCTGGCCACAGCTTGACTTCTGCCAAGTTCCATGAGCAATGTTACCTTCCTCACGTTTTTTGTACAGCTCTCCACTTTGGTAAAACACTTCGTGGTGACATTTGTACTTAGGGGTCGGAGAGCTGTGTCTTTCAGATCGCCTGCAAGCGCTCAGCACCTCGCTGCAATATTCCCTTCCCAGCTTCCCCACCCTCTGCACCCTGCGTGTCTGTTGAGTGTCACAAAGCTGATCCCCCTCCATTGAGTGGAGGAGGTGGTCTGCCATTCAGTGACTACTTGAGGCTCAATCCTTTACATGGATTCATAGCAGCAGAATCAGCAATGCATGATGGAAGAGACTGCCAGTTCCCCAGCATCAAGCCCAGTACACCTGGAATACGTCCTCTCACAGGTAAGGTCCTCTGTGGCACATTCCATCTAGCAGACCTCATCTTTCTCAGGTTAAAAACCTGCCTATAGGGGCCCCTCCAGATCTTTCCACTCTGGATCTTTTTGCCCCTTGCCCACAGAGTCCCCTTCATTTCTTTACATTTGCTATAAGCAATCGTTGCTTTCTAAAGCATGTAACTGAGAGTCTGAGTCACCCCTCCACAAACGCATCTTTTTCCATTACCCATCATGATCCCTTCTCCAAAGAAACTAATTAATATTAACTAGTTTTCCATGGATTTCACACATGCATAGCTTATCATCATCACTCCTAACTCTTTCAATGGTGAACATGGGACATAAGCATTCAAGGATTCCTAGATTACTTAAGCCAAAGCCCCCAGTGGTCTTGCAAAAGGAATCTGTGCTTCCAGTAGGTTATGCAGAATTGGTATGGTACACCACCGCCTATGTTCAGCCTGAGTCTAGAGCTTGACTGGAAAGGCAAAAGAAGGAGATCTGGTAGAAAAGATGACAAGTGTGGTGTAAGCAAGCTCATCTTATTAATGGGGGGTGAGGAGAGGAGCATTGGAGAGCTGCTCTGGCCACGACGAGGCCTCAGATGCCTCGGCATTTATGTGCAGAAGAACACCAGCCACCACAGAGCCGCTCTGCCCCACTCCTGTGCTCTGCTCCAGGACATTCTATCTGTTGTCATCAGCTCTGCACAATGGGTGCCCAGATGGCCCAGTGGGACCATCTCAGCACAGCCCGGGGACTGCACTGGGTGTGAGGGACTTGGATAAGGCTAGAAAAACCCAGCTAATTTTCAGAATTTTGATTGCTTGATTCCATACATATTTTCCTTCTTTTCTTGTAGAGTAGAATAAATCTGCAGGTGTAGCTAAGGATCTCCCTCCCTGTGGTACAAAGGGGTCAGTGCAGACAGGTGCACTGCGGTACTGAGAGAGATGGGCCAAGTGGATGCAGCAGCACTGAAAGGGCACCATGGGGTGGCATGCAGAGGACAGGACACAGCCTGCATTTTCCACCCTAAAATCCAACAAGAGGCAGCAAGGGATGGGCAAAGAACACCTGCCTGGGGTCCAGGCAGTCCTGGGTCCCAATCTGGTTGTGCCACTTACAAGTATAGCCCCTTAACACAAGTTTCTTCACTTCTCCAAACCTTGAGATTTCTCATTCAGACAAATGGGGCTAAGGCAACCATTCTCTCAAGGCTGTGGAAAGTGGATAAATGAGTAAACACATGGGAAACACTTAGGAAAATGCCTGGAATACAGACAGTACTCGAGAAACCTTAGTTCTCTACCCTCAGCTAAGTGTGTAAATTGGACCCTTCGTTGCCTCATAAATGCAAATGCCAGAGTCTAGGAATGTCAGTCTACAGCCGTGCTCTTTTCATGGAGCATCACCAATATTGTGACAGGACTGGCCTAATATTATTCACCCCAGGTTCATTGGTACGTTTCTGACCAGCCCTCATAAAGGGCTCAGGATTGCCCCTGGGGACCTGGATGCTAATAATGAATACTTGCTAGTGATTTTCAATGCACTCTGGTTATTATGTTTAGTAGCAGAACATTTCCCATCCCAGAAAGGTCATTTACAATAGCATTCGGCAGCTTCTGCCCACCTTCCGTTTCATATTTTTCCGAGAACAGCAGAGAACTCACACAGTCATCCATATGCATTGGAAACACTATTCTGACCTGGCATTTGCATACAAATACATAAAGCAACTTCAGGAACTACACGGCAGCTCTCCATCATCACACCACCCCCATTTATTTTTCCAATGCCTCCCCATTTCAAAAGCCACGTTCATGTGCTTTCCCAGTTTTATTCATCTCTCTTTCTTAAATGTGTTGGGGGGGGGGGGCAAAGCAGGGCATTTTACTTCCTTTTATTCTTGTAACCCCCAAGAAGCTATTAACATTTCACCGATTACACAGATCTCAAGTTTAGAGACCCTCTAAACTCAACCTACCCAAGACTGGACTCTTAATCTATCACATGGCTGGGAAATGGCCACAGAGCACTATTTGAATAATTTCAGTGTGTGGTTCATTATGCTTACCAAGGCACCCCACTGGAGGTGCTTTCTGTTACAATTTCTTTATACCAAACCAAGATCAATTTCCTTCTAATTTTTCACTCATTGGCTCAAATTCTGCCTTGGGTGCTCCTCTCCCAGTCATGTCATCTGTAGCTTTAAACACCCTTAATATGCACGATGTCCCAAATGATCTATGTAGTCCAGATCCTTCTTCTCAGCTTTAGACCCAAACAGCCAACTGCTTCCTTGAGTCTCACTGTGAGACTAATGGCTTACACACCCTCAAACTAACCAACTTCCGAAGTCTTCTTCTAATTTCGGTGAAGTGCCCCATTATCCATCCATTCTTTTTTTTTCAGATCCTCACCAAGGATATTTTTCCATTTATCTTCAGATAGAGTAGGATGGAGGGAGAGAGAGAGAGAGGGAAGTGAGAGAGACACATTGATTGGTTGCCTCCTGCATGACCCTGACCAGGGCTGGGGACCCAACCACAACCAAGATACGTGCCCTTGACCGGAATTGAACTCGCAACTCTTTGGTCCTCAGGCCGACGCTCTAACTGCTAAGCCAAACTGGCCAGGGCATATCCACTCATTCTTACGGCAAAATCCTGGGAGTCATCCTTGACACCATCTCCATCCACTTCTCCATTTTTACCCAATCTATCACATCCACTAAGTCCTATCCATTCTTCTACAATGTATCTCAAATCTATGTAATTCTCCCCATCTCTACTGCTGCCACCCTAGAGGACAGCCATGACCTCCTAATATCTCCTTGCTTTTACTGCTGTTCACTTCCTGTCCAGCCCTCTGACCCCACCCTGCACAGCAGCCAGATGAGCTTTGAAAAAACAAACCTGATCATATGTCCCTCCTGATCAAAATCGTTTAATGGCTTTCGATCCGTCTTTGGATAAAGTCCAAACTCCTTATGTTCAACAAGGCTCAGTGTGATCAGGTCCCTAAATACCTCCCCAGTCTCTTTTTCTAACATTTTATTACGACCATTTCCAAACACACGAAGTTGAAGAAAAATTACAGTGAATATCTATTGACTGACCACCTGGACTTTACCATTTTCTCCTTGCTTTATCATATATCTCTGCATTTATCCATCCCTCTATCCTAGCCTTAATCTTTCTTGGTCTTGGTGCATTCTTAAGTAAACTGCAGTCTCCAGTTTCATTTCCATCACACTTTCTTGTTCCCGACACCCCAGCCATGGCATCTTTCCATTCCTTGAATCCATGCAACTGTTTTATATCTCTGGGCTTTGTATCGATTGTCCCTTCTCCCTGAAATGCCTTCAGCTCTTGTGAATTCCCAACTCACCCTTTAGTCCTCAGCTTAAACTTGCTCAGAACCTCCAGTCTAAATCAGATCTGCCTTTCCGTCTTACCTGTGACCTCAAGCACCTCGTGCTTTTCCTGAATATCACGTACCAAAGTCGGTAGCCATATATGTATTTGCAAAATTATTTAATGTCTACCTGCTCTGCTAGACTGAAAGCACCTTGAGGACAGAGACCATGTCTGTACTGGAACGCCTCTGCAGAAAGTCAGTTGACATTTGTTCAAGGACTTAAAGGCAGAATGAATCAATGACTGGAAGGAGCTACCTGGAATAAGTGAATTTGTTCTTCCTCTAATACCTACAAACAGTATGGGTTTTTTTAAGGTCTCTCAGAGAAGACGGAACTTACTTGCTACCAGAATATAACCAGCAAGTACATTAAGGCAGATTAATAAATGGCAAGAACCATGGCTAGTGGCCAAGATACTGTGGTGGGTTTTAGTGCGACCTCTCCCCTCCCTCCACTAGCCCTTCCCTGTAAGATAAACCCAAATCAACACAATCTGAGGAAAAACAGTGCTTGCTAGGAAAATGCAACCTAAGTACTAATAACAACAGCTATAACGTATTGAGGGCATTTACTGAGGTCTGGCTGCATATTACGTACTGTCTTCAGCGCTTTCATTGTATTAAATAATCTTTTCTGTGGCATAGGTTCTATTGTTATTCCCATTTTACAGCTAAGGAGGCTGAGAACAGAGTAGTTTTATTTTTGGTGGGTATATAATGCTATTTATTTATTTAATTGTTGAAAGTATTACAGATGTCCCCCCTCTTTTTCCCCCACTGTCCCCTTCCTCTCCGCTCTCACCCCCCTTTCTGCTTTCCCCAACCTAATGTCTGTGTCCATTGCTTGCGCAGATATGCATGTAAGTTCTTTGGTTTATCTCTTCCCACCCCTCGCCCTCATCCCTCCAAGGTTTGTCAGTCTTACAGAGTAGTTTTCAAACCTGTTCTTTGACTTCCCCTTCTGACCAGATTGCCTTTCCTACCAACTCCACCTAAACAGACTGTTCTCTCCGTGGCCTCATTTGTGAGTAGGAAGATTCATCCAGAAAACGTTCAGACTGCTCTAATGGAGAGGGGATTTGAGTTGGTTCTAACAAGTCTAAAAATACAGAAGGAAAGCCACATGGAGAGCAGAGATTTGAGAGATGAGCCGCTGGTTAGGAAACTCAGAGTTCCATATTGGGGAAAAAAATAAAGCCAACTGTGGGTTGTGTGTGTGCGTGTGTGTGTGTGTGTGTGTGTGTGTGTGTGTGTGTATGGTTAATCCAACCCCATCCATGCTTTTCCTCATATATAACCCCATACACACACTTTCAAATGATCCCTGCAAAGAATTTTAACCCAGATACGAATACAGTTTATACACAAAGATAAAACCATTGCCATCTTCCCCATTACAGCCACTCACAGTTAAAGAAAATTGAGGCAGAACTCAGTGGGAGGGACTGTGGTGGGTCATCAGACAGTCTTGAGTTGGAAGACAAGCTCTTGCTTTGGCTGTCTGTGTGACCTTGGCACATTAGTAACATCTCTGGGCCTCTGTGGCTGTTTCATTATTTGAAAATGGAAATAACAGCACCCACTTAGTGGGGTTTGGCTGTATTAAATTGCTACTATAAAAAGCTCAGCACAGTGTTTGGAACGTAGAAGATGCTCCAAGATGGTCATTTTAAAAAGGGAGGAGATAGAAAAAGATAGAGAAGGGTGGTAACTTTAATGCCCAGAATAAAAGAAGAGTCACAGGAATGTCTTTAATAAATACACATCATGCATTTTTTGAAAGAGAGAGAGAGACAGACAGACAGACAGAGACTGGTGATCTTAGGTAAAAGTGTCCTTTAGCATTTGCATTGCCGGCAGCTACCACTTACAATGCAAATTGGGCTTAGAGTCCTTCACACTACACAGCAAAAACCTTTCAGCTTTAAATAGAATACTGCAGTGTGGAATGATCTGAGCACCGGAAAGAAAAATTCAGAGAAACATGGGAAGGAGATCTTGGAGGAAAAAATCTGACATAACTGGGCAGGTAGGAAAAATGCAGAAATATCAAAAAAGACCAAAAAAAAAAAAGCAAAGTCTATAGAAGGACATAGAAACTAAGTCCTCAGAAAGTGGGTTTAAGTTAACAAAGGGGGAGAGAACTTTGGGGGCAAGCCCCCAATAAAGTGGATTTTAACAAATAATATTTTGAGCTGGTGCTCTTTCCAGCTACATCAGCACTCATAAGATATTCATCAGGAGAAGAGGGGCTCTTCCCCCTCTGGCCAGCATGACTGCACGGATATTCTCTAAAACGAACAGAATAAGACCATGGAGAACTTCCTGCTCTACCCAACTCCTGCTTTTTCCATTGTCTAAGTCTGAGAGAGAGACAGAGACAGAGCCATACCCGAGAGGTTGATTTAGAAAGATTTTAGAAAGCTCTTTGCCTCACATTTGACTATATAAACCCAGATATTTTATAAGAATCCGTTTACAAAAATGCCAGAAAACAGGAACAAAGATTAGGAAGCATCGAGGGCCCTGAAAGCAATAAGGAATGCTATTTTTAACTCATTTCTTTATTCTACAGATGACGCCTCTGTACACACGGCCCCAATTTTCCCATCTTCTCAGCTCAGTAAGTTTCCTTTGCCTGCACTTGGAAGCATTATGCAATACAAATGAAACACAGAGGTAGCCCTCTTTCTTTGTTGTCACAGACAGAAGGGTCCCCGAAGAAGCCAACAGACCCAAGGCCAACTTCTCTCTTGGATGCCATGCTCAGACAGAGCTCATCATATGCTACCTGGTAACTGAGTCAGTGACAAAGCACTAAGACTGAAGTCGAACATCTCACATCCACATTGTCATCATGCAAATGAAAAGAACCAGCAAGCATGGTGCTTGGCATGGGGGAGGGACAGGCTGAACATCTTAAAAGCCATTTCTAAGCTCCTGGAGGCCAGAGCTCATACAACTCTGCTTAATCTGCCAGCACCATGGACATATCAGGCTTGCTGCTCTCCAATAATGATGATGACTAGAGAATACATTTTCAATAGCACTGGGCAATCTTTTTATTTAAAACTTCCAGGGATGTTTATAGAAAATGCCAGCTTTACCCCTAAGTTGTGTCTTTTTATCTCTTTCAGAGCTTGAACTCTTTTACTACCCCATCACATTTCTCTAGCAATCTTGATTTGTTAAATATTATAGAAATTTCAGCCTCCAAGAATAGTAGTCTTAAATGAACACACCTTGCTACATTTTCCTAAAGCACAGTTCACACACACTTCCTCCTGTGGAGATGACCATGTGGTAATGCAACACTTTCTATGAGTGGTTAAGGATAAAGGCCTACAGGTAGAAAATGAAAGCAAAATGACAAAAGTTTTGGTATTTAAAAAAAAAAATGCCTCCACTGTATTCACACACAAAAGGCAGAATGAGTTCCACTTGCTGACTTTCCCCTGCCTGTCTGCACAGCACTCAGGCTAATAGCAGAACAAGCTGGGAGGGAGAGAGAGGCGACAATTTCACCTCTTGGCAAAGCTCAGCTTACTGAACCCTCTTGCTTTCTGCTGGCTGTTGATTCAGCAGAAACTACTGCTGCAGAATTCATAATGGTGATTTTTAAAGGCCCCACTGATCGCGTTGCTCGCCCCACGTGTCAGACTAATTCACTCGCCGCGGAACACCGTTCCCCCCACCACCTTTTCATTTCTTGCTAACGTACTTCCAAGGGGACAGGGGCTAGCCCTTCTGCAAAGGGCCTTTTGGGGGTTTGATTGTCTGAGCAGGTAACCGGGCCAGAGAGATGAGCCGGCAGGAAATGAAACCATGCCCTCCTTACAGCCACTGAGAGAGACGCATCATTCCGCTCAGGGAGGGGAGGACCCACGGTCCATCTGGACCCCTTCTTCTCTGCCCACAAGAACCTCCTGCAAACATTTTGGGGGAGGGATCATCTGTCTTCTAGGGGTCATTTTCCAGCCAGGAGCCCCACCCTGAAAAATCCCGGAGGGCCATTTTAACTCCCGTGGGCGCCGGGTCCACCTGCTGCTGAACGCCGGGCTCCCCTCGCAGAGCCCCGGTTGGACGTGGGGCACCCGGGCGGCCGCCCCTGCGAGCCGAGCCCCCACCCCAGACCCGGAGGAGTCTCCGGCACTACGCGCCCGGCAGCCCGCGGAGCACCGCGATCCGCAACTTGCGCCGGGCCCCAGCGGCGGAATGCGGCCGAGCTGGCGTTACCTTCGGTCGCATAGCTGTGGTCGCGCAGGAAACTGTTGTTGATTTTGCGGGTATCAATGTCCTCCTCCATTGACAGCAGGCTTACTTGCGTGGGAACCAGAAGCCGGCAGACAAGTATCCATGATCCCTCCCCGCAGCCAGTCTCACAGGAGAGGGGGGCAGGGGAGCCAGTGGGACTGCACCATGGTCCGAGCCTGAGGAGGAGACGGGGAGGCGGAGAAAAAAAAAAAAAAAACAACAAAAAACCGGCAATGGAGCTGTCACCTCCTCCACTCGGGATCTCGGAGCCTGCGGAGGCTCCTCCCGCGGTGCGCTCACTCCAGCTCCAATTCCCAGCGAGGATGCTGCGCCTGCCTCCTGTGCCAAGATGCGCTGTGCCCCGAGGGGGCTGGTCCCGCCCGCCGCCCCGGAGGCGCTCACAAGCAGGGCTGGGGAGATGCCCAACAGGTTCCCCTCGTTGGCAGCCGCTCCGAAATGCAAAAAAGATCCCTCCTCCCTTGAGAGAACGGGCAGCCGCGACAAAATGGTGCCTTTCTGGACCCGAGCCGCAGTGGCGAGATGGCAAGGGCAGGATTCAGGCTGGCCCGGCCCGGGTGAGGGTGCTGGTCCCACGGGAGGGCGGCTCTGGCTGGCTAGGGCTAGGAAGCCGGCGGGGAGCTGGGCAGGGCGCTGCGGCCGGGCGCCAGCGCACTCACCCTCACACCCACACGCGCGCACTCGCAGCTGCTGCTGTTGCCGCTGCTGCTGCTGCTGCTGCTGCTGCCGCTGCAGGAGGCTGGAGGCTGGAGGCGGCTGGTGCATTAAAGGCGAGGCTCCTCCCAACCGCGTCAGCAGCCCCAGGACTCTTCCCCAGCAGCGGTGGTGGCCGAGGCAGAAGCTGCGGCGGCTCTCTGCTGCAGTGGGGTGCACGCAGCCGCGAACCGGCACCTGGGCAGCCAGCCGCTAGCTTGCAGGCTCAGGTGAAAAGCACAGACACGCTCTCCCACCCTGGCTCCGTGGTGCCACGCAGCAGAGGGCGGCTTTTACTCTGGCACCCACCACCCCTAGCTTGCAGCCTTTCTCCGGATATCTGTGCTTCAGGACAGCAAAGAGAAGTGGGTTCGCTTAGGTAGGCAGGAAGTGGAAATCCAGATCCCTTTTGCTCACCCTTATATGATGCGTGCAGTCCCTTGTTGGAGTTAAAGGGCAAGGCCTGGGGTTCCAAGCCTCAAAAGAGAGGACAGAAAGGGAAAAGAGCTTCTCAGAGCCTAGCTTAAGCCCTCTGTGCTAGGAATAGAAGGGGGAACAGGGACTAGAACTTTTTTGCCATCACAATGACTTCTTCATTCAAACAGAATCATAAACATCTAACTGTAGGCGTTTATGTCTACACAGGCAGAGGGAAGCAAAGGGCTGAGCTATGTATGAATCTAGTCAACAGTCAGTCTGAACAAATCTAGCTCTTTCACTTTGTTTTGGACGCGCTGTAGGCCTTCCTGTGGGTTTTGCTTGTGAAGACAGGACACTGCAGAGCCGGCTTACATTTGCTCTCAACATGGCAAGTACCATGGGGCCCTGTGCCCACAGAGAGCCACTGCCACCCTGCGGGAATTTCAAAGATCCAGTGAATACAAAAAAGAGGCCTGTCTTCCTACTTCAACTAGGAGAAAAATACCGGATTCCCCCCTACCACCCCCATCATGTTTCCCCAAATTGCAAATTCCATATTTGAAAGTAAAATTAGATCATTATTGTTATGAAACCAAAATCATTTATGAAGCAACCCAACTCAGTAGAAAGCTAATTTGGAAAAGACATTTCCCCGGTTTCCTCTTGTGGCAGGGATTCATTTCAGTGGGTGTCACTGCAGGAGGAGACATCAGCAAATGTCTTGCTCAGTTAAGCTCCACGAGTTTAGCTAGATGAGCCCAGAGGGACCTGTGAGTTAATTATATACATACAATGCTTCGGCTAACACAATTTAGAAAGTATTTGAAGTTCAAAAAAATGGGTAAACAAGTCTTCAACTGAGGTTGGGAATTGCCATTAGATTTCCATGAAGAATACATGCTCTGGCAGGTGGAAAATGGCACTATCCCCTTCTCCAGAAGGTGACAGCATGTCTCCAGGAGGACAGAAGAGGAATATTCTTTGATATAATTGGGGGGTGGGGTGGAGTTCAGTTTACAAGATATTTCATGTTATTCTTATCTGGTGGTTAAGTCCTACGTGCTTGTTGGACTGTTTGTTCCAGTGACAGATGGAGACTGGGTGCAAGCTGATTTACCCTCTTCAGCACCAGTTGCTGAGCTAGGTTTTCCATGTGACGGGCTGTATCCATCACCAAGGCTCCAGTGGTCAGCTCATCTGTAGTTATACAGTCTAGTGTCTCTTGCAGTTTGCCATAATGGGGGAGAGGGAGAAGGGAAAAAGGGGGAGGGGAAGCTAAGTTCATGTCAAAGTGGCGAGAAGACACCTTGCTTTCAGTTGAAATGACCTTAAGTTGTGACAGGAGGCCTTGGAAAAATTGTACTTGGGGAATTCTCCCCCTTGTCTTCCTGGAACGTGGGCTGGATTGGAACAGGGCTACATGATGAAGCCGGTAGCCCAGGCTGTGCTTGAGGAATTTTCCACTGTAACCAATGAGAGGAACATCCTCTTCATAGAGCAAGCCTCTGGGCTTACCAAATTTTCTCTTTCGTGTTTCCTGCAAAGTTCCTCCTGCATTTATTTATAGTACAGCCCTCCCCCACCCCCCAGTCCCTGCCCACCAAAGACACAAGTTCTGGATTAAGTAGATTCCAAGATTTCTATTTGTGGATCTTGCTTTTCTACTATGAACAATGAGGAACTAGCCCCTCCACCCAAAACCAAGAAAAATAAAGCTCTTGGCTTGTTGCTTTATTCCAATGATGTGTAGTAAAGGAGGTAAGAGACTGAAGGAAGCCCTGTGCAGTCCTAGGGTGGTAAGAGGACTACATAGACCATTTCTCAGGAAGCTCACCGACCTGCTTGCTGTTCCTTCAACACGTCAAGTTCTTTCCTAATGTGTTTGGCATTTGCATGGGTCATTCCCTAGGCCCCTTCCTGTGTTCTTGGCATTCTTCAGCATCTTAGCTGAACTGTTCCTATTCCATTGAGAAATCCTCTGACAACACCAGAGTCCCTTTGGTATTTTCTGTCTCTACATCTTCTACATGGTCTTCATGGCACATTGCATTTTGCAATAGCTGTTTTCTTAGTATTGTCAATCATTTTCAATATATCTCTGATACGAAGTGTCTGGTACTTAGTAGACGTGCAAATATATTTGTTGGATGGAGATAAATATTTCTTGAATGAATAAATTACTGAATTTGTTACAGTGATATTTAGATTCTAGAGTTCTACCCTTACTAAAATGCTTGCAATAAAAAAATAATGTTTTTTAAACCCTGACAACAAAACCTATGTGAACCACCAATTTTCTAGCTTGTAACTCTTATTCCTATTGAAATAATTATTCCTACCCATTTTTGTATGCATATGCAATCAGTGCTGGGGATGTGGTTAAAATAAAATAGTTTTTTCCTTCACAGAACTTAAATTCTAGCATCTGATTTTAATATGTGCTTTCTCAGAAATATAACAAATGCATATAAATCAATAACTATAGCTATATGTTAACAGCGTAGTGTTAACTGCCAAGGCTCCAATATCAGGCAAGGCTGATTTTAGCCACATATTGTGAATGTGAGTAAGTTAAAAGATGTCCCTAAGCCATGGGTTTTTAAAAATCTTTAAATTAGGAAGACAAATACTTCATGGAGTTAGTGTAAAGATTAAATGAGATAATGCTTGGAAAGAATACATTGATTGCTATTGCTTGTTGAGTATTTGCTATCACCATCACCATTAATAGTGAACAAATATTTAAGCACCTACTGTGTCAGCCACCAGGATAGGACCGGAGATTCAGCAACATCAATGCATAAACTGTATAGTCAGTCTCTGCTACATCATGGAACTTATTGCCTAATTTACAGTTTATGTAAAGGGGGCCACAGGCTACAAAAGGGTCAGCAGAGGACGCTCTGAAAGGCTGACCTAATTCAGGCTTGTGCTTGACACAGAAAAGGCCAATTACAAATACACAGCCCTCTTAAGTTACACAATTCAGCGTGACAGCATGTGGACACATTCTTTTTTATCACCCTTGTCATGGTCCCCTCCCCCCAACACTCCCATACACCCTCCCCTGAGCTAGGTTAGTGCTGCCTACCCTGGAACCTTTCAGGTCATCCTGTCCAATTAGCACATTAAATATCTACAATTTTATTAAAACCTTTGACCTAAGCCAGTCTGGAGATTCTTAATATAGGCTTTAGGTGTCAGACAGTCCTGGTTTGTGTCCCAGCTCAGGCATTTATGAATTTCATGACCTTTGGCAAGTAATTTAACATCTCTGAGCCTCTGTATTTGCAAAATGGAAGAAAATAATAGGAACTACTTCCTAGGGTAGTTGAGTGGCTTCAGAGACAATGTAGGGAAAGTGCTTACTACAGGCTTGGCCCATCGCCAGGCCTCACTAAAATGTCAGTTCCTCTTCCTAGCAGTGGCTCATTGGGGTCTCCATCTGCAGAGAAATGGAGAGATGCACTACTAGTCAATCATGCATGTGAACAGAAGTGACCTAGAAACCTGAGTTTTACTACCTATCTGTCTTAATGAGCAGCTGGAAACTGGATGCATGAAATTCTACCATTCTGCAAAAAGCCCTGTGTAAACCACAAAGTCCTGTGCAAATGGAAGGGATTAGGATTATCCGCACTTGATTTTCACATTTTGTATGTGCAGAACTAATCACATGTCTCTGCTGAGGAATCGCATGGGATCCCCCTCTAGGACCACAGATCACCGAATGCACAGCGCTCTGGGTTGGTTTGTGCGCTGACTGCCCGGAGGATGACCTCTTGAATTGCTAGCAAGGTGTGCAATTCCTTTGTGCCTGTTACAACATGCAATACCACCTGAGTACACCTTTAACATGGCATTTAACCTAGGAAAGGAAAACAAAACAGCTTGCTCTTATGATATTGTATAAATTTGAGACTCTGGATTCTTAAGGGATTTCTCCTAGTAAAATGTTCCCACGATTATCCAAGTAGAGCAACGTATGAAAATATACAGTGGTGTGCTGGAGCTGATATGTTCTGCCTATTGAGAGCCAGCTTAACGATACTGTACACATCTCATTTCCAGCTCTGCTTCGAGTGACATCGCGTTGCTAGCTTAAAGTCTGAAATTTGCCATAGTGGCATAGCTCTAACATGGAAATAAAAAGCCTGTATAAATCAGGGCTTTATTATTATTATTTTTTTTGAGAGCTGCTTGTTCAATGTTTACCAGCACACATTACTTGCCAATATATTTTCCTACTCATCCCTGTTATCTGTAAGCTTCCTTCCAATTTCATGACACTTGAGTCTCCCAAATTGCAGAGCATTCCACCGTCCACCCAACCTTCAGCCATAATGTTAAATAATTCTTAAAATCCTACCTTTACCGTGACGCTTTCCCATATCCATCAGAGACAGCCTGGTGCCTTTGACTGACCCCGCCCAGGCTGGATATGAAATGCCGCGGCAGACCTAAGGGTAATTGCTCCTAAAAGGCTCCCAGGCCTGACAGCATGAGGAGCGTTAGGTCTATGCCCACGCTTGATGAACCATTCTTTTCTACTCTCCAGTTCCATGGTCACCTTGCGTTTGCCCTTGATTTGCCTAAATGCAAAACAAAACTCTCCAGGGTGCCTGATTTCATGGGCAGCTCGTCTACTTGGCCAGTTGGGCTATTGATGCAATGGGAGAAAAGGTACAAAAACCCAAGAGTCCAGATCAGAGAGCCCGAGAGAAATATCCTCTTGTACTTTTTCTCATTCAGTGGTTTTAGAATTAAATTTAGACTGTCCCGCCCCAGACAGTCTGAATTTGCATTATGTTCGTCAGGGACAAGATGAGGATTTACAAAACCAGTTTAACAATATTGTCTAGTACCTGATTACATTTCCCAAAGTAAAATGTCAGTGTAATTTAAGCAGGGACATATACTGGGAAATGCCTTTCAAATTTCTTTAAAATGCACAAACAATAACACTTTACAGAGATTGTCCAAGGAAAACAATCATGGATGGGGGCAAAAATCTAGCCATGAAGCTATTTCTCAGAACACTGTTAATGATCATGAAAAACTGAACACACACCCAAATGTCCAACATAATTTACCTAGAATTGGCTAGGTAAATTATGGCATGTTCATATAATAGAAAATTATTGAGCCTTTAATATTAGTAGTTAACACTTGTTGAATATCTGTTATGTACTAGGCACTGTGTAAAGGGTTTTAACTAGCATCATTTCATTTAATTCTAACAACAGCTCTTATAAGTACTATTATTACATTCATGTTACTAAGACTAGTAGAAATATACTCAAAGTCAACCAAATAGGAGCCTGGCTCTGTGTTTGTGGTGTGTGTGTATGTGTGTGCGCGTGTGTGTGTATGTTGAGATTACAACAGGGTCTTTGGAGGTCTTTTCCAAACCACCCACCACTAGATTGTGATTTGTCCCTCCTAGGAATGAATATCCTCTCAGTTTAAAATCACGGTTACTGTGTTGGTGAGGATGTGGCAAAAGTGGAACTCTTACGCACTGCTTGTGGGATTACATAATGCAGTAGCCACAAATAGTTTGGCTGGCAGTTCCTCAAAATGTGAAACAGAGTTACCATATGACTCAGCAATTTCACTTCTAGGTGTATACCCAAGAGAATTGAAAACACATATTCCCACTAAAACTTGTACACAAATTTTTATAACAGCATTATTCATAATAGCCTCAAAGTGGAAACAACCCATATATCCATCATCTGACAAATGGATAAACAAAATGTGATCTATCCATATATCATATTATATTATTGTTACATCACGTATTATTCAACTACAAAAGGGAATGAAGTACTGATACATGCTACCACATGGATGAACCTTGAAAACATTATACCAAGTGAAAGAAGCTGGTCATAAAAGACTGCACACTAGATGATTCCACTGATCTGAAATGTTCTGAATGGACAAATCCATAGAGACACAAAGTAGATTAGTGGTTGCCAGGGGCCGGGGTGGGAGAAATGGTAGTAACTGCTAATGAGTTCAGGATTTCTTTTTGGATTGATGAAAATGTTCTAAAATTAGATAAGGGCAGTCTGGCTGGTGTGGCTCAGTGGTTGAGCATTGACCCATGCACCAAGAGGTCACTGGTTCGATTCCTGGTCAGGACACATGCCCAGGTTGTGGGCCCGATCCCCAGTGTGGGGGGGGGGCATGCAGGAGGCGGCCAGTCGATGTTCTCTCATCAGTGTTTCTCTCCCTCACACTTTCCCTCTCTCTAAAATCAATAAAGGAAAAAATAAATAAATAAAATTAGATAGGGACAACAGTTGCACAACCCTGAATATACTAAAGCCACTGGATTGCATACTTTAAGAGGATAACTTTTTATGGTATGGTATCTCAATAAAGCTGGTATTAAAGATTAAAAAAAATCACTGCTATCATATTTACAATAGCCAAGATATAGAAGCGACCCAAGTGCCCATCAAAGACGAGTGGATAAAGAAGCTGTGGTACATATATACAATGAAATATTACTCGGCATAGAAAAGAAAGAAATCTTATCATTGGCAACAACATGGATGGACCTGAAGGGTATTATGCCAAGTGAAAGAATTCAGTCAGAGAAAAACCAACACCGTAGGATTTCACTTACACAGTCAAACCTCAGTTCTCGACCGTCTCCCATTTTGAACAATTCAGTTCTCCACCAAGTTGTTCAGGGAAAAAAATGTCTCTGTTTTTGAACAAAACTGCAGTTCTTGACCTCACAACCTTTTCATGCTGATACATCAGCATGACAAAAAGCATCTCTCAGGCCACAAACAAAGGAGAGAATGCCAGTCAGTTTACAGCTAAACCTCGCCTTGTTGACATCTCAGGAAATTGTGCTGTGAATAGTTTCATGGTTTTTTTTTTGCTTTTGTTGCTGGTGAAATGGATGATTAGTACAATTTTAAAACATAAAGAGGCCGTCAAGTGTGCTGGTGTTGCTAAGGGTGTGAAAATGCTCACCAAACAATGATCACAGGTAATTGAAGAGGTAGAAAAACTTGTTGATTTGGACAAACGAGAAGCAGTCAGCCGGTGACAGCATTTCAGAGGCAGTGATACGTGAGCAAGTGCTGGAAGTGATGCATTCAAGGCTAGTGGGCGGTGGTTCGGTAAGTTTAAGGAAAGAAGTGTTTGTTTATAGATTAAATAGTATATTAGACGTACTATATATAAGAAAGGTTAAGACAGGGAATCATTTGGGGGTCTGGAAAAGATTAATCCAATTTATATTATTTCTAATGGGAAAAAATGATTCGGTTTTCGGAAAAATCGCTTCTCGACCAGACTTCCAGTACCAATTAAGTTCGAGAATCGAAGTTCTTTGGTATGTGGAATCTAAAGAACAAACAAACAGACAAACAGACACAATTGAAACAGACTAATAGATATAGAGGACAGACTGGTGGCGGCCATAGGGGAGGGGTTTGGAAGACAGTGAAAAAACTGAAGGGGTTGAGAAGTAGATTTGTAGCTACAGAACAGTCACGGGAACGTGAAGAACAGCACAGGGAATGTGGTCAATGGGATTGCAGCAACTATGTACGGTGCCAGGTGGGTGCTGGAAATAATGGGAGGAACACTTTGTAAAGTATATGATTGTCTGACCACTGTGCTGTACACCTGAAACCAATATAAAATAATATTGAATGTAAACTGTAATTGAAAGAAAACAATCACTGCTATCATAAGCCACTCTTACTTCGGGGAGTATGATATATCCTTCAGGAATATTAGTGCAGAGAACATTTAAAGATATTTAATGACAAGGATAGATGTTCATGTTATGTTGTTTGCAAGTCATAAAACAATATATAATGACTGGTCCCACTTTTTGGTTTAAAAAAAAAAGTGTGTATGACAAAAGGAATATATACAAATACTTCACGGTGGTTGTGTGTGGGTTGTTGTTTTTTCTGGTTCATATTTTTTGTCAAAGAAAATTTAGAACATATATATATATATATAATTTTCGTAGTGAGAAAAAAAAAATTTTTTAATGTCATGCTATACTTTTTAGGATGAAACCTGTATTGAAAAGATCAAAAGTCATTTTCTTCACACCAGGAAATTGACACTAATATAAATGTATATGCTACTGAATTCATACAACAACTCTGTCCAATAGAAGCATGACATAAGCCACAGATGTCATTGTCAATTTTTCCATTTGCCACATCAACAAATAAAAATGAAAATAAAAAATACAGATGAAATTACTTGTAATAATTAAAAAATACTTAAAATTTTTCTTTAACCCAATACATCCAAATATTATCATTTCAACATATAATCAACATAAAAGTATTAATGATGTATTTGCATTCTCTTTTCATGTCAAGTCTTTGAAATCTCATGTGCATTTCAAGCTTACAGCACTTCTCAAAACTAACCATATTTCTAGGGCTCAGGGACAATGCATGTCTGGTAACGATAGCAGAGAGGAACTATTTCAAATGTGTTATGTCATTCATAAAATGAGACTTATCAAATTCTTTCAAAGAGAAATTTCTATCTCGTAAGAACTTGAACTAGACTGTAATGCAAAAACCAAACTAAGCAACGTTAATCTGTTGAGCCTCATAACTGAATACAAACTGGATACGAAAATATACAGACAGACCAACATATATATACACACATACATACATATCACATATACTAGTACATTTTAACTCAATCTGCATTTTACTCTAAAACTAGTAAGCTGAATTAATTGAATAAACAAATAAAATCAAAATTCCAAAAGTGCTAAGGTGACACCATATGACAATATATAATAGAGAGCAAGAAAGATGTAAGTCATCACTGTAACAGTTACCACCCTAATAGGCCAACTGTTTAGTTCAGCACCTATGGCTTTAACTCCAGCTAGGAGAAGCAGCTAGATAGCCAGATGTCATGGCCAAAAAAAAAAAAAAGATTTCACGGGTGGGCATCTGGACTCTATTATGGCCACTAAAGGTGGAGAAACGTGAAGGTACAGTTATATACATCTGGCTGAGAACTGTTACTAGTCTTTTAGATTGGATTAAAGAGAAGAATGTTATGGTCACGTGACTGGTGGATTAACTTCTGAGAACCTATGGAATTAGATACACCGCTGTCTTTCACACGTGCGTGTTGAATTCTCTACGTGCAGCTGCTCAGTCCTTGTTCCTAACAAACCTTCATTGATTCCCGGGCGGTGCTGTCTTTCCATCCTCCTGCTACCTCAATGTATGCTTCTTCTCAGGCCCATTTGCTGCCTCTTCCTCACTGTTTTGACCTCTAAATGTAACCTAGAAGTCAAAGGGCTCAGACTTTTCTATTCACCAGCCCCTCCAAGGTGACCTCATCCAGTCTCATGGCTTACCAGTCACATGATGACAAAACTCCTCACTTGAATTTCAAGCACAAACCCCGCCCCTGACCTCCAGACTAGAGTCAGAGACAGCGGACCTGACATTCCACTGGGACTCCAACAAGGCATCTCAGTACCTCGGGCTGCCGCCACCGTACCTGCCCACCTTTCTGTTCCTTGATTCCTCTCTCACTCTCCACATCCTTCTGGTCCGCCAGCACATCCTGTCATCTCTAACTTCAAAATACAGCCAGAATCCAACCGCCTCCGCTGCTTCTACCTACCATGCTCTGGCTACCATCACATCTCACCACGGTCGGTTCAATAGCTGCTACCCAGTGTCTGATCCCTCCCTCACCCCCCTACAGAATGGTTTCTATGCCAGCAGGCAGAATGGTCCTTTTAAATGCAAATCACTTCATGTTGCTTTTCTGTTCAAAGCCCTTTATTGGCTTCCTACTCATTCAGGGTACAACTATCTTAAAATGCTGGATGGATTGGGCTCCAGCTATAGCTCTGTCCTTATTTTTTTTCGCTTCTCACCTGTAGCACCCCCAACTCTGGTCTCAACCCCTCCTCGCACCCACACATAGACACAGTGGCACCCTTGTTGTTTGCCACACACCCCAGGACCTTTGCATGTACTGTTCCCTCTGTCCTGAGTGCCTTCCTTGAGACAGCAGCACAACTCAGTGCTTCACTTTACTCAGGTGACTGCTCCAGTGTTGACTTTTCTGAGATGCCGTCCTTGCCCACTCTGTATAAAATAAAATAGCACTTCTCTCTCATCACTCCCCAACCCTGCACTGCTACCTCACAGTATATATCTACTTGGTTTGGGTTATTACGCCCGTAATAACAGGATTTTCAGGGAGACGGGCATGTTGTTGTTCCCTGCTCTATACCGGGCACCCAGAACAGTGCCTTACTGCTTACACATACTGCTTACTCTAATGTACCTTTTGAAAGAATAAAGGACTCAATTGTGTTTGCTTAATAATGAAGATCACTCAGGAGGGAATTTTTAAAAATATATGTTTTTATTGATTTTTAGATATAGAGGAAGGGAGAGAGAGAGAGATAGAAACATTGATGAGAGACATCAATCATCTGCCTCCTGCACGCCCCCCACTGGTAATCGAGCCACAACCTGGGAATGTGCCCTGACCGGGAATCAAACCAGTGACCTCCCGGTGTATGGGATGATGCTCAACTAACTAAGCCATACTAGCCAGGCTCAGGAAGGAATCTTAATGAACAATAAAGGGTGTTTGTTTATCCATTGGCTTTGCCCAAATTGAGATCTGGCCTTTGCCCTAGGCTTCTGGGAAGTAATTTATGTCCTATCTGATAGCATTGTAATCTATGTCCTATCTGATAGCACCGTCTGTTTAGCGTGAGGGCTGCCCACACCAGAAAGACCACGTGAGTCAGTGTGGGGCATTTGGATCAGCAGTGTCAGTTGGTCTGGAGACTAAGTCCAATCAATCATGCCTACATTATAAAACTGATAAAACTCTGAACCCCAGGCTCAGGTAAGCTTCCCTGGTTGGCAATACTCCACGCATCCTGTCACGTCGGTGCCGGGAGGGTAATGTGTTCTGAGGACAATGGATATTCGAGTTCGGAACCCGCCCAGACTCTGTCCTGTGCATCCCTGCCTTTGGCCGACTTAAACCTCGACCCTTTCCCCGCAGTAAACTCTAAGCATGTGTATAATAGCTTTCTGTGAGTTTTGGGTGTCCCACAGAGTTACTGAAACGGAGGGTAGTTTTGGAAGCCCCCAAGGTTTAGAGTTGATGTGAGAAGTGAGGGCAGTCTTGGGAACTCTGCCTTTAACGTTGCAGTGTGGCTCACTCTGTAATGCTAAACACCCATCCAGCAAGGTGGCTGAAAGATCAGTAGGTGCAGCCCATCATTTTGCTGATGAGGAAAATGAAGCTGAGAGAAAAGAAATGCCCACATCACCCCGTGATTTGCTCACAGACCTAATGCATGGACCCTGGTGTCCTGGCTCCAATGCTCAGCCTCCCACCCCCATGACTCTCCTCAACTGTTCTTAAGAGGGTAAGTAGGTGATTGGATAATTAACGATTTAAAACACCACTTTTTCTTAAGAGGGTAAATAGAAAGTATTGGACAATGAAGTTGGCTTACCTCCCTAGTATTTTAAGGTCAGCATCCAGGGGAGAAGTGATCACTTTCAAAAGTTATGGGGGCCAGCCCTAGACGAAACGAGGTAACAGAGCTCCTCCCCCTCATCTCCGTTTTTCTGCCCTGAGATGGGCCAGGGGAAGTACAGGAGTGGCCGCTGCAGAGGTCTGGGCAGGAAGCCTTTGTGATCGCCAAGAACTGGCATAAACCATCCTCTCCCTAACACCACTGTAACTAGCTAGTTATTTGTAATAAGAAGGGAGCAAAGGGGGAGACTGGACATTATAGGCATGTCATTTGGGCAGCTTCACCGGGAAGGTGCAGTTTTATATTCCCCAGGGAATCACCAGTCCATTCCCTGCAGACTACTGGGGGAACGGACTGGAGACAGGGAAGATGGGCACATGCGCAGTGAGGTCGGGGCGGCACAGGGAAGGTACTTGTCTGTCAAGCTAGCCTGGGGAACCACGGATTGGCTAGAGGGGGGCAGGGCCACTGCAAGCCCGTGAAAACTTGGGGGTACATGATCCCAGACAAAGGAATTCCCCTTGGCGCTCGTGGCCCTCTGGTCCTTTGGTTTTGCTCCTGCATAGCCGTGTGGCCCTGTGAACCCACGTGCACTGGACCGATGGCCTGCAGCAGGGAACAGAAACTGAGCTAGCCTGGGGTCGGACTGGACCTGTGCTCCACCATGGGACGGAAACTCTGGGCACCGGCTTTTTGATCGTAGCCCTGCTGAAAACAAAATGGGACTTTTTTCTTGGTGGGATGAAGGGAAATGGGACCTTGGAATCTGAGGGGTTTGATTCCACAGAAATAAAGCTTTCTACAGCATCTCATCCTCTTGTGGGGGCCTCTGGAAATTCTTATTCCAGGGGCACCCCAAGAAGCCCACTCCCACCAGCAACCGGTGGTGGGGAGGAGCTTTCCCCATCGATAACATCCCGACACCACCACATTCTGTCACTGTCTCCTTGTCTGGAGGAAAACTTCCAAGTATAGGCAACTTGGAAGCTTCAGGATGTATCAGATGGTAAACTGGGCCCGTTGTGTGGGAAACATTTTGACAAATTCAAAGTCCTGTGCAAGGTTGCCACCCTGGCAGATACACTAGTGAGACAGGCCACAGAAGCCGGAACCCAGGAGCTCTATGGACTTGAACTTGTAAGCAAGTTTGTATATATTTTAATTTTTTTTTCTTTATTGATTTTAGAGAGAGAGGAAGGGAGAGGGAGAGAAAGATAGAAACACTGATGAGAGAGAACATTGATTGGCCGCCGCCTGCATGCCCCCCACTGGGGATCAGGCCCACAACCTGGGCATGTGCCCTGACCGGGAATCGAACCGGCGACCTCTTATTGCATGGGTTGATGCTCAACCACTGAGCTACACTGGCAAGGCTAGGCTGTATATATGTTAAAACTCAATAAATATTTGTGGAATAACTGCAGAGTGAAATAATATTAAACATCCCTCAAATAGAGATCTCTGTAATTTCCATTTGGCATCTGAAGAGCATTACCAGGGTGAACAAAGTATTATAACCCAGGTTTATGAAATTACATCTGAAAATCAGCATAGGTCCTGAGTAGTGACTTTAATATTTTAGGGTCACAGATTCTTTTGAGAATTTGGTGAAGGTTTTGGATTCTCTCTCCAGAAAAAAACAAATAAACAAACATAGTTTAGAGTACTTCCTGCCTCCAAATGCTGACTCATCGTATCTATGGGCAGAAAAAGGAAGTCAGTGGGAGAGAAGACCTGGGGCCAAAGAAAGGACCCAAATTGAATGCAAGTTGAGAATTACAGCACCACCACCTCCCATGCATATTTTGATATGGAGAGTAATAATAGCTACCATGTATACAGCACTCAATGATGCAAGGCCAGATGTAAGCTGCCTTTCCAAGGTGGGTCAGTGCAGTGTGTGAGGCAAATGGCTAAAGACAAGACCTTTGAGAACCAAACTGAGTTCAAATCTTGGCTGTGATATTTCCCAGCAGTATGTTAGGCAACTTTTAAAATCACTCTGTGCTTCCATTTCATTTGTAAAAGACTGATAATAATAGCATTTACTTCATAGGGTTGTTGTAATCATCCAATGAGTTAATATCTAGAAAATGTTTAAAACAGTCCACGGTGTGTCATACCCACCCAATCAGTGTTAGCTGTTGGCATGGGGGCTGCATACTGTCATTATTATGTGCTCTGTTGTGGTTCACATGGATGCCAGATTTGTTTACCTTTCCATTTTTCATCCTTGAATTGTTTTGGCTGATCTGCTTCTTTTCCTATTCCCCTCACCCCCGCCCCTCTTTTTTTTTTTTTTAGTTGACTCAAAGACGGTTTCACTACAAGGGAGTATGACATTGTTCATGTCAGTAAGCTCATAATAAAGGCATATATTCATTCAACATCAAATATCTGCTACCTGCTTACTATATGCTTAGCATTAGCCTTTGAGGTCCTGGTAAGGAACTCATACCTCGATTGCAGAGATAAATGCTAAAATCAGGACCTCACAGTCTACCCTGGAAATCTCAATGAACCTTTCAACATTTCCCTCCTTGCCAAGCGTTCTTTTGCCTCTGGACCTTTGCACAGTAGCCTCCTTTATCTGTAGGGGATATATTCCAAGACCCTCAGTGGATGCCTGAAACTGTGAATAGTACCAGACCCTATATATACTATGATTTTTCTATACATACGGGCCTTTTTTCACTTATAGGAAGCACTTTATGGCTTCTCTTTGGCATATCCAGATTATCAGCATCACTACTTTTGCACTTTGGGGCCACTATTGAGTAAAATAAGGGTGACTTGAACACAAGCACTGAGAAACTGTGACAATCAATCTCGTAACAGAGATGGCTCCTACGTGACTAAAGGGTGGGTCAGTGTCTACAGTGTGGAGATGCTGAACAAAGGGATGTTGCACATCACCATCGGATTCCCAGGGTCTAATACAGCGCTTGACATACAAAATAAAAGTTCGTTAAATGGATGCATGAATTAAAAACTCAGGGTCTCATCATCAGTTTGTTGGGTCATTTCAGCACTGTGTAGGGCTCAATAAGTAATAGTTGTTTGTTAAATTAAAGACTAGAACTGACTTTCTTTCCCCAGGTTATAAGCAGTTGTTAACTAGCATGCTCAAAGTAAATAAATTCATTCCCACAAATTCAGCAACATTTGCAAATTTTCATACCACTTTGTAATGTGCTTACAGCTCCCCTGGAAACAAATGTGAATGTTGTCAAAAGAATCCCATTTCCGCCCGGCTTTTGGATCCATCTTATTAGGCAAATCAGGAGTTGCAAACTCCATCTCCACCACAGAAAAGGACAACAGCTCTAACTCATAGATTCCATAATGTGCACATAATTGGGAGACGTCAAAACCTGTCGCGTCATAGATTAGTCAGTGATTCTTCAATAATTAATTATTAAAATGACTCCCTAGGAGTCATTACTGTTTGTCAATTCATTGGGCTAAATAATATTGACTAGGTGATGGCCTGGCTCAGTATTCTAATATTCTCAGGGCTGAGCAAAATAGAATGAGCTTAAACAAAGGCAGAGGAACTGAGAGAGGTTAAGAAGAGCTAAGTCTAAGCCTTGTGGATTCACACAGCCTTTGCTGTATCTAGGAAGAAGTGTTGCCCTGCTCCACCATATTTTTAAGAAAGCAATGACATTATAAAGGCTGTTTACCTCCTAATCAAATCAGCTACCATTTGATGGGCACTTACCAACTGCCAGGCACTGTGTTTATTTCTTTATTTACAAGTTACTTCTCTCTCTTATGATTATCCCATAAGGGAAGGATTATTAGTACCACTTATCATTGAGGCAACCAAGACTCAGAGATGTTGACTATCTTAGAGCAAGTAGAATGAGCAGATCTGGGATTGAACCCATTTTTACTTAACTCCTAACCAACTAATCTATAATGGTTCCACTTAATTTTCCCATGGAATGTTCTGTTCAAGGTCCTCTACCCAGTAAGTATGTACTAAGTATTTATTAAAAGAACAGAGCTATAATTCCCATAACCCTTTGAAAAATACCTAAAAAGTCACCAGAATGATTTTCTCTCAAAAAAATTGTTCGATCTAGAGTATCCAGTGATGATGAGAACTTATGAAACTATAAAGAAAATCCTTGGACTTTTTTCTTGTTGAAAATTTTTCTAAAGTTCATTCCTGTGGTTTGTTTTTTTTTGTGTGTGTGTGATTCACTTCTCTATTACTCAGAACATTATACACCTACATATTAAATAAAATTGATATTCCAAGACATAAAGGCATAAGAGGGAGTTGTCCCAATACCTCAAAGCAGAGAAATTTGGTATAATTGGGGAAAAGTGGGGGATCAAACTGTACAAGAAGATAGCTTTTCTATTTTAAAACAAATTCCCAGGATATAGAAGTAGACCACGTAAGAGAACTTGGCTTTGCCTCTTAAGAAGGTAATGGTTCCCCTTGATTTAGGACAAGCAGAACAAGAAAATGAAGGGTAATAGTAAACTGAGTATACACTTATCATCTCTTTTCCCCAAGATCTCTTTAAAATTATAGTAAAGGAGCAAAGCAGATGGAACCTCACAACAATGAAGAGAATGTAAGGGCAGTGAGTAGACTGTAGAGTTCGTGTGTTTCTGGGAGAAGAAAAGTAGATGCACAAGGGTGACAAATGAAGGGGAGAGTAGACATGGTCAGAGAGCACTCATGTACCTGCCGACATCTGGAGAGGTTCAGGACTTAGAAACACCTAAAATGACATGAGATGAGGACTAAGAATGGAGAGGGTGCTAAAATGAAATCCAGAGAGAAATATTGATTCACTTGCCTGTCATCCCCCCTGCTTAACTCCTCTCATTACCCCACTCTAGAAGTATACAATAGAAGGTTCTTCCCATTGCAAAAAATGTATTAGTCTGGGGTAGACTAAGGTGTTGAGTGTGAAAGCTAGGTCTCCAAAGTGACGTGCTCTGCATGCTGACATTTAGAGATTTCAAAATGCAAAATTATCTTCCAGCCTGCTCATTCTACTATGAAACCAGCCAGCGATGAGCCCTATTGATATTTATTTGACTGTTCTATTGATTCATTCTCACATATGACTGGGCAATGTATGATCAGCTAGATGATTGAGTAAAACCTACAATGTTAAAAAAAAAAATCAAGACAAACCAAAACATACTGTGGGACAGATATAATTTTTAAAACATAAATAAATAAATCCTAATTAGCACATGCAGAAATATTTGAAGAATATATCTTCAAATCAAGATGCTATAAAGAAAATCTCATGAAATTAAAAAATATGGCTAATTTGTTATTAAATCATTAGAAGGTTAACAGATATAATCTAGGAAATCGACCAATGGAACAGAATAGAAAAACCCAGAAATAAACCCACATATATAGAGTAAACTATTTTTTGATAAAGGTGTCAAGAATTCACAATAGGGAAAGGATATCATTAATAAATGGTATTGAGAAAGTTGAACATCCACATACAATAGAATGAAATTGGACCCTTACCTTACACCATATGCAGAAATGAACTCAAAATGGATTAAAGACCTAAACATAAGACCTGAAACTGTTAAACACCATAGAAGAAAACATAGGGGGAAAGCTCTTTAACATTGATCTTGATAATATTTTTTTTTTTTATGTGACACATAAGCACAGGCAACAAAAGCAAAAATAAACAAGTGAGACTACATAAAACTAAAAAAGTTTCTGCCTAGCAAAAGAAACAATCAAAATGAAAAGGTGACATATGAAATGGGAGACAATATTTGCAAACAATATATCTGATTAAGAGGCTAATATAAAAATATATATAAGAAACTCATACTACTCAATAGCAAAGTAACAAATAATTCAACCTGAAACACCAATCAGAAAGAATATTTGCATCCCTATGTTCATAGTAGCACTATTTACAGTAACTAAGATCTGGAAACAGCCCAAGTGTCTATCAGTAGATGAGTGGATAAAAAAGCTGTGATACATTTACACAATGGAGTACTATCTGTAGAAAAGAAGGCTCTCTTACCCTTGAAGAAAGCGCGGAGGGACCTGGAGAGTATTATGCTAAGTGAAACAAGCCAGTCAGAGAAAGACAAGTATCACATGATCTCATTTATATGTGGAATCTAATGAACACAATAAGCTGACAAACAAAATAGATCCAGAGACATGGAAGCTTGGAACAGATGATAAATCTCAGAAGGAGTGGTGAGAGGAGGGGTGAGATATTAGCCAAAAAACTTACATTCATATATGCATAACCAATGGACACAGATAATAGTGCAGTGAAGGCCTGGGTGGGGGGCGGGAGCAGGGTGGAGAGAGTCAAAGGGGGACATCTGTAATACCTTCAACAATAAAACAAATTTTTAAAAAATGAGCAAAGAACCAGAATAAACACTTTTCCGAAGAGGACATACAAATGGCCCACAGGCGTATGAACATATCAACATCACTAATCAATGGAGAGATGCAAACCAAGCCATAACGACATATCACCTTACACCTGCTGGGATGGCTATTATCAATGAGTCAAACGCTAACAGGATGTGAAGGGAACCCCTGTATACTGTTGGTGGAAATGTAAATCAGTACACCCATTATGGAATACAGTATGGAGGTTCCTTATAAAATTAAAAATAGAACTACCAAATGATCCAGCAATTCCACTTCTTGGTACATGTCCAAAGGAAATAAAATCACTGTCTCCAAGAGATATTTGCACTCCCATGTTCATTTTAGCATTATTCACAGTATCCAAGACATGGAAACAACTTAGTGTGTGTCTGTGGATAAGTGGATAAAGAATAATTTTTTTAATGTGCATATACAATAGAATATTGTTCAGCTTTACAAAAAAAGGAAATCCTGCCATTTGTAATAACATGGATGAACCTAGAGGACATTCTAAGTAAAATAAGCCAGACACAGAAAGATAAATATTGTATTTATCTCGTACAGGAAATTAAAAAAAAAAGTCAAACTCATAGTAACAAAGAATAGTACTAGTGGTTACCAGAAACTGGGAGAAAAAGAGAGATGTGTTCAAAGGGTAAAACTTTTCAGTTGTTAGAGAAGTATGTTCTGGAGACCTATTGTACAGCATGGTGGCTATAGTAGTTCATAATTGTGTATTATATACTTGAAATTCGCTAAAAGAGGAGACCTTACATGGAAGCAGGGAGCAGACTGATGAATCTCAGAGGGAAGGGGGTGGGTGGGAAGAGATTAACCAAAGAACGTATATGCATAACACATGGACACGGACAATTGTGCAGTGAAGGCCATTGGGTGGTGGGGGGTAGGGGAGGTGTCAATGGGGGAAAATGGGGGGGGACATCTGTAATACATTCAACAATAAAGCTAAATAAATAAATAAATAAATAAATAAATAAATAAATAAATAAAGAGTAGACCTTAGTATTCTCACAAAACACATGAAGTGATTATGTGAGGTGCTGGATATGTTAATTTGTTTGATAATTAGTTTGATTGTGGTAATCATTTCACAATGTATACATATATAAAATTATCATACTGTACGCCTTAAAAACAAAATTTTTATGTCAATCCTACCTCAATAAAGCTTGAGAAGAAAAAGACATGAAGATAAAATGTTAAAGATAATACAATTAAGAAATTATTCTATAAGTCCAATAGCCAAAGAAATTATTTTATAACTCCAATAGCCAAAGAAATTACTCTGTAAGTCCAACAACCAACTAGTAGAAATACCAGAAAGCCCCCTTTTGATTGGGAAATCAAAAGGAAAGAAATTATTAAAGAAATACTTGAAGAGAATTTTCCCCAATTAAAGGACATGAGTCTTCAAGATTGAAAGGACCCATTGGGTATCTATGTTAATTATTTTAAAAAGACCCACAACTACATAATCACTGTGAATTTTCGGAACACTAAGGATAAAGGGAAGATCTTGAAGGTTTTCTGGAAGAAAACACAGCCCATCTATGGTAATAATTTTCAGATTGTCATCAGAATTTTCTCTTCAGAAACATTGGTCCCTAAAATACAATCAAGCAACAACTTCAAATTTCTAAGAGAGAATGATTTTCAAATAAGAATTCTGTATTCAATTAAGTGACTAATTGTCTGGGAAACCTAAAATTTATTTAACTTTGCCATTCCTTTGTTTGATATTTCATTGGAAATATCAACATTTCTTTAAGCAATGTATTATTTGCACCATTCACAGATGAGATCTATTAATAGGTCAACCCAATGACTAAGTGGCAGAATCAGAAGATGTACCCAAATCATCTGCTATTATTCTAGAATGTATTATTGGTCCTTTGACCACACACGTGCAGACTAGCATACAGAGCAAAGACGCTGCCGTGTGGAAGCAGGAAGAGTCATTCTTTACTGGACTTGTGGCAAGGGGTGGGCTGTTGCCATTTGCAAAGGAGCATTATGTCATTGTTGCTAACGCGGCAACTTTCAGAGGTTTGTGTTCCAGTTAACAACAGGGCACATACAATTTCAAAGTAAAGAATGATCAAGAAGCTCCCATTAAAGATAGCTGGCTTATTGGTGCTAGCTTAAAATATCAGTACAAACAAATTCAGGCCAAAGCACAGATTCCCCTACATTTTGATATCCTCCTTCTATTCCAACCTGTCTTCTGGATCCCATTTATTCACTCATGAAACAAAAATGCATTATATCTGAGGACCTTCCCTAGGCACTATGTCAACAATGATGAATGAAATACAAAGTCTCTGTCCTCATGAAATGTCCTGTCGATGAAGATAATGAACAGGATGCGGTGAGAGAAAAGAATGCGAGGTGGGAGGGAGGCAGACTTGGACAGCATGATCAGGGACAGGCTCTCAAGGAGGTAACATTTCAACTTATTCAAAAGAGCTGGCCAGTCTGGCCAGTGTGGCTCAGTGGTTGAGCATCGACCCATGCACCAAGAGGTCGCCGGTTCGATTCCCGGTCAGGACACATGCCCAGGTTGTGGGCCTGATCCCCAGTGCGGGGCATGCAGGAGACGGCCAATCGATGTTCTTTCTCATCGATGTTTTTATCTCTCTCTCCCTCTCACTTCCTCTCTGTCTAAAATCAATAAAGTAAAAAAAAAAAAAAAAAAAAGAGCTGGCCATGCGAAGGGTTGGTGTGATGGGTGGTGTCTTCCAAGGAAGGGAACAGTAGTGCAAGTACCCCAAGGTGGGGCACAGCTTGGGGGTTCAAGGAACTAAAATACTGAGCCAAAGCAATGGAAAAGGAGGGCAGCCCAAGATGAAATTGGAAAGGCAATTAGAACCGTTACACATTGGACCTGTAGGCTATAGGGAGAAATTAAAATAAAATCCAAGGTGTGATGAAAAACCTCTGGAGAACTTAAAGCACAGGAGGGATATGAATTAAGTGTTTTACCTACTTAAGGACTTCATCGTGTGTGTGTGTGTGTGTGTGTGTGTGTGTGTGTTCTATGGGCATCTCAAAACCAACAGACTCAAACATCATCTTCCTTCTCCCAAAAGGGTCCTCTTTTCCCCATTTTCTCCTTCTTCCTCCACTCCCAAATACTTACTGAGAATCAATTCTTTGTCAAAATACATCCTGGGTCCCTATGTTAGTCAAATGGCAAAATATCTGTATCTTGCCATTTTCAATTTCCTCACCCTCACATCTAATCAGCAACAGCATCCTATTAACCTTATTGCAAAATGTCTCTCTAATTCTGACAAGTTCTGGCCTTTATTACTGCTCATTTAGTATGAATAATAATAGCAATAGTACTATTGCTACGATAATAACTAGTATAAATTCTAACACAGCGCTTACTATGGTGTAGGCTTTGTTCTCTGCATTTTATATAAATTAACACATTTATTTTTCACAAAATCCTAAGAGGTCTCCAGATATACTTATAGTATACTGCCTCTCTTTAGGGTTCTTACTGGTTGCCATTTCTTTAATCTTTGCAGTCCATCCTACCCATTTTATTGACAGACAAATCACGCCCCCCACAAAGCTCTGATCAAGCTGACAGCTGTCAGCGGTTCTGCAGTGCTTTTAGAACAAATGCAAACTCCTTAACTTAGTTACCACCCTCTCATGATCTGGTCCTACTCTACACTTCCCAGTTTATACCCTGTCTCTCCTATCTATATAAAAGATCTTTGTCACACTGGCATCAACATATTTGTAGTTATCCTAATGCAGCAATTCTCAAATTGTGGTCTGGGCACCTCCAGGGATCCCTGAAGCCCCTTTAGGGGATCCACAGACCAAAAGGGTTTCATCATACTAAGATTCTATTTGCCATTTTTACCCTCATTCTCTCACGAGTCGACAGGGGTATTTTCCAGAGGTATGTATGTGTGACTTCAGTACAGACTAAATGCAGCTGTCTTCTATTAAGCCAGACACTGAAGATATATATGAAAACTATAAAGCATTACTATTCTTCTTACTAACGTTGTGGGAAAATACAGTAATTCTTTAATAAAAGTATGCGATTGATGTTAATATGTAATGGATATCTTAATAAACATTTTTTAAATCTCTCAGTTTTACTGTCTAATAAAGTAAATATAACTCTATATTACCTACATAAGTTAAAGCTCTTTGGGGTTCTCAATAATTTTGAAGGTTGTCAAGGGACTTTCAAATAGTTTGAGAACCACTGTTCTAACGCTTAAGAATTTATGCTTTAAAACCAGATTGGGCTGGAGTGTAAATAAATCCTGGATGGAGATGCTGGTAATTTTTGATCTCAGGAAAGTTAAAGTGGCATCAGAATCCTCAGTTTCCTCAATAGCAAAAATGGGGATAATAATTATCAACCTTATAGGATAGTCGAAGCAAAAGGCTTGAGCCAGAGTTGGCACCTAGTATAACCACAATAAATGGTTGAGTCTGCCAGTATCATGATCAACGTAGAAATACTTTTTATTGTCATTTTCCAAATAAGCTGTGGCTTTCCTGTCTCTGAGTCATTAATGATATTCTTGTCTCTGCCGGGACTATCTTCTTAGAGACTTCTTCACCTACTGAGAGCCAGATGCAGCAGGGTGATATTTGGTGGAATTAAGAAGTAACTCTTTCTCGTCCTCGAAACTAGCATCTGAGCAGGAGAGATGGTTCTTTCTCTCTGTGCACTCAACGCAGAACGAAGGCAGAAACAGAACGACCAAAGTGTTGTATTCTTGTTTCATAGTTTCTAACTAGAGTTCCATAACTTAGAGCAGAGATATTAATCTTAGAATCTGGTGACCGAGCAGGGAATAAAAAGGACTTTTGAAGATCAAAAGCTTGGCTTTAAATACTGAGCACCAGTGCTTGGAAGATTGAAGGCTTGGCTTTTATTCTACAAGGAAGAAAAAAAAGGGAAGAATACAGGTTGATTGCATAAGAGCACAGTTATGAAAGGAGACCAAAGTCTGACCATGTGGCAGAAAGCAGGAAGATCAGAAGGGCAGGTCTCCAAATGGGATGTTCCCTGAGTCTCTGGCAAGGCTCATCAAGCCCAGTCCTGGGATAGGCAAGTAAGTGATGGAAATTACAGAAAGATTGTGGGAAATCTCACAGACAGCAGTGGGAACTTGTACCTCAAGTTCTAAAGTATAGCCCAGAGAGGTCATAACCTTAGAGATGAAGAAATCTCACGTCTAACTGCTGTGGTGCTTGAGTGATAGTTGCAACAATTGTTCAGATAGACTGGCTGAGCACATCTGCCCGGAGACCTGCAACCTCAACATCGGGGAGAGGCTGCCAGAAACTCCTACAGCTCCCTGAGAGAAAAGCAGAAATAATTAAGCACAGGCAGATGCACCCTAAGGTGCCAGGAGTCAAGAAGAGTGAGCCCTGGCCAGTGTGGCTCAGCTGGTTGGAATGTCGTCCCATACACCAAGAGGTGGCCGGTTCCAGCCCCTGTTGGGGCATATGCAGGAGGTAACCGATCAATGTTTCTCACACTGATGTTTCTCTCTCTCTCCTTCTCTCTGTCTCTCTCTTTCTCTCTCTCCCTTCTTCTAAGGTCAATGAAAGAAAAAAAGAGTGCGTGAACATTGGGTTGGAGGTCACTGCAGGACCACAGTCAGCAACAGGAGATAAAAACATCAACATCAGTAAACATTAAAAAGAAAAAAAAGTCACAGCCAAACAAAAGCTGGGAGAAAATGTAAACTAAACAAACATTTTTGATAAAAAAAACTTGTATCGAGCCTATTTAAAACAACTCTTACAACTTAATGATAAAAAGACAACCCGATAAAAATGGGAACAAAAACAGTTGGAAATGTTTTACCAAAGGAAATATACAAGTGCAAGCAAGTACACGAGAATATGTTCAGTATAATGAGGCATTAGGGAAATGCAAATTAAAACCATAAAGAAGAACACTGCATACCTAGTAGAACTGCTGAGACTAAGTCAAATGTTGGTGAGGATGTGGAGCAATGGGAACTCACACACGGCTGGGAGGAATGCAAAATGGCACTTCGGCAAAAATTTGGTAGTTTCCTATAAAGTTAAACACACACCATTCCATCCACTCCTAGAGACTCGTTTGGGAGAACTAAAAACATATGTTCACACAAATATTTGTATTTGAATGTTCATAATAGCTTTATTCATAACAGCCCCAAATCAGAACCCAAATGTCTGCCAACTGGTCAGTGCTGTGGTGCAGCTACACAATGTAATGCTATTCAGCAATTAAAAGGAATGAACTGCTGATAAATGCAACATAGTTACATCTCGAAGTCAACATGTAGTAAGTGAAAGTAGTCAGAAACCAAAGGCTATTAGATGTATGCTTCCATTTGTATGGCATCCTAGAAAAGCAAAAAAAACCCCCAAAACCCACTATAGTGACAGATAGCAGATCATTGGTTGCCAGATGGTGGGAGGAGGGGAGTGATTTCAGAAGAGCAGAAGATAACTTTTGGGGGTGATGGAAGTTTTCTCTGTGCTGTCCAATATGGTGCCCCTAGCCACATATGGCTAACTGAGTGCTTGACATATGGCACATATGACCGAGGGACTGGATTTTTCATTATATGTAATTTAAATTAAATCAAATATAAATAAAGTTAAAAGTTGTAATGAGAAACTTTAAGTATGCTTGGAACTTGGGCATTAAAAAAATATATCATTATTGAGTTTTAGAGAGAAAAGAAGGGAGAAGGAGAGAGAAAGAGAAACATCAGCTGCCTCCCCTTTGCATCCTGACCAGGGATCAAGCCTGAAACCCGGACATGTGCCCCGATGAGGAATCGAACCAGCAACATTTTGGTGCATGGGATGACGCCCAACCAACTGAGCCACACCGGCCAGGGCCAACTTGGGCATTTTAACTATTTTTTCAACTGTGAATTTTATAAAATCTAAATATAAAACAACTGTTTCTAATGAAAATTTTTTTCTGAATTGCAATATTCTGTGAGTGCAATACACAGTGGATTTCAAATAATTAATGTAAAAAATTATGTAAAATACCTCATGAATATATTTTCATATTGATTACATGTCAAAATGATATTTAGATACATTCATTTAAATAAAATATATTATTAAAATTAATTTTACCTGTTGCTTCTAGTTTAAAATAAATGTGGCCACTGGAAAATTTTAAATTATATTATGTGGTTTACATTATATTTCTATTGGACAGCCCTATTTTATATAATAATTGTGATGATGGTTACAAGCCTGTCTGCCCTTGTCAAATCTTACTGAACTGTGTATTTAAACATTTTTTTTATTGATTTTAGAGAGAGGGGAAGGGAGAAGGAGAGAGAGATAGAAATGTCAATGAGAGAGAACATCGATTGGCTGCCTCCTGCATGCACCCCACTGGGGATTTGGCCCACAACCTGGGCATGTGCCCTGACTGGGAATAGAACCAGCGACCTCTTGGTGCATGGGTTGACGCTCAACCACTGAGCCACACCAGCCAGGCTGAACTATGTATTTAAAACTAGCAAATTTTACAATGTCAATTATACCTCACACAATAGATTCAAATAAAAAAGACATTTCTACAGCAAAGAAGACCCATAGGGATAGACCAGTCAAGATAAATTTCACCTGGAGGGGGTACAGGATGAGTCACACCTGGAGCAGAGGATAAACCTGGGAGGACAAGATGCTTAATACCTGTTGGGGTAAGTCTGGAGTGGGGGCAAGAGGAGTTGTACCCAGCAGGGGGTGCTGCAAGGAAAGAGGTCTATATGGAAGACCAGAAAAGGTGAGGTACTCCTCAGCTGATCCCATGAAGACAGAGGATGGAACTAAGGGTGGGGAAAGATTACAGAGGGTTGGGTGTGTGTGAAATTGAATGCTTAAGTCCTAAGTGATCAGTTTAAATCTGAAAGTCAATGGATCACCATGAATTTGCAAGACTACATCTTATGCCATCAGCTTCAGTGGAAGTTAAAACCAAGAAATGAAGCTGCATTATTGTACCATTGAGTTGGTGGACTGGGTGACGATAATTTATGCCATCTCCGAGCCTTTTTCTGAAGGTCCTGTTCAAGCAGTGTTCTTAAAGGTTGGCTTATATTCCTATCACAGAAACTTTCACGTAGCAGATAGTCAAAGAACGTTTGTGGAATTACCGTCATTATGTAAGGGCTAAGTCTGCAGCAGCATCTATGCGCTGTCTGGTCTTCACAAAGTCGGAGCAGGTGCCAAGGGCAAGGGGAGCATGAACACTCCAGAAGCCAACCCACTGGCTGTCGTGTGGAAAGCACCACTCGTGGTTGCCAAGCTCCCTTACTCGGGGAGCCCCTCTCTCCCCTGCCCTATCTAAATGCTGCTGGGTTGTCCAGGGCCACTCACTTCCTTCCTCCTTCCACACCACTTTCACTTTCTACTCCTTTGAAATCCTGCTACTTTATACTGTAGCAATGGTCAGCTGTTCACTGTGGCTTCTTCTGTGTTCATCCTGTCTCCCCGACCTCACTGTGAAGTTCTTGAGGACGCGTGTTTCATCCCCACAGTATGCAACACTTTGTCAACATTCACACTGAACGATCGAGTGTTGGCAGCATTTAATTCCCTAGGAGGAAAACCACATTCTTCCTCCTTGTAATGTGATCACAGAGAAAGTCCGTAGAGCAGAATACCTCAGGTAGCATTTCACACACTTGCCCAGTCAAGTTCTTTATATACATTCCCCACATTTTCTTTGCTAAATTCAGATGATATGATCCCTAAAACCATGGCACCCAAGGTGACACGAGATGCCTCGGGACACTGCAGCAAACTCAGGGGTGCTGTGGCAGACTGTACATTTGTGAGGAAAGCATGCCTGTCAGACACCATGCGAACTATTAGCTTGAGGTAGATCACAGCTTCAACATCAGATTGCACGCTGTGTCATGTCTTCACAAAGCTGCATTCTCACTGGTGGCTGTGATGAAAACCAAGTATGGTGGGAAACTCGATGGAAGAGCAAATCTGATTCCAAGGTTCAAGAAACTGTGCGGTGCTCAACAGGCACCCACATCCCATGAACAAGTACTTGTGGTTAAACATTAAATGAAATCTATCTTGCCCAACCGGTGTGGCTCGTGGTTGAGTGTCGACCCATGCACCAAGAGGTCGCCAGTTCAATTCCCGGTCAGGGCACATGCCCAAGTTGTGGGCCCGATCCCCAGTGGGGGGCATGCAGGAGGTGGCCAATTGATGTTCTCTCTCATCAATGTTTCTGTCTCTCTCTCCCTCTCCCTTCCTCTCTCTCTAAAAATCAATAAAGAAAACAATTTAAAAAATTGAAATATATCTTTTCTCTCAATATCTACTTTTTCACCATTCTACAAAATTGTTTGGATGTAAATGTGTATTAAGTTGTTAGCACCTAACTACGTAAGAGAGGAATTGCTGGCTACTTCTTTTGACATCAGGTCTCCGAGAAATAATTACTGAGACAGTATGGACTCCATGAACTAAGAGAGTCTGGAGATCTCGGCCCTAGAAGATTCATTTCATTGTTCTCAGTTGCATTTGAAGGAGCTGATAACCAAAGTGTGGAGGAATTCACCCAGGAGCACTACTTAGTAAGTGCCAGACCCAGGATTCAATTCCAGTTTCCCCCAAGATAAAACCCATGCTCTTAACCTCCTAGGTTTATTTTAGGATCCTTCCGTTTAGCTCCTGGACACAGTCACCAAAGAAAAAGCAGATGGTCCATAAGAAGTAATAGTGGGAGAGGTGTTCCCTTGGGGGTAAGAGAGGGCAGTGGGAGGTCACAGAAAGAAGCAGGGTCAGTGACCCCAGCTGTTTCTAACCACCAACTCTTCCCACAATCGAAATTTACACTGAGAGATTAAGTGACTTACTCAGGGTCCCATGAGGAACTCATTCATCCTCCTAGAAAATGATGTCCTACCCCCATAAAAACCAGATGAAATGAGTAGTTTAGTATTAAGTTGAGTAGTTCTTGAATTCATTATCTTCTGGGGTGCTCCTAGATTTTTATTCTAACCTCAATACACTCCGAGCACTTCAAGGAACGACAATGTGACCCTTCTCTTATCTTGATGATCTGGGAGCATTTTTTCTCACAATTATGCATGTATTACTGTCCTCTTAAGAGGCCACTAAAGGCTTTCATTTTAAAATCTGATTTATTTGCATTCATAATCTTCCTGTTAGTTAGGCACTCTGCATAATACCCTGGCAAGAAATATTTTGAACTAGGCTTTCCAAAATATAGAAGGAAGCCTCCTTAATCATGGAAGGCATTAACTACCTTAAACAGGGGCCCATTTGCAGATTAAATTTGCCAAAAGGTCAGCTTGCAGCTGCCACTGTGCTGCAAACCCCACGTGTCCTGTGTCACATGCTGTGACATATCTTGAGAAGAGTCAGGGTCTTTTCCAGTCTGCTGGTTCCCTGTTTCAATTAGAATAGATTTAAAAGTCCCCAAGCTCTGGTTTCTAGGTGGCCTTGCACAGTATTATTAATAATTCAATCATACCTGTGCTGATAACAGATTAAATTTCTACCATCCCACAAAAAAAGCCCAAACAGATTAAGGACTACCCCTTGGCTAATTTCTTTAGTAGCCTCATATCTGCTTGACATCCATTTATCTAATTGCAGCGAGAAGATTTAATTTTCATTTTGTTGGCTGAACATTAATGGGAAAAACCTGTTTGCTTTTTAAATATTTGACTCCTTCTTTCTCATCTTCTGAATAATGTTGAGACCGTCGGTTCCAATGGATGAATCCTATATTTTATCAGTTTTCATTCTCTAAATTCATTGCAGCTGAGTCTAGCTATTTACAATTGTGAAGCTTAATTTAATCTTTCATCACAAAGAATTTCATTTTTATGGGAGCCCCCAAATGAGGAGGGTAGTAGAAAATTCAGAAAACGTTTGAGATAGAAAATAATTTAAAGAGATCTGCAGACCTCGGTTCAAAACCTAGTTTGATCTTTTATGAACTGCGAAGTAATCCAGGACAGGTTTCTTCAAGATCTGAGACAGGGCAAGGTGAGTGAGGTGTCTAGTGTGCAAAATGTAAGGTCTTCACTCTCAGCGTTGTGGCCTGACTCCACGAGGGAATAACTCCTTCCCAGCTTGCTTCACTCCAGTCTTCACCCTGACCTATGAATGCTAGCTGCCTTATCTGCAAAAGTGTCCTAATACTCGCAACCTTCCTCATGGTGATCTAGTGAGGATGTAGCCTGGCACATAGTCAGCTTCAGTAGATGTTCAATGATATTACCATTAATAATATATGATTGTTATGGACTGAATATCTGTAACCCCCCTTCCTTCGTGGGTTAAAGCCCTAAGTCCCAAATGTGATGGTATTTGGAGATGAGCCTTTGGAGGTGATTAGGGTTAGATGAGGTCATGCGAGTGGGGCCCCCAATGATTGGATTAGTGTCCTATAAGAAGAGATAGGAGTGCATGCTCTCTCCACCATGCGAGGACAGTGTGAGAAGGCAGCTGTCTACAAGCCTGGAAGAGGGTTCTCACCAGAACCTGATCATGCCACCCCCTCATCTTGTACTTCCAGCTTCTAGAATTTTGAGGTATAAATTTGTTGCTTATGCCACTCAGTCTATGGTATTTTATTATGGCTGCCGAGCTGACTAAAACAATTATGTTGTATTATGCAATTTGATTGTGTTACCCTCAGTGAAGAGAGCCATAAAGGTGTCTTATGCTTCTTAGGGGTTTCTTATGCTTCTTTTAGAATAAAGTATAAGATCATGAACATGTACCCCAAGCCTACTAGCATGGTCTGCTCCCTGCATACTCTCTAGCAATATCTTCTAATACTCTTCTGAAAATCCCTGTACTCCAATCACATGGTCTTCTTTTGATTTACCGAATGCAGCACTCTCCACTTCCCTCTGCCTGCCACAGGGCCTTTGCATAGGCTGTTCTCAGTCTAAAATGGTTTACCACTCCTTTTCACATAGTTAGCTCTGCTTCACCCTTTATATTATACTTCAACAATTGTTTCCTTATGGCCCATATTAGATATGTCAGATACATTCTTGGCTTTTAAAATAAATCACAGTTGTGTGTTTACACATTTATTTGTCTGGTTATTTGATGACTCGCTCTGGCCATTTATCCTCAGCATAGCAGCTTGCAATCAATTATTCCCTAAATAACTGTTTAATCAATGATATAGAAATAGCATTGCCACTACCCCATCTTGGATAGGGCTATGCTCAGTCAGCACACGGCGGCATGCACTACCTCACAAGGGTGACCATTGCCTCTGTATTAACAGCTCTAAAAAGTTCTGGGACCAATTTCAACTTGTGTGCGGTGGGAGTTTCCTCATACCAAGCAATGCTTGGCCACTAGCTTGGGTGTCCTACAATTCAATTCAACCCTGACACTCTTCCCAGAGATAGCATCAGATTCCACAGGCCAAGACCTTAATCCTACAAGATTGCCCTGTCCCTTGTCCCCACTTCAGATGCCAATGCAAGTCCAGGTCGTCACCATGGCTTCTGACTGATCTGTACATTGGGGGTTCCAAAGACCCCACTCTTAGGGTTCGATTAATTTTCTTGAGCAGCTCACAGAAGTCAGAAACATTTTGCTTACTGGATAACTGGGTTATTATAAAAGAATATAACTCAGGAACAGCCAGATAGAAGAGATGCACAGGTTATGGAGAAAGGGCACAGAGCTTGCATGCCCTCTCCAAATGAACCACTCTCCCCAACGCTCCACATGTTTATCAAGCAGAAAGCTCTTCAAATCCTGTTTGTTTGTTTGTTTGTTTACAGAGGGTTCATTACACAGGCATGATTGACTAAGTCACTGGCCATTGGCGATTGAACTCAATCTCCATCTCCTCTCCTCTCCCATCCTGGAGGTCTAGGACGTGAGACTGAAAGTTCCAACTCTTTAATCACAAACTTGGCTCCAAGGCAACCGGCCCCAACCCTCCGGTGCAGTTCAAAAGTCACCCCATTAACATAACAAAAGACATCTTTATGGCTCTCATCACTTAGGAAATCCCAGGGGTTTGGGAGCTCTGGATAGAAATGCAGGTGAAGACCAAATATATGTATTTCTCATTTTAAAGAAGAAGACTTATGTCACAATATCACAAGTTCTTATTACTTGTTTTCCCTCATAGTGAGCCCAAATGACTCCTCTCTTGACATGGCCACACGTAGGTCCTATTTTCTTCTATGTACAGCCACCTTCTTTGCATATTTATTAGCTCACAAGTGTCTGTTGCACACTTAGAATGGGTAGCACACTAAACTTGGCTGGGTGGATACAACGAATAAATGTACATTCTCTGCACTTAGGGTTTGCTCAGCATAGCAGGGGGCAAATCACATGCACAAAGCTCTGATTTAAGTAAGCAGATATTAAGTTTCCTAAGACAGCTGATATACAAAATATCCTCAGCAGAGTGATCTTGACATTTGAGGAATCAGGGGTCATTTCTTGAATGCAGTGACTTTTTGAGCTAACGCCTGGAGAATGAGTAGGAGTTGTACACATGAAGAGTGAAGGGAAGAAAACCAATATTTTCAATGGCTGAGAGCAAGGATCGGGGGTGGATATTGAGGCATTCTGCACATTTGCAAAGAGACGATACAGTCCACAATCTCTTTTGTTCTTTCAACTCTTTCTTCATTCGTTCATTCATTCACTTATTCATTCATCACAACCACTTAATACATGTCTCCCATGTGCCAAGTACTACTTTGGAATGGAAATATCATAGGAAAAAAGACAGACAGGTCCCATACTCTTTGGGGGGTTATATACTGGTATGTTTAAATCCCATTTGTATCCAAAAAACTATGACTTAATATGCAGAAAAAGTTACTTAAAATACCCTGTGCTCAGCTGTGTAGTCAGATACCTGCCTACTGCTACATTTCAGGCCTTTCTTAAAATACAGTTGTCCTATGGAGAGACTGTCTGCTCATGAGGGTAAGATGTTTTGGAGGCAAGACTGAATTTAAATTTGGCTCAAAGTGTCTATTTGTCTATTCAGAAGCATTGAGAGAGCCAAGTTAAAACAAAACAAGAACATTAAATAAATGCTTGTTCTTGTTATCGTTATTTAGGATGTTGGGAGAAGACAGAAGGAAAGAAGGATTGGCGTTTGGAAAAGGTCTCCTTCATCTGCAAGTGGCCAGGAGGCGGGGCCCTGTGTTTGAGAACAACAGGGAGGAATCCTTGGGGCTGACTGTCTCCCATTAGAGTAACTGGTCACTGTAGCCCAAACTTTCAAACTAGCCCTATCCACAAGCAGAAACGTTGAAGGGAGATCTCTGCTTGGTAAGAATGGAAAGAAATAGAGGCCAATATGTATTTTCAGGGAGACGGAACTTTTCTTCACATCCTAGGCCTCTCTATTTTCTGATTTGCTGGTTTTCAATGATTTTTCTAAATCTGTTGCATTAAAACAACTCTTTTAGCCTCCCAATCTCCTATTCACCTTTAGCCAGGGACCCCACCCAGGACATGGTCCTTGACTTACATGATTATCTCTCTTTTGAAAAGATGAGATTTGAATTGAGACATGGAGAATTTGAGGAACTTGGCCATAATCTCAAATAAACACAATAAATATATTTTGGTTACCACTCAATAATTCAGGTTCAGGGATTAAAAGCTAAACTCAAATCCTTTAATGAATTAAACTGTAAGGAGAGATCCTTAGAAGCCAGGGGACTATTTATGCCTCATTTACCTCCTATGTTCTACTGAAATGAATTAGCTCATGATTTCTACTCTCCAGTTACATAGCCTTTGGTAGAATTTTCAGTTGGGGCCAACCTAGCTCCAAATCTATGGGCTACAAAGACTCAGCAGAGAAAATGACATATGGTGGAGAGCAGGTGTCTTTGAGAGGCAATATTAACTATGTATATACGAAATCACAACAAGTATAAATATTTAATTTCCAATGTTTGAAAGAGAAAAAAGGGTTTCCTTGCAAGTGGACTTTAGTGCATATGTAAATTAATTATAATTCATGACATTCCTCACACAAATCATTATTTCAGAAAATGATGCAATCATTTTAAACCAATATTGACATTTTTTAATGTTACACTATTTGAAAGATTTATTGCAGTATATCTTCTTTGTCCCCTAAAGAGAGCCTTCTATCACGAGCAACATAAAATGCAAAAGAAGCCGCACGGTTTTTATTTGTCAAGCTTGTGTGACATGGACTCAGAGGAGACCACCATGGGGTCCTTTAGGAAGCAATGGTGACGGTTGACACAACTGTCCCACTGGACTGCACCCTGACACCTCATTATAACCTGTATAAAGGTCACTTCTAAAAGTTAATGATCCGTATGTTTTCCTGGGCACCATTTCTCAAATATGCTGATCTCCAACTTTAGGATATATTTACCACTATCTCTAAATTTAATCTCATGGCACAAACTGCTAAACAAAACACAGTTGACCCTTGAACAATGTCAGTGTTAGGGGTGCTGGCCCACCATGCAGTCAAAAATCTGCATATAATTTAAGTCAGCCCTCCACATATGCAGATGTCCAACCTTGGCTCAGAAGTACAGGACTCCATGTCTGGGGACCACTGGACAGCCAAGTAAGGTAGCGAAGCTGTTGTTGTAAATAAGTGTTGTTAGCCAGGTGGACTCTGATTTAAGGGTGAAATACCAGGGATGGGGACAATGGCAGATAAGGGTCATGTACTGGTGAATAAATATTATAGGACTGAGTTTTATGAACAAAGCCATCCCCTTGGCTACACGATGATGTACAAAGCAGGTTTACTATCCCAAATGGGAGCTCCGAAGAGACCTTGTAGGAGCTGGTGCATCTTGTGTGGTGCAGTTAGGGGTTGAGATACTGTAAGTCTCTCTCTAGCTCAAACGTATCTCCTTGACTAGCCCACCACGCTCAGCACTAGAATTAACAGTGCCTTCCACAGAGGCCATTTTTGTCTGGATGCCCCCAGTTAAAATGTACACAGTCTAGAACTAAAATCCAAGGTGATATATTTCTTCTTTTCTTTTCCACCCTAACTATTTTATCAGCAGATCCTACTTTATGCGCAGCCCTCAGAGAAGTCCTTATCTATTTTCACTGCCACCACTCTGGTCCAAGCCTCCATCACCATCTCCATCCCTTTTCCTGCTTCCACCGTTGCCCCTTGAAATCCACACTTTGCCAACTAGCGAGAGAAAAGCATTTTTATAAATGGGAATCAAATTACACCATTCTATTTAGACTCCTCCACTGCCTTCTCTTTGTACTTAGAATAAAATCCAAATTGCTCATCCTGGCACTCAACGAAAAACATGCTTCCCACAGATCTCTCTCATTCATTTATCTCCTCCTCTCCCATCCCATCAAACTAAAGAAGTCATCCTCCCTCCCTGCACACACACACACACACACACACACACTCACTCACTATACATATTTCCTCCCCCACGACTATTTTTTCATGACAATTTCCACTGTGATATTTCAGCTCCCTGGCCATTAAGGCTATGTCATGAAGTTACTGTTCCTTTACCATGCCTTTAGCTGTCACTCCAGGCACAGACTCATATAAGGAATCTGCCCTAATCATACGTCCTGAATGACTGACCCATGGATTGTGTGCCCTTTGTCTCCTGCCAGGACACCATATTCTTTGGTCCATGTGTTATATTTTGACCCATTATAGCAAAAAGCAACTGCTGCTGGCTTCTTCCCCTCTGCCCAAATTCTTGGGCATGTTATCTCCTTGTGAATATTGAAAAGTCATTATCAAAAAAACAAAACAAAGGAAACTTCCATCTCAGCACGCTTACTACATCTTTCTCTTCTCATCCCTTTTGCAATCAAGAATCAGATCCTTTTAGGAAAGCTTACACCTCACTACCCTGAATGCCTCTTGCCCTTCTAGGGATTGTGGTGACGTCCTGCTTTCAGGACTGGATTTTCAGATACATGACTTTCACTTTGGGCCAGCTGTGTTTCCCCATCAAAAGCTCCTTGAAGACAGTGCGTTAATATAACATCTTTAAAGGCATCCAATGCCTTTTCACATTGAAATGGTCTCTATAGCATCTGGTCCATAGTTGGGACTCAACATCTGTTTTGTTTTGTTTTTTTTAAAAAAACCACCACATTATCCACAACAAAAAGATGCAAAGGGTTAATATTTTCAGGAGGTACTTGAGTTATTCAAATTCTTTCCAACCCAGAAGAATACAAAAGGAAATTCTAACCAGATGGCACCTATTTTTTTGACCATTCAGAGACCATTCTCCCTCTCTGAGGGTATAGTGTGGTCTCATCATACACGCAGTTAATCGCATGATTACAAGTACGCACAACTGGCAGAGAGCGACAGAGGAATAAAGCAAGCTTGTCCCTTTCTTCTTTCTCTGTTGTGGTCGCTGTTGTACACCCATAGCCAAATCTAATATTTGACATATGACTGGCATCCAAATATATGGAATCAATGAGTGAATGCATGCAGCTAGTTTGTGACAGAGCCAGTAATCTAAGCCAGATATGTCTGATTACGAGCCCATGTCCCACAGCTAAACTGTACTGACTCCTCTTTGTCCTCAGTATGCACTCTTTGAGATGTATACTGTCCTAGATGTCATTATCTGTGTTTGTGTTTTTCTCACCAAGTGCCTGTAGGTACCTCATTGCTGGTGGTACATTCTTCAGAGCCCCCACTACCCAAAGGTGTCCTGCTCATCGGTGTCTATCAATTATTCTGCACGTAATTAAGACATTCATTTTACAGATAAGCATCATTACATAGAGAGAGGTTCAAAGTTATTCCCAAAGACATACAATTAATGTCCGGGTTGGTTTTGGAACCTAATTGACTTGACCCCTTCACACTCTTTAATGAATGAGGAGGGTGACAAATAAATGATCTGTTTTTTGGTTCCCAGTCCATATTGCCTCTAATACTGTGACTGCCAACTTCAACCACGTCAACCCTCTAGTCCAGTCTTAGTTCATAACCCAGATGTAGCAAGATCAGAGGAGGAGGAGGAGTGAACAGTCCAATGAACTTAGAACTGTTAAGTTCTTCTTTCCTGAGCCCTGTCCATTTTATTTGCTACCCAAGGATGCAAGTTATTTAACAGCAAAGTGCCAAGAAATGTAACATCTCCCCTCAGTCAAAACAGAGGTGATTCATCTCAAACTCATACAAACCCATATCATTTGGCCACTTACCTGTGCTTTTCACAGGTGTTCTCTCAAACTTTGTGCATTAGAATTCCACCCCCTCGCCGCCTGCTCTAGAAAAACATATAATCCGGTCCACCTGCATTTTTGTATTTAAGCTCTGGCAAAGAAACCATTATGAAAGTGACAGGACTGTCAGGAAGAAGGATGACTTCACTGCTCAAGAAGCATGTGAATTCACTGAGGAGGCAGCCACGCAGAGGAGCCGAGAAACAGGGAGGAGAGCGGAGATGGAGAGAAATTTGCCTCTGGGCTTCCCAGGTCTTCTGTCTTTTGTTGAGGATGGCCTTTCAGAATTAATGTTTTCTCTGTAACAAACTGCCTACTTTTCTTCTGTAGTACATGTCAGAATTTGTATCTTTTAACTAAAGTTGGTAATACTACGAGTAAGAAGCTGAAGGAAAAGAAGATGGTGATGGTGATGGTGATGGTGATGGTATTGGTGATGATGATGACAGCACCTACCACTTATTAAATGGTGACTTGGCACTAACACTATGCTAAGCCTTTGTGTATATTATTTTAGTTAATCCTCACAACTCCTCCACACATCACCCCTTTTAAATCCTTGAAGGACTCCCCATTGCCTTTAGGATAAAGTCCAAATGTCTTAGAGTTCACGAGACCCTCTCAGACTCCACCAACTTTTGCATCTCTCTCAGCCTCACATTGTACTGCTCTGCACCTCACTTAAAGGGCCTGGTCTCATCTCTACGCAAACACGTATGGCTCTTCCAATGTTTCCATGGCCTTTAAATATGTTCCCTTGCTGCCACATTTCTTCCCTCTTCTCCTGGCTAACTCAAACTTTCCTTCGACTCTTTAAGTCATTTTTGGGGAGGCTTGACTCCAATTTTACCTAAGTTAGGTTGGGTAACCCCAGTTGTTTGCTTTCCATGATTCATCCAACTTCCTCTTTTGTACCTGTAGTGACCTGCGGTGAGATATGTACTTTTCCTGCCAGATCTGACCATTGTGGGGGCTGGCAGGAACCAAGCCTTCTTATTCTCAGCTGCTTCCCCAGCATCTAGCTGAACGCCTGCCACCTGAGTAGCTCCTGAATAAATGAGTGGAAATCAGTGACATGCAAAATCTCTAGATGAGCATTTCCATTTCATTGATAAGGACACAGGTTAAGAGGGGTTAAATAACTTCCCAAAGACACACGGTTAGCAAATGGTGAAGCTTTGGACCCCAGATGGATTTGGACCCCAGATAGATTTCCCTACCCATGTTTGCAGTCACTCTGCAGCCTGGTCTTCTCAGCATTTCCTCCAGTGCTAACAGGAAACATAAAGACACTTACTATGGAATATTCCTCTCAGGGACAAAGAGAGTAGAGAATGCTGCTGGAGATCAGGGAGATGCCCTTTCTCCCATCTGATGTCAGAGCTACATGAGAGAGGCTGGGTGATTCTGAATCCTACTGGGCGACGACGATGTGGGTCCCCTATACATTGTTTCTATCTCTCAGCTACAGGTGGTAGTCGCTGACAGGTGACCTATAGCTACATCTTTTAGTCCTCCCCACAGATCGACACGGAAAAAGAGAAGTGAGTTTCTCACACTCTGAGAGAGGTTGCCCAGGCAACAAAGACAGAGCCAAAGCCACAGACCACGCAGCTGAGACACGCTGCAGCCGTCCCTGCATTCTCCCAGACCGTGTCCACTACTGTGGGGCGGCAGCCAACTGCGTCCACACACACTTCTAATGAGATGTCACTGAAAGATCCACCTGTCCCAGTTGGACAGTTTATAAAGGTGTCCCCATGGCCAGCCAGCCAATCTCTCCAGATTCTTGTTATGTGGTCAGGTAAAAAGCCCAATGTTTAATCTGTACACTATGCCAGAATAGCAACTCTGAGAAAAGATCAGTAGTCCCAACTTTGTGGCTTGTAATAAGACAGAAACAAAAACAAAAAGCCATTGGATTAAACATTGCTTTTCAAAATTAAGACAGTCCACTTTACATAAAATGGCAGCCTGGACACAGGATAGCCATGGGATCTTTGATAAGTTACTTAACATCTTAGTCATGAATTTCACCTATATCATGGGCTTATAAACACAAATCATTACCAAAAGATTTTTTGTGAGGGAAGTGTATGGGAAATCCTTAGCATAATGTGTAGCACATAATCGACGCTTAGTAAACGAAAGTGATGGTAATGAGTAGGCTTTATTTGAGTTCCTGAAAAGGCAGTTGGACAGAGAGATTAGCAGTCTCTTCCTGTGAGTCTTTTTGCTGGCTTCAGTTTAGTGCAAAAGCAAGACAGCGTCACGCCTGCTCCGGTAACAACCAACAACACGAGCTGTGAACCCCTCCTGGCACCGGCTGTCCCTGCCAGGCACGATAAAGCCTTCAGCAGCCCAGTGCAGGGTGAGGCACACAGTGGGTGCTCAAGAAATGCTTGTTGAAGCTGTCAGCAACGGGCTGTGCAGGCAGTTCAAAGCACCCTGGGCATCTGGGTCTTTAAAGGAAATTGTACCCTCCTAGGAGTCATTAAATGAGTTCTTCAGGGAGGGCGGTAACCACATGCCACCTGACTGCTTTGTTCAGAAGTACTTTCCTGCCGAGCTACCCCAGAAACGATGCTCTCCTTTGCTACATAACTGCTTGACTGCCAGTCCCTACTAGAAAGTTGTTTTTCATGATGGCTTGCTGGTGCCTGTGTAGGGAGGAAGAGGCTGGGCACAGGGGAGAGAGCCACGGAGCAGGACGAAGCTTCTACCGACCTGTTTCCAGCCTTTTGCATAACGTGTGTCCTATTATGCTGTGTGTGCGTGTGTGTGTGTGGGGGGGGTGGATACACCAGCAGTACCCATCGACCCCCAAAACACGGGTCCAAATCTCGTTGAATTCTATTAGAAAATTATTCTTCAGGCATAACTAACGTCTCTGAAAGTATTTTATCCTTTGAACATCAAAACCTCTTCGGAGAGAAGTAAAAGGAAAATGTGTGAATGAGCAAAATGAAACAGTTTCTGACTGAGCAGAACAAATGAGCCCTTTCTAGGGTTTGGAGTATAAGACAATGGCTCTGGTCTTTGTTCTTGAGTAAAAAAAAAAGAGAGAGAGAGAGGGAGAGCCATTCTAGAATAAATAACCTCCAAATGCTAATTTTGCAAAACTCATACTGGTGACTCATTAAGTCATCTAGTTTTTGCTGTTTTGAAAAACAAACCACACGAAGTACTAATTAATAAAAGATATCATGTCTTATTAACATTTATACAGTAATTACCAAAATCACAAATCCATCTGCTAAGCAGTCAGCAAACAAGACAAATGAGTGCGCTCAGTTAAACAGATTATCAAATGCCTCTGGGAGTATAATCTAATAACCCCAATGAAGCTATGAATCAAGCAGCTACCCCTTTGGCCACGTGGACAAGCCATGACAATCCCATCTGCCCCGTGAGGCAGCCGGAGCAGTGGAGAGTCCTGCAACTCCTCTCTCTGCAGAGAGTGCACGTGTCCACGTCACGCATGTAGCTGGCTCTTTCAACCTTTGTACTGATGCTTAAGATCTGGTTTCTTTAAAAGTCGGAAGAGGAAAGGCCCGAAGGCCCGAAAGATGTCGCTTCAGGTTAAACACAATCCCACTAGCTTCTTCCTATAAAATGCCTATCACGGAGGCTCCTCAGCTCCCCACACAGAGAAGAATTTCATCTTCCTGCAGAGTTTTATGCATTTCATCTCTACTTCTTTTCCAATACTCATCACCTCTGTACATTCACGTTCCCTCTTCTAGGCAGGCGTCTCAGTGGCAGAAACTGTATATTTCTAGTCTCTCCAGTGCAACAATTGCCACAACAATAGCAAAGAAGAAGAATAATTGTGATTAAGATGTTTACCATGTCTTGTGAATATAAATGTGCCAGTCACTTGGGTGAGTGCTTCCATTTATTTCATTTTTGTCATTTAATATTCATAGCGACTGTTTAAAGTACGTACATCCTCACGTTACAAACACGAGGCAACTGAGATTTGAAGAGGCTGAGTGACGGGGCTGGAAGTCATTTTTAGGTCTGAAAGGCTCCAAAGCCTGTGTTCTGAAACGTCATGCTGACCTGTACCTATCTCATGCAGCACCTAGGCCAAGTACATTGTAGACGTTGATAAATGTCAGTGGAAGAGAGGAATATCTTTTTTTTTTAATTTTTAACTTTTTTATTAATTTATTTTTGTTACAGATGTCTCTCCTTTTCCCCCATTGATACCCTTCTCCCGATCCACTCCCCCCTCACCCCGTCCCCAACATCGTTGTCTATGTCCATGGTTACGCATATATGCATATAAGTTCTGTAGAGGAATATCTTAACAGCAATTCATTTCTGTATCTCCTTTGTAGTTCAGGTTTAATCTTAGCAGTTTCTGCGTTTCTGCATATTTTTCCCAGGTGTTCATGATGTCATGGGTTATTATTAGTACTGGGTATCCAAAAATGTCAATAAAAGCTCCCCCTTACCTTTTTTTACATCAGAAAATAAACACCTCTCCAGGACTCAACCTCCTAGTTCAGCGCCAGGACGATATTCACAACGGGGCACATGCGGTGGCTTTTCATTTGTATTGGTGTTACTCACATGGTGGACTGCAAGCTAGATGGTAGGAGGCAGCCCAGTGTTCCTGGCACCTCCTGGCAGCTTTCTTCAACATCCTGGGCTCTAAGTCATCTGGGGTGGGGGGAACTCAGGGCCTGGTGGCTACTGACTTCACAATAGTCCATGTTTCCCATTGGTGGGGTAGTGGGCTTTTGCTGCGTCAACCCTCTCACCACACAGTATCTCCCTCCATCCGGGAACAGTACCTCTAGCACACAGCCCATGTGCTTGGAGAAAACACACCCTACTCTCAGCCTGAGACTAGAACTCTGGTTGGTTGAAGCCGATCAGCCCATCCCAACGGCTTTGCCACAGTGATTAGGACAAGTCTTAAGACTCGGTTCAGGACAGTGAGAAACAAGAAGATATTGGCTAGGGCTTCTGGGGAAAATGCTTCCTGGCTCAGAGAGGAAGGAAATTCTCTTTCCTTGCTGAGCATTTGTGTAGAACAAGAAAGATCCGGAAGGTGCAGGGTATCATTCTGGAACTTTAATGGAATCCAGCCTTAGGATTAGGCAAGATCCCACAGAAGACCAAGAAGAAAAATGGAAAGAAGTTTCCATGACATAGCTGAGCCACTTGGTCCAGCCTTGCTTCAAAGACGACTATTTCTGGATTCTTTGGCTACACCAGAGCCTAAATTCTCTTTTTGGATTAATTCAGTTGTGGGGCAGATTTTCTCTGACTTGAAACTAAACGATATGGGCAACAACTCTGTTTCATGTTCATTATCATATTCACTTTTTTTTTTCCCCCAGAACAGTAAGACAGTGGTCTGAAGGACCATAGGAGATCACCTAACAGCTTACCACAAACCTGAAGCAGGTAAAGTTTACCTGTCAAAACCTGAAGAGAACTGGCCCGCCTGATTTAGGACCATGATATCACAGTGTGCCAACAGTGTCTTTGACACTAGTGAACTGTGCCCAGTCAGTTCTGTCCATGGTCATCATAAAGCCTAATTATGAAGAATGATGAGATCACTGCACAGCTGGACCAAGAGGTAATGGCTAATCATACAAGCAGAGCTGCTCATCTCAATGGCTTTGCCACAGTGATTCATACAAGTCTCAAGACTTCGTTCAGGACAGAGAGAAACACTTGGATTTCATATATATTAAACATTTAAAAATGAATTAATGCCCGGCCGGTGTGTCTCAGTGGTTGAGTGCTGACCCATGCACCAAGAGGTCGCCGGTTCGATTCCCAGTCAGGGCACATGCCCAGGTTGTGGGCCCAATCCCCAGTGGGGATGTTTCTCTCTCTCTCCCTCTCCCTTCCTCTCTCTCTAAAATCAATAAAGAAGAAAATATGAATCAATCAATCAATTAATTAAATAAATTAATACCTATCAGCTACTTAGAGAATGATGTTCTTCTCTGAGATAATCCCCCACCCCCGTCTGCCTTCGCTTAGAAGGACAACTGACCTTGAAAACCATGTCAGCACAAATAAGAAAATTGCAGGTTTTAATGCAAAACAATCTGTAGCAAAATGTAATCACAGCTGCCTTACGTTGATACGACAACTTGAATCCAATCTCTTGGACTTCTACTCATGGAGGATGGGTCCTTTCCAAATGCTGGAGAGTTTAAAACAAGGATGGGGAAGAAGACAACAGGGAGAGATTCGAACCAGGGGACTGACTGGATCCTGGGAGGAGGTTTATTGAGAGAGTGAAAAAGGAGATGTGATTTCCTCTTGCTGCTAGGACCAGCTTCATGAATGAGAGTTTGTGTTGTCACACAAGGCCCAGTGCTCAAAGGACCCCTTGCTTGTCTTAATAACCCACTGTCACCATCTTGAAACTGAATATTTTTTTCAACAGGGGACCCGGCATTTTCATTTTGCTTTGGTCCACAAATTATGTATATCGCCCATTAGGCTCATTATAGACCGAGTTCCCTCTACTAAATTCTCACAAGGGCGAGAAGAACAGAAATGTTTACCAAACATCTGCCTTTGATTTTCCGTTATTTCTCCTGTCTTTATTGACTATCTGTTCCTCCTCGACTGCCTCCTTTGTGCTGAAAAACATGTTATTTTTAGTGTGCCATTGTAATTCTTCTGTGGATTTACTGTATTTTTTGTGTGTTATTTTCTTAGTGGCTGCTCTAGGGATTGCAACGTGCATTTTAATTTATCACAGCTTTCTTCAGATTAATACTAATTTGATTCTGGAAAATATAGGAACTCTGCTCCAATATAATTTCATTTCCTCTTCCTCTCTTTGTATATTATTGTCATGTATATTAAATCTATATATGTTATAAACTCAACAGTACAGTGTTAATATAATTGTTTCATACATTCTTATAGCTTTTAAAGAAGTTAGGGGAAAATGAGAAAATATATGTATGGAATTTTTCATACTAACCCAAATATTTATTATTTGCAGGGCTCTTCCTATTTTTTCTGTGGGTTTCTGTTGCCTTCTGGTGTCTTTTTCTGAATGAAGGACTTCCACTTTCAGTATATCTTATAAGACTGATCTACTAGCAGTAAATTTACTCAGTCTTTGTTTATCTGGGAATGTGTTTTTTTGCCTTCAGTTTTGAAGAATAGTTTGGTTAGCTATAGAATTCTTGTTTGACAGTATGGTGAGGTTTTTTTTTTTTTTTTTTTGCTGGCAGGGGTACTCTGAATATGTCATTCTGCTGCCTTCTGGCCTCCATGGTTTTAGATGAGAAGCCAGCTGGTAATTGTACTGGTGTTTGCCTATATATGATGAGTCATTTTTCTCTTGCTGCTTTGAAGATCTGTCTTTGGCTTAGGCTTTGTACAGTTTGACTATGATGTGTCAAGGTGTAAATGTATTTGTATGTGTACTATGTGGAATTCTTTGAACTTCTTAGATGTGTAGATTAGGACTTTTTAAAAATCAAATTTAGGAAGTTGTTGACCATTAGTTTTCAGATTATTTTTCTGTCCCCTACTCTTCCCTCTGTGTGGGACTCCCATTACATAAATGTTGCTATGCTTGATCTTGTCCCAGGTTTCTGAGGCTCTGTTCATTTTACTTCAATTTTTTTTTCTCTCTGTGCTTCAGATTGGGTAATTTTTATTGTTTTATATAGTTCATGGATTCTTTCTCCTGTTCTCTCAAAACTGCTGTTGCTGAGGAACCTTTTTTCTGCCAAGGGCCATTTGAATATTTATAACATCATTCAAGGGCCATACATAATTATCAACTTAAAAATTAGTCTGCTATATTTGGTCAGGCTAATTTGGTGAGGTGTGTGATGTTAGCTGGTATTGATTTTGAGGACCTTATACGGCCCTCGGGCCAGACCTTCCCCACCCCTGTTACAGGGTGGAGAATAAGTAGATTTACAGTTGTGAGTATGCGAAACACAGAGTTTATTCTTGCATTATTATTTATTAATTGTTGTATTATTTTCCATCCAAACAACTACCCTGTACTCTTCAGCTACAGAATTTCTACTTGGTACTTTTAATAATTTCTATATCCTTATTAATAACCTATTTGTTGATCTATTGTTGTCACATTTTAATTCTTTAAATATGGTTTCCTTTAGTTCTTAAAATATTTATAATAGTTGCTTTGAAGCCTTTGTGTGTAAATATATGGTAACACTAAGAGACAGTTTCTACTAACTGCTTCCCCCCCACCCCCCGAGAATAGGTCACACTTTCTTGTTTCTTGGCATACCTCATAATTTTTTTCTTAAAAAATGAGACAGACATTCTAAAGAATATATTGCAGCCTCTCAGAATTCTGATATATATATTTTTTCCCTTGAAGGTTATTGTTGCTGGTGTTTTGTTTGGTAACTTGCCTGGGCTAAATCTGTGAACTATGTATCCCCTGTGGTCACTAATACCTCTGCTAGGTTGTTCTAAATATACGTGCTTCATTCTATGTTCAAAACTGGCTTGCTAGAGATTGCCCTGTGTTGTCTATATAGCTTATTGGTCAGCGAATGATCGCACAAGCCGTGCTCAACACCTCAAACCTGTGAGGCTTCCTTCCTCTGCTGTTGGATATGTTTTGAGGTTAGGGGCACATTTCAAGTTCAGCCTGTTTGCAAGCCTCCCTGGGTTTTAATATCTGCCAGGCCCTTTTGAATCTCCTATGCACTCAGACCTAGGATTAACCAGATTGTGTGAAGGGCTTGTGCCCTCCTTAGTCTCTGCTGTTCATGTACACAGCTTCTGTCAGGAATATGCCATCCTGACCACAGCTGCAGCTCAGGCTGATGGAGCCCACGGCTCTCCCACGCACCACCTCCTAGCCCAGCGGTTCTCAACCTCCCTAATGCCGCGACTGTTTAATACAGTTCCTCGTGTTGGGGTGACCCCCAACCATAAAATTATTTTTGTTGCTACTTCATAACTGTAATTTTGCTACTGTTATGTCTTAGGGTCATTCAACCCCCAAAGGGGATGCGACCCACAGGTTGAGAACCGCTGTCCTAGACGATAATTTCTACTGCCAGCTTTGCTGTGTGAGTGCGTTGCCCACCTCTTCAAATTGGGTGAGTCTCCTTAACACTGGCAGAGATGCTGGTGATGCTCATCAGGGCTTTTCCTACCGTGGCTGGGGTGAGGTGGATGAGAAAAAGCCAGACCTCCAGATTCTCAGTCTTTCTGCATGAAGTTCAGTGGTTTGTTTCATTTTAAAGCATGAACACTTCTCAGCTTGGTGTACGCCTTTGGTTGATTTTCAAAGCACTCCCTGGCTGTATCTGTCAATCTTTCTAGCACTATGGGTGTACACGGGAGAGAATTTGCCAAATCCCCTCAAGGAGCCACAGATACACGTTCCACTGTGCCTTGGGTTTTGACTCTCCCCCTTAACTCTGATCTTTCTTTCATGGACCCTCTTTTACACACTTAAGTCCAACATAGGCTAATGGCTCAAGAGCAATAATCTTTTTTTACACATGAAAAATAATTTCAGCAACGAATTATGTACTGCTATGGCTTCAAACCACACAGACGGACGTGCAACAAGCTGAGAGCGTCCACTGGGCACTCCGAGCACCACCTGTGCCCTATTCTTAGCCCTGACTTTCCTTTAGGGCAGCGGCTTTCAACCTTTTGCATCTCATGGCACACGTAAACTCATTACTGAATTCTGTGGCACACCAGAAAATATATGTTTTGCTGATCTGACAAAACAACAAGGTGTCATTTTGATTCATTCACACTGGATGGCGATTGTGTTGGCTGTCGTCATTTTTAAAAATTTGACAATCTAAGGGAAAAGAGGCATCAGTGCCCGTGACTAAATAGCCAGGTAGTGCATGTTTTTAAAATTTCTGTGGCACACCCATTGAAAATCACTGCTCTAGGGAAAGAATGACAAGTATCCAATGCTGCTCTGCTTGCTGTCACCCAGGGCTCCACAGTCAATGGTGACTTTCTTTTCCACTAAGCCCAGACATGGCACCAGAATCCTCAGACAGACCTCCTGGCAATGATTACATGGTCCAGGAGATGAGACCTCTTAGCCACACCCCCAAGCCCCAGAGCTGGAGTTTATACTTCTCTATATCACCAGCTCGGCTTCCACCCACCAGTCAAGGCTTTGGATTTGGCTTCCTAAGGAACATGTCCTTTTTCATTTGGACTTCAGACTTCACTCTTTTGCTTCAGTTTTTTTCTTTTTTTCCCCTGGACATCTGCACTCACTCCCATAGTGGTTTCATCCATTCTCATGATTTTAAACCCTATCTACTTCTCGGCCTTTCTCAAATTTAGATTTTTAGACTAAATCTATTCCCCAAACTCCAACTGTCTACATATCATTCCTGCTGGGAAGCCTTAAGGACATCTCCAAATCACCATCCCCAAACTGAATTCCTGATTTCCCACCTGGAACCTTGCCCCCCGTCCTAGGTTTTCTCCATCTTGATTCACATTAAATTTATTCTCTCAGATGCTCTGGCCAAAAAAACTTGGAGTCATCCTTGATTCTTCCCATTCTCTTACACCATCAAGAAATCCTGTTGGCTCTACCTTCAAAATAAATTAGAACCGTGTATCTTCTTACCGCTGTCACTACCACCAACCTGGTTGGATCATTGCAACTGATTTCGTTACTTCTAACTTCACTCTTTTATATTCTACACTCAACATAGCATCCAGAGTGACCCTTGATACCTGGTAGTCTATACTCAACATAGTAGCCAGAAGAATCCTTTTCAAAAGTAAGGCTGATTGTGTCACCCAAAACATTCCAGTGGCCTCCCATTTCACTTAGGATAAAAGCCAAAGGCTTTTCAGTGACTTATGATACCTTACATGGTACATCCTGTCACCCCCTTTAAGTCGTTAACTCATCTTTCACTATATTGGTGAAAGGTGGCTCTTATTAATCTTTCCGGGTATGCTGGCCTCCCTGATGCTTCTTAAAACACCATGCCAGCTTTTTGGAGTCTTTGCATTGGAAACTTCTTCCTTCTGAAATGCTCTACCCTCCTATATCCATGTGGCCAATTCTCTCACCTCCGTCAAGTTTTTGCTCAAATGCTATCTTCTCAATAAAGCCCACTTTGACCACCCTATTTCAAACAGCAAGCCTCTCCCTTATAGCCATTCTGCCTTGCCCTTCTCCACATCCCTCTCACTCATTTCCACGTTCTTGTTTATTTTCATAGAATATCACTTTCCGTATAATTGAATTGACTTATTTGTTAAACTTATTGTTTATTATGTGTCTCTTCCCTCTCTAGAATGTAACTCCAAAAGGGCAAGGATTTTTGTTTTGCTCACTGACATATTATCTTACAGTTCTAGAAAAGTGCCTGTTGCATAATAGGCATGCGGAAAACATTTGTTAGAGAAATGAATCAGTGGTCGATCTATGGTTCAGATAAGTGTAGGTGCTTTTAAAGACATGGGCTGAATGTGAAAACAGTTCCAAAAGAAACTTCAGGGCAGCACAATTCAAAGAAATGTCAAGGTAATCTCCATGAATAAATAGAGTTAGTGGTTCAAAAACATAATAATAAAAATGTTAGGATATTATATTCTTATCTTGGCCAGTCCTGGGGTATATTAGCATATTAAAGGTCTGAGAAGTCCTGCAGGCAAGAAATGGGCTTAACTTTATTTTTCTTTGACTTCTTTCAGGATTATTTTCTTTATCTTTGAATTTCTGTAGTTTGAAAATGATATGCTGAGGTATAGTGGGGTTTGTTTTTGTTTTACTTTCTTTGTTTTATCCTCGTTGGTGTTATCTAGGCTTCCTGGTTTGGTGTGTGACATTAATTCGGGAAAATTCTCAGTCATTACTGTTTCAGATATTTCTTCTGTTCCTTTCTCTCTTTCCTCTTCCAGTATTCCCATTATGCGTATATTGCACCTTTGGTAGTTGTTCTACCGTCCTTGGATGTTCTGTTCTGTTTTTCAGTGTTTGTTTTCTTTGCTTTTCAGTTTTCAAGGGTTTTATCACCATATCCTTTAGCTCAGAGATTGCCATAGCTGTGTCCTGTCTACTAATAAGCCCACAAAAGGCATCTTTCATTTCTGAGACAGTGTTGTTGTTTTTTAATCTCTAGCATTTCTTTTCGGTTCTTCCTTGGGGTTTCTACCTCTCTGCTTCCATTGCCCATTTGTTCTTACATGCTTTATCCATTAACGCCCTTAGCCTATTAGTCATAGTTTTAAATTCCCAGTCTGATCATTTTAACATTCCTGCCAGGTCTGGTCCTGATGCTTGCTCTGTCAGTTCAAACTGTGGATTTTGTTGCCATTTAGCATGCCTCATAATTTTTTCTTGATAGCTGGACATGATTGTACTGGGTAAAAGGAGCTGCTATAAATAGGCCTTTAAAAATGGTGGTAAAATGCAGGAGGAGAAGTGTTCTATAGTCCTATAATTAGGTCTCAGTCTCTCGGTGAACCTGTAACCCTGGGCTGTGAGCTTCGAAAGTGGTTCTCAGTTTTTTTCTCCCCCGCCTCACGTGGGTCAGGATGGCTAGAGCTGGCTGGAGCCAGTATTTCTCCTCCCCGGGTCGTTAGGCTCTGGTTAACTGGTTTATTTGGAGGGCAGGCCTCGTAAGGAACAGAGTACTCTGGTGTATTTTTAAAATGGTTCCTCTCCCCTGTTCCTGCTGGGAGAACCCAGTTGGGCTCCTGAAGGGAAATCTAACAAAATCGTGCCCCCGGGTCCCCCATGATTGGCTCTCCTTGGAGTTTTTAACTTTCAGAGTTATCCACACTAAGCTCCAGCAACTTGTCGACTACGGTTCAGGTTTTCCTGGCCTAGTACTGGTTCCCACAATAGTCTCCACTCAGGAGTGTCTGCTCTGGTGGCCGTGACTGCCCGTATCTGCCTGCTTGTCTCTTCTCTCTTGGGAGCAGCTGTTTGCCCTGTGTCCTCCTCTTTCTTACAGATCCAAGAAGAGTTGTTCATGTTTAGTCTATTCAACTTTTTATTTATTGTTAGGATGGAGTGGCAACTTCCAAGCTCCTTACAGGTGGAACTAGAAGTCTTAACTTTTTTGGACACAATCTCAGACTCCCCAAAAGGCTTATATATTATAATGTATAAGTAAAATGAGTAGCAGTAAGGGTTCTAGAGAGAGACCATCTGAGTTTCTATCTTGGCTTTGCCATTTATAAGAGTTATTTCCTATCTCTAAGCCTTAGCTCTTTTATCTGTCAAATGGAGATGGTATCTGTAATCATAGTTTCAGGTTAGGATTAAATACAATAATATAAAGAGTGTGTAGCCCATAATAAACACTCCCACAATTTTTTAAATTAACAACTATTTGAATGCCTATGACCTTCTAGGTATTATCCTAGACACTGCAGATGGAGAAGTAGAAGCCCCTGGCCTCATGGAGCTTATGCTTTATAGGCAGAAGACAGGCTAGAAATACCTAAATGAATAAATACACATTTTCTGATACTGCTAGCAGAATGAAGAAGTACGGGTTATGTGATGGAGTGGGGAATGCAGGGCTTCTTTCGGTTGGATAGTCCAGAAGTCTTCTCAGAGAGAGGGACAGTTGCACTGACAGCTGACCGCGAGGAGCCAGCCAGCATAGATCTTTCTGGAAAAACAGCATCACAGCAAAGGGAACAACAAGCATAGAGGTGCAAAGGTGGCCATGAGTTTGGCTTGGTCAGGTGGCTGGTCATGAGGAATACAGGAGATAAATAGCACCTGCATTGCTTTAAGTAACATCAAAACCTGTGGGCCTTTATCGAGTGGACGACCTCTCAATGTATAATCCTCTTTGGGGGGAAAGGAGAATGATTCTTGAGGGATTCTAGCAATGACCCAGTGGTCTGAAGAGGAAGGGAGATGCAATAATCAGAGTTCTAGGATTCAGGGGGAATTGACCAGCTCATTTTGAATAGGTTTTCCAGGTTGGGTTGGTGATGTTTGCTCCTTATTGCCCACAGAAAAAAGGGCAGGGATGTTAAGGGAGATAAGAATGATCAACTCTGAGGATAAAGGGTTATGAATTAAAAATGCAGAGGGTAAGGTCCATACATAGGTGTTACTGATACTGTGCTTTTTGCTGACCACTAAGGCTCTCATTCTTAGAAGCCTATGCTTCTTTCTCTCAGTTGACATCTTACTCTAAAGTTCTCTTTTGTGTATTTTTTTCCACCTCCCTCTTTTTGGAGAGCAGAAACCAATTTCTTGGGTATAACTAAACATCCAAGTAAATGCTCAGTAAACACCACATGCTGTTACTTTTAGCGTGTAAAAGCTCAATTACTCAACCTGCCATAATGAAGTCCTTTGTAAAAACATAAAACCCTCCCACATGCCCAGTGAATATAAGTTCTCATTGGTGTTCATTTGGCCTTTCCAAACTAGCCTGAAAATTTTGTTCCCTATTGTGCCAAAGATAATGTTTTTCGTGCTCTTCTCAATGACGATAGTTGAAAGGAGGAGAACGCGCTATCTCTGTAACTCAAACCAGAGCCTTCTGCAATAATCCACTGGCAAGCGACAATGTGATGAAATTGTTTTATGTGTGCGTGCTTTTGTTCCCTATCTTAATGTTTCTGAACACAGAACCAACTTGTTGATTCTTCTGCTACACAATGCTTCAAGACAAAATTTCTTAACGAGCTTTTCTGATAACAGGCCTCCTTGCAAATGTCCAGCAACAGCACCTCTCTCAGTAATCTCTCCTTCCCATAAGGGTAGTGTCTTCTGGACTGACCCAAGCCCAGTCACGCGTACCCTATGGAACCATTCAAAGATTCAGGGGTTGTTTGCCCACAGGGATTCACTCAGATGTTATGTTCCTTCTTTCTCAAATTCTTGGCTTTTTAAATTTTATTCTCACCTGAGGACATTCTTGCATTTATCTTCGGATAGAGCGGGGGGGGGGGGGGGAGAGAAACATCGATGTGAGAGAGACACATTGACCGGTCGCCACCCACACAACCCCAACCGGGGCTGGGGACAAACTGCAACTGAGGTACGTGCCCTTAGCGGGGTGGGGGGACCAAACCCAGGACTCTCTGGTCTACGGGCTGACGCTCTAACTGCTGAGCCAAACCAGCCAGAGCAAATTCTTGGCTTTTGAGGCATTTCATTATTCTTAGCTACTCGAGTAGGGGGTAGGTAAGAGGCATAGGGGGCAAAATCCAGGCCACTTTTAGCTCCTCATTAGCAGGTATGGGAAAAACCTGGGTGGGTGGTAGAAAGGATTGAAATCGTCCAAAGTGAAGTTTGAGGATTCTCTACAGGTTTTCATTAGTTTCCACCTTAGCTTGACCTATCATGGTTAACTGAGAGGGGACCATAAATGAGAGGTATGCCTTAGTTACCTTAATGACTGACTAATAAAGAAGTTACTTCTTCAAATCTTTAATGTAGACCACAATTTACAAGAAACTGGGTGTATGAGTGCACATGTGGGCACCCCTGGATGTATGTATTTGCACATGGGTGTGATTTTTGTTTTTTAATGAGGACATAAATAGATTAATCTGAACTCTTTTCTGCAACCTCCAGGAGCTTATCCAGGTCTGCTCATTAGCAACACTCTGGTACATTTGCCATTATTCTTCTCTAGGCATCAGGAGAGGCCCAAACTCTTTGGACCTTCCTTAGAATGTTTGTATTCAACTGTTCAGACTGGGCTCAACCCACTCATTCAGTAACTATTCACACTATGTCACAACCATCTCCAGGGAATCGGGTTTCTCAAATTCAAATCCTTTTGTGTTCTAGAGCTTATCGAGTTATCAGCCTGCCCCTCAGTTTTCTATCCTGGTTTTAAGGGATCAATTGAATCACCTAACACATGAAACCTCTGGACAATAGATGCCACGAGAGACTGATGAGTCTAGTGGTCTGGCTGGCTGAATCCTTTCCTCCCAGCTGAGGGTTTCCTTATGCACACCACATTTGTGATTGTGATAAACAAGGAGATGGAACAGTGATAAAAGAAACACTAACCCTAATGCATGCCAAGGATAACTCACGCTGAAGGTATCAAGGGAAACGCCTTGAGGAGGAGGGGAGGTAGAGAAAGCCGCATCCAGAGAGATTACAGCTGTGCAGGTATGAAAGCAGCCTTGAGCATCTGGAAGGACAGCCCAGGAAACAGTATGTGTTCACCTGAACCAGCATTCGGCACACTAAAATGTCCACGTGCGAATTTTATTGTATGCCGTTTTCATTAAACCCATTTGTATTCTACCTTGGAATTGTAACTAATTCTGTCTGTTCTTTGAAAACTCTGAGTTGAGAAAAATAATAATTTTTGCCTCGGCAGCTGCAATTTCAAGGAAAAGGGATTAGAAACTAATCCCATGTGTTTCCAATTGGGTGAATTGTTTGCTTGTAAAGTTATTTCCTAAGATTTTTTTTTTTTCAATTAACATATTGGGTCCTTGAGGAGTACTCTGGATAAATGCCCAAGTTGCTCTTTGGTTAAGTAGAAGCGCACAATGTCTGTGCTCGGGGAACCCAATCCTCTGGTTACTGAGCAGGTCGAACCTCACCTTAATTATTTCTTTTCAAAATCAAAGGCATTTTTTATGATTATTTGAGAGGACTTTTTTTTTTTCATTCTCAATCAGATAAGAATTTTGGCTATGGTAACTGATTCTTGAGGGAAAACAAAAGAACACAAAAACAAAACAACCCTATTATCAACCATACTTATGATGATGTTAGCGATCACTTTGTTTTTGTTCTGAAATTTCCACTTCAGGCAGATTTCCAAGCATCCAGACAGAAGCAAAATAAAACACAGGTAAACTAGGAGCATGTGGCTTCTTGAGACAAATGGAACCTATGAGGAATTAGAAGAGGTCATCTTTCACGGTGAGGGGGTGACCAGGGGGGACTTTGGCCTCAAAGAATGTATGTACATCTTTTCTAGATCTAGCTGTAGCTAAAATCTAAAAACAAAATATTTGAAACTTGGATCCTCTTTCTCAAAGCTGAAAGAGAAATCAGAGAACAAACACTTTTTAAGAAACAAAGCTACTGTTAAGGTGAACCAGATGGCTAAATGGTAGTGTAGGTCAATTGGCAGGCTGGCCTGGGTATGGAATTATGGAGAAGGCAAGACCTGCCCTTGGTGGAGAAAAATGGATGGGAAGTCTGCACTCCCCTACTGCAATGCAGTCCTCCTGTATCCGTTACTGCTGATTCATTTATGCCTTTATTTATGCATTCCATTATTATATATTGAACTTCTGCCAGTTGCCAGGCCCTGAAGATACAACAATAAACCGGACAATTTTATACCCAGTCCTTATGCTACTTACAGGCGAATGACGAATGCACACAATGACCCAAGACATACCTGCCACAGGATCCATGCTATTGTAGGGGAAGGCCAAGCAGCTCTGGGAGCACTAGTGGGGCCACCCAACAGTATCTGGGGATGGTGCTGAGCTGTCAGCAAATGAATTCCTTGAGGAAGTGGTCTTCTAGCTGAAGCCCGAAAGTGTGAGCCTGATAGGAATTGAAGGTAAAGGGGGGGAGGGGGAGAAGAGGAAAACAAAGAGTACTGATGGTATGTTGGGGGAACTAAAAGAAGTTTGGTACGTCTTCGGTGTAAAGTTTGGAAGAGGGTGGTAGGAAATACGGCTGGAGAAGTGAGCGAATCTTGGGCCATGCTGGTCTGAGACCTGACTTCTGAGGCCTCTATAGGCTTAGAAGCAGATGGAGCTGGGTTGATTTGCAGGTCTGACTTTTCCCAGAACCTTGGGCAAGTTACTTGACTTCTGAGCATCATTGTCCTTGTCTATAAAACAGGCATATATCTATTTTATAGGATTGCTTGGTAAGTTAAAAGAATATATCTCTACCTGGCTGATTGGAGGATTCAATAAATGAGAGCTATAGCCATTCCTTTTATGATGGTCAAATACATTGGCATTCCAACAAGCAACAATATCTCAGAGAAAGTAAACTCTACTGTCAGCATTTTTGGGCATCAGCAAGACCATCTATGCAGCCATTTTGGGGTGAGGTATCTTCCTGATATGTCTCAGTTACTTATTCTCTATGAGAAGTTAATCCTATCTAAATAGCACATGAAAGAGCAAAGATTTCTCAATATAAGCATTGGAGTCACTTGATAAAATGTCATTTTGGGCATTGTGTCCATCCACTATTACACTCATTGTCCTGGTCATTCATGATGCTTATCCTCAAATTACCATCACATCCCCCTGTGAGTGCACCCAGGAAGTAAACGACATAAACGAATGACCATATGCAAGGGTTGCTAATACATGAGATACCTTCCTTTGTTATCAACCTTACGACTTCTGGTAGGCAGAATTAAAAAAGAAAAAAAAAAAACCAAAAAACCCAACCCTAGACAGTTATTATTATGGATGGTTTCTTAAAAAAAAAAAAAAAAAGAAAGGTGGCTCTATTGATATTCTTACATTCCTTTTGATTGCTTTTCACATCACTAGTCTCAAACAGTCAAACCTCTCTTTATAGACAGATAGTAGGAGGGCTCTCACAAAGCAAAAAAGCTCTTCCTGAGCCAGAAAGCAAAGGCTGTTGTCTAATTTCCTTTAGCCCCGAAGGACGAGGGCTTGGTTTTGCTGGATGAGCACTGTAGCATACTGGGAACTCACTCCATACCAGGCACCTGGGATCACAGAGATGAAGCATATACCTGAGGTCCTCCCAGAGGTCCTTGGTCTGCTGGGGAGACAGCCAGCCAGTAAGCTAGTGTGTTTTTATTCGTTGTTTCCCAACGTCCAGCACCTAGACAACCCTTGGAACTCGGCAATCTTGACTTCAAAGTGCAGATAAGAAAATTCAGATTTGAGAGTGGTTACTTGTGACCTGCCCAAGGAGAGATGGCTAAAAAGGGGCAGAGCTGGGATCTAGCTGGGGCAGTCCTACCCTAGAGTTTGGAATGCTAGGCCATACCACCCCAGCATTCCTATGGCATGAAAATTAGGTCACTCTGCCGTGTGGTAGTAAAAGCACTAAGTGCTGTAGAAGCAATAATGACAGAAGGCAGGGGGGAGAGAGGGAACCAGAGCAACTTCCCGAGGGGGGTGGCCTCTGCGCCCTGTTTTGAAGGCTGAGCAGGAGTTGGCCAGGTGGACAGCAGGAGGAGGGGAGACACCCTATGACTTTGAGTGAGCAGCATGTCAAGGAAATCCAGGTAGCTCAGAAGAGCTCTGGGTTATCTGCGCCAGTGAAGGGACCGTGTGGGAGAGAGGATCTAAAATTCATGTCTCTTTGGCTTCTGTCTGGATAATGTTTTTATTTATTTATATGCTGCCTTGTTCCACAAAGGTTTTGAGGTAAAATTCATTCCATGGTTTTTATGCAGTGACCTTCCTAATTACGTTTTTCTCAGCACTGTCATGTTCGTCTTTGTATTCCCTGAGCCGTATGTGGAGAGATGTGCATGAAAGTTAGATTGAATTTACATCTTTTGAGCACACTGTCAGTGCTTAGCAAGGGCAACTGGTCCCAGAAGCTTGGTGGGTGGCGAGAGAAGCTGGGCCAAACTTCAGATTGCTTAGACGGAGTACCGTATTTCACTGAATCCGAGATGCCACTGATCTGAGGGCATGCTGTTACTTTACAGGCTACTAAGAAAGAAAAAATACATGCTGCAAATTAAACTATAATGCAGTGTTAGAGGCCAGCTGATTTCAGGTATCTTAAAATATGGAAAAAAAATGTGTGTCTTTAAAGAAATGATATATGGTGATCATACTACCCCTCCTTCAATAGTCAGAAATTCTAAAAAGTAGTGAGAGTCTGGCTGAGAGGAAATGAGAAGTCTTACACCTTCTTGTGTGGCAATTGGTCTAAGAGTCTACAACAGCAACTGCTCCTCTAGGAACTGAACCTCAGGGAATAAATGTAAAAAGTCCTAAGGATGTCATCACAGAACTATGTACAGTCACAAAAGATGAAATAACCTAAAATCTCCATTTTATAACATATATATTATGTTAGAGTTATATAATAGAGTAAAATGATGATAGAGAACTATCTATTGAAATAGAAAAACATTGTAAAATACATTACATTTTTAAAAATCAGGTAATGAAACATCTATTATAGGACAAAATTACTCCCATGAAAGAATAATACATTGTCATTTCATATTTACATAGGAATAAAGTCTCAAATGATATATAGCTGAATGTTAACAAGGGTTGTCTTGGTGTAGGGGCTTTAGTTGGTCTTTTTCTTTTCCCTATGTTCTAATTTTTCAAAAATTGGAAAAGCAGCCCGGCTGTTGGGCTCAGTGGTTGAGAGTCGACCCATGCACCGAGAGGTTGCTGGTTCGATTCCAGGTCAGGGCACATGCCCAGGTTGTGGGCCCATTCCCAGTGGGGGGGCATGCAGGAGACAGCCAATCGATGTTCTCTCTCATCGATGTTTCTATCTCCCTTTCCCTTTCTCTCTCTCTAAAATCAATAAAGAAAAAAGTTTTTAAAAATTGGAAAAGCAAATACTAGTTTGACAGACTTTTAAGTAGATAATATGCATGTAGATAATAAAAAACTAACTACCTTGACTTAGAACTTCATTTTCTATGAAGTAGGTTCCTAAATCTTTCCTGTTCCATAAATGGGCCTGGCTGGGCTGGTTCCAACTGAGGGTCCAACTACTTCCATTTGGTTATAAGGTGTGGAGAAGGCTGATTGATTTTCAGTTGGAAATACAACTTTATCATCTGAAATTTTCCCTCAAGAGTTGGTTCCTAAGATGAGAAAATAAATACCGCAGACCACAACTATGCCAAAGGGTCTGGGGAATTCCACCTTCGTGGTGTAACCTTAGCCGAGGCAAAGTATGAGACCCTGAGCTCAGGTTAGGCAAGCTGCAGGTCCTACCATTGGGAGCGAGGGTGATGGTCACAGTCAAGGTTAGGCCTCCTCTTCACCATGGTGAAATGGTCAGTTCTCTGAGTCTGTCTCCAAGCCTCGCACCTGCTACAAATTCAGATTTTTGCAAGTTATTTATACTTCTTCATAGATAAAGTCATTTTCTGATAAATAAAGTTTTGGCAGCCCAGATCCAAAGGACAAAGTCCAGCCTTTTGACTGTATCTATTTATGAAGTGAACTGGTCTTCCCAGGGTTCACAGGAGACGCTTTCTTTGAGTGGCCGATCATAGACTTCCTGCTTGAATAGGCAAGACTGTAACTATGCATTCTACTTGCTTACTTTGTCCCCAACCACATGAGTTGCTTTTTGATATATTTTTCCAATATAGCTTTATGTTTATTTATAGCTTGCTTTAAAAAATAAGCTGTCCTTGATACTTTTCCACATTATGTATCTCACTCTTCCTTAATTTAAAGCTCGGTTCATATAAAAGTTTTATTTTGCAATCAATTTTTATTTACTTGTTTATAGACTTGGGTTTGTCATTTCATTTGTCAGCTCTGCAAGGCTCGATTCATTTGCAATCTATCTATTTATCAATCATCTATCGTTCTTTTATATAATATTGGACAGTTATAACCTAAACAGATAAAACATAGATTTCAAGTGACATGGAAACTGAGTCAAGGGGAATGGGGATAATATTGGGGGAATGTTTGGGTATTCTATAGGCATTTGCTGTTTGTCCTGTTGCATTACTTTTCTCTACTGGGTAACAGCACCGTCACTTCTTTGGGAAAACAATCTTTCCACTTCATGTTGTCTTAATAGGGTTGCCAATCCCAGTGCCTTGCCTTCCTGGCTGATCAACATACCCCATCTACCTGGCCAGGATAACTGACTCAGGTAAGGGCATCTAATCCAAACCCAACAATTAGGGAACTTTCTGGAATTATTTATCTATGGACACTGAGAAAGGAGAATTTTTCTCTTCGTGTACATCTTGAATTGTGAGCCATGGGAACACAAGTCTAGAGCTAAACCCCACTTATTCTACCATGTAGGAGAAGCCCATTCGCAGGAGGGAAAATAAGGCCACCATCCAAGGAGAATCAGAGCTCAGAGGGAGCGCAGTGACAGGCAGACACATTTGATGATGGGTCCTTAGAGAGAGGATGCCACCTCCATCCTTTGATTTCTCAACAAAACCTTTTTCTTTCTTTCTTTCTTTCTTTTTTTTTTTTTTTTTGGCATAAGCTTGTTGGAGTTGTACTGTTATCATTTACAATGGCCCAAGTTCTTGACTGAGCCTTTGATTGCCTTCCAAATCACACTAGGTACATACAGACACTCTCTAAGCATATAGAACTGGCTATATCCAGTTGACTTCTCTATCATGAGAGAATCTAAATAGGCATAGTTTTATTAAACTAGTATTAGAGCATGGGTGCTCTAAAAGGAATATGAGTGACTTCAGCCCAGTGCTGTGTTTTCCATAGCTGTGGCCTTACCATAAATAAATGCCTTGTCCACTGATTCCCTGGCCCTCGAGTTCAGGCTTCAGTCCTAAACTGGCATATTTGCCCAACCCTGATGCAAGCAGATCCTCAATTTGACCTTGCTAAAGACCCAGCACAACTCAGAAGACATGGGTTTCCTGGATTGTGACTTCTTGGTCCTCAAGATGATCAAAGACCGTTAAAAAAAAAAGACGAAGAAGCTTCAGAAGATGCAGTGTGATTTTACAGACATCCAGGCTGACTTTAGAAGGCAGCTGGAAAATGGGACACTCCTCCACCCACCCTCTCCTCTCCCAAACACATGCCATATGTCTGTTCACAACGCATTCTGGCTCACTGCTTTGTGGTTGACCTTTGATACTGAAAATATGCCAAAACACTTGGGACCTAGTTTTCCTTTCAGCTCATTGTTACAGTCATATTTAATGTGGTTGAGGGAAAAATAAATATTATGATAATCAGGCCTATAGTTCTTTAAAGTAGTCTATCAGCGAGATCGATCTCTAGCTAACTCAGGATATTGACGATGGTTCACGGAAGATGGAGCCTTTTGGTGGTGTTTCTGTTATCTGGTGTGTGTGTGTGTGTTCAGAACCACTTCAGCATTTTTATCATCTGTTTAATATCTAAGAAACAGGACACGTTCACTTCCGTTTGCTAAGCACCATGAATTCCACTCCAGATTAGTGTGATGGATGCAGAACTGTTGACAGTGGGTTTGCAGTTCCACATGTGGCACCGTAGACTAATGACATCCATAGAGTACATGGGGTTTCCCTTCAAAGTTAAGACAGCTTTTCTGTTGGCTTCCTAGGGCTGCTAGGCAAGTACCACAAACTAGGTGGCTTAAACCAACAGAAACGTGTAGCCTTGCTGTCTGGAGGCTAGGTGCCTGAAATCAAGGCGCCAGCAGGGCCGTGCTCCCTCTGAATCTGCAGAGGTTCTTTCTTGGACTCTTCTAATTTCTGGTGTTTCTGACAATCCCTGGCATTCCTTGGCTTGCAGGTGCATCCCCCAAGTCCCTGCCTTTGTTGTCACAGGGCCAACTTCTTCCTGTGTGTCTCTCCTCCTCTTATAAAGACATCAGTCATATTGGCCTTGGGACCACTCTAATTCAGGATGACCTCATTTTAACGTGACTCTATCTGCAAAGACCCTATTTCCAAATAAGGTCACATTCTGAGGTGCTGTGCGTTAGGACTTCAACGTATCTTTTGGGGGAACACAATTCAACCCACAACAGCTTTATTGTTGCCCCTGATTGTAATAGTACTACGTACTTGTTATAAACATAGTAAAATTATTAAAAGGCGTACACAGAATGTTAACAATTTGGTGAACACCTTTTCAAATATTCCTCATACAAACCAAATGGTTTCTTTCTTTAGCATCAGAAAGAAGTCAAGTGGAAGGACAGAGGCAGTTAAAGACGTCCGTAGTTTCACGCAAATTATAATAAATGATGATATGCCTTTTTCCCTCTCAATTTTTTTTGGTCCCACTTGTACAACGACCTCTTTGGGATAAATGCCTACAAATGAAATGTCTGGATGGAATGAACATACACATTTTTATTCCTATTACTACATTATCCTTCGGAAAGGACGCGGCGAGTCTTACCCCCACCAATGATGCGTGCGCATTCTGGTTTCTCCCTCCTACTTCCCTGTTGATGCAAGTATTATGAGTACGTGTGTTTAAAAATGTAAATTTATGAATATTTATAAACATGTCCTCCTTTATGGAATTCTAAAACATCTTTACTCTTAGGCAACAAACGTGAGTCCATAATTTTATCTAGTGTTTCATAATTCGATTTTAAAAATCTTTTTACATCTTCGACCAATCCAGTGTGGTGGTGGTTGTTGTTGTATGTGTGTGGGGGGGGAGGGTGTTTGTGTGTATATGGTGGAGAGTTGAAATCCAGAAATTCTGATAGAGTTGCGTTTCGTTTCTTTGTTTTGATTTTTAATTTACTCTAAAAATGTGTATTGCTTAGGACTGTCAGTGGAGAGATTCAGTGTGTTTCCTGTTCCCCTTTCCAAGGAATCAGGTTTATTTAATAAAAGACCTTATACTGCCCTGGCTGGTTTGGCTCAGCGGTTAGAGCGTCGGCCCACGGACCAAAGAGTCACTGGTTCAATTCCGGTCAAGGGCATGTACCTCTGTTGAGGTTCGGTCCCCAGCTCTGGTCAGGGTCATGAGGGAGGCAACCAATCGATGTGTCTCTCTCATATCGATGTTTCTCTCTCTTTCTCTCTCTCTCTCCCTCTCTATCTGAAGATAAATGGAAAAATATCCTTGAGTGAGGATTAAAAAAAAATAAAAAGGCCTTACACTAATTCACAGAAAAATGCATTTTCAAAAAGCATTCAGGACATAATGTTGAGCACATAGTAATAAGCAGTACTTTTAGCCTCAATACTCAGTTAATTGAATTTCTCAGCACTCTTGCCATAAATATCCCCTTTCTCTTCCACTCAAAATAGTTTATGAGATTGTAAGACTAGATGACACTCTAGGGTTAATATTTCATCCATTCTAATTTGTTTTCTTTAAATGGCAATATTGGCAAACTTGGGTCTTTTAAATTAACATTAATTCAAATTACTTGCAAATCATCTCTCAACTATCTATAATGGCCTTGAGGTTAACACCCTGGTTCAGAGAGGCAGTGAAAATTTCCAATGGCAAAAATGCTAATATTCAAAGGGAAGTACGTTTTTCCTTTGAGAAAATCTGTAGGGACTCATATGAGAGGTTCCAAATCAAGGTTAGCAAAACTGTGTTCAGATAAAGTGAAGACAACATCCCTGAGTCTCTCTCTCCCTTTCTCTGGACTGTCACATGGATTCATTATTGGCCCTTTACTGTTAACTGACCATTGGGTTGGCAGGTGATTCTATTCTCTCAAGGAGAAGCAGCCCCAATACCTTGTCTCAGAGGGACGGCCTCTTATGTCAGTGACCTGCTATTTAGCTGCATAGATCAGCCTTACCTCTTTAAATGAGTAAATGAGTACAAATTAAAGTTTTAATGTCAGACTGTAACATCAATGGTATTTTCACTACAAGTAGTTTCATAATGGTCTCATTACTGTTCCTTAGTGCAACTCACTGAAACGTTTAGATTGCCGGATTGCTACTACGTATATTCTTTGAAAACAGGTATCCAGGTAACCATGGCAATCGTGTCTCCAGGCAGGATGGGAATGGGGTGGGAAACTATTTCATTAATTGAAGGAATGAGATTGAAAAGAGGTTTTCAAGCTGTAGATCAGAGAGACAAAGAGAGAGTAGATTTCACAATCTTATTTTCTTTTCATTATTAAATTACGCAACTCAGAAGAACTCCAAATCATTAGAAAGATTTAAAGAAATAATAAGATTAAATAAAGGAGCTTTCTTAGCCTTTCCACATTATTACAGTGATTGACCTGTACTAGATTTTATTTAGTTGGGTTTTTTTTATAGTTTGATTGAAACTCAGTGTATCTCTGGAGAAAGCAGAATTGTGTCCTACGATTTAAGGTGAAAAAGAAGAATATTCACATAGGCCAAAAGGCTGTGTTGGCAGTATAGGAGTTCTATTTATTTCAATAGCACCTGAATAAGCTGATTTTATCAGTAAAATTAATTTTCAATTATACTTCTCTGCCCTCCCCCTAGCCTTGGTAGCCTTAAAAACATTATTTGAAGGGTAAAGAAATCTTGTGGAGAAAAGGGGGCATTTGGATGATATAAAGAAAAAAGCAAATGTCTGATATGGTTTCTCAGAGGAGCCTAATCATTTCGCTTTCATTTAGCAGGTGCTGTGAATTGGTGTTCAGATCGTTTTCTGTTATTTAACCAAATGTGCCCTTGAGTAACTTGCTGCTTCAACTCTCTGACAGAAATGCTCTAACAGGCTACATAGGATTTATAAAAACCCAATTACCCAGATAGACAACCTGACTTCTAATATTCATTGATTGTAGTTTGTAGAATTTCTTTTCAAATTAGGCCGACGTACAGCACCTTAGCGACCGCGCTGAACTCTAAGCCCGGCTGATGCCCACTTGGGTGCTCCCCGAATGCATGTCACCTCATTAGTTCAGGAGGAAAACCAGCCAGAAAACATTCACTATTACCTGTCACCATTACCAACAAGGAAACAGGGACTTGGCTCTTTTCTTAGGATCCGTTCCCCAAAGGCTAAATCCATTTTCATCAACCCCTGGGAAAGGCAATGCAGGGAATTTTATTGACAGACATTGTAGAAACCGACCTAAAACTGGGTGGCTAATTATTAACCAAATGGATTTCATTTTAAAACAAACATTTCTTTTTCTGCCAAACACATTTCTATCTTGGAAAGCAACTAATCCGCCAGAATTAGGCCAGAACTCATGGTCTGAATTATAATAGCTGTTTGGGTATATCTAAGTCCAATGCCTTGAGGACCCTGCTCCCCACTGCAACCCAAAGGCTTTTAGTTACAAGGAACCGAAGTTGTGCAGCTGTGGCTGCTGTTTTTCCAGGGCTGTGTTTCCAGGGGGCACCCGCTGGGAGAGCCAACGGGAAATAAAAATAGCAATTTGTTTTCCTGAAAGTTTAGAAGACAGTGGGGCAGACATTTTCAGCCTTGTCATCATGGATAACATGGTATAATCTTAGGCACACACGAGTCTCCTTTTGGAAGGCAGAAAAATCATGCGTGGAAATCTAATTTGAGAAAATATTGCTGACAGAATGGAAGAAGAGCCATTGTTTCCAATAAGGAGCTGAGAGCTAGAAAAGGAGGTGACACAAACCTGTGTCAGGTCTTTTAAATGACAAGGTGTTACTAGGACCCCTGCCTCATGGCCAGCGTGCCATCAGCTGGGAGCTCCTACCATACAAAGACCAGCACTTCTGGGACTGTGCAGTAGCTGGAGGGTGACCAGAAGGCCGAGTGGGATTTCTTAGATTTGGGTTGTTGATTCTAATCCATCATTTAGTTTTGAAGGCAAATTAGTCATTAGTCATGTGGATTCTATAAAGTGATTCATCTAAAATTTCTTTATTCTTGTGTTCTATTTCCTAACTGTAGCCACTTAAGCAGAGCCTTTCACAAAAGGGCACACAATTAGCAAATAGCTAGGCTAGCACAACTCCCCAGCGCAAACTTTAGCATTCAACTTGCAAGTGGTAACAGATGCAGAAAGACAAGTCCCTTTTTTATTCCTTCAAGGGGAGCTCTGGACTTTTTTTGCTTGGAGTCTACAACACGGGCAAAAGCAAAAACTCGTATGCTAAGTGATGCTTGGATTCAAGTGGCAATTGGTTCCTCCCTTCCTAGTTCTAGGGTGTACGTTAGGGTATCCCATTCAGAGCTGTCCCTTCAGAAAGACAATGTGATTGATAGTTTTCCTTTCTGAGCCCCAGTCTGCTGTTTAGTCTCAGCCTCTCAGATGACTGTGAGTCTATTAGCATTCACTAGAACTGTAAGTGGGGAGTATTTTTATTATCCGAACTCACACTAGAACTGCCAGGCCAAGAGATTACAAATTGTCACTGAATGTGGATGTATGGAGAATTGTATGGAGAATATATAAAACCTTTTCTATGTCTGATTTGCATTGCAAATAGAGGAGCTAATGAGCCGTCTTAAGGAAATAACATTAATAAAACATGGCTTCACTACTGTAAATGCTCCATTCATGCCAGAGGAGGCCAAGGCCCTTACAGAAGGATTGTTCCCATCTCAACAGTTCCCATCTCAGGCACTTCCCCCTCTAAAGTGGCTGCCAATAGGATGGGAATGGGGGTGGGGTGTTTCAGGAGCTTTGGCAAAGACTCAGCAGAGGGAGCCCGAGAAGAAGCTTTCTCTAGAAATCCAAAGATGGTTGGCAATCCTGCATCTTGTTCCATGTTGCGCATCCTCACAGCTGAAAGGAGAGGCAGAAACCTGCTCGTCAACTCCATTTGAGCCCAAAGAACACATCAGAGCTCTTTGCGTGGCCAGTGACCGGACAAAACTCATTGCTTGAGGCTGAGAAAAATACTCTGTGATGCAAAAGAGCCTTGGCTGGTTTCAAGACCTCTAAAAATCTGAAGTTTTACTCTCCTGGACATTTGCTGTATTTCTATCCAGCATTTACTCCCTGTTCTTGTGACAGTCATGCCCCAATTCTACTTTGGGCCACATCTCTTCTCTGTTCTCTGTCCACATGCTCTTGACTACTTCATGACTTTCAAAAGCAGAGCATGTGACTAAAGCCAAATTGATCTGTGTGTTCCCCCCTCTGAGCCAGCATGGTCAATGGGCTCAATGAAATTCATTTCTGTGGGTTTTCTGGAACTGCTGGAGAGGTGGACTCTCAGTTGCTGAGCTTAGTGCTTTGAGCATGAGTTGATTGCATCTTGGAGATGCAGCCAGGGAAGGGAGCCATCAGACAGAGGCCAAGTTGAGCAATCAGGAGAAAGACACTCGGTGCCTAAGCACATGGCTTGAGACCTTATACCCTATGCCAGAGGGCAGACCTATCCTGTTACTCTGTGTAGGGGGACAATACATTCTCTTGTTGCTCATGTCAGTTTGGACAGGACTTTCTGTTAGAGCTCTCATGGCTATGCACACCTTTCCTGTTTCATCTCCCACCCCTGCCCTTGCCCATCTAACGATCTAGCTCTTCCTTCTTTGGAGCTATCATAAGTACACTCAGCTTATCCACATCCACCTTTGGCCATGTGTCCTTAGGAGGACTCTAAGTACTGGGACCAGCACCAGAGATGTGTGTACTCCTGTGGGAGTTAGGCCTGTGTCTCACAGATGCCAAGAGAGGCCAGGTCTCTTGCTTGAAGATATGTCAAAAGAGGGTGACCAAAGTTATAATATATTTCAAAGGTTTACATTGAACAAAGTAATGCTTTTGGTGCAAAACAGGCTACTACATAGGTGTGCCATGTACTACATAATTAACAAATATAACAAACAGATATAACAAGTAATTAAATCTCAGTGCCAAAATATGTAGGGGGTATGGGTACAGCATTAAAGGTTGTGAATGCTGTCATCTTTCAACCCTGGTACAGTAGTTCTAGGATCACATACAACCTTATGTAGAGATAAGGCCAATCATTGACATCGGAGATTCCTTATGCGCAGGTGAATGGCCCTTCTATCTGAGGCCTCCACTCACCAGCTCCACAGTCCTTCAGATGTACGTCTAGGGATGAATTCCAGATTCAAATCCAACATGTTCCTGAGAATGGGACTCCGGAATCACTCTTTACTTAAAGCTCCCTCGTGCCTTAATATAACTGGTCCACCTTGGTGTTTGAGAATCACTAAAATTTGTTACCTTTAGCACTTTTTTAATTCTAAAGTTTTAGAAGTAAAACTCTGCCTACCTGAATAAACTAAAAATATTATCATGATCTTCACTCTTTCCAAGGGAGGAAGGAAATAACTCTCATTTCCTTTTTTGCCCTTTGATTTTATTTTTTTTCCCCCCACTCTTGGGCATCTATATTTTCTAGAATAATCTTTATTATTATAAACCAGGTAAACAACACCATGAAGTGCTGGTGGTGACTTCTTTTCCCTGCATCCAGTCCTGTGACTGGTTACAGCATTCTGATGGGACACCCCTTCTCCACCATTACCTATGATCTTAGTGAGCCAGTCAGGCAAGATGCCTCGCATGTGATCCAAGCTAAGATAATCAAGTTTTCTCTGTTAAGACTTTGGACCTGGAGCTGAGCAATGCGAGGACAGAAAAAAATAATCGGGTTGGGGCTGATTCATTCTGAAAGCTTCCAGATGACATAGTCAATTAGATACCTAGACGCCCTGAGCTGCCCAGATTCCTGCCCTTTCTCAGCTAGACTTTGAATTTGCTGAACTACCCATGTTCTGCCAACAATTTCCTATTTTGCTAAAATCCACCAGAGTTGGTGTCTGTTGCTCGCACCTGAAGACCTCTGTAAGGGACAATGTTCCGAGCACCCTTGCTGTCTGGACTGGTGGTAGATCATAGCCAGGGTGACGGGAGAGTGTGAAAGAGTGACTATTATGGGACTAACCTTGGCTGCTAGGTGTGCGAGTCACAATCTTTAGAAAACGGCTGACCCCATGACACGGTGTTAGCAAATGAATGGGAACCAGCAGATAACAGTGAGAGGAACCCGAGACTACAATCACAGGTCAGGGGCACAGCCGCAAAGATGACAAAAGACCTCATACCTGAAGTTAACCGATGAAATCTATGAAAAATAAACATTATTTAGAAGCTTTGGCTTCACAAACCAAAAGCCAAGTTTCATGCCTTCCCACTCAAGACAGATCACCAAGTTATAATATAGAAAATACAATAAGTAATGCTCACGAATCCACATCTGAGGAAAACTATCAGTTATGGATAAATCAGCAATGTGGCTTCTGATAAAGTATTTACTTCCTTCACTTACCCAACTGATAGCTGTTTTATTAAAAATACATACACATAGCCCTGGCCAGGTGGCTCAGTTGGTTGGAGCATCGTTTGTGCACCAAAAGGTTGCAGGTTCGATTCCTGATCAGGGCACATACCTAGGTTGTGAGTTTGATCCCCAGTTGGGATGTGTGTGGGAGGCAAATGTTCAATTTTCTCTCTCATTTCGATGTTCCTCTCTCTCTCTCTCCTCTTTCCTCTCTCTCTAAAAACCAATTAAAAAAAAAACAAACATATCCTCAGATGAGGATAAAAAAAGCACACATATACACACTCTTACACAGACACATTTATATTTGCAATTTACATTAGGTCTGAAATACAATACAAGTCATTTGCAAAACTGTTAGCAAGGCATTCTGGGTAGAGTTTTATCACCCAGGGAACAGTGGAAACAGCCCGCTGCACCCCTGGAGCTCAGTTGAATTGCCACATATGGTGCAACAAGCATTTTCCTTTGAACCGAGGGGAACTCCACATCATGAAGACGGAGACAGGCAAAAATGAATTCAGGGAGGTTAATTCAGTTGGTGAAATGCTTGCCATTTAAATGACAGAGTGGCATAAAACTGAATGTGATGACTTGCCAGAGGAGATGAACCCCACCTACTGAAAGCGTGAATATAGTATAATGGCCACCGTTTACGGAGTGCTTAGTCTGTGTTAAGCATTGTACTGATCCCTTTAGTAAACACCAGTGCCATTGTTTTTACAATAATCCTAGAGGTAATTATTATTCCCATTTAACTCTTAACAGCAGGCTTATATGACAACAGTTCCCGAGGGTGTGTCCAGTGACAAACCCCCATGTAAGAACGCAAACATCTAGAAACAAGTGTGGGTATTTTTTTTAACAAGACGCTCAGAGCCAGGATAGGTAGAGATGAGTTACGAGAGAACTGCAGAAACTCGAATAAATTGCATCAATGAGTTTGGTCAGCCACCAGGGAATAACTAAGTCTCCAGTATTTTAAAATCGGGTAATCAGCACTCTACTAACTGGTATCTCTGTAGGGTATGTGTATGTGGGTAATTTTCTTTTCCCTAAAATGCCATGTTACCACAGCATAGCCCGAAGATGAACAGATAACTTGGTTCAGTTTTACCAAGAGAGATTTCCCTTTTCGTCTTGGGAGCTCAGTGGGATCGATTTCTCTCCCCTCACTCCTTCTGGAAGGCATTGTCTTGGTATTAATTCTCCAGGATCCCCAGTGTACAGGGAACCTTAGCAATGTGGAATGATCAATGTTGAAATGACGTCAGCCTTTTTCAGAGAGCAGGCGAGTTAGACCTCTGGCACTCCTATGCGTTGAGAAGAGTCCACACCTGTGGAGAAACTCAGGCACCAGGTGCATCCGTGTAGCTATGTGCTGAGGGGATGGGGCAGGTGGAACTACAGAGCATTGCCTTCACTCAGCTCTTACCCAAGGAGATCTATTTTCTCAGTAAAACAAACCAAATCCATTGCCACAGTGTAGTGGTTCCCAAACTTCACTGACCATCAGAATAAAAATGGCCAGCATTTCTTCGATTGCTTGCTATATACCAAGAACCATGATAAATGCCTTATCTTCCCAATAGTCCTGCCAAACAGGTATCATTGCCCTTGGTCACTGATGCGGTAACAGACCCAGTCAGGCTGGGCTGTGTGGCTGCAATACATCTAGTAAGAGGCAAAATCATAATTTAAACCTAAGCAGTCTTCACCAAGAGCTCCCACTCTTACTCATTATGCTAAAATACACTAGGTGTTGGAGCCTAGGGATCAGAGTAATTAAAAGCTCCCAGGTGATTTATGCATCCAGCTCAATCCCAGTGGAAGGAGCCACTCGTTTTTACTGTGCATATAAATCACCTAGGACAGCAATTTTCAACCTTTATCATCTCATGGCACACATAAGCTAATTACAAAACTCCGTGGTATACCAAAAAGCATATTAGATTTTTTGCCGATCTGACAAAAAAAAAAAAAAGGCGTAATTTTAATTCATTCACACCAAATGGCTATTGTTGTATTGGCTGCTGTCATTATTTTTGTAATTTGACAATGCCCCTGACTAAATAGTCAGGTATTGCATATTTATAAAATTTTTGTGGCACACCAGTTGAAAGTCACTGTCCTCGGGATTCTGTTCACTAGTGGATACTGATTTGTTAGGTCTGGGTGTGGTCCTGAGTGTTTGCATTTCCAACAAGGGCCAGGTGATGCCAAGGCTGCTGGTCCTCAGGCCACATTTAGAGTAGCAAGTCCGTAGAGCATAGCACTCAGTCATGCAATGTTTTATTTATTATTTTTAATCCTCATCTGAGGATATGTTTTTATTGATTTTACAGAGAGGAAAGGAGATTGAGAGAGAGAGAGAGAGAAACATTGATGTGAGAGAAAAATATCAATCTGTTGCACCCCGACCAGGGATCAAACCTACAACCTGGATATGTGCCCTGACTGGGAATGGAACCCACAACACTTTGGTGCACAGGACCATGCTCCAACCAGTTGAGCCACACTGGCCAGGGGAGTTATGAAACGTTTTAAATTGTTCTCTAGCCCAGCCGGTGTGTGGGCTCTATCTCCAGTAGGGGGCATGCAAGAGGCAGCTGATCGATGTTTCTCTCTCTCTCTTCCTTCCTCTCTCTCTAAAAGAAATCAATAAGAAAAGAAAAGAAAAATAAATAAATTGTTCTCTAATAAAATCACGAGTCCTTGTGCCCCCAGATAAATTGTAAGCACCTTAAGTATCCTGTAACTAGACCTGTAGAAATAGAGCCATTCAATGAATGCTCGTTAAGCCATTCTTCAGAGGAGCAGTCTCTTTTAAAACTCAGTACAAGATGCAATGGAACAAAGAAGCTCTCAGAGTGCAGGTGCCTCGATTTACTTCTGCATGGAAGAGGTTATAGCTCTGTCCCTGCGTCTGGTCACTTGACAGGTCATCGCTGACAATGGTTATCCTAAGGAGTCCCGGGGAAATGTCCTCTAAAGAGACATCAACCAAGTCATTAGAACTCAAGACAAAGGCAAATGACATGTGTTCTTCGGGATTTACAAAACGATTTAACTGGAATAAAAGCAATTCTCTGGCATCGAAAGTTCCATATACTTATTGTTCAGAATTTCCCATGTTAGTTATTACAAGGTCCTTGCACAAATTCCTCGTCTGGTGCCGTGGACGGAAAAGCCCCGCCTGGATTCCTGGCTGGTGCTCTTCATGTTCCTATCTGATCCGCAGCTATGCGGAGCTGTCATCACGGAAAACTAATAGCCCCGGTCACTCCCCAGAGAGCTTGCGCGTGATTTTATCAACCTTTATTCAACCAAAGATTAGTCTTTTGATCTTGGAAACGAAAATATGTCCAACTCAGTCAGCCAGCTTTTAAAATAACTCAGGATATTGTCATCATGCTTATTTTTTTGGATAACTACTTCAAACTCCGAGTGTCCTCCGGTCCTCTCATTAACTCCTCGCCTGCCACACACACACACACACACACACCCTCAGTTCACAGACTTTAGAGTTAACTAATTTCCAGAAGAATATAGAAATGCATGTAAATATCCTAGAGTGGGGATTACCAGAGGGAAAGGGGGGTGGGGGAGGTAGAAGAGGGTAAAGGGGGATAAATGGTGATGGAAGGAGACTTGACGTGGGGTGGTGAACACAGTACAATGACGTATTGTATTATATTGGATCACAGATGATGTATTATAGAATCATAACCCTGAAACCTATATAATTTTATTAACCAACATCACCCCAATAAATTCAATTAAAAATGTAAAAAACCAAAACCACAAAACATTTCCTATTGGGAAGATATGAATAGCCAAGGACTTCTTCAAGCGGAACACATACCCGATATCTCAACACCTGCAGGAAGTGTCTTGCTCTCTAGAGAAGTGAGCTTCGAAACTGAGAGGACGTAGGCTGCCCCTGGTAAGTCCTATTTAGAGGTGCAGATTTCCAGGTTCTGAGCCAGCCACTGATTCAGGAGAGGAGGGGTCAGGCTCAGGAATCTGTGTTTTCATAGCACGCCAGGTGGTCTTGCTCTGGAAGCCCGCAGTGGAGAATGGGAGTCAGTCATGTAAACACATCCCTGCAATCCAGCGCGGCGGATCCAGTGACAGGATCGTGTACCATGCTCAGTGCTACAGTGAGGAGGGCAGGATGTTAGGGACGGCTTTCTCAAACAGTGTGTTTAAGCTGAGCCTTGAAAGCGAAGTACAAGTTTAGCAGATGCTGTTTGGTGGGTTATAAGCAAACACACACATCTTCGGAGGTAGGATCAGTGAAGATAAGGTTAGGGGGCAGTGGGAGCAGGTAGAGGCAGCTGCCATATAACCTTGTGTAGGTTACACGCTACTCAACCCTGAGGGCACCAATCACATAGTTATCATAACTTTGTGTATTTATTGCAAAGTGTCTGACATATGACAACAAAATATCTCAAAGAAAGGGTGTTTCTTATTTGTTCAAAGACCATGGGGCTAGTGGTGGGGGAAATGCAAGGACTATATTTCTTATTCACTAGTTTCAGTCTCAAAGATGCACATGTCACTGGGTAAGGAACACAGGGAATCCTGGAGGGAAGACTACAATTCCGCCCCACTCTGTTGACTACATGTCAAAGTTTACATACTTGCTCAAAATACAAAGTAGCCTTCAGAGTGGGGAGAAGTGTCAATAGTTGGAGAAATGTGATAAGTTAAGCTAGGGGTGATCATCAAACATTTTACTTATTGTTTTTCTGTCTCCAAATGGTGGTGTCAAGACATTAATCAAATAATCAATTTCCAGAGGTCCTCAGATAGGACCCCTAGGAGCCACTCACTACACATCTCCTGGGGGCCCCACACCCTTTCAAACTCCAAACACCATCTATAAAGAGCACAACTTCCAGTTCCCATAAGACCCCTCACATGGCACCATCACTAGCCCTCACCTGTGCGTTTTCTAGCCCTTCACTCTGTTGAACTGAGTCCTCATGTCCATCCCAAAGGCTTCAACCCCAGAGCTGCTTTCATCCCATTTTGAAGGGAGTATCATGTAGTTGATCTGCCTACATGAGACTGCCCAGGTGTGACACATTTTCCTTCTAAGGAGAGATGAGGAATCTACAGTAGGCTGAATTTACTTCATAATTATGAAAGATAGCATTTCTTCATCATGTTCCATGTGTCTATCAATTATCCTAAATCTTTATATTCAAGATTCTCATTTAATCCTCACAAGAATTCTGTGATGTAGCGATAATTTAGAATGGGAAACACCATGGTTCAGAGAGGTTAAGTAACTTATCCTGAATCACACAGTTAATAGATAGCAGAGCCAGGATACAAACTCATCATTGTCCACCTCCAAAGGCCACAGTATTAATCAATATATAACACTGTCCCTGTCCCCTGTGCTTCAAATAATAAGCTATATCATCACCATCACCATGGCTCCCAAACTTGGATGAGTTAAGCTCTTTATATGTACTAGCTTATTGAAACCTCACAACCACCCATTTTGGTGGGTTCTATCATCCCCATTTCAGAGATGAGAAAACCAAGGCACAAGGTCATCTAATTAAGTGGTTGGAGGTGAGACCCAAATAATTCATAATAGCTGTTGAGATATTGTTTAAAACTGCCCCCAATTTTGTGTTTTGTTCTTACCTAGCAGTCTTAATCCAATTAATCCCAACATTTGCAATGTGTTTTAACAAATATCTAGAAAACTAAACTAAGATATCCAGGTTTGTGTTTTAGTTCAGAGGGAGAGCGTAGTAGGAGAGCCTGGAGATTCTAAATTAAGGTCTTTACCTTCAACATAATCCTGGGAACCTAAATAAAATTTTGTAGCAAATAGTCAAAACCCGCCTACCTAACATGTCTTGTTGGCATTAATTTTTTTTATTCAATTTTTTTAGTGATTGACAGGTATTTACTGAGTACCTGAAGTTCTTGGGACTGAGAAATCAAAGTGGATTAAGACATGATCACGGAATTCAAGAAGCTCAGTTTGGTCGAGATGACTCAAAAGGAAACCAATGCTTGCAGTATGGGGTGTTAAGTGCTATGATAGAGTAGAAACTCCAGGAGAACAGGCTCTCTGCCTTATTCTGCCTCATGTCTACTCAGCTCCTGGTCCAGTGTGCGGCAGAGAGTGAGAACATTAATGCGTGTGTGAAGGAAGAGATGTAGTCTGGTAGTGTTGAGACCATGAAGTTTGGGAGGGGCTATGTCACCTGGAGATGGGGCAGAGAGGACAATGGACTGGCTTCTGGGCCCTTGAAGGTGGTATTTGAACTGGGTATTGAAAATTGAAGAATTAGCAGGAGTGAGCCAGGCAAAGGAAGGGGATGAGGAGAAAGGGATTGGAGGAACAGATAAATGGACAAGAGCACAGTGGGTTGTGATGCTGATGATATCCCTGTGAAGGACTTTCCAGGTCTGGCTGGGAGACACACAAATGTTAACTAGCTGACACACTGCAGAAGAACCAGGAAGACGAGAAGCAGAGGGCAGAGACAGCAATGGAAGCTAGAGCTCAAGAGGTCAACTGGAACCAGATGGTGTTTCTCAAGCTGAGGAGGTTCAACCTGCCTCTGAAAGCCATTGATAGATTTTAAGCAGGAAAATGTCATGATCCATTTTAGCGGACTGTAGAAGTGTTTATTAACTCTCCATAGGGATGGCTTTGTTGGATAATGCCAGACAGTTGTGACAAGACTTAATGAGCAGTGGTTGTTACCTCCAGCACGGTTCTAGACCTGACTGACCAGAAATCTCCCTCCTAGGTTCTTCCTCAGGTTCCCTTCTAGAAAGGGCATTCCATCTGTTGGGTACTACCTCATGCCATACCTACAGAAGCTACCAGAAGAAAAGACAAGCACGTGCTCTTTTAAATGAAAATCACCCAGACTCCGAGCAGAGCAGAAGAGGAATAGTAATTAGAATGGAAAGGCACCAGCCCTAAATGGAAATGGATCAGGTAGAACAGACAAATTTAAACAAATTAGACTCAGAGCTCAGGACAACATCTTTCGAGCAGGGTATCAGCCCTAAACCCCAGGTGATAGCTTTTCACGTGTTTGAGGAAGAGAAGCAGTCACTTTCTTAAGTAGAATGACAGGTTTCATTTCCAGCATGTTGACGCTCCAAGCCCTTTCTCATTGTGTGTGGTATACCCCCCCCAACCCCAACGCATTCTTCTGTTATTTTCTGCCTTATTTGCTATGTTCTTATTATAAAAGCAATTTTCACTCATTGTAAAGATTCCAGCAACATAGAAAAATAGCTTTAAGTAAAAATTATTCTTCAGCTCACCAACCAGAGTCAGCCAGGCACAGCATTTCGGTGTCATTTTTTGCCCTAGATTTATACAGTGTTACTGTTGTTGTTTCTCATTGGTGTCTTTTCAAGGAATATTATTTGCGCAATTTGCTCTCTTCTACCTAATATACTGTGAACACATATTTACATCATGATTTCCAAAGCCTGCAGAATGTTCAGTTATTTAAATATACTATAATTTTATCAAGCTCCTCTTTATAGGCACTTGGATTATGCATAATAACAAACAAAAAGCTATGCTGAACCACCACATTCAAACTCTCCCGTTTGGGTTTCTGTGATTATGTACTTAAAATAAAGTTCAGGAAGTGGGTTTGCGGAGCAATGGTAAGTTTGAGACTTGGACTACCTATTGCCAAACGGCCCTCCAGAAAGGTGGTACCAAGGCACAACCTCAACACAAGTGTCTATTTTACTCCACCTTGCACAGTTTTAGGTATTGCCATTGCTTCTAACCTTTGCCTACCTCGTAGGTGCAAATTGGCATCACATTTCAATGTCAATTTCATTGTTATTTCAACTATATATTTCATTGAATACCCTTTCATATGACTATTAGGCATTTATTCTTTTTTTTTTAAACGATTTTTTTCTTTATTGATTTTAGAGAGAGAAGAAGGGAGAGGGAGAGAGAGAGATAGAAACATCTATGAGAGAGAACATTGATTGCCTGCCTCCTGCATGTCCCCCACTAGGGATTGGGCCCACAACCTGGGCATGTGCCCTGACCGGGAATCAAACCAACGACCTCTTGGTGCATGGGTCGACGCTCAACCACTGAGCCACACCAGCCGGGCTAGGCATTTATTCTTTTAATGAGGTGTATTTCCTTGTCTTTGCTCCTATTTCTGTTTGTTAATGCTTTTTAGTATTGAATATTAACCTATTGGAAACCCATTTTAGAGACAGAAAATTATAATTTGGTCCAGTCACCTAGGAATAGCTTCCAACTTAAACCCTGCCTCATATCAGTACTAGATGTTTAAACCTTAGTGACCCACAGCCAAGAAGACATCAGTCTCCAGGGAGGAGCTCTTTTCAAAGGAAATGAAACACAAGCCAAAGGGACTTTCTGTGGTGGCCCAATTAGTAAAATGATCTGGTCTGTGACCCATTTTAGCTTCGTCAATTTCTGATCGCTGCCTCTGTGTGTCCCTGGAGAACTGGATGGATTATGGATGCATCATCTGAGGTGTTTCTGAGAGAAAGAAGGTTGGCAAAAGCTTCCTCAGCCAGTTTGAGATTCATTTGCTTAGACAGCCAGCTATGAGCTTCAAGGAGAAAGGAAAGGGTTAATAACCTCGCCCTAGTCCACTCTCTTACTCCCATTCCAGGTCTTTTCAACCTGGTCCTATGAACCAGCACATGGCGGGTGCTCTCTTCTTGTTTTATAAAATTGAATTTATTGCAGTGACATTGGTTTGCAAAACCATACAGGTTTCAAGGGTACAACTCAATAAAACGTCATCTGCACACTGCATCGTGCGCCCATCGCCCCAAGCAAAGTCTCCTTCATCCCCATTTCCCTCCTCCCTTTACTCTTCTTTATACCCATGTGTTCCGACCCTACAAGCCCTAGAAATGTGAAGAGCATTATGCTTGTTTTTGTTTTTTTTCCTTGGGGTCAGTCCAGGGTTTTGCTTATGCCAACCCTTCTCCATTCCCTTCTCTTTGTTTTGCTTCCAGTGCTTTGCTTCTTTGGTTTTTGGGGAAGGGAGAAGGATCTAGCAGAGAGAGAGAGAGAGAGAGAGAGAGAGAGAGAGAGAGAGAGAGAGAGAGAGTGTGTGTGTGTGTGTGTGTAGCTAAAGTCTTAGAAGTCAGTGCCACTGGAGATCCAGTTGGAGGTACCATTTCAGAATTACAATCATCATCTTATTAGATCCCAATCACCCTCACGTCACAGATGGGAAGGAACTTGCCGAAAGCCACGGAACTGGAGTGGCAGAGCTGGGGTTGAAACGTGGGTCTCTGTGACTCCAAACCCACACCTGCTCCCTCTCGTTCCCAGGTGAATGGACCAAGGCCCAGTAACGAGATGACTGGCCTGAAGCACGACTTCCTCGGCAGGGCTGACTGGCGGGCCACAGCGGGCCCTGCACGGTGCTGACTCATCTTTGAGATGCTGATGCAATGTAAGGAGAAAACATCAAATGTGTACAGACTGGAGTGGGGCAATCACTCAAGAAAGAACATGTATAAAGTGATTAAGCGCCGGGCTCTTTGGGTAGCTCCTCGTTTAGGGACATTTCTTGTGAGTCTCTATAGCAACCCTCTGTGGTCGTTATAACACAGGGGCAGTTGCCTTCAAATCAAGGAAGTCATCGTTGGGTGATTGCCGTCTTCACTGAGGTTCTGTGGGCTGGACTTCCGGCTACTATCACGAAGGGAATTCCACGTGAAAATGCCTCGCAGACATTCTCTTCACAGAGTTCGTCCTCTTAGCACCATGGAGTGGGGGTCCATCAGGGGCTGAGTGAGGGTGTCCCCCTCCCCCTCCTGCACCCGGCTCCTGCCTGCTCTCCCAGGCCTGCTGTCCACCCACACTTGGGTTCCTCACCCTTTTGGCACTCAGACCAGTCAGCTGGGCATGCTGTGTGACTCAAGCGTTTTCCTGAGGTCCCGCTTTTCTCCCCAAGTGGTTTAATCAACAATCAGTTTGAACAAATATGGACCGTCCATATTTTTTCTTCCATCTTCTCCCAAAGATAACATGATTATCCCAATTTTCCCATAATGTAATTATCCCCATTTTAAAGAGTCTGAAGGTCGATGAGGGCGATGTCAAGGTCACACTGCCGACATGCCACACAGCGTGAATTCAAACCCATTTGGTTTTTTTTGTTTTTTTATCCTCACCTGAGGACATTTTTCCATTTTTTGTTCAGATAGAGCAGGAGGGAGAGAGGGGAAGAGAGAGAGAAACATCGATGTGAAAGGGACACATCAAGTGGCTGCCTCCCGCATGACCAACCAGGGCCGGACACAAACTGCAACCAAGGTAGGTGCCCCTAGTGGGAACCGAACCCGGGTCTCTCAGGACTGCAGGCCAATGCTCTAATTGCTGAGCCAAACTGGCCAGGGTCAAACCTATTTGTTTTTTTTTTTAAATTTTTTTCTTTATTGATATTAGAGAGAGAGAGGAAGGGAGAGGGAGAGAGAGATAGAAACATCAATGAGAGAGAACATTGATTGGCCGCCTCCTGCATGCCCCCTACTGGAGATCAGGCCCACAACCTGGGCATGTGCCCTGACCGGAAATCGAACCGGCAACTTCTTGGTACATGAGTCGATGCTCAACCACTGAGCCACACCGGCTGGGCTCACCCATGTTTATCTGACTCCCCAGATTCTGCCTTTAATGACACCAACTCTCTAACTCAATGCTCTGGTCTTGCCATCTTTGCTGACTTCCAAACTATTGCATAAAGGGGTTGTCCTCCAACAAAAGAATAATTACAATAGGTTGACCTTTCAGATCTCATTCAGGTGTCACCAGATGGCTTTCTGCTACGCACAATTTTCCTTTCTGGAGGCTGAACGCCCTCTCATGAGACTTGGCCTTCAGGCAGGGGAGCCCTCCAAATGCTGCCTTTGACTGGGCTGGACACTGAGACTCCAAGATGGTGCAGTTTGTGTAGAACTCAGTGAAGCAGGTTCTAAGCATGCTCACTTATTCTGTGAGACACTGAAACACAGGGTTCCAGGACCAACTACTTTTGGAAACTGAGATAAAAATTAAGCCATTGTTTCCAAGTTGTGTTGTCGTGAACAATCTTTGTATGAGCTGTTGATAGATGTGGTAAGAAAACAAGTTTGAGGTCAAATGATTTTGTCAAACTAAATATTCTGATTCCCTTTGGGAGATTGGTAAATATTGGTGCATTAGAAGTTCTGGCAAGTCCTGTTAAAATTTAATTTTGTTTGACTTGGTGCTTTTCAGATTTATTTGATTCCAGGGCCTCCTTTGATCTTGCAGGAGCAGCCCATAAGAGCCCCCCCACCCCCCCGCCCCGGACCGGCCTGTAGTTTGAATTCTCATCTCCTGTATTCTGAAGGGAGTTGCTGGAGGGTCCCCTTTGGGGAATCTAGGCCTGATCCTGTCATCCCTAGTTGGGTGACTGTGACCAAGTCATTGCTCTCTGGGCCTCAGTCGCCCTATCTGTAAAATGAAGGTGTTGTACCAGACTGTCTGAAACTCCCCTTCCAGTCCAGCATACCATCACTGAAACATGGACTCAGTGGGGCCACAAATCAAAGTGTCATAATAAACTATCTGTTTATATCTCTTTAATATCAGTCAGTCACCCAGAGACAGAATGATGATAATCTTTGCAAGCGATAGAAATCTTAAACATCTAAATATTAATTTGCCCCCATCTGCTAGTAAATCACAGAAAGTAAAGTATTCTCGAGAATTACACCATCATTTGCTTTTCAGAGCTCTGGTGTTCCCTTTGATCAGCCAGTTTCCAGGATAACGAGAAAGTCCGCGGATCTCCAGAGAGGTTCTAGTGAATGGCTGTGGGACCTCGGACAGCAGTTACCTCTCTATGCCTTTTAGTCTTCATCCACAAAAAAGAAAATAATTAGGGTTTGCCCTTCATTCCTTTAAGACATCTTGCGAGGACTCGGAAATAAGACTCTTCCTCTGGCTGTGTGTCAGCCACTGTCCTGTGTCCTCAGAAGTTGTCTGGTCCCACTCCCTATCCTTCCCTTCCCAGCGTTCCTGGAGCTGGATGAGTGCTACACAAATACTCCCTTTGACAGTACGAACACTAGTATTGTATGGATGAGAATATGACATCTTAATATGGGAGACAATTTACTCTGTTTCAGTGTAACTCACCTTAGTAATAACCATTCTTAAAATACAGAGCAGGACAGCCCTGGCCCATCTGGCTCAGTTTGTTGGAGCACCATTCCATACACCAAAAGGTTTCGGGTTCGATTCCCGGTGAGGGCACTTACCTAGGTTGAGGGTTCGATTTCCAGTTGAGGTGTGTACAGGAGGCAACTGATCAATGTTTCTCTCTTATATCACTGTTTCTCTCTTTCTCTCCCTCCCCTCTTCCTCTCTCTCTAGACAAGATAAAAAAAAATATTTTCAGGTGAGGATTAAAAAAAAAAAAAAACACTCAGCAGGACAGTGTGATAGTTAAAGCTGGACTTTGACATCAGACAAAAACTAGGTTTGAACCCAGCACTGTCACGTACCAGCTGTACATCCCTAGGCAAGCTGCTACTCTCTGACCCTCAGAGTCTTCATCTATAAAGTGGGGATAATATGACTTACTGCAAAGCTGGTGTGACAATGGCAATGCGATAATTTTTGTCAAGCTCTTTGTACAGTGCCCGGGCACGTGTGTGTGTGTGCAATTATATCAATTACAAGCATTATCTATTTATTTCAGACGTAGACCGAAAGGAGATCCAGAAGGAAAACTGTCGCCCTGTCAAGGCCAGGAAGGGTAACTGTAAGTAGTGCTGGCAGCCAGCAAATGTTCTTTGGCTAGCCTGTAATACTGAGGCTGGCCAGAGGCCCTCTTTAATTACTGCTGTCATTGTTTATTATTGAACACTGCCACCTGGTGGATGAACAGGCCACATGCACGCAAGGAAGCCACCGAGGGTATGCAAGGAAGAGGCTGTCCTGTCCACCTTGTCCACACTGGTCTTAGCTTTTTGATCCCGAGCCATGCCCAGGGAGAGATCTGGGGATTCCTGATTACGTGGACACCCCCCAGCGTCTTCAGGCAGTCGGCAAACTGGCACAAAGACGTGAGAACTGTGTTCGGTCACTGAGGCTGGCATTGGCCATGTAACCTGAGTCGAAGATCAGCCTCTGCCATGATCTAAAATAAATCCCTCCCCTGTCACACTAACCCTTCATACCCTTTTGTTTTCTCCATAAAGCATATTGTTACCTAAAAATATTTACTTTTTATTTATTTCCATTCCCAACTGGAATGGAAGGAAGGAAGCTCCGTATTCCTCTATGCATCCCTGACACCAAACACGACCTGGCATACAGTAGGTGCTCAAAATGTTGTTGTTTATAGAGTAAAACATAGCAATAATAAAGCCAATAATCGCAGCGTTACTGTTTATGGATCATTCTTTTTTTCTTCCTTTATTGATTTTAGAGCGAAAGGAAGGGAGAGGGAGAGAGAGAGAGAGAAACATTGATGAGAGAGAACATCGATTGGCTGCCTCCTGCGTGCCCCCCACTAGGGATCGGGCCCACAGCCTGGGCATGTGTCCTGACTGGGAATCGAACCAGCAACCTCTTGGTGCATGGGTTGACGCTCAATCGCTGAGCTACACCGACCGGACTGGATCATTCTTTATTTAGCAGGCACACAGCTAAGCTCTGTACATAGATGATCACACCTAAACTTTTAATCACCTTGCTGGGCAGGGGTAATGTCACCACCCACAGAGAAGCAAACATTTCTAGGGCATAGAAGTGACCTTCCCAGTTCGGTAGAAATAGCACCTCCTTGCTCAGCATTATACTAGAACTTATTTAAGCCCCTCTCCTTTGTCATCTGTACTATACTTTCGCACATTTACAGATTTGAAAGCTGAACCTCATAGAAGTGAAGTAGTTTTCCCAAAGTTACTCAGCTCCTATTTCTTTTTCTTTTTCTTTTTATTCCTCACTCAAGGATATTTTTCTATTTATCATCAGACAGAGTGGGAGGGAGGGAGAGAGAGAGAGGCAGAGAGAAACATCGATGTGATAGAGACACATCAACTGGTTGCCTCCCTCATGACCCGACCAGGGCCAGGGAAGAACTGCAACCGAGGTACGTGCCCTTGGCCGGAATCGAACCCGAGACTCATTGGTGCGCAGGCCGACACTCCAACTGCTGAGCCAAACTGGCCAGGGCTCAGCTCCTATATCAAACCTAGATCTTATCTAACTCTATAGGTCCTGTTCTCATCTCTACAACACGCTGCCTTCTATTAGATACACGGATAAAAAAGGGCTTTCTTAATTCTGTCCTGGAAACCCAACCTGAGTTTTGGTTAAGCATTTCTAACAGGCCTTGCTCCCAAGCCAGATTTCAAGTTGGACTGTTCTCTAGCCGGGTCTTCATTGGCCCCTAGATGTCTCCTGCATCCTCACTTCAAAGATAATCTCTAGCTAAGATTTACTGAGATTTTATTATGTGTCAGGCAGGGGTCGAATGATCTCATTTAATTCTTACTACAGCCCTGTAAAATAGGTTATATTGATACGTTCCCATTTTACAAATGAGGAAACTGAGGCACAGAGAGGTTAAGTCACTTCCCCATGATTACTCAGGTTCTGCGTCAGAGCCCTGACCTGAACCCAGGCCACTGGCCTCCGGGACATGCTCCTCAGCACCAGCGGCCTCTCGTGCTCATCCTGCTGCATTCCCTCCGCTGTAAGAAACCTCAGGGTCCTCCCCCAGTACAGCACATCCCAGGACATTTCAGCTCAGAAACTGTGGGAGCTGCAACAGACAGGGACGCCCCGATACCTGCAGCTCCCCATCCCTTCCTGTTTGCAGACCTGGCCTACGCGCCCTCTTTGATTCTTACCTTCTGGAGGAGCAGCAATTCCCTAAGGGTACACGGGTCAAAAAAGAGAGGCCGACTCAGCCCAAATCCAAACCCATCTTCACTGCAGCCAGCAAACCAGTGAAAACTTCCCCTCCCAGTTCTGGACATTTCTCAGACAACCCACTCAGCTCATGTTAGTGACATTCAAGGAATGCAATCGAGGCCTCACCAATCTAGAACAATCCTGCCAATATGTGTGAACGCAAAGTTATTTGGGGGCCGTCCAAAGGCACTCTGGGAAACGCGACCCTGAGCTTACTGAATTGTGTGCTCTAGCTCACCAGACCTGGGCGAAGGGCTCAGGCAACCCCCAGGGACAGCAGTCAAGTAGGTCTGTGGTCTTAGTTCAGACAGCATCCACCCTTCCTTGAACTTTCCTCCAAAGCTACAGGCAGTGATAGGGTCCAGGGAAATGCTAATCCTCCTTCTATTCATTCATTCATTCATTCATTCATTCATTCATTCATTCATTCATTCATTCGTGTTTTCATATACCTTTTCAATAAATATCTATTCAATACCACCTCTGTTTCAGGTCAGACACTGGAAACAACAAGGTGAGCTAGACACAGTGCATCTAGACAACTGTCAAAACTACACATCAAGCCCTGGTTTGTAGCATTTGCCATTTTCCAGTGTGAATATGCCCATCGTGGCCAGTGTCACGCTACCAATATTGTCACCAATATTGGAGTTGGGAAGAGACGTATAATATAGAGGTACATCATCTATAGAACCTAGATTATAGTAAAATGTGGTAAAGTGATTGGTAAGGAATACGTTTTAGCATCTATTATTTTCATTTTAAAATTAAAATACTTAATTTCAAGCTTTCATAATTTGACTTTTGATAATGGCAGTGTTTACCACCCAACGTGCAGCTACCCCAGGCATTTCACAGTCGGCTCTCGCAAGGTGGCACCTGTCAGCTCCCGGACACCACTGCTCAGGCAGTCTCAGAACTTGAGAGGTGGACAGCCGAGTTGCGGGAAACCCGCGAAGAGGACGGAATACTTTGTGGGAAGGGAGTGCAGGGTGCGGTGGGAGCATCTGGGAGGCAGGTCCAGCCAGGAGCTGGGTTTGGGGGACGTTCGGAGGCAAAGACATCCCATCTGAGACCTGAAGGAAAGCAAGTATTAGATATGCAAAGGGTGGAAAGTGGGTTCCAGAGGGAGGAAGCAACTCGTCAGAAGGTCTTGAGTGAAACCAGGAAACAGAACATTTTAGAAATACAGTGTTTTCATTGGGGCTGGAATCGTGTTCGAGTACGAAAGTAACATGAAATAAGATCAGGGGAGAGAAGTATGGAGCCAGCACCTAGAAGCTATATTAAAACAGTTTGTTCCGCCCAGCTGGTGTGGCTCACTGGTCAAGCATCGACCCATGCACCAAGAGGTTGCTGGTTCAATTCCCGGTCAGGACACATGTCCAGGTTGTGGGCCCAATCCCCGGTGGGGGGCATGCAGGAGGCGGCCAATCGATGTTCTCTCTCATCGATGTTTCTATCTCTCTCTCTCTCCTTCTCCCTTCCTCTCTCTCTAAAATCAATAAAAGAATAAATAAATAAAAGAGTTTGTTCCAAGGTGAGTGGGTCCTCACTGACAGCTTGTATGTAGGAGGATGTCATGATTCGATTTCTTATTCTCCAACAGATGGAAACAACAGACAGTTAGGAGGCACATACCATCTTTTTCATTCAGTGTGAGATCTTTCTGGGTCTTTGTATGATGAGTGATTTTCTATTGAAACCTAGACACTTGGTTTGTTAGGAGCCTCCAGATCTTCTTGACACCTGTTTTAGCTGGCTTTGTTTAGACACTGCTCTGGAAGGGAAGGGAAGAGCCCAGCCTTGGAACTGTCTCTTGGGGGTGAAAGTCAAGGTTTCTCACGTGGTCTTTTCATTATTACTGGGCAGGAGAGGAGGTGTGGAGACGAGGTCCTGACTCCTGTGGGCCTCCACTGATACCTCCCGGGTGGGAGGGGTGGGAGCTCTTTGTTACTGCTTCCCTTCCATGATGCCCTGCGTGGGGGTGGCCTTGTTTCCGCTGTCTCCTCACGAGGCATCTATGACCCACCCCAGTGGGGAGGAGGGCGACTCATCCTCATCCCTGCCCGGGGGGCTGGAATACCAGGCCGCTTATGTCATCTCCACTGGCCCTGCAGAATGGGGGTCATTGTTACCACCTGGCTGGAGAGAAGTCCTTGGCCCTCTCTGGCCGCACCTCAGTGGGGATGTTGAGAATCTTCATTCCAGACTCTCCAGGGTGGAAGTCTAGGCTCCCCTACGCAGCCTTTGCTGGCACATGGACTATTAGATAATATGTTACGTTGAGGTGAGACCAAGAAAAGGTATGGCAACTCTGTCTCCAGGAACTTTTTCATAATCTGTCCTTATGATGGAGAATCTGATAAGGATTACAAGGAGGGTGGGGTTCAGAACACGGGTTTAACTCTGTAAGTTGCTACTGTGTGCTCTTGAGCAGAAGTTAAGTCTCTCGAAGCCTCAGCTTTCTCATTAGCAAAAAGGGGATAATAACAATGCCCTCACAGGACTGCTTGGAGGTTCCAGGTTAGCTGTATACACGACGTTTCCAGCTCATAGCAGGGGTTCACAATATGACACTTGCTATCATTATCCTCAATGTCATCACTGTGTAGTCACACTAACTACAAATATACACCATGGTTTTGCATGAATATAAGTCACGTATCACCAGATTCGGCTCCCTCTGTGAGAACACTGGAATGGTTAGCAGCCATTCTCTATAGACCCAGAGCTTCTATCTAAGCCAGGAGGCAGGAACAGGCCCCCGAGCTGCGTGTGACCTGCAGGGAACTACCTCTCATTAAAAGCATTGTGTTTGCCCTCTGGGTATGGACCCACTTCAGGAATAACTGAGCAGATTTTGGGTTCTTGAGGTCGAGACAGCAGTCAGAAAATCTCTTCCCGCCATTTGGCTCTTACTCTGCTGAGTCCCAGCTGGGTGACATGGGTATGTGACAGGGCAGTGGTCCATTTCAACAATTCAGCACAGCTCACGCAGGCTGTTCACGCGCCACATGTCACTGCAGCCCAGCAATAACCTGGCGAGGGAGCGAGGGCATTTTGCAGGGGAGGGAAGACAAGGGTGAAGGCTCAGAGAGGTCATAACCGTGCCCAGTGAAGCGAACACACAGCTGAGTCAAGAGGGGACTCGGTCACTGCACACACACGTGGTGAGTATCCTCTTAGTTGGGCTTCCCCTAGAAGCCTGCCCTGAGTCAAGGATCTGATTGTGAGTGTCTTATTTGGGAGATGATCCCAGGAAACATTGATAAGGGACTGGGGGGAAGTGAGAGAGGAAGGAAAGGCAGCCAGTAAAGAATGCATTCTCAAGCAATTTAGTGCTGGGTCCCTCTGCTACAGAACGTACACTCCGAGCTGGCCCACTCGAGAGGCAAGAGCTCTGCTCCAGTATTCACCCCCCAAGCCCCAGTCCTTGGCTGGGACCCCTTGGAGTGCTAATGCCTTGGTGTCTGAGCCTTTGGGTGCCTGCTCTGCCCACACTTAGGGCGCTGATGGTCGGCAGGGAGGCAGGTGAGTGGTAAGGCAATGGTGAGTGGTAAGGCTATGTGCTGGGCATTTACATCAAGATGTTCCATACCCAGCACTGTGCCGACTGCAAAGGTTGCAATCATGGTCAAGACAGACATCATTCTTGCTCTTGTGGATTGACTACTTAGTGGGAAGGACCAACAAGTAAATAGGTGATTATGATGCAGTGATAAGACCTCTGATGACAGAGGTATAGAATGCTTGGGAGCAGACAGGAGGGGCCACCATCCCAAGACTGGGGGCCAGGGGAGACTTCCTCAGGGCAGTGGTATCTCAGTGATTTAAGTCGCCATTCTCTAGACTCTGAAGTTTCCACAATCCTGTTCCCTTTGTATAGAATACTATTCCCTCTGTCTTCAGCTTGGTATCTCCTACACATTTTTAAAATCTTTATTGTTGAAAGTATTTCAGATGTCCCCACTTTTTCCCTCATTGATCCCCTCCTCCCCACTCCCATCTCCCTCCTGGTTTCCCCAAACTATTGTCTGTGTCCATTGGTTATGCATACATGCATATAAGTTCTTTGGTTTATCTCTTCCCAACCCCTCACCCCCACCCCCCTTCTCTCTGAGGTTTGTCAGTCAGTTCCCTACTTCCATATCTCTGGATCTATTTTGATCAACAGCTTATTTTGTTCATGGTATTCCATAAATAAGTGAGATCATGTGGTACTTGTCTTTCTCTCAATGGCTTATTTCACTCTGCATAATACTCTCCAGATCCCTCCAGGTCATTTAAATGTACCACAGCTTTTTTATCCACTCAACTACTGATGGACACTTGGGTTGTTTTCAGATCTTAGCTATTGTAAATAGACACTTCTCCAAACAGGATATAACAAATGGCCAGGAGACATATGAAAAAAATGCTCAACGTCACTAATCATCAGAGAGAGATGAAAATTAAAACAACAATGAGGTATCACCTCACACCTGCCAGAATGGCTGCCATCAACAAATCATCACACAACAAGTGCTGGCGAGGGTGTGGAGAAAAGGGGACTCTAGTACACTGCTGGTGGGAATGCAGACTGGTGCAGCCACTGTGGAAAACACTATGGTGCTTCCTCAAAAAATTAAAAATGGAACTGCCATTTGACCCAGTGACCCCACTTCTAGGAATATGTCCTAAGAAGCCTGAAATACCAGTCAGAAAGAATATACACATCCCTATGTTCCTGTACATTCTTAACATCTCCACTTACATGTCACTTCCACAGAGAGATTTTTCTGAATCTCCGCACTAGGTTTTATTTCCCAGCAAGATGCTTCCATAGGAATCAGCATGTACTGTTAGCCGGGAGGAGTGCATGCCTTTCTCACTGTATCTCAGTACCTGACCAAGTTTCTAACACGTAGTAAGTGTCGATCATTATCTGTTGAATGAAGGAACAGATGATCAGTCTATAGAAAAAGCCACATTCTCTGCTGAGGCTGGGCCACAAGGAAATAGGTTCTACAATTGGAGGCGCAACCAGTAAAGGGCTCTGCCTTCTGAGAACTAATTCCTTCAGGCTGAATGTGTAGGCTTGAATTCAGAGATGATGCGGGCACTTTCCAGTTCACTGAAGCAGATTGTTATACCTACCTAAAGTGGACAGGAAAATGAAGGTCGACTTTATTATTCACTTACCAGCCTTCTCACAAGTTCAACTCCACATTTACTGAGTAGCTACTACGTGCCAGGGATCATCTTCTGGGGACTCAGGGGGAAATGCTATGTCCCTTCTAGGCAGTGTCCATTCTACTCAGACAGACTCTGAGCTCCAGAAGACAGGAGAGAGAAAACATACCCAAGATGACAGAACCAAGGCCAGACTAGTAGAGATGTCAGGGACCATGAGCATAGCACAGGATGGGCAGGGGTACCGGAGAGCAAGATTTGCCCATCTGGACTTTCTGGAAGTGGCAGGAATGATTTGTTACTGATGGATGGATAGAACTGTCCCACGCTCATACAATCAGCCATATAAATTGTGAAATATGTCTTGTTTCAATTTGTTCTGAGGCAAGGTTCAAATCTCAACTCTTTCATCATGATAAAGAATGAAAACACTCAATGACAATTTTAGTCAGTGTTTGGGCAGGAGTCACTGGAATCCCAGGAGTAAGATAAACAACCACCATTATTTTTGGTTACTGTTCAGGACCAAGGACAGTAGGGTGTGTCTGGGTGAGCTGACAAGCACATCCTTCTTACGGAGAGAATTAAGCTAGGCCTATGGCACATCCATAAATAAAAATGCTTCCAGGTCAACAAAGAGAGGGAGAAATCAAGGCACACATGTAGACGGGGGAAGCCTTCACAGAGGAGAATTTGAGCTTGGCCTTAAGTGATGGGGAGAATTTGGGCTGTAGGAGGAGATGGTCGTAGGGGGGCAGTTGATGCAAACACGAGAATGCAGAAGTGTAGGGTATGTTTAGGGACTTCTCAGTCATGTGGTATGGCTGGGGCACAGTTTGCATGGATGAGTGTAAAAACATTAAAGTGAAAAAGCAAGTTGAGTTCAGGGAATAGGACAACTTGAGCACCATACTGAGAAGAGGAGATGGTTGCCTGTTGGTGGTTGGCAGCTACTGAAGACCCCTAGGTCGAAGCATGGTTTGATCATGACCTCTGGTGGCTATGCGGAAGACTGATTTCAGGAGGAGCATAAAGATGAGTTACAGTGACAAAGAGGGCCAGGACTTCAGCGGTAGGAGAGATAACGACATGGAGGAGACTGCTGGCGAGACACGGTAACCCAGTGAGGACATTGAGAGGCAAGTTGACGTTGACCCTGAAGTTCCAGTTTGGGGCCAAGTTGATGGTGTCATTGATAGAGAGGGAACTCAGGAGGGATTCACTCTCCATCCTGTCCTCTCCTTCCCCTCCTACTTCCCTTCAAGTCCTAGACCCTCCTGGATCCCCCAACCTTCTCTCCCTCCAGGCCTTCCCTACAACCATTTTTCCTCATTCTATACACAGCTAGGCTTTGTGACGTTAGGAGAAATAACCTCTTTGAACTTCCATTTTCACCTTTTCAAATTAGAAACACAGGATTGCATCCACCTCTAAAGTTCTATATTTTTCCAATTACTCTTTCTGCCAGGACCAAAACGCTCAGTTATCAAACCTCAGGGCATTCTCCTCTTCCCACTAGGTACTGCACCTTACAGAGAGATTACGCAGTAACGGCAGGATTTCAAGCAGCGGCCACAGAGGCTGGTCTGGAAAGGAAGGGGTGACTTGGGTTTACAGGAACAATTCTGATTCTCAGGTCCGTTCATCAGCTGCTTCCCACTCTGGCTCCTGGTAAAGACACTTGTGCCTACCAGCAGCATCCACAGATGGCAGTGTGAACGAGGGCATCAAACCCCATCACTGTCTGCTCAAGGCAGCCAGTCAGTCGTCCAGGTGGGCCCTCGGACCTGAGACTGAGCAAGCATGCACACTGGCCCCTGAGATGTGGCCTCTCTCCAAGCCTTCCACATTCCGACCACTCCATTTCTAGGACCCGTTTGAATGAAAATGGGCTTCTCAGTGCGTAGACCCTGGACCAGCAGTATCAGCATCACCAGGCTCCACCCAGACCTCCTGAATCAGAAACTTGGAGTGGGCCCAGCAGTCCTTGTTTTGACCAGCCCCTCCGGAGATGCTGGTGCGTGCTAACGTTCGAGAACCAATGAATGGAAAGATGGAGCGGAAAAAGAAAAATGCACTACTACGCCTAAATAATACACGAATATGTTCATTATTTTGAGCTGAAGGCAGACTCAGTCATATAACGTGGTAAAAATTTTAGAATGAATGGAATTTAATTTTTGTGAATAAAGGAGACACTTTCGTGAAACCTAGCAACATCTCCATGGACAAAGGAATAAATTACCCGGGAGCCTCAGGTCTAGGAGATGCAGTTAATTAAGGCAAATAAGTGCTGGCTTTTTATTTGCAGCATCTAGATGCACGGGTTCCAAGCCCTACTCTCCTTTTTTTTTTTTTCTTTTTAAAAGCGATATAACCTTTGATTTAAATGAAATCTAAACTGAAATCCCAAATGTGAAACAGATAATTGGGTTGTACACCGGGGAAATGAAAGGAGTCAGATCTCTGCCTCCTATAGCAGCCTCCTCCCTCCCTCCTTCTTCTCCGTCCTCCTCCCCGCCTCCAGGGGCCCACGGAGCTCCAGGCAAGGCCCATTACTGCAGAAAATAGCTTTAATTCCCCCCTCACAGTGCATACCCGATGCAAAGGCCTCAGGGAAATTCTATCATATTCCTGGGACAGGCATTTTAATTAATGCAAAAAGAAAATTTGTTTTTGTTGTGATTGTGTTTTTCCCCAAAGACCAAGGCTGGGGAGAAGGGAGGGGAACGTCACCTGAGAGCGGTCCTTTCAGGGACCAGGTGAGCAGAGTGAAAACGCAGGTGCTTCATCACCCACGCAGCCAGGAGCCGGAACCACCTGCCCGGGAAGGCGCTCCCAATAAACAGCCTTAACTGAGCCCCAGAATCTGGGAAGCCTATTAAATCGCCAGCCCAGGAAGGAGGAGTGACTGTCTCTGTGTCTGTCGCCACTGCTTGGGCAGATGAGGCTGACTGTACAGGCTTCCTTTCTCCGAGCTTTTCCTAAAAAGAAAAGCCCACCTGTATTTGCGTGCGCATTTGCATTCGTCTAGAAAAACAGACACCTGGCTGTACCAACGCCTCAGCTGCCTCACGACAGTGCGTGGATCAAGTCTCTTTGGAAAACCCCCCAATGTCAGAAATGTTCAGCCAGAAGGGATTTAGTCATCTACTACAATTGTTTCCGAACTATTTTTTTTCTTTAGGAACTAACTTTTTCTTCAAAATAAATGTTACCCAGAAATAGATAAAAAGAAGGTTCTTTCCACTTGCCCCTTGAGCCATCCTCTTCTCCTCGTCACCCGCTGACCCCAAGGGGTGCAGGGAACCTAGTCGAAGCCCGCTGACACAGCACTGGAAAAGACTGAGCCCAAGAAGCCAAGGCCTTTTCAAAGGTCACAGAGCTAGACAGAACCAGAGCCTGGATGAAAAATTAATCTCTCTTTCTGAGATCTTTGCTATGCAATCTATCTAGCCTATAACATTATCCCTTCAGCTATAAATCATTCCTTCAGTTGGCATAGTTTCTAGACACTCATTCATTCATCTCGGACCAAATGTTTGCTAACACCCGCTGTGTTCCGAGCACTGGCTAGCTGCTGTGGACTCAGTGGTAAGCCAAAGAAGATGAGGCCCCGTCCGCACACATTCCATTACAGGATAAATAGACCAATTAAGTGGTCACACCAATACATGTAAAATTACGACTGTTACTTTTACTGTGAAGGGGAAGCAGAGGGTACTCTAAGAACTGTGCTTGTCCCAGTGAATTTCAACTCCCTTCTCCATTTCTTTGTACTTTAGTGAAGAACACAGTAACAAAAATTATGACGGGAGGATTTTTCCTTCTCAGAGAGGTCAGGGAAGATTTCCCAGAAGATGTAAAACCACAACTGAGCTCTAAATGTTTCGTGATTAAGGAGGGGAAAGTGGGAGGGAAGAGCATTCCTGGCAGAGGGAACAGCATGTGCTAAGGCCATGTAGCAAGAGTACGGCAAACTGAGAGAGTGCCTGAAACACAGAGTAGAGTCAGGAGGAGAGGGGGCTGGCCAAGACCACCCAGGACCATGGTGAGCATATTTAAAAGTCTGTCTTTCCTAAGAGGAATGGAAGACCATGAAAGGTGTTTCTAGTGTGGGCATGGGTGTGTGTGTGTGTGTGTGTGTGTGTGTGTGTAGCAACCTCTATAGTCAGATTGTTGTTTCAAAAGGATTGTGCTGCTTCCAGCAGGGGGCATAGATCGAAGAAGCACTCAAGGGTGGACGAGAAGTGCAGTTTGGGAGCCAGAGACCATGGTGGTTGATCCAGAAGGCTGGCAGTCTGGATGGGGAAGTGGATGCATTTAGGAGCTAAGTGTGCACCATGGGGACAGACTCAGATGTGGAGAAGATAACAGAGACGAGGACAAGGAAGGTGGTAAGAATGATGTCTGGTTTATGGTTCGTGAACAGTGACAGTGAATATTGAATTAGACCAGGTTTGCCTTCTTCCACATTTGCCAAGCTTCTCAACCTTGGATGCTCACTACTATCACCCAAAAGTCAAATATATATATCAGCACTCAAGCCCTATCCCCAGAACTTCTGGTTTACTTGGTTGAGCTGAGGCCTGGGCACAGGCACTTGTCCCAAGCCCCTAAGCTGATTCCAATATGCCACCAAGTTTAAAAACCACAGCTCTACCCATCCACCCAGGGGAGCTTATGTGTTTCCTTCTCTGTTTGTATGTGAAAATGCCAAGATTGGTTTGCCTCCCAGGAAGAAAGAGATTGCCAGAAAATCCTGGCAAATAAGGCAAAGAACAGATGAGAAGCAGTCAACCACACGTGGTCAAGGGCGGTGCAGTAAAAGAGAAAGGACCCAAACTCACAGAGAGGTCACAAGCTCTTCCACTAAAAAGCAACTTTCTCATTGTCAAATGAAGACATTAGACTAGACCAGTTGCTTTTTTTTTTTTTTTTATCCTCACCCGAGGACATTTTTGCATTTATCTTCAGATAGAGCAGGAGGGAGAGAGGGAGGAAGAGAGAGAGAAACATCGATGTGAGAGAGACACATCGACTGGCTGCCACCCACACGACCCCAACCGGGGCCGGGGACAAACTGCAACCGAGGTTATGTGCCCTTAGCGGAAACCGAACCCAGGACTCTCCGGTCCACGGGCCGACGCTCTAACTGCTGAGCCAAACCGGCCAGGGCCAGACCAGTGGCTCTTAAAGTCATACCAGCATTCCCTGGGGATCTGGTTCACACACGGGTCGAGCCCCACACCTAGAGCATCTGACCGAGGAGCTCTGTGGTGGGGCCCGCACATCTGGATGACTACAAACCTCTCACGCGGTGCTGGCGCTGCTCCAGGGGTCAAGGCTGGAATGAAGGTGCCATTAACAGAGAGGGAATCCAAGAGAGAGCCATTCTTTACCCAGCGATCCTGTTTTTATTTACATTTTGATATCTTATTCGTTATAACTGTTTGCATTGACTTTGATTTTTAAAAATATTGCATTAAAATATTATTTATTTGACTAGTGAGTTTTTTGGGCACCCTTTTACATGTTGCACCTAAATCAAGTGCCTCATTTACTTGATTTTAATCCCAGCTGGCCAAGGACCACATGCAGAGAACCAGCAGACCATTGGGCTACTGAGGGCCTTTCAAGCTCTAATGTTTCGTTCAACAGAGGGATAGTAGAGGTAAAGAGAAGCAGCGCTGTAGCCAGGCAGCCAGTGTTCGTGCCTGTGTACATGTGCTCTGCCATTTATAAGCTGTGCAACCTCGAGGAAGCTGCCCAACCTCTCTGGGCCTCCATTTTTCCTAACCCACAAAGTCAAGATAATAATACCGATCACATAGGTTTATAGTACCTGACTGAAGTAACATCCACAAAGTACATAGTATAGCCTGATATCATCAGTACCATCAGCAAATGCTTCTTGGTTTAATCATCTCTGAAAGTGCCCCTCTGATGAGGTTTCCCCTTACTTCTTTGAGACCTGAGAGGAAACTCTTCCTTTTTTTTTTCCCAAGGCTTCATATGATTTATCAAATCATGTAATTTCTTGTTTCTCATGATTGTGCCAATTGTCCCAGGTGAGTGTGCATTTCCTTTGTTCCAAAAGGATAGTCTGTGTGGTCAGCGTAATGAAATGCAACATCTTAAATGAAAGTCTTTAGAAAAATCAAGGTAAATCTTTTGGACCGGTACTCATTATTTATTGAATATCAATGGAGTACATGGCCAGTACTTTCCAGAGAATCCAGCAGGTGGGACACAGCTATTTGCATAACGGCGACACTGAGAATCACTGGCTCCTGACAGGGACTTCGCAGTTTCTATAAATGCAGTGAATACTTGTCAACGTTTGTAATAAATTAGTGCTCCCAGATGACAGGTTTTTGGCTGGGATCTAGTTTCTTTAGAGAGCCAGGTGAAGTAAAGGGACGCCTTTGCAGGGGAGGAACCCAGGCCACTCAGTGTCCATTCAGCTCCCCTCATGCTGGAGTCCCTACTGTCTTCCCAGCCTCACTCCTGCCATTGCTCACCCCGTGTCCTCACCAAATAGGACTGTCCACTGTGCACCCACACACCGTGCAAACCCTCCTGCACTGATTACATTGAATCCACCCGAAACGGCCCTCCTTGCTTCTCCATACCAAAATCCTATGTATCGGATGAGAGCCGGCTCAAGCATCACCTCCTCTAAGGACACTTCCTCAGCCCGCCACGCTCCGTGTCCCGTTGCTGTCAGCCCTTGTGGGAGCGCATCTCAGAGGGTTTTTCCATTCCAGCACACCATCCTCGGTGAGTTGTTTCTCCTCCATAGGGGGCACTCAACTCTGGCTTCTGTCTGGCCGGTGTCAAAGCAACTTCGGTTGATTGTCAGACTTGAAGGAGCAATGAAAATAAGGGAACACAAGCCCGGCCGGTGTGGCTCAGTGGTTGAGTGTAGACCCATGCACCAAGAGGTTGCCCGGTTTGATTCCCGGTCAGGGCACATGCCCAGGTTGTGGGCCCGATCCCCAGTGGGGGCCATGCAGGAGGCGGCCAGTCGATGTTCTCTCTCATTGATGTTTCTATCTCTCTCTCCCTCTCCCTTCCTCTCTCTCTGAAGTCAATAACAAACAAAAACAACAACAACAAAAGGTTCTACCCAGAATATCAAACTTGATATTTTTTTGCTGCTCAATTCTTATCAAAAGCATGGTCAATCATATTTATGAGTTACATCCCAAAGGGATGTGTCCTTAGATCACATTGCTTGGGCCTCTTTACTGATCTATGCTTTAATGCGCAATCTACATGAACTAAGAAATGTTATAAGAATGATCTCCATGAAATGCACTGCTATCGTACTATCAGAAAGTTCTTATGGGGAAAGCAGGAGGGGGTGGGAGCAGAAAGAAGGGGGGGTCAATGGGGGAAAAAAAGGGGGACATCTGTAATACTTTCAACAGTAAAAAGTCAAATTGGCACAAAAAAAAAAAACACAAAAAAAAAACCTCTTAAAGAAAACCTGCAGTGTACCTTTATTCCTACTGGAGACATTGTCCCCATGACTGAGGACCAGAAAACAATGTAATTCTTCTGAGCAACTGGTGAGCTTTAATATTGTTGATAGCCGTGAATTCTGTCCTATTTTCTCTTTTGCCCTGGCTGGGAGAAAGCTCTGAATAAACATTTTTTTCTATGTGTATTTTTTATATTGATTCTACCCCCGGCTTCACATTATTTTCCTGACTTTATTTCAGTTTTATCTCCAGTTACTTAGTATTTTTTCCTTGTTGTTGTTATACTCCCATAAGACACGTCAACTCCTTTTATAAAAGAGGTAAGATGGATTCTTAGATAATGAATATTTCCTTGAAAGCAGATAAGACATCTTATTTGTTTTGACTTTCCAATACTCAACCTCGAACTTGACACGTTTGTATGCGTTGTTTCAAAGGAGAAGAAGGATCACGGGGGGAAGGAGAATTCAAGTTGGTGGTAGAGGTATCTACTCTCTACATCTAGATTTCCTAGATGAGCAGTGGAAACGACTCAAGACAGACTTTAGGATGTGCAAGCCACACCAAATATTTTAGAACATCTGAAAACCTGAAGATATTGATCTGCATGTTTCCAGTTGATTTTAATCTGGCACAGATGATTTTTAAGGCCGTATCCAGCTATTTGGCAGATGCAGACACAGCCAATTGAACAACTACCAACTTAACAGCTACCCCAAGTATGAAATTGTTGTTAAAGCAATGATCGTCTAACTTTCTTGTTTATGTACTCTTTTGGTTCAAGATCTTGAACCTGGAGATAATATAATGCATTTGCTTTATATCAGTGTAGCCATTCTAATACCGAAATGTTGTGAGTGTAAGATGAGACGAGAAAGCACTTTGCAAAGTGAGAGTCTTAGTCAAAGCCACGTCAGATGCATTTATTCAGAAGCACACACTTTGCTGGGGCATTCATTTATCTGTCAGAGGAAACTCCATTTCAGTGGCCTATTATAAAAGGGCTATAAAAGTGGTGGATAAAAAGCATATGCGCACCAACACAAACCCAGCCACATGTAACACAGACCGCAGTCATTACAGACTCTTTGGAGTCATCCTGGACTCTTCTCTTTCTCTCACACTCATGCCACATTCAGTTGGTCACCACCAGCTAACTCCACACCCTGAACTAAGCCACCAACCTCCACAATGGCAGTAGCCTCCCAACACAGGTCCCCGCCATTGCCCTGTCCCCATTCAGCTGTGCCCACTCAGAGGCCCGAGTTCTCCTGCAGGAACGTCAGTCAGACCACGCCACTCCTCTGCTCAACAGCTTCCACCGGCCTCCCATGTCACTCAGAGAAAAAGCCAAAGTCCTTGCAACACTCCCTTCTATAAGCTCCTGGACACGTTTCCCACTACTGTCACTTGGCCTTTTTATGGTGCTGTAAATATGACAGGCAGGTTCGTGGACTTGGATTTGGTTCTTTGGGCCTGGAATGCTTTGACCCAAAATGTCCACATGGTTTAATTTCTCAACTACTTCATGTCATCCTCTAGTAAGGCTTTTGTCTGCTACCCTATAAATTTGTAAATGCCTCCCGTCCCTACTCAGGGCATTTCTGTCTTCTTCCTTTGCTCAGGTTTCATCCATGTCATTTATTACCTTCTAATTCTCATTCTCTCTCTCTCTCTCTCTCTCTCTCTCTCTCTCTCCATACACACACACACACACACACACATATATATATGAATTATTTATGCTTATATATACAACTATATATAACAATAAACAAACTATATATACTTATATAACTATATATTTATATATTTGTATTAAATATATATATATATTTATATATATTTGTTAATTATCTGTCTCCTCCAACTTGAACTCCATGAGAGCAGTAATTTTTGTCTGTTTTGTTCACTGATGTTGCCTGTTACATAGAAGGTGCTTAATAAATGCTTGTTGAATAAATTAAAAAAACATCTCCAGACCCTCTTTCCTCCAACCATTTTTATAGGCTTTGGTGGGATTAATCTTCTCATATCATCGCTCTGTTCAAAAACTCTCACTGGCTTTCTTTGGCCCCGAAAGGAAGTTCACATTGCACAGCTAGAATGGCGTGATCTCTACTATCATTTCACTTTACGTTCTCATTGCTCTTGTTTTCTCTGCCTGGAATGTCCTTTCCTTGTCTCTCTGAAAGTTCAAATTTTATTCATATTTCAATGCCTAGATTGAGTGCCACCTCCTCCATGAAGCCTTCTTTGATTCCCTCCAGCAGGAAGCTATCTGTTTCACCTTTCTCTGAGTCTTACTGTTGGCTGACTCTCATGACATATCACTTCATCTTGAAGAGTATAACATAGGCTTAAGAATTTCAAATCCGCCGGCTGGTGTGGCTCAGTGGATTGAGCATTGTCCCATGGACTGAGAGGTCCCAGTTCGAGTCCCTGGTCAGGGCACATGCCTGGGTTGCGGGCTCCATCCCAAGTAGGGGGCGTGCAGGAGGCAGCTGATCAATGTATCCTTCTCACATCGATGTTTCTATCTCTCTTCCTTCCTCTCTCTCTAAAAAATCAATAAAAACATATTTCTTAAAAAAAAAAAAATTTCAAATCCACGAGTGTGGCCTTAACTATCTAAGTCTTGGTTCTCTCATCATAAAATGAGGATGGCAGTAGCTTATTATAGTATGATTGTGAGATTATATGAGATAATGGAAATAAGTCTCATTATCTCAATAAATGTTAGCTATTATCGTTAGCATCACAAACATCATCATTTCCTCCTTGAAATACAGTTATGCTATTTTTCCTGCTAAATTGTAAGCTTTTTAAAAACAGAATAATGTTTAATTTATCGCTACATAAACCTCGGTACTCAGTAAATATTTGTTGAGTAAACTGAGAATCAAGACCATGACTTTGTCCTCTAAGTTAAAGGAAAGATACTTGCTCAAAAGATGACAGCATTTTTTTTTTTTTTTTTTTTTTTGGTAATCATTTTGTAGCAAGCAAATCCATTCCTATCTGACTTTGTTTAATTCCTCAGATATTGTTAGCAGAGAAGTTGAAGCTCACTAGCGTTAGGTTTTCTTCTTACATTTCCCAGTAGATACAAATAATTCATCAGTTAGGAAAATACCAACCTGCACCTTTCCAAAATAGTCCAAGGAAAAAAGTTCAAGGACAAAAATAAAGTTCAGTGAGATGTGGTCCCTGCCATTGGGAGACAGTCACGTCTACAGATACTCTGTAGAGTTAATTCACATAGTAAGTGATAGAATAGAAGGAAGCCAGGGTGCCGTGGGAACACAGGCAAGCACATTCAGTCCTTTGCATTGTTTGGGGAGCATCCTGGAGGAGATGATATCTGAGCTACACGAGTAGAGATGAGTGAGCACTAGTCAAGAGAAGAAAAGTGACTTAGGTATTCCATCCAGGCAGACAACATGCATAAACAAAGGTAAGAAGGCCTGAAATAGCATGATATGTGCTGGATTCCACAGCGTGTGGGCCTGACTCCAGCTTCTATTCCAGGGCAGGAGGAGGAAAATACAAATTTGGAGAGAGAGTTGCGGGCCAAGTCCAGTGCCGCGCTCTGGAGCTTTGTTTTGCAGCTAAAGGGAGCCTCTGATGGATTTTAACTGGGGAAGGGGCATGATCAGATTGATGTTTTAGATAGATTTCTCTGGCTAGAGGTAGAGGCGAGACCTGAGGAACACAAGAATCAAAGAAACAAAACAAAAACGAAAACAACAAAAAAAAACCCAGGTCAGGAGGCTATTGAAAAACTTCAAGCTTTAAAAATGGAACACTTAACCAGGGAAGTGGGGCAATGGAAGAGAGGATGGAATGAAAGCTGTAGGTAATGAAATCAGTAGGATTTGGTGATTGGAAGGGAGGAAGGAGGAACCTAGGATTTTATTTGGGTGACTGTGCAGAAAGAAGGTGACACCAATCACTGAGATGAGACATTGATGAAAAGGAGCAGAGTAGGGACTGGGCAAGTGGGAGGAAGATGATGAGTCTGGTGTTAGTCACCTTGGAACATCAATACTCACAGTCGTAAACTTAGGGAAGAAATCTGAGCTGGATATAACATTTTAGTGTCACCAGAATACAGGATAGTTACACCAGGGGAGCGCATAAACTCACTCAAGGATAGTTTATGTAGAGACTGGAAACCTGGTGAGCACAACAGAAAAGGCAGAGGAGGAAGAACCCCCAGAGGAAGCATGTTAGGAACGCACAGAGAAAAAGAAGAAAAGCCTCAAATGAAACTAAATTTCTGGATGCTAAGGGAGTAAACATTTCAGGAAGGAAGCACTGCTCAGCAGTGTTAAATACAGCTGTAATGTAAAGTAAGATACAGACTTTTAGTGGTTCCTAGACTTGGCAAAGACATTTCAAGTTAGATTTGGAGCAAGAAGAAAAACAAGAAAAGGGTTAAGCCTGCTGTTTGAAAAAGATGATGTAATGGTAACAGATGTCAGGGAGAGGGGAGAAGCATCCAGCATGTCCATTGCTTATCTGTCCTATCAAGGAGAATGATCTTCAAACTGGAAAGGCAGAGTCAATGTGTTTAAGAGGGAACTAAAGTCCACGATAAATTAGAATATAACAAGGATAGGACAATATTGCTTTATATATAAGGAAGTCTTCCAGGCCTAGATGAGTTATATTCTAGTACATACATAGACACACACACAAACACATACACACACACACACACACACACACATACACACCTGCAGTTATGACTTGAGAACTTCTGTTGGAAAACTTTAAGCATCACAGATAAGAATGTCAAAGATGCTCAAAGATGGGATGCTAAAAAAAAGAAAAGGGAACTCAGGAAAATTGTCTTCAAATAGATAAAACACTATCATACAGAATAAGAAAGAGTAGATTTCTTTTGTGGGACTCCAAAAGGCAGAACTTAAATCAAAGACTAGCATTTGTAGATTTCAGCTAATTATATGGAAGGAAGGACTCTTCATCCCGGGACATGAGCCACTTTGAAAGGCAGCATCTTCCAGGCTTAGAAGTGTTTGAACTGAGCTTGATGTCATCTGTCAGTTTGGACAGTTGAGCTCAATTCGAAGGGCCAATACCTGGCCCTCACCTCCTTTAAGAGACATCATTTAGTGGAGAAGGTACTTTTCTCTATTGAGGTTAGAAAATAAAATAAACTGTATTTGTCATCCCTGGATTATATTAACACTAATGTCCCTTCTAAATAGGAAATCCTGTATATACCTAGATTCTAGAAACTACAGTAAATGTTGAAGTGATGATAAAAAAGAAACAGATTAGTTAACTACATTATGTGGGACCTGGGGTATGAAAGGGGGTGTTGTATTAAGCTTCGCTCCTCATGGGACCCCTTGAAGGAGAACCAAGGATGTGGGTTGAATCAGGCAGAGTTCCATGCTGGCTTTGGACTATCAGATTTATAAACAAATACTGAGTGATGTCCCCTGGTGCCAGACACAATGCTAGGTACCACCAATGTGGAGAAAACCTGTCGAGACAGACACGAGGCACACTTGGAACCGTGACGATGCTATAAAAGCCTTCTTGCCATCTCTCTCCTCGCCAGTTAAAATTAATTACAATGATCAGAGGCATCAGCACTGAGTTCTTGCTTTGTCTAGTTCAGCCTACAAATCAAATATTGTGCTCTGTTTATTACGGCAAGACCATAATTCACAGAGAAAAGTTCAGAGAGGTCAGTATTTATGACTAGCCAAAGTGTTTCATTTGCAAGAATTATAAATGGGAAATCTGGCACATAGTTAGAAATGTAGATCTTCTGATACATAAATTTTTCCCATTGACTTTTATGTATTTCTTAAACTACGCACTGCTGCTTTTAATATTGTTTTGGAACAGAATGGCCATAAATATTTAAATAACTGCTGTTCAAAAGTCAAATCTACCTACAACAGTGGCTATTGGAAGATACAAATGTCATCTGCTGAGGTCAAGAAAAGCAAGTTAAACAGAAAAGACTCAAAGTAAATTATGACTTGGTTCTGTTCTAGCATCCAAAACCAGAGTGAGTTCATAAGATAATGCTTGTAATATATTAGGTACTCAATAAATATTTTTGGAATGAGATGTATGCCTAAAGGTATTTATCACTAACAAAGGGATGGGTGAGAAGAAAGATTTTAACTTTCACAATGACTAAAATGATGGAATTGCACAAAGATGGCGAAGTCAGAGCCAGTGCTGGCTAACTGCTTTTACTTTGCTTTTTAAAATCTATCCATTAGTTTGGAAGGAGATACACCAAAGCACAGAGTGATTTAAATCCAAGGTCTACCACCAAGATTCAGCAAAGCGGCTCCTGACTTAACAACTAGTCTAAGAAATATCCTCATTATGTGACCTTTGTTGTCACTTAAACATTGTTTTAAAAATGTCCCAGAGAAGCCCTCTTCAATTTCCTGGGCTAGATCCAGTCATCCTGTATGGCAGCTACGAACGTGTTCTGCTGAGATCTTCCTTCAGGCAGAACGTGCTGTGAGGCAGGCAGTCAGCTGACTCCTCCAGCTGCCACATCTCCTGGACCCAACATGGCATCGATGCCAAAGCCATGATCTCCCTGGGTTGCTCCCAACCAATGACCAAACACAGAATGAGTGCTGTATCTGTTCTTTCTTAACCAACACAGGATTCCTCTAGGAGGCGATCTTTGCTCTGGTGCTCCCATCAACCTGGCCAAGGCTTTGTGAGAGCTCATGGCAGTCTGATGCTCTTTCTACCTTCATTCCTTCGCTCCCTCCTTACAAAGGTGTCCGATCTGCGTCACTGCCTACATCTTTCCCACTCCAATATCTCTCTCCTATTTCCTCTAATAAATCTCTTACCACTTTTAATTCTATCTTGGCATTTGTTCCCTGGAGATCCCAAACTGATATACCCAGCGATATATTCTCAAAGTACTGTTCAAAGTACATATCATATTTGTCATTCTATACTTATTTATGTAGGTATTTGATAAATGATCCTCCTCATAGAACTTTTGATTTCCATCAGGAGTAAGAAACATGTCAACTTCATTCCTAGACTCTGTCAAATAACTTTAAAAAATCACAAGTGGCCCTGGCCGGTTTGGCTCAGCGGTTAGAGCGTCGGCCTGCGGTCCAGAGAGACCCGGGTTCGGTTCCCGCTAAGGGCATGTGCCTCGGTTGCAGTTTGTCCCCGGCCCTGGTTGGTCTTGCGGGTAGCAGCCACTCGATGTGTCCCTTTCACGTCGATGTTTCTCTCTCTCTCTCTTCTTCTCTCTCCCTCCCACTCTATCTGAACAAAAAATGAAAAAATGTCCTCGAGTGAGGATAAAAAAAAAAAAAATTAAAAAAAAATCACAAGTGATTTATAAATACATATTGAGTAAATAAATGAATGAAAAAAGTAGGGATGGTACCATAACATTATGATGGGGTTGCATTAATGAGGGTGTAACAAAGTATTAACAATCCATTTTGTCAAGACAAGGAAATCAGGAAGGGTGGAGAGATAGAAGGAAGATGGAAAACAAGCCAACAGTACTTATAAATTTACTCAGTTGTATCTTTCTGCTTCTGGAGTTTTGATAGGGACTGAGAGAGGAGGTGTAATCAAGACTACAAAGACCACAGAGCTCAGATTTGCAGTATCTGGTGTTAATACACTCTTTTAATTCCCAATTCCTAATGATTCAAGCACTGATGTCATAATCATCTAGACTGATGCCTCGTTGATATTAGCCATATCTTTGAAGTTCAGACATATGTGTACCTAACTGAAAGAGGAAGAACTTTTCCAAACCAAACCCCCATGAAAACAGAGTTTAGGAAAGACTACGTAACTAAAAGTTTCCAGGGTCTTGTGCTTTTCCTAATGACATATTATCATTAATTCTTATAGTCCCTGCAAAACTAATGAGTTTCCTTCTGCACACAGAATTGGTAGTGTATAATATCAAACACAGAGCTTAACAAAATAATTTCTGACTTTGGTTTCTGACTATATGGGACAACTGGTACCAGACTAGCCCTTCAACTATAAGCAACTAGAAAACTGGGCAGAGTGTTGGGGGGGTGGGAAATATTTTCAAATAGCAAACAATTAAGTAAGACAGAATTATAATTTCTGAGAGAAGGGAAACAAACAAGCAAAGCCTTATAATTGCTCTTTCAGTCTGTAGGCATTTGATGGACCCCCAGGTAGCAAAGGGCCAGCCAAGCAAATTGTGACAGTCTTGCTGTGCAGAGGAGACAAAGGTTTCAGGGAGTTAAAGGCAGCTGGATTTGGAGACAGAGAGCAGGGAGCAAAGAAAGAGTTTAAGAAGTCTTCAGTAGACGTCTTCTTGAGTCTTTGAGATATATATATATATCTGAATACTAAGATATATATATATGCACAGTGTATATGCACAGTGTGAAACTCCACAAGCCTGGAAAAGAATAATGACCAGTGATTCTAAAATACTGGGAAAATCTAAACTGGACAGCTAGGAGAACTACCCCCCAAATAGGAGATTTTAAACCCTAAGTAGAGACCACAGAAAGGCCATGCCTCAGTAGCTGGGCTAAACTAGCCAGAGAGGAATAGCTCATCTAGACTCATCTGAGCAAAGCTTGAAACAGGCCTTAAAAGGATAAGCTTAGCCCTGGCCGATTTTGCTCAGTGGTTAGAGCGTCAGCCTGTGGACTGAAGGGTCGCGGGTTTGATTCCCAGTCAAGGGCACATACCTGGGTTGCAGGTTTGATCCCTGGCCCCAGTGAGGGTCATGAGGGAGGCAACCAATCGATATATCTCTCTCACATTTATGTTTCTCTCTCTCCCTTCCACTGTATCTAAAAAAAAAAAAAAGCAATGGAAAAGTACTCTCAGGTGAGGATTAAAAGAAAAAAAAAAGGATAAGTTTATTAACTAACAAACTAACTGCCTACCAGAATAAAACTCAATATTCCTTAAAGGGAGACAATAAAACCTAGATACTCAACAATATAACCTTAAAAATCAATGTTCAGCATTAAAGAGAAATTACTAGGTGTGCAAAAAAGCTGGAAAATGTGACCCATAACCAAGAGAAAAATCAGTCAATAGAAATAGCTTTAAAAAGTATAGGGATGATACTATTATTAGTCAAGGACTTAAAAATCCATTAAAATATATTCAAGAACTTAAAAATGAATATAATGTGGAAAGAAAAGAAACCTATGAGAAAAAGTACCTGATGGAACTCCAGAGCTAAAATATACGAGGTCTGAAATGAAAAGTTCACTGGATGAGCTTCGAAGCAAATTAAACACAACAAAAGCAAAAACAAACAAACAAAACACTGAAAATGAAGACAGGGAGATAAAACGATCTAAATGGAAACACAGAAGAATTGCTAAAAAAATAAACAAACAGACCTTTAGTGATCTGTGGGAAAACATCAAGCTATTGAACACTATAACTGAAGTGCTGAGATAGTAAGAGATGGGTACAAAAAGTATTTATGAAAATGATAGCTAAATTTTTCTGAATTTGATTAAAAATATAAATTCATGGGACAAGAAACTCAATACAGCCCACTTATGATAAACACAAGAACATCTTATTTTTAGATAGAGTGGAAAGGTGGGAGGGAGGGAGGGAGGGAGGGAGGGAGGGTGGGAAGAAAGAGAGAGAGAGAGAGAGAGAGAGAGAGAGAGAGAGAGAGAGAAACATCAATGTGAGAGACACATCGATTGGTTGCCTCCTGCACAACCCTGACCAGGGCCGGGGATCAAACCTGCAACGCAGGTATGCGCCCTTGACCGGAATCAAACCCAAGATGCTTCAGTTTGTGGGCGGACATGCTCTAACCCCTGAGCCAAACCAGCCAGGGAAAACACAAAAACATCTTTAATTTACCAAAAACAGTAACAAAAATAAAATCTTAAAACTCTTCAAATAATTTAAAAAAACTTGTCGACCTAGAGTTCTATAACCAATACAAATATTCTCTTATCCTTAAAAAAATGAAGGCACATTAGAGAATTTTCCAGAGAAGATAAGAAAGGTGAATTCATTGCCATGAAAATAATTTCAGATGTGAATTCAGACGTACGTAGGAATGAGGGAGACTGGCAATGGAAAGCACATGAATAACTCTAAAAGGGTTTTCTCATTTTTAAATATATTTTTTTTAAAAATTGACTTACTAGACAAACATTTGACTTAATAAAACAAAAGAAAATCAAAATTTGAGTTATATCATAGTTATATCATATATATTAAACATATGTCCCATGTAGAAATAGCAGCACATGAGTCAGAAAGGAAAAGAAATACTGCTGTATGCATTATATAAGTGGTATAACACTGAGACTGTGATAAGTTTGATACAGATTATAAATCCCAGAGCAACCACAATAAAGTAAAATGAAGAGGTATCGCTAATAAGTCAATACAGGAGATAATATGCTAAAAATAGTACAAAGGAAGGCAGAAAAAGAGAAAAGGAAGAAAGAACAGATGAATAAAAAGGAAAAGGAACAAGACAGTAATTTTAAAAATGGAATAGGAACACCAATGAAAAAGCATAGACTTACAGATTAGATAAAAATGCAAGGCCCCAACTAAACATTGTCATAAAAAATGCACTTTAAATATAAAACATAGGTCAAAAGTGAAAGGACAGAAAAAGTCATATCATGCAAACAAACATAAGAGAACTATCTTAATATCAAGAGTAGACTGGACAACAAGCTATATTTCCGAGGCCGAAAAGGGGCACTTTATACTTATAAAAGGTCAATGCATCAGAAAGACATAAAACTATAAATGTGCATGGGCCCTAAAATCAAGCTTCAAGTTACAGACCCAAAAGTAAAAATAGACAAATCCACATTTATAATAGGCGATTTCAACATTCCTCTCTCAGAAACTGATAGAACAGAATGCAAATCAGTGATAACTTAGAAAATGGAAACAATATTATTGCTCAATTTTCACTTAATTGACATTGAAAAAACACAACACCCAAAGCCTGAAAAAAATGCACGTTCTTTTGAAGTGTACATGGAATGCTCACCAAGGGAGATCATGTACTGGGCTACAAAGTAAGTCTTGATGAATTTAAAAGGACTGAAGGTCTGGCCAGTGTGGCTCAGTGGTTGAGCATCGACCCATGAACAAAGAGGTGTCTGGTTCGATTCCCGATCAGGACACATGCCCAGGTTGTGGGTCCGATCCCCAGTGGGGGGCGTGCAGGAGGTGGCCAATTGATGTTCTCATTGTTTCTCTCTATCTCCCTTTCCCTTCCTCTCTCTCTAAAAAAAATAAAGAAAAAACATTGTTTAAAAATGTGTCTGCTTATAAGAAATCATCTCAGGTTTTATGTATTTGAAAATATCTTTATTTAGCCTTTGTATTTGAAGGATATTTTTGGAGATGCAGGGTTCCAGAGTGGCAGTAATTTTCTGTCAGCATTTTAAAGCTGTCATTCCAGCCCTGGCCGGTTTGGCTCAACAGTTAGAGCGTCGGCCTGCGGTCCAGAGAGACCCGGGTTCGGTTCCCGCTAAGGGCATGTACCTCGGTTGCAGTTTGTCCCCGGCCCTGGTTGGTCGTGCGGGTGGCGGCCGCTCGATGTGTCCCTTTCACATCGATGTTTCTCTCTCTCTTCCTCTCTCTCCCTCCCACTCTATCTGAACAAAAAATGAAAAAATGTCCTCGGGTGAGGATAAAAAAAAAAATAAATAAATAAATAAATAAATAAATAAATAAATAAATAAATAAATAAAGCTGTCATTCCATTGTCTTCTGGATTCCATAATTTCTGTTGACAACTCAGCTATACAATTGTTTTCCTTTTAATGGTAGTATGTTTTTGTGTCTGTTTTTAAGATTTTCTTTGTCTTTAGTTCTTAGTAGTAATACTGTGATGTACTTAACTACGGTTTTCTTTTCATTTATTTCACTGGAGTTAACAGTACTTCTTGAATCTGTAGCCCAACGACTTTCATAAATTTTAGAAAAATTTCAGCCAATGTCTTCTCAAGTACTGATTTTGCTCATTCTCTCTCTCATTTCTACTACCTGAAATCAGTTATAAAGGTTAGACCTACATACTATGTCTCATGTATCTATTAGGCTATTTTATTATTTTTCATACTTTTTTACTTAATTGTTTATGTCTGGATCTTTTTTTTTTTTTTATTGACCTGATTTCCTGGCCGTTATCATCTCTACTGTTCTAGTGCAGCAGCTCTTAAATCCATTAACTGAGTTTTTCATTTGAATTATTGAATGTTTTCTTCTTTTAGCCTAATATTTTCATCTGCTGCTATGACATGGCTTTAGAATTTACCTTCTTTTTCCCTCTCCCCATCCCCTCCAACCTCCACTAACCCATCTGTCTTATTTATTATTCTTACAATATCTGTGCTGTTTCAAGAAGTATGAGATTGTCTAGATTCTACAGAGCTGTACTGTCCCTAGCAGCTTTCCCTTGTTGTTTGTGTTCCCCTAGAAAAGAGCCCATTATGCTTCCTGGTTGGAGTAATTAGACATTGGCAGACCAGATACCTCTCTGCCAGCCTTAGAGGGCATCACTGATTCAGATGTCCACTGACTTAAAAGAGGGAAGATCACAATTTATGTCACAGTTCCCACAATGCAGGGCTTTGTCCTTCCTCCAACAGCAAAGCAATTACTCATCTAGATGACTTGGTCTGGGTGACTTCTAATCTAGAGGGTACCACCATACATCAGCAAAGGGCAGGGTCACAAAGCTGGACCCTACCCAAGTTTCCATGATATACTCTAAAAACAAAGCCATTATCTGGAATTCTTGGAGGATGAAGGGCTAGAAGGAAGAAGTTGGTGGAGAGGGTTCAGATTATCTACTCAGTTATGCCACAATTGCTTGTTTTTATCTTTTGGTCTGGCTGTTTTAGTCTCTTTTGCTGGTCCTTCATCTGCACAACCTATAAATATCTCCCACCCCTCTTGGCCCAACAGTTACTAACATGTCACTCTGTTCTTATTTTATCAATAGTGGTTTTAGGTATCTGATATTTTATCATATTCATTTATTAGTTATAGTTTATTTCCTCTCATTAGAACATAAGTTCCATTAGAACAGAGATATGTCTGTCTTTCTTGCTATTGTTTGACCAGTACCCATAACTTGGTCCAGAGCATAGTAATAGAGATGGAGTGATTATTTGTAGAATGAATGGGAGAAGATATGTATAGCTAGATTGTGCCTCTTTTTGATGAGATGACATCTGGCTGGAGTGGAGTTGGAAGGGGTGTGAGTTTGAGATGTAATGTTTCATCCTCATTCTTTGCTACATGTAGCAAAGTCAACATTCATTATAGGGGTGCCACTCATAGCCCTCTTATTGACACTCCACTTATTTACCCAATCCATTAACAATCCTGTCAACTCTATCTCCAAAATAATTTATTCCAAATCCATTCTTTTCTCTCCATTACCTCTGCTGCCCCCTAATCCTAGCCTGCTTCATCTCTTTCCAATCAACTGTGATAGCCTCCCTATATTCTCCACACAGCAGCCAAAAACAAAGCATATTATGTCCCTGACCTGTTAAAACTGTCCAAATTACACTTAAATAAAACCAAGCTTCTCATCATAGCCTTTGAGGCTATACATGGTCTGGCCCCTGCCTTCCTTGATGACTGCAGGTCCCATCACTCTCCCTTGCTAACTAGACTCAGGCCACATTTCCCTGCTTTCTTTCTTTCTCTTTTTAATTGTTTTTTTGGAGCAAGAGGAAGGGAGAGAGAGAAACATCAATTGGATGCCTCCTGCAGGACCCTACTGGGGATCAAGCCTGCAACCCGGGCATGTGCCCTGATCGGGAATTCAACTAGGACCTCTCAGTCCATGGGATGACACTCAGTTCACTGAGCCACACGGGCCTGGCTTCCCTAATTTCTTTTATGGTAACAAAGTAAGTTCATTGCTGCTATGGTCCCTTTTACTTGATATTCTCTCTGTTGGGAGGATCCTCTTCCCTGTTTCTTTGTGTGGCTGATGACCTCACATCCTTTAAATCTCGGGCTTGCCTGACCACCCTATCTGTGGCCACTCAATCTTTCATTATCACATTGCTCAGTATTATTTTCTTCACAGTTCTTATAGTTGACAGAAGTCATCTTAAATATTTATTTTTTTCTTTAGATTGTCTGTCTTATTCACTACTGTTTCCCCAGTATCTAAAACAATACAGGACACACAATAGGTGATCATTACTTATTTGTGGAATATGTAAGTAAACGAATGAATTAAAGGGAGATACTCTCAATATCTCACACCGTTTCAGTTCTAAATGTTATTTTTTGGGGGGATGAGCTTGTGTTTATTCTTTCCTTACTTAAAAGGTAATAGAATAAATAAAGTTTAAAGTCCATTAATTTTTTTCCCCTTGCCTACATTTTCTCTCTCCTTACAGAACGATTATTAACTTCACATAATAAAAATGATTTAACATATTTTGGTCTCTTACTGGTGCCAGACAATGTGCTGGATTTTCTCATTGATTTATCACATCAGCATCTGCATTAGATCCTACTATAATTCATATAATAATCCACACAAGGCGAGGTTTGGAACCAAGGCATTTTGGATCACCTTCCCATTTCCCCCAACAATCCTATGGTTCACGGTCCCATTTCCCCCCACAATCCTATGGTTATCACTGATGTAGAAGAGAGAGAGAGAGACAAAGAGGGATGGGGTGGGGGTGGGGAGGGAGAGAATGCAGTCCATACCATGATGACAGGATAAAACGTTGGTAGCAAACTCTGAACTCGGCTAATTCAACACCATCCCCAGAAAGAAGGACAAACCAAAGACAGATCATTGTTTATGAATCTCTTCTTCTCCAATTAGAACAACTCTTGATTAGTGGACTCTCAAGGCTTTGAGTTCAGAAAGGCTGACTTTGCATGACCAATTAATCTTGGGGCTTAGCATGACCAATTCATTCTGCTTTCCAAAACAAAATTACATATGAAGTAGAAACTTATTTACATACTTCCAAGAAGCGTACAGTTTGAAGTAGAAGAGACTAGGAAGAGAGAAAAAAATAGTTAAGAAAAATCTTAGGAAGACAAAACACCATGCAGACCAAGAGACTGTCCCCATATGACCACAAATGTCTTGGTGAAAACTGAAGAAAATGGAGGGTTTAGCTATCTAAATAATTGCTAATTTTTTAATTTTCTATTAGGTTATATGGCATCATGAAGTCATAATCACGTTGAAGCGTTTTGCAAAGTATTTTGATACTGTTGCTTCTGTTAAAACTTTAGTTTTCATTATTACTATCTTGAGGTATAAAAATATAAAAAGTGGCTATTTTGATGTATTTGAAGGATCCACCTCAACTTTAAAAATCTATCATATCATTAGGAAGGTTGTCTTTTGAGTCAGTAACAATTTGGTGATGGCTTACTTTCTTTCTTGGTCAGCCAGCAGTGGATGCAATGGAAGGTAAATAGCAAAAAGAGCATTAGGCAAATTAACTGCATCAGGAATCTTGCTAATCACTTTGTGTGAATTAGCTCTTTTCATTCTACACGAGCCCTATAAGGGAGGTATTATTACGAGCCCAGTTTTATAGATGAGCAAAGCATATGACAGACAGGTTAAGCACCTTTGCTCAAGTTAGCACGTAGTAGAGTCAGATGAACCCAGCCTGTCTAGCCTGAGAATCCAAACATGCCGACACACAAGTCTTGAGGGAACCTACAGTTTCTTTGAGAAAAAAATACATAGGTATGCATGAAGCAGTTAAAATACAATGAAAGAGGCTGTGGAATGAATGGTTTGAATGAGTTTATACCACAGGCTCACGTAGGTTAAAATCGGACCAGACTCAAGACAGAGTAACTCCTGACATGATCCAAGGGAAACTGAGCTCCATGCGAGTCAGTTATCTGCAAAAACATAAGTAGGCTGGGAACTAATCCTCAAATCTGGGAGATTCTATATATGAACTCAGCTTTTCTGCCCCCTAACACTCAGACATTTCCTTGTGCAGTAGGTGTCTATACCTCCTTTTTAAAATAAAAATATCCTCAACACAGTAGTTTGTATTACAAAGGGGCAGCTGGCAAATTGAAGGCGCGCTACTGCGTGCTGGAAAGAGCTGTCAAGCATGGCCAATTCTTATCCCTTTCTACCTTTGGCTCCTTGTGCCTCTTGGGATTTTATTTTCAGTTCTTCAGGATGGGTTTTCGGTGCCAAATGAGAGTGTTATGCTGGGTGGTGTGTGCACACACTCACGTGCGTAGGACGAGAGGAAGCATCGTGCGCCAGGGGGAAATGTACATGTGCGCCATCCGTAGAGTGCCCTGCAAACCACCTGTCCCCAGGAGAGATGTGAGGAGGGATGAGTCAGGCTGGGAATAGCACTTCCAGACTGCCCACTCACCGGCTCGATGCCAGAAGGTTTTATTTGATTCTCTAGGTTCTAGTCTTCAGATTCCTATGAGAAGATGACTTGCTGAAGCTGGTGATGAGATGCTTCTTATAAGAATTTGAATGATTAATGACAAGACTCTAATCTCCCGAGGGTAGGGATCATGGTGGTTTTACTCACCAGGATACACCAGCATCTAATACTCTACCTGGCATGGAGTCAGGACCTGGGATAAATATTTGTTGAATAAATAAATGAATAATAAATGAATGTAATATTCTGTATTGATTGGATCAGATCCTCCCAGTCAATCATTGCTCCCCTGGGTCATGGAGAAGCTGACAACTCAGATTGCATTAAAACTAGGGGATATTTTTAGAAGCTAGGCCCATTGACTCATTAGCATCCTACTCCCTGGTAATTTGCAAGGTGTGTGTAGAAATATAATTCAGTCAATAAGTGTTTTTTGAGTTCTCTGGTTTGAACACTATTAGAGGGAATTGGGGATGGTACATGGAAGAAAGCAAACCAATCCTTGTTCTAAGAGAACTTACATTCTTGTAGGTTAAGCAACATAATAAATAAATGTATAACATGACCAGTGGTGAAAAATGCTATGACTAGGCAGGGGAAGGAGGAAAAGAATGACGGAGCAGCACTGTTTATATAATGTCATCCCAGCCCCCTCCCCTGGGGAAAGCATTGTCCAGAGCCTAGAATCAATTAAACGAGGATAATATGAAGGTCCCTTCTAGTAAGTTACACTTAAAACTTTTAAGGATGTCAATGGCACCCAAACCATAAAGATTTGGGGAAATTGTTTTCCATTTGATCATTCAGAAATTTTTCAACGAGTGGCTGATGGGATACAAGGCTGGCAAATATGATCAAGAAAGAATTTCTAGAGGAACCGATGGAGGGAATATAATAGCCAATATGCTTTGAGCACTTACCATGTACTAGTAAGCACTTTTTATGTTTATTGTCTCAATTTCTCACCAAAAGACTCCCATGCAACAGGCACTGTACTTATCCCCCTTTTATGACAAGGCCCAGAAAGATCAAGTTGCTGGAAGTCACTCAGCGTGTGGATAGAAAATGCAGTATTGAACACAGGCGGTCCGACTCCATGGCTAAATCATTCAATTATTCCCTTATAGGGTTAATTCCGCTATCTCTGGAGTCCAACTTTTCTAACTACTAATATAGACTTCATCTTTGAAAAGTATAATAAATTATAGAGTTTAATTCTTTGAGAAAAAAATTTTAAACAAAGCCTAGAAATCTACCATAAAAGGATACGATAGTCCATCAAGACCTTGTAAACCAGATTTATTCCAGCCTCCAAGTCTTTGCCTTTGGTCCCTCTGCCTGGAATGCTTTTCCCTGGGATCTTTGCATGGCTGGCTCTTTCTCATTAGTGAAGCCTCAGCTAAAATGCACCTCTTCCGAGAGGTCTTCCTTGTCCACCCTATTCCTGGTAGCCCACCATTCCCGAGTTACTTGTTATGTTATTTCTCCTATTTTAATGTTCTACCCAGGCCTGATCGCTACTTGAAAGCTCCTGGTGATTGATGTCTACGTGTGGTTCTCTGTTTCCCCTGCTGGAATGCGAATGTCACAGGTCAGGGTCAGTGTCTGCTTTGTTTCCTGACATTTCTCCAGAACCTGGTATCTCACAGAGACTTTAAAAACATTTGAATGAATGAATGCTGTCCCTGGGGCCTGCAGACTCGGCTCCCAGAGGGCTTTACTTCTGCAGGGGAACATGTTACTGGCAGCGTCTGCCCACCATCCTGTGCAGAGTGAGAGCGCCAGATGGGAAAGGAGAGATCTACACTGGAGGCCTGAGAAACACTTGCCAGTAAGCACCCACAATGAGCTGTGAACGCTTTGAGGGCTGCCAAGGAGGCCAGGTATGCAGCTCATTAGCTGGAAGGCCATTGCGGAGGGTATTTCTATAGTTAGATACATGCAAGGTCATCATTTTAATTTTATCTGCATCTCCTTGTATAGGTCTTATTTTATTTTGGTTTCCATCTTATTGTGGATCGAATGCTCATAACAGTTTATCACCTGTCTTCTCCCACCAGAACATAAGGCCTATGAGAGCAAGGATCCACCTGTCTTTATACCCCTGGATACTCAGTGTCTTGAACCATGCTAAACACATAGTAGGTGCTCAAGAAATATTTAATAAATGGACCAACAAATGAGCCAACACTCAGTTGTGTCTGCAGACAAAGCCAGTGGAAGGAGAGAATGGAGCACATGATTACTGAGTTCCTGCTAAGTTCCAGGCACTAATCCAGCTGCCTGGATCATACCTTATTTTATCTGTTTACCCGGTAAAGTTATAAGTTTTGGGAGTCTAATTTTTTTAAAAATATGTTTTTATTGATTTTTTAGAGAGAGAGATAGAAATAATGATGAGAGAGAAATATCAATCAGCTGCCTCCTGCACGCCCCCTACTGGGGATCGAGCCTGCAACCCGGGCATGTGCCCTGACTGGGAATCGAACCGGGCCCTCTCAGTCCATGGGACAATACTGAATCCACTGAGCCACACTGGTTGGGCGGGAGTCTAATTTTTAAGAAGCTAAAACTGATATAGTTGATGATGTCTTTCTTCTTCCACATTACAAAATTGGGTTTTGCTGGGAAGTGGCTCTTTAAGTGAAGGTTGGGTATCACTGGGAGCCTCAAACTTTAATCAATTCACTGAGGTCTGTGCTATGACCTGATAGTGCTCTATGTAATAAATAACTTTGTATGATGCCCAGAGCAAACCTGAGGATCAATAGAGAAATCGTAACTAAAGCCTTGGCCACTGCTTTACCTATAGAATCATTCTCACTTATCATCTCAGTTTGAATTTCTCTGCATCAGAGGCAAAAATACAATTTCCAATCAAGACCGGACATAAGTTCAAATGAAATGAATTTTGAGGAGGCTGTTCCCAGCATGCACAACAAGCTTAGCCTGGGTCAGTTACACAGGGAAGTTAGAGAAAAATGCAACTCGGCGCAGTGACGTGTTTGAGATCGGAGTAGGAGGAATTGTGGGAGAAGCCATTCAGGCAATATCTGACTGCTCCAGATCTCCAACTCCGAGCTCTGCACACTCAAGGTTGGCCCATTGCTTAGAAGCATTTAAGGGGCACAAGGTGAGCAAACAGGTATGGTATGCCCTGGTTCTGAATTACCTTGTTAGGTATCCAGTGTGTGAAAGTGAGCACTTATGAGAACCTCTTGAAGGTTTAATACCAGATTGTAGTCATTTGCGCTCCTTCTGTGTGTAAATAGGGCCAATTTCAAAGAAAAATGAGCTTTTTCTTGAAAACTGTAAAATAATAGTGCCATTACACATCCTTGGCTGAGCCATTGAAAAGGACCTGGAAGCTGGTTCTCTCCTGAGGGTTCATCAAGACACAGGCCTGCAGTGCAAAAGGAAGCATCGTGTCCTTGAGGGCTTTTCCTCATCTTCTAGACAGAGTACTTAGGTCAGCATTTCAAAAGGACATATTGATAGGATTGTTAGGAACAGTCAAACCACTTTCAAAGGGTACGAGGCCAAAACATCCGAGTGAAGCCACAGGGCTGAGAATTTTGGGCAGCTCACTTCATCTCTCTGCAGGATGCAGGGCAAGGCTCTACGCAGGGCCTCATCCCTCTCCCAGCTCTGGCTATCTGGTTTGATGCAAATTGCCAGGACCGACAGGGCGCCCTCCTCCATGCACGGGCTGCAGCAGCCAATCAGAAGTCTGCTCTGTACACAGGCAAGGGAGGAAGTTCATGCTGCCCTCTGCTTCTGAGTTCACCTCCAAGACCCTTCCTTTCGCAGGTCTGCAGCCGTGCAATCTCCCCCGGAGACTTAGAACCAGGATGTTTATGAACAGTGCACCTAACCCCCATCCCCATCCGCCCCCGCCCCCAGCGTCACTCCCTGAGGCTACGTCTTGAGTTCCCACAGCTTAGCCTTGGAGGGAGGAAGGAAACCATGCAAAATCCAGGACTTTGCTGATATCTTCTGTACTTTCTGCTATCCTAGGACAGTGTTTCTTGAATACTGCACCTGTGTTCTTGCCTCAACAGGCCCTGGAGTGCTTTGGAAGTGGATGTTCTTGAGCTCCACGCAGGATGTACTGATTAAACATTTCAGGGAACAGTGTGTGAGGCCCCAAAGCTGCATTTTAAACCAAGCACTGCAGATAATCCTTATGTATGCTAACACATGGGAACCGCTGTCCTAGGAGAAGGACAAAATCTTGTGATTCGCTCCACTTGCCCGAGGCTGCTACAAAGCACGATCATTCACCACTTAGTCAACAAAGACATATCGCCACCTACTATGTGCCTAGTACAATGGTGAGCAAAAGGTCAAAGCACCTGCTGTCATGGGGCTTAGAGTCTAATGAGGGGAAAGGGATAATAGACAAATGCAAATACAGAATACATGCAGCAGTGAGAAAAATCCACAAAGTCAAATGAAGGGCAGCACTGGGGCCTAGGGGAAGGATGAGATTTGTGCAAGGACAAGAAAGATGTGAGGGAGAGAGCCATGTGGGTGGAGGAAGAACATTCCAGGCAGAGGAAACAAGGACAAAGGCCCTGGAGAGGGAATGTGCTTGCTGTGTGTGAGGAAGAGCGAGGAGGCCACTGTGGCTGGTGTGGGTGGTAAGGAGGAAAGTTACAGGAGATGATCACCTAGGACCTGTAGGCCATGGGAGGAATTCAGATTGTACTGATGGGAAGCCACTGGAGAGAGAGAACACATAATTTGCACGACCACTCTCTTATAGCTTGTTGGCTTTATTTCTAGGCTGTGGAATACTCTGGGTTCTGGAGTGGAGAGAAGGAAGCAATGCTTTGTGGTGATCCAATATTATACCATTATCTCCATTCCAGTCGATTGTCTTTTGTTCGTGCTGTGACTCTCTGTTCCTGGCTGACCTCCTGAGGACAACATAACATAGGCATTTTCCTTGAGAACTGGGGCAGAGTAAGAAAGCTTTGCTAGGGAAGACAGGCCCAGAAAGTCTTCATTCATTTATCACACATGTACTTATTGAGTCTTAAGTGAGTGTGCGGCATGGGCAAGACACTGCTTTGCATATGTTGTTTTATTGAGCCTTCTAACAATCCTGAGGCAGGGTCCCTGACCATCATCTTACGGATGAAGAAATGGAGGCGCACTCGGGAGCAGTCAGTTGGCCATGGGAAGATTTGGGACCTGGATTCAAAGACAAGACTGTGGCAGCAATGCCTGTGCCTTTCCCTCCATATCAGAGGGGGAGAACATAACTCTGGAGCCAGCCTACCTGGGTTCAAATCCTACCTCCGCTGTTTACTAACCACATGACTTTGGGCAACTTATTTCATTTGCTGGGCCTCAGTGTCTGTATCTGTAAAATGGGGATAATAGAAGTGTCCTCTTCGCTGGATTACTATGAGAACTAAATGAGTGAATACATTAAAACACTTAGAAACAGGGCAGGGCACCTAAATGTTCCTTATTATCACCCTGACTGTAGGTGAAGTCCTAAGAGGCTCCTTGAAGGAACTTGGGATCTTGGTTTGCACACATGAAGGACTGTCATGAGGACAGAGCCTCAGATTTATGCTACGGTAGTTCTAAGAAATAGATTAAAGATCTAGGCACAGTCAGCATTGCCTTGAAGTAGCATGGCTACCTTTGGCAGGGAGCTGGCTCTCCATTGCTATCTTGTTCATGAATGTCGCTGGTTAGGGACCCTATTAAGGGCTGGACAAGATGTTTTCAGAGGTCTTCTCCCAGACAGTAATTCTATGATTCTTTACCATAGAACGGAAACAGGTAGCCTCTGTCATTTCTGTTTGTTTGTTGTTTTGTCTTTAACTGAATTGTGCCACCTTTAGATAGGGCTTGAACATACAATTTCGTGATAGCCAATATCATGCCCTTTTTTGGTTAATGCTACCTGCTTGGCTTCCACAGGATTTTACATTTGGGGTTCCCACTCACATGCTTAGACATTCTATTATCTGGGTTATAGGACCGTGAAAAGATGGATTAATAATTAAGGTAGCACATGGCTTCCCAACCTTTGCTCATGAGGCTGACTTTTGATCTCCTCTCCCCTGGCAGGGCCACCTTGCTTCTTACATCTGAATACACGATGGGGAGCTTTTGTACTATTCTACCTAGACACCTCAACGCAGCAGCTATTTCTTGCTGAATAAACATGATATGAAAGCATTCTCAGTGGTTTTGTCCTAAGCCTTTCTCTTCCTTCCAAATATTGTGCTTTGCAAATGCTGTGTCTGAAAGAGCAAACTCTATTTTTCAATGCCAGGAATGTTTACTGCCTCCTCAAAACAGAGCATAGAATGTTCCTGCCACTGCTCATTGAGAAGAAAAATTTCTTTGTCGGGATGTCAAGACAATGGACAGATTTCTGTGTTTATAAGACTGTTCTATTCAGACACAAATACACCTTAAGGAATTTGGGGCACAATGAGAACCCCTACGAGTCTGCTGCAATTTAATGACAAGGACTATTTCTAGCAACCACACATCTCGGTTTTGAGTGGCCAACTCCTTGAAATATGTCTATCCACCTCTTAGCTCTTCTAATTTATTCTCACAGTAGTCAGAAGAATCTTATTCTGTTGCAAATATGGTCAGTTTTTTTCCGCAAATGTATACCCTTTGATAATTTCCAGTTGCTCTTCGGATTAAGACCAAAATCCATAATTCATATCACAGAGACATGCAGGGTCACACCACTCCCTAGCTTCATTCTTTTTTCTTTCTTAATATGTTTTTTATTGATTTTTTTTAGAGAGAGAGGAGGGGAGAGAGAGATAGAAACATCTGTGTGAGAGAGAAACATCCATCAGCTGCCTCCTGCACACCCCCTACTGGGGATCGAGCCAGCAACCCGGGCATGTACCCTGCCTGGGAATCGAACCAGAACCTCTCAGTCTATGGGAGGATGCTCAATCCACTGAGTCACACTGGCCAGGCCTAGCCTCACTCTTTAACGATTCTCTGGTCTCATGCTCCAGACACACTGGCCTTCCTTCAGGACCTGCCATTCATCATGACCCTCTGGCGACAAGGCCTTGCACACATGCTCTCCTTTACCTGGAAAAATTTCTCTCTCATTCCGCCAAGTTTTAGTTATCCTTCAGATCTCAGCTCAGATGACACTTCAGAGAAGACGTCCTGACCAAACCCTATTAGACCTTGTCCTGAAACACATCGTGTCCTCTCCGTTGCAGCATCTGCCACAGTTCACGTTAATTTGATAATGTGTCTTCCATCAGGGCAGGAACCATATCTGTTTTGACCACCCGTGAACCCACTGCCTAGCCCATTACATATTATAGAGACGTTCTGTAGATGTGTTTGCACATTTTGAACAAATGAATAGCTTCTCTTGCAAGGAGGTTCACTGACTCCTCAATTGGCTCCTACAAATCCTAGAAAGGTGATGCTCCCATCAAGCGACAGTCGGACCCAGAGACGGTGATCGCGCACACCTTTGAAACCACACCTTTGCCTCCTGTGTGCTCTTCTTACTAACTGCTTTTGTGACACTCGTGCAGATCAAGGCCTTGTCCATTTCAGCCCATCTTTTCTCCCAGCTCAACCTGCCAGTGAAGAAACAATGACTCAGAGAAGTAATGGGCCTGTCTCTCTAACGATGCTGATGATTTCACTGCCAGAGATTTTTCTATTAGATTTATAAAATTGAGTCAAAATGAAGGAATTGCCTCGGGGCACAAGTACCGGAGACAAACAATGAATTCAGAAACACACATCAGAACAGCGCTGACCGGTGTACCTTACAAGCCAGCACCAGTAAAGGTGATAGACGTTGAAAGAATCAAAGAATGAAAAACACAATGCATTTTTGATGGGAACATGATGGAATGGGAGAAAACCAGGAATTACAACCAGACCAGCTTGGACCCGGGCAAAGATACTATCACAGTAAGTACAAGATAGCACTTACTAAGTGGCTACCAGCCACGTTCCACTCAATGTCTTTAATCTGTACAATAAACGTGAAAACAGAGCAGTACTACTTCCATTTTACAGTTGCTAAAACAGATACTTGAAGCCATGTTTGGAACTCTGGTTTGTCTGATTCCAAAGCCGAAGTTTTTCCCCACTAGATATTCCGCCTCTCCAGTCCTCTCTCCGTACCTCCACCTGTAAACTGTGGTTCCTACCGCGCAGAATTGTTGCCGCAATGATCTGCATGTGATAACAAGGCGTGGAGAGTGCCTGGCTCTCAGTTGACTCTTTTCAACATTATTTTCTGTCCTCCTTATGTCTTATCAGCTGCTAAGTTCCTTACAGAGCTTACTAGGACCTCCTAAGGGTCATCACTCCCAGCTTCTGATTTATTTATTTATTTATTTATTTTGCATTTCGATTGGTTGCCACCCACACAATCTCAACCGGGGCTGGGGACAAACTGCAACCGAGGTACATGCCCTTAGCGGGAATCGAACCTGAGACTCCCCGGTCTGCCAGCCGATGCTCTAACCCCTAAGCCAAACCGGCCAGGGCCCAGCGTCTGATTTAATGTGGGAAACTCAGGAGGGGGACACACTTCAGAAGGCGCTAGCACTTGACTCACACCACCACCACCAGGTTTACTGCCGTTCCCGCTGAATTCCAGGCACAGCAGGCTTGGACAGTTTCCTGAGGGACAGCAACGTCAGAGGAAAAGAGAGCCTAGGTGTCTCCCGACTGGCCCAGGATTCTTTCCATCACCACACCGTTCAAAGTACACAAGGCAAAGTGAATTTCTGGGGACTCCACTATATATGAATCTCATTAATAATAGCCACAGCGAACTCTTACTGAGCTCTTAATTTGCGCTGGATACCACACTATGTACTTCGCATGAATTATCATATCATATCATATTTACTCACCAAAGCAACTCTTCGATACCTGCGCAGTTTTTACCCTCCCTTTTATAGATGACAAAGCTAAAGCCTAAGAAATTGAATGCCTTTTCCTACAGTAGGCAGATATTTTAGCCCGTACCTGAATATAAAATCTTGAAGCAACTTCATAGCTACCATAAAGCAGGCAAATGCTCAATAGAGTTCCAGTAAATGTAAGTAGATGACACTGACCTTGAATCTTTCCAGGACAGCCACTTATCTGCCAGACATCAGAGGTCTTGACCAAAAGCAACCTCTTCTCAGCTGAGGGATTTTATTCTGCTGTTTCAAAGGCATCCACAGTTGGTCAATCTCTTTCTCTCAGAGCTGTTCTGAGCTTTGAACCTAGTCCTCAGCCCTGAGGGTTGTTTATCACAGACTGAGGTTCCTGTCTCTGACAGCTCATAAGATTCACCTGGGGAACCTTAAAACCTGGGCTTCGTGGGAGTCTAATTCAGTAGAACGACAGCCCTGGGCATTTGCCACAGGTGATTCTCATGCCTAGCCTGGGTTAAAACCTGGTTATAGAGTTGTGTGGGTGGGCCTTTCTCTCCCCTGCCAGACTGTAGCTTCTTAAAATAGGAACGAGTCTTTTTCATCTTTTCAGTTCACATGTGTTGAGAGCAAGATCTAAAATGTCGTGGGCAGATAAGAACCAGGGCTAGAGTCAAGGAGTTTGGGTACAAACCCTGATCTATTACACAGTAGCTGTGTGGTTTGGGGTATGTGACTGTACTGTTCTGTTCCTTGTTGCCTCATCTGTAAAATGGGGACAAGTAACAGTATTTATGCCATGATGTTTTTATGAGATTTATGTGAAGCAGTAACTGCAAAGTATTTAGCGCAGGGTTTGGCACATAGCCTGAAGTCAATGCAAGCTATGTAGGTAGGCAACAAAATTCGATTGCTAAGGAGCTACAAATGCCTCTTCGTGACTGTTGCTGGGGCACGTGCAGTGGGGAATACAACAGAAATATTAAGTCCCATTCACTGAATAGCCATAGGCATTACGTAATGCTAGGGGTTTGACAAATATCATTTTTTTTACATTTATAACAATACTTCGCTATGTTATTATTAGAGAAGGAAATGCACCAGTTAATTAATTGGAGGTCACCCAGCAATTTATTATCAGCTCTGAGATGGGAACTTAGATTCATCTGGTTCCAGAACCCATTCTTTCCACTTTTTTGCTGACTTAATATAAATGTTCATTCATACATATATCCATTCATTCAGTCAATAAGTATGTATTACGTACTTCCTATGTGCCAGAGACTGTTCTAGGCACCGAAGATACAGGAATGAACAAAACAGAGAAAGTCTTTGCTTTCGTGTAGCTTGCATTCTATAGTGTGAAAAGATAGGCAACAGCCCGGCCGGTGTGGCTCAGTGGTTGAGCGTCGACCCATGCACCAAGAGGTCACTGGTTTGATTCTCGGTCAGGGCACATGCCCAGGTTGTGGGCTGATCCCTGGTGGGGGGCATGTAGGAGGTGGCCGATCGATGTTCTCGCTCATCGATGTTTCTATCTCTCCCTTCCTCTCTCTCTCTAACATCAATAAAGAAAAAGGAAAAGATAGGCAACAAATAAGTAAATGGATATATAATGCGTCAAGTAAAGACATATTATACTATGGAGAAAAAATGAAGCAGGGTAAACGTAACTGGGGAAGGTGAGGGAAGGGGGGGGAGAGAGAGAGATTGATTGGTTTTAGATAGGAAGGCCAGGAAAGGCCTCTCTGATAAAGAAGCATTTGAGTGATGGATGTGATAAGACATGATTGGATTCTGGATATTTTAAGGAGGTTAGGCCCAGAGGATTCACTGTAGAACTGGGAGAAGGATATGTCAGAAAGAAGGAAATAAAGGAGGACTCCAAGGCCTTTGGCTTGAGTAACTAGGAGCATGTCGTTCTCATTTAACTGAGTTGGAGACAAATGCTGGACACGGAGTTTTTCTTGAGAGGAAACCAGTTCTATTTTGAGATTTCTATTACACATTCCAGTGGGAGTGTTGGGTAGGCAGTTGGATGTACAGTCTGCATTTTAGGTGAGAGGTTGGGGCTGGATATAGAAATTGAATAGATGCTACTAAAGACCAGGAGACTAGCTGAGATCACCTAGGAGCAAGCATAGATGAAGGAGAGGACTGCACCCTGGGCTCCTGTATTTACAGTTCAGGAAGACGACAAGGGACCAGCAGGAAAGTCTGAGAAGAACTAGCCAGTGAGGAAGAAGGAAACAGAGAGGAAGTGTGGGCCTTGAGGCCAAGACAAGAACCTCTTTCAGGAGCGAAGGGTGGTCACCTGTGCCCACGGCGGTAGCTGGAGAGGAACACAGGAGCACACGTGAGCACTTCAAGTGAGATGATTTACAGCATGTCTGTGGGTTGCAAACATGATCCTGTTGAAAGACTTGGTGACAACAGAGAGAGAGGTGACAAATGCAGAGTGAGGGGTTGGAGTAGGGGTTCAGAGGTAGGGCCTAGCTCACAACCGGAGGGCTGGCCTTAGATGAAGGCAGGGACAGTTCACCTATTGTAGATAAACATGTACAAAAATGTAAATGTAAAGCAATGTCAAACAATGTAAGATGTTGTCTCAATCCTTACAACAACCCCTTGGGGTGGTATAATATCATTTCCATGTTACAGAGGGTCACAATGCGCATCTAGGAAAGACCTTAAATGCCGGTGTGTATTTGTGACGACGAGACAATGAGCATTCAGGAAAGCTGTGGGTGAAGGTGCATTTAACGTGGGCCTGAAGAGTGGGCTGATTCTAAATACAGGGAAGGGGCTGAGTAGAGAATTAAAAAAATATGAAAAATAAGAATCCCATAAATATGTACCAAGGCACAAAGTATAGTCATGAATCCTTTCTTAGCATCTACCTCCGAACCAGACTGCATAGGTTCTAATCCTAACCTTGCACTTAACAGCTGTGTGACCTTGGACAAGTTACCTAACCTCTCTGTGTCTTGGTTTCCTCATATATAAAATGAAGATAATAACAGTACTGACCTCATAGGATTGTTGTGAGGAACACACACACCTGTACATACATCCACACACAGTGCAATTGTGCCCAGCAAATACTAAGCAGTGTATGTTTTATTTATTAGCCCATTATTATTATTAATGACATAATAACAAGTTAGAAAAATGTGTTGTTGTTTTTGTTGTGTGCGTGTGTGTGCATATAGACTTCCAGCAAGCCGGCTTTTGGGGGTCACTGGAAAGTATTCTGCCTCCAGAAGTTTCCCCTCTGGAAGGAGTGTGATGGAGAGAGGCAGATGACTTTGTGTATCCACTCGCTCATCTAATCCTTCATCTAAGAAGAATTTCTTGAGTCTACTCAGCACAGAGACTGAAAACCGATAGGGTGAAATCCCTGTGCGTAAGCTGCTCCTGGCCACCAGGAGACAGACATGTAAATAGACTATTTCGATATAACCCAAAGGCTGTTCTCACACCGAGACTCAGAAAGAAATGTTCAAAGTAAAGGTTAAGGGCACTGATTTTGGATGCTGATAGTTTGGACTTGAATCTTCACTCTGCCGCTTTACTAACTGTGGCTCTGGCGCGTCAGGTGTGCGTCAGCGTCCTCACCTGTCACATGGAGGTGACAGCGTCTGGTACAGACGCTGTGTGAGGAGCGATGAGATCACACAGGCACAGCCCTCAGCACACAGCCCGTGACCCACGGGCCTGGCGGCGCCTCTGCGTCCCCCTCACACTTCTTCTCCCCACTGGGATCGTGGCTGCTGAGGAAGCTTCCTAGAAAGGCTTGACTTGAGCTGAGTTCTAAGGGTAGAGTCGGGCTTTGCAGCATGGAAACACGACAAGGACAGCTCAGGGAGAGGGAATGGCACGTGGCAAGGCTCACCTCCCTTGTCCCTTTAGGAAGAGAAAGTGCCTCTACTCATTCGTTAGGTAGCCTGCAAAAAGGCCCTCCGGTGTCGGGTGCCAAGTTAGGACCACTGGACAATATCAGGCAAGGTCCCTCACACTTCACTGGCTCTCTCATGCTGTGTGTCCCCTCATCCCCTCTGTCCTGTATGGAAGGGCCCTTTTGGCTGTGATTGGGATTCTGTTCCTTGAATCCTGAAATCATTCTGCTGGCTGAATCCTTCCCTAGCATGGGGAAGGAACTTCTGTACTCCCTTAATGAGGTCCTCAGAGAAGGGAAGACAGGCCAACTGTCTTCTCAAAACCCTGCTCGTGCATCAGCATGATTTAGTTGTCCATGTTCCCCGTTTGCATCTTCTTATTTCAAGTTAAAACAGAGCATTGTAATAAAACCAGTCCCTTCAAGTACGGCCACAGAGAGCTCCCGACTGGCAGTGGTCAAAACCACGTGCACTCGTGGGACTTGACGCTCTGCAGAACGTTTTGCACGTATGTTTTTCCATTTTACCTACACAACCGCCTGGGCATTTGTCATCTTCTCATTCAATCCAGATTTCTGAAGTGCTTGTGAAGTTCTTGGTATTGTTCTAGGGCTGAGGGTACAAGAGAGAGCAGTTTTACATGTGGGCCCTGCTCCCATGAAGCTTTCAGTCCAATAGGGAGACAGATGTTACCGAAACGGTTCCATCGGTCTATTTGTACGCGACAAACTAGACTAGGTCCTCGGAAGTACAGCAACCCAGTTCTTGAAGAGCTGTGATCAGCTGAGAGTCAGGGACGGCTCCTCGGCTTGAGCTGAGAGTTGAAGGCCTCAATGAAGAAGAAATGGGGCCGAGGGAAGAGAGAAGTGTCTCCAAAGACTGTGGTCGGGGGGGAAGTACTGAGAAACCGAAGAAGGCCTGCATGGCTGGAGACCAGACAACATGGAGTGCATCTGAGGTCAGGCAGGAAAGTCAGGCAGGGGTCAGAATATGTAGGGCTTGGTAGGCAATGGAAAGCCACGGAGAGGTTTTAAATGCAAGCTTTTTTGTGTTTGAGGGGGGTGGGGTGGTAACATGATTATATTTTTAAAAATTATTTTGACTACACTATGGAGAGCCAAATCTGTACCTGATGGAGGAAGAAACAGACTTGAGGGCCGAGAAAAAGAACTAATATTTGTAGACTCCATATTGTTGAATTACCCTATGTACAAAGGTGTTGCTATATATACCATGCTTAGATAACGTCTTGTGCATGGTAAGTACCATACAAGTGAAGGCTGATTATTACTATCACCATCATCACCCTGTGTATGGCATTCTGAATGTATTTCTTTGCAACCACCAAATGAGGTATCATTACCCATTTTAGAGATGAGAAAACTGAGGCACAGGGAGGTAAAATAAATACCGAGCATCCCCCAGTTGGCATGTGGCAGAGCTAGGATGTAAAGCCTGTGATCTTCCTGTGTTGAAAACAACAATGTCAAGACAAAGCCTGACAACCCAAGTTTTGTAAGTGGGATGGTTCCATCCACTAAACAGCCCAGGAACTGTTGAAGCTCTTAGAGTTATTCTAGAATTACTTTTAAGGGGATTGTTCGAGTCATTTGTACTTATTTGGTTTTCACAGAGCTATACATAGATTATTCCTTCTCCACTTTTTCAATTAAATAAAATAGGAAGTATATGAGGTTCACAGCCATAACTTTCCCAGAGTAGGCTGCAGGGTGACATGATGGCTGATAATATAAAAAGAAAAATGCAAACTCAGATACATGCTGACATATTTTCCTCCTCAGACGAACTCTAAGTAAGTGTAACTAGTTTCTGGTGACACAGCCATGTGTTTGAGAAAATGACTCATTGCTAAAGATGGTGTAATAAATAAAGACAACGAATATCTAAGAAAGTGTGTGGGGCATGGAACTGAAGACCAGGTAGCTTCTATCATATACCAAGCTTTACAGAGAACTTTATCACACTGAATTCTCCACATCCTGGGAGGAGGTCTTTTCATTTCCATTTTACAGACAAAATTGGGCATAGAGCCATCACGTGACTTGGCCCTGCATGCTTGGTATTTAACTCATGCCTTTCCACGGTGCCCCGTGCCTCCTCCACGATGTCGGTGCTGGACGGATGCTGTTACCCCTGCCCATGGCCTTGACTGGGTTCACAACACATTTAAAGGCATGTCTTTTCACCTCCCACTCCTAAATCTGGTGGTAGTTGGTGAATCAGAGATTGTTTGTTTTGACATGAATAAAATGGGATTTTCATTTTGATGGGTTAAATCAGTTAAATTTGATGGAAAAAACAGTTCAAGAAAGTTCTTGTTGTCATGTTTTGGTCTTTATGACGGAGGACCTTTAATTTGATTAATGTACAAAATAGCAATTGAGTAGACCAAGTGTTTGGGTTCTCAAAATCTAAACTGGGAGGAGAGGAGAGGGAACCAATCAGAAATAGAAAAGTCATCAAGGTGGCTTCCTATATGAGTTTAGGCCTTTTGTATTTGGAAAGTTCCCCTGGAGATTTCCACTCTTGCCACCCCTCCCCCAACACTTCTCCCCGGTATGTATAGGGACTTACTAAGTTCCTCTCCATGGGGGAAGAAACTCTCAATGGGTCATCTCCTTTAGCCACCAATAAAAATGTTAAGAGAAATATCCTATTGAAAAAAAAAATCTATGAAGTATCAATGTCTATGAAAAGTACCATCCACAGTCTCAATTCAAGGGTGATCCCAAAGTCTACTCCCTTTTCCTGGGGGTACTGATGAAAAATTACCTTGTGGTTTAATAAATGCTTCTCTCATTTTACGTACACAGACCCAACCCCAGGCTCCTACTCTGTGGATGAGAAATAAGAGCTCAGTTCAGGAGGAGTGTGGCTTGACCTGAGGGCGTGGAGCAGCCCCTCACCATCCCCAGTCCTCTTCAATCCAGTACATCTTGTAGGACAACCCCTAAGGCTGAAAAACAGCCAGCCAGCTGCTTATCTTGAAACTGCTCTTTTCCAAAGGATGTGTCAGATCAGAAGAAACAGACAAATCACATACAGAAGATGCATGGTGTAGAAATGTTGAAAACTGCAGTGCTCAGTGGAAGGCGAATGGCCAGAATATTGACAAGGCGCACACACAGAAAGTGCGCGCGCGCGCGCACACACACACACACACGCACACACACACACACACACGCACACACATCATGCTAAATTAGAAAGCAGCAGGACCAGGTACGGGGGACTGTTTGCACAAGGCTCAGCTACCTGTCATGTTACGGCCCTAACCCCGGACCCCCTCCTCCAAAAAAATATTTTCAGCAAGTGCTGAAAGTCAGTCCTGTTCTTCCTGCTCTGCAACCCAAGTAGAGACTCGAAGCAAACCAATCCAACAATCGGCACTCCACGGTCGTGGAGTGAGCTAATTCTATTTCGCTAATTGCTTTCTTGGGCAGGCACCAAGTTATTAAACAGACAGCGACAAAAACAGAGAGCTCAGATAAACGTATGTGGCAGCACCTACAGTAAAATTTTTTCTTAACATTAGTTCCAATTACTTGTTTGCATGTTAAGTAGAACAAGGGGAACTGGCAAGATATTTCTGATTTTTTTTTTTCTAATCAGCTGTATCAGCTTTGAGATCACCTTTGCAACATTATCCTGCTCTTCAGAAAATACTTCCCTTTCCTTGTAAGAAGACAGAATGATTCTAGAAGCAGATCTAAGCTGTCAGATCCCAGCGTTTGCCAGGAACGACAGTCATCTAGTAGCTACAGAAAACAGTATCAGCAGAGCCGGTGGGAAGTCATATACCAGCCCACTTTTTCCCACCCACCCAGACACTCTCCCTCTCTGGTCTGTACCTTCCGTGTGGCAGCTGGAAGAGAGGATGGTATTCGGAGGTCTGAAGATGTAAGGCAGGTAACGAGAGAAGCATTTCATCTTCCAAAACATAAAAAATAAAAAATAAAAATCTAAATAACAAACCAGTCTCCTGAATCCATCAGGATTCTCTCGGCCTTTCAAGCTGGCTACATCACCAGTATGTGTATGTAGGTTCTCTCCCAGATCTGCAAAGCTGGGGAGCCCGAGGAATGACTGGAGCTGGGTCCCATTTTGCCATCAGCGCCAGGAAGCACTGCCTTACATTTCTGCATGCAGCTCAAACTCAGAAGCCCCCAAGCAAGCCGGGATATAGGCTCTTCATTGGCCGCAGCTCCTCCGAGCAGGATTTGCTGAGTAAGTCAGTCCTGCCTGTAAACACACGCGGAACTGCCCTGCCTGAAACCTCTACCTTTTCCCGTGTGGTCAGTTTCTCTTCTAGCAATAGAAATCCAGCAGGATACGGGAGTCGTGAGGATAAGTGACCATCTCTTATTTAGCGGAAAGATCAGATGAAACAAAGACAGCACAGTGTTCTGCCCTGGAGAGAGATGGCTGTTAAAAGGAGCCACCCGTAATGCCATGGGTCTCAGGAATATTAAAGTACAGTGCAATGAAATGGGTCTCTGTCCTTGCTTAATCTAGATTGAGGTTGTTTTTTTAAAAAAATACGAAACCCAAACAATAGGACCATTTATCATTTAGGTGAAGCCGAAAGCTGGGTTGAGGAGTCGGTGACAGAGGGCTAACACAGACAGATTCTGTGCTCCACTACGGCTTTTTTCCTTCCTGCTGACCCTCACACCCAGGCGGCAGCTTGGTTCTGAGTTATTTGCTGTACACGTTTAAAGCCACAGTACAACAATAGAAACTGAACCCGAGAGAACTGACCCTTCAGACAACCCGTGGACCCTGATGGCATACGGAAACATGGAAAAAGTAAGTTGATCAAGGATTACACAACTTTACTAAAACTCTCACACTCTCACTGAGATTTTATATGACAGAGTGAAAGGTAATGTTAAAGGACGGGACCCATTCCCGAATGCAAGTAATTTGGATCGGGGTACTGGTTTGGTTTTGACCCATGAAACAGTAGAGACTTTGGGTACATTACCACTGGAAGGCAAGCAGCAGGCATCGGTTTGGGATTTATAAGTTCTGTCAAAGACACTATTGTATATGATGAAGAGAATGAGGCAAATGTCTTTTGTGCTGCATTCAGGGTCCCAAGGAAATGATTTAAATGGTCTGTAAAAGGAAACCAATATACCCTGGGGTGGGATTTTGAAAACTAAGATTTAATATAGAAGGGTGTCTTGAAATCTTAATAATTTTTCAGCCTTTAGGGGTTCTGCTCTGTACAAAAATTCTTGACATCGGAGACCTGTGTTGGTCTGCCCAAGAGAGCAAAGACTTCGAGGCATAAAATAATTATGGTGACAGTCCAGGCCACTTTAATGTATATTCCACCAATATACTGTCTCTCTGACTTTTGGACCATTGTGACATGATGACAACTGCTGGCCAGGAGAGGTCATATAGCCCACTGATAATGATATAACCCATCACTTCCTTAGACCCAGAGACCTAGCAAGGGTGGCCTATCTCAAGTAAGGTGCTGTTTAAACAATGCCTAAATAATCTGCTGGGCTGTATAATCCCAAACTCACAACAGAAGAGCATAACCAGAGTTATCTTTCTGAGAGATACTGAACGTGCAACCTCTGATCAGCAGTCAAAGTGCAAGGAGTGTGAGCTTCAGGGTCAATCTGACCCAAGTTTGAATCCCAATGCATTTGCTTACCAGTTGGGTAGATTTGAGCAAAACTTTAAGACCTGTGAGCCTCGGTTTCTGCATCTATAAAATGGGAACAACAACAAGGTTTGCCTCGTGTATTCTTGGATGAAGTGAGACAATAAGCATATGAAGTACCTGAAACATTGTACACACTTGATAAACTGTCACTACCAATGTTGCTCTTATTGACCGTCTCTGAGCTATGGCCACATACCAACCTCAGAGCAGGAAAAAGAAAGGGGGATTAAGAGGGTGGTGCTGCAATTGGATGGCTAGGGGTCAAGCCTGCCTTTGATCTTGACTTACTGTGTGACTCCGGGCAACTTACTTAGCATCTGTCTCTAAGCCTCATTACGTATCTATAAAGATAATAATAGAATCTTACACGATATTTTGAGGGCAAAATAGGATGGTTCACACGAAGGGTTTAGCACAGGATCTAGCATAATGTAAGTGCTTCAAATGTTTAATTGCTATGGTGTTAACAGTAATATCAGCCCTTAATCACAGTATCTTATTGCATTTACTTACCTATCTTGTCTAAATAATGAAATTGTAAACTTCTTGAGGGTGATAGCAATGTCTAATTCATCTTTGTACCCCAAGTACCTCCCCCAGAGTCTGGCACAAATTAGGTACTCAGTCAATATTAATTGAGTAAGTGATTGAATGAGTGAATGAATATAATATATGGGAAACAGCTTCTGAAAGATGTTTTATACTTTTTCTGTGGGGGTTCTTTTTAGCAAAAATAATATATCATTCAAGCAAAGAGATTATGGAATTCATGAATAGACATCAACTTTGCATATTTCAGTCTTAATAACCAGTAGGCATTTAGTAAACACCCTCTGAGTCAATGGTAGGCACTTAATAAATACTTTGTAAAGGAAAAACTACTTCCTGAGGGGGAAAAATCACTGTTGATGCTGCCCACAACGATCCTCAAAGAACTAAAAAATAAAAATAAAAAATCCCAAAATCCTGTAGAAAAAGAGAACCCAAAAACACTGTCTCCTCAATGAAAACGCCTCTCTAATCCCAATTTAAAATGACGGAGTTGCCCTGGCCAGTTTGGCTCAGTGGTTAGAGCGTTGGCCCGAGGACCAGAGAGTCCCGGGTTCGGTTCCCGCTAAGGGCACGTACCTCGGTTGCAGTTTGTCCCCAGCCCCAGTTGGGGTTGTGTGGGTGGCAACCACTCGATGTGTCTCTCTCGCATCGATGTTTCTCTGTCTCTCTTCCTCCCTCTCTCCTTCCCACTCTATCTGAAGATGAGTGCAAAAATGTCCTCGGGTGAGGACAAAGTAATAAAATAAAATAAAATAAAATGACGGAGTTAGTGCCAGGCCTATGTACCTGATCTACCTGGGTGCAGAATGGGCAAGGGGCAGAAAGAACAAATGGGAAATTTCCTTGGACAAGTCCTTCTGAAGCAAGGGGTTTGCCCTGCACCATTTTTACTGCTTCTCTGTCCTTTTGCACCTTGTTCCTCTCTGATTCTCTGAACAACCCCGTTCTACAGTAGAGAAAATGGGCTAAGAGGATGTGATAATTTACCCAAAGACAAACAGCCCACAGAGGAGGTCCAGTGTTTCTGCACCGGACTCACCTGGTGAGCTTGTGAAGAATGCGGATTCCACAGCCCTCTCTGGGGACAGAATCTGCATATTTAACAGTCCAAGTGATTTGTACTCTAAAGTTGGAGAACCTCTGGGGTAAGGTATTTAATTTCATGCTTTGGCTTGAAGGGTCAGGATAACAAAGTTTCCCAAATACCCTTGTCCAGAACCGTTTGTCTTACCACTTGTGTCCAAAAATGTGTGGCCACCCTGCTCTTATATTAGGCATTAGACCGAGTGACAGGGATACAGGATACCAGGTCCCGCCCCTGCTTTAAAGGAGTGCATACTCCAGAAAAAAGAATGAACAAACTATTATAAGACAGCATCGGCGAGGCTAGGACTGCAGGAAAAGGTTCTGAAAGGATGGTTTGGGATTACAGAGCCCCCAAAGGTCGTGTTAGAGAGCCGTGCTTTTGCATTAGGCATTACTTACAAAAAGCTCCTGTTAAAAGGCAATTATCTTACCAGGAGGTATAGCACATGAACAGTTAGCAGTCATTAACTCCAAAAGGGGCATTAGGCTGCGATACACCTAATGTCATCACGGATACGAGCAGGGCCGCTGGGAGAGGAAGGAGTCCATATAAGGAGAGGGGGCTCTCTGGCAATGGCAGAAGTGCCTGGAGGGAGGCCCAAGAGCAGAAACCGGTCTCTGAAAGGGAAACCGGAAGCCCAGGAGGAGGGAAAGATAAAGGTGACCCATTTTAGGTGCCATGTGAGAAGGGCTCTGGAGTCTGGCAGGGCGGAGCCCAGAGACAAGAAATCCCCCCAGGTGACTTCCATATGCCCGGTTCTGCCATCAAATGGCCAAAAAAAAAAAAGAAAAGAAAAGAAAAAACAAAACAAAAAAACGAGCAATAAATTGGGAGATCCTTGAGTGCTGCACTATGGACCAGGCTGTTCCCAGCTTTTCTTTACTCTGACCTCCTGGGAGATCAGCGCAATCCCTTTTGTCCTTCAAAGTCCCAGCTGGAGCCCTTGCCGCAGGCCAGTGGCCTTGGGGTCTTCCAACGGCCTGCTCCCTCTGGCGCCCGCCATGCCTGCTGCGCTCTGTTGAAGCCTGCCTCACTCCTATGGGAAGGTCCTCTGATCTCACAACCTCCTTTGGGGAGGTTTCATCATTACCGTTTTTCATTTTGCTGAGGAGGAAACCAAATCCCAGGGAAGAAAAGGTTAGCTTATTTAAGATGAGTCAGGATGAGCCTGTCCAGGTTTTTACGCTCATCGCAGGAAAGCAAATTTTTATTCATTTTCAGGTCTTAAATAAAATCTCACATCCTCAGGGAGGAGTTGCTTTTTTTTTTTTTTTCCTTTCTTTTTTTAAAATTTAAATCATTTTTTTATTTTTCAATTACAGTTGACATATAATATTAGTTTCAGATGTACACCTCAGTGACTAGACATTATATAACTTACTAAGTGATTATCCCAATTCATCTCATACCCATCTGACTTCATACATAATTATTAGAAAATTATTGACTATATTTCCTATGCTGTACTGTACATCCCTGTGACTATTCTGTAACAACCAGTTTGGACTTCCTAATCTCATAATGCTTTGGGATGGGGTCAAACACCTCTGCTATACATTCTCAAACACCATCTTCCCTTTAAAAAAAATTTTTTTTTCTTTATTGATTCTAGAGAGAGAAGAAGGGAGAGGGAGAGACAGAAACATTGATGAGAGACAGCATCGATTGGCCGCCTCCTGCTTGCCCTCCACCAGGGATCAGGCCCACAACCTGGGCATATGCCCTGACCAGGAATCGAACCGGCGACCACTTGGTGCATGGGTTGATGCTCAACCAGTGAGCCACACCGGCCAGGTGACACCATCCTCCCTTTTTATTTATTTATTTATTTTTCCTCACCTGAGGACATTTTTTCATTCTTTGTTCAGACAGAGTGGGAGGGAGAGAGAGGAAGAGAGAGAGAGAGAGAAACATCGATGTGAAAGGGCCACATCGAGTGGCTGCCACCCGCACGACCAACCAGGGCCGGGGACAAACCGCAACCGAGGTACATGCCCCTAGCGGGAACCGAACCCGGGTCTCTCCGGACCGCAGGCCGACGCTCTAACTGCTGAGTCAAACCGGCCAGGGCCATCCTCCCTTTTTAAAACACTCATTCATTATTGAACCTATTTATTGGACATCTTACTTATGCCATATACATGTAGATAAGTAATCCACATACAAAAATATAAAAAAATACACATGTGCTAAGCAATCCATAGTAAAAAAGATACATAAAATGTCCACCCTCTTCTTTGGGTATAATGATCATTACTAACATACAGAGCCGTGGCAGGGAATAAATAAGGCAATTCATTAAAATGCTTAGAATTCTGTGTGACATAAAGTAAGCGCTATTCAATTACTTTAATAATTGCTGGTAAGAACATAATTCCCATGCTGGATTCTGATTGGCAGGAGGGTAGAACTTGTGTGATTTTTCTCTGATGATTCCTGGATCACTGCCTGGTACATAATAGGAATTCAATAAGTAAGTGCTGGATTGAATTGAGTTGAACTGAACAAGGAGAATTCTGATATTTGTATCATACTCCCCACAGCCAGTGTGTGAAATTCACAACAGACCATTCTGATCTGGAGAAAGAGAGTTCATTTTTGGTGAGTTCATTCATCCATTCATATAATACAATGTTTTTAGCAGCTATTAAACGCTAGGCATACTTCTTGATATTGGAGATACAGAGGTAAATAATACATTGAGGTTTAGCTCATCAAGTTTATATTCTACAAGAAGAATATAGTAATCAACAAGTAAACATTACATCAGCAAGGCTTTTTCAGATGGTAGAAAAAAGATAATGATCCAGCAATTCAACTTCTGGGTATTTATCTAAAAGAAACAAAATCACTAATTCAAAAAGATATATGCACCCCCATGTTCATTGCAACATGATTTACAGTAGCCAAGACATGGAAAAAAACCTAAGTGTCCATTAATGGATAAAGAAAATGCAGTATGTATATACAGTGGAATATTATTCAGCCATAAAAAAGAATAAAATTCTGCCATTTGCCACTACATGGATGGAACCCGACGGCATTATGCTAAGTGAAATAAGACAGAGAAAGACAAATACCATAAAATCTTACCTATATATGGAATCTAAAACAAAGCAAAACAAAAACACCCAAGCTCATGGATAGATAACAGATTGCTAGTTGCCAGAGGCAGGGGATAGGGGTGTGTAAAATGGATGAAGAAGGTACAAACTTCCAGTTATAAAATCAATAAGCCATGTAAAATCTCACTATTGATTATAGTTAATAATATTGCATTGTCCAGCCCTTGCTGTATAGCTCAGTTGGTTAGAGCATCGTTCTGATATGCCAAGGTTGTGGGCTCGATCCCAGGTCAGGGCACATACAAGAATCAACCAATGAATGCATAAATAAGTGGAACAACAGCCCAGCCAGTGTGGCTCAGTGGATTGAGCATCATCCCACGGACTGAGAGGTCCCAGTTTGATTCCCAGTCAGGGCACATTCCTAGGTTGTGGGCTCGATCTCCAGTAGGGGGCATGCCGGAGGCAGCCAATTGATGTTTCTCTCTCACGTCGATGTTACTATCTCTCTCTCCGTTCCTCTCTCTATAAAAAAAATCAATAAAGACATATTAAAAAAATAAGTGGAACAACAAATCTCTCTCTCTCTCAAAATCATTTTTAAAATGTTTTTTAATTAAAAAGAATATTGTATTGCATATTTAAATGTTGCTGAGAGAATAGATCTTAAAAGTTCTCATCACAAGAAAAAAAACTATATATGATGATGAATGCTAACTAGTCTTATTGGGATGATCATTTCACAATATGTACAAACATCAATACATTATGTTGTATACCTGAAACTAATATCATGTTACATGTCAGGTATACCTCAATTAAAAAATAAAAGTAGAATAAAGAAAAGAAAATGACGGATATGGTAGAGAAGGACTGCCATCCTTGGATGGTCAGGAAAGGCTGCTGTGAGGAGGCGACATTTCAGCCGAAGCGACATTTCAGCTGAGGCCTGAAAGATAAGTTGCTGGCCAAGAAATGGTTTTGGTCCTCTCATCCACCCCCACTGCAGCCTGCAATTTACCTTCAGAGCAATCTCCTCTTCTCAACTATCAACTATTTTATTATTTTGCAGTAATCACTTACTTAATATTTGTTTCACTGATTACTCTAAGTTTGGTGGGGACATAGATTGTGTTCTCTTGCTCATTGTTACATCTCCCAGACCTAGCTGAGGGGTCAGCCGAAATTTGATTTACATTTCTCTTTTTTCATTAAGAGATTTAACTATAACATTTAATAAGTTGGTAGATATGTATAAATAGAACCTTGAACCCAAGATATAGAATAAATACATCTCACCTACATATAGGGATTATCACCAAGCTGACCATGTGCCAGGTTAAAGTGAATATTTCAATAAATTCCAATATAATAAAATTAGAAACCAATAATAAAAGATAGCTCAAATCCCCAAAACCAGCCAAACAAAAAATAATGAATTTTATAAAACAATTGGAAACAAAAGGAGTTTCTAGTAAGCATTTAAATTTTTTCTACAACTCAGGAAAGCTGAAAAGCTATCCAATGCATTTTAAGAGGCTAAAATAACACTGAATTGAATGAAGATAAAATGTCAAGGAATTATAGGCCAGTATTACTTATGAATATAAATGCTAAAGTTCTAAATAAAATTTTAACAAGTTGAACCCAGCAGTGCATTACAAAGTCAATTCTAAGTAGCATTTACTCAGAAAAGTAAGGATGATTCAATATTAATGATTCACATTTTTTATTGGCAGTCTGGACCGATGGCTCAGCCAGCTCGCCTGGCATCTGACGAAAGCAAGTGAGAGGTGGGAAGCTACAGATAAGACTAAAGAGGACTTTGAAGATGAAGAACAAGTTCAACATAGAACAGATGCTACCATGCAGTAGAGGAAAACACAAAACCTAGCTGGTTACAACGGATTTTGGCTCTCATTGAAAAGACTGTAATATGAAGAGCAAAATAAAGCCAAGTATGTTTTCTACCAAATTTTATATACTAGCTCCCATAATACCTCCAAAAAGTAGACCAAATAACTTCTCCTAATTTATAAAGAGATGCCAAAGGAAGTAGAAAACATCTTTTTTTTTTAAAGATTCTAAGCCACAGAAATGACTTGAGCCCTGGCCTGTGTGGCTCAGTTGGTTGAGTGAATTCCGTGCACCAAAAGATTGCTGGTTCAATTCCTGGTCAGGGCACATGACCGGGGTTGTGGGCTTGGTCCCAGGTAGGGGGCGTGCAGGAGGCAGCTGATCAATGTTTTGCTCTTGCATTGATGTTTCTCTCTTTCTCTCTCTCTCTCTCTCTTCCTCTCTCTCTGAATATCAATAAAAATATTAAAAATAAAAACAGCTGAAGAGTATACCATTGTTAAAAAAAGAAATATGACTTGATTTTAAATATGTTTTTGTTTGTTTTTTTAGAGAGAGAGGAAGGGAGAGAGAGAGAGAAACATCGATGTGAGAGAGGAACATCAATCGGCTGCCTCCTGCACGCCCCCCACTGAGGATCAAGCTTGAAGCCCAGGCATGTGCCCTGACCAGGAATAGAACCAGGACCTCTCAGTCCATGGGATGACACTCAGTCTACTGAGGCACGCCAGCTGGGCTATAACTTGATTTTAATAGGTGATGATAACAATAGTAATATCAGTAACAATCAAACTATGAGTTCTTACTAGGTTTAGTCACTCTGCTAACCCCTATACCTTGAAGATCTCATTTAATTCTTTTGTAAAACTTACAATAAAGTAAATATTATTTTATATGTTGATACATGATGAAGGTTTCACAGAGATGTTAATTAACTTGTCAAGTTCAAGCAAGTGAAAGAGCTAGGATTTCAGTGCCGACTCCTCACTCCTACCCCCGTGCCGTCTGGATGCGGCGCGCTGCTTTCTGGGCAACGGGGTCTTGGCTTTCTGTCCCCTGTAGTGTAGGACAGAGCACCTAGAATGAAACTACACTTCTGTGTCTACTTATTTGGAACTTGTGGGCACTGGATCAGAGCTGGTCAATTTTACTTCTGAACTATTTGAAAGAAAGGGTTTGCTAATGACAGATATAATTATATGGCAGAACTCTAACCAAATCCATGCACCTACCCATCAATGTCTCTAGAGACTCACTGTGTATTGAAGGTCTACTGTTTCTAAGACACAGTGCCAAGGACTGTGGGAGTGGAGAAATGTATAAGGCACAGAGTATAAAGGTGATCAGGGGGGTAAGACATTAAAAAATAAATGGGACAGTGGGTCAGATTCCAAGAAGACTTTCTGGTAGCATTTGAGATAGGCTTTGAAGGACGGGGAAAATCTGAACCTGTGGAGGTGTGAGTGGGGAGAACATTCCGGTAGGATGTAATAATTAGAGCAATAGGGAACCTCAAGAATTATTGGGGGGAATAGTGAGTACTTCTATTTACTAGTCAGTCTATGTAACACCTTGTAAGATGTTTCTTAATGCTACTTTATGAACATGGAAAAATAATATTACATTTTCTTCCATTTTTACTCTATAGTTATTCACGACTCAAATTCAGTCTTTCCCTATTTACTCTACATTAAGGGAATTATAAAACAAATTTAAATATATAAAGCAGGTTCCTGCATCTACACTTGGGCTATGCACTGGTTAGCTTTCACTTGGAAACAGTGGACTGCAACCTCTCTTGCCCACGCTGGACAAAGAGCACCCCAATTATTCAGTCTATGTAACGCCTCAAGGCCTTTGTAAGAAGAAAGCATTTCAAAGTAAACCCAGAATGTTCCAGTTCTTCAAAAGGACTGGCCCCGTCGGCTTCCCTCCTGCACATCTCTGGGTTCTAATTAAACCATGAACGATAGGAAAAGGAATCAATACGCTGAGATAATAACAGTACCTTTTTAAGGATTTCTCTGCCCATGCTATCTATTTTGGCCCCATTCCCTACTATTTGGCAGCGATTTCATTTTGGACAGATGAGAACATTAGAGGATTTTAAGGCAACCCGGCGCGTGAATCCAAGGGGCAAGATCTTAGTTTTCTGACCCGTTGGCCATCCTTTACAGATCCAAGAAAAGGCGTCTAAGTGATTGGGTTTAATGCCTTCTCTGGGAAACACTTTGAACCTAAGTGTTCCCTTGATTCTGAGAGGCCATCCTAGTACATCTCTCAGGAGGCAGCAGGGGAGAAGATATTCCGCCTGATGTCCTTGAGGTCCGGAGCAAGGCCTGCTCACCGGTGAAGACGGCTCCTGGGCGTCCGCACCGCACGCACAGCCTGCAGAGTAGTCATCTTTAAGTTCAAGCTCAAGCCTTCCTCAGGCTGTGCGCTCACTGGTGTCTGCACCTGGAGAGCCTGACTCTCGTGCTCCTCAGGTTTCAGTCCATGCACTTTGCTTTACAGAGTGGTTTTTCGACCTCAGCAGTATTGACACCTGGGGCTGGATAATTCTTTGTTGGTGGTGGGAGTGGGGCTGGGATGTGTGTTTTGGGGGGCATTGAAGGAGGGGTGAGTCTGTCCTGTGCATTTCAGGAGGTTTAGCAGCATCCCTGGCCTCTTCTACCCACTAGATGCCAGTAGCAAGGCCCCACAACTCCAGCTGTGACAATAAAATGTCTTCAGACATTGCTGAGTATCCCCTAGGGGCAAAATTTCCCCCACTGCCCACACACATGGACAATCGCTGCTGTATAGTAATAAGGCCTCAGAGACCAGTGCTGGGGTAATGGCTGCATTCGGTGTAGATAAGACAGCAGGTAATTCTTTGATTAAAGTAAGAAGAACCAAGTTCTCACTGTAATTCTTCGTGTCTTAGTCTCCTCACCTCACTCTCCCACAGATCTGGTGTAGAAATCCTAAGAAACAATATTTGTGTAAGTGTTTTGAAAATTTCAAAATATAATGTTGCCATCTGGTCTAACCTAGGTCTTTAGGCAATCAGCGACACTGGCCTTTATTCTGCAATAAATTTGAAGGAATCCCATCAACCAAGATTACTGACAGGGAGTTGAACTAAGGAAACGTCACTCTTGCCACTAGAACACATTTTCCGAGAGTCTTCTGTCTTGTTGGTCTTTGCTGATTGGAAAGCTGGTGTTCATTCATTCCTGCATGCATTTATTCAATGAACATTTGTTAAGCACCACTATGTGGCAGGCACTGTGCTGGGTACTAGGGATTCTTATACAACTTGTAGTTGTAATAAGAAGTAGCTGCAGTAGACACATTAGACATGACCCTGCCTTCATAAAGATTATGTTCCAGCAGAGGAAACATGTAAGGAGTATGGATATTATGATGTATTTGGCAAGGGCTATGATGGATAACATCGGGACTTCCTAGAAGGGCTGCCATGCTTAGAGTTCATGGTTAGGGAAGCTTACTAGGAAAAGTGAAGCCAAAGCTGAGATCTGAATGATGAATAGGGGTTTACCAGGGAAAGAGAGGGTGAACAATATTTCTGGAGAAGGAGACAGCATGTGTGTAGTGCTGGAGATGAGGGAATGAAGCATGAGAAGGAATTTGGGGCACAGAATACAGGAAGGAAAACAGTGAGTGGGGCTGGGAATATCCTCAGAACAATGAAGCCCACTGGAGGTTTTAGAAGGTAATTGACATATGTGCATGCTAGAAATATTACTGTGGGTACAGTACGAAGAACAGACTGGAGGTGGTCATCACAAGGAGGAGGGTGGAGAAAATCAAGGAGGCTGCTTCAATATCCAGAGAAGAGAAGATGGTGTCCAACCTAGGATTGTGGCAATGGGGTTGGAGAGAGGTCAAGGGACTCAAGAGGTTGAGCTACCTAGAAGATGATTGACATAGGACTCAGAATAGATGAGTATGTGTGTTGAGGGACGTTAGGAAGGCAGACTCAAGGAGAACCCTGGAGTGCTTGGGTGGGCTTTTGGAGGAAGTAACTGGTGTTGACTAAGGCCATTGCTACTAGTAACAACAACAACAACAAATAGAATGTTTATGGGGATCCTGCTGAGTGCAGGTCCCTGAGCTAACTACTAACCAACATTATCTCATTGAAGTCTTGCCACATCCCTGTGATATAAGAGCTATTTTTCTTAGTACCTCAAGGCTCAGAATAACCTGCTGAATGGCACGCAACTGGTGATGGCAGCCAAGATTCAAACTCAACTTCCTGCTTCCAGAGCCCACTCTCTGAACCACCACATATAAACTTTAATTCATTTTAGTGCTTACCTTCTAGGTTTAAATCATAGGTCTTCTGGTTACTAACAGTAGCTTTGGAGGAGTCACTAAGTCATTTAAGCTTTTTGAATCTCAATTTCTTCAGTCGAATTCTGGGTATTAGAATACTTCCTTCACAGAGTTGGCACAATAATTAAATTAGCCCCTAATCAATGATGAGAGAGCAAGCATTTATTAAGTGCCAACTATATTCCATGTTGTGTTGGAAATACTGTGTGTGTATATATATATGTATATATATATATATACATATATATATACACACACACACACACACACATATATATATACATATATATACATATATATGTATATATATATGCTAATTTCATCCTCACAAGGGCCCTTGAAGTAGCTTCAATGATTGCCCTTATGTTATAGATGAGGAAACTGAGGCACAGATAGACTAAAGGCCCTACTCAGAGTTGCACAGCTGGGGTGCAAACCTGAGTGAGCATTTCCGGAGCCTGTGCCTCTCACCACTGCATCATGCTGCCTCTCCTAAGAAGTGGGGTCTTAGAAGGCAGCTGACAGACCAAGAGCCTTGAGCCTGGGATGTTGTACGTGCTGGGTGCTGGCTACCATTTTTATGCAATGTTAAATTTATCAAATTTTCAAGAAATACCAGGAACTCTATTAGGCAAACAAGATAGACATAGCCCCTATCCTAATGCCCTCAATGGAATTCTGGAAAGCCATTTCTGGGCATGATTTTTTCCCCATTGTCAAGCCACCCCTGCCCATGAGAAGTTGGGGTGTGTCAGTGGTTTGTGTGGGATGTTTCAGAGGGTGCTGAGGGTGGGGGAGGGTCATTAGGAGCCACAGAGCACTGAGCTACACTACCGAGGTCATTAATCTGAGTGTCAGACAAAAGCCCACACAGACCACTGACACAGAGGCCCTTGGAGGTGTTCCTACCTTCCTATCTTTGATACTTGTGCACCTATCTGTAGGCAAGGAGGAAGTGTTTCAGCATCTAAGTGAAAGGAAACAATTGGCTGATACAATGAAGTCAGAAAAATCTAACAGATGCGTGGTGGCCAAAGGTCACCACAGAGTCGTGGTACTTTTTAAACTGGAAAGGATATCCGGGAACTAATGTAACCCTGTAATGTCACAGGGGAACTTGGATGATGGAGACCTTAAGTGGTAATGTGGATGAGTAAGCTTTCCTTGTGTCCCTTTTCCTTTCTGCACCCCAGTTCCTCCATCTATAAACGGGGAGATTAGAAATAGTCTTCCAGTTTCCTTCAAATTCCAACGTGCTTTGAATTTAAATGTTCAAATCACAGTTTTCTTTTTTCTTATTAACATCACATGGGCGAATATTACTGTGATTGGGAGTAATGAGTATTAATGAATTGCTCATGTTTGTTGATGGTGTGGAGGCAATTAGCTTTCTATAATTTTCTTTCAACTGCTTTGGCATTCCGCTGTGGAAACTGAGCCTGGAATCTTCAAGAGATGCTTCTTGTTCTTCCAAAAATGAGGCTTGTCTTTGCACCCAGGGGAGGTAACCCTTTTAGTGAACACATGGGCCTGCTGAACATTTTAAACTCCTTTTGAAACATAGTGATCAAACTTATCAAATATTAAACATTAAAAATAAGTGATCATCTGCGTGGTAAAGTGATAGGCTGTTTTTAGTTCCTTGTAATCTGTGATTTCAATCAGCATAATAGCTGATGTTTGCTTAGCGTTTCCTCTGTGTCTGGTTCTGTGCTTTCCATGGATTATTTGTTGTTTGCCCACAACAAGTCTATGAAGGAGAAACTATCTCCCCTCCCCCACTTTACAGAGGAGGAAATTAGAGTTAAATCAAAACATAACTTTTTTTTTGTATTGTTTTTTCATTATTGATTTTTAGAGAAAGAGGAAGGGAGAGAGAGATAGAAACATCGATGTGAGAGAGAAACATCGATGGTCTGCCTCCTGCACACCCCCTACTAGGGATCGAGCCTGCAACCCGGGCATGTGCCCTGACTGGGAATTGAACCCAGACCTCTCAGTCCATGGGACGATGCTCAATCCACTGAGCCACACTGGCCGGGCTCTTTATTGATTTTAGAGAGAGAAGAAGGGAGAAGGAGAGAGATAGAAACATCGAAGACAGAGAACATCGATTGGCTGCCTCCTGCATGCCCCCTACTGGGGATAGGGCCCACAACCCTGGCATGTGCCCTGACTGGGAATCGAACCAGCGACCTCTTGGTGCATAGTCGATGCTCAACCATGGAGACACACCGGCAGAGCAAAACATAACTTTTTTAAAAATAAATTTTAAAAAAATATATTTGTATTAATTTTTTAGAGAGAGAGGAAGAGAGAGATAGGAACACCGATCAGTTGCCTCCTGCACAACCCACAACCCCTCCTGGGGCTCGAGCCCACAATCCGGGCCTGTGCCCTGACCGGAATCCAACCAGGACTCTCCGTCGATGGGACAATGCTCAGTTCACTGAGGCACACCAGCCAGGCAAGTATGTCACTTATTCAAAGTGACATAACAGTGGTGGCCGCTGGGATTCAAACTCAGACTGTCTGTTCTGAGTTCATGCTCTTCACTGGGGTAAGTTAGTTCTTCCCGGTGCCTTCAGGTTTCTAACAGGGACACAGGGTGTGACTTTATGTGAAAAGAATCCCAAGTACTTAAGAAGTAATACCTGGGTTTTTTGGATAAATTTTGTGAATCACGTTTTTAGTTTCAGTTTCATGAACTGATCGAAGTTGCTAATAAATAACAGTATTTTTTAAAGACAGCTTGTCTTCAGCAAACTGCAATTGACTTACGACACATTGTCACGCCCATCTGATGCGAAGCTGCACTTGACAAGCCTCGTGGAAATAAAGAACAATGTCCATTCTGAAGCCAATGTGAAGGGTAAGTTGTAGAAAAGTACCATCAGTTCCCTTGGAAAACAGGCACTTCGTATCAATATGTGGAGATCATTACTGTTTAACTACCGTTTGTATAGATCTGTCAGCACTGAAACTCCCTGGGATATCTGATGGATGATGCAGGAAGAAGCACACTCGGAGAAATGGCTGGTGCCATAATTTGGGGGAAAGGTTGCCTTAAATTGTAATCAGAAAAATCAGTCCTGAAACAATAGGTAATAATGATTCTTTTTTAAAAAGCTGACAAATTTATGCAAATACCATGCAGAGTAAAGAGTAAGCAACATTTTAAAAAAAGATCCCACATTGCCCAAACTGCGTATTGGAAGGACATTGTCAGTTCCATGGGCTCCTGAATGTCGGTGATCTCAACAATGCCTTGAAAATCGATTTCTGGCACTGACGAAAACGAAAATCTTACAAGTTCCTGTTGTGGTTCTGGACAAGGATACCATGGGGAAGGCCAGACCATAGGCAATCTTTTTTTTTAAATCCTCACATGAGGATATTTTGCCATTTATTTTCAGATAGAGTGGTGGGAGGGAGGGAGGGAGGGTGAGAGAGAGAAACATCTATGCGAGAGAGACACATTGACTGGTTGCCTCTCCCGCATGACCCCGAGCAAGGCCAGGGAGCAAACTGCAACCAAAGCATGTGCCCTTGTTCAGGAATCGAACCCGCAACTCTTTGGTCCGCAGGCCGACGCTCTAACTGCTGAGCCAAATTGGCCAGGGCTTTTTTTTTTTTTTTTTACTAGGAGAGGTGAGGTATGAAAACCTTTAGGTCAGAAGCAAAAACAAAACAAACAGCACAAAAGTCTGAGTTTAAAGGTGAGGTTTCATTTTTCACAAAATGACTCTAAGGAAGGTCATGTCACTGCAGTTCTCTGAGGAGGTGAAATGCCCTAGGCTTCTGTTGGAGTGTCAAATTCCCAAATTCTCCATGTTAATACTAGTTCTTAAAACATCAGGGTACGCCCAGGCTTCAAATTCTCAAATGGCTTCCCATGGTACCCCGAATGAAACAAATACCTGAGCACTGCTTGCAGAGCCTCCCTGACCCTGCCTCTGCTTCCCTCTGCACCCTCCTCATTCTGGCCTCCTTCTGGTCATGCCAATATGGCTCTGCCTCAGGGCCTTTGCACGTACCGCCCTCCACCCCCTAACCATGTCTAAACACTGTTCCAACAAATCTTTTGAACCTGGCTTCTACTCATCATTTGGGTCTCGACTCAGAGGCTTTAGAAAAGCCTTCACAGAACAGCTGTCTAAGGTAGCGTCCCCTTGCCCCTTGCTCAGCCACCACATTTACACTCTTTATAGCCCATGTCACCATCTGAAGCTACCTTGTGTCTTTGTAAGCTTGTGTTTTTATTGTCCGTCTCACCCACTAGAATGTGAGCTCTATAGCGTCAGAGACCTTGGCTATTTCACGCGCAGCTGTGTTTCCAACACCTGGTGCCCAATACAAATTTACTGAATAAATGCACAAATGAAATTCAATATTCTTACCCCAACCACACTATTATAATGCTAGCTACCTTTTCCTTTTTTCAGAAAAGCTCTACATAGTAAATGAAACATAAACATGCTGAAGAAAAAGGCATAATGCTTATTGAGACCTTGAGCACAAAACCAGGAGTCGCCCTGCAGTGTCCATGTGCTTAATTATTTATTCTCGGCTTTTAAATTCCATTAACAAAAGACATAGGCAATAAGTGGGCTGATGCTGAGCCTGCTTAATTAGCAACATAAAAAGAAAACAAAAGGCAAGTCATCTCACACTCCAGACCCCAGCTTCAAGAGTCTAGGGAGTCCGGCCGGTATGGCTCAGTGGTTGAGTGTCGACCTGTGCACCAAGAGGTTGCTGGTTTGATTCCTGGTCAGGGCACATGCCCAGGTTGTGGGCCTGATCCCCAGTGGGGGGCATGCAGGAGGCAGCCAATTGATGTTCTCTCTCATCAATGTTTCTATCTCTCTTTCCCTTTCCCTTCCTCTCTCACTAATAAGGAAATTTTTTTTTTTTTTTTAAAAGACAGTCTAGGGAAGCTTGGCAAGCCTGAGACAGTCCTTTATAGCACAAGCCAATGAACCCTCTCCCTTTGCCCAGTGGTAGCAATAGAATGGGTTAAGCCACCTGTGCCCCTTCTTCCTGCAGTGAACACTGTTGTCGGACAACCTGGAATTGCACCCCATTTCTTGCTGCAAAGCCCAGATTTTATTGTGATATCCTCCATTCAGAGATGGCAATCCTATTCCAAATTCAGATGCGAGCCAGTGTGTAAACCAGTTTGTCTTATCCTGTTTTCCTTGTCAGTGGTGGTTTAGAAGTGGGCATATGACTCAGACTGAGGCCCAGAGGACATATAAAGAAATGTCCTGGGGACCTCTCGGGGAAAAGCGTTCCTTGTTTTTGTTTTTGTTTTCAAATCCCAATGTCCTTTCACTGGGTACTGTTGTGTCTTTCTGAGGGTGATACCTGGAACCACTGGTTGTTTTAGAACAATGCTGAAATTCCAAAGACAGTAAGGCAAGACAGTGGAGACTATCTGAGCCCTCCATGCTGTTCTTCTGCCAGGAAATTCATCAGCTTTGGGAGGCTCCCTGCCTCTGGACTTATTATATGAAAAACTGGACTAGTGCAATATGTGCTTGACTGGGCTCCTTGCTTCTTACCTTGGTCTCTTATCATTCCTGGTCGACCAGCTGCTAGAAATAATGCTTTATAACCAATGACTGCCTCACCAGGCAGAAGCCTTGCTCTTTACAATGGTCTGTAAGGTTCTTTCTTGCATCCACCTGCCGTCATCTTTCTGTCTCCATCTCTCACAACTTCTCCCTTTGTTCCCACACTAAAGCACTCTAGCCTTATGTCTAGTCCTGGAACATACCAGATAAGCTCTTACCCCAGGGCATTTGCACTGACTGTTACCTCTACCGGCAACTCTTTTCCCCAGATACCCACATGACTTGATCTCTTGCCTTTTTCATATATTTTCCTCTTTTACACTTATATCTTTATATTTTATATTCTACTAATTTATTTTACCTGTTGTCTGTCTCCCCTGCTGCTGAACCTCCAACGCCTAGAATGCCTAGCACACAGTAGATGCTTAAAAGACATTTGTGGAACTAAGGAGAGGATAATAATTCTTCCACTGTTCCAGATATTTTGAGATGATTTTTTATGTTGCAGCCGAAAGCATCTTGAGTGATGGATTTCCCTGTGACCGGTGCCCTGCATTTTCAACCACGTTTGAAATTCACAGTCAGAGCCTCTAGAACGGAGTGCTCCCTGCCCCAAAGCCATCAATCCATGCTGTGTAGTGGAAGGTCAGCAGGAGAGAAATCTCTGACGAGGATTCAAATGTTCAGTTTCTGGTCTCTGTGAGAGCTTGGGCAATTTAAATTGATCTCTATCTACCTTAATCTCCTCATCTCCATGAGGACTAATCTGTCTAGTATCTGTAATATCTAAACTATCTCTTTTGTATCTGCACTGTGGAATTGTAAAACCCATTCTGGTTATCTCCCATGGGGGTTATAAGGCATAAATGGCCCATATGTGTTAAAAGCAGAAACGTGCTATGTATATTTTGTAATGGATTATTTTGGATAAGCTCTTTTATTCTCCAGAAAAACATTCATTATTGTTGTATGAATGATAATGATTTTTTTTTTTTTTTTAGTTTGTGGTCATTTATTACCTACCGAAGGCTGTATTCACTCAAAAATACCCACTGAGCCCTTACCCTGTGCCAGGCTACTTCTCAGGGGTGCTCTGTCCCCTTGGTTAAGAACACACACTCTGAGGTCAGACAGGTGTGCGACTGGGGTAAGTTGTTCAGCTTCCTGAGCCTCGATTTCCTCCACTGTGAAATGAGGTTAAGTTGCCTCGTATCTTATCATTGTGGCCAAGATGAAACGCGATGACTCACTGCAAGTTACTTGCGCAGAGTCTGACCCAGTGATGTTGGATGACATAGAATTATCATTACCATAGCTCTGCCATGGTCACGTGTTGTGTAGTTCTCTCAAAGACTTTATTCACAAAGCCTCTCAACATCATCTCAAGATAGCCCGGGGAAGATGAGTAATTAGCCCAAAGAAATCATTCAACCCTAAAGAAAACTTGGGTCTGTGGCTTAAAAAGCCTGGCTAATTCCTAGTTCTTCCTTAGGTCTCAGATTGGCTGCCAGTTACTCCAGTAGGCTCTCCCTGCTCCTACCCCCACCCCACTGCACATTGGGTTGGATGGCTTATTCTTCTTCTAGCACTTTCCACACGCACTCGGGATTGTACCTGACATCCACTTGTTGACATCCCTCAGAAGAAAGTAAGTGCTTACAGCAAGGGAGCAACAGTGTCTTGGTCACCCAACCCAGTGCCTGGCACATAGTAGGCACTCCAGAAATATTTGCTAACCAAACACATTTAATTTAATTGGCATTAGGGCAAGGGTGAAATAAACAGCCATGGAGCATTTTTTCTCTTCCTTGGCTTAGAAATGTTTAATTTACCTAATGCTTACAAAGAGAACAGGATGTCTGATCTCAGCGCTGTGCACAGAACCTGCGTCTCTCCCCTCACCAAGGCCCTGCAAGCTTCCTGTGCAGCCACTTCCCCCCAGGCCACCTTCAGAGTACAGTAAGCCCGCAGCCCTCCCATCAAGACATCCTCCATCACAGCTGAGAGCAATGCTTTCATCTCCCGGCCACTTGTTCATTATCAGACCAGTTTTGCTTCCAGCAGATTGGAGCCCTGTGCAGAGTCAAGTTGCTTGGGAAATCCCTTTGTAGACCACTGCATGCAAAGAGGAGATTTCCGGCTTCCTTTGGACACACAGAGGAGAGCTTTGCTCTCACTCTCTTCATTGCCTGGGGCAGAGAGTCGGGTGCACAGTATCCCATCTTCATTGGCATTCTGGTTTCCTTTAAAGGCACTCCAAATGCACTCAGATGTTTTATGGGCTCTGCTCTCCATAGCGCTCTGATGCAAGGAAAAAGAATTTCTCACTGTCTCTCTTGGATCAACCTGTGTTACAATTATCTGGGATGCCCGTGAAATTAGCAAGCTCGCTGATGCCATCCCAGACCTTCTGAATCAGACCCTCTAGGGGAAGGGCCTGGGAATCTGCATTTTAACATAGTCCCCAGGTGATTCTCATGTACAATAAGGTTTGAAAGCCATTTGGTGACCTAAGGTCACTAGCTGGGTAGCTGAACCCTGTTTGAAGTTACGGACAACTAGACTTCGAATTAGTGCCTGATTAAGAATCCTATTTTGGTGGCTTGAGGTTGTTATTCCAGAAAGCTTCTGCCCAAAGACAAGAGTTCTTCTTCCTGAAACTAGAGTTTTTATCACCGCCACCACACCCAGTATCCAGTGAGAGTGAGGCAAAGAAGACTCCATTTCCTATCTCTTAGTCTAAATCTGTGGGGTGACATAAAATCGCCTGTGCCACTTATGTGGCATGAACATCTTAGAAGGTTATCTGTCAAGCACTGACTTTTTCTATAAAATGAGAAGGTCATTGTCTTTACTCTGCTTTGAGACAGCCTAATCCATTTATTTATTTATTTATTTATTTATTTATTTATTTATTTATTTATTGCTGATGGCAAAGAGTCATTATCACTGAAGGGAAGCTGAAAAATCCTACCTGCTATCCCCGAATTTCTCAAACATCAGTGCAAAGATCGGACAGCCTTGCACGTGTTTTAGGTAGAGGTCTCCCCTTGGGTAGGAAGTCACTTGCCATCATCAGCTTTAGGGTGTATGGAACATACCTCACATTACAACCAAACTTGATGTAATGTTGTACAACTTGTTGTACAACCAAAATATGTTTCTCTCATTAGAAAACTGAGCCAATAGAAGGCCCTGTGCTTCCCTGGTCATGAGCCACCTTTTCAGCAGGAGAGGAAGAAAAGAAGGACAGTCATGCCCATGGAGCAAAACAGGATACATATCACGATTATGTCCCACAAATAAGATGACATGCACCATACTGACAGATACTGAAGAACTGCAGAATGAGGAATTGTAGTCAGGAAAAAAAAAGACTATATGCTATAGCTGAAAAAAGCAAAACACAAACCCAAATCCCACCAAATAGTTCTCACTTCTTCCCACGCACAGAATCACACACCATATCTGAAGAAACTGTCTGATGCCCAGAGTGGGCAGTTTCCAGCATGCAAAGTGTTCCTATGATGATCTAGCATAAAACTTCATGAGAGGAAATAACACATTATGTGAAATGTACATGCTACGCAAATAAAATACAAGAATTGCATATGGTGAACCTTTCAGTGTGTAAGTGTCTTCCAAGAACTAAACTAAGTGAACAATCCCAACCACAGCCAAACGGTCAAAGCTTCAAGCCATCGACCAGCGCTTCATTGACTACACGCCAGCGTGGTCTACATGACATATGTGATCCCATCCAGGTCACTGGTTCCAAATACCCTCTCTGTGCCGATGCACCCTCCTTCCTACCTCCATCTCACATCGTCTCTCTGAAAAACATACACGCATATGTACTACTTCCTGCTTGGCACTTACACCTGAGCATTATCTAACCATTTCGCCCTTAACATGCTCAAAACAAGGCTCATGAGTTTTCTCCTGCAAGGATTCTAGGACAGGCCACCCCAAAACATGCAGCTTTGGTATATTGATTACTTAGAGCTGAAAGCACTTATAAAACAGCAAATGCAGGAGAGGATTTCCCTAAATTCCCCCTTACCTGCCTGAAGGCAGATCCTCCGAAAGGAACTCAGTCGTCATAAATTCTCTCCTCCAGAATGTCATGAACCAGGGAAGAGGGACTTTTATCCAGGGGAAGAGACTAAAGGTAGACACCACACCCAGACAAACTTTGTCACAAATGATCATACCACCTATCTTTTTTTCTAAGGGCCCATTCGTCTTTCTGAAAAATCACTGACTTTCTTCTAACCGGCTCACATCCCTCCTCCCCTTCCCCTATTAAAATGACATGTAAGTCCGGCTGGTGTGGCTCAGTGGTTGAGCATCGACCCATGCACCAAGAGGTCACAGGTTTGGTTCCTGGTCAGGACACATGCCCAGGTTGTGGACCTGATCCCCAGTGGAGGGTGTGCAGGCGGGGGCCAATCAATGTTCTCTCTCATAGATGTTTCTATCTCTCTCTCCCTCTCACTTCCTCTCTCTCTAAAATCAATAAAGGAAAAAAAAAAAAAAAGATGGTATGTAAGCTCTCAAGTCTCACTGCCTTTTTGAGTCTTCACTTTTTTTCCTGTGATGCCTCCATGCATGTAACATTAAAAATAATACATTTGGCTCGGCTGGTGTGGCTCGGTGGATTGAGCATCATCCCATGGACTGAGAGGTCCCTGTTCTATTCCCAGTCAGGGCACATGCCCGGGTTGCAGGCTCTATGTCGGGGGCGTGTAGGAGGCAGCTGATGGATGTTTCCAACATCAATGTTTCTATCTCTCTCTTCCTTCCTCTCTGTCTAAAATAAAACATATTTAAATAAAACATTTAAAATAATAATAATAAATTCATACACCCTTTCTCCTGTTAGTCTGCCTGTTGTCAGCTTATTGCATAGACCCAGCTAGCAAATCTAGAAGGACAGATGGGATGCCTTTCCTCTTTTACATTCCCAAGCATGTTTCTTTTCCAGGTTTCCCAGTCCCAATAACTGGTGCCCACAAACCACCCAATTGCTCAAGGTCAAAACCTGGTGTTACCTTAATTCCTTCCTTTCCTTCCCTCTATAATCCAGTCTGTTGTCTCCAAAATAAGTCTGGAGTCTGCTTTCTCATCGTCTGCACCTTCTCCACTCAGATACAGTCACATTGTCTCTCATCAGAATTCAGAATTCTGATAAGAACTTCTTTTAATGGTATAAATTTAATCTGTGAACTCCTTCCATGTCAAGGAGTCCCAGGATTCTCAAAATAAAATCCAGACCATGTAAAGTGACCCAAAGGTCCTGCCTGATGTAACCCTGTCTTCCCTCCCTGTCTCCTTTCAGACCATACAGCTTTCAAATGCCCAACCCAAGCTACCCTGGGCTCTTATATGAGCTTTGAAAATACCACCTTTTTTTTTCCTGGCACTGGGCCTGCACAGTGCTTCTTTTATTACTACCTACAATGACCGAGGCAGGGTCTTTGACTGATGGCATATTCCCGTCCTTCAGGCCTTGGCTTGAGTGCCACCTCCTCAGGGAGGCCTTCCCTGCTGCTCCACACTGAAGTCACCTCCGAGAACTGTCTCATGCCATCTTGTTTAGATCTTTCTCAGTGTGCAGCCAAACCTCAAATGACCTTTCCACTTTTTTCCTTGGCCAAGTCTCTCATTATAAAACAATTTTTTTTACTTGTATATCAAATGTCTCATTAACCTGACACAGTGCCTGGTACCCAAAAGCTATTTGATAAATACTTGTGGAATATTTAAATGAATGAATGAATGAATTTGAGTGATATTCCGATATCACCATTTTACCAATACATCAGTGCCATCGCCATGGTCTGAAATGAGCTGATACAACTTCAGTTAGGTCGGTGTGGCCCAGCAATAACTTTTGTCAGGCCCCAGCAGTTTCAATGGCACAAGATGTAGAGTCTCATTTACTATCATTCAAGCGTCTCACCACCTGGGTCCCACCTACCTTTCCAGTCTTTCATTCTGCAGGTGCTCTATGCCCCAGCAAAATAAATGCCTTTCTCTTCTGAGCATACGAATCTCAGGAACTTGGCACATGCTGTTCACGCCACTTCAGTGTATCTCCTCTTTATAGCTCATAATTTCTGCTTCCCGAAATTTTCTGAGACACTTGAGTGTCAATTATGTAAATGTATCAAATCAACACATTGTATACCTTAAACTTACAAAATATAATGTCAGTTATATCTCAATTAAAAAAAAGAAGAAAAGGAAGTGTCAATTTAAAAGATACTGTAAATCCAAATTTTAAATGTCTTAAATTGTAGAGTTTGGAAAATGGGCTCTGTTATAAATTAATAGTGAATATGTAAGTCACTAGTTTCTCTAAAAGACCATTGATACTTTCAATTTTATACATTTTTTTTTCTTTATTGATTTTTAGAGAGAGTGGAATGGAGAGGGAGAGAGAGAGAGAAACATTGATGAGAGAGAACATCGACTGATCGCCTCCAGCATGCCCCCTGACTGGGGATTGGGCCCACAACCTAGGCATGTGCCCTGACCAGGAACCGAACCGGCGACCTCTTGGTGCATGGGTCGATGCTCAACCACTGAGCTACACTGGCCAGGTGATACTTTCAATTTTAAGAATTATAAAATATGCCTGGTTGGTGTGGCTCAGTGGTTGAGCGTCAGCCCATATACCATGAGGTCGCCGGTTCGATTCCTGGTCAGGGCACATGCCCAGGTTGTGGGCCCAATCCCCAGTGGGGGGCATGCAGGAGGCAGCCAATCAGTGTTCTCTCTCATCGATGTTTCTCTCTCTCTAAAAAAAAATCAATAAAGAAAAAAAAATTATAAAATATACCTACATAAAACTTAAACCAAGGAATTCTGTTTTTGAGAGTGTATCCCAGTGATATAACCATAGTAACTAATCTTAACCACTGAACATTTTCTATGTGCTGTGTTGTTTAAAATATCTATCTAATTAAATTCTTATAGCAGTTCTTCAAGGTAGATTTTATTATCCAAATTTTATATATCAGGAAATGAAATGAAAAATTTGAAGTGACTTGCTTTATACCAATAAGAATTGAGGCCATATTTTGACCCAGGCAATTTATTGTAAATAAATTGCTCTTAATTCACTCTACCACATAGATTTTCCTGGATACATGCAGAGTAGCTATTAGGGATACTCATAACAGTATTGTTATAAATCTTGAAAACTTGGGTAAATAAATTAGGATACCTACCATTCATAATATGAAAAATATTGTTAAGTGAAAACATCTATTTACAAAATAGTACTTCCAGGATGGCTCCATTTTGGTGGGGGAAAAAAAAAAAGATCATGTTGATTTTATTCATTATAAACTAACCACTCCTTTCCACATAGTACTTGTTTGGTGACTGAATTAATTGATGAATATACACATGGTCAAAAAGTTAGAAAAATATATCAAAAATTTTTACCACTCTTGATCTATGATAGGTTGTGGGGTTATAATTAAAACTGATTTTCTGATTTTTAGTAAGCAGAAAAGGAAAATAATGTTATATTTTTAAAACTCATTTAAGTTCTATCTTACACGCCTCCTTCCCATTAAGTCTCTCTTTGTCCCCCAAATATATGAAATTTCTGCCTCTTCTGTATTCAGAGAACTTGAGTCTCTTGTCAAATACTTACTCTTAAGCTCACCTTGCCTTGCATTGTGTTTATTGATGTAATGTCTTATTTTTATGTCCCAATTCCAGTCTCCTCGTAAATGGTGCATTCCTTGAGAGTTTGGACTATATTTTATTTATCTTTATAACACTTTTACTTTCTGGAAAAATGCCTGGGATCTAATAAGCCCTCACTAAATGTTTATTACTGAACTCATAGTATCATTCATCTAATGTCCTATTGAATAATTTGGAATGTGAAAAATTCTAGCCTACTAGCTGATACCCAAGATGCTCATCTAAGTAAATTAGCAGGAACAGGGCCGTGCTAAGCCATATAAGATCCTGCAGCCAGAGAAAAAATAAATCAGTAATACTGAGCCTGCCTTTATTTAACATTTTGATATTTTGTTCATCATGGATTCTTTGCATTAATTTTGATTTTTAAAAAAATTGCTTTAAAATATGTATCTTCATTTTTCTCTCTTCACCTATCTCCTCCCTGCCTTTATAATATAATAAATGCAATTTGAGCATCATATAACAATCTAGAGATTATGTAATGTGTGTGTGTGTATTTTTTAAAACAAAATAAAAGAACAAACAAAGTGGAGACAGACTCAGATACAGAGAACAGACTGACAGCTGTCAGAGGGGAGGGCATTAGGGGCTGGGTGATGGGAATAAAATTGATTTTCTGAAATTTTTTTGTTATATTTCAAATTTTCTACACTGAGAACACTGGTTTTAGTAAACAGAAAAGGAAAACAATGTTATATTTTATTAAAATAGAAAGAAAGACTCATGGACACAGACAATAGCATGGTGATTGCAGAAGGGAGAGGTGTAAGGGGGGTAGAAGAAGGGAAAGGGGGGATAATGGTGCTTGAAGGAGCCTTGACTTGGGATGGTGAACACACAATGCAATGTCCAGATGATGTATTACAGAGTTGTATACCTGCAACCTGGATAATTTTGTTGACCAATGTCACCCCAATAAATTCAATTTTAAAAATTCACCTAGCCCTTACGGCCATCCTAACAGATTCCTGTATTACTATCTCCATTTTGCAGACAAGGAAACTTAGGCACAGAGACATTGAGTGACTTGGCCAAGGTCACCAGCGGGGAAGTGGTAGAAACGCAACGGGAAAGTCCTTAATCCAAATAAGCAAAGGGGAAGGTAAAGTTGAATAATTTTCATTGTCTTGGATCGGTATAGAAAACCAACTTGGATAAAGTAGGCCAATTTAAAAAAAAGAACCTGACTTTCAAGAACCTTGAAGTTTTACCAAGTGAAAGCAAAAAATACAAAGAAAGACTCATGGACACAGACAACAGTATGGTGATTGCCAGACGTCTTTCATTAATTCACCCAACACACATGCAACCACCACTGCGACAGGAGCAGTGCAGGTTAAATAACGTCAAGGATGTGTGGGCCGGGGAACCTATGCCAGTGGCAGTGTGTTAGTTTCCAACCCAATTCTCCTCTTAAAACATTTTCTTCTCCCTTTACTCACCACTTTGAAGTGTTTTTTCCAAATTCAGGCTCGATTGTCATTCCGACTCTGTGACGCGACTCACAGTTAGTTCAAGCAGGTTACTTATTAATTGTGCGCATTAAACATAAACCCCTCCTCAGGTCATCCACGAGGATCATCTAAGAGCATGTGTAAAAAATGCAGATCCCTGGGCCCCATTCAAACTACTAAATGAGCATCTCTGTCTTCAATACAATGTTCCAGGAGCTGGAGCTTTAGAGTCCTCTAGACTGGGGTTGAAACTCAGCTCACCCATTTATTAACTTTGGAGTCTTTGGCAAAGAACTTTGTCTTCTGTTTGTTTGTTTATTTGTTGAGCTTCAATAACCTCATAGGTAAAGTGGGAATAAATATACCTCTCCTAAAGTTTTTTGCAAGGATTAAATTAGAATGAAGATCTAATTATAATGATATTTATAGTAGCTTACACATATTGAGTACTTACAAAGTGTCAAGCACTGTGGTAAATGCTGTACTTACATTATCTTAACCTTTCTTAAGCACGTAGTAGGGTGCTCACCATGTGGTAAGTCCTCAACTGATAAGAGCTATAGCTGGAGGAGATGCTCTGAATCCTTATAGTTGGTGAGGAGCCAGTCACAAAGACAAGATTTAAGTCCAGAGTCTGAGAATAACAGACACCCTGGAACAAGTCATCTAACCTAGTGGTCCCCAAAGCCAGTCCATGACATCAGAGGCCTCTGGGTAGCTCCTTAAAACACAGTGTCACCCAGCTTCTCAAACCTCTAACTCAGTAGTTCTTGAGGGACCTGCAAGTCTTCATTCCTTAAAAAGCACAAGTGATTTTTTTTGAATTGTGGCCAAGATGTAAAAAACAAATGATTGACTAGAGCCTTCAGTTTTCTTAAAATTCATGAGGTTAGGGACTAAGTCATTTTTTAATCTTTCATTCCCATCTCAAATGCCTAGGACAGTGTTGCCACATAGAAGACACTCAAAAATATTTTTGGTTATATGAGCATAAAATGGGCCTAATAAAGCCTGCTCTGTCTACTTTGTAGGGGCTTTATGAGGACCATTCATTTATAAAGCTCCATTGACAGTGCATCTGAAAAATAAATGTCACACAAAAGTATAATTTTAGAGACTTAGCCATTAATTGATTTTAGTGGGCTTTCTCCCACTCTTTAAATATAAATCATTTGGTTTTGGGGTATCCATTATTATTTTGAGTGTCTAAAAATGAATTATAACAAGATTATAGATAAATCACCTCCTTCGAATTACTCAAAATAGTTTTTACTCAAATTATATATACCCAGAATTACAATGCTATAGAATGATCCCCAAGTCTGCAAGCATTTATGCATGTTAGTTGTCATATTTAAAGTTCAACCCTGTCAACTGTTCACCTCTTTACTCATTAAAATTAGTTTTAGATCCGTGCTATACCACATCTGGTATCTACACCTACCACCAATACAGGGAAATCTGTCTCAGACAACCTTTACTGCATCCCACTAGAACAACTAAACCTTGATTTAAAACACCCAGAAGTGCTATTCTAGTTCATTCCAACTGCCTATCATTCAGCTATTTTGCAATGCAGACTTTTATTGGGGGAGTCATGGAGGTCTCCAAGCTCAGGCTTATAAAGGAAGAAAATGAAGGTAATTAAAAGCAAGTTCTTCAGGAGGAGGAAAAGAAATGCATTATCCCAGGTAAAGGGTCCTGGAATCGGAAAATCTCCTGAGAGCTAGAAAGGCATTTATACGCTGATAGGGGGACAATCCAAAGTACCCATAAGTCGTACAACTGGACTTGAATTCTTCATTCTCCCTGTGTGCTTCATGGGCAGTAGCAAGTGATCCTCAACAGAGAACGGAAGGAAGAGCTTACTATCTTGACACATTTGGACTCAGAATTCTACAGAGCAGGGGATCATCCTGAAATGAGACTTGCCTAGTGTTTACTCTCTCTCCGCAAACCTATTTCACGGGAAGTTCATTTCAGTGGGAATACAATAGACTGCAACAGGATAAAGGGTGGAAAGAACTCCATGTTATTCTGGGATGTGTGGCGACTTATATTTATGGACACAAAGATGAGAGTTTTCAAATCTGGAACCAGCACAGATCCCGGGGAGGCAAGGAGTGAGGTAAGGAAGCTGTCGCCTACCTTCCGTGGCTCCGATCTCGATAGTGCCTTTCACTTGGCTGAAGCACCATAGTGTGTCCTGGGTGAGCGTTCCGATTCCTGAAAGCAACACAAGGAGATATCTCAGGTCAGGTAAGAGTTCCCTGTGGTTCTTAGAAGACCGAGAAGAAAAGAAATACATAGTGTGATTGATGCATTTCTAATATGAGACTTGCACACCAGGGATCATCTTGTCACAGAGGAGACCCTAGTGAGGCCTGGGAGAATGGTCGGTCTGCAAGTACCACGTCCTGCCTGTCCCCTCGCTGCTCTGTCTCCTCCATCTGACCACGCCAGCATTGGTCTGAGCTGGAGCAATTGGAGTTGGTCCCTTCTCAGTCCCTGGCAGTGTCCTAGACCAGTTACAGCTTACAGCGGGCCTGCAGTCACACCCCTTGTGACTGCCCCTTTTCATGGGAATACTAATGCTTTTGATTGTTTTCCTTCTGTGGTGGTGGGGAGGAGAAAGAGGCAGTTCCTTAGGGGGGTGAGAGGAAAATAAAGGCAACATTTTTTTAAAAAACTGGTTTCCCAGCTTGCATGGCTGAATGGCCAGTAAGGGGTCAGATACTCAGAAAGCTTCCATCTCTCTTGTTCATTTCTTGACTGCTTGCCAAAGGCAGACTGCCTGGAGAGTAGAGGAAAGCAAAACAAGGTTGGAGAAGGGGGTGGGGATGGCTGACACAAAGTTGGGGGTGGCCTGCTGCTGACAAATGGGGTCTATTTTGTTCCACGGGGATTACTGTTTTCAATTTTAATTGGACCTTTGGCAGGTTTAAATGTTCTGGCTTATTATGACTTCTGGTTTCTACAAATATATGCATCCACTACTAATGCATATACTAGTGCATTTACTAATACATGTATTCAAGTCTAAAAGGTCCTTTTCAGAACACTTTTGAACGGTCCTGTAACCAGTTTGGTTCTCCAGCGCATGGAGGTTCTCTTTAATTCTCCTAGGTCTTAAAGCTATGGAGAATATTGCACAGTCAAAGGTTGGGAGAGGGTGTACATTTCAGGATGATTCTGTCAGTAAAAAAAAATTAAATATCAAAACCAATTGTCCCTTTAAAAACATACATAGATCTGAGTAGCCATCCTCACTGACAGCAACAGACTTTGATTGAACTTCTATGTGGAAACCTTCATTCACTCAACCACTCGCAAGTAGAGCAGCTGCCCACATGCTTTCTCACGGTGGTGGACCGAGTGCAAGGGGCACAGGGTCCCCTTTAAGAGCATGCACTTTGCATCAGACAGGGTTTATAGTTTGGCGCTGACCTGAGACAAATTCTGAAACATGATGAGACAGGGATTTCCCATTCAGAAATGGTGATAGCAATAAAACCCATCTCTATTATTGTTAGCATAGTCAAGCAACTTAATAAAGGATATTTATTATTATTATTATTGGCAAAGATTCTAAAATGTTCAACAGTAATAAAGAAGAACATTAGCTGAGAAAGGTTCAGTTATTTGCCACGAGGCAGGCACCGTGCTAAGCACTTTATGTGGATTATCCCTTTCTCACACAGCTCTGTGAGGAGGGTACCATTATAGCCCCATTTTACAGGTGAAGAAGCAGAGACTCAGCAAGGTTTGGTAATTCACCGAGGTCATACTTAGGATACAGCAGAGCTGCACTATCCACTCAGGCTGTCTGAATCCCAATATTCTCAGTGTACCCAGGTCAGTCTGCTCATGAAATCCCAATATTCCCATTGTGCCCAGTTCAGCCTGCCCATGAAATCCCAGTATTCCCAGTGTGCCCAGGTCTGCCTGTCCATTCAATAGTGGGGGCCCTTAGGCCCACAGGGGCTGCTCAGCTTGAACCAGAGTCATATAGAAGGCTGAGCTGGAATAGAGTTTCAGATGTCAATTATTAAAGTACCTATGTCTCCTCTAAGACCACACAGGGCTAAAGCTTCCCAGTAAAATCAGCATCTGGAGGGAAGGGGAAGGCATTTGGCAGCAGTCATTGGTGCAGAGAAAGACCACATCTATAATCCCATTGCTGATCCTTTCTCGTACTTGTCGCTCTGGCCTCGGGTTTCCGCCTCAGACATGTTGGATAAGGTCTCACTTTCCCTTGTGAGTTGTCACGGGCCCTCTCCAAACTGCCAACTCTGCTGTTGAAGCTGGGACTGCCTCTGTCTCAGGAAACATTGGCTACAGATGAGGTCCTTTCTGATTCCCGTCTGGGCCCAGTTCCTCTATCATGAGTTACGACTCTGGGTATAGACTGTACTCACTATCTCAAAACAGTACTGTAAAGTAAGCAGACATACACAACCCCGAAATGCACACACACACCCAGCATCTTTCAACGTGAGCCTAGGTAGTGGAGTTACTCATATTGCTTCAGGAAACTTAGAAGGAACCTTGTATGAAATCAATTTATTTCACATTTGAAAAACCGAGTCATAAAAAATTGCCAATGTGCTGTGAGTCACAGAGAAGGGGTCACGTGACCAATGCACTGTCAGTGAGAGTTCCACCATCACCCCTAGGCATGGTGGCCTGGGCCTGATTGATTAGCATGAGAGACCAAAGCGCTAATGTTCTGTCAGTTTCTTGTCCAGGGAAGTCTTTGATTGGACCCAGTGTCTGTCCTCCACCGTGATCATTGCCGAATGATGGCATTAATGAAGAATTTGGACCATGTCATCTCTACCCTAAAAGTGCTCAACATCAGCTCAAAACACACAAATGCCTAGATGGGTTAGGATGTAAAAGAGGAAAGCTTGCCAGGTGGGAGATGCTCAACAGAGTTGACACTTGACGTGAGATGGTGATCAGCTCCAGGATGGTGAGGATCAGCCTGGAAAACCCAGACCTTGTTTAAAGTGGGCAGTAGCTACTCAGATCCAGCTGAGACTCGCCATGGGGGGTTTCAGCTCAGTGTCATTCAACTGACTGATTTTTTAATTTTCAGAAGAAGCCAGAAATCTGGATTATTATGTGAAAACTCCACATAAATCTTGTCAATCAGTTTGAACTAGAACACTCTATGGCTCCCACCAGATGGGGCGAACACACCACATCTGCAGGCTGAATATGGTCTTTGTGCCACCAACTTGCAAACCTCTGGTTGGAATATTGGAGCTGAAGGGCACTGTAGGGAACACTTTGTCCATCTTTACCACTGGGCAGATCAAGAAGCAAGGCCCCAAGAGGAGAAAGAACTCACTACACAGTAGAGCGACTTTGGTTGCAGACTTAGGACCCCAAGGTGACAATAGCATATTCCCTTTGACCACCAGGCTACTTCTCATGGTGCTGGTTGGTGAACTATCTGCCTAGATCTAATGAAAGCTCTTTAGGGAAGTGATTGCTCAAGTGGATAACTGAGAGAATTAGCTGACATCGTGAGGAACAAAAATCTGTTTCTCTTAAATTATAGACCTTGACAGCTTCCCTAAACCCCAGTGCCAAATGACACTCCAGTTGTTATGGTAATGATGTCAATAAGGACCATTCTCTACCAGGAGGCCAGTGCAGATCCAGGGGCTAAACACCCCGGAAGATGCTCATTCCTCTCTCCCCACAACCATGGCTCAGGAAGGCCCTGAGTCTCACCTACTGAAAGGCCAGCCAGCCAGCTCGCTGATGACACGTGCCCGTCTTCTTTCTAGGATAATGTAACAGCGATTTCTGAATCTGATCGGTCTTGGGGATCATTTTGTCTAATCGCCTCATTTAAAAGCAGAGGACAGCCTGGCCAGTGTGGCTCAGTGGATTGAGCCTTGTGCCATGGATTGAGAGGTCCCGGTTCGATTCCCATTCAGGGCACATGCCCGGGTTGAGGGCTTGATCCCCAGTGAGCGGTGTGCAGGGGGCAGCCGATCGATGTATCTCTCTCTCCCTTCCTCTCTCTCTAAAAAATCAATAAAAATCTATTAAAGGAAAAAAAAAAAGCAGAGAACACTGAGCGGGAGGGGGCTCAGCCCCACAGGGAGTTAACAGCAGAGTGGAGCCAGATCCCCGAGCTCCTATGCCCAGCACAGCCCTCCCTGCAGGGCCCTTCGGAGTTGAGGCCCTTCTTTGTGCTGCCTTTTCTGAGCCAACTGGGCTGTGTGAACACAATGAACAGAGGGTGTGACACGCAGCACATAAAGCTCCTTATTGATTGGGAGGCCACTGTAAAGAGTTATTTTCATGGACTTGGCATCAGCAGTGTGCTCCTCTCTGCAGGGTGGGGGGGAAGAGAGAGAGAGAGAGAGAGGGAGGGGGGGAGAGAGAGAGAGAGAGAGAGAGAGAGAGAATCCTTGCCCAGAGAAATTTTCTCTGAGAAGAATCTATCTTGCAGTTGGCTATGATACAGGCTGTAGATGTGTATTCAACTGCATAGAAAGAGTCTGCAACTGTGCAGTCCTCTCTGAGTGTGTTGTTATGAGGATACCACGGTCACTTAAGGCAGGCACTCAGTGTGAACAGCGATCTTGTTAAAACACATGCCCCGGCTGGGTGTAAAAGTCTTCCTGTCTAGGATGCCAGATCTCAAAGAGGAGAGACACAGCTGCTCCAGAGACCGTTACAAATAAGGAGATGCCAGACCTAATGAAAGAGAGCGCTTTATTTTTCACTCGCTACCTCAACACCTTGCGTATCACTTGATTAAAGCAATTGCCACTGTGTTTAGTAAAGACAGGTCACTTAAATGTCCCCAACCTACCAGTGAGCTTGTGAAGGAAAGGGACAGGCAGTAAAGTATGTCAGTTTTTTAAATCAAACTTCTCCTTTGCACAGGGTTGAATCAACCATTAGAGCTATTATAGTGAAATCAATATTGGATTGATTTTGATGCGTTTAATTCAGCGGATCTTGTCTATTGGCAGTTGAGAAAATTGATAATTGGCTAAATTGACTGTCACAACAGTTATGCTAATAAATATGAATCTTTTTTTATTTCTTCTAAGTCTCAACTTAATTTTTGAATGCATGTAATAGAGTTATAATGACTGTTGTTTTTTTAAATGTCCGTGTCAGCTAATTCTAACATATGTGTCAGTTCTGGGTTTGTTTCAATTGATTAATTTCTCTCCTCATTATGGGTTATAGTGTCCTCCTTCTTTGCATGTCTGGTCATTTTTTATTGGATGGCAGACACTGTGAATCTTACCTTTTTAAAAAATATATATATATTTGTTTTTCTATAAATTTTTTTAAATCATTCTTTAGGGAGGCAATTAAATTACTTGGAAACAGTGTGATCTCTTCAGGGCTTGCTTTGAAGATTAAGTGGAACTGAGCTCAGTTTAGTGGAGGGCTAATTATTCTTACTCCAGGGACCACACCCTTACAGGCTGTTCCATGAATTATGAGTTTGGTGGGTGAGAACAGGCACTGCCCCTGGCTCTGTGTGAGCACTGGGTATTGTTTGTCTGCTCATTCTCATCCTCTTGGGTGGCTGCTGTAATTTCTCCACATGTATACACCAATCAGTACTCTGCTGGATACTCAATGTGGAGCCTCTAAATATCTCCAGAGTTCTCTTTCTGTGCTGATCTCTTATCTCCAGCTCCTGATCCTACAGACTCTAGCTTCCTTGGTCTCTCTGACTCTCAGCTCCATCTCCTCAACTCCATCTCCTCCCAGGAAACTTCTGGGATCTGCCTGCTTTCCCCTTCTTTCTACCATGACCTAGAAACTCTCAAAGCAGTAAGCTGGGGTCGGTTATGGCAATGACATCATTTTCCCCCTGTCTCTCAGAGATCTTTGTCCTTCATTGTCTGCTATACAATGTCTTGAAAACCACTGTTGTGTATATCTTATCCTTTTTGTTTTTATTTGTTACAGGAATGAGGGTAAATCCAGTCCCTGTTATTTCATCTTGGTCACAGCTGAAGTCCAATAAACCAGAATAAGATTTTTAGAAATGCTTCCCCAGGCCCAAGCATCTCACTTCAGTGGATCTGCAGTGGGCACTGAACTGATATCTGGACCTGTTCCCTCCACCCTTCTTTAACCATTAGATATTTTCTTCCATAGAATTTGTCCTTAGTGAAAAAAACAAAACATACTCAGCTTTGTTTACATTCCACACCACTTTGCCATTTTATCAGGGGCTTTCATCATTATTTTGCTAGTTTATGTTTCCATCCAATCAAAACCCTCAAATGCCTTAAGCCATTCCTGGCTTCCTCAAATGTGTCTACCCTGAGTACCAGTCCCTCAGACCATGCTTCCCGAAAAAGGCAGTATTAACCTATGAAACCAATTGCCCTAAGCCACAAGTTACTATTTTATTACTTTTAACCGCTGTGTAAGAGACTTTTTAAAAAGTTCTTAAAGAATTCCTGAGGGTAGAAATTTAAGTCATCTTAGAAGACTATTTCTAGAGGCAATACATATTTTTTTTTCTCATCATATCATACCCATCAGGTGACCAGAATCTTTATTCCTATAAAACTAACTTTGAAACTACATGCACAAATTTGTAACTTGATTATAATACATTTATAGTATAGTTCTGGCTTCTAATAAGACTGTTATTTACATCTCAAACCCAGCTCTAGTAGCAGACTGTCTCCTCAGACAGTGAATCATGCTCCTTTCTGTCTCCTTTCTTTTTACTTACAGTAAATGGTGTGTCAGGCACTCCTGGTCGACTATGCAATATCTATGCTTTCCTTCTATCTTGCTAAGAGATTCCTGATTTTGTTAGTTGCTACACATTGCACTGTCTTTTAAAAAGTGCACTTGTGATCCCAGACTCTCTTGCAGCTAGGGTTGGCCATGTAACTCCTGCTTCCACTAGCAGTGTCTGGAAACATTTTTGGTCTCTTGATACAGATGCTACTTTTTTCCTATTTACCATTGCTCCTCTTTTTCTGTTCTGAAATAGTACGTGACGACAGGAAGTAACGCAGTATTCTGGCCTTCCAAAGAGAAAAGAAGACGGAGACCTGGGCCCCGGTGTTTTCAGCCACAGAAACAATACAGCCGCCTGCCTGCCTCTGGTTTTTCATGGCAGAAAAAAAAAAAATCCAACTCAATTTGTCGAATCCACTGTTTATTCAGTTACAGCTGAATCTAATCCCTCATACACGAATGGAGAAAGCAATGTTATCTCTGCATAATTACACAATCATTTTTATTTCTTCAGCAATGAAAACCAAACAGCCATTTTTAGATTTTAAAAGGTAAGTCAGGCCAGAACAATCCATTTTACTCATCTTCTGGCTCACTACTTTCAACCTTTAGCCAAAATGTCAAGTATCAAAGCACAAACAGCACTCGGGTATAATTCTTTTCTAAAATTGATTTATTGTGGTAACATTGTTAATAAAATCATATAGGGATCAGGTGTACAATTCTATAATTCTTTATTTATATCTCTGTTTATACACTCTGAATTCTTGGAAGGCAAGACTTGTGTTTTATTCATCCTTTTACATTTAAGAGTCTAAACACCTCCTGGCACCTATTAGAAGATCAGTAATTGATTACTTAATTGAATTAAAATAAAAGAAGCAGCTCATTAATCCCCTGGTGGAGGCTGTTCCCACAGGTAAAAATCAGAGCCAGGTATATATGCTAAGAAAGCAGACAAGAGTCAGAACGTAGGGCCAGCATTCTGTCACTGTATCACTGTCTGACTGCCTGTAATACTGAGAATATCGTGTGGCCCTACAAGGACAAAAATGTCTTCTAGTATCCTGAGGAAAAAAAAAATATTAAAAAAAAAAAGAAGAAAAAGAAGCTTTGATAGATGCTTTAGCAAATACTCCTCCATTTTCAGCATTTTCTGCCTATAATTACATTTCACCAAAGAGGGCAATCATATTCAAAAATATTGTGCTAAGTGAAATAAGCCAGTCAGAGAAAGACAAATACCGTGATTTCACTTATATGTGAAATGTAATGAACAAAATAAACTAACAGACAAAGTAGAAACAGACTCACAGAGGCAGAGAACAAACTGACAGCTGTCAGAGGGAAGGGGGTGGGGGGCTGGGTGCAAAAGGTGAAGGGATTAAGAAAAAAACCCAAAACTCATAGACAAACAATAGTATGATGATTGCTAGAGGGAAAGGGGAGTGGGAGGAGGTAGAAGAGGGGGGAATAAAGGAGGGATAAATGATGATGGAAGGAGACTTGACTTGGGGTGGTGAACGCACAATACAACATATATTAGAGATGCTATATTATAGAATTGTACACCTGAATCCTATATAGTTCTATTAACCAATGTCACCTCAATAAATTCAATAAAAGAAATGTAAAAAAAATACAATAAAAATAACTGACATACTGCATTGCTTCACTTAAAATGCATGGTGAATTATAAAGCACAGTGGTTAAAAGCCAAACAACGGCCTGCTCATTTAACTTCGTTTTCTCCTGTACCAATTATCTACTCATCAATTGCCTTGGATCATGGGTTTTCTCTGGCCCATGGGATCTGAGACCAACAGGAACCAGCACCAGTTCAAATTGGATTTCTGCTCAGGGCTGCACATAAAGGTTAGACAAGTTGTCAAGACACGAAACCCTTAAGTTCTGAGTCACTGACAACTGAAATTGACTAAGTGTGAGATCATACTTCCGCCTCACGACTTTACAAGACCATCTTTGGGATGGGTATTGCTGTGATGGAAAGGACAGATACGATGTGGCCCAAAGGGAGCAGGCATTTCAATACTGTAAATCACTTTGTAATTTTATATATTGGAAGCCATTCTACGCAAATCCACAGGCTTGTAATCCCGAGAAAGGTCACTCATAGTGTGGCGCGTAGAGTTCGTTGACTAGATCAGGAACAGCAGGGTTGAAAAGCTCCCCTTTCCTGCAAATTGGGGGATGGATTTACATTGAGGTTTTTAAATGAAGGTTGAATTTGCAACCATCCATTTGAACAGGCATGCCTAGACCACCTGATAAATAATACATTTGTATTATGCTTATGAAATATGTAGATGGAGTTCACTTTGCAAATAAATGCCTTGAAGAATTTTTTGAAACTTCAGAGGTAACCTAATCCTAGGATTTGCTATATTTGTATCTGTGAGGTTTTTATTTTATTTGGTGACAGCTGCCATAAATTCAATTAAATTATATAGCAAATGTAGTTTTGGGTGGTTGTTTCTTTTCTTGCTGAAGGAAGAAAATAATCAAAGAGTTGGCAAGATGGAATGCAGAGAGCACATTTGCAAACAGGGTAATCAAACAGTGCCACATCAAAATATCAAGGAAGGAAATCCAGCCAAGCAGGTACAACATTATTTGTTACCCTTGTCCTTCACCCGTTCCTCAGCATTCTTTCCTTGCTACGGAAGAACGTAGATGAAGCAAGAATCTGCAAAGTTAGAAGCAAAAATAATGCTCTGACAGCAAATGGAAACAGAAAACAAAAACAGAATCTGCAGGCTTGAAAAACACTGCAAGGGATGGCCATTTAAAATGTGTTCCAGGATCCTAGAGCAGCCCCTGGCAGCCACCCAGAGCTCAGTGAGCTTGCCCAACACTGGCTTCTTGTACACGCAAGGTACAAATGGCGTAGTAGAAACACGCACACAGAAATGCATCAACACGGCCACTGAATTCTCTTTACACATAAGACATGTTTTTCTAGCCTTCGAGCTACTTACTATCTGTTGAGGTTCTGCTTTATGCTGGGCACCAAGAGAAACAAAACTCATAGAGTCCTCACAACAACCCCATAGATTAAGTGATTCTAAGCAAAGAAATTAAAGCACAGAGAGGTTAAGGTCATACGGCTAAGGGTGGCGAAGCTGGAATCAGAATATAGGCCTCCCTTCTCATGACATCTTCCTTAGGGACCTCTGTTGTAAAAGGCAGATGGAATTTCTGCAACCCAAATTCTATCCTGCGTATACAAGGGAAGCGTGCTGGTTAAAAAGAAGCATTCATTAGCAATGGTAAATTAGTAAATTCAGAATTTCTTAAAACTCTACATACACGCCAAGTACAAAAGGTGGCAGGAAGAGGGGCATTAAAGAGATGATGCTGTGGTTCACTTTTTGATGATCTGACTTTTCCCCTCTCCTGCTTCCTCTTTGAGGTCACACAGTTCTCACACATGGGATGACTTCTTCTCGGGCTGGAGCCCAGGCTACTAGAAAAATGTCTCCTGAAACAATCAGGTGTGGGGAAAGCCCCAGAATGACTAGACACAAGTGACTCACCTGTTGGAACTAACCCCATTGAACTAGATTCAGGAGCTTCATCAGGAGAGGAACTGCCTAGGAAAATGCTACTCTGCAAGGCATAAGCTACTTTCTGCCTACTACTTTTTTTGGGCAAAATAATATGCATGAATAGTCCCCACTGGTTTGGTTCAGCAGTTAGAGCCTCAGTCTGTGGACCAAAGGGTCATGGGTTTGATTCCCAGTCAAGGGCACGTACCTAGGTTGCTGGTTCAGTCCCCGGCCCCAGTCAGGGTCATGCAGGAGGCAACCAATTGATGTGTCTCTCTCACATTGATGTTTCTCTCTCTCCCTTCCATTCTATCTAAAAATCAATGGAAAAATATCCTCGGGTGAGGATTAACAAAAAAATAAATTAATAAAAAAAATGCATGAATAATAAATAGCAGGAAGGACAATTACATTGGCAGAAAGGACAAAGGAGCTGAATGAATGTCATTGGGATTAGGCTGTTTCTCCCACCTTTATGGCTGATGTGATGCTATTGCTTATTGCATCGTTTATTCAACCAATAAATTATTCAACAAGTATTTACTGAGGGCTGACTATGTCCCAGGCTGTGGCATTGTGGAAAGCAAGATTTCTGTTCTCATAAAACTTACATTCGAGGAGATTGGAAGATAGACAATAATGAAACAAGTAAATGCATGATGTGTTAAGTGTTGATACGTTCTATGAAGTAAAAAGAAGCTGATTGCAGGGAATAAAAAGCTACAGGGGACACTAATTTATAAAAAGAAGGTCAGATAAGACCCTTCTAACAAAGTGGAATGTGAACAAAAACCTAAAAGAAGTGAGTGAGTGAGCCAGACAGCTAGGAGGGGTCATTCCAGGGAAAGGGAACAGCCTTTGCAAAATCCCTAAAGCTGATAAGTGCTTGATGTGTTTTTTTTTGGGGGGGGGGCACTAAGGAAACTAGTGTGGCTACAGAGGGGAGTAGTAGGTAACAAGGACAGAGAGCTGATCATATATAGGGCTTAAACACTTAGGACATTGCAAGGACTTTTACCATATACGCTGGATGAAATGAGAAGTCATTGGAGAGTTTTAAGCAAAGGAGTCACTTTGGCTGCTGTATAGAAAAGAAAACAGAAAAGTAGCCATTCAGGAGGCTAGTGTACTAATCTAGGTGAGAAATAGACCAGAATGCAGGTAGTAAGAAGTGTTGGATGTTGGGTATGCAAGAGAGACTGTCATAAAGGGCAATGCCAAGATATTTTTTTGGCCAAAATGACTGGAAACATGGAGTTACCATTAACTGAGATGGGAAGGAGCAGGTTGGGAGGCGTTTTGAATGTTATGCTTAGATGCCCCTTAGATATTAAATAGGCATTACATACCATCACCTTCCTTTGCTACTACCTCCTTACTCTAAAACTATGTTATCTTATTTAAAAAGATGTGTGAATTTGATTGACATCTGCCTTCCCCACTGGAGTGAAGTTCCTTGAGAGCACTGACTATGTCTCTCTCTCTCTCCATTGTATTCCTAGCACTGAGCACAGTGCCAGACTTGCAGCTGGCACCTGGTAACTAGTGAATGGGTGAATAAATCAAAGTGTGAAGGCATGAGTCCTCCCAACACCTCCATGTGGTAGGAACTGGGCCAATGGAAACTCTGCTTCCACAGCCCATCTGGACTAGGTCAAAGAGCCAAAGAATTGCACCAGAATTACACCAGTGGAATGACCCGTGCAGATACCACCACACTCAATGCCTTCTATTTTCCTTTGGTTCATGTCATATGTTTATCTCAATTCAAGGTTATCAAGTGCTGGTGCTATTTTACTATTACAGAATTTAGAAGAAGACAAAGAAAATGTATTTCCAAAATACAATATTATAGATATTTCCTTGATTTTATTTTTTGAAACTATTTTAACTTTATTTATTTATTCATTTTTTTCCTTCACAATTTCTCCCCTCTGTACCCTCTTCCACCTCCACTCACCCACCTTCCCCCGCAATCACCAAACTGTTGTCCATGTCCATGAATTTTCACTTTTTTGCTCAATCTCTCCACCTCTCCCCAAAACCTCCCCCCAGAGCCAACTGCCTGCTCTCTGTCTATGAGTCTCTCTGGTTTGTTCATGAAATTCCACATATGAGTGAAATCATATACTTGTCTTTCTCTGACTGGCTTATTTCACTTAGCATAATGTTCTCCAGGTCCATCCATGCTGTCACAAAGGGTAAAGTTGTCTTCCTGTTTACTGCAGAATTCTATTCCATTGTATAAATGTACCATAGCTTTTTTATCCACTCATCTACTGATGAACACTTGGGCTGCTTTCAAATCTTGACTATTGTAAATAATGCTGCAATGAACATAGGGGTACATAAATTCTTTCGAATTTGTGTTTCAGGTTTCTTTGAATAAATTCCCAGAAGTGGAATTGCAGGGTCATAAGGCAGATACATTTTTAATTTTTTGAGGTAACTCCATACTGCTTTCCACAGCAGCTGCACCAACTGCATTCCCACAACAGTGCACAAGGGTTCCTTCTTCTCCACATCCTCACCAACACTTGTTGTTTGTTGATTCATTGATGACAGAAGTTCTGACAGGTGTGAGGTGATATCTTATTGTGGTTTTAATTTGCATTTCTCTAATGATTAGTGACATTGAGCATCTTTTCATATGTCTATTGACCATCTGTATGTCCTCTTTGGAGAAGCTTCTATTCAGGTATTTTGCCCATTATAGGAAGAATTAACGTCAGTAAAATGTCCACACTACCCAAAGCAATCTACAGATGCAACACAATTATCATCAAGATATCAATGGAATATTTCACAGAACTAGAACAAATGTTTCAAAAATGTATATGGAACCACAAAAGACCCCGAATAGCAACAGCGATCTTGAGAAAGAAGAACAAAGTTGGAGGAATCATGCTACCTGATATCAAACTATACCACAAGCCCATAGTAATCAAAACAGCATGAGAATGGCATTAAAACAGATATATAGATCAATGGAACAGAACAGAGAGCTCAGAAATAAATTCACATATTTATAGTCAATTAGTATTTGAGAAAGGAGGCAAAAACATAAAATGGACTAAAGATAGTCTATTCAATAAATGGTGTTGGGAAAATTGGACAGATACATGCAAAAAAATGAAACTAGACCAACTTCTTACACCATACACAAGAATTAACTAAAAATGGGTCAAAGACTTAAATGTTAGACTCAAAACCATAAAAATCCTAGAAAAAAACACAGGCATTAAAATCTTGGACATTTCTCGTAGTTATTTTTTTCTGATATGTCTCCTTGGGCAAGGGAAACAAAAGAAAAAAAATAAACAAATGGGACTACATCAAACTAAATGTTTTTGCACAGCAAAGGAAACTCCACCAACACAATGAAAAGACAACCTACCGAATGGGAGAACATATTTGCCAATACTACATCTGATAAGGGGTTAATATCCAACATTTATAAAGAACTTATAAAACTCAACACCAAAAAACAAACAATCCAATGAAAAGATATTTCCTTGATTTGTAAATGGCACTATGGCTACTATTCTTAAGTTTTCCATACATGTCAGTTTGAAACTTTGTAGTCTCATCCAATCTACCACAACATCCTAGCCATTCAATTTAGACCCCTGACATTACACCCTGAAACTCTCATCCTCATGCTAGCTTTACCTTCTGTCAGAGAAGGTTGTAGCCTATACCTTAGCACCAGGAAGACCTTACAACCCACTCCCCAAGGCACAGGCTGATCTTTGCTCTTAAAATTCCACCATTAAAAGGCATGTCTCGCCTGGCTGGTGTGGTCCAGTGGTTGAGCGTCGACCCATGCACCAAGAGGTCACCAGTTCAATTCCCAGTCAGGGCACATGCTCAGGTTGTGGGCCAAATCCCCAGTGAGGGGCATGCAGGAAGAGGCCGATCGATGTTCTCTCTCATTGATGTTTCTGTCTCTCTCTCCCCCTTCTTCTCTCTCTAAAAGTTAATAAAGGAAAAAAAAATAAAAAAAGAGACATGTCTCTGCATTTCCTTTCCCTCTATGAACCCTTCAATAAGTCGGGTTAATGAAGGAAGCCATTATTTTCTATTAATATTAGGGGGACCGGAAAGTAATGTCGTTTTTTTACATTAAATTCAAACAGGTAAATTTTTAACAAGTTTTTATTTTTAATCAATGATGTAATCACCTTCGTTATCAACAACCTTTTACCATCTAGTGTGCAAATTTTCAATGCCGGATAGATTAAAATCAATTGATTTTTGAGCAAAATATCTGGAGATGGCATTTTGGACATCATCCAAATTTTCAAATTTTTTGCCACTTAGAAAATATAGCGATCGGAATAAATGAAAATCTGATGGCGCAATATCGGGCGAGTATGGTGGGTGAGGCAATACCTCCCACCACAATTCATTAATTTTTTCCAGGGTTCGTCTTGCGCAGTGCAGTCTTGCATTATCGTGTTGCAGAATAACGCCTTTGCATTACCGTGTTGCAGAATAACGCCTTTTCTGGTGACAATCGCTGGGCATTTTTCAATTAAAGATTGATTTACTCAATCCAGTTGTTCACAGTAAAGGTCTGCATTCAGTTTGTCCAGGTTTCAGCACTTCAAAATGAATGACCCCGCGAATACTCCACCAAACACACAAAAGTGCCTTTTTGGGGTGTAAACCTGGCTTAGCTGTACTTCGTGGCGATTCTTTCGGAGAGAGCCACTTGCCTCTTGCATTTTGGATTATCCTAGAGGACCCATTTTTCAGCTCCAGTGATCAAGCGATCAAAAAACGCTTCTGTATTGTGCCGCTGAAGCAATAAGTTGCATATCATGTCCCTTCTTGGACATTTACAATGGGCATTAGCAGGACAGATGCTAGGAGAAGTCTTAGATTCTAGAAATCTGTTTAACCTTGAATAATACAGCATTTTGACAAACCTATTTTTACTTGTTGCTAAGTATCTTCAGAAACATGGTATTCCGTGGAACATAACTTATAAAACACAGAGCTAAACTGATGTTTCTGGGAGTTAATAGTTTGAAAGAAAGGACATTACTTAACATACTGAAGAATGCAATATTTGACCAGGTTCAGAGACCCAGGTTCAAATCCTTCACTAACCTACTTACTGGCTTTGTGGCCTCAGTGAGTTACTTAACCTCTGTGCTTCTGTAAATTAAAGATCTAATTTGCTTTTACTTCTAATGCATGTAAAATATCTTCCTGTGGAATAAATAGTAGCCCTGCTTTTATAGTCTGGGCTCATCTTTGTCTTTTCCAGGACTCTATTCCACCTTTGGTCAGCAATCCCAGCTTAGAGTAGCCAGGAGCAGTGGCTGAAAGCAAGGGATTTGGATTAAGATACACTTAGTTGAAATATTGACTCTGCTATTTACTAGCTGTGTGATCTTGGGCAAGTTACTTGACCTCTCTGGCCTTAGTTTCTTTATCTGTGAAACAGAGCTGTTGGGAGGATCAAAATAATAAAGTCCATAGAGTGTCCAGCCAAGGGCCTAGAACGAGTAAATGGCACAGTAAAAAAACTGTTACAAGTGTTCTAGTTTTTATTTCCTGTCTCTACACTTTTCATCTCTGGCTCAACTATGATCTCTCTCCTTAAGCCCAACGCTAAACCCAACGCATTTTGATCCTGGTAGTCAACACTTCTGACAATGGGGTCTCCCAAATCACTCCCCCACTCCCTTTCCCCAACTGTAGCTTCCTCCCTGGGGCAACAGGTGCTTATAACTCATTTACTTCCAGATCCCTGGCCAGCTGCAGGGAAGGAGAACAGACAATGATGTCTCTTCCCACAGCCTCCCAAACATTGGTTTCCCTGCATGTCTGACATGTGACTTCTAACTCTCCTTGGGCTGTGATTACTCAGGCAAAGTGAAGTGGACAGATGGAACAATTGTTTGGAAAGCTCGGCAAATGGAAAACAAAACAAAAAGACAGAAAAAGAAAACCCTACACTGAACCCTGCAGTCGACGGGAGAGAGTTGATTGGTTTAAATTATTCTTATTGCCTGCTGGCACCGGCTGTATTTTCCAGGTAATTGCTCAGCGCTCCCATTAGTTTGCCCATGTAGAGAAATGATATCTTCTTGGATATTTGGCACTACAGATAGCACTCTCTGGAAGGAGCAGATGCGTTTGGGCAAGGCTGGTCTACACGGCAAATTTTTGTTAAGTGACTCCAATCAACTCATTGGCTTTCACGATAAACACAAGAAGTGTTGCAACAGTAGGGAGAACCGGTCTCTGGATGTGATAAGAAATATCATTGTAGCATAAAGCATCCTTTTGACATCATGAATTTGAAAACTTTCTGAGAAAACTATAATTACTGTTTTATAGGTATGGAGCCAAATACTCTGGGTTCTGTTCCTGGCTCTGCCATACTTTTGTGGTGCAACCGAGTATACATTACTTAGTCTCTGAGCCTCAGTTTCCTGTTTTCCCCAATGGAGATCATAATATTTACTCATAGATGGATGATTAGATGAAATAGTGAGATACATATAGGACTTAGCCTAGTGCCTGCCACATAGTAAGTTGCCAACGAGCAGTGGCTGTTATGAATGAGTTATGAACAAACAGACTTACGTTTCAGGTCATAAAAGCTAATGATGGAGAGCCTAGCACTCCAGATGATGGCAGCTCAGGGCTTCACATTCTATGGGTTTTGAGCTCTTACTTGTCCAGTTTAATTCATGGACTTTTCCAGTTTCAAAATCTCTGGTGCACATTTCTGTTCATTGAGAGGTACCAATATACCTGTATATACCTATATATACCTACATACTCTCACGTAGTGTTTGTAGTCCATTATTCACAAATACAGTGGGAATCTGGTTCATTTTCAGCCCAACAGAAAGTGTAGATTAGCTGGGGAGGCCACAGGCCCTAATCAGACTTTTAAAGTGAAAACAGCCCTCTGGAGAGGAGAGCCGGTGTCTGCTTTGTTGTCTTTGGTGTGTTTTTTTAGGCTTTTAAAAATTGTTTATTAGGAGGAAATCATTCAATCTGAAATGTTAATAAAATAATTCCCCTCTTAGAGATTGGCTAACATACTAACCTTCTTGGAGTAATTTATGTATTTTTAAAAGTATTTTTTCTTTATTGAATTTTAGACAGAGAGGAAGGGAGAGGGAGAGAGAGATAGAAACATCGATGAGAGAGAACATCAACTGGCCGCCTCCTGCATGCCCCCCACTGGGGATTTGGCCCACAACCTGGCATGTGCCCTGACCAGGAATCGAACTGGCGACCTCTTCATGCATGGGTCAACACTCAACCACTGAGCCACACCGGCCGGGCAATTTATGTACTTTTAAAAGATATCCATTTGGGCCTTGGCTGGTGTGGCTCAGTTGGTTGAGCATCATCCCATGCATGGAGAGGTCACTTGTTCGATTTCCAGTCAGGGCACACGCCCGGGACTCGGACCCAATCCCCAGTAGGGGGCGTGCAGGACGGGTGCCTGTTTTGGTCTTTCCTGGACACCATCCTGCCTAAATTCAGGGAGACGTGCCACATAACCTAAGGTCATGCAACTTGTGTTTCAGATTTCCTGCTAATCTAGAACAGTAATCAAGGGCAAACTTGGATGGCTCTAAGCCTAAATTTTTGTCATCTGTATAACAGGGTCAGCCAAAGAGGTCAAAGACTTCTGCTGAAAGATAAAAATAAACATTAATAATAATAGGTCACTCTGGATGTTTTACAGAAATTGTCATATTTAATTGTCTTGTTGATTCTTACAAACATCCACCTACAGGGAAATCATTAAGTTGTATTAGCAAGAGTTTTCTAGAGAAGCAGGACCAACAGGGTACAGATATAGATATACTTATAAGAGAAGACTCATTATAGGAATTTTCTCACATGGTTATGAAGGCTGAGAAGTTCCATGACCTGCCATTTGCAATCTGGAGACCCTGGACAGCTGGTGGTGTAATTCAGTCCGAAAGCCTGAGAATTGGGGAGCTGATGTTATTTCCAGTCTGAAGGCAAAGATGGATGTCTCAGCTCAAGCAGACAGAGTGAATCTGCCCTTCCTCCAACTTTGCACTCTATTCGACCCTCAACAGATTGGATGATGCCCTGCATTAAGGAGAGTGATCGTCTTCACTTGGTCTACTGATTCAAATGGCAATCTCTTCCAGAGACACCCTCACAGACACACCTAGAAATAATGTTTACCAGGGATCCAGGCATCCCCTTAGCCCAGTTAAGTTGACACATAGAATTAACCGTCACATAAGTCCACGTGGCAGGTGAGAAAACGGTCACAGAGAGGTTAAGTGATGAACAGATCACACGACCAGTAGTTGGTAGTCTTCTGACTGTAAAACCAGAAGGTTGAATTGTCTGCTCTATTGTGGTTTGTGAAAGTTAGTTTCTATCTGGGAAAAGTCAGAATCACCTGTTTTCCTGGAAAACACTTGGGTCTAAATTGGAGCCACACACCAATCCATGGCAGACTGTAACAAGTCTGTCCTAAATAATAATAGCAAAGATAATTGATACTCAGTCAACAGAGATAATAATAGCCACTACAATTAAGTGAACAAATACTACGTCAGTTACCAATCTCAACACTTTAAAAGGAACATAAACCCTCACAGAAACCGCAGCTCTGCTGTCTGATAAGCCTGCATTTGCCCCTAAATCTGCATTTACCAGCTGTGGGATTTTCAATAAGGCATTTAGTTTCTCCTTGTCTGTCTCCCCCTAAATTACCTCACTCTAAAAATAAAATCTGCTGTGACAATTAAATGAGATAATGTTCGGTAAACACTTCCACCACACCTAGATGGGAACTGGCTCCGATACATGTTAGCATTATTATTATCCCTTTTCTTCAAGATGAAGACACTAAGTCCCTTAGAGACGTGGATGAATTGCTAGAAGCCACAAGACCTGCAGAGTCTGAATTCTGGGTCAGTTTCATTCCAAAGTCAGATGGCTCTTTCCACCTGTGTGATGACTCTCATACCTGGCCACACGTCAGAAGCAATGGAGCAAGTTGTTTAAAATGCAGGGTCTTTGCCCCATCCCAGGACTGGGCTGTTGCAGGGCCAGGTTGGGATCCACTGCTCCAGCACAGGCCACCAGCTCATTCTCCAGGTCCCCTCTCCCCCATCCATGTAAGAGAGGATGTCTGTCATCAGTGACTGCACAGAACACTCCTGTCTTACAGCTTGGGTTGCCATAACAAAATACCATAAACTGAGTAACTTAAGCAAGAGAAGTTTATTTTTTGTGTTCTATAGTTCTGAAGGCTGGAAGTCCAAGATCAAGGTGCCAGCATGGTTGAATTCTTGTGAGAACCCTTTTCCAAGCTATTAGATGGCTGTGTTTTTGCTGTGCCCTCACATGGTGGGAGAGAGAGAACGAACTCTGGAATTTCTTCTTATCAGGGCACTAATCCCATCACCAGGGCCTCACCCTCTAAACTTAATTACCTGCCAAAGGCCATATTTTTAAAAAAATTATTGACTTCATTGGGGTGACATTAGTTAATAAAATTATATAGGTTTCAGGTGTATAATTCTATAATACATCACCTACATATTGTATTATGTGTTCACCACCCAAAGTCAAGTCTCTTTCCATCACCATTTATGCCCCCTGTATCCTCCTTTACCTCCCCCACCCCCCTTTTCTTGTGGTAATCACCATATTGTTGTCTGTGTCTATGGATTTTTTTTTCTTTGCTTAATCCCCTCACTCAAAAAAAATGTTTTAATTGATTTTTTAGAGAGAGCTAGAAACATTAATGTGAGAGAGAAAAATCGATCGGCTGCTTCCTGCACACCCCCTACTGGGAATCGAGCCCGAAACTCGGGCATGTGCCCTGACTGGGATCGAACTGGGACCTCTCAGTCCATGGGAGACACTCAATCCACTAAGCCACACTGGCCGGGCAATCCCTTCCCTTTTTTTACCCAGTCCCCAACCCCCAGCCCCTCTTATAGCTGTCAGTCTGTTTTCTGTCTCTATGAGCCTGTTTCTATTTTGTTTGTTAGTTTATTTTGTTCATTAGATTTCACATATAAGTGAAATCATATGGTATTTGTCTTTCTCTGACTGGCTTATTTCACTTAGCATAATGTTCTCCAGGTCCATCCAAGCTGTCACAAAAGGTAAGATTTCCTTCTTTTATATGGCCAATTAGTATTCCATCATGTAAATGTATCACAGCTTTTTTATCCACTCATCTACTGATGAATAATTGAGTTGCTTCCAAATCTTGGCTATTGTAAATAATGCTGCAATGAACATAGGGGTGCATATATTATTTCAAATTAGTGTTTTGGGTTTCTTCAGATATATTTCCAGAAGTGGATTTGCAGGGTTATAAGGCAATTCCATTTTTAATTTTTTAAGGTAACTCCATACTGTTTTCCAGTGGCTACACCAATCTGCATTCCCACCAACAGTGCACAAGCATTCCCTTTTCTCCACATCCTTACCAACATTTGTTGTTTGTGATACATATAAGTATTGCTACCTCAGCTTTTTCTTCATTTCCATTTGCATGAAATACTTTTTCTATCCCTTTACTTTTAGTCTTTGCATATCTGTCATTCTGAAGTGGTTTTCTTGAAGACAGCCTATATATGGGTCTTGTTTTGTTATTCATTCAGCTAACATACGTCTTTTGATTAGAGCATTTAAGCCATTTACATTTAAAGTGATTATTGATAGGTATATATTTATTGCCATTTTATTCTTTACAACTATGTTCCTCTGGTGTTTTCCTCTTTTTCTTCTTACAGAAGACTCTAATATTTCTTATAATACTGGTTTGGTGATAATGAGCTCCTTTAGTTTTTTCTTGTCTGGGAAGCTCTTTTTATCTACTTCAATTTTAAATGCTAGCCTTGCTGGGTAAAGTAGTTTTGGTTGTAGGTCCTTGCTTTTCATCACTTTTAATATTTCATACCAATCCCTTCTGGTCTGAAATCTTTCTGTTCAGAAGTCAGCTGACAGTCTTATGGGAGCTCCCCTGTAGATAACTGTCTTTCTCTTGCTGCTTTTAAGATTCTCTCTTTGTCTTTAACCTTTACCATTTTAGTTATGATGTGTCTTGGTGTGGGCCTCTTTGGGTTCATTTGGCTTGGGACTCTGCACTTCCTGATCTTATTTTTTTCTTTCACCAGGTTAGGGAAGTTTTCAGTCATTATTTTTTCAGGTAGGTTCCTGATCCCTTTCTTTCTCTCTTCTGCTTCTGGTACCCCTATGATACAGATGTTGTTATGCTTCATATTGTCCCAAAGGTTCCTTAAACTAACTATTTTTTAAAATTCTGCTTTCTTTTTGCTGCTCTGATTGGGTATTTTCTGCTACCTTGTCTTCCTAGTCGCTAATTTGGTCTGCTTCATCCAACCTACTATTTATTCCTTCTAGTGTAGTCTTCATTTCAGATATTGTATCCTTCATTTCTGGTGGGGTTTGTTTTGTTTTTGTTTGGTTTTTGATTGCTATCTCTTGGTTGAAGTTCTCACTAACTTCCTTGAACTTATAACCATTTTTTTTAACTCTATATCTGATAAATTGCTTGCTTCCATTTCATTTAGTTCTTTTTCTGGAGATTTCTCCTGTGCTTTTTTTTATTTTGTTTTGTTTTGTTTTTCATTTGGGGCATGTTTCTTTATCTCCCCCATTTAGCCTGCCTCTTTGTGTTTGTTTCTATGTATTAGATAGATCTGCTATGACTCCCAGTCCTGGTAGGGTGAACTTATGTAGTTGGTGTCCTGTGGGACCCAGTGGCTTAGTCTCCTTGATCACCTGAGCTGGGTTATGTGGACTCTCCTGTTATAATTGTGTCTTTATTGCTATTGGCCCATTTGTGCATGGGATTGACCCTCAGGCTGGCTGACTATGAGGCTCAACTCTGACCACAGTGTGCGAGCTTCTGTGCAGATGCTGACCACGTGAAGTGGGCTTTGCCTCAGTAGGGTCTGGCACCTGCCAAGATCTCCCTTTGGATATGCCACTTGTGAAGCTAATTGAATCCTGCTCTGATGTTGTCTGAAGCTGGCCACTGGGTGTGTTGGTTCTGGGGCCTCTTGGGAGGGACTCTGGTATAGGCCAATGTCAGACATTGCCTGTGACTGGCCCTGGACCATCTGTTTGGAGTTACAAAGTGATCCAAGTTTGTGGCTGCCTCTGCTGGGCCTGGTTGTGCACAGGAAGAACCAAGTTGTGCACCAAGACTGGCTTTTACTAGCAGTGTGTCTGGGGGCAGGTCAGTAAAAGTCCCAAGGTACCCTAAGATCTGCCTCTCCACCTGCTGGCTGCCTGTTAGGCTCAGTCACTGAAAGAGACTCTGGCATGAGGTAGGTTCTCAGTGAGTGACCAGATAGGGGCAAATATTTTTCACCAGATTGATACTGTTTCAAACTTGGTGCCAGTGCTGGGTGTGAGGCCACCCAGCAAATGTCCCAGGATACATCAAGTCTAGCTGTCACCCACAAGATGCCCATAGACCCCAAAGGCCACATTTCTAAATACATCACACTGGGGATTAGAGCTTCAAAATATGAATTTTGGGGGGACACAATTCAGTCCACTGCACCTACATAATTAGCTTAAAATGTTCTCCTTTTCTATTCCACTTCATTGGCAAAGATATTTTTTTAAAAATTAAAAGATATTGGCTGAACACTTGTTTGCTGGGCACTGTACCCAAAGGACTCTTTATTTATTCACTATTTATACTTGGTCTGCTTTCAGAAGAAAAAATGTGTAATAATGCCTTCTAGAAGTTTTAAAACAACACGAGAAACATCGACAAGGACACACAAGTTCCCAGGCTACAGAAAATGGTAATTTTCCTGGTTGTTGTTTTCATTGCCCCAGTTGCTATCATTACTCACACAAATGCGACATCTGCCCCTGCGGTTCTATCTTTCATTTCCTCAGTCGCTCTCCCTTCTCCACCCTCCCAGGTTTTCCGTGCTGGTCCAGTGACTGAGTCATCAGTTGGCTCAGGCCTTCAGGTGCCTCAGCAGAAGCAAAAGCAACATTATTGCATTAGGTGATGAACTGAACAATTCGCAGCCTCATGTTCCTGAAATAAAAATAATGATAATGATGACAGCAATTAATCGTCACTAATTACTGTGTGCCAGGCCTGATTTAATTTTATCTTCATAGTAACCCTAAAGGATGGGCGCTATGATCCCTCATTCTGCAGAGGTGGAAACTGAGGCTTAGAGAGGAGAGGTGCCTTGCTCAAGCTCATACAAAGTTAATACACGGGAGAGTAATAGAGCCATGCACATTTGAACTTGACCTCTGCTCAGATCATTTTCATGTCCTGAAATGTTATCTCCTAATGTATTCTTCTAACACCTGGGTTTAGAAACAGGGGGTCTCACTGGCCAAGTTGTGTATATCATGGAGATGGGGTAAATACACAGCAGAGAGGGAGCGGGTATCTGTCAACATGAAAAGTCCCCTAGTCAGTAGAACAGGGAAACAATGGAGTGAAATAGGTTTCCAGATCCAACTCTCATTACCGACACTTAGTGTAAAAACTGATTTCAAGAGACAACCACTGACATAGCTGGGGAACTGCAAATCCAATTTACTAACCCTCTCTGATTTTATTTGTCACATACTGGAACTAGATTTAGGACCCCAACATCACTGTGAAACTGAAGTAAGCAGGACATCTAGAATAAAGTCCAAAAGGTGCGATTCAATTATAATTTATAAACACGGTTTGGTAAGAGGTGTTTTCAAAGCACTATTTCCTTATTCAATGTATTTACCAAGTAAAACACATAAACTGCACCCTAGAAAGCACTCAGATTAAAAAAAAAAAAAAGCAGTGAGCCATTTCTCTGACACTTGTAGTCAAACTTCTTTTACATGGACAATTCTCATAAAGTATTAAATGCATATATTAAAATGAAGGAATTAAGCCCGGCCAGTGTGGCTTAGTGGTTGAGTGTTGACCCATGCACCAAGAGGTCACTGGTTCTAGTCAAGAGGTCAGGGCATATGCCCAGGTTGTGGGCCCGACCCCCAGTGGGGGGCTTGCAGGAGGCGGCCAATCGATGTTCTCTCTCATCGATGTTTCTATCTCTCTCTCTTTTCCTCTCTCTCTAAAAATCATCCTTAATATTGACTCCATTCTCAGTTCACTACTCACAAAACAGCTGCCACTGTGCCAGCCTTTGTCTCTTGTTTACTTCTAATTAAAAGAGACAGAAGCTCTTTCTCAAGATTCTCATGGCAATCTCATTGCTTCTTGTGGGCATTAATTGGTGCTTACACTTATTACGGAACCAACCACTGCCCCAAATAATGGGCTACACTGATAGCCTTAGGTCTAGGTCACATGCTCCATCCTAGGACTAGCTGTGAAGCAAAAACCAAGTCTAAAAATGGGGAAGGGATCATTCTCAGGAATATTCAGTCTGGGAACAGGAAGGGAATTGCATACAGGGGCCATAGAAACAACAAATGTGAAGTCTGGTTCTCCTTCTAGATAATGTGTTATTTCATTCTCTTAGTCACAAGGTGTGGTATAGTGAAGGATACATTGATAGGATGCTTAGTAAATGTTCGCTAGAAGGAAGGAGGCAGAAAAGGCTGGATGAGGCACTGATTAGACATTTCTAACATTTTCACAGTGCTGCGGTCAATACCATCTTCCTTGGGAAAGCATATTTGAAATGGGATTCAGAATTTGGAGATACAGCACAAAGTTACTCATCAGTTTGATTCGCTCTAGCCTGTGCCAACTAAAAGTTTTCCACAAGCATTAGCTGTTTGCTGCCTTACTTGAAATGTTTCTTGGTAAAAGCACCAGAGAAAAATATAATTCATGTCTTAATGAGACTGAATTTTTACCTTTTGGGCCCTGGAATGACAGATTAGTCCCTGGAGTCAGATGATGAAAGAACTATTGGCCATTTTGGAAAGAGTTTTGAATGGCCACTTACAGAAGCAGTGAACTGATTTAGCAGTCTGCCTTATGAGGTCATTCACCTTACCTTCTGAGCTGCGCTATGCTGTTGGCCCAAGGAGAGTTCAATGGCAATAATGGTATCTCTGCACAGGGGTTAATTACATGACGAAAATAGATACTAAACCAGCATCAGTGTTGCTTGTCTAAGCAGATGTCATCGGTACAATGTGGGGGCGCCTTCTTTTCTCACCTTCCCTCAAATACTGGGCTATCTGAGAATGAACGTGGGAACTGCAAATTACAAATTCAGAACCATTGATTTTTTTCTTATACCCCCGTCAAAGCCACTTAACTCTCCCTGGCTCCTCACCACACTGCTCGTCTCTCCATTAGCTGAAAAGGAGAGATGGGCTTAGGATCCTCTGATGAGAATGAATAAATCCATGCCTATAAATTCCTTCAAAGTCTGAATTCTCATGCGCTCAACATATTTGTTTTTCTGAAGGGAAACTGACCCATGTTCCGTATACTTTGTAGTCAAAACTATCTTGAATAAAATCTATGTATTTCGTGAAGTTGGAAGCCAGGAGAAGGCACATTGCTGAAGATTCAACAAAGGGTTGCTTCGGAACTTCATGTCATTGGTAGTAAAATATTCTACCTGTTTGCTAAAAGCTCAACTACAGAGTCTCAGTATGGGTATACAATATTTTTATAAATTTTTATTTTAAGGTAACTATCAAATTATTATGTCATTAGATGGTCTGGTGACAGAGTCCTAAGTAAAGAGGCTGACCTGTGTATATGGTAACAAAAAGAGGCAAGTGGGAAGTGGGGAGAGAAAAATGATAGAAAAAGACCCAGAAGAAAGTTGCTGGCTATTGATTGATTCTTTAGCTTATTTAACTCCAATAGACACAAGACATCTCTTTGTGCTAAAATATTGTCTGTCACTATAGTATTTGGAAAGATTTAAATTTCTTAATCAATATTAAGGGGCAGAAGTTTGGACCAAACTACTGTAATTAATTTTCAATAAATTTAAAGTTTCTTCCTGGCTTGATGTGGAGAATTCAGAAGAGTAATGGCTACCATGAGATGTCCACTGAAACAGAAGAAATATTAACAAATGTTGTATAAAAATCAGTTTCGAGATTCAACAGGCAATAATATAAATATATTTATTTCAAAGTACCAGATTCTGAAAATTGCCATAAGCAATATTTAAAGCAGATAACATATTTTTCTAATTTTACAGGTAATAAATGCTCATTAAACAAATTTTGGAAAATTCTTAACATTTTAAATAAGATTAAAATGATCTAGTCTCATTATTCAGGAACAGTTACTTTAAGTATAATGAAATACTTAAAGTAATGAAATCTTTTCTTCCAGTCTTATCCACATTACTGTCTTGCTTTTTTAAAAACCATTTTTTCTAAATATAAAAATATTTTATATTTGTTAGGAAAAATTTGGTAATTAGAAAAATATAAAAAGGTTTTAAAATTAATTGTAAATCTCTCAGCAAGCAGTAGCCACTGTTAATATTCTGGATATATTTGTTTCCAATATCTTACTATATATTTTTTATAGTTTGCACATATAATTCTATCATGTATTTTGCCTTGAAAATTATAACTATACAACCCAGTAGCTCCACTTCTGAGCACTTACTATAAGAAATTAAAATTTATATTTATATAAAACCTACACATGAATATTCATAGCAGATTTGTAATAGCCATAAGCTGGAAACAACCCAAATGTTCTTCAATGACTGAATGGTTAAACAAATTGTGGTATATCCATGTCACAGAACACTACTCAGCAATAAAAAGTAAGAACTATTTACGTGTGCAAAAACTTGAATGAATCTCAAGAGAATTATGCTCAGTGAAAAGAGCCAATCTTAAAAGGTAACCTGTTGTATATATTTATAAAACATTCTTGAAATGATAAAATTATAGAGATGGGAAACATATCAGTACTTGCCAGGAGAGATGGTACAAGGAGGGGCCTGTGCCCACAAAAAGGTACCATGACGGACCCTCGTGATGGAACTGTTCTGATCCTTGACCGTGGTGGTGGTTATGTGAATATAAACACATTAGAAAATTACATAGAATAAACATGCGTGTGTGTGCATGTAAAATGAGTGAAACTTGAATAAGGTCAGTAGATTGTATTAATATCAACTTCTTGGTTGTAATATTGTACTAGAGTTGTGCAGGATATTGTCAATGGGGAAATTGGGTGAAGGATATACAAGCTTTTCCTGTATTATTTTTTACAACAGCATGTGAACCTACCATTACCTTAAAATAAAGAGTTAAGACAAACCTAAGGGAGAGAAAATGTAGCATAAGCATTTTACCATGTAAGCATAATTTTAGGTGAGAAAATTCTCTACAAAGATAATTTTAATGCCAATATAATATCCTATTATATAAACATTATCTAACCATTTCTCTAGTGTTGGATATTTAACCTAGAGCTGTGTGCAATGTTTACATATCACAACTAATAGTGCAAAGAAGTTTTTGTGCATAAAATTATCCTATTTCAGAATATTTCCTTAGAAAAATATTGCATAAAGTGAATGTTATAAGATATTAACCATTGTAATCTAAAGACAAGATTCTATGGCTAAAAATATTTAGGAAGCAGTTTTGTTCATTCTGGGAATCCTCACAGTCTTTACTAGACCAATGTCCATTGTGAATCACCAAGTAGTGATAATATAATCAATGTTTCCAACATGTATTTCCTCTGGAAAACCTCATGACAGGTTAGAGATGACTGCCAGTTCTTTGGCTCTATCCCCCTCTCCCCCTCCAGAAGTCTGGGTGGGCTCTATGACTGCTTTGATCAGTAGAATATAGTGGAAGTGATGTTGGACCAGTTTCTTGCACAACCTTTAAGAAACTGGCAGATTCCACTTTCTGTCTCTTGAAACACTCCCTTTGGGGGAACCCAGCAGCCATGTAAGAGGTCTGAATACCCTGTGACTGCCTTGTTAGCCCAAGCTGGCCATGTGGTGAGGCCGTGAGAAAAGGGGGAGATGCTCAACCAGCCCCAGCTGTTCCAACAAGCCCAGTTCAGGCATCAGACATGTGAATAATGCCATCTTGACAAATGGAGCACCAACACAAGCAAGTGGAATAAAACCAAGGAAGCAAGTCAACATCCAGAAACAAGACCCCCAACATATGGTAATAAGAAAGCCTTCCCAGACATCTCCAGCCATATGAGAAAACCGGCTGATGTCACTGCGGAGCAGGGCTGAGCCATTCCCACTGTACTCTGCCCCAATTCCCAAACCATAAAATCATTAGCACAATACAATGGCAGTTATACCACTAAATACAGGATTGTTTGTTACACAGCAATAGGTAACCATTACATCTCTTTTTTGCTGTGTCATAGATGGTAATACATGATGTTTAAGATCATTTGACTTTAGAATCAGGATACCAAAATACTCTGTGATTGACTAAGCATGTGACCTTGGGAAATTAAACTCTGAAAAACCGAGATTTCTCATTAGCGTACATACCTTAATAAAAATGGCCAAGTGGCTTTCCAGAAAGTGTACACCAGTTTACACTCATTTGTATAGAGTGAAAGTTGAGCAAACGTTTTATTCTAGATGAGGGCTTGACAACCTTATTCTGTACCGGGCCAGATAGCAAACATTTTAGGTTTTGTGGGCCGTGTGATTTGCCAACTACTCAGCTCTGCTGTGTAAGCGTGAAAGCAGCCATAGACAATCTGTAAACAAATGGACATGGCTATTTGCAATAAAAATGTATTTATAAACATTGAACTGGGCTGGATTGGTTTGCAGGATTGAGCTTGTCAACCTTGGTTCTGGACACTGGACCCAGAGAGTTCTCACCCTGAGGATGTATTCCTGCGTGTTGAGAACATGAGAAACCAGTATATCCTGGACTCTGGATGCCCCTGTGGGCTCTTTTCTTTCAAGATAAACTGACTACTTTACTTGGATGCATATAAATATATATATATGAGTACCCAGAGAAGGGTAGCTTCAATCTTGCCATATTACTTCCTGCAAGATTAGCTATATCAGCTGCTTCTAGAAACTTTAATTGGTAATGATCTATATACAAGGCGTATATATCCTAGTACTTGGTTAAACTGGCAATTAGGAAAGTCAGCTTTTTTCTTGAAGCAAAAGTGATTTGGATTCTTTTTTAAGCACAAAGTAGATATTCAAAGTTAACTAAAGCAGTAAGCACAATCACTAAATATAGACAGTGGGCTTGGACAGAAAAAGGCCTTGGTTAGCAAAGAAAAAGCCTGAGTGCTGCTTCCAGTTTTAGCTAACTAGCTGTGTGACTTTGGGGAAGTCATACCCCTGGGCCTCCATGTGTTACAAACTTATCAAGTTGGACTAAAAATTGCCTCCTTGGCTGCTTAAAACATTTAGAAAAGTATAAAATGTCACATGAAATGCACAAACCTCATATTTTATTATAGTTGACTGCTCACGTGTCATCTGCCAAATTAGAATATGAGCTCCTGGGAGACAGGGGTGATAGCTTATGCATTTTTAAATGCCCAGTTTTTGGCACAAAGCTTGACATACTGAACAATCAATAAATGCTTGCAAAATGAATAAATAACGACACGGACAGATGAATGTAAGAGTTTATCCACACCATAATGAATAAGAGCAGAATGTGGTTTATTATCGCCCAGTGGGTGTGGCTCAGTGGATTGAGCATCGTCCCATGGACTGAGAGGTCCCGGTTTGATTCCCAGTCAGGGCACGTGCCTGGGTTGCAGACTCCATCTCCAGTAGGGGGTGTGCAGGAGGCAGCCGATCAATGTTTGTCTCTCACATCGATATTTCTCTCTCTCTCTCCCTTCCTCTCTTTCTAAAAAAATTCAATAAAAACATTTTTAAAAATGAAGTTTATGATCATGAAACAAATCAATAAATTAAAAAAAACATATGTTTGAAAGAGAGTAGGGTATTATTTACACCAGGAATTTCATTGGACCATCTCCACTGAATCCCTGAGATATGAAAAGACTTCATGTCTTAGGTGACTCACTATAGCCATCAGTCAACTTGAGTTCTGAGAATACATATTAGGTATTGATATTGGTTCTATTTTCAAACTAAAAATGACTGCTTTGTCCCAAGACCATATACATATGTTTAATTTGCAGCCTTTGAAATAAGAGGAAGGGGAATTATTGTTTTTTTTATTGTTATGATTAAAAGTAATCATGTTCCTTTAAGAAACTGAAAGTGAAATTAAAACAGATGGATGGATTAAATAAGCGCCTATAAAGTTAACTCAGTACAATGGATGCTTTAAAGTAATATCACTTAGCGGAGCAGACCTGTTTAGCTTTTTATACAGTGATGCTCTTCTTCTCCTTCATTTGTCAAGTTGGCCACCCTTAAATGAAACTCGTAAAGCCTTAGAAAACATTGGAATTCTCCACTCGGCAAACCCATGGGACCAAAGTACATACCTGGTGCCATGATAGTTTATATCCAATCGGATGAACTGATCAACAACTTGCAAATAAGTGTTCCTCCTAAAAGATCGTTCACAAAGAAAAATCTCCATGGATGTGGCTGTTGAATAATGGATGTGCTCTAAGGACTGGATGCTCACTTGCATTAAGCAAATACTTTCCTTGGCGATATTGTGGATTTCCGTGTCATCCAGAGAGAAGGAGGTTGCGTTAGCCTCCTTATCAGGGCCTCACTGACCTTGCCACTGAGGAGCAGATGGCGAGGATCTTAAACTAAGGATTGTTAGAGATCGATCGCTATTGATCAGAATGATTGTTTTTGCCCTGAAAATGCAGGAGAGGAAACTTCTTCCTTCCTCAACAGCTCCGTGCTGTGCCACCAGCTACCTTAGGAAGGAGGATTTATTAGAACCTTGCTTTCCTGACTAGCATACTTTTGCATAATTCTGACTCTAGGTATCTCAACTCTCTTCTTCCTTGGAAAGAGACTAGTTATCAGATAGACTTGGTGGTGCCCTTTGGGTGTGTACGTATAAATCAATGTCTCCAGGAATTAAGGAAACTGGTCTCTCCCATCTCTCATGTATCTGAATTTAAATAATTCTGATAGCAGAGGGCCTTTTTCTTTTTTCTTTTCTTTTTAACCCAGGAACATTGGACTTTTATGAAACCTAAGATCAAGTATATGATATCATCCTTGGCTGGGAGAAATACAAACCAAGAAGGTGAAGTGACCAGCAGAATCTGTGATAACTATTTTACCACAACCTAGAATTCTCCCTCTCTCTTTTTTTTTTTTTATCCGCACCCGAGGACATTTTTGCATTTATTTTCAGAGTGGGAGGGAGAGAGGGAGGAATAGAGAGAGAGAGAAACATTGACGTGAGAGAGACACATCGAGTGGTCGCCACCCACACAACCCCAACTGGGGCTGGGGACAAACTGCAACCGAGGTACGTGCCCTTAGCGGGAACTGAACCGGGGACTCTCTGGTCCACGGGCCGACGCTCTAACCGCTGAGCCAAACCGGCCAGGGCTAGAATACTCTTGTTTTAAGTAAAAACTCACTGAGTGGCTGTAAGGAATAAAACATGAGACTCCTTTATTGTGAGTTTATAGCAGATCCTTGAATGTCACATGCGGTCACTTCCTTACACACCTTGCTCAGCTATAAATTAATACTCTCCAGTTTTATACTGTGAACCCTGTGGCTCAGAATGATAGCCAACGCAATGGTGACAGGGACGGGTAACGCTGTCCCTACCTTTAAATCTACTAATAGAAATCACAGGCTTTGTTTTCCGGTACTATATCAATTTTCAACCATGCAGAAAAGTTGAAAGAATTTTACAGTTAACTCCCATATGACCACCCACAGACCATCAACATTACATGCTCTAGTTGCCCTAACTTATCCAGACATCAAACCATTCCATTTGACATATTTTAAAGTAAACTGCAAACATGAGAACACTTCTTCCCAAATACTTCAGTATGCACATCATTAACTACATTTCAGTATGTGTCGAGTTTTTCTTGTGATGCAAAACTTATGTATTATAAAGTGCAAAAATCTTTACTATACATTTACTGAGTTTTGACAAAATCATATACCTATATAACCCCAAACCTCATCAATATACAGAATACAATCCTCACCCCAGAATATTTCTATCACGTAGAGAATCGTGAGTAAGCCTTTGCAAATACTTAAACGACTTGGAGGCGCACCGCAAAAGCATCCCTCTTGGCTTGCTTTCTTTGATTTTCTGTATTAACCTTGGATAGACCACTAGTGGAGAAGAGGGAGATGGTCTGGTTTGGGTTTCCTGCGCGCTTGTGCTGTAGTCTGGGATATCAGTGGGCAGCTGATTGGGTCAATGGACAGATGTCTTACTAGCTGTGTTACTGTGAGAAAGGTACTAACCTCTGTGCCTCATTTTCTCAAGCACACAATGAGAACGATAATAACTTCCACCGCGGAGGAGTGCTGAAAGGCTGCAGTGAGTTAATTTCATGAGTCATTTCACAGACCAAATACTGCCTGGCATGGAAGAAATGATCAGCACATGTTAGCGTGATTACATGTTGTGGCTCCTGGCGACACAATGTAGACAGAACACCTCCTTCGATGCTCTGCCATGCTCTATGGAAGGCCAGAGTTCAGAACGACTGTCTCTCTGTCCTTGGCAGTTAGAGGCTCCTCGGTGGCACGCTGTGGGGACAGTGGCAAGGTCTTAGGAGGCCAGGCCATCCTGCGGCTGATAACAATGTGGCGACTCTCCCTGTCAGCTCCGGGGCCTTCACACACAGACAGCTTCCCTTCCTCGGGGCACCGGGAGCTGAGCATCTGGAGAGCAGCAGACTTAATTAACTTGAAGCAAAGGGAGCACAGAGGAAGAAGTAATGGTCAGAAGCTCCAAACTTCCTAATTAAAATGCAGACGACACCGTGGGTCACACCATCCAAGTCAGCAGCCTCATGCATGGACGGTGCCTTCCATTTGAGTTTCCACAGTGTATCTATGCAACTCTGATCCTTGACCCAAAAAGCAAGACAAAGAGAAGGGGGAGGTTGACATGGCTCTGGGCATTCAGTGCATCTTCAAACCCACCGGGGAACTTCCTCTTTCTTTGATCTCATGGAACTTGGCCTGGGCTTGCGAATTAAATGCCTTTCCATTCAGGTCTAGAAGGAGCTTTTTTTTTTTTTTTTTTTTTTTTTTCCCAAAGATCAAATATGTCTGCAGACTTGAGTGTTCCAGGGGACTGATGGGATTTTAATGATATTTCCTGGCACACGTTGTGAGCTGAGAGTCCTGAAGCCAGTCCCCAAGCAGGTCAGAGAGTAGAATGGTTGGATATTTTTAGCCTTTCTGCATTCCTCGAGATCTTTCAGATCTGAAACATGGCGCAGAAAAGGTCCAGCTGACACAGGCAGATGGGCTGTGATATTCCTGGAAAGAACTTGGGTTCCAAAGTCAGGCAGGCCTGGTTTAGGATGCCAGCCTGGGCGGCGACAGCTGTGCGACCACAGAGGTCGCTTCTCTCTGAGCCTTAGTTTTCTCCCCTGTATCGTGGGTACAACACTAACAATCTCACAGAGTCCTGGGTTAGACTAAATGAGATCATGCATATAACACTTCCAGCACATGCCTGGCCGCCAGGACGGGCTGGAACATGGAGGCTATTGCTTTTTTGTCTGTTGCTAACAATAACAATAATAAACCAGCATGCTCTTATGCTGTCCAGACCCTGCAAGGAAGCACAGCAAGTCTGGAAATTGTTTTAGCTCTGCCTAACTAGGTGCTAAGACCCCCATTATTAAGTATTGAAATGAGTTATTCATTCCGTTATTCAGCTAAAAAAATCTGCATGTAAATGTTTGTCAAGCCTCTTTTGAACGCAGAAAATTGTCTCGGTCTCTAGACAAAGGGAAGACAGACATTTCCAGGCCTTTCTTTATGGAACGCAAAATCCTGTTGCTGAGTGAATGAGGCGCTCCCAATGTTTCTTCCATATTTGTGCCAGTAAAGCTTTTATAGATGAGGCATAAATTCTCATGCTGTTTGGGTAATTTTGAAATGCACAAAATGAAATGTTAAAAAAAAAAATTCCAGCCCTCACTCTTTAAAATGTCACGTTATATAACTAATAAGAAAACTAGAGAGGAGAGAATTTTCACATGTCATTTAATTCTATTCACAGTGGAAACACATTTCGTCTGAGTGAGCCTAAACATGAATATGGAGTGCTTCAGCCGGGAAGGATTTAACTGCTGAAAAGGGAGAAGAACATGATGCATTTTAGAAGTTTAAAGCTACCCAAACAATGCCATTTGCCTAGTTTGAACGGTTTTTATTTTCCTTTTTCTCTTAGGTTATATCTACACGGACAAAGAGGGAGTGAGGACATGTATCATTCAATAACTTGATCTGCTGCTTCCGATGATTTTTTTATAATTATAATAACAATAATGATAATGGCAGCCGTTAAAACATGAGTATTCCTACGATCCAAACACTTTCTAAACATTTTGTTTCTGAACCCTCACAAGAACCTTAATGGCTCAATACCTGTCAAAACCAAAGGATTAGGAAGTGACGGAGGCAGAATATGGGAAGATTTTATCCTGCTGCAGAGAACGTGTGTGCTTTGTTTCTTGAAGGTACTTATACAGAGATCAAAAAGAGAGAGAAATAAAAGTGAGAACAATTTTTTTTCAGATTCCTAAATATGGAGATCTATGTGTCAATGTTTTGAGCCTTTTTAATAGGAAAATTGGTTCTGAGCGAGGAACTGTGCTATTTCTCTGCTTCTCTGTGCTTTATGCGCTCCTAATACGAGCTCCTGGGTTCTTCTCCTCTTCGTGAATCCTGTCCCTGGCCCTGTGAAGGAGCAAGCTTAGCACCCACGCTCTGAAAGGTAGAACTGAGTTCAACTCTCAAATACCATCTCTGTCTTTCTCCTTGGAGAAGATTGAGATCAGAAGGCATAATGGACAGACTTGTCAGCATTCCAGATGACTGAAGACAAGCAAAAATGTTTTTGATGCTGCGGAGAGGGGCCTAATATTCCATCATTGAGGTCTGATTGGAAAATAAAGCAGAGCAAAGCTTTGGAAATGCCTTCATCTACCACACAAGAAAGATTCATTGGAATGAGGCTAAATGAAAAGTGAATTGTGTGTGAAGGAACAGAATGAAGAGACTTTTTTAAAAAAACACTATTGACAGTATTATAGATGTTCCCCAATTTCTGCCCCCTTTACCCCCTGCCTCCCAGCCCCCGCCCCACCCCAGGCCTTCACCGCACTACTGTCTGTGTCCATTGGTTATGCATATATGTACATAAGTTCTTTGGTTAACCTCCTCCCATCTCCTCCCCTCCCACTTTGAGATATGTCAGTCTGTTCCACGCCTCTGGATCTATTTTGTAAAGAGGTCAACAACTTTCTTTTCTTTTAGAGTTTACTGCACAATCTATTCTAACTAGTGACTTCACTTCAGTGACTGAACACTGTCCACCCCTTCTTTAGCTTGCTATTTCAAGCCACCTCCATTGGTAACAAGAAGTGATCGTTCTAAGAGATCACAAGAGTCACGTTAGGGCAATCGGTAGTGTAGTAGCTTTGACATCTGACAGGTTGGCTACTGTATGGCTGTGCAAGCTTAAGCAAGTTACATAACCTTGCTGAGCTTCAGTTTTCTCGTCAGCAGGAAAATAGTGACGAGCTGGTAAGTTTATTGTGAGGATTGATGAGCTTACTATGCTTAAACTCGTAGTAAAATGCCTCCCACAGAATAGAGGCTGAGTAAATGATAGTTGTTATGATGATTATCTTACACTTTGGAGTCAGCAATTTGTCTCCTAGAATTATTATATTTAGTTCAGAGACTGGATTTTAGCAAATGATAAAATGATATTATTTTTATTGTTGTTATTCAAGTCATAGCACTGGTGACTTTATATTAATATTAATATTATTATTATGTGTATAGGGTGATGCCAACTATTGAGGATGACAGAGGATACGTAGAATTCAATATTTGGTATTAAGTCAATACAAAAATGTGCATGAGATATGGATGGTAACAGGTGAATAATAGCTACAGTGTTTTGAGTGTCTACTCTTTACAAGCACAATAGTAAAATGTCTTTACATCATCTCATCGATCCCTTAAATAACCCTCCAAAAGGGTATAATGTCCATTTTGTAGATAAAGAAACTGAAGCTCTGAGAAGTTAAGTAACCTGCTCAAGGTCCAAACTAGTTCATGGGCAAGTTGCAATTTGAATTCACTTCCACTTGCCTGCAAAATGCATGTCCCTCACTCCTAAGCTACTCAGAGCGCAGCCACCTTGACCTCTACCCTGTCAACCTCTGCAGGTTCTCAGGAAGATCTAGGGAGATTACACACGTATATGCAGTGACCCTCCAGAAATGGGAAGGAATAGAGAACACTGAGATGCTATAATTATTCCTTTTATAATAGTCTCATATTTAGGCTGTGATTTGCTAAACCAGCCTGGGCCTCCCATGGAAAGAATCAAGTTTTATTACAGTAGATAATCATTCTATTAGAAAAACTGAACTCCAGAAACCACAGAATAGGAACTCAGTGAGTAAGGACTTATAATGCACAAACAGCATGAAAGGCCCCGCCTTCATTCATGTGTCAGACTGCTTCCTCCAACGAGGAATCAGTGTAGTCGTAGCCCCATGTAGCGATCGGGAACAGAGGCTCTGGAGATGGGCAGATCTGAGTTCCAGTCCCAGACTTCACACTGAGCGTATAACCTTGAACCTCTCTGGGCTTCCATTTTCTTTTTTGTAAAATGGAGCTAATCGTGTTTATCTCTTAGGGTTTTGTGTGGATTAAATCACCTATGCAGGTAAACCACTGGGCACCATGCCTGGACCATAGAAAGCCTCTATGTGGTAGCTATTATCCAGAGAGATGTCTTTGACGTAGGAATGGTTTCAACCGAGAAATCTAAACACAAATACCTAGTTTAAAAAAAAAAACAAACACTTAAAAGTTAAATATTAAAATTGAAAAAGGAAAATGTTCAATGTGAGTTTATTTTCTGTTAGTCTATGTTTTGCTGAAGGCCTCTGAAGGTTCCTAATTAGGGGTGATAGGGGAAGTTGGTTATCTGTATTGGGGGATCTCATTTTCATTAGTGGTGGGAACATGTCCACGCCCAGGACAGCCCCTTTGCCATGGAGACCAGCACAGGTTGGCTCACAAAGCCCCTGAATGTTTAGAAATGTTCCAAAGCCTGACGACAGACCAGGGAAAGAGAGACAACTGAATCTAGCAACTGCGGGGACCCACGGGGCCGTGGCGTCAACCCTAATGCAGAGCAAGTTTTCAGAAATTTCATCCGCCGGCCCCCCGCGTCACTTCTCCTGTTAATAAGCTGTCTGGCAAAAAGGATGCTGTCAGCAAAATGTAGAGGGAAGTAAACCCAATGCAAAATAATGATCCCATTCTCCTCCTAAAGGCGCGTGGACCTTTGCAGTCATTGCTTACGGCGTTCTTTTGTGGCCGGGAGTTGCCAGGTAACTTCAGAGGGAGGACAAGCAGAACAATTTGCTCAGCCTGTGAGGCTGCACTTAGGGAGTAAGCCTGGACTGCACGTGAGAACCTGGGCTGCGGACCCAGCTCAGCCGCGAGATGAAAATGTGATATGTACACGTTCCATCACCTCTGAGCGCCTGGCCTCAGTTTCTCCACCTTTGAGCTGAAGGGGGTCTAAAGGGAAGCTGAGCCCCTTGAAGGCAGAGACAGCTGAATCCTTCATACCCAGGGCAGTGCCTGACACACAGTAGGTGTTGATAAATCACACACTCTTGCAGTTCAGCTAGGAGAGTTCATCAGCTCCTTTACTTGATGAAAGAGACTCCATTCTGTGAGCCTATCCAAGGAGTGACTTCTTCAAAGGAAATAACCCTGTCTCTCCAAAGCCAGGCTAACAGTGCATGCTGCCTCCCCTCAGACCAAGCACCCCGAGTCTAGGAATCCTCCTCAGAATCACAGGGCTGTGAGGGAGAGCTGAGGTCTTCCTTCTCTGAATCACCATCACAGCCTCTGCCCTGAGTGACAAAGCAGGGGTCCTGGGAGGGAGGCTGACTCTCCCTGCAGAATAGCAATACTGTTGCCTAGCCCTTCACCGTTCAGAAAGCACCTGTCGTCTGCTGTCCTGTTTGGTACTCACAGGGGCCCCGGGGGAAGGGAAGCACCTGGCTTTGCCCGTGTGGGATGGTGAGTCGGCTACTCAGACCAGGTAGCCACTTGATCAAAGTTAGTTCACTGGTAAGTGGAACAGCCAGGAACTGAACCTGGGACTTGTAACTCCAAGTTCCAAGCTATTAAAACCATTCTGTAGTAGAAGAGTGTGCAATCCCCATCTGTTCCCAGGCAACGCCCAAAGATCCTCTGTCCCGAGCAGAGTGCTAGTAATAACCAGTGTTTATTGTGACTAGTTCTACCAGCTCACGCTATCCAGGCACTGTCCTCAGCACATGACGCATGTTAACCCATTCCACTGTCACAGCAGTGCTTGGGGTCAGGTCCTAGTTTTACGCCCACTTTAGAGGTGAGTGAGTCGTACAGATTGGAAAGTAACTCGCCGACGTCTACACAGCTACTGTGGGAACCTGTAGTGTGGAGGGTCTGGTTAACTCCTCCCCTCCCCCGTCCCAGGAGGTCGAGAATTGGTGGGAGGCTGCGGTTTGGAAAGGGCTCCTCTGCTGTCAGCTCACCAGGAGGAGCCAGCGGAGCCCAGAACCGTCTGCCAGTGGTTGGGGATGGAAATCTGCCAGCATCTGTCATTTGGGTTTGCGGCTGCCCACACCAAACGGATCTTTTCCCTTCTCCCTTTGGGACCAGGTATCAGGTTCCTCGTCTCTGTTTCCAGTAGCTGTGCCCTTCCATTTTGCCAAAAGGTTTCCCACTGATGAAAGCCGGGCTGAGAGCAGAGTTGCCCTGGCAGTTTTCAGGAGCCCCTCTGTCTCCAGTGCCACCCTTAGACAGCAAGGGCGGGCCAGGAGGAGGCAGAGCCATCAGAACCCCAGCCAGATTCAGACCCACTGAAGGTTTTCAAGCCTGCCACGTGCCAAACACTGCATCAGCTCACTCAATCAAGACGCATTTACCGAGTCCCTGCTCTGTGCCGGCTGCCAGCCTGGTTGTTCAATATGAATTCATTTCAAAAATACCATTGATCATCTATAAATATCAGGGCCTATAATAGGCACTATGAGCATGAATCATAATGGTCGTGATAAAATGAATATTTATTGAGAACTTACCACTAATCTAAGCACATCTAGTAACTCATTGAATCCTCACAGCTCTGTGAGATTGGTACTATTACTATTCCTACTTTATAGATTATGAAAGTGATGCCCCAAGAGGTTCAATAAATCAGCCCATTGCCCAAACGGTAACCGGGAGAGCCTGGGTATGAAGATACCTATAGCTCAGCCCCAGCCTTGGGGAAGGCTCAGTATTGTAACTTATTCAGCCCTTGCGACCATCCTGTGGGAGGTAAGTAGTATTATTACTTCTATAGTGGATCATACAGGTTTAGTTTCTACAGTTTCAATTCTAAGTGCTCAGTGGGCAAACCACATACGAAACACACAGCTTCCATAGACCATGACCTCTAGTGGCAAAGTGATTTTTCATCACATATTCAATGAAACAAAGGCCTTTTCCCAGTGCCTAGGTTTTCATAAAACCATACCCAATCCACTTTAGAGGGATTACTTAGCAGATGACAAACGAAGAGCTTAGATGACTTGCCTAGGCCCATCGCTAGCACGTAGCAAGGACCATGCTCTTTCTTTTTTTTATCCTCACCGGAGGATATTTTTGCATTTTATCTTCAGATAGGGAAGGAGAGAGGGAGGAAGAGAGAGAGAGAATCATCGATGTGAGAGAGACACATCGAGTGGTTGCCACCTGTACAACCCCAACTGGGGCCGGGACCAACTGCAACTGAGGTATGTGCCCTTAGTGGGAATCGAACCCGGGACTCCCCGGGCCGTGGGCCGACGGTCTAACTGCTGAGCCAAACCGGCCAGGGTGCTCTTTCTTTTTTTTTTTCCTTTATTGATTTTAGAGAGAGAGGAAGGGAGAGGGAGCAAGAGAGAGAAACATCGATGAGAGAGAACATCGATTGGCCACCTCCTGCATGCCCCCCACTGGGAATCGGGCCCACAACTTGGGCATGTGTCCTGACTGGGAATCGAACCAGTGACCTCTTGGTGCATGTCAACCACTGAGCCACACCGGCCAGACCGATGCTCTTTCTAATAAGCCACACTTGCAAATAGACCGGTGGGAAAGCTGCTTGCCTTTTAAGGGATCTATAATGCTCATCGCAAACCTACAGATTATGACTCTGGATTCTGAACAGCCTCGGTATGTGTCTCACTGTTGTCTGACCAACTCGGGAAAACTGCCAAAGCCAATCCCTTGTTTTGGTTCCTGTGCAAACACGGACAGAAGAACTGTGTGTTTGCCAGAGGCTGGAGGTTTAGGATGTGTCTGGGGTGCAGGTTTGGGGGCTGGAAGAAGAAAAATCTAAGTGTAATGAAGAAATCCTGCGTCAGTTCAGTAATGTTCTTGCAAAGAAGGAAATTAAGATGTTCTATGTGAGTAGGTTTCAGGATGACAAATTATTAGGGAAGTTCGGAAAACCAGAGGTGTTCTCATCTGTCGAGAGAGATGTGATGATTAGAAAATGCTCATAACACACTCTCTGGGTGGGTTAACTGAAGATGGAGTATTTGAATGGGTAAATTGCCCCTGGGGTATGGCTGGCACTCAGCATGCAGACATACATGTGTAGTTGTGATATGGGGCAAATGATTTTAGCTCTCTTTGTTTCCCCATTTTACAAATGGGAAATATGTAGAAAAAATATTTCTAGAACCTTTTTGGGTTTATGGGCTCTTCAGAGAATCTAATGATATTTCTGGATTCCCTTTCCAAAAATATGCAAATTTTTATGATAAATACATTTACATACCCAGGAATGAATGGGTCATCCATTTCGGGGAAACCCAGTAATGGGTCCCCATATGACTATAAATCCCAAGTTCAAAGACTTTAGCCTAATTTCTCTCTAAATTCGATTTCAGCGGGGAATAAAATGTTGTGTTATCTTTAATACTCATAAAGATTTGGATTTCTTATATATCTAGGCAGCCATCTGTTCTTGCTATTCAGTTGCCAAATGACTTAGCAGCTTATGTCAAAGTTCTAGAAGAAATCTTGAGGATTAATAGATGTGCACTCAAGGCTAACAAAGAGCCTCGATCCTTCAGAACGTCCCTTAAATATTTAACTTTGTGAAGGGATAACCCTTTCAGTGAGAAGAGGTGCCCCAGCAGTCTCAGAGTATAGGATTACTAACCTAGTCACTTGTAGGGGTAAGGCACTCCTTGATGCCAATTGATTGTTGCTGGGAGAACGTAATTGACTACTGTCTTCTAACATTCCTTAAACCCTTCATTTTGTTGATCTCTATTACAGAAGCGATCTGGGTTGTTTGTTTGTTTTTCATTCAGTCAACTAATATTGCTTGAGTAAGTACTTGGAAAATATAAGGATGAGTAACTCAAATGCTTTTTCTTTAAACCTATTAAACAGAGTTCTTTTTTATTTGCCAAATTGATCATTTCTAAATCATATAGATCTTTACAAGTGTGATTGTGTTGCCTGCTCTTTCTTCTGGTTCTTTTTTATGTCACCCTAACTCCCTGTGTATTTCATGTGTGTGTGTGTATGTGTGTGTGTGTGTGTGTGTGTGTGTGTGTGTGTGTGTGTGTGGTGACTGTGAATTCCGGTTCTTTGAAAATTCATCTGAACGAATCTGGGGAGGGGTTGACTTGAGGTTGCATTCCTCCAGAAATAAACCGCATTTCTTCTTGTAATCACCTGGGGACACTAACAATTTGGGACTTCTTTAATCAGATTCTCCTTTTGAGCTATTTTGTACCCTCCAGGCAAAGTGAATTTGGCTGCAAATCCACAGAAGGACCAACTTGGGGTTATGAGATCGCAGGTAATGTTTGTGCATTCTATTTTTCCCCTTCATTTAGTGCTGCTCCATCCTGAGCAGTGGGTTTATTTCTCATTCCCTCTTAGTTTGAAGCTACAGCCCTTTGGGGATCCCAGGAGTGGAGATACATTAAATTCCTCACTCTGGAGGGTTGTAGGCTTTCCTACCTGTCCCTTGTGTAACCTTCACAGTGGAAGCTCAGTGTCATCATTTTTCTGGAGATACCTTCTGGGATTACTCCTGTTTGCCTTCGTTTTTCCTCACTGCAGTTTCCTCGTGCCATGTGGTCTGCCGTTCACTTGCAATTACTCCAGCACAGGAAGTGATGTATTGCACATCTGCATGTGCGTACGTTTTTATTCACACCTCCAGAATGGTCAGATGTCACTTAAAAATTTCTCTTCTTAAAATTACAATCCGGAATTGACCTCCCCAAGCACCTTAAGTATTCTTATCATAATGTCTGCAAGGGCAAGGGCACCTGAATTTATGATCTTGGGCCAGGGGCATCAGCATCACCTGGCAGCTTGTGAGCCATCCCAGAGTTACTGTGTCAGACATGTCGCTGGCTGGGACCCGGGAATCTGTGTTTTAAGAAGTTCTCTCTTGAAAACGGAGCAGTCATGAGAGGCGGAGAAAAGTCTGAGCAAATACCAAGGTGGAAGGAGGCAATGGTACGTGAGACTAGTAAGCCATTCAGGTTGGCAGGAGCTTCTCTGGCTGGGCCACACCATTGAGTCAACATCATTGATGAGGTTAAAATTCCATTATATTCTTTTTTAGTCTCTTGGTATGCTATAGGAAAGTGGAAAGTCATACAAACAGGACAATCTTGGGGTAAAGCAATTAGTGTCGTTTTTTGTTTTTTTTTAATCCTTACCAGAGGATATTTTTACATTTATCTTCAGACAGAGTGGGAGGGAAGGAGACAGAGAGAGAGAGAAACATCAATGTAAGAGAGACACATCAACTGGTTGCCACCCGCACAACCCCAACTGGGGCCAGGGATGAATTGCAACCGAGGTATGTGCCCTTGGCTGGAATTGAACCCGGGACTCTTTGGCCCATGGGCCAATGCTCTAACTGCTGAGTCAAACCGGCCAGGGCTAGTTTTTTTTTTCTTAAGACCTATGGAAACAACAGAGAACAATACCTTTGTGATGAGCCAAAGAGGTAAGGAGGATCCAGAGAGGCTGATGCTAACATTAGCCTAAGGCTTGAAATTCTACTGACACCCTTTACAGCCCTGTGTTGGCAACGAGCTGGAGGAGACGTATTTTCACAGTTCATATCAGAAGGCTGTGGGAGCCGATTGCCAAGTGCACAGATGCAGAGGATGTTAATTACTCTCACGGACAAAGCACCTGAGAACTTGGTGTGAATTATTAAAACGCTGTGTTAACTTATTGCATTTGAATGTCAATTTGACTGGATTTCGGTGTTAATAGATCTTTTACTCCAGGACTAAATAATACAGTTTCTACGTATCCCCTGCCTCACAGAGCTGCTACTATTGTGGCCTTTATTGAATTACATGGTGCGGAAATTGGAATGGTAATGTGTCTGTGCAAAAACGGACACTGAGGGATTTTAGAGATAGATGGGGAGACAAAGAGGCATGAGAGCTGTGTCAATGACTTTCCTCCTTGAGGAAATCGTGCCATAAATTTTCCCAAGAAATGCCATCGTGATGCTCTAATTGCACGACACCAACAAAGAAAAGCACATGAACAGTTAAAAGAGGACTTTCCAGGAGGAGGAAGGAGGGGGCATGGGAAACAGACGTGTTCAGAGCTGCCAAGAAATGACTCGCTGATTAATTCCTCATAGGCATCTGCATGTGAATTCGCCTCATTTGCTCCTCTGAAAAATGTGGACAGTAAACACCTAGCTTGTGAAGATTAAAGAAAAGTGGGCTGAGTGTATCCCACAAAATTTCTGGCACCTAGTAGGTGCTCAATAAATGAAAGTTTCTGTTCTTATTGGTGAACCAAAATGGACCAACCAGGAGCCAGAATCATACCATGTGGCCAATCTGCCCAGTGCCTAGGTCTCCTTCTGCTAATTATTTATCAAGTCTATTCAGGAGATAACTATAACTCCTTCCCAATTATACATTTCGGGGGATGTCAGTCAGGTCCTTGTCCTATCTCTGCTGACCCAGGCTAGGCCGACCTCATGCTTACTTGCCAGAAGGTAAGCAAAGACCTGAATGCAGATCTGTGAATAAAATGGACATTTGTTACTGCTCCCAGGTCCCAAGAACTTCTCGACAAAACTGTATAATTGGTAAGAAGTTATCTCCAAATTAGACTTGATACTTTTACAAATTGTCCTGGACAAGCACAGGTTTTTATTCAATTAGTAACTGCCCTTAAGTTTTGCTGCTTCTCTTCCCTCTTCCTTCCTCTTTCCTTTTCTTTTTTCACTCTCTTCCACTCTCTTTCTCCCCTCTGGAATAGTGCAGAAACTTCATTTCTTTAATATGACCTTTTCTCCTTTCCTTCCTTCTGATTCAAACGGGCCCCACCCAGCACCCTGACTCCCTGCCTCCTTCTCTCTTGCAGGACCACTCCCTTCACTGTTAAGTCCTCAGGACAGTGAGGTTCTGATCAGCATCAAATAATCTTAGAAACAAAGCCTCGGGTCTGTTGATCCCAGAGACAGAGTTTCCCTCAAACCAGAGACAATACCTAGGCCTCAGTGGTGTTTCAGCTCCAGGCTCAGAAAAGTGGCAAAACCAGATGAAGTGACACCATGGCTGCCATCCAGACCTGTTGCAATGACCAATGACCCCCCACCCTAGTGCCGACCAGTCAGTAGAAACCTTGACCCTGACCATGACTTTAACTCCCTTAGTCACCATGACTAATGATCTTGCCCCTATATAATCCATGCCCTGGAAGCCACTGGGGGAGCCAGGTGTCTGAGCACTAGCTCACCTGTGTCTCTGGGCCTGAGCCACTTCCTAAAAATAAACCCTTACTGTCTTTGCTGCAAACTCCTGTTCGGTCTTATTGGGCTCTGATGCACACAGGCAAATAGGCCTCTTCAGTCCAGTAACCACCCCCTCCATAATCTTTTATTATGATTTGGTTTCTCTCACCATCTATATACCTCTGAATATTTCACTACTTTTAAGCTCCATTAGGGAAGGATGGACAGGAGAGAGAAACTTGATCAGCAAATCAATAAGTCATTTTTCTCTTGAGGGTCTACCTTAAGATGGAAATGACTACACAATACACTTCTATTAAGGTTTTATGACTTTAAAAACTTGAGTAAATGGTAATCGTTGGTGAAATCATAGAGTGGACTGCAGTCATTGACAGTCCAGGCTCGAGAGGCAGAACACACCAGCAGACGCCAGCCCTGCCATCACTGTGTATGCGACCGCAGACAAGTGACACTTCCATTCTGAGCCCTCCATTTCTTCATCTGCCAAAAGGAGGTTATAAAAAAAGTATTCACCATGATAATTAAGTTGGCTGTCTAATATAACTTTTATTTCAAAATTCTTCGTCCCTTGCTGATACTTGAGGCAGAAAAGTGAAATAGTTACTTTTTCAGGTTCTCTTGCAGCTAGGGTTAGCCACGCGAGATGAACTTAGATTTCTGGCCTGTGAGGTAAAATAGAAATCTGCTGGGGAATTCCAAGTAAATGCCTCACTCAAAAAAAAAATATATATATGACTGCCCCTCCCTTCATTCTTCTTGCTTTAACTGAGACTGTAATGGCAGGAGCTGCAGCTGCCATGCTGTGTCCATGAGGGAGTTCACATGAGAGTGAGAACAAGATAATCATGGAGATGCTGGTCTTGATAGTGAACTTTTTACCCCAAAGTAGTAGCTACTTATCTCTTAATTTCTTGTTATGTAAGAAAAACAGAATATATTTAAGATACTGAGGTCAAATGTTCTGTTATTATGTGTAACCATGCAACATCTTCAATAGTCACGCATGTTCAATTTATAAAAACAGCAATTTTATGTGGTCCAGCCTACTATGTGCAGCCAAAACATTCCCAATCAATTATTCGTCCCACAGTATTGTAGAAAGATCAAATTACGTAAAGCACTTAGCACACTGCCTGGCGTGTTCTCAATAAAGGTTAGTTGCCACATTTCCTCCGTATGAAGACATACATTTTTCACAGTTTAAATGTCTCTTGAAAGCAGAATAAGAGGTTTGCAATCAATGTAGACAATTGATGTGATATTGTTTCCTTTTCCCTCAGAGAACATTATTAAAGAGTTTTCCTGATTTATAGTAGAGTATTTAAAAATTGATTTAATATAGACCCACTTTTAAGCTACGGAATTAACAAGCATTCACTCCATATTAATTAGTCATTTTATTAATTTAAGCTTCTAATAGGCACTTCCTCTCCAAAGGAGTTCTCTTGTTTTGTTTTTTAGCAACTGGAACAAAAATAGCCTTCTTCTAATGAAAGACTATGTTATGCAGCTGACTTTCTACCATTAGTTTGGATATACTGATAAAGATAAAATAAAATATAAACTCTGTCAAACCTCCTAATGTCTGTGGATTTAAGCCTTTTGTGCAGAAACCAGCTGTTACCAATGTTGGAGTTAATAAAAGAGCTCTTTTAATATGTCTGATATTAGACAATAGGGGTTCAAGTCACATTTCCAAAATATCTGGGGTTTCCCCTAAAAGAGCTCTCTGTGCCAACCAGACTCGGGATAACTACTGTCCCCATACCTAGCCAAACACAGCCGTACCTTTCCTCTTTTCATTGAAGAACTCGCAGTGTATAATCATTTTTACAAAAATTCAGCCTCTATAGTTTGAGTGCCTAATAGATTCCAGGAATTGTCTTAGGTCTGTGGCTTATAACCCATTAGTGGGTCATGGCCAACACTTTTAAAAAAGAAATGGAATAGAAAACACCACAGTGCATCACAGGTAGTAAGAATATTGTTTCATGTAACCTTTTTCAGTTTTGTAAAACCCTTTGATTGCAGGTTCAGGGTGTTTGTGGCTGTGGAGTGTGGTCAAAATATTTAAGTGGCATTGTTCTGGAGGCTAGTAATTCAGCATTAAAAGAAAGACTGCCTGCTCACACAGGGGTTTCATCCCAGTTAGGAGTGCAGACAGAAAACAAACAAGCAAGTGAATAATGTATCGGGAAGGGATACAATTTTGAAGAAAACTTGCACATTAAGGTATAGAGTGATAAGGCTCTGGGTTGCTGTTTTAGATGGCGATCAAGGAAGGGCTCTCTGATAAGATGACATTTGAGCAGATTCCAAAGGAAGTGAGAGAGTGAGTTGTTCAGATATGGAGGGAAAGGTGTTTTGTGCAAGAAGCAGTAAGTGCAAAGGTCCTGAGGCAGAGGTAATATGGGATTACTTTGTTTCTATTCTGAAAACAGAACAGGGAGGAGGCCAGGGTGTCTGAAATGGAGGGAATAAAGGAGGCATGGGTAGGAGATGAAGTCTTAAAGGTCACCAAGACCTGTGTTAAATGGAAGGACTTCGGTTTTAACAGGTGAGATGAGAACCCTTCAGAAGGCTGCACAACATGACTGAGGATGATAGCCACCAGAGTCCTCTCTGTCTGAGACACTATAGTTATTAACATCCTTCTTTTGATTCTCATCGCCTTCCCTTTGTGGCATAAGTCTCTCTCTATCTAGGCTGTCAGTTTAGGCTTGTGTGTAAAAGAGGGGCTGTGGGGATTGACAACTGCGAGAGCAGATGTGGATTTGTCTCCACTATTGTGCCTAACACAGTACCAGGCACATGGTAAACTTGATACACATTGTTGTCTGAATCTATTAAAAAGACAGTCACTGAACAGTTCTCGATTCAGGACCACACATTGAGGACAATAGTAATATTGGCTGGTATTCCCTGTGCGCCTGCCCTGTGTCAGGGCCGTCACACATATTATACACACTACAGACAGACTTCCCCTGTCCCGACTCCTCTCTTCCTGCCTGTCTCAGAACGACACTGTGCTTCCCTTACTATTACACACACACACACACACACACACACACACACACACAGGTCCTGAGGCAGAGGTAATATAGGATTACCTTGAGGTTTTTACTGAAAGTTTCATATAGAACAAAGGAAAGTGCTACACCCTATTCCAGATAGCAAAATTTACATTAAGTCCCCTACTAAATATTTCAGTCCTCTCGCCCAACTTTCTCTACTTGCCTGCCTCATTGCTGGTCTGTCCTCCTATGTTCTCCCTGTAGTCTCTCAAATGTCCATTGAAATGTCCAGCAATCCAGGTCTGGCCTTCAGATTTCACACTGCATCAACCAAATGAAAACCCAGTAAAGAATCTATACGATTTTCCTTGCAAGTCACCATTGATTGTAGCCACGTACAGTGTCTCTGCGAGGTTGGCCTTATCATCCGCCAGAAGTTCAGAGAACTTTGGCAACATATCAGGGCTGCTGCCAGGAAGTGGCAAAGGTAGGGTCCAAATGCACGTCCTTCTTCCCTTAAAAGCCCATGCTCCAGGCTTTGGGCATGCCTGCTAGATGGCGTCCCTGGCCCGGGGTGGACAAGGAGATGGTTTCATGGCCCGAGGTAGAAACATCCGCTTCGGAGCTGCCTCATTCAGCACCACTCACCCTGAAAACCATGATCTTTTGCCCTGAGATCTGATGACTTGTCGGACTGTGTGCAAGTCATTTTTCCTCCGGATTTTCATTTATGATGAGTGGATTTTGCAGGAGCATTGGAGATGCACTATTCAATGGCTAAAAAGTAGGCTGTGCAGAACAACAAAATCTAAGTGTGTGACCTGATCCCTATGTTACAAAGCTGTGTTTCCTTTCTTCCTCTTTCTCTCCCAACTTCCTCAGCTCTGCTCCCTTACTCTGTGCGTGTTCTCTCGACGCTTCCGGGATGCTCACACAATAACAATTAAGTCACGCAAAGCGTGTGAGCTGTCCAAGTGTGACATCATACGTAACGGTATTATCACATATGAGTAGTCTGTAGGAGCACATTCACACACCTGAACACATGAGCTGGCCGAAACGGAAACCACAGAATAACCAAAAGAGGGACTCAACGTCAGACTCTTCCATTCAACCAAGGATTGCAAAATTTGGAAATGAAAGGGGCCTGGGGGGCGCGGGGAGACAGTCCACGTGGCTTCAGTGGGTCTCTCTGAAATAAAAGGAAAAACCAGAGGGGAAAAACGTGCCCCCGTGAAGTATTTAGTGCATCTTGAACTACTCTTTCAAGTACATCGCTTATCATTAAACATTAATTTCCCTAGAAACTGGAGCTTTTACTTCTTGTAACTGCAGCAATTAAGGGCAGTTTGGGGTGGGCAGCGCCGACTTCCCAGCATGACGGCGAGCTCTGCGGCCTGTCCTCATCGGAGCCTCTTCACCCACTCGCAAGCCTTGTGACTTCTTCTGAGAAACACAAGATGAATCCTGCCCCAGCACAATAACCCAGGTCAGAGCTGTGAACATGATTCTAGTAAATAAACGAACTGTGATTGTCAAGAGGAAGCAATAGCTATTGATTAAGCTCCCTCTGTCTGTCCCCAGGGAGGGCATCTCATCATCTCCCAAAGTGTGTTTTTTGTTTTTTAACCGTCTGCACTATAACTCAAGGTGTAGAACACAGCAACAATCGATACTTCCATCTCTGGGGTGTTAATACTCCAAGGGGCCACACCATACCTTAGAAGCGTGGTTTTATTCATAGTGGCCATCTCTCTCCCAGGAAGGGATCAGGAGTCACCCCTGAGGGTGCAGAAACAGAGAGGTGACTTCACTCAGGTCACAGAGTGAGCCAGGGGCGATGTCACGAATTTATGTATCTAGTCCCAGAGTCCAAGCTACTTTTTATTCACTGCTTGTCTGGCGATCTCTATGATCATCACCAATTTATGTTTCATAATGAAAATACACTGAAGTTTTTTAGCTTATGCATCATTTGAGGCTCTGAAAGGTGATGAACTTGCCATAGGTAACCTGGGACTGGGGAACCATTCTTCAGTGAGAGATTGTTTGCCTCAGTTAAAGCTGCCGATGCTTCTCAGTTACCCATGTAAATTAAACAGAAAATAAAAACACAAGATAATCTGAGTTATTCATAGCGTGCAAAGATTTTCTCCAAGGATGTCCACTGTAGCATTTTCACAGAGAAAAAAAACTGATCTCTTTTCTCTCAAGGGATTTCAGAACTAAATTGAATAAACATTCTTGATGAAAGGCAGCTAGTCTTTTTTTTTTTTTAATAATCAGAAAAGCTGCCAAATATTCCTTGCTGCAAAAGAACACCAGAGATATGAGAAAGATAAAAGGTGACAAAAGATAGTGCCACAAAGTATCCATTTGTGGAAGGCTGGGATGGGCCTTTGTAAGCAGCCTGGCGGAGAAGCAAGGCCAAGGTCATTCCAAGCCCTGCTGAGGGGCCCATGGGCTGGGGAGGAGGGAAGGAGCAACGCCCACCCTCTCATATCCGAGCGGCCTCATCACAGACACCATGGGCGGAGAGTAGGAAGGACAAACACCAAACTCACACGGAAACAGTGAGCGATACCTAGTTATTGACACTGTAGCAGACCCCGATTCACTGGGTAAAAAAGCAGCAGACTCTATGGATCGACGTAAAGCATCTAGAAATCCTACTGATGGGCAGTAGGTAGTCAATCAAGGAGACCTGCATTTTAGACTACGCCCTTGCAGTAACTAGCTGGGTGACATTGGGCAGGTCACTTCTCTGAGCTTCGGCTTCTTACGGTTGTTGTAAGGACGCAATGAGTTAATATGCAAGAAGGGTTTAACATATCCATTGGCATATAATAAGCCCTTAATACATGTTCACGGCATTACTATTATTGTTGTTGTTGATATTATTGCCATCTTATTGCAAAAGCCATTTTCCCACTCCTTATGAGTGGGCTACACTTGGTGACTTCCAAAGAGGGCAGTATGAAAGGGGAGAAAGGAACAGCCTTACAGTGGGAAGCTTGACAAACACTGCTTGAGCCCGGTGATCAAGGTCAACATCAACAGTGATAAGTTATATTGGTAGTATGTACCTTCAGTATGATGGGACGAAAATGGCTGTCTCCCTCCACGGCATTCCTCCCCCAAATCCCTAACTCCAGTCTAACCAGGAGTGAAACATCAGACAAATCCCAATAAGAGGGACATTCTGCAAAATACCAGACTAATACTCCTGCAAACTCTCAAGTCATCAAAAACAAGAACAGTCTGAGACACAGTCACAGCCCAGAGGAACCTACAGAGACATGACAGCTAAGTGTAACGTCACCTCCCGAATGGGATCCTGGAGCAGAAAAAGGACATTAGAGAGAAAGCAATGAAATCTGAATAAAGTGTGAATTTAATTAGTAATAATAACATGTCAATGTTGGTTCATCAGCTGTGCCCAAGGTACCATGCTAAAGTAAAATGTAACAGCAGGGGACGCAGAGTGCGAGGTGCACTGAACGTCTCTCTACTGTCTTTGCAACTTTTCTGTAAAACGACTCCTTTACAACAAAGTTTACTTTTTTGAAAAGATATTTTTAATTGATTTTTAGAGAGTATGGGAGAAGGCAAGAGAGAGAAAGAGAGACATCAGTGTGAGAGCAAGACATCGATTGGCTGCCTCCTGCATACCCCCTGCTGGGGATCAAACTCACAACCTGGGCATGTGTCCTGACGGGAATCGAACTGGCGACCTTTTAGTGAACAGGATGATGCCCAGACAACTGAGCCACACCAGCCAGGGCAACAACAAAGTTTATTTAAATAAATAAACAACCCTGCTGATGTGGCTCACTGGTTGAACATTGACCCATGCACCAAGAGGTCGCTGGTTCGATTCCCGGTCAGGGCACATGCCCAGGTTGTGGGCCCGATCCCCAGTAGGGGGCATGCAGGAGGCGGCCAATCAATGTTCTCTCTCATCGATGTTTCTATCTCTCTCTCCCTCTCTCTTCCTCTCTCTCTAAAAATCAATGAAGAAAAAAAATATCATAAACAAACAAAAGAGTCTGAAATGCCACCTATGCAAGAAAGCTTCAAGTGGCTTTTTACCCATCAGAAGTGAAAGGGGCAGAGAGCTGACTTTACTGCCTCTGAGGTTGACATTTAACTGGCATGAGGTCACCTTTCCACTGGAGGAGCCCCCAGCCCACTTCTCTGACCCAAGTCTATTTTCTCAGGTTGCCATCCTACCCCCTCTGCTGTGGGGTCTAACCCCCTGAAGGTTGTCCTCTGATGTCAACTTTCCCCTCTCTGCTGCTTTGAAGACAAGAGCCCTCCATAAATCACATCTTTTATTTCAGTGTTTGGCGGGGAAGCAGAAAGCAGGTAATCAATACAATCATCAGGGGATTTCACACAGGCGTACGCTAAAGCTCAGTTCTCTTTCTGAGACAGTAATTCTAAAGGTGACCTAATATTTACTGAGCACGTCCGTACTCAGTGCCAAATGCTAGTCTCAGTACGTCACAAAATGAGTGTATTGAATCCTTACACACAGACTACAAACAAATCACTACCAGTATCCCAATTTCACAGATGAGAAAATTGAGGCACAGATTATTTATGTGACTTTTGCAAGGTCACACACTAATAATGGCAAACTTGAACCCAAGCTGTTCTGTGCCCAGAATCCAATAACAATGAAATTTTTCAAATGTTCCCTCCCTCCTTGCACAAAAATCAGATCTCAAATTCAGTGAGGACAGAATAATGGGTCTCCAATCAGTTGTCCCCTTACCACCAAATGTGTGATTCTTAAGTTAGAGCCTTCCAGGATGCAGCTGCTTCAAAATGTAAAAAACACATCTTTACTAATGGATCATCTTTTAAAAATCAACTTAGGACAGATATTTCTGACCTGTACCCCATCTCTGAATCACAGTCTCTAGTTGCCCTATTTCTACTTCTCACCTTAAGCCTCAGCCTTGGCTCAGGACTGAAATGGAGAATGGGCTGCAAGTCCCTGCCACCTGCATTACCTCCTCATTCAAAATAGCTGAACAGCCCTGGCCAGTGTGGTTCAGTGGTTAGAGCACGGGCCCACGGACCAAAGTGTTGCGGGTTTGATTCCAATCAAAGGCAGACTGACAACCCTCAGAAGAGGGGGTGGGGGGGAGGGAAGAGATAAACCACAGAACTTATACGCATGTTTGCATAACTGATGGACATGGACAACAAAGCTGGGGATGGGGTGGGGGGATGGGGAGGAGGGTGTCAATGGGGAAAAAAGGAGAAACATCTGTAACAAAAATAAATTAATAAAAAATAAATAAATAAAAAAAAAAAAAAAAAAAAAAAACAAAGGCACGTACCTTGGTTGCAGCTCGGTCCCTGGCCCTGGTCAGGGTCATGTGGGAGGCTGCCAGGCAATGTGTCTCACGTCGATGTTTCTCTTTCTCTCTCTCCCTCCCACTCTATCTGAAGATAAATGGAAAAATATCCTCAGGTGAGGATTTAAAAAGAAATAGCTGAACATTTAATGGATTGATTTTATCAAACAATCCCTAGTTGCAAACCAACCTTTTAGCAATGTGATAAACCCCTCCAGATTGGGTAATGCCCAGTCAAGCAGCCTTATTCCACACATGAAATGTTTACTGACGGCTTGCTTCAAAGTTAAATCGACAGCAATAATTGTAGTTAATGTATTGAGCATTTCCTAAGGAACTGGACTGGATGGGTGCTGTACAAAAATATCGTATTTTATACTATCAATGATGATCAAGTAAGGCCTTATTATGTCCATGTGAGAGTTGGAAAACACAGGCTTTGAGAGGTTAAGCGATTTTTACAAAGTCACGCAGGTGTTGAATGGAGGCGTGAATACCAGAGCATAAATTCCAAAGCTTGGGGACTTTCTACTAGTCCACAAGCACCCTTCCATCTTCTGATCTTTCCCTGTGACCCATGACCTCACAGTCGTACTTCAGTCCTCCCAGCCTCATACAGGGACTCCTCTTTCCTATTTGAAATGGCCCCATCTTGTATTGCATTCTCTCATGTCCAGGGTATCAGCTTTCTCATCTGATAAAAATCACCATGTGTATTTATCGGAAGAAACCCAAAACACTAACTCAAAGAGACATATGCACCCCTGTGTTTACTGCACCATTATTTACAACAGCCAAGATACGAAACAACCTAGGTGTCCTCCGAGAGACCAATGGGTGAAGAAAATGTGGTACAAATGTATAACGGAATATTACTCAGCCATAAAAAAGAATGAAATCTTGCCTTTTGCAACAACATGGATGGACCTAGAGGGAATTATGCCAAGTGAAATAAGTCAGAGAAAGACAAATGCCATATGATTTCACTTATATGTGGAATCTAAAAACAAAATAAACAAGGAAACAAAACAGAAACAAACTCAGATACAGAGAACATTTTGATGGTTGCCAGGTGGGCGGGGATTTGGGGGGGTAAGTGAAAAAGAGAAAGGGATGAAGATGTCCAAATTGCCAGTTATAAAAACACATGGATGTAAAGTACAGCATAATTATAGCCAATAATATTATAATAACTATGGATGGTGTCAGATGGGTACTAGACTCAACCGGGGTGATCACTTCGGAAGGTTATCAATGTCTAATCACTATGTTGTACACCTGAAACTAATATAATATTGTATGCCAAGTGTAATTGAAAAAATTTTTTAAATTATTTTTAAAAATTACGCTGTTTAGTGAAGAAGGGCAGACGGAGTCCTCCAGGTAACGCTTGTGCATCTTACCTGCAGCCCCCTGGAGAAAACCCCCGCCTCCAGTCCCCCGACGGCTGACCAACCTGCCGCAAGCCATTGGACCTCTGTGAGCCTCAGTTACCTCCTCTCCAAAGGAACGTATGTTGGCTGCCCCGTCTCGCTAAGATCTATGCAATACACACTAATTATTTTTGCAGAGTTTTCCTATTCCTCACTGCATTTTTAAGTAAAAACTTACCGAGGAGGTTGGGAGGTCTTACAGTCAACAAACATCAACTGGACAGATGCCGCGTAACAAGCACCAGGCTAAGCACGCCCGTGAGGTTCTTTTATTAGACATTCAGAGCGATCTATGGGGCACAGTCTTGCTGATGAGATCATTGTGCCTCAAAGATGGTAAAGAACTTAAAAAAAAAAAAAACAGAGCATAACTAAAAAGGAGCAGGTATTTCTTAAATGTATATAAATATATTAAAGTGTTTTTAAATGATGAAGAAGGAGACCAAGAAATCGAACCTTGAATGCATGGGTGTGTTTCAGAAATTGTATATAATCAGCTATCCCTCAGATTCATAAATTCCTCCAAAAATTTAAGAACCAAACGTCATACTAAACAGGTACATAAAAATAGCATGTTATTTTTCTGGGTTGCACAAACAGCTCTCAGCATGGATGACAGCCCGTGACCCCCTCTCTGTTACTTAGGGATCTGGGATTACACTGCCCTGGGAGCTTCTACTGGATAAAATGCAGAGCTGGTCCCTTGTTCTCTACCTGGCACCTAACAGAGTGCCTGAATGGAATTGAATAGAAATGAATGGAATCAAATGGAATTTTCTTGGTCAAGGGGAAAGATAACAGAGTCATTAAAATTTCAGTCCTTCTACTTTGCAGACATGGAAAAATCTCCAATGTAGAGGATCCATGTGACTGATCTCAGGGTAGGATGATATTAATATTGCTTATGTTGTTCTTCATATCAGTATTGATGCAATAAAAATAAAATTATATGCTTGGAAGTCATGAGTCATTTATTAAGATAACTAATAAGAATGGAGATGCTAACTATGACATTAACAGCTAACATTTATTAGCCAAAGAATTATGCAAAGTATTTTTCCCCTTCTCTGGTCCCATGGGGTTGATAATATCTGGCTGAGGGCATCACTACTGGGCAGGTCACTTGAGGTTTATACAGTAGTCCCCCCTTATCTGCAGTTTCACTTTCCATGGTTTCAGTTACCTGTGGGCCAAAAATATTAAATGGAAAATTCCAGAAATAATTCATAAGTTTTAAATTGCGTGCTGTTCTGAGTAGCGTGATGACATCCTGTGCTGTACCGCTCGGTACTACCTGCATGGGAAACATCCCCCTGTCTATCAGATCCACACCGTACAGGGAGGGGAAAGTAGGTTTACAGTTGTGAGTACGTGGAACAGAGTTAATAAAGCTATTATAATAATCATAACCTGCATGTCTTTTTCCATACAAAGAACTCTAAACCTACTTTTGCCCCACCCTATAAATGCTACCCATCTCTTAGTCACTTAGTAACCACCTCCATTACCAGCCTAATGATCATGGTATCACAGTGCTTGAGTTCAAGTAGCCCTTATACTCATAAGGTCAGTAGTAGCCTAACAATATGTCCCAATGCCTACATCATTCTGCTCACTTCATCTCATCACACAGGCATTGTATCATCTCACAGCATCACAAGAAAAAGGATGAGTATAGAGTAATCTGATATTTTGAGAGAGAGAGAGACCACATTCACATAACTTTTGTTACAATATATTGTTATAATTGTTCCATTTTTCATGGTGTTAATCTCTTACTGTGCCTAACATGAATTAAATGTCATCATAGCTATCCATATATAGTAAAAAACATAGTATATATAGTGTTCAGTATTATCCATGGTTTCAGGACTCCACTGGGGACACATCTCCTGTGGATAACGGGGACTACTGTACTGTTGTTATCTACGTATTTTAGATATAGGAAAATGAGTCTTAGAGACATGAAATCATTTGCCTAAGTTTATAAATGTAGTGACTTTCAGATCTAAATGTGAATTAAGGTCAAGTTCAAGTCTAGAGTCTGACCAGAACCACCATATCACCCAGCTTCGCACTCAGATGTGAAGACAGCTCAAGGCAGGTGGGCCTGAGCTCCACCCCCGGGAGCAAAGAAGAAAAGCATGAGAACCAGCCTCCACCACTCAGCTGGCTTCCGCTCTTCCTCTGCTGCCCCCTTCATGACGTTCGAAACCTTCTCTTCATACCTGTCTTTAAAGCAAACCTTTTCCCAGTTTCCTCTTCTTAACAAGGCCTTTTCTCCCACTCAAACACCCCCTTACTACCTGCCTTTCTCCTCCTCCACTGGACCTACTGGAAAGTCGCACTCTTTTGGTCTTGATACAAATCAATAGTCCATCTTGGGAAATAGATTTTCTCTCCCTTCAGGCGTCCATGTCTGTAACGAGCTTCAGAAGTTGGAATGCAGGAAGGCTGGAACCAGAATCTTTTGCACCTTTCACAAATAGTGATAAGTCAGCCAGGGCAGCCCGAGCGCTAGGAGGGCCCTGCTGCAAAGGTTTTGTTTCGTAGCAACACAGACCCTGCAAGGGGCACAAAGTAAATCATTAAAACCGGCAGCCCCAGGTACTTTGTTTATTTCCTAGGAATGCAATACCCATGGCACCTGAACAAAGGAAGTGGCCTGGTGCAACAGACAGAGCAGCAATCTTGAAGCCTGGAGACCTGGTTGGCTCTGTCTCTTACTAGGTACACAACCTCAGGCAGGTCATTTAACTTCTTGGAGTCTTGGTGTCCTCAGACAGAAGATGGAGATGATATTCTTTCATTAATGGTACACCATCCAGCCTGTATATAAGCCAGAAATCTAAGTCATCCTTGTTTCTTCTCTTTTCCTTATCCTTAATAGCCAATCTCTCTGAATTCTGTCTCTCCAAATCTCATTCTCTCCTCTCCCACCAGCTATGTTAGCTCAGACATCACAATGTCCACGCTAGGCTAATGCTAAGTCCTCCTAGCCCATGTCCCTTCCCAGTCTAGCATCACTGTCCATCCCTTCTGCTCATGGCAGTTGGTTATCTTACTAAAGTTCACATCTCATCATCCTGATTCTGGTTAAAAGTATTATATGAGTCTCCATCATTTATCAAGTACACATTTTGCCAGCCTAGGGTCCTAAGTCTTCCATGACTTTGATCTAATCTACCTACAATAGTTAGGAATCTTTAGGATACAAGTGACAGAAACACCTCTCCAAGAAGCTTAATTGAAAAGGAGAACTTATTGGCTTACGAAACTAAAAAGCCTGGGGCAACACATGTACACACGGGTCCAAAGGCTCTGACAGTCTCATTAGGAAGCTGTTTCTCTCCATCCTTTGCTTTGCTTTCCTCTATAGTGACTGTATTCTGGATTAGGCTCTCCCCACTCAAGAACAAATTTGCCCCTAGAAAGTTCAGGCTTACCTAGTACTTATTTAGCTATTCCCCATGAAAGCATCTTTTTCTCACTAATTTCAACAAAAGTCACAGGGCAAAACCACAATGGTCAGCTTTGGGTCATCTGCCCAACCCTTTACTAAACACTGTAGCTAGGAGGAACGTGGTGACGAGGCAGGCACACCCAGGGGGGTGGGAGTAAGGCCAACCCCACTTGAACTACATGGCTTAAGAATAGTGTTACCACACCAAGACACATCATCATCAAAATGCAGAAGGTTGAAGACAAAGAGAGAATCTTAAAAGCAGCAAGAGAAAAGTAGTTAGTTACCTACAAGGGAGCTCCCATAAGATTGTCAGCTCATTTCTCAAAAGAAACCTTGCAGGCCAGAAGGGAGTGGTAAGAGATAATCAAAGTGATGAAAAGCGACAACCTACAACCAAGATTACTCTATCCTGCAAAGCTATCATGTAGAATCGATGGACATATAAAGAGTTTCCCAGACAAGAAAAAGCTAAAGGAGTTCATCACCACCAAACCAGTATTATATGAAATGTTAAAGGGTCTTCATGAAGAAGAAGAACAAAAATATGAACAATAAAATGGCAATAAATACATATCTATCAACAATTGAATCTACAAACAAAATGAGCAAGCAGAACAGAAACACTCATAGATACAGAGAACTTTTTGTTGCTTGCCAGATGGGAGGAGGGTTGGGGGGATGGGCAAAAAAAGGTGAAGGGATTAAGGAGTACAAATTGATTGTTAGACTAATGAACCTCAAAAGGAAGGGGGGCAGGGAGGAGGGAAGAGATAAACCAAAGAACTTATATGCATAACCAATGGACACCGACAATAGTGTGGGGAAGGCAGGAAGGGGTCAGGAGTGGGGTGGAGGGGAAAAAGGGGGGTATCTGTAATACATTCAACAATAAAAGTTTAAAAAGAAAAAAAAAAAGAATAGTGTTACCCACAAAAAATCAGACTGTTATCACCAAAACAAGAGAAAAGAAATGCCAGGCTATCACAAACAACATCTATTTTATAACCCCTACCCTCAAGAACATCTCTCCAGCCTCCAGCATTTAGTGACATAAAACTGCCATTTTATTTTGTCTGTGATCTTGTGGAGGTCAGGAATTCAGGGAGGGCCCAGCTGGGCAGCTCTTGCTTGGAGGTCTCTCATATGGTTGCAGCGAGATGTCAGCTGGGCTGTAGCTATCCAAAGGCTCGATGGGGCTGGTGTCCAAGACAGCTCCCTACTGAGATGGCTGTCAGGTGGAAGCTCAGGGGGCTGTCAACTAAATGCCTACACATGGCTTCCTTAGCATGAGACTCTCCAAATAGATGGACTTTTTAGAGCTCAGGGTTCCATGCACTGGCATTGCAGCAAAAACCAGGAAGCCACATTCTCTTTCCTGACCTAGCCTCAGAATTCACACAGTGTGTCATGTTTCTGCATTCTATTGAATACAAGGCTTCCCCAGCTGCAGAGGAGAGGACAAAAACCAAAGCTGGCACCTCTGGGGGAGTATCAAATTTGTAGCCACAATCATTTTCTATTATTCTCTGAACACATCCCCACCATTTCAACCATTTTTGCCCTTATGGATGCATTTGTTTGTCTAGAATGTCCTTTTTCTCTTCTTTATCTACCAAGCTCTACAATCCCTACATGACACACCCCCATTGCCAAGCTTCTGATCTCCTCTCCACATAGTTGTTAGTCACTTCCTTTGAGCCACATTCTGAGTACATAGCCACTTCAATAACATTTTTTTTTTCCTGATACAGGATAACACGTTACCTCCGTCTCTATCACTAGGCTAGGAGCTTCCTGAAGGCAGGGACAGTCTTATTTGCCTCTATACTTCATATATTGTCTCTCATAGTCCCTCACTATATGTTTGCTAAGTGACAGAATTAGACTAGATAGCCAAAAAGCTTTTCAAATGTTAGAGTGCTATTTAAACAGAGGCTGTCATTATTTACAAGATAAGTGAGCCTCTTACTGAGGAAAATGTAAAAGCTTCCAGTGATTGCTTTCTGCCTGACAAATTCTAAATGAATAATTCATTTGACTGTCAAAAAAATTAAAACATTATATAATATTTTTCTTTCTTCCTTTCTTTCTCCTTCCCTCCCTCCCTTCTTTCCTCCCTTCCTCCCTTCCTCCCTTCCTCCCTTCCTCCCTTCCTCCTTTCCTTCCTTCCTTCCTTCCTTCCTTCCTTCCTTCCTTCCTTCCTTCCTTCCTTCCTTCCTTCCTTCCTTCCTTCCTTCTTCCTCTCTTCCTTTCTCTAGCTAGTGAAACCTAGTTTGCTGTGTATACTTTACTTGTTATTTGGATCACTGTTCCCCAGATTTTATCAACAAGTCACCTTTCCATGAGCCTGTTTTATCAAGCTAATTCTTCTTAACATCCTTTAAAGTCTTGTACCTAGCCCTGGCTGGTTTGGCTCAGCAGTTAGAGTGTGCGCCTGTGGTCCAGAGAGACCCGGGTTCGGTTCCCGCTAAGGGCATGTACCTCCGTTGCAGTTTGTCCCCGGCCCTGGTTGGTCGTGAGGGTGGCAGCCACTCAATGTGTCCCTTTCACATCGATGTTTCTCTCTCTCTCTCTCTTCCTCTCTCTCCCTCCCACTCTATCTGAACAAAAAATGAAAAAATGTCCTCAGGTGAGGATAAAAAAAAATAATAATGAAAGTTAGCTGCTCTTTAAAAATAATAATAATAATAATAATAATAATAATAAAGTTTTGTACCTAATTTATTTATCATCCTATTCTTCTGGTGCACTACCTATTATCTTTAGTCTTTTATTTATTCAATGAACATTTTCTGAGGATCTGAGGGCCCTGATGGACCCTGGAGATTCAGTGAAAAACAACGGACAGTCCCTTGTTATTAATAAGAAACTCAATGCCTGCTGGAGGAAGAAAATGTCAACAATGTGATAAATGTTAAGCCAGAGGCCTGCAGAGAGGAGTATGGGGTGGGTACCTAACTAACACTGTCTGGGTGGATAATAAGGGCTCTGCAAGAAGAACGAGCAACTCATCTACAAAATGAATATAACTACACTAATGAACAAGGCAACATTCTAATAAGAGAGAATATTGTGGGCTAAGGTATGAGATAGGAAAGAGCAGATGTGTGGAAGACCAACCAACAGTGTCATGAAAGAAAATGGCAGGTTTCTGGGGCTTCTTGCCAAAAAAGTTATGGAAACTGTCTTGGTTAGAGTTGTTAGAGTCTCTGGAAATCTCTGACTAACTGGGAAGCTAGTACTTACCAAAAGAGGTCAGGAAACAATTGTAGAAAATCAAACTAGAGGGAATTTAAAAAAAAAACAAAAAAAAAACCAAAAAACATGCAGCCATTTATCTAAGCCAAGTAGAATTAGATGCTTAGAAAAAAAAAAAATTCTAGTTCAAGCTCTGCCTTTTACCACATGAGAGACTTTGGGAACAGTTTATTCATAGATCTTTAACTATTAAGCAAGAATACATGATAGTTCTGCCTATCTCAGAAAGTTTCTGGGAAGATCACAAATGACAGTATGATTGTTACCTCTGTAATTAGCTAGTTATTAATATTAATAAGAGGAAGAGAGCAAAGGGAAGGCCAGACATTCTCAGCATGGTCATCTGGGCAGCTTCACCAGGAAGCTGCAACTTCACACTCCCCAGGGAACCATCGGTCCATTCCCTGCAGACCACTGGGGGAAAGGGTCCAACAAAGAGGAAGATGGACACATGCACAGTACAGTTGGGGTAACGTAGGGAAAGTGATTGCCTGTCAGTCTAACCTGGAAACCAAGATAACTGGCTAGGGGGGCAGAGCCACTGCAAGCATGCAAAATCCTGAAGGCTTAATTGGTTATGTTCCTAGTTAAAATCTGCAGACAAAGGAATTCTCTCTTTCTTGTTCCTCTTGTTTTGCTCCTGCTTCCTTGGACTCACTTTTTCTGTGACCCATGCCAGCCTGTCATGTGGACCCCACATGCAATGAACTGCAGCTGGGAACACAAGCTAACCTAGCCAGATGCCAGACTGGACTCTGCAAATATGGAGTGGAGGCTCTGGGCAGTGGCTTTGATTCTAGCTCTGCTGAAGACAAAATGGGACTTTTTCCATGGCAGGATGGAGGGAGATGGGACCTTGGAAACCTAGGGGTTTGATTCCACAGAAATAAAGCTTTCTATAAAACCTCATCTTCCCATGGGGGCCTCAGGAAATTCTTATTCTCATGGCACCCCAAGAATCCCACTTCCATTAGCAACAAGTGGGGACACAGAGAGCACCCTGCCAATAACATATGCAAAAGTTCCTTTTGTGGACAGTGGTTGCTTTCGTCTTGCTAGCTTCTTTACCATTTTTCCTGGTAAGAGACCACTTATCTCTCCTTCTTTCTCGGGACCACACCTTCCCTACTCCACTCCATTTGTGAGCAGGTGACTTTGGTCTGACCATTTAGACCGTAGGTTAGCCCCGTCCATATTCAACCATGTAGGACTAAGCACAAGTCCCAGTTTGATTCATGGGTGACCAAGTAGTTCCACCTGGTTCAATCAGAATAAATCCTATGATCTGCAGAAAATTTGAAAAAAAGAAACTTTCTTTCCAATGGAGCTGCTAAGTCAGTCTAGTTTAAACCAAACATGACTGACTGAAAGACCATAAGAAGTAAAGAAATGAAAACAATAAATCCCAAAATTAGATTTCTAGTTATTTTTGCAGGTATAAGAATTCAACCAGACTGGTAATGACATTTTTTAAGTGATAGTAGGTACTCAGTGTTTGTTATACTATTCCTTATACCTTTTTGTATATTCTAAAATACCTTATAATTAATAATTTTTAGAGAGAGAAAAATCTCACACAATCATGGAAAGATATTTAGACTATTTCATAAATAAACAGTGAATATATATCAACACCCACATATATGCACCACCCATTTAAAAAAAACACAATGTTCACAAAAACACATATACAAAGTATGAGTGGAAAGTTCTATACTATAATGTTAACAGTAGTTAGCACTTGGCATTAGAATTATGATTGTTTTTGGTTTATTTGTGTTTTCTGCTTGATTGTTTCTAAGTACAGTAAACATAATTAGCTCTTAACTGATCTGTTGAATCGATAAAGTTTTTAATGTCACGGTTGGAAGGAACAGTGACAATAGGTGCACTACATGTCTGATATGTCTTTAAGAAGCAAAGCAATCAGAAAAATGCTTCTGAATTGCACTTACAAAACAATATTTTATTTGACCTAGTTGAGAAAATAACTTTAAAACAGGACAACACTCCAGTTCTTCGTGAACTCACCCATTAAAACCAGATGGGGACTTCCGGTCAAGATGGCAGCATAGGTAACCGCGGTATCGCCTCCTCCCACAACCACATCAAAATTACAAACTACAGAACAACTATCATTCACAATCACCTGACATTGAGCTGAATGGAAGTCCTACAACTACGAAATTAAAGAAGCCACATGGAGACTGGTAGGAGGGGTGGAGGCACAGACGGGCTGGTCCCACACCCACGTGTGGGGGATAAAAATCAGGAGGACATCTCAGTTGGGAAGGTCCTCCCTGAGGAGTGAGGGGACCCCATCCCATACCAGGCCCCCAGCTCAGGGTCCCAGTGCCAGGAAAAGAAGTCCCCATAACTTCTGGCTGTAAAATCAGCGGGAACTGAGGCTAAGGGAGGCTGAGGCGGCTGGAGCCCCAGGCAGTTCCTCTTAAAGGGCCCATGCATGGACTTACTCAGACTTGCTCCCTCTGAGCTCGGAGGGGAGGCAGCTTGAGGGGCACCAGAGACATACAGGGAAGAACTGAGCTGTTTGGCCTCAGGATGAGGGCTGGAGAGGCGGCTCTCTCCTGGAAAGACTTGCTGGCAGAGGCTGATGTTCCTTTGGTGAGCCCTTCTCCGGGGCAGCAGATGGCCGCCATATCTGGGACTCCAGCAACCTGGCTCACACTGTTGGCCCCACCCTGGTGATTCCCTGAGACCCTGCCCCATCCAACTTTTGGGCCAACCCAAGCTGTTTCCAAAGACTTTACCATAGGATTGGCCTGTCTTGGATCCTGCTTCAGAGTTTCCTAAACCTCTCAAACAAGCAGCATCTGACCTCAGTGAGCCCCATAGTTCTCACTAAGTGGCCCCAGGCCTGGCACTAGAAGCAGCCAGCCTTGGTTCACAACTTGGCTTTTCCTGGGCACCTCCAAGCCCAGCACAAGAAGCAGCCATCTTCAGATCACTCTGTAGCTTAATCTTGTTGGCCCCAGATAGAACACAGGCAGTGGCTGACCTTGCCCCGGAGCCAGCACACTCAGTGGATAACTCCAGACCACATCAAAACAATACCACCCAACCACCTCCACAAGTGACACACTCAATGAGTGGACTCAGTGGGTACCAGAGCCCTGATGAAGTAAATCTTGCTCTGTGTGGTGGGCCCCTACACAGCTGATCCTCCAAGGTAGTCAGAGGCCAGAGGTCAGTGGGCACAGCCAGTCCTCGCAGCTGATCAGCCTGAGTAAATCCCTCCCATTGAAGTGCCAATAGCAATCAAGACTCAATTACAACAGAATGGTGTACAGTCCACACTCGGTGTGCACCTTGAGGGCCCAGCTGGGGAGATCAAGGAGGCTGTGCCACTGGATCCTACAGGACACCTACAACAATAGGCCACCCTATGAAGCCTAGGGGACATAGCAACTCTACCTAATACATAGAAACAATCACAGGGAAGCAGCCAAAATGAGGAGAAAAAGAAACATGTCCCAAATGAAAGAAAAGAACAAAACTCCAGGAAAAGAATTAAACAAAATGGAGATAAGCAATCAATCAGATTCAGAGTTCAGAAAACAGGTTATAAGGTTGCTCAAGGAACTTGGTGAGACATTCAGGGGACTTAGTGAGTCCTTCAAGGAACTTAAGGAGACCTCCAAGGAACTTAGTGAGAACTTCAACAACATAAAAAAGACCAGTCAGAAACGAAGGATGCACTAACTGAAATAAGGAATAATTTACAGGGAATCAATAGTAGAGTAGGTAAAGCCAAGAAGCAAACCATCGATTTGGAATATTTGGAAGCAAAAAACACCCAATCAGAACAGCAAAAAGAAAAAAGAATCCAAAAAAATGAGGATAGTGTAAGGAGTCTCTGGGACAACTTCAGGCGTGCCAACATTCGCATCATAGGGGTGCCAGAAGGAGAAGAGAGAGAACAAGAAATTGAAAACCTATTTGAAACAATAATGACAGAAAACTTCCCTAACTTAGTGAAGGAAACAGACATACAAGTCCAGGAAGCACAGAGAGTCCCAAACAAGATGAACCCAAAGAGGAACACACCAAGACACATCATCATCAAAATGCCAAAGGTTAAAGACAAAGAGAGAATCTTAAAAGCAGCAAGAGAAAAGCAGTCTGTAACCTACAAGGGAGTTCCCATAAGACTGTCAGGCTGATTTCTCAAAAGAAACTTTGCAGGCCAGAAAGGAGTGGCAAGAGATATTCAAGGTGATGAAAAGCAATGACCTATAACCAAGACTACTCTATCCTGCAAAGCTATCATTTAGAATCGATGGACATATAAAGAGTTTCCCAGACAAGAAAAAGCTAAAGGAGTTCATCACCACCAAACCAGTATTATATGAAATGTTGAAGGCTCTCCTTGAAGGAGAAGAAGAACAAAAATATGAACAATAAAAATGGCAATTAATACATATCTATCAACAATTGAATCTACAAACAAAATGAGCAAGCAGAACAGAAACAGACTCATAGATACTGAGAACTTTTTGTTGCTTGCCAGATGGGTGGGGGCTGGGGGAATGGGTGAAAAAGATGAAGGAATTAACAAGTACAAATTGGTTGTTAGACTGATGAACCTCAAAGGGAATGGGGGAGGGAGGGCGGGATGAGATAAACCAAAGAACTTCTATGCATATATGTATAAACAATGGACACCAACAATAGTGTGGGGAAGGCTGGAGGAGGGTGGGATTGGGGAGGAGGGGGTTAATGGGGAAAAAAGGGGGACATCTGTAATACATTCAACAATAAAGATGAGTTTAAAAAGAAAAAGAAAAAACACAAAAAAACAGATGGCATAAGTTCAGCACCAAAAAAATGCATTTAACTTCCAGTGCCCTTTGACTTTTAGACACACAGGTCTGCGCTCTGCGTTTTGGTTCTGGAGACGAGCTGATGCATTTGATGAGAGTGAGAAATTGCTGTCAAACTCTCTTTTTGACCATTGCCTCTTTCACACCAAATGTTCTACTTTCTTTCTCAAACAAGGAAAAGATGGCACCGGAACCTTCCCCCGGTTGCAGGAAATGGATATAAGTGCAGCATGATTTGTGTTGCGGTTTTGTTTCTAACTCCCCTCCATAGTGAAGATACCTCCTCCCCTCAGAGCAGCGGGCTCAGTGTGGGTGGGCAGAGCTTCCATACATCGCCATCCGGCCAGCCTGTGATAAGACAGAAATATAGAAAATATTGCCTGTTTTCTTGCAGGATTTAACTCCTAACAACAACAAAATGCCCAGGGAATCTCACCATATGTAAAGGAGAAGGTTCTGGAATACAGGAACAGTTGGTCTGGTTGTTCATTTTACAGACATTGGGAACTTGACCATCACATAATGCACAACATCAGTAGTGAGGGTCCTTGTTAACACATGATCAAAATCCAACTGCTAAATCTTATTGGCTGTCCACCCGGGTTCAATATTGTGTTAAATGCTTTACATTCATCATCTCAGTTAATTCTCCTGGCAACTCTATCAGGTTGATTCTGTCTTATAAGCCCCATATTATTGATGAGAAACTGGAGCTCAGACAGGAGTTAAATAGCTTGCCAAGGCCCTGAAACTAGTAGATGATGGAGCTGGGATTTGAACCCAGGTAGCCTGTCAGAGGCCCAAACTCTTAACCTCTATACACCTGTCTTCAGAATCATTCACTGATAAAATGAGCATCCATTTTAATTCTTCTCTAATAGCCATTAATGGTGGATATGTTAATCCCATAACTGAGTCTCTGAGAGATCAAATAACTTGGCCAAACAGCCATAGTTATCTAAATTCAACATCTAGGCATTGAATACTACGTCCCAGTCTCCTTTATAGACCCACAACAAAGATACATTCCCTCCACCAAGTCTCTATACCTGTGTCTGTTTCTCTGTCTGCAGAAGGAAGAAAAAAGGAGTCATATTATCTCCCTTGAAAACCTCAAAGGTTTTTATGGGCATCAAATCAAATGCAGTCGTCCCTCGTCACTTCGCGCTTCAACTTTCGCGGCTTCACTCTATTGTGGTTTTTTCAAATATATTCACTACAAAGTTGATCGAGACAGTGAAAATGATACAGCCCGCGCTCGGTTGTCTGAGTCAATTATACACCCCTCTATTACAATTGCAATTACTGTACATATGGACTGTAGGCCTATGTATTTGAGCACCCCAGGAATCCTTCAGCGCCAGGTGCAACCACTAGAGTCTGGAATGGATTAACCGCGATAAACGAGGGACGACTGTGTAGTGTAAAAGAACTTTGAAAAGTATACAGACATAAGGAATTCAAATTTGCACCTATATTTTGGCTAAGTTTCCTTATCAGCTATCAACTATTAGAAAAGGTCAAATCTCTCCCATTTGTGTTTATAATGCTAAGAGAGAGAACACGTAACCCAGATGGCAGAGTAGGTAAACACTGTTCTTGCCTCCTCTCATGACCACATCAAAATGACAACTAAACTAAAAAACAACCATCATTCAGAACTGCCCAAACAGAAGTCCTACAACTAAGGATATAAAGAAGCAGCCACATGGAGGTTGGTAGGAGGGGTGGAGACATGGACTGGGCAAGTATATACAATGGAATATTAGTGAGCCATAAAAAGGAATGAAATCTTGCCATTTGCAACAACATGGATGGACCTAGAGGGAATTATGCTAAGTGAAGTAAGTCAGACAGAGAAAGACAAATACCACATGATTTCACTTATATGTGGAATCTAAAAAAACAAACATATAAACAAAACAGAAACAGACTCATAGATACAGAGACCATTTTGATGGTTGCCAGATAGGAGCAAGGTTGGTGGTGGGGATGAGTGAAAAAGGGGAAGGGATAAAAATGTGCAAATTATCAGTTATGAAAACAGTCACCGGGATGTAAAGTACAGCATAGGGAAAATAGTCAATAATACTGTAATAACCATGTATGGTTCAGATGGGTACTAGACTTGTCCAGGTGATCACTTCGTAAGTTATATAAATGTCTAATTGCTATGTCATAATATAATATTATATATTAACTGTAATTGAAAAATAAAAAATTGTTTTTAAAAAACCACATTCCCTATTTTCTAGTCATAGTAGGATTCAGATAGTTACAACCTTTTCCCAGATGGACCTGTACTTTGAAGCTAAGCTGACTTCCTCTCCAGGTCAAAGGTGGACTCTTTAGTCAAACCAAAGTAATCTCATCCCCTGGACACTGAGATTCCTTCAGTTAACTTTGACTTCAGACAAGCAGCACATGCATTCCCCTGATAGGAGGTTTGACTAAATTTGGGCTGATGAGGTATGCACTGAAGATGAGGTGTGTACTGGTCATGAGGTGTGTACTGAAGATGAGGTGTGTACTGGTCATGAAGTGTGTACTGATGATGAGGTGTGTACTGAAGATGAGGTGTGTACTGAAAATGAGGTGTGTACTGAAGATGAGGTGTGTACTGAAGATGAGGTGTGTTCTGAAGATAAGATGTGTACTGGTGATGAGGTGTGTACTGGTCATGAAGTGTGTACTGATGATGAGGTGTGTACTGAAGATGAGGTGTGTACTGAAAATGAGGTGTGTACTGAAGATGAGGTGTGTACTGAAGATGAGGTGTGTACTGAAGACAAGATGTGTACTGAAGATGAGGTGTGTTCTGAAGATAAGGTGTGTACTGGTGATGAGGTGTGTACTGAATATGAGGTGTGTTCTGAAGATGAGGTGTGTACTGATGATGTGTGTACTGAAGATGAGGTGTGTACTGGTCATGAGGTGTGTACTGAAGACAAGATGTGTACTGAAGACGAGGTGTGTACTGAAGATGAGGTGTGTACTGAAGATGAGGTGTGTACTGAAGATGAGGTGTGTACTGATGATGAGGTGTGTTCTGAAGATGAGGTGTGTACTGAAGATGAAGTGTGTACTGATGATGAGGTGTGTTCTGAAGATGAGGTGTGCAGATGTGAGGCTGGAAACCACGGCAGCCATTGTCCACCATATGGGAGGTTGGTCATTGGACATACTGACACCATGAAATAATAATAATGAAAAAATAATAACTTATGTTATTACCTTAAATATTTTGAGTTTCTATCAAAAGTTTGATGGTTCTACACCCTTCTCATAGGTCATTATTTTTAGGACATCTTTATTTAAATTTGCATATCCAGTCTCCAAATTCATCCCTGCCCTAGAAGTCACCAACATTATTTCATCCAACTAATTTGTATGAAAAGGCAATCTCCTCTTTACCTTCTTTACCCTGTTAAGGTTTCATTTTCTAAAGCACTAACCCTTAATGTCTATTATAGGCAGTGGGGGATTGGAGGACGTTACCTGGCACAGGTAATGAGCTCCGGGCTCTTTTTTCTCTTGGAAAAGTCACTCCAACTGCAGGTGAAGAACTAAGGTGCATTTCACAAACCACCATGTGCTAAGCATACTTCCCTGAACGTGACCTGTTCCAAGTTTCATCTGACTTGACTTTGTGAATTGGAAGTGTCTTTTCCTTCACTGGGAGGGGCCACTGGCTGTTTAAGCCTCTATTTTTCCATGTACAATAAGAAATGTTATCAAAATCAGACAACTTGCTTTTTACCATTAAAATTCTGTCAAGGAATTGTGCACCGCCACTCACAAAAGAAAGTCCTCTCTTAACTTAAAAGAGGAGTTATGAAATGGAGAAGGGGTAACTGGGAATGGTTTACTCCATCTCATATACGGACATTGGGTTTCTCCATGTGCCTCCCCCTCACCCCAATTTCTATTTCCAGGTGGCCAATTTCCTGTAACCAGGAAAAAGCTAATTTGCATAACTAGCTTCCAGCAAATGTGTGTCCTTAAATGCTCTCAAATCCACTCTGTCTTTACTCATCACAGTAGCTACACCTCCAGCCCAGGCCCCACCTCGCTCATCTGGATGACTGCAACAGCCTTCTCTCCATTTCCCCCCTCCGCCCTACTTCTCTTTCTACCAGTTTCTAGACTTTTGTGCTGCCAGGTCTATCCTTCTAAAAGGCAACTCTGGCCCAGCCGGTGTGGCTCAGTGGTTGAGCGCCGACCCACGCACCGAGAGGTCACTGGTTCCATTCCCGGTCAGGACACATGCCCAGGTCATGGGCCCAATCCCCAGTGGGGGGTATGCAGGAGGCAGCCAATTGATGTTCTCTCTCATCGATGTTTCTATCTCTCCTTCTCCTTTCCTCTCTCTCTAAAATCAATAAAGAAAAAAATTTTTTTTTTTAAATAAAAGGCAACTCTGATCATCACCTCACTCTCCTATGTAAAGCCTCTCAAAGGCAGCCCATTTATTCTCACAATAACATTTCAACTTCGTTTCCTAGTGTTTAAGACCCTGTATGATCTAGCCCTGACCCACGGACAGCCATATCGGGCCACCCCCATCACGTATCTCTGCTGCACTACACTCATTCATTGCAGTTACAGTATTGCACCTCTGACAGACTAGAGTGGGACCCCATTTTAAAAGAAAAACTTTTCCATAAAGTAAGTTATTTTTCCTGCATAGTTTTCAAAAAGTTTTTCTTTTCACTTATACTTTTTTAATGTCCCTAGCACTGATTTTTGTGTGTGGTGTGAAGTAGAAATCTTTGACTTCATTGTCATTCAGATGAACAACTGGTTGTCCCAATGGCATATAACCAATTAATAGCCTTAAGGCGGGCATTGCCAAGTTTTGGAATTTCATAACTAAAAGAGATCTTAGAAATGTTTGGGGGGTGGGGAAGGCATGCAAAAGCTCTTTAAAATTTGACCCTACCCAATTTTTCAGTGTAGAAAGGATTTCTTAAACAAGATACAAAGAGCACAATTTAAAAAAAATGATACATTAAACTTCATTAACTGGTCCTGTAAACACAATGAAAGGATCAGCCGTAGACTGGAAGTGTGCATTTGTCACACATGGATTGACAGAGGGCTAATACTGAGGGTGTATAAAGAACTCATAAATCAATAAAAAGAGAAAACTAAAAACAGAAACATGGGCAAAAGATTTTAAATAGGCCACCCCCAGAAGAGGAAACCTAATGAACATATGTAAAAAGGCTAATTTGTCTTAGTAATCAGGATATACATGATAAAAACACACTAAAATGTACTGCACATTTAAAAGAGGGTAGATTTCATCTTATGTGGTTTTTTAAAAACCAAAATTAACGTCCGTCTGGTGTGGCTCAGTGGTTGAGCGTCGACCCATGCACCAAGAGGTCGCTGGTTCGATTTCCGGTCAGGACACATGCCCAGGTTGTGGGCCCAATCCCCAGTGAGGGGCATGCAGGAGGCGGCCAATCGATGTTCTCTCTCATCAATGTTTCTCTTTCTCTCTCTCTCTCCCTTCCTCTCTCTCCAAAATCAATAAAGGAAAAGAAATTTTGTTTTTAAATAAAAAACATAATAAACAGCAACAAAATGAAAAGCAGCACCACACCCACCACAATGGCCAATAATATAAGTCTGTGGACACCAACCAAAATGTGGGCGAAGGCAGGGCAGTGGTACTGCTGATGGGAGAGAACTTTGGAACAGAAGACCTTTATTGCATTAATGGACCATTTCTGGGGGTTTTGCAAGTAGAGCAAGATCTCAGTTTATAAAGTGAGCAATGTGAGAGATAGAAACGGCTATACCCAAAAGTAAAGCAGGGGTCCAGGAAAAAGACTGTTGAGAAGATTACCAATCCACAGGGCTCTACAGAGGGCTGAGGACCAGGAACGGGCCAAGAGATCTGGACAGGTAAACAGAGGGACAGAGCCAAAGGTTCCCCAAAAGGAGGAGGAACTCCCAATACTCTCTCCAGCATGGCCACAGGACTCCGTGAAAGTGTCTGCAGCTTCTCCCAAGGGTGGGGAATAGGAAACCCATCTCAAGCAATCAGCAAATTCCTTTAAACTGGATCGCGAATGTATGCACTTTCATGCTGGGGAAGGAAGAGTCAATATTCCCCAAGGTCCGGCCGCCAGAGGGTGGTGGAGCCAGATTCACAGCTATGCCCAGCTCATGATGTAAATACTCCTCATGTTGTTTCAAAAACGAATCTTGCCCATTTTTCCTTTTTTTCTTTCACACTGAAGAAGAAAATTAACCACTCAATATTCATTGAGTGACTTCTCAGTTCTGACACCTTGGAGAATATAATCTAGCTCCAGACACTGTCCCTCCCAGCCTCAAGGCTCTGGTCCTGTGGAGTGGCAGGACACTCTTTAGACATTAACTTGTGGGGTCTCGCCCCCTTTCCATGAGATAGCCAGGACCGACCTAGTTCCCCTTCCTAGCACTTTTTGCAGGGGTAAAGTAGAGGTCGTCTCCGTTCTCCTCTCTCCTGTGAGTGGAAATTTGAGCTCATGAAATCAATCATGATACAGAGAGAGGAGCAAGGAGGACACCTCTGTGGGAGGCCAGAGAGTGGCTTTCATCTTTAACCAGCTTCCTGTTGTTGGTCAAAGCCTTCCCTGCGACCTCCCCAGAGAAGTGGGGTGCCCTGCCAGGTTCCCAACCTGGACAAGGGTCCTCCAAGCAGCAAACACAAGCAGCATTTGCAAGAAGCCCCAGGAGCTGGCACCTCCTTGGCACTCTTAAGACTCATGGGACTGTTAGGCAGTTGGGGCAATGAGAGCTGGGGGGAGCCCCAGTAATGACAGAGCACATTTCTCATCAGTCTGGAAGGGTGGGGACTCATTCATATTTAATTTTATGTATTAACATCAATAACAACAGATGTTACCTTACTTGCATACCCTGGTTTGTACAGTGTTAAGACTCGTACCACTTCCTACATTAGAAAGAGTAGAATGTAGAAGTTAGACTGATCCCTGAAACTCGTCCAACCTCATCATCTCATTATGTAAATGAATCTGATCCAGCGAGCCAAGTGATTTCCAAAGATCAGAGAGTCCCAAATGCAGGACCACAAGTAACAAGTGCCCTGGCATTTTCTCCACAGCGTCACTCTGCTCAGTTGGGAAAGAACAGTGCTCTGACAATCTGGGGCCATCTCTAAGCAAATTTTTTAAACTTTTTTTCTTTATTGATTTTTTAGAAAGAGGAAGGGAGAGGGAGAGAGAGATAGAAACATCGGTGATAGAGAACATCGATTGGTGGCCTCCTGCATGCCTTCCACTGGGGATTGGGCCCACAACCTGGGCATGTGCCCTGACTGGGAATCAAACTGACGACCTCCTGGTGCATGGGTCGACGCTCAACCACTGAGCCACACCAGCCGGGCATCTCTAAGCATTTTAAAATTAGAAAACAACACAAGAAATGAACTATGGAAACGAAGGTGGAGACCTGGCAAAGTTGACTTCAGGAGCAAACGCTGCCTCACACTGCCCTCTAGCGGATGGAATAAAAATGTCTCTGCTCAGCATGACAGGCGGGTAAGTTCAACGTGAACTTGACACTGGATTTTTTTAAATGAGGGGGAAAGGAAGCCTCTTGCTCAAATTCAGGTCATCTCGGGGCAGCTCTATAATTATAAACATTCGATTACTATGACTATTGTCTCAAGGGAAATAGTCAAGTGTAGACATTAATAACATGTGCATGTAGCAAAACTGAAGGTTGAGGCCCAGCCCTGGAACTCTGGAGAAATTACTAAGTCTCTGTGACTCATTTTGCTCATCTGTAAAATGGACAGAGTAATAAGATGTCCCCTATAGGATGCTGTGAGTATTGAAAAAGAAAATCTATATGACTGTCCTTAGAAAAGTGCTGGATATGTAAGAGCTCAGTACTACAGAAGCTATTCATATTGTTCTTATTGTTATTTTATTATCATCTGGATAACTTTGAAAAAAATAAACTCATATGCACATCAATAAGTCTTGACAATTAGAAAAATTATCAAGGTACTGTCTCACTGTGGTATGATTGTGATCATTTAAAAATGTCCTGTGACTTCTGTAAGCTGGTTAAATTGCCTTTACCTTCGTTTTCTGTGTATTTACCTTAGTCTCCACTCCCCACTTTAAAAACACCCTAAATGTGCTCTCACTGTTATTTTCAGTTCCGTCCTTTTTTATTCAGTGACAGTTGAATAAAAACTAAAGCAGAGGAGTAACCTGCTTTCGGCCGTATTTGTGGAGAGGGAATGCCTAATTTGAAGACACCCTCAAGGAGAATCCCTGCAGGATCTTTTGTGGGGGGGTGCCTTCTAAGCCTTTGCCTCCCTCTTAGTCAGCTGTTGTGTGTAAAAGCCAACCCATAATTTAGTGGCTTAAGTAATAACTTACTTCTCCTGATTCGGGGGTCAGCTGAGCAAGCTGTTCATCTGATCCGCCCGTCTTTGCTCCCACGGCGGGGCACCTCCCTCCAAATGGTCACTCACCCTTCAGTGGACGACACAGTTGGGCAAGAGGGCGGGACCTCAATGCACAACCACTTTCCAAGCCTCTGTTTTGACACATTTGCCAAGGCCCCTTAGCCAAAGCAGGTCCCAGGTCCCAAGGCCATGTCCAGCTAACGCGGGTGGAGAGCTGGGCTCCTGGCCTCGTTCAGGGGAGCAGCGAAGTCCTATCACGAAGGCACGTGCACACCAGCGTGCGGGAAATTGGTGGCCCTCTTTTTGCCATCTGTCACGCCTCCTGAGTCTCCAAAAAGTGCTGGGGAAGCTGAGGCAGTCAACAACACCAAACAGCCTCAATAACAGTAGCTGGCATATATTAAGTGCTTTGGACGTCACACTGCAATGCCCTATGGGAACCAGGCTACTACTGACCCCAAGAGAGGATCTAAGGGAGGGGACTATGGGAAAACGCAGCTCACGTGCTCATTTTGCTGCTAGGCTCCACTCAGTTGCCATCATTGGGAAAAAAGGCTCATTGTTTCCCAATACTTTGATTTTTCAGATGGCAGAAATCTGGACAGTGTTATGGAATCTCCTGGTACTTCAGTGCGGGCAACTAATTTAATTTCTTAACTGGGCAGGAGCAAGAACCCCTTCTGGGGGCAGTGGAAGACTAGTCTGAGGCCTCAAGCTCACTGGTGCTGAAATTAAGTGGGTTCCATCAGTATGGACCTGGGAGCACTCTCTTCATTTTAAATGGATGATCCCCGAAGTGGGAGGAACCAGAGCAACAGCTGCATTCGCCGGGAAGAGGGGAAAGTGCCCAAGAGTGAATGGGGCTTGTGTGTGGATTTTAGGGTCAGGTGATTACCAGTGTTTCTCTCCCTTTTACCTGTTCACTTTAAATCACTTTCAAGAACTCAAAAGCACAACCCATGGAGCCAGACTGCCCAGGTTAGACTGTCATCTTTGCCATGTATCCTAGCTGTGTGAATTTTCTAAGGTCACTGCCTCCCCCGTGCCTAAGCGCACTGTGTGTATCAAGATACAGGCAATTTTTCCTGGGTTATGTGAATTGTATGCTTATCTGCTCTCCTCAACACACCGTGATCACCTAGTAATATCAACAATACTGGAAAACATGTATAGAGTTTTTGTCTTACACTTTATCTATGAGTTCAGCAATTTACCTGCATTGTATCACTTAACACTCACAACAACTCTAGGAGAACAGTGTTCTTCTTTTTTTGTTTGTTAATCCTCACCTGAGGATATTTTTCCATTGATTTTCAGCTAGAGTGGAAGGGAGGGAGGGAGAGAGAGAGAGAGAGAAACATTGATGTGAGAGAGACACATTGATTGGTTGTCTCCCACATGACCCCACCAGGGCCTGGGACTGAACCGCAACCAAGGTATGTGCCCTTGACTGGTAATTGAACCCGAGACCCTTTGGTCCACCAGCCAACTCTCTAACTGCTGAGCCAAACCGGCCAGGGCAAGAACAGTATTCTTTTTTATTCCTGTTATATAGATGGAGAAACAGAGCCCAGAGAATACGTTCCTTGTACCCAGTTTACAGTTGGTAAATTGGTGTCATCATCTGATCTCAAATAGATTGACCTGCAGACAAGGTTACTCAGCTGGGGTCTGCAGGCCCTTGGGGGTGCCCAGGGACATACTTTGAGGTCTTCAAGTTCCCTACATTTAAAAAAATTTTGTGTTCATTTTGATATGCTAAATACTTACTATTGGCATTTTAAAAAATGTCTGGGTAACCACCATAAACAATAACATAAACAGAGCCACTTGTCAGAGGAACTGCTTTGTCTCAAACCTTGGGATGTTAAAAATGGGGCAAAACAACCTTTGGGTTGGGCCTAAGCAACTGTTTCCCGATCAACTGTTTGCAAAATAGCAAGAAAGCAGTTATTGTGACTACCAGACTGAAAAGTAAAAACATTAGTGTGGACATTACCATGAAGTTACCTGCGCCAATAGAAATTCCTTCCTTCTACTGATGTCATTGTTCGCCTTCCCTTCCTCACAAGCACCCATGGCCCGTGTCTCCTAATCGGAACATTGTCTGGGCTTCTGCCTGAATGCACGCTGCCCGAAGAGTTTTTATTTCACCTCCAACAGATGCTTGCTGCCTCTCCCCGTGAAAGGCCTCTGTCTTGTTAGGTTAGCGAGTCCTGCCGCATGGCTTAAGCACCCGCCCTCAGATCTGTGTCTGTGCTCACACTGGCACTTGGTGGCATTGTTTTCACTGTCACAGGCTAAGGCTAAAGAGAAAAGAACAGAGGAAGAACTAACAGGCCGATGTCATGCTCCAGCCATGTGCAGGCCAAACGATCATCACAAACAACGGCGTCGTGGCACGTTTAATGGAGCAAGTGGTGGTAGAGTTGAGTCGTCCTGGCCTGCAGGACCAGGCGTGCCCAACCGAAGAGAATCCCCCCTCCAGAGTCTCTGCCGTGTCCTTGCTGGGAGTGGTAGTTTAGTTGCGGTAAAGCAAGCTTCATTTCCCTCATTATATTGTGTTCATTTGAATTTGGTTGGCTTGTTCTTTGCTTATATTTAATTTAGAAATATATGTTGATGTTTTGGTTTTATATGAACTGTAAGTATAAGAAATATATACCTGGCCTGGCCAGTATGGCTCAGTGGTTGAGTGTCGACCCATGCACCAAGAGGTCGACGGTTCGATTCCCGGTCAAGGCACTTGCCCAGGTTGTGGGCCCGATCCCCAGTGGGGGGCATGCAGGAGGCGGCTAGTCGATGTTCTCTCTCATCAATGTTTCCATCTCTCTCTCCCTCTCACTTCCTCTCTCTCTAAAATCAATAAAGAAAAGAAAAGAAATATATACCTAGATTTATGACTTTACTTCTAATAAGCAACATTATAATTTAAAAAACCCACAAAGTAAACTAGCTGACTGTTAGATTTCTTTTTTCACTTGAAAAGAGGCAGGACATTTCTCAACTGTGAGAACATGGCATTATACTACAGCATGGAATGGCATGGTTTAGTTTGGTTTCTAAAGTTACACCATATGGGACTGAGTCTCAGCTCTACCAGCTGTATGACCTGGGCAAGTCCCTTCTCCTCGCTAAGATTCCATTTCAGAATTAATTACACAGGACAAGTGTGGTTGCCACAAAAACAAAATGAGATGATATAAGAAGTCATTGTATTTGGCACAATAGAACTGACTAGACCCAATAATATGAACAACAGAATACATGAAGACAATTCCTGCCCAGTAAATAAATGGGTTCATTGGTGGACCTTGATGCATGGCTTGCCTGGCTATGATTCTGAATTGGGAATTTACTAGATGGAGGGAGAGAATTTACCTCTTGTACAACAGAGCCTGTCATTTCTCGAGATGGGAGGTGAAATTACTGCGGTTTCTGTGCAGCCATTTAATTTCTTAGAGCATCTTCCTTTTATTTTAAAGAGTAACTTTCAAAACTCTGGGATAGCTTCCAATGAAGCAATTAGATTGGTTTCCCAGAATTAGTTTCTTATTTCCAACCATATACATTTTTTTATTCTCCTTGTATGTCTTTGCGGTCTGGAACATAGGAAGTGTGCTGCAGACGTCGCTTTGTTTCATTAGGGAGGAAGCAGCCTGCTGATCCATGCTTTCGCAAGTCACTTGGAATAATTTCAGAGGAAGAAAGGTAGTATTTATGAGCAATAATATTGTTCTCAAACACCATGAATGGCATTTTTAAAAATATGTTTTTATTGGTTTTTAGAGAGAGAGGAAGGAAGAGAGAGATAGAAATATCGATGTGAGACAGATACATCAATCTGCTGCCTCCTGTATCCAGCCCCTACTGGGGATTGAGCCTGAAACCCAGGCACGTGCCCTGACAGGGAATCAAACCAGGACCTCTCAGTCCACGGGATGATGCTCAATTCACTGAATCACACTGGCCGGGTGAGACTTGATGACATTTTAAATAATTATATAATAATGTTAAGCACTGTGCCATTAGACAATGTCTTATGTGAAAGAAATCTGGTCACTTATGGTCGGTGTTGTGCAGTAAAAACCATGCATTTTATAGTTAGATAGTTTTAGATTTGAATTCTATACCTCCTTTTCTCTTGATAGCCTCTTCCTCCAAATGACAAATAATTATCATTTTGAATGCATGAATTTTAGAAATTTCTACTCCTTTGCTTTCTATCTTTGCAGCAGGATCTCCTGACCCAATAACTTGTTATGACTATTTCAGAGTGTTTGGTGTGGCACAGTTCATTCATTCGTTTATTTCTTCATTCGGTGAATAATTATTGAGGGAATACTATTTGCCATGTACTCTAATGGCTGCTGGTGATTCACTGGTGAAAAAGGGAGACAAGTTGCCCACTCTCATGAAAGACTTTATCTTTCATGGAAGAAGTTTGAAGATAAATGCAGAAACAAATAATTAAGCAAGATAGTTTCACATTTAAGTGAAGGCTAAACATGGTGCTAGGACAGCAATAGAGCAAGTCCACGGACAGTGAACGTGGCCTGTGCTGGACAGCTGCTCTAACCAGGACGCCCACGAAGTTCCTGCTGACCGGAGGCGTCAAGAGCTGAAGGCGGAGCAGCAGGTGTCTTTGTGAGACTCTGAGAGAAGAGGTCCTAGGCAGAGAGAACTGCAAATACAAAAGCTGTAACGGATTAAGGAGCTTGGACAGACTCAAGAATCAAGTACAGCTTGTTAGTTACAAAATAGTCACAGGATGTAAAGTACAGCACAGGGAATGCAGTCAACAATACTTTAATGACACGTACGGTGCCAGGCGGGCACTGGCAATATTAAGGGCGAGTCTTTGTAAAGTATCTGATTGTCTAACCACTCTGCTGTATACCTAAAACCTATACAAAATGATATTGAATGTAAACTGTAATTTTAAAAAAAATATTAAAAGTTGTAAAGATAAATAGACCATGTGGCTGAAGCACATTGAGCACAGAGAAGCAGGCAGGAGATGACATCCATGCGCCCGATCACTTCAAATCTAGGGAACCATGGTAAAGAGTTTGAATTTCATTCCCAGTGAGGTGAGAAATCACTGAAGGATCCTAACCAGGGCAGTGATAGGATCTGGGTGCTATGTGGGGAGTTCATTGTAAGGAGTCAAAAGAGGGAAAGCAGTTAGGAGACTATTATTGTCGCCCTGGTAACAGATGACTATGGCTTAGAATGAGAAAATGGAGAGAGCAGAAGCAGAGGAAAGTGGATGGATTCAGTACACATTTTAGGAGCAGAATGGACAGAACTGTGCTGATATATTATTCTTATTCGTTTTCCCAAAAGAGCTTCAAACTTACCCTATAAAGCAGTGTTCCCAATTTCCTCCCATTATTGAACACAGAAAGATCAAGATATTTATATAGAATGCTGGAATAAACTGAGAGAGGTTTGAGAGTATCTATATGGGCTTGGGAAATATTATCACACCTGATTTATATCATTATAAAAATAAAATACCAAGTGTTAGAGATTATCCTAAATACTTAATTAGTATAACTTCCAAATAATAACTTGATACAATTCTTTTTTAAAAAATATACTTTTATTGATTTTTTTAGAGAGAGAGGAAGGGAAAGAGAGATAGAAACATCAATGTGAGAGAGAAACATCGATCAGCTGCCTCCAGCATGCCCCCTACTGGAGATCAAGCCCACAACTCGGGCAGGTGCCCTGACAGGGAATTGAACCGGGACCTCTCAGTCCATGGGACAATGCTCAATTCACTGAGCCATACCAGCCAGGCTTGATACAATTCCTGATCATGACTTTTTGGGTGATAAGCTCTTCAAATTCAGATTAGATATTACCCATAAAATACCTATTTGCCCAAGTGTGTGATTTCAAAACAAACATAATTTTCAGTATTCAACTATTTGCAAAAATTGCCTTTGTGTAAAGTCACTAATAATAGTTCCTCCATCTTTTGTTGACAAACATCATAATAATGAAAACCAGTTTCTTAACTTTATCAACTTTTTCATATCAAATGTTCTGAAATAGTGATGAAATTTGCATCCGTAGAACTCACATGTCTGGTTAGAGAAAGTCTGAAGCCAGTTTCAATAACACTAAAGGGGCACATTCTGCTGCAGAAGGAGAGACATATCCTATACGTAGGAAGAGAGAGAATCTGGCATCCAAACTTTCTGGTCCCCTGTCCAGCTTTCCAGTCCCCCATCCCTACAGCCACGTGCTGGGCCTTGAGACATGCTCTTTGGACAACTGGAACACAAGCTCCTCCACCAGTTCTTTGGCCACGATGGAAATTGTTCCCAGACAAGGCAGCTGACAACTGAGGCAACAAATGTGGAGGTTTTGTCCACCCCAGAGCTGACTCAGCTGCCTTGAGTGGGGTAGGGATGGGGATACATTTCAATGTGCCCCCAAACTCTTTGTGGCCAAGTTCAAGAGTGTCACAGTGCACCGGTTGGTCTATGGGGCCATAAACTATATAAGGGAGATCTGGATACAGATGAAGAAGCAGGTGCTCTCAGGTTGGTGACATGCCTTGCTGTCGTTCCCACAGAACACAGCAGGTCAGAGATAAAATCAGCTCTTGTAATTGCTTATTCTCTCCACCACATCTCATTCCCTCTCTTGATGCAATAAGCTTTGGGCGGAGAGAATTAGAAAAGGCAGCAGCACAGATCTTGAATGGTCTTTGGGGGTTCACACTTATAAGATCACTTTTTCAGCTTTGCCATGATGAATAAGCACCTATAAGATTATGTTATGAAAAAAGATTATGCAAAACAGTTTGCCTCTTCCCTTTTCAAAAGCATCCATTTATCCGGCAGTGATGGAATAGGGATTCATTATATTTTAGCTCTTGGTTTTATAAGCTGAGGCAGTAGATAAAAGTGTGCCACTATGCAGAAATCATAAGCAACTTCCCAAAAGTCACATAGAGAATTAGCAGAGATATCAGGACTCAAACCCAGTCAGTCTAACTCCAGAGCAAGAAAGATATGTGTGTGTGTGTGTGTGTGTGTGTGTGTGTGTGTGTGTGTGTGTTTAAAGTAAACAAGGAACTATAGAACAGTGATATATATTTATAAATCATAAAAGAAAGTATGGAAGACATTGAAACTCCCGCCTAAACAATGGTGGCGCTGGTCAAGAGGTAGAGAAGAAACTGAACACTTTTTTGAAGACGTGGGTTAATGCTATGGTCTGAATGTTTGTGTCCCCCCAAAATTTGTATGTTGATATTCTAATATGATGGCTTTTGGAGGTGCTTACGTCATGAGAGTGGAACATTCATGAATGGATTGGTGCCTTATAAAAGAGATTCCAGAGAGCTACCTACTCATTTCCTCCATATAAGGACAGAGCAAGAAGGTGCTTTGAACCAGGGGGAGGATCCCTCCAGAAGATGACCACGCTAGCACCTTGATTTTGAATATCCCAGTTTCTAGAACTGTGATCAGTAAATTTCTGCTGTTTATTAGTTACCCAGTCTGTGGTATTTTATTACAGCCCAAATGAACTAAGACAGTTAATATTCATAGTTTTTGCCTAAGGGAAAGGTTCGATGTACACTATAGATTTCAGTAACTCCCTTCTCTGCTCAGGATAACTACTGAGCAGAGCACATTCATTGATTGATTCATTCAATAAATAATTATTATTAAGGACCTTTTATGTTCAAAGTATTGTAGTAGACACTAGGGATATAAGACTTGGACCATGCTTTTAAGGAATGCTCTAAAGAGGGAGTTAAATTACTAGGGATTATAAAACTCTGAAGTAGCATGTAGCAGTAATTGCTGCCCTCCTCTGTCCTTGGGTAGACAATTCTGAGGAATACTCTACTGACTCCTCAGAGGGTTCCTGCAAGATCCAACCTCAGTTGGCCACAGTAAGACCAGCTCAATGACCCCCTCTTCTGTTCCTTTTCCCTGTTTCAGTCTTCTCAGTTTTCCTCTCCCCTATTCCTGTTCCCTGGAGTCACTCTCCAAAATCAACTGCCTGCAAAAAACTCTTCTCTTAGATTCCGCTTTTTGGGGGAATCCAGGCTAGTCATTTGGTATGAAAAATGGCCCTAGAAATCAGACCCTCAGGATGAGAATAGAGAATTGAATCACCCACCTGTCAGACAGCAATCAGGATCTCTTTGCTGCTGGTGAGTGGGTGGAGGAAACCCCTGGCGGGGGCTGTCTCCCAATGGCTGACTCTCACCAATGGTAGATGAGGATAACATGGAGGTAGAGGGGGAAACACTGGATCACGTAGTAGTAGTGTAGGTGAATAATATAAGGAGAATGCTCATTATGAGAGTTGTGACTCCAGCTACTTTCTATTAGAGCCTTTAGAAGCTTTGAAAAAATTTGAGTCGCAAGCTGACCAACTATCAATTCAAGGAATACTGTGAAAGTTAAGTACTAAGAAGAAAGTTTAGCAGTGGTTCTCAACCTTCCAAATGCTGCAACCCTTTAATACAGTTCCTCATGTTGTATGTGGGCGCATCTGCATGTGGGGGGACCCGCCTGGAGACGGATAGAGGAGCGGTGTCTCGGTTCCTAAGACTATCGGAAATATGTGTTTTCTGATGGTCTTAGGCGACCCCTGTGAAAGGGTCATTCGACCCCCCAAAGGGGTCACGACCCACAGGTTGAGAACCGCTGGTTTATAGCAATAAGCTCCTAAATTGAAAAAAGAAAGTTCTCAAATAAATAATCTAACTTTACACCTCAAAGGACTAGAAAAAGAACGCACTAAGCTCAAAGTTAGCAGAAAGAAGGAAATGATTAAAAATAGAGCATAAATAAACACAATAGAGCATGAAAAAAAAACCAGCAAAACTAAGAGTTGGTTTTTGAAAAGAACATCTAAATTGACAGACACTTAGCTAGACATAGGGGGGGAAAGACTCATATAAATATAATCAGAAATAAAAAAGGAGACATTACAACTGAAGTTAAAAGAATTATAAGAGACTACTATGAACAATCACATACATATCAACAAATTGGGTAACCCAGAAGCAGTGGATACATTTCTAGAAAAGAAAAGCCCAGGACTACATGACTTCACTGGGGAAATTTTATCCCACATTTAAAGAAGAATAGCAGCAATCATTCTCAACTCTTTCAAAAATTGAAAAAGAACACCAAAATCCTTTTTAAACATTTCCAAACTCATTTTATGAGGACAACATTATCCTGATACCAAAACAGGAATGTACACTAAAAAGAAAGAAAATTACAGGCTGGTATTCCTGGTGAATATAGATGCGAAAATTCTCAACAAAATACTAGCGAACAGAATTTAACAGCACGTTAAAATGATTATACGCCATGACACCACGTTAACAGCAGGATAAAAATCACATGATCATCTCAAAAGATGCAGAAAAAGCATTTCACAAAATGTAACACCCTTTCATGACAAAAATATTCAAGAAAATAAGAATGGAAGCAAATTACCTCAACATAATAAAGTCAATATATGAAAAGTCCATAGCTAATATCATATCGAACGATGAAAAATGAAAAGTTTTCTCTTTAAAATGAGGAATAACACAAGGATGCCCATTCTCACTACTTCTATTCAATATAGTACTAAAAGCACTACTTAGAGCAATTAGGGAAGGGGAAAAAAGACATCCAAATCAGAAAGAAAGAAGTAAAATTATTTCTGTTCACAGAAGACATGATCTTATATGTAGAAAGCCCCAAAGTTTCCACACACACACACACACACACACCTGTTAAAACTGATAAATGAATGCAGCAGAGTTGTAGGATATAAATCAATATACAAAAATTAGTTGCATTCCTAAACACTAACACCAAACAATTTGAAAAGGAAATTAAGGAAAACAACCCTATTTATCATAGCATCAGAAAGAATAAAATACTTAGAAATAAACTTAACCAAGGTGGCAAGAGATTTATATACTTAAAACTATAAATCTAAAAGAAATTAAAGAAGACACAAATGAAAATATATCCCATGTTCAGTGATTAGAAGACTTAATATTGTTAAAATAGCCACACTACCCAGAGTAACCCACAGATTTAATGCAATCCCTATAAAAATCGCAATGCTATTTTTCACAGAAATAGGAAAAGCGATCTTAAAAGTCATATTAAACCCCAAAGTACCCTGAATAAACAAACAAAAAAATCTTGCAAAATAGCAAAGCTGCAGGCCTTACATTTCCTGATTTCAAAACATACTACAAAGCTACAGTAATCTCAACTATATGGTACTGGCATAAAGACAGACATATAGACTAATGGGAAAAAATAGACAACCCAGAAATAAATCCTTGCAAATGATCTTCAACAATGGTGCCAAGACTACATATTGGGGTAAGAACAGTCTCTTCAAAAAATGATTCCGGGGGAAGTGGGTAAGAAACTGGACCTCTATCTTACGTCATAAACAAAAATCAACTCAAAATAGATTAAAGACGTAAATGTGAGACTTGAAACTATAAAACTCCTAGAAGAAAATGGGGAAATCTTCATAATATTGGTCTTGGCAATGATTTCTTGCCTATGACACCGAAAGCACAGGCAACAAAAGCAAAAATAGACTAGTGGGACTGCATCCCATTTAAAGGCTTCTGCACAGCAGCAGGAAACATCGACAGAGTGGAAAGTCCACCTATGTAATGGGAGAAAATATTTACAAATCATTTATGTGATAAAAGGGTTAATATCCAAAATACATAAGGAACGTTTACAACTTAATAGTGAAAAAAAATAACCTGATTTAAAAAAAAAAAAAAAAAAACAGCTAAGGACTTGAATAGACATTTCTCCAAAGAAGACGTACAAATGGTCAACGGGTATATGAAAAGATTCACAACATCACAAATTATTAGGGAAATGGAAATCAAAACCACAGTGAGGTATCACCTCACACCTGCTAGAATGGCCATTATCAAAACAAAAAACAACAAACAAGCAACCGCCCCAGAAAATAACACGTATTGGCAAGGATGTGGAAAAATGGGAATTCTTGCGCATTATTGGTGGGAATGTGAAATAGAACAGCCACTATGGAAAACAGTATGGCATTTCCTGACAAAATTAAACATAGAACCACCATATGAACCAATACTTCCAATTCTGAATATTTATCCAAAATAATTTAAATCAGGATCTTAAAGAGAGATGTCCACTTCTGTGTTCACTGCAGCATTATTCACAGGCAAGACATGAAGGCAACCTAAATGTTCACCAGCAGATGAATGAATAAAGAAGATGTGGTATATACACACAATCAAATATTATTCAGCCATAGAAAGGAAATCCTGTCATATGCTACATCATGGCTGAACTTTGAGGACATTATGTTAAGTGAAATAAGGACACAGAAGAATACATGTTGCATGATTTCACTTATATAAGGTATCTAAAGTAGTTAAACTCATAGAAGCAGGAAGCAAAATGATGGGCACCATGTGCTGAGAATGGGAAAATGGGGAGTTGTTCTTCAGTGTTTCAGTCATGCAAGATGAAAAAGCTCTAGACTTCTGATGTACAACATTGTGTATAGAGCCATCAATACTATACTATGCCTTTAAAAATGTGTTAAGAGGATGGAGCTCAAGTTATGTGTTTTTGTTTTTGTTTTTATACCACAATTAAAAAAATAACTTAAAACTAAGATTTCCAAATACCTTTACCTTGACCTATAGCATTATAGGTCAGGAATAAATCAGGAATTATTGAATGTTTAGGGTTGTGAAGAGAGCTGTTATGTCTCTTTATTACCAGAAAAGTATAGCCCGTCACATGTTACCAAGGCTCTGTGGGAAATGATCAGAGCTGCTTAGGAAGTATCAGTGGGAGTCATGGAAGGAAAAAAGAATTGAACACTAGCAGTACTGTATTCACTCCAGAAAATGGAAAGAATGCCTCTCTTCATTTAGAACATCATTTTCTTTGACTTTCTAGTTGCATCTGGGATGAAAGGGAACTATTTATAACACAAAGATTATTTGTGCCATATTATCAAGTTAATACACAGCAAGGGCAATAGATATTTTGTTCTTAGCCGACCAATAATTTGGAAGAATGTAATTAGCAGATAATTATGGGCTGTAAGAAGTGTATCTGTTGTAAATTAGAACTAACTGGGGAAAATAAGCCTATCTGCCATAAACCACAAATAATAACCATGATTGACCAATAATGTTTATTATCATAATTTTTATATACTATTGCTATTAACTAAGGAATTATACTGAAGCACAGTATACCATTTATTCTTGTAGCTCTCTGGCGCCAAAAGAGACAGATATAATACTTTATGCCACAGATAAGAAAGAGATGTTGGCTACAACCAGCACACAAAGCCGAGCCTGAATAGAAACCAAGTATCCTGAGTCCCGGATTAAAACTCCAGTTTTCACTTGTATATGCCACTTCTGTACTTTTCAAAGGCTTTACAGAAATATCTAAAATTGGAAACAAAGAGGGGGATGCTATTTAGAATTCTTAATCTGCCTTTGTATATGGTCCATTTCTGCTTGGCAACCTACATCCTTAGGACAGAAACAGTGCTGAACATAGACAAATGGCAGGTGTAACTCATGATCCCATAAGTTGTGATCGTTATGGTTATAGGCTGATAGCCAGACATAGACTGAAGTTGATCCTGGGAAGGGCCTGAGTTTATATTGCTGGAGTTCAGGCTCATTGGTGGATCTCCTGTTTGCCTGATCCCATTTCTGTAGGGCTGCTACAAAGGTAAACACTTAGTACAGACATTTGAATGACTGAGGTAAGCTCATGGTTTGATCATACAATAAAGTTATCAGAAGGGTAAAGAATACTTGCTGTTCAATGCTGGGATTCATTGAAATGTTCTTTCTTGTTGCCCAAAACTATGCAGATCCATGGAAATAGTTTTTGCAACTTTCTACTGACATTTTCTGTTTATTCTTGTGATAAAAATACATCTTTGCTTATTTACTCTAACAAGAACTGGAAATACAACTCTGTTCTAATGAAGCAGGGAACTTACAGAGTAAGGAAAATATACACAGCAATACGTAAACCACTTGCTTCATATCTGTTGAAGAAGTGATCCCATTCTGCATGGAAAGAAAGGATTTGAAAGCGAGAAGCTAGACATCTCATGTATTTTCAGTGGAATCTTCAAGCACATAAGCAGCTCTTGTACTTAAATAAACTAGGAATTGTAGGTGTTCTGAACTGCAGAAGTCACCACCATTTCTATGGGAAAAATAGGGACTGAATTTAGGAGCAGCAGGGTTTAAATTCCAGTTTAGGTTGAGTTAGCTTCAATACATTACTTAACTTCTCTGGGCCTCACGTTCCTTATCCTTAAAGTGTGGATAATAACTGCTACCTGGAATCACTTTTGTCAAAATTCAGTTAGTGTATGTAAAGAGTAGTTAGTAAAATGAAGTTATTGTTACTGCATGACCATTTCTTTTCATCAGTGGAGATCATTTCTTTTTTTCAATCATTTTTAATTTTTCAATTACAGTTGACATACAATATTATATTAGTTTCAGGTATACACCCCAGTTATTAGACATTGTATGACTTACTAAGTGATCACCCTGATAAATCTCGCACTCATCTGACACTATGCATAGTTATTAGAATATCATTGACTATATTCCCCATGGAATATAACAACCAATGTGTACTTCTTAATCCCTTCACCTTTTTCACCTATCCTCCCAGCCCCTTCCCATGTGGCAACCATCAAAATGTTCTCTGTATCTATGCGTCTATTTCTGTCCTGCTTGTTTGTTTTTATATTTTAGATTCAATCATTGATAGATATATATTAACTGCCACTTTATTGTACATATTTTTTCTTTTTCTTCTTCTTAAACCCTTTAACATTTCATGTAATACTGGCTTGGTGGTGATAAACTCCTTTAGCTTCTTCTTGTCTGGGAAGCTCTTTATATGTCCTTCGATTCTATTTTTTTTGTTGTTGTTTTTTCTGTAAGAGGGTGAGGGGGTCGATTCTAAATGATAGCTTTGCTGGGTAGAGTAATCTTGGTTGTAGGTCCTTGCTTTTCATCACTTTGAATATTTCTTGCCAATCCTTCTGGTCTGTAAAGTTTATGTTGAGAAATCAGCTGACTTTTTTTTTTTTTAATATCAACATTTTATTTTTGTTATTGATTTTTTAGAGAGAAAGGGAGAGAGAGATAGAAACATCGATGTGAGAAACACTGATTGGCTGCCTTGCACACATCCCCCACTGGGGATCAAACTCACAACCCAAGCATGTACCCTGACCAGGAATCGAACCAGGACCTCTCAGTCCATGGGATGACACTCAATCCACTGAGCAACACCAGCCGGGCATCAGCTGACATTCTTATGGGAGCTCCCTTGTAGGTAACTGCTTTTCTTTAGCTGCTTATAAGAGTCTCTCTTTGTCTTTGCATTACAACTGCCATACTCCAGTCAGTGTATTTCTCAAGTATCCATGCAAAGGCAAATTTGGCAGAACAAACCAGCCCACTATTTTGAAGGAATAGGAACAAAAGTGAAACTATCCCAACAACTCGAATATAACATGTAAGGGGTGGGGGGCTCATGTGCCAGGTTCCTTCCAATAATCTACACCATGCTCCGGTTCTTCAAGATAAAGTTCTTTATCCAAGAAACAGCAAGTTCCAGTCAAAGGAGTTCAAAGAATTCTCCAATAAAAGGTTGTGCCTGGAATAATGAGGTGAATGTATCAGGGATTGTGGTTGGAGACCAACAGTCCGGGTTTGTCCCAGACCTTCCTGATGTTACCCCCGCAAATCCCACATGCAGGCAGAGATGGTTGGTCACCTTAACCATGTTCCACGCTCACAGAACAGCAGCACTAGAAGGGACCATGGAAACCACCCAGTCCAACTTCTCCATTTAACAGATGGAAAGTCATATCTCAGATATGGGCTAATGACATCTTCAAAGGTGCAGAGCTAAATACAATGAGTATTTCAATCACAGGTGAACTCCACTATTCTAATTCCAGATTTGTGAATGTCACAAGAGGAGAAAGAATTCTGCAGTGGCAAAAGAACTAGACCTTGATCCCAGACAATCTGGGCTTCTATCCTGTGTCCCAGAAAAAACTATCTGACCTCTTTAAGCCCCAGTACTCTTGACTGAAAATTGGTATTGTTAGCATTGAACCAGACAACGCAAATGAAGCATTAGGCTCAGTGCCTGACATAAAAAGCACTAAAGTTATTTTTTGGGGGAGGTTTCCTTTAGTTCTCTTCTTTCTGTTACTATTTTAGTTATTATTATTGTTGTTGTTATTGTTGTTATTGCTCCTTAGAGCAAGGAAGACACCACCAAGGGTAATAAGACTCCTGGATTGTCACTAACATCACGTGGACTTTAAGAACACCAAAGGGCAGTGTTTCACATTTGGAATTTTCTTAGAATAAGTCATTGTGAACTGTGTCATGCTGGTCTGAACAATTTACAGACACTTTTTGAAAAAATGCCTCTTTAACTATAACAAGTACACTCAAATTGCTTTAGTAATTCGGCTTCAAGTTACTCCATCTGGTTCTTCTAAAAGGCTCCTTTCAGATGGCTGGATCTTTACCGCCACCCTCTAGGTCCTGCGTCATTTTCTATAGAGGCCAAATTATTAAAAGCACTCACCAAAAGATGGGCATCCTAAAATACAGTATATCTGAAATGGCTTCAACACCAATAACACAACAACAGGGTTTGCAGAGCAGAATTTTGATTCGGAAGCAATGCTTCATGAATTTAACTAGCATTCAGAAGATTTGGCCTACTTTGGGATACAAAAAAGCGAAATACACAACTTCTCCTTCTTTGATTCCTTTTTTATTGTTAATCTGTTAGGATGCAAGTCAGTTCCATCCCCAGGAATGTACAAAATGATGGATTAGACAGAATCTTAGGAAACCAGGACAGATGCCTCTGGGAACAAAGCACCCTTTCTTAGGCGTGCGTTAGATGGGATGTGCTTTGAGAGGCGCAAAGGACAGCATTTCACCCTCATTCCATGGACGCTTGAAGATATCCCACAATTTCCTGGTTTCACTGGAACCCTGCATTTTAAGTTTTTCAATAAAAAAGCTCCACAAAGAAAAAAAAATTGCAACAAGCCGAGGAGAAAATATTTCTAACTACACCATGGATAGGCTAGTGTGAGAAACAATTTGGTACTAAACAGGGCATTTTTTTTTTTTTTAGTTTTTTTTTTTTAGAAAAACAAAAACATTATTCCAGGAACATTACAAGTTTAAGAACAAGACTCCAGGACAAAAAACATACATTAATTCAATGAAACTTAATATTCATCCTAGACAGGGAATATACATATATTTTTAAAAATATCTCCCTAGGCAATGAAAAATAAAATTTTATCAGATATATTTTCCATTGTCAGAGCACAAGTCCAAGTCATTCCCTTCACTCTGGATCATATGTAAGGTCAGCACATTGCAAAGACATATGTATTTAACACACACACACACACACACACACACACACACACAACACCAAGAGAAAGGAAGGAGAGGGGAAATAGATGAGCGCTTACCAGTATGCTACGCTATCCAGGTCAATATCAAGTCTACTGCCTGCTCCCCCTACATGCTCCTGGACATGCTAAAATATGACTCTGTGTGTGTGTGTGTGTGTGTGTGTGTGTGTGTGTTGAGAGGAAAGGGCTGAGGCAGGAACTGTGACCTCAGGAGTTAAGTTAAATTGTTTATTGGTGAATAAGATGACACCTTCCCCATTCGATCTCATAAGAGTGAGGTGTAAACTAATGACCTACACAACAGTCAAGATGGGAGCCTGTGATATTTTTCTTTATAATCGCAGAAAATATTTAAGAAATTAAACTGTATTTTGAGCTGTCGTGCATAGATCATTTTGTCAAATAATATGAGGAGCTGATATCAGATAAGCCAGGTTTAAATCTTCTGTCTTTAAAACAACTTTATGGGAATGTTTTCTTGTTAAGGTTGTATTTTTAATCATTATAGTTATGATATAGAAGAAGGGATTTATACACACACATGCTATACGGAGAGGAAGCCTACAGTGTAATGAAAAGGATATTGACTTTGTAGTAAACCAGAACTAGGAGTTTGGGAAATTCACCTACATCAGATGAGTGTCTAATTTTCTGTTCTGAAAACAGAAGAGAGCACCACATAATTTATGGGTTTGCCATGCAGATTAGATAAAGTGATATGAGTACACTTGGCCTGTCACATCCAGGATATTACACTTGCAGTTTTCTCTGTGTATAGTCCCTTCCTCCTCCACAACCTGGCCACACTACAGCTCCACGGCTCCTTGAACACAACCTGCTCTCTTTGGACTACACACCTTTGCACATGCTGTTCCCTCAGGCTGGAACACTCTCTTCCCCTCCCCTTCGCACAACCAACTTTAACTACATTCAGAACTGAACTTGGATACTATTCTTCTGTGACACCTTTGCTGACACCCCTGGACAAGACTGTGTACTTCCTGTATGTGCTCATGAAGCACCCTAACTTCTGGTATTGGGGCCCTGTCCCCCTGTATTGGGGCCCTGTCCCCCTGTATTGAAATTGCCAGCTAACAGGCCTGGATTTTCAGCAGATGAAGAGCTCCTTACAAAAGTATCTATCTCGTTCAGTGTCGTAACCATGTCTCCTAGCAACGATCTTTGAAGTCAGTGCTGTTGAGGTTGCAGTGAGATGGGCATGCTTCCATACTTTTTGTTTAAGAGAGAGAGATATTTGGTCTAATAATAATAACAATAATCCAATAATTAGGTAGCCTTCTGCACCAGGCATTGACTAAGTGCTTTCGTGCATTATCTCATTTAATCATTACAACGCTGCTTGGGAGTAAGTACTACCAGTATCCACAGTAGAAATAAAGACTGGTGGGATCAGAAGCAAATCCAGGTCCGCCCAATGCTAACAACATTTCTTCTCCACAACAGTGCTCTACCGTGCAAGTTTTCTGAGGAGCAGTTAAATAATTCACACCTCACCACATGCTGTGGAATAAATGAGCACGTGGATATGTATAAACAGTAGGCAACATACACGTTCATTTCATCTGTGCTTTAACCCACATCCTTTTCCCTCTGTCTCTTTTTCAGTGGATTATTTTTAGTAAACATGCATGAGGGAATAATTTGATACTGTGTCTATCTTTTAGTTTGGACTCTAGCAATGTAAGGTTCCTGTTACATCTTGTTTTCCTCTCTCTCAATTAAATTAGGTGAAGAACAGTGTGATCTGTATGGTGCATTCACCAGGAGCTGCGATTGGGTTATTTACCTCGGTGTCTCCAGCTCCTGTCACGGTCCGTCCCCACTAGAGACAAATGATAAACACTGCGTGAATGAGTTATTAATGAAATCATGAACCTGAGGTTAAGAGTGTGTAAGGGAAGGTTAGAAACTCTAAACAACAACATTCTATGAAATTGAAAAAGAAATGAAGGATCTTTGCAAAGGAAACAGCTAAAAGAAAACGTCGGGGGTCATGGCACGCAGTTTCTAACAGTGACCACACTGGCAGAAGCGGGCAAACTAGGTGAAACTGAACGTGGACTTGAATTCAACAAATATTTGGAAACTTGATAAATATGAAACACTGTGCTGAGATCTGATTATTTATTTTGTAAGTAAGGATAATTTTATTTTTTAATGTTTTTATTAACTTTTTTTAGAGAGAGAGGAAGGGAGAGAGAGATAGAAACATCAATGTGAGAGAGAAAGATCCATCAGCTGCCTCCTGCACACCCCCTACTGGGGATCAAGCCCACAACCCAGGCATGTGCCCTGACCAGGAATCGAACCGGGACCTCTCAGTCCATGGATGACACTCAATCCACAGAGCCACACCAGCCGGGCAAGAGAATTTTCTTATTTACAAGAGAGAACTCATCTTTTTAGTAACTGAAAATAATTTGTATGTAAGACCAAGAGAAAATAAGCTCTGTCTATGTGAGGAGGGCACAGGGATCTTACTAAACCTCAACTCTAATGAGGCCCATTTTCCTGCTGCCCACGTCTGAGGGCTTCCCCTTCCTGTTATGCTTAAACTTCAAGCTGTTTTCCACAGTATACTTGGTTCTTCAATTACTAAGTCTACTGGCTCCTTGGGGTAGAGCTAACTGATTCAGCCAGCACTCTCCAAAGCGCAAAATCCCAGTGTCCAACGATCATTTACTTCTCTGTGCCCCCTTTAAACATAGCCCAACAGACGTTCATTTATGTCATCAGAATGGTTACCGCTTTGGGGTGTGATAGGTCCTCTTAGTAGTTCCCTCCTGGATTAAGAAATGAAAAGAACAATGGAAGTAGCAAATATTTATCTATCTAATTAAACACTATCTATGTTCCAAACACTGGTGCAGCACTGGCTATGCAGTGGTGTCAATCCCGCCCTCACGCGGCCTGCATTCAATGGTAGGAAACAGCAAAGGCGTGACCTAAGCAAATCGATTATCGTTTATGATGAGTGATCAGATGGAAGAAATGGAGTGTGTAGTGGAGAATGGAGGAAGTGGTGGGTAAGTAACTTCAGGTAAGGAGTTGAAGGAAAGTCTCTCAAAAGCTGGCGAAATGTGAGCTGACAGCTGAATAATGAGTCCAAAACCATGTCCATCCATACAGAAGAGCCATTCAAATGTCCTGGGGTGGACGACAAGGCCAGCATGATCTGCAGAGAGCAGAGCCAGTGTGGCTGGAGGGGAGTGAGCTGAGGAACACTGATTGTAGATGAAGTTGGACAGATTGGCAGGGAATAGATGGAAGAAGGCCTTGTCTGCTGGAGTAGTGTGTCACTTTATTCTAAATGTCGTGGAACCCAGCAGACAATTTCAAGCCATGAGTGGCTATGGTTGGATTGGTGTGGCATTAATGTTCATGCTATAAGACATGATTTTCCCCCCTAGTTTAACATTTGTATTTTGCATTAGAAACGATATTTCTTGACAAATATTCCTCCCCATATTTATTACTCCTGGATTTAACATGGAATTATTTATCCTTTGCATAACAATTTACTTTTCATAATATTTCCTTTTTAATTGGATGTATTGGGGTGACATTGGTTAATTAAGTGATATGGGTTTCAGGTATACAATTCTACAATATATCATCTGTATACTTATGATTTATTTTTAATTTTTAAAAATTCTGGACACTATCTGGACAAGACTTTTTTCTCACTGGTTTGCTTTTCACTTCACTCTCCTCTCCACTGGGGGGCTCCAGAGATTGTCATACGTATCTAGCCTGGTTAGTCTCCCAAGTCAGTTCTAGGTGAAGGTCTCCTCAGAGTTCCTCTAAAAACTCTGTTTAAGATAGGAACACTGATCAGAGAGTATGAGCCACTAAATAAATAGATTAAAACACACACAGCTCCTTGAAACGGGTCTGCCTTTGATAAACTGCATATGATACAATAATAAGAATCACTATTTTTCCATAAAACCTGTGCCATGCCAAGCCTTTACATGAATAAATGCATTAGGACTGATTAATAGTTTCATTTTAAGTAAAAGTGACTGTACAAACAAGAGAAAGATGTATAGAACAGATCTGATCATAACTAGGGCAGAGCCTGGTAACGGCTCATTAATGACAACCTTAACCATTGACAGTTTCTGAGTATTGACTCTGTGCTGCCCAGCACCATGCTAAGTGTATTATTATTTACACGATCTCATTCAGTCCTCCACCCATCATAGCTGGTAGGAATGACCGGCAGCCCCTTTACTGAAGTTGGGATATTGAGGCGCAGGGCCTTTAAGTGGCTTGGCCAGCTTCTCAGAGGTATCAAGTGGTGGAGCTGGCATTTGCAGAAAAGACTTCTGACTCCAAAGCCCTTTGTGCTAACCAGGACGCTGAAATAAAGAGAATTCCAGAGACTTCCATTCTAGACTCAGCCCTCATTCTTGCCATTTCTCTTTTCTCGGTGATAAAATGGGTATCCTTGTCTCCTGGGGGGAGGAGGGAGATGACACAGGTGCAATAATTTGCAGAGCAGCCCCAAGGCCATGAAGGTGATCCAAGTGCGTTGTAAACCACCAGATGTTACACGAAAACAATGTATTTGCCCTCTTCTGCAACCTGACCCAAATTCCACATTAGATGTTCATTTGTATCATCTGATCCCCTTTCAGACAGGAGTTGGCAGCATAAGGTGAGTTTCTACTGAGCTCTGCCACGGACTCCCTGGGTGGCTTTGCACAAATCCCTTCTTCAGGACCCAAAATGCAAAATGAGAGAGTGGGTTCGTCGAAGTTCAAGGTTATTCCAGTTGTAAAGTACTAAGGTAGAATGCGGCCCATGGCTAAGGTAAGAGAAAGAGGAGGAAAGGGGCTGGGTCATCATATAACAAGAGAATTGCTCTGAAATGTTTCACGAGTCAATGATGGGGCTGTTGACCACACAGTGACTACTGATGTCTTCAACAACGTCTGCAGATATTTGAGATGCATCGGACACCATTCCAGGCACTGGTGCTGAAAACATCAACCAAGTCCATCTGACTTTGCATCTAGACAGATAAAAAAGTGGAAGCCTGGGAAAGCCTTTTCCACCACAGACGCATCTTGTCCGGCAACCACAGTTTCTAACATTTTCTGAACTTGCCAATGTTGAAAAATAATGGGAGATTTCACAGGGACTGTCTCATTTCCAGCTTCTCTTCTAAAATCTGAATATTTGGCAATGCTGAGCTGCTATTTCCACATGGCAGGGAAATGCTGGGGCTGAATAGAAGCTGTCCCCACCCACCCCACCACTGCCCACCGGCACACAACATCAGCCATTTCAGGAAGCAGCCTGGGTGCTACTTCTCGGGTGGCTTAAGTGTGTGTGATTCAAGATAGAGGGAGAACTGTAAGAAGTTATTTCAATCGTGTTGGTTATTACAAAGGGCGAGTACAAGGTAGTGCAATGGGAGAGAACATAGAAACTTCCAGTGAGATTGCCCTCATCTCTGAGCCCCTGTCCCTGTCCTCTCTCCTCCACAGCAGAGGATGTGGATGACTAGGATGCATGGGAACATGGGGGCTGGGAGCTAGGAGACCTGGGTCCATACAGGGTTCTCTCCATTCATTGTTATGCTGCACTGGGCAAGTAATTTCTTTCTCCGTGCCTCAATTTCCCCAGCAGTAAAACGAGGAAGTCTGCTGGATCATAATTGTTAAGAGATCCTTCTTGTGGGGACCCATACAATTCTCAGCCCTCTCTCGGATCTCCCGGAATACCCCAAAGAAGTCTGAAAGGAAATTACGCCTTTCTCCATCTCAGATCTGCAGGCTCATACCCGCCACCCCCTGTAGCCACCAAACTCGGTGGCATCGCCCGGGGATCTTGGAGAGGAAGAGGGTCACTTCAGGGGAACTGGGCCACCGTCCGGGAAGTTGGGGCGCGCTCTTGCATCCCGGCGGCTCCAGACGGTGCCAGGGCACCGCGGGAGCCCCGCCACCAGCTCCGAGCCGCGCCCGCAGCACTGTCCGCGCACGGACCCAGGCGACCGCTCTGTTTCTGGGGAGGGCTCCGACCTAGCACGTCTGCTGGCTAGCTGCTCCCCTGCTCCTCTCCCCAGCTCACTCCCCATCCTCTTCTCCGGTGCCACCCCGGAGCTGCGCACTCACTCGGGCGGCACTCGGACCCCTCGGCAGCCGCAGGTGCCCTGCGCTCCTGCCCAGCCCAGCCCCGCCCTCGCTGCCGCCCTGCACCCCGGCCAGCCGGTAGGTGCCTTTCCCTGCTCTCTCCACGTTTCTGGGAGTTCCCTTGTTAGTCCCTGCTCCCCGGGAGGAAGCCCCAGTCCGAGCTTCTGGGAAGGCGCGAAGGGAGAAACACAATATAGGTGAGTGGTGGCCTAGATTTTCTTTTTCTCTTTAATAAACCTGCATACTAAGGGCACGGCTGGGAAGCTAGGAAGTTAAAAGGGAAGAGAAATAAGACAAAGGCAGGCGGCCAAGATAACCCACCACAACCAGATAGGGCTGGGACCAATCCTATCTTCCTACTAGTCTGTACCCCACCTGGTCCCCAGCTTCCCACTGACTCAGGTCCAGACATACACAGACTTCAACAGATATTTGCTGGGTGGAGATAAGGGTTGGAGGTATTTCTGCTGTTTCTCTTACTCAGCTTCTAAACAAGCAACAACTGCCTTTGATGGTTGGCTTCATTTCCACAAGGATGCCCCCCTCCCCCCAAAGCTGAAGGATTTGAACGCAGATAAATAAAATGTGGTGAATCCACACAATGGTCTGCTATGCAGCACTCAACAAGCAGAAATCAGGGCTGTATAGACCAGCATGCCTGATGGCAGGGTATAATGGTAAATGTCGTAAGATGCAAAATAGACCTCCTCTAGGATATCACTTAGGTGACTGACTTTAAAACACATGTCACGCTGTAAAATCATAGCAGGTGGACTGTGAAATGTGTCCCGGATTCATGATCGTGTGTCTTTGGGGAGTATGAAAGGGCAATGAATTTGGCAGGAGGGTTAAGGTGGAGAAAATGTACATTACCCACAATGTTGAATACATAAAAAGGATGAAGCAAAGATGATGAACTAGAAACAGTATATCTGAGGGTGGTGTTAATGCAAGTGTTTTTTTATGATATTTTCTTTCTTCCCTCCTGCTCTAAATATTTCTCAGTTTAAGTTTTGTTTTTCAAACGCAAACAGAATAGTTATGCCTGAGCACATGCTGTTGCAATGAAATGTAAACAGTTTTGTCAGAAGTTGCAACTTTCTTGCATCACAAATTAGGTTCTTCAGTTCCTGAAGATGACACCTCTGTACCTAGGGAGCCTTAGCTGCTTAGACAAGCTCACCTGTTGACAGCCCGGAAGGTAGGCCAACGGTCAAATGTTGGCCTTAGAGAAGGAGTCTGTAGTTAATAGTTGGATAACAGCTGGGTAGAATGCGAACATTTTCTCTTCTTATAAGGCACATTATTCTTTGTCTTATATTTCCTGTGTTTAGGAGGTCCATTTCTGTGGGTGGTGACTGTCTTTTTGACATCTTGAAGTGATGCTTATGTGACACTGCAGACAGTACCAGGAGGTCAGGAGGGTGTTAGGTTTGTTAGAAGGGAGTCCCATAGCTCTTCTGGGCCCTATTTCAGCAGAATGAAAAAAAAAAAATGGTCTCCATTTTCCTAGCAGAGAAAGGTTGATTTCTTTCTGGACATGAGGGAAAGTTGTCTGATGTGGTTATCCACACGGGAGGAGAAGAGAAAAACGATTCTAAACTGGATTGGGTGTATTTGGTGCAATGGAGAAGCAACCACCTAATAATTCCATCCACCTTTCCTGCTCCTGTTTACATAGTTTCTTCCTGCTAAAAATCACTGGATCTTTGGTGAACAAAATGTCCTGCACATCACAATGAAATTCTGAAATGTGGCAAGTTGCGGTAATATTCCTCTCTCTCTTTCTGATTTGACAACTTGCAAGGTCAGTGCTTGGCTGCAGCAAGATAGGCTGCTTGAGAGAAGCCTGAGGTGTGAAGAAAAGATGTAAGAATGCCAGGATGGGGATGTGGTGTGAAAACGTGTGTACTGAGGCTTCCCATAAAAATAAAAGAGGATGTAGCCCCCCACCCCTGCTGTGTTAACAATCGCAATTCCTTAAAATCAATGTTCTCTTTAGGATCAATCCTCTCTAATGTCATCTGTGGTTCAGCCTTTACACTAGTCCCCACTTATTCTGGACCCTAAATGCAATAATAGAACACACAGGGCACCCTGATCGCTTCTTCTCAGCCCACAATGAAACACTAAGGCATCGCACTTGCTTCTTCCTACCCTCTTTTCCGCTGGAATTAAAAGCCCTTTGTTGTTTTAGCCTGGAAAGACAGTTGAGTTCTTTCTATCTTCCTGATCTCAATAATCCCCCTAGGCTTCCTCCAGCCACCTGTTACCACCTGCCCCTCCCCACCCGTCTCCCATACCATTTAATTGGTTGCTTCCTAATTGCTGAGACGTCTCTTTCTTTGCTCTCTATTTAATGATTCTTTATAAAGTTCATAAGGCACTTCGCCAGCAGTTGGCTTTCAGTATGAAAAGTAGCATTTCCTTAATGAGTCTGCCTTCCAAATGAAGGGCTTTACTTACATTTTCCTAAAGGGAAAATAAGCTGTTCTTCTAGGCTGGTTTAGGGGCTTCTCCAGCTCTTTTTCAATAACATCCTAAGGCCCGGTTCCCTGGGACACTTTTCTTCAATGATGCCTCTAATCTGTATTTCCTTCATATGAAAAAAGTCTAAGAGGAAATCAGTCAACAGGTGTCAAATTAAATGAATGCATGAATAAGTAGAACAACACGTTGATGTTTCCCTCTTTCTCTCTCTCTAAAAAATCAATTAAAAAAATAATACATGATAAGGAAATACAGCTACTATTAAAAATAGCAGTAGCTGTCCTGGCCAGTTTTGCTCAGTGGTTAGAGCATCGTCCCATGGACCAAAGAGTCTCGGGTTCGATTCTGGTCAAGGGCACGTGCCTTGGTTGCAGTTCAGTCCCAGCCCTGGTTGGGGTCACGTGGGAGGGAACCAGTGGATTTGTCTCTCTCACATCCCTCTCTTTCTCTCTCCCTCCCACTCTATCTGAAGATAAGTGGAAGAATTCCTTGGGTGAGGATTAAAAAAGAAAAAAATTATCGTAGCTAACATTTATCCTTGCATGTTATGTGCTAGGCACTATGCTGTTGCCTTCCATACATTGTCTCATTAACTTTATCCCATGAGCCATATTTGTCCCATGCATGGGAGTAGCTCTGGCCACATAGCTAAAAATCAGTTTTTAAATAGTCTGTATACAATCTCGATCTTTACCCATTTTTTTGGTAGATCTGAAGATCGGGCTCCTGGGCCCATGTTTCCACGAGGCAGCAACCTCTTTTTTGAGAGCAGTGACCTCTTTTAGATGGAGCCTGGATTCTCCTGGTCGTCACTGTCCTCACTAGGGACCACTGTCTTCCACCGGGGCTGGTTCGCTCATTCGCATTTCTGCCTGGCTCTTGTGGGCATCTGAGCTTGTGATTCCTGAGGAAGGCTCTGTCCTTTCCTCATTCTACAGGTGAGGTGTGCGGTCACTGGCCCAAAGCCATTATCAGCGTCGGTTTCAGAACCAGAACTCTGGGTGCTGCCTCTCCTTACCAATTTCAGGCAAAGTAAAATTCTTTAAGATTTGGTTTAAAAATGAAAAAGTCATAAATGCATATTTTCCCCAGGGCTTTGTAGCTCTCCCATACATTATTTAATTTGAGCTTCTGAGTAGCTAACAGTTACTGAGCACTTATACAGTGCAAATACTTCACATATTATCTGATTAAGTAATATTTAACCTGCCTTTGCAGTTAGGACCATGATCAAGCTCAAGGGGAAGGAAAAAAGAAACACGTTTAGCAAAATTTAGCAACTTGCTGGAGTGGTAAAGCCCCAACTCAGACCTTGTTCCTTTTATATTCCAGTAGCTTCCAGGGTGGGAGAAAAGAGATGGGGAATGCATTCTGTATAATTAAAAAATATTAAAATTGCTGATCACACATCAACAAAATAAAGTTTAAAATCCACATATTTTTTCAAAAGTGTGGAGTCACAATAAAATATTATTTTCATTTATAGTTGTTCGAGTATTGCTGACCTCATTTTAAACTTGTCCTCTTCCTTTGAAAATATGTTGCTTTTCTCCTTCTTTGTAAGTCTAGGTCCACGACTCATGAGGCCATGAAGTGGGTTCTCCCAGATACCGAATGTTCTCTGTTATTGCTGAAATTATTTTCAAGTACAAAGCATTCTACCGGAGTAGTACAAATGAACATTTCGGCCACAGCCTGTACTGAGGGTACCCGGAGTATGCCATTGTGAGGTATTAGAAGGCTATCGTTTCTTTTTCTCCCCTTCATGTGTAGCTACAGCTTCCAGACCTCTTCTGAAGGAAGATGGATGTTTCTGCCAGGATTATGTAACTGCAGGATCCGGGTGTGGGCAGACGACCATGGGAGCCAATACTTCAAGCAAACCCCCAGTTTTTGATGAAGACGAGGATGGTAAGATGTGTGCTAGTTGTGCATAAATTATAGAATTTTGCACAATTCAAAGATAAGCGCTTAGTTTCTTAAGTATATTTTAATGTACTGCAAGGGTAAGCCCAAGGACCTCATATGCTAATAATTAGGTTTTACCTTCCACTTTCCATGGGACTTCGGGCAGCTGTCCTAATCACGACGGTAGCAATGCCCTTTGTCCAAAGGGAGCTGTTTGTTGGACACCGGTCAATAGTAGACCTTGAAATGACATGATTGGTTTGTTTTCTGTGCTGTTCCTTTGACAGTTGAAGTTACCCCTACCTAGTGCTAGTTATTATAGAAAATGTCTTCTATTATCAAATTACATGGGAATGATAATGGACACTCATCATATTATAGAATGAAGTCGTTAAGTAGGAGCTCGCTGAGCCTCTAACTGCCAAGGTCCAGGGTCCTACACAAATTCCACAATGCTGGGTCACAGGAGAAAGAATCAGAGGAAAACTCTCAAGGCCAGGCTCAGCAAGAAAAGAAGTAGAGGCACGGACCCTGATTCTGCCGTCATCCTGCAATGAGGAGATCCGAAACTAGGCAGGGGCCTCCCCTGTCACTGCTCCGCCCCGCAGGGGAGCTCAGAGCAGCCTCCTCAGTGTCTGCAGCGTAGCAGCTGATTATGGTTGTTGGGAAAAGAAGGCCCCAGCCAGTAAGTTGTCCAGGCCTCCCAGAGGGAGCCCCCAGAGTCCTTTCCAGGAAGTCCTGCTAACTGGACCTTGAAGGAAAAGAACAATGAACTGAAATTCAGGACATCTGAGCACCAGGCCTGTGACCAGCTACCTGTGTGGCTCGAGAAGTTTATTTATTCCCTCTCTCTTCAATTTCCTCAGCAATAAAGTGAAGAATAGGCTAACCCTGAAGATCTTTTTAACTCAAAAAGGTGACCATTTTGATATCCGAAAGCCACTTTGCAAAAATGATGAAGTAGCATCAAACTCATCAAGGAAAGTTGATTGTGTTGGAATGGAAATTTGATTGCTGGAACAGAAACTAAATACTGGGGGCTTAGACAAGATGGACATGCTTTTCTCTCTCATGTGACAATCCGGGCACAAGCAACAGGCTTTATGTGGCTCCACAGGGCTCGGAACTCTGGCTCTGACAAGCTGGCTTCTCTCTTTTTCTTTCCCTCCCTGGAGTGTTACTCTCCTTGTTGTGCCTCAGGCTGGCTCACCACACTTCCAAATTGCAGCCTGTGGGAAGGGGGATGGGAGGCTGTGCCCACTACTTCTGCTGTTGTTATTGTTGTTTAATAGTTTTTTGTTTGTTTTTTTTAGTCCTCACCCGAGGATATGTTTTGTTTTGTTTTTTCTCATTGATTTTTGAAACAGAGGAAGGGAGAGGGAAAGAGAGAGAAACATCAATGTGAGAAAGAAACACCCATTGGTTGCCTCCCATCCGCACCCCAACCTGGGATCAAATCCTTGCCCTGACTGGGAATCAAACCCACAACCTTTCAGTGTGTGGGACATGCTCCAACCAACTGAGCCCCACCGGCCAGTACTGTGCCCATTCCTTTTAAGCAAATGATCTGTTTGTAGCTGGTCACTTTCATTCACATGCACATACCCAGTTATAGGGACATGGGCAAATTAGTGTTATTTTGTATGGCCATGAACCTTCTGAAAATAAGGAGTTCCGTGTTGTTACCAAAGAAGAATTAGCTGTTTGCCATGGTTGTGGGGCCAACTAGAAGCCTGCTACAGTCTTAGTTCTTGAGGCTTTGGATCGACCTTTTTAAAAACAAAATACCTGACTGATCAGTATACCATGTTCCCAGCTACTCACTATTCACTGAGAAGCACATCATTACTATCTATACAAAATAGTGCATAAGCAGCCTGAAATTATATAGTCAGAAAATGGTCTTCAGAAAGAAAACTTTTTCCCACTCATTTCTGCTGCCTTACTTTGCTTTATCAAGTAGGAAAGGCAAGGATCTCGAGACCAGTGATGTTCCTCGATTCTTCCATCTCTAAAATGGGAAGACATGTTGGCTAGACTTCATTTGTTTGGTTCACTGTGCTCCCTATGGATTCAGAGCTATGTTATGCATGTGGCTGGTCCTCAGAGAACAGAGCAGTGATGTTACTTCATGGTTGTAACTTGCCAAGGATATGTGTCATTTTAAGGTATTAGAATAGCATTAGAAAGAGAAAACACGGAAATGTCTAAATCTTCCTGAATTCAGCCAGCCCTTCTTCTCATGGGGTGCCCGAGAAAGTTACCGAACCAAGGAAGTATGGCCAATGGGAAATAAGGTACCACTTCATAAGTACCTTCTAGAAACTCCGGAAGAACTAAGTTTGGGTAGAGTGAGGTTTAAGGAGCTAGCAGCTCTTCCTCAACACCCTCTAGGTTGCCACTTTTTTGTTGTCCAACCCCCCACCCCAGCCAAATGAGATGATCCCACTGGAGCACCCATAAAGAGAAGAGCTGAGAAGAGTAGTGTGTCTGTGCTTCCCAGAGGCAAGGCTCTGGGTCCATTTATATTCACAGTCGAAAGGTATAAACAGGAGGGCAACTTGACCTACTATGAGCCTGTCACTCAGCTGGGCCTGAGGAATAGAAGAGAAAACAAGATGGCCCGTGTCCTCCCTTGTGGAGTTCCTGTTCTCATGCTGGAAGACAAACTAGACCAGGAAACCAATCCAGAGAACTGCAGATCATGCTCAAGTGCCTCCAATCAAATAACTCTGAGTGATCTCAGGAAGCGTGACAGGGTGATGGTGGAGACCCTGCTAGACAGGGTATGGTGGGGTTTGGCCTCTCTGAGAAGGTGACATTTGAGATGGAATCTGAACGATGAGAAGAAGCCACTCATGCAGTGACATGAGAAGGACAGTTCAAGCACAGGATAAAAAGCAAATCCAAAGTCCAAGCAATGACAAAACTGGGAATGAATAGTTGCCTATATCATAACATTCTGATGAGCATGAGTTTGCATATTATAAAACTGTAATTTTTTAAATCAATACATCTTATAAAGTCAATTTGGCTCCTTTGAGAGCTCTGGATTGAGCAGACGGTAAAAATTTATTTGATTGTTGTGAAGCTTCCAACCAGGAAACATAAACAACAAAGAAAAAAACACTGACTAATCAATTAACATTAATGCTTATATCATTTTGATCTCTGTATTTTTATATAAATAATCAAATATAGCCTGAATCTAGGGCACCAAAATGAGCCAATTTAATTATTTTAAAAATATTGCTGAAGAGAATCCCAATATGTGATGAAAAAGTACTTAATATTTCCTTCAAAGTGTTTACTACCCCCAACACTGGTATGAAGAAAATTCAAACTGATTTTCCCGAGTAATAAATATTTCAAGATTTCTTTCTCCTGGAAAGTGTTTTGGTTCACTTTGAAGGTAATTAAGGAATAAGATAAGATGTGATTGGATGTCCCTTGAGGTAAGCTGTTCTTGCTAGAAGTCATCCTGACACTTTGTGTTTTGTGTTGTTCCATCTGATACTGATATGAAAGAATTTTTCTCTTCGGTACTTATGTTGATCTCTATTTAGTTTGAACAAAGTGTAAGTAAGCTTCACAGTACTGTTGGGCACAATAAGGTTTGCTGATTTGATTCATGTTAAGTCAACTTTTACAAAGTAGATCTCAAATTATACTATTGTCTTGTTCTCTGGCTCTAGCTTTTATATTTTAGTGCAAACCTAAGTCCTAATTACTTTTTATTTTTAATGTGGTAAAATATATATGACACAATGTACCATTTTAACCATTTCAAAGTGTGTGCAGTTCATTGAGTACATTCCCATTGCGATAATCATCACCACCATCTAGAACTTTTTCATCTTCCCAAACTAAAACGGTGTCCCCATTAAACAGTAACATTCCATTCCCTCTTTCCCCCAGGTCCTGGCAACCAGCATTCTATTCTTGTCTCTATACATTTGACTAGCCTAGGTCTTTCATAGTATTTGTCTGCCTTATTTCACTCAGCCCAATATTTTCAAGGTTCATTCATGTTGTAGCATGTATCAGAATTTAATTCCTTTTTTAAAAAAAATAAGTTTTTATTGAATGTTAGAGAGAAAGGAAGGGAGAGGGAGAAACATCGATGAGAAAGGAACATCAGTTGGCTGCCTCTTGCATGCCCCCTCCTGGGGATTGAGCCCACAACCTGGGCGTGTGCCCTGACTGGGAATCATATCAGTGATCTTGGTCCATGGGTCAACACTCAACCACTGAGCCACACCGGTTGGGCTAGAACTTAATCCCTTTTTAAGGCTGAATAATATTTCATTGTATACATATATAACATTTTGTTTATTCTTTCATCCACTGATGGACATTTGATGGTTTCTATCTTTTGACTATTGTGAATTTGACTGCTATGAACATTGGTGAACAAAAACTTGTTTAAGTCCCTGTTCTGAATTATTTTAGTTATATGTACTTAGAAGTGGAATTTCTGGATCCTATGGTAATTCTTTAATTTTTTGAGGAACTACCAGACTGTCTTCTACCTAATCATGTTTAGTCTTTTAGTAATGGGAAACCACCCAGGGGTGGGAATGTCAGGCCCGACGGCTGCATAAGGCCCGTGAAATCCATACCAGCCAACATCACATGCCTCGCCAAATGAGCCTGACCAGATATAGCAGGTTAATTTTTAAGTTGATAATTTTGAATGGTCCGAGAATGATGTTATAAATATCCAAATGGCCCTTGGCAGAAAAATGGTTCTGATGGACTAAAAGCATGGGCTCTGGTATTGGAAAGACATGCACAGGTTCAAATCTCAGCTGTGCCACAGACCAGCATTGTGAGAAATCAAAGGGGACATAGCTTGACCAGCCATCATCAAACACTCAAGTCAATCTGAATAATTATAAAGTGTTTTAGAGGGACTTGCAATACCATGAAAAAAGACTCTCCAAACCTAAACAATTATTAGTGAATTCATCTGGGAAAAACAAAGAAACAAACAAACAAAAAAGACTTTCTATTATGCAGATATTAAACCTCCTCAGTTTCTTCACATGTAAACAAGTAAAAATTGGGTATACTTCTTTGGGTCATTGTGAGGATTACATAAAATAATGCAAGCAAAACACTTAGCAAGGTATCTCACATAAAGTAAGCACCCAGTTAATGCAAATGATAGTATTATTTATTAGCATCAGAGTCTCTTAGCATGAACTCTTTGAACTTCATTTTCAACTTCTGAAAGAAACAAAATTGATTAAATGCAACTCGGTAGATGCCGTAGTCAATATGACCTATTCACAGTTCTATCAATGGAACTGGATTAATGGAATGGCAGGAAACCTATATAAAAGCCCTCTAAAAAGAGGCAAAGTTACTGACTGAGCAAAAACACAGTCTCATCTGGCTTCCCTTTTATCCCCCCTAAGGTGATTGTGTTTTTATTTAAGACAAAATCAAGAACTCATTGGGCTGAAAATCAACAAACTTTACTTTTTCTGACTTAGACCCAAAGCTGCCTATTTAAGTAATCCCATTGGATCAATGGACACAGTGACAGTTGCTCCCCACTCCCACCCCCATACCCAACTACCATCTGGATACTCTGAGAAATAATGAATGATACCTTTTAAGTTTTCTGAAAGAAAAGGAGTGCAGGTGATATTTGTTTTTAATGTTTATAACTCTTTTCCTTTAATCTGTTCTATTTCCTCTATCTGAATGCAGTGCAGAGGTTTTATTGTTTTGTGTGGTTTGGGCTTTTTTTTGGGGGGGGGGGCGGGGTGTTTGTTTGTTTTTTAAATCAACATTTTAGAAGTCCAATCATTGCGGTCTTCACACTAATTTAGAAAAAAAAAATTGTAATAACAGGAGAAAGTAGACCTGTTAATAGTTCATGGTCCAAGTAACAGAAGAGGGTCTCACAATCATTCTAAGTGGCATGTGTTTCCGGGCACACACCAAAAATATAGATGTGAGTTGGTTTAGTTCAACCAAGAGACGACTTTCTTCTGGAGTGTTGGAGCTAAGAAAAAATTGGCCTTAGGTTTAAAGGCTGCTACAAAGAGTTCATCCATGCCCTGAGTTTGCAGAGACAGCTCAATTATTGCATTATTCTCTGGACTTGCTGAAAACTCGATGTTCTGCTTTCATTTGGCAACACTCGTCTCCTAGGATATGTGACGGTTTCCAGTTTTCTTCCATCTTCGGTGACAGAGGCAAAGGGCCCTTCAAAATGTTGGGTCAAAAAAATTGGCCACAGATCTGCAATCCAAAGAAATGGGAGGTTCCTGAATTGATTTCAGCAAGGAAGGACTTTGAGAATCTCCTTTGTTATTTTAATGTCCGTGCATTGCGTATTTGTGCCCCCTTGGGTAGGCACAGTTCAGGCTTTTCCCCTCTCAAACTTGAGTAATGTCTCATATAATTTACTGTTTTACATTAAAAATGACTGAGGAAGTAAAAGGAAAAAGTCTCTAGCAAGAATTAGCTTCTTAAAAAATTAAGTCATCTTGAACTACCTAACAGTTACGACATTTGTCATAAATAACTTCAGATCCAACAATTCACAGCAACAAATGCTTTGAACTTGTGAGCGCTTTATTTGCCCCAGCCCAAGGGGTGGGAAGACAGAAAGAAACAAACTAGACTGCTAAGAAAACCACCTCAAAGGCTGAGCTAGAACACGCCTTGCGTGTCCCCTGAGCAGCGAGTTATGAGTACATGTTTATGAGAATCTACTCGAGCATGTTAAGAATTGACATCCTTTCTTTGGAGATTCACAACGCTCCTTGGCATATTAAAGGCTCTGAAATGTCCTACAGTATTAAAGTCTCAGCATTCTGATATTTTTCAAACTTATTTCAAAATGAAACCATTTTTGCCCTGGCCGGTTTGGCTCAGCGGTTAGAGCGTCGGCCTGCGGTCCAGAGAGACCCGGGTTCGGTTCCCGCTAAGGGCATGTACCTCGGTTACAGTTTGTCCCCGGCCCTGGTTGGTCTTGCAGGAGGCAGCCACTCAATGTGTCCCTTTCACGTCGATGTTTCTCTCTGTCTCTCTTCCACTCTCTCCCTCCCACTCTATCTGAACAAAAAATGGAAAAATGTCCTCGGGTGAGGATCAAAAACAAAATGAAACCATTTTTTAATGGAAAACCTTTTAATACCTTGTGGCACGTACTATTCCGTGGATCTCAATTTGGGAAATTTGGGGAACCACTCTAGGTTAAGAAACTAAATCTGTAAGCTAGTTTCAACATCAGACAGGATATGTTTTTGTTTTCGTTTTTTGAGAGAGAGAGAGAGAAGCATTGATGTGAGAGAGAAACATCAGTGGGTTGCCTCTTGTACGGGGGGACCCCATACAACCAGGGACCAAACCTGCAACCTGGTTATGTGCCCTGCCCTGGAATTGAACCCGCCGCCTTTTGGTGTATGGGATGATGCTCCAACCAGCTGAGCCACACCACTCACGGCCAAGCTTACTGTCTTTAATGAAAATGGGAGTGAAGGCCTTCAGGGGATCCGTATTCTGTTGTACGGACTTTTGGGGGTAAACGTAATTGCAGTAACCCCTGTTAGCCATTATTCCACCAATTCAAGGCTTATGAAATACATATACAGTGGTTTCAACTATGGCTTGCTATGTGACCCCCATGGAAATTTCATTTGGAAACACACACAGAAAGCCAATGATGTCATAATATTCTTGCCAAAATAGGACACTGAGCACAGTTTACGTGGTAAAGGATTGCACAACGTATGGTTATGGATTTTGAAAATCCAATAGAGTGGCACATTTCCTCTTGAATGATTTCTTCTTTCATTTCTGGAGGCATTTTATAATAAAATAAGTAATGTTAACCTTGTTTTAACACGGGTAGCCTGCATTTCTCGCTGTTTCTGAGAATGGTTTAAAGCAGGGTTGGCGCACTTTTTCTGTGCTGGCTCAGGCAGTAAATAGTTTATGCTTCACAATTCATACGGTCTGTGTCATAGCTACTCGATGTGGCCATTGCAGCGTGAAAGCAGTCACAGATAACGGAGACACAGATGAACGTGGCTATGTGCCAATAACACCTTCTTTATTGACAATGAAATTTGGATTTCACATCATTTTCACTTGTCACAAAATATTTTGTTTATCTCTTTCCAAGCATTTAAAAAATATAAAAGCCATTCTTAGCTTACGGGCCATGTAGAAATAGATGGTGGTTGGATTTGGCCTCTGGGCTGTCTTGTGCCGACCCCTTCTGTAAAGCATACTGCTGACACTTCTTTATGTGGGCTGGGGCCCCTGGTACCCATCCCATTCATAACCCTCTGGCCCTAACTGAGAGACTGGGCAACAGACCGACTTCTCTGTAGGTTCTGAACAAACTCACTTTTTTCTTTTTCCGTGTTCAAATCTTTTTCTAACCTGAACTGTAAAAAAAGTTTTTCTGCCCTGGCTGCTTTGGCTCAACAGTTGGAGCGTCAGCCCGAGGACCAGAGAGTCGCGGGTTCGATTCCAGTCAAGGGCATGTACTGGTTGCAGTTTGGTCCTCAGCCCTGGTCGGGGCTGTATGGGAGGCAACCAATCAATGTGTCTCTCACATCAATGTTTCTCTCTCTCTCTCTCTCCCTCTCTCACACTCTGAAGATAAGTGAAAAAATATCCTCGGGAGAGGATTTAAAAAATGGTTTTCCATTACAGTTGACATTCAATACCATACCACTTCAGTTTCAGGTGACAGCATAGTGGCCAGACATCTATACAATCTAGAAAGTGATTCCCCCACCCCCACCCTGACAATCCCAGCACCCACTGAGCGCCATACAGAGCCATCGCAATACTACAAATTCACTCCTCACTGACCCTCTTTTGGTTGATTATCGTCAGCCAGTGGAAGTACTTGGATCAATAAATCCAGTGCCTTAGGGGATAAAATATATTTTAGTAATATATATATTATTTGATGGCCTTACAGACTGGGTTTCCTTAAGTGGCTACAACTGTAATTCACTTGAAATATCACTAGGTAGAATTTGTTTCCTACTAAGGGCATCCAGCCACTGGGGGTGTTGATCCCCCTACACTGCTCCGCTGTTCTACTTCATGATTTGTTCTAAAGAAATAGCCAGTGTTATTTCTGACTTGTGGGCGAATTCATGAATTGGGGTCCAGGCGGCAAGAAAGAAGCTGTTGATGCCCATTGCTTGGTCTTGGCACCAGTAACGGGCGTCAATAAGTCCCAGACTCCCTGGGGCACCATGTTTCATACAAGGGAAGTGCTGACTGTGCAAACTGATGCCACCAGTTGGCTCTGGAGGCTGCCTCTCTGGAGAATTTCCAAATATATTCTTAAAAGACTTGCCAAGCCCCACATGTATTACGGGCAAGCATTTGCTGCCAACCATTTGGGATAATAAAAGGCTAGTGAGCCAGTTAAATAGTTTTTCACCAGTAGATCATCAGTGATATGCTCTAGAGCTGACCTCCAACATTAACCAGTACCACGGTGGCAGACAGGTTAAATCAGTGGTTCCCAGACACCCGTCGTAGACAAATGATAAACAATGGCGATGTTTCACTTAGTCTGTAGTGAAAGAGAAAAATGAGGACAAAAGCTTCTCATAAAGCTAAAACTATTAAAATTTTAAATTCTAAGATGACATCCTTTCTTGTCGTGAGTATTTAGTATTTAGGGTTATGGAAATAGAAAACTTTTTTCATGGTGAGAACTTAGACATGTGACTTGCCTCTATGATTCCCAGTTTTCTCATCCGTAACAAGGGGGCTCATAATAGTATCTGTCTCACATACTTTCTGTGGAATAAAAAGAGACTGTCGTCCTGGCCTGTTTGGCTCAGCAGTTAGAGTGTCGGCCAAGAGACCAAAGAGTCTTGGGTTCGATTCTGGTCAAGGGCATGCACCTCGGTTGCAATTCGTCCCCGGCCCTGGTTGGGGTCGTGCGGGAGGCAACTAATCAATGTGTCTCTCTCACATCGATGTTTCTCTCTCTCTCTCTCCCTCCCTCCCACTCTATCTGAAGATAAATGGAAAAATATCCGGAGATGAGGATTTAAGAAAGAGAGATTCTCCATGTGAAGTGTTTAGCATGGCACTTGGCATGTAGGATTTGCTCAATAAACGTTAGCTGTTATTACTACCATCATCATCATCATAGTTCTTAATGTTCTTACACTGCAAATAAAAAAAGGAAAAGCTACCCAATGTTGGTTTTCCTTTTCTTCCCCCATTTTATTTTTAGGGGGATGTGATTTTCTGATTGGTGAAATTTAGATCTATAATTGTGATTTTCAATAAGTGCTATGTAGATAACTTACTTAAGTAGCGGAAACGGGGTGGGGGGACACCCAAAGGTGACCTGCTTTTACGAGGACCGTCATTCATTTATGTGAAAGATGATGGTGCTTGGGCCCACAGAGTGACAATGCAGATGGAAAACTGAGAGTTTATTTAACATGTTTATACAATAATTGGACGTTACTAATGGTTTGACTGTGGGGTAAGAGGAAAAGAACAAAATCAAGAATGAGTCATAGATTTTTGCCTGCGTAGCTAGGTAGATAGATGGCTGTGATGTTTTCTGAGATGGAGAAGGGGGTGCTGAAGGGTTAGGAACATGTTTGGGTGTAGTCGAGAGCCCTAGTTTGGATGCATGAAATGACTGTGAGACATCTAATAGTGATGTCAAGTCGGATGCTGGGATTGAGTGGTCAGAGAGGACTAGAAAAGTCTGAGCTGGAGATATAAAGACATGGGCATTGGTGTGTCTTCCTTGGGAGAGAATGTGAAAACAAAAGAGGAGAGGGACCTTAATATTCAGAAGTCAAGCAAAAGAAAGCAATCATCTAAGGACATTGAGAAGGAACAGCCAGTGAGGAAGGAAAACCATTTGTCCTGAAGTTTAAGAGCGAAGGGTGTTTTAAGAAGAGGGGCAGTCCCTTATGTTGAATGTCCCTGTGGTGGCATGAAGTGAGAACTATCTATGGGATTAGGCAACCCAGAGGATGCTGGTGATGTGGACACAAGCAGCTCAGTGGGTTTGGGGAGGCATGAGCCAGACTCTGGGGAGCTAGGAATGTCTGGGAGCTGAGGCCATAGACACAGCAAGTATAGTCATCTCTTTCAAAATGTTTCATCTAAAGAGAGGTAGAGAAATGGGTCAATAAATAAAACTGAATTTGATGTTAAGGGAGGAATTTTTTTTTTTTTAATGAGCAGATACTAGAGCAAGTCTATGCTGGTGGGAATGAACCGATATACAGGGAAGAAACTAACAACTCCTGTGACCAGGAACCAGGGCTGGCTTCATCTGCACAGGACCCATGCAGGCCCACAGGGCGATGCATTCAGACAGGCCCTACATTTTGGCTTTAATGACCTGCAGGTGCTGCCTCTAAATTCTTACTAATTTTCTCTTTGACTCTGTTTGTACGTGAGGTCTGATGGGACCGTGGATCATGCCCCAGAGGCTGGAGCCTGGGCTCACACATCGCTGCCTCCCAAGGAAGGGGTTTAAGTTGGTTGTTCTTGGTACCACCTGGGCCCATCCCACCCTCTGTCTATGGCATGGGTCTGGGTGCTGATGCAGGGATGGTTGGGGATGAGCACCTCCGTGACATGACATCCCCAAATGGGGCATGGTGTGGCCGTCATTGCCCCAGGCTGGCAGACTGTCTTTTGGGCTCCCACCTTCCCATCTAGACACTGAGCATGTCATGGAGTTTGATTTGGAAGCAAATAATGTGGAGATGTACTCACCATTCAGTAACATTTTAGTTAGGGAGGGTGACAGAGACATCCAACATGATGCATCCAAGATAATGCACATTATCTTCAGATCAGTCTACAGTTTAAACATGGCAGGACTGAGGCACAGGAAGATTAAGCCACTGACCTGAAATCAGACAGCCACATGGTACATCCTGAATCTCATTATAAAATGAATCTCACTTACTTCAGTTATATATAGATATTCTCCCAGGGTGGCCAACCACACTGGATTTATAAAATTAAATAAACGCTAGGGATTGCTTTTCAATAAGAATACATCAAACACCAATTATGTGCCTACCATTGAATCCTGCTCTCAGAAAGCTGAGTCATTTCACTTCACAGGGACGTTCATCTTCACTTGTGATGTAAATCACAGGCATGTCCTTTAGACCACGGATTACTGAAGGGTTAGGGGTTCCCTATATAACATCTTTTCTTCCCTGGAGTTAATTATGCGGTTTATCACTACTCCTGAGCTTTGCTTGGTTTCCTCTATTCATGTTGATTTCAAGGACAATTTCAATGACCTTCATCCATGTCTTTCACAATTCATTTTACCATCATCCTCCCTCACTCCTCATCCTTTTTTAGATCAGCCTAATTTGTGATACCTTATGGGGGTAATTTTGATTTAATTTGATAAAATATTGAAATTATTGCCACTTTGATAACTTCATTTTCTGTCCAAGGTATGCAATACCAGGGAAAATGTTCTAAGCTAAGACTTGATTGAAGCATTAAAAAGAATTTCTGCTTAAGTCTTATGTTCCTAATTAGTAACTAGAGTTGGCTTGCTTGCTCTCCTCAGTGGGTTCCCACTGAAGACTCTGGTCCCAGTATTCGCTATAGTTAACATTTCGGGGGTTATCAGTATAAAGGTGGATGAACTTTTAGTGCAGCTATTCTGAAGAAATGTGCATTTAAATATATGTTTAAAAGCAAATTTTTAATTATAAAAGTAGTATAACTAGTCATGTCCCTTCTACCACTTTCTCAAAAGAAAAAGAAAAAAAAATTGTCATCTCCACCCTATGCTGTGATTTATCCTCCAGAAATGAGGGTCCCTTAACCAGAAAGACCTGACACACTGAGGGCAGGGGGTGCCTTGTGGAAAATGGGGAAATTGAGTAAATGAATACATACTGAGTACTCGGCCCTCTTTTCCTACTTGGCTCTGTTGACACGGGCAGCTGGGGCCTCACCCTCCAGCCAAGAGGATAATGGACTTTTTCCTGGAGATTTTGACCAACCCAAGAAGGAAGATCTAAAGTTATCAACATCAGAGTTTTGCTAACTCATCATCCAAACCATAGCTTTCTAGAGTGAAGCTTACTGTTGACAAGATCCATCCACATGCTCAGAACTTCTGAAAGGGGGTGTAAGTTACCACACTTAAGTATGAGCAGGAAACAACTTTTTTTTTTTTTAATAGAAAAAAGAATAGGAAACCAAGAAAGCAACATTCAGAGCAAAAATCAGCCTGAAGGGAAAAAAATTATAGTATGAATAGAAAAATTCAAAGTAGGTTTAGAAGATAAATTTAAGGAAGTTTTCCAGACTAATGAGCAAACAGACAGAGAGAGAAAATAGAAGGATAAATATAAGAAAATCTAAGGACCAGCCTAGGAGTTCTAGTTCTAAATACTAGGAGGTACAGAAATAGAGAAAGAGAAAATAAAAGGGAAAAAACCATCACTACATAATTTAAGGGGAAGAGAAAAGCCCAGAATTTAAGGACACAAGTTTCCAGAGTGAATGACCCTATCCAGTACCCAGCACAATGAATAGAATAAGCCCATATCATCATTACATTTCAAAATGTTCAACACAAATACACAATCCTGCAAGGTTCCAGAGAAGAAAACTGTTACATCAAAGGGCCTGGCACTCAAAAAACTGTAGACTTCTTCACAGCAACACAAAAAAAGCTAGAAATTAAAGGAGAACGGTGCCTCAAAATTCTGAAGGAAAATAATTCCCAATCTGGAATCCAGTACTCAGTCATACTCTCAATTGCACATGAGTAAAATAAAAACATATTTCATGTATGCAAGGCTTCAAAAATGTACCTCCTGGGTAATCTTTCTTACAAAGCTGTTGCAGGATGTACTCCACCAAAACAAGGGAGTAAAACAAGAAAGGGAGACGGTGCATGCAATAAGCAGGGAATCAATCCAGCATTAAAGAAGGGTGAAGGAAATTCCCAGAATGGTGGTTAAGGGGAGTCCCAGGATGACAGCTTCAACACAAGAAAGATAAACAGTCCAGCTTGGATTAGGTCAGAGGGCTCTGGCACATACATTTTCAGGAAGATGACAATGTGACTGATGCACTTGGACATGTTGAAAGGGAATTTAGGCAACAGAGTATGAGATTGAATTAGGAAAAAGGATATAGAAAAATAAGCTTATGTATAAACAAGACAATTGTCAACTCCAGATAAACTAAAACATTGTGCAAGAAGAAGAAATGAATCCTAGTGAACTACTCAGGTGCACTTACCATTTCCATACTCATAATAATGAGAATATTGGCCTAATTGAAATTCTTATATCAGATACAGCTATACTGGAGAGATGGGAGCGTGTTGAGGTAAGCCCAAATGACCAAGAAAGTGAACTAAATCCTTGCCTGCCATCTTGGAAATTCAATAAGTAATGCCTAAAACTGAAAAGAAATAACAACAAAAATATATTATTTAGAAGATATGGTGGAAACTACCAAATTTAGTAGCTAAAAGAGGTAAAAATGTTAGTTTCTTGGCTTGGAGAGATTGGAAAGCGAGACAAATGGATCATAGAACTAATATCAGTGTTTTTTAAACCTTTTAAAACAATTTGATTCTTTAAACTATATATAAATGTAGATAGAGATATATCACTGTGGTAAAAATAAGCACATTAAAAAGACAGAAAAATTAACCAAAATATTAATCATGGTTATCTTTTGATGATTTTGTTTTCCTTCTTTCTACTTTTCTGTATTTTTTTTTGTATACCAAGAGTATATTAGTTTTACATAAAAAATAATCTTCATTGCGAACAAGAAATTGAAGCTCAGAAAGGTCAGGTAAATTTCCTAATTTTATTTATCTTGTAAATGGTAGAGCTAGCATTCAAATGCAATTCTGTCTGACCCAAATCATTTTTATCTTTCGTCAAAGCATTCCATCGTCATTAAAAACCAAGAAGCAACGTTTCCATGCCACAGTATTCTTTCCCCTCTCGGAAGGTCCAGAGAGCCTCTTTCTATGTCAAATAGTAACAGTCTCTTGCTTTTAGTTGTCTACTTTATACGCCTGTATACCTACTTATCTATGCTCATCTAATTCCAGAAAGAGGAAAGGCTGGATTCCAAAGATACATACACCATACACGATAGAAAGATAAAATAAAAATGAGACATGGTGTATGTGTGTCCAGGCTTTGTGTTCTCACGAATACTGCTACATGAGTCACTCGGTTTCCTGAGGATGTGACTTTGTCAGAAGATTCTTTTGTTTTCTTTCTTTTAAAAAAATTATTTTTATTTTTATTCTTTTAGAGACAGAGGAAGAGAGAGGGAGAGAAAGGGAGAAACGTTGATGTGAGAACGAAGCATCGATCGGTTGCCTCCTGCGTGCCCCCTACCAGGGATCCAGCCCACAATCCCGGGCATGTGCCCTGACTGGGAATCGATCCAGCAACCTTTTGGTGCGCAAGACGACGCCAGACCAACTGAGACACACTGGCCAGGGCTCCTTTTGTGTCCTTATCAGTGCCTAGCAGAGTCCTGGGCACACAGATGCTCAATGAATATTGTTGATTTGACTTACTGGCAAAGCTATGGCTTCTGGAGAAGTGATTTTAGCTGCTTTCCCCTCTTAGGGTGACTGTCTTAAAGGGGTACACGTGAGCATTTCTTTGTAATGGCCTCCATTTAGGAATGTAGCGTGATGACCAAACATTCACCTGATTAATGGAGAACCGCAAAATCCACCGAACAAACTATATTTTTAATGAAAGCTTCCATTTTTTCTGTCCTTTTTCTCCCTTTCTTGGCAAGTCATGCACCGTCCGTTCTTAAATAGAAGAGGCCCTGGTTCCTCCTCATTCCGACGAGGCATATGGAAGACTGCCATTTAATGTGGGTACCTTTCTGTTGCACAGGGTGATGCAGTGACTTCTGTCCAAAGATGATGCAGTGCTGACAAAGCAAACACCCTCTGACTCCTGCTGTTAGTGACCTGCAGTTCCTGGAGGTTTTCATCTATGTCCTCACTTGGGGTAGTTGGTCATTGTGAAGCTGGTGGGGTGGAGAACCGGAGTTCTCCGTGCTTCTGAGCTCAGAAGATGAGCAGGTCTATCCTTGAGGTTTTTGAGGTGTAAATCCACTGTCTTTGGAGGGATCTGATCTGAAGTTGTAACATTATAACAACATGCCTATGAAAATGTACTTCATTGCTCAGCACATTAAGAGGCCATTTATTTATTTATTTATTTATTTATTTATTTATTTATTTATTTATTTATTTGGTTTTCTTTATTGACTTTAGAGAGAGAGGAAGGGAGAGGGAGAGAGAGATAGAAACATCGATGAGAGAGAACATCGATTGGCCGCCTCCTGCATGCCCCCCACTGGGGATCGGGCCCACAACCTGGGCATGTGCCCTGCTAGGGAATCAAACTGGCGACTTCTTGGTGCATGGGTCGACGCTCAACCACTGAGCCACACTGGCCAGGCAAGAAGCCTTTTAATAGTAAGTGGTTGGTAAAACATGTCTTAGGGGGTATCTATTATAAATGATGACACACTAGGAAATCAACATGAAAGAAAATATCTTTAAAATTTTTCTCCAAAGCCATTTATATTCCATAAAACTTTGGTGATGGTACTTTGTTACCTCCTTCTCCCACATAACAAGGGTTTACCACGCACCTGCTACATGCCCAGCATGGTTCCAGGCAAAGTAGATATAGTGATAAACAGGACTGGCCAGTGTCTGCCTTCAGGGAGGTGATGTTCTTGGCATTTTGTCCTGTGTGAAGTCCCAACATCATTTAGCCTAATGCTTCAGCCAATGATATTCTGGGCTGATACTAAGATGACTCACATAGTAACAATAACAAAAAACAGCAATAATAGTGACACATTTATTGAGTTCTTATTCTCTGCCAAAAATACCTAATTAAGAACCTTGGATATGTCTTATTTCACCTAATCCTCATAATGACCTCAGAGGGGATACTATATATAGTAAAAAACTTTCCCAGGAAGACATTAAAATTCAGAAAGCTTAAGTAATTTACTTAAAGTTCATAGCTAGAAAATAGTACAGTCAAAACCCAAACCCGGAGTTTTATGCTCATAACCACCATATTGTATCTGCTTTACCTTCTCGAATGTTCTTCTGCCAGTTTCCAAGTGTCAGACAGTTACAATGAACCATAAAGAGGATTTCCCCTTTTCTTTCCCTCAACATTGTTTATTGCATAGAATGTTGAGACTGGGGAGATGGGATGAGAAGTAAAGCAAAGGATATCCAAACATCAGCACTGGATTCCACAATCAACATGTTTATGTTAGAGAAAGACCCAGGAAAACCTGGCTTGACTCATATGATTCTAAGAGGAGCGATGAAGAAATCCCACCCTGCTTCCCCTGATTCTACCTCTGGGATAGGTAGACATATGATAAGAATAACATTAAGACAACTATAAAAATAGTGCTCTGAGCCTGGATCCAGCATCAGAAAGGTGTACAGTATATTGAATTTACATGAATGCGACTGAGCAGACTCGGGTGGGTTGATTCTGCCCACTTTTCCACTCAAGGGTTAGGTGTGGCTTTGCAACAACGGTCAACAGTTGTCCCCTCAGGTGGTCTTACTTTCCCGTGACTCTAACACATTTGAGCCTACCAATGAGCTGAGTGTGATTTTAGTGTTTAATTTTTTTTTTTTATGATAGCCCCTGAATGCAAGTCCATGAGGCTCACTGGGTGCTCACACAAAAGAAAGAAAATGGTGTTGGACGTTTGGGAAGACTCTTGGTTTGCAAAGGGGTACCTTCCTAGAGGATGTCCATGTGTGGTTTTGACTTTCTGTTTTAGAACCTAACCCCCAAGTATAAATTAGTCCCCATACTAGTTTATAACCAGGGCAAGTTAGCTCTCGGAGCCAAAGCACCACACCCATCTAGCTAGGCCATAGGTTCTTGTGAGGATGAAAGGAGACATAAAAATGAAATGCACACCATCCTATACAGCTCCCTCGTGCAAATAGAATTTCTGTATCTGGTTGAATGTACACCTGCCCAAAAGAAAAACTCCAGAAACAGTTCTTGTAAGATAATTCGTTTTTAAAGTATTCGAAGTGATAATAACATTGGGACCCATTCGACTTTGTCTGTGAACCTGCTACACGTCCAGGCAACCTTGAGGATGTCGTGTGGACCTGAGGGTTGCTAAGAATGGGATGAGAAGACCTGTGTGAAAGCAAGACACTGACACAGCTGAGGAAAGTGTCAGAGGTTGCAGCTTTTCTGCCCGATTGTTCTTCTGCAGACCACGTATCCGGGGCCACCCCATGGGTGTACGTGAGAACCAGGCTCTGCTCCTCACACTCAAGGCCCCTCCAAGACCCAGGGCCTAACAGGGTCTCCAGAGGCCCTTTGGGTCCTCTTGGCACCAGAGCCTCTCCATGAAGCAGAAGGAAAGGGCTGGAACATGATACAAGGACAAGACACAAAGTCAACACAAAGGTTGGCTTTACTGTAGAGGTTGGAGGAGACACTGCAGAAACATCACGTCGTAGACAGTGCAAACCCCAGATGTGTAGGGGTGGCGCTGAGGGCTGCCATTTACCTCCAGGTTGCCTGACAGTAGCCATGTGATTTGACAGCAGCTTAAGGTGGTATTTTTGGGGGGGCTCTTCCCTAAGTAGTTAGTTCATATTCTAAGTAACTTACATATGTTAACTCATTTCATCCTCCTATAAACCCCACGAGGGATATATTCTTTTCATCCCCATTCGAAGAAACAGAGCATAGACGTAACCTGCCAAGATTACACCACCAGTAATTGTAGGGGCTGGGACTTGAACTCAGGTCATCTGTCTCCAGAAACTAGGCTCTCAATCCCAGAGCTTGGCAAGCTTTTCTATAAAGGGCCAGCTGGCAGATATTTTGGCTTCTATAAGTCTCTGTTGCATCTTCTTTCTTATTTTTTACAACCTTCAAAGATGTAAAAGCCAGTCTTAGCTCATAGGTGGTACAGAAAAGGCCCACTTTGGCCTCTGGGCCATAGTCTGCTGACTAACCCTGGGCCTGTTGATCAAAGGTTTAAGTACACGCTGGGTATGCTGTTCTCCACTCCCCTTGGGCAAATGCTGTAAGCCTGCAATACAGTGGGGTTGCTGTTGACAAGGTAGCCCACAGTTTTGACTTCATCTCTGTCTCGTTTTGTCTGGTTTAAAATGTTTGGTTGCACTTTCAACCAGCCTTCTTCACAACTAGTGATGCTGTCATTGGACATTTAAGAAGGGTCTGGACTGTGAAGGGATTGAGAAGTACAGATCCGTCGTTACAAAACAGCCCCGGGGATGTAAAGTACAATATAGGAAACATAGTCACTAATATTGTCATAACTGTGTACGGTGCCAGGGGGGTCCTGGAACTATCAGGGGATCACTCAGTGAATATATGACTGTCTGCCCACTGTGCTGTTCACCTGCAACCAATACAAAGCAATGTAGAATAAAACTGTAATCGAAAACAGCAACAAAATTAGAAGAAGTGACTGTAAGGATGGAATGAGGGCTCCTCTCCATCACTTTTTTAAAAAATGTGTCTTTCTTGTTGAAAGTATTACAGATGTCCCTCCTTTTCCCCCCATTGACCCCCTCCTCCCCACTCCTGCCCCTGCCCCCACCGCCTTCCCCACACTGCTGTCTGTGCCCATTGGCTGTGCACATATGCATATAAGTTCTTTGGTTTCTCTCCTCCCTCCCCCTCACTCCCTTTGCTTCTGAGGTTTGTCAGTCTGTTCCCTACTTCCATGTCTCTGGATCTATTTTGTTCGTCAGCTTATTTTGTTCATTATATTCCACAAATAAGTGAGATCGTGTTGGTACTTGTCTTTCTCTGACTGGCTTATTTTGCTCAGCCTAATACTCTCCAGGTCCCTCCATGTCGTCTCAAAGGGTAAGAGATCTCTCTTTCTTACAGCTGCATAGTATTACGTTGTGTGAAAGTACCACAGCTTTTTTATCCACTCGTCTACTCATGGACCTTGGGCTGTTTCCAGATCTTAGCTATTGTAAACAGCGCTGCCATGAACATAGGGGTGCATACATTCTTTCTGATTGGTGTTTCAGGCCTCTCTCCATCACTTTTAACCTGACACTGGCTTTGTCCTTGGGTGTATTATTATACACAGAAGTGACTTCAGGCACTATTGTATTAGACTAGAGTCTGTTCTTTCTTTCACTGACTTGAAATGAAGGCATACATAAGATGCATTATCTCTAAAATTTTAGGCCTGTCACTTTTCCGGGACCTGACCTGATGTTAATTAAGGCAGCTCTCTGCTGGTAGAAATGTATCAGGAACCTGGCATCTAACCCTTTATCATTTTCACCCAAACATCAAATGGCTTCTAAAGACACATGGTTCCTGAAATGGATTAATATCACAATGGAACTTCACACTTTCTAGGTACCTGCCGAATGTCGGCTCGGAGCTGCAAAATGTCATCCCAGCTTTCTAGGGCTAGGCTGCTAGTGGAGAAATCACAGTGAGTTGTTGGATTGGCTCAAGATAAAATCTTGGACTTGCAAATACGCCCTGGTCAGTTGTTTTTTTTAAACACTTCCGTGGTACATAATGTATAACTCAGTCTCATGGAATGCGTGTGAGAAAATCATTGTTTGGGTTATATTAGTTTAAAACTCAAGAGAAAACTTACAGGAGGTTTTAAGTTATTTTGATTATAACCCACAGTAAGAAGTGTACCCCCAAATTAGATCATGATCCAATCCATATCTGTCTACACACGCATATAATCCACCCCCCCCCCAGTTTCAAAGGAGATACTACTCTTACTACATCTGAGGTGTTTTTGATATTTTCATTATTCCATTTAAAATTTTAATGCTTCTAAGTACTAATTTATTTCCTAACTCATTCGTAGTTCTTGACTCAGTTTGAAAAAACACTCCCTTAGAAAACCCACATGCTCACGCTGCTTATATTTATAAGATGCAATTGTTTGGGGGTTCTTGTGAATTGCACAGCTCGGTTTGGTGTGTTTGCTGAGAACCAATCACATGCAACCCACTGTGCTAGGCTCGATGGGAGATAAATACATAGAGGAATTTTCGGAGTTGCCAGGGGAACCAGGATGAGCAAAATGACATTATCTCTGCCCTCACAGGACTTAAGCTCCAGTTAATGGATGAAACCGGAATTCAAGGAGTTTGGGAAGATAAAATCATTCACTTGACTCTGTTAAGTAAGCAAACAAATTTAGTAGCACTCTGAGGAAGAGGAGTTCTCTTCTGACCTAGGAGGGTCAGTCGCATTTTTATTGATGGGAAAATGGAGGAGCCTCGGAGAGTCTGTCACTTACCACAAGTCACATCACGATTTTTATTTTTATTTTTTTAATCCTCACCCAAGGACATGTTCATTGATTTTTAGAAAAAGGGGCAGGGAGAGAGAGAGAGAAACATTGATCAGTTGCCTCTCGTGCGCACCCCAACTGGGGATTGAACCCACAACCTAGGTAGGTGCCCTGACTGGGAATTGAACCCGAGACCTTTCGGTGTACGAGACAACACTCCAAGCAACTGAGCCACCTGGCCAGGGCAAGTCACATCATTATTTTGAGTCTAAATCCAGGATTATTTGCAATGTACATCCTGCCTCAATGATTCAGTGGCTTTTGTGCTAGAGATGGAGTGATTTGGAAGCGCAGAGGAGAAAGTGATGATTCAATGTCCAAACCTGTAGAGAATTTTTATGAGTTTATTTGAGCCAAATTGACGACAATTGCCGGAAAGCAAAACCTCAGCGGATTGAGAAATGCTCCAGAAAATAGCAATTTTACCACTTATTTTACTCATCAGAATCAAAGGGGAAAACGTAAGGAGGTTACGTGAAATCTGCTGGGGGTAGATTAGGAAGACAGGAAAAAGCAGAGAGGGTGAATCTCTGAGACTGGATAGAAAGTAAAACATATAGACACACGTTTCTTTCACGTCGGTGGGGATAGGATAGTTAACAGTTGACACTGACAGCACTTGGAGATGGTATACAGGAGAAGATAACAATGAGGAGTTCTGGGGTCTGTGCTCTGGTCAGGGCTGTGCCCTAAGAAATGTGGAAAAAGGGGATTACTCTGACATTCCAAAGCTATGTTATCATAGACACAAAACTGACAATAGGCATGCTCACATAAAGCAAAGATTGACCTTTATCAAGGAAGCTACCCCCCTCAGACACGGCGTCCCACAATGACTTGCTTTTAGTTCAGAAGTTTTAATTTCAGACCATCCTTTGTGGTTACTTTAGGTTTCTGAGTTTGTAAGGCCCCTCATGCAGACCTCCCCCGAGCTTGTCAGGTTTAGTAAGTGCTCGCCTTTTCATCCACAAATCATATTATAAAAATGTTCTGACCCCAGAAAGCTTGTAAAAACCTTAAGCGTTCCCCTTATTTATTTCTCTTTCCTTCAGGAAGAGCTAATCTAATTATAAAAAAGATGAAAAATAAAAGGGAGACAAAATACATCTTCAAAGAGAAGAATGATACCTTTTAGTATTTCCCAACCTTTTCTGAAAAAGCTCTTATAATGCCTCATTTGGAATTTTACTCATCTCAATCCTTATTTCAAAAACCAGGAAACAAAGTGGGATATTTTCTCAAAATCATCAAGGCAAGAAACCAAAGACTGTCACCTAAGAGAATCTATCCTTTGTGCTTCTCATCACCAAGCATCTCCTGAGCACTGACTCACAAGACCACGCCACCAGCAGACACCTACTGCCCCTGACTTCCGGAGCTGAAGTGTTCCAACGGAAGATGTAACAGATCATCTCGACTTCCTAGCACCATTCAGTAGACTCTGGACACGTATTCACACGAACCTCTTAGATTTGTACTTTGGGGTTCGCTCATTCTATGAACTTATGAGTGTAATAGTTTCCTACTTCTGAAAATTGAAATTATTAAGATACAAAAGAGTGGTTAGAAGGGAAAAAATAGGCAGGGAGAAGATATTTAAAGTGCTGATCCTCAGCAGAGCCAAACCCAGAGGACCAGATCTCCCCGTAATCGTCTGTGTTCAGAGATGTCCCCCTGACCTTGCCACTCATGTGAAATTGTGTTACATGCTCTCAGAGCCCCACAACTTTATCCTTCTTAACATTCAGCAGGAGTTTTAATTGTCCGGTTATTTTTGTGACTGTTTAATCCTTAAAGGTTTTTTTTTTTTTTAATGTTTTTATTGATTTTAGAGAGGAAGGGAGAGGGAGAGAGAGATAGAAACATGGATGAGAGAGAAACATCAACATCAATCGGCTGCCTCCTGCACGCGTCTTACTGGGGATTGAGCCCCAAAATCGGGGCATGTGCCCTGACTGGGAATCAAACCAGTGACCTCTTGGTGCATGGGTCGATGCTCAATCACTGAGCCATACTGGCAGGGAAAGGGTTTCTTTCTGTATGGAGCCCTCACTAGACTACAGTCTCCATACAGGTAGAGATTAGATTTCTATTCTATTATTACTATATCCCTCAGTACAAAGTCCTGTGATCACGGCATAATATAATATACTGTTCAAAAAACACTTACTGGATGAGCAGATGGGCATTTTTAGGTAGTCTGGAACATTGTTTTAAACAAGGTACTTTGGTTTAGCCTCATCTTTATTGATTATTTATTAGCTACTAAAGGACAACTGGTAATCACTTATAATGTTCTTCTGTTTGTCTTACAGTCAACTTTGACCACTTCGAAATTTTGCGAGCCATTGGGAAGGGCAGCTTTGGGAAGGTGAGACCCCGAAGCATTAACCACCAGCAGGGTTATGTGGCCCAGGCCACAGAGCGTCCAAGAATGTTCAGATTACTAAATTCCTGGGACCACAGGGAAAGATAATCCAGAGATGTTTTTATAAAGGATTTTTATACAATTGTCACCCCCGTTTGAGCAAAGCAGGGGACAGGCAGCTCCATAATGCACATCTCAGAATTATCTCCAAGTCAAATCCATTTCCTCTCACTGGGGTTGAAGACTTTCTCTCTACTCTAATGGAGAGAGTGAGGTTTCAGAATCATCTTGGAACTATACCAGGGCATTCAGTAAGTTATCCTGTCAATGTCAGCATTAAATCTTTTCATGTGGGAAAGACGCCATCGGATTTCTGTTTTCCCCAAGTTGTACCATGTTCTTATTTTAAAAAGAGAACCTACCATAAAAACTATACATGTCCCGTTTGACTTTTTGTAAGAACATTCTAGATTCAAATCTTGATTATTAGTTTCTTAGTGGATATGTCTCTTGAGAATATTTCATATTGAACTTGCATTTTAAAATGATTTGCTGTCTACATTATCAGGCATTATATGAACCTCTAAAATTTTTTTAAAATATGGACATTGTGTTTAGTGTTCTCCTAGTGCTGAAAGTCCTTTTTGGTTAGTTATACCACCTATGGGTGTAAACAGAAATTCTTTGTACAAAATAGTTCAGCTTGACAGTTTAGCCCATTCATTTAAGTCACTCAAAGCAGAATAAAGATGTCATTTGCTATGGGAAGATTCCTGACAAGGAGGCAACTATTTTCTCCAAAATGCTATTTAAAAAAAAAAAAAAAATACCCAAAGCAAAAACAGGCGAACTTATTTGAGAAAGCAGAGATGCAGGAATTGACCTGGTGCAGGGGAAGACACTGAAATATTTTACTCTGAAATCAGAACTGAGTAGCAACTTGAGCATCAGAGAATTTGCAAGTGACAAGGTCTCCAAGCCATGCTGAGGAAGGAGCCTTGTTCTGTCGCTCACCGCTATGATCCGTCGTCTCACTGATCACTTTCTCACTCTGGTTTGCCCATTAGGTCTGCATCGTCCAGAAGAATGATACCAAGAAGATGTACGCGATGAAATACATGAACAAACAGAAGTGTGTGGAGCGCAATGAAGTGAGAAACGTCTTCAAGGAACTCCAGATCATGCAGGGTCTGGAGCACCCTTTCCTGGTCAATTTATGGTAAGTGCTTTTATTGCACCTCTGAATGGAAACTCTCCCACCTTCACCCTCAGTACTGTGACATAACGTAGCTTACTTCCTAGGTGTGCATTGGCAAAGTCCTTATTTGGATCTGCCTCAAGGACTTTTGTTCTGCTTGGTGTCTTTGACTTGAAAATGAAACGAAAGTGTTGTTTTATTGCCACCCATAAATACTGCTCGGTCCAGTCGTCACAGTTTCTCTTGCCCTTAAGGTCAAATTTTATTTTTTAAAGTAATGTAATAAAATAGGTTGAAGGAATGAGTTCAGATGTCTTCTCACTCATTAGATACTTTCTCCCCATTAAGCGTGGGGCAGAGACTTTGGGTACAAAGCATGTCATCACTGGCTGACTTAAGGTTGACTTTTAGAACTTGTACAAAGCGCTTTCTCCTTAAAATGATGGGCAAAAAAAAAACCTGGTTTCCTTGCAGCAAGGCTAGGTACTGCCTTTCTCACCACACAGCTTTTAACAGAGCTGCAGCTCACCCATGGGATCTGCCCTCAAAGCCATCCACACAATCCAAGGCTTAGAAAATGGCGAAGCTTGCGTTATCTATTACTTCCTGCTCGTTTCTTGTGTGGGGGGCCTTTCTGTGTCTGTCTCCTTTTGCTCTACATTTTAATGCAGCCATTATGTGAAGAGCCAGTTCTTAAAGCTAATTCAGTATGACTGTTATTTAAATATGCATACCAAGCAGTGCTTACTTACCAGCGAAGGCAAGAAAAAAGGTCTTTATTCAGGGACTACTAATGGAAAAATAATTGAAATGTCACTGTGTGTTTGGGGACATTCCTCTGGAGGAATCAGTGCATTAAACCTGTCTCCATGTTTAATTAACACACTCCACTGAACCTACAATTTGCTCAAACACTCTCCGCCACCGTGAATGGAAGATGGTTCTGTGTGACTTGGAAACAGGTCTGCCGTAGTCTGTGCACCCCCGAGACATGGTGGAGTCTGACTTTGGCTCAGGCTCGGGTATTCAGTCAGTATTTTAGAGTGGCCTATTCAGAATGCTGCCACGGCAAGAGTTAAATGGAGGCAGCTCTTTCTTCCCATCCTTAGCAATCATCAGACTGCCTTTTTTTCAGTCTCTCTCCATCCTGAGAATGAGGAAGTACTCTTGCTTCACAGGCTCTTTTTGTTCAAAGTCACATTTTCCTTCTTCAAAAGTTCAACCAACTAATGTCCTCTTTTTAAGACCAGGAACCCTTCATAGAGACAGACTTAGCACTTTACCCTTCCTGCGTGTCTCTCATCGCCGAGTAGGTAAGGCTCCTTTCATTCTAGTCCCATTTTTTTCTACAACATGGGTGGTATGAGATTTGAAGCTGGCCAAAGTTTGCAGACCTGGCTATTTGCTGGTGTCATTCCAGATGACATTCTGTTCTCCCTGCGTGCTGACTTGGTGACAACATGACATCTGGCCCGTCCTTCCCATCTTCCCACACTGAATCTCACAGTGGGACATTGGGCACCGTGAATATCGATAGAGGAGAGAGAAGAGATGCCCCACCCCACACCCCATGATTCCAGCACCACATTCAGAACTGAAATCCGGGAGGAGTACCATGCCTCAAAGTACGGCAGAGAACCTTTGCCTTTCAAACCCTGAGCTAAAGATCTTCAGAAAGCATATTCATTCCTTCTAATAAATGCTTTCTGCCTTAGCAAGTACAGCATAGTAAATGTCAGTGATTCAGCACCTTGCAGTACTTCTGGAGGTGTGATTGTGCTTTGGCACCAATGAGGCACATTGTTCTCAGATGGGGTTAATGTGTGTAACTTGGGTTGTTTTTATGAATGAAGTGAGACAAAGTGCTCTCTGTGCTCAGTGCCCAGCATGCAGTAAGCATCTTACAAATTCTAGTTCTTTTTCTTTCTTGTTCCATTAAGGTATAGCCTTCTGAACATGCATATCACTGAACACCCAAAAGACAAATTTAAGTGATGCTTGGCCCCAAAGCATCATGGGAAGTTGTGTTGTGGTGGGGGAGGGGGACAGTCTTCAACTCATTCTCTATAAGAGTTTGTTTGTCTTGTTTTGTTTTCCACTCTCGTTCTGCAAATCAAAGAAAAAACAATCAACTTCATCAAGATTTGAGTCTTGGGTTTAACTGGACTTATTTTTACATCCCCAAAGCTTCAGGAGTCAGTTTTCTTAAGAAGTACTGTACTATTAATAAATTAACAGCAATGTTTTTTGAACTCCTTTGTACTCTAGTTTACTGATATGCTGTGTAGGTGTCTCAATATTGCTTTCAATAATCTTCTCATGAATGCCCGAAATGTCCCTTATTCAGAAAGTTCTGTGTTTCAGAGTGAGGGAAAACACAACTGATTCTCTTGTAAGTAAGTTTTTATTTTTTTAAGATTGTGTGTGTATATATAGGTATAAATACATACACATATGATATTTGAAAACTTCTGCTCACTTCAGTCAAGTTGAAAAACAGAAAATCGCATAGAAAACTGAAAATTCTCCAATAATCTTATCACCTTGAAATAACCACCCCTAAGATGTTGGCGTGTACTTTCCAGCAAAATATCTGCATTTGGATTTCTGATTCTGAGCATGCATTAGCCTCGTTCACTTCTTCATTTCATGTATATTTTTACCGAGCATCACAGACGAGTTGAAATTCGGGCTACCAGATAAAATACAGGATGCACAGCTACATTTGAACTTCCGATAAGTAGCCAAGAATTTTTAGTATAATTCCCAAGTATGGCATGGGACATATTTTAGCTGAAAATCATGCATTATTTGAATTCCTAATGTAAGTGGACATCTTGTGTTTTTATTTGCTAGATCTGCCAACCTGATTGTAACAGGGACCCACACCGTGGGGATGCTGTGGTCAGCAGGAGTTAACAGAGTTCCTGATCTGCCTGGCATTTCCATTACCCACGAGAGGTTGACTTACTCAAAAGGCTGTGAATATATGAACTGTGAGAAGTGCGTGAAGGGACTAAGTATAAAGAGGAGTGTGTGTGTGCGTGTGTGTGTGTGTGTGTGTGTGTGTGTGTGTGTGTGTTGAGGGGTTTCAGGGAAGGAAATTCACTAGTCTGGGAGCCGCAGTGTTAAGGGTGAAAGAACAGCCTGTTTAAAATTCCACCTTCCCAGCCCCCACGAACCTGGCCCCACTCGGAACACAGTGGTCAGATGTAGGCCAGGTTATAAAGTGAAGGCTGCCTGACAGGGCTGGCATCCAGGAAAAGCAAATAAAATCTGCCTGCAAGTCCCTCGCTGAGGGCTGCTGACAAAGCCCTGGCAACCCACAGCCTGCAAACAAGCGGGCCCCAGTCATGCCCAGCACAGCCGGTCCCCCAGGTGGCTTTTGTTAATTGAGATTAAGTCTGCAGCTGCACACAGCTCCTTGGGGCTCCACTTTTTCCTAAACTCAGCTCTCTCCTTACCCACTTCTCTTGTTCCTCTGAACAGAAAGGGTCCACGTGTCATTTCAGGAAATTAGGAGACATGATGGCCTGTTTTCAGTGGAAAGGACCACTTGTACTGGGAGAGTGAAAAGAGGGTCCTGTCGGATGGCTGAACAGAGCTGAATAAGTGGGTTCTCTGAAAGACACCTCCATCGTCTGTGACTCAGAAGCCAGTGTTTCTTCAGGGAATCACAGACTATGAGAACTCAGACTCAGGGTAGCCTCAGAGCCACCGCATCAGTAATAATAATAGTGTTCCTGTCCTTGGTGTTCTACTACATTGGGTTTTCCATATATTATGTCATTTATTCACCCTAACAATCTATGGATTATTATTTCCATTTTACACTTGAAGAAACAGAAGCTCAGAGAAGTTGAGTAATTTCCCCAGAGTCACACAGGAAGGAAGTGGGAGAGTCAGGACTCAAACCCAGGAATCCTGACATCAAAGCCTGTGCTCTTCCGGCTATACTATACCATCCTCTATAGACATCTTGTGTGACTCCGTTACAAAATCTTGTGGAAGGAAACCGAGTTTATTTTGTTTATTGTCTTTCATACCCAATAAGAACACAAACTCCATGAGGCAGGTCTGTTTATATGTTTTGTTCACTGCCTCATTCCCCAGCTCCTACAATAGTGCTCAATACATATCTGTTGAATGAATGAATGAATGAATGAATGAATGGCTGAATGAATGAATGAATGAATGAATGAATGAAGTTAGTGGTGGGACCAGGCTTCTGGCTCCTGCTTTTCTGTTCTTTTCCCATCACACCACTACCACCTCTTGAACACTCACAGGCATCCCTTTATTTAATCACACCCACTCCGGGATCTTTGCAGGCCCTGAGGTCAGAGAGACCCGCGTTTGAATCCCTGCCTCACCACTTGGTAACCTGAATTGAGCAAGATACCTTATGTCTTCTGCTTGGTTTCCTCATCTGTCATTGGGAATAACAGCAATGCCCATGGCAGAAGGTACTGCTGTGAATATGTATATAAAGCAGCTCACACATAGTAGATGCTTAATAAATGGCTTTAAACAAACTGCTCCCAGAAATGGAATGTGCCCTCAGTCCCCATAGCCAGAGAAGTTTCTTAAGTGAGCAAGTTCACCTGAGCTTGAGCTGGCCTGGGCATTAGAAAGTCTTTTGTTGTGTCCTCAATTACAAAAAAATATAAATAATTCTTTAGAATATAAAGTAGTACATATATTTGTATAAAATATGAAAACACAGGAAGTTCTAATGAAAATACAAATGTCATTCAGAAATAACTAATAAAATAATCAGAACAATGGTTACCTATGGGATGTAGAGCTTAACTCTACAAAGTAGCATGTGGCAAACTTTTGGAGTAGTTGAAATACTCTGTTACCTTTACTGTGGTGTCAATGATATGAGGACATATATTTGTAAAAATTCATTGTTATGCACTCAGTATCTGTGCATTTTACTGTAAATGAATTATATCTCACACAAAAAATTTTTTTTAACCTATGAATTTATCATCGTACAATTCTGAGGGTCGGAAGTGCAAAATCACACTCACGGGGCTGAAATCAAGTGTGTTCCTTCTGCAGGGTGTAAGGAGAGCCGATTTCTTCACCTTTTCCAGCTTCCTGAGGCCACCTGCATTTCTTGGCTCACGGTGCCTCTCTCCATCTTAAAAGCCAGCAGCGTAGAATCTTCAAAACTCCCTGCCTCTGACTTTCTGTCTCCTTCTTCCATCTTTTAAGGGCTCTTGCAATTACATTGGGTCCACCTGGTGACCAAGCTCTAGACAGGATCCTCTGAGCCCTCTTCTATAAAGACTTAAACAAAACATAGTTTCTAAAAGCTCAAGGCTGCCCGGCTGGTGTGGCTGAGTGGGTTGAGCATCGTCCCATAGACTGAGAGGTCCTGGTTCCATTCCTGGTCAGGACACATGCCTGGGTTGCAGGCTTGATCCCCAGTGGGGGGCGTGCAGGAAGCAGCCGATCCCTGTTTCTCACATGGATGTTTCTATCTCTCTCTCCCTTCTTCTTTCTCTAAAAAAAAAAACAGTAAAAACATATTTTAAAAAATAAAAATAAAAGCTCAAGGCTGCAGCCCTAGGATGACCTTAGCTCCCCTTTAAAGTGCCTGCCTGAGAAAGCTCAAGGCTGCCCAAAGAATGTCCTGTTTGTTCCAGCCAACACCAGCCAAAACGGACTTTTGCCCCACCCTGGATTGCCTTTGTGTCCAGTGACCTTGCTAAAAGTCTCTCATTAATTCTACTGGCTGGCCTGTAGATTCCTTTGGATTTTTAGCAGTTACAGCTCTGTCATTGACTAATAATGCCAGTTTCAGTTCTTCCTTTCCCATCGCCTATTTTCTATTTTTGTGCCTATTGCACTTGCATTGGGAACAATGCTGAACTCATGCCTGGTGGACATCCTTGCCTGTTTGTCCTGATTTCATAGGGAAGGTTTCCAGTGTTTCAAGATTTCACCTGATGTTTGCTGTAGGCTCTCTGTAGACAGCTTTTACCAAAATAAGGAAGATCTCTTTCAGTCCTAGTTTGCTAGAAGGTGCTTTTGGGGGGTGGGGGGTGAGGGGGAAGAATCATGGATGGGTATTAAACTTGATCAAATGCATTTTCTTTCTTTATTGAGATCATTTCTATGATGTGAAGTAAATTCATTGATTTGAAAATCTTAAAACCACCTTGATTTCTTCAAATGAACCCTAGCTGGTCATGATTTATTAAAATAAATTCTAGTTGGTTATGTTCTGTTATCCTTGTGTGTGTGTGTGTGTGTGTGTGTGTGTGTGTGTGTGTATCACTGGATACTATAATATATAAATATTTTTCTTATTTATATATTAATTTATTATTTTTATTTATAAAGATTTATTTTATTGTATCTATTTTAAGATGTGCATATACTAGTTTGAATGCAAAGGGTCTGAGCCAGTTGAGAGGAAGGAGTTGATAACGCAGGACAGCAAGGAGATCACTGGAGTGAGGTCCTGAAGAGGGTGAGATGGTGTGACTGGGAGCACAGGTAAACGAGCTGGCCTTAGGTGGAGTGGGCATTTCTCTCACTGTACCAGGAGACAAGACAGTACGTGTGTGGATTTGTGAGTTGGTAGATTTGTGGGTGGGTAAGTGAAGTAGTTCTCATGTCATTGTCTCTATGGCTTGAGGTCATCCGCTGGGAATGAGGCGTGGTGGGCACACACAGTAGATGAAATTTTAAGGAGAGAAGTGTTAGGTGAATGAAAGTGTGAAGTTAATAGAGAATTAGAATGGGATTATCTAAGTATCTATTTGAGACGTGTGGGTATAAATTTCAAGTGAATCCAATCAGCGCTGTTTTGTGTTTCTCTCCTTCAAGCACACTTAATAGATGCTAGTTTGTTTTTGTTGCATTTTAAAGAATATAGGTGTGTTTATTCAGGATTGGAGTTTAGTTGGGAGAGGTATCCTCACTCTGACACAGTTTGATGAATTGGAAAGTACATTTTTAAGAAGCAGGATGAAGAAGTAGATTGTTGGGGGAAACAAGGAAATCATATATATGTGAAGTCACTCTTTAAGACAGCCAATACTTTTGAGGATTTATACTTTTGAGGTAGGTACTATGCTAAGATATTAACATGCATTATCTCATATACTGTCATATCTCTGTCTCATATATCCTCAGATATCATATGTCCCCTTACAAAGATGAGTCAGCTAAAGATGAGAAGTTTGATTCCTTGCCCAAATCACACCAGAAAGTGATAGCAAATCTGGATTCTAAATCCCACTCTCCAAATTCTCTAAGATCCTCAGTGTTAACTTATATTTTCTTTTAACTTACATATGTATGATTACTTCCAAACCTCTAAAACCAAACTTTTAAAAATCAAATTCAACTGCAAAGTCAATACTTTTGTTTTTTTTAAAAAAGCCATCTAGAAGACATGACTAAGAAATGACAATGCCTTAGAGAAACAAAATCACCACATGTAACTTCCTACACTCCAGTTTGAGAAGAATCGTTACACTGATTCCTGCTTCCCTCGTGGAGTTCCACCGCTGGATGTCAGAAGTAGAGATGAGAAGAACCCCTGAGATGAGAGCCGAGGCAGGAAACGCCAGAACATTTCTGCAAGTGCAACTGGTCTAGTTTAACTAGAAACACAAGTCAGGTGAAAGGAAGTGGAGAGCATTAACAATGGAGAGGCTAGGAGGAGGACACGAAGGGCAAAATAAGAAGTTCTGTCACCCTGACCGGGTAGCTCAGTTGGCTAGAGCGTCGTCCCCATACACCAAGTTTGGGGGTTCGATCCCCATTCAGGGCATATACAAGAATCAACCAATGAATGCATACATAAGTGAAACAACAAATCAATGTCTCTCTCATCAATAAATAAATAAAAAAGAAAGCATGACTACTCTCTCCCCATCCCTGGGCAGACATTACTAATTGAACTTGGCATGCTTTCCTGGAGCCGGGACTGACCTCAGAATCTTGGCCCTTATTGTCATGCCTGAACTAGTAGCCCTGTGGAGATGGGGGGTAGGGTAGGGTGGAGTGGGGGGTGGGGTTCTGTAATTGGTAGCAGTGCTGGGAAATCCTCTCTCTGCCCTCAAATTCTGAGACTGGGGTGGTAGCTTGGTCAGTTGGCCAGTCAGGAAGTAAATCACCTCTCTGGCTACAGAGGCAGAGGGTAGATAACAGCCTGAGGCAGATGAACATTTTGTCCACTTCATCCTCGCTGGAGAAACCGACAAAGGGTGACTCAGGGACTTCTGGTCAAGATGGCGGCACAGGTAACCGCGGTCTCACCTCCTCCCACAACCACATCAAAATACAACTAAACTACAGAACAACCACCATTCAGAACCACCTGAAATCAAGCTGAATGGCAGTCCTACAACTACGAAATTAAAGGAGAAGCCATATCGAGACTGGTAGGAGGGGCGGAGGCTCAGACAGGCTGGTCCCACACCCACGTGTGGCAGATAAAAATCAGGAGGAGACCTCAGCTGGGAAGGTCCTCCCTGAGAGTGAGGGGTCCCCATCCCACACCAGGCATCCAGCTCAGGGTTCCAGTGCCAGGAAGAGAATCTCTATCACTTCTGGCTGGAAAAACCAGTGGGAACTGAGGCTGAGGGAGGCTGAGGCTGCTGGAGCCCCCAGGCAGCAACTATTAAAGGGCCCGCGCACGGACTTACTTCCACATGCTCTCTTCAGGCTCCAACATGGGGGAGGCAGCTTGAAAGGCACCAGAGACATATGAGGAAGAACTGAGTTGTTTGACATCGGGGCGAGAGCTGGAGAGGCAGCTTTTTCCCAGACAGATGTGCTGATGGAGGCCGTTGTTCCTTTAGTGAGCCCTTCCCTGGGCCGGCAGATGGGTGCCATAGCTGGGACTCCAGCAATCTGGCTCACACTGTTTGCCCCACCCTGGTGATTCCCTGAGGCCCTGCCCCACCCAATTTTCAGGCCCACCCAAGCTGTTCCAGTGGCTTTACCATAGGATTGGCCTGTCTTGGCTCCTGTTTCAGGTTTTCCTAACTTCTCTCAAAAAAGCAGCATCTGGCCTCAGTGAGCCCCATACCTCTCACTAAGTGGCCCCAGGCCTGGCACTAGGAGCAGCCAGCCTTGGTTCACAACTTGGCTTTTCCTGGGCACCTCTAAGCCTAGCACAAGAAGCAGCCATCTGCAGATCACTTTGTAGCTTATGCCGGGTGGCCCCAGGTAGAACACAGGCAGTGGCTGACCTTGCCCCAGAGCTAGCACACCCAGTGGACAGCTTCAGACCATGGTGAAGCACCACCACCCAACCACGTTTACAAGCGACACACTCAAGGAGTGGACTCAGTGGGTACCAGAGCCCTACTGAAGTAAGTCTTGCTCTGTGTGGTGGTTCCCTTCATAGCTGATCCTCCAAGGTAGTCAGAGGTCAGTGGTCAGTGAGCACAGTCAGTCCTTGCAGCTAATCAGCCTAAGTAAATCCCTCCCATTGATGTGCCAACAGCAATCAAGACTCAATTACAACAGAAGGGTAGACAGTCTATACAAGGGGTGCACCTCGAGGGCACAGCTGGGTGATCAGGGAGGCTGTGCCACTGGATCCTACAGGACACCTACTACAACAGGCCACCCTAGGAAGCCTAGGAGACATAGCAACTCTACCTAATACATAGAAACCAATACAGGAAGGCAGCCAAAATGAGGAGACAAACATGTCTCAAACGAAAGAAAAGAATAAAACTCCAGGAACAGAACTAAACGAAATGGAGATAAGCACTCTAACAGATGTAGAGTTCAAAACTCTGATTATAAGGATGCTCAGTGAACTTAGTGAGGTCCTCAAGAGCATAAAAAAGGACCAGTCAGAAATGAAGGATGCACTAATTGAAATAAAGAATAATTTACAGGGAATCAATAATAGAGTAGGTAAAGCCAAGAATCAAACCATTGATTTAGAATATATGGAAGCAGAAAACACTCAATGAGAACAAAGAAACCAAAAAAATGAGAATAGTATAAGGAGCCTGTGGAACAACTTCAAGCATACCACATTCACATCATGGGAGTGCCAGAAGGAGAGGAGAAAGAGCAAGAAATTGAAAACCTATTTGAAAAAATAATGACAGAAAACTTCCCTAACTTGGTGAAGGAAACAGACATACAAGTCCAGGAAACACAGAGTGTCCCAAATAAGATGAGCCCCAAAAGGTCCACACCAAAACACATCATCATCAAAATGCAAAAGGTTAAAGACAAAGAGAGAATCTTAAAAGCAGCAAGAGAAAAGCAGTTAGTTACCTACAAGGGAGCTCCAATAAGACTGTCAGCTGATTTCTCAAAAGAAACTTTGCAAGCCAGAAAGGAGTGTCAAGAGATATTCACAGTGATGAAAAGCAACAACCTACAACCAAGATTACTCTCTCCTGCAAAGCTATCATTTAGAATTGATGGACATATCAAGAGTTTCCCAGACAAGAAAAAGCTAAAGGAGTTCATCACCACCAAACCAGTATTATACAAAATGTTGACGGGTCTTCTTGAAGAAGAAGAACAACAAAAATATGAACAATAAACTGGCAATAAATACATATCTATCAACAATTGAATCTACAAACAAAATGAGCAAGCAGAACAGAACAGACTCATAGACACAGAGAACTTTTTGTTTGTTGCCAGATGGGAAGGGGGTTGGGGGAATGGGTGAAACAGATGAAGGGATCAAGAAGTACAATCCTCAAAGGGGAGGGTGGGGGTGGGAAGAGATAAACCAAAGAATTTATATCCATATATGTGTAACCAATGGACACAGACAATAGTGTGGGGAAAGCAGGAGGGGGCCAGGAGCAGGGAGGAGGAGGTCAATAGAGGGAAAAGGAGGGACATCTCTAATACATTCAGCAATAAAGATAAGTTTAAAAAATAAAAAATAAATAACATTTTAAAAAAGGAAAGGAAAAGAAATGGCTGTTTCTGATCATACGTTGAAAGGAAATGCGGAGGGACGGCCTCTGCGCCGTGGCTTGTGTCACCTTCGAGGGCTCACTCTGGAGGAAGCCAGCTGTCATGTCCTGAGGAGCTGAGGCCTTGTGCCACAGCCATGTGATTCTAGAAAGTGGGTCCAGCCCTGTCAAGACTACAGATGACTGCAGCCCTGTCACCTTGATCTTGACTTCAGTGTCCTGAGAGACGTGGATTCACCCCGCTAAGCTGCCCCCAAATTCCTGACCCACCCACAGAGACCATGTGAGCTAGTGAGTGCCTATTGTAGTGTTAAGCTGCTAAATTCTGAGGTAATATATCAGGCATTAATAGATAACTAATACATAGAGCTTTTAATATTGCTCATTGGACTTACTTTGAAAACAAAGGTTATTTTCTAAACTCACATGTTACTTATTTAGACCTTTTTTAAAAATTAAAACTTCCTTCACTTGCATCATGATTTTTACCCCCTTTTCCTTTTAGGAAACATACTGAGTTTCATTTTTATTTCTGTAGTCTAATAAAGAATGCATATTTCCAGTGTCCCTTGGATGCTGAATACAATTCTGTTTCTAGGGGATATTTTTGATTTATAATTAACTGTTATTCATATCCTCTATAGTGTTATTTCTTGTCCTGCTTGATAGGGTAATAGTGTTATTTCTTGTCCTGCTTGAAGGTGAGTTAAGTATTTATGTTTTTGTGGATAAAAGGGGCCACCTGCTAACCTGACAAGCTCAGGGAAGGTTGCATGGTGGCCTTGCAAACTCAGGGACCTAAGGAAACCACAAAGGATGGTTTGCAATTAAAAAAAAACAAAAAACTTTTAACCTAAAAGCAGTTTACGGCAGGTAGTCATGCCCTAGGTTAGACTTGTCCCTGACAAAGGTCAGTCTTTACCTTATCTAAGCCTGTCTGTTGTCTTCCACATCTATGATAACATTTCTTTGGAATGTTAGGGTAGCCCCTTTTTCCAGATCCCTCAGGGCAGAACCTCTGCACCAGGGTGGAGGCCATAAACCCTCTCATTGTTATTGTTATCATGTTAATTGTTAACTGTTAAGTTTCCTGTACCCGCCTATATTAAAGATGTGTCTATCATTTCATTTTTATCCAATCCCAGAAGTTTCCTCAATTTGCTTTCTCCTGCCTCCCTAATGTATCACCAGTGGATTTCATGTAACCCTCTTTTGATTGTAATGTATAAAAGAAGGTGCAACAAGAGGTCGCCGGTTCGATTCCCGGACAGGACACATGCCCAGGTTGTGGGCCCAATCCCCAGTGAGGGGCATGCAGGAGGCGGCCAATCGATGTGTTCTCTCATCGATGTTTCTATCTCTCACTCCTTCTCACTTCCTCTCTCTCTCAAAATCAATAAAGGAAAAAAAAAAATTTTTTTTAAATAAGGCGCAAAAGTGCCATTCTCTGGAGCATTATCTCAATCCATTGAGACTTTGCTTCCCAGCAATTGCTGACAGTTTGTCTCAAATAAACCCACAAAAATTATTTAAAAAATAAAAATAAAGTGTGACTCAGCACGTCCTGGACCTCTCTCAGCCCAGTCCCAGCTGCCCAGCCACTCTCGGAATCGTGAGTGGCCATCTGCCATCCCATCAATGACCCACACTCATCCCACTTACATGGTCTCTCTGCAATCAGCCCAGGAGACTCATGGAGTACAAAAAGTTTTAACTTCTAAAATGTAGCTTTCTGAACCCCTGATGTGTATGAGTCTGATTTAATTGTTCCTCATTATCAGAGCTTGTGTCTAGGGCTTTCCTTTTATGTGAGTAGCGACATCTGTTATTCCCCTTGGAATGACTGGCCACCCTGTTCTTTGAGGTTTAACGGTCTCAAGAGATTCTGTAGAAAATAATCACAACCAAACTTTCCCCTGACGGGCTTCATAAATAACATCTCCGGAGCCAGTTCAGATGAGCAGATTATCACTCAGAGCTCTGCCCAGGGAAAGGTCAGGGCTGAAGGACAACCAACTACCACATCAGAATGTCAGGAAAATAATCAGCAACCTGGTATGCGTGATTTTCTTTTTATCATCCACAAATTTTTTCATTGCATAAATTGTATATTTTTGTTCATTTTATTTGAGGCTATAGTTCATGGTTCGAATCAGGCAGGTATGTGTATTACTTTCTCTGAAGCTTTCATGATCCCCTACAATCAAAATTAGGTCCTTCTGGAAAATTAGAAAAGAAAATTAAAATGTGCAAAAAAGAAATAAACCAAAAACATTAAGTTCTTCTGTTAGTCTTCATCACAGTTTCCTGCACTTCTCTCTCACAGCCCTTGGCACACGTTATTACTACATATTTGCCTGTGTAAATATTAATTTACGTGTTATAGATGACTATCTTCAAGAGGGAAGCCGTGTTCCTAGGTGTACTCCAGCACCTTGTACAAGTAAATACATACACAGTGAATGTTTGTAAAATGGCCATTGAATACATAAGTGCTCCGCGTGGACCGAGCTCTAGGCGGGTTGCTGATGGATGCACAGATGAGCAAAGCACCAATCCCTCACATTGTTCAGTCAAATGAGGAATTCGGGCAAAAAAATATGAATGGCCATGATGCAACATAATACAATGTGACCATCTGTGTAGCTAAGGTCTCTGGAGTCTTCTTGTAACAGAGAAATGGCTAGGTGCTATGGAAGTAGAGAGAGCACAGAGGGGTAACATGTAATTTGTATTTGGCAAGAACAGGTCAGGAAAGACTGAAGTAGAGGAAAGATGAATTGAGACCAAAGGTGTTAAAGTACAAAAAAAGTGTGTGTGTTTTTTTGCGTAAAATGATCACAGAAGTTTCTTTTGCTGAAAAAGGAAGTTTTAATGAACATTTACTATAACTCTTATATGGTAGTTCCCTCAAATCCCTTCTACTCACTATCAAAAAGATCTATGCAAACTCTAAATTATCCATGTTTATGAATTTTAGATAGATGGGTGTTTAACCTGTCCACAAACACATCATACACAAGAGTGAGTGAGGTCATTTGTGTGTTTTCCTGGGGGCGTTTAAGGTGTGCTTTTTCCATAGAGAAGTTTATAAGGTTACTTATGAGACAGAGAAAAAGTACTGTATAAGTTTCAATTGTTCTTGCTCTATTGCTGGGTTATTTTGGAGTTAAAAACTTCCGGAAATTTGGCAACATATACTCCAAAGAGAGGATTGGGGAAATAGGAACTCTCATATATTGCTGTTGGGAATCCAAAGTGATACACCCTCTATGGAGATTAATTTGATAATATTAAGCAAGAATTACATGTGCCTTTACAGTTTAACAAATCTCTATTTTAGGGAACCCACTTCTTGGAATCTACACCAAAGTTAGACTGGCCAGAACACAAAAAGACCTATGCATGAAGTTTCACTGTTATATTAATACTATCAGTCATCGCAAAAGTCTAGAAACAACCTGAACATCCTTCAGTAGGGAACAGGCTGAGTATCATGAACTCAGGATGTATTTATCTTAGCTTACATTTGTGTGTGCATATGTACACTACACCTTTACCTATATCAAATATCTTTATTTCTACCTCTGTCCACTGAAAAATCCTAGTAACAATAACAACCAGATTGCAGCAAACACTTCCACCTCCCAGATAGTCTGGAAGCGGAAATGTACAAGATAGCCAGGAATATTTTTTCACATCAGAAAGTCATAAAGTTATCAATACCTCCTAGGGTCACTTCAAAATAACACATGATCCAACTTAACTATTTTTCTACTTGTCAAAGAACAGATATGAACTGAATATCAATAAGGATGATAACATTAAACCCATGAATTCATTGTTTGTTTTTTTTGGAGGATTCTAGGAAACAAACACATCATTTTGAAAGTGGCAAATGAAGGCTTAAACTGTCAGTCTGTTCCATGTATCCATACCTCTGTTTCTATTTTGTTCATCAGTTTATTTTGTTTGTTAGATTCCATATGTAAGTGAGATCATATGGTATTAGTCTTTCTCTGACTGCCTTATTTCACTTAGCATAATACTCTCCAGGTCCATCCATACTGTCACAAAAGGTAAGATTTCCTTCTTTTTTATGGCCGCGTAGGATTCCGTTGTGTAAATCGTTTTTTATCCACTCATCTACTGATGGGCACTTGGGCTGTTTCCAGATTTTGGCTATTGTAAATAACGCTGCAATGAACATAGGGATGCATATATTTAGAAACTTTGTGAAAGTTTCTAAAAATGAAATTACAGGCTCAAAAACCCTGCATTTTTTCAAGATATATTTCCAGCTTGTCTTCAGAGGAGTTTTCTCCAGGTTAACCTCCATCCAGAGCCTAGGAGAGTGCCCACAGCTCCTTGTCCTCACCAACAATGGCTCTTATCAGGCTTTGATGGAAATGTCCTGTTCTAACACTTTAATGAGTAGAAGTCATGACATACTTATTTATTGATTTTTTTTTTTTTTTTTTTTTTTGAGAGAGAGAGAGAGGAAGGGAGAGAGATAGAAAGATCCATCGGCTGCCTCCTGCACACCTCCTACTGGGGATCGAGTCCGCAACCTGGGCATGTGCCGTGACTAGGAATTGAACCGAGACCTCTCAGTCCATGGACAACGCTCAGTCCACTGAGCCACACCATCCGGGCCAGATACACTTGTTTAGATTGTGAATTCCCTCTAAATTTACACTAGAGAAGAGTCGTTGTCTCAATGTGGTTCCAATGTTATCCAAGCCATTAACGTTTCTTTTATTTCAGCTTGTCCTTCATGCATGCTGTGGCATGTTAGTTTTTTTTTTTTTTTTTTTTTTAAAGCACACAACAATTGGGTTTAGCTTCGATAAGCTGTTGTTGAAATCTGACTTTACAAACCTTGGTGTTTAAATGTTGTCATGGTAAATTAATCGGGTGAAATAATACTAGTTTGGTGTTACTTCTTTATGAATTTCATACTAGATACACTTTGGAAAATTACCCCAGAGCCATGGGAGGAGAAACGTGATGGGCCATTACACCAAAGAAAGGTTTTTACATTCAAATGTGTCCTTAAGGAATGGGACACTGTGCCCTAACCTCCTCTGCCCCTTCCTCAGGGACTTCTTCGCACAAGGGCTTGTGCTTTGCCCAAACTGAAAAGCCTGCTGTGAGCACCCCTGTTCAGAGTCTGAAAAACACAGATCACTGTTTTATCGTTTTAGTGCACAGGACAACATTGGTTCTTAAAAACTTCTATGAGGGTCCCTGGCTGAAGACAGAAATGTCCCAGCATTGGAATGAGACTATCCAGGAAGCACACAAATTGAATTTTGAGAGCTGACTTGAAAGGGCATTTAAATAATTATCCTGGCAGGATGTTATTTAAGCTGCGGATGTTTTTTTTCTCTCGTGAACTTTATTGGCTATTGTGTGTTCAGCATGGGAGCTAACTGCGTGGGGTTAGACCCAGTCCTGCCTCCACAGTTTCCTAACGTGTGATTCTAGAGCAAATGCTATTTAAACTCTTTCTACACTGTAATCTTTTTCCCTACTCTTTTCTTTAATCCTCACCCAATGATATTTTTCCATTTATCTTTAAATAGAGTGGGAGGGAGGGAGGGAGGGAGGAAGAGAGAGAGAGGAGAGAGAGAGACATTGATGTGAGAGGGACATATCAATTGGTTGCCTCCTGCACGACTCTGACCAGGGCTGTGGATGAACTGCAACTGAGGTACACGCCCTTGGCCAGAATCGAACCCACCACTCTTTGGTCCACGGGCCAATGCTCTGACCGCTGAGCCAAACTGAGCAAATGCTGGCTAGGGCTCCCTACTCTTTTTAATAACAACTTCATTGAAGTATTTTTACATGTCATGAAACTGACCCATTCTCAATGATCTTTAGTAATTCTCTGAGTGGTACAACCATCCCCATAAATCAATTTTAGAACCTTTTCTCCCTTTCACTAAGGTCTCTTGTGCCCATTTGGAGTTAATCCCCATTCCCAACCTGAGCCCCAGGCAACTACTAATCTATTTGCTGTATCTATAAATTTGCCTTTTCTGGCATTTTCATATAATTAGAATTATAAATATGTACTCTTTTGTGCCTGGCTTCTTTCATGTTTAGCATAATGTCTATGGGGTTCATCAGTGTCGCAGTATGTGTTACTAGTTTGTTCCTTTTTAGTGCTGAATAGTATTCCATGAACAGTGTACTACTGTATGGATGCCACATTTAGTCTGTCCATTCACCAGTTGACCAACATTTAGCTTTCTCCAATTTTTAGCAATTAGGAATAATGTTGCAACGAACATTCATGTACAAGTCTTTGCATGGAAATATATTTGTATTTCTGTTTTAATCCTCAACCGAGGGGACGTTTATTGATTAGAGAGAGGGAGGGAGAGAGAGAGAGAAACATCAATGTGAAAGAGAAACATCAATTGGTTGCCTCTCCTACGTGCCCCAACTGGGGACTGAACCCCCACCCTAGGTATGTGCCCTGACCAGAAATAGAACCCTCGACCTTTCAGTGTATGGGACAATGTGTCAACCAACTGAGCCACACCAGCTAGGGCCATATTTGTATTTTTTTGAGTAGACACTTACAACAGGAATTGATGTTATGTTTAACTTTTTGAAAGACTGACAGGCTGTTTTCCATTTACATTCCTACTTGCAGTGTGTGAGTGTTCCCTTTTCTCTACATCCTGGGGGAAATATTTGTTATTATCTGTCTTATTTATTATAGCCATTCTGATGGGTGTGACGTTTATGGTTTTAATTTGTATTTCTTTACTGATTAATGATATTGAGCATCTTTTCATGTATATCTTCTTTAGTGAAACCTACGTTCGTATCTTTGCTCATTTTTTATTGGGTTGTTTGACTTACTGGGTTGTAATAGTCCTTTGAGAGTTCTGGATATAATCCTTCATGGGTTATACATTTTATAAACATTTTCTTCTAGTCTGTGGCTAGCTTTTTCGTTGTCTTTAATGGTGTCTTTTGAAGTGCAGAAGTTTTGAATTTTGATGAAGTCTAATCAAATTTGTAATGGACCTTGATTTTGGTGTTCTATCTAGAAGCTTTTGCCTATTCTGAGGTCTCAGAGATTTTATCTTATATTTCATTCCGAAAGTTTTATTGTTTTTGCACTGACATTTACATCTATGATCCGTTTGAGTCCATTGCTATGTATGGTGTGGAGATCTAAGTCCGTCATTTTTTAATGTAGGTATCTAATTGTCGCAGCTCCGTTTGTTAAACTGATTAGCCTTTCCTGGCATTTTTGTCAAAAATCAATGAACTATAGATGAAAAGATTTATTTCCAAACTCTAAATCTGACATATATGTCTATCCTTGTGGCAGTGCCATACTTCTTGATAACTATAGCTTTATGATACATTTAGAAATTGGGGAATGAAAGTCTTCCAATTTTTCTCTTCAAAATTATTTTTGCTATTCTAGGTGTTTGGCATTTTCTTTTAAATTTTAGGAAGTTCTTGTCGATTTATACAAAAGCAAAAAAAGCCTGCTGGGATTTTGAGAGGGATTGCATGGACTCTAGAAATCAATACGGACAGAATTGACATCTTAACAATATTTAGTCTTCCAATTCATGAACATGGAATGTTTCTCCAGTTTCTTAGCTCTTCCCTAAGCAAAACTTTATAATTTTTCTGTGTACAAGTCTTGCAATACTCTACTAAATTTACTCCTAAGTATTTTATTCTTTCTGATCCTTCCGTGAATGTAGTTGTATTCATAATTTCATTTCCGTATTGTTCACTGCTTGTATAGAAAAATACAATTGATTTTTTGCACATTGACCTCATGTGCTGCAAGCTTGCTATCTTTTTTATTAGTTCCAATAGGTTTCTTTTTAATTTTCTGTATATAGAATAATGTTGTCTGTAATTAAAGGCACTTTTACTTCTTCCTTTCCAATACTTCATTCATTCATTCATTCATTCATTCATTCATTCAATTGCTAATTACACTGGTAGACCCTCCAGTACCATATGGAATGGAAGTGAGAACATATATTCTTGCCTTGTTTCTGATTTTAAAAGTAAGGCACTCAGCCTTTCTCCATTAAGTGTGATGTTCACTATAGGTTTTATTGTGGATGCCTTTGACCAGATTCAGAGAGTTCCCTTTTATTCCACGTTTGTTGAGAGTTTTTATCATGAATGGGTGCTATATTTGGTCAAATGCTTTTCCTGTTCTACTGAGATGATCATATTTTTGCCCTTTATTCTATTAATATGTATTATATTAATTGATTTCAGATGTTAATCCCTTTTGGTTATGGTGTATAATTTTTTAATATGTTGATGGATTTGATTTGCTAATTTTTTTGGAGGATTAAACCTGAACTCTTATGATCAGGAAAAATAGGGATAAGGATATTACTTACCTCATAGGTTTGTAGTAACAATAAAATTCAATAATACACATAAAGTACCTAGCATCATGTCTGATACATAGTAAGAACTCAATGAATGGGAACCAAGTTGATTACACCAATGACAATAAACATCTACATATAATTACCTCACATAAAAGAATAAGGAACACCTGCATAAAACAAATTTATCTGCTTAATACTAGAACTATCTTACATGTCTGGGTAGAAGAAGAAAGGTAATTATAATGATAGCTAACAGCCTTTACTTGCTATCTTCCATGCACTGTTATAAACCATTTGTATGTATTAACTCACTTAATCTTCCCAACAGCCCTATGAGGAACGTACCATTATAGATGGGGAGGCTGAGGGCTTATATAAAGGTATATATAAGCTCCAGCTATAAAGATATTGAAGGGCAGACGTGGGATTTGAACACAAGCAGTCTGGCTTCAGGACCAAGTTTTTCACAACTATGCTATGTGCCATGCTTTGTGCTAAATACTCTTCAAACATTCTATCTACTTCACTCTTTGCTATGCAGTGCATAAAATCATCCCCCACGTACAGATATCCTGTCCGAGTTTCCTTTGAGGGACTTGCTCTAAATTCACACGTGATATTTAACCCAGGCCTGCCTGAGGCCTGTGCATTTTCTACTTGTATTTTCCTTCAGTGTGTTTTTTAGTGGATTCTATCTTTGAAATCAATCAATGTCTTTTTCTCCAAAATCTAATAGCTTTTAGAAGCAATAACTAATACGAGTCATGTGTTTCCCTTGCTTTGCTAGATGGAGACGTAAGAGCTGACCCTCGCTTAGGCAGGGTCTCGGTGAGGATTTGGCAGACAGTTCTGCAACAGACAGCAGTGTCCCCTGTGTCATTGTGTTTCACTGTGACCCATAGAGAGATAATTTTCATCACAACCCAGTAGATACACAGAGACACACATTGTATTCACAAGAACAAATGTTTCATAAACAATGTTTAGCTTTACATGTTAATAGCATTTATCCTATGTGATTCAATCTATTTTATTTCTTAGAACAACAAAAACAGCCAAACTGAGTTCACAACCCATTAATGGGTGATGAGCCACAGGTTGAAAAACACTGCATTGGCGGATATTCTAACCTTTTCAACGCTCAGACTCAGGTTAAGCTCAAGATGGCCTCCATGAGACAGCTTCAAGGGTATGATATCTCTGATTTGGTAACAATGCTCATTTCTAAAAATAGAGCTTAGGGAATGTGTCACAGACCCGCCTGACACTTGTGTGTTTACTTTGCTTTTCTCTTGCCCTTCTTTAGTTTCTTTATTCATGTATTATTTTTCTACAACTATTAAATGTGTCTACAGCTATTTGTCGAGTGTACACTTGAGACAGGTACTAAAGGGTCAAGGATGAGTAAAAGCAGGCACGCATTCTGGTAGCGCAGTGGGGATGAAAACAGTTCATCCAAAAGCATGCAGGGAAATATTTTCAAATCACAGCAAGCTCTGTGAACAAGAATATGACATTGCATATCACGGGGAGCCAGGATTTGGTATGGACGGGGAGAAATGTCTCCGTGGGAAGTGGCCCTTGGGCTGAGACTGGAAGGTGGATAGAAAATAACCAGGCGGTGGACAGCACAGGGCACACCACGTCACAAGCTTCTAAGGCTAGAGGAAGGCATGAGCTAGTGGAGGAATGAAAGGAAAAGATCTTCAAGATAAGTCTGGAAAAGTAAACAGGGCCAGAACATCCAGGGTCCTAGAGGCCATGGGAAGAGATGAAAGGGTTTTACAAGGCTGAATAACATAAGACTCACATTTTACACATGTAACTGTGTTATGCAGAATGATTGGAGAGGTCCAGGGTTATACAGAGAGAGCTCTGAAGAGGCTATTGCAATGGTCTGGGTCAAACATGGTAGAGTAGGGGGCGGTAGGGTGGTGGTCTTCTGTCACTTATTTCCTCTCACTGAGCACACTGCACCGCCTTCCAGGTGCAGTGGGGCCAGACTTGTTCATTCTGGAGCTGTCAACTAAGAAATAAATAAGCCACGACATAGCATACCAAACAAAATCACAGAAATGCAACCGTGAGTCTATGTGCTAAAAGGCCAAGGCACAAAAAAGCTCTTATTCTTTTCTTAAAAAAAAAAAAAAAATCAGATGATGATATGAACTTGCATATTCTAGTCATCACCAAAGTGTGTTACACTCACATATTGTACTGGGTACAATTCTGGAAAATGAAATACTTAAACTCCCTCTGAGAGTTTAAGCTGAGATAGTTTCAGATCTGATGTGCTGAAGGAGAAAGATGATTTTTACAGCCAACCCTGGCTCCGTGATTAAGTAAATTTATATTCGTACTGGGCAAGGGAAGCAGGTTGCCTCTTGCCTTGGCTTCCTTTTGCTTTAATTAATTCCTGCGTGGTTGCACATTGTCCTCATCTTGCCGCGACGGACACCCTTTTCAGTCTGTTCTTTGAATGAATTCATAGCTTAGCCCAAGTCCCAGTGAAAAAGTGTGTTCATTCGGAGTGAGTTTAATAAAACCATTATTCCCACGTCGAGTGAAAAGGAGTCATGGGAGAGCGTCCTCCGGTCTGTCACCTGATTTCTGCCCTCCAACCACCTCCCATGGGGAGCTGAACACAGTCACAGCTGCTCTGATCCCCAACCCCATCTGCTTAGGTTGTTTCCATTGGCATCTCAATATGTTTATAGTTGGCACTCTTTTCTCCCTTCCTTTGGCACCCAGCCCTCATCCAGCTCACCATCCCTACCCCATTCATTGGCCATCCCAAAAGACTGCTCACATCCCATGAACAATCACTGTTTCTATTATATTAGCCGAGATGTCCCTAAGGTACAACAGGTCCCAGGCAAGATTACATGTTAATTAGCACCTTGTTGCTTACTGAAAGAACTGTAAAACACAACAAATATCATGTTTAGTGATGCAGTTAGAATGATTATGAACCAAATAGCCCAGGTCCAGGCACCTTTCCTGGTGCCCATTAAACCTATGGCAGAGACAACCAGCCAGTCATTGCACCAAGGTGAGGAATATCATTTCCTAACAGGCAATACCAAAGGTGTATTTCTCAGATTCTTACAAAGCACTTCCTGTGTTTCTGTCTAAATTGCCCCCAAGAGCTTAATTCCTGACATCTTCTGCGTGATTCAGTCTTCCACGGTAACCACAGTTCTCCCTATTGAACAAGTAAACATCAGGACAGTTACTCCTCATTAGAATGTTACCGCCTCAGATTAATGCTTCATGGAATTTCTCTTTTTCATTTGTTTTCAAGTCCCTTTAGCACAATGTTCATTATAAAGAAGAAAATGTACTAAGTACAGTTCTCCCATCACTGACACTCTGCAGTTGTTTCCTAAGCAAAGAATCTCTCACTGTTTGCTGGTTAGCATCCCTGGCCACCACTTGCAGACACTTAATTCTTGGATTCAAATAAAACTTAAACATGTGATTTCAGTGACATGATGTCAAAAGAAACATGTCAACACAGTGTTGATGCAGAGAGCTCGTTTGTGATGAGAACTCTCTGAGGGAAACAAAACCAATCAAAGCAGTAGGAATGCATCGTTACAGGAAGTTCTCTGCAAGTAGCAGAGGCCAGATCTGCTCTCCTGTGGCTCATTTCCTCTTCCTAACCCTCCATCCTGTCGTGCTTCTTCAAGCGTGAAGCCCATGTCCTGCCTAAAACGCTTCAATGTCTCCCCGACGACGCCTATAGATTCTGAATGGGCTCCCGTCCTGGGGTCTGCCCTCTGCCTTCCTCTCCAGACTCAGGCTTCCCCACCATACCTGTGATTCCAGAAAACCCAAACTGTTTCCTTTCTTTACACACACTCTGTTTTCTTCCCATATCTGTGCTTAATACATGCACTCTTCTCTTCCAAACCTGACTGTTGGACCTGGAGAACCCTTCAGCTCAACCATGTATTGGGCACTTGGCCTTGTGCAAGTTACTTCAACTTCAGTGAGCCTTGATTTTGTCATTGGTACAATGGGAGCATAAGAGCAGCACTGTGGGACGACGGGGTAACACTGTGGAATGCCTCGGAGCTGCCCCCGCAAAGGCACTCGGTAGAAATGTCAGCAGTTGTCAGCTTCACTTGTAGTTAATATTGTCACCATCCTCTGGAAGTCAGCTCAGGTTTTACCTCTGCTGAGAAGCTTTCTGTCACCTCCCCATCCCAAACGCTGGGTAAGTTACCTTCATGTACCATGTACTTTCTTCTTTGTTGCCCCTTTTATATCTTTTTCTTATCATTAATGTTGGTACATGATTTCTCATAATGTTGCTGGGCAATGAAGTTGTTAGCATGGAAAAATGGGCATGAGAATGCATCAAGGAGGCCTCGTAATCCACATTTTATGCACCTCTTACAACAGTGTGGTTAGGACATGAGTGTTAATGGTAAGTGAATACATGAGGTTTTCTTTATGCCCTTGGCTTTATAGCTTTTGAAGTGAACAGTTAATGAGTACCTACTATAAGCTGGGCATGATTTAGATGTTCTACTTTATTCTTTACTGTGATCAAAGGTGGTAGATATTCTTATTATTCCCATCTTACACCTGTGGAAACTGAGGGCCCAGGGTCATAGAGTGAATGATAGGCCATCTATTGGGAATAGACGACCTCTTAGCTCAACAACACTCTGCTCTGACCTGTAGGGTGCCATTTGCCTCCGGGACTCTTTAGTGTATAACTGTATTCGATGCATTTTCATTGCTAATGCTATTCCAGGTACTCCTTCCAAGATGAGGAAGACATGTTCATGGTGGTGGACCTCCTGCTGGGCGGGGACCTACGTTACCACCTGCAGCAGAACGTCCGTTTCCAGGAAGACACCGTGAAGCTCTTCATCTGTGAGCTGGCCATGGCCCTGGACTACCTGCAGAGCCAGCGCGTCATCCACAGGTCAGTCAAGTCCAAGGGGACAGCCCTGCACTGAGCGCGGAGAAAACTCACAGCCTGCTGCGTTCAACAGGTCCCTGTTGACCACGACCCCTAACCCTCACCTAATTCTTACATCAGTCCCTTGAGGTAGGTTTTTGTCCTTATTTTGCAGAGTAAAAGACACAACAACTAAGCATATTGTGCCCAGGACCAGAATCAATGAATATTGGTGCTATCTTCTAACTCAGCCTAGACAAGGAGGAGAAAGGTGACACACAGGAACTCAGTGAATATTAAATGAGTGACTTGAAAGAGAAGTGAAAGAAGTTCTAGGAAGGAAATTCTCTGGGAAGAAAATCTGAGTCCTCACATCTGCCTGTCAGCAGGAGCGATGTGTCTCATTCACGGGGGACATTGTGTTAAATAAAGACAAACAAACCCAGTTGAGCTTTGAACAAGGGGGGAGGGGTTAGGGGTGCTGACCCCCAACTCAATGAAAATTTGCATAGAACTTTTGACTCCCCATAAACTTAACAACAGTGGTCCTTCAGTATCCTCAGTATCCTGGGGGGGGGGGGGTTGGGATTGTTTCCAGGACCCCCTCGGATACCAAAATTCACGGATGCTCAAGTCCCTTAAATAAAATGGCACAGAACAATGCATAGAGCCTGCTCGCTGCATCTGAGGACTCCCAACCATAGACAGAAAATACTGTTTCCCATCTATGGCTGGTTGAATCCACAGGTGCCAGACCTTGGGATAAGAACAGCCGGCTGTGTACTTATTAGACAAAAATCCATGTATAAGTGGACCTGTGCAGTTCAAACCCATGTTGCTTAAGGGTGAACTGTAACAAAACAGCTGTAAACCCAAACAGACAATAGAGGGGAACAGCTAACACTTTCCATTTGTAAAGAACTTGGTGGTTTTAATGATGATTTCCTATATGATATCTCACTTGATCTCCATAATAATGTGTGATAAGTGATTAGAACAGATATAGTTAGATCAGTACTAAATACGAGAAAACTGTGATTAGGAGACATTAAATTGCCATCCAGGTTACTGGTAGGAATTTTGAACCTAATCGTCAAGGAAGCTGCTCTTTCCTGATGACGTGCCAGGCACTGCTACGTACTTTTCCATATGGCCTCTTATTAAATTCTCAAAACTGAAGGGGGACCTCCCCACACATCATTATAGTAGTCTCATTACACAGATTAGAAAACTGTGGCTCAAAGATTTGCCAAAGACCAACAGCTGACAATGGCATTGCCGGGATTTAATCTTAGTTCTCACTGATCCTAGAGTCACAGCTCTGTCTACTCCCCCAACTTGCATTCACAACACACATGGAATATATGCATTAATTAATGACACATAATTAAATGAAACATCAACACATGTGGCCACCACTGTCATCTCTAATCCTTGAAGAATTGGCTGAGTAATTAAGTACAATTATGTCTCATTTAGTAAAAATTTGGCTGGATAAAATACTTGCCCAACAGTAGTTAACAGTTTTGTGAATGTATCTGGGTTAATGCAGAGCCTGTGGAAAAAGAGGTAACATAATAATTTATAGATTCTCTGTGCAGGCACCATGGAACATTTTTTTTTTTTTTTTTTGCCTTGGCCCTGTACACTGCCGTAATTATTATTTAATTTCCTGTCTTTGGAAGGGCCTATTTGTATTGGAAATGTGCTCTTCAGAAAAACAGATAAATGGAAAGCAGAGCAGTGAATCATGATGTAGGTTCTCGGAAGTAAATTTACACACCTGGCGTTTTGTCAATAACTGGACTCCTGTTCACGGGCGATCTTTCTCTCACACTGGCTCCCACACTGGCTTCTGCTCTCCTGCAGGGCTTTCGCAGAACTTGGCTTATTTGTGGCCCACGGAGTCCCTCCTAGAGCCTCCATGCCCACGCCTCCTCCCCCAGATTGCCACCCACAGTCTGTTTTCGTTGCTGACATTATAGATCTCAGAAAGGAGACAGGAACTATGGGAAACCAGGCTTTTAACCTTCTCCTTTCTCTGCTTGATTCTGGGTCCTGTACCTTCTTTCTCTGGGCTTCATTTCCCCAGTCATCACAAGTCAAGATGCTCTGTGTATTTTTGCTGTATGCTTAGAACTCTGTTCCTAAAGGAATTCCGGAGAAAAAACTCAAACCAAAACAAAGCAGGAAGCCCGATACCACTGGTACCCTCGAGGAGTTTACTAATCCCAGATATCATTGTTCTGTCCTTCTCTCCCTGTTGATTGCTCCCATCACCACTTTGCCACTTTAGTAAGAAACCGAGGACTAACTTCCTGTTCTTTGCCCTTCACACAGCCACAGTTATTACTTCGTGCCTGCCTTCAGAAAGGCCCCTTTGTACTGACATATCTCCTCATCCCAGCAAATGAGTGGAAGGCAAACACAATGACATTTTGAACGCTGGGTTCAAATGAGATGACATCTTCCTGGGATCAAAAACACTTGAGGTGCATTTCTATTGCCTACAAGGCCCACCTACTTCCTCATGCGCATAATCAGAGCATCTTGTACTTCTCCTGAGGCGTTGTGACATCTGTGGTGTGTAATTAATTAATGCCCGTTTGCTCCACTGAGTTGTAAAGTCCATGAGTTCTCTTCTTCATTGTACAATCAATGTGCAGCAAAAATGTGAAGGCATGAGCTCTGCCTGAACCTCACAAGTGACTAGTTGACAAGAAGCCCAGGGTTACAAATAACAAAGACAAAAGTATAACATAGGCCATGAAAACCCAAAATTCTAGACCTACCTTGGTCTTCACCTTGGGTGATCATATCTTCCACCGTGCAAACCAGAGTACTCCTGAGGATAAAAGGAGTTGCTGTTAATAATGATGCTGGGACGAGAGGCAAAACTAAAAAATATTCTGGGAAAATCAAGACATATATCAATAGTATTAAGGCTTTCCAGGACAGTCGTGACCAAATAGACGTTTTAATTGTGAGAGGGCTCGAATAACTTTAACTTTCTATCCTCAGAGTACCAGGTATCAGTTTGAAGTGGTATCAGTTTGAAATGGTGTCGTATAGCTTCCAAAACCATTTACATGGTAAAACTAGCAGTGTCTCCTTGGCCAGGACATTTAAAGGATAATGATGGTGGCACTTTAAGGGTGGGGCTTACCCGGCAGAGTTAAAAACATGAGGAGCAACCTAGAAAGAGAGGTTCTGAGTATGTAATTCTCTTTCTAAAATCTCTTTCTTCAAAAGAATCAGCCAGTTCATGCTGGATCTGATTGACTCTAAGATAACAAAACAAAACCTCCCTCGGCTACCTGGAAGACTGGATTGTAATACACAGCCCAAGTCCCAGGATGCTCAAGTGTGAGTGACAAAGAATCGACCAAATACAGTAGGTTCTCCAGACAAGGAAAGACCATCTGCATAAACCTGCAGCTGTAAAAATATGTGGCTTCCCAAATTCAGACTGGAAACATTTTGTCCCTGGACATGGTAGAAGATTCAGAATCATCCATAGCAATCAGCAAATGTGTGTGGAGCAGAAGATGGCCATGTCTGAGGGCTTCCTGGGCACCAGGTGCTCTAGTGAGCAATTGTGAATCATTCCACCCAGTCTGCCCACAACCAGGAGGTTGATGGTGTTATTGTCCCTATTTACAGTTGATGACACTCTGGTTCAGAAAAGAACTTAACTGACAAGTAGGTGAGGCATCACTTGATGAAAGTGCAGAGGTCTTGGCCACTCCCACCCTACAGATGTTGAGCACAGTCAAGGCCGTGGTTACTAAGGAATGACCGCCTGCCTCCGGCTCCCATGACCTGTCTGTACAGGTCATGGGACCAACGGACAACAGAACGGCCCGTTACTAGAAGCTAAATTGTGCGAGAAAGACCAAAGTATTTCAGAGAAGAAAATGGTTTGGGGTAACAAACCATCTTGAGCATTCAGAGGGTTTAAAAAGGATTTTAACAGTCAAAGCAGAAAAAAGAATCTGGTCCTTGTAAGGGGAGCTACGTGAGTGAAGGTGCTCCTTTGTCTCTCTGTGGTAGCCTCGGAGGGGCTGTTTTCATAGTTTTGTCTGCCTCGACTTTCCCGCTAGCAATCTCTAGTCTTGTTTTGTTTTGTTTTTTGTTTTTTAAATTCCATACGTCCTGTTTCTGACATTATTTCCAAGGGAGACATGAATGGAGTTTTGTTTTGTTTGTGGATTTTTTAAAAATCCACCAGACTTGAAATTTTTTCTGTACTTTCCGAAACATGTAGAATATTTACCTAATTTCCCTCTTTTTTTTTTTAAGAATTTTTCTTGTCTATGCTTGTTGTGAAAGACACATTGCATAATAACCATTAATTTGCAGTTGTACAGTTAGACAGTTTTCTTGTTAGTCAAGAAGTCAAATGCTTTTCTAGGCTCACACTTTGAAAATCAGCTTTAGTTTCCAAATTCCGGCTGGTCTCTATTCAATATTCCCTTTTACTTACATTAAATCAGTGAATGCAGATTTAAAAGTATGGACAAAGTGATCATTTGCTTTTGTTAAAACACACACACACACACACACACACACATAAGGAAAATAAAACTCATTACAGTCCTTCCTATGCGATAGTACTATTTAATGTGTTGATGGCCACAGTCTCCAGTGCATAATGGGATGGAAAATAATTATTACAGTCCAAATATAAATTTGTATTCACTCCCTCGTCAGGTGTCAAAGAAGATGCAATTATGAATTTAAGCTAATGAGATGAATTGTATGGGACAGTTAGATAGTAAGTCATCTTGGATGAAAATACCAGTTGAGCGGATGTGTGACTGTTTCTTCCTCTAAGAATGACCCCCACTCTGCTGAAGTTGTAACTCACTACTTTCTAAATTCCCATAGGAATGGTATAAAATGCTAATTAGGAAATTTGTATAAATAATTACCGTACCGCAGAGAGTTGTAAAAATTTTATTTCCACTGAATTGCAGCTATGCTGAAGTAGGAGCAAGAAAAGTGGTGATTGTCAAAAACCAGACAGATGGAGTTCTTATTCACCACCTTTGTCTTTGCTGTAATCATAGGAACCAATAACTGACACCGGGTTCATCTCGGAGCTTCTGTGAGATCACGTCGGAATTAGTCCTTGCATGCCTCCTCTTGGACTGCAGCTACTTGGGAGAAGTTTCTGTCGTTTTTCTAGAAATCATCATCTTGATAGTGAAAGAAAAAGCTTGGGAGTAATGCTTCTGTCATAAATATTCATTCAAACACTGATTCTTGAGCTCCTTCGCCAGACAGTGTTCTCAGCGCTGACCTCCAAAGGTGAAGGAGAGACAAACCCCCTGTCATTCAGGATTGATAATAATATAGCGTGAAGGGAGTCAAGTAAACACTTCAACACGGATGTCAGGAAGGTATATAATTAGGCGGCAGGTGCTATAAAGAAAACAAGCAGTTATGTGTGTGTCCTGAGCTACACACACACACACACACACCCCACTCACACTCAGTTGCATCTTCACAATAGTCGTGATCATACTTCTAACTCTAGCCCCTGGATTACATTTTTTTTTAATAAAAAAGTATCTCTTCCTCCTAAACTTAGCCCTTATGGGTGGAGGCTGCACCTCACTCATGTTCTAATCCCCAGCATATAATCTAATCCAGAGGGGTTGCTGAATAAATCAATCACTGAAAAAATGAATGAGGGCAGCATATACGACTAACCCTTGGGTACACGTAGATAGTAAAGGTTGCTGTGCAAACTATTGTTTTCAGCCATTTTTCATGTATTCCACACATTTTTATTGCATATCCATGGTATGTGGGGCTTTTCCCCATGCTGTATTTATTTTTTTATGCTGTGTAACAAATGACCACGAATGTAATGACTTCATACATATGATTATCTCGTAGTTTCTTTGCGTCGGGAGTCTGGGCACATCTAGCTGGGTTCTCTGCAAGGCTGCAATCAAGGCACTGGCCAGAACTGGGTTCTCTTCTGGAGGCTGGACTGGGCAAGACTCCACTTCCATGTTCAGTCAGGATGTTGGCAGAATTCATTTCTAGGACTCGTGACAGCTTGTTTTTCAAATAATCTAGAGCAAGACTCTACAGTGAGTCTGTGAGCAAGGCAGAGTATATATGATTGAATAACATACTATACCACAGTCACAAGAGTGACTTCCTATCGACCTTTGCCATATAATGTTGGTTAGAAGCAAGCCCTTCAACCAGTCCACCTCAGGGGCTGGGGATTATGCAAGTCATGAACACCAGGAGGTAGGATCATAAGGTCACCATAAAGTCTGTCCACCATACTTCCTCTAAAGAAGTTGTACTATGGGTGTTCTATGGGGAAAAAAGATTAACTCAGCTCATGCTCCAATTATTGCACAAGTGCTTTTTCTCAAGACAACCATCATCTGATGTTGGTACACAGCACACGTGTTTGTGTGTACTTCCAATTATGTCACATAGAATAGTCAAAGTTATGTGTACTCGAGGGTTGAAATTTAGTAAAATTAATGTTTTACTAACATGAAGAAGAAGAGGAGGGAGAAGAGGAGGGGGAAGAGGAGAAGGAGGAGGAGGAGGAGGAGGAGGAGGAGGAGGAGGAGGAGGAAGAAGAAGAAGAAGAAGAAGAAGAAGAAGAAGAAGAAGAAGAAGAAGAAGAAGAAGAAGTAGTAGTAGTAGTAGTAGTAGTAGTAGTAGTAGTAGTAGTAGTTGTTGTTGTTGTACTTTGCCAGACTCTGACCCTGTTGTCTCTGCGACCTTAAACATAGCTTTGGACTGCTCTGGTAAAGAAGCGGTCAAATGATTAAGAATGTTTCTTTCATACCTAAGAGTCTAAGAGTCTAGGGTGCTTCCTGCAGAGCGCTGCTGGGATGCTCTTCCAAGTATGATCTCATGGTTCCCCTGCTCTCTACCCCACACCCGTTCTCCCAAGAAGGCTGCAGGACGGAAATGAACTGTCTACAGAGCATGTGACAGTGATGTGTGATAAACAGCTTCTAGCATCTTTACTAATCAGTCTTCTTTGCAATTCAGTTGTGAACCACAACTACTTATTTGAACCAAGGTCTTTAGTTTGTTACAGGCAGAGCTCTTCTAGGCTGAGTTACACCTTTTTGTCTGACTCACACATACTGGAATATCTGGGAAGTCCCATTTTATTTTCCTGAGATGAAAAAGGAGAGGGAAAAAAATAAGATCTTTCTGCAGCTAATCATTTTTTTCAATGATCATTAAGTGACAGATGAGCTCCTGAAAAATGAACTTGCTAACACAGTGATGGTCCAGCTTTCTGAAGCCCGTGGGGATGAGTCCTCTGGAGAGAAGTTTTGCTAATTCCTAAAAGTGTTTACTCCTTTCTGCTCACCGACATTGTCACCATTTAATTTATACTACAAAGGACATATATCATTTTCTTAATGACTAAAGAAGAGCTATCACTTATTAGGCACATACCAAGAACTAGGCACTGAGCTAATTAATCAGCATTTGCCCACACTGCCTATTTCGATAGTCAACAATACCATGATGGGATTAAGTAACTCGTCCAGTATCATATAGTTAGTATCCTAAGGCCACATTCAAAAGTAGGATTCTCTGATTCAAAGACCCCACTCTTCATATTAAGCTCCTTTAGTTTCACTCTCAGGAAATAATAGACAACACCAAGGTCAGATGAGCTCTTTCGTACTGTTTACCCAACAGCAATGAACATTAGTTTATAGACATAATTTTAGTTGGTAGTGTAATGGGTTAAGTTATGCGACACTCTCCCCCCAAATATGTTGAAGTCCTACCACTCAGTATCTCAGAATGTGGCCTTATTAGGAAACAGGGTCCTGATAGAGGTAAGCAAGTAAAAATCAGTTCATTTGGGTGAGCGCTAATCCAATGTAACTGGTGTCCTTATCAAGGCAGGAACTTTGGACACAGAGATAGACATACTCAGAGGGAAGGTGGAATGAAGAGACACAGGAAGAACTCCATGTGAAAGCGAAGGGTTGGGAGGAAGGCCAAAGACTGCCAGCAAACAAGCTAGGCAGAAGCAAGGAAGGACCCTCCCCTACAGGTTACAGAGGGAGAAGGGCCCTGCTGACACCTTGATTTTGGACTTCTAGCCTCCAGAACTCCAAGACAATATATTTTTGGTTTGTGCACACCCCCTGCTGGGGTTTGAGCCCCAACCCTGGGCATATACCCCGTCTGAGAATCGAACAGGCAACCTTTTGGTACACAGGACGACACCCAACCTACTGAGCCACGCTGGCCAAGGCTATTTCTGGTTTATTTTTAAAGCCACTCAGTTTGTGGTACTTTCTTACAACAGCCCTAGCAAACTAATGCAGTTTTTAGTAGTTTCCCTAGCTGCTAAAATTTCAATTGTCACTTCTTTAGCAGGTGCTTCTCATATCAGCTCCTATCTTCAAATATATTATGGGACGAGAGACCAGATAACAAAACCTGTTAGAATTGTTTGTAAAATAATGGTAGTCCAATCCATTAGCTTTAGTGTATGGTAACCTATTTTATGTTGCCCAGAGACTAACTTTACTTCTGTATTTCAGATTTGGTGAGATATTTCAGCTATCCGTGCCTTTTGTTATATAACATTTTGTTTTGCTTTTAAATATCTAGAAGGGAAGTAAAATCTTTTCCAAATGATCCAAGCAGCAAATCCAGTATGAGAAAAATGAAAAGTCCAACAACAGTTATGGATGATCTGATTACTTCTGTGGTGCCTGGGTCACTTGATGCTGGCTTTCTCCCTTTCAGTATATTGACAGAGTTTTCTGTTTACTGTAGGGGGGTACTAGATTTTGGTTTTAGGCTACTACTTTCTATGGGGCGGTTAAGAAAATGCCCTTTCTGTTTGGTTTGCTAATTCCTCTTCAGTCGCTCACAAGCCCTTGCCCATGTCCTGTCTCTAATTCCCATAACAGGGCGACTGGGCCCCCAGAACAAAACAGCAGTGTAGTAATGAGGGTATTAGGTTGATGCATTCTATTCAGCACCTGCTCCCAAGCTACCGAATAATGAATGAGCATGAATTACACATTGTGAAAACGGGAGAATCTGCCTTCTTTTTATTACGCATCAGGAAGTTTCGAAAGGAGCTTGGGGGTTGTGCTTTCACACAAGGCCACCCATTTGTAAAAACCCGTACGAAAAAGGCACAGAGCTGCTCATTTCCAGGTTAACATTTAACTAGCTTGCGCTGCGCTTTTAATAATTTCCGTAAGGTTAAGAGTTTCATTAATATGCGACCTGTGACTTGGTTCAGATTAAATTTTACTTCGCCTAGCACACATCTTAGTACAAAGCTTAAGCGTCATTTTTTCAGGTTTAGTTATTTAACACAGTATTTTTTTTTCAATTACAGTTGACATTCAATATTATATTAGTTTCAAGTGTACAGCACAGTGGTTAGACGTTTATATACTTTACATAGTGTTCCCCCCAATAAGTCTAGTACCCACCTGGCACCGTACATAGTTATTACAATATTTTGGGCTATATTCCCTAGGCTGTACTTGACATCCCTGTGACTATTTTGTAACCACCCATGTGCACATCTTAATTCCTCTCCTTTTTTCACCCATTCCTCCAACCACTCTCCCATCTGCCAAACATGAAAATGTTCTCTGTATCTATAAGTTTTTTCTGTTTTGTTTGTTTACTTTGTTTTTTAGATTCCACATATAAGTGAAATCATATGATATTTGTCTTTCCCTTTCTGACTTAATTACTTAGCATAATACCCTCGAGGTCCATCCCTGCTATCACAAATGGTAGGATTTTATTCTTTTTTATGGCTGAGTCATATTCCATTGAATATCTGTACCACATCTGCATCCAGTTGTCCATTGATGGACACTTATGTTGCTTCCATATCTTGGCTATTGTAAATAATGCTGCAATGAACACAGTATTGATCACTTATCTATAGGCCAAGCACACAGCTCTTGAATAGAGCCTTGAAGAATAAAAACATGATTTCTGTCCTCATAGAACTTATAGTTTAGTTGAGAAGATAGACACTGAATAAGGAACGGAATGCATACATAACCACGTTCGTTACAGATTGCTTAGTGTTTAAGGGAAATAAACCAGGATCTAAGAAAGAGCACATGTCTGCGGGTGAAGGCGACTTGGCGTGATGCTCAAAGAAGATCTGGACAGTCGGTGGCACCGGAGCCAAGACTTGCAAGACTTGCAGCTCTAAGGTGGAAGTGTGTTGTGTCCTGGAGCAGAACAGAAGCCTTTGTGGTTGGAACATGTGAGAAAGGAGAGTGGTTCCAGAAGCCAAAGCAAGGCGAGCCAAGGCCAGATCATCTTACCATGTTTGAGCCAACACTCTAGCTCAACCTCACTTCCTGTCTGTACTCCAGTGAAACACAGAGCCAGTCAGAAAGGAGGACATAGTTGACTCTGTTATCAGCTTGGAGATGAGGATGCAGCACTCCTAGTGGGTGGTAAGAAAATAATGCTGGAAATGATGTCGAGTGGAATCCATTAGATACTCTAGACATTTGAGCAAGAAGCATCTTTATGATTGGCCCATGGTTCTGCTGCTGCCCACTGGAGTTCTACTGAGGAAGGCCTTGAGTCAGACACAGCTTCATTCAGTCATCAGCCAGTGGTCCTGTCTTACTGGTCATTTATCGATGGCTTCCAGGATTCTTACTGGTCAGTGCTCTGCTCTGATTAGTCAGTGTTTGTGCCTTGTTAAGTATTTTGAATATCATCCCTGGTGTCAGGTAAACATGAGTTTGAGTCCCGACTCTTCTCATAATAGTGATGGCAATGGAATAGTTACATTAGCTCAGTGGTCCCGCCTGGGACATAGGGATAATAATTGTACCTATTTTATAAAGTTGTTTGAGGATAATATGGAATAAAGCATTTAAAGGGCTCAGCCTGGTTCCTCACATGCTGCATTAAGTGAAATCTATCACAATGATTATTGAAAACCACTATTCATTATTTAACATCCTCAGACTATCATCAGTTTATCACCATCCAGGACCTCTTACACTGGACACTTCCTATTTATGTGTTCACCGTTTTCTGAAAGTTAAGTTGGACAAGTATTATGTGCTCAATGCTGTACTAGAGTTTTACATGCATCATTTTACTAATCTGCACAGCAACCCTATAAAGTAGGTACCATGATTGTCTTCAATTTACAGATTCAGGAAACTTCATTTCAGGAGTATATTACCAAACACATTTTTGGTCTCAACAGAAAACCGAAGTGGCCTGGGTTTAAACAATGAAGGGGATTTATCATCTCATGATACTGGAAAGTCCAGATGTATGCCAGACTAGCAGGTTATCTGGATTCAAAACCTAAGCAGCCACACCAGCTACCTAGCTTCCTTCATTCTCTTTTCTGCTTTCCATGTGGTCACTTCATCCTCAGCCTGTTGGTCCAGGTTATTGCATGACAGCTGCCCACCCAGAGGACCTGAATAGACATTTCTCCAAGGAAGACACACAGGTGGCCAATAGACATATGAAAAGATGCTCAACGTCACTAATTGCCAGAGAAATGAAAATTAAAACCACAATGAGGTATCACCTCACACCTGTCAGAATGGCTATCATCAACGAACCCACAAATAACAAGTGTTGGCAAAGATGTGGAGAAAAGGGAACCCTCGTGCACTGTTGGTGGGGATACAGATTGGTGCGGACACCGTCGAAAACAGTATGGAGGTTCCTCAAAAAATTGAAAATGGGGCTGCCTTATGACCCAGCAATTCCACTTCTCGGGACTTATCCAAAGAAACCCAAAACACTAATTCCAAAGAACATACACATCCCTATGTTCATTGCGGCATTATTTACAATAGCCAAGATATGGAAGCAACCCAAGTGCCCATCAGTAGACAAGTGGATAAAACAACTGCGGTACATATATACAATGAAATATCAGCCATAAAAAAAAGAATAAAATCTTACTATTTGCGACAGCACCAATGAACCCAGAGGGTGTTATGCTCAGTGAAATCAGCCAGTCAGAGAAAGACAAATACCATATGATTTCACATATATGTGGAATCTAAAGGACAAAATAAATGAACAAACAAAATCAAAACAGACTCATAGACACAGAGAGAGATCTGGTGGTTGCCAGAGGAGAGGAAGTGGGGGGGATGGGTGAAAAAGGTGAAGGGATTGAGAAGTACAGATTGGTAGTTGCAGAATAGTCTCAGGGATGGGAAGTACAGCATAGGGAATATAGGCAATAATATTGTAGTCGCTATGCATGGTGTCAGAGGGGTACTCGATTTGTTCGGGTGATCACTTAGTAAGTTATATAATGTCCAATCACTGGGTTATATACCTGAAACTTACATAATATTGCATGCCAACTGTAATTAAAAAATAGAAAAGTAATAAATAAATAAAAAGAAAAGAAAAGAAAGTTGCCCATTGCCCAAGACTCCTTGCTAACTCATTTGAGTCCAAGGAATCACATTCCTTCTGGAAGCTTTGCCGAGGACAGCAAGGAAACTTCTTCCTCAGAAGCCCATGGCATAGCTCTTTTTCCTAATCAATGGCTTAATTTAGGTCATTGGCCCATCCCTGAACCAATAACTGGGATGGGACAACTTTTCATATCTTAGTCCTGAGTCACAGAACCCTCCCTTAAAGTCAGAGGTGGAGGAGGTTTCCCCAAAGCGCATGGACTGCAGTGTGTGTGTGGGGGGGGGGGGAGGGAGGGGAGATTAGATACTCAAATGAAACTCAAAATGATGGTTAAGGGAATGAAGAAGTTATGTTCGCAAGGCAATCACAATGTACATTGTACAAGGTTGTAACTTGCTCAAGATCACAGAACTAATAAGTGCTGAGCTGAGATTTGAAACTGGGTCATCTGACTCAAAAGCCAACACACTTAACATCTAGGATCTACTGTTTCCCAAATAAAGCTAGTAATCCCTTGGGTTGGATAGGATCATATGTGGTTAAGCCTATCACCAACGTTATTCTATAGATAAATATATTCATATACCTAAAATTCATTATATATATGTATATATACATATATATGGTGTGTGTATATATACACGTGCATGCACACACTACATAGTAATACAATATAGCATATACAAGGTTCGTGTTTAGTCCACATACTAAGGACTAAATTCAGCATATATAGAAGAGTATCTACTATAGATACCCAGGTCGCAGAGTGAAAGACAGAATGAGGCTGGGTCTTTGATGATAGTGTGGGACCACTGCACGACCCTGGACTGCCTCATTTTCCCCAGACTGTCCATGAGAAAAGCACACCACTTGTTAATGCCCACTTGCCAAAGACCACCAGGAACACACCTGAAATATTACAATATTTCCATACTGTAAAAATATGGAAATACATGTATTTCATTGTATTGGTTGATAAAGAGCTGCTGCCTGAGTCCCCCTGCTACCCCAGCCTCCTTCCTGCCCCCCTCATCCCCTATCTTCTCCTCTCCCATCTAACCCCTACCTCCCCTCATCCAGCAGTTAACAGTGTTACCTCCTGGCCCAGAAGGGGTCCCTCAGCGTACTGCTCCTATGCCTCCATCAGTGTTCACTCTAATGAGCTGATGACTGTGTGTTCAATATTTTGAATATCACCCCTGACTATCTATAAGTAGATACCCTTCTATATATACTATATATGCTCACAATACTATACCGTATTACAGTATATTCTTACTGATAAGAGCTATCTCTTATTGATATGTTAGTGTACCTTGGTTCACTAACTGTTCTAAGTACTTTACAAATGTTCACCATATTTAATTCTCACAACAATCCTATGAGGTAAGTACCAATATAGTCATCTGCATCTCACAAATGAGGACAATGAGGCACAGGGAGAATTAGCAACTGGCCAGGGTCACACACGGCCAGGATGGAGTTCAATGCCTGGTCGTCTGTTGCCAGCATCTCTGCTCTTTACTTATGTTCTCTGACTGCCTAGTTATAGGAGATGCTGAAATTCACTTACCTTCTTCCTTGGTAATCAAACCCCAATTTGGCAGCAAGGTGCCCAGTGCCAGGTTGGATGATTGCCTTAGTTAATCATGAAAGTCCTGTTCCTCCCGTCACAGCCTCCTTTAACGGGGGGTATAAGCCAGTGTGGCCAATGAGACGTAAGGGGGATTCCACTCTGAGGGCATTGGGGGAAACTTTTGCTTCCTGAATAAAAGATTATAAACCCAGCTGCGCTGCCCCCTTCTGCTTCTTCCTGCTCTAAAGGCCTATGTGATATCTGGAGCTGGAGCAGCCATTCTGAGACCATGAGACAACAAGCCAAATCGCCCAGTTGGCAGAGTGAAAGATAGAATGAGGCTGGGTCTTTGATGCTAGTGTGGGACCACTGCACGACCCTGGACTGCCTCGTTTTCCCCAGACTGTCCATGAGAAAAGCACACCACTTGTTGATGCCCACTTGCCAAAGGCCACCAGGAACACACCTGTAATCCAGCAAGGTGGAGTTCGCTGGCATTTGTTCCAACATGGCAAACTGTGGAGCGTCTCAGAGGAGCGTGTTAGGAAGGGCTTGAACAGGCGTGGGGCTCTGTTAGGTGACGTGGGGAAGGTTTGAGGAATCATCCTTTCCCTCAGATTTGGGTGCTGTCAGAAGGAGGGGCAGTTCGATGACTGAGCATCTCAATAGTTGTCTCTAGGAGGTGGGAGGGATGGGGTGGGCCAGCACAGCCACTGGTCAAGACACAGCATCACTCCTGTCGGCCAGGTCACGGGAGGGAGGTGTACGGTCCGTTTTATAGCTCGCACGATGCTCTCGCTTTTGTGCTTCGACGATTCCATGCTCACATGGCGTTTGGTCCTCTCAATCAGGTCACAGAGTGACCTTGTCCAGGGTTGGTATTCAGCAAAACCCAGATCTTTGCAACGGAGCAGCTCCTGGGCGGCAGCTGGCAGAGACTGCCTGCACACTCTCACGCTCTGCGTGTGCCGTGGAAGGAAGTCAGGTTTTCCATCACTTGTAACAAGACCCATTTCTAGCCAGTACAGTAATTAATGCCGACTAATCATCCCCACAGTGTAATTTTGCTCATTTAAACAATTTCAAGTAGCACATTCCTCCACAAGCCCTCTTTAGCTGCAGCATCTCCAAGAAATCGTATTTGCTGGCTTTCGCTGCTTTGCCCATGTCCAGCTTCTATTTTCTTCTATAGGGTTATTGCCCTTGACACAGGTCTCCCGTTGCTGGTCCCCTTGGTCTGTTGGCCTTAGACTTCATGGCCACCGGCAGTCCCATCACTGTGTCTCCTTCTGCAGCCTTAGAGCCGGGGTCTGGATCACACAGCCTGTGCTCAAATCCTGGGGCCACGTGTGAGGAGATACACACGTGACTTAGAAAGCTGCCGGATCTCGCTAGAACAGCAGTTTCCGAGCCACAGCGGGCACACAGGTGTGCCGCAAGAATTTTTAAAACAGGCAAAACCTGCCCTGGCCGGAGTGGCTCGGTTGGTTGGAGCATTGTCCTATGCACTGAAAGTTTGCTGGTTCAATTCCTGGTCAGGGCACATACCCAGGCTTTGGGCATGTACGGGAGGCAACTGACCAACGTTTCTCTCTCCCTCTCCCTTCCTCTCTCAAAAATCAATTAAAAATATATATAAAACAAACAAACAAAAAACATGCAATACCTGGCTATTTAGTCAGGGGTACTGTTCTCTTTTCCCTTAGATTGCCAAACAAAAAACAAAAATATTGACAACAGCCAACACAACAATAGCCATCCAGTGTGAATGAATCAAAATTCTGCCTATATTTTGTCCAATCAGCAAAAAATGTGGGGTTTTTTTGGTGTGCTGCAGAATTGTAGTAATTAGTTGATGTGTGCCATGGGATGGAAACGGTTGAAAATCGCTGCTCCGGAGCTGGTTCATTGTCGGTTAAATTGGGAGAGTACAGTACTTATGCCAGGGTAAGGGGGGGGGGAGTGAGTGAGATAATACAGGCAAAACATTCCGCACGGTTTCTGGCACACGATACATCAATGTGGGTTCTTTATTATAAATTGGTACTCCTTATAAGATATTAAAGCAAACCGTCTTAGCGTATGCACCAGTTAGTTTCATTCTGTGACTTTCTTTTGGCCAGGCACAGCACCTGGTTATCTTCCAAAAGCCAGGGGGTTCATGGCTCTGGAAAAACTCAGATGTTCTTTCGTCTTCATTTTTTTTTTTTTTTAATTCTCTTGGTGCCTAGGAGAGTTCATTTGTTTCATTTGCAAGTGGCATGTTTATTTTTTCTACACTCAAGAGGATACTTTCGGTTCTGGAGTTGTAGTGGAGCAGATTACTTGTCACCTCTAATTGAATTCTCCTTTCCTTTGCTGAATTAAAAAAAGAAAAACCCTCTCACAACGGTATATCTCTTACCATCAACAGACTACAGTTTATCTTGTTCCTTTTTGGTTCCCCTTACCTCATAGATTCTTTTCCTTCCTCTCACTGGTACATTTCTTTACTTAAAACCTTGTGGGGTTGAGTGAAAGACCCCGGAGATGAGAATTCAGGCTGGTCTAGGCAGCGGACTGATTTGGTCTGGGTCCCTAATGCTCTGTGTCCTTCCCGCTCGGTGGCAGGCGGGTGCATACATGTGACCTAGGATTCTATCCGTGTGAATCCAAATGAAAGGAAATAACAGTAATAAGCAAGCATTGTCTCTTGCTAAACTGTAAGGCAGGACACCTTGGCATTTAAACATTCTGCCTCCAAATACTGCAAATGGTTAAACATCTCAAGCTACTGGGGGTCATGGTAGACGAGCATACTTCTCAGACCAGAGTGTCTGTACTCTGCCCTGTTGGGGATAAGCCAGATGTGCCTTCCTAGATCCACAGATTTACCCCACAGCAAGAAACCGGGAACTTTTATGTTGACAGATACATGGACATATTATAGAGTTTCTACAGGGTGTGTGTGCCAAATCAACATGACTTTCACATATGCAATAGAAACTATGAAAACGTAAATTATACAATTAAACTTGTGGCAGACCAATTTGAACCAATTAAAAAAAACACACAACACGGCATCCATTTGGTAAGAAATAGGTGGAAGATGAGAGATGAGACCTGGCCTCTAAGGGTCCATCTGCCTCCTGTTTCAAACTGCGAGATTTTGCTTACAATCTCCCCTCACACTCCCCCACCCCACCCCTCTCTCTTAGCACAGATCTGTTTATGTGACCAATAGCCTCTGTGTGGCACCCTAAATAATATACCATAGAATTACATGTATGATATGTTTTCCCTTCTCAAGATCTTGAAAAAGATCCAGTCTAGGAGAACGTTGTGTAACAAAGAATGAAACCCAAACTGGGGGCCTGTCAGAAAGCTGTGGGACACAGAGGGGTTGCTTTGGTTTGGATGTGCTGATTTTCTCGTTCCCTGTTCTCACAACATCCCATATCGGATTGCAGGGTGAGCCACTTGATCCCAGGGTAGGCGCAGTGAAGGGATGTAATTAAGCCTATTAGGTTCTGCTAATGTCCTGTAAAGTCATTCAAGTGAGAACGGCAGGTGTATCAGATCCGCCTTGGACCCGGACGCAGGGGGCATTGCGTTTCCACACTCTCTGTCTGTTCCCACAGTAGGAACCGGCTGATTTGCAGGACGTGGCCTTCTCTGTTTCCTCCCGTCAAGATGTCATGAAGAGTTTCTACAGGGTGTGTGTGCCTAGGATTACACTTTACCACTCCCCAAATTCTAGAGCGCCCCCCCCCACTCCTGCAACCATAGGCTCAGATAGCAGAATCACTCCTTTATCACTTACTCTAATATATGCTCAACCACTTGCTAAAACGATCCAATTCTTAGTTGGCCAACAGTACATACGGTGCATCTGGCACAGAGAGTTGTTTGGGGGAGGGGTGTTCTTTTGTTTTCTTTTTGTTTTATTTTTCTTTTCTTAAGGGAAGAAGAATACATGGCTTATTGTTCCAGAAGTCTGAGAAACCAAGGAATCAGATTCACTCATATTTATGACAAATATTTACTTATGCACTTCCTTTGTTCTGGGCACTTTGGGGAGCCTGGGAACCGGTACTGAACAGTACAGAAAAGATGTCCTTTCTTGGAGCATCTGATGGTACCAGTATGGTAGACATGCCAGTTGGGGAATTGTATTGGATAGAAGGTCATGCTGGGCAGGGGCTGGGCTGGAATAATGACAAAGGGATGATTGAGGAAGTGGGGGGGTTAGGGAACAACTGGGTGGGATAGGTGAGAAGATTACTGGAGGACAGTCAGAGAACTGAGAGGCTAAGATATTAGATGGAATGTCCACACAGACATTGTCATCCCCAAGAATGATAAACAACAGTGAGAGGGAACCCATTAGGTCCCCGCTAGTGATACGTTAGTTCTAAGAGACCTCCATGTATAGTTTAACCAAAGAACTTGTCCAGAATGATAAATGTTATACTTTCCTAACACCTTTACATTCATAGATAAGCTTTTAAGAGGTTCACATTTTAAAATCAGATTGGTATTTTTGGATTTGAACCATGCCTGGATGGTAGGCCATGCATAAGAAGGCCTGGACAGAAGCCTGGGGGTATCCCCAGTCTCACTGCTGCAGGACTGCGCTAGGTGGGTCACAGAGCCCGTGGTTCCAAAGCCTGCCTGGTGATTCTGAACACATCCAGGTTTGGGAACCCCCAAGTTAAACCATATTACAGAGCTTTAAATGACAGCATATTATAGATCACCTAAGTGAAACTCTATTACAGATTGCCTTAAAAGAAAGAACATTTAGCATGAGTTATTTCATATTTGGGATTCTTGGAAAAGATAAGAAAGTGGGGCTAAATTTCAGAACTAGAAAAAGCTCAACTTGTTCTCGCAGGAATTTTTCTATAGCACGCTGGGTTTATTTGCATCTTCTTTCTCCTGGTGTAAGAATCAACAATGTTATCATTCTGCGGCTGACCCTGTGGTGACTTAGAAGACACCTCATCACATTTTGGGAAAACTATATACTTAGAATCTACGCCTATATACTTTATGTTAAAAGTCCACTTTTTCTTTTAAAATTGTCTTAGATTTTCCTCATATTCTTTCTCTGAATTTAGTAGTCAACAGATCGGTTCACCACTTTAAGCCTTTTTGGCATGGTTCTTTATGACTCTTTCTTAACCTTTTCATCCCTGAAGGAACTATATCTCAGTTGTCTTTACGTTTCTAAAGTCCTAGCATAGTGACTTATCAAAGCAGATAGATATTTAAGGAATAAATTAACATGAGATTGGAGGTTACATTAAACTAATTGTTACCTCTGGTCTCCATAGTACTCCTTAAGCATCATCTTTCGTTTCTGGGGCAAGTAGAAGTTGTAATGATATATTGCTTTCATAAGTAATAAAAGTGATGCTCAAGGCTCACCACTGTCGGGGGGGGGGGGGATTGAGCAAAATAAAAAGAGAGAAAACTCATGGACATGCACAACAGTGTGGTGATTGCTGGGGGTGGGGGGATGGAAGGAGTTGGAGGACGGTATAGGGGGAATAAATGGTGATGAATGGAGACTTGACTTGGGGTGGTGAACACACCTGAAACCTCTATACTTTTGTTAACCCGTGTTACCCCAGTACATTCAATTTTTAATAAAAGTGATGTTCACAGATTTATAGAAGCTCGTCAAGTTTCAAAGCCAGAGCAATTCATTTTTCCCAGCAAGCCCTCATAAATCCAGGCCATGGAATAAAGATGCTGATCTTGCCACACCCAGGTCTCTCCTTTCCTGATAGGGCTCCTTGGGACCTCTTCCTCACTTGGCAAGCACTAACTGATGCTCACTGGATGCAAGTCTGAGAGAGGTAGTAAGAGCCGAACATCTGGTCTACCTCGGGCTTTCAGCTGTAGAGTGTTGGGTGGTGCACCCTAGTGCTCTGGTAGAGACTGTTATGATTAACCTTGAGTGCACTAGACATTCTCCTGGTATCACTGAGTCATTCATTTACTGCCCACCAGGCACTGTGAGCCCATGTGATGGAGTATAACATTAATCTAGAAACCATCCCTGGCATCAACGAGTTCATGATCCAGTTGGAGGTAAAATAAATGATAGATGTTATGATGGAAGAAGTATACTCCACAGAGCACATAGAAGGGGCCATTGACTCAGACCTGGAAAATCAGGAAAGGCTTCCTGCAGGAAGTGGCACCTGAGCTATGCAGTGAGGGATGATCTTCATTGTCCGAGTGCAGTGGTGAGAGGGCTCTGATTCTGGTGAAGGAGCAGCAGAAGGTAGGGGAAGGCAGAGAGCATTTAGGGGACTCCGTGTGCTTCCATGTGGTCAGAGGACAGGCGCTAAAGATAAAAGTGACTTTATTCCATATGAGTGAATTTGAACTTGAAAATTATTGAAATAATGGGATCCATCAAAGGGTTTGAGGCAGAATCTGCACTACTGAGAGAGAGAGTAGCCATAGAAACATGCAGTTGGAAAACCCCCTACACTCTATCCTTTTAGCAAATTGTACCCTGCACCAGACACAAATTTGCCACAGCTACAGATGATCACTTATAAATTAATTCAGAATTAACTTTAAGACCCTAACAAACTAAAAGAGAAGATACTCAACGTTCATGAGACTACCCATACACCTGCCCTTTGGGGGTGGCATATACTTGGTTCTGTTTGTAGGTAAAGGGCTTGTTCTTCATTAATGTTTTCAAGCAAAGAGGACCCTGACAACATCAGTCTGTCAAAGACCAAGGTCACCTTATTCAAGCAACATAAAAGCCACTTGACTAGGCTGGAAATGTGTTCCCAAAACCTATTTCAGAATTTCTTCCCTAATGGCTTCTGTGAATTTGGGTTGAAAGGCTTTAACAGTACATTAGGGAAGGGCAGTCAGAGCTGAGAGTGGAGGACAGGGGCTATAGGAACAACAACAGCGCTGTTCTCTGATTGAAGGGCGCTGCTCATGATATTTGTTTCCAGGGAATTTTGAAAACTCTACAGGCCATTCCTCTAAGTAGTTATCATGGAACTACTCCCTTTACTGGAAGAGGGTGGGCCTTGTTCCCTCCTACGGATTTGAGGATCTCACCGAAGCATGGAAGACTGGTCCAGATCTTTTAATCAACCACCCCAGGAATAATATTTATTAAGTAACTAGAGAATTATAGCATCATCCTAAAGAAGATTCTAATTTCTGCAAGTTCAAAATAATAGACCTTTTTCAAAATTATAGACCTTTTTCCTCCTTATTTTACAATCTTTACATTCACTCTAGATTGACACATATAAAAATGATAATTAGTACTACTACCTTATGACACTTTAAATGTCCCATATGACCCTACGGAGCAGTACTTACATGCTTAGATATCAAATGCTAAAGACATTAAGGGTCTGAGCATTGAATGACAGAGACCCAGGTTCAGAACTCAGTTCTTCCATTTACTATCTCTGACCTTGAGCTAAGTTACTTAACTTTTTTTTTTTTTCTTAATTAATTTTAGAGATAGAGGAAAGAAGAGGGAGAGAGAGAGATCGTTGAGAGAGAACATCGATTGGGCGCCCCCTGCATGCCCCCCACTGGGGATCGGGCCCACAACTTGGGCATGTGCCCTGACTGGGAATCGAACTGGTGACCTTTTGGTGCATGGGTCGATGCTCAACCACTGAGCCACACCAGCCAGGCTTTACTTAACTTCTTTAAGCCTCAGCTTTCTGGGGGTGTTTGTGGTCAGTCTCATAGATTCACTGTGAGACTTGAATAAGGTTGTGAGTGATGAGGGGCCAGTACATGGTTTCAACCCTACTTAACATTCTTGAGCATTTCCCCCTTTACCCTTTAGTTCTGTTTGTTCGTTTTATTATGAGCAATGTTCTCTTTTCTTTTTACTCCCCTAGGGATATAAAGCCTGACAACATTTTGCTTGATGAACATGGTAAGTGAATGATTTGTTTACAACCAACACGATTGCATATAGAACAAAATGATTATCCCCAGCAAAGGAGTATTACATGTAGACAAGCTGTCTTGCTTGATTGACTTGAGTTCTATGTACAAACTCCATTTAATTTAATTTAGTGTTTTTTAAATCTTCACCTGAGGATATGTTTTCATTGATTTTATAGAGAGAGGAAAGGATAGAGAGAGGGGGAGAGAGAGAGAGAAACATCAATGTGAGAGAGAAACATCAATCAGTTTTCTCCCACAACCTGGGCAGGTGCCCTCACCGGGAATTGAACCCAAGACCCTTCGGTGCACCAGATGACACTCCAACCAATTGAGCCACAAACTTCATTTTATAAGTGGGAGGGACAATCTGAAGACCTTTGCGTATTTACAGCAGTGACATAGTGCACCAACACACCTTTAAATAGCACCCGATTTACGTAATGAGAAAGTCATTCTCATTTCAATTTCCTTCCACCCCTACTGATTTCCTCAAGAAAACCATCCTGTGTTTTGGTGCTGGTTTGCCTTCCTATCTTGACAACCATCGTCTCCTTTTTTTCATACAGAACAGGCCTCAAGTTTAGAGCCTGTTAGTGTCCCTAGAAATCAGCGACACTACTTCCTTGGCATTGGGTCTACTTTTGTGTTTTCCTTTTCAGGAAGGCAAATTGGTTTTACATTTGCAGAAGAGATATCAAGTTTTCTGTTCAAAGATCGTTCAGTTTAAAACAAATCAGCCAGCTTCAAGAAAAATATAAAGTAGATGACAGTATGACAGTATGTGGTACCCAGATCGATACGTGATGTAGGGATGTGGGAAGAACCATGGAGGTGAAAAATGAACGCCTGAAGTTAAAAAAACAACACCAATTAAAGATACCCTGTAGAACAAGCTTTTGCCAACAATGATTAAATGAGTCTATTCCCTTTCTAATATTTATTTGAATGTACATTTGGATTTATCGGTTCATCAGGGTAGATTGTAGGACACACAGCCTACAAGTTATCAATGTGGCAATAAGATCCTCATCCTTTTCGGAAAGCTGCTGGATGAGTCGTACATCTGCAAAGCTCCTTACTCACTTGACTTTACCAGAAGGGATTTGCCAGTGGGACTGAAACTCCACATACCATTCCTTCCTCATTATTTATTTACCTAGTTGCATTTTAAACCTGATTTGCCAGACCCCACCTGTGCTCAGAGGGCTAAGAAACACTTCTGCGTGTGACCTCTAATTTCAAAGCTCAGGGTCATTATTTATTTACAGGCTGTCTAAAAAGATTTTTTCCACTTTCTTTCAATGCCTTATTTCTTCCTTCCCTTTACTGCTTCTGACATTTGGGAACAGATTTTCTGAACTTCAGAAATGTGAGCAATGGTGAGACTTAGCATGAAGGTGACTTTTGTCAACACACCAGCTCTCTTGGCCTTAAGTAGGAAGCAGGGTCCTCTCTCATCCTGGTGTAAATAAACTCTACGGAGCTTCACAGTGGTGGAGAGGGCCTCCCCTAGCCCACTGAGGCTACCTTTGCACAACTTAGAAAAAGGTGCTTCACGACCCACCAGTCTCACAAAGGTGCCTAGTGGGCTGGTCAAGCAGAACCCAGGTTGGGGTTCTGTTCCCACCTGCCCCTGCTGCCATTGTTGACAATATATTGCTCTACCATTTACTGAGACTCTGAATGGAGACACATAGGTCCCGTTGACCAAAACCTGCTCAAGATTTACCTTCCATTTCAGAGAACAGTGTTTTAATCTTAGATCTCAAACATGGTTTCATCCAATTTCACCATGAGGACATTCTCTCCTTTCACCTCCTCTTGGTCTTCTCAACTAGGTGGTTGCAGATTAAGAGAAAGGTCCAGAGATAAATTAATCTGCAAATTTCACCACTTTTAGAGACTATCATTGTGAAATAACCGTGTAGTTAAGAGCATGGATTCTAAAGCCAGATTGCCTGAGTTCAAAACCAAAGATGTGCCCTGGCTGGTGTGGTTCAGTGGTTAGTGTCAGCCCACACACCGAAGGGTCATGGGTTTGATTCCCGGTCAAGGGCACATACCTGGGTTGTAGGTTTGATCCCTGACCCTAGTTGGGGCACATGCAGAAGGCAACCGATCAATGTATCTCTTTCACATTGATGTTTCTCTCTCTCTCTCTTCCTCTCTCCTTCCCTCTCTCCCTCACTGCTGCTCTCTCTAAAAAATTGATTTTTCCATTAGGAAAAAGATATCCTCAGGTGAGGATTAACAACAACAACAAAAAGATGTGATACACACATGCAATGGGATACTACTCAGTCATAGGAAAAGATGGAACACTGTCACTTGTGCCAACATGGATGGATCTTGAGAAGATCATGCTAAGTGAAATAAGTCAGATGGAAAAAGTCAAGAACCATAGGATTTCACTTATATGTGGGATAGGAAACTGAAAGCAAGAGCCCTGGCCAGTTTGGCTCAGCAGTTTGAGCGTAGGCCTACGGACCAAAGGGTCTCAGGTTTGATTCCGGTCAAGGGCATGTACCTCAGTTGTGGTTCAGTCCCGACCCTGGTCAGGGTGGTTCGGGAGGCAACCAACTGATGTGTCTCTCTCACATTGATGTTTTTCTCTCTCTTTCTCCCTCCCACTCTGTCTGAAAATGGATGGAAAAATGTCCTTAGGGAAGGATTAAAAAAAAACCTGAAAGCAACAAACAAACAGACAAGACAAAAAACACACAAAAACTCATAGATACAGACAACATTATGGTGGTTACCAAGGAGAAGGGGGAGAAGAGGGTAAAGGGGGCCAAATATATGGTGACGCAAGGAGACTTGACTTTGGGTGGTGAGCACACAATGAAATATACAGATGATGTATTTATAGCATTATACACTTGAAACCTATATAATTTTATTCATCAATGTCACCCCAATAAATTTAATAAAATAAAATAAATAATTCATCCACTCACTAGCTCTGAGAGTGTCAACAGGTTGCCTAAACTTTTTCTGCTACCTTAGTTTCTCCAGGGATCAAAAGAATAGTTACTTCTTAGGCTCACTGTAAAAACAGACTGACATACTACTTATAAAGTGCTTGATCGTAGATTCTGCCAGAAGGAAATCATTCAATAAAAGTTACATATTAGTATGATTCCATGGGGCGGTAGGGGCTTTCTCCCCTACTGGGGAGAAACTTAGACTACTTCATCTTGTTTTATGTTGCTATGTCTCTGTATCCGATACTCAGTGAACACTGGGTACTTACCTGTCTTTACTAAAGAATTATTTTGATTCCAGAAGAGATACACCAAAGATTATGTGTGTCTACTTGTCAGGGCTTGTTTAACAGTTGTTGAACCCCAGTTCTCAGGTAAGTACACTGTCAATGGCCCATCCTGCTTTCCTTCGTGTGTACAGGAAGCTAAACCTGGTTTTCGGGGAATTGTATTCTTGGCAAGGCCGGGGCTCAGTTGCTTAGGGACTGTGATCAGTCATCCCAGTTGGCCTGGGGGATGGTCTCAACTCCACCTGTTATCTGGTATACTATTTTCAATGACCCCTTTTCTCTTTCAAGTTTTTGGGTTTGGACAATGAATTAATATGGGGCTTTTCTGTATTATATTCCCATCCTGAACTCCACTTGAGAATCACTGCAGTGACTAAGAGAAACACTGCTTTGGGAAGGAGTGGATATGTAAATGGGACAAAAGTAAACACATAAGCAAACAAAAAAGATTGAGAGCTATTCTCTAAATATGGTTGTGGGGTCCCTTTCTGGGCAAAATAATTTTTGAGGTTACTTACTTTCTGTTTATCCAGATTCTCAAAAACTAAGGCTTTCAGGCATTGCTCAGGGACCATAATTAATCACTTTTCAATGAATCAATTCCTGGTAACACCAGTACCCCCGCCCCACCCACCCAGCTCATTATGCAGAGTTGCTCTTGGGAGAACCAACTGGATGGCAAGTCAATGCCTTTTGAAGGGTCTGCTGGTGTGATTTTCCACGTTTCATGCTGGAAACCCTTACCTGTCCTCTCCACCCACTTTTATTTTATGCCCGCAGGACCATCACATGGTCCTCTTACCTGGGGACGTTAGCAACTGGGCAGGATGACTGCCTGTTTCTGATCTGCCTCCTACGCCCATTCCTCTAAGTGAGCTGCGTATGATACCACGTTGCTTATATATCTCATTCAGCACCATTCAGCACCAGGCACAAGCTGTTTTATTCCCACTGATTCATCTTGGTTCATATTCATCAGAAAAGACTGATATTTAAAGGAGCTAAATCCTTTCATAAAATGGAGAATCTTTCTATGGGGGTGAATAAACATTCCTTGTACATCAGAATTTGGCTTTCGAAATGTTTTTTAATTTAGAGGGTACCTGCTACCATTCTCCCCAAATGTCTCACTCACTAGTTCATAGCCCAAGAAGGCATTAGATCGTGGATGGCACCTAGCCAGTTGTCCTGATATTTATTTTCATATCCTACCAATTTAAGTACCCCACCCAATTCTATCAGTTCCACGGTGTCTGAAATTCTTGTGTTTTTAATTTATTCAGGAAATAAATGCTGTACGTGGAAGAACAGTACTGTCTGACTGGTATAGCTGATAAAGTGACAATTATGGCATCGGCTACAATTTAGGTTTCTTTTTTGTTGTTAATCCTCACCCCAAGGATATTTTTCCATTAAATTTTAAATAGAGTGGAAGGGAGGGAGGGAGAGAGAGAAACATCCATGTGAGAGAGACACATTGGTTGGGTGCCTCATGCACGACCCCAATCGGGGCTGGGAATTAAACCTGCAACCCAGGCACATGCCCTTGACCGGGAATCGAACCTACGACCCTTTGGTCTGCCGGCCAACACTCTAACTGCTGAGCCAAACCGGCCAGGGTAAGACAAGCCATCTTTTTAAGGTAACACAGCCAGTTAACGATAGAACTTGGACTTGAAGCCAAATAATCTAACCCCAGAGAACAGGCTCGTAACCACAGCATCTCCAGGCTCAACCTGTTTCGTATCAAACCTGTGAACCACCATCCAGCACTTAGAGCATGACCCATGGGGGAAAGAGAGAAAGGAAAAACCAAGACCACCTATACTGAAATAGGGTGAGTTATTAAAATCACCCATTGGTACCATTCAGGCAAGAAAACCTTCACTTTTAGCTAGCTGAGTGCTACTTTGTATTAAAATGTCATCACATCAGCAAACACAAACACTGGGCACAAAGCAAATCCTGACAATAAAGGCAGAGATTTTTATCGTTAGCAGCAGGCTGGAGGCCATCAAAGAGCAGATAGTGACCTTTGGAGGGGGAGGGAGTGTGGACTGGGGGACCTGGAAGAAGCATCAGATGACATCATCCCCTCCAATTACAGCCATACCTCCTCAAAACCACAGAAGCATGGAAATGGAAATGCCTACACCTCCAGGCCCTCTGAAAGCGGATGAGTTCGCACCAACAGCTAGTAGCGAGCTTGTACACCTGAGCTGGGCTGCCCCTTTCTTCCTTCTCACGATCAGCAGGGGCCCTAACACACTTGGCAGGTGGGCTCCCTGTGGAACTCGTGTGAGACATACACAGGGGGGTCACCTGGTCTACCCATGCCTTCTTTTATGGAGGGAAACAGGTTCAACACAGGAATGGGACTTAGAGTCTGCAATGTGTTAGGGGCAGAGTTCAGGGTCAGACCCAGGGCTCCTGGATCCAGTCCAGAACTCTGCATACAACCTCGTTATAAATACTACTTGAATTTCCCCTCTGCTTTCCCTTGGTGAGTTATTTTGTTGAGAATCATTAGGGGTCAACCTGACTTAACAGACAAAAATTATTAATGTTATTTCAGACAAAAAAGGATTAAAAAAAAAAAAGGACTCTTTCCTGGCAAAGGAAAAGATATAGTAAGTTCTCAATGTCATCAGATTCTTAGAAACTTCTTTAAGCAAAACAGCATATAAGGAAACCAATTTTACCCTAGGCTAGTTGATAGAAACAAGAGTTAAGGCCCTGGCTGGTTTGGCTCAGCGGTTAGAGCGTCGACCTGCTGACCGGAGAGTCCTGGGTTTGGTTCCCGCTAAGGGCATGTACCTCGGTTGTAGTTTGTCCCCAGCCCTGCTTGGGGTCGTGTGGGTGGCAACCACTCAATGTGTCTCTCTTGCATCAATGTTTCTCTCTCTCTTCCCCCCTCTCTCCCTCCCGCTCTATCTGAAGATAAATGCAAAAATGTCCTCAGGTGAGAATAAAAAAAATAAATAAAAAATAAACAAGAGTTCCTACAGCATATTTCTGGTTACAAAGACATCACCAAACTTCTGAATAAAGACCCAAAACACTTCTAATATTAAACACTGAAGTAAATGTGAGCTATATATACATTTAGGAAAGATGAACAAAAAAAGTAAGAATGACGTTTCAACCCACTTATTCCAGTTCAGGGATCCGGGTGGCCGGGACCTATCCCAGCAGCTCAGGGCACAAGGTGAGGACTGCCCTCCACACAGGGCCTCTCACACACACACTCACGCTGGGACCATGTAAACCCCCAGTTCACCTCACGTGCACATCTTTGGGACGCAGACATGGGGAGACCCTGCAGACTGCACACGGACAGCGGGTCCTGCTGGGAATCTGTTTCCCATCAACGTTATCACAAAACAACCCTGAGCGAAACATTATTCGAAGACCTTCTGTACCCACATCCATGTCTGCTTTATAGTAACAATGTGTTTGCCTCTTTAAAAAAGATCCCATAAGAGACCACTGGCAATTCGATACTTTGAGTAGCTCTTGGGTCCCCGTTGGTGCTCACAGGTTATACCACCTTAGAATGTTGCGGACAGAAGTTGCCTAAGTAGAATTAGAGCAGCATGCTCTCTCAACCCTCCAAGTCAAAGCTTTCTGAGGTTGAACTACAGATTTACAAGCAGATACTCATCTTTCCATGTCATGTTCTGGCTGCTAGAGGGTTTGCTGGTTGAAAAACAGTGTGGCCTTGAGGACAGACGAGCTGAGTTTTTACTGCTAGTACCCAAGGCTTAGAAGAATTTACAGAGAAGCTTCCAGGTGGAAGCATGGCTGTGCCAGTGGGCTGAATGGACTGACTCTGTGGTCCTTCTCTCCCGCCAGGGCACGTGCACATCACAGACTTCAACATCGCCGCCATGCTGCCCAGGGAGACGCGGATCACCACCATGGCCGGCACCAAGCCTTACATGGGTACGGGCTGGGGGGCAGCTGTCTTGACGAAGAGCAAGGTCTTTGTTTTCCATTCCTGTGGACATCATTTATTACGGCTCCAATCATCTGTAGGGACTTGCAGCTAGAAATGACAAGCCCCCCCTGACTTTACCTGGGGAGCTTGTGGTTTCACGGGTCTCAGGTGAGCCCCAGGAGTCTCCATTTAGGAAGCACCTCATCTGATGCTGATTCAGGAGGGCCACTGATTACATTTTGAAAACACTATTTTGTAGAGTTATTTAGGACAGCGCCTGCCCACTTCCGAACTAAGAATATTGATTCAGTCAATGTCTACTAATTGCCTCTGGGGGCCTGGCACTGTGGCAGGTGCTGGTGACCCATAGTGAGCAACACAGACAAGGTCTCCAGCCCATGCAGTTTACCCCCTAGTGAGAAGAGTTTAAACATGCCATGTCAGAGAAGACACAGAAATAAGCAGGATGCCAATAAGTGACAGGGGCTGGTATAACCATTATTTACATGATACCGCATGCCGTGCAGGGGGCTGTGATTTTTTTTTTTTCTTTATTGATTTTAGAGAGAGGAAGGGAGAGGGAGAGAGAGATAGAAACATCGATTGGCCGCCTCCTGCATGCCCTCCACTGGGGATCGGACCCACAACCTGGGCATGTGCCCTGACTGGGAATCAAACTGGCGACCTCTTGGTACATGGGTGGATGCTCAACCACTGAGCCACACCAGCTGGACGGGGGGCTGTGATGTCTGGAGTGCCTTAGAGTTACAATTTTCGCTCTCACTTTATCACAATACCACGAGTTCTCCTTTTTGAAAGATGAGGAACTGGGTTTTGCCTGAAGAGTTAAAATTTACCCAGAGGCTGTCTAAAGGGTAGGGAATAGTGCCAAAATTGTAAATTAGGGTTCGCATTTAATTGTGCTGTTACAAATTAATAGGAATTCTGAGTTCTGCTGTTGGAAGCAGCCATCTCTCTGCAGATACCATTTTGACATAAGCAGCCCTAACCAACCCCTCTATGTACCTCCCAAAACATAAAGGAAGGTCTTTTGCCCTCTTGGGGGCATACAGCACTCAGGAAGAGGGACTTCCCCCACCCCTGCTGTTCCTAAGGCAGGTGAGTCGGATCTCAAGAGGATTATCGGTCAAGTCGGTGCGTGGGTGTGAGATGAGGCGCCTGGTGTTGGTTCCAGCTGTACTTGCTGACCAGTCCCTGTGTGACAGCTGAGGTGGCATGTTGAAGAGTGAGGAGTCGTCTTGCTGGGAACTGCTGCAGTAGGAGGCAGAGATGTGCAGTGGTGTGAGTGAGTGTGTGTGCGAGTGTGAGTGTGTGTGCGAGTGTGAGTGTGTGAACGAGTGTGTGAGTGTGCATGAGTGTGAGTGTGTATGCGTGTGTGTGAATGAGTGTGTGTGTGAACGAGTGTGTGAGTGAGTGTGTGTGAGTGAGTGTGTGTGTTAATGTGTATGTGAGAGTGTGAGTGTGAATGAGTGTGAGTGTATATGAGTGTGTGTGAACGAGTGTGTATGTGACTGTGAGTGTGTGTGTGAGTGAATGTGAGTGTGTGTGTGTGTCTGTGAGTGTGAGTGTGTCTGTGAGTGAGTGTGTGTGAATGTGAGTGAGTGTGTGTGAGTGTGAGAGTGAGTGTGAGTGTGTGTGTGTGTCTGTGAGTGTGAGTGTGTGTGAATGTGAGTGTGTGTGTGAATGTGAGTGTGTGTGTGAGTGTGAGAGTGAGTGAGTGTGAGAGTGAGTGAGTGACGATTAGCCGGAGGATGTGTCAAGCGTCACAGGGCCCCTCCTGGGCCCTCGGGCGCAGCTGGAAGGCCAGGAGGCCGTCAGCATGGCTTACTGGAGACAGCAACCGCCCCGGAGCCCAGCCGTGTCAGAATCTCTGGAGGTGACACCTAAGCACAGGGCGGTGTGACAGGTCTTCAGGTCGTTATCACCTGCGTGGGGCCCTGAACCTCTCCTGCAGCCCATGAGCCCTGCCACCTGTCAGAGGCAACTCCAGAGCGATCACCCCAGGCAGGGGCGGGACATTTGGGTTCGATCCCTGCGCCTCCGCACTTCTTGGGTTCTACATCAAAGGATGCTTTCTTGGAAAAGGGAGAGGAGGTGTGGGACAGCCGGCGCGATCCTCCACGCCCACGCCAAGGTGGCTGGTGTCGGGGAGCTTTGAATCAGACAGGAGGTTGGTTTGAAAATCCGCAGGACTGAGTTTTAGAGAATCTAAAGTCAATGTGTTATCAAGCAAAAGGGATGGAATGTTTAGGCAACAGACTGAGCCACTATGGAAGGAGCCCATACTCGGTGAGAAAGGAAGGCTGGACACCGCACCGCTGGCGCAGGAGAGGAGAATGGAAACACGTGCTTCTACCCCAGTTCCATGTGATGCCTAAAGGGGCGGGGTCACTGGTTAAACTGGTGGCATTAAACTCAGTGCGGGTGGGGGGGATGAATTGTACTGGCTGGAAGATACGGGCAGAGTAATTCACAGCCCAGTATTTCTACTTGAAATCAAGGGCAAGGGCAGTGCCAATGTCCTTTAATACTCCATTCTTTTCCTCATGCAACTGGAAAGAGAAGAGAAGAGAGAAGCCCTACAATGCAGGACCACATCACCTTCTCAGAGAAGAACTCCATGCCAGAAAATGAGCCTTGTTTTATATGATATTTGAACAACCGCGAATTTTCTGGCTTCCAGTGATCAGTGGGGAGAACAAATCTCTTTTGTCTCTTCTAAAATAAGGGACACACATAATTCAGACTCTTTTCTGCCTAAAACCCACGGTGCTCAAATGACATAGAAAAGGATTCTCCAAGTCTGCGGGACTGATGGGTTTGACGCCTCGGGTTTCCTGAGTTTGCTTCCACATTAAGGACTATTTTCTTGGAGCCAAACCGACCCGTGCATCTGGGTTTTCTAGGCCTGGTGTCCATGATGAGAGGGGGGAGGGAGGCCACCTTTATTTTCTCTCCCCAGTAATTTTAACTACAAGATCCATATAATTTAATTCTCCTCAAAATTGGCATTTCTAGTCTTTTCACAACATAGGGCTTAGGACTTGGAATCTGGTCAAAGTTCTCAGGGCTTCTCCGTCTTCACCCTTATAATTAACAATTACTAATGTTTATTGAAAGCCGTCTGTGGACCAGAAAATGTGTTAAATGTTTTGCATTTATTTACTCATTCATTTTTTTTTCCTCTCTCTCAATAACCCTAAGGGCAGGCTACAATTATCACCCTTTTACAATGAGGAAATAAGAAGCTAAGTAATTTGCCGAGATCACATGGCGAGTCATTGAAAACAGCCTAAATTTGAATTAAGCTCTGTCTGACTTCAGAAAATCAAGCTTCTTCCTGAAAGACAGAACAAATTGTAATGTTATTTGTGGTTCTTAAATGGTTGTAAGTCAATTTGAGTAGGCCAATCTGTTAGAAATACTTTTTGTTTTATTTTTAAAAATGAATATTTAGCCCTGGCCAGTTTTGCTCAGTGGTTAGAGCATCAGCCCGAGGACCACAGAGTCAGAGATTCCGTTCCCGCTAAGGACACGTACCTGGGTTGCAGTTTGTTCTCCCCCCCAGTTGGGGTCGTGTGGGTGGCAACCAGTCAATGTGTCTCGCTCACATCTATGTTTCTCTCACTCTCTTCCTCCCTCTCTCCCTCCTGCTCTATCTGAAGATAAATGCAAAAATGTCCTCAGGTGAGGATAAAAAAAAAAAAAAAGTGTCTATCATCGCTTATCTCTACCCAGAAGTTGCCCCTGGCTTTGGTTTTTGGATGGGAGTCCTTCTAAGAGGCATCATGGGTGGAAATCATCTTTCTTTTAAAAAAAATTATGTTCCCAATAATTTGGCAAACTCTACCTAACAGACCCTCGCCAGCACTCATTGTATAGCACTCCTGCAGGGTGCAAATCAGCAGTTAGCTATGAAAAATAAATAAATCTGAAAAGAAAGAAAACTTGGATTCAATACTGAATGAAGATTACAGGAATACACAACTATTTTTTTTCTTTATTGATTTTAGAGAGGAAGGGAGAGGGAGAGAAAGATGAAAGCATCGATGAGAGAGAACATCGATTGGCCGCCCACTGGGAATTAGGCTCACAACCTGGGCATGTGCCCTGACTGGGAATCGAACTGGCGACCTCTGGGTGCATGGGTCGACGCTCAACCACTGAGCCACACTGGCCGGGCCACAACAACTATTAATATGAGATGCAGAACACATGACGAAGCAGTTCCTTGCCTCTGAAAGCAAGAAGATAAGCAGTCTGCCAGTTCTTAACCACTTTTCACTCATAATCTTCTAATTCCATGCTCCCTCCATCACTCCAACCCTTCCTTCTCCCTACTCCTAGGTCTGGGCAGCTATCATCCAGCTCACTTAGAGTTTAACCAATTAAAACATTCTTCTCCTCCAAAAACAAACACCCACATTCACTATAGAAAATGTGTAAGGCACAGATAAGCAAAAGTGGACATTAAATTAATCCCTCTACTTACAGATACTTTGTAACCGAAATCTTCGCTTGATAATGTAATCACAGTAATAACAGACATTATACAGCCAACATTTATTATGGCCCAAGCAGTTTGCTAAGATTTTACTATGTATTGGACAATTAAACTTTCAAAGCAACCCTATAAAATAGGTTTCACTATGATTCTGATTTCACAGATTTACCAAAAAAAAAAAAAAAAAATCAGGCCTAGCGAGAAACTGACAAGGTCATAATCACACAGCAAGTGACTGGTAGACCTCAAGGATAAACCCCAGTCTGAAAACATCTGGAACATTGATGGTGATGGCGATGGTAATATTTTTATTGCTGTTCCAGATGGTGAAAACATCTGGAACATATAATGGTTCACATTGACTGAGCTCTTCCTATGCCCAACACTGTTCTATGTTATTTAAATTAAATGCAGTTCTGTGAGGCAGGTGCTATTGTCATTCTCACTTGACACTTGCAGACTGAGAAGTTAAGCTCTGCCCAAGAGGATCTGTGGATACTGCCCTGGGGGTCTAACATCACAGCCTAACACCCGCTGTGCTCCCTCCCTGCCCAGGGCCATCAACCAGCCTCCGCAAAACTGAGACCCGCTTCCCTGACTCCAGAGCTGGGTCCAGACAACGGACACCCCTTATTTCTCCATGCCCATCTCTATTGCTGTTGTTTTTTAATGGTCACATGATACAAGAGAGAGGGCTGCATCAACATTTCTTCACCCAATTTCTTTACTGAACATTGGGCTGCTTCTCATTTTGAAATATAAATTCATTATAAAAATCCTGTTAGCACAAATATGTCCTGCAACTTAATGATTTCCTTGTGATCAACTCCCAAAGAATTCCTGACCAAAGGGTATGTGTGTTCATACCTTCCCCTCCTGAAAGCTGAGGTTGACTTGAGGCTGCACTACAAAACCTTAATCTTCTCAAAAAGATGAGTGAAAATGGAACCTCATTATGATGTTAAAACGGCACTTCTTTGACTTCTTTTGTAAATTGCTTTTCAGGTTCTTTGCCCATTTTCTATGAGGGTTTTAATCCTTTTTACATATTCTGATGTTACTTATATAAAGCATGCCCTTTACATCTTCATAATATTAAAGTCTAGTGTAGCATATGTGTTACAAACATGATTTCCTACTTTTCAGTTGCTATTGTTCTTATGGCATTTTTGACATGAACTGTTTTTCTAACTTCATCAAATCATTAGTCTTTTTACTTTATAGTTTCTATTACACTATTCTTAGCAAGACCTTCTTACCTCCAGATTTTCTATATGGTTGCCTAATATTTTTATTGCTGTTATAGTTTCTCTTTTACTTAATTCAGCCACATATTATCTTGACTGAAGATATGAAGTACGGATCCAACTTCATTTCTGTTGGATTATTAAATAATTGTTTTAAGGTCATTTATTAAATCTTTTCCATGCTGATTTGAAATACAGTCATCATAAACTAATTTATGTACTAGGATCTATATCCTGTGTCTTTCAGATGTTATTCATTGTGGCTTTATGATATGTTTACTACATGGGATACAAATCCCTTTATGCTTTTTCAGAAAACCATTACATGTTTTTTGTAGATGAAATTTAGAATCATTTTTGTAAATTCCCTTATTTCTATTGCATTAAAGTTTTAGATTACCTCTGGACCCCTTTCTTTACATCCTGACCGGAATCTACTCTCCAATTGTTTTACTTTTTATTATTATATTTTTTATCCTCACCCGAGGACATTTTTGCATTTATCTTCAGATAGAGCAGGAGGGAGAGAGGGAGGAAGAGAGAGAGAGAGAAACATCGACGTGAGAGAGACACATCGAGTGGCCGCCACGCACTCGACCCCAGCCGGGGCCGGGGACAAACTGCAAACAAGGTACATGCCCTTAGCGGGAACCGAACCTGGGTCTCTCTGGTCTGCGGGCCGATGCGCTAACCGCTGAGCCAAATCGGCCAGGGCTCTCCAATTGTCTTAAAATCTGAAAACCAAATGATGGAAATCCAAATAGCTAACAAACATATTAAAATATGGCCAAGTTTATCAGTCATCAGAAGAATATCAATTTCAACCACAGTGAAAGACACTCACAAGACCAGCAGAAATCAAACGCTTCGTTAATCCCAAGTGTGGATAAGGATGTTGAGCGGAAGGAAGTCTGTTACATCGCTGGTCACCGTGCTCACTGGCACAACCACTTTGGTAAATTGTTTGGCATTATCTAGTGTATGTGAAGATACACAGCCTATGCCCAGCAGGAATGAACCCTAAGGATGTGTGGATTGCCCGGCCAGTGTGGCTCAGTGGTTGAGTGTCAATCCATGCACCAAAAAGTCGCCGGTTCGATTCCCGGTCAGGACACATGCCCAGGTTGTGGCCCGATTCCCAGTGGAGGGGATGCAGGAGGTGGCCAATCTATGTTCTCTCTCATCGATGTTTCCATCTCTCTCTCCCTCTCCCTTCCTCTCTCTGAAATCTCTCAAATCAATAAAGAAAAAAAAGATGTGTGGACTTACAGAAGTCTTACATGTACAGGACTGTTCACGAGAATATTGTTCACAATATTCCCAGGTTGAAAACAATCCAAATAGCTATCAACGACAGAATAGGCAGGTAATTACAGCATAGTAATAAAGCAGTGAACATAAGCAGACTGAAACCATGTGCAGCAATTCTGATGAATCCTACACATGCCATCTTGAGCAAGAAAAGCAAGACACCAGAGAAAACAAGGAGATTTAACGTCTATGAGATATATATACACACATACATATATGTTATACACACACATGTTATCTATACACACACATACTTATACATGTTATCTAGACAGGCATAGGCAAAAGTAGGTTTTCAGTTATAATACAAATAATGCAATAATTAATAAATAAGAATAAACTATTGTGCTTTGTGTACGCACCATGGTAGACCTACCTTTGCCCACCCCTGTACATATATATGTGCACATATATAACATATAGGCAAAACTGAAGCATTGCTTAGAAATGCAGGTGTAGATAGTAAATCCATGTAGAAAGGGAACAAAATTACTAGCATAAATTCAAGAGAGTGGTTACTTCTAGGGCTGTGAACAGGACAGGAACGACGGTGGGGTCAAGAATCTATTATGTGACCTGTGTAATGGTCCCCCGGCCATTTGCTTATAGCTACTTGTTCAGTGGTTCTTTTATGTTTTATCTCCTTTTTTAAATGTAGGTTGCAATACTTTAAAAACCAAACAAAATACCCAATGGCTTTTTGAAGGAAGTTCCGCCCTTCTCCCCCTCTATCTGCACCTTCTTGGGGACAAGAGCCCCTCTGCATCTCTCTGCTCTTTTTCAGCTCTTTGGGGCTCAAATAATTACCCATCTGTTGTACTTTTGTATGTTGGCATATGTTTTTCCTTCATGTTTTACCAAAATTCCTCACTGCCTAGCACACCGTGAACATTTGTTGAATGAACACACATTCAAATGTCTTCGTGCTGGAAAACAGAATAAGTAGAAAAGATGCTCCTATAAACTCCAAGGATGATCCAAGATGACAGAATTCACAGCTTTTCTAGAGGAATGAGTATTCTGATAGGTATTTTCTCAGCACTGTGGTCTGTGTGTCCCTCAAAGGTCTCGGCAGCTTCACTAAGTGAGATGTGTGTCACCCTGGGGCACTGTCTGAGATGACTTGTGAGATACTGAGAAGGGAACGCAGAACCACAGTCCATTCCATCCAGTGTGTGGGGCCGTGGGGTCAGGGCCATTCTCTCCCAAGTTGCACAGGGACCTGTCACTTACAGAAAGGATGCGGTGTGCGTGAGAGGTTAATCCAGCAGGGAAGGAGGCCTGCCCAGGCCTGGGCACTGGATGTCAGCATTTACCTCTGATGGGATGGTGTCCGCACGGTTTCACCTGGACTGAGTGCACTGGGCAGGCAGCCTGTGTGTGTCGCCTCACACCCAACACTTTGTCCAGAGCCAGCTCCTCACTACCGGAGATGGGTCAAGTGTGTATAGCTCTTGGCTAGGTAAAATTCCCCTTATTATAGATGTTTGCCTCTCTAGAACAATGTCTATTTTTTTTAATCCTCACCGAAGGATATGTTTATTGATTTTAGAGAGAGGAAGGGAAAGATAAAAAAGGGGAGAGGGAAGGAGGGAGAGAGGGAGGGAGAGAGAGAGAAAGAAAGAAAGAAACATCGATTGGTTGCCTCTCCCATACACCCCAACTGGGGACCAAACCCACAACCTAGGTATGTGCCCTGACCGGGAATCAAACCCGAAACCTTGGTATACAGGACGGCCCTCCAACCAACGGAGCCACCCGGCCAGGGCAAGAAGAGTGCCTACTTTTCTGAGCACTTTCTAGGTGCCAGGCACTGTGCTGAGATTTTGGCATGCACGACCTCATTTAATTTGTCACCTCTAGAAAGACTGCCTTGTGACCTGATTTTGCTGGGGAGACTTCTCAAGCTCAGCCGACAGAGTTGCTCACAGTCACAGTGAGCAATGAAAGCAAGTTTTGAACTCGGCAGCACAACTTCGGAGGGAATAATCGCAACCATCGCTTGATAAATTGATTCAGCAGCGTTTGTTCATTCAATACAGTCTCTTGAGTGACTCTAAATGCCGGGCTCAGTGCCGGACACTAGGAACGTCATGGTGGGCAAGCGGATAAGACACCTCCCTGGCTTTGTGTTTCCTGCTCCCTACCCCACCCCCTAGGAGTTAGGGATATTCCTGGGGGAGCATATGGAATGTAGAAAGTTCACCTTGTGTCCAATGTTTGGAGAATACCCAATGGGGGTTGCATTGGCCTTAAAACTGACTGCAGCCCTGTCTTCCATGGGAGTCCACTGTTACAAAGTGTGAGTGCCCTCCAGGTGACATAAAACATTGTATCCCTCAGAGTGCCCACCCCTCCCCCCTCCCACACCCCCAACAGCAGGATACAGACTTCGCCCTTGCCTCTTGAAGATGACTGAAGATGAGCGCCAATCTGACACAGGTCGCACCGACCGACTCCCGCCCTTTCGCTCAAACCTGCTGAATCAGGACCACACACGTCACCTTGGTTTCAGGGTCAGCCACACACTGGAGGCCTGATGGGGTCTGATTTGTCATAGGTGCTTGTTGTAAACAAGAGGGGGCTGTGTCCCCTGAGGCCTCTGGCTGCCTGTGGTGCTGGTTGATGAACGAGGCTCCGGAGAGAGACTGGAAAATTAGACATTTTGTCTGCTGGGAGCCATCTAACAACGGATGATAAACATCTATACATGTGTTTCTACCCTCTACCCTGGTGTTTCGCCTTTGGAGGACCCTGTGGGGAAAATAGATCTGTTACTGTCTCAGGGAGTGAAGCAGACCTAACTTTTCTGTGTTTTCAGCCCCCGAGATGTTCGACTCCAGAAGAGAAGCTGGCTATTCCTTTGCTGTTGACTGGTGGTCCCTGGGAGTGACGGCGTACGAGCTTCTGAGAGGCCGGGTAAAATGCATTTCTCTTTGGTCCCTCTTCCAGCAATTTCCACTTTTAGAATGAAAAGATGGATTTGTGTGTGTGAGCTAAAAATCAAGCAGTTTGTTTGAGAGGTGGGAATGACTCTGCCATGTGATGCTGTTGACAACCCTTGGGGTTTCTGCGCTCATCCGTTCCCCTAGCTGTGGGACCAAGCACGTGCATTCACACTAACTCACGCAGATAAGATTCAGTGACTAATGTGGAGATTATAAACTCCCAGGGAGGGGACATCAGTATGCCTCACTAAATATCTTGTATAAATATATTTGTTTGTTTAAAGAAAAGCATTTTGCAGTCACGGTACAAGACTCTCACCAGACACACTTCCCCAAGGCGAGTGTGAATTGTTAATACAACACAATTCATGCCTTGTCAGGTTGGATTCCTGTCTGCCATTCGGCTCCCGGTTCTGGGTTCAATGGCAAATTACAGTAGTGTCCTTTTAAAAGAAACATCTCTAAACTAAGAAAATGCTTAGGAAGAATTGTCCTAAGAAAATATTTTTTTCTCCCTCCCATATATATATTTTTTTTACCTCTAAAGTAGTTTCCTGTTATCTATCTGATGTATCAATGTTGTCAGATTTTTCTTTTGCTTTAGAAAGGTGAATAAAAGTTATTGTTAGGTTGCTAAATTATATTTATAGATAGATGATAGATAAATGAGAGAGACATTTAAGTTCTACTGTCTTAGCAAATTTCAATGTATACAATATACAGTGTTATTAACTTTAGTCACTATGTTTTACATTGGGTCCTCAGACTTTATTCATATTATTGCTGAAAGTTTGTACCCTTTTACCAACCTCTCCCTACTTCCTCTACCCCCTCGCCCCAGGCAACCTCTTTTCTTATCTGTTTCTATGAATTAGACTTTTGTGGTCTTTTTAGGTTCCACATATAAGTGAGAACCTTCAGTATTTGTCTTTCTCTGAATGACTCCCTTCGCTTGAGCCTAACGCCTTCAAGGTCCATCCACGCGGCCGCAAAGAGCACGCGCGGGATGGGACCCACGGAGGCTTGCAGCTGCCAGTGTGTGAAACACAGTTTATTCCTGCGTTTTCATTAATCATCGTATCCTTTTCCCTACGAACAACTGTGAGCCTCCTTTTGCCCCACCATGCGTCTCTCTCCCAGTGTCTTTGCCCTGCGTCCGCTGATGGACACTTGGGCTGCGTCTGTCCTTTGTGAACACACTGCAGTGAACACAAGGTGCGTGTGAGCGTTCACACACACACAATGCTGCTGCTTCCCATGCTGCACATCTTCACCCACACACGCACCCTTCACGTGGCTCACCTCCACCCAGCAAGCACAACCCATGTTCAGATGCGCAAGCCTGGCGTTCTCTGCCCTCCGGGAGCCTGGCGTTCTCTGCCCTCCGGGAGCCTGGCGTTCTCTGCCCTCCGGGAGCCTGGCGCTCTCTGCCCTCCAGGAGCCTGGCGTTCTCTGCCCTCCAGGGGCCTGGCGTTCTCTGCCCTCCGGGAGCCTGGCGTTCTCTGCCCTCCGGGAGCCTGGCGTTCTCTGCCCTCCAGGGGCCTGGCGTTCTCTGCCCTCTGGGAGCCTGGCGTTCTCTGCCCTCCGGGAGCCTGGCGTTCTCTGCCCTCCGGGAGCTTGGCGTTCTCTGCCCTCCAGGGGCCTGGCGTTCTCTGCCCTCCGGGAGCCTGGCGTTCTCTGCCCTCCGGGAGCTTGGCGTTCTCTGCCCTCCGGGAGCCTGGCGTTCTCTGCCCTCCAGGAGCAGGGTCACTTTTCAGATTTTGCTTCGACTTGAACGACCCTGACTCTTGACAAACTCTCTTTGGCCTCTTTGGATTTCCCCCTCTCTCAAGGCACGTTAGGCTTCTGTCTACTGCATGTTCCTTTGCTTATAAAGCTATTTGAGCCCTGCCGGTGTGGCTCAGTGGTTCAGCGTCGACCCATGCACCCAGAGGTCGCCGGTTCGATTCCCGGTCAGGGCACATGCCCAGGTTGTGGGCCAAATCCCCAGTGGGGGGCATGCAGGAGGCAGCCAATCGATGTTCTCTCTCATCAATGTTTCTAGCTCTCTCTCCCTCTCCCTTCCTCTCTCTCTAAAATCAATCAATAAAAAAAATAAAAATAAATAAAAAAGCTATTTGCCAAGGTAAATCCTGGTTTTCTTTAAAAATCACTGAAATTAGTTTGGGAGTTGCTAAATTGACTTTGAATACAGTTAAGGATGTGTCTTAAGACCTTTCAGAATCTTTATATTCAATGTATATTCACCATTTCTGTCCCCAGTAGATACTTGGGACGGCCAGCAGACTGTCCCAAGTGTCTCTGTGGGGAAGGCTTTTCTGCAGGTCTTTCTTATTCAAATCCTAACCATTCACACGGCCCCTTCTCTGAAGAAACTTTCTCTGATCTCTAGCTAAAGTGATCTGTCTCTCTCCCAAATATTTCTGCATTTTATTTTTCTGATGACCCTTCTGAATTTAAAATTATTGGAAAATATAGAGGAGAAAAATGAAGGTAAAATCAACCTTATCCACTATGGCAAAGAATATTCCCAACTGAAAAATTAAACCCTCCTTTGACCTTCTAATCCCACCTTTCAGAAATAGCAGTGGCCCGTACTCAGTTCCAAACCATCTCTGTTTTTACAAGGATAGTCTATTTTCACATATACATACATACATTATTATTGTTGGCTTAGAAAAATAAAATATGCGTGATCTTCCTGTTGAGACTTTTTTCCCACTGAAGATAAAATGTAGCAATTTCTACATCTGTAGAAGTACATGTTTTATTATTTATTTACTTTTAAGGATTAAATCCATTTGGTAAATATATTGCCCTTGTAAATTTTTCCAGGTATATCGATTTTTATGTTTTTTTTTCTCTTCTATATTATGAGATTGTAAATTAATCAAAGGCAAAGCATGTGTCTTACAGACTTTAGTAATAGTGACCATATTTAGTTTTCACTAGGCACCTACATGTGTAGTGAATGAATGGAAAACAAGTGCCCACAAATCAGTTCTGACACATTCCAGGGAAGGACCACAAGGAGGCTGCATGGACTTATGTTGCAAAATAGAGCTAGTCGGAAGAAATGGAACACAACCTTTATTTACGGCTCTCAACACAACTGAACCACAGAGAAAGTGTGCTGAATAAGCATTTCTCCACATAACAAATTCTTATTTACAGTAAAACATATGCCTCAAAGAGAAACGTGCTTGAAACCATCCCCGTGGTTTCTGAGCTTGGTCACCCCTTGGTGAACAGGTGCCCTAGCTCTGGACCTGCTTTGTCATCTCTGTCTCCCAGCTGTCACTGTCACTATAAAGGCAAGGCCCAGGGCTTTTCTGGTTTGTATTTTACGTAGGTATTGGTTTGTCATAGGGACATACAGAGCTTTGCACTAAGTACCTTCCTAGCTGCAATTCTTTTTGTGAATGTACTCCTGAAATATACAAACATCACTTTCTCTCATCTACGTGTCACCTTTTCCACTTTGTTCATTTTTAATTTTTTTTAATCCTCACCCAAGAATATTTTTCCATTGATTTTTAGATAGAGTAGAAAGGAGGGAGGGAGGGAGGGAGGGAGAGGGAGAGAAACATTGATGTGAGAGAGATACATTGATTGGTTGCCTCCTGAACGACCCTGACCGAGGCTGGGGGTCACACCTGCAACCCAGGTATGTGCCCTTGACTGGGGATCGAATCCTCCACTCCGTGGGCCGATGCCCTAACCGACCAGGACAACTTTGTTCATTCTTTATAGTCTCACTCTTCATTTACACGCTGCTTAGAAGTGTTTGATGTACCCTGTCATGTACACGGCAATTGTTCGTTACAGCACGAATTCCAGTTATTGAAGTGTGTGCGTACAGTCTCTGTAAGTATGTGTGGCTGCCCTAAGGAGACTGTGCGCTCCACCCACACAGAAATCACGTCTGTCTTGCTCTCTATTGTTCTTCATGCCGACGCCCAGTAGCGGTGCGGGGACATAGCTGGCATTCAGTAAATATTTGGTAAATGAATGAACATTGATTTTAAAAATTTAGAACTAGGAAAATAAGTCTCTAGATAAGACAAAGGCAGTTTGACTATTTTTAACGAGTTGATAGGCCATGAGGATTTTAAAAACTATATTAAAAATCAGTCGTAGGGCCTTCTAAGTAAATGAAAACACTCTTAAGCCAGTTGCTTATGGTGTTCGTCAGTTTATTATTCATTGATCAAATCATTTTGTGATTTTAGATGGCTACGAAACAGTAGGTTAAGCAGTGGGAATGAGTCAAAGAGGGGAACCAGAAAAACGTCTACATGCACACGCCTGTAACCCTGGACCCTTGAGCCAAACCTGCCCAACTCTTAATGGTACAGGTGGCATGAATCCCCTAGTGGCCCACAGTGCCCTTTGGCTACTAAACAGTCCGCAAACACTGGCGACAGTGGTAGGGTACCTAGCACTTCTCTGATATTGGGTTCCTTGGGTTATTTCCACTGTGTGGCTAGTGAGACCAAAATTAGCTCTGGTCCTTTATGCGGCCTTGAAGGAAGAAAACACACGCGTTTTTAGACCTGGTATAAAAAAAAAAATAATAAAGTTTGGCCAGTCTTCTTTTTAGGGGGTCAACTCCTAGCACTTCGTGGTTGCCTGAGTAACCCACACTGACATGCCCTGTGTGGTGTTGACCCTTTCTCCACCTTTGGGATGTCTCACCTTGCTGGTCACTGTACACACTTATATCTACCTTTCACCCTGTGTCCGTAATCATAGAAATACCTCTCCTATATTGTGCCTAATCTTATTAGCCACTCTATCGCGAACTTCACACGTCTTATGCCTTTCAACTGTCCCAACAGTCTCATGAGGTGGTTCATTTTACAGATGAAGGAATTGAGTGACTTCGTTTAGCCCTCAAATTCTTTTGCCTTCAGAGCGCAAACACTTAATTTTATCACCTTTTAATACTGATTCACAACAAGGAAAAAAAATAAACTCCCCCATTTCTTCCAATTTAGTTCATCAGTCCACAGTCATTTACCAAGTATCTCGAAAGAGCCAGCCACTTGATACATGTACATATCCATAGTAGCTGCCCTACTGATGGTTAATCCAATACGGAAATTTTGTTCATTCAACAGACATGCAATGAGCACCGACTAGGTGCTAGGACCCATGGGAAAATGTGAGTGTGGTATAATCTCTGGTTTTTAGTAGCTCCCAGTTCACTTAGAAGAGAGAAAATCCCAGCATTGATTCCTTTAGGAAATAGAATTACGTACTATAGGTAAAGGCTGCCCTCTAGTGGACATGTATGAAAAGTGTCCCAAAGCCACTTTTTCAACCCCCCAAAGGAAACTCTAGAAGAACCTGATTCTCAGAAGTAAAAGTACTTTTGCCTCACCATAAAACTTGTCACCTCACTTCATAGAAGCAGGGACTCATAACATTAGGGACAGGGTTGCAGTCTCCTGGGTAACTTTCTATCCTGAACGTATTCATTGTGATTCAAACAAGTGAAAAGAGGTATATGGTCAACTCTGGATGTCTTTAGAATCAAACTAAATAACAACTGTTTAAAACATCAACTTACTGAGCACATGTCCAATATTTTGTGAAAATATGTCTATAGGTTACCTTACGAAACAGTTCTAAATCAGCATCTCAGAGGTGGATTTAGCCCAGAGGAATGTTTTGTTTGGCCCAGAGGAATTACCAGCTTTTAACAATTCTGAGATTTCAAAAGAAATCATAGATTTTCTGGTGCCTTTTTTTTTATTTTTATTTTAAGTAGGACATCTGGCAACAAGACAACCAGCTGGAGGGGATGGGAAAATGATACTGAGATTTTCCTGGTTGAAAATTTAACTTGGAAACATTTGCAAAGTAATGATTTTTCCTTTTACCCTATAAACACGAACCTTTCCTTCCTCTCTCCCTTAAGAGACCATACCATATTCGCTCCAGTACTTCCAGCAAGGAGATTGCAAACATGTTTGAGATGGCTATTGTGACTTACCCTTCTGCCTGGTCCCAGGAAATGGTGTCACTTCTTAAAAAGGTAAGGAGGATTGCGTGACAAAAGGAAATGATAAAAAGGCAGCCTGCTCTCTGGTTAGAGCTGTTTACAACATTGGAGGCAGTCGTGACACATTTCCAGAGTGGGCTTTGCAGCTAATAGCTTCCAAACAGGTGGCCTCATTCAGGCAACGCACGTGTCCTCCTGTCTGTCCCACAGCCACCTCGAACTCAGTGTGCCCAAAACGGACCTCTTGATCTCTCTGTATTTCCCGGGCTCTCTCCATCCATTCGCTTATGCAAGCCGGAAACCAGGAATCACTCATCATCCCACATCCTGTCCATCACCAAGTTCTGTAATTTGACCTTTTGAATTTCTTTGAATCTGTCACTTCTCTCCATCTCCATCACTGTCTTCCCGACCCTACTGCCACCAAGTCTTATAACTGGTTTGCCCATGTGCACGTTTTAAAATCCTCACCTGAGGATATGTTCATTGATTTTAGAGGAAGGGAGAAAAGAAAGGAGGGAGGGAGGGAGAGAGAACAACATCAATCGGCTGCCTCCCATATGAACCCCAACCGGTGCTGAACTCGCAACCTAGGTATGTGCCCTGACCAGGAACCAAACCCACAATCTTTTGGTGTATACAACAACACACAAACCAACTGAGCCACACCAGCCAGGGCCCCCCTGTGCACATCTACACACTCCATTCTGTTCTTCATTCTGCCTTATAGCAATCTGTTCAAAGCAAACGTTGTTGTCTTCCCACTATTAGACTAAAGATAATTTGTATGAAAGGCTCTACCTACCTCTTGAGCCTTATTTTGGACTTCTGTCTTCTTTTGATTACACATGAACTTCTTTAGTCTTTTTCTCTTCTGTTTCCTCGCCCCCTCCTCACTGTCACATATCAGTCTCTCACCACAGGCCCTTTGCACATGCTAGTCCTCCACCTAGACTACTGCCCCCCATCCCCACTGTTCCAGCTGCCTCCTTTACACCAGTCCCAGTCAGTGTAGTTCACTGATTGGTTCAAGTCCATGAATTGTTTCCTTCAGGTTCATGACAAGTACAGGAATTGAGAGAAAACATTTAGAAAAAATTTTTTTAACAGTTTGGTATTACTGATGTCTCTAAGCACATGGTCAGTGGACTCATCTCACTGAGTAGGGGACAGGCCTGTTTGGTGACGCTGAGTTCAAATCAAGTCAAACTCTGTGTGGTATGGAGTCCCACACGAGCCAGGCACAAGACCACCACATATGGGTTTTAGTGGCTTGGAAATTAAAACGAACAAACAACTGGCCCTTCTACATGGTTTGAGACGGACAGCTTTAGATCTCAGCTCGAATATCACTTCCTGGAGAAGCCTCCCTCTGCAGTCAGCTCACAGCACCATCTCCCTTCATGGCGTCTTCCACAACCTGAAACTATGCATCGCACGTGTGTGCTTCTTGGGTGGACGATCACTGTCCCCTAAGCTGCATGAGGGACTGCGTCTGACTTGTCCGCCATCGTGTCCTCAGCATCTAACGCAGAGCCTGACAGTCGGTGGAATCTGGTATTTGAATTAACAAGGTCCATAGCTCTCATCAGATGTTCAAGGTGCCCTGTTCACCGTGAAGACGGAGAACAGTTGGAGCAGGAGCTCAACAGTGCGTGTTGAATGGTAACATGAAAGAAAGAATATGGACCCCAAGAGGATGGTGTGGCTTTTCTCAGGACAGAAAACTGCACAGGTGGTGGCCAGTCAAGGAAAAGAGCTTTGGGGGCTGAGGGTTCAAACCTGTGTCTTTCGTCTTGGGGGACATTACCAGGGACATTGCCATTGGTACTGTCAAAAATGAATAGGGCGGTCATTTTCCATAAGCAAATTTTCCTCAGTTCCAAGACAGCCCTCTTCACCCCCAAATTCCACCCTGGCGATCCCAGGTGTCACCTCCAGGACAGTCCTTGGGTGGAATTGCCATTCCCCGTTTGAGCCACAGGGCTGAGGTACCATTGTTGGCTCTGGCGTGGTTAAGGGGAACATCTTTCATCCCAGGTCATAAAACGCGAAACTAACAGAACCTTAGTTACAGTTTCTCTGTGTCACCCCCAATATATGTTGGTTAGTTGTAAAAACAGCTACAAGTTTTAGTGGGAAGTGAATTTCACTTGTAAAAGTGTGCGCACGTTTGTCCCCTGATAAGAGCGGACCATCTTTTAAACACGTTATATACATGGCCTCATTTAATCCCAGCTGCAACCTTAGGAAATGGGTTATTAGCCCCTTTCTACAGATGGGTAAACTGAGACTGAGAGAACAAACTTGCCCGTAGTTAGTAGTAGTGGAATTATGTGTTCAACTCAGGAAGACGAGTTCCCTTTCCCCACCTTGCAAAAACCAACCTGCAATTCATTCTAACTGGGCATTACCTGTCCTGTTTGCTTCTAGGGTCAGGGCAGGGAAACACGGCCTTATTTCCTTCAATCCTACACTTGAAGACATTTAGAGGGCATTTGTGTGGCATTTTTTGTGCCCCGTTTGACCTTCCTCGTGACCTTCACGTTTCTGTTCCATTGGCAGCTACTGGAACCCAACCCCGACCAGCGGTTCTCTCGCCTGGCTCACGTCCAGGGCTTCCCGTACATGAATGACATGAACTGGGACGCCGTTTTGCAGAAGAGGCTCATTCCAGGTTTCATTCCTAACGTGAGTCAGTCCTAACAAACCCACAGTAACTCCCATTCGGCGCATATCCCCCCATCGCGCCGGAGACTCCGCGGGTCCCGTTAGATAAATCCGCACAGCAGTGGTGTGAGACAGCCCAAACCCCTAGCGCACAGATGAGAAAACTGAGGCACACACAGGTAACCTGGCCACCCAAGGGTGCCATGGCTGGCAAGTGGCCGAGCTGGAATGCAAATCCAGGTCTGTGTGCCTGGTTCTAGCTTCTACCCTTCCTGCGGCGTGCTGCTTTTGGAAAGAAGCCCTAATCCTCCTACCACGTGTCCCCCCTTAAGGCCATCAATAGGCTCTGTGACTTTAAGAGAAACCACAGGGGATGAAACCAGTTTTACCATCGGCTGCGTGGTATCAGTTAAGTCCCCACACACCTCCTCAACATTATAACGAAACAAAACCTCAAAGACCTGGCAGGGTCCTTTCCGGGAATCTGCTGATTGAAAAAATAATATAATGCTTTCTCTGATTCCAAAGATGTAGGAATTCGCATCCCTGGGGTTCTAGGAGTGAAAGGACTGAACACTCTTAGGGTGCGTGAGGTATTTATTTTCCCCACTCACCCCTCTTGTATTCGTAATGACTGAGAGCCAAAGGGAAATCGTTCCCCCTGGGTGAGTCCCTGGCCAGGGGACATCTGTGGCCTACTGCAGGCCGCTGGTAGAAGCCGGAATCGGGGTCACAGTGCTCAGGGAGACGGCAGGGTGCTGGGGTTCTGCGGCGGAGAACGCTGCCTTATGGAGGGACGGGGGGTGAGGTCAAGGACTTACCTGGCCACGTCGCAGGGTCCAGCAGGGGCAGCTTGAGCCAGGTGGACGCCTGGCACTGGGGAGAGCGGGGCACGCCCTGCTGCATCCACACCCGTCTGTGCGGCTGCGAGAGACGCCCCACGCGGGGCGCTGACTTTGCGGTGAATCAGAACACCTGGGGCGTGTTGACCTGCAGCTTCCTGGGCCAGGTGCGCAGTAACACCCACTGGAGAGGTCTCGGTGGGGGTTTCTGAGCCAACAACCAGTGGTCCTAACAGTGCGCACGATCGTGACAGCAGGTTTTGCCACAGAACCCCAGAGCTCCAACTTGAGAAAAATAACGATCATTTGCTTGCCTTCCAACTCCCGGAAGGCTCACTGGGAGTTTATAAACATAAACTATAAAATCTAAGAAAACAATGCTGGCAATACAGGATCCCAAACTTGGCTCGTTGTCCTCGGGGTGCCCCTTTAGGGCCGCCTGTTTTTGTCCACACCCGCTCAGGGGTAGTTTTGGAATGACGCGGGGACCCGCGGAGTGAGCCGAGCTGTCTTCTTTGCAGAAAGGCAGGCTGAACTGCGACCCCACCTTTGAACTCGAAGAAATGATTTTGGAGTCCAAACCCCTTCACAAGAAAAAGAAGCGCCTGGCGAAGAAGGAGAAGGAGACGAGGAAATGTGACTCCTCTCAGGTGAGCAGGTCCCCGCCGAACTCGCGGGGGCCTTCAGGGTGGCTGCAGTTCACTTGGGAGCTTCTGTGGGGAGGTCATCTCAGCGCCCTGCTTTGCTTCCTCGAGGATGAACGGAGAAGCTGAACCTCCCCTAGGCAGCCCTGGGAATCCGCGCAGCGACATTTCGCTGTGGACTTTCTAGTCTGTCATGAACCTGATTCAGTCATGACCTGCTCCCTGCTCTCCATTCAAAATTGTCAGTTTCCTGGGAGAGAGTCTAACTGGCCAAGCCCAGGCCAGGGGACTACCCCGAAACTGATGGTCAGTGGGTAGGTATCAAAGGACAGGAATACCTTGTTTTATTTGCCTGTTGCTTTGATGTTGTGTTTTGTTTTTTGTTTTTTACATATTGAAGGCAAGACCCTCCACCAGCAAAAATATTATAACTCGCTTTATTGCAAAACTCACTTCATTGTGGTGATCTGGAACCCAACCCACAGTTTCTCCGAGGTGTGCCTATGTGCATGGCTGTTTGGGCTCCCTCCTCCTAGGAGCGGCCAGCCCTGGAGGTGATGTCTTTTCTTTGTTACAAGCAAAATGTCATGATACCAGGGCTAGCAGAAGTAGGGAGCAGAAATGATGGAATTCTTATATGGTCAAGCACTGTTTTTGGATTTTAGGCTGAGTTAATTTTGTAACTATATTATACTGTCAGAGTTAGAACTCATCTCAATACAGTAACTTACAGGGACTCAGTAGGATTTTATACATGTGATTTGATGTAGTATAATGACGGTGAAGTAATGACATTCACTTTGCCTCTAGTGGTCACCCATCCATCCACATAGCCATCCATCCATCCATCCATCCATCCATCCATCCATCCATCCATCCATCCGCATAGCCATCCATCTGCCTACCCACTCAACTAATGGTCATCCATCCCTCCATTCATCCATTTATTTAGGCTTTTATTGAGAACATATTATCTACCAGGTCCTGTATGAAATACTAGAGATAGTTATGAATATGATTCCTGCATTCAATGACATTCCTGTTCTCAGAGATTCTATAGTCTTGTGATGAATATAGCTCTGCAAGCAAATAAGAATGCTCAGTGTCCTTAATGTCTCTAGTCCTCAGGAACCACTCTACCCTTTAAAGGCCAACCAAAGTCCACATCCTGTTTGTTCCCAGGCTGGCCTCTTGCCAGATGCCCAGCCTTCAGTGTTCCTAGGGCCCTGCAAAGAATGCTTAGCTGTGCCACACACCCACCCTGCCTGTGGCTCTTCACTTCAACCAGCTTCCTCCTAATGATCTGTTCTTCATGCCATCACCAGCTGGCTTCTCCAGACTTACTCCTCCTATGTCCCTACACGGTTTGACTCAAGCTGGATAGAGGCGCCCAAATGTAGCCAAGACGTCATCTTTATTGTACATTTCCTACAGTTTTAGAAACAGCAACAATTTGCAAACGACAGTTTACCATGCCTGCCAGGCTCTCCATGACCTGTCTACCTTTGCCACCCCGTCCTTGTCCTTGCCATCCTTGCCCTCCAACTACACAGGCCCTGAAGTGCCTGGCCCTCAAGCACTATAGGTTTTGTTCTCCTTCAGGACCCTTGCTCTTCCTTTGTCCTCAGTGTTCTCTTGTCCGTTCTACCCTTACCTACTGCCACCTTCTCAAAGACCAAGTCCCGTCACCATCGCTCCTTTAGCCCCTCTTTTAAATTCCTTCATGACATTAATATAGTTTATAAGCATTTTATTTATATGTTTGTGTGGTTTTTTTTTTCTATCCCACTAACATGAAGGCTTCTTATGGGTGAAGAGCAGGTCAGTCTTACCCATCATTATCTTCATGGTACCCCAACCTCAATAAGTGGTTCAATACATTAAAGAAGGAAAGAAAACTTGATAACTGGACAGTGGAAACTGGACATTGCTCTTCTTAAAGTTACAAGGTCAAGTTCCACCCATGGCATGTCTTCCTGTGGTCCTCTCTTGTCCTCGGTCTTACCTGCACCCAGCCACCAGGTGGCAACACAAGCCTCCCTCCCCTGGTGGGGAAAGCTATGGGCCACTTACCCAACATTTTCTCATGCCGAACGAGAGAAAAGCTGTGTCCTCTTTCTTCCAGGTCTCATCTCAACCGTAGAATCGTAGAATCGTTTACCAAGAAGTGTCTCTTCCCGTGATCAAAACCAGACCTTTACATCACTAATCAGAGAAGTTTACATCCCCTTGATCTTTTTGTTTTGTTTTTAACATTTTTATTCTGGTAAAATAAGTCTAACTTAGAATTTGCCATTTTTAAGTGACAGTTCAGTGGCACGAAGTATATTCACGATGTTGCGTAGCCACCACCACTATTTATTTTCAAAATCCTTTATTACCCTAAGCCTCGTTTGTTTTTTCCTTTAGTTTCTTCCAGCAATGTTTTTACTTTTCAGCATACAACTCTTTCTCTTCCTTGGTTAAACTTTTCCTAGGAATTTTATTCTTTTGAGTACTATGGAAATGGAATTGTTGCCTTAATTTCCTTTTTGGATCATTAATTACTGGTGTCTAGAAACAACTGGTTTTTCTGTGTTGACTTTGTACACGGCAACTTTGCTGGCCTCATTTATTAGCTCTAGTAGCTTCTTGTGGGTTCTTTGGGATTTTTATATATATATATATATATATATATATATATATATATATATATATATATATATGACCATGTCATCTGCAAATGGAGATAGTTTTGCTTTCCCCTTCCAGTTGGATGTCTTTATTTCTTTTTCTTGCCTGATCACTCTGGCTGGAGCTCCAGTACCATGTTGAACAGCAGCGGTGGAAGTGAGCATCGTTGTTTTCTTCCCCACCCCAGGGAGAAAGATTTTAGTTTTTACCACTGAGTATTATGGTAGCTGTGGATTTTTTATAAATGCTTTTTATGATGTTATGTTTTATATTTGTATATATGTTTATATAAATGTGTTTTATTTATATAATATATAAAAATATTCTTACACATTTTATTTATATATGCATGTAATATGTATGTAAATACACACATATATAATATGTGCCTAAATATATAAACATATACATATATAAAATAAAATATAGAAACAAATATTATATAAATATATCTTAAAATAGCATGTAATGTTTTATGTGTTTATAGATTTATACTTTTATGTAATATTTTAGTGTTAACATCGTCTTCCTAAAGTCTTGGAGCAAAGCTGCTACTCCAAGGAGCGCCGTCAAATCATGTTCTCCCGAAGCGTCCTGTCCCCATGACTCCAGAAACCCTCAGGGCTACAGTGTCTGGTCTGAGAATAAGAATGAGGAGTCTTTCATCTCTCCTTCTTTCTGTTTCCCTCTCCCCTTCTCTGAAGTTTCCTTTTCTTTCTATAGTTTCCTCTCTTGTCACTTAAAACATTTGCTTGGGAAAGAAAGGAAAACTCTCCAGTACTTGAAGACGGAGTATTTCCTAATTCCTAGATTAAAAAAAAAAAAAAAAGACTGAATGGCATTTCTTCCTTAGAGAAGAATATTTTCCATCAGAAGTAATTGGAAGTACTGTAAAACATTGGATCTGTCCTGGCCGGGTGGCTCAGTTGGTCGTAGTGTCGTCCCATACACCAAGAGGCTGCGGTTCGATTCTCGGTCAGGGCATGTACCTAGGCTGCATGGGTTTGACCCCCAGTTAGGGCAAGTAGAGGAGGCAACCGATCAATGTTTCTCTGGAACATGATGTTTCTCTCCCTCTCACCCCCTTCCTCTCTCTCTAAAATAAATTAAAAAATATATCCTTGGATGAGGATTAAAAATAAAATAAAACACTGGATCTGGGGCTGACACTCTCCTGGGCTCAATGAGTATCATTGTTTTGAGGTTCAATTTTCTCAAGGTGATGGCCAAGTCATTGTTGGTAGTGGAAGTCAGACAGCGAAACAGCAAAGCAAATGACTTGCAGATCTGTGAGAAAGTCGCAAATAAAGACAGCTCTGTTTGCTGCCGCTGATGTCTAGTTAATCAACGCCAGCAGTTGTTGAGGGGAACACTGGAGGAGAATTCAGTGGGTCGAGATGTTTCTAGGCTATTCGTTAAACTCAAGTAGAACCTCCAAACCTTTCACACGAGGGCCAGGAGATGAGAGGTGAGTAACCAGCTCAACAAACCTTGGTCCCCACCGCCTCGCAGTCATGGTTTCTTCTCGGGCTGAGTGGCTGAAAGATGTCAAGGTCATGAGCCATAACCCAAGTCTTCCTTGCTGGCTCAATGTGGGGAGCAACGTGTTGTTGTATTCATCCTCTTACTGTTTCTTCCCTATCTGGTCTCCTGTTATTCTGGTTGGCGTCTCATTCCTGCTATGAACCTTGAGATAGCATCTGTTTTGAGGATGCCTTCTTTGATGTGGGCCATTCAGGGGACAGACCCTCGATAGGTTGTTGGCTGTGTGAGGACCTCACTGATCTGCTAACTCTAACTCTCCTTTTCCTCAATGTTCACCTGGAAGACGTGCCTTCTTCAAGAGCACCTTGAATCTGTGCAAAAGGAGTTCATCATTTTCAACAGAGAAAAGTAAGTATGGAGCTCCTGCAAGGGCAGCCGCTCGGCCAGTGCGAGTGTTTCAGCCAGACTTTACTGGCAGAGCCTTAATGTATATATTTTAAATTTTTTTCCCCCTTTATTGATTTTAGAGAGAGAGGAAGTGAGAGGGGAGAGAGATAGAAACATCGATGAGAGAGAACATAGATTGGCCGCCTCCTGCATGCCCCCCACTGGGGATCGGGCCCACAACCTGGGCATGTGCCCTGACCGGGAATTGAACCGGCGACCTCTTGATGCATGGGTCAATGCTCAACCACTGAGCATCACCGGCCAGACTATATTTTTAACTTTTTTTTATTCTAATTACAAAAATGATGCCTATCCATAATAGAACATTAGGAAATTTCCGGAACCTTTTTTTCTTGTAAGAGATTTCAAAGACTGTACTAGATAAATGGGCTTCCTATTTCTGGTCACGAGAAGGGCAGAGAATTGGGACTGAAACATGTAAAATATATAATTTTTCAAGGTTTCCCTGACCTCTTTATGAGTTGTTGGATGTAATGCTCTCATTTCAAAAGCTTAAATCTCTTTCTTCTCAGTGAATAAACCCTCTTTCTTTTCTTTCTTTCTTTCAAGAGTAAAAAGGGACTTTAATACAAGACAAGCAAATCTAGCCTTCGAACAAACCAAAGACCCACAAGAAGAGAATGGCCAGAATAACAACCTGTGACACTGTCAACGTCTTCTTCTTGGGACATTTCCTGGCACCCCAGGCCGGCACGTTCTGACTCCCTCATCAGGACGAGCTGCCGGTGGTCCTCTCCGCACACCTCACACACCTTAGAAAATGTGAATGCCTACCTTTGGAAGGAGGCAGCATGACACACTGCAGAGTTCCCTGGGCTCCCGGGATCTAGTTGCACCACTAATGAACCGTGTGACCTTGAGTGTCACTTAACCACTTTCTCTGCTTCGGGTTATTCTTCTAAAGTGAGAAGGTTTCCCTCGATGAGCTCCACTCTGCCTTTTTATTGCAACTCTGCTATCCTAGACAGCCTTGATTTTTATTTCAAAAGGACTATTTGGATGTAGATTTATTTTTCCACTCTTTCTAATTACACTGTGATAGACGGACAAATGGACATAGGGGGTGACTGAGGGAGGCTCTCCAGAGCTAGACAACTTCATAAAGAAGTCACAGTCCCCCAGCCTGATTGAACAGCGACAAGGAATTCAGTCAGGAAGAAATGAATGGGACCAGATTAAAGTGACACAGACTTACCTGGGCCTTCCAGTGTTGTGCCGGAGTCACACACCACTTCAGCGAGTCCCAGTGAACAAGAAGCGTCCTGTCTGCTGTGCACATCTGCCCTCACGGCTGGCACAGTGAGGTGAGGTTGGGAAGGTTCAAGTAGTGAGGACAGGGTTTTTGCACCATGGAAATTGGCCAGTGCTACAAATCAGCCCCCTCCCACAAGGCATTTGTTAAATATTCATTAGCCCACCACTTGCCTTCTTCTAGTGACCGTGATCCTTGAGGGCTCCTTGTCCTCTGAAGATGGTCAGAGCCCTGCGTCTGGAGAGGATCAGGAAAGACTTTTGTCACATTGAAAGCATGCCCACCTTGTAGTACAGTGACGTGTCTTACATGGGAGTCACAGTCTCAGTTAGAATGTGAGGTGAATTTGGACGATAGTAAAATGTACCCTAGACAGTTCCCTTAAATTATCCGTAATGGATGGTGGGTATTTTGTCTTGTGGAGCCCAGGACAGCGAGCCACCAGGCAACAATGAAAGAAGTCACTGTCGAGGGTTTTGATTTTGTTTTTTGCTTTAATTTTTGGCTGATAGCAGATGAATCAAGAGGTTGAACACATCATACACGCATTTATAGGAGAATTACGCTTAGTGCCATAGGATTAGCCTTGTGTCCACGAGGCTAAGGTCATGGAAGAAGGAATGTCTCCCTGCCTTGTGCTCACTGCAGGAAAGGCAGGCAGAACCACCTAACTACTCAAAGCATGATTGATGTCTCACTGTTTTTCTTTATATTTTTTTCTGTGTATTTGTAAAATACTAAGTTTGATTCACCTGAGACGTGCGTGTATGGTATCTCCCCTCTCCTGAAGATCTTTGCAGAGGAACCATTTCAGGGGCACCTACAGATGCCACTGACTAGGGAACCAAGAAGGGAATCGTCCTAGTGGGGGCTGTTTTAACTTCTCGGCCACTCGGATCGCCTAAACCTTGTCCTTTCTTATGGAGAGTATGGGCCTCGCCAAGTAGGCGGCAAGCTGGCACCTGGGGAGACCAGACTGGCCCACCTGGGAACCAGCCAGATGGACACAGGCAGAGGTAACAGATGCGGCCACCTGCTGCACCAGCCGTTTCCAGGAGGGCGTTTGCCCGAGGGCATCTGGGCATGGGTAGAAGCCAGTGCTGAACTTGAACTCGGCGCTTACAGTAGTCTGCTCACTAAGCTGGTGGGCCCAGGACTCCTGGCGGAGCTGTGCCCCAGTCCCTGCCCACGTTAGCAGCAACCATACTTTTGTTAAGAATCCAAGCCAGCTCCTTTGTTCTGCTTGTTTGAATCCTTGTTTCTACATTGTCCACACCGTGTCTATGCTGTTTTGCTTTTCTCCAAACACTATAAATTCGAAGTGCTTGCCCTGACTCCATTTCACAAAGAGGGTGGGTTGACAAGATGACCAGATTCTGCTCCAGGCTGTCAGGACCCTTTGCATGTTTACCTACTTCGATCTTTCATTTGTCTTGATTCAAGCCCTGGTGTGCTGTGGACTTACCCCCCAGCCACTGGTTCCTCCTCTTGCTAGGACCCTGTGTGCATCAACCCAAAGGGCAGACTTTGGGAAACACTTAGCAAAGAGCAATGGGATTGATAGGGTCTCCATCGGGGTGGGAGCCAATCACTGGTACCACTTCAAGTCTGTCCGGTTTATAATGGGATAGGAACCCGATGCAGTCGCTGTGGTTTGAATCCCTAGTTTTATTCCCAGTGAGCCGCGTCTCTGCCTGCAGCACCACAACAGGCGTTCAGGAAGCGAGCTCCCACTGACTCGAGAACCCAGCCTCAGAGAGGGGACACGGGTCTCCAGTCCCAATCAGGTCACAGCCCTGCAATGTTTTCAGCGAGAAAAGAGAAGTCATTGCATCCATCAGTGTAGACTGATTATAAACACCTTCCACTGATATTTTTAAACATTAGGACAAATCAGTTTTCCAAAAATGAAAGGATGCCCGAATCCTTCCCATGATTGCTACTTACGGAAATCAGATCCTCTGCCCTTCCCCTCCCCCCATAACTTGGGCTATCTGACCGTTGTGGAACATGTCTCATCTAGATTTGTGATGACCAAGGCTCAGGGCTAAGAATTTTAGGAAACAGGGTGACTATTGCATTTTTCTGTCTGGTATTCCTTTCCTCCTAGCAGCTTCCTCCCTTATCTGTGTGGAGCATCTAAAAAGTCTGAGCAGGTTGTGAAGACCAGAAGCCTCCTGGTTATAACACTCTGGTACTGCAGCTGGCCACCCACCCTCTTGAATGCAAAGTGACCTCTAGTGGATGGGCGGGGCAGGGAGCCCTGGGACCCTGGCCACAGCCCTAACTCGGGCAGCAAATGCTCTGCTAATGGCCAACACACAACACTAGGGCCGGAATGAATGTCAAGCAGCACGGAGCATTGCTAAATTAATCCAGATAATTAAATTCATTAGTGGTTAGGCTTCTTCTGATAGAAAAGTTTTAACCAGAAATGACTAGACTTTAGGTCATCATAGGCTGTCTAGATGGAACGGACAAATACAGAACTATGGAGAAAGAATGATACTACAGTCAGCAGGGGCCAGCCACTTTGGGCTGACGCGGTAACTAACCCAAGGCTTCAATCCTTCCAAAGCTGAATGAAACCAAGCGGGCTTGTTCCAGTACCCAGTCATCCTTGCTTTGTGTCTACACAAAATCCCGTTTCCTACTCTGTCTGCCTGTGATGACTGCTTCTCACAAGCTCCGGGTGTCTGGCAGTCAATATTGATGTTACACCTCTAAATGTCAGTTATCTGTGCTGTTGAGAACAGGCGGCCCTTGGCCAGGAAACACGTGGTCTGCTCAGCTGTAGCATCTATAACGTAAATGTGCCTGTGTATTAAAATGTCTTCTGTATACAGTAAGCCACTGACTCTTCTTGGTCAGCCGTGTGTGTGTGTGTGTGTGTGTGTGTGTGCGTGTGCGTGTGCGTGTGTGCGTGTGTGTGTGTGTGTGTGTGCGTGTGTGTGTGCGCGCGTGATGGCTTTCCCTAGAGGAAGTGTGGTACCCAAAGTCACCTGTTCTTACTTCCACTTCCTGTTAGGAGCAAAGTCCTTTACCAGGGAAGCTGGTGACAGAGATGATCTTCTATTATGGGATGCAACACGATTTAATCCACACGTGTTAAAAACTAAAAACCAGACCCCTCTCGCACTCACACCTTAAGGAACACAGCCCCGAATTCCAGGTTTTGCCCTTCACCATGACCTTAAGCCCACGGACAGCCCGTTCACCTTTTTCCAGCCCTCTGCATTCCTTACCTTCAACATCTTTTTCCTGCTCCATTTCATCCACCAAAGCAGCAGGTGGAAGTTCCAAGGCCCATACTCTGGGACAGGAAGGGAATAACAGTCCTGAGTTCCTGCAGCTAAAAGTAACTTCTGCCGTAGGCGAGAATAAAGGGACCTTCCCCTACCTCTCAGACCCACAATAGCGTAGCAGCCAGGCCAGCCGGTTCCCCGGGCTTGTCCAGATATAAAGAGGCTCCCGTACGTCTCGTGGGCTCTGAAGTCCTGCAGGCTGGGTGCCCTGGCCCAGGTCATGTTCAATCACCTGAGCACGGGGCAGGATCCAGACCTCTTCCGATTCTGCAGGGGGCCAGCCTTCAGCGATGTCATTTCTGCAGGTTGCTTTGGCCTTTCATCCCCCACTTCCTGTGCATGGCTAGGATTCCCTTAGTGACGGCTTGAGGGTAGCAGAGCCGACTCCAAGAGGTTCTTTGAAACCAGAGGGATTCTGTTATTCCTATTTAGTGTTCTCACTGCCCACCCGGTCAATGTGACGCAGCCCAGAACACCTCCAGCCCGCAGACGTGTGAAATTAGTCAGTGTGTAATTTTCACTAACATTTTAAAAAAACTGCTCCATCCCTTTTAGAGCGCTGCAGTGAGTGAGTTCACTGTAAGCATTGACCGTGCCCTTTAAACCCACGCTAACCCTACACACAGCTCAGCTGCTGCCGCGGTCATGCGCAGGGAGAGGTTTCCCCAGTCCTGAGCTCGAGCCAGAAAATGAGACTATGGGCCAAAGCTTGCTTGCTTATTTATTTATGTATTTATTTATCATCCTCACCCAGGGATATGTGGTGATTTTAGAGAGAGGGGAGGGAGGGAGAGAGAGAGAGAGAGAGAGAGAGAGAGAGAGAGAGATGACAGAAACAGCAATCAGTTGCCTCCCGTACACGCCCCCACTGGGGATCGAACCTGCAACCCAGGTATGTGCCCTGAACGGAATCGGACCAGCAACCTTTCGGTGCACGGGTCAACGCTCCAACCAACTGAGCCACACGGACTAGCACTGGGCCAGAGCTTATTAATCATCAGACCCTGAACCTCAAGCTGAAATCATTCTTTGCGCTCAGAGGAGCTGTTAGCATGGTGTCTGAGCGTCTGTGCTAAAAGGCATCCTCTCCCTGTGCTCCTGTGTCGGGCCACCGAACCAGGAGGGGCTCAGCACACATAGAAGCAATTCACCAGAAATGACCCCCGATCCCCTTCTCCGCCTGCCCCAACCTAATCACGGACACTTGGCTGAGCAAAGCATTCATGCCCTGCAGCTTGAGGACAGTGGGGCCCTCTGCTGTCTTTGCCTGCCCAGCAGCCACCCCCTCTTCCTCTGGTATCACAAATCCATTTTCTTTGCGTTAGTGAGAGTCCACATGGTTCAGGGGGCTCAGGGACTGGGCATGCGACCAGGTGTGGCCAGTCCGTCCCAGTCTCCTGGCCACAGGGACTAGCTTCCTGGTGAAAACTCATGACCCGAGCCAGACCAGTCAGTCAGTCTCGGAATCCCCTTCCCCTGAAATGACTAAGCAGGTCCAGGGAAAACCTCGAGATGCTCATGGCCAGTTCTGCTCCCATATGCAAAGAGCTTTCCTGGGAAGAGGCTCCTGCTGAAGGCAGGCAGGACGAGAGGTGAGAACAAGCAACGTGTGTGCCCGCTTCCGCAGCACAGAGACTGAACTGGGACGGTGCAGAGACCAGCACGGCCCTGTGCAAGGACGACACACGAATCCGCGGGGCACTCCACACGGACCAAGGAAAGCAGCCAGGTTCTAGACCCAGCTGTGCCTGAATGTACTCAAATCCACCCCGAAGTTTTCAGTCCTACCCTTTGCCAAACGAAATGATTTTCGCATATACGAGCCTCATGTTGGCAATGAAAAATGTCCTACATAAATTGTAATAAGATCCAAGAGGGTTTCCCCAAAAGGCTTTGGTGGGATGTGAGCAGATGTAGAGTAGTTAAAAAAAAAAAGTTTGAGAACCTTTGAATTGGACGAACTTTGGAAGACACAGGATTTCTCAGAGCTTTGACTTTGATGATACATTAACTCTCACAAGGGAGCAGACATAATTAATAATCCTTCCCAACACTCATGGGGTTTCTTGGGACCACTTTGCTAACGAATATACTTTGGGAAACGCTTCGTCTGAGTTTCCTCCAAGTCCAGGCCTTTATGACGAACCCATGGGGACGACAAAACAAGGACCGACCAAACAAAAACGTCTTTTACACTAATACCAAATTTGATGATCTAGAAAAAAAATGCAGTCATTCCCCCAAGTGTCAGTCATGGTCATCAAGCTCTGTAGCCACACAAAAGCTCAACGTCAACTGGAAAGACAGGAACTCCCCACATTTTCCCCAGAGAAGTGTTTTCGTCAGATCTGCCCCCCTTACCAACCATTCAGTTTTCCTGTCCAGTGTTGATCCTTTAGGTCCAACGGCATGTCACACACAGAAAAAGGCTGGACGACATCTGTGATTTTATAGTTATTTTAATAACCAGGTTTACATTAACAGTCACTTGATGAATGTGTTTTTTTTTTAATTTTTTTATTTTATTTTTTTTTCAATCTCAGCTAAACTCAAAACACAGTTTTCTTCACGGTTCAAACCAAACAGCTCTTCACATTCCAGAGCTGCCTCACAGCTACCACAGGTCACAGGGAGACTGACTGTGCGTCCATAGTCACCAGACACAGAACTGAACACCCACACACCACTGGACAATGGCCGCTGGCCGCCCGGGACAGCCCACCTGCGTATCTGGGGCTCCAGCTAGACTTTTCCGGGGGAGAAGGGCTGGGGAGCGTGTGTCCTTCATCACCCTGGTGGGAAGGGCTGGTCGGGGTGAGTGAAAGTCCAGGCCGAGGCCCTTCGGAGCAGAGCATGACTCTCTGGGTGTAGTCGCAAAGAAAAAGGCCAAAGGATGACTGGACTTTGAAGAAAACCCATTTTTCAGATGACTACAACCCTGACGTTTTTAGAAAACTAAGGAACAGGAGTGTCTCTGCTGGGGTGATTGATATACAGTCCCACAGATACTGTATCAAGTACCCAAGATTGGGGCCCTCCCAGACAGGGCCTCACCGATTGCCATCTGGGCTTAGGGGTGATGTGGGAAGGTTGCGGGTAGGGGAGGAGGCGGGGTGTCCTTAGAGAGGGGCCAGGCCAAGACATCAGACAGCAAAAGAGAGCTTGGGAGGAAGACAGACCACCCCCATGGCTAAAAGCGACACCCGGGAATTCTGAGTGTCCTGACTGTCCGTCACGATCTCTTCCTAAAGCCGTGTACAGGGCTCTGTGCTGTGTCTTTGGGAACAGGGCAAACTTGAGTATAAAGTGTAACGTAAGCAACAAGGAACCAGAAATCAAAGCCAGCAGTGGGAGTGTTCCTGGAACTCCCAAGAATGTCTATGCTTGGAAAGTTACTAATAGTCAGCGAAGAAAGGAGTAAGGGGCTGTTCCCACAGCACGGAAAGCTTGTGCAGAATATCAAGTTCTGGGTGAATGTTTCATTCGGAAGTCCCAAGTGCAGCCAACTGGGCCATGAAAGATTGATTTTCATGGCATAGAGAGGTCACGCGGGGATGAGCTGGGCTCACAAGGCTGGTAGCAGCAGCCGAAGGTACTCAAGGGGACGCGCCAGCTAAGAGTTATTTACGCGTCTCTTCCTCCACCTGGTGGTTGTGGCTGGTACTGCAGCATTTCCTAAATTCCAGCCCAGCCAATGAGGTATATATGCTTTTGCTAGGACAAGCTCCCTGTCTGCAAAACTGTCACTCCGAGTTTGGAACAGGCGCCCATATTGTTGAGTTATAAACCAAGAGCTAGATCCTCCCATTCATTTACATTTCCTTACAATAAAGGCACCATGAAAAAGCCTTAAACTAGCAAGACTCCTACTTTTAAGAGGAAATCATCTTTCTCATGATGAAAACAGAAATTAGCTTTGCTGGGGGAAATCCTCTTCCTTGGTGATTTCCAAATGCCTCTCCAGCCATGTATCCTCTCCTCTGACCTTCAACTTAAAACCTGCAGTTAGAGATCATGGTTTCTCCTAAGCACCTGAAAGGTGTATGAGGCCTGTTCTCCTCAAAGTCCTTAGTACACAGAGTTACGAGTTCTACCAGCTGGATTCCCCCAGCACGGAAGTCTGATCCCAGGTTAAATGCATTTTTTCCTGCATGTGGGCCTCTTAGTTCTCCAGATCTCGTCTGGCTCGTAGAACTTGTCCCAAAACTGAGTTGTGGAGGGGTCAGGACGGGGAGGTGGACCTTCAGCTCTGACGGACAAGTTGGCACAAATGCTCCCTGCTAACTTCCTTTACTTTATGCGCCACATCAGGAAGGCTGCCTGTCACGGACCCCCACCTTGGGAGGTGTGGGTACCAAACAAAAGCTCCCCAAAGGCTGTGCTGATGGACTGATGGACGGGGACACCGATGGTTTAGGATTGACAGCCAGAACCTTGGCCACGTGCTCTCTCTGCTCCAGACCCGCCTTCCCAAACCCCTGCCTGACTCTCCTATAAGCTGAGATGACCTATCAGTGGTAAAAGTTAAGGAACACCTAAGGAAATCAATTGTCAACAACAACAAACCCATTCGATCACGGCTGTGCCTGGCTCTCGGGAATCAAACACTGACCACTGGGAAGACAAGCCCTTCAAGGTGCCAGAGGCAGGCTGCCCCCCTCAGTTTGCAAACACTGGAGGGTGAGGTGGTCTCTGCCCCCTCGTTAGAGGGAGGTGCTCTTTAAGTGTGGCTGCCCTCCCCCGGCCATGCTGTGCTCCCAGCTGTTGCCTTGTAAGAGCACCAAAGAGGCTGGTAGGACAACAGAAGTATCTTTCCTCCCTCCTCTCCTCCTTCCCACCCAGGAGAAGAGAAGACTTTGAAAGCAACGCTGAGAGAGAGGCCCGATCCAACAGCGGCAGGACCACGTGAGAGCAATGGTTGGGTTTTGGTATTTTAATAAAATGCTCAAAGAAATAAAATCTACTAAGAGAGGACGTGACAAAGTCTGGAACCTGAAGACCGCCTGCCTGACTGCTCCGCAGACCCCAGGGGACCGTGATGAAGTGACGTTGGCCCCAGGGGCCGTCTTCCGTGGAAGGAAATGCTCTTCATTAACACAATACACAAGACCCCGTATGCTCACCCACCCACCCACCCACCCCTCCCCTGCACACACCCTACCCCAGCCCTCCGAGCCCCCCACTTTGCTCTGGGCTCTCACCACCCCTTCACCCCAAATAACTGTCTCCTCTGTTCCTTTTCCTGACATCCAGCTTTGTCTGTCCCCTTGTCTTAAGATGCAGCACTACACACGCTCTCAACACTATATAGCAGACTCTTTACCTTAGTGGCCCGTCTGATTGCATGCATGTAAATGGGGGGCGGGGTCAACCAAATCAAGGCTAGGCATGAACAAAGCAATATTCGTAAAGCTAGGCAAGCGAGCGTAACATTGGAGAAACATAAGGCTTGAGGCTTATTGATTCTTTAGATCGTAACTGTTTGGATTCGCTTTCCTTCTTAAATATCGGTGTACCATTTTGGCTTCAAAGAATCGCTTCTTGCTTCCGCCCCTCTCTTTGACGAGGAGTTGCTTAACTCAGGGATGTGATGTTAGAACGGCCCCCAGGGGGCGCCACGATGCGCTTGCTGGCCGAGCGGACCCCTTCATCCACTTGGGTGCCTGCAGTTGGCAATGAATTCCCCGGGGAGAGAAAGGGAAGGGGTGGGGTGTGGACAAGAGAGAAACCGGATTAATTTTCAGAGGGTCACATATGACATGCCTTCCTGGCCTCATCTCCCAAGAAACTTCCATTCCAGTCTGTCAGGTATTCCCCACTTTTCATACCCACCCTCCTGAAAATCACCCTCTGCCAGGGAAAGCCAGGTTCGTACCTAGATTTCACTCCGCATCAGAACAATGGGGATGTTACAAAAAACAGCTGCTCCCACTCACTGTGACAAGCAATGTTTTACGTGTGTCTCAGGTGATCTCACTCAGCCCTCCCCACTATCCTGGCAGAAAGGTACTGTTATTATCCCATTAAAAGAGGAGGTGACGGAGGCTGTAAGGGGCTAGGTGACGTGCCTAAGGTCACAACTGGGAGTGGTCATGGCCGGGCCCCTGCAGCCACAGCACAAAAGGGACAATCAATAAGCCCCTGTGTCCATTCAGAAGGAGCCAGAAAAGCTTAGGGATGACGGGAGCCAGGGAGCAACAGAACATGGCAGAAACACTGAAAACACTTCTGCGGAGAGCATACTGTGACCTCTGGCCATGTCACCTGCAAACTTTTAGCTTTTTTTCTTTTGTCTCCCTCCCCTATCAGTGCCCCCCTCGTCTCTTTTCCTCCCCACTGTCCTGTTGCTCCCCTTCCTTACTCCTCCTGCCCCCCGTTTCCTTTTCACACACCTCTGTCCCTTCTTGTCTTGCTTCCCTCACATTTAGATTGTTCAGAGAGAAGCAAGTCGACATTTATTTTTTCCGCAATTTAATACTGGTTATGGAGTAGCTGAATCATTATTTCCTATTTATATCAGGTAGAGGTAAGATCCAGGATACGTCTAACCTCACGGTAAATACCCAATCACGAGTGGCTTTCGTTAGCTTGATTACGATTATGAGCAAAAATAGAATACACATCCTAGGTTGGAATAAGCTATTGTAATTTGAGCGTAAAAATGATCGGAGCTGCCTTTTCACCCGGACACATGGCTCCCACAGTCCAGTGCAGAAAATCACTGTACATTCATCCAGGTGTGAGCTCAGAGCAGAACCGGTCATTATTGAAGCCTGACCTTTGGCCTGACTGAGCCTTATCTGTGGTTTCAGCAGGACTTCTTTTTGATTCAGCAAAGCATCCTTCCTGCCCACTATCCTGTTCCCTGAAAGGCCAGCCGGGTCAGCTCCCAGGATCCCCCGTTAGCTTGGAGCCCTGAGTCCCCTTTCCCCTTCTCTCCTTTCTGTCTCACTAATGGTCACCACGAGCTTTTCTGACTCACCCGACAGGCTAAATCCCGACTGATGCAGGTTCCTCACGGGCGGGTTCGGCCGCGTGGGAGAGCCCCGGGTGGAGCCGGCGGGGGTGCCCCCCTTGGGCGTGGTGGTCAGGTCAAACACCGGCCCATCATACATGCCCCTCGGGACCGCGTGCAGGTCGGCCATCTGTGGCAGAGAAAGCATGTCACCATCTGGCCCTTTAACAGGTAAGGGTCTGTTCTGGGTAGCACAAATATATCAATGAATTAAGTGTGTGTAGTTGGAGCCAGAAAATAACAATAATTACTAATGTTATTCTAAGGAACGGAGGAGTAGAAAATAAAGGGGTTGTTACGACAGAGTGCTAAGGAAGGAGGTGGGTTCTCTCAAAGCTGAGCTTTGATCTCCAGGATCCCAGGAGCTTGCTCTGGGGCCGGGTTGAGGGAGGGAGGCTGGGGATGTGGAGACGGAGCGGATGGCAGCGTTCCCAGCAGAGGAAACCGATGGTGGAAACATTGTGAAATGGAAGAACCACCTGCGTGGCCAGAGCAGAGCGGGTGGGAAGGGTAGCAGTGTGAGATGAGCAGGAAGTGCTGGCAGGGGCGAGATCCCACGGGAGCCCCGCCCATGGGAGCTCCACCCACAGGAGCTCCACCCACAGGAGCTCCACCCATGGGAGCCCCGCCCACGGGAGCTCCGCCCACAGGCGCCTCAGCACAGATCAGTCGGCAGGCCTGGTAACGAGCATCCTGTGATGTGACCGCTGACCTCTGGCTGTGGCGGTGAGCTTGCCCCCGGACTGGGGAGTCATCCGGCAACGCCACCTGAGTGCTGGTTCTGGGCCAGGCCTGGTGCCAGACGCTGGGGCCCGTGGACCCGAGAAACATGGTGCCTCCCCCAAAGGCACTCAGTCTATTAGACAAACACTGCAGGACCACCCACGGCAGCGGTACCCGTGGCACACACCCTCCCCCGTTACAGGGGAGTCAGGAGCCTGACAGTACAGGAGCCATCGTCAGACTCCCAGGCTGTCTGCCACAGAGCCAGCCTCCTCTGCTAGCCACGCAGGCGTTGGCACAGGGGCCAAGCTCATCCAATGTGCTGATGAGTGAAGGGGGGATTCTGACTCTATCCGTACTCCCCAAAAACCTTGACCAATACTCCGGAGCATCATCGTTTCTTTGGGTCCAGAATCTAAGTCACATCAATGGAAATAAAGAGCTGATACATGAGAAGTCTCAGTTTCACTGTCTTCTCTATTAGGCCAGCACTGGAGTGTGGAATTTTACTCCACACTACCTACCTTGGAAATGCTCACTAATAAAGAGAGAAGAACACAGACACTGGGTTGGAGAAAGCAGGAGAAGGGTAGGAGTGGGAAGGAGGGGGTCAATGGGGAAAAATGGGGGACATCTGTAATACTGTCAACAATAAGAAAAATAAAAAGATAAGAATAGTGAAGGGATTTAAACACTGTCATAAAATAAACAGTGGGTGGCTGCAGGGGTACTCAGACTACAGGACAGATGCCTCTGGAAGCACACAGATGCGCTACGAGATGGCTTCGTGTGCTCTGTGCAGCTGCTGGGAGCAGAACTGGACGGGCTGGTGGACTTCAGGGAGTCGACTTCAGCCCAGCAGAAAGTTCCCGCTCACAGGCAGAGACTCCCATTACACACGGAGGCTGGAGGACCCATTACTGGGACCACTGGGGGTCCAGGAGTGGGATGAACACTTGGGTACTGAGTTTCCGTGATTCTCTCTTTAATGGACACTGCAGTGTGTGCCCAGATTCCTGTCCCCAGTGCCCCACCTTGCCATGCCGGGATGGAAGACTTGTTCTCCCAGCTGCAGGGGGTGTTAGCAGCAGGAAATAATCAGCTGAGTCCCTCCCTCCCAAGAGTTATCCCCAGCTGAAGAGAGCCTCCTTGCCCAGGGGCAGCCCACCTCCACTGGCTGTTAGCAAGTTGGGGCTGGGGGAGGAGGGAGTAAATATAAGGCCCAGACCCCTTTCCAGGACTAGCCCAGCTGGGGATGAGCTGAGGCCTTAAGACTGCATCCCGTCTGACTTCTTCCTCTGCGCCATCCTGCTTCCTTCCTTTGCCACAAGGGGTGACCCTGACACAGTCCCAGGGAACGCCTAGTTGCCAATCATCCTCCCTGAGCCTGTTTCCAGGGAAACTGCCCTGAGACACTCTTTCCCACCCAGACCTGCAGGGAAGCTGGGGCCTGGGGATGGGTCTAGGCACAGGTGGGCACGACTGTTTCCTCTAGACTGACCCACAGTGATTTACAAAGTGAGCGTCCCCCCTGCTCCACCCACTCCACCCACCATCTCCTTCATCCCATGTGCACAGATGATAGAGCTCTTCTCACAAGAGGTCAAGACCAGGGCTCAAATTCCAGGCTCCCCGGGCTGGTCTAACCCTGCTTTATGGAGCCCTGACCTTACCTGAGCGTGACCTGGAGGCTGTAGGGGGGTAGGACGGGGAGCTGAAAAGACAGAGTCCTGGGCCTCCCCCCAGACCACCCGAGCTGCTCTGCTGGTAACGTGTAGGTGGGTAGGCAGGCACCGAGGTAGGCAGACAGGTAGATGGGTACACGTGTGTGTGTGTCTGTCTGTCTGTCTATCTAGGAAATCAGAAACATAAGATTTTTTTTGACTCAAGGAACCAGCTAAAAGAATTATAAACATCTGCCTCCGTGGACCAGCACTGGACATAATGGGACAGGAGGGGTGGGTGTGGACTCCTGGTTCTCGTGGTAAGCCTTAAAGAGTTAATTTATTTAAAAAAAAAAAACATACTGACATTATTTTCAATTATTACGGTTTTAAATTATTTTAAAGAAAAGCACTATAAAATCGGGGGAAATTATTAGAAAACAACTTTCTTTGACCAAAAGCTGTTTGGAAGCCCTTTTTACGTACACTCAATCTGAGAGACCATCCTTCGGAAGGGACTTTCGCTGCGAATTTCTCCGGCGGAATCTGGAGCACACAGACCCCTCCCGCTCCACGGTTACCATCCCGTGTCTGAATGAGCCGCAGGCCCCTCCCACCCCCTCCCCCCTCCCACCCCTCCCCTAGGCCCTGACCGGTGGGGCCTGCTCACCTTCCTCCGGGCTTTAATGCGCTTGTAGACGTAGTCGGAGAAGGGGCTGCAGGGGATGAAGCGGCCGGCCCCCTGGGTCACGTGCAGGTTGCCATCTTCCAGCATGATCTTGCCCTGGCAGATGACCACCAGAGGGGCCCCGCGCAGCTCCATGCCCTCAAAGATGTTGTACTCTGCAGCCTAGAGACAAGGGAGGGGGAAAAGTCATGGGTGGGGGCACGGGAGGCGCAGAAAGACCAACGTGGTTCTCGTGGGCTGGCGATCCGGCCTTCAGTGTCACTAGAACCGACCGCCGGGTAAACCAGGAAAAGCTTCCCACGCATCCACAAGGCTTCAGCGGGTAGAGGCCCTGGAGAGAGATGCTCCCCAAGCAGAGGCTGGAGTTCCCAGCAGAGGGAAGCACCCAGTCTTTAGTAAGGTCTCCATGTGGAAGTAAATTCTGTCACTGGCAGTGTCCAAGGAGAAGCCGGGTAAGGATCAGGGATGCTGGACTTGGCAGTCTGGTACTGGGTGGGTGGGTAGGTGGGTTACATGGCCCTTAGGGCCTTGCTAGCTTGAAATTAAATAATGTGATATGACACAATGTTTGAGCAAAGGCCATTCCCACCAACAAATGGGATTTCTCCCTAACGCCTTCATGTCTTCAACAGGTGCAAGGCGCCACCGCAAAGGGGTAGGGCACCAGTTCCGAGCCAGGTTGTCTGGGTTTGAGTCCTCGCTTCATTTCATTGCAGCCTAAATCATTTAATCCCTCTGCACCTCCGTTTCCTTATCTATAAAATGGGGTAACGATCATGCCTGGCCGTGGAAGACTGTTATGGAGATCGGATAAGTTACAAGCAGGGGACCTGAAACACAAGTGCTTAAAAATAGTACCTACCGCTCATCAATGTGACTCTCTCACATCGATGTTCCTCTCTCTCTCTCTCCCTCCTTCCCTCCCTCCCACTATCTATCTAAAGATAAATGGAAAAAATATTCTCAGGTGAGGATTTAAAAAACAGAAACAAGCCCAGGCCGGTTTGGCTCAGTGGTTGGAGCATCCGTCCACGGTCCAAAGAGTCACGGGTTCGATTCTGGTCAACAGCACGTACCTCAGTTGCAGTTCAGTCCCTGGCCCTGGGCAGGGTCGTGTGGGAGGGCAGCCAATTGATGTGACTCTCTCACATCAATGTTTCTCTCTCCCTCTCTCCCTCCCTTCTTCCCTCCCACTCTATCTAAAGATAAATGGAAAAAACATCCTCAAGTGAGGATTTAAAAAAAAAAAAAGGTACCTATTTTTATTAACAAGCATTAAGCCCCTGTCTGTTAGGTACTGGGCTTTAGTTATTTGTTATCTTCCGCCTGACCTCCTCCCGAGGAAGTCGTCAGTGCTGGTCACCCCTTCCCCTCATTCCTTTTCCTTCTGGGCACAAGGCACCATTGCACTTCCTGTCTTCCTGGAGGAAGTTGTGGCCACAGGATGGGCTTTGGCCAATGCAGCGTGACAGGAAGTGACATCTCGGGGAAGCTTTCAGACACAGTACACCACTTCCCATGTCCTGGACCCCAGCCTCAGAATCACTGGGGCACGTGTAGAGAGGACATCTCTATCAGCCTCTGTCCCTGAGTGACTATAACAGGCAGAGCCCGTCTGCTGACCCATTTTGGAAAGCGAGTGAGAAACTGTTGAGGTTTGAAGTCGCTGAGAATTTGGGATGGTTTGTTATGGAACACACGCCAGCCTAACCACCCTGCCCCACATCCACACCTCTCTCCTGACCCAGCTCCTTGCACCCAGCCGCCCGCCGGCTCCAGCCTCACCGACTGGTGGTTCTTGGCAGAGACGATCTTCACGGCATCTGGATCCCAGATCACCAGGTCGCTGTCAGAACCCACGGATATTCTCCCCTTGCGGGGATACAGGTTGAAGATCTTTGCAGCATTTGTGCTTGTCACGGCCACAAACTGGTTTTCATCCATTTTCCCTGTGGCCTGTGGAAATATAAATTGTTTTTTAAATGGTCAACGTGGGGTTTCTAAGCTCATAGCAGGGTGACTACAAAGGCCCCCCCAAAACAAACAGGGACCTCTGGGGTTGTGAGCACGGAACCCCACTCAGCAAGCTTTCAGAAATGGCCGGGCTGTCATGCTCACCCAGGCAAAATAATTAAACACATGGCTTAAGAGGGGAGTGACTGACCCTGAAGTATGCTTTTTTTTTTCTGGTTATTGCATACACTTACTTACTTTTACCCCTTCTAATTCCAAAAAGGATTATAGAGGGTTCACAATGAAAACGTGATGATGAGCCAGTTTTTTAAAATGTTGTTTGTATTTCCATGGACATAGGATAAATACGGAAGAAACTCACCCAAATGATAACAATGGTTATCCCTGGGGTATGGAATTTATGAGTAATTTTTGTTTTCTTTCGTGTGTGTGTTTTTCGGTGGTTTCCAAAGTGTTCTTTATTGAGAATGTACCATGTTGGAAATAAATATATATATATTTATATATATTAATTTTTTAACAATTTCAGATAGTGCCAACATAAACACATACATACATTCATACATAATGATGTTTTTTAAAAAAGATAAAAATCTAAGTATATAAGAGAAGAGATAAAAGTATTTATCCTTTCCCTCTTCTCAAAACAAAATACCAAGTTAAGGAAAGAAAAATTTAGCCTAAAATCTAGCTTTGAGCTTCCTGGCAGCCAAGAAGAAAAGGGAAACTTGGTGGATTACACTGTGTAGACAGATGAGGCATCAGCTCATACACATTCTATTTGGCTCTAAATTGAGTGTCTCTGGGGTTTTTAAAATAGAACAGAGGGACATGATCAACTTAATAAATTAATCACTAATTGTACTGAAATCTTTGAGAGAACCTTCATTTGCATGGCTATTGTTTTGGCAGCTTCTGTGATGTTAACAAGGAAAATAAAACCAGGCCCCTTTGCCACAAGACACAGATAGACAACCACTGTACAGCCTGGCCACCCTCCCGTGACCTTGATCCTTACCACGGCCTTGTCCCAGATGACAGACATCCGCTCCTCCACCCCATTGGTGCCTTCAGGAATGGCTGTGAAGTTGTCCTTCCCGATCGCTTTCTGGGCAGTGCTGAAGGTGCAGTGGGCACTGCCAGAGAGCTGCAGGTCCCCACTGGCAAAGGAGAAAAGTCCATGTGAACGGGAGAGGTGGCACCCTGGGGCCCAGACTCAAGTGTCTAGGGCCAGCATTTGTAGTGCCAAGACTTGAGTTTGGAATCCTGCCTCTACCTCTTGCCAACTACTTGGCCTTGGGTGAATGTCTTCCCCTCTCTGGGACTTGGTTACACCATCTGGAAAATGAGGGGGTGGGATGAGATCATCTCTTATGTAATAAAATAGAGGGGACCCAAATGAGTGATGGGACTGATCCGCAGAAGGTAGCAGCAAATGAGCCCCCCTATAATTTTGGTTAGGTGGTCATCATAATCAGCTGTTCAAAAGTCGGCAAATAATTTAGTCTCTCTGACCATCAGCTGCTTAATCTGTAATATGGTCATGAAAATCCCTCACTCGAAGCTGTTATAATGAACAACGAGATCACGTGTGTGGTCTCACCCTAGTGCCTGGCACACAATACGCATTAACTGCTGTTACCATTATTAATACGATTACTGTAGTATATTTTAAAAATACAGTGAGGAAGAGCCTGTTGTCTGCGCCCCGGATTGCAGGGAAATTCTCAACGTCTCTCCTCTGTAGACCCAAGTCTAGCTGATGGGTGGGCTGCTCTAGGCCTCATCTCACCAACCCTAGGATGTTTCCACGCAATGCCAGCTGCTTGCCCTTCTGTACCAACCTGGCCAGCAAGGAGTTGATGTAGTCAGGGGTGGTCGGGTCAGGACTCAGAGGTGGGGATGTCACAAATGCAGCTGCCTTGGCCCAGTTCTTGCTCCAGTAATGGGTTCCGTCTGTGCCGAGGCTGGCAGTGATGGGCTCACCAAAGACCACGTTTCCTGCAAGGGGTAGGAAGCAGGCCAAGAGTTTGCCTAAGGTGTTACTGCCTGGGCTTGGCTTAGACAATCACAGCCTCTAAGCCTACTCAAGGCTGTGGCTCTGGAGTCAGACAAGCCTGGGTTCAAGGCCCTGCTCGACCTTTTCTAAGCCTTTGCTTTTCTAGCTGCTAAATGGGGGGAAAATGTATTCCTCAGATTACAAGAAGCCATTGCTTGCAAGATACAGTATTAATTCTCAAGTTTTGAGGCAAATCAAAATTGGAGGCAAAAGAAAAATATATATCCATTGATGATAAGCTTCACCCTCATTTCAGAAATATTAAAACGTGGAATAGATCTGTCCTGGAACCGAGGAGACAAAATAATGTCTACTTCCCAGGCTTGTGAAAACGAAAGGATTTGGCATGTACCAAGTGTCTGGCACAAAGGAGATGCTCAATGAAACTAGTTTCTTTATACCTCCTCCTCCTCCTTCCCACTGTGGGACCCCAAAGCCCCAAATGTGCCCACGTCACTGGGAACTGCTAGACCCTGCGGCTCCAAGGACATTTGTCGGTTCCACAGAGTAACACCCACTCCTGTGGAGGAGAGGCTCCCGTGATCTTTTCAGCAGGTCTGTTACCCCCTAACCTGAGGCAAGGAGGGATTTGCTCAAGGACACCCAATAACTTGGGGCACATCAAAGATGAGGCTAGCTTCTTGGACCCTGTATGTCTGGAATTAGGGTCTTAAATGCCCAAATCAAGGAGAGGAAGGATATTAGGAAATAGACTGATCTAAGCTTTCATCGGGCTTAAAGAAGAAGGGACCGCGATGCGGAAGGCAAATGCGATCTCCCAGGAGGTGGGCTGGTACCACGATTTTCTGTGCCAGGGTCCTGGGCTAGAGAGGGCCTGCATCACCCCGGGCTTCTTTAGCTTTGGTCCTTCCTCTTCCACATTCGAGTTCCCCACAGGGTCAAAGTTGAGGAAGGCTCTATGGCCAGGATTACAAATAGGTTTGCCTTGCTCCAACTGCTATCAGTTGACTTTGGTTGCCTGAAACTCTGCATAGGGAAGGATTCTAATACTGGCTCTGGGTTCACAAGAAAAGACTCAGCAGGAGTGATCTGGGATGCCTGTAGCCATGGCAACGATGCCGACGGCGGGGGGGGGGGGCAAGGTTCACAGTTGTGAGTGACGTTCTTTTGCATGAATAAAGCCATTGTAGTCATCATAACCTGCATGTCTCCTTCCATACGCACAGCTGTAAACCGACTTTTAGCCAACCCCTGCTCTGTGGGGTGACACTCAGCAAGGATCGCACATGACTAATGAGAATCTCAAGGGCTCTCCGAAAGTATTTACCAAACTAAAGCGTACAGGGCCACAAAGAAATGAAGAGATGAAAGCCAAGGCAAGCACTCAAGGGCCATTAGGAGAAATGACAACTTTAAAAGTAGAAGAACTGTCCCTTTGGAATACCTGTAGAGGGAAGAGTAGAAAAAGCAAAGGTTTTCCTTATACCTGGGCTTGCATACTAGCTTTCCACGCGGGGAGAGATCTGGACAAGGTGTGCTTCAACCTCCTCATCTGAAACGGGGGGTAATAACGCCTATTTCTCAGGGTTCTCTGAGAATTCTGCATCATAATATGTTTTAAAGTGCAAGCGTACCTCCTTTTATGGCACTTTGCAGATACTATGTTTTTTTTGAACTGAAGGCGAGAGCCTCCACTAGCAAAAAGAGTATGACTTGAAGTCTCAGAGGATGGTTAGCAATTTTTAACAAAAAAGTTTTTGGCACTTTTTTTATCTGCACCTCAGGATATTTTTCCACTGATTTTTTTTTTTTTTTTTTCAGATAGAGTGGGAGGGAGGGAGGGTGAGAGAGAGAAACATTGATGTGAGAGAGACACATTGATGGGTTGCCTCCTGAATGACCCTGACTGGGGCTGGGGATTGAACCTGCAACCGAAGTACATGCCCTTGACCAGGAATTGAACCTGTGACTCTTTGGTCCATGGGTCAACGCTCTAACCACTAAGCCACACCGGCCAGGGCAAAAAGGTATTTTTTAATTAAGGTATGTATTTTATTTTTTAGACATAATGCTAATGTACACTCAGCAGACTACAAAATAGTGTAAACATGACTTTTATTTATTTATTTATTTATTTATCCTCACCTGAGGACATTTTTTTTGCATTTATCTTCAGATAGAGTGGGAGGGAGAGAGGGGGGAAGAAAGAGAGAAACATCGATGTGAGAGAGACACATTGACTAGCTGCCACCCACACGACCCCAACCGGGGCCGGGGACAAACTGCAACCGAGGTACGTGCCCTTAGCGGGAACCGAACCCGGGACTCTCTGATCTGCGGGCCGACGCTCTAACCACTGAGACAAACCAGCCAGGGCATAAATATGACTTTTAAATACGCACTGGGAAACCGAAAAATTCACATTTAACTTGCTTTGTTGCGATGGCCTGGAACCAAATGCAGTATCTCCGAGATAGGCCTGTATTTGTCTCAGCGCAGGACACACAGTTGGTCTTCATTAAACTGTCGATTCCCAGTATTAATTCTGAGCAGCAATGGGGGCTCCCAGCGCGACCTGCTCAGGGTGGGGGAGCCCTGCCACTCTGTCTTCCTGTCTGAACGCCCTTGACTCTCCCCAGTTCACGCGCAGTTCACTGGCTTCCATCTCAGCAGCCAGTTTTTGGTCACTGAAATGATGCCACCCTTTCACCCTAGAGACACAGCGGTACTCGTCCTTGCTGGCGAATCATAAGCCAGACGGCTAAGGGTGAGGAATGTTTCTACATGAAGTTTAAAATAAGACCCAGCATGTAACTGAAACAGTCCGTCCCGAGGCCCCCAGATCGTCCCGAGTGGGCCCCAGGCAGGGTGTGGCGAAGGCACCAGAGGGTGACTATGGTAGGTGGTCATGGAAAGAGCTGTGGGGTGTTCCCTACACTCTTTTCTTTCTTTTTCTTTTTCTGCCTTTCTCCAGTGGGTAAGGAACATGGGACTGCCTTCCTGGTTGTCACACCCAGTGGAGCAGCCACACCAGGTCATGTTGAGACCCTGAAGAGCTGAGAGAGGAAACAGCAGTCTCGCTGGGAGCGGCGTAAGGCGGGAGGTGCCCCGGAATCCGCCAGCCAGAAAGACTGGACCATCAGGACGAGTCCCTCCCCTCTGCCAGAGGCCAGGGGGCCGAACACTGAGCCCCAGAGTCAGCTGGGACTATGTTCAGCCACCCGTCACTCACGCCTGGAGTCTCACAGACAAGTTCTGAGTGTGGTAGAGAAACCACTCGTCGTGGGTCTCTCCACTTCCAGAACAGCCACGGCACACCGTGGTCACAGTCACGGAACCGGGCCTAGCGCCTCCTCGCTCCCAGCCCCACGCCGCCAGGCTCTCATCCACATCGTTCACAAGTGAGCCCACTAGTCTCCCACTCAGGACAAGAACGAAAAGCAGGAAAAGAGCCTGGAAAGGAGAGTGAACTGGAGCTTAGCACAAGGTGAGCACACGAAGCCCAAGTTAACAGCTGAGGGAAAGCGGCCGTCCCAGGTCACGAAGGCCGTGCCGCCCATTCAACCCCTTTTCTAAAATAACTTGTGTTAATCTGTGTGGCTCGGGGGTGGCCCCGCCGCTGCACCCTGCCCTCGGCCCTGGCCAATCAACTGCACCGTCCCCAGAGCGCACACGGGTTCAGGGAGAAGGCCATGACCAAGCCAAGGCCATCGCAGTCCTGGGGACTTGGCCTTGAGCTGTTGGAAAAGATGTACTCTCCCTCCTTATCACGCTCCCCCTCCGCCAGCAGCGTGGAGGACAGCAGGTGCCTCTTGGCATTTATTCTTGTCACTGTCCATACTGAAAATAAGGTCACCAGAGAGGCCAGCAGACCCAGGACGGGAATGAGAGTGACAGAGCCCTCATCCCATCGCTTCACCCCCTCGATGCGGCTACGTCTGAAACACCTTCAACCAAAAATTTACTTTTGTTTCTCTAAGTCAGTTTGAGTTGGGCCTTTGACACCTGCACCCAACATACTCTTGATCAATTCGTCCATTTATAAAGCTCGGAGAACGTGACCTGACGATAAAAGATCAAAGGGAGGAAGAAAGACGAACCAAGTCTCCAAAGAACTGATTCAAGCTGTCATCTAGGGGAAACCACGAACCCTTCCTGAGCCTCAGTTTACTCCTCTGCCCAGTGGGATTAATCCCAGGATCCTGTTACCCACGGGGATGCAGGAAAAACTCCAGTGGGCTACCAGGGATGAGGGGCTCCCCAGAGAGCGAGGCAATGAGCAAACAGGCACCATTTATACAGGCTATCCAGGGAGGCAAGGACACGTGGAGCGTCAGCACCCCGAGGTCGTGGGAGCACGAATCACCTTTTTTCCTGGCTTGTGAGATGAGGTCGGCCGCACTCTTGCTCATGACCTTCGTGACATACAGAGGGCAGTTGGTTTGACTGGCGATGGTGATGGCACGGAACACAGCCTCAGCTTCCAGCTGCAAAAAGAAAAAAGTGCCAGGAGCCAACAGGAATGGAAGCCTCCCTACACCACCACGCCCCTGCCTCCACACACTGAGAACGCGGGGCCGAGGTTAAGAGCCTAGAGCTGGACGCACTGGATCGAAATCTCAGATGGATTTCTTCCTGGCTGTGCCACTTGACTGGGCTTCTCGCTGCCTCCGCCCCTTGCCTGTGAAGTGGCGATCAGGAGAGGACAGCACAGGGCTGTTGAGTGACATCGGTCGGCCTGGCACAGAGCAAACACTGTATCAACGCAGCTAGTCCTCCCTTGGCCTATTCTCTCCCCTCCCTGCGATGACCACAAAGGCCACATGGGATGGAAGCCTTTGCTCCCCAGTCTTCCCAGGGCTGATTCTCTGGCAGAACACAGCCCCAGCACCGACACGTATGAAGTAACCAGTCCAGGCAGTGAGGTGTCGTCTTCTAACCCTTTCCTGCAGCAACAGATGGTCAGGGACGGGTTAACTCCAGCAGCACAAAGACTTCTTTTGTCATCAGTCTCCTCCATCCCACCCTAACGCAGAATTCACGTTTGCAAAGACGCTAGCCAGCCCAGCTGCACTCAGTACGGAATGGCCTGGGTCTGAGTTCCGGTCTTGCCACTTAGAAGCTGGGTGACCTCAGGCACCTCACACAACCTCCTAAAGCCTCGGTTTCCTTGTCCGTAAAGTGGGGATGATATAGAGCCTGAAACATACGGGCTGTTTTGAGGATTAAAGGGGTCCGTCTGTGCAAGGCCACTCGCCCGCTCCTGGGACGAGCCCAGTGCTCCTTGATGGGTGCCGATGGCAGCTTCTGACTGGTGTGCGAGAGCCTGTGTTATACCCAAAATTACCACCCAAGTTAGTCCGATTCGGCCCAAAGCAGAGACACTGGCACTTTTCCATTCAATGGGCAACAGTTCCTTTTTGGATGGATATGACATTCTGGTTAGCCTATGCAGCCCAACCCTTTAAAAAGGACCAAAAATAGCCTGCAGACGCCGGAAATAAAAGTCCCTGCCTGCGGTGAGCGTGGCTCAGCAGACTCTAAGGACTGGGCTGGTCCACCTGGCATCCCCCACGCTGCACTTCGTTCCACGTGGACGACCCTGGAAATGCGGCCACCTTCCTGAAGCCCCCAGAGCGATGTCCCTGGGCCTGGGGCTCAGCCCTCTGAGCAGCATCACTCGAGCTGGTGAGCAGGTGTGCTCTGAAGGAACAGGGGCTGGCTCCTGCTGTGCCCAGCCCTCCTCCACACACCTATGCCAACCTCTCTGTGCCCCCTGACCTCCACCCGGCCCCTCTGATCTCACTCCCTCGAAGCCCTGCAGGATTTTCAACACCTGACAACATGACTATCTTTGGAAGGTTACATCACTCTCCAGCTTCACCCAAAAGGGCTTCCAGGGTTGTCGGGATCTGCCGCCGAGAGGCTTTCTACTAAAAAGGAGACGGGAACAGGGAGGAACAGGGTGTGTGTGTGGGGGGGAGGTTGAACAAACAAACCAAGGAACAAAAATAGACTGTGCTCAGAAATCCCCTGGCTGCTGCTGACGGATCTATCTTGTCAGCATATCTCAACAGCGACCAGCATTTAAGAAAAATGTCAGGAACAGGGCTGATCACCCTGGCCTTCTCGCACGGTGCGAACAGCTTTCCAGTCCTGCAGACACGACGGGCCGGTGCCTTCACCGCTCTGATTGACAGCTTCTTCATGCCCAGTCACACCCACCACCCAGAGCAGCAGCAAGCCCCCTGCAACCACGCAGCTGGCACAGCGCTGGGCAAAAGCAGCTGTTCCAGACAGGGCCTGGCGCCAAGGACACAGACGTTCACAGGGATGCTGTGACTGGACTCCATCACAGTTGTTTGCATTGAGGTTTAATTAGCATGCAGCACTACCTTAGTTTCAGGTGTACAACAAAATAATTCCATATTTGTACCTATGGCGACATGATCACCATAATAGGTCTTGTCAATGTCCGTCACACAGAGTTACAAATTTTCTAGTGATGAGAACTTTCGTTAGCAACTGTCAAATATGCAATACAGTATTATTAACTACAGTCACCATGATGTACCTTACATCCCCATGGGTGATTGATTTTATAGCTGGAAGGTTGTACCTTTTGACCATCTTTATCCAATCTCCCTACCCCTTGTCTTTCGCAACCACCAATCTGTTCTTTGTATCTATGAGCTTGTTTTTTGGGGGAGGAGGGGGTCAAGGTGATGGGATGACTGTTGTTTTGTTTGTTAGATTCCACACAAGTGAGATCCTAGGGTATTTATCCTTCTTTTTCTGACTTATTTCACATAGCATAATGCCCTTAAGGTCCATCTATTTTACTACAAATGGCAGAATCTCATTCTTTTTTATGGCTGAGTAATATTCCTCTGTGTGTGTGTGTGTGTGTGTGTGTGTACCACATTTTCTCATCCGTTCATCCATCGATGGACACTTAGGTTGTTTCCATATCTTAGCTATTGTAAATAATGCTACAGGAAACACGGGGGGGGGGGGCAGATATCTTTTCGAATTAGTATTTTCATTTTCTTTGGATAAATTCCCAGAAGAGGAATTGCTGATAGTTCTATTTTTAATTTTTTGAGGAACCTCCTTACTGTTGTCCATAGTGGCTGCACCAATTTACATTCCCAACAGACAAAATTATCAATTATTTCAACTGGTAACAAAAATATCATTGGACAAAAGAGTTTCTAGGGGATTGATGATGTTCTGTGTCTTCACCTGGGTGCTACTTATGTAAGTGTTTTCAGTCTGTGAAAATTCAGTGTACTTTTTTTTGAAACATGTTCTTATTGATATTTTTAGTGAGAGAGAGATAGAAACATGGATCGGCTGCCTCCTGCACTGCCCCTACTGGGGATCGAGCCCACAACCAGGGCATGTGCCCTGACCGGGAATCGAACTGGCGACCTCGCAGTCCATCGGACGATGCTCAATCCACTGAACCACACGGGCCAGGCAAAAATTCATTGTGCTTTTATGATAGCACAATGTGTGATAACACACACACTTTTCTCTGTGTGTAACGATTTAATTTTTAAAAAGATTCTGAAAGAGATGGGCAATGGAAATGGGATCGTTTCCGGTTCGGGCTCCTTGGTCTACCTGCTGCAGAGTGGGGCTAGGGAGGACAGAGCAGGAGCATGGTTCACCTCGCTGACACGGAGGGCCTTGAATTCGCTCCAGCTGCCAGACCCCGGCAAGTCCCCAAAGCCAATATGCTCTCAGCCATGTGGGCAGCCAATTCCCAGCTGTGCCCTGTGCCAGCAGCTGAGATTGCTGACATCCCAGAGACATGGAATCAGCCCCTACTAACCTTTCACTTGCGCTTCAGCTGCTAAGCACAGTCGCTAATCAGCATTCACTTTACACGTGGGAAACTTCCCAACCTACGTGCAACCATCCCCTTTACACAAGTTGGCAGACATGCTGCCTATTAAAACCCATTCAGCCTCCTATCCATATGGCCAATATTTTGCAGGATTCAAAATATAATATGGAATAAGGGAATAAGTAGAAATGTCTCCGGAATTCACACTGATTAAGAAAGGATTTAGATATTTGCACTCCTACTGAAGAACTGCGAGTTCCCTCCAACTGGTGTTATCTTTGGAGGGATTAGGGGTCAGAGGTAAGCATTCCTTTCTGATTTCTCAGGGGCCCTTGAGTTGGCTCAGTCGTAGTGGTCTTTGGAAGAAATGCTGCAGCCTTGCTGTCTGGTCGTCACAGAGCCTCACCGCCTGCCTTTCGTCGTGTTGTGCGTGCACTGTGTTGCAGGTGCCTAGGGAAGGCGGGCTGAAGGCTAGCACCGCGAATGTAAAATGACTGACACGCTACCAGGGAACAGCCAGGATTGAGACTGTGATAATGGGAGTCTCTAAGAAGGTGCTGGTAAAAAAAGAAAGCCCGCCCCTAGAAGGGGGGACATCTGTAATACTCTCAACAATAAAGATAATAATAATAAAAAAGAAAGCCCCTACTGCACTGCTTCTCTCTCTTCTCCCCCCTATCCACCCCCACTCCCACCCCCTGCTACTCACCTCCTCTGGTCTGCTCAGTACATGGCCTTCTGGGCCAGTTATCCCCATTTCCAACATCCGGGATTGCTCCTAGAATGAGAAAAAAATAGAGAACAGTTTTTTATTTTTTATTTTATTTTTTTACCTTATGGTATCACTTAGTCAAGATTTATTTCAAAGCCTGAAATCATTCAGACGAACCCCAATGGTACTACTGCCATTTCTTATAATACATCAATACTTTAACTAAAACTTTAAAGAAACACAAGATACTATTAACTAACTCCTAACTCTATTTCCTAAGAAATAGAGGACAGTTTTTAGATGAGCTCAACTGAGATTTGGAAAAGTTAGGCTGAAAGCATGTTCAAGGGGAAAAAGAATGAAATATGTATGTTGAACAAACTTGTTAACTCTATACCTGGAATTGCAAAATAGGGTCGAGTCTTAACTAAAGGGAGAAAAAAAACACTTAAGGGTGGCCTGCTTTTATTAAAAGGAAGACAGTCTGTTAAAGAGTACCAGTTTTTTCTACATTACGCATCAAAAGTCACACGATCACTTATATTTCATTTCTTTCAGACGCAGACCTTTGAAAGTACACCCCCTTAACTCGTTTTTTAATTCACTCATGCATTTTAAAACCCATTCACTCAACAAAAGTATTGAGTATCTGCTTCATGCTAGGCTCTAGTCAGGTATTTGAATTAAGGCAACAAGGCCCCTGACTTGATGGCACTAGCCATGTTTCCCAAAGTCTGGTCAACCCACCACCTACATCAGAATCAACAGGGTTGTGTTTGAGAAACACAGATGTCTGGCCCTGTCCAGGTCTACCAAATCCAACTACAGTATCTGAGGTTGAAGTCTAGGAATCCTCATTTTAGTAAGCCCGTCAGGTTCTTTAATGCTTTACTTTTATGACTTGAATGGACGAGAATTGAACCGGACAAAATGGTGCCTCTAACCAGCATTACCCAAGTCTGTCTTTTGGTTAAATTCTATTTAACTAGGTCTTGGGTGAGGCAGAACGGCGTACCCCTTGTGGCTGATGGCTAAATTCCTCCGACCTCTGGCCCGCTTCCTGGAAGAAGCAGGTGCCTGGACGGTGAACACAGCAGGGCCTAATTGGAACTGGCACAAATCCTAAGCGACCATCTCTGCAATTTTGCCCGCATTCACTCTCCAAGCACAAAGGCCGGCTCCTATGAACCTCTGCACTGCTGATGTGAGAGATGGAGAGCCAGCGAACTCAGCAACGCCCTGTCTCACTTGGAAACCATGAGATGTTTAGAAAGAAGGGATTCCTTCTATCTGGAAAAGGAGAACTATTTTGTTGTCTGTTTTTAATAATAATTTTAAAAAGAGCAGAAAAGAAGGACGCTACTATAAGCAACCACGAAAAGTACAATGGTCACTGTCCTCAGCCCTACAGAATTTGGAAAAAGGTCAGAGGCTGATTTTCCCAGCAATGTTCCTCCACGTTTCATTCTTACTGTTTCACTGATCACGACTAGAACTGAATAAAACTTCTTCCAAACTCCAGAGGGTTCCACTCTGAATTGCCTCCTGAACTCACACAGGGTGAAGGTTTCCAACGAGAGCATCTTCTATCCGATAGGACACTCTCACTTGTCTCTTGTTCGAGAGTTTTTGGACAACACACGAATGAAGTTCACCAGGGGAACTCTTTCAGATACACGCTGCTCCTGACCTCCTGAATCAGAATCCCAGAGCTAGGAGAATCCTAGGAATCAGTCGTTAAGCTCCACAGGTGATTCTAATGCACTGCTCATGCTGGAAAGTCCTGTGCCAAAGCCAGGGTGCCCCTACGCTGGAAGATTAAGAATGGCATGCAAAAGGCCCTGGCCGGGTAGCTCAGTTGGTTAGAACATCTTCCCAGTACACCAAGGTTGCAAGTTTGATCCCTGGTCAGGGCACATACAAGAATGAGCCAATGAATGCATAAATAAGTGGAACAACAAATTGATGTTTTTCTCTCCAAAAAAAAAAAAAAAAAATCAACAAAAAAAGGCACGTGGAGACCCATCAGTGCCACCTGACATGGGTGGGCAGCAGTGGCACTTTGAGACATTGATGACTGGGGTGGGCACACAGCTTGGGTCATGGCACAGTTTCAGTTTGCTCCATGAGGAAAGGGACCCTGTCTTTTTCATCTTCCCTCTCCAATGTTTTACCCACAGGAGGTGCTCAATAAATATTTGTTGGATGAGTGGCTGAGGATGCTGTGCTCTCAGACTGTCCTTCTGAAAATACCCCACGTCTGGGACCCATAGGAAAAGATTTCTTCTTCCTCTTGAGTCACTTTGGCATCAAGTGCAGCCAGAGACTCTGAGGACAGCAGCTGCTTCATTTAGATAATGTGATCAAATCTTTCAGCTCAAGCTGAATTTAATAAACACACACACACAAGAAACTCGTCCAAATGGAAAAATGCCCTTATTCTTTTCCTAACTCAGAACAGATCTTCCCAAGGTAGGGAAGGGTGGGGGTGGAGGGAACCAGAGACCCTTCCGTGCCAAGGGCCCACGGAGGAAGCCAGAGATGCGGCTTTGAGTCGGAGCCGTTTGCCTGCACAGGCTCTAGCATGAAGTGGGAGTTCGGTTTCTAGGGCATCTGGAGGGAGGGCTGGGACCTCCAGCCGCTGCACTGAACACTTGGAGAAAGGGAAGGAGTAACAGCTCGAACACCACCAGATACCTCCCTTGGGAGCAAGGCACTTGGACTCTCTTTGGGAAATGATTTCATTATCTCTGTGTGTGGGGGGGACGCAGGACAAGCTGTCAGGGGCCTGACTAATTAACCTCTTGGTCATAAGCAAGAGGAAAGTGCACCCTTAGCTCACCTCCTCCACTAGTGAGACAACACTCTGACAGCGGGGCCCTGCAGTGCTGGGGTGCTGCCTGTCCGGGAGCCCCGCAGTGCTGGGGTGCTGCCTGTCCAGGAGCCCGCATGGCTGGGGTGCTGCCTGTCCAGGAACCCCGCAGGGCTGGGGTGCTGCCTGTCCGGGAGCCCCGCAGTGCTGGGGTGCTGCCTGTCCGGGAGCCCCGCAGTGCTGGGGTGCTACCTGTCCAGGAGCCCACACGGCTGGCGTGCTACCTGTCCAGGAGCCCACACGGCTGGGGTGCTGCCTGCCCGGGAGCCCTGCACTGAGACAGGTGGGGCCAGGGACCTGGAAGCACCATCTCCAGGTGAGATGCCCCTGAGGCACATCACCTAAGGGACTGAGATTCTCTCCTCCCAGTTACTGGATGTGATCTTTGGGCCAGTGACATAATCCTTCTGAGCCTCAATGTTCTCTTCTAGCAAACGGGGATGATGGCAGTCACCTTTAAAGGGTGGGTGAAGATTAAATGGGAACTTAGGAGAGCCAGGCGCACGGTAGGAAGTGCTCACAAAATGGTACCTGCTATTGGAAGCTGACGGGTCTGAGCTAGACTCGGCCTCAACAATGTCCCCACACCCCTGCCTATCACACTGACCAAGTCCTGGACAACTTCTGAAAGGAAGGCACAGCCCAGGCCCTTCCAAGCCAGAAGACATCTGTTTTGCCTCACCCCTTACAGCCTGATGCCTGGCACAGGGCGCTCAGAAGCACTCTTTGAAAGAATGAATAATGGTTTCTTGCCATTAATGTTATCGAATGGACTGAGACGAGCTCACACTCTTTCCTGGCAGCCTCCATCTAGCGGAGGCCAATCCCGGGATAAACAAAACCCCAGCTAAGACACATCTGCGCACCCAGCCCATTAAGCAGCCCTGGAGATGGAGAGAGAAGTGCTTCCTCACACAGGATCGATGTGGGCCTGGGGACCCTCACTTTCATCGCTTTCCTCGGGTTTCTCAGTATGATTTCTAGGAAACCACTGGGACGTGTGAGCCCCGCAAGACCTAAACTCTTTATCATCTAAGGCCGTGAGAGCCGCAGGCCTGGATCGGATTGCTGGCTTCTGAGAAGTGGGTTTTCATTAGGACAGAGGATGTCACGCAGCTTAGACTCATTTGCAAAAGAGAATCAGCGACGGTCTCCCAATAAAGAGCCCGATCTGAAAACCTCCTCTTCCAGAAAGCCTTCTCGGAGTCTCCAGAATGGCCAGATCTCTCCCCGTTTTCCATCAGCCGGTGCTTGCTACCTCACTTTCCACATCTCCTTGCTTCCTCCTCCTGGGCAGTGAGGGCCTTTGGGCAGCTTTCTGCGGAGCACTTAGGAAGGGCCTTGCCCATGGCGAGAGCTCGGGCAGAGCGGAGAGGACCGGGGGCAGAGGGAGCCGCGCAGAAAGCCCGCCCCAGGCGGCCGCGCCTCACCTGGGCAATGATATCCCCGTTCTCAGCGTGAACTTGAGCGATGGCGCCCAGCTCGCCCAGACAGGTGAAGATCTCGTAGAGCTGAAAGAGAAATGAGTCTCTGTGTCCTTCACAAGCCACTGGTGCCCTCAGCAACCCCACCCAAGGACCGACTACAGGAGCCAGGGGAAATAAATGACGAGGGCAGACGTACAGACAAAAACACGCAGGACACAAGAGGAGGGCTAGTCCGAAAACACTCCAGAAAACTGTCTAGATACAGAACCTGCTGGTTGCCTAAGCAGACAGGGCGCATGTGTAACAATGTTAGGGACCCGTCTACTCCCCCCAGCACACATTTTTATGGATTTATTTCCCACTGAGCTGAGACAGAGCCTCGGAACCCTTTGCAAACCACACAGCCCGCAGAGGCTACAACAAGGGCTGAAACCCCTACCTCAAGATAGACCTCCCTTCGCCTTTTAATCAGGAAATAGGAGAATTAAATTTGCATATTTCCTCTGAAAACTTTAGATTTGTCAAACACAAACACATTTGACGAATTTCTTAAGGAGCGAGGCAGAGGCAAGGTGGAACCATTGCCCCGAACAGCAGACAGCCCTCTTCAATCCTGCAAAGCTGAGCCCCTCACCTGTTCCCTGAGCTCAGAAGGGGTGTGCATTTGCCTGGAAGATGGAGATTTAAGCATGCCCTTCCTCTTGTCCTTTTGAGAAAGCCACTGGAATTTCTAGCTCCCTGTCTGCCTTGCCGCGGGCACCCTGCCCATTACCTGATTTAAAATGTGGCGGGGACCGCGAGGGATGCAAGAAGCACTCTGGCCCAGCGGTCTCCCACAGTGCCCACAGTGACTCATGGTGAGGGGCCAAGGTCATCAGCAACACTGGGAAACCCGTCCAGATACCCCAAGCCACATAGCAATGGGCCTTTACCTCTGTGTTGGACACTTGATAGAGATCCTTATAGGCCATGTAAACCATGAAGGAGTTAACCCCTGAAAGAGAGGAAAGGCGGGGGGGTGGTCAGGGAGAAAACAGCATCATCACAACCACTCTCCACCCTTTATTCCCACTTCTGTGGCCCACGGGGCCCAGGTACATTACAGGCTCCCGTCCAACGCAAGGCGGATGCTTCCCATTCTCCGAGAGCCTTTTCCTATTCCCTCCTCACCCTGTAAAAGCAACAATTCCTGCATGACGTCACAGGGAATGGTCTCTTCTTCTGCACCTCTTTCTTGCCCCCCTCCCAGCACTCCCCAGCCCACAGTGTCACTGAGCTTCGCTCTGGCTTGAGGCCGTCTACAGATCCCTGAGAATCACTGCAGCACGCTGGGTATGTTCGCACACTGGGGGCTGCACCACATACTAGTTCAGTGAGCCTGGAACAGCTCACCTCTGGAGCCTCGGTTCCCTCATCTGTAAAATGGAATAACAATACTCTGCTCGATAAGATTGTTGGCAACATTAAATGAGATACACGCCAAGCTCTTAGCACCAGCCCTGGCACTAATATGGTCTCTACAACTGGATCTCTTGGCATTGGTTTATTTCACTTTTTTTTTCTTTATTGATTTTTAGAGAGAGGGGAAGGGAGAGATAGAAACATCGATGAGAGAGAACATCGACTGGCCGCCTCCTGCATGCCCCCCAGTGGGGATCTGGCCCACAACCTGGGCATGTGCCCTGACCAGGAATCGAACCAGCGACCTCTTGGTGCACGGCCGACACTCAACGACTGAACCACACTGGCCCGGTGCTCTTACTTCACTTTTTAAGGAGTGCCTGCTCTACATGTGACCTGTGCAGAGCTGAATCTGAGGACCTGTCCTTGGAGAACTAACAGAGCTACCGGGCAGAAGTCAAGTGTCACCTTAAGCTCAAATATCTAAGTCATAAGGGTTATGAGACAAGAGCCATTTAGTTTTTCACCCCAAATAAACTATTAATATAGCATGTACAGAAATAGGTGGGGCTGGGGAACAGAGAGTCATTTTGCAAAAAGGAGGATAATTGTGGTCTCGGACCATCGGGGCCATCTCAGCCCACAGTGTTCCAGGCCAAAAGTGGGTTGTAACCTGAGAATTTCCCTACCCAGAGTGGTTCAACTGAGGGCAGTTCTTCCCAACACTACCCTTCCCACAGCCTCTGTGTCATCGTGGAAAGACCCGGGCCCTTAGCAAGGGAAGTGGGTGTCAAAGCCGCTCCATCTTCTAGCCCGAGCCAGATGCCGAGCAGGAGAGGAGACACACGGAAGCAGGGTGGGGTTAGCCTCCATTCTGAATCAGGAAGGACTGGGGCAGAGCCTGTGGGGGGAGGAGGGCAATGGAAAGGAAAATGCGTCCTCCGGAGGTCCCCCTCTCCCCTCATACCCAGAACCCACTTTTCATTGCACTCCTGGCCTTTGCACCACAACTGTGCATCCAAGGACAGCCCTGCATCTCCCAGCATCTACTCTTCACTGGCCGGCTTCCTTCTGCCTCAGATGCTCAGCTGCGGCCATTCCTTCTACTTCCCTACGTTCCCCAGGCTGCCTTTAGATCCCGAGCACATCGCATGTCTGCACGGGGTGGTGCGTGTGTGTGAGAGATCTGGCCATCAAAACGCAGAAGGTAGAGAATAGAAGAGTCTAAGAAGACAATGGGAACCTAAACCGCGTACTCACTGAGAGCATGCACACACATGCACACGCACACACATGCGCGCGCGCGCACACGCGCACACACACACACACACACACACACACACACGGGAACAAGTTTTCATGCCCTAAGCTCTGAGCCGGAGTACAAACACATCTTTGCTCCCAGAAATGTCTTAGCTTTTCTGAGGATGTTGTTAATAGATATAGAATAGCAATGGGTTTGATCTTTGGAGTAAAAATGATGGAGTTTAAAAATGCCTACTCTCCTATTGAGTAGCTATGTGACATTATGAACGATTAGCTGTGTGACATTATGAACGATGTTAACCTCCCCTGATCTCAGTTTCTTCCTCTGTCAAATGGGCAGCATTGCATGGAGGTGAAGAGCACGGACTGTGGGTAAGTCTACTGCTTACTAGCTCTGTGATCCTGGGCTACTCATTCTGAGCCTCAGGTTCTCCACCTGCCAAGTGAGGACAATCATCCCCACCTCGTGGGGACCCTGTAAGGATAAATGAGGTGCCTGGAATGCAGCGGCGCCCCAATCATCCAGCAAGGTGAAGGGACTCCAGTGAGTGGATGTTGTGGGAAGGCGAGGGGAAGGTGGAAGGCGAGGGGAAGGTGGAAGGCACGTGCGAGCTCACCTTTGTCCTTGATGAGGCTCTGCACCTCCTGCTTCACACTGTCGTTCCAGTGGGTGATGTCCACGTGCAAGGCGTAGTCACAGCAGCTCTTCCCGTCGGCCCACTCCCGCCACTTCTCATAGGCCTCCGTCAGGCTGGACTCGGGCTCGGGCACCACGTGGTCAACTGCAGGACAGAGACCCGGACGGGTGAGTCACTGACACAGACTTTCCCTTTCGAGCAGGCCTGCTCCTGCTTGCTTAGCCACGACGGTAAAACCTCTATTTCCCGAGCGCGGAACGAGCGCGGAATTAACCAGGCAAGTGTTATGTCACGTAACTATGTGACCTTGGACAACTTACTAGCTTCTCTATACCTCATTTTTCTCCTCCTTAAAATGGGTCCTGAGTGGAGTGGGAGACAGGATGTCACAGTGCCTTCCTTCTCAGTTTGTTATGAGATGAAGTGGCAAGATGCACTAGAGTGCGTCGCTTGGCGCCTGGCACATAGTAAGTGCTCAATTAATGTTAGCAATCAATGTGTGCACACTATGTGCCATTATTACCATACTATAGGGAGTCCCTCGGACTGATAAACGTCCCACTCCCTTCTAAGGGTGGAGGAGGGGTCTTAAAGTTACGTTAGGGTGCAAAACAGCGACACCCTCAAGCTTTCTGCCACGGCAAGGAGCCACGGTCAGTGGAGGAACCTGACACGAGGCCCGCAGATCTTATTTCTGTGCAAGGTCTTTGTCAAGAATCTGGTTTCTCTGAGGCCCAAATCTATTCATGCAGAACCTGCAGCCATAAATAATATTTTTATTTATTTATTATTATTTTTTAAATCCTCACCCGAGGATATTTTTCTATTTATCTTCAGATAGAGTGGGAGGGAGGGAGAGAGAGAGAAACATCCATGTGAGAGGGACATATGGATGGGTTGCCTCCTGCATGACCCTGACCCCGGCCAGGGACGAACTGCAACCGAGGTACGTGCCCTTGACTGGAATCGAACCCACGACTCATTGGTTCACAGGGCGATGCTCTAACCACTGAGCAAAACCAACCAGGGCAATATTTTTAAAATAATATCATTTACAGTTGGTGAGGATAAGGCAAGAGTGGCACGCTCATAGCTCTCCTGGGCAGTCAAGGAAAAGTGAGAATGGTACAGCTTGCCTGAAAACACAATATATATTAAAAACCCGGACATTTTTCATACCCTCACTCAATGACTGTCCCTGTGGCTGAGAATCATTCCCAGGGAACTAACGCTGTGTGCAAAATCTGGGTCCTAAAGATGTGTGTCAGTCTGAACTATTACGTGTTTCTGTAAGTGAAAACACTGGAACCATCAAAATATCGAACAATAGGGAAGCCTGGTTAAATACACAAACTGTGACACCTTCATAAAACGGATGGTTGGCATCCATCCTACACGTTGTGGTGGAACAAAAATAAATGAATGGAAAGTCATCCATGACTTACCCTTTCGTGAAAATGGGAGGCTGAAACACAGTATGTTTATTACGATCCTGTTTTTGTTAAACAGGAAAACATATACATAGGGAAACGGAAATAGGGATGGGATTTGCCAGTTTTCTTTTCTTTCTTTTCGTATCTAGGGTTTTTAGACGATCTGCGAAGGACACGTACACTTGTGTGGTTCTTTGTCTCCTTTTCTCCCTCGTCACCTGAAACTCTGAGTTCCTTCCCTCCTGCAGAAGACTAAGCAAAATACGCATCCCCAGAATGCTGACAAGCTCAGCTCCTTGCCCAGATGGCAGAAAGCCAAGCCAGGATCACTCACTTCCTCGGCCTTCTCCCACAAGCCGCCTAAGTGCACTTATAGCACAGCAGATGCGTGGAGCCACATTACCGACGTCTGGACCCGCACCAGGCCTTCGTGGGCAGGCGGCTGCTGAGAAGTCAGCTGGCCTCCTCCCTTTGGCTGGAAAGGGCTTTGGTCTCCCTGAACTGCACATTTTATGGCATCGATGCAATCTCCCTGGGCTTCCACATCGAGCTAGCTGGGGCTGGATCCTGCCGGGGCGCCCATCGAAAGGAAGCAGAAGAAAGCGATGAAGTCTACGGCTTAGGCTGTTCTGTGTTCTCGGGTGGGTGTATACGGTGTTAAAATAAACAGTGCTCTTGCTGACCGAGTTTGGGACGGGGGCTGGGAGGGGACCCGATTCATTGAAATTTGCTTGGGACAGGAAGGACTGACCTGGAATACTTTCTGTTCAGTAATCCAATGGCATGCAACTCCCAAGTTTCTTTAGAATTGTAATAGTTACCAGGAAAAGAAAAGAAAAAAAGGAAACCACAGACAGCTTGCCCAATGTTAAAGATATGAACTGGTCAACAGACCGCAGAGCAGATAACACTACGTGCCACTGAAGCCCACTCTTTGCTCCAAAACTTCAAGTCTCCGTGGGCATCTCTCCGGACGCCTCTTAGCCCATGCGCACACTCTGCAGGGCTCTCTGCCCCTCCCGCCTGAGACCCAAACTGAAATTCTGAAGTTGCCCATTAGCCACAACTTTTTCAGTGCCCTTTTCTCAGTGACGGGCCCAGAGGTGGTCCTTTCGGATTCTCCATCGCCTGCACACCCAGCCTTGACACTAAGGTGGACAGGAGAGGACGGCTGCTTCCGTGGTACGAGCCTCAGGAATCTTCCATGCGGCTGTAATGAGCTGCCAATGTCCTCACCAGCCTGCTTCGATCAGGTCCCGGCAGAAAGTCTACAATCTGTCTTAAGGGAGTGTACACGCTATCGCCAGAGAGCACAGTGGTTAACACATGCCTAACACGTGGGACCGGGAATGTGTAATTTGGGAGAACTTACTGATCATGGTGGTGCCGCCAGCTAAGGCAGCCTTTGTCCCTTGGAAGAAGTCATCCACGGTGGTCATCCCCTTGTAGGGCATCTGGAAGTGAGTGTGGACATCGATGCCTCCGGGGATCACCATCTTCCCATTGGCCTCGATGGTCTTCACTCCTCCAGGGACAATCAGATTGTCGCCAATTTGCCTGGTAAGACAATTGGCAATTGAAAAGAGTGACTTCAAAGACAAACAGAGTATTACAAGGGCTTTAAACATTGGAACACATTTATCAAAGTAGTGAGTGATTCACAAGCTTGGCAGTCTAGAAACAAACACAGATAGGTGTACATACAGAAAACAGTGTTTACAGACACGAAACAACCCAATATGCTGTTGGATGGAGGCGTGTCCGGTTTAGTCCTGTAACCCCAGGGGTTTGAGAGTGTCCAGGATCTAGGGTATGAAATCAGTATTTTTGAAAATATAGTATTTTTTTCAAAGGTAAAGTTAAATATTCTAATTTTATTTTTATTTTTTCCTTTATTGATTTTTAGAGAGAAAGGAAGTGAGAGGGAGAAAGAGAGAGAAACATCGATGAGAGAGAACATCATTTGGCTGCCTCCTGCATGCCCCCCACTGAGGATTTGGCCCACAACCTGGGCATGTGCCCTGACCAGGAATGGAACTGGCGACCTCTTGGTGTATGTGTCGATGTTAAACCACTGAGCCACACCAGCCAGACGAAAACAGTGTTTTTATGATCCCTTTCATTTTGTTCTGTTACTTAAGGGTGAGGAATAACGTTGAAAGGGAATTGAATAAGTATAAAAAATGAACTGCTAGGAGAGACTGCAGGAGGTAGTGAATCATGTTAAGAACCGGTATGTGAAGTTAGCTATCCTCTAAGTGGGTTCCTCTGGGCTCCTAACAAAAGAGGTCCTTTCGCACCTCAGCCTTCACTCCCGATTCCACCCTTCCCTGTACTGTCTCCGTCCATCACCTATGAAGGCAGATTCAAAAAGAGAAAGTCAAAGATGCAGATGCCGGGTCCCAGCGGCTTTGTGGGGTCAGCATCTCGGGAGAAGCTTCAAGCCGAGGAAGATGATTATGATAACCTCCACCAAACACACCTTCACCCAGGAAGCTTCCGAGCACCCTAGGGAGGCCAGGAGGGGGACTTGGGTGGGAAAGAAGCTGATGAGTATGCCCAAGGCATACTAACCAGGCAAAGGACAGACACAACTCCTCCGGAACAATGTCACCTCACAGACCATCTCATGTTGCTTGAATTGTATGGGATTTCACACCCTTGGCTTAAAGGGCCAGTTTAACCTCCAGTATGCATTGCAGGTAGAACTCTGATGCATAAGCTCCTACATTGTCTTTAAATGTCTCCTGCCTTGGGGACACATGAGCCCCACTGCCAGTAGCATGTCTTCTTCCCCTTTGTTCATAGCCAGCCAAGAAACTCCCGTGGGGCACCAGAGGTCCACCACGAGCCTGCCAAGATCTCAGTTCTGCAACTAAAGTAAAGTATTTCTGACATCTCTAAGAGTTCAACTTCCCACATCACCGCTGGGCCATTCCAGAGCCACCACAATTCAAAACACACCGCGGAAAAAATGCAGCCTCTGATGGTAACCCCGTTCTCATCCAGATACTGGTCAGCTGTGTTCCTGTTTCCCCCTCACCGATTTTCCTCTGAGGGAAAGTGAGAACCAAGGGCATGAGAAGCTGCCCGGCCTGCGTGTGTACGGACGTGTGTTTGCACCTTTTTGACAACTAGTATAATACCACGTCCGAAACATGAACGCCTTCCCCTTTTCCTCCACTGAACTCCCAAGGTCACATTAATCCCTGAAGGCTTGGCCTCTGTCTCCCCTCCTTGGTCAAGTTTCTACTGACAGCCAGGTCTAATAATGAAGAGGGTGGATGGGCTCTGGATGTGGGGTGTCTGGATGCACAACCTTGGTTTTGCCCGTTGCTAGCTTTATGACCTTGGCTAAGTTACTTAATCTCACCAGGTCTCAATTCCTTCATCTGTAAAATGCAATAAAAATGCCTACTCCAGCCCTGGCTGGTTTGGCTCAGCAGTTAGAGCGTCGGCCCACAGACCGGAGAGTCCTGGGTTCGGTTCCCGCTAAGGGCACGTACCTCGGTTGCAGTTTGTCCCCGGCCCCGGTTGGGGTTGTGTGGGTGGCAGCCAGTCGATGTGTCTCTCTCACATCGATGTCTCTCTCTCTCTCTCTTCCTCCCGCTCTACCTGAAGATAAATGCAAAAATGTCCTCGGTTGAGGATAAAAAATAAATAAATAAATAAATAAAAATCTCCACAACAACCATAGGGTTGTTGTGGAGATTAAATGTTATTGTGTTAAGCCTACAGAACACTGTTAGGTACATAAGACATCAGTAAATATCAGCTGTTACAATGAATAACCACCCTACTCCCATACAGTACTCTCCTTCTGAATCTCATCATTCTACTGATTTAATACTTGATGTTGAAATTATCTGGTAATGTTACACCTGTCCTTGGCGTGTGCACGTGTGCATACACACACACACACACACATGCACACATTACTCAGTTCCCCTAAAAATCTGTAAGGTCCCCAGGGGAAGAGAACATGATGACTTGGGTCCCAGTGGTCTCTACCATAGCATGTGTCCAGCGACTGAGACAACTGCCTTGCACATAGCAAGCACTCCATAAATATTCACAGGCAAACAACTACGCCACGGAGGAAATAACAGATGCTCCCAGACTTACAGTGAGATTATACATCCCAATAAATGCATCACACATTGAAAATATCATAAGTTGAAAATGCATTTAGTACCCTAACCTACCGAACATCATAGATAGGTCTAGCCTACCTTAAACATGCTGAGAACACTAAGATTAGCCTGGAGTTAGGCAAAATCACCTCGCTGCTGCTGCCCCGCCTCATAAGAGAGTATCTTACCAACTATCACTAGCGCAGGAAAAGATCAAAATTCAAAACTCAGAAGTATGATTTCTACTGAAGGTGTATAACCTTCACACCATTGTAAAGTGAAAAAATCCTAAGCCGAACCATTGTAAGTCAAGGACCATCTGTATTTCTGTTTTTATGCTCTGAGAAGGATGTTGTTAGAGAACATACAAAATTTCAGGACTGGATGAAGAACATGTTTATCCAACCTGTCTCCACCACCAACACACACATCAGATGGTTAAATTCCTTCTATAGCATCCTTGGCAAGTGATCTCTGGTCCAATCTAACAGAGATGCCAAAAGGAATTCATTTTGCATCTTCGACTCTGGTAGTAGATGCCTGAATAAGTGTGTGAAGATGGACTGAGCCTGCATTTAAGACTCAACTGTGAAACATTCTGTGATCAATCACTGATGCCTGTCATGAGCTCTGAAATAAGGAAGAAGCATTGGGTATTAAATTTTTTTTCTATCTCTGAATTTCTAAATGAGGGAATTTGCTACCTCCACAGTTGGCTCTCTTTGTGACTTATATTTTGTCAAGATTGTTTTATATTGGTTAGCTTGCCTAGTATTTCCATTTTGTCCTACTACGACTATGAAAAAGTATTTATGGAAATTGGCAAGGCAAATAAACACCAATATCTTATATTTGTTCATTCATTCATTTAATGTATCTGATTAATACGTTGATCTTTAGCAAATTATTTACCTTCTCTGTTCTTCCTTCTCTTCATCTAAGAAGAGGGTAATAATAGTACTTATTTCATAGGATTGCTGGCAGATGAGATGAGATAAGGCATAAAAACATTTCACAGTGCCTGACATACACTACATACTCAATAAAAGGTAGCTCTTATAAAAGTGCTAAATACTAGGTTTAGTGCAGGGATATGGAGATGAACAAGATATGGGCCCTGCTCTCAAGGGGCCTAACAGTCTCAGAATTGCTACAATTGATAAAAAACACAAGGTATTTTTAAAGCTCATAGAAGGGGAAGCTAGCTTAGATTTGGGGGCTGGCAAGGAAAGTCCACCTACAAAAATGTGTATCTAAGCCAAATTTTCAAAGATAACTAAGAGGTCTCCTGTAACCAGAATCTTAAACTAGTCAATATAGTTGAATAGTACAAATATAAAACTGAACGAAGCCAGGGATGGCTAATGGCATGAGTGCATGTACCAGTTTTATACAGTATCTTATCACTGTGGGGATGGACCGCACCTTCTGTGATGAAAGGCTATGTGTATACCAAATCCTTCCTTCAAGGTCACCAGGTAAGGAACCTGCACAGAAAGTGTACCTGGCACAGGCATCCACTAGCAAACCGTTTTGCAAAGTAATTGCAAATTCGTCAAGTATCTACTTGGAAATCTTGCCTGAAATGTATGTCCTATCTGTGCTCTGCCCATCTAAGTCTTAACTAAGTCAAGGTTCAACTTAAATGACCTCTCCACCCTAAAACCTTCCTCCGGACACTTCTAAATTACTTCTCCTCATTTGAGCTCCTTGGGTACCTATCTTAGGATGCTACAATTTGTGCACATTTTTCAGTATCCCTAAGGACAGTGGTCACATCCTCCACTTCTCCAAGACAAAGAGAATGCCATTAGCACGGCTTGCACAAAGGGGCCCTGAGCATCAGCGGAGTGACTGGATTCAGACTTTTCACTTCATTCATATAATCCAAGTGAACTTAACGCTGGCTCCCACTTTTGAAGTATCATGTGCATCCAGACTGAAGGGCAAAAATAAAGACTCATTTTTAAGAAGAAATGAAACACAGGGAACCATCCATGGAGTGAGCAAAAAGTAGCAAGCTCCTGTCTCAAGAAGAGATTAAGTACAAAAAGATGAAGAGAAGGGTTCCATATACATACTTTATTAGGCCATCTTCCATGTAAATATCAGCATAAAAGGACTGATCATCGTTGACGATTCTGCCTCCCTTGATGAGAAGACGGTCACTCTAGAAGAAAAAGAGAACACGAGTCATTCTCACAGTCAACACTACAGAGAACAGTGGTCTGCCGAGGTTTCCCAAGCTCCTCGCTCCGGAAGTCCAGGAAGAACACATTTACTGAAGACATCTGTGTGCTCGATGCGCTCAGCATTTGAACTGTGTGTGTTGGGGATCCAGTCTTTCTAATTTGCCCCTAATTCAAACTATTCTGGAGTTTCACCTCTCGCTTCTGCCACCTATCGTAGCCACTCAGAAACAGAGCTACTCGAGGGAAGACACTCTACTTATGATCTTTTCTGCTTCAGGAAGCACTCAGTATTTAAAGTGGGATAACACAGATTTTGGTGCCCAGCACCCAGTCTGGTATTCTGCTGACGCTCCACGTGACTCTCAAAATAGAACTTAGGATCAAGCATCCCCTGAAACAGCCTTTTAAAGTCTTTACAATGACATGGTCATATTATAGTTCAAGTTCACGATGCTTACACGTGAATGCACACAAGCCCGCGAAGTTGTGGCATGCGTAGGAAAACCCCTCTATGGAAAAAAAAATAAGACAAAATATCTCTAGTATTTAACTCAGGGTGAAAAAAATTATACAGGATTCATATTTGCTTCATTGTACTCGGTATTTCTCACATCTTCTGAAATGTATTTCTGTATTGCTTTTATTATTCAAAATTGCTTTTTCTTATGAGGGAAGTCTTTAAAAACTACAACTTAGATGAAGTTTGGGGAGTGATCCAACCGGAAACAATGCACGTAGACTCCAAGGTTGTTAACAAAACATAAACACATTTTTTACATATAAGTCGGGAGAGAGCTGAACGGGTGTCAGCTGTAGAGATCGCAGATTTCAGTAAAGGCAGGGGGCGCACTCTGCAGCACGAGAGATGGGTGACACTCTGTTAGGTTCATGAGGGAGAAGAGAAATCTAAGAGCCTGGTTGAGTGAACCACAGCATGAACTAGAGTAGGTGGATTTTGTTAAGATTTCAACTTAAGGACTTCATCCATCTATCCATCCATCCATCCATTCATCCACTCATTCAGCAAATATTTATTTAATATTTATTACTAAATAGGTAGGGAGGGTGCAGCTGTGAATGAGTCACGCCAGGTCATAGCTTTTATAGAACTTAAAGGGGAAGTCTGGCAATAAAGGGGAAAAAAGGCAACAACACGAATAAAATGTATGTGTCCCAAAATATAGGGAAGTAGAGCTTGTTTAACGAGAGGTTGAGAAAGGCCTTTTTTGGAAGATCAGTTTAGATGGGGTGGAGATGGAGAACTACGGGGCGGGGGAACCGCATGCGCAGAAGCCCGAGGTAGGAGTATGTTTTGTTTCTTAACGTGGAGGGAGCTCAGGGGTCCAGGAGGGACGTGGCAGGAGGCTGGTGAGGTAGGCACTGGCTTTCAGAGAGGACACAGGCTTCATGGGGAAGGAAGCCCCACACACAAGCTGACTTCTGGCTTCAAAAATAAACGTGAACAGGGCCAGAAAATGAGAATTGAAACTAGGGATCCATGAGAGATAAAGCAAAGTACCACTTCGTTTCTCCTGCTTCCAAGGTATTGGGTGAGAACAAGAAATCTCACCATGCTGTACTGTCAGGAAAGAGGATTTTAAAAAGATACAGATCAGAAAAAATACATGTACCCCTATGTTCATAGCAGCACTATTCACAATAGCTAAGATCTGGAAACAGCCCAAGTGTCCATCAATGGATGAGTGGATAAAAAAGCTGTGGTACATATACACCATGGAACACTATGCAACTGTAAGAAAGAAAGATCTCTTATCCTTTGAGACAACATGGAGGGACCTGGAGAGTATAATGCTAAGCGAAATAAGCCAATCAGGGAAAGACAAGTATCACATGATCTCACTTATTTGTGGAATATAATGAACAAAATAAGCTGATGAACAAAATAGACCCAAAGACATAGAAGTAGGGTACAGACTGACAAACCTCAGAAGAGGGGGATGAGGGGGAGGGAAGAGATAAACCAAAGAACTTATATGCATGTATGCATAACCAATGGACACAGACAACAATGCTGGGGGGTGGGGCAGGATCAGGAGGAGGGTGTCTAGGGGGGAAAAAAGGAAAAACATCCGTAACAAAAATAAATTAATAAAAACATGCAAAAAAATAAAAAGATACAGATCAATGAGGCACTGAGAAAGGAAATGCGCTAATAAGGTCAAACTCCCAGCACCCGTGACCTACAAGCCCCTGTGATCTGGGCGTGATCAGTACGTCCACCCTTCTTTCTATCACGGATTGCTCGGATTTTGGACACTGGCAACACCCAGAAACGTGCAGTTCTCGTCACACATCAGGCTCTCGGGCCACTAAGCCTGTGCAAAGATGTTCTCTCCTTTCTCGTGTGTTTACCTGGCATCTGACAACCATCTTCTCCCTCGTCCAGCCTCCAGGCAAAGTGTTTCTTCCCTAGGACACATTACCTGACTTTCCTGCTTATTCTACCTGCTGCCATTGCAATGTAGTTCGAACAATTACAGCGTTGTACAGTAGCTGGCTTACTGTTCACTTGTCTCCGGACCAGACCAAAGACTCTTTCCGTCTTCGAACCAGGTGTCTCTTGATCATTTTACCGTAGTTCCGGCAGCCCATCCTTGACAGCTGTTAAGTGGTCGAATGAATGAATGAAGGGTGGACAACAGGAAGTTGTATTATATCGGTATGATGCAAACGTCATCTGAGTCAGAAAATTATGTGAAGTGGCCAAAAAAACTGAACTTTTAAGAAAAATTAAAAACAAACGAACTTGGAGGCTATTGTGATCTACTGTTTTAAGAGCAATTGAAAATTTACATGAGGCAGGCCTAGGACTGTGCTTCCTAAACTAGAGAGTACAGATTCCCATGCCCTGCTCTGGCCACCAGATCTGTATTTTATAAGCTCCACACACAGCTCTTCTGTGGCCATTAGCCAGCCCAGGACCAAGTCACAGACCAGCAGCAGAAACCACTGCCCCGTGCCCAGTTTTGTGTGACTATGAGCGTCAGAAGTGCCTCCAGCAGGAGCTTTGTAATAATAATAACCTTGGTAACTATAAGAGTCCCCCTCTCACAGCCCTGTGTTTTGCTGATGTTCTTTTATCTTCTACAAAGAGCTGAAGTAAGCTGGCTTTGGAAAGGAGCCAGCTACTGCCTGCACAGAGACCAGCTGTGAGATATGACCATCCTCCTGCCTAAGGACATCCAGCCCTGGCCACTGGCATGATCATCACTTCCTTCAACAAGGATCAAGTGTCAGCCAGGGGCAGAAGCTATCTCAGGCCCCCCGTACCTCAGGGGGATTAGTAAGAGCTGATCTAAGTGGATTTAACACCACTGAGATTCAGTCATTGGAAACTCTTCAAGTGATAATTAAATAAACCTCTGGCTCAATAACCAGGAATCTAAACAGAGCTACCAAAACCTCAACTCACAGAACTCCGAGAAATGCTGTCTCTGGGATCCTCGGCTTGTCCCCCTAACTTTGACTGAAGTGGTTACTAAAACTGTTTTATTCATTTTAGCTCTTTCCACGCATGTGGGATGGGATCCACAACAAAGGGCAGCCCAGGCAAACTGTGAATGGACGCGGAGGAGTCTGGAAAGCAAGTCACAGGTTTGTCATTGAAGAAGGACATAACTGCTGACCACCCCCAAGCCACACAAAACCAAACCTCATCTGTTACAGAACATGCTTGTCTGAATTCCTGGGCCAGCTTTATACACTAACACATGCTGGGGTCAAAAACCATCACGACGAACTTCTGTGCACGTATGCACAGCCCACGGACACAGACAAGAGTGCGGTGAAGGTCCTGGGGCGGGTGGGAGTGGGGTGGAGGGAGTCAACGGGGGGAAAAATGGGAGGACATCTGTAATACTTTCAACAATAAAGATAAATTTAAAACAAACACACACACACAAAAACCAACAAGATGAGCAAATCTGACATCTAAGACTAGAAGGCATCCTGGATGATGTCAGAAAGGATGGCGAATGTGGCTTTGTGGCTCTTTCTGTTCCGGCAGCTAAAGTCGTCAAGCGTCCGTGAACTGATGTCCAAAGAGGTAAAGTGGTCTAGTGTGGAGCCTACCAATGTTTCTCCTGCAGTGAGATATAGAAAGGATGGTGGTATTGCTAGAGCTCACTGGGATCATCCGAGGGTATCTGGAATGCAAAAATGAAGCAATTCAGAGCCTGATGCAATCAGCCAAGGACTCTATCTGCCTTGGACCCTGCGTCACCTAAGGCTGAATGTGGCAAGCTCCTGCAGCCCACAGGAGTGCCAGGCCTTCCAGCTAGTAAATGTGGGTCCAGCTGGGTTCTCCCACTACTGGGAGAAGCGGGCAGACCATTTAACTGTGTGATCTTGAGTTAGGACTGACCCTCTCAGAACCTCAGCTGTTTTATTAGCTAAGAGTGGATAATAATAGCTAGCTTGTCACATAGGATGGCTGCCAGGAATAAGTGAGGAAAAAAGTGTGTGTGTGTGTCTGTCTGTATACACACATCTAAAATATCTAGCACATACATAGATATCTCCAAATATTAATTATATTTATTCCAATCATATTATTTACAGTACCCTAAATTTTTTTTTTAAAGCCTTAAGAATTATGTTGAAAAGAGATGATTGTCTCCATTTTCCAAATGGGGAGATACGCAGAGAGATGTGAGTGACTTTCTCTGAGTGACAGAGTTGATCAGTTCCGGGTGGAAGAACATCCAGGTCTCTACCTCATGGCACCACATCAATTTCCATCAGAAGCACCACACCGATCGTCCTTCCACCTTGTGACAGGTGGCTCTTTCTGACAGGGCTCTCTTCTCTGGTTAATACCAAATCGGGCTGTTTCAGAGCTCGACAGTTGCCCGGGACTCTGCGGCAGGTAACTTGAGGAGTCCAGGAACTTCCCGCCACTACTAACAAAGTCGGGGCAGTAAACCCTGTGGCCTGAATGTGTCAATGCAGCTCATAAAGGTCCTGATTTACAACCCAGGGTCGCACAGGTCACTGAAGTCTGAGAAAGTGATGGAGTCCAATCTTTTTTTCCTTTACTAGGGTATAGTAATAATTAAGACAAACCAGCATATCATATGATCTCACTTATTTGTGGAATATAATGAACATAACAGTCTGAAGAACAGGGTAGTGCCAGAGACATAGAAGTAGGGTACAGACTGACAATCCTTAGAAGGGGGGGTGAGGGGGAAGAGATAAACCACAGAACTTATATGCACGTATGCATAACTGATGGACATGGACAACAAAGCTGGGGACAGGGTGGGGGGATGGGGAGGAGGGTGTCAATGGGGGAAAAAGGAGAAACATCTGTAACAATAATTAATTAATTAATTTAAAAAAAAGAAGTAGGAGTTTGTGAGAAAGAGGGAGAGAGGGAGGGAGGAAGGGAGAGAGAGAGAGAGGGAGAGAGAGAACACATAGAAAGCAAGAATGGAGGGAGTGGAGTGGGGAGGGAAGGCAGGAGGAAATAAATTCTAGGTGGTAACAAGGGATGTTGCTAAGCATAGCTGGGCTTCCAATGAGAATAAAAAATGAAAGAACAGCATCTTGAACTCAAGCCTATTGCAGATGTTGGTTCCCGATTTGTTGTCCTCATCTAGTCTTCAACTTAAAGAACTAAAATGATCACAGCATCTATCTGAAGAAATGAGACTATGCCTCCCAGGGAACCCAGGCCTCCGTGGATTCTCTCCCATCAGTAAAGTCAGCCTGAGAACACTTCCGTTCTACACGCTGCGGACATTCCAGCAGCTCGGGGTAAAAGCTAGAGTCCTGGGAAGAGAAAAGGGGGATAAAGAATGGAGAATGAGTCTTCCAAAGTCAGATATTTTGTTACCTGAGCTCAAATCACAGAACACTGAAGATCCTTTAGAATTCCAGGTGAAGGCGCCCGTGGTTATGTAAAATAAATTCCCTTCTGTGTAATTAGAATTGACTCTCAAAAAACACTTCTACTCTTTTATTTTTAAATATGTTTTTATTGAGTTTAAAGAGAGAGGAAGGGAGAGGGGGAGAGAGATAGAAACATCAATAAGAGAGAAACATCAATCAGCTGCCTCCTGCACGCTCCCTACTGGGGATCGAGCCAGCAAACCGGGCACGTGCCCTGATGGGGAATCGAACTGGTTGACCTCTTGGTGCGTGGGATAACGCTCAACCAGAGCCACACCAACTGGGCAAACACTTCTACTCTTAAGAAAACAGCAGGGCAGACAGACTACATGGATGAAATCTTGTTTTTCTTCCCCAAGGCAGCATCAATTAAAGAAGAGAGTGACAAGGTTTTCTAAGACAGTCCAGTTGTCTCAAAATGGTATTCAGAACAAGGACTGAATAGGCTCTTAGGAGACCTGAGTTTTCATCCTGGCTCTGCTGTTAAATATGCACCTTGGACGGAAATCACAGACATGAGTTTACATTCTAGCCCTAACACCACCTGTGTTTGGACAAGTGACTTCACCTCTCCGGGCATCATCTATGAAACAGGGACAATGACACCTCTCTCTTAGGTGGCTGGTTAGGGTTACGGGGGGCACTATAGTAAAAGGCATATTATAAATGCTTAATACATGGAACAACCATCATCATTTTATTCCTTATCATTACAACTGGCCACTGTAAACTTACCTCTTGCAAGTGCTCAAGAGGAACTGAACTAACATTTTGTTAATCAAAATCTACAGACCTTGCCATAAAGGGAATTCCAGAGACGCCAGTCCACAGCCAACCCTCAGCCACTGTTCTCAGCTCTTGCCACCAGCAGCCAAGGTCAGCCAAGACTGCTCCTTTACCCCCTCCCCACCACCAAGGGCACGTTCCCATGGCCCCTCCAGGTCATTCTTCCTCTGGAAATAACCCCCCACGAGGAGATAACAATCTACTTGCTCTCTTCCGGCGGGAACGGAGAGTGGGTGGAAGGTCTTAAATCTGCCCCCAAACCACATGTTCCTAGGACCCTTGCTAACAAACGTGCCATTGAGACCAAGAGAGAGAGAAAGGTCCGGAGAAAGAATACCATCCCATGAAGAGCAAAGCAGTTTCTTGACTCTGAGTCTTAACTGGGGCCGAGTCTGGCAGGCTTGGCTCTTCCAAACTTCTGAACTGCTACAGACCAATCTCCAAAACATCCTTCCTCTCTCTCATCATCGAACATACGATGACCATCCAAGTGCTGGACGGAGGTTAACCCGGAGTGCCCCCTTCAAAACACAACCCACGGAGCAGAACTCGTAGCAAACGAGAAGCAGTGTTCACCTGACCATGTTTGGTTTGGCCCTGCAGGGACAGACTGTGGGGTGGGAAAAGCACAGGAAGCAGTAGCCAAGGGCAATATTAACCAGAACAGGGAGGCGGCTCAGTCTCCTCAACCAGAGCATCCAGGTCAGCTGCGTGCCTTCTCCCCTCCCGAGAACAGTGCGTTAACCCTTCTGCCAAGGGGCCAGCCAAGTTATGCGGCTGGCCCTCGGTCAGAGTGCAGCGGGGGCCTGACCTGGGACAGCTCCTTAATCCCAGCCTCCAGATAACGGTCTCTCCATCTTCGGCACCGTTTCAGACACGGATAAGCACAAGTGGATAAAGCAGGCCCGGAACGAGAGGATGGGGAGCAGAGGAGGGGCCACGGAGCCATTCCATTCTCAAGCAGGAAGGTCGCCCGGGTCCGTGAAGCCCCAGCTTCAGTCACTTGTACACTGTTTTCATGAGATTTGACATAATCCTGGTACAAACTGTCCCATGATTGACTTAGTATCGTGCCTAAATAAATGTGTTATAAAAGGAAACACTCTCTCCCTCCCATAAATTCTGAGCCAGTATCACTTACCAAAAATAGACATTAAACCTAGGAATTAAAAACATTGCTACGTTTTGGCTACATCTTGCTGCCTTCAAAAGGGTTCTCAAGGCCGGGCTGGGACCTGCTACCTTTGTTGAAAAAGAAGGTTACCCAGTGTCAGGGAGGTGTTTAAGACAGGCTAGCACTGAGACTTTTTCCTTGAGTCACTCAGGTTTGTAAAAGAATTAGCAAGGGTTCAACATTTCCCAGATGAATCAATGTAATTTAATGTCCTCTTCGAATCACCTGGAATGATCTAATGGAACGGCAGAAAGACCACCCTTGCTCTTGAAACGCGACCCGACGTGGGTTGGCATGGGCCTGTCAGAAGCAACAGCGGGGCCCAAAGCAGAGTCACAGGGACCTGCCAGGCCCCGGGCAGCACAGCAGAGGGAGGAGGTTGTGGGGATCAGGAAGGATCACTGGGTCAGAAGGTGGGGGGAGAGGGAAAAGCCGGGTGGGGGAGGTCGAGTGTGGGAAGACACAGGGCTTATCAGAAAATAGGATGTACCGGATGTGGGTGAAATAAGAAAGGTGGCATGTGTTTAGCTGCGGTTTTAGGGGAGGAAATGGAAAGGAGGCTGCCTGGGATGGAACCCAGCCCTGGAGCACTTTGCAGAACCATTCAGAGTTTCGGTAGCTGCCCAGGGAGTTCGGAGACCAGAGCTACGTTTGGATCTCGTCACCTACTTATTGGTGTGATTTTAGGCAAGTGACTTGACCTGTCTCTGGGCCTCAGTGTCCCCTGCCGGGGGAAGGTGTAGCTCGCTAAAAAGGCCCGTTTATGTATTTATAAAGTACAGATCATTATGCCGACCTCCAGGGGACACTGTGAGAATTAAATGTCACACTGCAGGGTGAGACGTGAGACACTCAGAAAAGGCTCTATCAGTGGTGAGCACTATCGATAGTACTATGGCTACTATTCCTCCATCTCTAGTTTACTGCTCTTATTATACAGAGGCACAATGAAAGGCACAATGAACGGCAGGGCGAATAGAAGTTAGCTATCGCTAGGTTAAGTTAGCTATCGCTAGGTTAAGTTAGCTATCGCTAGGTTAACTGCCCGAGGAACCGGTGGCTCAGGACCCAAGTGCAAAACAAAACACAGACCAAAGGAAAGTCAGTGCTCCCGAGACCTAGTTCATGGCCATCTTTGGTCTGGATTTATATGGCAGTTTTGTGGTTTATTACTTTTTTGTTTTGTTTTGCATTGCTCCCTTTTAGGCCTCCCATCCACTGTGATGGGTGAACGCTGTCTGTACAGAGAACTGGGCTCCAGCTTCGGTCCAGCAGGACCCTGTGTCCACGGGTCCCAGAGCCTGTGCGACACCAGGCAGGAGGGCTTGAAATTTCAACCCAGGCCTTGATTCCAGGGATAACCAGGTTTAATAATTCATCCCTGAAATGCACACTTGTGTGACTACTGGCTGGGAAGCCAAGCCGTATGTTAGGTTTACGGAGGAGCAACATGCAACAGTAGGAAAAGTATGCCACGGACACAAATAATAATGTGAAATAAAAAGAGAAAGGGTGAGACTACAGACAGTAAAATGCTCAGTGGTTTGGGGAAGTGGGAAGAGAGGTGGGAGGGGTGATGAGGGGAACAGATGGAGCACTGAGGCTTTTCAGGGCAGTGAAACTATTCTCTGAGATACTTCAATGGTGGATACATGACGGTATGGATTTGTCAAAACCCATAGGACTGGACCACAAAAAGGGTGAACCTTAATATAAAACTATGGACTGTTGTTAATAATGTATCAATATTGGTTCATCAACTGTCACAAATGTACCACACCAATGCAATATGTCAATAACAAGAAACTCTGGGGTGGGGGAGGGAGGAAGAGTACATGGGAACTCTCTGTACTTTCTACTCAATGTTTCTGCAAACCTAAAACTGCCTTAAAAAGCAAAATCGAGAGAGAGATCCTCTGTCGGGTAGATATCAAAGACGGTCTGGGTCTTGGGAAAATGGTCAAACTAGACATGTAGGTAGGGCCAAAGGCAATTCTAATCAGAGTGGGGAAACACTAATTCCTAACTAACACTTACTGAAAACTTACGTGCCAGAAACTCTTAGAAGCCTTATGCACATTTTGTTCAATTACCCCTCAATCAAATGCTATAAATTCTATGTTGCTATTACCGCCCCCCCCCCCCCCAATGAATTGATGAAGACATGGAAGGTCAGGGAGTTCAGCTCATGGTCCAGCATCACATAACCAGTCATTGGGAGACCAGTTGTACCAATGCAAGAAATGCACGTCAGAGGGGAACTGTGGAGTTGTGCAGGGCCCTTCGTGCTGAGGATCCTGGAATGGGGGGGACGATGCAAGAGATGTTTGGCTAGGGAGTTTGGTGTTCATTCTGAATCTGGAGCGCTCTGGAAGGAGTTTAAGAAAATAAGTGGAATACAATCTCAGAGGGAAAAGAAAAATTAGGCTGGCAGAATGGCCATGCTGGAGATGAAGGAAGAAACTAGTTAGAAAGTAACAGCAAGTGGCAGAGGAAAAGAAAAAGCAGCAACCTTTATCACGTGGGTTGCCAGGAAACACAGAATACTCAAACTGGGTTACTGAAGAGAGTTTAGCAAAGAAGTGCGGACAGGGTTTAGGGAAATTAAAGGGATGTGCAGCATCCAGGGACCAACAGTAAGGAGGCATACCATCCCCCAGCCTGAAGGAGGCGCAGGCAGGGCACTGAAGGGGCAGCTGTGGAGAGGTCCCTGTGACAGGAGCTGTCACCTGCGGTGGAGACATGCAGCCACTCCTCATGACCCAGCAGCAGGGAATCAAGGAAAATCCCTGACTTGATTGCTCATCCTTTCTCCAATCTCCCAGTGGCACCACACGACCTGAATCCCACCAGGTGCCCAAGGGCAAAGGACCTACTGATGCCAACCAGACAGACCCAGGGCATGAAGCAGGGCAGAGAAAGATGCAGAGGGTATCTGAAGAGGCGAGCAGAAAATATCCAGCCCAGACCCTGAATATCCATCCACAGGACATGATTTCATAAATTGCAACATAGCCACACTATGGATTATTATGCGGCTATTTTATAAACAGGTGAAATAGGTGTCTTGAACTGAAGATCTCAAATAAGCGCAAAATATGATTCTATTGTTGCACAAGCAAGCAAAAAATACTCTTGGTAAATATGTGTATGTTTTTGTGTGCTCAAGAGAAAGGTCTGGAAGGATGTCTACCAAATTATTAACCCTGGGAATGGTAGGAGGAAGGGAAGCAGAAGGAGGAGGTATGAGGAACCTAATTTTCCCCCCTCTTTCTCCTCTATTTATTTGTTTATATCATTTCACCAGCTGCACGATGCATATGACATTTTATTACTTTTCAAGAAGATTTAATAAAGAAAATTATAAAAAGGAAAAAGAATAAGGTGATTGCTATGGTCTGCAGGGCTGGGGAACCTTTTTTCTGCCAAGGGCCATTTGGATATTTATAACATCATTCGAGGGCCACACAAAATTATCAACTTAAAAATTAGCCTGCTCTACTTGGTTAGGCTAACTTGGTGAGGTGTGTGATGTTGGCTGGTATGGATTTTGTGGGCCTTATACGGCCCGGGGGCCAGACATTCCCCAGCCCTGCTAGTGTGTGACAGCAAGACTATGGATCAATGCGTAGCACACTGCAGAGAAAACTGGGATCAACGCAGCAACTGAAAGGCAATGGAAGGCGATCTGTCAAAATCGACTGAAGTTTCAAGGCAGGACGGCAGGAAGGACCCAACAATAAAAATGGAGACCAGAAAGGAGAGTAACAAAATTGAGGCACAAGACGATAACTAATAATTGAGACATGCTGGTCAACCAAACAGCCATGCAGCAGATAGCTAGCAAGGGGGGGCCTACAATTTAGAAGAATGGTCAGGTGTTCACGGACGGACTTGAGTTCATGTCACACTGAAAATGGCTACACCAACTGCAAGACAGCAAAGGACAGGAAAAAGGCCCCTGGAATGGGAGTCGAGAGCCTTGGATTTTGGTCCTAACTCTGTGACCCCGAGCAAGGCACTTAGCCTTCCTGGGCTGCTGGCCAGCGCATGGTACCCACTTCCCTCTTTCAGAAGCGTTTCTCCTCTTTGATCAAAGCTGACTGGCAGCTGGCTTTGACTGAGCCTTTAGAATGACAGGGGAGTCTAGTGAATTCCCACCCGATGGCTTCTCAGAAACAAGAAACTCTTTCAGGAAATCTGAAAGCCAGCCAAAATGCAATTCCCAGAGGAGGAATGCGGGCTCCGGGCTTGGAATGTGTGAGCGGCACCTTCAAATGACAGGCAATTACTCCCCATCTATTTGTGGTGGCCACGGGGATTCTTCTCCAAGCCTGACCTTATACTTTTAAAACTGGCGGGGGCTGCCTGGGGACTGTGGTTATAAGCACAGAAACCACTGGCTTATGCAACTTCCTAAAACTGTCCTGTGGTGGATGCATTTGGGAGAACATACAGCTGCAATGTTGCAACTCACACCACTGCTGCCGTAGAAGGAGGCCTTGGAGAGACAGTGTGGGAGGAAGACCAGAGATGTTCCCCAGTTTGCTCTGCTCTGGAGTCCAGACATCACAGACTCTGTCTGCACTCGTGACAGGACCGGTCTGTCCAGACCTCAGCACTCACTTTGTAGCTAAAGAACTGCCAGAGCAGCCTGATTCCATGGTGAAAAAGAGGGGGCTTTGGAGCCAAGTCCTGGCTGTACAACGAGAGGACTTTGACCTGCCCCAGACGGCTGGGGTGAGTATCGAGCGTACACTCTGATCATAGCAAGTGTTCAATAAATGCACTTTTCTTTAAAGGTTGGACCCAAACGCTCTTTTGCTCAGGCCCGTGGCGCCGGCCGGATGGGCAAGTGTCTTGGTCTTTGTGCTGCCAGGAAGCTCCGGGGCCACTGAGATCAGCAGTGGCATGATAAACAGGAGAGAAAAGCCCATGTGGGCGCAGCCCTGAAGGCCAACCCTTTCTGAGGCACCTCCCATGCGAGGGGAAAAGTGGGAGCTGAAGCCAAACAGATTCTGCCATCAGGAAGTGTGTCAGCTGATCAAGAACAGGGAGAAGAAAAAAAAAATCACAGCCTTTGTACCAGTGATGGTTGTTTGAATTTTATTGAGGAAAAAATGAAGTTCTGGTTGCTAAATTTGGTCACAAAGGTCATGCTGTCGGTGACATTCCTGGAGTCTGCTTTAAGGTTGTCAAAGCAGCCAATGTCTCTCTTTTTGGCCTTAGACAAAGAAGGAAAGACCAAGATCATAAGTTCTGGTGGCAAAAACACAGCAATAAATTTTCATATGCCAAAAAAAAAAAAGTTGGACCTAAATCTTTTCAGGTCACCACTGCCTTTCACCTGGATGCCTCCCCACCCTCTTCCATCCTTAAAAAGTAGCTTGCCTTCACCTTCCTTTTTAGTTTATATACACATGTCTGCTTTAGCTACCTTCCCACACGAGCCCAGACACACCTCCTAAGATGGAGCATGGGGAGCAGAGGGGATGGAGGAGGTCACTCTCTTTTTCTGGCTCTTTCTTGACACAAGAAACAGATAGTAGTGATGACTGATTCTCCTGGTCACAGCCACCTTTCTGCCTACAAACCTGCACACGCACAGCTCCACTTTCATTTGCTAGACAGGAGGTTGTCTTACTCCTGGGTCCCAGACTTCTCCAAGTTATATGGGCAGAGAAGACTACCGATGATCTGAGAATAAGGACTTCAAAGAGGTCAGGCTGACTTTGAAGGAAATGAACCCTTGAAATAAATATAATTTTAATCACTTAAAAATGATCAGAACTCAGCCTGGCCAGTGTGGCTCAGTGGCTTGAGCATCATCCCATGGACTGAGAGGTCCCAGTTCGATTCCCGGTCAGGGCACATGCCTGGGTTGTGGGCTCAATTCCCAGTGGGGGGGTTGTAGGAGGCAGCTCATCAATGTATCTCTCTCACATCAATGTTTCTATCTCTCTCTCCCTTCCTTTCTCAAAAAACAAATATATATATCAGAACTCAAAAATGAGACTAGTGGGCAGTTAATTCTATAATGAAATGTTTCTTCACCTTCAGCAAAGATCTAAGACTGTACACAATGGGCACCTCCTGGAACATACTCGATACTGTTTTTATTTGCAAATATCACACTGACATTACAGGAATATATTCCCCACACCCGAAGGCCTGCAGCCTCCATCCCTATCTGCAAAGCCATGAAGTTGCACTCTTTCCAATGCTCACTATTTAACAGTGTATGATTCTAAAACCAGAGGAATAATCTATTGCAATCATTCCAAAATGTGTGTTCTTTTGTTTCTCTGCTCAGAGCTGTTCCAACAAGTGCTGTGACTGCTGAGGTTTAAGATGCAGTTGTCCCATGCATATCAAAGCAAGACGTGACATGTATAAAATTGTGTCTAAGAAACAGCAAACAAGTTACAACCCTTGCAAGTCTCTTCAAGTCATCTCAGATACAGCAGCTTTCATGTGTGTTTTATCACTTCTGTCCCTGTTATCCCAAGTCTTTTCATGTTTCATTCATCATTCCATTTATTCAAGGTTGGACTGAGCTAGGCCTTGGTGACACAGTGTGGAACAGACACGGATGGTCCCAATCACCAAGGAGTAGATAGTCTCATGGCCTTGTGATAACACTATTTCCTTGACACCATTCTCCCCAAACCACTTAACCCAAAGAAACCACATTAGTTTACAGTCAAGGAGCAGTGTGCTTTTCATTCAGTTATTGATCTACTCATTCCTTTATTGAACAACTGTAAATGCCTCCTGTTCACAGGACTAGGGATACAACAGTGAACAAAAGAAATTCCCTACCATTGTACTGTACAGCTGAAAGGGCAAAGAACAAGTAAGCCAGGAAATGAGTGTGATTTCAACAGCCATAAGTGAAATTCAGAAAGAGGGTAAGGGGATGGTGGAGGGTTGGAAGAGAGTCTGGGTGTGCTTCTGATGAGGTTTTCCAAGGCATGTCTGAGAAGCTGTCCATGGAACAGAGCTCTGAATGACCTGAGGGAGCAAGTCAAGGAATGAACTGCTCCTAGAAAAGACTGCTCTGCTCCCCAGTCAGAGGGGGCAGCCAGTACACAGCTCTGAGCTAGAGATGGACAGGTCCAGGGGATAGAGAGAGAGAAGGATGGCGGATGCCAAGTCACTGAGGGGCCGTGGCAGGACTGGAGGCCAGACAGATGGATTGGACTCAGGGCCAGGCCACGTGGAACCTTGAGAGCCAGTCCAAGTACAATAGATGATTTAGCAGAGGTGTAATTGGATCTGATTTATATTTTTAAAGCCTCACATGGGGGGATTCAATGAGGGGGTTCTTGCAGTCCAATGACAGAGGCTTGAGCTAAGGTGATGGTGTCAGTGATGAAAATGGTGAGAAGTGGTTGAATTAGTATTCTAGTCTGACGGTAGAGGCTAAGTTGCACGTCTAGTCTATGGCTCCCTAACTGGGACTTAACCCCAGTATATGCTGAAAACAGAGCCCTCTGAACTCTTCGCTTGATTGTGTGTTCTTACTAATAAAGTCCAAGTCGGTTTAAACCTATACACTGAAGCACTGGTAGACCACTCAACCTTGAACTACGGAGGACACAGCCATGAGAGAGCCATCTTCAACCAATATTTAAAGCAGCTCATATTTCTCCTATCACAACTGGGTTGATCAGCAGCTCAAGCTAACTTGAAAAAAATTTTTTTGGTTGATTGCACATTTCTCAGGTCTTATTCTTGAAAATACTTATAAACTATGTCACTGTAAAATTCTGGCATAGACAGTGTCCACATCTGCTCGTGTTACAGGTGTATGGATCTGGTTTCCTGCTTTAGCAAATGTGACCCAGTGTGTGTGTGATAGACTCCCTTTGATGGGTTAGATGTCTTCCGGGCCTGGGGTCCATCACCATGAACGTTCATTCTTCATTATATGTAGCTGTCCGTTTCAACATGCAAAGCTATGTAAGCCACTGGGAAAACTTAGTCCTGAAACTCAAATACCTTGATTATCTTTTTAAGTTTCCTTGATCTCTGTTTTCATTCTAAAACCAGGGACCCAAAATTTCCTGTCCCATCAAGTAAGTGGATTACAGGTCACTGAGACTGTGGAGTACATTTTTTCTTCTTACTAACTTAAAAAAACTTGATAGCAATGTTCATTAAGCAGCTTGGATTAGCTTCCTCATTGGGAAGTAGCACAATGTCCTAAGTGAGGGTTTTAAAGTCAGACCATGGGGTGAATTTGGAGCTAGCTCCACCAGTTAGTTAATAACTGTGTAACTTTCTGAGCCTCAGTTTCTGCATCTGTCAAGTGGATCTAATAACTATAATCCGGGCATGTTATGAGGATGGAATGAGATGCCACATGTAAAATCATAACTGATCAGATATCATATGTAGTGGAATTTTCACTGATACACCACCTAGGGCAAGAGAAACAAAGAAAAAAATTAATAAATGGGACTACATCAAACTTAAAAGCTTCTGCATGGCAAAAGAAACCAGCATCAAAATGAAAAGGGAACCCATTCTCTAGGAGAACATATTTGCCAAAGATACATCGGATAAGGGGTTAATATCCAAAACATATAGAGTATTCATACAACTCAACAAAAGGAAGACAAACAACCCAATTAAAAAATGGGCAGAGGACCTAAATAGACACTTCTCCAAACAGGACATACAAAAGGCCAAGAGACATATGAAAAATGCTCATCATCTCTAATCATCAGAGAGATGCAAATTAAAATGACTATGAGATATCACCTCACACCTGCCAAAATGGTGGCCATCAGCAAATCCTCAAATAACAAGTGCTGGCGAGGGTGTGGAGAAAAGGGGACTCTAGCACACTGCTGGTGGGAATGCAGACTGGTGCAGCCACTATGGAAAACAATATTGTATTTTCTCAAAAAATTAAAAATGGAACTGCCATTCGACCCAGTGATCCCACTTCTTGGAATATATCCTAAGAAGCCTGAAACACCAATCAGGAAGAATATATGCACCCCTATGTTCATAGCAGTGCTATATACAATAGCTAAGATCTGGATACAGCCCAAGTGCCCATCAGTAGATGAGTGGATAAAAAAGCTGTGGTACATTTAGCCTGGCTGGTGTCGCTCAGTGGTTGAGCGTCGACCCATTCACCAGGAGGTCGCAGGTTCGATTCCCGGTCAGGGCACATGCTCAGGTTGTGGGCCCAATCCCCAGTGGGGGGCGTGCAGGAGGCGGCCAATTGATGTTCTCTCTCATTGATGTTTCTATCTCTCTCTCTCTCTCTCTAAAATCAATAAAGAAAAAAAATTTTTTTTAAAAAGCTGTGGTACATTTACACAATGGAATACTATGCAGCTGTAAGGAAGAAGGATCTCTTACCCTTTGAGACGACATGGAGGGACCTGGAGAGTATTATGCTGAGCGAAATAAGCCAGTCAGAGAAAGACAAGTACCAAATGATCTCATTTATTTGTGGAACATAATGAACAAAATAAGCTATTGACCAAAAGAGATCCAGAATCATGGAAGTAGGGAACAGACTGACAAAACTCAGAGGGATGGAGGGCTGGGAAGGGAGGGAAAAGATAAACCAAAGAACTTATATGCATATATGCACAACCAGTGGACAAGCACACTAGGCTGGGGAAGGCAAGGAGGGCGGGAGCGGGAAGGAGGGGGGTCAATGGGGAAAAAAGAGAAACATCTGTAATACTTTCAACAATAAAAAAATTAAACCATGACTGAAAATCAGTTATGGGCTCTGGCATGGCATACTTTTTTATGAATATTAATGATCTGGGTTTCCCTTTTCTGTTCATTGAGAACTTCCCACGTTTGAAGTTTTCAGGGTTTTGTTTTTTGGTTTTTTTGATCCTCACCCGAGGATATGTTTATTGATTTCAGAGAGAAGAAGGGAGAAAGGGAGAGCGGGACATCGATCGGTTGCCTCCCGTACATGCCCTGACCAGGGATCGAACCCACAACCCAGGTATGTGCCCTGACCAAGAATTGAACCAGTGACCTTTTGGTGTACGGGGCAATGTTCCAACCAACTGAGCCACCCATCCAGGGCTGAAGTTTTGAGTTTTTAAATGTCTTTCTTCTTAACTTCGCCTGTCTTTGTTTGCTAGGGCTGCCACAACCAAGTACCCAAGGCTGAGCACCCTGAACACCAGAAACTGATTTCCTCACAGCTCTGGAGGCTAGGAGGCCACGCTCAGGGTGTGTAAGGGCAGAGTTGCGTTCTTCTGAGGCCTCTCCCCTTGGCTTATAAATGGCCCTCTTCTCCTTTCTGTGACTTCACATGGTGTTGCTCCATGTACTAATCTCCTCTCATAAGGACACCAGTCATACTGGACCAGGGCCCACCCTCATGACCTCATTTAACTTAATTACCTCTGTAAAGCCACTATCTCCAAATACAGTCACATCCTGAGATACCAGGGATTAGGATTTCAACACATGAATTCTGAGGGGCCAAATTCAGCCCACAACAGCCCCTCACCTTCCCCCTACACCCCCTTCCCCCCCAGAAGTGTAAGAAAAGCACTGAATCAAAGCAGGAGAAATGAATCCTAAGCCTTGTTTGTTTTTTAAAAAACAAAAACTATTTTGCTGCGTGACCTTTGGCAAAGTATTTCCCTCTTGGGCCCATATTTTCTTAATCATTAAAATGAGAGGGTTTAGAATAACGGATTCCTTATTTCTCTTCCTGCCCTTCCCCGAGCAAAGTTAAGCTTTTCCCATAACTTCTCCCAGCAAAAAGGGTCTGAGATAGAGCACGCCATGAAGTAACCGAAACAAAACAAAACAAAACGCAAGCATACCTTCTTTGTGGCATAAACCCAGGGTGAACCCTCTAGAAGCAAAGGATTATATTCAATTGCTTTCCAACCTAAGTTGTTTAAAGCCCTTACTCGAAGGCCATAATTTGAACCAATTTAGCCGAATAAGCCAGAAACCCCACTCTGAATTTATCAATATCCCCAAACAAAGTAATCTCATCAAGCTTTGGGGCACAGATTGGCTTTGAGGGAAAGGGTGTATGATTTCAAACAAAGGTCTCCTTGAAAGAATTATGGGGGGAGGGGGCTTAAAAACAAACACACACACAGAACATGTCAAATTAAAACCAGCTTCCAAGCTTGTAGGTTAAGCCATTAAGAAGAGTGGGGGGGCGGGGGAGGGGGCTGGGCATGTTTTTTTTCCAGCTGTGGAGCTTCAGGTCCTAAGACACTGTGTACCTCTGCACATGTCCGCAGCCACGACAAGACAGGGAGGCCAGCGTGGCTGGTGGTGGGAAAACAAATATGCTCATTCGAATGGGAAAGCAGATTTTCTTGCAACATGGCACAAATGCTGAAGGAACTGGAGCGATAACAAGAATATAAGACTAAGATTAAAGACGTTGGGATTCAAATCTATAGTCTGATACCCATGATTTGAGCAACTTTGGGCAAGTTATTCAACCTCTCATCCCAGGGTAGCTTTGAATTTAACTGCAACTAAAAAACAGCATCTGAAAATGAATCCATCATTTTCATTTTCGTTGTTAATACCAAGATCTTGGAAACCACCAAAAAAAAAAAAAAAAAAATCTAAACACAATGGGATTAATTTAACCAGATCCCGGGGAGAATATGTCGGTATTTAAAATTATGTTATGAAAGACTATTTAAAACATGGGAAGATGTCATAACATATTGTGGAATGAAAAGCAGGACATAAAACAACCTGAACAATATATGATACCTTTTTAACAAATGGCATATATAGTTGTAAGAAAAAAAAAATCCTAGATAGGCGTCTTCATAAAGTGTACAATGGCTATGTTAGCTTATTTTTACTGTCCTCATTTTGTTTGTTTTTTGGCATATATTTCTATAACCATCATACTTTTTTTCGTAACTGAAAAAGTTTTTTCTACTCAGCTTTAAAAATCTCAGTGCCCTACAGCAAACCAGATACTAGAAAAAGCCCTAATTCATTGAGCCCCACTTGGGTCTCGGTTTCCTCACCTGTAACTTGGGTGTCTTGGTCTCCTCGTCTGTAAGGGAAGTCTGGATTAAAATCATTCTAACGAGGCTCTGACCCTATGATTTTCACAGAGACATGTTAAGTCAAAACCTCAGCGGAATCTTGCTTAGGGTTTCTCAAGAACCCAGGGAGTGGCCCAGTCGGTGTGGCTCAATGGTTGAGCATCAACCCATGGACCAAGAGGTCGCTGGCTCGATTCCCGGTCAGGGCACCTGCCTGGGGTTGCGGGCTCGATCCCCAGTGGGGGGCGTGCAGGAGGCGGCCAATCTATGTTCTCTCTCATGGATGTTTCTATCTCTCCCTCTCCCTTCCTCTCTCTCTAAAAATCAATAAAAATATATTTAAAAAAAGAAGAAGAAGCAGCAGCAGCTGGGGCATGCAGGGTGGGGTGTGGGATGAGAGGTGGCAGGTAAATGTATGTTAAGAAGAATCCCTCATTGGTATTTTTGCTAATTCAACGCAAAATAGCCTCTGGCGCTAAGAGCGGCGGGCACATCCCTGGCAAGTTGGCTGGGTAGGTGCCACCTGTGGAGCTGCCGGAAGCAAGGCTGTCCCTGATGGGAAGGCTGGAGAGCTTCCAGAACCAGGCAGTGCTCCTGAGTCCAACCCCAGGCAGCAGAGGGCACCGCCCGGCTGTCCTTGGTGACTCCTGCAAGCAGAACTCCTCCCGCACGCCTCAGGGGAGGTAGGCACAGAGAAGAACTTAACCCTGGACTTGCAGTAAGTGAACTCCAGTCTGGACCAACATCTCATGACCCCGGAGATGGGCCAAGAGAAGAGAAAGTAGAAATTAAGGTAGCGTCCTACAGTGGAATTAAGAATGTGGGCTCTGAGTCCGTTTGAATTTTGGTTCCACCAGTTAAGGCTTGTGCGATCTTAGGCCGACTTCCTGATGTCTGTAAGTTTCCTCATCAATAAAACGGGAAACCTAGTTGGGAATCCAACTACCTAATGGAGTTGTCTGGAGAATGACATGAGCTAATGGATAAAAAGCACTTAATACAGGATACAACACATGTTAATGCTTAATTATTATGTTCTAGATTAGATCCTCCCTCGATAAGCATCGTACTGCTACGCCCAGAGTGGATGGTCAGTAAATATTCATTCAATCAGAGAGTAGCAAGATGCTGTTACTACCCCTGATATTATATATGATGCATTCTAATGCACACAGCACTTCAAATGCTTTCAGATCGAAGGGTTGAGGTTCCATGAGTATACTTGAAGTCTTCATTTTGCCCTTCCTTATAGATGCCCCTTTTCAGAGGCTCTAGTGATTATGGGCACACATAGATTGTTGAGACCAGGAACTGTCCAAGTTTACAAACAGAGATGCGCTTGGTAAACTGTGTTTTACAGTCCCCACCCCTCAAACCAAAGAATGGACTTCAGAATAAAAGCCAATTACAGGAAAAGCTCGAAATGGAAGCCCAGAGAAAGTTGACAGGTGCGTCAAGGTGAGCGACTAAAAATCTGTAAGAAGACAAACACACAAGCACGAAAACATTTCACTGAGATGGCCAACCCTCCCAGAGAACAAAAAGAACCACGGGCTGCTCCTGGACGGGCTTTCCGAGCAGCGGGGTCGGCCTGACACACGCAGACGGGCCCCATCTAATTGCAGTTAATAACTTTAATGACTTGTGCTTTCTGTGCAAAGGCAGAAAGAGGCCTCAATTAAGACCTACGGCAGATCGTGGTTCAAAAAGTCATGGTGACAATTTTCCCCATTTGAACAAAGACATAAAGGTCTCTATGAATCCTTTTCGATCATGTGCAGTAAGAGGAATGAAAGGAGCACCCAGGCAGGCCCCTGAAACAGGCCGAGAATGAGGCCCGATGCAGACTTGGGAAGAAGGAGAGGAATGGATGAAGGCCAGAAGAAAGAAGTACCAGTGATGGATGGCCTCCCTGGCACATATGCCCAAGTCAAGTCCTGGATTACAGGGAACTCTGTCTTTTCTGCAAAGGGGCTATCATACTTCTCTTAGCTCAGCGATCTTATGCCAGTTTCTTAGAGCCAGGGCTTCTCTCTTACAAGTGAATATTCTCACAAGCTGTCAGCGAAAGGAAGGATGGATTTGCACAGGCACAAATGCACGCACGTTCTGATCTTTTTCTCCCTTGAAGTTACACCTGCAAAGTAAGTGTTAAATGTATCCATTCATTCAGTGAATATTTACAGAGGGCTTAATATGTGCCAGCCAAAGACTAAATACAGGAGATTCAATGGTAACAACACAAAAACCATCCCTACCTCGTGGAATGTCCATGGCATTACTTGGCCTTTGGGGCGGGTTATTTCTATTGGATGTCAGCCATCACATTTAAAATACTGGCAAGGGCAACTGAATAGGGCTTGGTGAGCATATACAGGCGGGGAGTTGTTTTCTGTTGGTTTGCTTGTCTGTCTGACCAGTCTAGATTTGGGGCAGTCGTCACCTTTGTGCCCTTATCAATGGCAGCCTTATCCAAAAGAGACTGTATGTGCCAGCAAATGGGTCATGGTATCACTTTAATAATGCTCACTTGATTAATACTAACTCTCTGCTAAGGAAAGGAGCTATCAATCATCGTTACCCCATTTCTCTCCTGCACCAGAGTCTATTAACTGAGTCCTCTGTCTGAATGAGAAAAAGGCTGGGATTTTAAGGGTAAAAAGCAACCAAAGACCCTTATATCCAACACAGATGTTGGCTGGTTCTGCTGAGTTTAAGCCAAAAACTGTTGCTCTCATCCATTTTCTCACTGGAGGGAGGGCTTAGAACTCCTCTCTGTGAATTTGGAACTAAGTGAGAAGGGGCTGACCATGATCTCATGAGAAAACAGAAGACAAAATAAGGCTTATGGGGGTCATCTGCGCTGGCAGGGACTTTAGGGATCCTCTAGTTCCGTGCCTCTAGTTTCGGCTGATGCAGAATCTGAGAAGGATAATAAGGGTTTGCCCAGTGACACGTAAATCAGAGGCAAGGGCAGGCCGGGACCACAGCGTGCTGACACCCCATCCAGGGTTCTCTTCCTTCCTCTGCATCCTAAAACAAGAGGGCTCCTCTGCTCTACCAGTCAGAGGAACTCCTCTCTTGAAAAACAAAATCTCATTTTTATCCTTCAAACCTCACTGTTCAGTGCTTGCATAGGAAAAAAGAGAGAGATTGATTAAGCCATAAGAAACGTGTCTTTGAAATCCAGATGTCCCAGTGAGGTTCCTGGACCACTGGAGAGTGGAGCTCCCCCATCTGGCTTAGAGTGCTGGGTGTGTCCCAGGTCTCTCTGCCTGGCTGAATGGGAAGGAGTCTGGCTCCTTCTGTGTCTGGGAAGAGGACAGGGACACAGAGTGCAAAGGGGCCTTGGGCCCAGATCTGCACTTAGGCAAGGCAGGAAAACAGCATCTGCTTTTCCATCCTTCTCCACTCATACACGCTGCTGGGCAAAGGCCAGACGCTAACTCAGACAGCTGGCTGAGCAACGCAGGAACCGCTGTCAGGAAGACGTGCTCAGTTGTTGTTCCAATGGTGATGCGATAGGCCTGGCCAGGCCGTTCCCACTCCTCTCCTGTGAACACTGGCCCACATGTGTGAGCTCACAGGTGTGGACAGCTGGAGGTGAGGGGAGGTGGGGACAGTCACCTGTGTATACGGAGTAACTGCTTCCCTGCCTGTGACACGAACTCACCGCTGGAGGGATCATCCCGAGATCTGGCTTTTTCAGCTGTGTGACTTGAGTCAAGTTACTCAATCTCTCTGAGCCTCCATCCAGACCACGAAGTGCTGGTTAATAATTGTAGCTACAGGAGTTGTTGTGAGTTCAATGAGATAGGCCATGGAGTATGTGCTAAGGCACTGAGTAAACACTAGCTATGAATCATCACTCCACTATCCTTAGTCCCATCTTTCTAACCACCTAGTTCCCTACAACCCAGCCTAGGGCCACAAGAAGAGGCCAAGTAAAGAGGCTCACCCTAGTCCACCAAACTATTGTTTCTGTCTATTTCCCATACTGAAATACACACATACTGAGTTTGATGAGAGAGGGATTTCACAGCAGAAGAATCAGAAAACAGAGGAGCCTCTTTGGGCTGTCCAGGGTCTTTCTCGCTCGTTTCCCACAGGGCCACAGAGCAGGGGAAAGGTACAGTGGAGCATTGATCCGAGGAGGGAGCGACCCCGGAGCGCTTCAGGCCTCCTATTAACTTCCATCCCCGGAGGTGATGACACATTCACATTTCCTGTCCCCTGATGATTAGCCTAGCTGATTTAATCAAAGGCCCACACACTGCCATCCTAGGGAGACAGTCCTGCGACTGTAAACATTTTGTAATTTTTCAAATGTAATAAGCAGACATAAATAGTTCTATGAAATATGTGAATACAGAAAGAACAGAGGGCCCATTAGGATCTGAAGAGATTTTTTTGTTCTTTGGCAAATTCAATTTTATTTTATGTTTTCCAAGTGAGTAGAAAGGGCAGAGAAAAAGTCAATGAACAGGAAGTCGGGAAGAAATTGCTAGAAAGGGTATTTGTAACCTGTGTGTCTCCAGGCTAGAAGCTGATCAGGACTGGAAACAACAGAGTTCAACTAAGAAAAGTGCCCTTTATTTAGGTGAAGGGGCGTCTCCATCTCGAAGTCCAGAGGCGGTCCGGGCAATGGCCTCGATCAGATTGTCACAAATGAATGACAAGCATAATTCTGCAGAACTCTGCAACAGAACTAGAGCAGGAAAAAAATAACGGCTTTTATAAAACCTTGTGCTAATTTTTATTGGTTTTGGAAAGTTGTATTTTAAGAAGTTTCCTAAGTAGTCTCTATTCCAGACCGTTGTCAAGTCTTCCTTTATTAATTTCCACGTTCCAAAGAGGTTGAGATTTTATAAATAAATCAGTGTTTACTCTCTCCAAGACATCTGGGGTTCACGGGGCACGCCCTCATTTGAGCCTTTCAACAGCTCAGTGAGATAAGCAGGGCGGGTTTTTATTTATAAACTGACCGTTGTACCACAGAGACTTCCATTCTCTCAGGAAATCCATTTCCCTAGAAGTCCCCCACGTGCCCAGCTGGCTCCATCAGCTACTAATAGCTCTTTCTTCACCTGAGGCAGTTTGCTGCTATTTGAGAAACAGGAATAACCTGGCTGAGAATCAACACGTGCCTGCTCAAAATACAAAGTAACAAATGAACACCCCAGGGAGGACCTGGGCTAGATGTCCATGATCAGATACCTAAGATACTTTCCATCCCTATGTCTTTGATAGTCTTCCTTGGTCTTTTATGCTGGAATTGCCCTTCCAAGAAGACTTACATGGATAGAGCTGGCTTTGGGTCACTTCTCTTCCTTCGGTCTCCCAAACGCTAGTCCTTCATCTCCTCCCAATCCAAAGTGGCACAGATCCAGGGATGGGGCTGCACTTCCCCCTGCTCAGCTGTTGCAGAGATCTGGGTGTTCCCCCAAGTTCATAAGCCCCCTCATTTCTCCTCCGAACAAAAAAATCCCCATGGCACCCACCAGGCTCACAAGCCCACTCAGCGCCCTGACCAGGAGCCCGAGATCCTGGTCCTCTTCTGGACTGAGGATGTCTTCCGGCCACTCTCAAACATGACCCAACCTCCAAGGCCGTGGAGATGCATTATCTGCCAGACAGTCTTCACAGAGATCCAAATTAGCGTTTGCAAAAAGCCAGTTCTCTGCGCTTGGTCTCCTAGAGGGAATTCAGGAGCTCTTCATCCACACCTTCACAACCTCCGCTGGGAGGCGGTGGCCACGCCAGGGCGGCCGAGGCTGTGCAGTCCGACAAGACCTGGGTTTCATTTCCACGGTGTAACACTGAATAACTGACCGCCTCGCTGTTGTGTTTCCATTTCCTTAACTGGGAAGTGGGGTTTTGCGGAGACTCTGCTAAGAATCCACAGCAAGCACTGAAACCTAGGTGTCAGCTCCCTCCCCACTTCTGTGGTCAGCTTCCATCGTGGCTCACCCCAGAGGAAAACAATGACTGCAATTATCCACGCTTTCCACCTGTAGCACTGACATGGGAGCCACCATCCCTAAAACTGGTATTTATATTTACTGAATATAAAAAGTAAGAGGGACCATGTGACTGAACCGGTTGAACACGGCAGGAAAATATGCTCACGGGTCCCACCAGGAGTGGAGTCTGGGTCTTTCTTCTACACCATCTGCCCTACCAACCCCAAGTAAGAGTGACGGAGAAGCAGAGACGTGTACTTTGATTTCAGCCAGGTGTGTAGGTTTTTGTCCCGCCTCTAACATTTCAGCTCTGACCTGGGCCGAATGCATTTAATTTTCAGGTTTTTCGTTGTTTTTTTTTTTCATCTATAAAATCAGGACAACTGTAGAACCTCTCACTGTTGATTCATGGATGAATTGAGACAATGCATGTAATAAACACTCAAGGGGTGTAAGCTATTCTCATTAGAAACACTTTTGAATTCATGTATTGATTTACAGGCTCATCGTTAGGTATCTATGTGGTAGGCACTGTGCTAGTGAGTGGAGACAGAAGTGAATGACAATACAAGGTCCCTGCTCTGATCCGCTGCACCACCTCCAAAATGCCAGTCTCTGACATCTAGTAGCAAGGACTCGTATTGAGGTAGGCTGTTCAGGTCATGCACAGAGGTGACCTAAGTAGGCACAGTGACATCTGAGGCCTGAGATACTCAGAGGGAAAGCCCTAGCCGATTCTACCAGCCACAGAGAAACCCCTACCTACTCCAGGAAACCAATTAACACAGGGTATTGAGAAGGCTTTAATCTCAGGAGGGCAGCACAAATAGGTGGAAGGGAAGACCACAAACAAACAAAACCTTACTGTGGCCCCCCAATTGTGGCAGAAGGTGGTGCCTGGGAAGATAAAGGGTACAGGACCAAGAAAGACTGCCCCCATCCATCCTCAGACTAGAGTGACATTTTAGCTACTGGGTGGGGCTGCCTTCACAGGAAGGCATATGGAGAGGATAATAAACTTAATTCAAATTCTACAATCGTACCATTAAAAATGTACTATAATTGACAGTAAGGGACATATGTTTTATTTAAATCTTGAATCATATTTTCTGTATATCTATATCTGTGTCCATTTTTTATATCACCTATGACGACAAATATCTCAACCCTTGTAGTACATAGAGAACCACAATCATCTCTAGACATGCAAAAGTACAAAAGTATTTTATTGTGAAATAGAACCTTTGTTCATGGAAATACAAACACAAAGCATTAAAAAATCTACAAATGAATTTCTTGCTCCCAAAGACCAGCACCCGCCCCTCCTGCCCGACCCCTCTTCTCCATGCCCCCCATCCCCCACTTTCAACAATGAATATGAGGCAGCCTGGGTGGAAGAAATTCACAGCCACTGTACATTCCTGTCACAACTGCTGGAGACACAGCCTCAGCCACAAGCAGAGGCTGCTATGCAGCACCACGCCCCACGCGCAGGGAGAAAGGCTGGAAGCCGCACTGAAAATGCAGGATGCGCCCCAGGGAAGAGCATCCAAAGAGGAACAAAAGGGAACCCCTTGCAAACCTGGCCCTGGGATTAGGACACAGCCATGCACATGGTGGCTTCGAAGGCAAGTAAGTTATCAGGGTTAAATCTCTGTATCTTTCCTTAAAGGTGGCTGAGGGATGCCTAGAAGAATGGGCGTGGCCCTCAATGCCATATCACAGGCTAAGTCCATAAGAACCATTGCAATCTTCAGACTAGGGAAGAAAAGAAATCCGTTCTCTGCTTATCCCACACAGGAGAACTGGCACATGCATACTGGAGGTAAAGCAAGTGGCCTCTCTGCAGCATACCTCCCGCAGGTAACAGCATGCGAGCCAGGGTTCGTCTCTCCTGAGTTAGGGAAATAAGTACAGAAATGGAGCTTTTGTCCTAATCAGTCTTTTTTACTTACGATTCTTTCCACAGCTCTTTGCAACAACAATTGGCTCTGAGAAAATACCGTGCATTGTAAAAGACCCACAGTGTTTCTTCAATAATGTGAAGTTGATGATATCAGGTAATGAATGGTAAAGGAGGATGGGTTTAAACCCGTCACTTCTACCTGGCAAAAGGATCCCAACCCATCCCAACTCTTTCCTGGAGGATGGAGGGAGTGTTTCTTCCCTGGGACCTGATAAACAGCAGGGAGGGGTGGGGCACACTTGTGTGGAATGAAGCGCAGGTGCATGAGAAAGGTAGATGCTGCAACAGAAATAAACCACTTGACGAAGTGCACTAGAGGCAAGAACAGCCTCCTCCTGCTTACAGAGGGGAAGGTCCTGCATCGCGATCACAAACGCACAGGGTGTTCCAAGCATAACTGAACAAGTGCAAACAGACTCGTGCCCACAGCAAAACCTAACGAACTGGGGCAAATTAACTACAGTGGCAGGTACAGCTCTGCCCTAGGGCAGCTGCAGAGCCTCCCAGGGGCCAGCTGATCACTTCCTTTGTTTGCCTTGCAAAGATGGAGTAGCCACCCATTCCCTTACTGCGCACCACACACCACACACACCTCATTCACTACAGACAAAGCACAACTGCACTGCTTCAAGCTTAACTAACGAATGTAAGTGGTTTTTTGTTGCTTTGCTTTTTTTTTTTAATGCCCATCCCAGACTGTAGTATGTCTCCTCCATTTGGGGGCATCATTTCAGGGTATCCTGGAGGAATCCCAGCCCAGGGCTCAGTATTTTGCAGCCAGAGCATCTTTGCTGGACGCTGGGGTAAATGTGGCTTCTGAATACCTGCTACTGGCACGTCCCCTCTCAACCCCGCCTAGGCGCTCGCCCAGTGCATCTGACACCCGCAGGCCAAGGGTGGCTCTGTCTCGCACACAATGGCAGTTGGACACGGCATGCACACAGCGTGTGTCTGCGACTGCAAACTAAAATCTGCTCTAAAAACTCAGCCTTTTCTTGGAATGAGAAGAAGAAATGACACGAAAGAATGTAAAATGCATCGAGAGCAAAAAAAACAACAGTTGTCATTCCCGCTCCAGCCACGTTAGCTGTCCAGTCCCGAATATGACGCACTGAAATATGAATCGGGTGAATGCAGGCAAGAAGGGGACAGGGCGAGGACAGTTGCTTCACACACCCCATCACCCCAGCTGCGCGGGGGGTAGAGCCACGGGGCTGGAGCTGGAGAGGGGCGCGGTCGGGCTACCAAGCACCCCTGGGGAAAGGTGTCATCTCGCCACACCCCGCCCCGCCAAAAACACCCTTAGACAAAAAGCACCCCTGGCCTGGGGCAGCACACACCGACACCCCAGGAGGAGCGTGAATGCAGGGAGAGCCGTGAGCCCAGCGTTCTTCGGGAACTACCGGCTGGTGGGAAAGGAGGCTACATAATCCTAAATTCTCCGCGCCAGTGTTTGGGTTTCTTCTTTGTTTTGTTTTCCCCAAACCCCAGGGTCGCTCCGTCTGGGTGGCGCCCGCCGCGCCGGCTGGACTGACCGCCGCTCTCCACCCCCCAGACCTGGGTCCCCGTCTCTCCCCGGGGACCGGACCAGGGATCCAAGCCGCCCCGCCCGCAGCGCAGCGGGACCCGGCGAGAGGGACGGAGGCGGCGGCGCCCGGACTCACCGTGATCCGCGGGATGTTCTTCTTGCCTTGGTAGGACATGGTGGCGGCGGTGGCGGAGCGCGGCTCCCTCGCTCCTTGCTCGGCTCCGGCTCGCCCGCGCCCTGCTCAGCGCACAGCGCCCGGAGATCAGGTGGAGCGAATGGTGCGCTGGCCGCGCCGCCGCCTCCCCTCGCCTCCGCCCCCCTCCCGGGCTCCCGCGGCGGCTGCCAGAGACAAAAGTAAATCTCCCTGGTCCCCCTTTCACCCCGACCCCCCCCGCCACACACACCCTCCTCCACTCGCGTTCACGCCCGGGCTTTTTTTTTTTTTTCTTTTGCGGTGCCAGCTGGGACCCCGTAAGACAAGAATGGCTGATCCTCGACTCCTCCCACTTCTCTCTTATCCCTATTGATTTTCCTCTTTGCATCTGCCTCACCCACTTTTTCTTTTTCTTCCCTTTTTTTTTTTTTTTTTTTTTTTTTTTTGGTGACTTGCGAGTGCGGCGGAGCCAGTCCGCGCCACGGCCACCAGGGGGCGCGAGGGACTTTTCGGGGCGGGGATGCGGCAGTCCCGGTGTAAGCAGAGAAGGTCTGGGGTGGCCCCCCTGGCCTCGCGGGCGCAGATCGAAAAGCACCTACGCCTCCCACCAGCCCCTCGCCCGATTTCTCCCCGTCACTACCCTCATTTCAGAAAGGTGACGGCTCCGGCCGCCCCTATCGGGACCCGCCCTCCTCCGCCATCCCTTCGCCGGCTGGATGGGGCGGCCGCCGGCTTTGTTACAGCCAAGAGCTGGGCGCCGCCCGCCTCTGCTGGTCGCTGGGTGTGTAAACAGCCGGCGCAATCCCTTAAAAAGCCCAGACCGGCCAGGCTCCGTGCAGCCTGTCCCGCCCGCTGTTATTCTGAGACCAAGAGAACAGGTATCAGAAAATGTTAAGCATCCCATTCACTCTCCGAGGGATTTTAAAAATATCATCAAAATCATATGTAAGGAATTCCACTGCCTGGTTCTCAGAATTGAAGAAGGAGCATTGATGTTGCTCCGTGAGTCAAAAGTAGGCAACACCTATGGGGGAAGGCGCGTTGTGCAGCCATGGATTTTGTGAGTCGACCACGTGCACTGTTCACGGTCCCTGAGTTTACTTTGGACAGCAGGACTGACAGACAAAAGTCACTCTGTTATCAGAAGCAAAAACATGCCCTTTCAGTGCTAGAACATATTGTTCTTTAGCTACCTGCTCAAATTAAATCGCCAAGAGAGGCAAATTTGGAGGGGCCACTGTGGATGGGAGCTGCGTGGTGTTTGGCTAGGGAACTTCCAGCTCTCCTGAAAAATAATACCAATCATACCATTTAAATAACAACAGCTTACTATGCATCAAGACAAGTCTCCTACGATCCCTGCTCCTCAACTGTGGATCCTAATGCCCTACTAAATAGGAATTCTTTAGATCTCACGAAGCATGACTAGGTCTGTGTTAGAGATCTTGAATTCATGTTTCTGTTAAGCAGAACACTGACCACACTTCAGGACATCTTTTCATTAAATTGAAGGCTTACTTTGCAATGCAGAAGCTATAAAAACATCCACAGAGAGTACAGAATATTTCAGCTGGGGCTTTCCAGAAACCTGAAATGAACCAGCCTGGTCACATAATCAAGGGGGAGACTAAGGCCCCGGGAAACACTCCCTTCTCAAGTTAATCCAAGCTTCGGGTTTATTCATGGGTAACTGGACTGAATGCAGTCTTCACAGGAAAAGTCCACAGCATTCTCCACTTCATTTCTGTGATACTCTGCCTAGCACGATGAATACTAGGCAAAGGTCACCTCTCTGAACTCTTTTGCAAAGCACAGGGGGGATAAAAAAGACTGAAGCCAAAGGCACGCCCTAAACATTTTGCTTTGTTCTTAAAGCTTAAGTGCTGAGACCACTAGCCAAGAGTTGTGAAATTACAAAGCATTCTGGGGATTGGCATGCAAATAAGCAGGATTATATTTAGAGCAGAGTAAAAGAGAATCAAACTACATACTATGAAACCCTACGGAGGTCTCTCTGAATCTTTCCCATAGATTTTACTGTCCCCCCCCCCCCCCGCCCCCGCCCTTGTTTGATGGGATCTTGCAAGTTCTTTTAAAAAGCAAAAATATATAGGGGACATTTACAATACTAAAGAAATACTACTGCCTTTCTTTTTTTTCTTTTTTTTTTAATTTCCTGGGTTTCTTTGCTTGTCTTGCATCCTAATTATCTCCTGTTATGGTCATATGATCCAGATCGCTCTCTACTAAAGAGATTTATACCATATTTTTGGTCACTTGAGTGTGTGTGTGTGTTGTTTCAAATTACAAGACTTGGTTAAACTCTTTGAGGTCAGGTTTGCCTGCAAGAGGCCATGCAGAATAGGACCTGTGACGTGTTTCTCCAAACCAGACTGCTGTGACAAGCCATGCACAGGAATGCATAATAGCCAGCTAATCCATTCAAGCTGTTGCCATCATCAGAAATGTAAAACAAACGCCACTTTTCCCTCTTTCATCCCCTACCCATCATCTCTCTCTCTTTTGAAATCAAAATCAAGTGTCTGAGATGAGTTTGAAGGGAAAAGCCTTCCTTGGCTTTGCCTTTCTTATTCAAGGAGTAAGAAGAAAGGCAGCCATCAACACAAGATGCCTCTGTGTCTGGCCAAGCAGCAGGGAATGGCTCTGAATGGTTTTCCTTGGATACACAGCAGTACTTGGCTTTAGGTATCTCAGACAACTATGAGAGAGGGAGGGAGACGCAGAGTGACTTAATTTATGGTCCCAGAGAAACTTAATTTTGGCCACCAAACCTACCACACCCACAGACTTCCACACTTCAACCGAATGTTGCTCGGGCCAAAGTTTTGGCATCATCCAAACCCTGACTTCTCTCCCTCAATGCAATCCAATTTGCCTTGCCTATCCAATCTGTCAAGAAATGCTGTTGGATCTGTCTTCTGAATACATCCAGACTATAACCTCTTCTTTCCATCCACAAGGCTAACTGTGTCTAGCCACCATCCGCTATTACCTGGACTACTGCAGTAACCTCCTAACTGGGCTCTCTGCTTCACCATCATTCATTTATTGCTTCATTCATTCTCACAATTTCACACAATATCCACCTTGTGCTTACTATATGCGATTATTCTCCTAGGTACTAGTGTTCCAGCGGTGAATAAGAATAATAAGGTCCCAGATCTCACGGAGTTGACTTTATGCCCTTATCAGCAGAGTACCTCCTGTCCCTTGTTAGCCACCTCCTGTGTTTTATTTATCTTTGTGGTACTTTTCCCCACATGACATATTAATTTAATATTGAGTATTATCCTCCTTCCCATCACTAGAATGTAAGCTCCTTGAGGGCAGGGAATGTGTCTGCTTTGTTCACGGCTATGTCCTGAGCGTATGAAATAGGGCCTTGACCATAGAAATTGCTCAGTAATTATTAGGTAAGTAAATGTAAAATGTTTTAAATTCTCTCTGAAGACAGAGTAACTAGATGGAGTGAGAACTTTCCTGTAATAAAAGGCATGTGGTTAGAATCTAGATTTAAGAATACTTCTGCTTTTCTTAGGCTTCTTAGAGTTTCCTGGTTCTAGATTTCACAGCAGGTAAATTCAAGATGGTAAAGAACTACTTGCTAATATGATACAGTCACAAAATTCCAAGTCAACACCTGGGCCAAAAAATGGCTTAGTAGAATAGGTTTGGTACTTAAGCACTGGTTACAGAGCTATGGCTTTGAAAGGAACTGCCATCAAAGTGTGTATATGAGAAGATCAAAGCCTTGTAGTAATTTAAAGAATTTCTAAAAATAATAAAAAAAAAGAGTTCAGAGAAAAACTATGGACTTGCACCCAGAATGGTATACTGTTTAAGGATCTGGACTTAGGAGTAGAGGGACCTTGGTCCATATTGAAATTCATACACTTCCTATTTCTACGACCTTCAGCAGATTATCTCAACTTTCTTAGCCTTGGTTTCCTCATCTCTACAATGAGCATCTTATCACCTACTAATATTTATTGAATAGCTACTATGGGTACCTAGGCATTCGGGATACAAATATTTGAACACAACAGACAAAATCCCTGCCCTCTTGAAGCTTCCAGTTTAGGGAAGGGACAAATCAAGAGTGAGAAATTAAAATATATAGTCTTTAAAATGACGGCAAGTGCACTAGGGATAATAAAGCAGAGATGACAAGGTGAAAGTCACTCCAGAGCCTTGAGGATGGGCTGCACTTTTACATAAAGGGGTCACAGAAGGTGAGATGATGGTAGCTTGGACCAAATGGTAACAGTGGAAGCAGTGAGAAATGGTTAGTTAGATATTGGGTATATGTCAAGTTAAAGCCAACAGTATTTGCTGAGGATTTGCCTGGGATATGAGAGAAAGAAGAAGCGAGGATTACACTTAATGTGTTGGCCTGAGCAACTCAAAAGATGAAGTTGAGAGAGGGAAAACTGTGGGAGGAATGGGATTGGGGAGAACGGTCGGGAATATGTATGTGGACATTCCTATTAAACATCCAGGTGAAACGTTGAGCAGGCAGGTGGGTGTTTGAGATTAGAAATCTGAGGGAAGAGCTGGAAGAGAAATACTCGTTTGGGAGTTGACAGACACCGGGTGTTACTTAAAGTAACAATGCTGGATGAGATGACCAAGGAAGTGAGTGCAGACAGAGAAGAAATCTGAGGTGAGTAGCATCCCCAGTGGAAATGAGCAACCAGGAAAAGAAGCAGAGAGAGTGGTCCATGAGATAGAGGGGACACCATGCAAATACTGTGTTTTGAAGGTCAAGAGGCAAAATTATTTCAAAGAAGAGGATGTGCTTCCTTCCTTATTTGCTGCTGAAAGGTTAAGGAAGACAAGAACTGAGAATTAATCAGTGCATGAAAACACTGTCGGGGCCACTGAGGACCTTAACCAGAGCACCTCTAAAATGAGTAGCTTAAAACCCATATCACAGTGTTTTTTTGTGTGAGTATGTATGAAATTATTCAAGTGGTATTTACTGAGTACTTGCTATGTGTGTCCGTGTGCCAGAGCAGTCTTAACGAAGTTGTGGGGTGAAAATCAAAGCGGAAATTGGGGACATCTAAGATAGGCGACTCTTTGGAGGGATTGTCTTGCAAATGGGGACGGGGAAATGGAGCAGTAACCAGCAGAGAAAGTGGAGTCTAAGGAGAGAAGTAAGGTCATGGTTGTGTGGCAATGGGGCTAATTCAGTAAGGAGAGGAAATGGGACGAACGCTCTATCATTCTTGAACAGGCAACACAGGTGACATCTAGTGTTCAAATGGAGGGCTTGCCCCTCAGCAAGGCGCAAGGATGGTTTCTTCCCAGCTACAGAAGGGCAGAGTCCATTGGCACAGAAACAGGTGGCTAGGTCCATTTCACGGAGGGAGTTAATGAAAGTTCTCCTGTGATTGTCTGTTTTTTCTCTGTCATCAGCTAAGAGAGTCTGGGAGGGAAGGTGTTGGAAGTTAGAGGGAAGAGGAGTTGGTATGAAATGATTTTCCAGAGTAAAGGGACTAGGGAAATGTTGTGTGATTATCTAGCTGCATAAGGATTTCCTTCAGTTAGTGGCCATGAATTTAAAGAGAGACTCATAACCATGTTTGTGGAGATTCCTCCAGCCACATAGAGCTGTATAGGTGCAGGCGTGGGGCAGGGAGCGTGTGCAATTTACCAAGGGCTCTGCTGGATGAGTGCTGACCAGGGAGAGAGAAAGTCACGGGAATTGAGGATGGGGTATGGGGTCCAAGCTGGTCAGGAGAGAAGAACGGGCACAAGTGTACAGGCAAGTGAAGGACCGTGAACATGTTGAAGATTAAATAAGATTATTCATGTAAAGCTCTTAGTACAAAGTAAGTTAATTAGAAAGCAGCTATTCCTGCTATGCTTTTTTCCCCAATAGAAATGAATGCTATTTATTATTATTAATGAAATAAGGTCAAATTAAAGAAAAACAAATAGGCAATAGAGAGAGGATCTACAAAGCTAAATATTGGTTATTGTTGGTAATTTGAAAAGTCTAATTACACTGTTGCAATTGTATCGTTTTTGAAATTTCACATTTATTTATTTTGACATTTAATATTATTTTATATTAGTTTCAGGACTGCCATTATTTTTAATGTTCTGATTATTACTTGTCAACGTCTTTTATGTCAGGGACGATGTCTTATTTATCTTTGCAGACCCCAGCTCTTTTATAATGCTTGGTGTAGATTAGAATCAATGCGGGGAGATTTCATTAAATAGAGGGTAAAGTCAAGAATATTCTGTCTTCCTTTTAATCGCCAAAATATCTAAAGTAAGTGCTTAGCCATGTAAACAGTTTTCACTATTGAAACTATTTTCTACTTTTAAAAACCAAATTTACATTTTGCTATATTAATATGGGGAACCATTTTCCTGAGTCCTGATTTGAAGGGTAAAGAGAAAAAAAATAGTCCCCCAACTACACACCAGATCTTTGTGAAATATATAGGCAATTCTAGTGTGAATAAATAAATATACAGTTAATCTCAGCACCGCCCATTGCTAAGTCATTTGGGTCTGTTCCTTTTACCTACAATTCAAACAAAGGAAATCTTAGTTGTGTAATTCCAGTGTCACAGAATGAAAATCAGAGTGGTGATTCACCTGCTATTATTAGATGTTCACATATTAAATACACAGAAATAACCTGACAAATAATCCTACCCTTGATATACATAAGCCAAAAAAGAAAAAAGGTCATTTAGCCACAGACTGGTATCCCATGGCCTTATCCCAAAATGAAACTTACACCAGCGAGAACAAGGTGTGAAAACCTTCTCCCAGGTGGAGCTTCTCATTCAGTAGAGAATGATTCTGAAGGCCTCGGGCCTTCTCCATGGGCTCTAATGGCAACTCATTTCAAAGCCACAAGCAGGATTGTCCAGGTGGGCCCAGTGTAATCCTTATGAGAGGGAGGCAAAGGGTGAGAGAGAGAAAGGGAGATGTGATGATGGAAGCAAAGGTCAGAATGATGTGGCCAAGAGCCAAGCAAAGTGGTCCACCTCTAAAAGCTAAAAAAGGCAAAAACGGAGCTTCGAGAAGGATGGCAGCCCTGCTGACCCCTTGATTTTAGCCCTGTAAGACCCATTTCAGACTTCTGACTTCCCGAACTGGAAGAGAATAACTATTGTTTTAAGCCCCTAGGTGTATGGGAATTTGTTACAGCGGCAATAAAAAACTAAAATAGGCAGAAATCAAAGTGACTCAAGGATTGATAATCGGGAGGCTAAGATTAGTCACTCCACTAATGGAGTGGCTAATTTCCCTTGATCAATTTCTGGATGTGACCTAGTTTTCAGGCTTGCAAAATGTTAACAGAAGGAGAGGCTGGGTCATCAGGAGGAAGGAGCCTGCAACACCATGTGTAGTGTACATGGTAATGATTCTTCTACTCCTTCCTCAAGGGGTCCTAGGGCCATTTACCTATGCTACTATCAACTGGGAAAGGGGACTAACTAAACATCTTGAAGACCAAGGGATACACGGTCCCAGTTGACACCGATACCCAGAGACTTGAAGCATCATCATAGGTCCTCTGTTAGAGAGGAGGCATGTTGAGGCCAGGCAATAAATGGACCCTTAAGTCTAGATCTGGCTTACATTTCACCCTTTAGGTTCACACATCCACTTAGTGGTCATCTCACAGACTTTCATTGATTAACTGGAATAGACAAATATGGCAATTAGTACAACTTCCACATGGGTTTCTTAGCCTGTGGGTAAGAGTTATCAAGTAGGGAAGACCACGTAGAAGGCCCTAACACTGACCCCCTACTTTTACTCAGAGGTAGTAAATCAAAAAAATGTTGCATCCTAAGGGAACAGCAGACTTCCTAAGGGTAGCCCCCTTCCCATTGCCATTTAATTCACTAGTCTGGATACTGCAAAAGCCAGGCAAATCCCAAAGTATAACTCAATCAACTAATAACGCAAATTGAAACTGCTGTAATATTTTTCTAGAGCAAACTATCATAGCCATTGAGCTTAGCAAATGAGTTCTTTTTCATCCCTATCAGAAAAGGGGAGCAAAAGCAGTATGCACATACTTGAAACAGACAATAGTGCACATGAATAATCTTGACCCCAAGGCTATGTTCATTATCCTTCCCTCCACCACAATAATGTCTCAAAAGATCTGGACTGTCTGGACATCCTGAAGAACATCCCACTGGTACACTCTATTGATGACATCATGCAAATCATACTAGATGAGTCAGAAGTGGTAAGTACTTTGGAGGCTTTGGTAAGCCACATGAGGTCTATAGCATTTATGAAAGGCCCATGAACTCTAAAGAGTGGGAGATGAAGTCTACAAAAATTCAGGCCACACCTCAGTAAAATGTTAGGAGTCCAGTGGACCAGGGCATGCCCCAACACTTCCTCCAGAGCAAAGGACAAATTATTGCATCGGGCAAATCCCCTGCAAAGAAAGAAGCACGAAGCCTAGTAGGCCTCTTCAGGTTTTATAGACATCTCACTCCATACCTGGAAATCCTTTTACAGCTCATACACATGAAAGGCTGTCAGCTTTGAGTGGCTCCTGGAGAAGGAAAGAGCTCGGCAGCAGATTCACAGCGCAGTGCACACAGCCCTGCCACTTTAGCCATACGACCCAGTAAATTCTAGAGCAATGGAGCTACATGTGGTGAGAAAAGTCACCACAAGGAGTTTATGCAAGTCCCAATAGGAGTATCACAACTCACACTCCTAGGATTCTGGAACAAGAGAATGATGCACTATTTTTTTAAAAGTGGGTCCTTGAGTGCTATGGGAGCCTGTAGAGATAAAAGGCAGACCAGCATCACAAAGTCAGAAATGCCCATCATGAGCTGGGTTCTATCACACCCAACAAGTCATAAGATCAAGTTGACCTAGCAGCAATTCATTATAAGGTGAAAGTGATCCAAGATTGACCATGAGAAGGGCTGAAGGTCACAAGTAAACTAATTGAGCAGGTGGTCCAATCTCCCATGGCATCCACCACTGTTGCTCCAGTAGCTTTCTGTTAGCACACATCTATGGCCCTTATGATCAGCTGAGCCTGGTTTACTTGGTACACGGAGGAAACGGAAAATAGACCCTGACCACATGACAGTCCTAATCAGGGGTGGTCCTAATCAGGGGTGGATGATCTCAATAGTGAGATCATCATTTCCCAATGGTCATAGCTTCAGACAATGCACCTAGTCACTCATCCACTTTAGAAAGAAAAATGGCTTAAGATTATATGTAGACGCCTCAATGTTGAAGAGATCCTAGGCAGAAAGGGGAAAGATTAAGGAAAATGAGGCCATGGGTAGAAGCATATGGTGGACCTCTGGAAGTGGGCATGAAGAATGAAGATATATGAATTATATATTAATGCCCTCCACAAAGAGCATCCATCACAGAGGAGACACTAAACAACAAGGAAGACAAAATGACTCAGTCTGTTGACATCAGCCAGGCTTCATCATTAACCACCCCAATGCTGGCACAATGGGCATACAAATGGAATAGACACAGTGACAGGGAAGAGGCTATGCAGAGAATCAATACCCACTCAGCAATGCTGATCCAGCTACTGGTGCTGTCAATCATTCATCCTGCCAGCAACAGAGAACAACCCTCCCTCCCCAGTATGCACCATCCCTTAAAGATACACATGGCCACTTGGTGACAAGTTGACTACATTGGACCCCTGTCACACTAGGAAGCACAGTGATTCATTTTTACAGAAAAGAATATATGCTAGGTATGTATTTGCCTTTTCTGCTGTTGGGCCTCAGTCAACACTACTATTTGAGGGGTTAAGAAGTGTTTGATGCACTGGAATGGGATCCCACATAACATCACATCAGATCAAGAGGCCTGTTTAAAAGCAAATAAGATGCAAGAATGGCCACATGACGGTGGCATCCGCTAGTTATATCAAATACCACATCACCCTGAAGCTGCCACCCTGAGTGTGGAGGCATGACCTACTGAAGCACCAACTCAGGGATGATTTCTTGCAAGGATAAAGCACCATCCTCCAAGTTGCATTGGACATTTTTAATCAATGCCCTCTATATAGTACTCTGTCAAGAAAGGAAGAATACATGCATCCAAGAACCAAGAGGAAGAAGAAGCAGGAGTGACCCCTTTTACCTTCATTCCCAAGGACACAACTGGAAAATATGTGCTTTACATCCCTGCAACTCTGGGCTGTTTAGTCTTCTTCCCCCAAAGGGAAGTGCTTCCACCAGGGGGCATAGCAAGAGTCCAACTGAACTGTAAGTTACAGCTGCTACAGGCCACTTTGGGCTCTTTGTGTCCAGGGACTCAGCAGACAAGAAGGCGAGTCAACATCCTTGTAGGACCCTGATCAGGAGGAGACAGGGCTGCTGGTACACAATGGGAGCAAGGAGAAGTATTATATGTATGGCACCCTTGAGAGCCACATGGGTTCTTTTAGGTACTACCTTGCCCAATCTTGCTGATAAATGGACAAGAACATCAGCTGTACCCTGAGAAGAGTGTGGTAACCAGGGGCTCTGACCCCTCAGAGATGAGGGTTCATGTCCTAACACCAAGTAAAGCACCTGGACCAGTGAAGGAGTTAGCTAAGGATGTGGAGAATCTAGAATAGTTCATAAACGACAATAATGGGCATTATTGTGCCCTACGACCAACTATGGGAAAAGAGGCCCTCAGACCCCCAAGAGAAGAGGTGTCCCCAGATCCCAGAGTTGTTGCACTGAGCACTTACACAAAGAAGTGAATCTGAGCTTCAAGGAGGGGTCTGCAGGAGACACGGTGAAGCTCCACCCAGCTCCCAGTTCAGGACTGAAGGACTCATTCCCCCGGGTGCTCTCAACCCTCAGTGGTTAGGGCTTTTTGGAAGCTGCCCTTGTCTAACGTACCCACCCCTGCAGGGGCAGTCTGATTCAGTCATTGGTTAACATGAGAATACAAAGGCCTGGCCTCCTAGCCACAAAAGAGCAACAACTATAAGGGTTATCCCGATTTCAGGGCTGTAGGTCAGCTTATTCCTTTATTAAAGACCACATCACAGCTAGATTTCTCCCTCGACCCCAACCTCCCCCCACCCACTTCCACAGATGCTGATTCCAGGGACACACCCTAAGAAACTTCCTGCATCCTCTTCTTCTCAGAATCTGCTTTCCAGGAAACCCACCTGTAACAGTGAGGCTGATATTAAATGAACATTTACATGGTGTGACATTTTTATTTAGCCAATATTTTAAAATGCAAAAATTTTGCACTCAAATTTAGATTTCTTTCAAAATTAGAAACCTGGCAATTCTGGGCTCATAGCACACATTGGCGCCCATCAGCTGGACTTGAACACTGGCTGCCTTTTGGACAGAACATGTATTAATATTCTCTAATTAGTCATAACGCCTGCTGCTTTCTCTTCCTTTACACAGAACCCTGTGTATCTATGTGCGTCCATGAATTCATGCCTCCTACCTGGCTATCGTCATTTGATTTCTTACATTAGACCATTTGGAGACTCTCGAGTTATTTAGGCCTTAAACTTTAAGGCTTAAAGAATCGGGACTCTGGTCCTGGCTGGGTAGCTCAGCTGGTTAGAGCATCGTCCCGATACGATACACCAAGGTCTTGGGTCCGATCCCCCGTCAGGGCACATACAAAAATCAACCAATGAATGCATGAATAAGTGGGACAACAAATCTCTCTCTCTCTTTCTCTCTCTCTCTGAAATCAATCAATAAAAAATAATAAATAAATAAAAGAATAGGGGCTCTGTGTCTCAAAGGTGAAGGTTGTTCTTTTCCAAAGCAGTCTGGTGCCTGTTCAGAATTGAGAGAGCAGTGAGTTGTCTCCAAGGAACTACCTCCTCCCCCGTCCACCTCCCACTCCACAGCCAATGGGCCCTAAATCACGAGATTGAATCCCGGAACCACCAGACCGGCTGTTACATGCCCGCTTGAGAACACGCACTGGAGCTGCTGAATCTACCGCTAAGTGCTGTCAGTTTCACCCTTGGGCTGAATGGAAACACGTGTGATTGGACTCAGCCCTCTCCCTGTGTTGTATAGCACAACAGCTCACTTCCAGATGAGGGGCGTGAGGCTCACTCTTGGATGGAGGCTCAGAATAGCAAGCCAACCCCCGTATGCAAGGCTGCAACCCTCGTTTATATTTTCCAGGTTTCCCATCCGTCTCCAGGAAGGGACTTTGGCTGTATGTCCTTTGTTTTATTTCCTCTGGTTTCCTGTACTGTAGTGAATACTCCAGGGCCATCGGACTTCGTCAGCCTCTGGCTCCTATCTTTGCAGAGAAGTAGGAATGGCAGACACATATGCCTGAGGGTGTAGTCCCCGTTTCTCTAAGCAAATTCCCAAAGGAGCCAGGGAATGGAAAATGGTCCTTAGGTCACCTCTGAACTGTCACCTCCTCAATTACCTGTCTGTGAGTCTCCAAGCATTCCCAGTACTCTCAGGTTGAAGTCTCATTCTTAATATGATACAACCTTCCCTGTACATGGCCCCGGGCTCACCTCTGTGGCTTCATCTCTCTTCACTCCTGATTGTACTTTCTGGTCCAGTAACCCCAGGAACCATGAGCTCCTCTCTCACATCCAACTGCTGGCCTACGTCATACCTTCTGCCTCAAACGACTGTTCCCCTCCTGAACTTGGGAAACTCCAGGCATGATCCCTTCCAGAAAGCTTTCTCTAACACTTATTCACTGCCCCCTGGTGCTTCCTCAAGCCTCTGCCAACTTACACAGTATAAACATCTGTTTTGTTGGCCACTGTCCTGAGGGTCCTTGAGGGTGGTGCTGTGTTTATGCCTCGCTGTATCCCCAGTGCCAGTAGAGTGTCTTGCATATAGATGAAGGCAGGCATGAGATGTGTGTTGAATGCCTTGGGTGAACACATATCAACATACATACAGATGTGCATGCATGCACACATCTGTACATTCATCAACAGACTGCAGCCGAATGTAAACCCTACTGAAGAGCAGAATGCTGCAGGACTAATGGGTTGGTTGGGGTGGCAGAAAGTTTTCGATGGACTCATTTTCATGTCAACAGATCATTTAGGTAGCCTATTAGTGCAAACATCTTGTTAAAAGGTTAAAGATAACAATCTCAGTAAAACAATTTTAAAAAAAAGAAAAAGAGGAACTGTATTTACTTAGTAGATTCAGTGTAAGTATCCAGCCAGGCTGGAGTCAAGACTTGTCAGCCAGTCTTTTACCTTCTGACGCCACATGGTCATTCACTCTATTTACATTAGGTCCATTTTTTCTCTAAACATCTGGCTGCTCCATACTTCTGTGCTCTAAGCACACTAAGAGAATAAAATGAGAGTCTCTTGGTTGCAGTTCTCAACTGGAAAGAATGTGATTGGCTCTCGTTGAGTCCGTTGTAAACCTACAATCTAATCACCTATGGAGAAAGGATGGAGGAATCAACATAAACCCGACTGCAAGGAGCCCACACACGTGGACAACGAGAAAAAGGAGCCATTATGATCTTGGCAGAACCCCAAAACACGGCTGATGTAATGATTCTTATCTGCTGTCCACACAAAGAGGGCAGGGGGTGCACAGAAACTCATCCGTCATTACCAAGGAAACGAAAAAATGTCAAGTTTAAGACAGGAACTCTCTAACACGTGCAGGAGAGAGCAGGTGAAGATAAATTCTGCAAGGGGGATCCTTGACAATGTCATTCTGCCTGCCTGCCATATGCTAATCGTGTTCTCAGTCCAGGTGTTACAGGTATCCCTCTCTCTCTCCTGCCCCCTTGCACCTCTCTCAGGCTTCTTGGTTTCTGTCTCTGGTTGTCTGTTTGCTCTAGCTTCTTTATTCTTTCAGATCTTCAAAGAGATCAAGTCCATGAGACCATAGCAACCAACCCACTGAGTCCCACAGCTGAAGAACATGAGATTACAGAAGGCATATGGTTTGCCTACCCTTAACCCCGAAGTCAGTGACAAGATTAGTGTAGAGTTCTAACACCCACTCCAGAGACCGCACACCATCCATGACATCTGCCTTGCTTCATCCTAGATATATAGGAGTGTGGGGGCAGAGGCGGGTTCGTGCCCTGTTCAAACCTACAGTAATACTAATTCAAATAAAGTAAAATTGTGTGCCATATCAGAAAGAGACAGGTAAATGCAGAATCAGAAAAAAAAAAAAAAAAGACTATTCTGAGAGCCACGACATACTACAAAGGTGGGTTGTGAAAAGCGAAAAAGAATAGTCAAGAGTCCCACATTTTAGCCACGTCTATTTTATTTACAGACTGTTTGACCTTAAGCAATTCACGTAACTTCTCAGCAAATAATTTATTCTCCAGTGGGCTGATGATCAAATGAGATCATGGAAATGCCCCTGTTTGAAAAAAAAAAATGCACTCAGAAAGGCTATTTAAACACCAGGCCTTCATATTATTTTTTTCCATCATGTTACAAACATATCCAGGACTGATATCTGCTCAAAGGCTTATTTACCATCGTTGTGTCCAGATAGGACCCTCCCTTTAAGTACCTCTCTGTTTTTCAAATTATGTATTTCTCCAGATGCACACTTCTACTTTTCCAAGCTGACCTCATTTACTCATTTCCTGTCCATATTTCTAATCTCTCTAAGGTTGCTCTGTACTATGTCTCCCGCTCACTACTCTCTATAGTACCACTCTATTTACCCTCATCTGCAGATGCAATTACCATAATAGGTTTATAGCCTCTTCCCAAGCCATTCATAACAATGCAGAATGAAATGTGTCTGAAGCTGATTGCTGCCCCTTCTTCCTGGGGCTTGCAGCCTGACATTTTTCATTCTCGTTGGGTTTTTCAGCCAGTTTTGAGGTCGTTTCTCATGGTTCAGAGAACCTCCTAACACAACCCAAGACTGTTTGGTTTGAGTCATATGGGAAGCAGACCTTGTTTCTCCTGATCATAATAAAATAAAGTAAAATCAAGTAAGTTCTACCATGCCAACACATGAGAATAAGTCAGGGGTCCCTTTCCAAATGTCTCCTGTCTCACATCAGTGTGAGGATGCTCACTGTGATCTCTCTCTGTGCAGATCCAGAAATCAGGAAGACCTACATTTTCCAAGTGGAATTCCAAATCCTCGTGTTTCTTTCCAGTAAAAATCTGCAGCCAAGTCCCTCCATCAACCAGAGGACTAGGGTGCATAATCTTGGAGGCTCACTACAAAGAGAACTTTTCCTTGTTTTTCTCAATAATTTGGCTGACATTAGAGACCCTTCTTTGCTTCCATTACAACACTTGGCAGTTTCTAAAGAGAAGGGGGTTTGAAGAAGAAAAAGAACACAAAGACTAATCCATGGGTGAATACACTTGAGAAATCATTTTGATGACATATTATTGCAAACAATTTTCTTTTCTTCTTAGCTCAGAATTAGCTTTTGTTTTGTTTTTCAATTGAGCTCAGCATGGGGTACTTTGTCTTCTTCTGATCTCTGGAATACGTCTGTTCACTTCTGGCAATGGATTTCCCACCAGCAATTTTGCCTTTTGCAGTTCAAGCTCCAAACAGCTGGAAATTCAGGTTGAGTAAAACCTTGGGGCCCCTTCTGAACTACCATAAGGATCTCTCAATTTCTTTAAAAAATATAGTAAAAACATTTTACATGCAACGACCTTAGAAATGCTAAATTTTAGTTTCTGAATAAAGAGGAGAGAAAAGCTGCAAGTATCTTGATACCCTAAGTCAGTGATTGTCAACCTTTTTGATCTCATGGCACACACAAATTACTAAAATTCTGCGGCACACCAAAATATATATTTTTTTGCTGATCTGACACAAAAAAAGTAGGTATAATTTTGATTCATTCATACTGGATGGCTATAGTGTTGGCTATTGTCATTTTCTTGATTTGACAATGTAAGGGAGAAGAGATCAGTGCCTGGCCTGGCTGGGTAGCTCAGCTGGATGGAGCATCGTCCCATACACCAGAAGGCTGTGGGTTCAATACCCAGTCGGGGCACATACAAGAGGCAACCAATTGATGTTTCTCCTTCATATCGATGTTTCTCTTTCTGTCTCTCTCTCTCTCTCCCTCCCTTCCTCTGTCTCAAAACATCAATAAAAAGATATCCTTGGGTGAGGATTTTAAAAAATTAAAAAGAGATCAGTGCCCTTGACTGAATAGTCAGGTATTGCATGTTTTATTTTATTTTATATTTTTAAATATTTTTATTGATTTTTTTTTTTTAGAGGGAGAGGAAGGGGGAGAGAGAGAAAAAAATACTGATGTGAAAGAGAAACATCCATCAGCCGCCTCCTGCACACATCCCGACCAGGGATCGAGCCCACAACCTGGGCATGTGCCCTGACTGGGAATCAAACCAGTGACCGTTAGGTGCCCAGGACGACACTCAACCAACTGAGCCACACCAGCCAGGGCAGGTATTGCATGTTTTAAAAATTCTGCGGCACACCAGTGCCCTAAATTAATTGCAGTGTTTGAAGAAAAGTCTAATTTGTATCAATTCCTTGCATCTGTGAGAGTAGACTAGCATGAACTTGGGACACAGACCTGGTTTTCTATCCTGGCTATATCAAATACTTGCTTTAGAAAACTAGGAAATTTTCTTAACCTTTTTAAGTTTGTTGCTTCTTCTACTTAATGGGACTAAAACTACACCTGTTGTGGGGAAAAATTAAATTAAATGAGCAAAATAGTGCCTAATAAATACAGTGTCTGGTGCCTAGCAGGTGATCAATGGCAGCTGCTTCCCTTGTCCTCCCACAAATACAATGACAAAATGTCATCTTTTATTAATACACGAGGCTTGCTTTCTCCTAACACTATTACCAGGCAGTTTTGAACTGCTAAGAGGAAAATGTCTTTTCATGAATTTAATAATAAGGATAATGATACTAGGCAGGTATCATTCTAAATGCTTTTTATGTATTATTCCATTCAGTCCTCACAAAGAGAAGAAATTTCACTATTCCCATTACAGAAAAGGATGTGAAGTTGCAAATGTTAGTTGAGGACATGTAGACGGGTCAAAATTTAATATATATAAAGCATTATACATCATTCCTGCCACATGCAAATTCTTAATACATTTTAGAAATTTGGTGATGAAATAAGATTTTGTCTAATAAAATTAGACCCCTTCTTGTAACATTCTTTTGTTTATTTTTACCATCTTTGTTGAGATCTAAATCACACCCCATAAAATTCCAATCCCGTCTCGCCGGTGTGGCTCAGTGGTTGAGCGCCGACCCATGCACCAAGAGGTCACCGGTTCGATTCCTGGTCAGGGCACATGCCCAGGTTGTGGGCCCGATCCCCAGTGGGGGGCATGCAGGAGGCGGCCAATCAATGTTCTCTCTCATTGATGTTTCTATCTCTCTCTCCCTCTCACTTCCCCTCTCTCTAAAATCAATAAAAGGAAAAAAAATTTTTTTTTTAAAATTCCAATCCCATGGTTTTTAGTATAGTCACAGAGTTGCACAAACATCAATCACCACAATCTAGGTGTAGAACATTTTTATCACCAGAAAAGTCCTTTATGTTTTACAATCTGAATTTTCATAGATTCCTTAAAGGGAAAATTGTACCAAAAATGTCACTTCTCTCATACATTGTTGGTTGGAATGTGAAACAGTGGGGCCACTCCAGGAACTCACTTGGCAGTTTCCTGTAAGACTAAATATGCACTAACTATTCGACCTCGCAATTACTCTTGGGCATTTATCCCAAAGAAATAAAAACTGACATTCGTACAAAAATGTGGACAAGAATATTGATAGCAATTCTATTCGTAATAGCCCCAAAGTGGGGACAACTCAAATGTTCTTTAATAGGTGAGTGGATAAATAGCATCTGGTACATGCACACACCACAATCCTACTCAGCAATAAAAAGGGTCACACTATTGATAGATGAACAAGCAAGATGGAAGGATAAGGATGGATCTTAAAGGTGTTAGGCTTAATGAACAAAAATAATTTCATGAAGTGATATATTGTATGATCTCATTTATATCATATCCTCAAAACGACAGAACGTTAGGTAGCATGAGTGATTGTGTATTTTGGTTATATGAATATGCAGGAGTGAAATTGCATAGAACTACACACACACACACACACACACACACACACACACACAAAGGAATGTAAAAATTGGTGAAATCTGAACAAGGCCCTGCCATCTAAGTAACAATACTGTACCAGTGTTAGTGTCCTGGTTTTGACACTGTGCTAGTGTTACATAAGCTGTGATCATTGGTAAAAGCTGAGTGAAGTGTTCAAAGAACTCTATGTACCACTTGTGCAAATTCCCGTGAGTCTATTATAATTTCAAAATAAAACATAATGGCATTTGGAAAGGAAAGCCAAGAGGAGCTTTGAACAGGATGCCCAGACATGAACATTGGCACTACGTGATTGTTGAGACCAGTCTTAAGATTGACCATCATTGTTAAAGACTTAATGGAAAGATTGAAATCACAGAACTAATTGCTCAAAATGGAAAATTACTCAAAAGGGAATGGAAGGGACACCTCAAAAGAACAGATTAAAGCAAAGCCTCAAAGCTGTTTGTAAATATAAAGAATAAATTTTAAAAATACCTTAGAAAAGGTGGAGAGATCAAAGTAATTAGAAAATACAGGAGTAGTCCATGTAAAGGATTGCCTTAACATGTTATTGTAATGAGGAAGATGACTCAAACTCTTGAAAACACTCTTTAAGGTTTTAGAGGGGGAAATTATAGTGAACAAAAATCTGAAGTTAATTTGATTTTGTATTTAATCCTCACCTGAGGACATGCTTAGAGAGAGGAAGGGGAAGAGGGAGAGAGAGAGAAAGGGAAAGAGAGAGAGAGAGAAAGAGAGAGAGAGAGAGAGAGAGAGAGAGAGAGAGAAAGAGAGAGAGAGAGAGAGAGAGAGAGAGAGACTGATGTGACAGAGAAACATCAATCAGTTGCCTTCCATACGTGCCCCTACCAAAGATCGAACCCACAACCCAGGAATATGCCCTCACCATGAATCAAACCGGCAACTTTTCCGTGCACAGCACGACACTCAACCACCTGAGCCATTCTGGCCAGGCTGAAGTTAATTTATGTGGATTAAGAGCATGAACACAAAGTAGCACCAATAAACACATCCTCAGAAAAGAATGTATGATTATTGTACTTCTTCTACAGGTAAGAACAGTAATCATGAAAACACGAGTAAAATTATTAAGTGCTACCTGCCCAGGAACTTTTCTAAATGTTTTACATGTATTATTTAATTCTCATAGCAACCTGCGAGATTGATACTCTTACTATGGTCCTTTGTTCACGGATTTTCAGTCACTTAACCAAGCTCACATAGCAAGTAAGCTGTAGAGCTAGAGCTGGAATTCATACCACTACAAATGGCTATGAACCCCATTTTGAAGTTCAAAATTGAAGAAAGGATATGAATTAATCTATAATTTTAGCATGGGAAATTAAGCCCTTATGCCAATTAGTCCTTCAATCACCTAGCCAAAAAGATAAACAAACTGATTTTATTTAAACTAACATGAACTTCTAGTTATCCAGGGTCCACTCAGAGGACAATTTTTATGACTATAAAATAACTGATGTCCAGAATGATGAGGAAGGCGGTAGATTAGATAACTTAGCCCTTCCAACACAAAATATGTAAGTGCATAATTAGGGGCAAAAGCAAGGGAATTGAAAACAGAAGTGAGCAGGAGAGCTGGCATTCCGACTGCCAGCTGTGGGAATTTGCCCATCTCAGTAACTAAGGGTTTGGGTTTTAAAGCTTCAGAGAGGACAAGAAAGGAGGCCCTTTGGTCCACACCTAAGCAAGTGGGGTTGGAACAGAGACACCCATCTCCTTCCCCATATAAATATTGGTCCTTCTGTGAAGAAAATCAAGTAGGAACATCTTTTTAATAAAGGGTGATGACCTGGAACTTGTTGGCCTTGGTCCATGCTCATGATGGGGCATTGTAGGGTGGGTCTCCTGGGAATTTGTAATGATGGGAGGACTCTCACACAGGCTTGGATTTTATTTTAAAACACTAGAAATTTCTAAAGTGAGATATTAACATTAAAAAGGGTCATGGCAAAGCCCTGGCTGGTTTGGTTCAGGGGTTGGAGCGTCGGCCCACGGACCAAAGAGTCAAGGGTTCGATTCTGGTCAAGGGCACGTACTTTGGTTGTGGTTCGTCCCCAGCCCAGGGTCATGCGGGAGGCAACCAGTTGATGTGTCCCTCTCATGTTGATGTTTCTCTCTCTTCCTCTCTCTCTCTCTCTCTCTCTCTCTCTCTCTCTCTCTCTCTCTCTCTCTCTTCCCTTTCTCTCCCTCCTTCCTACTCTGTCTGACCAAAAAAAAAAAAAGGGTCATGGTAAAGATACCATTGGAGTATTTGGCAAAAGCAAAACCACTCACAAGAGACACTCTAGACTCAGGCTCATTAGATTCTTCCAAAAAACAGCACTATCTAATGTGAGCTCATAATAAGAAATTACAAAACACGTAAGAAAGTGATCTATTATAAGCAAGATTTAGCAGACACAATAAGTACACTAAGTCCCCTCCAAACTTCATATAATAAAACAATCAGATAAAATGAAATCAGTACGTTTAAAATGACAAAATTTGCAGTACAAATGAGAGTTAAGTACAAGAATAGAATAAGACACTATCAAAACAGAAAAATGTAGATTTAAAAAAAGGGAAGGGCATATGTCTTCTGGAATTAAAAAGAAATAGTCCATGAAATTAAACACTTAATGGACAGTTAAACAGCAGATTAAATACATCTGAAGACAGAATATTTAAGCTGGAATGTAAATATGATTAAATAACTCTAATTGTGGCAAAGAAGGAAAAGAAATGGAAAATACACTAGAGAGGATAAGAGACCAGGACATTAGTGAGATGGTTCACCATGAAGTTAACAGGAATTGCAGATAGAAAAGGAAAATGGATGGAGAAAGACAATACTCACAGTGATAATGGTTAAGACATTTCCAGAATTGTTGAAAGGCATGACTCTTCAGATACAAAAAGTATGTTGAGTTCAGAGAAGAAAAAATAAAAATACCTAAATCTTTACTAAAATTGCAGAACTCAAAGACAATGGAAAGATGATAAAGGCAAGCAGAGAAAAAGAAAGATTAACTACAGAGGAATGTTGATTCTGAAACCACACCAGATTTTGAAAGACCCTTTAAAGAAATATGAAACATCACCCGATACGGGGTTAATGGTTTGCATATTTTATTTATTCTAATTCTCAGTAATCCATGCAAGTCACATGTGGACATGATAATACTCTTCCCATTGTAAGAAGTATACAATTTTTCAAAATTTCTACCATATGATGAGTCTCTGGTTCTGGAATCAGTTGAAAGGGATTCTAACCCTGACTCCTACTAGAAGCTTTCCAACTTTGGGCAAGTTATTTAATCTCTCTTTCTCATTTCACTTACTTATAAAATGATAGTGCTCATAGATTATCATAATGTTCTGTGTTTTAAGTGAAATGATATATGTAAATTGCTTAAAACAGTGCCTGGGATACAGGAAACACTGAATGAACATTAGCTAGTGTTATTATTATCACCATATTATTGCATTTGATCTTCATAACAGCACTGCATTAGAGGCTTTGTTTCATTTTCCCAGGGAATTGTAGTATTTCACAGTTAATGGCTCATACAGAATCACAATTAGACTTTTTAGAGGTAGAACCAGAATTGATGTCTCTTGTGTTCTACCATATTTTGCTCTCTTTCTAATTATTTCTCTTATAAAAATGCTTTTCAATTAAGGGTTTATTCTGGGTTATCCACTGCATAAGATAACACATCTCTCAAAGCGTCTAACATTCCCTTTGTATTTATTGGTCTGTCAGAGGGGGTTCACAGATCTTACTACACACTCTGCCTTTTAATTTTTGTTGCATCTCTGGGCTGTACACATCAGTAACAGTTGGGAGAGTCATTCAGCTATGCATAACTTGAAGGGAGGCTGGAAAACGGAGTTTTTCAAGCTGGACATAATGCCACCCTCAACAAAATCAGGGCTGTCTTAATAAAAAAGTAGGTAATTGATTATTGGTTAGACAAATGCTAAAATACACTACTAGGTGTGGTCTGAGAAGCAGATGGTGCCTTTCGAAAGAAAGAGACAGCCAATAGAATGCAAGAAGGCTCCTAGGGCTCGTGACCCTGCACATGCCCTGAAAGGCTCTGCATAATTTGACCCTGGCTGATCTCTCTGGCTTTAACTTTTGCCCAACTAATGCCCTCATAATCCATAGGAGCATGCCATGCCTTCTCTTTATAGATCCTCTGTCTGGAAACACGACCCCACCACCACCACCACCACCACCAACCCAATCCCCCCACCACACACGCGTGCACGCACACACACTTGCATACATTTTCTTCACCATACCATGCATGCCTATTTTGCCAGCCTAACTCAACTGTACATTGAGGCCATGGGAAGCCTTCCCTGTCCCCCAAGTCCAGGTTCAGCGCCCTATCTGTCTCTTAGCCCTGTGGCCCTTTGTAAACCTACTGCAACAGCTACCTTACTGTACTATGTGTTCCTGAACATGGTCAACCTCCTTCTCCCCTATTTCCTAAACTGTTAGCACCGTAAAGGCAGAAACTCTATTCTATTTTCACCAGGTCAGGTTTGCATTTTTCTCGTTTCTAGTTAGCCAGTTATTTGCACAGTATCTGGCACCTAATGAGCAATCAATAAACATTTGTGGAATAAATAAATAAATTCAACTCTGAGTATTTCAAGAGTTCATAAAAGGAAAAAGAAAGTGCCGACAGGCAGTAATAATAGTTATTGCATACTGAGTGTTTATGACATGTGAAGCATGCTAGGTTTAGGACTTTACACCAATTATCTTCTTTTATTTTTCCAACAACCCTACGATATACATACATTTACCAAACTCATTTTACAAACGAGAGAGCTGAGGCTCAAAGAGGCTATTTGCCCAAGGTCATATGAAATATTGATCGAGGATGTAACCCCTGGTTGTTTCTACTCCACAATCAAAACCCTTAGTTGCCAGGCTATGTTGCTGAAACTCAGATTGGCTGTATGTTCTGAGGGGGTGCAGCTCCCTCAGAATATACAGTGAAGCTCCAGAGCGTTGAACAGCTGTCAGAGTACAAACTTTGCTGACTCAGTGAAGGACATTTTATCTTGTCTGGAGAGAGCATGAAAAGAGAGAAAAGTGAAAGGCTGGGGGTCTTTCTTTGGGGAAAGAGAGGAAGCAGGATGATAAATGAAATAAACTGAGAATCCACATCAGAGCAACCACAGACCCCATCTGAAGACAGGCATTTCATCTATCAACATCACTCTGACAACCACCTAATTAAACATCTCTGGGGAGAGGGTTCCCATCTTGGCTCACAAGGGAAAGTGTACAGTTCTGAAGCCTGCTCTCCACATGGGGTTTGGCAAAACCAGCTTCCCAGATGGCCTGATAATCCCTGAAGCAAGCATTACACCCAAGTCCCACTGGACAACAGGCAAAGGCAGCAGATTATATAGAAAGCAAGTTTAGCATAATAAGAATAATAAAAGCTTACATTTATTGGGCCCTTGTAATCAGTCTCAAGCAACTGATTGGTTATTTCATTTAATCCTCCAAAAGACTATAATGAGATAGACATTATCCCCACATTACAGACATGGGACCCAGGGTCAGAAATTATGTGTGTTACTTCCCTACTACATTCTATTCTCTCTAACCTCGACTCAGCTGGAAATATGCAAACTACTTAACTGTCTAGTTTCCTGTTAAGTTCTGCAAATTGAAGGCAGAAAATGGAGAAGAGAAAGCCAAATAAAGGGAAATAACATCCTTCCTGTTTCCCTGTCCCTGTCACATCCTCCTACATAGCCTCCAGACTCCAGCTCCTTTGGGCACGTCCAATCTGTTTTCCCATCTCTCAAGAGCGTAAGGAGCAGCCAGGTAGAGATCTCTCTTCAGAAATCTGGGCACCAACCCTGCAGGGCTGCCCCTCTGGGCACCTCCAATCTAGCAGCCCTCTCTCTTTGTTCATTCAGCCTTGGATGGTTGCTGCTTCCTCCAGTTACTATCTCCAGGTTTACCTCTATGTTCCTTTTTGCTCTTTCAGTGTATACTCAATTCTCTGTATTAAACCCCTCGATCTGAAATACCTAGGATGGTGTCTGTTTTTATGATTGAATGGGAACTGATACAAAGATGTGAAATAGTGTGTCCAATGTCACACAGCTAGTAAGCAGCATGGCAATGACTAAACCCAGGTTTTCCACGGAAGCTTAAACAGACAGCTTTATTTGCTGCGGGGGAGCTAGGGCCACAGTAGATAATCAATACACATATGTTGAAATGAACCAATTTCTTAAGGCTCATATCATCATGATATTTTCTTTCTTTTTTTTTCTTTCTTTTTTCCTTTTATTGATTTTAGAGAGAGAGGAAATGAGAGGGAGAGAGAGATAGAAACATCAATTGGCCGCCTCCTGCATGCCCCCCCGCCCTGGGGATCAGGCCCACAACCTGGGCATGTATCCTGACCAGGAATCGAACCGGCAACCTCTTGGTGCATGGGTTGATGCTCAACCAGTGAGCCACACACCTGCCAGACTCATCATGATATTTTCATTAATAATAACATATGTGTATAATGCTTTGCTGTTTGGAAGGGATTTCATAGCCATTACTTCATATGATTCAGAAAGGAAATATAGTTAAGGGTTTAACCTTTGGCGTAAGATAGACATTAGCTAAATCTTGGTTCAGCCATATAATAGCTGTGTGGTCTCTGGCACATTATTGAACCTTGCTGAAACTTAGTTTTGTTATCTATGAAATCTGGTTACTAGAAATACCTACCTCAAATAGCTGTTGTGATCATTTACTTAATGTAATATTATATATATACCATGTCAAGAACTGTATGGGGTCTGAGATGTTATCCTACTTACAACCTAAGAAGTTTGTTTGTGATTATTTCATGGACGCCGACAGAAGCAAGAGACTCCGGGGTCAGAGACAAATGACTTCATTGCTCATGACAAAAGCAGAGTTTCATGTTGCTTTTCAGTGATTGCTCATGCTTCCCAAGTCTCACAGGTATGACTCAAAGGGCCCAACATGGATGCCTGCACACACAGTGGGTTGTGTTACAGGAGAACACAGTGCTTGGGGGACTCACTATTTTTATAGTATGCTGAAGTAAGACGACCCTATGTCTGGGAAAAATGTTACCCCATCTGTCAAGCTTGCTCACTGAAAACATAACTATGAGAAAGAATCCAGGTCAAGAGGAGTCAGGGCCTTGCATCTGGGGTTTAACTAGCAAGAACATGCAGGAATACTCAAAGCCCAGGGTGGATTGCCTCTCCCAACACAATGACTTAGTTATTATGAGTCTCATAAATCCAATCCCAAAATAATACTTGCCCAAGTTTAAAATGAGGGAACTGGCTCAGAGAAGTGAAATGACTAGCTTAGTGGTAATACTCTTTGGGGAAGTGGTGGTTCTGGGTTCTAAAATCAGAAATCATGACCCCAAATCCCATGCCCATTCCTCTCCATCAAGATGCTTATTTGTAAGTGTAAGTAGCACATACCATTAGCACAGGACTGGCTACATGGTTTGTGGGTTCAGTGTCCATATTTCTAGAATTCTTGAACTTTAGAACCAAAAGGGCCCTAAATATAATCTATTCCAGTTGGTTCCAAACTGTGGGACCTTGTTGTCCACTGAGCTTCCTCAGAGGCTACCAAGGGTGGGCATGGAGCATGTGAAGGGAAGTGGGGAAGGCCTCTTTCTAAGCAACTCCACTTTTATTGGGGTCATGTGTAAAATTACTTTGGATTTTTTTTTTAAAGAGAAAATATGATCCTAGAAAATTTAAGTCATCTAAATCTTTGTTTTAAAGATAAAGAAGCCACAATGAAGGGATTTGGCCCAATTTACACACTGAGTAACAGAACCAGTTCTAACTTTTGTTCTCCTGGCTTTCGGACAAATGTTCTTTCCACCAGGCTGGGGGTGGCCTCAAATAAGTACAAGAGCTGTTACAAAATAAGACGCACTTCACAAAGCAGACAGTACCAAGCCACTAACAGGAAGCTCTGAACTTTGAAATGGTGGCTAGACTTGACCATGGTCTTTCCTACCAGCTAATGCAACACAGTGCCCAAAGTCAGAAAAGCTTGGCGTGCCTCCCTCGTACACTGGGTAATGAGCTAGCTGATGTTCATTCATTCACCATGTCACTCAAATACTCACTGAGGGTCTATTATATGCCAGGGACTTTGCTAATACCCAGGGATACAACTGTGAAAAAAGATAGATTTTTTAGTAAGTTACTAAAACTTTCATATTTATTCATTCAAAAATATGTATTGAGCACCTACTGTAAGTCAACCACTGTGTTAGATACTAAGAGCAATGCCCTCAAAAGACTCCCAGGCTAGTGGGAAAGAGGTAAACAATCTATACTACAGAATGATAAGTGTCAAACAGATGCCTCAGGAAGTAGAGAAATATGCACCTCATTTGTCTTCGAGAACCCAGGGAAACTTCACAATGAAGCTGAGATCTGAGGGACAGATAGAGTGAGTAGCTCAGTTCCCTCATCTATGAAATGAGAAGAACCGTATCTCAGGGATACCAAAAAGGTCCAAAGGGACAGTAATCTCCCTACCTCCATAGGGCTATGTTCCAAGCCCTCCAGTGGATGCTTAAAACTGCAGATAGGCCTGGCCAATGTGGCTCAGTGGTTGAGCGTCAACCCATGCACCAAGAGGTCGCCAGTTCGATTCCTGGTCAGGGCACATGCCCAGGTTGTGGGCCAGATCCCCAGTGGGGGCAAGGAGGAGGTGGCCCATCGATGTTCTTTCTCATCGATGTTTCTATCTCTCTCTCCCGCTCCCTTCCTCTCTCTCTAAAATCAATAAAGGGAAAAAAATTAAAAAACACACACACACACCAAAAAACTGCAAATAGTACAGAACCCTATATATACTGTGTTTTTTCCTATCCATACTTACCTACGATGAAATCTAATTTAGACTTCAGTAAGAGATGAAAAACAATAAGTAATAATAAAATGGAACAATTATAACAACATACTGTAATAAAAGTTATGTGAATGTGGTCTCTCGCCCTCTCTAATAACTGATCTGACATCCCAGGCTGCTGCCAAGTGACCAAGAAGTGGGTGGTGGGTACAGTGTGGACACACCAGACAAAGGGATGACTCACCTCCCGGGAGGGACAAACAGGATGGTGGGATATGCCATCATGCTACTCTGAACAGCGCGCGATTTAAAACGCAGGAATTGCCCTGGCCAGTTTGGCTCAGCGGTTAGAGAGTCAGCCTGCGGTCCAGAGAGACCTGGGTTCGGTTCCCGCTAGGGGCACGTACCTCGATTGCAATTTGTCCCCGGCCCTGGTTGGGGTCGTGCGGGAGGCAGCCACTCGATGTGTCCCTCTCACGTCGATGTTTCTCTCTCTCTCTCTCTCCCACTCTATCTGAACAAAAAATGGAAAAATGTCCTCAGGTGAGGATAAAAAAATAAATAAATAAATAAAACGTAGGAATTGTGGATTTCTGAAACTTTCCATTTAATATTTTCAGAGGACAGTTAACCTGAACTGAAACTGTGGAAATTGAAACAGCAGATGAGGGAGGACTACTGCATTCATGGGTCCGGCCTGGCACCCAGGGGTGGCATTACACGTTTCTTTCTGTCCCCATCCGCACACACACAGGAGCTGACTGGGACCTCACATGTCTGCCTGTGGCTGATGACCAGCGAAGTCAGCAGGACGCATGAGAAGAAATCTCTGTCTCCAGCCTCGCTAGCATCAGGTCCAAGCAAGTCCCCAGGTCCAGACACTGGCCTTGGACAGGAGCCTGCACCGCAGCCCCTGCGTTTGGGAATCCCACCCTGTGGCAAAGACTGCACCAAACGCAACTCTCCTCCCAGGCTGGTTTCCTCCCCCCCTCCCCCACTGCCTCCCCTCACCGCCACCCCCACCGGGCACCAAGTGATTTATGTCTCACTGAGGGCCTTTTCCCCTTCATAGCCCATCTGGCCTTCCTGCCTCCGCCCGCGGGGAGGGTGTGATCCTGTGTTTGCAGCTTTACAGAGGTTTCTATGGAAATCATGACAATATTAACAGTGACTACGGAGCCACATCATCGCTGACTGAATGAGGAGACGGGACTTGAAAGGGGAAATTTGGAATTAAATATCAACCTAAGTCCTTAGAGACAATGGCTTGTTTTCCTAACGTTCCTATCAACAGGAAAAACACTGACGAAGTACAACCGTTCTTGTGTTAACAATATGAAGAAGGGGTATTTCCCAGACCCTCTGTGGAGACTCCAGGACAGGCCCCAAGCAAGGGCTCCCAGGCAATATTTAGAAATGAGCATCTCACTCATTGGTGGAATTATAAACAAGCAGATAAACCAGCAAGCTCCCAGATACGGGAAACAGGTTGGTGGCTGCCAGAGGGAGGGGTGCGAGGGGGTGAAATGGGTGAAGGGGGTCAAAAGGTACAAACTTCCAGCCATAAAATAGACAAGTCCTGGGGATGTCATGCACAGCATGGTGACTACAGTTAATAATACTATGTTACAAATTTGAAGGTTGCTAAGATTGTACATCTTAAAAGTCCTCATCACAAGAAAAAAAATTCTGTAATTATGCGTGGTAACAGATGTCTACTAGACTTTCTGTGGTGATCACTGTGCAATATATATGTAAATATTAAATCATTAGGTTGGACACCTGAAATTAATATAACGGTATACGTCAATTATACCTCAACGATAAATAAAATAGAACAAAATAAAATAATATAATTGAGTTAAATTAAAAAGAACAAAGTAGAATTTTAGATAGGGTTCAAAGAATCAAGCAGTATATCTTAACTAACTGAATACTTCAGATCCCCCATGTCACCCCGGACCAAGCTACATGGCATGTGATTTACGTGGTTTGTCAACTGCTTTCTCAAATTATCACAAGAACTTTGTAAGGAATTGGGAAATAGAAATGCTTATTAAGGGAAAGGAGTGGTCAGCATCCATTAATAGTTCCCAAATGTTGACATGGGAAAGAGAGTAAGCACAGAGTGGTACTTCCATTGAGGGCTTCTCTCCAGCACTGCTCCTTACTTGGGTGTGACCCATATCTTCTTCCATGAGCATTTACTCTCTTTTTTTAATCCACTGTGTTTTGAGGTTAACTTGAGCAGGATTCTTTGTTGTAAGAGAACATGTAATGTCTTTACTCGATGTCCAAAGCAATGCAAGGTCTTTGTGGAAATGTTGCTGAAGGAATAGAAGAAAACACAAGTTTTTGTGTTTTTGATTTTGCTCAATTTCCATTTAATTGTTTATTGTGGCTAGAAGTGTGGGTTTAGGGAGACAGAATCCTGGCTTTGCAAGCTGTTTGAGCTCATATAGGTTATTCACCCTCTCTAAGCTTCAGTTTTTCTACCCAAGGAGTTGATAACGACTTCCTTCCGAGGGCTGAGAGACTGGATGAACGAGGAACATTTTCTCACGCCAGTGTTCTTCTGTGTTATCATTTTTACTGTCTCTATATTATTTCATATGAATACACCATAAATTATTTATAATACCCTGTCATCAGTTGTTTTATATATTTACTATTATAATACATGATGACTTTTTATAAATAATACATAGTCCTTCCTTTTGTTTCCTATATATTATTCAAAGGGGTTTAAGTCAACTAATTTACCCCAAATACACTGAGCACATGTGACTGGAGAGGACACTGAGGAAGAGCAGTCAGGAGGGAGTGGTGAGGCCCTCACAGGCTGAGCTGGTGGGGAGAGTGGAAGGACCCTGGGCTCAGCTCCAACCCCTCACCCCCCTTCTACTAACTGTAGAACTTGGGCAACTGATCTACCTCTTCTCTCATTTGTAAAATAGATGTAATTATAGTTGACCCCTCTGAGGTTTTTGTATGAACAGATCAAATTCATGAATGTAGAATGCTTTAAAAAGTGCCTGGCACAGCACTACTCCCAACAGCCAGAAAAATAGAAACAACCCGAATGTCCATCAGCTGGTGAATGGATAAACTAAACGTGGTTTTTCTGTACAATGCAATATTATACAGCCACAAAAAAGGAACGAAGTACCGATACATGCATGAGCCTTCAAAACATGCTAACTGAAATAAGCCAGACCAAAAAAAGGGTCACATATTATACGATTTCATTTGTACAGAATGTCCAGAAGCAGGCAACTCTATAGAGATGGAAGGCAGATTAGTGGTTTCCAGGGGCTGCAGGGAGTGGAGAATGGGGAGTCACTGCTTAACGGGCATAGTTTCCTTGTAGGGTAATGGAAAAGTCCTGGTACGAGATGGTGATAACTGTGCAACACTGTAAATGTACTTAACACCTCTACATAGTACTTTAAAATTATTAATATTGTAAATTTTATGTTATCTATATTTTACTACAGTAACAACAACAAAATAAAACATATATTAAGCATGCTTTTATTGTTTTAATCCTCACCCGAGGATATTTTTCCATTTATCTTCTGATAGAGTGGAAGGGAGGGAGAGAGAGAGAGAGAGAGAAACATCAATGTGAGAGAGATACACTGCAACCAAGGTACATGCCCTTGGCCGGAACAGAACCCACAACTCTCTGGTCCACAGGCTGACGTTCTAACTGCTGAGACAAACCAGCCAGGGCAGCCCTCGATACTTTTTATTTGACGTCCTTATTGCCTTCTGAAGGTCTCAGTTTTCCTATTTATAGAGTGAAAGTGAGAAAGCAATCTTTGAAATTGCTTCTAGCTCTGAGAGTCTGCAGTCTCGTTGGTGCACGTGCCTTGTGCTGGAGAAATCCTTCGTGAGTATCCGTGTCCTGCCCTCCCTCCTCAGTGGGCAGAGGCCAGCGCCCTTCTCCTGAGCATCCATTTTGAAGCTGCCATGACCTCTGCAACACAATTTCTTCCTCAAGTACCTGATGATGACTGCTGGGGACCCTGAAGAGGTTCACGGAGACTCTCCGTAAATATCTATTGGACCCATGAATGGATGGAAGGAAAAATGAATATATCCGAAGAAACCCATAACACTAATTCAAAAGAATATATGCACCCCCACATTCATTGCAGCGTTATTTACAATAGCCAAGATTTGGAAGCAGCCCAAGTGCCCATCAGTAGATGAGTGGATAAAAAGGCGGTGGTACGTTTATGCAATGGAATACTACTTGGCCGTAAAAAAGAAGGAAATTTTACTTTTGCGACAGCATGGATGGACTGGAGAGTGTTATACTAAGTGAAATAAGCCAGTCAGAGAAAGACAAGTACCATAGAATTTCACTTATATGTGGAATCTAATGAACCAAATAAACTAACAAAATAGAAACAGACTCATAGATAGAGAACAGACTGACAGCTGTCAGAGGGGAGGGGTTTGAGGGGGTGAGTGAAAAAGGTAACAGGATTAAGAAAAAAAATTTAAGACTCCGCAAAACTCATACACACAGACAACAGAGTATGGTGATTACCAAAGGGAAGGAGGGGTGGGGGGACGTAGAAGAGGGTACAGGGGGGATAAATGGTGATGGAAGGAGACTTGACATGGGGTGGTAAACACAAAATACAATATACAGATGATGTATTACAGAATTGTACACCTGAAACCTACTATTAACCAATGTTGCCCCAATAAATTCAATTAAAATAATAAATAATAAAGAATTTTAAAAAGAGAAAAGAAAAAATGAATGAAAGCGTGAATGCGTAGCCAGTGATTCTCACTGCATGCCTCAGGCCCCCACTGAATGGCTGACCCCCAAGTCAGATTCCCTGCAGTGAGCACACATCTTCCAGAAGGTAATCAACACATGCTGAGTACACCCACCCCTTCCCTGAGAACTCCTAATCACACTTTTATTGGACAAGCCATTATTTCAGCTCCCAAAGCGCCACATTTTTAATCTGTTGACACGTCTTCAGAGTGAGTAAGGCTAGCATTCTTCCTGTTGATTTAATCATGTCACGTTCTGCTAACACTCTGAAAAGGCTCTTTCCCACCTTCCCTTCTCCTCTTCGCAGCTCAAAGCTGTTTGCTGCCTCCACGCCGCTCCTCTCCCTAGCTCCCCAGCAAAGCCCTACTTCACGTTTGACCTCTTCTTCCTCGTCACCGGGACGTCCTTTATTTACTTCTTCCCCACTGTCATTTCCAGGTTACCCTCTTCAAGCTCCTCCTCTCTTCTGTCTGTGTTCTGTGCAAAGCTGGGCCCCCGCTTCATAGGCTGGCATTCTGAAATACCTTGCATTGTTCTCCTCCGCATTGTCAGCTAGGTATTTATTTTTAATTTCCTCCTCCGATCTCAGACATCCTGAAAGGGGGAACCAGTGCTTTTTGTTGAGTCTTTTAGATTGTGTTGGATAGTTACCATATCTGCTTCAAATGTCTCAATCTTTTCATACTGAAAAGTTGCCAGGACTCACACACACACACACACGTGCCCCTTTTCTTGTATTCAAGACCAAGGTCAGCAAACTACTGCCCTTGGGCCAAATCCAGCCCACCACCTGATTTTGTAAATAAAGTTTAATTGGCACATAGCCATCCCATTCCATTTCATATGTCTATCCATGCTTTTGCTATACAGAGTTTACTAGTCGGGACAGTCACCTTATAGCCTGTAAAGCCTAAAATATTTACTACTTGGACCTTTAGAGAAAAAGTTTACAGACTCCGGTTGTGCCCAATTGAGGAACATCTTATCTTTTCATTGCAGATTCTGAGCTGACAGCATGCATTTCCAGAGACTGCCTCCATTTCAACCCCCCACCCCACTGCAAACTCCCTGCTCCCCACCCTGCAGTCTCACTGAAACGTTCCCTAAGTGTACCACTGGCTGGCTTCCCACTCCCCCTTGGTGGTGCATGGGAGAAAACTGTATCTCTGGAAAGGTTTGCCCTCCCTATCAATTGTGTGAGATATCATCATTCATCGACTGTATTTTTTTTTCCTTTTCACTCAGTATCCATTTATCACACAACTTTCCACTTTGTTGGTTTTATTTATTTCTATCTCAGTGACAGGATGTAGGAATATTAGAGGAAAACAGCCCCTCCTGAGCCCAACTCAAAGTAAGCGCTGCATCTTTTCTCTTTGGACACAGGCTAGATGCTTGAAACAGAACAACTGGTCCTGCCTTTGATAGGGACTGTCCAGAATGGGCTGTGTGTGGGCTCCGGGGTCTTGTAGACCTGGATTTGAGCCAAATCTCTGCCACCATCCTTTGAATACTACTTGCTCCTGGTAGATGCTTTTAAATCAGGCCGACCCCCCAGCAAGCCGGAGCACCCAATAAAAATTATCATTAGGCACTGGGGGCTTATCATGACAACTGTCCTAGTCTCTCTCCACTTCTTCCTTCCCTTTCTCTACCTCCTGGCGGCTTTCTAGGGCCTCAGAGCCTCCGACGTTTTCTGCTTCAGCTACTGTGTTCACCTTCTGGACTTGACCAAATTCTGCTTTCCTATTTTGATTCTGTGAACCACGTCCTCTCACCCTGCAGAAAGTCCCACGAGTAGATATTTTATTTTGAATAATCCGCTTATGCACGACAGTTTTAGGTGCTGGACCTCATTCAGTACCGACGCTTGGCTGCCACCATATGAAAGGCGAGGAGCAACATGGTGTGGCAGAAGCAAGCAGGCAAGTCCCAGAGCTTAAATCCTGACACTGTTTCTAGCTGTATGATTATAGGAAGTCAAGCAACCTCTCCGAGATTCAGTTTCTCTTCCAGACTACAGAGATAGTAATACTCATTTTGCAGAGTTGTGGTGAGGATTGGACAGAAATGCCTTGCATAAATAACTACTCCATAAATGAAATTTTTCATTAGAACACACCTCCTATTGTGCCCCCAAACCCAAGGAAAGGTAACAGTCCAAGAGATTATGATGTGGACTACTTTGGTATAGAAAATTCTGTTCTTTTAGTGGTCTCCTTTTCATAACTTTAACTTTCTATGTTTTTATCTGCAGCTAAGATTTAAAATATCCTTCTTGCCTGGCAAGTGTGACTCAGTGGACCCATGAACCAAGAGGTTGCCGGTTCGATTCCCGGTCAGGGCACATGCCCAGGTTGTGGGCCCAATCCCCAGTGGAGGGCATGCAGGAAGTGGCCAATCAATGTTCTCTCTCATCGATGTTTCTATCTCTCTCTCCCTCTCCCTTCCTCTCTCTCTAAAAATCAATAAAGAAAAAAAATTTTTTTTAATTTTAAATATCCTTCCTGTGTGTTACTTTGTCCCCACTTCTTTGGCTCTTGTGCCCACTTCATCTCATCCCCAGTGAGCAGTGTGGCCTCGTCTGTACCCCTCTTCCTGACAGAATTTACACAAAAGGCTTCCCTGGCTTTAAACACCCTAGAGTCCTGCCTGTGAAGTTTCCCATAGGAAGCAACCATTCCATGCTCAGTGTTCCTGCGGCATTGAAATGACCTCCTGCAGTCACTTCTAGGGATTTTCCATTGTCAAACGGTAATGAAATGAATATGTACAAAGATTTAGCTAGAAGGAGGTCACTCAGCTCCTTATTTACAATAGCAAAAGAAGAGAAAATAAAAGTGAAATCAAAACTGAATAAATAAATGCCCTGGTTGGTTTGGCTCAGCGGGTAGAGTGTCGGCCAGCAGACCAATGAGTCACGGGTTCAATTTCGGTCAAGGGCATGCACCTTGGTTGTGGTTGGGTCCCCGGCTCTGGTCTCTCTCACACTGGTGTTTCTCTCTCTCACTCTCTTTCTTCCCATCCCTCCCACTCTATCTGAAGATAAATGGAAAAAATATCCTCGGGTGAGGATTAAAAAAAAAAAAAACTGAAAAAATAAATAAATATCCAATGAAAAGGAATTAGTAATTAAATACATGATATCTCACAATGGAGTACTATATAGCCACTGTAAATTATGCTTTAGAAAAGTATTGATTGTCCATAAAGATGCCATAATAACTCAAGTTTACAAATGTAATTTAGGGTTTCCAGTTTGGCATTAATGAGCTTAGAAGTTGCCGCTCCATCTAAACAACAAGTGAAAAGCTGAGCAAACTAACAAATCAGCAGCTCTTCATAGATCCAGCAGAAAGGTGAGGTCACAGGGAAAAGTGCTACACCAAAAATTAGAGAGACAGGTGGATACAGAAAATCACAATTTACCTGCGCAGAAACCCATAAGCAAACACTTTCATGGGAATCAACTGGGGTCAGAAAACCTGAACTGTAGTTGAAAACTTGCTGGAGACTCAGTGTGGACAACTCTGAATGTTAAAATCTCCAGAGGGACTCAGTTATCACAGAGCCCTCACAGTTTCATGACTGTTACCTCTAAGAGTTCTACTAGGTCCTCAAGGTGACTATCAGAGAAAAATCTCCTCCTGCTTCTGGAGGCGATTCTAAAAAGCATGGTGAAGTCTACAGACCAGGGCCACAAGCTCACCAAAAAAATAAGTCCCAATCATAGGACTACAGAATGCTTCCTGTCCCTCCATGCCTTACCACTACATTACCAAAGATGTATTTATTGGAGTTCATTGTACCCAGTACATCATGTCCACCTTTCAACAAAAAAAAGTACAAGGCATACTAAAAGGTAAAAAACACAGTTAGAAGAGACTGAACAAACATTAGAACCAGAGTTAGGTATGGCAGGAATGTTGGACTTATCAGACCAGGAATTCATAAAAACTATGATTAATATGCTTCAATGGAAAAAATAGACAACATGCAAGAACAAACAGATAATGTAAACAGAGATATTGAAATCCTAACAAAGAATCGAAAAATGCTAGAAATGTAAACTACTGTAACAGAAATGAAGAATGCTTTTGATGGGCTCTTTAGTAAACTAGACATAGCTGAGAAAAGAATCTCTGAATTGGAGGATGTAACACTAGAAACTTCTAAAGCTGTGCAAAGAGGAAAAAAAGGCTAAACAAAACAGAACAGAATATCCAAGAACTATGAGACAACTACAAAAGGTATAACATACACATAATGGTATTAACAGAGGAGAAAAGAGAAAGAAACAGAAGCATTTTTAAAGCAATAATGACTGAGCATTTCCCCCAAATTAATGTCAATACCAAATCAAAATGGAAGAAGCTCAGAGAAAAAGAAAAACAAAAGAGATACTTGTGCATATCATATTCAAATTTCAGGAAACTGAAGATAAATTAAAAAGTTAAAAGAAACCAGAGAGCCCTGGCAAGTGTGGCTAAGTTAGTCTGGCATTGTCCAGTGCACTGAAAGGTTGCCGGTTCGATTCCCCATAAGGGCACATACCTAGGTTGTGGGTTCCATCCCCAGTCAGGGAGTGTGCGGGAGGCAACTGGTTGATGTATCTCTCTTACATCAATGTATCAATGTTTCTTTCTCTCTCTCTCTCTCTCTCTCTATCTCTCTCCCCCCCCTCCTCCCTGTATAAGATCAATTTTTAAAAAACTTCCAAAACTCACACAAGAAATTGACAATCTGAATAGGCTTATATCTATTAAATAAATTCAATAACCTTTCAAAACAGATAGCACAAGGCCAGATAGGTTCACTGGTGAAGTCTACCAAATATATAAGGAAGAAATTATACTAATTCAATATAATCTCTTCCAGAAGATAGAAGCAAAGGAAATACTACTTAACACATTCTATAAAGTCAGCATTATCTTAATACCAAAACCAGGCAGACATTACAAAGAAAACTAGAGACCAATATCTCTCATGAAAATAAATGCAAACATTCTCAACAAAATATTAGCAAATCAAATCCAGCAATGTATAAAAAGAATCATACACCATAACCAAGACTGGTTCAATATTAAAAAATTCATGTAATCTATCACATCAACAGACTAAAGAAGAAAAATCACATGATCACATCAATAGACACAGAAAAAGCATTTGACAAAATCCAGCATCCATGCATGATAAAAACTCTCAGCAAACAAAAAATAGATGGGAACTTCCTCAACTTGATAAAGAACCTCTACAAAAAACCTACAGCTAACATCATACTTAATGGTAATAGACTTGAAGAAACTGACACTACCCAACTTTAAGACTTCAGTGCTACAGTAATCAAGACAATGTGGTATTGGCAAAAGAACTGACAGATTAATGGAAAAGAATATAGAGCCTAGAAATAGACCCATATAAATACAGTAAACTGATCTTTGATAAAGAAGCAAAGGCAAAATAATGTAGCAAAGATGGTCCTCTTCAACAAATGGTGCTGGAACAGAACATCCAAAACAATCTAGACATAGACCCTACACCCGTGGTTCTCAACCTTCCTAATGCCACGACCCTTTAATACAGTTCCTCATGTTGTATGTGGGCATATCTGCATGTGGGGGGACCCACCTGGAGACGGATAGAGGAGCAGTGTCTCGGTTCCTAAGACCATCGGAAATATGTGTTTTCCAATGGTCTTAGGCGACCCCTGTGAAAGGGTCGTTAGACCCCCAAAGGGGTCACGACCCACAGGTTGAGAACCGCTGCCTATACCCTTCACTAAGAATTATCTCAAAATGGATCTCAGACTTAAATGTAAAATGCAAAACTACAAAACTTCTAGAAGATAACACAGAAGAAAACGTAGATGAACTTGGGTATGGCAATAACATTTCAGATATAGCACCAAAGGCACAATCCATGAAAGAAATCATGGGAACAAACCAATTTAAAAATGGGCAAAAGACTTGAACAGACACCTGACCAAAGATATACAGGTGTCAAGAAAGCATTCAAAATGATGCTTCACATTAGATATCACTGGGGAATTGCAAACCAAAGCCACAGTGAGATACCACTACACATCTATTAGAATGACCAAAACCCAAAACGGTGACCACACCAAATGCTGGTGAGGATGTGGAGCAACAGGAACTCTCATTCATTGCTGGTGGGACTAGTAAATGATACGCCCACTTAGTAAGTCAGTTTGGAGATTTCTTTAAAACACTAAACATACTCTTACCTCATGCTCCAGCAATCACACTCCTTGGTATTTACTCAAATGAATTAAAAATGTATGTCCACACAAAAAGCTGTATGTGGATGTTTATACCATCTTTAGTCCTAATTGTCAAAACTCTGAAGCAAATAAAATGTAGGTGAGTAGATAACCTGTAATAGTACACCTAGACAGTGAAAAATCGTTCAGTGCTGAAAAGAAATGAGCTATCAAGCCATGAAAAGACACGAAGGAAGCTTACATGCATATTACTGAGTGAAAGAAGGCAATTTTAAAGGGCTATTAACGACTGTAATATTAGAACCACTGACTGTTACGGCTTTGGTCTAAAGATCATGGGCTTACAAGCACTCACCCTATTGGGTGGGCAAGACGAGCTACTGGGGTACAAGAAAAAAAAATCAGGATTTCTATTTGTATTTATTATAACATCTCTTCCTTTTTAGTTTGTACTTTTTATTTGATTGTGTAATGGTCACAAGATATTAATACATTCTCTGTGTATGTAATATGTGTGTACATATATTTACAGAGAGCATGCTCAAAAAGTTTTGCACAGAGGAGCACGATCAAAATGTTTCTAGACCATTGCCACAGTGACCATCTGGTCCACCCCTTCGTCTTAGAAAGGAGGAAGCTAAGGCTCAGAGAGAAGGGAGGAAACTTGCCCAAGAGGTACTGCTGGTTAAAGCTGGGGGTCTCCAAGCTGAGACTGCTAATGCTTTATCTGATTTTTTTTCCTTTTCTGCCTCATCTCATTATTTCTTGACAAAGTAGAACTGTTTTTTGAATGCATATGAGTTCATGTTAAGAGTACAGATACATTTTAACATCACATTTTCCTAGAAGTTTAATTTTTAAAAAGTGCTTACTTGCCCTGGCCAGTTTGGCTCAGCGGTTAGAGTGACGGCCTGTGGACCAAAGCACCATGGGTTTGATTCCTGGTCAAGGGCACATGCCTGGGTTGCAGGTTCGATCCCTGGCCCTGCCAGGTCCATGCAGGAGGCAACCAATGGAAGCGTCTCTTTCACATCGATATTTCTCTCTCTCTCTCTCTCTCTCTCCCTCCCTTCCACTCTGTCTAGAAGATCAGTGAAAAAATATCCTCAGGTGAGGATTAAAAAAATAAAAAGTGCTGATATGGTGGGCCTTCTGCCTCCGCTGAGAACTGCAGGGCGGCGCTCCCAGGCACAGGTGGCAGTGTCCTGAGCCAGAGTCCTATCCCTGGTGAGCTCTGTCAGTTTCTCACAGGAACACGACTGGGAGGGGTGATCCCAGTGGGACACACTATCAGGAGAATGGGCTACAGAAATCACTGACAGAAAAGCATCCGTCTCCGGCTGTCTCAAACTTTACTTACAGGAGGCGTCAGCAGAACCCTGTCTCCAGGGACCATTACTTCGAGGGAACTCTGCCAATCTCAGCATTACTCGGAAGGCACACTTTTTATGTTCCTCAAATGCCTATTGTCAAACTAAAGCGAAGTTCTGAAAGGTTTCAAACACGTCCAAGTTGGGGGAAGTGAACGTACTCCCGGATCCAAGTGGGGCCCGGGGGCCAGGTAGGCAAGAGCCTTCTTCCTAGCTAAGCGCACACTCTCGTGTGTCAGAGCAGCCTTTTAAAATTAATTGACACTCCAGGGTTTGGAGTCTGAGGGCTAGACAGGCCTTTATAAACCTACACTTCTATTTTCGGCAGTCTTCCCTGGCGCAGGGTAAGGGACAGAACTCCAGCGTCTCGAAATCCTTTTGAAAACTTACCGCCCAGGACCAAAAGGCAAATGGCAAATGGTGAAAAGAGCCACATCTTATTTGTTTAAATTCTCTCCTCCTCCAACACCCCATAACCCCTGCTGACTTCACAAAAGAAACATCCTGCCCAAAAGTGGCCCGTGTGGGAAGCAGGGAACTAGAAATGAGCCACAGCTCCTGAAAAGGGAGTTATCAATACACACATGTAATTGTAATGTCATTACTCTGTTTTCACTGGATGACAGTCTTTGCTGTCCCGTTTGCTCTTGGCCGACCATAGATCATAATTCTCCTCCCTTTAGAAATTTCTTCACTGCTAGAATAGTTCTGGAAACCATGTTGAGAAATGGTGGAAAATATTTACTTTTCACAGAGAATTGCTTTTTCTGCACTTATTGTCCAAAATTATAAACAAAACGTTTCCAGATCTTGGCAATTGTAAAGAACGCTGCAATGAACATAGGGGTGTATATGTTCTTTCGAATTAGCGTTTTGGGATTCTTAGGACATATTCCCAGAAGACTAAATTACAGAGATTAAAATATATAAACACACACACACACACACACACACACACACACATATAACATTTGTTAAAACTCAGAGAACCATATGCTTCAAAGGGTAATTTTTTACAGTATGTAAATTATACCTCAATAAATCCAATAAAAATTATAAACAAAAAGTATGAACCACCCATGGAGGATTTTGGCAGTATGAATGCCTATCATGAGAAAAATCTAACTATAAAATTTAACAAGGTGTTTACAGGTAGGTCCAGAACCACAACATAAACACCCAGTCATCTCTCAAACCTGGAACCTGGTGTTCAGAATATAACTCCGAAACACTGTTATACTTTTATTCTGCCAAACACTTTTGTTATTCAATTCCTTCACAACTCATTCATTAATTAACTGAACTCATTTTCTTATGGTGGGAGTAATGAGTAGGTAAGGTAGAGACAAAGCCTATTTTGAGTTTATTGAGGCATTTCTTTTTAAAATCTCTTTGATAACTTTGCGATCAACTTGGAAGGATAAGGGTTTGGCAGCAACTGTTTTAAGGGTGAGCAGCTGATCTCCAAGCGTTCCGCCTAATGGGCTGGTGGCAAGATGCAGGGAAGTTTGCAGAGGTGTGGCGGGGAGATCTGTCCTTGCCCCACGTGACAGTAACATGGCAGGAGCAGACACCATGGGCAGGCCCACTGCATTTAAATAAAGAAGCAGCCTCCCAGTCAGGAAAGAGGATGGATTCTGGTTTCCGGGATTAGAGAAATCAGGCTGGATTCTGGCTCCCACTTATTATCTGTGGTTTGCAGCTAACCACTTAGAGTACCTGGGTTTCAATTTTCTTATCTGTAAGAAAGTAAAAGCATATATATATATATATATATATATATATATATATATATAGAGAGAGAGAGAGAGAGAGAGAGAGAGAGAGAGAGAGTGCTGGAAAAGAAGTACTTACTATCAAATCTGCAGATGGTACAAAGTTGGGGGTAAGGATGCTGTATCATAGAATTAAGGTTCAAAATTACTGTGGCATCAGAGAAAGATGAGCTAAGATGGTGATGAATAGTATAGCAGCAAGATAAATAAAACCCTGTAGTTCAAGTATTTTTTCCTTTTGGTTTCAAGTCTAGTTGAACCAGCACAGAATGGAGAGCTTGTGTGAGAACCTTCTGAAGGCTGGAATGACAGGGAATTGGAGACAACAGCAGGACATGGACAGTGAATTAATCGGTGGGCCCTTGTCTACAGCAGCATATGTTGTATATAAATCAAGGAAATTAACTAGCCTAATGCCTTTTGCTATAGTCATATCCCATCTGGAGCACTGTGTTTTGAGCAGAATATTTATAAAATATTGTATCACCTGAAAAGGAAATCAGAATGGTGAAAGGCGTACAAGGAAGGGCTGAATAAGCTAAAAATGATGAGTGAAAAAGAGGATTTTAGAGAGAATAGTATCATTGCCTTCAAACATACAAAGGGCAGTAAAAACCAAAGGGTAGTAGTAATTAATATGTACTAAGTACTTAGTAGGTGCAAAGTACTCACTGTTATCTGGATTTTGAAGCTGAGAAAACTGAGGCACAGAAGCCAAGGAACATGGTTACAGTCACATCATTTGTAAGGGCGGAGCCAGGTTTCACCCCAATAGTCCATCCCCAGATCTGGGAGAGATAGTAAAGCTGTTTTCTAAATATTTCTAATCTCTGTCTTACAGGATCACAGTAAGATTTCACTGTCCCAATTCTTTTGAAGTTAAGCATGCACTAATGATTTGCTCTGGCCAATGAAATCTGAGCAGAGGCCATGTCCGTGACTTCAGTGTGGGAGTTTAAGAGTCCGCAAGCCATTTGCCACATGCTCTTCCCATCATGATTGTGTGGACATGGAACCCCCATCAGTCTAGGTCTTTGAGGGGCAGTGATGAACAGAGCTATCCCTCTGACCCATGCTGGCCAAGTAGCAGGAGCAAGAAATAAACTGCTATTGTTTGATTAAAGCATGGAGATGTGGGGATCACTTGTTACTGTAGCATTACCCAGGCTTTTCTGACAGATACGTGAGCCCAGGTGCTTAAAATCATTAAAATATTTCAGAATAAGGAAACATATTTATTCTTCTATTTCCAAAGGTCAGAACTAAGAACAGTGTGTGGAAACTACAAGTAGTCAAATTTAGGCTTCATTTAAGTTTCTTAAATAAAGTTGTCCAAAAGTTGCTAAGTGAGGGAGAGAGCACCCTGAAAATGGCAGTAGTTACACAGGGGCCAGATGATCATCTGGCTTTTATGTAGCAAAATAGCTCAATTAAGGCGGTTTAATGTATCAAACATTTATGGAGCACCTCCAATATAGCAGGTATTTCAGTCACAAAGACAAATCCAAACACACAACCCCTATCCTCAAGGATATAGCCATCAAGTACAGAAGTAGATCACCTATGTCATCTCTTCTAACATTGATTCAACCAAATTAGAGATAATAACATGGCCTGGAGGAAGCTGACAGCAAGCTCGAACTTACAAATAACCATGTGGCACTAGAAATCCTGCTGATGCTTAGGTTGTATTATTATTTTTCAATTAGGAGCCCAAAGTATAGGGTTTGCAAAAGGAAGGAAAACGAGAGAATTGCTGGGTTTAAAGGAGGGACATTTTTCCTTTCTCCAGTTACCATTCTTAAATCTTACAAACCAGGCATATTATTGGGGTTACATCAGGGGTGTTCCAGCAAAGAGAAGAGCACTGACTCACAGCAATTGCTACTGACCTTTTCCATCCTTTCTCCCACCCCTTAGAGTCAGAAAGGGATCATTTCAACACTGATCAACTCAGACCTGAAGACAGGCAATAACCATCCTATTGGGCCATTCTTTGGTTTACAAATCAGCCAAAGCCTTTCCAAAAGATCTGAAGTTTTTCCTAAAAGGGTATATGAGTAGGGCCTAGAGGAATCCCAGATTCTAAAAATGAGGTGAAAATCACAAACTGTGTCATTCCAAGGAACAATGACATTATTTCCCAGTAGCGCTTTCAAACAGGGCTTGCTTTTCCCTGGTGGTATCAATAGTTAAAGGTTTGTTTGTTTTTTTTTAACTTCCAAAATCAAACAGTGTAGAGAGATGTGTATCCTTTCCCTGGCTCTCTGCATTTTAATGGAAAAACATCTAAAACTTGGGTAAGCATTAACTGTAATTGCTCTGAGGTAGACATTTCCATTTCAGGTTATTATTCATAACAGTATTAGTGCAGAATAATATATGCGGCTGGATTTTGCAGCCATTATCTAGACAAGGGTGACGTATCTGATTACTATTGTCCCTCAACTGAAAAGAATCAGTTTGAACTTTGAATACTCCAGTCGTGCTCAGGCCCTGAATTTTCTGAACTACAGTTCTGATTTGTAAACCAAAGAATAAAACCCATAAATCAGAGCAAGCTGGATTTCAATGCCGTGACTTCAGTCAGTTCAGTGTGACATAAGTTTCTCAAAATTACAGACAGAAGAAATTGGCTTTGGCACATCACATGTAAGAGCAGCAGGGAACTTGCAACTCGTGCTAGTAAGACTCTCCCGTTTTCAAAAATACAATGCTATTCTTCCAAAGACAGCTGGATCCCTGTGGTACCCAGGCTTGTGCCAAGCTCTGTACACAAATACACACTTTACAAACACAGATGTGAAATGTCCATCTAGAGGAAATAAGTGAGGCATGGAGATTCAATTGTTTAGTCTACTGGCTCTACACCTAAAAGTTTCAGGAACAGAGCTGATGTTCGAAGAGTGAGAGGGGAGACCACCCATCCGGTAGTACTTTCATCTGGGCACTATGGAGATGACCCCATTTTCCCAGCACGACTTTGCCCTCTGCCCTGATGACCCGGGTTGAGACTTAAGCGCTAGAGTGGGGGCCAAGGCAATTGTGTCTGATTACTCAGACCGGAGAAGGGCTGGAAATCACTAAGCCTTCCTGGGCTGGCCAGCATGACACACCCACCCAGAACTGATGGCCCCAGGGTGAGGCAGGGAGGCAGGGGGACCCGCGCGCGTTAAGATGCTGAAACTGGGGACATGCGCGAATCCAGGTCCGGGCTAGGAGGTCACGCTATGCTCAGCGGAGGATGCCCTTTTCCTCCTCCTAGTCCCTGATCCCCGTACAAAGTGAGCAAAAGAAAGTTGTGCCCGGGCCATGGCGCCCCTGGCTGCACAGGGAAGGAGGGCAGACGGAGAGAAGACCCGGGCCTCTTACCTTGTCCTTGGGGCCGAGGTTCTGCAAAACCTCCTTGCCGGTGGCGCTCCGGATCTCCACCCCGGCGGGCGCGGGCGGCGCGGGCGTGGGCTCCCGGCTCTCCTCCCGGCCTTGGCTCCTGCGCGGGGTGTCCCCTTCGAGTCCGGGTCGGCTCCCCACCCCGCGGCTGCTGCCCTGGCTGCTCCTGGGAGTCTTCGCGCCCCGCTGCCCCACGCTCAGGGCATCGAAATCCAGCGTCTTGCTCTCGAAGGCGCCCTCCACGTTGCAGAACATGCCGCCGTACTTCTGCCGCGGGACCTGGTCCGTGGTGCCCGGCCTGGCCAGGTACACAGGCAGATCATCTTCGTGGGAGCTGTCCCAGCCTCTTCGGCCGGAGGCCATGGTTCCAGCGCAGCAGCGGCCCGCGCCTTTTCTTCCCCGAGGCGGAAAGGGCAGCCACCGGCAGCGTGCGCCGAGCTACAGTGACGGGCGGGCGGGAGGAGGCGCCTGAGCCTTCGCGCCAGAGGCGGCAGTGCTGCTCCCGTTCCTGCCAGTCCCCCGCCAGCCCGCCAGCGCGGCGCGGGTCGGGCAGGGCGCGCTCCGCTCGGGACCCCTCGCCCGCCGGGCCGCCGCCTGCCCAGCACCCGGACCCTAGTGTGGCCTCACGGGCTTCGCGTCCTCGTTACCCGTGGGAAGTGGAAATCCCAACTTGCCGCGCGCGTGCACACAGGAACGCGCACACACTTCCCGCTAGCCCAACGAGCCCCAGATTCACACTCAAGAACTTGCCTCCCTCGCACATGCACACACATGCTGCTTTGCCCACACTAACTCCCGAGTTTGCCTCGAAACACAAAGTCTTTCTACCCTGCTCATGCACTTAAACCTGGTTGGCTCAGGGGTGTTGATGGCAAAGTCAAATCCTGATTTACAAACACACACACACACACACACACACACACACACACACACACACACCTCAGTTTTATCAGACTCGCCATTCTAGACTTTGGTTTCCCATAATCCCAGACTGGTCTCGTCCCAATTTTAGGATTGTCTCACAATTGCTCCCAGTTCTAGAGTCTCACAAGCCTGCACCCTCAAATTAAGAACTCCTGAATTGGAGGAAGGGGGCAAGAGGAAGATAGGAGAGAGAGAGAGAGAGAGAGAGAGAGAGAGAGAGAGAGAGAGAGAGAGAGAGAGAGACCCTCTTCATTGACAATCACGAAAGCCTATAATTGACTCACTACAAATCTACACTTTCCGCATATACAGCACCCCCAGCTTTTGCTTTTTACCCGCCCTTACTTTGCCTCACAGACAATTACATTACAGATCACAGCCACGCATAATGAGTCAATATATGTGTAACAATTACAAGTGATTGGCATATTTTCCCTTGCAAAATACTCTTAATACCCTGTCCTCATACAGCCTAGCCTGATACCTCACATGCTGACTCAAGCTCGGATTCACCTGTCAGAACCCTGCACTTGAGCCCACACATAACATATTTACCTCAAAAATGTGCAGCCAAAGACTTCGCCTTTTATGTTACCTCAAGTATCTGAGGATTCTATCTATCTATCTATCTATCTATCTATCTATCTATCTACACACACACACACACACACACACACACACACACACGCTCTCCAACCTCCACTCCGCCTTACCTCCAGCCACATATACTCTAACCCAGACTTTGCCATGTAAACAGCGTCCACAAACTGCCAAGCTTGCAGGCATCTGCACACATAGTCTAAGCCCAGAACCTGTGGTGCCCACATTAAACTGGGCCCCCTCTCAGAAACTGACTCACGCATTCATGTATCCATCCAACATGAACTGAGTGCCTTCTATCCTCTTCACAAGACACCGGAATGACAGTGTTAAACAAGGTGGATGGGGGTCTGTCCTCACCAGGAGTGTCGTCTACAGCCACCCCTCCGGGTAGCACAGTCATTCACCATTCTGCTCAGTGTACTAAACTTTATTTTCTGAACCCCACCCCCCCAACTACATCATAAGCTCCCTAAAGGCAGAGCTCTGATCTGTTTGGTTGACCTTTGAATGTCTTGAGCCTAGAACATCTACAAGCACATAATAGGTAGTCCATAAATCCATAAATCCTTTTTGAATACACGGAGAAGGGTGACAATAATAATAGCAACCACAGGGAACATTTGTGGAGCTGTGCTATGTGCCAATCGCTATTGTAATTGTTTCATACATGTTGACTGATTTAATGTTCATAAGCATACAGTAGGCTTCTTTGTGTACACGGCTCCTGCACTGAATTTGATGACCTGAAACTCTGAACTTCAGTCTGGGAGGGTTATTAGGATATTGGAGAATGGGATCTTGATGCCAGGCCCGAGGCAGCCTTGACGATTTGGGAGATGGAAGTGGACCACAACTTGGATCAGAGACAGGTATGTCGACACAAGTTATACTTACCCCAGTGAGGAGAAAGGCATCTGCTTAAACTGCCTGTGCTCTATCACAATTACTCATGATTTCTTAAGCTCACTTCCTCTGGGCAGCTGTTCCTTTTTGACAAAAGCTGATGGATGGCGAACCCAGAATTTCATGTGAGAAATCAGTAATGCAGGCCATTCCCTCCCTCTTGCTCCTGTAGGTCATTTCCATTTCTTTCCCATTGCTGTCAATCTCTTCTCCACTCATTCATTCACTTACAGACTTTCAGGGGGACACTTGCTATGTGCCCAGCACTGTCCTGGGTTCCCTCTTCTGTGGAATATAATTCTAGTGGAAGGAAACAGACAATAAATAAGAAAGATCAGGACGGATAGTCACAAGAACTGTGAAGAAAATAAGATTGCCGACTTTTAAATTGGCTGGTCAGGAAACACTTTTAAGTCCTCTCCCCCGGAGTATAAGCACCAACACCATCAACAAGGACACTAAGGATGTTAGCTAACATGTATTAGGGATCCATGCTGGGCCAGGCTCAGTGCTGAGGACTGTTCGTACAGTATCGTGATTAATCTTAATAACACTGCAAGTCAGGTACTAGGATTTCTGTTTTTATTAGCAAGGAAGCTGAGGTTCTCAGTAAATGCCCAAGTTACAGGATCATAAGAAGTGAGATACGTGCAGAGTCTGCTTCCTTTGAGAGGGGACATTCTGGATGTAGATGCTTGCGTGTACGTGGGCACAGGGTGGAGATCAGCCCTATTGTTATGGCTCCGTTCCTCACCACTCTGCTGCAATGTATATGCTCAATAATTACATGTGTTGATGAAACATCATATTTAGAGTCAACAGCTGTGTATACACATGTGTGTTTCATTAAGAATGAAGACTGAAATGGAAAAGGCTGATTTGACTTCAGTCCTGTAATTATGGGGCCTTAGGTTGTGTGTCTTACTTAACTTCTTGATACCTTTCTGCTTCGTGTTTGCCTCATTCACCTAACAAGACTATTGAGGACTTCCTTCCTTGCGTAAGGCATTGCGCTAAGAATTTCATGTGCATTGCCTTAATTTTCATATCCACCCCATAAATGTGGTGTGATTGTTATTCTTATTTTACTTGTGAAGAACATGAGGCCTAGACAAATGAAGTTGCTTGCCCAAAGTACCACAGCTAGAACTTTAAGCTGGAATTCAAACACTCGACCAGCTAGTTCCACAGCCTGTGCTCCTAAAGACCACCCCACGATAGAGTGCTTTTGTCAGGATCCAAAGAGATAATGTATGGGAAGACCAGAAGTAAGGTGTTCACAAATTAAATAATTCTAAGTGGCCCAATTGTTCTTGGGCAAAGGTTAACTTTAATTAAGACAAAAAGAAATACCCTACCAATGTCCTCCTAACAAAGGCATTAGCCCCAGGAACATGTGGTGATTTTGTCACGTCTCTTCCTAGTAAGAGGATGAATTTCTTGTGACAGTCACAAACATGAGAGCAGCATCATGTCTATGCCACCTTAAGTCAGACTTCCCAGAGAAGGGGCTATTTAAAAAAATGTGCAAACAGCAAGCTATTTCTATTACATGGGCATACCAGATCAAATCTGCATTTCCTGTAACTCTGCACTAACTGACTTGCCACTTGGCATTGAGATGACTTGTGATGTGAGCCCATAGCATATCTGATTATAACTTTAGGGAAATGTATTCCGGAGGCATCTCTATTACCTATAGATCAGCGGAAGGCAGGCAGAGACTGCTAGACAGCAGCAGCATGCACGAAACAATCCCGATATAGCTGCCCATGGAATACCTTGTAAGCAAAATGAATTGTAATGCATTCTTATAAAGCAAAATTCTACCCAATAGAAGATGAAATTTTAATACTCACTAAAGCTATATACTCCATGCTCAGAACAAGGAGAGAATAGAGGAGTTATGCAGTTTACCTTGACTCGACAGTGAACAGAAATATTTCTAATCAAAACCCACCCTCTGTCTTTTACTTCCTTGAATTGCAGAATTTGAACCTACATTATCTCTTTCCTATATTATGGGTACAGAGATTAGAAACCTCACTTTTTACCCTACAGATGGCATATATGAGGCAATCTCTGCAGAATACTCAGCTTTCTGCCTGATACATAGTAGGTGCTTAATAAATATGAGTCCTTCGTTTCCTCAGAGTATATTCAGATATATCATTAATATCACACAGAGTTTGTAATTATGAGCTTGTCTTGGGACTTGAGCTTTGCAGGGTTTGTGGAGCAAATTGACACTATAATAATGTTTGGAATATATGTTTAAAAATAACTGCTATTTTCAATAAACCTCCATCACATCCTAAGAATTTTCTTGACAGGCTACTACTGAGTTACAGTTCATTACTGGTAAACAAAGTGTTCATTAGAAACCTGAAAACAGGCCATTTTTCAAATGTATGCACAATGTTAAAATCAGATGATAAAATATCTTTAGTAATCCCAGTTGTACATGCAGAAAAAAAAAATCCCTGCTGTTTCATAAATATATACATGTGGGGAGAAAAAATTATAAGAACATACATAAAATATTAATAGGGGATGAGCTGTAGGATTATGAGTAACTTTTAGTTTCTTCTTTCATGCATTTCTATATTTTCCAAAATCTATATACTAAGTGTGAGTTACATTTATAATCAAAAAGTGTGTTCTTTTTAAGTGGGTGTCCAGGATGTTATTTTACATAAAAATACATTTATTGGGCATGTCAAAAATCTCTGGTGGAGAATTATTGAACCAAGCTGTTAGTGCCCTATTCTATTATAAAGACCTATGATCTAAAGTGAAAAATAAAAATAAAGGGACATTAGAACCCTCATCAGAGTCAACTTGTCACCTCATGCAAAGCACCTCAGCAGTGGGACAGCTGAGAGAGGAAATGATCATTAAGACGCTGGCGTGGAATGAGGGCTTATGAATGTCCTTGAGGCAAATCCCTTCCACCAAAGGATTACTTAATAAGATGGGACACAATCACCTTCATAGTGGGGAGTTGTTGACGTTTCCTTCCCAGTTTCATCTACCCAGCAACTCTCTTTGATGCAACTATTCTCAAATCTTCCAAGGCGAATGTCAATCACAGAATTCCTTTTGCCTTAAGTGGGAGGGAGACAAATGTTAAGTAATTGCTGACCAATACGATGAAGCAGATATTCATTTCAAATGCTCTAAGGCTCTAGTTTCCTTGGTGCAGGTCCACAGGTGCCATTTAATCTCCTAAATGAAATTCTCTGAGTAAGGGACAGACACTAAATCAAGTTCCAGGATGTAACAGGGGAAAAAAAAGCAAACACACACACAAAAAGCCTATAACCTGTCCAACCTCTTTACCAGCTACGATGGCTCACAGTATGTTATCAAAGTTTTTAAAAAGGTGCTTATTTGTTCTTTTTCCAGTTACTTTTTATGTTTTTGTCCATTTACAAAAAAATAATCTCATGGGTTTTACAGTATTGCTATAAATCTCATTCTGATGATTTCAAATAAAAATAATTCTCTCTTACTTTTTGCCATTCAAAGTAAAAATAGCAGTAATGAATCCTTTGTTTATTTTCCCCTTCCTTCCTTTTCAAGGAACATTTCAAAATGACCAAAAGCAGAGGGTAGTTTAACAAACTCCCACGTACTCGCTCTCTAGAATTTATCAAGGTTAACTTTCATCACATTTTTTCATGTTTTTAAGCAATAAAGTATAATAGAGTTCAAGTGCCCTTTACCTGTTTTGCCCTCTTTTTCTTCCTCTGAAAAAGATCCAAGAACTTATATTAATCTCTCATATTCTCCTAGAGACCTGCTATCTGTTGGAACCTGATCCTTTAATTGGGATTTTTAAACCCTTTTCTCTTACCTAATAAATTACTGTCCTAGTTTAATTATTTGCTTTTAAGAATGACCATCATATGTTTGATATATGGAAGACCTCACTTCTAGAAAGCTAAGGATTGCAGCAATAACATAATAAAGGTAACCGTAACTCATGTATCAGGGCAGAAAATGATCCACTCAAACTCTCCAAGAAGGTATGTGTCTTCAGAACTCAGGGTTTCTGCATCAAATAATAGCAGAAACAAGTGCAAACCCCAATCACTTTGCTGTTATGGGGACTATCTCTGTTTAATGTAGCTGGAGTGGCTCAAGGAAATGGCACATGAGACAGACACTGAACATTTAAAAAGAGAACTTTTTGCCCTGATGGGTTTGGCTCAACGGTTAGAGCACTGGCCCTCAGACTGAAGGGTCTCGGGTTCGATTCCTGGTCCAGGGCATATACCTGGGTTGCGGGTTCGATCCCTGACCCCAGTCAGGGTTGTATGGGAGGTAGCCAATTGATGTGTCTTTCTCACATTGATGTTTCTCTCTCTCTCCTCCTCTCCCTCTCTCTCCCTCCCTTCCTTCCACTCTATCAAAACAAAAAGATAACTTTTATTTTAGTATTCCCTTGAGCATGAGCTAAGTAGTGCCCAAAGAAAGGTAGTCAAATAGAATGACAATCTGAAAAGAGAAGCTCCTTTCATTCCAGACAGGACTTTGCTGGCTCCACAGGACTAGGGCACATCCTGGCTCCAACTTCAACAGCTAACAATCAAGGGCAGGAATGACAGATACTGAGAGATATGGGAGGGAAAATGGAAGCATGGGGAATAATCCTTTCATTGAGAATTTTATAGTTATGGATAGATTCAGAGAAAAATGCATTGGTAATGCCTTCTTATCCCAGTGTTTTGTCTGATTTCATTTTTCCATTCATAAATAACTCCTTGTTTAGGCAGCTCCCTGGCATGCCTTATTCCTCCACATCTTGCATAATTAAGATAAATGGATAGGAAACAGGATCCATTCAATGTTTCAAGCTCTTACAGTGATTTATATTGGAAACATGAAAAAATATAGATAGAAAGATAGATAGTTTAATCATAGAGAGAGACAGAGTGAGAGAGAAAAAAACAAAACAAAACATTGATCGGTTGCCTCCAACACATGCCGCAAGCAGGGATCGAATCCACAACCTGGATATGTGTGTGCCCCGACCAGGAATCGAACCGCCTTTCAAGACGACGCTCCAACGCACTGAGTCACACCAGCCAGGGCCCAATTTTCACTTATTAGTAAGAAATAGCAGAGTATTTATGTGGAGTGTGATAAGTTTGAGAAAGACATGGGATTCGAAGTGAGAAAATCTGGACTACACTGTGGGTGACCTCTGGCTGAGTGAATTCAGAGGAACTGCATGAACTCTATTTCTGTGCCCTCGTCAACAAAATGGAAATAAAGAGCTGTGATGCTGGAAAAAATAAGAGTGAGATGTTCCATGCCAAGTTGTAACTGTTCTCTACAAATGTTGTTTTATTTTTTTCAGAGTCTCACCCCAATTTCTGTGACCCAATAGGTAAACAGAAAAACACATTTTTGAATTAATGGTATCCAAGATTTTTTGTTTGTCGATGGTAGATAGAACTGTATGTAGTACATAGCTAATGATTACTAATTAGTCTTAGGCATGACCAAAGTGAAAATATATGTTGGGAAACCAAGTCAGATCACCTTACAATTCCAATCTTAAACCTCCCAGACATTTATTTCCTAAAGGTATCCTAGACCAAAGGTATATTCAGATGTGTATGTGAAACTTATTATATAAAATATAATAAAATAATAATAAAAATAATAAGATGCAGACGAATGTTTTTAATGATTGCTATTGTAAAGCAGATCTCATCATTATTATTTTTTTTAATCCTCACTGGAGGATACTTTTCTCCATTTTTATCTTCAGATAGAGTGGGAGGGAAGGAGAGAGAGAGAGAGAAAAACATCAACGTGAGAGAGACACATCAATTGGTTGCCTCCCGCACAACCCCTACCTGGGCCGGGGGCCAAACCACAACTGAGGTGCCCTTGACCAGAATCGAACCCACGACTCCTTGGTCCATGAGCCGATGCTCTAACCATTGAGCAAAACTGGCCAGGGCAAAGCAGATCCCATTATTAAAATGTTTCCAGTGTTGACTATATGATGTCTAACAACTTATAATTTTTCATGTTGGCTGTTACTAGGAATAAAATTGAAAATATAATATTAACTTGTTAAAGTATTTTTTTATCAGAAAGTAGTCAATAGTAGTATATGCTCCAATAATATACTATAAAATCATTAATTATATCAGAAAGGATTTTTTGGCTATAAAATATATACCTACAAAATGACATATTAGTCTATAGCAACAATATTGATCAGTTCTAAGAATAGAGTATATCAATATGGACAAATCTAAAATTCTCAAAGCCATAATTTATTGAATACATAAATTAGGAGGGTTTTCAAAAGAAGATCTAAGATTAAATACCATGCAAAATTATAGTAGATGAATCACCTGGTGAAATATTTTATTTTTAATAATATAATAATTTACTATATGGCTGAATTTTATCTAAAAATTAAAGATCAAACTAAAAAATTTGAGTTAAACCTGGATAGGATTTACGTGATTACAGCACTGTGGTGAGTCTGGTAGATGTAGAACTTGGGAATTACCCTTGTAACAAAGTATAATGAGGATATAATGTTGTTAGCTGGATTATTCATTGTTATGGATATAACTTTTGACAGTGGCTGGCAAGTCATAATTATTTAAAAATTCAATAATTTCAGTGATTAAAATATAACCTTAAATCATATAATGATGATTAATTTCACTATTTGGGTTATTACCAGTGCTTTTTACATCTGGATCCTGAGAAGTCTTTAATTCATTCAGGACAAGACATAAATAAAAACTTCCCATAGGGAAGGCAGATCCAATTTTATTAGAATATAACTATTTCTGTAGGTCTTTAAGTATTCTTTCCAAAATTCTAGTATACCTGATGATAATGAAAATCAAATTTGCTTTTTTTTTTTACCTTTGAAGACACTGAATCATGTCTAAAAACCCACTTTGAAATTTGTTCTTGTTTTTAAAAAAATAAAAAAGTGAATTTTTGAATTAACCTTATTCATTCTTTTTTTTTTTTTCTCTTACATCCAAAGACCAGTTTTATTTATTATCCTAAAATAGTTCAAATGCAGGTTAGCTGGGTCCTCTGTTCGGGTCTCATGTCAGACAAGGCTGAGATCTTACCTCAGTCTTGGGGTCCTCTTCCGAGTTCACTGGTTGGTGGCAGAGTTCAGTTATTTCCAGCAGCAAAACTGCCAGCCATTTTCTTGCTTGCTGTTAGCTGGGGACCACTTCCAGCTCCTCGAGGCCACCTTCATGTCCTTGCTATGCCACCCCTTCATAAGCAGTTTATAACATGGCTATTTGCTACTTCGAGACCATCAGGAGAACCTCTGTTGCTTCTAGTCTCCACTGTCTTGTCAAATCTTACCTGATTAGGTAAGGCCCACCAGGATACTCTCCTTAAGTTAAAATCAATTGCTTAAGGGCCTTAATTACACCTGCAGAATAACCTCAGAGCAGCACCTCGATTAGTATGTGTTTGGATAACTGGGAGATGGTATATATAACCAAGATAGTGAGACTGTTGAGGGGCATCTTAGAATTATACTTGTCACAGAGAGACGTAAGTCAGAATCTTTAATAGCTGAGGATTTCATATTAATGCTCTTATTCCATGGGGAAAGTTGTTGAAAAGTGGACCGGCCTGGCCATTTCTTATGACTAAACCACTCCCTCCACTGCTTAGCACTTAGTGCTTAAGCATTTACTAAGCATCAGAATGTCTACATACATACCTGAGCATGGCTATATAGATACGATCATATGATTCAAAATTATATTTTATTACTAGAATTTTGTTATATAATATATAGGTTATTGGCACAAATTCACAGAGCAGTGAGCTAGTGCCTGGTAACATGCTATAAAATATATGTTGAATTAAATAAAATGCTCTGTCTTTTTCTTGTGTGATTTTTTTTTTTTACCCGAGGATATTTTTTCTATTTATCTTCTGACAGAGTGGGAGGAGGGAGAGAGAGAAAGAGACACATCGATTGGTTGCCTCCCGCACGACCCCGACCAGGGCCGGGGACTGAACTACAACCGAGGTACATCCCCTTGACTGGAATCAAACCCACGACTCCTTGGTCCGCAGGCCGACGCTCCAAGCACTGAGCCAAACCAGCCAGGGCTTGAGTGTGAGGTTTTGAAAGTCTTTGCGGAGCAGCGGGAAGAGCACATTAGGGGATCAGGATTCTAGTTCAGGGAGCATCAGCTGCTAGCACGGGGCTCTCAGGCAGGCCACTCCAGTCCTCGGAATCTTGACAAGATGCACAATGGACAATGAACCTAACAGACTTACCTGTTTTGCCAAGTTGCTATAAGGACCAAGCAAGACGGCTGTAAGGATCAAATGACAGTTGTAGAAATGTATATAATGTGGGAATTTATATGAAATTTAGGGAGAAATTCTTAGGCCAAATCATTTTTTTGTTAGTTTGGGGGTTTTTTGTTGTTTTTTTTGTTTGTTTGTTCATCCTCACCCAAGGATATTTTTCCATTGATTTTTTTTTTTTTTTTAGATAGAGCAGAGGGAAAGAGGGAGAGAGAGAAACACAGATGTGAGATAGACACATTGATTGGTTGCCTCCTGCATGACCCCAACCAGGACCGGGGATCAAACTTGCAACCCAGGTACACACCCTTGACCAGGAATTGAACCCGTGACCCTTTGGTCTGTTGGCCAATGCTCTCACCACTGAGAAAAACTGGCCAGGGCTCTTCGGCCAAATTTTGATGAGCTATTAGTTGGGCAAGACCTCCCAAATATTTAAACCAAAGAAGTCAAGTACCATGAGCCAGAACGGTGGCAGACTCTTGCTTCATGTGGCCACAGTAAGATGATCTCCCAGCTATGCAGCCTTCATTAACAGGTCCTCAGCAGTTCTCACAGCAAGGCTCAGCAGTGTGCTAACGTTGGAGACCTGAGAACTTAATGTAGGTGTACATGGCTGAGTCTCCCAGCGCCTCTGCAGGAGATACCCTGGCAGGGCACTTTCCATTGAGTTGAAATAATAGTTTCTCCTCTTCCTGTATCTTTTAAGAAGGGAATGATGGAAGTACACAGGGGAACATTCAGGACTTTTACCTTTTATACATGTTGTGAAAGTTAAGTGCTAGTCCAAAAGTAATTTCTGTAATTACACTAGAACTACCTTAGGGGCATCTAGCCTAGTGATCAGCCTATTTTTCTTTGGCACTCAAGCTAGATTTTTTTTTTTTTTTTTTTTACATTTTGAAATGTTGAAAAAAATCAGAAAATATTTCATGACATGTGAAAATTATATGACTCAATTTTCAAAGCCCATAAATATTTATTGGATGAGAGTCATACTCATGTGTTTAATTATTGCCCATGGCTGTTTTCACATCCCAACAGCAGAGCTGAATAACTGCAACAGAGACTGCAAATCCAAAAAAAACCAAAACTGAAAATATTCGCTATCTGGCCCTTGAGAGCACAGTTTTGCCAGCCCTTGATCCATAGCGTGCTCAGGCTGATGAATGTACGGAAAGATAGGTTCTCGTCACGTCTGGGGATGTTTATAAAGTGCAGCATTTTTGGAGGGCATTTTGACAACAGATATCAAGAGTCTCAACATATTTTATTTATTTATTTATTCTTTTTATCCTTACTCAAGGACATTTTTCCATTTTTTGTTCAGATAGAGTAGGAGGGAGAGAGAGGAAGAGAGAGAGAGAGAGAAACATCGACATGAAAGAGACACATCGAGTGGCTGCCACCCGCACGACCCAACCAGGGCCGGGGACAAACTGCAACCGAGGTACGTGCCCTTAGCGGGAACTGAGCCCAGGTCTCTCTGGACCGCAGGCCGACGCTCTAACCGCCGAGCCAAACCGGCCAGGGCAAGAGTCTCAACATATTTTTAAAATCTGCCTGTTAAGATGCTCCTCCCTGCCAGGTATTTCTGCAGCAAGGCACATTCTCAGAGACAGTGTTCTCTGGTGTTTCTGAGACCATCTCTACTGAACTCCTTTTCTGTAATGGTTGCTGATGTTTCCTAATTTGGAGAGGATTCCCAGGTCTCTTCTCCTCCTTGTCTTATCCTGGTGTAGGTGAAACAGCTTCTGTAGGAACTGTTCTTTCAGCACCACAACCCATGGGTCTTCTCAGATGCAGTTCACACACCTGAATGCAGACTGTAATTGATGGATCCATCAAAGACCAAATCCATACAATTCCCAGGATTCCCTATTTTGAATACTAATGTTACTGGTCCAAAGTCTGTGTGCCTGGTGCTTCAAAAGACCAAAACTCAAAACATCAGGTTTTGGAGTAAGGAGAAGTTTATTGATCAAGAAGGTGCCAACCAAGAAGATAGGAGCCCTAGTGGTACCTCAAATCAATCTTAAGGAAGTTTGGAGTTGAGGCTTCTTTTATGCCAAGGGAAGGGAAAATGGGAGGGGCAAGAGGTGACTGACCACCACAGACATCTGGGTACCAGCAGGGGTCTGAGGAAGATTGTGCTAGTTGATGTGAGTCTGGTCACGAGGTTCCCGCAAATCTTTGATAAAAGTCTGTGTGCCATAATTCCCTGATCTCCTCAAGCTGAAAGCAGAATTCCTCTAAGGATCAGCATGTCTATATGCAAGACTAAGCAGAGCTATTATCCTGAAGGCCATGGGCACAAAGCAGGCTTGAACAAGATGGAGTCAGAGAGACTGAGCATTTCTATTTGTTACAGTAATAGTCTCAAATTGGTTGCAAGTCACACAATTTAGGGGTTTTCCCAACACACTAGAATGCTCTAACTGGATCTAGATGATTTTTTTCTTTAAAAAAAGTGTGCTATGATTCTTTGGGGAAATAAATACTTGCAGTTTTACAGTCAGGAGAAATATTCTGCATATAGTATCTATGGTATAGTATCCTGTCTTGGCTTCATAGTTTTTTAATGCAAAACACGCTGCTTTAAGTTTTTAACATTAATTACAAAGAGTTGAAATTTTGTGCCACCGTCGAGAAGGACCAAGACTCTGGACTGTGGTAAGCAAATGAGTTAAACCAACTGCTCCCTATCCCTGTTTCCAAATCCGAAGCAACCTGATATTTTAGCCGATGCTTCCGTGTCCATCAAAGGTCAAGTTTGAGGATGGCCCAAGAAGAGTTAATAATTAAAAAAGAAAAGAAAAAGTCATTGACTAAGTCAAACAGTTCTACATGTTCCTGCCGTTTTGTACCAAATAGCTTTTGGTTCCACTTCACAAAGTTGGCAAGGCAGGGATTGGAAATATGACATGAGGTGTAGCCCAGGTGGCTTAGTGGGGAGTACAGAAATAAGAATTAATTCCTCTATTTAAACAAAGAAATTCCCATGGGTCTACCATATGTGAGCACTTCGTCACGCACGGCTGATGTGTCGCTCACTGTGGTATATGGGCTCCTAACATCACGGAAGAGAACAATAAATAAATTGCCAATAAAAGTATACCCTAAGTATACACCCTATCAAATAGGATCAGCTCAGACATGGGCCTTACTTTGGAGGGTAAGAGAAACTGAGTTCTAAAGAATGAGTAGGGTCCAGCCAGTGTGGCTCAGTGGATTGAGCATCATCCCACGGACTGAGAGGTCCCTGGTTCCATTCCCCATCAGGGCACATGCCTGGGTTTCAGGCTTGATCCCCAGTAGGGGGCATGCAGGAGGCAGCTAATCGATGTTTCTATCTCTCCCACTCTCCCTCTCCCTTCCTCTCTCTCTAAAAAAAAGAAAAAGAATGAGCAGGGAGGAGCAAAGTGATGTTGAAGGAGCACAGTGCTGAGGAAGATTACGTGCAAAAGACCAGAGGCGAGAGATAGCCCGGCTAGTTCTTGAGAGTGTAAATATTAATAGTTTCCTATGAGCAGAGGGGGAGGGCCAAAGAGTATGAGAAATAAAGTGAGTAGACATAATATATGTTTGTAAGTACATATACATAATTTTCAACATGTAAAATATTTCATTAGTTAAATAATAAAATATACATATGGAAAATCTAGAAGAGGTTAGTTCAGAGGATAGAAGGCATGTAATGTATCTATCTGGTGCCTGGTAAGCCCTCAATCAATGTTAGCTACTATAATAGTAGAAATCCTGCCCAGCCAGTGGCCAGTGTGGCTCAGTGGATTGAGCGTCTCATGGACTGAGAGGTCCTGATTCAATTCCTGTTCAGGGCACATGTCTGGGTTGCAGGCTTGATCCCCAGTAGGGAGCGTGCAGGGGGCAGCCGATCGATGTTTCTATCTCTCTCTCTAAAAAAAATCAATAAAAACATATTAAAAAAAAAAAAAGAAATCCTAAGTTTAGGTTTTCTGAGATGGATGCTTTATTTGCTCTCTGATTTGAGCAAGAACAACAGGCAGAAGCTGGGTGGGTCAAGAGGAATTTAGTGTAATGGTTAAGAGCCAGACAGACTGAAGTTCAAATCCAGATGTTAAATATCAGCTCGGTGTCCACAGGCAACTTTAGAGAGCTCTCGAAGCCTCTCTCCTCCTCTGCAGAATGGAGATAGTACACTTCCTTCACTAAGCTGTTGTGAAGGTAGAATGCAATAACATATGTAAAATATAGCACAAATGGCCCAGAGAAAGCGTTCAGTAATGGTGTCTTGCATCACTCCAGAAGGAGACACAGGACATGTGGCAGGGATTGAGGAACATGCCCAGAAGATGTCTGTTGACAAGGACAATTGTCTCAGCTGGGAATGAATTGGTCTTGCTGTGGCTGGGCCTGTTTGTAACGAAGAAAAATCCCCAGATGAATAGGCAGCCAGCCAAGAGGGCTTGACCCTCTGCGTCGGCTGGAGCCAGGAAATCTGAGTGTGAGGAGAATGTGAATCACCTGCTTACTGCACATTCACTATTATGATTCACTCAGCGAAGAGGGAAAATGCTTGGTCAGAATTAATCATCTTTTAAAAAGCAGGTATTTTAAATTCATTACATTTGAATATGGTAATGAGACATTTGTCACTTTTATAACTCTTTGTGGGGTAGAGTGTCCATTGTAGGATGGAAAAGGATTAACATATAATTTTGAGTGTGCCCTTTTTTTCCTTTTGGTGTTGTGCAGAGGTAAACAATTCCTAAATATGAAATTCCTGGGTTAAAAGCAACCTCCTTTTGTAAGGCTTGCTACGTACATGATTAAAAAATTTTTAAATATGGTGCTGTCACTGAGGAACCAAATTGGACAGCCCCACCCCCTGCCCTACTCCGCTTCATCCAGTTCAGTACATTTCAAAAGCAGGTTTGAAAGCTGGGAGAATGAATTCGCCCATTTATACTGTACTGGGGGGAATAGCTTTTCCCTCCTGACCTTTGTGATGAGTCATTAACAGCCTTCAAGTGGTGACTTTTCAGCCTCATCAGAGGACAAATCCCTCCAAACATTCTAAATAATCAGAATATTATCTAATACTTAAATGAACTTGGTCCACATCCCTTAAACAGTTGACCTTGAAGGCTTACTTCTCCAAAGAAGAGATGAACCCATTTATCTCTCTCTCTTTCTTTTTAATGGCACTAAAGAGGCAAGAATTTGAGCCCAGCCAGTGTAGCTCAGTAGACTGAGCATCATCCTATGCACCCAGAGGTCACCAGTTCAACTCCTGATCAGGGCACATGCCCAGGTTGTGGGCTCAATCCCCAGTAGGGGATGTGCAGGAGGCAGCCAATAGATATTTCTCTCTCATCGATGTTTCTCTTTCTCTCTCTCTCTCCCCCTCTCCCTTTCCCTTCCTCTCTATCTAAAAATCAATAAAAACATATTTTAAAAAACTTTGGTGCCCTGGCCGGTTTGGCTCAGCATTTAGAGCGTCGGCCCGTGGACCAATGAGTCGTGGGTTCAACTCCGGTCAAGGGCACGTACCTCGGCTGCGATTCGTCCCCGGCCCTGGTTGGGGTCGTGCAGGAGGCAGCCACTCGATGTCCCTTTCACGTTGATGTTTCTCTCTCTCTCTCTCTCTCTCTGCCTGTCTCTCCCTCCCACTCTAACTGAACAAAAACGGAAAAATGTCCTCGGGTGAGGATAAAAAACAAAAGTTTGGAAAAGTGTCTCATGTTCTTCTGTGAAACTGCACTGATCACACACTCGGTGGCTTCTTGCAATCACAGAATTGCACACTCACTCACATCCAGTGCTGGCGTGGAACAAAGATGGAACAAAGGCTGAGTCAGAACCCTTCTTCACTTGCGTGCTCCTGTTGCCTTTGGACCAGAAGAAATGATCAACTTATTCCATTTGTTTAAATCCCCTAGAGCAAAGAGTCTTCAGTTTGGGTTACTGTTGATTCTTTTAAATAACTAACAAAAGTAAGGTCCCCAGAAGAATTCACTAAGATGTATATGCTTGCCCTGGCCAGTTTGGCTCAGCGGTTAGAGCATCAGCCCGCAGATCAGAGTCCCTGGCCCCGGTTGGGGTCGTGTGAGTGGCAACCACTTGATGTGTCTCTCTCACATCGATGTTTCTCTCTCTCTCTCTTCCTCCCTCTCTCCCTCGCGCTCTATCTGAAGATAAGTGCAGAAGTGTCCTCGGGTGAGGATTAAAAAAAAAAAAGATAAATATGCTTCAAATATTTATCTATCTTGACCTCTAAAGACTTCCACGAATTCATAAAAGAGACGTGACACTATGGGTAAAAATAAATACGGTTTTCATCTTTTAGCTGTGGAGATGGGCCTCATAGGAGAAAACCAGATTCAAAGTGAATTCAGAGAAATTGATAGAAAACCTATTCAAAGCTAAACTGTACCAACATCTTTAAAAAAAAAAAAAATACACAAAACAAAAGCAGAAAAAAACCATTTTCCTTTTTAAAACAAAAACAAACAAAAAACAACAATAGTAACAAAAACCCAAGCACTGTGACATTCCCTGAGATGTAATTTCTTCCTCCTGAGTGTAGCTCACAAATCGCCACGTGTGTGTGCAAGGCTGCTTCTCTCAATCCGGCTTCCTGGGTCAGCTTGACACTTCCTTCTTTACCTCTAAAATTTCTGGGTTTTTCGCCTGGCTGGTGTGGCTCAGTGGTTGAGGGTTGACCCATGCACCAAGAGGTCACCAGTTCGATTCCCGGTCAGAGCACATGCCCAGGTTGTGGGCTCAATCCCCAGTGGGGGGCATGCAGGAGGCGGCCAGTCGATGTTCTCTCTCATCGATGTTTCTATCTCTCTCCCTCTCCCTTCCTCTCTCTCTAAAATCAATAAAGAAAATTAAAAATAAATAAATAAATAAAATTGCTGGGTTTTTTTTAATCCTCTTTTTTTATTGTTATCTTCCAGACATTCAATCACAGATACCCATGAAGGAGCTTTGCTATCATCTGGCCACAAAGGGAGATGGTATGTAATATAAGGTCATAAAAGACCCCAAAATGTCTCAGAAAATACTCCAGCGGGAATTGGCTAGAATGAGATCCTAAACTGATACCTTGAAAATGGGTCCCCTAAGATAGAAATGACCCCAGTAACTGTGCCTCAGCCCATTTTCTATTTCAAGTCAGAGGGAGATTTGTACGAAATCCTGGGATAGTGGGCATGGGGCTGGTGTCTAAAAGTGACAGAGAGAAACATGAGGACCCTGTGGTTTGAAAATCCCAGGGCTAACATTTAAATGCTTTATTTGCAAAGTGGGACAAGACTGAACAATAGTATCTCAAGTGAGCCTGGCTCTACCTCTTTCTACCATCTCAACTTGTCCTTCTATAAATGAAACTGTGGCTGTAAATACTTGAACATGTGACTGGGAAAATTTTGCTTTCTGGCCCTGGCCGGTTTGCTCAGTGGTTAGAGCATTGGCCCGAGGACCAGAGAGTCCCAGGTTCGATTCCCACTAAGGGCACATACCTCGGTTGCAGTTTGTCCCCGGCCTCGGTTGGGGTCGTGTGGGTGGGATGTGTCTCTCTCATGTCAATGTTTCTCTCTCTCTCTCCCTCCTGCTCTATCTGAAAATACATGCAAAAATGTCCTCTAGTAAGGATAAAAAAAAAAAAAGAAAATTTTGCTTTCTGTCTCTAACATGCTAAGATTTAATGGGACCCAGAATTGACATACATGTTTCCTTATTAAGTAACAATAGTAAAAGCTGGTGTTGATTGAGCTCTTACTATATGCCTCATATTGTTTGAAGAGCTATTGAAATACTTACAACCCTATAAAATAAGTACTATTATCTCCACTGAGGCACAGAGAGAATAAGTAGTGTGCCTAAGGTCACAGAGCTTAGAGGGAAAAAAGTTGTATATCTGGGTAGAACTTGAACTCACAGTCTACTGCAAATCCTATACCCTTAACTACTGCCCTCTATATCCCCTGAAGCCATGCCTATCGGAAATTTCCTCAGTGCACCTTGATGATCTGAGCAATTTAATGTAATCCAAACTTGTTAAAATATAACTTCAAAAAATAGGTAAAATCATGACTCTCATATAGATATAACAAAGATTTTTATCAACTGATTGATGAAGAAACTAGAGATGGGTTAAATTTTTTTAAAAAGACATTTATATATCAGGAATGTTGAAATAAATGTGAAATGGAGGCAAGCCTGGACCCTTCCACAATGGAGGACAGAAGTCTGTTAGACCTCCAGCGGACAGAATTTGCATGTCTATAGACAAGAATTATTTTACACGGCCACCAATTACTTACAGAATTGTAGCTCCCACAGAATCAGAGTAAGACAATGCTGGAAGGCTGTGCTCTAGACAGTCACCGAAGCACAGAATTATCCCTATAATGCTTACAATTCACTCCTGCTCCTCAAACCCAGAAAACTTTACACATGATAGGTATAAAAGGCATTTGGGGAGACAGACATATGAATGAAAAATGTCTTGCAAACTACCAGGGCAGATACTTATAAATAATTTCAATAAGGCCGATTGTTAAAGAATACAAACGAGGAAAGGAGAGATTCCTTCAGCTCTGGGAACTGGTTAGAATTTTTACATGAGGCATTTATGGGAGGCGATCTAGTTGGAAGAGGGGATTGAAGGCTGTCCTAAAGCTGCTTTTAGATAACATTTTACATAAAATTAAGAAAAGTAGACTATCTCTATTAAAAATGCTATGACCTTAGTAGGGACCATTAAAGCCTCCCACAGTTATCTCATGTACTTCATTTGAAATCTAGAAACATTCCTTGGAGGAAATTGACCTGGAGGTAGTAGGAAAATGTAAAAGTGCTATCCAGCCCGGCTGCTGTGGCTCAGTGGTTGAGCATCGACCCATGCACCAAGAGGTCGCCAGTTCAATTCCCGGTCAGGGCACATGCCCAGGTTGTGGGCCTGATCCCCAGTGGGGGGCATGCAGGAGGCGGCCAATCGATGTTCTCTCTCATCGATGTTTCTGTCTTTCTCTCCCTCTTCCTTCTTCTCTCTCTAAAATCAATAAAGAAAAAAAAAAAGCTATCCAGACAGAGGGGCATCTTGATCCAAGGCACAGAGACCAAGAGGGGAGGTGGCGTGGCAATGGGAATGATGACAAAGAGGCAGGAAGAGGGAAAGAGTCTGTCTCACAACCAAGTGCTGCCTCAGCCACACAGGTCCAGACACCTGCTAAGCTCTGTCCCTTTCACAACGACCCTTGACAGCAGGATCCTCTCGTAAGCCCAGACACATGGTCCCAGCAGAAAAACAGATATTCAATATCTATTTCCTGAATGAACAAAAGTATGGAAAGAAGAACGAAGTAAGGGAGGGAGGAACAGAGGGAGGGAGGGAGGGAGGGAGGGAGGGAGGAAGGAGGGAAGGAAGGAAGGAAGGAAGGAAGGAAGGAAGGAAGGAAGGAAGGAAGGAAGGAAGGAAGGAAGGAAGGAACATTGAACTGCTTCTAAGCACTCTGCTCCCAGAAAGAAATTTCCCAAGCTTTACTGCTTCAAGAAAAAGCTAGCCACAAAAAAGCACCCTTCTCTTATGACTCAGTTAAGCCCTGCCTCCACTGGGCTCATGATTCCCGTGTCTACTTCCCTGTATAAAACCACACGTCCCATTTTTCTTTGAGATGTTCTTCACTAATGAATATTTTTCTTATCGCAACAGCCTGAATAAAATCATCTCTTTAATTGTTCTGTGTATTTTGTCTATCACAGTTAGAAAGATGGGATTTCAGGACCTAATCTCTGGGTTTGAAGAACCCTTCTGTGGGTCTGTGGGTTAATACAGGACGAAGGCATGCAAGCCTCTAATTTGTTTTAACTGCATCCTTTTTATATACATGAAAGAGCAGGGACCACACTCTGTAAAAGCCTCAGATTATAACTTGACCAAGAAAGAAGAACTATTGCTGGAGGCTCTGGTGTTTGCATCTCTGTCTTTGGGACGTAGGGTGAATTCAGGGACTTGCTTGATTCCTCATTTTTACGATCAGGGCTTATAGAGAAGGGTGTTTTTCCATTTCTTCTCTTGATAATGGACTGAGGCTGGGATGGGGGAGAGGGAGATGTGAGCTGACTCAATTATAGCATCAACAGAAAGACCAGTTTTAGGTAACAAAGAGGCATGCATTTTTATTGATTCAAAGAAAGCATTCAAGATGTGGCTAAACGTGGATGCAAGAAACAAAGCTACATTTGATCTGCTTAAGGAAAAAAAACAAAATCAGTGAATTTATTGGAAGGATATGGTATAATTGAATATTTGAAGAAAAAGTTGAAGTATAAGCATAACTCTGAGATGTATATGGTAGAAAATTAATGGACAGTGATGAATGGGTTCCTACTCCTTTCTGCCTCACTGTTCCTCAGATAAAGAATCAAATTATAGAAAGAGGTCATCTGACTAGTAGGACTTGGATCACATGCTCAATCCCTTGGGCAGGGGAGGTCCTAATGAGTTGATTGACAGTTCCACCAAGACTGTAGCCAAAGTAGAAGAAATTATACAGCAAAACAGAAGGGAGATGGGAAGGGCTGTTACCAGAAGGAGTCAAGAATTTTAGGCAGCCCTGGCCGGTTTGGCTCAGCGGTTAGAGTGGCGACCTGTGGACCAGGGAGTGCTGGGTTTGATTCCAGCCAAGGGCACATACCTTGGTTGTGGTTCGTCCCCGGCCCTGGTTGGTGTCATGCGGGTGGCAACCAGTTGATGTCTCTCTCTCTCTCTCTCTCCCTCCCACTCTGAAGATAAATGTAAAAATATCCTCGGGTGAGGATTAAATAAATTAAAAAGTGGTAATTAAAAAAAAAAAGAATTTTAGGCAGACAAAACAGTAGCTTTATGTGGAATTAAAAATGACCCAGAGATTTCACTCCTAAGTATTATACCCAAGAGAAAAGAAAACACACATCCATATAAGAACTTGTAAATGAATGTTCATAGCAGCATTATTTTTTTTATTAATTTATTTTTGTTACAAATGTTTCTTCTTCCCCCCCATTGACACCTTCCTCCCCATCCCCCCCCACCCCGTCCCCAGCTTTGTTGTCCATGTCCATCGGTTATGCATACATGCACAGCAGCATTCTTTATAAAAAACCATAAAGTGGAAACAACCCAAATGTCCATCGACTAATAAATGTGTAGTTATACAATGGAATATTATTCAGCTATTAAAAAAATGAGAGAGTACTGATACATGATTAGCCTTGAAAATCTTATACTAAGTGAGAGAAGACAGCCACAGACCGCATATTGTATGATTCCACTTATATGAAGTATCCAGGACAGGGAAATCCACAGAGACAGAAATAGGTTAAGAAGATTAGTGATGACTTCAGACTGAGGGGACTGGGGCGTGGGAAGGAGGGGTGATGGGAATTGTCTGGAAAGGGGTACTGGTTTCTTTTAGAGGCAAAAACAAAACAAAACATAAAAAACACTTTTAAAAGTATATTGTGGTGATGGTTGCACAACTTTGTAAATACACTAAAAACATTCAATTGGAAACTTTAATTGTATGAGAATTAATCTCGATGAAACTGTTTATAAAGATGAAGCAGCTTAGCCCAGCCGGTGTGGCTCAGTGGTTGAGCGTCGACCCATGCACCAAGAGGTCGCCCTTTCGATTCCCAGTCAGGGCACATGCCCAGGTTGTGGGCCCAATCCCAAGTGGGGGGCATGCAGGAGGCAGCCAATTGATGTTTCTATCTCTTTCTCCCTCTCCTTTCTTCTCTAAAATCGATAAAGGGAAAAAAAATTTATATATATATTTAAAAAAAGATGAAGCAGCTTTTCAATTACAATACTGCAGTTGCAATGATGAAATTTGTTCTTATTGACTATTGTTTTTACTTGTAAAGTAGGTGGAAGCTTTTGGGGTGGATCTTAAGAGGTAGTAATGATGGTCCTTCATTTGTGATGGTTTTTGAAATGTAAATGACTCTTCAGATTAGGGCATTAGTTTCTGATAGAGACAGCTATCAGCAGCGTGGTGCCTTAGTCAGTTTTATAAGCATGGATTATTCTGTCAGTACTTCCAAATGTGTCAACCCAACTAAAACTGCCTGGCATGAAACTCACATGAGGCGGAATGAAATGCGGCAAAGGATGTAGGCTAAGAAGTGGGAGATCTGAATGACTGCCATTGGTAGGCCTCTGAGATATACTTAGAAAAGACTGTTGGAAAGTTCATTTCCTTCTCTAGGCCTCAGTTTCCTGATATGGAAAAGAACAGAGATGACATAGATTAATGGTCACCAGAGGCTGGTTTCTCATTAAGGGTTGTGATTTGGTATTTCCTCAGAACACATTAATCTACACATAAAAATGAACCAATATTAAAAAATTCTGGGAAGCCCGGCTGGTGTGGCTCAGTTGGCTGAGCATCGACCCATGCACCAAAAGGTTGCCAGTTCGATTCCCGGTCAGGGCACATGCCCAGGTTGTGGGCCCGATCCCCAGTGGGGGGCATGCAGGAGGCGGCCGATCGATGTTCTCTCTCATCGATGTTTCTGTTTCTCTCTCCCTCCCTCTTCATCTCTCAATAAAGAAAAAAATTCTGGGAAAATAGCATAAATATTGGCTAGATATGGGAATTCCTGAGATCTGGCAAATGCTGCCGGATGCGTTCTGCTGTGACCTGGTCATTTACACCAAGAGGTGGAAGAATCCATTGGCTATAAACACCCATAATTGTGGAAAGCTATCCTTCCCCCCATTTATTTGATTGATGACATTAACTTTCTAAATAAGAATGATGTCAGTAAACAATTATTTGTTGAGGGCTTATCAAATGCCAGTTCTGACAAAGGGAAAGTTCGGGAAGGTGTTGTGACCAGCCCGTGGTTTAGGCGGCTGGGGAAGGCCTCCCTGAAGAACGGAGGCTGGCAGGTGAAGGTCAGGAGGAGCTTCCTGCCGGTGAAATGGCATCTGGGAAGACCTACACTCGAAATTGAGCATGTAGCTCATTTAGGAACAAATATATCCCATGTGGTTGGGACACGGAGAACGAAGAAGAGAGAATTACATTTAAGCGTTTATTGAGCAGATACCTCACTTCTCACACTGTGCTAGATGCTTTGTTTATTTTATTCCAGCCACAGAAAAGCTCTATGGGGTCAGTATTATCATTCCATTTTACAAATGGGGACTGAGGCTTCAAGTTAAAATATCTTGCCTGCAGTTGCCGAGCTGGTAAGAGGGACAGCCTGGATGTGAACACAGCCAGCTTCCTCCAGAGCCAATGCTGAGCCACCACTTGGTACTGCCTGCGACGACACACCAGTCACCTCAGCTTCTCCAAAGCATCACACCGTCCCTTGACTTTTTTCAGCTTCAGTCAGGATGACAGGCTGATTTAACAATAGATAACTTGCTCTGTGACCCTGGTTAGGAAGCCTATTGTTAAAGTAAATAAGATACTTGAAAGCATAGCCAAGGCTATTAAAATGCTATAAGCCAACTTTACCCAAGATTCTGCACTGGGGGTGAATGTCAAAAGGACTTGTTATGAAATCATATCTTTTAGAACTTCCATATAATTTCTTTCTCCTTAGCAGAGTTGAGAAAGGTAAAAATAACAAAGTTTTGTTTTTACTGGAAAACAACATAGCTTTACTTGGGACAATGATTGAAAAATTACTGTTTGGTCAGTTTTTGCAGAAAGAGCAAAAAGTCTCTTTTCACTACATTTGTAAGAGGCTTGCTTCATGTTGTGTTACTTCTCATGTTCAATGTGTGGTCCCCATAATAGAATAAATCTCTAATAATAACAAACATCACTCCTCCCATTGTTGATGCCCAAGAGTCCTTATTCCATACCTTCAGTGGTATTGTTATTGAATAAAGGATGGAGAAGGTAATACAATGCAAGAAGTACACCCTACCCCATTCCAATGACAACAGAGAGACCAAGTGACCCAAACACTCTAATTCCAGTCCAAACTTTGAGAGGAAGCCTTCTTGTTCATGTCTGAGTTTATTATCTAATCATTAGAACGTTGAAAAAAGAAGAAACAAAAATAAAGATGATGTGTATCCATAATGTCTGAGGATTGGACCTAGTTGCTGGATGAAATTGTCATTCTTTTGGACTTTTCCTAGGAGGCATTTTATTTTTCATTTTTTATTTTTTGCATTTATCTTTAGATAGAGCAAGAGGGAGAGAGGGAGGAAGAGAGAGAGAGAAACATCCATGCGAGAGAGATACATCGATTGGCTGCCACCCACACGACCCCAACCAGGGCCTGCAACCAAGGTACGTGCCCTTAGCGGGAACCAAACCCAGTGTCTCTGGTCCACCGGCCGACGCTCTAACCGCTGAGCCAAACCAGCAAGGGCCTAAGAGATATTTTAGATTGGAGTCCTAACACCTAAGACTCCCTATTGTATGCTCTTAAATAAAATGCTCATTGGGAAAGAGAAACATTCGGGAAGTTAGAAAATTAAAAATCGAAGTGGCTTTTCTTTTTTTCTAATGTGACCACTTTTGATGGTTTCAACACTCCAGCAAAGAAATGACTTCTGTTGCCCAGCTGGTGTGGCTCAGTGGGTTGAGCATCATCCCATGGACTGAGAGGTCCCTGGTTCCACTTCCCGTCAGGGCACATGCCTGGGTTTTGGGTTCGATCCCCAGTAGGGGGCATACAGGAGGCAGCGAACTGATGTTTCTATCTCTCCCACTCTCCCTCTCCCTTACTCTCTCTTAAAAAAAAAAAAATCAATATAAACATATTTAAAAAAAAAAAGAAATGACTTGTGCATTTTAAAGATTTCACTCCATTCTTTCTGGTTTTCATTTCTCTGTGTTTGTACCATGACTAAAAGTGATTCAAGTTGTTAAAAAACAAAAATCAACCAAGTAAATTTGAAGATCTAATTGTCTTTATCAAGCAATTCACAAGTCCGGCAGCATCTCCTCTCACAGGGCTCTAGATGAGTTGCAGAAAGTGGAAGGTTTTACAGGCATAAAGAGAGTGGGACTAAGAAGTTAGAAGAGTGGATTATTTCAGGCAAGAACACCTATACATTTTCTTATATAACATTTCTTTTTCTAAATATAAATATATAAATATAACATTTTCTTTTTCTAAATTTTTTAATATCTTCAATGTTGAACTGTTTTTAAAAATGAAATCCAATGTCTTCTTTGAGAAGAGAGCCTGTTGTAGCCTTAAAATTTCATAAGGTACGTGTTCTTTTGAAAAACCCGCCTTCTGTCCAAGACCTCAGGCAAGAACACCTAGGACAATCAGGTGTGGGGAACGTTCAGCTGTGGGCCTTATGAAATCAATACCAACTAATGTCACACACCTCACCAAATTAGCCTGATCAAATATAGCAGGGTAATTTTTAAAAAAAAATTTTAATTTTATTTTTTTCTTTATTGATTTTAGAGAGAGAGGAGGGGAGAGGGAGAGAGAAAAAAACATCGATATGAGAGAGCATCAACTGGCCGCCTCCTGCAGGCCCACACTGAGGATTTGGCCCACAACCTGGGCATGTGCCCTGACGGGGAATCGAACCAGGAACCTCTTGGTGCATGGGTTGATGCTCAACCACTGAGCCCCACCGGCTGGGTGATTTATTAATTTTTAAGTTTACAATTTTGTATGGCCTGAGAATAATGTTATAAATACCCAATGGCCCTTGGCAGAAAAAAGTTTCCCCACTCCTGCTAGGTAAAAGCAGAGGGTCTTATGAGGCAGATACCTCACTGGTGTTGATTGGGACATTCCAGACTGATTGGTTTAAAATTCCCCTCTTGGGAGAGGCTAAAACTACAATTAGGTTAGGCACTGAGTATAGGTTTGGTTAGGAGTCAAGAAAGATGACTTAGGATGACCAGCTGTACCTGCTTGCCCAGGACTGAAGTTTCCTGGGATATAGGGATTCTAGTGCTAAAATCAGAACAGCTGGTCACCCTAGGATGGTTTGTTGTTGTTGTTTGGCCTAGTTACAGATCTTTGCCTACACAAACCAGAGAGGATCCCATCCCTTGTCTGCTGAGTCATAATCTCCTGCCAGCCCAAGGTTACGTTTATTAGAGCTGGGAACAGTGAAACAAGGAAGGGCTTAGCACAGAAGAAGCAACAGGAGAGCCTAGGCTGGGCTGCCTTAGCTCACTGTTAAGTCAGAGAAAGGGGGCCTTGGGGACAGGTTCCCAGGGTTAGCCTGGGACGAGCTGCTGATGCCCATTGCTCCCCTGGTTGCAAGTCTCATGGGGTCCCTTGCAGTTTAGGAGATGCATGTCTGTGAGGAAAAAGAGAGGGAAGGTAAGGCACAAGCATGCTCCCCAGAGGGAAGAGTGAGCCCAAACACCTATCATTTTTAAAAGCTTCCCATGTTGTTGGGACAACCAGCCAGGTTTAGGAGTTTGTGAAAACCATCAGGTAGTTCCCAAGTAGAATTGTTTCCAATGGTCTCAAATGGAAAGTGCAATCAATATAACATCTTCTTTTTCTAACTTGTTTAATATCTTCAATGTTGAACTGTTTTTAAAAATGAAATCAAATGTCTTCTTTGAGAAGAGAGCCTGTTATAGCCTTAACATTTCACAAGGTACGTGTTCTTTTGAAAAACCTGCCTTCTGTCCAAGACCTCAGGACTGAAACATCAGCTACCTATGTGGCTCTGAGAAATCTGAGGACCACATTTAGACTGGATGATCCTCCAGTCTCTCCAGTATCCCATCCCCTATTGAGGGAGAGAGGGGACATGGAACTCTGAACAATTACTGCTGTAGGGGTTCAGAATGAGTCACCCCAAGATGTGCCTCTGTGGTATGGGAATTATTTTGAGGTAATGACAACCAAGACCCTTTAGGCTCAAGAGAAACTTCTGTACCTATCTTAACAACTCAGAAAATTTTAAATTAGGGGCCTTGCCCATAATAAGAGATTATCAGAGATAACCTTTTGACCTATTTATATGGCAGGGCAAACTGTTAATGACCGAACATGGAACATCAAACATCAGCTCTTCTTATCATCCTGCACTGACCTCCCTTCCCTCTAAAGCCCCAGGGCACTTTACCTCATCCTTACCTCAAAATGCCTTATATACCTCATTTTAACTTTCTGTCTCTGAACTTCTTATGTATTTGGGATTCCCATATGAATGGCTGTAATTAAATTTGGTTCTTTTCTCTTGTCAATCTGTCTTATGTAAATTTAATTATTAGATCAGCTGGAAGAACATTGAGGGGTAGAAGAAAGTTTCTTTTTCCCCCACACCACTACTCAACTAAAATGCTAACTTCTCTTCCTTTTTCCTTGAAGCTCTTAATTCTTCTTAAAACGGAAGTTTATAGCCTTCCATTATAATATAATTCATGTTTATTGTAAAACATTTGAAAAACAAAAGGAGGGGAAAATAATCTAACTTCTTTGTCCCCAGCACAACCATCTTAATATTCTGGTGTTTTGTTTCTGCATTATTCCTATATATTGCCATTTAAAAATATATAAATATAACTGTGATCATACTAGAGATGTAGCAATGTTATTTCTCTTTCTTTTTAAGCATTATATTTCTTTCCATGTAATATAAACATGTTCCTATGTCATAGCACACCATAAAGAGTGTTCTAATGGCTATATTATAGTTAAAGAGGATGAGCATAATTTACCTTACCAGGCTCTTGGCTAACTTTCAAGAGCAATGCCCTTAGAATAACCAGCTAAACGCTAGTAGATCATTATGAGACTGATATCCCAAACACATAATCTGAGCAAGAATCACTACCCTGAGAGTTCATCTACAACTAAAGTCTTTCCTTTAGGTTACAGAATATGTCCTTTCTTTTCTCAGGAATGTTTCTTTATTCTGCTCTTTTGTTAGGGGTTTTTAATTTAGATGCTAGAATAGCTTCAGATGAAATCTGGAAAAGGAAAAAAAGCACCCGTGATTCTACTGCTGTAACACAGTCACTCAAAGAGCATGGACATATGGGCTTTTATGCAGCTATAATCACACAAGGCATGCAATTTTGTGTTCCTTTTTTCCACTTAGTACATTATAGCCGCCTTGCCATGTTATTACGTTGTCCTTATAATGATCACTTTTAATGGTTGAGTAATCATCTGCAAGTTATTGCTTGTGGCAACACGGTTCCTTTGGGCTGAGAACAGGTAACAATTACATGAAAAAGCTAAGGAAGAAAAAAAAAATTAAGCACATTATAAAGCAGTAATTTTTAGATTGTGATCTTTGGCATATGCCAAAGTTTACCATGGTATAGGAGATGGAAAGAAGGAAAGAAGGAAGGAAGGAAGGAAGGAAGGAAGGAAGGAAGGAAGGAAGGAAGGAAGGAAGGAAGGAAGGAGAAAGAAGAAAGAAAGAAAGAAAGAAAGAAAGAAAGAAAGAAAGAAAGAAAGAAAGAAAGAAAGAAAGAAAGAAAGAAAGAAAGAAAGAAAGAAAGAAAGAAAGAAAGAAAGAAAGAAAGAAAGAAAGAAAGAAAGAAAGAAAGAAAGAAAGAAAGAAAGAAAGAAAGAAAAAGAAAGAAAGAGAAAGGAAGGAAGGAAGGAAGGAAGGAAGGAAGGAAGGAAGGAAGGAAGGGAGGGAGGGAGGGAGGGAGGGAGGAAGGAAGGAAGGAAGGAAGGAAGAAAGGAAGAAAGGAAGAAAGAAAGAAAGAAAGAAAGAAACAATAGCCAAAATGCAGTCACTGCTGCTAAGCCACATCACCAAGCCAAAATGTAATCCTTAACCTAACTGTAGTTTCAGCCTCTCTCGGGAGTTACATTTTACACCAGTCTGAAATGTCTCGATCCACACTAGTGAGGTAATCTGCCTGATAAGATCCCTTGCCTTCCCCCCAAGGAAAGATGTTATTGCCTGAAATAATCCATTCTTTTCACTTCTTAGTCCCACCCTCTTTCTACTTATAAAAACCTTCCATTGGCATGTATTTCTAGTTGCTAGTTGGGATGCCGCCAGATTAATGAATTGCTTAGTAAAGCCAATTAGATCTTCAAATTTACTGGCTTGAATTTTATTCTTTAACATGTAGGAAGAGAAATCTGAGATGCCCCTACCTTCCTCCTATAAAAACACTTCTCCTTTAAGTTTTCTTTTGTAAATATACTTTAAAAAAAAAAGAGAGAGAGAAAGAAGTGAAAAAAAGTATAACATTGAATGATGTAACTTTGTGGTAGAGTCTGTCATTTACTAGCTGTGTGACCTTGGGCACAAGTTACACAAATGCCTGAGTTCCTTATAGGTAAAATGGGAATATTAATTTTACCTAACTCATTGATTGAGTTGTGGTAAAGATTAAATAAATACATATGTGATATATATAGATTGCTTAGAGCAATGCGTGGCACCTAACTATTGTATAAGTGTTTGTTAAATAAATAAAATAAAACACTGGGAAAAAACAGCATCAGGTCAACAAATCTTGAATGCATTCGTGTGAACTTTAAAGCCAGAAATAGAAAAATTAGACAGTGATAGATCTGTGAATGGCATGATAACCCCCAATGAGAAAAAGGTTTACACTCAGGCTTGGGGGAGAGATTACCAAACTATATGGAGGACTAGACTATGATACCCCACACCTTTGTGCCTTTAGGCAATTGACTTAACTTTGCTAAGTTTCATTTTTTTCCATCTGTTAAAGAGTGGAGTCAACATTAATTACATCATAAGGTTCTTATGAGCAGTAAATGAAGTATTCCTTATAAAACAGCCCAGGACCTGGCCCATCCTGAGGCTTCCATAATAGAATCATCCCAGGTACAATGTATTATTGATCGCTTACTGAGATTTTTTTGGCACACTCACTACTTGTTTATTTGTTAACGGGCCAAATATGCTACATATGGTATCCAGATGGGCAGGATGGAAATAACTTTGGTTTCAATTTGCAAATAGGCAATGGAAGAAGGAAATTGACACTGATATCTCTCTGGAAGTTAGTGTGCCAAGACACCCCCCCCAACCCCCACCCTTTTGTTTCATAATTGCAGGCAGTGGAGTTTGGGGAAGCATGGGACTATTTTGAGAAAAGTTAGTCTTAGGAGCTAGGTCCCACTTTTGTCCTAAACTCGTCACATGACCTTAAATAAGACAGCCTTCTGCTCCACTCTTAGATTATCTCCTAAAAGGTGGTGATTAAACAAGAGACAACCGCAAAGATTACTTTATCTCCATTATTCTTATGGAGTAAAGAGGGCTGTGCTATTTTTAGAATCCACGAGGCATCAAGATTCTGTGGACAAGGAGGTGTTATATTCTGCAGAGCACCATGCAACTTTGGAGAAGACTGCCATTTGTAAATTAGTTATATTGGCTCCAACTTTTCTCTCTAAGGGGGAGAAAGTAGCACAAAAATAACCAAGGTTTGGTGGATAAATTCCTGGAGAATATGAATGGTAAGTGTTTGCTTTTTAAAAAAAAAAAATGTTATCCAGATATTTATAGTTGCAATTCTGTATTTAGCTTACACACTCCCTTGTCTGTCAAATGAGATGAATTTCTAGCCTGCCTTAACATTGTCTCTGGCTCTTAAGAGAGGGTAAACGTTTTTTTTTTTGGTCAGCAATACAGTAGAATTAGAGAATGTTTGCCTTATTTAGTCATGGTCTGGCTGAGTCATTCCAACTGATATTGTTTGGAATGAAAACTTGACCAGATGTTCACTTAAATGAACCAGAGAGATTAATTATCAGCCCTACCATATTATCTGGAAGGGTGGGTATAATCATCTCCAAAGAATTTCCTGGACCCGCGCACAAAGGTTAGCGATGATAAGTACAACTAACACTCTATTAGCACGCAAGGTACCAGGCATCACTGTGTTTCCCATGTGTTAATTCATTTAGTCACACAATATTCCTTGGAGGGAGGTACTATTGTTATCTTTATTTTATGAATGAAGGCATGAGTCTCAAAGAGGTTAGGTGGCTTGCCTAAGGTCACCCAGTTTGTAAGTGGTAAAAGCTTGACTTGAATCCACAAACTTGGACCCCTAGACGTATGCTTTTAAACTATGCTATACCCAGTACCCTATACAATTCTCTGTTTTTGACCCAACATGCTAAAAACTTGACTATATTAGGCTAATCATTAATCTATAAATGAGTGAAGATGAACTGGAACTATTATGAGTAGGAAAAAATATAATGCCTGACCTGAAGGAAGGAAGAATTAAATTTTGGAGAAAACATTTATATACCTGATTAGAAATCTCTTGGGTTGTCAAAACAACATACCCACTGTTTATTCATCTTTTAAAGTAATTTGAGGAATGCAAGACAAACTGAAGTGTGGACCTCAACTCCTCCTCTTCATAAGATATCTGGAATGTTTTGTTGTTATGATCAAAGCCAAGAGGGCAATGTTGGTTGATCCTTCTTGGTTAACTTAAGAAGAAGCAAAAAGTTGGATTCACCTCATTTAAAATGGAATCCTAAATATTTCTTTGTTGTTGCGGTTTATTGAAATTACTATACTGGTTGACATTGACATTCTTCTGGTTTTAACTTAATATCTGAGAGCTCCCTTATCTTTTGTTAGCATACACTCTCCAACAATATAAAGAAAGCATAACACTTATGTATCCATTTAGGGTTTAAAATAACAGAGTGGTTTGAAAAGGGTGTTGGTTCTGGATGGGGAGATGTGTGGAGAGAGCCTTTCAAATCTGAGACTGAGAACTTGTAATATATTTAAATGGCATAATTTCATCTCAGACTCAATTCCTCTTTTTTTTTTTCTCCTAAGGACTGTGTTAAAGATATTTTTAATACAGCACATTTTTTCCATTCCTCTCTCCATGAAGGTTTTCAATCCATTTACATGTAATGCAAGCTTTCGTCTGTATAATTAGGATCCTTGAAACTTGCAACAGTTGGCTATGACATGTGTATATATGCAATTTTGTCAGCTGAAGCATTTGTGATATGACATGTGAATTAAAAGCTTCAATAATGGGATAAGAAAGATTGCAAGGGAAGCAGCTTTGACACAAGTTTAAATATTGTGTTAATCACAAGCAACCAAAGACACTGGAACTTAGATTCAGGCTTTGATTAGCTAAGATATAGTCTATCCCAAGAATAAAAGAAACTATCTCTATTGTGCCTCTTACTAAATGAAGAGTTTCTCCAATAGAATGATTATGTCTCCTATCATTTGAATTCTTTTTTCGTTTAAAGAGTTTATTTTTCTACTATTAAAAAATTGTACACAATCAATGAATAAAGCATAGAAAAATAGAAAGGTTACCTAGGGTCGCACTCTCATCACACTGCTACTTAAATGTTGGCACACTCACTTGGTTTTAATATGCTCTGCATATAAATGCTGCATCTTTCATATATATATATATATATATATATATATATATATATATATATATAATTGATTTTTTAGAGAGAGAGGAAGGGAGAAATAGAAACATCCATATGAGAGAGAAACATCAATTGGCTGCCTCCTGCATACTCCACACTGGGGATCGAGCCCGAAACCTGGGCATGTACCCTGGCCGGGAATTGAAGTGGGACCTCTGTCATGGGACTGATGCTGAATCCACTGAGTCACACCGGTGGGGCTGCATACTTCATTTTAAATGCTGAACATTGCATTGTCTATTTTCTTTGTGTGTGGAACCATAACTTTTAATGGTTCTAATAATAGTCTTCTGAGTGGGTGCTCAATAGTGTAACTACATATTCCTGGGTTCCTCGACAACTAAGATGTTGCCTACTTTTCTGTTCTAATAAATAATAGTTCAGGATTTATCTTTATGCCTAAACATTTTCCATTTTAGGATTATTTCTTTGGGTTAGCATCCCTCAAGTGGAATCACTACTCAAAAATGTTGTATTCTTAAGTTTATTGCAGATAAATATATTTTATTAGCATATACTAACTTCCTACAATAAACTCACCCAAAATACACTGTTAATTGGTTTGTCCAAGTCCCGAAATAAAGTTTGGAAGTAGGAAGTCACTGTTTCCCAAAGGGATTGTGAGTTTTTCTGGTGCTTTAACTAGAGTTTCTGAATTTTCCTTATGTGACTTTACCTTCCTGCTTTGGCATGTATTTCTGCCATGAACCTAAGTCCTTGAATTTATTCACTGGAAGGCTCTGACGGTGATTGCTAGCTCCTTCCACCCAGATGAATTCTCTCTTATGGCCTCAGTCTTCCACCTTTCTCCTAGTGAAGGTGGATACTATGCTTATTTTCCCACGTCCATATCTGTCTTCTCTATGGCAGTCCTTTGGGGAACTGGCCCTACCACAGCTGCAGAGGTGATCTCTGATTTATCCTAATTGATCTTTCACTTGCCTGCCACTCCATTGAAACTGCTCTGGTCATATCACCAATGACCTCCGTTTTGTTAAATCCAATAATCAATTCCCAGCCCTCACCTTTCTTGACCTCTCAGCAGTACTTAGCACAGTTAATTACTCCTTCCTCCTGGACACACTTTCTTTACTTAGCTTCCAGGACCTACTCAAGTCAGCATCTAATCAAGAAAACAGAAACTCTTCTTATCATTTGACAAGAGGGAATTTAATTCAGGTCCTTGATGACATAAGAGACAAAAGAGCTGAAAACACAAACAAGAAATAGTGAGGAGACCAGAGACTGGCAACAGCAGAAACACAGTACCAACCTAGGCTGGAGAAACAAGGACGAGAAGAGGTGCCCATGGGCATGGGGGTTCCCAGGTAAAACTAGAACTATGGAGAATTTGTCTGGAAAAAGCCAGAGCCAAGGAAGAGATAAGGCCATAACCAAAGACACCACCTGAGAGGAGAGCAAGTCCCTGGTTTCTCTTTTTCTCCCTCCCTCCAAATTTCCATCAGCGCCTTTCATAAACTAATCCCAGCTGGAAAGGAAGTAGCATCAGAATCTTGGAAAAGCAGCCTGCAGTGATCAATCCCACTGCAATCCAGACCCGAGTCATGGAAGGCTGAAGGAGTGATTGAGGGTCTCTTGGCACAAGGGACTTGCTCTATCCCTTGCTGTACTCGGTATTTCTTCCCTGTCTTTCTACTGACTCCTACTCTTCTCCATGTTCTCTTCATGTTGAGGTGCTCCAAAGCTCAGTTCTTATTCCATCTTCTCGTCTAGTTATTTATGAATGCTTAACAACCCACCCCCAACCCTAAATTTTTTAGAAAAGCAATTTATTGTCACTTCTCATGATTCCGTGGGTTGACTTGACTCAGCTGGACAGTTATCTTTTGGGACCTATCATGAAGCTTTGTGGTGAACACTGTGATGTGTCAATCAGATTCTCCTTTGGGAATGAAGGACACATTACATCAGTTGCTGGGAGTGTGGGTGACAGTCTCCTCAGGGAATGCCTTTGAGGGTCACTTCACTCAATGTCTCGCACCCTTCCCAAGGTCACCCCTATGCAATGACTGATTAATTTGGGAATATAAAGCCCAACACTTTCATTCCAATTTGGGACAGATATGAGGGATCAAACCATCCTCAGAACTCCTCAAAGGGATCAGTTGAGGCTTCTGATGAGATTGTTTAGCACCTTGATTCTCCTGTTGTCAATCCTACTTCCTACCCTTCCCTTCCCTCCCACAGCTATTCATCCCCAAAGCAGTGTAGAGTGACAGAAAGATGGGTCCTTGATAACATGGCTGAGTTGGCTGAATCAAAACAATTCTAAAGTCTTTGCCAACTCTGAATTTTCTAGTTATGCAAAGCAATACAGCTCCTTTGTTAGTTAAGCCAATATAAGCTGCATTTTGATTGCTATGATACAGAATACCCTCTGAGATACCCTATAGCAAGATTTTGGTTCTATGGTATAGAGATACCTCTAGGGCTATCTAGGATGGTCTAATCAAAAGTCTCACATTTATATTCTAAGTTCTCCATAGTTTTCTATGTTGTCATAAACTATTTCAAACATACCCCCTCCATCAAGTTTTCTTGGCTCATGAATGCTTTTGCAAATAATAGATCTCTTTTTTAAATTACTATTTACTGCTAATCAAATAATGTCTTTTCCTATGTTCTAGTAACTGATCCAAGAAGACAGACCTTGGATATGTACACTGCCGAGTTCTAATTATTTGAATCTATTTCTGCTCCCACTGGGCCAAGTATCAGTGAATGGTGTGACCCTGTATTACTTTTCTGATCCTACTTCCTATAATTCTGCTCTTTGCTTCCTCTGTTCCATTCATGCTGCCTTCTTCCTGTTCTTCCAAAGCACTACACACTCTTCTACCTCAGGGCCTTTGAACTTGACATTTCCCCAGCCTGAAGCATTCTTTTTCTAGATGTATTTTTGTTTCTTCCATCAACTTTTCCAAGCCTTTTTCAATGTCACTGTGATGGTTAATTTTATGTGTCAATCTGATGAGCTAAGGTATGCCTAGATATCTATTGAAACATTATTTCTGGGTGTGTCTGTGAGCCTATTTCTGTAAGAGATTAGCATTTGAATCAGCAGACTGAATAAATGTGAGTGGGCACCATTCAAACCACTGAGGTCCTAAACTGAACAAAAAGTTGGAGGAATGGTGAATTTGCTCTCTGCTTCAGCTGGGACGTCCATTTCTCCTGCCCTCAGACATCAGCACTCTTGTTTCCCAGGCCTTCAGACACAGACCCTGAGGATTATATAGAGACACCTGAGGACAATCCCACCTCTAGTTCCACTTTTACATATTGATGGATTAGGGATCTGCATAAGATTTTATTTATTGCTACTCCCTTTAAAATGATGAAAACGTATCGACACTGGTATGTCATAAAAATATTTAGTCATTTATTTATTTGTACGTCTTCTAGGTACTGTCTATATAACAGACGAATCAACAATAATTTAACCCTGGCTCTAATGAAGCTTATAGTCTCATGGGTGAGATGCAAATTAAAGAAACAAACACACAATAACAAAACACACGGGAAAGTAGTGAAGATAAATTTTTGTGTTGTGAGCTGATTATTAAATTTATAGTAAAATATTTTGGGGGGCAAAATGGCATCACCAAATGTAGAAAAAATGGTGATGAAACTCAAATATTTTCTACAGAAAGACTCAAAAATCACCTTTTTGGGGGTAAGAACCTTATTCAAATGCATTTCAACATTGAATCTAAAATAGCTATTAAAAAAAAAAAGTCCTGCTGTACAGAGCAGTGGAAATGGTAGGACATATAGGTTTGTGGGAATGAATGGTCTCTTTTGTTTTTCTAAGTCTGGGGACAGCTTTGAAAGGAATTATTGGCTTGTGGAGGACTGACGGTAATATGTGCTTTCGTTGCTTAATTCCCTTAAGAAATGTCATTGTCTTTAGGTTATTTTGTGGTGAGGCCAGAGTCTTTTCTATGGTCTCATCTCTGAACAATGATGGAGACAAAGTTTGTGATCCTGGGAGCACAGAGCAAGTACCACCTTGGATCTAGTCGGGGCTAACCCTGAATCCATCCTTATCAAGGGTCTTCTTTTTCTTTAAAAAAGTTTTTTTCTCTTTATTGATTTTAGAGAGAGAGGAAGGGAGAGGGAGAGAGAGATAGAAACATTGATGAGAGAGAACATCAATTGGCCGCCTCCTGCATGCCCCCCACTGGGGATTGTGCCCACAACCCAGGCATGTGCCCTGACCGGGAACCAAACCAGCAACCTCTTAGTGCATGGGTTGACGCTCAACCACTGAGCCACACCGGTCGGGCAAGGGTCTTCTTTTTCAAAAACTTCTTACTGAGGTATAACAGGGCACAAGTTATAAGTGTACAGTTCACAGAATTATGGCAAAGTAAACATACCTGTGCAACCACTTCCCAGGGAAAGAACTAGAACGTTACTAAAAATCCTGCTCGTGCCCCCTCCCAATCACTATCCCTGCCTCTCCATGGTTGTTAGTACCTGGACATGTAACACTGTACAGTCATGTCATATACAGTATTCAACACTGTGTATTCATTATATATTCATAACTCTGTATATTCACTGTATATAAGTGAACCATATAGTATCAAATCCTTTGTGTCTGGCTTTTTTCTCTCAACATTATTTTTATGAGATTTGCCCATGTTTTCATATAGAGCAGGAGTTCACTTTGTATGATTATTGCTCTGTAGTATGTATTCCATGGTATGAATTTACTTATTTATCCATTCTACTCCTGATGGACATTGGGGCTGAATCCATTTTGAGGATATTAAGAATAATGCTGGGATAAACATCATTCTAAAGAATTTTTAGTGAGGGAATACTATATTTCTACTGAGCATAAATCTAAGAGTAGAATTGCTGGGCCTTGTTCCTGGGTATGTTCAACATTAACAGATAATGTTAAATAGTTTTCCAAAATGGTTGTACCCATTTTTATTCCTGATGACAATATATAGAAATTCAAGTTTAAGAATAGGCAAGCTTTCAAATTTTAGCCATTTTGGCAGAAAATAGCCTCATTTCAATAGTGTTTCTTTAGTCTGGTTGGTGTGCCTCAGTGGTTGAGCGTCGACCCATGCACCAAGAGGTCCCTGTTCAATTCCTGGTCAGGACACATGCCCAGGTTGTGGGCCAAATCCCCATTGGGGGCATGCAGGAGGCGGCCAGTTGATGTTCTCTCTCATAGATGTTTCTATCTCTCTCTCCCTTTCACTTCCTCTCTCTAAAATCAATAAAGGAAAAAAAATTGTTTTAAATGTTTCTTTAGGCAATCATTTTTTGTCAGCTAATTTTACATTCACTTATAATAGTTGTACATAAATATTATAAATCACTACATAAAACTACACACTCTAAAAGCTTTCGTCTTCACCAATTTCTGACTTCACTACATTATCTTCCACGTGTAATACATAGTAATAATGATAATAACAATAGATAAAGGCTGTTGAAGGCTTACTATATGCCAGACACTATTCATTCCTCTTAACATTATTTAATTAATTTATTCCTCATAACATCACTAGGATATAGGTTCTAGCATTATTCCCTTTTTACAAGGTCCAGAACTGAGGCCCAGATAAATACATTAACTTGTAACAAGTTAGCAACTGGTTAAGTCATAAGCAGTTCAAGTTCAGAGCCAGTGTTAAAGAATGCTTTGCATTACCACATATTCACATGCAGTAGAAAAGACAGCACCCTCCCATCATCCCCAAAAGTTCTTAGAGGCTTACATTTTCCCCCCTATTCGTGTCTTTCTCATATGGCTGGCTTCTGATGAGTAGATATTATCACTCTTTTTTTAAAAAAAATTTTTTTTATTGATTTTTAGAGAGAGAGGAAAGGGAGCGTGCGCGCGAAAGAAACATCAATGTGAGAGCAAAACATTGATTGGCTGCCTCTTGCATGTCTCCTACTGGGGATTGAGCCTTCAAGCCTGCAACCCAGGCATGTGCCCTGACCAGGAATCAAATCAGCAACCTTTTGGTGCACTGGACGATGCCCAACCAACTGAGCCACACAGGCCAGGGTGATAATGTCACTCTTTAAATTTTTGATTTGCCCTGTTCTCCTGTAGGCTAATGTGATCAGCACTATGTTTTCCTTAAAATATCCCAGTACAAGGAAATGCAATACATTAATTGAAGAGACTTATGTCACATCAGAACCAAGCTAATAATATAAAATTTAATATAAGGTTTTCGCGTACCTAAAATCCTAGCGTACCAGACCACTGAGCACTTGTCACTGGCTGATTTCCCTGCAGGTCCTCACACTGATGCCATTTTACTATTCCTTTTCATCCTCACTTTAGTACTTTCCTTTCATCTCTCCAAACTATTTCTTCAACCCCAATATAAGCATTTTAGAGCATCGTTGCTACTCTTGAATTACTCTAGAAAACTTAAAAAAATCCTCTTGTTTGGTTATATTGAACTATTTAGTTCCTTTTTTTAAAAAAATAAAATTGATTTTAGAGAAAGGAAGGGAGAGGGATAGAAACATCAATGAGAGAGAACATCGATTGGTCACCTCCGCTTGTCCCCTAATTAGGGATTTGGCTCACACCTGGGCATGTGCCCTCACTGGGAATTGAACCGGCAACCTCCTGGTGCAGGGGTTGATGCTCAACCACTGAGCCATACTGGCTAGGCTGACCTATTTAGTTATTTTGATCTGATTTCTTGGCCTTTCAGTCATCTCTTGGGGCTTGTTTTCTCAGCTATAATGGATGGTCACGTTGTTTGCTGACATTGTAGCCTTTTCATCAACCTGATCAAATTCTTAGCCATGGCTCTTCATGTCTGTCTCTTTTTTAGTAGAAGAAAACTTGTATTTCTTAGATGAAAACAGCTGCTATAACAAACAAACCTCAAAATGCACAGTGGCTCAAATACAAGAGACATTTATTTCTTGCCCACGCAAACTCCATAATAGATGTTCCTGATTTGTGAGCTACTCTCCTCCACAGGGTAATGGAGGTGTCTAGGTTCCTCCACTCCAGCGTCCTGTTACCTTCAGCACATAGCTGCTCAGATTGCTATCTTTTTAAGCAGGGGAAAGAGGAGAGAGCATGGAGGATGAGAGCTGGGAGATTTTTTTTTCCTTTATTGATTTTTAGAGAGAAAGGAAGGGAGAGGGAGAGAGAGATAGAAACATCGATGAGAGAGAACATCGATTGGCTGCCTCCTGCATGCCCCCCACTCCTCCTGCGTGTTCCCCACTGGGGATTGGGCCCACAACCTGGGCATGTGCCCTGACCGGGAATTGAACCAGCAACCTCTTGGTGCATGGGTTAATGCTCAACCCCTGAGCCACACTGGCCGGGCGAGAGCTGGGAGATTTTTATGAACCAATCATATCTTACCACAAGCAGCCTGGGAAACATATTCTGGCTGTAGGTTCAGGAAGAAGAGGACATGGGTCTGGTGACTGCCTGGTAGTCTCTGCCCCTGAGCCATATGGAACTCTATTCTCTCCTGGAAAGGAAACTAGTTTCCATCATTGTGACATGTTAGGAAACATATTTGATGAAACACAGAACAGGAATGCGCCTATGAAATGGGTTTGGGGTGGCTTCACAAGCAACAGGACCAGGAAAGGACAAGCAAGAGGCCAAGGTTCGTATGGACCCGAAAGAGGAAAAAGGCAAAAAGGAAAGCAGTCTACCTGTATCATGGTATCTACCAGGGTATTATGTTGCATCAATCACATCTATTTATATATCCTTCATGTTCAATGCACTCCACAAAGAATCGAAACTTTGCCCTTGTTTCCTGTGAGAGATGAAGTAGGAAGGCTGTGACTTCCCAGATGGGGAAAATGGGGTTTCAGAAAGGTTGAAGTCATGCAGTAAGGAATTTGGGGTGATTATGTAAACTTCCTTGTTCATTTGATGTGGGGGTGGGGTTATGCCCGATGCTCCCACCTCCCTCTTTCCCTCTATGGCTTACCCCACCTCCATGCTGTTTTGCTGTCAAAGCTGACTGGATTGGCCCCAGAAAAGGTTTATGAGACAGAATTGACATTTTCCCATTGTTTTACAAAACAGTTTCTATTTGGAGCATGCTGGATAACTGGCAAATTGTGTTCCAATTAAATTATATGTTCTGTCCTTTCCATTTCCACTCTCAGATGGCGAGTTCTCTGGTTTATGGATATGCCCACAGACATCACTCTTCCTAGATTGTCCGAGGCAGGGCAATAGGCAGCAGCAAATAGGGATGACATTTCTTTTACTTGTAGATGCTGGAATTTCCCCTCACTCGATTTGTTGACTGTTTATAACGGTAGGAAAACAAAGGGATAGTTTAAAGATTTTAAACTACACGTTGGTAAGAACAAATATTACTGATGGATATTAATATAACACAGACAGGCATCCCCTTACCTGTATACACTCCTATGTGGGAAATAGTTCCCCCTGTTAAATGGAAAATGAGAAATCTATGAGTGGTGACTTTGTGATGAAGAGAGATTAACCAGCTTGGAATTTAAAAAATTACTTTGCGGGTAAGCATTTATTTTTTACTTTTATTCCAAAAGCAATGAGCTAAGAAGCTAAATATTGGTTAAAAGGGGAAAGCTCTAATAGTCATCATCGTTGGCATCATCATCATCATCATCATCATCATCACCTCTCAGGTTATTTGAATGATTATGAATTACTAAACATAAAATGCTTAGCCCAGAAGCCTGACACAATTTGCCTACTCTATAAGAGGAAAAGTGATGTCCTCACTAATAGATTCTAATCTTGTATAATTAATCATCCCTCGCTCCCCCACACCCACATACACATATAACAAACACACAGTACTCTACAATACAGATATATTAGTGTTTGGTGTGTGTCCAACCAAGCTTTTATCTCTGTACACATAAACATGTACTTGTGCATATTCATATATTATTTATATGCTTTTTTATTTAATAAAAATTAAAATGAGATCTAATTAGCAATCCTGTTCTGTACCTTGAAAAAACCGCGATAGAATGAAGCCACGAAAGTCGAAGCACGAAGTGACAAGGGACAACTGTATATAAATGAAGAATCCTACTTCGCAGAAATTCATTTATCGCAGTAGAGTCTGGAAATGATTAACCGCGACTGTACTGAAATGAGACTCAAATCCAAGTCCCCCCTACCTTTCAGTATAATAAGTACCCATGGTAAGGGTAGGCTATTGGTAAAGGTGCTGGGCTTGGAAGTATTCAATTTTGATCTTAGAAACTAGGAGTCAGAGATGACATGTGATTCACCCAGGATCACACAGCTAGCAAGTGATAGATGACAAAGATTCTCTCCTTGACCAAACTCTAGCCAGGCCCCCCAAGCCCTCTCCTTGTTCTTTAAAGACTTCAATAAAACACTAACATAGTTTCTAACAGCTCAAGGCTGCACCCCTAGGATGACTCAAGCCCCCCTAAAAGTGCCTGCCTAAGAAAACTCAAGGTTTTCCATTTTTCACTTCCCTGACTCCGGTTGAGCCCCTTGCTCAACCCTCTCCCTGTTCCCTTATTCTCTTTAAAAAATATATATTTTTATTGATTTTAGAGAGAGAGGGGGAAAGAGAGAGAGAGAGAAACATTAATGTGAGAGAGAAACATCAATCAGTTGCCTCCCATATACACCCTGACCAGGGATCAAATCTGCCATATGGGTATATGCCCTGACCCGGAATTGAACAGGCAACCTATCAGTGCACAGGACAATACTCGACCAACTGAGCTGCACAGGCCAAGGCTCTTACTCTCTTTTTGAAAACCTCAGTCACTTCCGTACACATCGAAGTTGATTTCAGTTCCTGCTGAACTCTTTTTCTATTGCAATGATTAAAATCCTTCCTTACCACTTTAACTACTGTCTGGCTTTGTTCACCCTGGACATGGAACAGGGCTGTTCCAGAACCCAGATTGCTCTTTCTGATCTTAAGCTCTTCAGTGAATCCCAGGATTTTACCTTTTGAGGGGACTGAAAGCAATCCAGAACACTACTGTAATGCTGACGAGTCCAGTGACTCGGGTTGCTGGGAAGCTCTTCTGTATTTTCTCCTTTCCCTTTCTGGAAAGTGAAAACTTAGCCCTGTGACCGATAGTTTCTATCCCTCTTGGCAGCCAGAAGAGAAAGATCATGGGCAGCTTTTACTTTGTTTGCTGGGACATCTATCTAAATATATCCTCCATGGTCTGCCAGGTTTCCTGGATTTTCCACATTAGCTCAATCTTTTAGGTATCAGAGGCTCTTGATCATAGGTACTCATTAGGCCTTTTAAAAACATACATGTATATTATATTAGTTTTCAGGCAGCAGGATGAGAAGGAAATGGGGCAGGGGATAATTAATTTTGATGGAGAAGAAGAAAGGAATTTGAATTTCTGGATAGAATGAGAAGGAATATCATGGACAGCCAAGGTCGTGGATTAGTTGTCTAACTAAAGGGATTGTCCGATGGCAAAGGTGGTTTCTTTATGTATGTCAGCCTTATTGAGATATAATTCATACACCATATAAATTACCCATTTGAAGTATACAATGCGATGGTGTTTGGTATTTCACAGAATTGTGCAACCAGGACCACAATAAATTTTCATCATACCCAAAAGACCTTTTTATCCATTAGCATTTACTCCCCATTTTCCCAACCCCTTCCAGCCTTAGGCAATCACGATTCTAGTCTCTGTCTCTACAGATTTGTAGCAAAGGAGGTTTTATTCGTTTTGCCATTGACCATTTTTAAGAGTACAGTTCAATAGCATCAAACACTATCCCACTGCTGTGCAATCATCATGACTATTCATCTCCAAAACTTTTTCCATCTTCTAAAACTGACTCTCTAGCCCTGGCCAGTGTGACTCAGTTGGTTGAGCATCGTCTCATGCACCAAAAGGTCACCAGTTCTATTTCCGGTTAGGGCACATGCCCAGGTTGCGTGTTCAGTCCTGGGTGTGGGTGTGCATGGGAAGCAACCAATCGATGTTTCTCTCATGTCCATGTTTCTTTTTCTCTCTCCTCCCATCTTCCTCTCTCTCTAATAAAATCAATGAAAACATAAAAACAATGAAACAAAAAAACTATAAATCAATAAATAAAACTGACAACCTATCCTGATTAAACAATAAATCCCCACTCCCCCTCCCTCCCAGCCCCTAGCAACTACCATTCTACTTTTTGTTTCTATGAATTTGACTACTCTAGGTACATCAGGTAAGTAGAATCATACGGTAGCTGTTCTTTTGTGACTGGCTTATTGCACTCAGCATGATATCTTCAAGTTTTATTTATGTTGCAGCATGTGTCAGAATTTCTCTCCTTTTTTAAGGCTGGATGATATTCCATTATATGTATTAATATATGCGACATCGTGTTTATTTCTTCATCTGTCAATGCACATTTACGCTGCTTCCATCTTTTGGCTTTTGTGAGTAATGCTGCTGTAAACATAGGTGTACAGATACCTGTTTGAGACCCTGTTTCAATTCTCTTGGGTAGATAACCAGAAGTAGAATTGTATTATATGATAATTCTATGTTCAGTTTTTTAGGAACTGCTGTACTTTGTCCCACAAAGGCTGCACCATTTTACATTCCTACCAGCAATGCACAAGGGTTCCAATTTCTCTACATCCTTACTAATACTTATGTTCTGTTTTTTGATAATAGCCATCCTAATGGGTGTGAGGTGGTATCTCATTATGGCTTTGATTTGCATTTCCCTAATGACTAGTGATATTGATTGTCTTTTCATGGTGCTTATTGGAGATTTCTGTATCTTCTTGGGAGAAATGGCTATACAAGTCCTTTGCTCATTTTTTGAATTGCATTGTTTGTTTTTTGTTGTTGAGTTGTAGGAGTGCTTTATATATTCTGGACATTAACACCTTATCAGATATGTGATTTGCAAATATTTTCTCCCAATCCATGGGCTTTCTATTCACTCTGTTGATAGAGTCCTTTGATGCATAAATGTTTTATATTTTGATATAGTTCAATTTATCTATATTTTTCTTTTATTTTGGGTTCATTTGAAGCAGGGCCTGTGACAAACTTATCTGCAGATAAGTTTGGAAGGTGATCACAGGAAGCAGGAGTGAGGGAAAGGGGAGACTGATACAAGGAAGGATAAGAATCCAGTGTAAAGGCATATTATGGATGTTGTTGCCATACATGACAGACATCTGAAAACTATCTAGAACGTCTTCCAAAACGGCCCATCTGAAGAACAGGAGAATGAGGCCCTTACCCCTAGTTTCTGTCTGACTGAGGGGTTACCCTGGGGAGCTGATAGGTCTCTGGCAACTCCAAAGGGTGCATGTGTGGGTGGCGTGGCCTGCTGGACGTTGAAGAATGTTCTTACGTGTGGTACCCAACCCGAGACACTGACCATCATGCTCCAGCTCACAAAGACCATCCTTAACAGCTCACACATCAGATGTGGGCCAAGGAATGTGATGTTGGCCACACAAAGTGTCTGCTATAATTACCAAGAAATAAACAGCGTTTGCTTTAACATTTAGCAGAGGGTCAACTGTAGGGTCAGGCTTTTGTCTGTGGGTGACTGCAGGGGTAAGATACAAATGTATTATTTATTGAGGAGCTCTGATGTATAAGGACATATATAGTAAGTTATAAAAACAAATCAAACAACACTTAAGAAGGTATAGTTTAAGAAAGAAGGTATAGCAGCTGTACAAATCACTCCTCTAAAAGAAAAGGATTGATCAATGATGTGTAGGAGATATGTATGGGAAGGAGAGAAGGTTTTTCAGTAATGGGTAATAAAGGCTTTATGAGAAAGGTCACATGTAAATTGGGTCTTATAAATGGTTTATCTATTTAGTCATTCAAAAAATATTTATTGATGGCCTGTCATATGCCAGGCATTTCATTAGGGGCTAGGGATTCTGTAGTGAACAAGCAGAAATGGTCCCAGCCCTATTTGTACTCTAAGGGAGAGACACAGGTGAGGATTTATCAGTTAATTTATCAAATAAATAAGCAAGATAACATTAGATAGTATTAAGTGCTATGAAAAAAATAAAACCAAATAGGAGAGTTTGATAGTGTTGAGGTGGGATGGGGGTAACTGCAGATAGGGTGGTCAAGAAATTCTCTAAGGAGAGAGCATTTAAGAGCTCACTTCCCTGGCGTGTTGTCTGTTCGGCTCAAATAAACTCAAAACAACGCATATAAAACTTCTCTACAGGTTTGGACACTTTTTACATCGACAAAGGGGTGGTAGAGTCCTTCCCCATTTGTCTCGCCTCCGCCTCTCCCTCCCATACCTTCTTGGCTCCAGACTCACTGAAATCCCAAATTCACCACGTACTTCGCCCGTCCATGCCTTTGCACATGCTGTTCCCTGCCTGGACTCCTAGCCCTTTTCCTTAGTTGCCTAGCAATCTCCACCCAGGCTTTAGGAACAGCTCCCATCACCCATGGAGTTTTCCCCGCCCAGAGGAGGCAATGTGAGGGACAGTCTTCAGATGGCGCCAAAATTGGGGAGAAGGGGTTGTTTAACATTATTCCCGTGAACAAAAGTCCATAAAAAAAAAAAAAAAAAGAAAAGAAAGAAATTCTCTAAGGAGAATTTAAGCCGAGACCTGCATAATGATGAGAAGGCATCAACCCTGAAACAATCAGAGGAAACTATTCCAGAATAAGAGAAAATGCAAAGGCCAGAAGCAAGGAAGGGCTTGGCATGTTTAAGGAGTGGAAATGAAGCCAGTGATTCCGGAGAGGAAGAGCCAGGAGTGGGTGAAGGGTATGAAGTGAAGTCGGATGGATGGCCATGGGCCACGTCACACAGGACCCAGCAGGCACTGCAAGGCCTTTGAACCCAGTCTATGTACCAGGAAAATCCCAGAAGGGTTTTGGGCAGGAGAATGAACTAATATGATTTAAATGTTTAATAGATCATTCTGACTACTGTGTCAAAAATAGACCATGCAGGGCCGGAGCAGAAACACCAAACCAGTTCAGCAGCTCCTGAAGATGTCATCCAGGTTGGACTTGAGAAGGGTTTGGTTCAGGCTGGTGGCAGTAGAAACAAAGAGGGGAAGATTGGGACTCAGTGTTGCAGGTGAACTTGAAGGTTGCTTTGATTGTGCTGACAGCGGGGGGCATGGACAGAAATGCCCAGATCAGACAAGAAAGAGTTCTATAAGCAAATGAGAACTTTCCCTCCTGCGATGGCTTGTGGGGCCACTGACAATAATGATGAAGACGTGGTTTTTAAAGAGATCAAGAACTTAAAACACTGTGCAGAGGAATCACACTTAATTCTGAGGGCAATGGAGAGTAATTGAAGGTTTTTAAAACAAAACAGATAGGAACCAAGCTGTACTTTTAGGTCACCATTGGGTCAAATAGCTGACAGATCTAACAATAAGGAAAACAACAATCACAACCACAGTGTGTGTGAGCGTGTGAGTGTGAGGCTGTGTGTACACATGTGTGTTTAAGCAAGAAAAGTGAAAGCAATTTGAACAGTAAAGCCGCTGACTTCTTCAGAGGTTAATTTACTTCTCTGTTTATGGATATTGCTATGGTGATGCTAGAACGCTAGCCAGGAGGGCAGAGAACAGTTGACTGTCTCTGCACTTAATAATCTGATTTTATGTAAGACATCGAGAAAGAATGCAATAACTCAGGGCTTTTGCTGTGAGCATTAAAAGAAACCAGATGAGGCTGAGCTCACATCCTCCCCAGCCACACCAGTGCCCCTCCTTGGGTGCAGGGTTTCAGGCCCAGCTGTCCTGGCACTACCCTGCCTGACATTTGGAGGAACTCACCCTGCATTTTGCCCCTTCTCTCCCTTTTGCTCCTTCAAACCAGAATATTGCAAGCAGAACCACAAAGTGAAATAAAACCCCAAGGAAATGGAAAAGGAATTTTGCCTATAAAAGGGGTTTGCAAAGGGAGGCCAGTTTCATTGGTGGATGGAAGCTACTCCCTCCTGGACTATTAGCTGATATGGCCCTGAACATGGGTCTTGGAGAAGCTGTACGTTTTTATTTAGATTTGGAGTTTCCCACTTTCTTTCAGGAAGTCAGTGTTTGGAAGCTGGTCATCAAGGTATTTCCCCCCTAATTAGAAACACATTCTTTCTGTTGTTGTTTAGGACAAAACCATGAATTTTTCACTTTTCTCAGTGTCAGAGTAAGGTTGTGTTCTCTAACTGGATTTTTAATATGAGCTATAAAAAATGAAAAGAGACCCTTCATCATTCTGAATTCTATACCGTGGGCATCCTTGATTTTTTACTAATCTCTTCACTCATTCCACAATTTCTGAGCACCTTTCATGTGCCAGACACTTAGTAGGTGCTAAGAATATAGTGATGAGTACATGGCCCCTTTTCTAATTACCACAATAACAGCATAGAGAATGGCGGTCAGTAATTTTTCATCTTTGCTATGGTCGTGCCATTGTGGTAAGTCTGATACATGCATGCCCCACTTACACCTCCTAGCAATCATACAATGTATTAGTATTATCCTAATTGCATTGATGAGGACGCTGAGGATTTATTGTCTGGCACGGAAGCCTAGTGATAATTAAGGCATTATGTGTGGTGTGATTTGAGGAGTAATAAGAATGGCCACTGCCATTCTGAAAGAGCAGAGACACTTTGTCCCTTAGTGTTAATAGAGAGATAATTATTGATCTTTAGTATCTTTAACCAAATACCTCTCTAAGATCTTTCCCAGATGCAATATTATGATTTTTAAGAAAAATATATATTTAGTCATTCAGATAACCAAAATATAATTTTCATATATATTTGGTCTTTCTCCATGGTTCCTGGCTCACGGCTCCCCAAACTCTCAGCGTTTCCTGAGTGTTGAGAGTGAGAAGGGTGTCTTTTGTTATATTAATGAGGTAACTTTTGGAAAGCACCTAAGGATGGGGGCTAGTTGCCAGTGGATTCAATCAAGTGATTTCAGAGGGTTGCAATTTTCAGTCCCACCTCCTGACCTTCCGGGAAGGTAGAAGGACTGGAGACTGAGTTCAATCACCAATCATCGATGATATAATCAATCATGCCTTTGTAATAAAGCCTCCATGAAAACTCAAAAGGACAAAGTTTGAAGAGATTCCTGGTTGTTGAATGTGGAATGCTGCACCTGTAGAATGCATGGAAGCTTCATGCCCTTTCCCTATCCCTTGCTATGCATCTCTTCCACCTGTCTGTTCCTGAGTTATATCCTTTTATAATAAATCAGTGATCTAGTGAGTAAATGGGTTTCCTGAGTTGTGTGAGCTGCTCTAGAAATTAATCAAACCCAAGAGAAGTAATGGGGACCTCTGATCTATAGCCAGTCAGTCAGAGGACAGGTAACAATCTGGGCTTGAGACTGACATCTGAAGCATGTATGTGGGGAGGGGACTCTTGTAGGACTGAAGCCTTAACCTGTGGGATCTGAAGCTATCTTTGGGTAGATAGTGTCAGAATTGAGCTGAGTTGTTAGAACACCAGCTGGTGTCTGGAGCATTGCTTGGTGGTGTGGGCACATTAAAATTGGTACTGATACCATTGTAATCACCCAGTTATTAATAATAGGAGCAAAGGGAAGCTATAATATAGACTCATGCCCAGTAAGGTCTGGGTGACGTAGAGAAGGTACTTATCTGTCAGTCATATCTGGGAACAGGTCACTGGCCAGAGTAGATGTGGCCATTGCAAGTGCAGAAAGATTTGAGATACATGAGCTCCTAAACAAAGGCGTTCCCTCTTGCACTCTCAGAACTCCTGCTCCCCTGCATTTACCCACATGGCTCATGGCCATGTGGACCCCACACAATAGACTGATGGACTGAAACTAGCCTGATGCTACAATGGACCGAGATCCACCATGGAATAGAAACTCTGGACACTGACTTTATTGCTAGCTCTGTGGAATATCCCCAGCTACACATCTTCCACAACTGGTTTAAGGGAAATGGGACTTTGCAAATCCAGAGATGTAATATGCATGCAAATAAAGCTTTCTACCACATCTCATCCTCCTGTGGGTGCCTCTGGAAATGTTTATTCCAGTGGCATCCCAAGAACCCCATTCCCACTAGCAACAGAGAAAGGCATTTCTCCAATAATAGTACCAGTGTGATCAGTGAAAGTAGGTTCTTAGAGTGCTGCAAGGAAAATAATTTCCTGAGGCTCCCCTTGGGAGGATGGGGTTTTATGGAACGCTTTATTGATGATGTGAAATTAAGGGGGTTCCCTTCCAAGGTCCCATCTCCATTTGTCTTGCCATGGAAGAAATCCAACCATGTCTTCAGCAGGGCCAGAATTAAGGCCACTGCCCAGAATTTCTGCTTCATATTGCAATCCAGTCCAGTCCAGCATCCTGCATGTGGGGTGCTGCTAAGGCCACATGGCAGTGGAGAGAGAACAGGCAAGAGCACAGGTGAGTGTGGGTCACAGAGCAAGAGAGAACAAGTGAGCAAACAAGGGCAAGAGAGAAGGAACTCTGTCTGGGGATTTTAACTCTCCAAGATTTTGTGTGCTTGCAGTGGCTCCACCCTCCTAGCCAAAGATTTTTGTCCTAGGCTAGACTGACAGGCAAGCACCTTCCCTACATCACCCCAACTTCATTGCGCCTGTGCCCATCTCCCCCTTTGTTAGATCCCTTCCCCCAGTGATCTGCAGGGAATGGACTGGTGGTTGCTGGGGAGTGTGAAGCTGTAGCTTCCTGGTGAAGCTGCCCAGATGACCATGCTTATAATGTCTGGCTGCCCCTTTGCTCTTTTCCTTTCATTAATATTTACTGGCTGATTACAACGATACCATCAGAACCTCTATACCAGCATGGCAGGTAGCTGAGAACCACTCTCCTTGGGAATCAAACAGGCTCCCTTCAGTTTCCCACCTTGGACACTCTATCCCGATGCTTTGCTTTATAGATAGTCCATCTCAGCAACTGCCAGGAAGCTTTGCACTGTCTGAGTCTTATTTCATCAATTCCCTACTCCTTCTGTGATTGCATTCACTCAGGATTCATCAGGGCATTTTCAAGTTCTTTGCTAATATTGATTTACTTTATTTGATATACATAAAGTTTTCATTTCCTCAAACATTAGAGGATTTCAAGAATCATTCAAAGTCCAGTGTAGAGTGAGTTAAGTTCAAATCTCACAGCCTCAACAACTCTATATTTAGCAAAGAGATCCCTGCCTCCTAGTCTGTGATAACCTCGTAAAATCACAATATCCACAGCACAAGCTAGAGCCAGATTGAGTCAATATGATGTACATACCCTTAAAATCTGAAGAAACTATCATGAGAATCAAAGTCTAAAGAATTTATTAAATATAGCCCAGAATGTTTTTTAAGATAAATTAAACAAATATATCCACATTTACCATCTGCTCCAAGTTCATTTTCTAATAGTAAAGAAAAATGCATCGCCCTGGCCGGTTTGGCTCAGCAGTTAGAGCATTGGCCTGTGGACCAAAGAGTCCTGGGTTCGATTCCAGCCAAGGGCACATACCTTGGTTATGGTTTGTCCCCGGCGCGGTTAGGGTCGTGTAGGTGGCAATCAATCCATGTGTCTCTCTCACATTGATGTTTCTCTCTCTCCCTCCCACTCTGTCTGAAGATAAATGTAAAAATATCCTCGGGTGAGGATTAAAAAAACAAGAAAAATGCATCAAATCACTATAATAAGACTTCTCCCTGAATGGCCTTAAAATGAGTATCTTAAAAAATATATGCATGGCAAGAAGTAGAATGTCCATTTGTAACACGAGTGCAAACAAATATATTGATAATTGTAAAGTACTCTTTTTTTAAATGCTAGATATAAGGTACACTTGGTGGAGAAGTCCTGAGTGGTGTTCACTGGCTTGGGAAAGAACATAGTGTGGCAAAGTGGTCACCTTCAAGAGTATTACTAAGTCTCAAATATCTCTTCTTTAGGGGGGATTTCCCTCTTTAGACTGGACAATGTCCCTTGATATATCTACTCTCCTATTCTGTAAGCTTTATTCATAGTATTTGTCACAAATATAATCTAAACAAATCTTTGGGTAGTAATTTGTTAATGAGTATGTTCCTCACTAGAACATAAGGTCCATGAGATGGTGTTTGTTGAGGGAATCCAAATGTTTATTTCAATGTTGAACATATATAAGGAGTTAAATCAGTTTTTGTGGAATGCATCAAAGGAAGGACAAGTAATGGACCCAAGGTGATAAACCCAAACAATAAATAGAGTGAGTCCATTGGAAGTCAGCGTAAATTATTTCCAAGATTTTGATATTAAAAAATCTTCCATGACAGTGATTGTACTTTTAACTACACTGAGAAAGTATGCAGTGATTTACTAGCCCCTGTGAACTCAGTCATGCCTCTACAAGGTTTGTGTTTTGTCATGATTCTATCTAGATACACCTGGAGTGTTTATATGCAGCACATGATTTATTCCATCTGCAGACCATGCCGTAGACAAGCATACACACTTGGTGTTCTCTTTCACAGCTCCTTGGATACTAGGGGTCTGTCACCAACAGTCTGGGAATTACTTGGCTTAATCATATCCCAAGTTGCTTATTCTAAAGTTCTGAGGTTTATAAGTTTAGTGTTTTTCAACAAGGTGAAAAAGTAGACCTAATACTTAATAATTGGCACAAAACACCTCAAAATCTCAAGAATGCCTTCCAGTCTTCAGCATGGCATAGTAAAGACGGTGGTACGTCTGTTCCTGAGGTTTCCTTTGGGTAACATAGATATCTGGTAAGAAGGGTAGGGGAGTGAAGGAGTAAATACCCTCACTTCTACCTCCTCCCGCTGTCTAGTTTCTTGTTGTTGCTTCCCATCTGCCAAAACCAACAGAAATCAGCAAGCAAGGGAGTCAGGACAACACAGCTCAAAGACATAGACTAGATAGAATGGATCCAGTGGGACAAATGTTAGATAACCAACTGTGGGAAGAAGAAATAGATTTGGTCTGTCCCAGGTTCCTGGCACAAAACTCCTAAAACCCTTGTAATTTCCTAAGTGATAGAAGTATCTTTTGTTATTCATAACAAACCCTCCAATCACACCTTAGTTTATGCTAATGAGGTGATTTAGGGTGATGGGCTGGTCACCAAAAAAATCAAGTAAATTAAAGGGAGATGAGAGGAAATCAAAGCTCTATAAAAAGTCTTAGATAAGATTTGATGAGTTTCTGGGTTGGTGAACAGGTGCAAGTACCATGAGAGTGGTTTACCCAGAGAGGGTATGAAGCTCCATACCCTTTCCCACATGCCTTGCCCTATGCCTCTCTTTCATCTGGCTGATTAAACTGAAGGGGTTCAAAAGAGGCTTCCCCAAGATGTGCCACTTTGGCTTGTGAATTATTTTGAGCTGAAGGCAATTGAGACCCTGTGGGCTCACAAGAAACTTTTGTGTCTCCCTTAAAGAATTTAAATTTGTGGCCTTGTCTATAAGAGATATTGCCGGAGATAACTTTTTGTAACCTGTCTGTAGAGCAGGGTGAACTTCTAATTACCCAACATCTGCTCTTCTTATCATCCTGTGACTGACCTTTCTACCCTTTGAAGCCCAGGGCACCTTACCTAATCTTTAGTTCAGAATGTCATATATGCCTCATTTTCCCTTTCTGCCTCTGAACCTCTCATGTACGTGGGATCTCTGACTTTCTCATATATGTGGGGTTCCCTTATGTACACATGCAGTTAAATTTGCTCATTTTCTCTTGTTAATCTGTGTCATGTCTATTTGGAAAGTAGACAGCCAAAAGAACCTAGAAGTGTAGAGTAAAATGTCTTCCTCCCCCTGAGAATTATATCCTATTATATAAAGGTAAAAAGGGAAACTTTGCTCATGTTGTATATACATATATATATAACTATACATGCTCTATAATATTGTATATATTATAATTCTTAAGTTAGATCATTTTATTTATTTATTTCACTTTATTGATTTTAGAGAGAGAGGAAGTGAGAGGGAGAGAGAGATAGAAACATCAATGAGAGACAACATCGACTAGCCACCTCCTGCTTGCCCCCCACTGGGGACCAGGCCCATAATCTGGGCATGTGTCCTGACCGGGAATCGAACTGGTGACCTCTTGGTGCATAGGTCGATGCTCAACCACTGAGCCACACTGGCCAGACTAGATCATTTTATAATAAACCGGTAATCTAGTCATGCTTCCTGAGTTCTGTGAGCCACTCTAGCAAATTAATGGAACTTGAGGAGGGGAACATAGGTACCTGCAATTAATAGCCCATTGGTTAGAAGTGCAAGTGGCAACCTGGGACTTGCAATTGGCATCTGAAGGGAGAGGGTAATCTTGTATTGAGGCCTTAACCTGTGGGATCTGACACTATCTCCAGGTAGATAGTATCAGAAATAAATTAAATTGTAGGACACCCAGCTGGTGTCACAGAATTGCTTAATGTGTGAAGAACTCACACATCTGGTGTCAGAAGCGAAATAGTGTTGTAGAGAATTGACAGAAGACACACAGGAGTGCTTTCCTTTAGACTACCACAAAAGGGAAACTCTTACATTTGTACACTTGACAGTTTTCAAAACACTCATTAAGTCCTCCAAACAGGTTTGGGAAGCAGACGGGATGAAATAGAAGAACAGAGCAATCAAGTGACTTACCCAAGGTTGAACAGCTGGTAACAATGAAACTAAACCTGTCCTTAAGCAATCTTAACTTCGCCTAGTATCTTGGTTGTGCTTATACTTCCCACCTTCCCCCACCAACACAGATATCATTGTAGTCAGAGATTCTTCAGTGTTATGGCTGAGCAATGTGGGTGGTTTGTGTTCTCTCCCTTTTCTGTTTATTTGGGGGTTTTGCCTCTGTTTATAAAATATTATCTCTCTGTCTGTAATATTTGTTGTTGTTGTTGTTCAAGTGCCCAGAATGTTTCAGACCCTCAGTGGAGATGAGTTGTGGCTGACACCAGGCCTGATTATTCACAGAAGAGCAGGCTCTTGTAATCTACACAGGGCTGCACCCTGGGGCCCAGAAGAATGAGCCCCTTCCTGGCAGGGAGTGGAGAGGCTGATGTTTTAAAATGCTTGTGAGACATCCCTTCACGCCTGGTTGGTACCCCAGAAAACTTTAGTAGTAGTATTCTATTGGGCTCTCTTATGCCAATTCGTGGTTTTCCTGTGCACTACTTTTATTTACCTCTTAGCTGGCCTGATTCAGTGATTACCAAAAGACTAACTTTAAGAAATTAATAGGTGTTTCTTTTTTGTTTGGTGTTAATTCTCACTGGAGAATATTTTTTCCCCAATGATTTTTAGAGAGAGTGGAAGGGAAGGAGGGTTTGGGTGGGGGGGGGGGATGGGAGAGAAAGAGAGAGAAACATCCATGTGAGACTCACTGATTGTTTGCCTCCCACATGATACCCCTGACAGGGGCTGGGGACCAAACCCTCAACGTAGGTATGTCCCCTTGACTGGGAATTGAACTCGGGACCCTTCTGTCCGAGGGCCAACACTCTAACCACTAAGCCACACCAACCTGGGCTAAAAGATGCTTCTTTTTTTTTTTGGTACGTGCCCCTAGCGGGAACTGAACCCGGGACTCTCTGGTCCGCAGGCTGATGCTCCAACCGCTGAGCCAAACCGGCCAGGGCTAAAAGATGCTTCTTAAGAAAAAAACTAAAAATGAAGAAAAGGATGAGATTGCCCATAATCCCATCACCACAGAGAACATTTTCATTAAAATCCTTCATCTTTATTCTCTGTGTGGATATACATGCCTACTTATATAAAATTTACTTTAAAATGGAATTATTATAAACAAACTGCTTCGTAGCTTGCTTTGCAATGCCATATGGTCATAAATGCCCTCCGTTTGGAGTAGGTGGCATGGTGGGATGAATGCCAGCTATTCAAATGGAAATGTGCATATGGACCACATGGGGATCGCGTTGAACTGCAGATTCTGATTCAGGGTCTGGAGTAGGACTAGAGATTCTGCATTTCTGTTGGGGTCTTTCATACCAGTCCGTGGTTTCTCCGTGCATCACTTTTCTCATCCCCTAGCTGGCCAGCTTCACTGCTGACATGATTCCTGGTGACGATGTTGCTGTCTGTGGCCCACACTTGGAGAAACACACAGGTGTAGTGGAAAGAACTCCCATCCAGGAGTCAAAAACATGTCTCCAGATTTTGGTCACGGATTTGGGGGCATTTTTAAACCTCTTAACTTTAGTTCTCTTGTATACAGAAGTGATAACAACAATTTGAAAATGCTTAGTATAAAATATGGATTTATAGTTGTATGGTGTAATTATATGTGTGTATAGTTATATGGAAGTGTAGTTGAATTGAAATCAGATCATCATAGAACAGTTAGTTGAGGGGAGAAACAGAACTTTCTTATTTCATATCTCCTATTCCCCTGATAGCATTAATAACCTAGTTATTAAATAACAGGAAAGGAGCAAAAGGGAAGACCAGATAGTCCAGACATGCCATTTATACAGCTTTGCCAGAAAGCTACAATTTAGCACTCTCTAAGTCTGTTTCCCACGGATTGATGGGGGAAAGAGACTGGACAAAGGCAGTTTAGACACATGCCCAATTAAGTCTGTGTGACATGGGAAGATGATTATCTGTCAATCACACCTAGAAACAGGTAATTGCTCAGAAATAGGCATGGTCACTGCAAGGGCATGAAATCTGAATATTTAAACTCCTAAACAAAGAAAGTGCGCTCTCTCTCTCTCTCTCTCTCTCTCTCTCTCTCTCTCTCTCTCTCTCTCTCGCTGCTCCCGTCTGACTTCTGGCTTGCAGGGCTCTCACGTTCTGCATCCGCCCTCGTGGCTCACAGCCATGTGGACTCCACACCATGGACTAGTGGACTGAATCTAGCCTGATGCCTGATGCTCTGTGGACACCACTCCAACACAGAATAAAAACTCTGGACACTGGCCCTGCTTCTAGCTCTGCTAAACCCCCAGCTACCTCGTTTCCTGGACTGGGTTAAGGGAACTAGGATTTTGGAAACTGAGGAATGGAACTCCATGAAAATAAAATCTTTTACTACATCTCATCCTCCCGTGGGGGCCTCTGGAAAGGCTTAATCCAGTGGTGACCCAACAACCCCACTCCCACTAGCAACAGAGGAATTAAATTCTCTGGTAATACCCCTTCCCACTTCACCAAAAGAATAAAATCTGCTATCAATATAGAAAAGAATATTCAGTCAATGGCTTTTGTGCTTAAAGAACTCCTAGGCACTGAATTTACAGAATGTCAAAACATAAGAAAACAGGCCCCAAATGGAGTCAGTTATGCTAAGCCCTACATCACCAAACTGAGGCTTAATTACAGTTTTGGCTCTCTCAGAAATGGAATCTTACACCAGCCAATCAGGAATCGCCTGATCGGCACTAGTTAGGTCATCTGCCTGATAGACCCCGCCATTCCCTGAGAACAGGAGCCTTGCCATGACCAACCTTTTGGTCTAGTATACATTTCTTGTTCACTCTCCCTTCTGCTTATAAAAATCTTTCATTTTGTACAGCTCCTTGGAGCTTCTTTCTATTTGCGAGATTGGATGCTACCCTATTTAGATGGATTTTCTCCTCAAATAAATTCTTATAAATTTTAATAGGCTGATGTGACTCAGTTGGTTGAGCATCATCCCTTACATCAAAAGGTCGCCAGTTCAATTCCCGGTCAGGGCACATGCCCGGGTTGCAAGCTGAATCCATCGTAGGGTGCGTGTAGGAGGCAGCTGATCGATGTTTCTCTCTCACATCGAAGGTTCTCTCTCTCTCCCTCTCCCTTCCTCTCTCTCTCTCTAAAAATAAAATAAATAAAAACCTATTTAAAAAACAAAGGGACCTATAACTCAAATGTGACCAGATCCCTTTACACATCCTGTTCAGCAGCTTGAAGCTTGATTCAATTCTTTAAAAAATATACTAACATTTCAAATAGATGTCCAAAGTTCACAAAATGCACTTTTTCTATTTCTGTTCTTTTTCTGTTTTCTGTTTAGATGCCAGAGATGTTCTTTCTCTCCCACAGATCTCCTTTTCTGTGGCCTTCCCATTTGCAGGCTTTAATATCCCTCCCAGCCCCCCAGATCACCCCCTCTGGACCCTCCACATTCTTTTCCTCAGGAAGTTCTTGGCTGCTCTAGTTAGAATCATCATATGCATTTCTCTGTGCAACAAAAAGTCTCCCCAGGAGTCTGGTGGGACCTTTTGTTTTTCTTGATCTAATCATTATCATTTGAATTTTATTTTTACAGGGGTTCAAGAGCTGAAGAGTATAGAATGAGGCTTTTATATTTCTCTGTTCAGCTAGGGAACTTGCCAGCTTTATAATCTTGTAATTCCTGACAACAGACCCTTAATCACAGCTTGGCCTGCCTTGCAAAGTTAGGAGCGTATGACTGTTCTGGGAGAAAGGACTCTGATTGCATTGGAAGCCCCTCGAAGGGATGTCAGTCTGGTTTCATGGGTGGTGGGTAGATGCTGGGCTAAGTCAGCCTGGTGCCTGCCTGTGTCCCAGGAAGTTCTGTGCATAACAAGGAAAAGAACTGATTATTTTTTCTTTCCTTTTATTGAATTTATTGGGTGACCCTGGTCAGCAAGTGCTATTTGAGTCTGGAGTCCTGTGATTAACGTCTGAAGGCCTCACACCGAGATGAGAATTGGGGGATTACATTCTCTTGAGATACCACCTTGGGTGGGCTCCGTTTGGGAATAGTTATAGCTAGGCAAAGAGAAAGAGAGAACAAAAATAGTTTTATTAACTGCCCAAATCAGGCCAAGATAAAATTTCTGAGGCTTACATGTCCAGATACTTAATGAGCAAAAATGCTGTCCCTTTCTTGACTTTTTTAGGTAGTTGCGTCTAATTCTGTTGCAATTTCCTTGTTTATTTCATGAGGCCTCATATATCCCCCAGCTTCTTAGTGTGAGGATGGCAAATCCTTCTCTGCAAACCCTGAGCAGTGGGGGAAGGGCTGCGTATGGATGGTTTCTTGGCCGTGACCTGGTCATTTGTATCTCAGATTCCTGATTTTACATAATTTTTTTTTGTATGTGTGTGTGGTGAGGGATTGGGTTTAATTTAAATACATATGAGAGTAAAATCCTTTTCAGAAAAATTTAGGTATACTTTTGATACAAATAGTCCACTTAGACCAAAGGAAGGTAATGCAACAGTGAAAAGAGAATGGAGTAAAGGGGAGCAAAATGTACCACCTCCAAATACTCCTCTTTGGCATATTATTTTGGGGTGATAATTTTCTTTTAATCCTCATCTGAGGATATATTTTTATTGATTTTAGAGAGAGGAAGGAGAGAGAGATCAAAACAGTGCTATGAGAGAGAAACATCAATTGGTTGCCTCCTGTGTGCGCCCCAGGAGGATCAAACTCCCAACCCAGGTATGTGCCCTGATTGGGAATTGAACTCAGAACCTTTGATGCACAAGACGATGTTCCAACCAACTGAGCCACACCGGCCAGGGATGGGGTGATAATTTTTGAGAGGCTGTAGACACAGGAGAATCTCTGAAAACCAAGTAAAAGTTACATTTTCGTAAGAGAAATTTACATTTACAGTGGTCTCCCCTTATCCACGGGATACGGTCTAAGACCCCTGTGGATGCCTGAAACCACGGGTAATACTGAACACTGTATATACTATGTTTTTTTTTCCTACACATACATATCTATGATAAAGTTTCATTTATAAATTAGGCACAGTAAAAGATTAACAACAAGCTAAATAATAATAGAGCAACTATAACAATACACTGTAGTAAAAGTTATATGAATGTGGTCTCTCTCTTTTATAACCGATCTGATAACTCAGACAGCTACTAAGTGACTAATGGGTGGGGAGCACACACAGTGTGGACACAATGAACAAAGGGATGAGTCACATCCCAGGCAGGACAGAGGGACAGCGCAAGATTTCATCACACAACTCAGGATGACATGCAATTTAAAAACGTATGGATTGTTTACCTCTGGACTTTTCCATTTGGTATTTTTGGACCGTGGTTGACTGCGGGTACCTGAAACTGACACCAGAGGGGTGAGTGGGCCAGAATGCCTCCACACTCAGAGTGGGGTGGCTCTGGTGACAGCTTTAGAAAATGAATTTTCTGAGACTCGCACGGGAAAATGAATGGTCTTTATTGCTGTGGAGTTATATTCCTGGGGTTGCAACATCCCAGTTCCCTTAACCCAGTCCTGGAAGACATGCAGCTGTGGGTTCAGCAAAATTAGAAGAAGCAGGGCCAGTGTCCAGAGTGTCCATTCCACGATGAAATGGGGTCCGGTGTGGCATCAGTCTAGACTCAGTTCATTAATCCGTTGTGTGGAGGCCACATGGCCCTGGGCCACATGGGGAATGCAGGGCCTGGGAGCCCCACAAGCCAGGAGTCCAGCACAGCAGTAGCAAGAGCGAGTGACACAGAGAGAGAGAGACAGAGACAGAGAGAGCGCGAGCTTTTCTTTGTCTAGGAGATGACATATTCAGGTTTTGAGTTTGCAGTGGCCACGCCTATTGTGCCCACGGACTTGCTCCCAGATATGAAGGACAGGAAGGCACCCTCCCACGTCACTCGGACCTTACTGGCCATGCATCTAACCTGCCCTTGTCAGCGGGGAGCAGACCTGGAGGGTTAAACTGCTAGTCTCCCCTCTACTCCTTTCCTGTTAAATAATAACCAGATTATTGTAAGGACCTCAAAACCTCAGAAAACAAAACTGTGGGTAAGGGGGAGGCTGCTAAATAAGGAAAATCTCATTTTTAAGCATATCCCCCCCTCTCTGTACCAAGGAGAGGATGAACAAATCTCTAGAAACTCTTATGAATGGAGAAGCCATGGACTTAAATCTGCACAATGGCCAGTACTGTGTTTGGCCCGAAAACCTCCCACACCTGGTCTTCCTATGCTCCAATCCCCCACCCTCCACCCAACATCTTTTTTGTTTTTAGCTGAAGGTATTTAAAGTGGTGGCTTGGGTCATTTCAGGAAGTTATGTATACAGGAGGTACACATTCTTGAACTTCAGTTTATTTTTCTCCTGTTAATCTGTCTTTTATTCCTGGGAAGGCAGGTCTCAGCCAAGGATGTAAAAGGGTAGAGGAAAATTATTTTTCCTCCCCTCCAAGAACAATGAAGGGAAGCTGACAATTGAGATACTATATTTTGATATTTTGGAGAATAACAAGTTAATTAGGAAACAGATTAAGGAAATTGAGTTTAAAGAAAATGTAAGTCTGGGTAAAATTGATGGAGATTAGAAGATATTTCAGGAATCATGAAGATACTATTATGGACTGACTTTGAGGATAATCTGTACATGGTTATAAATTCTTCCCATCTTGGAAAGAAGTTTCTCACCCTGCTGGTCAGGTCTTACATCTATAAAGTGGCTTCCACTTATTGACCACTTGATATGCAGACAATAGTGTCTATTAGGTGTGCAGGGTTCCAGTCAATGGATATGTTTATTTCCACCATCTGGACCTCGCCTTGGTTACACAGAGAACTGGATGAGGGAAATACAACTGGCAATTCTATGAGAAAGGTTTTGCTAATTGGGCTACAGCATTCCTGCCCAGGGAAGTCTGGGCTTCAAAGGTCTCTACCTGCAGAAACGATATTCAGTGGCCATTCCTTAATGGGCAGTGCTGAGTTTCTTCTGCTGTAGGTCAGGGAAGTGCCTTTATGCCTCTGTCATTAGAGTGTAAGGCTTCAGGGTGCACCAGGGACAGCTGTGAAGTTGGTATAGGATGAGGTCCAACAATCACTCTTTCTTTCCTGGAGATGACCTAATTCTCACGGAAGCTCGAAACATAATGCCTCCATCAGCATCTCTGTTTGTTTTACATGCTCCTTTTTAAAAAGTTATGTGGCACAGTAATTAATGCATCATCCATGGTTTCGACGGTGGTGATTCTGCTTCCAACGACACGCAAAAGTTTCCCATTTCCACAGCCCTTAGGTAGAGCAAATCATTTAATTTAAAAAAAAAACTTGGTGGCTGTATTTACTCCATTCTTTCAACTAAGGAAACCAAGTCTCAGAGAAGTAATATTAGCTTGATCAAAAGCACATAATCTGAGTAAGGAAGAGCTGGGCTTCCAACCTCAGTCCAGGGGCACCCAAAGCCCTGTTCTTTACCTTTGCACACTTCTGTCATCCACAATACATTACCCATTACCCACCCCCCGCCCAACAGAGGGGAGTAACAGGAAGGGAGTGTCACTAAGGTCTACCGCTTTGGTAATTACTTCTAAGTAGTTATTAGTCCTCTGTATTCCAATGTGTGTGTGTGTGTGTGTGTGTGTGTGTGTGTGAGAGAGAGAGAGAGAGAGAGAGAGAGAGAGAGAGAGAGAGAGTTTTTGTTTTTTGTTTTGGTAGGGGAGGAAGGACCTGTGTGTCTGCCAACTTCCTTCCTTATTCCTTAGAGCTGATAGATCTTGGGATTCCAGTTCAAACTTCAGTTTGGAGAAATCTGATTCCAATGAAGCATGTCATGGCCACATCAGGGTAGAGTTTTTTCCTTCCTTTTTCTTTCTTTCTTTCCCTCTTAGCCAAGCAGAGCTGAATGGATGGGCTCTTGGCAAACTCATCGTATCTATTATGTTCTGATCATTATTTAAACAAATGGTATTCACTGGGGTCCACGTCAGGGGGACCGGATGCAGAGAACGCTTTTTATCCGTTGGCTGGACCGCTCTTCCCATTTCACAAGTCTTTTGTGTTCCCTGAAGATCCCTCAAGTGTGGAAAGCTCACAAAGGAGTGAGATGACATGGCCTTTGTCTGGGAAGGGACAGCCAGTCAGTCCCCTTTGCCCCTTTGCAGATGTCTTGATCCTTTTGGCTATTTTCTATCTCTACTCAAATAAGAAAAAGGCTGATGAAACACAGCATTAAGGCACCGGGGACGCAGAAGTAGGAGGAATCACGTGCAGGTTTTCCACAAGGTCAAGTATGATGAAGGATCCAGGAGGGACATCAGGGGAGGTGTGGTATTTGCACAGCAGAGAAGGAACAGTGTCGAAAGCTGCTGGCTCTGCAAGAGTGTGCCTCCAGGTTCCAGTGATGATCCAGTGACCTTGAAAAATGTCTTCACCTGGCAAGATTTACATTCTTCAGCTGTAAATGGGGACAATAATTATAGTTTTTTCATAGCATGGAGCAAAGCGTTAAGTGAAATATTGTATGCAACAGGTCTATGGGCACATTTTGAGCTTTAATAAACTCTCGCTTTTATAATTATAGTTGAGGATAGATTTATGGAGGGAGGCGGCTGTAGGTCCTGGAAAGGAGAAAATTATAGAATGTTTCAGGCCTGAGTCCAGGGATTCAAGAGTTTTGGAGATTAAGGGCATCTGCAGTTCATCTTTTCACTCTAGGGTACAAAGCTGGTAAAAGTTTTACAAATTTGAAAGGTCTCAAGTAAGCTCCACTTGTTTGACACATTGACATTTGAACATAATTTCCCAAATCACATTCCCACAGAATAGGAATTTTTAAAAAATACGTTTTTATTGAGTTTTTAGAGAGAGAGGATGGGCCCGGCCAGAGTGGCTCACTGGTTGAGCATCGACCCATGCACCAAGAGGTCACTGGTTCGATTCCTGGTCAGGGCACATGCCCAGGTTGTGGGCCAAATCCCCAGTGGGGGGCATGCAGGAGGCGGCCAATCGATGTTCCCTCTCATTGATGTTTCTATCGCTCTCTAAAAAAAAAAAACCAATAAAGACAATAATTTTTAAAAAAAAGAGAGAGAGGAAGGGAGAGATAGAAACATCGATGAAAGAGAAACATCAATCATCTGCCTCCTGCATGCCCCCAGTGGGGATCGAGCCAGCAACCCAAGCATGTGTCCTGACTGGGAATCAAACCGGGTCCTCTCAGTCCATGGGACGATGCTCAGTCCACTGAGCCACACCAGCTGGGCAATAGGATTTTTTTTAAAGCTACCTCTCCAAACCCTGTTTTAAAAAAAAAGGGGTTCTTTGGTCAAATATATTTGAAAAGCTCAGACTACTTGGAAATTCCTAATAGACATTAGGATAAAGACTCACATAATCCAGCGTTAACCAAATAAATGTGACTACGAAACGTTTGTTGTTGTTTCTGCTGCGGCTGCTGTTTGCAGTGGGGCAGGGAAGTGCCAGACTGAGCCCTGAAGAACACAGGCGCTCCATGCCCTGGGGCCGCTCTGATGATTCCCAAGAAGGGAGTGGACTGTCAACGGGCTCACCCAGATGTGCGCCGTCAGCTGAAGTGTTTGCATGCAGCGAGTTCAGGCCACCAAAAAAAATGTTCTTGGCAACAATTACGGTGACATCAGGCCTGGCTTTAAAGCAGGGACTCTAAAGGGCCGGAATTCTGAAGACTAAAGGCTGAGAAGTCTTCCTGGGTAGAAGCAGGCAGCCTTATCTCAGGGGGAAATACTTTACCATGATAGTGGGACCTCCCAGCAAAGCATGGCTGGCCTTTAATTAGCTGAGTTTCCAAGATGTTTTCATTAGCAACTTGTTTCTAAAAACTTAAAAACCTTGACTCACTCCAATTCCTTCCTACTGTAATATATAGATTATACGGAAGGGTGGAGCATTGGGTAGGACTGAGAATGTAGGGGAGTCTGTGTTAGACATTGGGAAAGGGGGGGCAAGAAAGGAAGACAGCATGAAGTTATGGTCTCTCAATCTGAGTCTATGTATATGCAATATATAGATTAAAAGATTCTTCTTTTTTTTTATCCTCACCCGAGGACATTTTTTCATTTTTTGTTCAGATAGAGTGGGAGGAAGAGAGAGGAAGAGAGACAGAGAGAAACATCGACGTGAAAGGGACACATCGAGTGGCTGCCCCCAGCACGACCCGAACAGGGCCGGGGACAAACTGCAACCGAGGTACGTGCCCTTAGCGGGAACCGAACCCAGGTCTCTCTGGACCGCAGGCCGATGCTCTAACCGCTGAGCCAAACCGGCCAGGGCTAAAAGATTATTCTTATAATAAGTCAGTAGCCATATTTTAGATGTATCTAAATATATAGTTTGGGTTGTGGGGGGAATGGAAAAGCCTAAAGGATAACTGATGGAATTTTCAATTTTCTTTTATGTAATTAACAGCTCCATAAATTGCCTAAAATTGGCTATGCTAAGCTTTTATGAATTACTTAGCATCTCATAGGTTACTGGCACCAAATCACAAGAATTTCCTGATTCTGAGCTTTTCCTGAGTCTGAGCCTACTCAATGCACTGTCTTTAGAAAATCTCTTTACCTCATCTATTCCTTACTTTCTTCCTCTGTAAATAGAGAATACTTACTGTATTTCTGGGTTTTTATGAAGTAATATAATGAAGTCATCCCCAAATACCTGTCCATACACTGGGGTTAGTTCCATAACAAAGTTTTCACCAGCATATAGTAAAATAAAACAAATAAGCTCAGCATAATGAGTGTTAATCAGATTTTATACAGTTTTTAAAATTCAGGTAAGTTCTTTCTACTGTTTTGGTTTTTAAAAAAATCTCCTTTATTTTATAAAATTTCTTTTTAAAGTTTCTCCCCATTTCCCCCCCTGTTTTCCTCGTTGGTGAAATCCCAAAGTCCCAGAAGTGATGAGCTGATGAGTAGAAACACTGAGTTCAACACAGATACGAGCCAGTGTTCTTATGAACTTTGCTTTCTGTATGAAGTTATCTCTGTCTAGCAACAGAGAGAGAACTCTTCAGATATAACTATTTTTGGATCAGGACCTCTCAAACCTTGTTTTGGAGTGGTTGCCTTAGAGATGTCATTGTTGCCCATGGAACCAATGTGAACTGCTCACAAGAGTATGGACTTCCTGGCTGCAGCCTGTGAGCACTGAACTTCTCGAGATGGCAACAGCCAGGAGAACCGGAGAGAGCCATGGGCTTCCTTACCCAAGTGTCTCCGGCCTCATCACCATGCCAAATATTCCTGATGGCCCGATTGGCCTTGTTTGGCCCTTTCTGTGTCTCTGGTCTCTTCTCTCCTCTCTTCGTGCTCATTGCTGAGTATTTTAAATACTTTATTATCTCACTGAATTAACAAAACAGCCTAGTGGGATGGCACTATTTTCATCCTCCATTTTCAGAAGCGGGAGAATAAAGCTCTGATCGCTGTGTGCCGTGGAACTGACGCTTATCAAGACAGTCACCCTTGGTGTCCCACACGCCAACGGTGACAGCATCGACCGCGGAAACACAAATACAGCAGGGAGACCTACGGTGGAAACATGAAAAGCAAGGGCTTCAGAAACCCACGGCCCTCCGGTGTGGATGATGTTGTTCTTGGTCTGTTTGGAAAACTTCTATGGTTGTTGTCATGAACACATTAAATGCTGTAGATGAAACCCTGGAACACGGTGTCTGTGAAGCAGTGACTGTCAGTAGTAACGCATACAGCAGTAATTGGACTGTGGTGTGAGCTGCAGGAGACGCTGTAGGAAGTGAGAACATACACATACAATGTGAAGTCAACTGGCAACTCGGGTGGTGGGTTCAGAGCCGGGTGGAACTGTGGGACTGAAGACTGTAGCTAGAGTGAAAAGATAATGGGAGGTGGGTTCCAACGTGGCCAGGGCCTCCTTGTGGAGTACCTCCCGGCCTTGTGGGCCCAGGTGGCCTTACATATCGAACACCAGTTTGTGCCTGGCCAAGGTCACAGAGCTGTCTCACTCGCCTGGGGACAGACGTGACCCGTGAGGGAGGAGGCCCGTGCAGCCCCGACCTTGTGAAGGGAGTCTGTGTGGACGGGAAGCTGAGCCAGGCTCCCGAGGGGAAGCCCTCCACCCTGGCTGTCTGGTTTGTGTTGAAAAGCTGGGCCAGTCTTGGATGATCTTGGCCCCAAACCCTTTCTCACCATGGTCCAGGAACAGAAAGATTAGGATCCTCTGGCACTGGCTGGCATTTCTGAAGCACAGGGTTTGAATGTGCTCCCAGGCTGGGAACCAGCTACTCCGTGGAGTGAAAGAGAGGGGATTTCACATGAGCAAAAACCAGAAAAGGGGGCAACTGCCCTGGAAAGACAGGGAGTCACGGCTACCAGCACTTCCTCCAGGATGGGGGATCGAAGCCATGACCTCGAGATCTCTAGGACCAAAAACCACTTATGATGAATAGTTAGAAGCTGGCCAAACGTAGGGAGTATCATGTTTATTTATCATTTATTTGAACATACTTTCAATGCAGACAAGGCATCTAAGGCATTATGACTTCTCTAGAAGGTGACTCATTTCTCTTGGTTTTTATCTGGATCATTGTCTGAGAGGTATGAGGAGCCATGTGCTTAACTTTAATACACGTTCTTGAATTTCCTGTACATTTATACGTATGCCCTAACAAATAGCTTAGTTAATAGTGAGTGTCTGCCAGTTGCATTGCACTATATAAATATGTGTGTTTATGTAGATTGCCATATGTATAAACACACATATATACACATATGCATGCATACATATATTTAACCTCTTATTTTGAGATAATTATAGATCCACAGGAAGGTGCAAAGGTACTGTGGAGAGGTTCCTGTGTACACTTCACCCAGTTTTCTCCAATGACAACATCTTACCTAACTCTAGCACAATATCAAAATCAGGACACTGATATTTCTACAAGGTATGTATAACTCTATGTCACTTTGTTACATGTATAGGCTAGAGTAACTACTCCCTGACTCAAGATACAGACTATTCTGTCTTCACAAAGGTCTTCCTCTTGCTACCCCTCTAAATCACATGCATCCCTTGCCCTGGCCGGTTTGGCTCAGCAGTTAGAGTGTCGGCCCGCAGACCAATGAGTCGAGGGTTCGATTCTGGTCAAGGTCACGTACCTTGGTTGTGTTCGGTTGCGGTTCATCCTTGGCTCTGGTTGGGGTCGTGCGGGAGGCGGCCACTCGATGTGTCCCTTTCACATCGATGTTTCTCTCTCTCTCTCTTCCTCTCTCTCCCTCCCACTCTATCTGAACAAAAAATGGAAAAATGTCCTCGGGTGAGGATAAAAAAAAAAAATCACATGCATCCCCCTTTCTCCACCATCCCTAACCCCCCAGGAACCACCACTTGGTTGTCCACCTCTCTAATTTTGACGTTTTGAGCATGTCACAGAGATGGAATCATAGAGTAGGTGGCCTTTTGAGATTGGCCCTTTTCAATCAGCATAACGCCCATGGGATGCAACTCTTCACTTTTTCTTGCTGAGTAATATTCTATGGTATGGTTGTGGCACCGTTTGTTCAAGCAAACGGACCCCTTGAAAGGACATTTTGGTTATTTCAGTTTTTGGAAATTACAAATAAAGCTGCCATGAACAATAAGGTACAAGATATGTTTGGATATACATTTTCATTTCTCTGGCATAAACAGGAGTGTGGTTGCTGCGTTGTATGGTAAGTATATGTATAGTTTTATTTTAAGAAAGCACCAGAGAACTTTCCAGAGTGGTTGTACCACTTTACATTCCCACTAGCAATAGATGAGAGATCCAGTTTCCACACATCCTTGCCAGTATTTGATATTGTCACTATTTTTAATTTATTTTAACTGTGTTAATAGGTATGTAGTGACATCTTATTGTACCTTTCATTTGTTTTCCCACCAGTTGCCTTGACAAATTTAAATGGCCTTATTGGGATATAATTCACACTTTTAAAATGTGCAACTCAATGGCTCTTGGTTTATTCACAGAGTACTGCATCCATCGTCAAAACAACTTTAGATATTTTTATAACTCCCCAAAGAAAGTCCTTCACCCTTAGCCATTACTCTCCAAACTTCCACCCCACCCCAGCCTCAGGCAACCCCTAACCTATTCATCACTCTCTAGCTTTGCCTATTCTGGACTTCGTACACAAATGGATCATATAATATATGGGCCTTTGTGACCGTCTTCTTTCATTTAGCACACTGTTTGCAAGTTCCATCCATGTTGTAGCAGGTATTATTATTTCATCATTGCCAAATCATACTTTAATGTATGGACATTTTATTTACCCATGCATCAGTTGATGGCTATTTGGGTTGTTCCATTTTTTTTTTTTTTGGCTATTCTTAATAATGCTGCAATGAATAATGCAGGTTTTGGTGTGGACATGCTATCAGTGCTTTTGGGTATACACCAAGGGGTAGAATTGCTAGGTCATATGGTAACTGTATGGGAGGAACTAAAGACTGTCTTTCAAAATAGCTGCAACAACTCACCTTTCCACCAGGTATATAAGGGTTCCGGTTGTACCACATCCTTGCCAACAGGTATCTTTTCTTTTGAACGGAGTCACACACTGCTGGGTGTGAAGTGCATCTCATTGTGCTTCGCATCTCTCTGATGTCTAATGATGGCGAGCACCTTCTGGGGTCCTAATTGGCCGTGTGTATATCTTCTTTTAGAGAATGATTGAGAACCTTTGCCCACTTTTTCATTGGGCTATTTGCTTTTTATTATTGAACTTGAAAATTTCTTTATATATTTTAGATACATGTCCCTGATCAGATGTATGATTTTCCAAATTTTCTTATTTTGTGGGTTGTCTTTTCACTTGCTTGAGGGTGTCTTTTGAAACACAAAAGTTTTTAATTTTGATCACGTCTCGTTTAACTATTTTTTTTCTTTCGTTGCTTGAACTTATGGTGCTATATCTAAGATAATATTGTCTAATCCAAGAGCATGAAGATTAATACCTTTCTTCTAAGAGTTTTATAGTTTTAGCTCTTATATTGGGGCCTAGCACACACTTTGAGTTAATATTTGTATATGGTGTAAGGTAGGCGTTCACATTCATTCTTTTCCATGTAGATATCCAGCTGTCCCAGCGCCATTTGTTAAAATGATTAGTCCCCTTCCACTTAATTGTCTTGGCACTCATATAGAAAATCAACGGACTGTATGCCATATTTTTTGGACTTGGTTTTTTTCCTATTCAAAATCTCTACTTCCTGAAAACTAAGCAATTTAACCTTCCGAAGGATTAACTAATCCTTGATCTAAAAAGCTTCAGGGGCAACAACTTTTAAATCTGTGAAGAGTCACTTGTCCTGTATCTTAAATGAGATCTAGGCACTTTTTAGAGAGCCACTTTATATATGGACAAGAGGAAATACAGTCCCATGGCGGGGGTTGGGGGGAGGAATAGAATAAAGAGGCAGAGAATACATCACCATCCTAGAGGTCAGTTTTTCTTCTTTTCAGTTGTACCTTTAATTAGTTTGGGGTTTTGTTTGTTTGCCCTCCCTCTCATCTCCAGAGATTACAATATAGTCTCAGTTTGGTTGAAAATGCAGGATTTTGCATCCGACAAACATGGGCTGAAACCCAGATCCTTTGTTACTTCCTACCTGCTCGATCTCTTCAAGCTTCGGGTTCTTCTTTGCAAAACTGGGATATGAATCATGTCCACCTCAGTGGATTGTTGTAAGTTTACATAATACAAACAACTACTTAGCACAGTGCCATAACATATTAAAAATACTATTATTATTACTTTCCCCATCCCCTATACAAACTTACCTGTCCTGTATTCTATTCCCTTGGATTCTGCTCTGTAAGATGAGATCATCTGCTAATATGATTTAAAAAATCCTGCTAACCACTTAGTAGGTTTGAAATGGTTTTCTTTGGGGGGAGTAAGAAAGACTTCAGTTGCTTTTATGCTTTCATTTCCTGAGTGTAGGAACAAGCTATATTAAATTACTTTTACTATTTCAGGGTTTTCAGGGTCCTAGAGTGGCACTTGGTTATAACATGTGATAGAAAGGGCAAATGTCCAGAAATCTGCAAAACTCCATGGCTTCCCACTTGCTTCTTGGGACTGTAGGCACGATGCTTCCCTCTGTGAGCCTCAGGGTCACCACTTGTAACCTGGGGGTACACTACCAGCCTGGACTGGTGTACAGAGTTGCCATGACATTCAAAGGAGACAACTGGGCAGAGCTTTTCAAATGATCAAGTTTGCTACATCTGCAAGATGATTTTATTATTTCACTGCAATACACAGCAAAGTGAACTCTATGACCAATGTCACTACATCTCTGGTTATTTTTCATTAATATTGTATTACGGTTGGAACAGCATGGCCAAAAGCTTTAGCTACGAAATGAAGCAGAGAGTCAAATACAGAAAGCGTAGTTTCCCATCACGGTTCTAAGAGGTTTTGAGGGGTTGATGCTCAGTGTGTTTTGGCTTTCTTTTCTGAAACCTTAGTGGGCTGGCTTGCTCAATGCTTGCTTTCTTAGAGGTATGATCTTTGAGAACAGGAAATAGATGAACTCGACTTATAATTTTGAGGGTCTTAATTGTAGGGCCAAAGAAATGGCTCCACGGGCTCTGGCATGGTCATTTAAGAAATAGGATACTCTACTGTGTGTGTGTGTGTGTGTGTGTGTGTGTGTGTGGTGTGGGGGGGGTAATAGCAAACTTATTTGAAGTTTACTGATTCTTACAGTTTAGCATCAGGGTTTTTTTTCTTAAATTAAAAAAATTTCAATTACAGATTGCATTTAATATCATTTTGTTTTAGTTTCTGGTGTATAACATAGCGGTTAGACAATCACATACTTTACAGAATGTTCCCAATATTTCCAGTACCCACCTGACACCACGCATAGTTACTACAGTATCATTGACCATATTCCCTGTGCTGTACTTTACATCCCCGTGACTGTTTTTAACTACCAGTCTGTACTTCTCGATCCTTTCACCTTTTCACCCAGTCCCCCAACCTTCCATCAAGTTCTTTTCTTAAATTCAAGTATACTGAAATTATTTACATGTATTTGAAAGTAGGAACTTATAGAAATCCATTTCTCTAACAGTAGCCTCAATCTTTTCTCTCCCACCTGTACATTTACACAGAAAGATGTCTAGGATAATGTCCACTTAGTGACTGACCAAGTCACTGGCCACTGGTAATTGAACTCAGTCTCCAGCCCCTCTCCCCTCCGCTAGGATAAGGGTGGGGGTCGGACTAAAAGTTCCAAACCTACAATCTCATGGTTAGTTCTCCTGGTAAATGGCCCCTACCCTTGGGTGGGGTCCCAAAATCGCCTCCTCGATGGAATACCACACACCTTTATTAGGGAGCTGTGAGCCAGAAACTGTGGCTGAAGGCTGAATAGCTTATAAATCACGATGCGGCAGCAAGTCACTTACACTAGTCATTCTCATTCATACACAGGCACCCGTGCCACATGGTAGCCGTTCAATAAACATTTGTCAAAAAATGAAGGGAGAAATGAATGCATAAACAAATAACGTTTAAGGTCTCATCTAGGTCTTAAAAAATGACTCCTGAGGTGTACACAAATTAAAAATTGAATAGTTCATGTTCAAATGAAAAGTTGTCAGAAATGTCTGAATCTGCAGTTTTCAACCGGTGTGCTGCAAGAATTTTTAAAACATGCAATACCTGACTGTTTAGTCAGGGGCACTGACCTCTTTTCCCTTAACAACAGCCAACACAACAATAGCTGTCCTATGTGAATGAATCAAAATTATACTTATTTTTGCCAGATTGGCAAAATATATATATATATATTTGGTGTGCGCAGAATTTTAGTAATTACGTGTACATATGTGCGGTGAGATGAAAAAGGTTGAAAATCTCTGGTCTGAGTCAAAGGTACCCAACCACAACAGTTCCATATAGTGACGCTCTGTGGCTATAAATGGTACTGCGATAATTCTTGCTCAGGCTTCCAAGCAGAGCCTGGTGTTGGCATTTTGCCCAGGATTTGCCCTGCTACTTGTTTGCTCCTTTACCGCCTATCAACCCTAGCCTGAGCAGGGAGACTTTTTCTTGGTTCTCTACATAAATCACTGCCAATGCTCTGGCTGAATACATTTTGCTTGGCTTTGTCTGAGAGTGCCAGGAGACAGGGAGGATTGTGAAGGCAGGGATATCTTGGGTAAGAAGCATAGGGCTGTCATTTCATATTTTATGTTTTTAGATTAACCGTTGCACTATATCCTTGTAAACTAACCAATGAACCAAAAACATAACACACAATAAAAGAGTGATTTATGAAGTCCACTGGTTTGAACCCTTACATACCAGCCACACATGAAAACTTTTTGTACGAATCCTGCTATGTATCTCATTTACTTCATACAACAGCCCAACGAGGGAAATGAACTTATTGTCCCATTTTTTAAAAATATGTTTTTTAATTGATTTTTTTAGAGAGAGAGGAAGGGAGAGGGAGATAGAAACATCCATGTAAGAGAGAAACTTCTATCGGCTGCCTCCTGCACGCCGCCTACTGGGAATTGAGCCTGCAACCCCGGGCATGTGCCCTGACTGGGAATCGAACTGGGACCTCTCATTCCTTGGGACAATGCTGAATCCACTGAGCCACACTGGCCGGGCCTTGTTGTCCCATTGTACAAAGGAAAGGAAGGTTTCAAACGGTTCAGTTACTCAATGACACATACCTAGTGCCAGAGATAGGGCTGGGACCCAGACCGTCTGTCTTTTATACGCATATTGCCTCTAATAACAGAGTAGAAAGAAAATAGGTCAGAAAAAGAAAAGACAAACAGAACTGGGTGCCTGCTTTACTTCCATCAGTAATTAAAATAAAATGGAAGCACCCGGCTTAGTTTGAACCGGGCTGTCCCACACCATAGCCTACACAACTGGGGAGATTCCAGCATGAAGAAGCAAGGGTCCTTTGTCCATTCGAGTGGCATGAAGCGCTCTCTATGGGTCAGCATGGCAGACTCGTGGAAAGAAGCTTATCTAGCCAACGTTTTGTACAAACCACGAGAAATTATTACTGTTTTCATTCTTGCACTTCTTGGGAGGTAAATGTTTTATAAGGACAAATCCCTATTCTTCTTTTAAAATTCCTTTGAGACACATAATACGTTTGGCAAAGATATTTAAAACATAACGCTTATTTAAAAATCCAAGTGCATTCACACAGCTAGAGAAACTTGAGACACAATAATATGCAGGCCCTTGTCTGCTCTCTGGGGAGGACTTGCTGTGGAGGTAGACAGTTAGGGAGGGAATCTAATGAACTGCCTTGACCCCTTCTGTCTGGCGTCTGAGGGCGTCTGGAATATTTGGAAACCGTATAATTGGTCTCTCTGTTTCCCCGAGGCTTTGTGTTTGCCAATGAATTTGCTGCCTGGGTGAAGACAGCACCCAGACTCCCCGAAAGAAGAAGCTGCACCACCATCAACGTGGTGGAAAAGCACGCCAGAGGAGCAGCGAGGCAGTGCTTACATGTAGGTTATTGCTTTCATATGATGTGTGCAAGAGAAACACAAAGACAAGGGACACAAAACATGCTATCGAGCCGGTTTCGGGTTTTCCTTGAGCGGACTTTCCCTGGACTTCCGGACAAATGCTCCCCTCCTGTGGTCAGAGAGGAGAATACAGGGGATGGAGAACTTCGCCAGAGGCTATGGGGAAGCCAGGACGGACTGTGTTCGTTTTTGTTTCTTCATTGAATTCATTGGGGTGACATTGGTTCGCAAAACCATTCAGGTTTCAGGTGTACAACTCAACACAACATCATCTGCACACTGCATCGTGCGCCCATCGCCCCATTTCCCTTCCTTTGCCCACCTCCCCCTCCCCCACCCCACCTCCCTCTCCCTTTGAGAATCACCACACTGTTGTTTGTGTCTGTGTGTTATATATGCATTTTTTGCATATGTTTTCTGAAGAGCTTTTGGTTCACGGAACAAAACTCTTCTTGAAAAGAAGAAAGGAAGGGAAGAGAAGGAAATAACAAAACAAAAACCCAGAAACAACAACAAAATAACTTTCGAATGAAGTCCCTATTTCCACCTTCACAGAGCCTTCTTTTATCATCCCAACAAGAAGTGACTCTCCCTCCACAGTCCAATACATAAGCAACAGAGTTAGAATAGTTTAGTGAGATTCCACGGGTACTAGGAACTGTGTTAGATGCCAAAGACTGCAAGCTGAACATTTTCTCTGCCCTTAAAACAGCTCAGATTTAACTGGGGTGCAAGGGTCGGTGAACAGAACAAGTAATTTTAACACACAGGGTAAATGACAAGATAAGTACACACAGAATGCTCCGGGAGGACAAAGGATGTTTTGTCCAGCTCTTGAAGATTACAGCTGAGCTGAGCCTTCCATGTGAGTAACACTTACTCAGACATACACGGCCACGCTAAGAGTCTGAACCTTATTTTCTGAAGCTGGGTGGATAACAGCAGCCTGGTGTTGGCTGCGGCGTGTTAACCCTACTCCCGATCCTGCGATTCTCACGTGTTTCATTCATTCCATACGCTTTTGAGAGTTAACCTCCGGTCGGCATGGGAAACCAAGGAGGAATTTTTAAAGATGACAACAACCCGGTAGGAGCTGCACATCAAATCAATCCGGAAGAAACAAGTAGGGTAGACAGATGCTCCTGACTTAATGATGGAATACGTCCCAATAAGCATGATGAGTTGCAAATACTGCATTTACTACGTACACCTAACCCCCCAACACCATGGCTTCGCGGGGCCGACCTTAAACACGCTCACACACTTGCATTAGCCTATGCGGCAGCCGCATCTCTCAACAGGGCTGCACACCTCCCGTCCCTGGGCACACCTCACCGAAAGGGAGAAGCAGCGGTGGTGTGGGTACTCACCACCAGCACACACAGCTGAGAGCAACTGGCGCACACGGGCAGGCCGGGGGGGATGTACAAATGCCAGACAATGTCCAAAACAGCTGGCAACTCTGCACCGCGGAGGACAGCTGCTCAGCCCGCGAGGGCGCGGCTGACTGGAGCCTGGGTCCACTGCTGCTGCCCAGCATCCCCGCCCGGGGAAAGGACTGAATTCAAAGAACAGTTTCTAGGAAATGCCTGTTGCTTTTGCGCAATCGGAACGTCACACAATCGTAAGTCAAACCGTCGTAAGTCGGGGCCTGGCTGTGTTTGAGGAGGGCACACTGGAAGCAGTTCATTTATCTTTTTTTTTTAAAATATATATAAGTTGGTTTTGCTTTAATAGCTAATAGAAGAGAAATACTATTTGAAAAAAATTGTTTTCTTTATTGATTTTTTTTTTTTTTTTTTTTTTTTTTTTTTTAGAGAGAGAGAGGAAGGGAGGAGAGAGAGATAGAAACATCCATGAGAGAGAACATCGACTGGCCGGCCTCCTGCATGCCCCCCACTGGGGATCAGGCCCACAACCTGGGCGTGTGCCCTGACCGGGAAGCGAACCCATAACCTCTTGGTGCATGGGTGGATGCTCAACCACGGAGCCACACCAGCCCAGCTGGAAGCGGTTCATTTAATTAGGAAGCTGCTGGCAGGGCTGAGGTGAGAAGCTCTTAGCAGAAGTGATGGAGAATGCAGGACAGGGTGGAGACGTAAAATCAATAGCACTTGCGGAAGATTGGATGTGGAGGGTGAGGGAGGGCAAAGCAGGAGAGCATGGAGCCGGTGAATCCATTATAACCCCATCTAGCACCTGTCACGTGAGCTGGGGAACACAGAAGGAGTGAGTGTGGAATGAAAGATGAGCTCAGGATACTCGTTTGTGGTATCCTGATGGCTTTTAACCATCCCGTTTTGATTTCTACTTCACGGTTTCTGGGCCCTATCTGTCTTATTTTACTTTAAGTTCATGGAGAGCAAGGGACACAGTCTTGTCTCCATGTCCCTTGGGATACACTTGGAGAAAGCACTCTTAACAAACTTAAAACCGTCCTGGTAAACATAAATGAGCACGTGTCAAAGTTTTATATACTTCCTAATTAAAAGGACCAGTAGAATGACTGAGCTGATTTAAGAAAGAGTTAAAGACGGGGGGAAATATGCTGAAATGAAGGCAATATGTTAGAAACCAAGTGGTTGATTTCTATATAGGACAAAAACCTAATATTTGGGTTTTTCTTTTTATCCTCACCTGAGGATATTTTTCCATTTATCTTCAGATAGAGAGGGAGAGAGGGAAGAGAGGGAGAAAAAGAGAGAGAGAGAGACATTGATCCTCCCACACGACTCCAACCAGGGCCGGGGTCGAACCGAAACCGAGGTACGTGCCCTTGACCGGAATCGAACCTGTGACTCTTTGGTCCACGGGCCGACACTCTAACTGTGAGCCAAACCAGCCACAGCAGGTTTTTCTTTATTTTATCAAACAGGAAAAACAGCCCGGCTGGTGTGGCTCAGTGGTTGAGTGTCAACCCATGCACCAAGAGGTCACCGGTTTGATTCCCGCTCAGGGCACATGCCCAGGTTGTGGGCCAAATCCCCAGTGAGGGCATGCAGGAGGCGGCCAATTGATGTTCTCTCTCATTGATGTTTCTACCTCTCTCTCCCTCTCCATTTCTCTCTCTCTAAAATCAATAAAGAAAAAAAAACAAAAAACAGAAAAAACAATACATCACACCTCATCAATTTTCTGTAAGTTAGCCTCTGACTTTACAGGGCTCTCATCAATTGTCATATTTCCCCAGAGTCAAATGGCTTTCCAATTGACATATTAAAAAGCACTCAGAAGTAGAATTGTAAAGATACAGACACACTCATCATTTTGCCTCATTTCCGAGCTTTAAATATTTTTGTACACACTTCCTGATGGTATCTTTAAGAATACTTAATGTGCATGTTTAAAATATTGAATTTTTATCCTGGCCTGTGTACAGATTTGAGGTGGTCTAAACTGAAGGTAAAATTAAAGTAAATTAAAGGCAAAACAATAAAATGAACAAGGTAAAAAGAAAATAGAATTGATGAAGCCATCATTGAAATTTTGATTTGTTCATGCATTTCTAGGTGGTCAGAGCAAAGTCATTTACACATAAATTATTTATCTCTTATCATAAAGGAGGAAACATCCAGTTCTGAGGTGGTGGATATTTTGTTTCGTGTTTCCTTCTCCTCCTTCTAAATTCTAAAAAAAGGTGTCCTCTGGAGTTTCACATTGATGACAGATGCTGTGGCCCCTGTTCTCGATATTTTTATGGTCATTACGGGCAAAGATTACCAATGACTATTGGTTATGGAGTTTTTTATCTAAACCAAAGACTTATAAGTGCATCTGCATGCAAAACAACGCATTTGTTAAAAACAGGTTTTATTTGGAGCATTTTCTGTGAGAAAAATGCTTCACAATTTACCTTCACATTTCATACGAAACTACAAACTTCCTTACATAAAATAAGCATTCTTTTTTTTTTTTCTTTATTGATATGAGAGAGAGAGGAAGGGAGAGGGAGCGAGAGATGGAAACATCAATGAGAGAGAACATCGATTGGCCGCCTCCTGCATGCCCCACGCTGGGGATCAGGCCCACAACCTGGGCACGTGCCCTGACTGGGAATCGAACTGGCGACCTCTTGGTGCATGGGTTGACACTCAACCACTGAGCCACACCGGCTGGGAAAATAAGCATTCTTCATCAGCCATTTGGCACAAATCTTTATGGAATTTAATTAAAGATGACATCCTTAACCTTTAGGGGTAGGTCAGCACTTGATTGCACACCTGCACGTCTGTGACGGCCCTTGCTCACCTGGAGGTCCCAGGCAGACTTGTGTCCAGAGCCCACAGGAGGAAGCCCTCTGCGTGAGCTTCGGATGGACCTCGGGGGTGTTTGCTGTCTCAGTGGCGCTGTGGCAGGGAGTGTTCCCCACCCCCTTTAGCGTCTCCAGAAGTCACTGAGGCACTTTTCTCTGGAGCTAGAAGTCAGTGGAGTTCTTAACATGGTAACATATTTGAGTTTTATACCAGAATTGGAGTTAACCAAAACAGAGCTTTTGATTTATAAAATTAGTCAGAATCCGTGACAATAATGGCCTATTTCGTGATATAGTGATATACTTGGTACCTTTCTCATAGAGACTCAGTCGGTTGTAAATCTTCATCCAACAACATAGATTGTGATGTCTTCAGGGCCACGGCTAGGTCTTACTCTTCCCTGTTTGAAAGATCTCACACGGCATGAAGATGGTTCCTGTAAGTGGGTGACAGAACGTTGCAATAAACTGATGAGCAGCACTTTTCCTAGTTAAAGATAAGAGGTTACAATGGAAAGAAGAAACCTCCTTTAAGCATGGATTTTTCAAGCCCACCCCAAAACACTACAATGATTTTTAATAGTTCTTAAAATTGTACCTCATATTGTGCCAGATCGTTTCTTAATGTGTTAGATGTAGGTATGGGTTGTTTCCGGCATGAAGCTCTTTGAGGGTAGACCCATACATTCCAGGCCATAGGAATGGGCACATACATGATGGATGCTCAAATCCATGTGCTTGTTAACTTATTACAAGGTAGAGAAAAAAAGGTAGGTGGATAAAGGAAAGAAGTCATATCTAGAATAAGGATTGCAAATAGCTGGCAAGATTCTCTCCCAATCTACCCTCAGAGTAGGCACACTAATGATCATAGTTCTCTCCTTCTGAGTGTAAAGTCTGCCTTGGACTCCTCACCACTCTGCCCCTGGCAGGCATAATAAAACTTTCAGAGTGGACAGATGAGAAGAAACCTATTTACTATCCTTCATGTAGAGTTTGTTCCCTAACATTAGACAGATAGCCCTGACTTGTCTCTCACCCTGTTTTTCAAAAGTAGGTAAGAGTTCAGTTAAAAGCAAAACAAAAACCTATGAACAATGCAAGATAAAGTTTTAAAAAATGCAGCTTGTTTTATTTTTATAGAAACTAAAACACCAGAGCTCATTGATTCCTATATTAAATACATAAATTATAAAATAACCATTCATAAAACTTTACATACAATAAGTTGATTCCAATCTCTATGGTAATACATACAATACATGTACATGTTCGGTGTACTTCAGAGGATCATTCGGGTGAAACTCAGTCCATTTATATTTTTCTTCCATTAATAAACGAGCACTGAAGCAATATATGGAGTCATGCTAATGCGATGGAGAGAAAGAACCCCAGTCGAGGCAGCTGATTGGAGGAAAGCTCTGAGAAATTGGCCCTCTGGCTACATGTATACAGTAGACATCTGGGGAATTATGTATTCAAACACATTGGCTCTATAGTTGAGTCCCCACAGAATTGGATCTTGAAGGTTAAATCATGCATGAACCGTTCTGCAAATGGCATGTTTAGCTGATAAAAACGTGAGACTTTTGGCTAATATTAATACCATAGATTGTGCTGGACTTACTGTCACTCTTCCCAGAAAACCATCGGCATCACTACAAGGTTGGTTTATGGGCCTCGGTAATTGGAAAACCATTGAGTAGTTCTTTGCCTCAGTCAACAACAGGGAGTAGTAGCAATGAGAAGGTGGGGAGGAGGGAGACAGGCCAAGGAGGGGAAGAGCACAGACTCCAGATGCCAAACAAAAGCATGAGTTACCCAGCAGCATCGGGAAAACCCCTTCCTTAGGTGTTCAGTCCTAGGACAGAAGTACACAGTTAGTAAGCACTCACGCCATCATTCTATGTACAGAATATATATGTGTCTATATGTACATCGCATATTTATAAAAGTGTTTGGATTTTGATCCGCCTCAATATTATGGTTAATGGGGGAAATAGGCACATTTTGTGAGATGTCAATCAAATATAAGGGATTGCTGTTATTGATGGATATTGGGTATCTGCTTTTGGGAAATTGCAACATCCACCATTTAGCAAGTTTGTGGAGTCTTGATTGTAGGCAAAGTTGGACTAAAGTTGTTTATCGACATCACTCCCACCCTACAGAACTTTGATGTAACAAGGATGGAGATATGAGCATGGGTACAAAGACCTCAATGCAAAAACACAAGGACAATAAAGGGGAACCTCACCCAACCAACCACTTGTACTTCTGAGTTTGATATACTGCATTGAGTACAGCAAATTATAGTCTTTATTATTTTTGCCACATGGCCCCTTGAAGTATATCTTTAGTAATTTTGATTAAACATTGGACTCAACAATACTAAACTGCCAAGCGAAAGGCAGCAAAGGAATGTGAATCTTTCCTTGCCCAGTAGTCAAATGGAATCATACAGGATCAACTCTAACCTCCTATTATGTCTGAATCCTCTTGCCAATCTGCCTGAAATTCATTCTCAAGACAATATATATCACATAGAAATGACAAGGCAGTTGAAAAGAATGGGAGCTTTTATCCCTCCAGACCCTGTGACCTACGTTTTTCCTTCAGAAAGTAGAAATGCACTTAAAGTCTTGGGTCCATTTCTGGGAGCATTAACTCATTACACAAACAGGCACCTAAGATTCGCTTTGATTACTGATCTCTCAAAAGGTATACTGAACTTATTCAATATAATATATATATATTTTTTTCTGTGCCACTCTTTGACAGATCAAAAAAATTCAATGAAATATTTAAAAAATAAAACGCCTATGCTTTCCACCTATTTTGATATAACATAACATGCATGATCCAATTATTTAAACAGCAACACAAAACCAATGAGTATTATTTTTACAGTTTCCATGAAAACCCAGGCAGGTTTAAAAGACTTGCTTCATTTTAAAACAATAATCTTATGAATTACATGGGAGACATTGAACATGTATGAATTACACAATGGTTTTACAGAAAAAAGTTGACAATAAATAGGCAAAAGGAAAAAATTTGCCAGAAATTTATTTTAAATTGAAAACACAGAAGTTGAAATAAAATACTGAAGCAAAAATTACTTTGCAAAACTTTATTTCCTCTGTTACTAGTGGAAAACAAATGTCCCCTTTCTCCTCCAGTGATGGCCCATGAGCCCTCCACATCATCTCTAACCTCCTGTAGAACCACGCTGCCTATGTGAAGTGATTTGTGAGTGGAAGAAAAATCAAGCAAAAATGTATTCTTCCATCCCTAAAATATCACTTTTGGCAACACTTTCACTTATATGACATAGGTTAAAAGGGATCTTATACTTATTCCCAGCAAATTCTAGTGTTTCCAAAAATAAAACTTGGGTGGCATTAAAAAACAAAACAAAAAACTAGTCAATCTAGTAACAGATGCGTTCTAGTATCATAACCAAATATAGCGTTCAATTTTCCCCCTTTTATCATAAATATTTTCCTGTGTTGAATTACTGTGCTAAATTGGGGCTTTTATTTTATCTCAAACTTTTTTTAATATTGTCAGTTATCTTTATTTTCCAAAAGATGAATATTTTAAGAAAAATTAAGTAACTGAGCCCTGATGAACGCTGTTCTGACTGCTAACCCATCGACCACATGTGGCAGGATGCTTCAGGTGCAGAAATGAGAGATCAGAGTGAGCACTGTCTGCTCTTTGTAAGACAGGGAGCCACAGTAAACCCCATTACAAACAAAACACTCTTTTTATTGAACATCACATACGAGGGCAGCCGTCATTTAGATATGGTCTATTTGCATGAATCCATGAGTGACTGTAACAGACATTTACGATTTTGCTAATGTGTTGTGGAAATGGATAACAGAGAGATGTACCTATAAAAATAGTTGGCCTTATTCAATAATAATTTTGAGGATCATGAGTAAGACTAGGTAAAAATATCACCTTTTAGCCTAAAATCTAGACAAATTTGCTAATCTCCTGGATCTTAAGCAACAAGCAAAAACCCCTCCTTTTATATTTGCACTAAGCACACCTGAAGCTGCTTAGATGGTCATCCTCTTGTACGAGGATGTCAATGCTCTTGTACGCCTTTTGTGTGTGTGATGCAATGATTTATAGCAGATAATACATATAATTAAATGACGATATCTTTACAAATGCTTCTAATCATTTAAACCACAGTCCGTGCTTGGATATAAAATTTGAACTACAAATTTCTTGACGGGGAAAGCAAGATGAAGAGAAAGTAGGTTTATTGGAGGAGATGGAGTATGAATTTGCTCAGAGGGACCCTGGAATGGCAATGAAGAGCAATGAAAAAGAAAAGTTGAAGATGTGGAAGAGTAATTTACCCTCTTCCACATGTTCTGAGATTGGAAAGGGTTGGGTCACCCTCTTTCACTTGCCTGCACAATAAATCTATTATTCATATTTGATCGGGAACCTACCCAGCTGAACAAAGACTTCAGCAGAAGGATAGTTACTTTGTATATTCCCAGTAGGACACATCACTGCACCTTCCCCCCAAATGAAAGGGCTGATCAGATTATGTGATGCTATCAGTTCACTCCAAGCCTTAATTTTGTGGTTGGCTCTCCTATGAAAAGTGGAATTTTGTGTCATGGCATGCATAAGCAATGGGGAGAGCTAGGAGGTCCTTATCATTGAAGTGAGATACTCTTCTAGCTTGTTCAATAGCACGAGACGATCTATTTATAGGTTATTAGAGATCCTGGCTCTGGATCGCTCAATCTTTATTGCTAATAATGCCCCAGATAGTTTGATGGGAAACCTTCAGTGCTGCAGTAGTTAAGATCCAACCAAACTGACGCAGTATTTTATCACACAGGGGACTCTTTTTCTCAACAATACAAGAAAGTCCAATGATATAGCAATCAGAATAATTACAAAGCACTTTGTGCTACTTGAAGCACCTCTTGTTCCAGAATTGCAAAAAAGAAACTTTATGAAAAAGCATTTTAACCTCATTTTGCAGATGAGGAAACTGAGGCACAGAGAGGTTAAGTGACTGGGCCAAAGATACCTGTGTCAGCAGTCAATATAAAAACAAAAAGTGGATCCCAGCATTCGAGTGTTTCTTGTCCATTTTTCAGTTACTGTGCTGGCTTCGAAAATGCCAGTGCTAAAACTGAAGAATAAAATACCGAACCCACGTGTGGGAGGCCTTGGGTAGCATTTCATAGAAAGAGTTTCTGCTCCCTACACACATTCTCTATGTATGGGAATCCTAGCCCTGTAAATAAAACCTTGACAATTTGAAAAATTGAGGCTCTTTGTTATCTACAGTAAATGAGGTGTAAAATTAGCTTTTCAGGAACATTTATTTGCTCTCAAACGTGAATCCAAGACTCGGTATTACATGACTTAGGAAAAGTACCATTCTTTTCATTGTCTCTGGTAGAAAACAACCTTATTGGTAACATAATGTTACTTCTATATAAAAAAAGTAGAGCTATCTTGTCGCTGTCAGCTCTCTGGGGAAAAACAAAACAATGTTATCAGTTTAAATACCAAGAGATCCAAGTCCTTGAGGTGTATCAGGACCTTTTAAAAAAATAATCATCATTTAGTTTAATATTGACATCCCTGTGGCAAACTCAACAGTTGGTAGAAGTTTACTTATCGCCTCCCTGGTGTTTTTACTTAAATCATAGGACATTTATTTGCAGGCAATTTTCAGCAGCCGTTTGAAAACCAGTATTTTGGAAACTGAAAGTTTCAGAGATGCTCCCTGTAGATGTTGGTCTTATACACAGAACTAAGTCAGGGAGCGTGTGATGGAGAGCATCGTCTTCTTAATTTTCAGTCCGAACGAGATCAGGCTCTGCTTCGTGGAGCAGGACAGATGGGACGGGAGGTCCAAGAAGCATCAGATCTGCTTTTATTTCTCATGTTCCATTCGCCTGGGTCCTTCGCCTTGGTTGCCAGAGCGGTCGGGGGTCACTGTGCTCCACGGCTCATCTGTCATCTGTGGCATGCACTCCACCCGCTCCACCTTTGGCAGAAACACAGACCGGGGAGTGCTTTTCTTCCCATTCACATGGCAGATGTCTCTGTTCCTGAGTTTTAAACAATAATAAAGACAGAAAAGCAAATCCCTGTAGTAAGAAACCAGACTTTTCAAATGAAACATTTTATTGTAAAGAGCTCCTCATAGGTATTCCTCGGGCTTCATTCCCACCCACCCTTGTGTTTTTCTGTTGTGTTTTGATTTTTTAAAATGATGTTTATTTCAGGACTAGTGTTTCCATGGGGTGTGGTGTTACATTAAAATGACCCCCCTGCACAGCAGGGGTAGAATGTTTCTTTGTAACTTTGGTTCCGTGCCCAAGACACATCTTGTGTGATCTGCTGAAACTGTTTCCATTGCTGATTTTTTTTTTTCTTTACACAATATATGTTTATAGTTCTTTTCTTCTGGTTTGACATATACATGTTTCATTAAATGCAGCATATATTGTAGATTTTCACCAGGGTGATGTAGGAACTGTCAAGTAAGAAACCTTGAATAATGGCTTTAAAATACACAGTTGTAGTCCTGGCTACAGGGTAGTTCTTAGCTTTTGATCTCCCTCTCACTGCTGTAAACATTTCTGCCATCTTTGAAGGTTTAGAAGCATTTGTCTTTTCTGGGGTCTTATCCGTGTTTTCGGTTACTCTGTAAAACAGAGGGAATATTTTTAAATCACCATTTCTGTCAATAGCTGAAACAGAAGAAAACACAAAATGCTTTCTTTTTTTAAAAAAAAAAAAAAAGAAAAAACATTCTTTACCACCTCCTGGAGTTATATGATCTTGTGTAAGTTACATAAAGGAAGTCTCTAAGCTTAATTACATTATTTTTAAATGAGAAAATAGGAGTCTCTATTTCAAGGGTTGTTGCAACATAATGCATCTAAATCAGACAGTTCTTGCTTCACAGTAAGGGGCCTGAAACAGCAGATATTATTATTACCTTTCCTTCCAGGGCCTTCCAAGTGAGACCTTAAGAAGCTCAATTGAATCATCACGCCCCTAAATATTAATTTAAGATTTCTGTGACTTCCCTTTATGTCACACTTCTTCCCCAACAATGATATCCAATGACAGGTGGCCTCCATCCTAAGTTCCTGACCTGAGGATTCCCCAGGAAGTTTGTCACACAGGTTTCCTAGTTGACCCAAGAGCTGTCCCTAAAAGGTCCTTTCCTGGGCTATGCCAGTCAGGATTCCAAGCCCTGTCCTTCTTCAAATCCATGTGTCTGTGTTTCACTTGAGTAGAAGTGTGGGACATAATGTTTTCCTCCAAGAAAAGCTGGAAATGGTGCAGAGGATGTGCTATTATGTGCTGCTTAAGGTCATGGCCTTCAGGGTCTGAATGACATGGATAGAGAAAATGGATTTCCATTTTCTCATCGTATGTCCGCGCAAGGACAAGTTCTTTAACTTCTCTAAGCCTTGACTTCCCCATCTGTAGAATGAAGATACTAATTCTGTAGCAGGACTTTACTGGCGCCCAGGAGAGGTGACCAAGATCCGACGCGATGGAACTGGGACCACTTAGCCCGAAAAGGGCACTTCCAGCCCACCGTACAGAGGCAAATACAAGATTCGAAGACACTCCCGCCATAGTGCAAGCCAGACATGTTTGGAATTCATATTTGCAGAGTCACTTTGTCTGCTCCAAAAGACTAGATTAGACTGGGACGATAGAGCCCCATGGAGAACCAGGTGTTAGGAAGTGCTCTGTGGGAGGGAGCAGGAGGGACCACGAGGCATAATTAGAGATTAGTGGTACTTGTTCAAAAGAGACTCACATGCTACTGTTCAAGTACAGAGCAATGCTCATCTTCCTTTGTCTGTGCTGAGAACTGGATGGGGAGGGTGGGCAGAGAGCGGGGCAGTAGCTTCCTTCCCAGCAAGAAGCTGTGGCTGGCCCACCAATGGTGGCATCCAGAGAGGCAGTGGAAGAGTGTGGGCCTCCATCGGTCAGGGAATAGTGCCGTGAGCACGCCCTGCACCGCTTCTGAGGAACTCATACATATGTCCCCGGAGTGGTCAGTCTTTCATCGCCTCTCTTTGAATAGACATTGAGACCTGGTCAGTAATATCCAGAGGAACAGCACTGACCACCAGGGAGAGGGCCAAGACCCCTACCGCTGGAGCTGAGAGGCACGTCTCCCTTCCCCTCTTCCTCTCCCCTGCCCCCAGCAGAGCTGAGCCTTGGCGAGGGAAGGGAAAGGGATCTCTTAGGGTCAGCGCGTGGACCTCCTCCTCCACTGGGCACAAGGGAATACGTGAGAGTGAACAGGGTTTGAGATAGGATTTTTAAACTGAGCTAGACTTCTAAGAACTGAAAGTGACTAAAATTTTGGGGAAACAACCTAAGATTGAACTAAAGGATGAGAGAGGGAAGTAAAACAGAACCTGAGTGTAAGCTATGTTTTGAGAAAAATAGATATTGTTCATATTTACATCCCACTGGGATGAGAGCCCTAAACCACTGGTTACAACTTGAATATTCCCGTATTTCCTCGTAAATAAGAAAACTGATCTGAATGTATATAAAAGACACTTTAAGGTGTGTGTGTGTCTGCGTGTGTGTGTGTGTGTGTGTGCGCGTACAAATAGTGTAAAGCACACATGTATAACCCATGTCTTTCCTGTCTGTCACCAAAACCCATTTGAGTAAAACCATGTTGGTTTTATAAAAACCATTGGACTTAAAGGAAGTCTCCCAAAATGTTAAATTTCTATAAACTGAGTATCTGTAAAATTGAGCATGATTTCTATAGCAACGCCAGATGTATTCAAGTTGGCCTTCTGAATAACTGAAGACTTTGTTACCCTACAGGTCACCGTTGATGACCAATAATTTTCAATGAGCTAAAGGTCAGTACACTATCACTAAAACAGTATATAATATCAATTCGTCTTTGAGTGAGAAGGCCCCTGGGGATGTTGCGGAACCTCGGGGGTTCCTTTGAATGGGCTGCTTACCAGCCCCGAGCTTCTGTTCCCTCTGCACCTGTGCCTTCTGGGTTTACTACATGCCACCGGAACCTAAGTCAATGAAGACACTGATGTCACTGCTGACCAGTGATTCTAGTATCCAAGGACCTGCCACACCTCCTGGTTCACAGGAGACACTTAGCAGATATTTGTTGAGATCAACTGAAAGGCTACTTGTATTCACTCTTCTTTAGGGTTTTCTAACTGCTAGAAGTTTCTTTCGGTCCTTGATGGACACATATTTAGAGGCATATGGATGAACAAGTGTAACTAACTCCTACTCTCTAGTTCCCACAAATAACTGAACACCATGCGCAGCAACCACATCCCGCTTCCTGCTGTCCATGTCTCCGTGAAGGGCACCACCATCCAACCAGGTACACTGTCCGGAACCCTCAGGGCCATTCCTGACACCTTTCACTGAGTCAGCCTTCATGCCCAACTTATCATATAATGAAGTATTCAATAAATGGTCCTCATTTTACAGATGAGGACCCTAGGTAATTGGTTTATGAGAGTCCTAGTGAGAAGGACAGCATATTGAGTAAAATTTAATGGAAGCCGGAGGATCAGGGGAGTCTTCCCTGAGTCCCTGATTTTATACCAAGATGGGAAGGACAACTGGCTATTAACCAGAGGATGGTGGTGTGGAAGATGTGGTCCAGGGAGACAGAAGCACGTCTTGGAATGCTTGATCCAAGACAGAATGCTGGGTACATCCTAGGAAGTTGGCTTTCACCCGAGAACATTTTCCCATTTTTTTGTTCAGATAGAGTGGGAGGGAGAGAGAGGAAGAGAGAGAGAGAAACATCGATGTGAAAGGGACATATCGAGTGGTTGCCTCCCGCACGACCAACCAGGGCCGGGGACAAATTGCAACCGAGGTACGTGCCCCTAGCGGGAACCGAACCCTGGTCTCTCTGGACTGCAGGCTGATGCTCTAACCGCTGAGCCAAACCGGCCAGGGCTAGGAACTTGGCTTTCAATGAGACTTTCCATGTGTCGGGTACTGTGTTGGATTGCTTTGCATATATAATATCACTTAATCCTCAGAAAAATAATAGATGCCATTATTTGCTAATTTTTTTTACATTAGGAAATGAACATTTGGAGAGGCATAATAGTATCTATTTTATAGGGTTGTTGTAAGGATTAAATAAAATAATGGGCATGAAATGTACTTTTTCAGCTTCAAAACAGGGTGTTCCTTATCATGTCATCACTGTGATTAAAAAAGTATTGGGTTGACAGCTATGTGCTAGGCACTGTCAAGGCAGTGGGGATACAAGCATGAAGAAAACATGTGTGGTTCCTGCCTTCATGAACCTTACAGACAAAGAGGGAGAGAGAAATTAATTAAATAAAAACCACCCAAAAGCCTTCCCTGCGGGAGTCATAAGTGAACAGATCTAGCCCTGGCCAGCTTGGCTCAGCAGTTAGAGCATTGGTCCATGGACCAAAGGGTTGAGGGTTCAATTCCTGGTAAAGAGCATGTACCTGGGTTGCAGGTTTGATCCCTGGCCCCGGTTGGGGTCGTGCGGGAGTCAACCGATCAATGTGTCTCTCTCACATCAATGTTTCTCTCTCTCTCTCTCCCTCCCTCCCTTCCACTCTATCTAAAAACAAATGGAAAAATATCTTCAGGCGAGGATTAACAAAAATAAATAAATAAATAGAATAACTGAACAGATGGGAAGGATGAGTGAGTAGGTGTTTACTAAATAAAGCAGGAGGGTAAGTGATCTGTGCACAGGACAGTGGGCAAGGCCTCGTGCCGGCAGGAGGGAGCACACGGCTCATCTGGAGAGACCCTGGCGCAACAGGAAGCCTGAGAGATTGTCTGCAGTGAGACCATACCAGCCTTTGTTGGCCACATTTAAGGAACGGGGAAATCACCCTAACAGTGAGGCTTTCCTAGGAAGAAGGCACAATCAGATGTGCGTTTCCTAAAACTCACACAGGCTGCTGTGTGGAGAATGAGTTATAAGAAGAGTGTCTAGAAGCACCACGGAGCCCAGTTAACAGGGTACCCCCACTATGGAACTGGGGGAGAATGTATTTGTGTGTGTGTTCTTTCCTTTGGTCACTCAGTCTTTCAGCTATTCTCCAAATGACATACAAAGAACAAATCGCATCGTCATCTTGGTATTACATTCCTGTGCTATCCAGGGCTCTGATCTAACATGTCACAAATCGACTTTCACATTCATTTACCCAGCTCTCTATCCATTTATCCCTCTGCCCTTCAGTCCCTCTGTCCACTGAAGATGTATCCAGCATCGAGTACATGTAAGCGCTACTGTAGACACTGAAGATGCAAGGATGAATAAGGCATAAGCCCTACTCCGTGCTGTAGTAATAGTCTAATGGATGAGGCAGACAGGGAAACCATTTGAATATGATGAATAAAGGCCAATGGACATATTTACATAGAGAAAGGACTGATTAACTGGTAAACCAAATGATTCATCTTATAGGCTTCTTTTAGCAATATAAAAGAATAAGGAGCAAGAGTTTCCTATTCTAAACACAAATACAGTAGCGATTGGTCATACTGCCATTTGTTTTCCACAGGCCACCCTTAGGCTTTGGTGGGAGCAGGGACTGATCAAATCTAAATGCGATAAGAAATAAACATTTGTATATTTTAATGGAGAATTTGTAACTACTTGAATGTGGCTGTTTTTATAATACAGTATTTAGTTTTTGTTAAGTTTCTTAAAATCAGAATAATAATACAGTATTTTGTGCTTTTTAAAACACTCTATGTTACTAGGCAAGAAGTGAAAATATTGAGCTATCAAGATCAAGATTCCATGGTTGACCTTGGATTATCATTAAAAATGAACTAGACCACAGCATAGGAAATATAGTCAGTACTATTATGATAACTTTGTATGGTGCCAGATGGGTACTGGAAATATCAGGGGGAACACTAGGCTATGCACCTAAAACTAATACAAAATAATACTGAATGTAAACTTTAATAGAAAAAATAAAATAAAAATAAAAAATGAATTGGACTAGAATATATGGATAAATGGTCACCTCTTCCCTGTGTGGTCTTCTGACTTCATCACGAACAAGCTGGTGCTATTATGTTCTTCATTAATCCACTCCTCTTCAGAAGAGGAGGATTTCCAACAGATCATTGTACCCAAAATATAACAAGTAACCCGGTGATAGCTATTTTTGTATTCTTCTCATTTTTTCTTCCCTTTGTCTCCTTCTATAACTAATGTGAAAGAATTAGCGGTGCACTATTTATTGGGAATAAATATACACATCCCCTGAAACTACGGGGGTTCCCCCGCTTAAGGGAACCATCCCCAGTGCAGAACAAACTGCTGAGTCAGCACCATGGGGAGCAGCAAGGGTGCGTCCTTGGAAGCTGAGGGAAGCTCTCACATCATCACTGACAAAAGCGAGTGAGGTCATTGCTGAAAGGAAAGTAGCGGGAGTCCTTCCATTTTCAGGAGGGTATCTTTATCTCTAATTTAAATTAGCCTTGGGTTTAAAAGCTGAATAAATGATTAATTTAGCAGGAACATATTTCTATGATTGTTTGCAGCATGCTTTTACCACCTGCCACAAGCCAAGCATGTCTCTTCCTCCCTTCTTCCTACCCCTCCCTCCCAGCTCTGGAGATGTACGCAGCGTGAATCAGTTTCCCGTAATGTCTTATTCCCTTGTATTATTTAAATCCAGATTATTCTCTGCAGAGAGGAGATGAAAAAGCGAGGGCTTGGTTTGGTTTAGGTGGTAAACCACTCGGCAATACTAGAGGCTATAATGTCAAACTTAGACATTTGCAAACTCAGTAAATGTGATAGCTGTGGTTTTTATTATTATCATTATTATTATTTTTAATCCTCATCCAAGGATATTTTTCCATTTATCTTCAGATAGAGTGGGAGGGAGGGAGAGAGAAACATCGATGTGAGAGATACACATCAATTGGTTGCCTCCTGCACGACCCTGACCAGGGCCAGGGACTGAACCACAACTGAGATACGTGCCCTTGGCTGGAATTGAACCTGAGACTCTTTGGTCCGCGGGCCGACACTCTAACCACTGAGCCAAACCAGCCAGGGCTGGCTTTTTTTTTTTTTTTTTTTAATGATAATAGCTAAGAGTTGCTGACTAGTGAATTATGTGCCAGGCAATGTGATAAGGCCTTTATATTCATAATCTCATTTAATTCTTTTAACATAACACCATATTGTCGGTAATATAATTATAACTATCTTATGGAACAGAAAACGTAATCTCAGGTAGATTAAACTCTATCCATGACACAACTAGTAAATGGCAGGATTCAAACATAACAGTCTGTTTAACTTTAAGGCTGTACACTCTAAACTACTGGTTTATTTATTTGTTTATTTATATTTTTTTCAATTACAGATTACATGCGATGCTATTTTGTATTAGTTTCAGGTGTACAGCCTAGTGGTTAGACAACCATATACTACAAAGTGTTCCCCCAATATTTCCAGTACCCACCTGGCACCATACATAGATATTACAACGTTTTATACCACCCAGATACACTGTTACCTTAATTTGCTATATTATTATTATTATTATTATTATCCTCACCCGAGGACATTTTTGCATTTATCTTCAGACAGAGCAGGAGGGAGAGAGGGAGGAAGAGAGAGAGAGACACATCGAATGGCTGCCACCCACACGACCCCAACCAGGGCCAGGGACAAACCGCAACTGAGGTACGTGCCCTTAGCGGGAACCGAACCCGGGCCTCTCTGGACTGCGGGCCGACGCTCTAACCGCTGAGCCAAACTGGCCAGGGCAGTATATTGTTATTAATAATGTTTTTATTCAACAATTACTAAGTGTCAATTACGTGCTACTCTGGAGGAAAAGCAATCCATATCTTCTACCTCCCTCAAGGAATTATTTTTAAAAATGGGAAAAAGGTCTAGAGAGGAAGACATTGTTATTTCTTTTCTTTTCTTTTTTTTTTTATCCTCACCCCAGGACATTTTTTCATTTTTTGTTCAGATAGAGTGGGAGGGAGAGAGAGGAAGAGAGAGAGAGAGAAACATCGATGTGAGAGTGACACATCGAGTGGCTGCCACCCGCACGACCAACCAGGGCCGGGGACAAACTGCAACCGAGGTACATGCCCTTAGCGGGAACCGAACCCGGGTCTCTCTGGACCGCAGGCCGACGCTCTAACCGCTGAGCCAAACCAGCCCAGGCAGGACATTGTTATTTCAAAACCCAATAAGTAAGGAGTACCACACAAAGCGGGGGGGATACCTCTGGTTGCTGATATATATGAACAGAAATGATGCTCAAAATGTGAGAGAAATGCCCTCCTTCACTTGTGGGGCAGGATGGTGGGGAAAAGAGGACTGGGCAGCGAGGCTGACTGGGTGCAAATCCTAGTCCCGAGAACTGTAGCTGTGTGGCCTTGGGAAAGTCACATGCTACCGTTCCTCCGACTGAACAAAAAAGCAATGAAAACAACACCTGCTTTATTGGGGGTTTTGTGAGGATTTGTGTATCCGTTGCTTAGCAGCACCTGACACGTAAGTGTTAGCCGTGGTTGATTTCACGTGCAGACCTACTCATTTCCTAGCTAGTCTTTATTTATGAAGTTGCACTTTTCTTTCCTAAACCACCACAGAGTACTTGTGTCTCATGAACTTTATCTGCCCTGTTTATTTATCTATTATTTGTGGGGAGGGCTGTTTGTTTGTTTTCTGACGCTCTGACAGTTCTGATCCTTTCTTAGAGAATCTCACCCAATTCACTTACGATGTTCTCCTTTAATTTGAGAGACTCAGTCCTTTTGCTAATGTGCTGCTAGGCTACCGCCCTTCATGTCAGACAAAGGGTATATGTCATTCGAAAAGGAACTCTTTTGGAAGGAGTAAAGCCAGAGAGTTGGTTATATGAAGACATTAACTTTCTGGGCATATCTGCCTAACTCCTCCCTTGGACATGCCAAAGCACTTCTGCTTGTGGTTTCCACCTGCAGGTCACAGAGTTGATACCCACGGAGAGAAAAAGTATCTCTCTTCCATGTCTCAACTTGCTACAGAAAATGTTAAACGACATGAGGTCCAGGAAAGATCCTTGACTAACATAACTTAATGGGATAACCAAAGTTGACACAGACCGTGATACATGTATTTAGAATAGCAGTTTGCCCTTCCTCATTTTTAAGTGGCGGTATTGAGATTTGTGGATTCTCACCTGGTTGGACATCAGAGTCACCTGATATGCTTGTCAAAAGCATAGACCACTCCTTGCTCTCTGCCTTTCCCACCATGGATCTCACCTTCATGTCCAGTAATCTGCTTCGTTAAGTCACAGGAAGGCCATGGAATCTTTATTTTTAATGACATTGGGAATCGTTGTCTAAGATTACTTATACAGGTATTCATGAGACATGGACTGAAGTTAGCAATAATAATAAGACTCTTCTTTTTTTAAATTTTTCCTTCTAAATTGACATTGACAATAATCTTATTTGAAAACCCAAGATCCAATTTCACTTTCCTGAATTCTGATGAAGAGAGATGAGGAGAAAGGGTTAAAAAAAATCAATCATTATTAGCTTGTTAAGATTTACAGAAATCAGAATTTTCAAGCTGGAAAAGATAAAAATATATTTCTTCATTTTGCAGATATAGAAGCAACTGTCTCTGTGTAATGATTACAATGAGAATACCGAGATCCATGGACATCGTGACTCCACCAAGCAAAACTGTTAACTAGAAAAAAAATTCTTGATTCTCATTATACTTTATAGTTGCTTTATTTCTCCAATAAACACCTGAGTGGATTGGATCTGTTTCTCATTTTATGGCATTTATGCTAATCAAACCAAGTGTACTTTTTAAAACATGGGCATGGTAACTACATGTATATACCTATCAGAAGTACATTTTGAGAATTAAATGGAATCTTACCTTTAAGAGGCACCTTGACATCAAGGCCATAGAATAAAGGCAAGAGAGAAGAACAAGAATAGAAACAGAAACTGCAGAAGAAAAAGAAGAAGATTACGTAAATCTGAATTTCTGTAGTGCCATTCAGGTAGTACAAAACCTCAGCTTTTCCACAGTGCTTGTCTGACCACTTCTCACATGCTACATAACACCAAGTACCTTTTGTCTAAAAAAACATACCTTTGATTTGTCTACTGGCAAAGCAACGCAATGAATAACTAACATCAACTCACACATTTTAGAATTCTCAAGGGTCTTACAGATACTTTGTCTTAGCCCCTAATTTTATAACTGAGAAAAATAAGCACAGAGCAGTTAATGAATCGACTACTTTCACATAATTTTAAGGCATAGAGAAGTTTAGAGCTTAGACCTCCCTAGTCCTACTCTATGTTTTTGTCTCCATTTTTAATGTGTGGGAGGTTATTTCTAAAAACACAAAACATTAATCACTCAATGCTATCGTTGTTTGGTTAATGTGTTAGGTTTTAGGACTAGGGCACAGCAGGAAGAATATTAACATGTAGGGTGAACATATGATTAATTACCCACAGTGGGGTACCCCAGAGAGGGAAATGGGATACTCTCAGTAATTACACCAGGGCAACAAGTATAAACTGGGTCTGTCCTGTGCATATGTGGCCATCCTACTGGTGTGAAATGTGCGGACACATTGGTGGACCCTTGGGATAACGAATATGTGATGCTGTTCCAGCCTGTCATGCTTCTGAGATAGACCGCACCTTACTTGACTTACAGAAGCTAAACGAAGCCGGATTACTTTCTCTTCAAGAATCTTCACTAGCGAAGCAGATATTCGGTGGACCAACCGATCCTGGGTAGCACTAGCATATAACCAACTCTACTCATTATAAAAGCTCCCAGGTCAGGTCACATAGTTCAGATACTGATGTCTTTGGTGATTTACAGAGTCAGGATGTCTTTTGCCTTGTTGTCACTCAAAAGACCATTGTGTTGCCCATGACCTCCTGTATGGCATGTACGGCATTCTCATATAAGGCATGTTATTTGCATAGCTCCTTTAATGCCATTGCTTGTAAGGCTCTAGCCTCACTATGGCAAAATTGTAGGAACAAGTTGTAAATATGGTGCTAAGAGCCATGTGTTGGTGACGCTTAGTCTAAAATGCAGAAGCTGTCCTTTCCATTTCATTCCTTGAAGATGGAGAGGGACGTGATGGTACGTGTAGCAGGAGAGGATGGAGAAGGGGAGGAAGGGAGGCTCCCACCATCCCCAGGAGAAGGTCACACAGCAGCACTGCGTCTCTGGGCCCGGGTGCAGGGGCGCCCATCACTCAGTCTGGAATGAGCTTCTTAGCCCATGCAGTGCGGCGGGCAGACCTCTGGTCCTGATTTGCCGTGGATCAGTTATACAATCTTGGGAAAGTGGTTTAATCTCTGAGCTATCATTTTATTATCTGTATAAAAGGGGATCGCAACGTTTGCTGTGTCTGAATCAGAGTAATAATGAGAATCAGATGAGGTGATGGAAGTGGAAGTGCTTTGGATGTGGTGAAATGCTGCCCATTTGGGGCAGTTTTGCTGTTATCAGCTGATTTATATGACCTGTGTGCATGGGAATTAGGGACAAAGAAGGAATGTTTTATGTACCCTGAGAGGATGCTCAAGGATCCAAGGGAAGGAATGATGACTATGTCTGACCTAAGTGGTCATGTACTAGGCTTGTAGATGAATAGAATCGAGGTCAAGTAAATAGAAGAATAGAAGGTGCTCATCTCTCATTCAGACTCTAGTCAGAAACAAACTGGGTTGTCTTTGAAGTGGCTTCGTTTACTGCTGTGTGTGGAATGTGTTGCTTTGGTAACTAAAGAATCCACATTTTCTCTTAAGTATGTCATCTCATGATCATAAGTGTTTAGGAAGGTCAGACCTGTGAAATGAAAAAAGTACGCATGGAATTCTGAACTAAACAATCTTAATCTCCCTCTTTCCAACATTTCCATGGGGTTTATTAAGAGAATGGCCAGGGTGGTGACATTAGTAGATATATATATTTTTTAAAAATCCTTGTTTGTTTTTTTCCCTCAGTTGAATGGGGCCTGAACTGAACTAAAGTTTCTGGGGCAGACCTGTCTCAACTGTGACTTTGTCCTAGAGCCAGCCCCAGGACTGGTTAACGATCGGCAGAGAGTGTGATTAGAGCCAAGAACTCGGCATTCACAAACGTGGAAATGAAGACATCGAGTGTCCTTCGACAGCCAGGGAAGCTGTAGGGAAGTCCTGCCTTCTGTGGATCTCCCTGCCAAGTACTTGGGAAATCAGACTGAACCCTTGGTTTAATTTTGCCTCATTCAGTGCTGCAGAATGACATAGCATACTTCTGAAATGAGGAAAATGCAAATTTAAAATTTTACAGAAGTATATTTTACGTTTGGATATTTTAAGAATTATACTTTTAGCCCAGCCGGTGTGGCTTGGTGGTTGAGCATCGACCCATGAACCAAGAGGTCACCGGTTCGATTCCCGGTCAGGGCACATGCCCAGGTTGTGGGCCAAATCCCAAGTGGGGGGCATGCAGGAGGCGGCCAGTCGATGTTCTCGCTCATCGAAGTTTCTCTCTCTCTCCCCCTTCCTCTCTCTCTAAAATCAATAAAAAAAGAAAAAAATTTAAAAAAAAAGAATTATACTTTTAAATTGGACTTACACTTTCTTAGTGTTTTCTAATATTCACAGAAGTGACCTAATTTATTCCGCATGGAGAAGAGATGAAGGCAAGTTACCCAGGGGTGAAATCACTTCCCCAAGGTCAAATAAGGACCTGAAGACCCGGTCAGCTAAGAATCCAGGTGGCTGACGGTCTGGCTAATGGCCCCTGCCAGCTGCACCTGATCTCACGTACGTGGACAACTACCCAAGCACCTGGGGACGAACCAAACTCTAACCACTGTCTCAGAAGTGGCAGACGGTTTGCCATTTCCTTCTTGGGTGACTATGGAAGATACTGCAAAACAACCACATTCTTTTGCAACGCAGGGATCAGGCGCCTACTTCCAGTCGATCCGAACGCTGCAGCTCCAGGAGCCCCTCTGCCATCTTTGCTGTGTTCCTCAGCGGGTGCTCCTGGCACCACGGGCAGGACAATTTTTTGTTGTGCCAGACTGTTTAACTCATGGCAGCTTGTTCAGCATCCCTGCATGAGCCCCCCCCTTCTCCCGCGACACACACATCTGCAAATGTCCCCTTTAAGAACTACTATGACCCCAAAGAAGTGCTGGCTCACTTGGAGGAAGCAGCGACTCTTTCAGGTCACTGGGGCAAATGACACGAGGGTATAATTATCCCGTCAATCTCAATTTCTGGATTTATTATTGAAGTGAAACTGTAGTATCAGGAATAAAGGGCTTTTAGGACTAATAATGGTATTTAAAAAAAAGTGCTAAACGATTTTACAAAAGAAAGCAAAACTCAAAAGAAACTCCTGGAAAGGAAATAAAGATGAAGAAGAGGAAACTGAGGAGAGAAAACACAGAAAAGAACGGGGATCAACACAAAAGACAAAAACGCCAGGCGCGGTTACTATGGAAGACCTGTGCTGGGATCCTGATGCCTGACAGAGGTGACGTCTACCTGCCTACACGAGACACGCAGGAACTGACCAGAAAGAACCCACATAGCGCGTGAAGTGGATATCGACGTCTGATTACAACATGCAATTAAAACAGATATTGCACTTAACACATACCTTTTCTTCTAAGTCCTTTATCTGTCTTTTCTGGATGTCTGTTTTGTCTTCTAAGTCACGGATTCTCTGTAGAAAGAAGAAAAAGGGAAAGCAGTGTGGGCATTCAGTCGAACAGAAAGACTGTTCACCAACCTAAAACAGTCAACTTTCTATGAAACATCAACACCAGTTCTGGCAGCTGGAAAGATCACGTTTTTCCATACATTGTTGCATTTTCAAAATGATCTGTACTTGTACCTGTACATGTATGGGAAACACAGATGTTTTTCCATACACATTGTTGCATTTTCAAAATGACCTGTGGAAAATCATTGTCATTGATTTTATTTAAAAATATTTTCTAACCCTCTCTCCTGGGTCTGTTCCTGCAGACCTCTTCCCTGTGAGAGAGATAGAGTCCCACCCCCATTGTCTCTGGGCTTGGCCATGGGACCAACTGGCCAGTGGGACGTGACTTGTGGGGATGCCACGTCCGAGCAGAGCCAGTGGTGTGACCCAGACTAGTGAGCAAGAAAGAAAGTGCTGTCAACCATTTGTATTAAAAATTTGGGTTGGTTGTTACTACAGTAAAACATGGCTAAAGCTGACGAACACAAATGTAAACAAGCCCATTGCTTTTTGCTAAACTTTCTTTCCAACCTTATTTTAACTCGGTTTCAGGGTGGAATATCCTCTCAAAACACGATTGGCCAGTTCTCATAACACACAGCAGAGATTACACATCCATAAAAATTTCAAGGCGGGAATTGATAAATTAGGGAAAAAAACAACAACAAACAAACATAAGAAAAATAGCACAAGTAATCTGAAGACAAAAAGGTTCCAGGATTCTTTTTGACCTTGTCTGTCAACTATACAATAAAATTCCAGTGATTTAAAGAGCCCAGATTTGAAATCGGCATTATAGAGACAATTATTTGCAAGTAAAAAGGCTTCAGATTTCTACCTGACAGTCTAAAGGCCCTTTATGTTCAGGGAACACAGTTCCACGGGTTCTATGGTGTAGGCTTGTTATTTCAAGCCTTTTTTGGGAATAATGAGAAAGTGGAGAACTGGAGTCTGAGAAGAAAACACTGGGAGCCGAATGGGGTGATCACCCAGAAAGAGAGGTTTTATAATGCAATGTGAAGAGAAAAGAGGGAAGCTAGAACAGAGAATACTTGAACTTGGAAATCACATTCCCCTTTCTCTAAAATAGTGGTCCTCAGCTGGGGATGAGTTGGCTCCCAGCAGACATTTGGTGATGTCTGTATAGTTTAAAAGTTAGATGGCTAGTTAATTTACTTTAGAGTGTAGAATTTTGTGGTTTTAGTATATCTAGCTGTCTGGACTTTTTAAAAACACGTGTGATCACTGGTCACAATGGGGGTGGTAGTGTCTGTGCAACAAGCATCCATTGGGCAGGGGCCAGGATGCTGCTAAATACCTACAATAGTAGGTCAGCCCCCACCATAAAGAGTCATTGGTCCAAAATATTAGTAGTGCAGGGATGAGAAATCCTGCTTTAAAGGAAAGAGGCTGAGGTTTGTGTAGGAAAGGATGGTGCGTTTTGGCCAGAGGGATCCTGAAGGCTGACCCTGAAGTTACACAGTGAATGCTGGAGAAGGGAAGGGGACTGGAATTCAGATGGTGTGTGTCCATGTGTGTGATGTGTGTGCTTGTGTATATTTCCATAGTGCTGCTCATTCCCCAAAACAACACAGCAAAGAAGAAAATTGCTGGACATTTCCACTTTGAGTGTGTAGATAATTCCTTGATATATCCATCGGATGTGGAAACAAGTTTATATCAATATAATCAGAGACCACTGCAGTATCCATTCAACCATCGAGTCGGTGCTTGTTGGGCAACCCCTTACATGTTCAGGACTATGCTGGATGTTATGGAGACTACAGATAAGGCATCAATTAGTTCCTGACCTCCAAGAACTACCAGATCCAGATGGGGAGACGAAATGCAGGGGAAAACAAACAAAGCAGAAGAGGTAATCAGTGGCAAAACCATGTATAACTTCATCACCAAAGTCCAATACTTTGTACAGTGTTCAGCACAAAGAAGGCGCCTGTACATATTTACTGAATGAGTTAGTTAAGCTACACTGTGTGATGCATGCTTTATTTCTTTTTCCTTCCCGACCACTTGGCATCCACTCCAACAGGAATGCTGTCAGATCGAAAATAGATCCCTTTCCACCTACTTTTTCTCTCTGCTGCGACTAACTATACCAAGTCACTGCTATGCCTCGTCAGGACTGGCATGACAGCTCTCACTGCCAGCTCTTCCTGCTTCTGGTCCTGTCCAGTCTACATCCATCTACGGCAGCCAGTGTGAACTGTCAAAACGCGAAACGATCACCCCCTGAGGTTTAAGGGGCTGAGGAAAGGCACGTAGGGAAAGTTAGCTGAGCTGCACTCAGAATAAACCTCAAACTCCTTCCAGGCCTTCCATGATCTGGCCCCGTCTTAGCTCTCCAGCGTCACCTCATATCAACATCCGCCCTTGGCTCTGTGTGCTCCGGCCATACTGGCCTTCTCTCTGTCCCCCCGAATATTCCAAACATCCCCACAATACAGACACAGCCCCTGCTGTCCCTGTCTTCTGGGACACTTTGCCAAGTGTCTAGTTCCTTGGGTTTTAGATGTCTTTGGAGAGGCCTTGTCTGACCAGCCCACCTAACGTGACCAGTCCAACTCCCAAACTCACACACACACACACACACACACACACACACTGTATCATTTTCTTCATAGCACTACTGCCCTTCCCTGAAACTGCCTCGGTCATTGTTCCTGGGTGCTATTGCTTTGCCTCTCTTCATCTGGAGGAAAGAGGAGAGCAGTGACCTGTATGTCGTGTCCGCCATCCCCTTCCCAGCACTGGGCACAAGCAGGCCCTCCATAAATGGTTTTGAATGAGTGTAGAACAAGGTACGAGACGTTGAATTTTTTCAGTAGTATGTGGTCCATTGTTTTCATCAGAGGGAGCATCCTGAAGGAGGTGACCTTAAACTGGGACTGGAAAAGTGAGACTGTTTGGACAAGCACAGCAGACAGTGAAGGGCGTTTTAGGGTGAGCACCCATGGGAACGGTCTTGGAGGTGGGAAGACATGGTCCAAGTGGCACCAGGAAGGGTTCGGCATGAGTCAGAGAAAGGTATGCTCCGAGATTCTTTCAAACCACTATTTTTGGGGGTAGGGGTAGCCAACTAATGAAGGGTCTGGAGAGACCTGCATAGGGCTGGACTCAGCTGGAAACTGGCATCACGGAGGCTTTGGAGGGAGAGTGGACCGTGATGTATCCGTGATGAAGAGAGAGGCGAGCGAGGCCTTCCCCACAACTAGGTCTCCATGGGAGTGCACAGGAGGTTGTTATGCCACTTATCACAAGATCATAATTATTCTTCTTTGTGCTAATCTCCTGTGTCTCCATCTACACAGATCTTAAGCTCTGTAGAGGCAGGGTCCACAGTGAATTCTCTATGTCTAGCGCGATACATCACATCTAGGAAATGCAGAGAGGATGGTGTCAGATTACCTCTGAGGACAGTCAGGAGCACCTGGAAGCTGTTACAGTAATGAAAGGTCTTGCATGTGCCTGAAACAGCAAGTGTGGACAAGACGGACCCGCTGCAGAAAACATGTCAGGGCAATGCCAAGCAGATGTCGTGCCACATTAACTATTGGTGATAAAGGACCAAGAAGGCTCCAGAGTTCCCAGCCTGACTGCTTTGGTACACGGTGATTCTATTGATCAGGCAGATGAGGACAAAAGTGAGAAGTAGGGATAAGAGTGAAAATTTAGGTCTATTTCACAGAACTTCACCGTGAAACATTTCAACAGAAATGTCTAATAAATGGTTACTGATATACTCTAGAATTTCCACTGCCTTACATACTTATACATGACAAATCCTAGCCAATGCCTTCTGGGATAATTCTCTCAAATCAAAGCTACTGTTTAAAAGGGAAGAAGAGGAGTAAGAAATTACTAGAAAAGAAATATTCTAATGAACACTTGTTTTGGAAATAAAGAGGGTCAGTGGAACTGTCCGAGACTTAGAAATGTAATGTACCTATCAGTTTAGACAGCCTAACAGAAAACAAACCATCTCTTTTGTGAGTGAAGTACCTTAGCTGATTAAAAAGAGATTTAAAAGAGATGATAAGGTTTTAATCATAAATAAATTGAGATAGCCCGGCTGGTGTGGCTGAGTGGTTGAGCGTTGACCCATGCACCAAGAGGTCGCTGGTTCAGTTCCGGTCAGGGCACATGCCCAGGTTGTGGGCCCGATCCCCAGTGGGGGACATGGAGGAGGCAGCAATTGATGTTCTCTCTCATCGATGTTTCTATCTCTCTCTCCCTCTCCCTTCCTCTCTCTCTAAAATCAATAAGGAAAAACAAAATAAATTGAGATAACTATCTGTCCATCTTAAAAATAAACACTTCTGTGGTTTCATGACACAACTCCTGATTTGTTGAAACGAATTAAATGCTTTGTGGCATAAGAAATTTATGCAGAAGATACTTTCATTCCCTGATAAAAGGAAAGGCTGCCTGCAATAATGTAATGATGCCATGGGTCTATTATTCAAAGCTTTACAAACTCTTTCCAGGGTCAAAACCCAAACCTTCAGGATGGAATCTGAAGGCGCATTGAAACAAACAGGATGTGTTTATCACCTCCTGACAAACGGCTTCGGAGTTCCCCGTTGACCTGGGGATCTGTCAGCCTAGAGATCCACATAGCTCCTGGCTACATCTGAAGTGTGCTAAGTGTTGTTGCCCATATACTGTTCTTATTGGTGTTATCAAACAACCCCTGTTCCTTTTCCACTCACCTCGATCTCTGATGTCCACACGAGATTCTTACTTCTTGTATAGTACATCCTGTACAGCGTCTGAGTACCAAATACTATAGCCTGGCACTTCCGATTCTGGAATTCTTATGGAATCTGCTTTTGATCTATTCCTCACCTGCCAAGCTATAACATGAACTAAGAGTTGGATGAAGAATTTTGGCCTGGCTGGTGTGGCTCAGGGGTTGAGCATCAACCAACGCATCAGGAGGTCCCTGGTTCGATTCCTGGTCAGGACACGTGCCTGGGTTTTGGGCTCGATCCCCAGTGGGGGGCATGCAGGAGACAGCCAATGTTTCTTTCCCTCATCATCTATGTTTCTATCTCTCCCTCTCCCTTCCTCTCTCTGAAATCAATAAAAACATATTAAGAAAAACTTTATAAAAAAAGAATTTTGGCTAAAGTGAACACTGTGTGTCTATTTTGAACCTCACTTGTATAGATGAACCATATAAATCATACATGACTCAAGCTGCATATGGCAGTGTAATCAAGTGGTTATGTACACTGGCCTTGGGGTCAGGTGGGCCTGGGATGTAATCCTGGTTCTGTTGCTTACCTACTGTGTCATCGTGGGCAAATCATTTAAGCACTCTTATTTCAGAGTCATTATCTCCTCAACTGGGACAGTAAGGGTCCTTACCTTAGTGGGCTCTTGTGAAGATGACATGAAATGATGTAAGCAGAGCCCTTAGTTTATTTGCTGACATATAGCAAATGCCAGGGAGTAAGTGGCAACTTCCAAGCTTTGTTGTTGTTGCTGCTGTTTGTTCTGGGAATAAGAGAAAGGTCCCTGTGTTCTTTGACCCTATTCCGATTGTGTATCAGGACAGGGATGGACTGGGCTGAGTAACAGGAAGAAAGCATTATTCTTGTCCTGGGGGAAGTCCTGCCTTCCTGCATAACGGAGATAATCAGGCGCCAAGAGATTCAAAGGGCATTCCATGATAAAGCAGTGACAAAAACTAGTAGCAATATGCAATGCTTCTAAAATGCCAATTTTCTTAAGATCGAATCATCGCGAAAGAGTCACCTCTTATCTGAATGTAGGTAGAAAACAACAGTTATTTATTTTAACTATTTCAAAGAGCTAGAAGCTCTCTGAAAACGGCTTCTAGCTCCTGGGCTTCTCCAGACCCATACTCAATGCAATGTACTCAGTGTTAAGTCCCATTTGCTGCACACGACCCTACACAGGAGTCACCCATCCTCACCTGGTGGGCTTGCTGCAGGAGCTCCATCCTCTCCTGCAGGATCTGACAGTCATACTCTCTGCTCTTTCTCAGCATCTGCCGCCGCAGTTTCTCCACTGCAGTTCGCAGCTCCTCTTGCTGTTTCTCACTTAACAGTTCACCGAACTTGATAACCGTTTCTTGCTGCAGAGCGTTGTACAGAGTAGCTTCTAGTTCCTGGATTCTCTGGCAAATAAAATGAGAAAAGTCTAACTTCGGAACTTAGCATTTCTGGGTGGTGTGTGAGTGTACACATGCATGTGTGTATGGAAAAGGATGCGTGATTTCAGTCTTACAGGATCAGAGCAACAAAATAAATGCCATAGCTTATCCAGACTAGCTGCCCTTTGGATGATCCCCTTTATAAGATTCCGTAAGAGTCATCTGGTCAATAATTTCACTTCTTGGATGATGAGAAATTTGTTCTTTTTCTTGGACAACCTTCATTTTTAGAAAGTTCTTACTTTGCTAGAATAACTGTGCATCCTTCTATTCTCAAAGGTAGCTGGAAATAAGTTTGTTTTGTCTTCCATTTTGACAGTCCTTCAGGTATTTAAAGACATCTATTATGGTGGCCATACTTTTCGAAACAAGTATTGAAAAGTGGTCAAAGTTGGAATAAAATACTTGAAATTAGAGATAAATTCCACGCACAAAATGCCACGTCTCTTCCACATGACACACCTCTGTGCTTGAAGATGGTGTTATAATCTCCATATTTTCTCTTAAAATAAAAATCAGGAAATATTATTTAAAAATGGCCAACAGTCTCTGGAGTTGGTCTGTTTTTATTTTTTTTTTTTTTATTTATTTTTTTTTTTTTATATAACTTATCTTTATTGTTGAATGTATTACAAATGTTCCTCATTTCCCCCCCCCTTGCCCCCCTCCTCCCCATTCCTGCCCCCCTCCTGCCTTTCCCCACACTGTTGTCTGTGTCCATTGGTTATGCATATATACAAATAAGTTCTTTGGTTTATTTCTTCCCACCCCCAACCCCCCTTCCCTTTGAGGTTTGTCAGTCTAACAAGCAATTTGTACTTCTTAATCCCTTCACCTTTTTCACCCATCCCCCCAGCCCCCACCCATCTGGTTCCCAAAAAAGTTCTCTGTATGTATGAGAATGTCTTTGTTCTGCTTGTTCGTTTTGTTTGTAGATTCAATTGTTGATAGCTATGTATTTATTGCCATTTTGTTTGTTCATATTTTTTTATCTTTTTCTTTAAGAAGATCCTTCAACATTTCATATAAGAATGGTTTGGTGGTGATGAACTCCTTTAGCTTTTCTTTATCTGGGAAACTCTTTATATGGCCATCGATTCTAAGTGACAGCTTTGCAGGATAGAGTAATCTTGGTTGTAGGTTCTTGCTTTTCATCACTCTGAATATTTCTTGCCACTCCCTTCTGGCCTGCAAAGTTTCTTTTGAGAAATCAGCTGACAGTCTGATGGGAACTCCCTTGTAGGTAACTAACTTCTTTTCTCTTGCTGCTTTTAAGATTCTTTCTTTGTCTTGAACCTTTTGCATTTTGATGATGATGTGTCTTGGTGTGGGCATCTTGGGGTTCATCTTGTTTGGGACTCTCTGTGCTTCCTGGACTTGCATGTCTGTTTCCTTCGCCAAGTTAGGAAAGTTTTCTGCCATTATTGTTTCAAATAGGTTTTCGATTTCTTGCTCTCTCTCTTCTCCTTCTGGCACTCCCAAGATGCGAATGTTGGCACGCTTGAAGTTGTCCCAGAGGCTCCTTACACTATCCTCATTTCTTTGGATTCTTTTTTCTTTTTGCTGTTCTGATTGGGTGTTTTTTGCTTCCTTATATTCCAAATCGATGGTTTGCTTCTTGGCTTTACCTACTCTACTATTGCATCTGTGTAAACTATTCTTTATTTCAGTTAGTGCATCCTTCATTTCAGACTGGTCCTTTTTTATGCTCTTGAGGTCCTCACTAAGTCCACTGAGGTTCTTACTAAGTCCATTGAGCATCCTTATAAGCAGTATTTTGAACTCAGCATCTGTTAGGTTGCTTAACTCCATTTCACTTAGTTCTTTTCCTGGAGTTTTGTTCTGTTCTTTCATTTGGGACCTGTTTCTTTGTCTCCTCATTTTGGCTGCCTCCCTGTGTTTGTTTCTATGTATTACTTAGCGAGAGGTATGGGGCTAGCTGAGACCAGATGCTGCTTGTTTGAAAGAATTTAGGAAAAGTTGAAGCAGGATCCAAGACAGGCCAATCCTATGGTAAAGCAACTGGCAACAGCTTGGGTGGGCCTGAAAGTTGGGTGGGGCGGGGCCTCAGGGAATCACCAGGGCGGGGCCAACAGTGTGAGCCAGGTTGCTGGAGTCCCAGATATGGCGGCGTCTGCCGGCCCAGGGAAGGGCTCACCAAAGAAACAAAAGCCTCTGATAGCACGTCTGTCCAGGAGAAAGCTGCCTCTCCAGCCCTCGCTCCATTGCCAAACAGCTCAGTTCTTCCCCGTATGACTCTGGTGCCTTTCAGGCTCCCTCCCGCACGCTGGAGCCTGGAGGGAGCGAGTCCGAGTAAGTCCGTGCACAGGCCCTTTAAGAGGAGCTGCCGGGAGGGGGGAGGGGGCTCCAGCCGCCTCAGCCTCAGTTCCCGCTGGTTTTTTCCAGCCAAAAGTTATGGGGACTTCTCTTCCTGGCACTGAAACCCTGAGCTGGGCGCCTGGTGTGGGACGGGGACCCCTCAGTCCTCAGGGAGGACCTTCCCAGCCGAGGTGTCCCTCCTAATTTTTATCCGCCACACGTGGGTGTGCGACCAGCCCCTCGCGCCTCCGCCCCTCCTACCAGTCTCGATGCGGCTTCTTTAATTTTGTAGTTGTAGGACTTCCATTCAGCTTGATTTCAGGCGGTTTTGAATGATGGTTGTTCTGTAGTTTAGTTGTAACTTTGATGTGGTTGTGGGAGGACGGGATACCGCGTTTACCTACACCACCATCTTGACCGGAAGTCTGTTTTTAAATGGTCTGAGACTGACAGTTGTTCTAGCTAGAAAAATGCCTCTTGAATCTTCTCTTCTTTGGATGAAAAGTCTATTCTTCCTTACATCTTAGTTTTTTGGGTTTGTTTTTTGACAAAATCTACATCTTATTCCCTACGACCTCGACAGAGGTAAATGGACATGCCCTGGTGAGAGATGTTTTCCTAGCTCTTGTCCTGGACTATGCAAATTTAATCTTTTTAAAGTTAAACATCGGCCCGGCTGGTGTGGCTGGGTGGTTGAGCATCAACCCATGGACTAAGAGGTCCCGGTTCAATTCCCAGTCAGGGCACATGTCCAGGTTGTGGGCCTGATCCCCAGTGGGGGGCATGGAGGAGGCGGCCAATCGATGTTCTCTCTCATCGATATTTCTATCTCTCTCTCCCTCTCCCTTCCTCTCTCTCTAAAACCAATAAAGAAAAATTATTTTTAAAAAGTAAAGTTAAATATCATTGTCTGAACAAGTACTCAGTGATCAGACACAAACACGCAGCTCAGTCCTTTTATGTACAAGCAGAGGAGGCAAGGATAAAAGGTGGGAAGGGAGGGGAAGAATCATTTCCTTCTTTATATTCTAGTGACCAACTCATTCTCCCCTTTCCCCATCAAGAATGCTCAGAACCTTTTATTCATTTCAGGGGTGGGAGGAAATACCAATTCATCTTTTTATAAGCAGAAACTAAGTGCTTCGTCCTTTTCCCCAAAGTGATACAGGCTGCTTCCGGGAAAGCCTGATAACAACCGCTACCCGCAACTCCTTGACACGCTCCTCTTTTAACTTTGCTCTTTTTCTCTTGAGTCATTATTGTGAATGAATGGGGGGGGGGTGCATTTGGAGAGAAGAAATACAAGCTATAGTCCAATATTAGGAATTGCTTATTATGACTTTTGTACAGGGGAATAGATCAAGTGTGCTCCTCACTCAGCTGGTCTGCGGGAGAGAAGGAGGCACAGCCCCTTTACTGATGCAGCCTTGCCCGCGGCGGCTGGAGTATGGCAGCTCAGGCCACCATGTCTGCAGTCACAGCTAAATGTTGATCCCAGGTGAGCAGAGTTATTTCATTCTCTACGCCTCATGTCCTCATATGTATTATAGGAATATCACCTATACCTCATAGGGTTGTTGTGAGATATAGTGGATTAAAAATGTATATAACAGCCCTGGCTGGTGTGGCTCCTTTGGTTGGAGCACTGTCCCCTATACCGAAAGGTCACCGGTTCGATTCCTAGTCAGGGCACTATCCCAGGTTGCGGGTATGATCCCTGTTGGGGTGCATGCGGGAGGCAACTGATCAATGTTTCTCTTACATCAATGTTTCTTTCTCCCTCTCTCTAAAAAAGAACAAAAAATAAAACCTCTTAAAAAAGTATATAACATTAAACTAATATTAAAGACTTTTATTACTGTATCCCTAGATTAGACTCCCAATTGGATTTAATTCATTTTCTCTTTAATCTACACTGCCATATTATATAATGATTCATATAATGATACATTTAATTAAAAAATTTAAAAGTATAATTAAGTACTTATTAAACATTATAAGAATATTATAACAGCAAAGAGCTAGAGATATATTTTCTAAAATAAGAACTGGAAACCATTGAATAAATAAACCATTGCATATCGTGGTCTATTCGAGTATGTGGCATGACAAATTAAACAGGATACTTTCCTTCCCAGTATGTGATGTAAACACTCTGGGTCTTGGTTGCTTGTTTTACCTACCATATATGCTTGGTCGAGAGCTTGTTTTCTGTAGTCTAGTTCTTCCTCCAGATAGCCTTTGATTTTGCAGAATTGTTCCTATAAAACAGGGCCATGTTGATAAATAGAGTCAGCTTAGTTAACCAGAAAGTGATATATAATTGTATCGATCAATGTTTTTTCTAATTCCTTCACAAGACAAATCACTAGTATTTGTAGAGTCATCGATTTCGTCTGTTAGGGAAATAGTTCAACTTCCATCGTCTCTTGAAGACAATGGGAAAATCAATGGAGAGAAGCATAAAAGACATAATGAACACTCTACATGGAATGCTTTAAAGGATTTTTATGCCAATCCAAGAGTATATGATCAAGAATAGATTTTGACAAGATCAATGTTAACTAATAAGTATATCTGTGCAAAAATATTATGACAGTGTATTTTTGCAAGAATGCTATTAATATAAGGTGTAATAGAGCAGATCTGAGTCGTATAATGACGAACTCATCCAAAGCCAGCTGTGCATGATGAGCAAACACAGACAGATGCATTTAGAGAGTGGTGGTGATTCCACCCACCACCACAGAGCCTCTTAACCACAGTGCTCGGGCTGCAAAGCCAGCGTGAGCTGGAGACTTACGTAAGTTCCCTTGCAGTCCTCCGCTTCTGTGTGCCTCTCATATTGTGCGCATTTTGCCATTAGCATTTAAAAATATATTTTCATGTATAATATAGCCCCAGGTAAGTCAGTTTATTTCTTTGTGTGCACACTGCTTCTAGTACATAACTGTCTGCATGAGTACTTTTGCTGGTGACTTTCTTGATTACCTCTGAGCTCCAGTACCTAGGACAGTGCCTGATACAGGTTGAATGTGTAATTAACATTTGTGCATTTAAAGGTTTTTTTTCCAAGGGTATTTTCTATATAAACAGTTCTTGTTATGCGCTTTGACTTTAGAACCTAACTTCTTGATAAAATTTAAACCCTATGTAAAATATAAGCAAATGATCTATAATCTGTCACATGCTATATAAATGCAAGTGGTTCTTATAGGATTCCCTAACCTGATACACTGCTTTTTATTTTTTAGTAATAATAACATTAATGGCAGTACAGTTATACAATTCTATCATGTATTGCTATAAGTTAATAATGGCCAATTCCTAGGCTTGGAAATTAAAAAATAATAATTCTGGCAAAATACACGCAGTATAAAATTTACCATATTCATCATTTTGAAGTGTACAGTTCAATAGTGTTAAGTATATTCACATTGTTATGCAACCAAGCTCCTGAACTCTTTCCATCTTGCAAAACTAAGACTTTGTATCCATTAAACAAAAACTCCTTACTTCCTCCCTCTTTGCTCCGGACAACCACCATCTACTTTCTGTCTCTATGAGTCTGACTACTCTAGATACCTTATATCAGCGCAATCATAAATTATCTGTCTTCTGTGACTGGCTTATTTCACCTAGCATCATGTCCTCAAGGTTCATCCATATCATAGCATATGTCGGAATTTCCTTCCTTTTTAAAGGGGGATTAATATTCCATTGCATGTATAACCACATTTGCTTATCCAGTCATCCATTGATAGACCCTTGGGTTACTTCCACATTTAAGGTATTGTGAATGTTGCTCCTTTGAACATGGGTGTACAAATATCTCTTTGAGTCCCTGCTTTCAATTATTTTGTGTGTATACCCAAGGGAATATTGCTGGATCATACGGTAATTCTATTTGGAACTTTTTTGAGCAATTGCCACACTGGTTTCCATAGTGGCTGCACGCCCTGTCACCGTCCCATCAACAGTGCACAAGGTTCCAATGTCTCCATATCCTCACCAGTGCTTGTTATTTTCTGTTTGTTTGATTTTTGGTAGTATCCATACTAATGGGTGTGAAGTGGCTTGGAGATTTTTAAAATCAGAGTTACACCCATGATTTCTGTAATTTTTGCTATAATTATACATGTTAAAAAAATTATTTCACCTAAGAGAAAGCTCCTAATTGAATTTTCTTCAGCATTAGTTTTGGAAATATTACAAAAACACAACATGAGGCCGGCTGGTGTGGCTCGGTGGATTGAGCGTCGTCCTGTGGACTGAGAGGTCCAGGTTTGATTCCTGGTCAGGGCACATGCCCAGGTTGCCAGGCTCGATCCCCAGTAGGGGGTGTGCAAGAGGCAGCCAATCGATGGTTCTCTCTCTTCCTTCCTCTCTCTCTAAAAAATCAATAAAACATATTAAAAAAACAAAACATGATTGTTTGGAGAATACAACTTGAAGTTGTTGGATACTTCTGGGAACTTTGTTCCACAGTCTGTAAACAAAATAATGGAAGGGTACAAACTTTCATCCCTGCCAAACAGAACTGGTAGAAAACAGTCATTTCCCATTTGCCTGGTCAAATTTTCTTCAATTGTCTGATCTCCCATCTTTGTACTCACCATGTCACTTTCCAATTCCATCATTTTCTGGTGCAGGGCAGCCTCTGCTCCTTCAATTTGCTGGATCCACTGAACAAGACAAAAGTGTTCGACATGATTGCTTGATATGGTGTCTATAGTGCTTTCTACTGAGGTGCTTAGTCGGTTCCCCTTATATCTCCGGAAACAGACCAAGAACTGAAGTGAAAACTTGGTTTATCTCTCAGTTCAGAAACAAGACTATAGTTTTCTATTCATTCATTCCTTCCTTCCTTCCTTCAACAAATGCATTCATTGATGTCTACCATGTGTCAGGCAATGTGCTAGCTGTGATGGTAACCATCACATTTTTGCCCAACAACACGTTTTGCCCTCATTGGAGGACACCATGGAAGGCTTTCTTAGGAAGTGACAATTGCCCTGGAATCTGAAGAGTGAGTCAGCGGTGATTAGGCAAAACATGAGGGGAAGTTCCAACCAGAAGAGATGCCCAATTCTCCATGGTTGGAGGGAGCATAATGAAAGAAAGAAGGTCAAGTGAGACTAGAGAAATAGCAATTTTCAATATATAAAACAGTACAGCTAAGTGTTGAAGAATCGTTGTTGTTGAGTAGAGACATTTTAAATCATATAAAATGAACTTAGAAATTTTTCCTAACACTTAAAACATATCATTCTGTTACACGGCATTAAGGTTATCATTGATCAATATCCTGAATAAGTTTAGATTTTGAATATTATGGTAGGAGCCTACCACATATATAACTTAAAGGAACACATTCTTTTTTCTTTTATCCTCACCTGAGGACATTTTTCCAAATTTTTGTTCAGATAGAGTAGGAGGGAGAGAGAGGGAGAGAGAGAAACATTGACGTGAAAGGGACACATCGAGTGATTGCCTCCCACATGACCCAACTAGGGCCAGGGACAAACTGTATCCGAGGTACGTGCCCTTAGCGGGAACCGAACCTGGGTCTCTCTGGACCGCAGGCCAATGCTATAACCGCTGAGCCAAACCAGCCAGGGTGGAACACATTCTTATAATGCGTCTCTACCAAGTTAAACGTCAGCTTATCCCTTCAGGAAGTAATTGGACATAATATAATAATTAAGTCTGTGGGTTCTAGAAGCAGATTACTTTGGGTCTGAATCCCAATTCTAGCTTTTCATGGTTGTGTGACCTTGAAAGGTTGGTTACCTGATTTCTGTAAGCCTCAACTTTCTTATCTGTAAAATGGGATAAATAATAATGTGAAGATTAAAATATATATTTTATGTAACCAGGGAGAGCAAATCCCAAATATCACTTCACATGTAAATCCCTCAATACACATCCCTAAGAGATAAGGCGTTAAAAAAAAAAAAAAGAAGGCCCTGGCCGGTTTGGCTCAGCGGTTAGAGCGTCGGCCCACAGATCAGAGAGTCCTGGGTTCGGTTCCGCTAAGGGCACGTACCTCGGTTGCAGTTTGTCCCCGGCCCCGGTTGGGGTTGTGTGGGTGGCAACCACTCGACGTGTGTCTCTCTCACATTGATGTTTCTCTCTTCCTCCCTTTCTCCCTCCCACTCTATCTGAAGATAAATGCAAAAATGTCCTCGGGTGAGGATAAAAAAAAAAAAAAAAGCATGACCACAAGGCCATTTCCACATCTTGCAAAATTACCATTAATTACTTTTGCTGTCTGATACCTGGTCCATATTAACATTTCCCCAATTGTTAGCAAAATGTCCTTTTTTTCACACTTGGTTTGCTTGAATCAGGATGTCAACAAAGATCATTTAACTATTTCTTAAGTACCTTTTTATTTTCCTTCATGTCATTGTTTTGTTCGAGTAAGGTGATCGGCTCATTTGAACTGTAGAATTCCCTCATTTCAGATTGTAGTAAGCTGATTGCTTGCTCATGATTTCATTTAATTTAAAGCATGCTTTATATGCAGTTAGGAATTAAGGAAGTATCTCAAGGGACTCATACAATTCTCATTTTATCCAGTCACACACACATGACTCAACTAGGCACTGATTCTCAAGCACCTTGAATACAGCTGGCTACCAGACCTCTCCACCTGCTTTTCCCTCTTCTCACTCTTCCTGCCATTGACCAGGTTTAGACACAAGGGGGCAGAGCACACTCTCAGGTTGGGCTTTCTGAATGAGAGTGCAGTGAGCCGCCACCAACCAAGTCACATAATCAGTGGGAAACGATTTATAGGTACACACCCAAGGAAAAGCTTATAAAAACAGCCATGCTCCCAGTTTACCACCTCTCCATTGTTAAAGAGAAAACCACAGGCCCAAAATGGCATCCCTTGTGCTAAGGCCCATGATACCAAACCTAAACTTAATACCTAACCTAATTGTGGTGTTGACCTTCACTGGAAATATAACCCTACGCAACCAGCCCGGAATTCTCTGGTCAACACCAATGAGGTCGTCTGTCGCTGGAGCCCTACTCCATCCACCAGAAGATCAGGGGGCAATCTTCACGATCAAACCTTTGCTGCTCCCTGCATGCCCCCTCCCCCCAAGATGTCCTGGCCTAAAAATAGTACTTCTTTTCTTTTGTTAATAGCTCCCTTGCCCCATCCTTCTTCCTATAAAACCTTTCCATTTTGCACAATCTCTAAGAGTGCCCTTGTAGCTCCTAGATGGATTGCTTAATAAAACCAATTAGATCTTCAAATTTAAGAAAGACAAGTACCACATGATTCACTCATATGTGGAGTCGAATGAACAAAATAAACAAACAAACAAAGGAGAAGGACTCATAGGTAGAGAACAGACTGACAGCTGTGAGAGGGGAAGGGGTTGGGGGGCCGGGTGAAATAGGTGAAGGAATGAAGGGGAAAAAACAACCAAAAACTCATAGATACAGACAACAGTATGGTGATTACCAGAGGGAAAGAGGGGTGAGGGGAGGTGGAAGAGGGTAAAGGTGGGTACATGGTGATGGAAGGAGACTTGATTTGGGGTGGAGCACACACAATGCAATATACAGATGACGTATTATTGAATTGTACACCTGAAACCTGTATTATTTTATTGACCAATGTCACCCCAATAAATGCAATAAAAAATTAATAAAGAAGATTTTCAAATTTACTTGGTTGAATTTTGTTCTAACAAAACCCTTCTTTATTGGTTTCCCCGCTTAGTAGGGATTGCTTGATAATGTAATTTAGAAAGTCCATTTTTTAAGAATTACATTTTTAAGAGACTTCAAAGCAAGAATTATCCACCCACCCCAGATCAGTGTGTAGACATTTTTGGTGTGTGTTCTCATTCTATCTGGGTTGTATCACCCTGAAAAATAAAATATTTATTAGGTATTCAATAACGCAAAGTCACATGCAAAGAGACCGTCCTTTAATCCTACCCTGCTCTTTAGGTGTTAAGCCAGACACCGAGATGATTTGAATGTTAGTACAACTTATTACCTTCTCTGCCAGGGACAGCACAGTACTGGCCTGAATTATGGCCACTTGTTCTTCATTTCTCAAATTCTGTGAAAAGAAAGAAAAGAAATAAGCCGAAGACCTTTAAGATATTTACATTATCCGAAAATATTGCCTAAGTGCCTGCCACAGACACAAATGCACAGAGCCTTAACAAATGCTCAATGTAGTAATAATTATGAACAAAGTTCATTCAAAACCTGTAAAAAGTCTTCTGTGATTTTTTTATGTCACTCTAATACCGACTTGATTTGTTTCACTGTAAGCATACCTCGTTAATAGTCATGTCATGAGAAAAGCATGAACCAAAATGAAATGAAAAGTAATCTCTGCATAGCAGTTTGATGTGATTTAATTGATACTGTTCTCTCCTTTGACAAACTTTTAAGGGATACAGTGGTGTGACTCCCAACCTACATGCATCATTCATCGAATAGCTCAATGAACAGTCCTCCCACTGAATGAATATGCCTTGACCCTGCCTGGAAGGTGTTTTTAGAAAGCAAAGGGATTATAGTTTCCTGGTCCATTTTTATGGGGCTGCCACCAACCCTACTATTTAGCACCATTGGCAACTGCATGACTGATTAATTTCATGCTGGATGCCTCCAAGCAACAGTCAGAAGGCAATTAGCTTTAATCACTGCAGATGTGGTTGGCATTCAAATCAGAAACCTGCTCATGAAAAGTATTTTACCAGTTCCCATTTCTGCCACTACCTTCCAGAGATCCTGACAATCCCTTAGCCAAGTTGTCTGATAAACTGTTGACTCTCTCCAGGGAGCTACATCCTTCAGTGAACATGGCCTCCCACCTGCTATTATCTTACATGTGATACACTGGCAAGAATTTCTTGCCTCTCATTGGGCAAATTCTTTTCTTTCCTGCACTTATTTAATTCATACTTACCCCATTGTCACCTAAGATATCAAGTTGCTTTATGAGATCAGGGATGTTCACATCCTGCAAAATCAACGAGATACACTCAAATCAGTGACGCAAATGTGGCTTCCAGTGCCTCAACCCGAATATAGAGAAAACATTTTAACACCTGTAATTCCTTGGGTTTTCAATCAGGTATGCCTGGTTTTAAGTTTCCACTTGGCTTCTTACAAGCTGTGTGAACTTCGGAAAACCACTTAACAGTTCATTCTCAATTTTGCTAATTGCAAAATGGAGGTAAAAAATACCTCCTTCATAGGCTGATCTTGAGGATGAAGAGATTATGTACAAAAGAGTCTAGAATGCAGTAAAGGCTGGAATTAGCTCATTAATTTTTTTCTTATAGTTGTCAAATTCTTTTCTCAATTATGGTAGATTTCAGGAATAAAGAAAAGTAAGGCAGTAAATATAAATAATGAACCAATTTCATTCTAATTAATGGACTTTTGACCTGGTTGAGATTTTGACTGGCACATCAAAAACTATAAAGCTGTTTCATTTTTTTTTTTTTTTGGTATTGAGCTTTAATTCACTTTTTGGAAACAGCTGATTTTTACTGTAATCCTTGAATCAGCGTAAAGCAGGTGCACGCCATTTGAAAGAGTTCCCCTGGCTATAAATGACATCCATTGGATTAGGTTGTTTATGATTTATCTAAAGAAAAATGTATCCAAGGAAAAGATGAAGCAAAGTGCTTTTCATTTCATTAGAGCTGATTTAAAAAATTGCTTTGCTTTACAAATTTCCATGCAGCCCAGGAAGGCTAGGAGTGTAAACATCGTGAAAGTGGTTAAGATGGAAGTCAAGGAAGCACAATTTTACTACCTGGTCCCCTCCCCCTTTTAACTCGTTAGTATCACTTTCTCCTCTTATGTTCAAATGCAGTATAGCAGATCCTACCACAGGGGAACGTCTAGCTCAATCTCATAGGCAGAGAGAAGGCAACTAAAGCAGTCTATTTAGCAGCTCAAAGTGGGAGCAGGAAGGGCCATGCAGAGAGTAAAGGAAAGACCAGGAATAGTGGGAGGCTTCCCAGCTTTATCTCTGGAATAGACAGTCACCGTGTGACTTCATTACATTGAAGGACAGTATTGATTCCAGGAGATGCAGCCACCTCCATTCAACCTTCATACGCATTTACAATGTGTTCCAGTATCACTACAGATAGAGTTATATTTTATCTAACTGAGCAATATGTTAATAAACTTTCAAAAGAGAAATCGTCCCTAAATTAAATAAACCTAAAGGGATGGCGGACTAGATGATTTCAAGGTGTCTTTTATGCTGACATTCCAAGATTATGAATTCCACAGCACTCACAACAAACACCACAACAGAGGGACCCGACAAATCCATTTTTATCTGGCATACTTGAAATATGTTTATTGGAGTACTGAGTTCATTTACTATTTCCTCTAGATAATTAAGGGTCATTATCTTAATGTTTTGATTTCATATCATTCTTTATGTCACTCCACTCTAAATAATCATGGCTTCCTGAGTTCTTTGTTACCATTCACACATCTGTCACACATTTGTGTTCTATTGATTTTCCAATGCACGTGACTATTTTCAATTCCTACACAGTTTGTATCAAAAGGACATCCAGCCAGGCCGGTGTGGCTCAGTGGGCTGAGCGTCGTGCCATGGACTGAGAGGTCCCAGTTTGATTCCTGGTCAGGGCACATGTCGGGGTTGTGGGCTCCATCCCCAGTAGGGGGCGTGCAGGAGGCAGTCGATTGTTTCACATCGATGTTTCTCTCTCTCTCCCCCTTCCTTTTTTTCTAAAAAAATCAATAAAAACATATTTTTAAAAAAATGACATATAGTGACCGAAAGACAAAATAGTCACATGCAACTTCCCCTTTTCCAATTCCCAGTTTTTCTACTTTCTACAAACATAAAATATCAAACATCTGCCTACCTTGACACCTTCTTTCATACAGTAGATCTGGAGAGCACTCACACCATCTGAGAATGGGTGAATCTGTAGATTAAATGGAGGGGACCGTCTCTCTCTTTCCTTGAAATACAGTGAAGAATATATGGGCGTTAAAAAAAAAGCAACAACTGATTAAACACTAAACCAGTTGTCTGCTATATCAGCAGTTCATCAATATGGCATTTGGCAAAAAAAAAAAAAAAAAAAAAGGAACTCAAGATGTTCATGAGTAAATTTAATGGAAAGTACTGATTAGTCAACAAAGGTGTGGAAGGGAATTTATAGATGGTGTCATTCAATCTTGCAAATTTTTGACCAGGGAAATATGGGAAGTGGAGGTGCATTTCACACTATATGAGTTCTTAGAGCTTTCAGGTATCACCAAGAAGTCTTATGGCAGCTAACAGACTTCTACATGTTCAATCCACTCAAGCTTTATGAATAAGATATATGGGTTACCAAAGACAACTCTTTTTCACTGAGGTATACCAACTGCTAACTGTCCAGACCTCATTTGAAATAACCTCAAGAAGAAACTGCTGGCAGAATGAGAGAAATCAAATGGGAATTTTTCTTATCCTTTACATTTCAACATACATTCGATCAGATCCAAGCCAGATTCTGCAGGATACAATTAGAATCTGATTTGACTGATATGTTTCACATAAAAAACAAAACAAAACAAAACTCTGAAATTTGGTCAGATTAACCGAAGTAGTTCCCAAAACAAGTTACTTTGCTTCTTAGACTTTGGCATAAATCCATTACAGACTAAAAAGGCTGACTGACAAATGGAAGTGTCTACTGATAGAATAGTTTTGTATGTAGCTCATTTTGATATATAATTCTTAAGGTGACATTTTTTTGAGTCCGAATTCAATGAAGGATGGCAATGATTATTTCAAAGCAATGAACTATTGATGAAAGTTTAGATCTCCTCTTTAAATTCTTTAAAAACGATTCCTTAGTCTTGTTCACAAAGGCAATAATAGTGTTGAAAAATACCGTATCTGAGCAGAGAATCCCGAGCCGCACCAATGCGTTACCACTCACTCATCACAGGACTTGGGCAAGCTATGTAACCTCATTTGCCTCATTGACAAAATCTTGATTGTGGTTGTGAGGTCCAATGAGAGTATGCGGCTGCAATGCTTAATTGAGCACCTCACACATAGGACACGCTCAGTGTGTCAGTTGTTAAGATTATCATCATCATTACGGTCATTTCCTTACTTCTAGCTCTAGGTTTCGAAACTCCAGCAGCTCATTCTGGTCTCTGGCATCTTGCAGTTCCTGTTGTAACCGGTGATTCTCTGCCTCCTGTTTTTCTATCTAATAAAGTAAATCCTCAAGTTAGGTGAACATCGCCAATACAACTTTGCAAAGCAAGCATGGATAGCACTCATTTACTCAGTGAATAAATCATCTAGACCGTGAAAAAAAGGCCCAAATAGATGTGAATGAGGCAAGTCCTGGGCTTTCCTTCTAGTCACCCTTTGGCTGAGGTTTTTGGGTCATAGAGGAAAATGCTGGAGGACACCTCCATTCACTGAGGTAAAGCCTAGAGACCCCGTGAGTAGTGAATCTGAGGGTACTCAATACGCCCTTGCTGTGAGTCAGGGACAGTGTCCTAGAACTAGATTTCATGGTGTAAATAATGGAGACATATACCTCTTATTTCTGGAGTTACAAGTTGTTGGAAAAATAATTGTTAAAAAATCTCTGATCATAGCCCTGGCCAGTTTGGCTCAGCGGTAGAGCATCGACCCGTGGACCAATGAGTCTTGGGTTCAATTCTGGCCAAGAGCACATACCTCAGTTGCGGTTTGTCCCCGGTCCTGGTTGGGGTCATGTGGGAGGCAACCAGTCGATGTGTCCCTCTCACGTTGATGTTTCTCTCTCTCCCTCCCACTCTCTCTGAAGATAAACAGAAAAAATATCCTTGGGTGAGGATTAAAAAAAAAAAAAAATCTCTGATCATATAAAAACTTTGCTGAATTCCAGTTGCCTGCAGACTAAAGCCAAACTCCTCAGCATGGAATTCCAAAACCTTGATATTATGGTTACCACACAGCTTTCCAGTTTGAAATGTTATCACTATCATCTCAACACATTCACACACTCACATGTGATCACACACACACTGGAATCTAGAGACCCAGATGTACCCCATGGACCGACCACTTGAGGAGCTGTCTTCGCTCATCTCTCTGCCTAAACAGGTGTGCTCCCATTTCTATTCCAGGTGAGGACATTCTATGCCTCCGTTGGCACCCAGCTCCAACATCTCTCATGAGAGGCTTCCCTGTCTACCCATTCAGAAGTGATGCCTCTTCCTTCTGCTTTCCTACAGGACCTCCAGCATAACCTGATGAAACATGGACTTAAGTTCCTTGTGTACAAATGTGCCTCACCCTATACACAGGGTCCATGTCTGCAAGGAAGCAACACATGTTCATGACCTGCGAAGGGTTTGGGGCTGCCTTTGCTATTAGCTCTGTGGGTGCGCCTTATGCACATTAACTATTTAAAATATTCAAGTTAGAAATGAAAAAACTGGGGCTTTTAAGCATAGGATGAATTTTACTTTCCCAAGTATACACACTTGAAGTAGGATGTTTTGCTTTATTGTTGTTTCGTGATTTTCTTTTTCACTCTTAATAATCTGAGCTCAAAATTCTGTTTTTAGCCCAAAGAAATCAAGACCAAATGAAATCAGACAGAAGACATCATGGAGATTATTTTTTAGATGGTAAACAGATATAACACACTTATTACTGGGCATCTCTGAGACCCTTTTCTCATAGCCTCATGATATACAAAAATTATAGGAAAATAAAGATGGGGAAACAGTGAGATATCAAGTGACATTAACTCACATAGTCAACTCAAGTCTTTTTACACTAGATTTTTGTGGTCTAGTGAATTTTCAAAAGTTTTTAAAAGTTGACTCAGATCACAAAAAAGATTCTATTTCCTAGATTCTTGGATTGGGATCAGAGATGGGATATTTGGGGACATTCCTGGTTCTGGGGTTAGTGCTGACAAGTAGATCATTGGATTTCAGGCTGTCATTCACAGACCAGAGCCAATGTCTAATGAAGTGTCTTTATAGAGATGCTCAACCTTTCTGAGAGTGCAAGTTCTCAGACCTGAAATACCCACTTACGGTGTATATATCATCAGCTCTGCCTCTCGTCATGCAGAAAGTGAGACAGGATGTCCTAACTTTGCCAGACCAGAGGGGAAGGAGGACAAGTATCTTCTTTCCTTTCTCATAAAGGTGTTGTGGTTATTAATTACTTGTCAAAGCTAGTACATATTGATATAAATTATTCTAACATAATTTCTATATGACTTGGGGTAGACCTACAGAATTATTTCCATTATTCCAATGGGCTTTCAAATTCTGTTTTTGTCAAGAATAATAGAAGCTTATTTTGTAATTTTTAAATTAGATTCCTGGAAGGTAAAAACCAAAGGAAAAGCCACCTTTGAACTTAAAATGATCTGTTATGTTTCATCGCCCCAAACCAAAATAACGTATCTACGGGGACTAAAGCATGCTCTTGCATCCTGATTCGTTGAACAAAATCCTGGACATGCAGTTCTGTGCTTTGGAGGCATTTTAAAAAGTTCTTTTATTAAAAGAAATGAACAACCGAGTTCAGCAAAAAGACTGAAGGTGAGAACACTGTCTACGACAGGTTGCAGCATGGTCTTGGAGTCGGAACCTGTCACTTCCTTGCACAAGATAACAAGTTCTATTCATCGTGTGCTTTGGGTAGATGGACAACCACATAGGATGTGTGCACGTTTGGGTGTGTGTGTATATATATATATATATGTATGCACAGTACATATACAGTATATATATATGGTTAGCGAATCAGTAGGTCTCAGGGATCACATCCCTTTGCGTCGGCGCAACGCCCAGCACAGAGCCATGCACACGTGCCACTGATGGTGATGGCGGTGACAGGGATGCAGTCGAGCACGCAGCAGAGGACAGTGCAGCGCCGAGAAGCCTCCCCTTCCCCTAGCCCCTGTGCCACTCCTGAGAGGACCCCCTGCTGCTCCTGGATCTCTCATCATTTGCTCCTCTGCCCCACTAGGGTGTTGCGCCCAACATACCTTTTCTAAAAGCTCCTGGTTTCTCTTAATGAAAAGTTGTTTATCTTCTACCCAGTGTGAATCCTGTTTGACAAAGAATATCGCGCAGTCAGCATTTCAGAGTGGCACGAGCGAGCCTGTGTTGCCAAACTACTTTGCCTCACCCAGTTTGCCTGCCAACCACTGGTAGACAACACCCACCCCTGCCAGCTCCTTATTCAAAGACACTGGGGCCAACGTTGCCAGGAAAATTTAACCCCCTTTTTTATAGTCACTCACTCCCTCTCTACCTTTTTTTTTTCAGTCTGAATAATCCAGGACCAGCCTTTTGGGGACTCAGAAGTGACCACACAGGCAAAAAGTGACAAGGGTCAGAATGCACACAGGCTAGATACATATGGATGGAACACATTAAAATGCAGAACCATAAATGTAGCAGAGGCAAGGAATGCAGCTGCAGGGGTGGGTCTTTGTCTTAGCAGCTATGACCACGCCAGGCTAGTTGCGCAGGGCTCCTCCTCCTCTGAAATTCTCTCTTGCCCAGCCTCATTCGCTGGTGTGGCTGGGTTCACGCTCTGGCCAGGCAAACACCAGGGACAGAAACATAGAGCTGAACATTCTGACACGTTTGAGAAAGGTCACTGTGGAGAGCCAAGCCGTGTCCTGGATGAGGCCCATGCACCAGGTGCTCTAGGAAGGTCAGATCAAACTGCCAGCAGCCCAATGCCTACCTGCCCTTTCTGAGCCAGGGTGGCTTCCAGGTCTTCAATTTTGGCTTTATACCTTAGCACCTCTGCTTGGAGCTGTTCTTGAGCCTAGTGAAACCAAAAATCCAGAACTCAATGAGTAAAATGGCAATTCAATATTTCTCTTCTCCTCGTCTCCCTTGATTAGAACTCAACAAGGGAAAAAAAAAAAGAAGAATTTTCTATGACCCAAAGAAGCTCTTCAAGCTATTTTTATGATCTAAATTCTTGCTTAAAACTTTCATTGTCTCCCTTTGCCATTGGGTTAAAATTCAAACTCTTTGACTTGGGATTTGAGATTTCCCAATATGTTTCCAATCTTCTCTCACTATCCAGGAACACCACAAAGGCCACGCCTTATGTGCTGGTGAGCTCCGTGTCTCCTAGACACGCTTTGTCACTCTGTACTTCGCTCTCGTTTGAACGAGCTCCCCATCTGAAAAGCCTTCTCCCATTTTGCCTCTCCAAAATCTTTCCATTCTTTCAGAGCCAGCTTTGTGCCCTATTTAAATCCAAATCCGATCTGTCTTTGTAGGTAGGTTTGCATGTATCTATCAATGTTCTGTGTGTGTGTGTGTGTGTGTGTGTGTGTGTGTGTGTGTGTGTATCAATAGTTCTGAACACGGATCTTGTATGGAACAACTCTACTTCATTTAGTCTGGTAATTTGGTTTTAGATTCTCTTACATTCTGTTTATGATCCTATTTTCTGCAAAAAAAAAAAATTATTTTGTTTATTTGTTTGTTTTCTGCCCATACACATATTTTTCTCTTCTCTGATGATCTGGATAGGTGCTCTGTTACAAAGGTGAATAAAGTCAGCAATGGTATTTATGTCTTTCCTTAAATAAGGAAAGACATAAATACTTTCCTTATTTATGTCTTTGGACTGTTAAATATTATGTTTATCTTTACTTTAATGGCCAGAGACAATGTTAAACTTTTATTTAGGTGGGAAAGTGAGATGAGAAAGAGAACTAGTTTCTACCTCATCACCTCTCCTAAACACAAGGCACATGCTGTTATTTTAGTGGGCAATCCTATGTTGGTAAGAATGCTTAATTCATGTTGATAATGAAACCCACAACTATGACAGTCTACGGCATAAACATGAAGGCACACACAAACATCCCTTTCTGATGATTGCATGCCTGTCTATTCCACATCACAGTGCTTTTTAAAAATGTGTTTACTCCCATGTATGTATGTATGCTACCACTTAAAAATAGAGAACTAGAATATATATCCTTTCCCACTAAACAACTAACAGTAGCCCTACAGCACTCCTCAGCATACAGTAGCCCCTCTAAATAGGAAGGAGGATAAAATCCCTGGGTGGTCACACTCCTTCTTGCCCCTTGTAGATTAATCTATGGGGTATGGCATGGTGGTTATGACTTTAGACTCAGAAAGATTAGGTTCATATCCTAGCTTTAATCTAAGCTGCATCTCCTGGTTTTAATTAAGCCAACTAAGCTACGTTGAACTCTTCCTAAGATATTATTTCCATTCCTGTAACAAGAAAATAACAGAATCTAACACATAGGGATATTTTAGGATTACATGAGGTACATGTATATAAAGTGCTCAGCACAATGCCTGGAACACAGCAAGCGCTGAGTGAATGTTAAATATTAATATTATGTGTGTTTATTTTTTTTACAATAGGCTTATGAGAGGCAGTTGTGAAAAATGGAAGGAACGTTTGACCCAGTAAGACTTGAGTTGGAATCTCAGTTTCCCATTTATTACCCTGTGTGATCTTGGGCAATTCAATTAACTTCTCTAAGCCTCAAATTCCTCTTTTATAAAATACTTGCCTTAGGGAGCTGTCGTAAGGATTAAATGAGACAGTGAACATGCTTGGTAAGCTGTCAATGTCACACTGTGCACTTATTAACTAAGAAAGGAAACTAGCTAACCATTGCTTTTGAAAGATAAGTTTTTCTTTTTCCAAGAGAGAAACTGAAAAAAAAAAAAAGGATTATCAACATTCAATCTGGTCTAGCTTTGAAAATGTAAGTTTTCAAATAGCAAGATACTCAACTATCTAAAGGGAACAAAAGCATCGATCCAAGCTGGTTCTAATGTCTCTAGATCCAAGGCTTGTTGACATAAAAGATACAACAGTTCAAAAACCTTGGAGGAGAGAAGGGCACATGGAAAGCTCCCCTATTGATATTTTTATGTCCATGATTCTTTGTGCTGTGACCGCTGCATTAAGAAGGCCAGTTCCGAGCACTCTCTGCAGACACACTAACCTTGGCCTCTCTCTCAGCGTCGATGATGCCTCCCGTCTGCTCCTGCAGGAGGGCGTATGCTCTTTGGAGGGCCTGGTATTCCTTTGTTAGTTGTCGAAATCGCAGCTCAGATTCTTCAGCTGCTAAACTCTTGAGGTGGAAGAAAAACAGAAAGCCAAAAAATAACTATGTGCAGTTCAGTTCCCGTGTTCAAGGTGCAATATTAACATGTGTCCACTTTTTAAAGAGAAGTTGAAGGTTTGATTTGGAATTCTATGAAATTTGTTCTTAATTCTAAAGTATGTGGATGGATAAAAATACTGTAGTACTTTGCAGGGGGGTTGGGGAACTGGGTGAAAAGGTGAAAGGATTTGGAACTACAAATTGGGAGTTACAAAATAGTCACAGGGATGTAAAGGACATAGAGAATACAGTCAATAATACTGTAATGACTATAGACGGTGCCAGGTGCGTAGTGGACATATCAGGGGGAAACTTTGTAAAGTATATGACTGTCTAGCCACTATGCTGTACACTTGAAACCAATACAAAATAATATTGCAAGTAAACTGTAATTAAAAAATTTTAAAAAATACTGTAATACTTTTAAGATGGACACCACAGAAATACTTAAGTATTTATTTTAATAAAAGAAGCATTTGTTTATACATTTCTGATCGTTACCTATTGGGGCTTGGGTTACAGTCAATTTTGGATCCAAATGAGAAGAATTTGTACCCTGATTATGGATCCAAATTTGGGAAAATGATGTTGAGAGTTTTACTCTCGCTCTTTTTTTCAATACACTGATATCCAACAACTTCTTCCCCAGATAAATTATGAAAAACATAGTTTTATAGCTTAAGGTCTCAAATTTCAGAGCACAATACGAGCACCAGGGAGTTCTGTGAAAAACACAAATTGTGGGATTCCACCCTGAAGACCCGGGGTCAGGAGTTGTGTGGTAGGGACCAGGAGTTTTCACTGTAATTGAACTCCGATGGTTCTGATGAAGGTGATCCTCAGCGTATGCTGTTTAACTGTGTCTTAGATTATATCTACAAGCATGTTCTTCTAAGCTTGTTCCTTGGTTCACAGGTTCCCAAGCTGAAGACTTCGGGACAGTAACTTTTATTTTGAAAGAAACCTTCAAGTTACAGAGCTGAACTTTAGAGAAGTTTCTAAAAAGGCTGTAGGACATGGGTGAACTATTTTCCAGGGGTATCAAAGTCAAGTGTGGTCTCAATGGGTCACTATTATGATATCATTTGTGCAGTTCACAATGGAGATAAGACGTGAAATGCTTCTTCTCCCCCTTTAAAGGAAAGATGTGGTGACAATATCATAGAAGACTGGAAAAGTGGAAAGGCTTACTTCATCCAAGTCATCGTCGGGAGTAGCTGGTGTTCGGTCTGTTCTGAATGAGGCCATGGATGATGTCTCGGAGTCCATGGAGTCCTCATCATAGCCAATAAATGGATCCAAAACAGGCCTCTAATGGAGGGAGAGCACAATTTACTAACATGGGTGAAAGTGGGAAAAGCTGACATATAACCAAAGCGCTGTCAACTGGCATTTGTGCAAATGAATATAGAAGATGTGGATCCTTTAATGCTTCTTTAATGAAATAAAAACATAGATATGACCATAGTTATGCCAATAAGTGTTTGTTCCATATTATTCAATTTCTGATATTTTTGGAAGATTCATTAATATTGGCTCTCTTCACAGAAACATCATAGCCTCTTTGATGGCACATTGTATACCATGATGAGTTTAAGTAATTTACTTCTTCCAGTATTTAAAAGTACTCAAGGAGGGGCTCTGAAAGTCCAGGTGTCTATGTGAAGAGGATTATCAAATCAAGTCTTGTCATCTAATTCTACATCCAAATTAAATGATGTACCTAATTAAAAAAAAAACAACCAAACAGATAAATAATAAAACTTTGTGGTTTTATTATTTAATGAGAGGCTATACAGATATTGGTGAATTGGGAATATCATTATCAATAATGCTGTCCAAGTGAATAATGAACATATATTAATCAGTTACAGGGTGGGTATCAGATGCTAATTATTCAGAAGAAGACATCCAGTCATGTGAGTCACTTGTATGTTCCTGGAGTGGGACTCTCCAACTTGTCAGATAATCCTTTCTATGTCAAGCCTCATGGCTTCTCAACTCAGAGAAATTCCTATTAAAGCACACCCTTTCAGGTTAAAATGCACAACACAATCATTTTTGGACTTCTGAGAACTGTCAAGAGAAGAGATTTTCTTCTAGTGGATAAAGCCCATGGTTTAAACTTCTCAGGAACATCTGATTTTTCACATCTTTGCAGGAAGATTCCATGGCAAGCCTCACTTCTCTGGCTGTGGCAAAAGCCTACTAACCTGGTTTCCTCCTTACCTTGATTGGCTTGGAGCTTCTTCTATGCTTTCTCCTGCGGATGAGCTTCTCTCGGTCCTGGAAAACAGAAGAAAGACTTTTCAGATCTTAAGTTAGTACATTTTTCTCTATAGGTTTTTTTGGTGGTTGTTGTTGGGTTTGTTTTGTTTTGCAAAGACAGAGTTATTTTTCCTGGAGGCATGACAAATTTCTATTTAAGATAAGATTATGCTGTGAAAATTTTAGCAACTTTTGGGTGTGATGCTTGAATATTTTCAAAGTAAGAATATTCTGCAACTTGTCCTGATAATCTATGTAGATTTGAGAGCTTCGCAATGAGGGAGGGCACTGTGTTGCTAATCAGAATATTTTGTTTTGGTTTTTAATTAATTAATTACTTTTTTTGTTAATCCTCATCCAAGGATATTTTTCCATTGATTTTTAAATAGAGTGGAAGGGAGGGAGGAAGGGAGAGAGAGACACACACAGAGAGGGAAACATTGATGTGAGAGAGACACATTGATTGGTTGCCTCCCACACAATCCCAACTGGGATAGCACCTGCAACCTGCCCTTGACCAGGAATTGAACCCGTGACCCTTTGGTCCGAGGGCCAATGCTCTAAGTGCTGAGACAAACCAGCCAGGGTAGAATCTTTTGTTTTATATGCAAAGATCAAGTAGCTCTGAAAATAGTTACTCATATTCTCCCAAAACACAATTCTTCAGTTTTCTAAGATCCCAAATTACCTTAAATTTAAGTGTTAAAAAAAATATCATTTTACAATAAAGTAAAGCTTTATTCTTTTCATTTAATCACCTACAAGGCAGAGAGAGAGTCTTTGACTATTCTTGGATCCTTATTCTCAACCTCTGAAGATGGGAACAGAGTGTCTTGGTTGAAATTATCTAGGGCAATGATTTTCAACCTTTTCATCTCATGGCACACATGCACCAATTACTAAAATTCTGCGGCACACCAAAAAGTATATATGCTTTGTCAATCTGACAAAAAAATAGGTATAATTCTGATTCATTCACATCGGATGGCTATCGTTGTATTGGCTACTGTCATTTTTTAATTTGACAGTCTAAGGGAAGAGAGAGCAGTGCCCCTGACTTAATTGTCAGGTATTGCACGTTTTAAAAATTCTTGCAGCACACAGCTTGAAAATCGCTGATCTAGTGGTTTTTGCAGGGTTGGGGGAAGTTCTCTTTGAAATTTTCTGGGAAACTCAAAGAATATCTAGAAATAATGATTTATTGATGCATTCTTGTGAATAGAGATATCCTGGGAATTTGGTGTTCAACTACTAAGTACTTCAGGTATTTAATGTACAAATTCAAAGGTGGATGAAATAAGGGGTACTTATGTCTCCCTGAGGGTGTGGTTGATGTGCCTCAATGTGTCCAAGTTCTGTAAGAAACTTTAAGCTTAAACTCAGGACACTTAAAGCCAAGCAAATTCCTGGACTGGTGAGTCTGTGAGAGTGACGTGTTATGAAGGGTGTGGAAGCGAAGGGAGGGGCATAGCACTTCAGAAGGCCATGTTTGAAAAGTAATCTGGTTTAAGTCAGTGGTGTTAACCTTTCTGATTTCTCACCTTTATCTGTAAACATATTTTGATCATGCAACTTCAATATATCTGAAGCTTTAAAAAAGTGTATGCTTAAATTACCCTTCTATTAGACTATATACATTATAACATATACTCAACATAGAACATTTTAAAAGGGTAAACCACAAGTAATTATATACGAAAGTTATAATCTTTTCTTCCCTCATTTGTGATAAATCACCTTGCTCACACTACTCTGGAAACTATTGCCTAAAACCCCCCCATCACTAATTCCTGGACATTCTAGGCCTTGCTTGGTCTGAAGTGAGAGTGACCAGAGATGTCATTCACAGTCTAAAGACAGAGAGGCAAAGAGGAAACCCAAAGGCATTCAAGGTCTTATTCCACAACTGCTGATACTACAGACTTTAGCCAGAGGCAAATGGGAGTAATAACTGCTCTACCTGCTTCACCAAGTACTGAAGTCAGGGTCAGAAAACCCGGACTCTAGTTTCAGCTCTGTCAATACTCATGATGTAGGTGTTCATTCAACAAATGTTTCCTGATTGCAACTATGTGCTAAACACTGAATTAGGTGTTGGGAAACAAGAAACTCATAGTCCTGTTATTGTAGGTAAACTATTTAATCTCTGAGTCTCAGAATCTTGCTACTTGGAGGGCAATTATAAGATATACCCATGCAACCTACCTACTCACAGTACAACACATTTGAAAGTTTAATGTACTGTGCAGCTATTGTTCATGTTACCAAATGAATTAATTATAATTACTGATTATCAGATATATAATTGAAAAGGTATAAAAGAGTTTAATAACATAAAGTATTTTTGGAATAGAGTCTCTTTATGTATTAAACATGTGAACTTGGGCCTTTGGGGCTAATCCAAAATTATTAAGTGCTTATGTTGATGTCTTGGCTACTTGTCCTTGGAAAGAGCTTAGTGGTTATAGATTGATCAAGACCTACCCTGGTGAGCTCATCAATAATGTTCTGTTGCTCAATGACCTGAAGTTTGAGAAACTCTGTCTCTTGTTCTTCATTAGCTTGATCGAGATCATTCAGAGATTTCAACTTCTTCAAGGGTGGATGCGTTGTTATTTTTTCTCTCTGGATTGGAAAAGAAGAATGTATAGATGGAGACTTTAAAACTCCCAAACTTTAGTGGTTAACATCAAACCTTTGTAGAAACGCCATGAGGCTCCAGCTAAATTTGAAAGTTGCCCAGCATCAAACCACACACATCTCAACTAAAACTCCCAAGTTCATTTTATCTGCTATAAGAAGTCAAAAATCACTGGGAATGTTTGAAGATCTCCACAGCTGTAGTGAACATCTGTGAAGGGGTGCATTAGCAAAGGATTTATCCATACATAATACAAAAGATGGCATCTATTTCCCAACGACTGTGAAAGCTCTTAGAAGCCGAGGGATACCCACTGCACAGTTCTTTAAAGAGCACATTAGAGAAACTCTTGGAAGGGGGTGTCTGTGGCTGAGGAGCTATGTTGAAATGTTGCTTCTCCACTTCGGACCATTTGGAGAGCGTGCAGATTTGTGGAAGCACGTCTCCTGGTCTGCAGATTTAGAAACTCTGTAAAATCCAGAGCCAGCAACCTTCCTTTGCTTTTTTTTCCCCTTAAAGATTCCTTGCTTACATAAGGGAAAATCTAAGCGTTCATAAATAGCATTGCATTTAAAAAAACAAAACTGAGAAACAGCAGTAAGCCAGGTAGGTGATTGGGTAAGAAGAAAGGGAGCCGCAGTCTTGCGGAGTCTGGGCCACCCACCATTTCGGAATTTTCCTTGGTAACGGCTTTCAGTTTCTCCTCCATGCGCTGCAGAGACAACATCAGCTCATCGTTTCTCTTGGCGAGGCACTTGTTCCTTTCCAGGAGAGGTTTGCATTGTTTTTCGGTTTCCCGCACGCGTTTTAACTGAGAAGACACAAGTCACAGTTCCCTCTACTGGCTTCTCGTCATGGTCTTCATAACCCTCCAACGATCTATTACCTTAAAGGAGGTGCTGCCGAGATTCTGCTTTTGGAAATGCTCAGGGAGAGGAATTGTACTCCTTGTTCCCCCTGACTTCTCCAGCCCCAGTCCCACCCTGCTGACAATTCTCCCTGGGCCTCATTGGCTTGAAGACATACAGCAGCTCATCAGAATCACACAGTCACTAAGTCACACAACCAGGACCCGATTTCAAGCCTAGTTGTCCCCGAAGCCCGTTCTTCCCATCAGAGACCTTGCCAAGTCTCCTGACTCACACTCCAGCTGTTTATTTTTAACACAGCTTTACTGAGAAAAATAAAACAAAACAAAACACACTTCTGAAACTCTACTGATGGTTGTGTTTAGGAACAACTAATTCTCACCAAGCCTGGGAAAAATATGGTTGTATAGTTACCTACCCACAGTTAACACTGACCACACTCTGGTTTGCCCGATTAGTCCAAGACAGGGTTTTTTGACCTCTGCACTCTAGACATTTGGGGCCAGATTTTTCTTCTGTGTATTGTGGGGTGTTCCGCAGCTTCCCTGGCCTCTGCCCACTCGATGCCAGTAGCACCCTCCCAGCTGTCACAACCAAAAATGTCTCCAGATATTGCCAAAATCGCCTCTTGTGGAAAAACACTGTCTAAGTTTATGATTGTGGACATGGGGAAGATTTAAATCATGAACAGTCTCCCCTTTTACTCTCAGAACTCTCCCATTTGGAAGATACATTTTATGGTCACCCTATACATAGTGAATGTCCATGTGAAAGTTCTCATGATTACTCCATTCATTTCATACTAAAGGTTCTGAACGTCAGTATGCACTGGGGGAGGGGACACCCAACTAAGGAGAGGGGAGGACTGTATCGGAAATAGCTGGAAGGCCGTTCAAAGTACTCACTGCTGTTTATGAGGACCTACCATTTTGGGAATTGCTGGGGTAGGAGACTTAGCTACCTATGAATATTTTAAAAAGCTCTTGTGATTCTAAAGCAGTTTTCCTCAACTCTGTCCTAATCATTATTGGAAAACTCCCAGCTGATACCAAAGGCCAAGACTGAATTTATATTTCATAAATAATCTCATTTAATCCTCAGTTTTGAGCTTCAGTACCTGAAGCATTCATATGAAATATTGAGTCTATATAAGGACAAATAAATTATTCCACTAGGTTCACTATAAACTTTGTCTATTTTCTGGAGGTCAGTGATAAGGATTTTAAATATTTTAATTTACCTGTATATGCTATTTATAAAAACAAAGAAAAGATCTGTAATTCTAATGTACCATACATTCATAACCACAGTTCCATAGTACCCAACAAAATGTTCCTTTTAAAAGATATACTTTAAATATAATAGAGAAAGGATGAACGTTATATATTTGCACGAAAGCGCTAATGGAAAAATTGTGATATAGTTCAACTAATATCAGACAAAATTTTATGTAAAGTATTACTAGAGACAAAAAGAATCTCATAATGATAAAACGGTCAGTATACCAAAAACATATAACAAGTTTTAATTTATGCATACCTGGTACCATAACACACACACACACACACACACACACACACACACAAAGTAAAACTGACAAAACTAAGAAAGGGAATGGACAAATCTGTCGGGAGAACAAGCAGACAAAAATATCAGTAAGGATATAGAAGATTTAAAGCAAGATCATTGATAAATTTGACTCAAACTGATTCTAATCATTGCAGAGTATACCTTTTTTTCCTTGCGAAATAGGACATTTCTAAAAGTGACCATAAGCTGGAGTCATCAAGCAAATCTCAACAAAATTTTAAAGGAATGAAATAGAACAAAGTATGTTCTCTGAATGTAGTAAAATTAAGGTAGAAATCAGTAACAAAAAGATAACTCAAAACTCTCAAATGTTTGGAAATAAAGCCATACCCTTCCTTCAAGTCATTCAAGTCACCCAAGATTTTAAAGAAGAAATTATATGACATTAGAAAAGACTTGAATTAAATATAAATACATTATGACATAAAAACATGGGATAAAGTTAAAGGTATGCTTAAAGAAATATTTGTGACCTAAAATGCATATATTTGAAAAAAGGAAAGGCTGAAAGTAACTTCTTTATACCAAGAGCCACCATGAAGAAAGTGAAATGTAAGCCACACAGCAGGATATTTTAAATACAAATATCCAAAAGATGGTGTAGAAAGTTCCTAATGTTAACAGGAAAATGAAGGGAGCGTAACCTTGACATAATAAACAGAGCAAACCACACAGGACACCCAAAAGACCAAGAGATTCTTGAAAAGTTACTCAGCCTAATTTTTAAGAAGAAAAATAAAAATGAAAATCACAACAAAAACATACCACACACCCATCAAAAAGATTAAAATGAACAAGTATCTTTGCATTTTGGCAAAGATGTGGAGAAACGACAACTCTCATACATGGCTGGTGGGAATGTAAATTCTTTTTTTAAAATATGTTTTTATTGATTCTTTAGAGAGAGAGGAAGGGAGAGAGACAGAAACATTGATGTGAGAAACATTGATTGGCTCCCTCCTGCACACCCCCCACTGGGGATCAAGCGCGCAACCCGGGCATGTGCCCTGATGGGGAATTGAACTGGTGACCTCTCAGTCCATGGGATGATGTTCAATCCACTGAGCCACACTGGCCAGGCATGGGAATGTAAATTCTTAGAACAATGTTTAGTTCCCTAAAGTAACTGAAACTGACTATATGCATACAGTACTCTATGATCCAGCAATTCTGCTCCTTGGTATAGTCCCATCAGAATTGAACACATTTTCTCACCCAAGGCATGCAGCAGCACTATTATCAGCTTAAAACTGTTAAGAAATAACATGCATATTTATTAACAATGGAAAAATAAGAAAATTGTGGTGTATTAATTGCATACTAGAGTATAAAAACGAATGAATACTATGTGCGACACAATGGATGACTCAAATGTAAAGCTGAGCAAAATAAAACAGACACAAAAGAGTAACTATTGTACAATTCCATTTACAACTAATTGTAAAAATGGGGACAGACATCTGTCATGATATATATCAGTGTAGTGGTTAACTTTAGAGGGGTGATGATTGGAAGGGGTCACAAGAAGAGGTCTGCGATGCTGGTAGTCTGCTTACTTCGTCTGAATGGGGTTATATGGGTATATCATTTTGGGCATATTTATTAAGCTGTAACTTTATTATTTGTACACTATCCTCTATTGTTATATGTCTACAACACATGTACTTCTATAACATAATGCTTAACAAAACAATAAAATAAAACATTCCGATTAGAACTCACCAATTCATTTCGTTCATCTCCAAGTAAGGTATTCCTGTCTTCTAGTTTTCTTATAGTGGCATTCAATTCAGCTATTCTCTTTTGATTTCTCCGCAGATCCTACACATGAAAGTCACAATGGCTAATTTGTCAACAACACTATTCACAATGTTTTGGAATACAGTTCATAATGGTAATAGGCTTAGGTCCTTTCATCCGGCTTACGAGGTGAGAGTAAAATGTTCTCTTATTCAGAGAAGAGCAATTATTTACCCCCGATATTTACCACATGGGTTTAAAACAAAGCCTAGTTGAAACTGCTGATGAATTTTATGTGGCAGCTACTCCCTGGAGCCCTGATTCCTGGCAGAGAGAGAGGTAGATGTTTGGACCAGCTTTATTAAATCTGTGAGCTGTGAGACCACGGTCATTATGTGATTATGAGGTTCAAGGAGCATCCTTGTGTCGTGGCTACACATTGCTTCCCACAGCTCAGACAGTGTCCTGCTAAGAGGGGATAGAGTACCAGGTGGAGCCGGGGTTTGTAAATTCCTGCATATTCCTGGAGAAGGTCAGAGTGAGACGGTTGGTGCATGACCTTCATGTATAAAAGGAAGTAGACTATAGGATAGCCATCGCTGGTATATTTTGCCCAGACCAACTGGCTTCCCATGTGTCATAATTGTCATGGATCACTTTTCACACAGCATTCATGGCTTAATTCTATTCTCTAGAGTCCATAGGGCCATTATTATCATACACTTGCAAGTTCCTTATCATCTTACATTTCTCTAATGCTGTACCGCTGACAAGGCAGTTTCACACGTTATATCCCGAGATTTACAATGTCCTAGAGGATTCAGCAAACAGGTAAGATTCAGGGAGGTCATAACTTCTTCAAGATTTCATGGTTTGTATCGATAGAGCAATATGTAGTAGATCAATATGTATCAATAGCTAATGTGTATTAAATGCTAACTGTGTGCCAGACACTGTGTCCAACATTTCACATATCTTGTCAACCTCAGACCAGCCTATGGAGTATCAGTACTGTCTCTCTGTTACAGATGAAGAAACTCTGAGTAGACAAATGATTTGCCTAAGGTCACACTGTAAATGGCAGAGCCAGGATTTGAACTGAAGGGTCTCACTCTAGAGCCAGTTCTCGTGACAATTATGCTACATTGCATGCAGGTAAGTGTCAGTGATAGAACCGAAACTTACATCTGCTAACTCCACATTCGGCAGTCTTTCCTGAGCACCAATCATAAATTATTCATTATTTAGTTCTAAGTACTACTTTGGAACCTGTCTCTGTTCCTAAATAATTCATTTTCATCATTTTAGCAGCTAAATAATTTGAAAGGTATAAGGTATGAAAGTCAATCATATACAAACTGATTATTTCTATTGCTGCCCTTCTGAAAACAATTTCTCGTATAAAATGATGAACATCCCCAGAAATAAGTGGCAAGCTCAATCAGACTAGAAGCATTCAGAGGATGATATAAATGTTTTAGGCTTTTATAGTTACACATTTTGACCCCTGTAGATGATAACAGTCTTTACCAATTTCCAACCCAACTGTTCACACAAGGGACAATTACCAGTCTTGGCAAGAGACAAAGTATTTTCATCTAACTTATGATTCTTTATAATAGGCTGGAGTTTGGATAGGTATCGATGGCTGGGAGAACTCTATGAAGGATTTTAAAAGATCTGCAATTCTCTTGTGATGTGCTAATGCAACGTACACCACTTTGTTGTCTATGAGTTTAGAAAACCGTGTTCCCAAGATACTAGCTCGGTTTACAGTATGAGATAGAATTGATTTCTTGTAGCAAACAGGAAAAGAGGTTAAATGAAAAGCAGAACTTGGGATCTAAATGCAAGATGACTCCTGTGTTGTGAACCTCCAACTTGAACAGACTTACAGGACTGCTGCAGTGCTCGGAGCCGTCTCCCGCCCTCCCTGGGATCTCTCGCTTCGGACTGCTCATGTTACACTCAGCCTCCTTGACCAGGAAGAGCTGTTCATCCAAAGCCTCCTTCTGCAGCTGGAGTTTCTGTACATAGCCTGTTTGAGTCTCCAGTTCCTTTTCCAGGGAAAAGATGATCCTGTCCTTGGCCTTGATTTCATCCATCTGAATTAAATGACACCCAGGACATTTTATTGAACAATGCTGTAAAGAAATGCATTTCTTACAGTGGCATGGGTTTAACTTCTTTCTGCTGATTGCTATAGAATACAGTCACGAGTACAAGTGTACAGAATTCATGAATAAGACGACGCGACGCCGTGTAATGAACGGCTATCCTAGGCTAATTAGGTTATCAAACAGAGTGGTTTTCTCTCTCTCTAGCTAGTATATTCTATGTAGATCCTTTCACTCAATATATTGTTTAAAATGGTCTGGGTTGTTTGAATATGGAAAGAAATGGTTCACTTTAAAAGGGGTAATAAGTGCCCTGGCCGGTTTGGCTCAGTGGTTAGAGCATCAGCTCACGGACCAATGAGTCGTGGGTTCGACTCCGGTCAAGGGCATGTACCTCAGTTGTGATTTGTCCCCGGCCCTGGTTGGGGTCGTGCGGGAGGCAGCCACTCAAGGTGGCCCTTTCACGTTGATGTTTCTCTCTCTCTCTCTCTCTCTCTCTTCCTTTCTCTCTCTCCCACTCTATCTGAACAAAAATGGAAAAATGTCCTTGGGTGAGGATAAAAAAATAAAATAAAATAAAATAAAATAAAATAAAATAAAATAAAATAAAATAAAATAAAATAAAATAAAATAAAATAAAATGGGTCATTAGTGTTAATAAAGACAGATCCTGAATATCCCACTACAGTGTTTCCCAGAACAATTTTTGACATCACCTCTTTGGGGCGATAACCTTAGAGTTCAGTTCAAATAGGAGCAGCCACTAGGGCTAGGTTTTGTAACTGAAGAAGCTGCAGACTTCCCGGGGACCCAGTCATTCCCAAAGGCCAGTGCGTTTGCATTCAGGCTGTGAATCTGGAGTGAGGTCCTTCCATTCATGCTATCCAGCCCTTTCCATTCCTTCCCGTGTTTCAGAGTAGCTAATTCTTGCAACTATTTTACTCATACTGTCAGAAAACCATAGTTGGAACAAGAATAGGGATGGAAAATACCTGGTTTTATTAGCTCTACTTTCCCTCCTACACCCGTGGGATATATTTATTGATCCCAACACTCATTTCTGCTAAGCTTGGGCATGGCCTCAGAAATATTTCTCAACTAAAGGCCTATAAGCATTTGATACCAATTGTTCAGTTCAATTGGACTGAAATGTTTTTGCTATCCCTGGATGAGGGCAAGTGAAGAGAAGGTCTGCAAATAATTTTTGAAGGAAGCGTAGCCATCGGGTGAAACCTTTATTCTCATTTCATTATATTCTATGTGGACACTGAAAATGGAGACAGAGGAAAGACTTTTAGTAAAACAATATTATACTCTTCTCTGAATAAAGATGTCTCCTTCTAATAACAAATCACTTTGTATAAATCTTTCTTTGCTGTGTTCCTTAGACAGAAAAAAGGGGTGGGGGGGGGACAGAAATTGTTTTACATGGTCACATATTTCCCACATGTAAATATCTGTGAGCTCTTGCCTCCAAGTCACAAGATGAAATTTTAGGTCATCTTTGGGCTAAATTCTGCATGACCCTATATCATCGGGTAACTTGGTGAGGAATTAAACACTGTCCTGTTAATTTGGGAACAAAGGCACTGTTGTTAGTCTCTATCTCCTTGTGGAAGATTGAGTCCAGTGTTATTCTTAACTGCGTAGCACATTCATTTGTCAGACCTGTCATCTACGGTGTTATTTACAGTTTACCACAGTTCCAGATGTGCATGCCCCCAGTTGGTTCTGATGTACCCTGCCCTACCAAATTTGCTGGGAGAAATCATTCCATTACTGCTCATAAAATCACCCTCATCATCACCATCATCATAGCTGAAATTTATTGATCTTCTACCGCATTCAAAGCACTAAACTCAGAGCTTTACATACTTCATCTCATTGTATTAACAATCCCTTTATGTAGGTGTTGTTATCACCATTTTACAGATGAGGACTGAGGACCCAAAGGGTTAACTTGGTCATAGTCACATGGCTAATTGGTGAAGCCTGATTTTAAATTCAGTCTTTTGACTTTAGAGCCAATTCTATTAGATTCTATGCTATACTGATTCCAAGATTATTTCCAGCATTTCCCCAAGTGGTTTTCTGCAAGATATCCAGTAATTGGTGTTGAGAAAGCTCTTTGATATAGTGGTTACAAGCATGGATTGTGGTCTCTGAATACCAAAAACTTCCACAGTTCTGTTCTTAGATAGGATAGGAATATATATATATATATATATATATATATATATATATATATATATATATATATACAGAATTCCCAGGGGAAATTTTCTTGAAAGAACTGCTCCTGATTCTCTCCCTTCCAGTTCCAACAATGGAGCTGGGGTTGAGGTCAGGAACAGGATAAGAAGAAGGTAAAAATGCAAAGTGCATCTGTATGATTGAGAAACTTTACCATGTTACTCGGTTTGCACCCAATTTTTGAACCACACTTCAGGCAGCTTAGGTTTTACATTGTTATGAAGAGGGATTTCATATCGACTTCAGCAATGTGCTGATGAAAGGAAAGTCACAGAAAAGAACAACACATCAACAAGTGGATGTACCTGTAGATTTTACATCGAAAACCATCAACAAACAAAAAGATTTCAGGTAAAGCTTTCTTCTCATTTACCTACCTGCTGACTCCAGAGTTTACAGGTCAGATTCTTTCTTATCAGCCACTGTTGTTCAAAATCAAAGGCAGGGCAGAGACCAGTATTTCTACACTGTGTTTGGTCTCTTTTGTCAACCAGTACAATAAAATAAATTGCAGATAAAGAATTTGAAAAGTGTGGCAAAGGCAACATTTACAGTCACATTGTATTGTAGTACAACGGAAATTACACATGTTTAGCTTTTTCAAATGTTCTATGATAACCACATTTTACTTAAAATTGAAATCCTAGATATATCAGCCAAGGAACATAATTAGAATTCTTAGAAAATAATTGCTTAGAATTGGAAGACACAAGAGGGAAAGTGTAATCGCCCCTCCCCCCAAAAGTATTATTCTTAGAGGAGCATAAAGTACATTCTAACAGGCGATGATTCATTTGATAAGATATAACTAATGCTAAACATTCTGAGTATATGCATGTAAATGTTTCTTCTAAAATAATTAGACAAGGTTATTCTAGGATATTATAGCTTTCACAGAGTAATGATATTAGTTTTATTTTGTAACATAATGAGAGACTGATGGCTATGGTCATACATATTAAAAAGAAAGACTGGCCCAGCTGGTGTGGCTCAGTGGTTAAGTGTCAACCCATGCACCCATTGGTCGCCAGTTCGATTCCCGGTCAGGACACATGCCCAGGTTGTGGGCCCAATCCCCAGTGAGGGGCATGCAGGAGGCGGCCAACTGATGTTGTCTCTCATCGATGTTTCTATCTCTCTCTCCCTCTCCCTTCCTCTCTCTAAAATCAATAAAGAAAAGAAAATTGTTTAAAAAAAAAAAGACTGAACTCCATAGGGGTTGAAATGAGTATTTGAACTTGGTAATAGCAAACTTAGGAATAAACTACTTAGGAATGACATCCAATTTAAAAATTATAATGGCCTCTGTTTATTTGGGGGGTGAAATCTATTCTAAACACGACTAAGAACTGTATAGCTCTGCGTATTGCCTCCAGGCACCGTTCCCAGAAAGAAGACCCGTGAACCCTGCAGGATGTTCCCAGCAGCTGCCCTCTTCAGACACCTTGAAAGCCACAGAAACTTTCCTCACCCCTGTGAAAACCCAACAGCATTTTTATAAATGGAAAGCACATGAAAGCATGCTGCTTTTGGAAGAGCTGACTATTTAGAATATTTTTACAGACATCCAAGAAAACAGGAGTCATTGAATAGATACGCTCCCTGTGTATTGGCGGGAAGACTCCAGTTTTTATGAGAAAGGTGATCCGAAATCTTATACATTTTATGACTGTGTCTGTCTGCCTACCTACCTACCTACCGGCTTGTCGACCTATCTTGAATTTTGGATAGAACACAAAACAAAAGGTGGGCACTGGCTATAATCCACTCATGAGAAACACCTGAAAAAACCCAAACCCACGGCTCACCGAACCCCGGAAAAAGACTGGTTCTGCACGGGGTTACTAACCAGCCTCCGAATATCCCGCTCGGACTCCCACTTGATCTTGGAGATGGCTTCCTGGTGGGACTGATGTTCACTCCTCAGGTCCCCGGCCTTGATTTTGTCCGCTTGGATCATATTGCTTAGAGCCTCGTCCACCTGCTTCTTGGCAGTTTTCAGGTCCGCAATTTCCTGCAGGAGCTTAATGCGCTCCGCATCGAACAGTTTCCGGGCCTCCTCCCGGGCCTCAATGGTGAGCGCTGTCCTTACTTTGTCACTGCTGCCGTCTCGGAGAGCACACAGGGCCGACTTGAGCCTCTGGATCTCCCCATCGCGCACCTTCACTGTCCTTGCCATTTCTTGCTCGTGCTGCTTGATGAGGTTCTCCCTCACGGCCTGCAGCTCCTTCATCTTCTCCTCGTGGAGCTTGGCTTTGAGCTCGGTCACCAGGACCGTGTGCTTGCGCTGTTCCAGCTCACGGATCCTCTTCGCTTCTTGAGTCTTCTCTCTTTCAAGCTTGGACACCTAAAGGCAGAAAGGCGAAAGGATGAAAGAGATGAGCCTCAGAGGAAAGGTGTGCTCCTAGGCACGATTTGCAGATCAGGCCCCCGTGAGCTCTTAATTCCTTATTTCTTTGCAAATCCCAGGCCACAGTGTGCTGGGAGGGAAGGGAACCACAGGCTTCAAAGCTGGGAATACAGCATTTAAAAGGAGCAAATACCTAAGGATGCTTATAGTACTTTGTTCAGACAAATATTTGATGTGCTGGGGCCTTTCTATTCGATGTGTGGTCTGCAGACAAGAAGCACCGGCTTCACCCAGAAGCTTGTCAGAAAAGCAGAATCTGGGAAGTTAGGAAGCAGAGTTACAATGGTTTTCACCTCAGTAGAGAGGAGTTCAAAACAGACCACCTACAGAGCTTTTCAGACTACGCCTCTCCAGCTAGACAACTGATAAATGTGGGTGTCTCAAGACAGTGCGTAGTGCATTATGATCAGACTAATACATTGTGCCTAAAGTAATATGAAATATTTTCACTTTTTTTCTTTTCTTTTGGAAGAGAAGATGCTGCTACTAAGGGGAAAGGGAAGAATGAAGACAGTTGATAATGCTCCACCTCCCCTTGCTTATTTGGCAACTTGGTTCCATCCCAAACTTTATCCGCACATACCGGCCAAGAAACCCTGCAGTCCTTGTCTCTGTTCAAGGAGCTTAGTAGCTGTTGTTATTTCTCCATGCTCCACGGATGTCTCTTTGCCCCTTCTCCAGCCCCACTCTTACTTCCCACTCTTCCTCCCCGCTAAGCCGACATTCCAAGTAGTTTAATAGTCTTTCTTTTCATCTTTTTACCTTTCAGGTATTCTGGTGCAAAACAGTGTTCTGTGTTTTGTTACATTTCCAATGATGGTATAGGGGTCTTTATAGATTAGCCGTGGCACTGCCTTAACCTGGCTGTGAATCCAGCTCTGATTTAGTGGACCAGGGTGGGTGGGGCCCTGGCATCTGCAGCCTCATGGCTCCTGTTTACCCTCTTCTTCCCCCACCTCATCTCACACACACACACACACACACACACACATACACACACACACACACACAGTAACCTGGAAAAAGGGAAGAATCGGGCAGCCCCAGGAGTGATATCTAGTTGAGTGATATTGAGTCTCTGCTATTTGTAGAATTGGAAGGTGTCATAAAGTATTTGTTAAGAGGCTTTTCAGCGGAAAGATGTTAAGATTCAGACTTCTTATTGAAACCACCTGTAGTGATCATGCAAAGTGGCTGAGATGTACTTACCTTCACAGTTTACCTACCTTTAGCTAGAAGAGAAATTGTCTAAGTCCACATGACATTTTATGAGTATTTTATTTTAAAGGCACAACACTTATTATTCCCATGTTGCTATTCTAAAGGAACTCGGGGCACAGGGAGACTTGATGACATCAGCAGCCAGGCATCCTTGAACAACTGTCCTTCGATTCTGCCTCCAGCTTAGACCAAGGTCCCTTCCCGGATTGATGCCTCTTATCTCATGTGCTCTAGAGCACCAGTGTCCAGTATGCTGGTGGCCCTGCTGAGCACTTGGAATGTCACAGTCTGAAGTAAGACTTGGTCTAAGTGTAAGACACACACTGGATTTCGAAGACTTAGTGTGAGGCAAAGAATGTGAAATGTTTCATTAACAATTTTTCCATTGATTACCTATCAACATTTTAATATTTGGGGCAAACTAGGATAAATAAAGTATATTATTAAAACTAATTCTTTTTTTATTTAATCCTCATTCGAAGATATTTTTCTATTTATCTTCAGATGGAGTGGGAGGGAGAGAGAGAGAGAGAGAGAAACATCGACGTGAGAGAGACACATCAACTGGCTGCCTCCTGCACGACCCGACCAGGGCCAGGGACGAACTGTAACGAGGTACGTGTCCTTGACCGGAATCGAATCCGCGACTCATTGGTCCTTGGGTTGATGCTGAGCCAAACCGGCCAGGGCTAAAACTAATTCTTTTTACCCTTAAAATTCTGGTTACAAGAAATTTTAAAATCACATGTACGGCTTGTCCTGTGGCTTGTATTATACTTCGCTCAGACAGCGCGGCTCTCGAGTCCTGGAGGTTCACTGCCACTGATGTTCTCCGAGGAAAGCCCAGTTCTGATCTGATTTATGTGCCTGCTCAAAAGTCACCCAGGGGCCCTTTACACTGTGGAATGAGCTCCAGCACTCCGCTTTGTCTTCCAGGCTCTCAGAAGACCCGGCTGGGCTTCCAGCTCCGGCGTCTTCCTCTCCAAGCGCAGGGAGCATGCTATTTTCTGCACATGCCTGCCTTTCTGTACCTATGTGTCTACAGTCTCTTCTTCCTGTCCTGTCCGTCCCGCCTCTCATTCCACGTGGCCAGCTAGATGTCACCCTTTGTGGTCATGCTGCCCCTGAAGGCCCAGGACAAAGCTCATTTCTCCTGCTTTGTCTTTTCAGTGTAGCCATCAAAGGGTTATTTTTAGGGTTACATTAATAAGGCATGGGAAAGTAGCTTGAACTATAAAGTACTATGAAACATAAGGCAATATTATTACTGGAGAGAAGAGGAGATTCTAATAATCTAAAATTATTTATGTCAAATTCTCAATTCATTTCCCTCAAATTATAAACACTAATCTTTCATGTGTAGGCTGTAGAGATGAATTAAAAAACAACAACATGAAAATAGAGGTGCATGGAAAATATAGGGTTGGCAAAAGTAAGTTTACAGTTGTGAGTAGGAGAAACAGAGTTTATTCTTGCATTATTATTTATGAATTATGATATCACTTATTTGTATTATTTGATTCTTTTTCTTGTTGTTATTTCATATCCTTACTTATGATTTATCTTTTAGGTAATGATGGCTGGTAATTTAACCTACTTTTGCCCACCCCTGTGTATTCTAGCTTGAAGACCAAAAATAAATACAAACACCGGCCTTCTTGTCCATCACTTAAATGAATCCATAGAACTCAAACAAAATTCAAAGGCACTGACTTACGTTTGGCATTTTTATGTTACCTTATTTTGGCTGTCATGGAAATTGGAGTTTTTTGTAGGCTTTCTAGGTATGACTTTTTTAAAGCTTGAGAGAAGTGTTTCCATATGAAGGAGTTACAAAGGATGTGACTGACATTTACATAAAAGGAGCCAATAGTCCTGCCGGTGTGGCTCAGTGGCTGAGCGTCGACCCGTGCACCAAAAGGTCGCCAGTTCGATATCCAGTCAGGGCACATGCCCAGGTTGTGGGCCTGATCCCCAGTGGGGGGCATGCAGGAGGTGGCCAATCGATGTTCTCTCTCATCAGTGTTTCTCTCTCTCTCTCCCTCTCAGTTCCTCTCTCTCAAAAATCAATAAAGAAAAAAAAAAAAAAGAACCAATAAAAATTTTGTAGTAAAATCGCTTCCTGAAAATTATTTAGAGTCCGTATTACACCACTAAGGAAATAGATGTTACTATCTTAATGTAAATTGTAAGACTGAGTATCCAAAGAGATCAAGAATTATTTCTGCGTAACAATGAAAACGTATGGAGGTGATAATGCTTTGAAATGGGAAAAAAATTTAGTGGGAGAATCCATTTTGATTAGTGGAAATGTTTAATGGAGAAACGTTTCAGCTGGATTCCTAGCAGCGTCTATGCAGGGATGACCCTGCGCCGGCCCCTTTCGAAAGGCTGCACACGCTCATGGACCCTCCTGGGCAGCTCTGTGATGTCTGCGTGTTTGTTTCGTGTGAATTTCAGGTGAGAAAGTGAGGCACAGTCTCCACCTGAGTGCCACTGAAGAGGGTTGAGTAGAGCCCAGTGTGGGCCAGGAGCCGCGTCTGGGTCAGAGCCCAGATCTCCTGTTTGCTCTGACCCTGTGAAGCTGCCGCACCTCTCAGCCTCAGTGTTCTCGTTCGTAAACTGGGACTGGCCTTGTCATTCTCATAGAGTTGTGAGGAATGATTTAGACAATGCACCCACGTGCTTTGGAAAGGCTGGACCACATGGAAGATGATTCATTATTAATATATGGTAGCGACGACAATATTAATTCTGATAAATATTGCTACGCAATGCTATGTAAATACCAACAACGTAAATATAAGTATCCATGTTATCGTGATACGACTGACATTATTATTATTGCGTTAAGATTATCATAACTATTTTCCTAATATAAATAGATGTTCAAAGGTAAAATTGGGTTCCTCAGGGTGTATTGCGTTCCCTGACATTGGTGGCATCTAATCTTATCTTGGAAGATGACGTGTACACAGAAGTGGGGTGTGGGCTGGGACAGGGTGAGAAGGTGAGCACTGAACAGGCTTTGAATGATACAGCTCCCCAATCCCTTCTACCGAGAGGTTTTATGTAAAAAAAAAAAAAATCATTAGGGAAATTTCACCCTAGTGGGGAAAGCTTACGTTATGAGAGAAGGAAAGAAATTCCTGACTGCCTCTCTCGGGCCTCACTTGTATTTCCCTCTTCGGTCTCAATTCTAGTCCGGCCTTTGCAAAACGCCAGTGTACATTCCGCCACGATGAAGATGGCGGTGATGTGAGCTCCCCTGTGACCTTAGACATCTAGGATCAAACAGCTGGACAGTCCCATCCAAGGTACGGAGGGTGGAGAGGTTATCACGGCAAGACAAGCTGACAAGGCTTTGGTCTGGATTATCCGCGTGGGCGGCCGCTGGGGATCTAAACCCACAGCCGGATGGTGGGGATTCCCTGGGCGCCCAGGTCACGTCGAAGGGAGATTTTACACAATCTGGGGAAGCACAAAGGATTCTCTTTTCTCATGTCTCGATTTCAGGCACTTAGGCTTCCTGAAAACAACACTAAAGATACAAGAAGCAAGACATACTGCACCCCAAATTTGGGCCCTGAACCTGAGGCTCTGAAGCAGTCCCTTGAGGAGGGGGAAGGTTGCTGGTTTTCTGAGAGTGCCCCAGCAGCAACGGAGCAGGGTGGACAGGGCTGTCCTCATTCCCCACATCCCCGCCTTCCAGGCTGCATTCCCGGGCTGGCTCCTCCACTCCCATGTCCCTGGGAGCAAAGCAGTTAAAGGGTTTGCACTCAATTTCTTCCCCAGTGAAGTCAGAATAGTCATTGCAGCCCCTGGCTCACTGTGAGGACTGTGAAAATGCGTTGCAGTCTCTGAAGGGATATTCCAATGGTGGGAACTCCTGTTTGGAGCTGACTCCTCCCAGACCCTGCACCCCGAGCCGACAGCCCTCCAATACTATGCCTCCGTGGCCTGTAGCCATGGGCTGCCCCTGAGGGAGACTGGGAAGCCCTGGGGACTGTGGGGGTGGATTGCACAGCGCTGGGCAATCCCTGGGGTGCTCACACACCCTGAGCAGTGGATCACGGCCTCACCGTGTCCACAGAAGAGACAATCAGAGGGAAACACCACAGCTTAATGGCTCAGAGTCCTGGTCCAAGAAAAAGACAGAGCTGAGTGGAAATCCTCTCTCCCATAGATCCTGGGGTTTCCCACCTAAATAAATACTATGCCATGGAGTTGTTGGGGAAGTTTTAAAGGGGTCATGAAAATTCATTCAGCACGAAGGACTGTGCACCTTCTACATGCCAGGCAGCACTATAAGCACTGTGGTACCTGACTTAGGGGATCTGACTTAGGAGACCTGACTTAGGGGAGACCTGACTTAGGGGATCTGACTTAGGGGATACTTTAGCAGATACGGTCTCTTAACCACAGAGGCTCACCTTTTATCGGGGTGGGGCGGCAGGCAATAAAGAAGGTAACTTCAGATGGTACAGAGGTCTGTGGTAACAATCTAACAGGGTGATGTGGCAGAGTCCATGGCAGAAGGGGAACAGTGTTATGCAGACTACCTGGTCAGGGAGGGCTGACAACTGAAGGGTGCTGAGAACTATCTCAGCGTAGGAAGAGCTACAGCAGACAGGTGTCTTTCCTGACTGATCCCTGCTGTGATGGATTTACCTTAGATCTTTTATCTTATCCAATAAGATAAGATAAATGTCATAAATGTGAAAATGCAGGCCCAGGAAAGACACAGTCATCCGGCACAGAGGCCCCACTCTGAGGTCCTCCTCCACCCTCTCAGCCCTCGTGCCTGGAGTGCAGTGAAAATGACCTGCTTCTCTGCATGCTCATTCCCGCGAGTGCTTGGCAAATCTCTTAGAGAATTTCTACTTGCTGGAAGTTGACTGTGTCTAATATTTTTGTTTCATTTCCCTGTGTTTATAACACAGACATCTATGGGGAAAGGATATGGGTATGTTCCCACGTGCCTTCCCACTGATTTCTCCATTTCAAATTTGCATCACAGTGGAAAAAACAGCTCTAACATTGTTCTCTGCCGAAAGTTTCCAGGTTTTTCCAGACCGCCGTGTTTTCTAAGAGCATAGGCTTTGTGAGACATGGAAACAACCTCAGCGTCCATCGAAGGATGAATGAAGAAGATGCAGTAAATACACACACACAAAGGAAGGACATTCTGACATCTGTGACAACACGGATGAACCCTAAGGGATCATGCTAAGTGAAATAAGTTAGACAGAGAAAGACAAACATTGTAGAATCTCATGTATATGTGGAATCTAAAAAACCAAACTCATAGAGACAGAGATGAGATTTGTGGTTGCCAGGGGCGGGAAGTAGGGGGTGAAGGAAATGGGTGAAATGATCAAAAGGCACAAGCTTCCAGCTCTGATGAATATGTCCTGGGGATGTAATGAACAACACAGTACAGTAGTCAATAATAGTACTGCATCGTGTATTTGAAAGTTGCAAAGACAGAAAATCTTAAAAGTTCTCATCACAAGAAAAAAAATCTAACTATATGAGGTAATGAATGTTAACTACACTTTTTGTGGTGATCATATACAATAAATGCATATATTAAACCATTATGTTGTATACCTTGAATTTATATGATGTTATGTCAATTATATCTCAATAAAACGGGGGGGGGGAAACGTATCAAAAAATAAGAGCATAGACTTTAGTGAAGAAGGGAGGAGAGTTGAGAAACCAGCTCTGCCACCTACTAGCATGTGACTCTGGGTGAATTGCTTTACCTTACTGAGCCTCAGTTTCCTGATCCATTAAATGGGAATCACAACAGTGCCCACCTCAGAGGGTGGTCATGAGGAAGAAATGAGATGATGCAGCAATTTTCAGCCAGTGTGCAGCAAGAATTTTTAAAACATGCAATACCTGATTATTTAGTCAGGAGCAGTGACTCTTTTCCCTTACATTGTCAAAAAAAAAAAAAAAAAAAAAAAGGCCGACAGCCAACACAACAATAGCTATCTGGTGTGAGGGTCCTGTCTTGAACCATAAATATATGTCATATAATAGAGTTGCATCTTATTGGCCTCGTTGCACAATAAGGTTTTGTCTGATTGGTTGACTCTTGGCACCAGAGATCCTTATACACAAGTATAGGCACCTAATCTTTTTAAAATTCACTTTGGAGCAAATTATTATTATTTTGTAAATTAATTAAAATTATACCTATTTTTTAAATCAGATCAGCCAAAAATAGTTTTGTTTTGTGTGTTTTTTTGGTGTGCCACAGAACCTAGTAATTAGTTTATGTGTGCCATGAGATGAAAAGGGTGAAAATCACCCAGATAATGAAGTAAAACACCTAGCATACTTGACACAAACTAACTGCTCAGAAACTGACACACACACGTGCACCCTTAAGAAGTAGACACCACTGTGATCCCATTTGACAGATGAGGAAAGGAAAACACTGAGGGATTTCCTAGTCTGCTCAGGGTCACCCAGGTGCTGAGTGTAAGAGCTGGGATAACGTCAGGAGAAAATGCGTTTGTGACAGTGTGCGACAGGCAGTGAACAGAAAATGTAGCTATTTCTCTTATCAGCCCTAAGCATTTACGACTCTGCTCTCAACACAGTATGCTCTGTAAATGTCAACGGGATCCTCTGTCTTTCTGGAAAAATAAGCAATGCCCCATCGCCCCAAAGGTCTCCCCTCTCCAGTCAATTCCCCGGGAGCCAAATGGCCGTGTTATCATCCTAGTCTCGGAACCACAGCGAGAGTGAGCTTTCGCATCTTAGCATTGTCCATAGTCTCTCTTTCCAAGCCTGGGCCTTGGAAACACAATCCTATTTATTTTAATAAAACTGCTTTATGGCTTGTTTGCCCCCTACATTCCCTTTGTTCTTCGGGGGAGGCTGCTGACAGGCGGCCAGGCTTTGCTGTAGCCCCTGCGCGGGGACCCTGATTAGCTGCCAAGGAGCAGAGAAGGGGGCAGCCTGCGGGGAAGGATAAGGGCAGCGCTTATTCCGGAGGCTGGCTCCCGGTCTCTTGTCAGAAGCAGGGGCATCGCACTGACCTTCCCGATCACACACTCGTGCCAGGTCCCGGATGAACCGGCAGCCCCGTCCGGGCTCAAGTTCCCCCTTTGAAAAGACTTGAATGTGTAGAAAATTGGCAGCGCTGGGGTCCTCGGGGCCTCTGCCTCTTTGAAATCTCCCGAGTTCGTTCTGTAAATCAGTGGCGGTTTACGGTTACCAGCCTCCAGGCCAGCAGGTCTCCTATGAATGTAGTTTGTCATCCTGTCCTGACGACAATGAAAGGAGTCTGCTCTCTGGAAATGTTACGTCGCCCCAGGGAAAGTGAACACCGATGAAACGTTCAGAGACCGCCAAACCAGGAAGGAAGCTGAGAGTGTGTTTGTCAACATGAAGGCGGAGGACCACCTGCTCGGGGACTGTCTGGTCTGTTTGTTAGGATTGGAAATCGTGGTCCTCACTCCACCTGTTTCATCAGAATCCTTCCAACGTGGGCCCAGGGAGCTCAATTTTTAATAAGTTCCCCCAGGTCATTCTAAGACACAGTGACGCTTGAGAGACTCGGGTACGGAGAAATAGATGCAGTCACCTGAATTACAGATCGGGACACTGGGACCCTAAGCCACTTCAATGTGTCCCGAGGAGAGATAAAGAAAATGCCCTGGTCTTCTGACTGGCAAACAATTTTTTTAAAAAACAACAACATCGTGTTCCTTTTACTTTCATGGAAACTAAACAATTTCCTCCACAAATGTTACACTGGAGTCTGTTTAGCCAAGGTTAAGGTTTTGCCGAGACAGGAGGCAAAGGGCTTTGGGTGATCTAATATTTATTATGGCTGAAAGCAGGAGACATAGATTTGGGGGAAAATAACTCATTAAAGTTTAATAGTAATGAAGAGACAGGTAAAACAAAATAAAGGTATTGGTTGGTTTGTGATCTATCGTTGGATCAAGGACGTTTTCTACTACACCAAGCGTTATCTAGAGAAGGCAACGGACGCAGTGTGGACATGGCTGTGCCGTTTGCAGGGAGCAGACAGGTCCTCGTGCACGTTGGATATTTCAACCTGCTTTCCTACCATGACTCTATTCGATGTCCACACAGCTCTGGTGAGACAACCGTTAGCAAAGCCATTTATGAGACTCAGAGAAGTGAAGTCTAGTTAGTAACCAACTCAGTGCGGAACATACTAGCAAGAATATTACTATTACATTGTTTGAGAGTTTACTATGTGCCTGGCTGCTCTCTGAGCACTTGGCATGCATTTTCCCATGTAATCCTCATAAGTGAGACCTCATCACAGCTCTGCGAGAGAGGACTCTGTTACTGAGGAAGAAACTAAGGGGACAAGGAATAGATCACCCTTCCTTCATTCCTCGACTCATTCAAAAAATATACGTTGAGCTTTTCAGTTCTGGATATTTACTTGGGCTCTAGGGATGCAGAGGTAAATTAAGTCTGCTTTCAGAGAGATCGTCCTTGACTGGGGAGAGAGAAGCATGAAACAAGGAAATAAATAAATATATGATTTTCTATGAAACCAATCAAGAAGAGCTAGGCTAGGGGGGAGTACCTGGGCATTTATTTAAACTCATAAAATAAACGAATAAATGGTTTCATATGAAATAAATCACGAAGAGCCCGGCTACTGGGAGTAACTGGGCATGTTCTGGGTTAGAGGCTGTGGTCAGACCCTGCCCTGCCTCTGATACCTGAGGGAGGGGAGGACGGAGCACGGAGCTGACTAGGGGAGGGACAACAGCAAGGGCCCTCGATGTGATCGGCGTCTCTCTTGGTTCTTCCAAGAGGCTGGAGCAGAGTGACCAGTGGGAAGGAAGTGGGAGCTAAGCCAGAGAGAGCTGCAGGGAGTACCCTGCAGTCGACAGGAAAAGCTGATCCTGAGAGGCAGAGGAAGCCACTGAGGGGTTTTGAGTGACAAGATGTGATACACTTTAGAAAGATTGCTCTGAACGCCACAGGGGGCGTGCCCTACAGAGGGCAAGGGTGGGACTCGCCTAAGTCAACAACTATTAAGTGTTGCGGGGAGGTGGGGGTGTGGGGGTCACTGTCTCAATTTTTTTTATCTGGTTTCCTGAGCCATGCTTTCTGAGGAAGCAGAGATCAGTCTCATGACCATGTTACTGTCACCGTCTGTGTATCCTTCTGTGCTCGGTTCCCTCCTGTCACACGCAAGAAACTCTCCAAACGTGCAGAAAGGCAACTGGCAGGAAGTAGCCCACGGAGCCGCTCTGCAGGCGTGGCCTCGGGGACCCCCACTCACCTTGGACTTCTCTTGATGCAGCTCTATCTGGATGTCCGTGAGCTTGGTCCTGAGGTCTTCATTGGCAGCTTGAAGGGCGACAATGAGCGCCTCGGGCTTCTCGCCCTTGTTTCGCCCTTTCTTGGACATTGTTCCTTTCTAAGTGGAGTCTGTGGAGCTTTAATTCCTTTCACACGGGTGCTGCCATGTTACTGTTTCTTATCCCGGAGTGCGATGTTTCAGCATCTACTGCGTGGTGGTCCTTGGTAAGGTCTCCTTCGCCGCTGCCCTGGAAGCCCTGAGGAGAGACAGCAGTTACCGCTGAGGCAGGACCTGGGCCAGTGCGGGCAGTCCCCCCGCCCGAGGGCTCCTGCCCCCACGATCTCCCGTCCACTTTGCACATGCGTTTCCAGTGACCCTTCCGAAGGGCTGGTGTGCTCATGTCAATGCTCTGCTAACGTCCTCCCAAGGCCTGTGAGTGCACTGCATCTCAGAGGGCTCACGCCCACCCCGCTCGTCCTCCTCATCGCCCCGTTTCACTCACTGTGCTCTGACCATAGAAATGCCTTTTCATTCTCCAGTTCTTTCTCTCTTCCCACAAGGACTTTTCCTACTCTATCTATGTTTCTCCATCCTCTGCTCAGTCTCCTCACATGGTCCTCGCTTATATCCACCTCCTCACACACTGCCACACCCACAGTGTGGTTTTGCTGACATTTGGGGCCCCTTTGGGTCTCAGCTTCCACATCAGTTCCTCCTGGAACCCCCCCTGGGTTCTTACATGCCCTTCTTGTTTAGTTGCGGCCACCACCATGAAACTGTAATCGTGGTGAGAGCGGGAACATGGTGTTCTTATTTACAACTTCTCAGAATCCATCCGAAGGCCTAGTGCATACCAGGTATTTAATTGGTGTTTGCAAAAGGAGGCCACCTATGTGATGGCCTCATGATCACCCCATAAAGAGCCCCAACTTTAAGAAAATCTGATATATAGCCCCACCGGTGTGGCTCAGTGGTTGAGTGTCAACCCATGTACCAAAAGGTTGCTGGTTCGATTCCCGGTCAGAGCACATGCCCAGGTTGTGGGCCCGATCCCCAGTGGGGGGCATGCAGGAGGTAGCCAATCAACGTTCTCTCTCATCAATGTTTCTATCTCTCTCTCCCTCTCCCTTCTTCTCTCTCTAAAATCAATACAGAAAAAAACATTTAAGAAAATCTCATATATAAGCAATGATGAATAAACTGAGAGAAATGAGGACTAGCTATACTGGGTTATTTGGGTGACTCATTCATTCAGTCAATATTGTCAGCATTCCTTCCATATGCTGTGTTAGGCACAATATGTTGAGATTGAAAATAGGAGTTGCAAGGCACAAAAACAAACTTCAACAAAATCTATCAATTATCTATCTATCTATCTATCTATCTATCTATCTATCTATCTATCATCTATCTATCATCTATCTATCTATCTATCTATCTATCTATCTATCTATCTATCATCTATCTACCTATATCATTACCACCACCACCACTATTACCATCTATTTGATAACCGCCTTTAAAAAAAAAAAGCCAGCTGTTTGAGGAAGACAGACGAGACTTCTCCTCCCAACGGGACAAGGAAGGCTTCTGAAGAAGGCTGCACTGGCCTGGAGCTTGGGGAGCGAGTAGGACGCTGAGATGGAGAAATAGGTGAAGCATCCTGGGTGACAGAAATGGCAGGTGCCGAGCCACAGCGAATGGAAAGCACAGCAACTATTTTGTGGTAAAAATGGGGGCCTGATCAATGACAACCCAAGATACGATTTATGGGCACTAATGTTGAAAATGTCGCCTGGAAACAACACATTGTGGGAGACCTGGAATGCTGACCTTCGAATGTTGGACTCTGTTGTCTTTCAATAAGCAATGGGGCCTCTGTTGGAGTTCCGGGCAGGTGGCTGGCATACGGGAGCAGGCTTCAGTGTGGTCGTCCCAGTGGCAGGTGGGGAGAATGGAGGTAGGGAGCCTGCCTACTGAACCTGTCCAAGTGGAAGATGATGAAGGCTGAATCAGATCAACAGCAAGAGGAGAGAAAAAAGAAGGATGCAGCTTTTTTAAAAAAAAATCCTCACTCGAGGATATTTTTCCATTTATCTTCACATAGAATGGGTGGGAGGGAGGTAGGGGGAGAGAGAGAGAGAGAGAGAGAGAGAGAGAGAGAGAGAGAGACAGACAGACAGACAGACATCGACCAGTTGCCTCCTACACGACCCCAACCAGGTCCAGGGACCGAACTACAACTGAGGTACGTGCCCTTGACCGGAATCCAACCTGAGATTCTTTGGTCTGCGGGCCAACACTCTAACTGCTGAGCCAAACTGGCCAGGGCACAGTCTTTTTTTAAAAATTAATTAATTCATTTTTATTGTTGAAAGTATTACAGATGTCCCCCTTTTTCCCCCATTGATCCCCTCCTCCCTGCTCCCACCCCCCTCCTGCTTTCCCCAACCTAATGTCTGTATCCAAGATGGATGAGTCTTGATTTACAAGCTCTTAAATGTTCCATAGGAACAAAGGAGGTTAGAAAAATATCGACACTAACCTGCCAAAGTCAATTGGAAAAACATGACGAGGTATTAAAGAAGGTTTCCCATGCAACCTTTCAGAAAACTGAGGATCGCGGGCATGGAGGCACTTCAGTCCAGGACTGAGCGGAATGCCTAGTGCTCACACACATGTTCCAGCAGCTGCTTCTCTCTCTGAGCCCTGGTATTCAGCCTTGAGGACATGCTGGGATCCTGGGCTTTCTGCCACCCTCCCCCTGAGCACTGGGTCCATGCCTTTCGGATGTGTCCCTGGGGAAAGGGGATGGGGGAAGGATAGGCATAATGCTGGAGTGGTCCTTCCTGCTTGTTTTGCAAGTGTTGCCAGATCGTTAAAGTGCACGCCTGGGAGACTTCTAAGAGGCTCCGGTCTTCGCTTTTAGAACTTCCTGATCTTTGGCCTGTTTGTGTCCAAATCTACTGGAGAACTTTAGCAATTCCGGAGCTCCACCTATGGAGATTTTGATGGAGCAGTTGCCAGGTCCCACCTCTGTGTGTAACAGATGTGGACCTTGGGTAAATCACTCAGTTCTCTAAATTCCTCATCTCTGAAATGGGGATATAGGGTACTATGCCATTGAATTATTTGACAATTAAATGAAAGAATGTAACTGATGGTCTCACACAGCTTATGACTGATGGTCTCACACAGCTTATGACACATGGAAGTTAGCACTTACTGAGTCCTTTATTTCTACCACAGGCTAAGGCAGTAGACACAAAATAGCTTTTAAGTGCTGTTCTCAAGATGCTTAAATTGAGTAAGAATGGTAGGGGATGTGCAAAGAGAGTGGTCACTCAAGTGCCACACTGATGGAAGTTCTCCTGTTAAAAATACTGTTCTTGTTCTCTATAGACTTATTTACACATCGGCACAAAACCCTTCAGAGAAAGAACCCAACGAGAGAGGGGAATGACGTTAACATGAGCAGACGAGGCCTCTGTCCGTCCTCACCGTGGTTGACGCTGCACTGCAAACAATCTTGAGATCATCTACTCTCAGGTGTAGTTAGGGCTTTAGTGTTTAGGGAGCCTCAGCATCTATTCATTATAACAAAATGTCCAGGCTTAAAAATTCCTATTCAGCATTATTCTCTTTTTAAGACACAAGATTAAAATAAAGAGATTAGAAACATTTATTATATCAATTTATAAGTATTTAAATATGATGAATCTATACTATTTTTTAAATCCTCACTCAAGAATATGTCCACTGATTTTAGAAAGAGAGGGAGAGAGAAACATTGATGTGAGAGAGGAACATCAATGTGAGAGAGAGAAGCATCGATTGGTTGCCTCCCGTATGTGCCCTGACCGGAAATCGAACCTGTGATCTTCTGTTGTATAGGATGATGCTCAACCACGGAGCCACGCCAGCCAGGGCTGAATCTACACTATTGACCATAGGTTATAATGCCTACCTTCCGGTGGCTTCCAGCCTCTAATAGGAGACAAACATCTGTAAAGAGAAAACACCTGGAAAGCAGAGAACGAGCTCATGGGTAAATGTGGTAGCTTAGAGTGGACTGAGAAAGATGAAGACTTGCTGGAGAAGGTGACATGAGAACTGAGCCTGAATGACACTGCCCACCTACCTGACTGGGCTCTTCCTCAGTGCCAGGAACAGTGCAAAGTTACACTAACTTTAGGGACACTGACTTATTGAACTACTCCAATGAACCCTTTCAGACACTGACTCTTCTTTTAGACAGGGAGATCGAAGATCAGAGAGGTTAACTAACTTGAAAAAGATTGCACAGCTATGAAGTGGCAGAGATGTAATTCAAATACAGGGCAGTCTCTAAGCTTTTTAACTATAACAACTCTCTTGAAGGAAGGGCAGGGCTCAGCTGGTTGGAGGTAGGCTACACCTATATTATTATCCTCATTTTATAGACAAGAAGGTTGATGCACAAGAACATTCAGAAGCCATACACAGGCAGAAAATTAAGGCCATAGGCAAAGCGACAACAGACCCCTGTACTCTGGCACCTTTAAAAAAAGAAGCGGTCTGGCTGGTGTGACTCAGTGATTGAGCGTCGACCCATGCATCAAGAGGTCACCGGTTCGATTCCCGGTCAGGACACATGCCCAGGTTGTGGGCCCAATCCCCAGTGGGGACATGCAGGAGGCGGCCAATCGATGTTCTCTCTCATCGATGTTTCTACCTCTCGCTCCTTCTCCCTTCCTCTCTCTCTAAAATCAATAACGGAAAAAAATTTAAAAAATAAAATAAAATAAAAAAAGAAGCGGATGTCTGCCTTTTCCCTTTTCAAAATACGTTTCACTTTTTTTTTGGTCAACTTGACTACCTCTCAGACACAGCATGATAACAATGGGTAATCCCATTTTAAAAACGAGATGGTAAAGGCATGAAAATGTTAGCTGGGGGCCTACACGATAAAATGGTGAGATGTAGTTTTAAGAGAATGGAATCTGAAATCGGAAAAACTTGCTTTGAATCCAACTTCCTAGCTGGATACTCTCGAGAAATGACAATCTCTAAGCTTCTGCTTCTTTGCTGTAAAATGGGAAAGGGATGTATGTACCTCACTGAGCTCTCGGGAGGAATAAATGAGCCAAAGTGTGTCCAATGACTAGCAAATTATTATTATTGATAAAATAGTTCTTATTTTTCTAGGACCTAACTATCCACTAAAAGCCAGCTTCAATTATAAGGTAAGAAATACACATTTAGCACCCCTTCGTGTTAAAAAGACAGGCCACGAAAAGCACAGATATCCCTGAAAAGACTACAGGAATTCATGCTTATGCTTTTGGGGAAATGGGACCAGCATTGACATGGTCAGTGTTCCCAGGAGTCTCAGCTTTGTAGCTGGTTGTGCCCTAAGCTATAAGATGAATAAATTCATTATTAATCTTAGCGTTTCCAATAAGGCTGCTGCCTCTGGCTTAGGATTTGAAAAGCAACTGTAATATAAAATAGCCAGTTTATATGCATGAACCCAAAGGCTACAACACTTCCCCACGATTCATATTTGGGTATGTCCCTCTTCCAGAGAATGTTAGATGAAGCCCTTCTCCCTCTCCCCCCCCAAAGAGGATGCTTTAGATTCAGAAGTTGTTATTCTTTAAAATGAATGAGTTAAACTTACTCTCGTCGTGGTGACCTGTGGGGCCATGTTCTTAAACCCTTCCCTATGCAGGAAAATGTCTCACTGTGCATTTATTAACTTGACAAAGCAATTGAATATAGAGGGGGAGGGGGGCTGCTGTGTAAGCCAGTCCAACCCTGGAGTTCATCTCCCTACATAAAAAGAATGTATGGTGTGTCTGTGGAGTCTAAGGGCTTCTAACCCCTTACACATCTGTTGGAAGAAAATGAATCTTCAGGACTGTCAGGTGTCAGCCTTGTATGTCCCTTGATGTTGATTTTCTTTCTTCTGTTCTTCCACTGAAGACCCTCATTATTGCTTAATAATAACAGCAAGCATTATAAATGATTTAAAGTCAACACATTATGCTTCTCATATGAAAGAATGCTATATAAAATACAAGCAAAATGTATCTATCACTCTTGATGGATTTGTTTTTAGATCTCAGGTTTAAAACGTCACATTAGAAATATCTCCTAAAGTCTGCAGCAAGACAGAACTCTCAGCACACACACAAGAAACACCTAACTTCTTAAAGGGGCGTTTCAGGAAGGCTTGGTGATGTCTAAGCAGGTGGGATTCACGATTCATCCAGAACTGACCTAGTCTGCAAACGCTTGACTTTGATCGCCCAGTTCCTTGTTCAGTCTCCATCTCCCTTCCTCAGCCCCCTAACTCTCCCCTACTCATCTTTTAGGGTCCAGATCCAATGCCTGGCATCTCACATACTTTTCCTTCAAACCTCTTCACCATTCCCTGAGGACAGAATAAGTTATTCCCTCACCTGCGTTTCCATGTTCAGTTTGAAGGCACTTCCTACAGTATTCATTACTCATTCCTTAATTTATTCATTCATTGATTCACAAGTATTTATGAAACATCTGGAGGGCAGAGGACGTCTGTGTTAAACAAGAAAGACAGGGTCCCCGTCCTTCGCAGAGGAAGAAGCAGCAATTTCATACAGTGTGGTAACTGCACAAAATTGTAGGCTGTAAGAATCCTAGGGGTCTTGGTGGGTCAGGAAACACACCATAGGAACAGTATTTATATATAACAAAGGTCTGTAAGATAAGAAGGGATCCACCAGCAAATGTTTGGAGGGGGACCAAAGAATGTTCTCGGTAGACAGAGTGTTGAGTATGAAAGTTTAGAGGCAAAAGAGAGTATGAAGGGTGCTCTGGAGAAAAATGCAGACGAGAGCTTAGTGAGTGAATGAGGAAATGGTAAGAGCGGAAAGCGGCTGGTAGAGACCTGTATAAACTACGTTAAAGGATATGTACTCTGTCCCCACAGAGTATGTTGTCACCAAAGGGTTTCATAGAGGGCAGTGCCTTGATCACATTTTGATTTTAGTAACAGTTCTCTGGCAATAGAGGATGGAATGGACAAAGCGGGTGAACATAGGTGTAGAAAGAACAGTTCAGAGGCTGTGGCCATGTCCATTTATATTATAGTTATTGTTTTCTGGTTTTTTTTTTTTTGAGCATCTTTTCATGTGCCTGTTGGTCATTTGCATATCTTCTTGGGAGGAATGCTAATTCAGATCTTTTGCCCATTTTCAAATTAGATTATTGGTCCTTTTTTATTATTGAGTTGTAAGAGTTCTTTGTATATTCTAGCTAAAAATCCTTTTCCTTTTTTTTGAGTAATCTTATAGTTATTCTTGTTTGTTCTTTCTGTTTTTAATCCTCACTCGAGGACATTTTTGCATCTTCAGATAGAGCAGGAGGGAGAGAAGGAGGAAGAGAGAGAGAAACATCGATGTGAGAGACACATTAACTGGTTGCCACCTACACGACCCCAACCGGGGCTGGGGACAAACTGCAACCAAGGTACGTGCCCTTAGCGGGAACCGAACCCGGGACTCTCCGGGTCCGCGGGCTGATGCTCTAACCGCTGAGCCAAACCGGCCAGGGCTTATAATTATTCTTTAGGTAAATGACTAAGTCCCACTTGAGAGTAAAACTATGTTTTTATCCATCTTTGTATTCATAGTACCTGTCACAATGACCACCACGAAGTTCAATTTAATTAACATTGATCCAGATCCAAGGAAAATACCGAGACTGAGAAACATATTTCACAACGTCTACAAAGACCATTTATGAGAAAGTTTATTACAGGAAATTCCTTTTACTTCGAGGGAGCCCCTGAATGACTGTTTTGATTTCAGGCAAAAGTTAAAGCTTGGTGTAACAATTCAGTAAACAATACAATTAAATAAATTTTTACTTAAGCCCTGTGTTGAAATTTCATAGTTCTTCATGCTCCCAAGCTGAAATTTCACTCCTACGCACTAAGTTCTCTTGCATTGTACTCTTTTATTGGGATTAAGAAGGCTTTCACCTGGCGTGTGGCTCAGTGGTTGAGCGTCCACCCATGCACCAAGAGGTCACCAGTTCGATTCCCGGTCAGGGCACACGCCCAGGTTGTGGGCCAAATCCCCAGTCGGGGGCATGCAGGAGGTGGCTAGTCGATGTTCTCTCTCATCGATGTTTCTATCTCTCTCTCCCTCTCCCTTCCTCTCTCTAAAATCAATAAAGAAAAAATATTTTTTTAAAAAGGCTTTCATAAGAACAAGTTTAGCAAAATAAATCTCACAATGTTTTATATTCTTTTTGCATTGTCCTTTCTTTCTGGATTCAAATTATTTTATAGTTGTTGCAGAATGAGAGTACCTACTTCACTGGACATTGGGGGAAATCTGAACCATAGCAGGAAACAATTATGTATTCAAGGTCAGACAGAACAAGAAACGTGAGTCAGAGCCCTTGAATTTGTAGGTATTTGTTCTGTGTGGACACTGTTATTGAAAGCAGACTGGCATGCAAATACCCAAATCATTGGACGGAGTCGTCTTCAGATAATTATATTTATAAGTGACACCAAGATTTTCTACTTTAGATTTAAGTGAAACATATATAACCTATTCTGTTGTTTGCCTGGTGACTGTTTTCAAAGACCTTGAGTTAAAAAATAAACAAACTATTAATATTATAAAGTCACCTTTGCCGTGTCAAACATGAGGAGAAATTTCTATATATAGGATATGCATAATGTGTATCTGCTATTTTAAAAAAAGGCAGAACAATCTCTGTATTAAGATTTACACTGATCAATATTATTTAAGTAGAAGCACATAAAATTTGAATAAAATAACTTTTGATACACTATATAGTTCCATTATAAAGAACTGCATTTAATTTTCTATGTGCTACTAAAAAGTAACTGGCTATCGGACACGTAGCAACGGTGTTTGTTCAGGGTCCTCCTAAGCTGAGTTCGAGGTGTCCTGGCGCCGCGGGAGCTACTGCCGCCATCTCCGCATTTGATCGTTTGCAATGTCAGGCTTTGAAAACTTAAACACGGATTTCTACCAGACAAGTTACAGCATCGATGACCAGTCACAGCAGTCCTATGATTATGGCGGAAGTGGAGGACCCTACAGCAACTTTGGGAACTACTGGTCTGAACCAGATCGGGCACATGGATTGAGAACTAGTGCCCTCCAAAGGATCTCCAGAATGGCAGAGTTCACAATTTTCTTCGTAATGCTTTACAATGATTACCGAGGTGAGCATACATCCCAGTAAAATCCCAGTCCAACTTCATACTGTTGTCCCAGCATAATCATTAATCACATTCCTTTTTAAAGTGCATTGTGTCCTGATGTGGGACAATTCACTATGTAGTCACCAGGCTGATCACCCACCTGTCCATCATTTTCCCAGCACCTACTCTGGACCCGGCTCTGTGATGATGACTGGAAATACAAAGAGGGCTCCAGGCCATCCTCCAAACTCGGCACAAGCTTCTGACAACCATGGAGATTCTGGGACTCAGCACACGCTTCTGACAACCGTGGAGGCGCTGGATGCCCTCCGACTGTAAGTCCTGAGCAGAAAATGCCTCTCCGGTCTGCACAGCTCTTGTCCGCTGAACCAAGTCCTCCCATGTTGCACAACAGCGTGTTTCTTGCACTGCTCTTACCTGGATGGGAACAGCCTCTGTTTCCCCCAGACTCTGGAGCATCTTCTGACTATGTGGTTGGCCTCCCTCGACCCTGGCACCTTCAGGGTTGACCTCCTCAGCATCTTTTGAGTATGGTCCTGCCTAGGCCATCCACGACTTTAAAACTTATACTGGCTTGACTTTATTTCTTTTGAGGTGTTTCTTTGTGGATGGCCTAAAGCACGTGCATTTTAAGAAAAACCCGACGACCCTCCTAGCCAACCCCTGCCAGCCCAGGCTGTGGCCAGGGGAAGAGGCTGGGACCCCATCCTCCAGGTGCCCAGCTTGGAGGCAGGTTTCATGAGCCACTCCTTCAGCTCCACCGCTGCTGGTGGGGTAGCTGCTGCTGCGGGTGGTGTGCGTGTCCCCAGGGCCATGCTGGAGGGCTGGGCCCGGAGTGGCAGTCGTGGACTCTGGGCCAAGTGGGGGACTGGTGGTCCCTGCTTCAGAGCTGGCTGAGGGAGTGTTGTTCTTCCCTTCCTCACTGGGTGGGAGAGTGGGAAGCTTTGCTTCCGGGCTCGCTGGGTGACTTGCAGGGTCTTTATAATCCTGCCCCGATGGCAGAACCTCTAGGCTGGAGGTAGCACTGCAGTTGGGTCAGGGGAGGGGCAGGGTCTCACCCTGATTGTGCGGCCCTTCATTTTGGTCTTGGTCGTATCTAGTATCATGTATGTCCCCATAACACTATTCAATTTTCTTTCTATGACAGACTCCTGGATCTCCTGTGGGTCATATCCAAGGTTTTTCTTTTTTTTCTGTCACCTGGGGATCCAGGTCACCCCAGGGTGGCTCGATGCATGGCCCCAGTTCCTCTTGATGTGCATTGACCCATGGGTCTTCCATGATCTCTTCCAGGGTTGGTCTTTGGCTGGAGTTAACAGTCATTAGCTTTCTTAAAAGGGTAAGACATTCTTGAGATATATAGGATGGTTCAAGATATTCACCAGTCACTATTAATGCCCTCATTTCTAAATAAGTCCTCCCTAGGAAGGGCAGTTCTCTAGTTAACATCATATACAAAATGACACCAAACACTAAACGTCCACTGTTGGGCCGTAATGAGGTTGGAACCTCACGGCCTCTGGGGCCATATAGGCCAGTGTGCCACAGAAGGTGGTTAGGTTTTCATCCATAAATTCAGCACTTAGCCTGAAGTCTGCTGACTTGATGTTCATGTCATCATCTAGGAGGATGTTTTCGGGCTTTAGGTCCCTACGCACGATGCCCTGCTGGTGGCAGTAGTGGACCGCTGATGTCAGTTGTCGAAACATGGCTGGGGCTTCTGCCTCCGTCATGGGGCCGTTGTTCATTAGATAATCATATAGGTGACCTCTGCCAACGTACTCCATGACGAAATACGTGGTGTCCTTGGCGGTAATAACTTCATAAAGTTTGGTGATGTTGGGATGATTCAACATCTTGAGAGTCTCAGCTGCTCTTGACTCTTCCGTGTTCTCCTTTGGCAGCACCTTTACCGCTACATCTGCGCCAGGTGGAAGGTGGAGGGGCCGACACCACCTCAGTGTGGGAACCCCTATATCCAAGGGTGTCCAGGAGGATATAATCGCCAACACGGCACTCCTCGATGTCAGGGAGGGCTCCTAAGTCACCTGACATGGTGACTTTAAAATAAAAAACTAAAACTAAAAACTAAAATAAAAAAATGAAAATAACAAAATAAAAATAAAAATAAAGAGAAAAGAAAAATAAGAACAAAAAAATAAGACAATAAAAACTGACAAAAGAAAAAAACAAAAATAATACTTAAAAGAAAAAAAATGATAAACAAAACAAACAAACAAACAAAATGCCAAAATCCAAAACGCAAGCTCACGAATCGAAGTCCAGCAGGTCGCCACAGGTCAGTTCACTAGTTCACGTCCAACAATTCACCACAGATCAAACCACTACAACTCCACAGCTCACCATCCAGAGCCAGGGCCTTATATAAGCGAGGTCTGCAATTCCCTCACAATGGTGCCTTATGACATCAGAGCAAGACATGGAACAGCTGTGGCTGGGGATAAACCAGTGGTTTTCTCACTTTTGGTCTCATGGCCCTTTTACTCTGGAAAAAATTAAAAGGAGCCACAAAGAGCTTTTTTGTTTATGTGGAATATTAAAGATTGACATTTACTTTGTTAGAAATGAAAATCTGCAAGATCAAAAAATAAAATAAAATATAAAAATGAAAAAAAAAAGTAACTGGCTATCAATAGTTTCCCTATGTTATAATATGGTATGATGCAGTATAATAAGTTACAGAACGATATAGATTATTCCTTTTTTTTAACATTTAGGATTTCATTTTGAGTTTTGTCCCAGGGGCCAGTGTTTAGCTACATTGTTTTTTCAGTTGGTGGGATCTCTGAAGCAAGACTGTGAGGTTGACTAACAGAAGGTAGTCGACCTAACCCCGAATTGGACCGTACACGATAAGAAAATCATTTCAGAAACCGGATCAGCTATCTCTTGAACCACAATTATGTGCAAGGTTTTATGTTATAGTTGAAGATGATACAGTATGTATCTACCAAACAAAGCTGCATATACTATGTGCCAAAGGAGTAGGGACACACACACACACACACACACAAGTATGAGGGCAAGGACGGTGTCTCTCTGGCTCCTTGTTGACTCTCAGTACCTAGTACAGTGAGTGCCAGGCACAAAATAAATTTTGAATACATATTTCTCAACAAACAAATGACTTCACCCAAAGAGAGGACCTGTGTTTTGGGCCAGGACAATGAAGGATGGACAGGAGGGATCAATGAAAGGCAAGTAGGTAGGACAAGTAGAAGATAAGTGTGAGGAATAAATTGTAGATCACAAGCCTGGAATGGAAGGTTCACTAGAAAAATAAGGCAAGGGTAAATTATGCATGTCGTGCCCTGGCCGGTTTGGCTCAGTGGTTAGAGCGTCCGCCTGTGGTCCAGAGAGACCCGGGTTCGGTTCCCGCTAGGGGCATGTACTTCGGTTGCAGTTTGTCCTCGGCCCTGGTTGGTCGTGCGGGTGGCAGCCACTCGATGTGTCCCTTTCACGTCTATGTTTCTCTCTCTCTCTTCCTCTCTCTCCCTCCCACTCTATCTGAACAAAAAATGAAAAAATGTCCTCGGGTGAGGATAAAAAAAAAAAAAAAAAAAGAAATTATGCATGTCGTGACGGCCTCGATACTGAATTTACATCCTGTTTAATAACTACCGGGAATCTGATAAACATTTTTAAGAGAAGAGGCATAATCCAGTTTTTTTTTTTATCCTCACTCGAGGACATTTTTCCATTTTTTGTTCAGATAGAGTGGGAGGGAGAGAGAGAGAGAGAGAGAAAAACATCGACGTGAAAGGGACACATCGAGTGGCTGCCTCTCGCACGACCCAACCAGGACCGGGGACAAACTGCAACCGAGGTACGTGCCCTTAGCGGGAACCGAACCCGGGACTCTCTGGACCGCAGGCCAACGCTCTAACTGCTGAGCCAAATCGGCCAGGGCATAATCCATTTTTTTAAAGAAAGATTAATCTTGAAGTCATGTGTAGGGCGGGATGAAACAGAAAGAACTAGAGGTTAGAGGTCCCGATAGGAATCCACTGCCAATGTTCAGATATAAACAGATGAAGTTTGGATTAGGATGGAGGGTAGAAGGGCTTTTCTCTTTCCTAGGCTAAGGAAACTCTCATTCATCTCACCATCATCATTTTCTTCATCATCACTCAACATCATCTCGTCACTGAGCACTTACTGTGTGCTGAGCACTTACTGTGTGATGTAGCAGTTCACGTCCTCCCACTCCAGATTTAAAACAGGACTATGAGATACATGCAGTTAGATTCCCTATTTATACAGGAGAGAACCAAGTTGTTAGGAGGTCCTTCCCCTAATGTGAAGCCAGAGAGTGAGGGAAATGGCAGAGTCGAATGTGTTTTAGTCTGAGTTCCCTGCAGCTAGTCTGTGACGTGGAAATTTTCCACATAATGAGCTGACAGTTGGGAATTAGTGAAAGAGAGAAGGGAATTTCGAAGATGACATCAACCTTGTGCACGGGACCCTGGAAGAATGTGGGTACCGTCAACCCACTCACCTAGCCGAAAAGAGTCACAGGAGTGCTTAGAAAATACAAGGGCTGGTATTTTCACGGTGCTTAATATAAGCCAGGAACTATGCTAAATGACATATACTCATTTTCCCATTTAATCCACAACATCATAAGTATTACAGACCCCCCCCAAAAAAAAGCCCTCCAAAGAAATATGGGTTGTGCAAAATTATGTAGGTGGAAAATGGCCAATTCAGGACGTAACATGGACCCTCTTACTCCAGGGCCCCAGAACCCAAAGCTATGCTGTACCAGGAGCATTCCAGTTGGTTTTTAGGGGTAACACATTTGAGGGACAGCAGTACCTCCTTTTTATTATTGATTGAATGACTTACCTGTTTTAAGAAACTTATTCCACAACTTATTTGAAAACAATTTCCGAGCACTTTATACCAATGAATACACTTCAACATAGTAAGATTTAAGGCACTTAAAATGAAGTAGATAGTACATATGGATACATATATGAAGATAGGTGTTCAAATAGCCATGGTAGATGATGTGAGGTTGTAATTTAAACTTTCTAAGGCTTTTCTTCCTCCTCCCCAACACTTCCATAATAAGTGTTATACAAGTCTACACTCTGAATGAAATGATGCTTATGGGGGGAAATGTAGAATTCAGTGAGGGAAGTGGAGCAAGGCGACAGTGAGGGTAGCTGGCTAGCTGAAGCCGGCAGTAAGGCTGGAACACAGTCATGCTTTCGACATCACATCATGAGAAGTTAGAATTAATGCAAACAGAGAGATTTTGCTCCTAGATCTGAAATGCCTTGGACTCTGAAACAGCTCTCCTCTCTGCGGAACAGAGAACCAGCCACTAGGCAAGTCATGGCACCACCGTGCACCCTGAGTAACGACTGAAGTCGGTGAGCTCAGACAAACCCTTCTGAATGCAAGCTGGGCCCCGCCCCTTCGCGTAATGGGACTGCGTGGTCAATCACACCGAGCTTGAAGGGTCATCTTTGGAAATCACAGGGGGCACTGCTTTTTTAAATTTTTATTTTGCATCAAACCTACCTGTCTCAGGGGAGACTTCACTGCCGGCCAGCCTCTCCCATGTACAGCTTACAGACTCAAGGGTACAGATCAGGGAAGTAAACTGCATTACCTATGAAATTAACTCCCCCCCCTTCAATATCTCTAACCCTTTTGCTTATAAAGGCATAGATTTCCCTGGGCTGTTCACCACTTTATGTCCAGCACTTAGCATAGTGTCTGACAGTAGGTACTCAAAAATAAAAATGTTTGTTGAAATAAATGAATGGAGCTAAAATAAAATTTTCATTGGCAAAAATAAACAACACCTTAAACCTACAAAAAATTAACATTGTTCTCCCAACAGATGGACCGTTATAGGAGAAGGTATAATTCATCATGGACTTAATCAGAATGTTGTTTTATCCCATATTCAACTCTGTAGTATATTAATAGTATCTAAGTATTGAGAAATTTAAGCAATATACTTTCAAGTGGAAGCAATTTACATCTGCAAAACATACTTTCCCCTGGCATTTTCTTTGACTTGTTATCTCCTGGCACGGAAACTAGGAGTTGCAGCTTCTCATCTAAGGTTTTAAACTGTGTCAACAGAGAGTTTCGTTAGGAAAAGCAGTCACAAAGACTCGTTTCTTTTTTCTCCACATGGACCCTGCAGGAAGATTCTGACAGCCAGTATTTCCTCTTTTCCTAGTCAGCAGTCCTCGATATTCCCAAGCTCTGGGCCCTGGCCCGTAATATTCTAGATCGTAATAACATTTGTATAGATCATTATACTTCATCTACTGCCTTGCCTCATCCTGTGACAGATGACGATTACCACGACTGCTAATCATCCTCATTATCGTCATTGACCATTTACTCCCGCTGGCCACTGCGCTAAACGACCTCTGCGCGTTATCTCTTAACGCTCTGAGCTGCGTGTTACAAGTTATCGAGCCCGGTCCTGAATGTATGATTAATGAATCCTCTCGACAACTCTCCCCACCGGGAGGGGCTGCCATGTAAAGAATGGACTGCAGGCCTGAGGATGAACTGAGCGCTGAAACGGAGACGCAAACCAGGCAGGACGGGGGCGCAGAGGAGGAGAGCCACTTCCCTGGGGAGGAAGGGACCGCTTCCCACAGAAGGGACGGCTGAGCTGAGTCTTGAAAGATAAGAGAGGATTTGTTGTGTGGTTGAGGAAAGAAGAAAGAATTGAATAATTATTATATAAGAAGATTTGGTAGGAATTATGGATGTACCCATATTATTGATTAAATGGAGTTGGGGAGAGAATGGAGGAGGAGGAGGAGGAGGATGGGGAGAGAATTTGGAAAGGGCTTATTTTTATATCTGCTATTAAGCTCATCTGTATTCTTAAACTTCAGGTAAAACATTAACTTTGGGAGAGGAGGGTTCCATATTCTGAACTGGACAGTGGAAAAAACTGTTTAATAATAACTCTGTTAAAATCTTTCTGTATGTCAAGCACAGTAGCTACCATTGCACATATATTATCTCACTTTAACAAACTGATGGTATAGATCTCATTTCCCCATTATATAAGAGAGGAAATAAAAACATTTAAATATGCCCAACATGATACAGTTTGTATGTCTATGAGCCATTCATTGATTCAACTGTTTCTTGAGAATCTATAATGTGTCTGTCAAAATTTAAATTGGGTCAGCCTGATTCACAAACATTTATTTTAACCATTACACGGCATTTAGCTCTCCTTTAGTATCAGAAAGGCAATAACATTTTTTTTCTTTTTCATATCTATTATTATCTTTAAAACTCTTAGATGACTCAATAACAAGTCCTGTTCTATAAAAATCAGACTGTAAGGCTACTAAACACATTTCTTGTCGAGAGCATGACAAGGATTTAGTGCAAAGCTGTGTGTCATTATTTAAGCAATGCACTGAGCACTGATTGCGTTAATTGCTTTCCCTGATAAATTCCATTTTTTTTCAGGGCACTTATGATCTAGCAGTTAACATTTTTTTCTGTGTGAAATAGGGTAAGGCAGGGGAGTACTTTACTCTTGCAAAATAGTATGCACAAAATAGCTATTAAGTCTTAAATGATCACATGAGATAGATAATTAAATAGGATGGGATTTAAAGCCAAAATTTAGGGCTGTGGTTGAAACTCTTACAGCATTGATCTGGTTGCTTCATACAGAGTCTGACAAAATACAACCAATAGTAGTAAATACGAATCATTAATATTTCCCTGGATGTCTCTGGGCTGGGGTAATGGAGACTTAGTGCACACAGATGATTGTTGACCTTGGGCCCGCGAGCAACGGAGCAAGGACTTAATGCAAGCTGCCTGACTGTAGAACCCATTGTCTTCACTCTGTCGCTCCAGTTCCTCCCTCAGAGGATGGTGGTGAAAATTACACGGGACAACGCCGGTCAAGGTTTCAGCAGGGTGTGCATCAAATAAGTGTTCTCTTTTAAAATCAGGTTCTTTGACAAATATGCATTGAACACTTAATAGCTGCCAAGCCCTGGTCTTGGCGCTAAATAAATAAAAAAAAAACACACACGCATCTCTGCTCCTGGTGCTAACCTGTTAGTTGGAAGAGACACAGTAAGCATGATAAACAAACAAAGAAATAAGTACTACGCTAGATGATCACAAAGTGCTCTGGGAAAATTATAGTAAAGCACGGAGATGATGGGAGCGTCCAGGTGGGGTTGCCATGTGGAAAAGGAAAAGCCTAAGCAAGTCGGGGTGCTGGAAGGGAGTGAGCCGTGCAGATGCCTGGGGAAGGCATCCGCGAGTGCAGGGCAGGTACTGAGCTCCGCAGTGAGCAGGCACCGAGCTCCAGGAACTGCAGGGAGCCCGTGGGGCTGCAGGGAGCCAGCAGCCAGGACAGCAGCCAAGCTGAGGGCAGACATTCACGAAAGGGCAGCGTGTGCAGACCATGCTGTGCTTTTTAGGCCATTATACATCAACTTGGGCTTTTGCTCAGAGTGAAGTCCCGCTGGACTTTTTGACAGGAGGTGCCCGATCTGAGGTTTCAGCATTTCACCGCAGTGGTGGCCGTCAGGAGGATGCGTGTGAGTGGAAGTAAGGAGACTAGTTTGGAGGCCACTGCAAAACTTCAGCTCAGAGATGGTGGTGGCTGAGGCCAGGGTGGGAGCTGTGGAGGTGGTAAGAGGAACCAGATATAAGTTGCTATTAATCTTTTCAAGTTGGCGTTTGGCCAAAATGACAAGCAGTCAATTGTTGGGCTGAGATGTGCTAGCCTGAGTCTCTCTGATATGTATTGAGCTCCCACTCTAAGAAAGGCATTATGCCAGACACTGCAGAGGAAAGAGATGAGAGGGACCATTCCTGCCCCCTGGGAGCTTAACTCTAATAAGAGGACGGTACATCATAACTACATGTGGAGGCAGCATGCAGTCATATGCATCCATCCAATGAATATTTCTTGGGTGCAGATTTGGGTTCTGGAGATAGAGCTGCGGATACATGAGAAAAATCCCTGTGCTCATGGAGTTTATATTCCAGTAGAGTGAGAGAGAGAATTAGCAAGGTAAATATATAACTGATATAGCATCTGAAAAGGTAATAATGAGCAACTTCATAAAGATCAGACCCATACCTGCACAACACCGTAACAGTGAAAAATTAGGAACAGTGTAACACCCACGTAAAAGAAAGTGGCCTAATAAAGTGGGATGTCCAGGCTACAGATTATATGCAATAGTTAAAAATACTTTAAGTAGATCTGATGAACCAAGAAGACTAGTTGCACTTCAAGAGATACTAGTCAAAAGAGGAAGATGACAAATGAAGTACAAAGGATACTGTCTCCCACACACGACTCCATGTGTATATATGGCCATACTATATTTTGGAAAGATACGTTGGGTGGCGGGTTCCACCTCATTCAGGGATCAAAAGGGCTTTCTAGCTGCTTCACATCGTTTGCTCCGGGGAATGTTAGCTCCAACCCGTCCCTTCTCAACCGTGGGCCAGTCTGAAAGTCATTCTCCACAGCAGTGTGGCTGTGTCATCCTGTCACAAGCCTCACCTTGAGGACAGCTCTGACAATTACATGCTGTGATCAGTCTGGAAAAGAGGAGACCCTCAGAGCGGACAGGATCTGTCCTGGGTTAAAACAAGATTTCTTCCGTGTCTCTCCCATCTCCCAGGGCCTTCTTAGGGATTTGGAGGTGACTGGAACCCCATTCTGGCCTCCTTTCTCCTCCTCCTTTGTCACCACCTTCTTGCCCAGGGCCTCACTCCATTCAGCCTTCCCAAGATCAGTAAATGGGATAACACTCTCCTGCTGATGTGCTAGCAGATAAGGTTTGTGTTTGCACACTCACTCATCCCCCTGACACGTGAGTTTGAATTTAAAAAGGGGTTTAGGCCTGGCCAGTGTGGCTCAGTGGTTGAGCATTGACCCATGCACCAAGAGGTGGCCAGTTCGATTCCCGGTCAGGGCACATGCCCAGGTTGCGGGCCCCATCCCCAGTGGGGGGCATGCAGGAGGTGGCCAATCGATGTTCTCTCTCATCGATGTTTCTACCTCTCTCTCCTTCTCCCTTCCTCTCTCTCTAAAAATAATCAATAAAGAAAAAAAAATTTTAAAGGGGTTTAGGAGCCACAAGCATTGCCTGAGACTGTATGAGAAATTCGTTGCTCCCCATAAACCACTGTACATAGATTCAGTTATTAAAATGATGATATTAACTCTCCCACATTCTCCACTGTACACAGACGAAATGTTATTGTTATTATTAACCTTCTCACCTCCTCCATGGTATACTGATTAGGAAATGCTATTAATAACCCCCCTGCCCCAGCCCTGCTCCTTCTGTCCCTGGGAAGGCATTTGTATGAGCTGTGCTGGGCTTAGACAGCCAAGGATCGTCAATCTTCTCTAGTCCTAGTACCACCTAACATCCTGACTCCTTATTTTATAAGTTTACTAAGCACTGGAACATGCTTGATCTCACTTAACAGTCACAGCGAGACGGAAGCAGACACTTCTCCCCAACTTTAACATGAGCAATAGGGCTCAGAAGAGAGACGTCACTTCCCCAAGCTGTTGCTGGAAAGCTAGGAGGGAACGGATCTGCGTGTCTTCTTCCAGACTCTGAGCTCACGTTTCACAACCTGCGCTTGGCCCTGCAGGAGGCTTTTCCATGTAGACAGTCTCTCCCACGGGAAAGTGCTTCCCCTCTCTCGACTCGAGGGCACTGGGGGTGCTGGTTGATTAGCGAGATGCAGGAGGAACACCCGAACTGGAATGAAGACGACTAGGTCTGTGATCGTCCGCACCTTGTGTGTGGGGCGTCTGTGTGGCAGCCTATGCGCCACACTCGTAAGTACCCGTCCTTGTTCTGTAAGTAACTGTCCTTGTACCTGTAAGTACCCGTCCTTGAGTCTCTTGGCTGCTGTATTTTGCTGTGTATGTCTGATTCTGTGTCCTTTTTTTAAGTCATCAGACAGATGCTCCTTCCTGCCTCAGGGCCTTTACACACCCCCATTCCTTTCTCGGGGCTCCCTCTTTCTCAGATCGAATCTCAGCTCTAATGTACTTGACTCAAGGAAGCTGTTGTAGGTTGAGCTGTGTTCCCGCGAAAGATACGGTCAAGTCCCAGCACCTATAAATGTGATCTTATTTGGAAATAGGGTCTTTGCAGAAATAATCGAGTTGAGGTCATACCGGATTAGGGTGAGCCCCAATCCAATGACTGGTGTCCATGTAAGAAAAGGAAATTTACACGCAAACAGACACACAGGGGGGAAGGCCAAGTGAACCTGGAGGTAAGGACTGATGCCTCTATGCCAGGGAACACCCAAGATCGGTAGTAACCACCGGAAGCTAGCAGAGGCATGGAGGAGATCTCTTCAGAGCCTCCAGACAGAACCCACCCTGTCGACGCCTGGGTTTCAGACTTCTGGCCTCCAGAATAAAGAGAGAATACATTTCTGTTGTTTCAAGACACCCAGTTTGCGGTATTTGTCACAGCAGCCCTAGGAAACTAACACAGAGACCGCCTGGGGTTTCCAGATCAGGCCAGGTTCTTTGTGTACATGTTTTCATAGCATCAGCAATTTTTCTTCTAAATAGAACTGTATCACAACTTGTGGTTATATGTTCGCTTGATTTTTTTTTTTAAATCAATACTTAGCCCCCTTGTTAAAATGAAAGGCCTGGGTGAATGAATGAATGGACTGATGAACGGCAGGAAGAGTACAGCACTTGTAATGTTGGCCTTGGGGGTGGGGTGTGGAAAAAGTGTCTATCTGAAAGCAAAACAAACATCATCCTTCCTATTTTCTTTTTCTTTGTTGTCAATGTTCTCACCCGAGAATATTTTCCCTTTGATTTTTAGATAGAGTGGAAGGGGGTGGGGGGAGAGAGAGAGAAACATCGATGTGAGAGAGACACACCAATTGGTTGCCTCCTGCACCACCCTGACTGGGGCTGGGGATAGAACCCGCAACCCAAGTACATGCCCTTGACTGGGAATCAAACCTTCAACCCTCCTTTCTGAGGGTCAATGCTCTCAGAGCTGAACCAAACTGGCCAGGGCTTCCTTCCCTCCCTCCCTCCCTTCCTCCCTTTCTTTTCTCTTTCACACTTTCTCTCATTCTCTTGCTTTTTTCAAGTTAGATTCAGAGCACTTATCTTTTTAAAAGTCTGTAGGGAATGGTAAGATTCAAAACAGTTTATAACATCAGGGATAACTGTCCACACCCACACTGATGATAAATACTATAAAAATGTGAAAAATGGAAACAAATAATTTCTTTCTATGAGTGAGAAATTAGATGCCATTTATCATTGTCTTCTTATCAAATAGCACAGTAATAATTATTCCTGTCATCACTTTTGCATGTAATCTAAAATGGTAGACAATTTTTATTTGATACAAACAGCAAAACTTGTACTTTCTTTTCTGTCTTTAGAGTTAGCTATTTATAAACATAATCACATACTTTTATATTTAAAAAAATACAGAAAAATAATGCTGCATAATGGTTGAGGGCAAGACCCTGGACTTAAAGACCAGCTCTAACCACTTACTGGGTGACCCTGGACATATTACTTACCTCCTGTCTGCCCAGCTTCTAACTTCTGTCTCATAGGCTTGTTGTTTGGATCAAATAAGCTAATATATCCCAATACATGCAAGAGTAATTGGCACACAGTAAAACTCAATATATTTTAGTGTTATTATTGCTATCAGACATCTGATACTTGATGAGACCATGGTGAGCAGTCAGAGATAATCTCATCTATCTATGTCGTAAGTACAAAGTACAAATCATTTTTCTTTTTCATCTTTCAGAATCAGAAAGCAATGAACAACATTGGCAATGAGTGATGTGTGGGGTTAGGGATGGCCAAGGGATTTTGCAAATACATTTCTTTGGAACAAAAAATGCTAAAAGCTTAATTAATCTTTTTATTTTTGGCAAGAGAGTAGGGAGCATTACAAATGTCAAAAAATGAATTAAAATGCCCTATTTCCATTCTTTTAAAGGCATTAATTTACTTTTATGGTCATTTTTTAGGTTCAAGTTTTTGCACTTTAGTTTCAGTCCTGTCAAGTCAAAATTTTAAAGGATTATTGAAAACTCAGCTTTAACAGAATGGTTTAATAAAGACTCGGATTACAATGAATTTGGGGGTTCAGCTTCTGATGCGACAAATCAGGTCTCAGGAGAAAATCAAATCCATCACACGTTATCTGTGGTGTTTGATCCTCCTCCAAGAAAGAATTTCCTAATTTCTCCTAACGACACATTCCATAACTTCTTTGTTAAAGAATGTTATGGCAGACTAAAATAGTTCAACCCTTGAACAGAACAGCCAGGCTAGAACTTAGCTGTTCTCTTCATATCAAACAGGATCCCTGCCACTCCATCTCAGAGTCCACGCTGAATTCGCTACCACCACCACTGGAAAGACGCTGAGGTTTGGAAATTTCCTTGAAGGTTCTATTTGGGCTCGAGAAGATCCAGAGATGCCAGCAGCTTGTTATTTTTCTCTGGGTGTTTCCTATCCTGTCTTTGTGGCAAATTTTGGGATCACAGTCATTTTAGGAGCAGCTAAAATAGAAACAGAACTTCTCGGTGGGCCATCGTCACCCCAGGCCGGGACTTCCTGGAGAGGCCATGCAGAAAAATGAGTCACCCCGACAAGATTCCTGCAGATCCTATGACTACCTAGCAAAATTGACAGTAATATGCTTGTCAAAGCCAGTTTGTCATCCTCCCTCCCTCCCACCCTTTTGTGGCTGGCCAGTTGCATCGACAGCGTCTACAGGCCGCTGTGGGATCTGGCCTCTCACGCTCCCCTGAATGTGCCTGCGTGTCACTCTCCCTTGTGAGATTGTCCTCGAACTTTTCTTCTGTCTCAGTATTGCTCAGATTCATCCTTCTTTGTGGTTGAGAGCCAGAGTTCATCTTTGAGAAAAAATACCACAATGATGGGAACTACAGTCAAATGAAGAAAATAAAACACAGAGAACTAAAGTGTTCTGACGGGGATAAAAATGAAATTTTACATCTCTTGTCCTGTGGACCAAAGCCCTGAAGTATGTCGCTCAGAGCTTATCTGATTGTGACAAGTTTTTGTGTGTGAGGTTCTGCATTGAAGCTGAGTAGCTCGAAGGCACAGGACAACAGAAGCACGTGCAAGGAAGCCAATGTGTTTTCTAGGTGACCATTTTTTGATGCAGAACTAGAAGGAACTTCTCCCCTCATTCTCAAACTGAAACTGAGAATAAGTATTCATGATCAAGTTAGAGTCAAACCGAGCTGAGGACGTTAAGTATTTTTAAATTAATTAAATTTAATATTTTCATCACCATTTATCCTCTCTATGCCCTCTTCCACCTCCACCCCCTCCCTGCCCCCTGCCCTGCCCCGCTAACCCCCCACAAGTCACCACACTGTTGCCCAGGACATAAGTATTAACACTCAGGATTCTTACGGAGTAGTATTTGTACTAAATATGGCAGTTTAAAGATAGCTACCAATCCAACTAAATTAAATGCTCGTTCACACAACCTTAAACAAAGAAAAGCCTATAAATTGGCGAAGAGGATAAAAAAGGAAAGCAAAATGGCCCCAGTTGAAGAGTTTCCCTCCACACCCACTCCGCAAGGTAGAACACGCTCGAAGATGCAGACTTCCTTGCCTCAGACTCGAGGCAGGTGCAATTTATGCGACTTCTCTCCGGCTGCTGCTTGGTCTGCTGCTTGGCTACAGTTCCCACAGCTCCCCCTAGGGAGACTCAGATGATGGGATCTCTTCCTGTGGCGGAATCTCATGGAAATAGCAGGGCTTCAACCACAGCAGCCCGAGCCTCTGCCCTGGAACCACACCTTTATGTTGCTCTCTAACTTCTGACCATCAAAGCAAGGCCTGCTTCTCCTTTTCTTCCCCTGATATTACAGAAGTGGGGTTGTATCTTAGAGAGAGAGAGAGAGAGTGAGAGAGAGAAAGAGAGGCTGAGACTAGAGAGCTAGCCCAGGGACTTTCCCCCTCCTTTACTGCATACTGATTGATAGGAGTTGAGGACTAACATTTGGCATCCTTGCTTGACTTAAACTGAGACATAAGTTATATAAGTCAAAACATTATGCTGAATAACACATACTTCTATTATATTATACATTTTAAAGCCACAACAGATCCCACATCTAAAATCTGAATATAGCCCAGCTGGTGTGGCTCAGTGGATTGAGCTTCGTCCCATGGACTGAGAGAGGTCCCCGTTCGATTCCTGGTCAGGGCACATGCCCGGGTTGTGAGCTCGATCCCCAGTAGGGGGTGTGCGGGAGGCAGCCAATGGATGTTTCTCTTTCACATCAGTGTTTCTATCTCTCCCTTCCTCTCTCTCTAAAAAATCAATAAAAGCATATTAAAAAACAAAATCTGAATATAATTACTATGATATTTGCTCCCATTTTAATGGAGAGACAAAAACAAAACCCACTGTACAGGTTGCTACCTGTCTTAACTGTCCTCATCTCAGCTGGGTTAGGTAATCACACAAAGAATGTTAAGCTACGTCCCTCTGGAGGCTGGGCAAGGTCAGTAAGCAGACAGCACGTGCCAGCTCTGCTAAGGTTCTGCTCTACATGATGAGAGGTTTGCTGAGACTGACACGTTTCTCTCACTTGTGAAAGAACAACCACTGTCAAATACACGTGGGAACATTTGAAATGGACGGAATTTGTCTGCAGTAGAATAGGAGTTCCACAGGAAAGAACCCCCGAGATGAAGAGGATGCCCAGGGAAATGCTTTGCTTGCTCCCAGCCCCAGAGTCAGTGAATGGTAGACCTGGTGCTCGAGGCCAGGCCTCCCGCACTGTCTTTTCTCAAGAAGGGATGGTGTGGACTTTCCCTTTCTCTCCTTGCCTCCCCCTACTGGGGACTTGATGCTAAAGAGGACAGCATCAGAGGTGGAGCAAGGTAAGAGGAAGGACAACCAGGGAGGAACGATTCTTTATCCCAGAGGACTAAGTTATTCATCCATACTCACCAGCTTCTCCATGGAAGACCAACTGATAACCAATCGACGTGATCATTTACTCAATAGTGAAGTCTGGCAGAGGTTCTGCTTCCTTAACTTCTAAATATCTTTGGCTGTCAATGATCATTTGTATTTGATACTGCTGGTTATTCTTTTGTGTTGTTGTTACAGAAAATTTAAAACAGAAAAGTTGGTAGAAGAGGTTATGGTGGGGATAAATCGTAATAGATGGAAAGAGACATGGCTTGGGGTGGTGAACACACAATATCATATACAGATGATGTATTATAGAATTGTACACCTGAAACCTACATACTTTTATTAACCAAGTCACCCCAATAAATTCAATAAAAATGAAAAAATGTTTATTTATTTTTCAATTATAGTTGACATACAATATTATATAAATTTCATGTGTACAACATAATGATTGGATATTTATGTACCTTAAGAAGTGATCACCCTAATAAATCTACTACCCATCTGACACCATACATAGTCATTACAATATTATTGACTATATTCCCTATGCTGTATTTTATATCTGTGTAACTATTTTTATAACTTGCAATGTGCATTTCTTTTTCTTTTTTGTTGTTGTTAATCCTCACTCAAGGATATTTTCTTCCCATTGATTTTTTTTTTTTTTAGAGAGAGTGGGAGGGAGGGAGAAACATTGATGTGAGAGAGACACATCAATTGGTTGCCTTGGATGGAACCTACAACCCAGGTACGTGCCCTTGCCCAGGATCGAACCCAGGACCCTTTAGTTTCAGGCCGATGCTCTAACCACTGAGCCAAACCAGCCAGGGCAACAATTTGCATTTCTTAATCCCTTTCACCACTTTCACCCATCCCTGCAAACCCCCTCCTCGCTGGCAACCATGGGTTTGTTCTCTGTATCTATGAGTTGGTTTCTCTTTTGCTTGCTCATTCATTTTTTAGATTCATTTAAGTGAAATTTCTAATAGATTTTCCATGTAAGTGAAATCATATGGTATTTGTCTTTCTCTTCTGACTCACTGCACTTGGTATTGCGGATGACTGTGACTGAGAAGGACGCTGGGGTGGCGGGAGGCAGCATTACCCTGTGACTGTCGTGAGGCAGTCCGAGGCCCGCTGCAGGTGTGTTCGTTCACATTGCTGCAGGGCCCCGCACTTATTGGAGGGAGCCGGAGAGGGAAAATAGCACGAACAACACAGCAGAGTGTGAATGACAAGGTGCGGGCAAACATCTGACACAGACCAGCCGAGATATTTTTATCTCGTCATCTGCTAGGCCCAGGATGCATGGAACCTCTTCGGAATCTGCTCACTGGTGCTGCAGGAGGGGTATTCTTTATTCTTCAGGATAAATGCCCCCTGATTTCTTGGAATGCCTTTGGCATCTGATCAGCCCACTGTGAATGTATGGAAAAACTTGCCTTGCTCAATCTGAATCTGAACCCCAGAGTTCTAACCTTTTCAGCACCTTAAGCAGTGGGTTATTGGAAAGAAAAGAATTCCAAGAGCACTCAACTCAGAGACTTGTTAAGCGAAAAATATATTTGAGCCCTGGCTGGTGTGGCTAAGTTGGTTGGGTGTCGTCCTGTGCACCAAAGGGTTGCTGGTTCGATTCCCAGTCAGGGCACACACCTGGTGGGCTTAATCCTTGGTGGGGTGTGCAAGAGGCAGCTAATCAATGTTTTGCTCTCATATCAATGTTTCTCTCTCTCTCCATCTCCCTTCCTCTCTCTAAAAATCAATAATAATAATAATAATAATAATAAAAGAGTATATTTGAGATGCTATGTGACTCTTGGTAAAACCTTCTCCACTTTGGGCTTCAACTCCCAGTTCTGCAAAGCCAGGGAGTTGGAGTAAGTGAAATCTAAGGTCAATTCTGGAGCAGAAATGCTCGGACCCTCTATCCTCAGAATAGAGTGTGTGGTTGGGAGTTGGTCATTCAGTTTGACACAAAGCACTGAAAGAAAGCAGAAGCTCAACCTTATGCATAATTAAGGACCTGCAATTTTAAACTACAATTCCATTTTTTGCATATCAGAAAAGGCATGTTTTCAGTACACTGCTTTGGCGTGGGTGTGAGGAAACACTCCTGTACCGCAGGGGGTGTAAACCAGCGCAGCCTTTCCACGGAGCAATCTGGCACCCAATTTAACGATTGAAAAATGCACACACACTCTTCTTGTAAGGCATGTGAACATTTTTTTACACAGGAAGCTGAACATTGTGACCTAATACATATTGATTAATCCTAGATGCCAGGCACTGTGCTAAGCCAAGCCAGAGAGTCCCAGGAAGGACAGAAATGGACCTGTGCTCTCAGTGAGTCTGGGTGTTCCTGTCAGATGTGCAACCAGTACAGATCATTGTAATGTTTTCCAAACTTCAGGCATTTTCATACCACCCTCACCATTTTCACTATATGCACAAGTCAGCTTTAATATTATTTCATTAATTTTTCTTTAAATCAACTCATTTCCCCCCTTAGAGTCCACCTCATTTAGCCTGAATCTAAGCAGACACGGGTACAACCAATGCTTTGGTGTGCTAGCAATATTTTTCTAATATATGCTACAACAAATATATTACTACTGGATAAAAATCCATTCATGCCACACCTAATATCCCATTTTGGGGAATTCTTTTTTCTTTATTGATTTTAGAGAGAGAGGAAGGGAGAGGGAGAGAGTGATAGAAACATTGATGAGAGAGAACATGGACTGGCCGCCTCCTTTATGCCCCCCACTGGGGATTTGGCCCACAACCTGGGCATGTGCCCTGGCCGGGAATCGAACCAGCGACCTCTTGGTGCATGGGTAGACGCTCAACCATTGAGCCACACCGGCCGGGCAGGAAATTCTGAATGAATGCCAGGTGGTGGCAGTGACAATGCCCCCTCCTGTGCCCCATAGAATTCTCTCACTCAACTTTCACAATGCTATTGCTCACTGAAATGCAACGTGTGGCTGCCAGAGTCTCACTAGCACTGGGGCACCCTCCCTGGTAGCACATCCCACCCCAGAATAGACAGACATCCATTCTCCATCACGCACTCACTCTCCTTCCAAATGTCTGAATCAGACTGTTGATGCGATACGTAACAGTGGGTTTGTGATACTGAATTTGTGATGAGTCAGTGCTGGAAATCAGGTCAGAAATAGTAAGAGTCTTCTTAGCAGAAATGAATTGAACAGGAGGCCGGGAAGGAGCCACGCTCTGAACTGAATGCTTCCGCAGGCCAGACTTGGGCTGGCTTGATGTAGGCTACGTGAACGGGTCTAAGGAAAGTCAGAAATGCTTCAGCTGGGGTGAGAGCGGAGCAATGTTCCCCAAGAGTATAGGTCAGAAAGAAGGGGGCCTTACATTTCTACTATGTCCATAGCCACAAATATTTACTTATTTTCTAAAAGATTTCCTTAGAAGACATTCTTGGAAGCATGCCATTACTGAGTGGAAGATTGTAAGAATATTTCACACATTTAGGTATACCTGGTGAAATTCCAAAGATTAGGTTTCCAGTGACAACAGAAGGATTAGGACCTGAGGTTAGGGCTGAGAACTGCCATGGCTGGCAGGCTCCCAGGGGCTTCTGATGCACAATACATTTCAAAACACTGACTTAACTGACAGCTAGTCACGTGGGAGGAGGAACAGCTGGAATCATGATTGCCAACACATATTTTAAGTATGATTAGTTTAATAATCAATCGACAGAATACATACCTCTTAAAACTAATATTTCATTCAGTTTTAACTTCTGTTCTTTCTACTCTAATATGAACTCCCTCCCCGACATTTCAGTGTTCCTGATATCAAGGGGCTTCTTACAATCGACATGTGATTTTTACCGGAACCTAAGTCAATGTTAGAAAAATACAATGAATTGTGTCTTAAAGAACTCCAACATTTGCGAGTGACCTCGAAGGTTCATGACATGAGGCCATTTGTAATCATGCAGATCCCTGGGTTTGAATTGGGAGTACTCTAAAACTAGTGTGTGGCCGAGGTGACTTCTGGGGTGTGAGCCCAGGGAACTGCCCAACACATTAGGAAAACCCTACTCTTAGAAATGCAGGGTCTATCTGAAGTAGTAAAGCAAACACCACCACCTCAACAACAACATTTTATTTCCTTGTGAAAATCATCCCCAAATACAGCCAGTGATTGGTGCTGGTGATGAGTGGAGAAAGGTCTAAGAGTAACCTAATTTCATCTAAAAGAGGTATTTTGAATAAATCAAGGAGTTGAACTGTGGCAGCAAATAAGATCGAGTCAATGAATGATAGAAATAGTTTGAACTCATGGAGCTGTCCAATGTCTAAGTGATATTTTGTCTGTGTTAGGAAAACTTAATTGCATTATGGGAGTTAAGAAGACGTCAAGTATTTGCCGAGAATTTAAGGGTCTAACATTATAAAATTGCTGTATATACTTGCCTGTATTTCTGTATCAAAATAGACACACAAGTGAAATAAATCAGACAGAGAAAGATATACAGGGTGGAGCAAAAGTAGGTTTACAGTTGTAGGTACTCAAAAAAGTTTATTCTTGTATTATTATTTATTCATGATTGTATTATTTTCCACACAAACAACTGTAAACCTACTTTTGTCCCACCCTGTATATGGAATCTAAGAAAAAACAAGCTCATAGAAACGGAGACAAGATCGGTATTTACCAGAGGCAGGGGTACAGGGCAGGGGAATTGGGTGAAATTGGTCAAAATATACAAACTTCCAGATATGAGAGAAACAGGTATTGGGGATCGACTGCCCAGCATGCCTAGTTAACAAGACTGTAGTGTATATTTGAAAGTTTCTAGGAGAGTAGGTCTTAGAAGTTCTCATCACATGGAAACAACTTTTGTAACTGTTTGAGGTGATGAATGTTAACTAAACTTATTGTGATAATCATTTTACAATATATACAAATATCAAATCATTATGTTATACACCTTAATCTTATACAGTGTTATATGTCCATTTTATCTCAGTAAAACTGGAAAAAATTTCCAAAGATTGTACACAGAAAAACAGAAAAATACACATACACAACCTCCTAAAATATTTATGTACATACACAGCTACACTTCAATATTTTCTGTGGTCTATCCCACAAACCGAACAAGTCACATATGAATGGCTTACTCTGAAGTCAATGTAAAGTAAATGGAAGGTGAAAATAGTATTCTAGTCTTTTGTCTTTTGTTCTCCTATTTGTACTTTTTTTAAAAAGTATATGTTTTTATTGATTTCTTTAGAGACAGAGGACGGGAGAGGGAGATAGAAACATCGATGAGGGAGAAACATTGATCGGCTGCCTCCTGCATGCCCCCCACTGGGGAATCAAGCCCACAACCTAGGCATGTGTCCTGACCGGGAATCGAATAGGGACCTCTCAGTCCATGGGACAATGCTCAATCCACTGAGCCACACCAGCCAAGCTGTACTTTTTTTTAAAGGTCCCATCACACTCTGCCTTGCATTTATTCATCAATGTGCTGTATTTTCTCTCCATTGAACTACAAATCAGTTAAAAGCAATGATATTCTACTAGTCTTTGCATCCTTCTGTATCCGGTCGAGTGATCTACATATAACAGAGGCTTCATACAATCTGAAGGAGTACTAAATGAACAGGCAAGTCAGGAGACATGAGCTCCATCCTGAACTCTTTCACCAATTACCTTGGGCCGGTCAGTTAATTTCCTTGAAACCCAATGGACTCATCCTTACAACCACAGGCTTGGTTTAGTTCTTCTCCGAGGAATCTTGGAGATATTTTTAAATTTTACATATTAAAATATTTCCCAAAATAGTATGAATGTTTTATAACATTATGGTGATATATATATATCTTCTGCTGTGACACACAATTTTATCATTTGTTCCATCAAATATATTAGCTATCAGAAAAGTCAAACAAAATACCTAAAATCACAAGGTGTGCATTGTATGTACAGTGGAGTGTCAAGAAGTATAACACGATATTGGTTTTTTGCAACTGGCTTATTTCACTTAAAAGTAAGAAATCCCAGAATCTACACTGGGCTTCGTCACTTATTGGCTAGATGACCTTCAGAAACAACTCAACTAACTTCTGAGGCTCCATGTCCTGGTCTGTAACACGAAGATGATAATACCTGCTTTATCTCCCTCACAGGGTTGTTGTGAGGTCCATTAAGATAATATATGTGAAGGCAGTTTATCTAGTGCTGTACAAATGAAGGCTGTAGTTTTATCCCTCAGTTTCAATGTTTAATGGTATCCAACTATATAGTATTATGGCACAATGAATTTAAAATGCTCCAAGGCTCTGCTAAAAAGAAACATAAAAATAAAATGATAGATGTGATGGGAAACAGCTTTGAAAACTTAATTACATTATGCAAATGTAAAGCAGTATTTTATATCTTGATGCAGATTTCTGAATCAGTTATAGGCACACATTCCAAGTTGTAAAATGTCTAGGTAACAAATGAATGTTTCTGAACAGAGAGAAATAAAAATCTTCATACTATTTATTTAAACCCAAAGTTCTAGGATCTTACATCTTTCTGAAAATTATGCACTCATGTTGAAAAGATAACATGGTCAATGGCAACATTTTGTAACAGTAGAGACATGAATGGATCTACCTTACAAATAACTCTCCTTATTTTTATTTTCATTAGAGACTTTGAGAACATGGGCTTAATGGCAAAAGAGAATATGGCCATTACTGCCAAGAAATAGATGTTTGTGCCTAATACAAGGGGAAAGATACATCAAACATAGAGTCTGTGGTTTCCCATAGTCATAATGAGGTAATTGCCAGTCCACAAGAGTGATGATAATATGGTATGTGCTTTTCATTTACTCATTTATTAGTTCATTCAACTAGTATTTATTTTGCATTGGGTGCTTTGCTTGGAAGTGGAGACTCAGTAGTGAATAAAGGCAATAGGTTTCTTTCTTTCCCAGGCTTTTCAATCAGAAAAGAAAAAAAAAATGCTGAAGAACATGGAAACAGGGCGGCATGCTGGTGGGACTGCAGATAGCTTAGACAGACGGATCCTTACGGAATTTGGGGGCAAATTTGATCAAAGCCCCAATATCCTCAGGGATAAAGATGGAATAGTGCTATCACTGATCTCATGAGTCTTTTAGAAGAGTAAATGAAACAATGGACATAAATCAGTGTGTGATACATAGTAACTTCTTATTAAATGGTAGACTTTAAGGCGTTGACAAAGGTTTATTTACCAGCTACACAACTTTAAACAACTTCGAATAGACTTTACGTCATGTTAGGACATTCTAAGAGAAACCTTGCATTATTCGTAATTTAGATCTCAAAAATGTATGCCGCGTTGCTCTTTGAGAAATGAAGTGTGAACAAGATGATATTTTGTGTCTAGTCCCTCGTCAAATCATGTGAAATTTGTTGAAAGCGTAGGCACACAGGCGAGGGAACACGTTTTGGAGTGCTTCCACTAATAATACTTTCCCAGGGCTTCATTCTCATCTCTTTGTGTGGCTTTCTCACATTTTAAAATTGCAATGCCAATATCAGTTAGTGGAGCGGGGGAGGGGACCCTTTAAAAGTAGGAATTGCATGTTTCACTTGGTTGCTCCCTCATACATCTTAATTTCGATGCCATAGCCACACGGCACCTAGCACCCACCCCCTCCAACGATGACAATAATGGCTATGTCTATGAATGTTTAAAAGCAAAATGGAACAGCATCCATTTCAGCTTCAACGCAGACACTTCCCATTGTTCTTCTCAAGTAAAACCCTAAGCAATAACCCTTTTAAGAAAGCTAAGGATTGACATAACACTCTTTGTTATGCGGAGTTCATAAATCTAAGTAATTCTAGTTAGACAGGGTTCCTTGAAGGAATATAGCTAACAATTCAAAAACATGTATATGGGAGGAGGCAGTCAGGGTAAAAGGAATTGCAAGATGGGAATTCTCAAAAAATAAACCACATCCTGAATATTATTAATATGCTGTATACACTTAATTTGTTACATTTTACATTTAAGGCGTTTCTAGGCAGGAATGATATAATGAAGCTGGCTCACATTTGTTTTCACTTCAAGGACTGTTGAATTAGCATATTTTTATTATACTAATACAAAATTGCTTAACATTTGTTCAATTTTTTTGACAGTTTACAAACTAAGAAGCCTTTTTGCAAGTGTGAGACTTATCAACCTCAAAGTTCCATGTTTTACATGACACATTTTAAACAAACAGCAAGAATATTAGAAAAATATATATATAAAATTTTTTGAACATTCTCAAAGTATCAGATACTATTTTGGGGTTTTTACATGTATCAATTCACTTAAAATAGTCGAAAAAAGCAGGTAATCCCTTTTATACTTACAAGGAAATTAATAGTAAGAAAAATGGTAGATTTTCAAGTCCATTGGGGATTCTACTTGGTTAATGGCAGACTAGATAATTCTGAGCAAACTAAAACCAACAGACAATTTAAAAGCCTGGGGGAAAATCCCGAATTTTAAAAAGCATTAAGGAGCAAACAAGATTGTAAAGAATTACCAGACTGATATATATGGGGAGAAATAGAAACCCACGGCCAAGAACACAGAGCACTCAGAGGCTTTTGGTCTGTTGGTATTTGTTGGTCCAGGAGAGATGGTTAAAATGCTGAACTAAGTTTTTGATAGACTAATGGGGCTAGCAGAAAAATTTTAAAATTCAGGTAAACGGTCCTTGCTTTGATCTGGGACCTCAGAGTGCTGCATACTAAAAGAAAAGATAAAGCAAAAGTAAATAAATACTCATGAAAACTGCAGCCTGACTGTGATTCATCTCAAAACCCAAATTTAGATTAAGGTAACCCCAGATTGCTATTGTCCTGGGAAAGCAAAAGAAAACTGACTTTCGGGGCTCAAATGATTTCTACTAACAACTATTAAAATACTGTGCTCAGCACAGAATAAGAAGTAAGCAAACACACGAGGAGACAAAACAGCATGCATAAGAACCAGCAGAGACAACAGAAACACTGAAAGAATTCAAATACTGTTATGATCAGAAAGGGCCTGTAAACCAGTTATGCTTACATCATTCAAGAAGATAAAAATCAAGCCTGAAAAAATTCAAAGGCAATCTGAAAATATAAAAACAAATAGAGTAGATTTAGGAAAGAACAAAATTTGAATTATAAAACTGAAAAAATAGCAACCAAAATTAAAAATCAATGGATGATTTCATTGACAGTTCAGGTGCAACAGAATAATCTGTGAAGAAAAGATAGGTAAAAAGCATGGAGACATCAAAAGATCCCATAATGATCCCAGATATGAAAGAAGACAGAAGATTTATGTGGAAATCTGGCATACGTTTAGCAGAGCCATTGAAAAATCCAAGAGACAGAATGGGACAGGGAAATGTTTAAATAGGCAATGTCTCATTTTTTCCCAGACTTGATAAAGCATACCAATCCATAGATTCAAAGCTTAATAAGTACCAGCAAGAATTAAAGATTAAGAAAAAAAAAGTCTTAAAAATTATAGATAGCTTGCCTACAAAAAACCAGAGTTATACTGACAGCTGACTTCTTAACAGCAACATGAGAAGCAGTAGATTGTGGAATGACATTTTCAATATGTTAAAAGAAAGTAACTGCTAAATTGGAATCCTGTGTCCACTGAAAATACCCTTTAAGAATAAAGATAAAATGGACATTATAGATGCATACTGCAAAAAATTGTAAAGGGTATTTTTCAGGCAGAAGGACAACAATACAGAAAAAAATAAGAGCAGGATAAAACTCTAGGCAAATCTAAGTGAACACGGACTATTTAAAAGTATGGGTATGTCTTGCAATATATAATTATAATTAACCAAAATGCACATCATTTTATAATTCAAGAAAAGTAAATATAGTTTTAAGGACTTGGAGGAAGATAGATATATGGATTAAAGTTAGACTGATAACTCAAGAATAGAATTACTAGGGTTAACACTAAAACAATATTTTTAAAAAAGGAGTGTATAACTTCTAAATTAATTTTAAAAAAGAAACTTCTTGATTATGATCTTCTTATCAACACAAAAGCAGTTAAGAAAGGAGAGAAAGAAAAATGATATAGAATTGCTGGGACATAAAAAAAGTACTTGACATTTCAAAATTTTAAAGTCAGTGAGCTGAAAATTTCTAAAGAGTCTTTCTGTAACATTTACAATAGCTAAGATCTGGAAACAACCCAAGTGCCCATCAATAGGTGAGTGGATAAAAAAGCTGTGCTACATTTACACAATGGAGTACTATGCAGCTGTAAAAAAGAGAGATCTCTTACCCTTTTAGACGACATGGAGGAACCTGGAGAACTTGGAGAGTATTATGCTGAGCAAAATAAGCCAGTCAGAGAAAGGCAAACAATACATGATCTCACTTATTTATGGATTACCATGAACCAAATAAGCTGCTGATCAAAACAGATCCATAGTCATGGAAGTGGGGAACAGACTGATAGACCTCAGAGGGATGGGGGGTGGGGAAGTGGAAAGAGGTAAACCAAACAACTTATATGCATATATGCACAACCAATCCACACAGACACTAGGCTGGGGAAGGCGGGGGTGGGGGGTGGGAAGGAGGGGGTCAATGGAGGAAAAAAGGAGCGATATCTATAATACTTTTAACAATCAAAAATAAAATAAAATAAAAATTGCTGTTTCCACTCTCTATGCAACTTTGCTGCAAATGACTAATCCTAGTATTTTGCTTCTGGTTGCAGTTCTCACACTGATGGGTTTATAAATACCTGTGCAATCTTTTCAATATGCTGTTAGAACTTGCTATCACAGATTTCAGGTCTGTCTGCTTGCTCTTTTTAATTATTTCTTCCTTCCTTTCTCTTCCCTTTTCTCTCTCCCCTCTCTCTCTTCATTATTTTCTTTGTTTTTGATTGTATTCTGTGGTTCCTTGTGTAAGGAGTGGCTGTTTCCTGACAACTCCTCTTAACGATTTCCCAATGTTCTAAATCTTTGAGGATTTGCACCAACAAGCTCCAGAATATCATAGACTGAAATTTCTTATTTCTTCTTTTTCTCAGAGTGAAGAGTACTTGACCTGAGATTTTTTTTTAAATATGTTTTTATTGATTTTTTTAGAGAGAGAGGAAGGGAGAGAGAGATGGAAACATCGATGTGAGAGAGAAACATTGATCGGCTGCCTCCTGCATCCCCCTGACTGGGGATCAAGCCTGCAACCGGGCATGTGCCCTGACCAGGAATCAAACTGGGATCTCTCAGTCCCTGGGATGACCCTCAGTCCACTGAGCCCCACCAGCTGGGCTGACCTGAGATTTTTTAAAGTATACAACCAGCTCTAGCAAAGTATAGCTAATGAAAGGATAACACCCAACAATGTTAGTCATAGGAGGATGGTGACAATATTTTGTCACATTACAAGTAAAATGAAGCAACTAAATCATCTGATGCTCAAGATGTCAAGTTTGGTGTTTTGTCTGATAAAATAAACTTATCTGTAATTTACTCTTCTCTTGATGCCATGGTAACTAATGTTCTCCAAGAATGATCTTCTTAAAAAACTTGAAAGTGGAATAGAGCATAGTTCATTTTGACTTGCATGTTTCTTTTCTTTCTTCCTGCTACCCCATCTCACGTCATTTCTGGCAGGATTGCGCCGCTGTGACAATGCCAGGGTAGTTATGGGCATCAGCAAAGCACTTGTGGGTGAGGAAAACTAAGAATATCATGTGAATAATTACATATTGAATTTTGAACAGTGTAACCATGTATCATTAGCACAGTATTAAGTTGAAAGGAAATAGTGGGAATTTTAGAATATCATCGATACATTTTACATTTTGATAGGGTAGTCTTTCCAAGCTACTTGGACTTTAGGCTTTGTTACTCTCATTTTAATATCAGACCTAGAGAAAAACAATACTACATCTTAGACATAATCAGACACACAAAATCAAGATATATGTGTATTTCGTAAACATGTTGATTTACACGGCATTTAATATACTAGCTAAACATTTTATAAACTTGCATATAATACTGTGATTGTAATACCTACTTTCTAGCTTCCAAAAATCTTTAAGAAACAAAATAGTTTCATTTCCCACACTTGATCTGTGAGAGAAGATTTCATCTTTAGAGGATAAAATATAATTACATTCAACAAACTAGCAACCTCTCACATATGTTAACTGGAAGACTTTTCAAACTAACATGGAGGCCACATAAAATAACTCTCCCCCAAATATGAAACATTTGTGTGATTTTAAGAAAACTTTTCAAAGAGGGATGGGGAAGAGTTTAACGGAATGACTTTGTACATTTTAGGTGGTATGTTCTACGACAATGTCCCCTTTGGGTTATTAACATTAATTCTGGGTAATACCCTGGGGTGACGTTTGCTCACTGTTTTTGTTTTGTTTTGTTTTGTTTTAAAGAACTTCTTTTCTTTCATTGATGGGTGTCCAGTCATAGGCAATTTTTTAAAAACATATAAAAATGGATCCAAATATAGTAAAACGTTGGTACTCTTTAATATTCACGAGATGATTCTCTCCTACTCTTTCGTGCCTTTCAGTGTAGTTATTTTTAGCAATAACAGCTCTGCCTGCATCTCATTCATTATGCAGTCTGTAGAAACCATCATTAGACGTTGCAGAAAGAACAGCACATGGCTTCAGAAGTCTCATTTTTCCTTCTCCACCAGCTATCCTACATAGCTGTGTCGTCACAGTAGCCTGGGGTTAGCAATCCCAAACACGTTAGCTCTTTCAAAAATACAACAACTGGTCTCCAACCCCAAAGAACACACACCACATATTTGGAAGATACTGCGGCAAAAGGATTGTATCACTTCCCACCCACGTGTGGTAAAGATTTTCACATGTCCAAAGGGGCTTCAATCAAATTCAACTCACTGTTGAGAAGATACTATTTATTTAGAAAGAACAATTCTCTTCACCAGACACTGAATTGAGGACTTATTTTGTGGCAGGCTGACTACAAAATGATGGGATTACAAAGACAAATAAATTAAGTGAATTTCTTTATTCATAATTCTATGATTTTTTTTTAACACTTACTATTTTTAAAATTGATTTTAGAGAGTGAGGAAGGGGGGCAGAGAGAGAGAAACATCAATGTGTGAAAGAAACATCCCATCTCTGCCCGAGCAGGGATTGAACCCACAACCTGGATAAGTGCCCTGACTGGGAATTGAACCAGCAACCTTTTGGTGTACAGAATGATGCTCCAGCCCACTGAGCCCCCGGCCAGGGAACACTTATGATGTTTTAAGCACCGAGCTAGGTCCTGAGGATGAAAGACATTTGACTTCAATTTAGTTTTTTATTCTAGAGTACTTACGATGCGAGGTAGTTTTCTGTTACTGTCTAACGTGTCATATGCTCATCAATGAAGGCCAAGAAAAATATGCCAAACTTACATTTTCTGGCACCATTATTTTTGTCATCTTCCTCCTGTTTATTATCACACCTGAAGCTCGGTATAATGAGACGAGGTGTTGTATAGCAGTATCTTTTTAAATCTTTCTTGCTCTCCAATAACAATAACAATAATACAAAGAAATACATCTCATGTGCTGTGTACTTATTATGTGCCCAGAATTAGGCTAGGTCTTTATAGGCATTACCTCTTTAAATCCAGCTCAAAAACTCTGTCAGATAAGAACTATGATCATTTCAATTTAATGTGAAGAAATTGAGATTTGGAGTGATTTACTAAATTTCTTGAGTTAACCAGGCTAATAAGAGGCTCAGTTCAAACTCAAACTCAGGTGTGTTACATGGAATGGTGAGATTCAGAAGAAAGGTTTTCTTGTACCTGCTCCATATATATGAATTCTTCATAAGTCTGGGCAGTTTGAACTGATTTTTAAAAGAGTTGGATCAGCAGTTTCCTTTTCCTTTTTAATCACTGTCCAGATATAGATGAGATGAGATTAGACTAGATAGATGGATAGATAAAGTAGGTAAGTAGGTAGATACATAAATAGGTAAGTGTATAGATAGAAAGATGGATGGATGGATGGATGGATGGATGGATGGATGGATGGATGGATGGATGGATAGATAGATAGATAGATAGATAGATAGATAGATAGATAGATAGATAGATAGATAGATAGATAGATAGATAAAGTAGGTGGGTAGGTAGATACATAAATAGATAAGTAGATAAAAAGAGAGATAGACAGATAAATAGACAGATAGATAGACAGAGATATTGCTCTCCTGTATAAGTCAGGGTGTTCCTGAATTAAGAGTTGGCCGGTGTTAGTTTTAGTCACAGATGGGTGACCTTGGCCAACACATTTAACCTTCCCATGTTGGTTTTCTCATCTATAAAATCTTAACTCCGTCCTTGCCTAGCTTAAGTCCTCCAGCTTTCATGAGGGTAAAGTGAGAGCATATTTGAGACAGCATTTAGGACACTGAAAGGATGCTCAAGTATCATCAATAAAAACTGGGGGGAGAGGAGGATAAAGACAGAAAAATCAAGCGTTACGTTCTCTAAAGGGTTATAATTTCAAAAGGTGAAGGCAGGTTTAGATACTGTCAACTAAAAAGCTTTGTTCTATGAAATATTTATTTCCTGAAACTGTTTCCCAGCACAGCACAGCAAACACATGGGTTTGTCCTCAGAGGAAGCAGTAGAGGCAGAGGTCAGGGAAGCTGACTTCAAGGTCACATATGCCTGGTGTGAAATGGGTGTGGCCATTTCCTTATCTACAGACCACAGACGGTTTAATATCTCCAAGGCTCACTTTCCTATCTATAAAATAGGAATAATAACAGCTACCTGATATATGGTTGCAAAAATTAAATAAAAATAATGTATGCAAAGTACATGGCACTGTGTTTGGCATTGTGCCTGGCACTTAAAAAAATGCTTGCCCAGCCGGTGTGGTTCAGTGGTTGAGCATCAACCCATGCACCAAGAGGTCACTGGTTCGATTCCCCATCAGGGCACATACTCAGGTTGTAGGCTCAATCCCCAGTGGGGGGCATGCAGGAGGTGGCCAATGGATGTTCTCTCTCATCGACGTTTCTATCTTTCACTCCCTCTCTTCCTCTCTCTTTAAATCAATAAGGAAAAATAAATTTTTTTAATGCTCAGTAAATGGCCTCTGCAGAGTGATATGCTGGGTGACTTCCTACCAATGCACGTGTGTTTGTTTTCTTAACTTGGGTCAAGCCTGCACGATTTCAGGCCATTTTAGGTTAATTAAGAAAGCAAGCGGATAGAGGGTACAGGAAGAATTTAAGGTAAGTTTGTTAGACAGGAACAAAGTGAATAAAGAGCAAATGAGGGTCAGTGTCCAGGTCAGATGCACAGAGGCGATGGGATGCAGAGGCAAGAAGATTGGTTCTCTTTTGAATGGAGAGAGATCAATGAGGCCCCAAGGATCTAGTCTGACGATCAAAGGCATTGCTTAGAATTTTTAGGAAAAGAAATCATTCAAGATGAAGAAAATTCTCTTGGGGACATGAGATAATTTAGACTTCTGAGGAAAGCAATGATACTATTCCAGTGTGTTCAGAACAAGCATAATTCACACCTGTATTTCTGGTGCAACTACTATCAGTGCTCTATACGCATCCAGGTCTGGACAATGAATGACACACAGTCCCCCGACTTCTGAGGCCTCACAATGAAGGGGAGACTCTTTGGAAGGATTCTGGACGAGGGTTTCATAGGAGCTGTGGAAGCAGCAGATCCTTCAGGACCATGTTGCATGCTTTAGAGGTTTTGTACTGTATCTCAAATTCACGGCCATGCTTACCACGGAAAAACAGCCTCAGAGTTCGAGTTCCAGAGAACACAGCAATGCTCTCCTCTTTTTCAAAAAAAAAAAAAAAAAAAAAAATCTAGATTATTTTCCTCTAAATTAATCACAACAATGGTTCGGAAAAATAGGTCACCTAGATTTCACAATGATTTTGCTTTGAGCCATCTGGGGCTGAGGATGATTTCGAAATGAGCTGTTCTTGGTATCACGGCAGAAACCCGGCAGAACACATTTATTTTCACATCTGCCCGTGTGGCAGCGCCGTCCTGGGTATTTGATATTCAGAGGATGTATCACGAATTCGAACCTTGCAGAAACAAACCACTCCGCATTTCAATTAGGATCCATGCACTGTGCATAGAAAAGATCACCACAGAAAATCTTGGAACATGTCTGGAATATGCGGGTTTGCAAAACTAAATATCACTGAGCAGTTTCAAGTTAAATTGGAGCGCGCATGGGTGATCTCTTCCCCAGTCCCTGAGTGGCTCTCAGAAAGGTGGTCAATACAGAACCCTGATTTGCATCTCCAAATGCCTACCACCTTCGGTTTCCAGCCCATGTTCAATGAATTGTTTTCAGCACTTTTAATTGACTCTGTATAAAGCATTGATTAAATGGCATCCAGGAACGCAGGTCACATGACTCCGTGTATTTCCAATAACACCCAACATAACTATAAAAAAGATTAGTGGCTTCATTTGGAATCAGTGCCATTTTTGCGTCTTTCCCGCATCTTGCTGTAATAATTCTTAATGTTCTCATTCAGCATGTGTTCATGGGGCCCCTGAAGTTCTATTCATAGCTGCTATGATCAACACAGGAAAAAAGAGATGGTTCCATCTCTTGTAAGAAGGGGAGTGTGCTAGAATTTAAATAGGGTTGTTTCCTCCTATCTGCTTAGATGGTGGATATAGGAGAAAAGATAGGGCTTGTTGTGATCTTTCAAATAATAATAATAATAATAATAATAATAATAATAATACTGCTGCTAATAATAATGACAAATGCTTATTGAATATTTACTAGGTGCTGAAGCCTTTACCTGCATCATGTCTTTAATCCTCACCAACACCTGATGAGGTCAGTACTGTCGCTCCTGCTGCTTGGTAAGGAGACTACGGCTTAGAGAGGTTGAGTAACTTGCCCAAAGTCACACAGCTGCTACTTCTCCATGAGATCGGGGTTTAAACCCAGATCTATCTGACCTTCGAAATGTGCTCTTTGTCTCATGCTATGACAGTTCTCTTGCACAGCGTGAAGCTCTGACATATCTAACACCATCGTGCCATCACGATCTTACAATGTTTTATTAGAATCCTTCTGTCTTCCCAGCACCTTCAGGGGAATATATAAAATTAAAATCTTTATGATGCTCGTAGAGTTTAAAATGGATACAGATTGCCGGTGTGAAACTGTTCGTTGTAATTAAGTCCTGGTTTAGGTGAGGATTTTTTTAATCCATTAAACTCTGACAATCTTAAGGGGAGAGATGGTATCAATCATTGTTGATGAGCACAGTAGTTGACAAGTAGATGTCACCAGGTAATACTTATGGAATGAACGCAAATGAAATAGAAAAAAAAATCACTTTACTCGTGATCATATCGTTTAGTTTAGTTGTGAGAGCAGATCAGCCATAGAAAACCTGAACTGGGCGACTCGAGCCCGCGCGGGCTCCGCATCTGACAAAGGAGGGGAGGAACAAAGGGGAACGTCTACCGTTATTCCTAAGCCGTCACTGCGCCACCTCATTCTTGCTGGTATTTTCCATTTAGTTCCCTCTGCTCTTTTGTATACCTATTTATTCCGATGTACTTTCCATCCTTCCACTCGCCACTGCTGTTTCAGCATCTTTGTAGGTAAGGGTATTGACAAATTGATTGGAGGGTAAGATTTACAAACTACATTCAGATCATAACAAACTGCTAATAAACTGCTTTCTCTTTCTAATGAGTGTGAACACAGATCCTGATTTATCCTCTGTGAAGGGAGGGGGTGCAGGGGGCGCCCCGAGGGCCTTTGCAGACATCTGCGTGAGAAGAAAATGCTCTCCTGAAAGAAACAGAGCAAACACCCTCCCACAGGCAGACTTGCCCCTGGCTCGCACGGTTCCACGCAGAGGGTCAGAGTGGGAATCCCTGGAAATGGATTTCTGTGCATCTGCACATGCTGAGTCAGCGCCCCAAAGAAGGCCTCCCCCAAGATCCTTGCTATTCAGGTGTCTCTATTTTAAGGTGTTTCTCGTCCGCCAGACTGCAGTTTGAGTGCTGGCTCTGCCAACAATGTCACCTTGGTCAAATTACTGAAACTGTCTTAGTTCCCTTACTGGAAAAAAGAGGGTGGTATGAAACTCACATGGACAATTTACAGAACAGGAAAGTGATCTTCAAAGAGTAAAGCTGCTTGCTTTAAATATTGTTTGTTATTATTACAGGGATCACCTTCCAAATATTGCCACCGACTGAATTCTCATATTTAATGATTACCTTTAGTTAGTAATCAGCTATCTCAAAATTCTGTTAGGGTGGTACTATGGCAGAAGAAATCAGGGGGTCAGATTTCCCCATTGCTCTTGGGAGTGGGGTTCTTGCAATACCCTCAGAAAGTGAATTTTCTAAGACTCGCACAGGAGGATGAATGATTTTCTTGGTGTGGAGTTACATTCCTGGAGTTGTAAAGTCCCATGTCCGAAGACATTCAGCTGAGGATTCAGTAAAGCTAAAAGTAGGGGCAGTGCCCAGAGTTTCCTCTCCATGATGAAACTGGGTCTAGAGGTGTGTCAGGCTAGATTCAGTCCATTCGTCCATTGCATGGGGTCTACATGGCTGTGGGCCACGTGGCAAATGCAGGGGAACGCTCCCCCTGCACCAGGAGTCCTGAGAGAGCCAGAGGGCTGATCGCCAAGAGAGGGAATTTAGGGGATTATGTATCTCAGGTTTCACTCCCTGCAGTAGCCGCTGACCTGTTCCCAGGTGTGACTGATAAGTAAACACTTTCCCACATCACTCAGGCTTTACTGGACGTGCATCTAAACTGCCTTCGTCCATTCCCTTCCCCCATCAATCTTCGGGGGAACAGACTTGGAGAGAGTTAACTTCAGCTTCCTGGCAAAGCTGTATAAATGGCATGCCAATATTATCTGGTCTTCCCTTTACTCTTTTCCTGTTAAATAATAACCAGATTATTGTAACGGTATTAGTACTGAATGTTTTGAGCTGGTGTACTTTCTGGCAATCACTGCTATTGGTCACTCAATAGGCACCATTTCTATGAAATAATGAAGTCAGCACATGGGCTGGAATGAGCACTGATTTAGAAGCAGGAGTTTGATAGTTCTGGTCTCCGTAGTCCAACTCATTACCACCTTGGGCAAGTCTGTCTCCTCCTTGAGCCTCAGGCAGAGTGAATGAGGCAATTCCTATAAACGAATGCTCTTCCCCATCTCTTAGTCCTTCACCTGGCTTAAGAAAGAAATATAGTAACCTGTTTCCCACCTACAAGTCTCAAGAGATGAGGTTTTCTATTTCATTTGATTTCCTAATTAATTACCATTGAAATTTTGTTTCAGTCATCGTCAAGAACATTCTAAAAGATTAATCCATTTAATGTAAAGAACATTAGTGACTGAGGGGTATCTTAGAGTTCACTTAATCAAAATCCTGGATTTTAAAGATATCCGATGTTGAGTGTTTAAATGCATCTTTTGCACAGATTTTATGTGAGCCCTGTATTGCTTCTACGTTAAAATACTGGACATATTCAGGTAGCAATTTAGGGCATTTGAGGTCAATTCTTCACACATATCTGCTGAGTACTATTTCCTAACTGAGTTTCCAAGGGAAAGAAAGTGTACTAGAAGAGGCACTATGCCTGACAGTGAGAGATTTAAGGTGCTGCTGTTACTATTGTTGCATGAGATACTTCATCGGAAGACCATGTCAGTGTCCATCTGCCTTTCTTACTACTGAAATGAGCATTTGTCCTATTAGGTAAGATAGTTGCTGAGTCTCTGATGTCAGTCCCAGCAATCTCCACTAAAAAATACAAATTTGGAGAAAATAAAAGCCAGAATATTTCCAGAAACAGACATTGCAGTAACACATTCTGAATGTTTAATTTTGATTTCTTTGATTTGAGGATTGACTGATCTTGTAGAATGAAAATACTTCCCACTTTAATGTCAAAACAACTCCGAATAAAATTAATTATAGAGCTTTCTCTGTGCCCTGTTCTAGCCTGGCTGTGACTCAGCTCTTTCAGTATTTAAATCAGGATAATAAATAGAGAAGGATGTCCGTTTTTATTTTTTCATTTTTAGACGAAGACATTGAAGTACTTTTTCCTAGAGGAAGGGAGAAATGAAGAAGAAACTCGTTAATAAATAGCACTGAGATTTTAATTTCCCTTAACTGAGATGGTGAAGATATATATGTAGAACTGAAGTCCTCAAAGGCTGAAAATTTTCAGCTTTTTCCATCGTTTCAGCTTTTTCCATCATTCTTCTACTTTTGTAATCTTTAAGCTATATATTCTGAGCAAGAATGCATTTAATCTGTAACAGACTTCTGGGTATAGCTATTTAAAATATTATACAGGGATTGATTCCAACAGCTGCTGACTGATTTTAAGATTCTGCTCATAAAGTATGTTTGTTCTTCTATTGGAAAATAACATTCTCATTCAAGGTAGCAGCATTCTTGATGGATTTGAGTGACTTAAATGTCTCAGTTGATACAAGTATCTTATTGAGCACATACATATATAGATATACTTTTTACCAAACACAAATATAATGGGTTTAAGTAGTTTGTATTTTATAAGAAAATTCAAGGTATGGAAATTCAGTGCATAGGTCAGGCAGACGACTGCTTGGTAGTGAACACTGAAACTTGAACTTCCTTTATAGAACTGTTAGATTCATACTGACAAGTGTGTTAGTAAATATGAAGTTGATGATTAAGGGCTTGAGCTTTGGAAGGAGAAAAACAAAGAATCAAATATTGGTTCTGCCCCTTACCAGATGTGTGACCTTGAGCCAGTTACTTGCTAAGTTTTAATCTTCATATTGAAAAAGGAATGATGAGTGTCTGCTCACCCCACATGACTGTCATTAGGATTTAATGTGATCATGAGATGATCATGAATAAAAGAGTGTTAATGTGAAAATTATAACCAAGGCCAAAGATATTGCTGCAAGCCAAAGAGAGATACCAGATCAAAATATAAGTTTTCAGTGTATATCCTGAGAACCAGTTTAATGACTCTTGGGTCTTGACTCGAAGATCTTTTTTTTTTAGAGAGAGAGAGAGAAACATTGATGTGAGAGAGAGACACCCAATGGCTGCCTCCTGCACTCCCCCTACTGGGTATGGAGACCACAACGTGGGCATGTGCCCTGATCGGGAATAGAACCCAGACCTCTCAGTCCACGGGACACGCTCAATCCACTGAGTCACACCGGCCAGGCTTGACTCAAAGATCTTAAAGAAGTTGTAGGATATTTGTTTGAGGGTAAAGAGGAGTAGGGTTTTATTTAGCTGATTTTAGAAGTGGCTTCAGAAGATGGTATATCACACCTGCTCCTTAACCCTCATCAAGGGGAAGGGATGAGGGATGCCTGTCCTCTCCACAGAAGCCTAGAGAGGGGCTTTAACGTGGCCCCTGGGAGAGCTTGATGTGGGTCTCCTGGAACCACAGAGGCAATGGCTTGAGTCTGACTTCCACCATGGAATTAGGACAGTGCAAGGGAGTTCCTGCTGCAACCGAATTCCTTCTAATAGCGGATCAGAGAATATGTGAATGTACCCTTGAATTCAAACCCCATGGAAGGAGCAGCTGGCCTAGGGGCACTTTCACTTATCTAAAGAGTACCACCAGGACTCTATCCATCAGGGTCCATGTGGAGTGTCCTGCCAGATGACACTCCTGTGAAAAGAAGAAAAAAGTCCACAGGAGAAGAGAGCATGATGTCATCCTGACACAGTACTGGGTCAAGAAATAACAACTCCTCTATTCCCTTTTACCAATGCTCCAACCACAGAGAGGAAGTTGAGGGGGCTGAGAAAAAGACAAGGATCCCCCCTGACACATACATACATACATACATACATACATACATACATACATACATACTGCAGGACGCTAGCCTCCATTGTGGGTGGGAGACATTCCAGCCTTAAATCAAGTTCAGAGCTGTGATCATCCTCTGGGACTAGATAGTCTCCTTTCTAAAATGAGACTATATGTAATTTAAAGAGATTGCAGGACATTCTCTATGACCTAAGATGAACCACAAAAGTCATAGCCCTGCCTTTTCCATCCAGGGTCATAGAAGGGAGCAACGAAGAATAAAAATAAAGTGTTTTACTCTGTTCAAAGCACAACTATGAGAATAAAAGGCTTTCTCTCTCTTCTTTTGTTCAGTCAACTGGAAATCCTTATTTGCTCGATACCAGACCCTTATCCACACGACAGTGTGGTGCTGTTTCTTGAGTCACGTGCCTAACCTGCTTTCTTGGCTTTCGCCAGACGCCACCGCGGAGGAGGAGTACTTGTTATCCATACTCCAGCCTGATGTTACATAAGGCAAATATGTAAAGTACGAATGTAGGTAGCACTAGATCTAAGGCCTAATTATAGAATCAGAATGCAAGATACACATTAATTACACAGATATAAAAAAGAAATTGAGGACTGATTGCCTATATATACATATATACACACACATACACACACTCATATTTTTACATATATGCATATATATGCATATTTTTGCATATATATAAATAATCAGTGCTCTAAGAAGCCAGACTGAACATTACTGGAGAAGGGGAGGGGTTAGGGTGTTAACCATGGCAGCTGTGACAAGAGGGTCTGGTCACAGTCTTACTCCTAAAGGACAAGCCAATTGCATAACATTTCTTTTTCTGCAAGCTAAGAGCCTTTCCAGGCTAGAACCTGGTAGTTCTCGACGCAGCTTCCCTACAATGCCAAGTCCTTCCCATTGCTGCTCAGCATGTCTGCATTTCCAAAACCTTTTCAACAACTGAGAAGTAGTATGGGATGGTTGCAATAATCCTAAAATCTTACAGGTTCTTCTTGCATCTTCCAGGAATCCCCTGGCATAATGAAAGGGCTCAAGCTAGAGCCCCACCGTCAGGCTTCACGTCCACAACCAGACTTTAGCACCGTGGTGGGCACTTAGTACGTGATCAATAAATGACAGCTGGAGAAAAAAAGTGTCTCCTTATCATTACTGCAACCCACCTGGAAGCACAAACCTCACATATAAGCTTGGTGAAGAGGGACATTGTCTGTAAAATGAGATGCGGGTTCCTTTCACATAAGGAGGAATTTTAATATAATCGTAAATTGCTAGAGTTGGAAGGCCCAATGAGATGGTGTCCTGTAAGCCCCTCATGGTATCCTAGACAACTAACATTTCAAATAGGACAGACTTCTTAGTTGATCAGTACACAGCGCCCTGTCTATTCAGACCTGGAAAAACATTTATAGCTATATCCTGCTGCAAAAAAACCCCAACCAACTAAAATACAAACTTGTTCATAGGCTAAATTAGATGTTAGGATATCACTACATAAAACAGTATTTCAAACCTTACCTACATACTAAAATAATTTCAGTACTTCTCCAAATATGAATTAAAAACATTTGCACAGAGTATGTTTAAAATAATTCTGATGATAACTACATTGCCAAAAAATGATCAGATATGTGGTTTTTGAAAAATATATCAATTCCAACTTCAGAATGTGAATGCCAAAATTCTACATTAGAGAGTAGAATCGTGGGTGGCATTTGTTATGTATCTATTCCTTTGAATTTTGTTACTGTATTTTCTAAAATGAACACACATAATGTAGTTGAGATATATATAGGAAGGTAAAAGTTATATAAGTATATACCTTTTCCTAGACGCTAGGAAGTTTGCTCACTTTCTTGATTAATTCACCAGAAAATGAAGAAATCTTTGCTTCCTTTTGTTATTGTCTGTAGAGTTGGGCAATATATTTATTTGGTGAAAGAAAATACTTATACAGAAAAATAGAGATGGGCAGTATTCATTCTAGACATTAACTAAAAGAAAGTAATTTTCCTTCAGCAATGCACAAGAACATTTTTCTTTTTAGTTTTAGGGCAAGCCTGTGAACTATAATTAAGTATTGAATTAATGCTACTAGTTAAGAATCAGTGGTAAGCATGATCAATCCCTGAGCTTGAATGAAATGTATGTGCATCAGCGAAGCTGTTGAAAAGACAGCAGTCAGAGGAGTTCCATTTGCTATCGGAGGTCACCTGACCTTAGCAATCAAGGTGACAACAGTATTAATGTTGATCAAATGATGAAAGGACCAGCTCAAAATGTCATTTGAGCACACACGTGTGCCCACCTACAAACACACAGTCACACAATATTAAAAGACAACAGCTTTGTCACAACTGAACCACACTGCCCAACAGGGTATTGTTACTTTGATATTGCATTATCTGTGACCTCCTCTTACAAGGCACGTGGATCATATCTATTTTTCCATAAGCCATGTGGATCATATATATTATACTATTGTATTGTATTTTTTTTAGTAAATTTTTGCGGGAATTCAGTGGGATAGCCACATGTTTCTTAATGCTACCCAGAGACACCCTGGGCTGTTACAACAGCAGGGCTAGTCAATACTAAACTACAGGCTCAAAAGTGCATATTATACCCCGATACCTGTTTATGCAATGCAGCTAAGGTACAGAGCAGCCCCTCCCAACCTTGGCCTTCCAAGATCATGCCTTCTGACATCTTGCTCAGTCATAGCAAGTTGACTTGCATATGTCAGCTTATTCTTGAGCTCTTCTGTGACAAGAAGTAAGTGTGTTTTCATTCATTCACTTTGTCATTTCTTCAAGAAATATATTGAGCAAACCAATGGAGTTTGGCTCTCATGGAACTTACAGTCTTTTGAGGGAATACAGACAATAACAAAACAAGAATAAATATGCAAGTGTCCATCAGCAGATGAATGGATAAAAAAGCTGTGGTACATTTACACAGTGGAATACTATGCAGCTGTAAAGAAGGATCTCTTACCCTTTGAGACAGCATGGAGGGACCTGGAGAGTATTATGCTAAGTAAAATAAGCCAGTCAGAGAAACACAAGTATCACATGATCTTACTTATAAGTGGAATCTAATGAACAAAATAAACTGACGAACAAAATAAATCCAGAGACATGGAAGTAGGAAACAGACTAACCTCAGAGAGAAGTGGGGAGCATGGTGGGGTGCTGGGAAGAGATAAACCAAAGAACTACTTATATGCATATATGCATAACCAGTAGACACAGACAATAGTGTGGTGAAGGTGGGGTCGGGGGGTGGCGAGGGAGCAGGGAGGACGGAGGGGGTCAATGGGGAAACCAGAGGGGGCATCTGTAATACTTTCAACAATGAAGATAAATTTAAAAAAAGAATAAGTATGCAGTATGATAGGTAACTAAGAAGAAAAACTAAAGCAGGGTAAGGGAGAGAGATGTGGGTTTGTGCAGCATGGTCCAGAAAGTGCATGGCTGTGCTCCATAAATGCTTGGTGCATCAGTGAATGAGTACAGCTGTACACAGTCCCACATTTGTGCAGTTGGTCCTTGTGGAAACTATGACCGGAAGTACTTAACTGTTACCCCTCCTGAAATACTTAACTGTTACCCCTCCCCAAGGCATTTCCTTTCAACTTATTGAGCTATTAATCATCCCGACACTATTTTCATGTTAGGAGCAAATTAATTATTGAAATATAAATATTAATGACTTAGAAAAATGTCTAACACAATGCTCGGCATATATAGGTATAAAGCATATTGACTTACAGCATTGATAACCTGAAATAGGACTGAATTTTGACTCTCCCTCCAGAATTTTACACACTATCCCAATCCTATGGCTTTTTCTCTGTGAGAAAACCCTTCAATTCTTTTATAATAATTGTAGTCATAATTGACCTGATTGAGTATTTACTGTGATAAATAAATGAATTGCTGTGTTAATCCTTTACATGATCATTTTATGAATCCTTGCACCAACAGGATGAGGGACATGTTTGTTGATCCTTTTTCTCTGGATCAACAGAGAGGTTAGGTGAACCTCTCTGTGCCACACAGCGTGAAGGAATGATGACAGGCTTGGAGCCACAGCTCTCTGACATGAGCTAGGCCAGCATTCTTCATCACTTTCATGCACATTGTCTAAATAAACCTTGTATCATCTATTTCATTTGTAATAGCTTTCATGTAGAAGGCTGATCTGTTGAAGATACAAAAATTGCTTGGTGAAACTTGAATAACTTGAGTGGGTGTGTATGAGGAGGAGAAATCCTATTTTTAAAAAATTGGAATCCGTGTATCTCTCACAATAAAATGCAGGCATTTGACTTTGATCTCTAAGAAAACTTATAGCTCAGATATTGTTAAAATATCTTCTGTTCACTGATGGGATGAAGTTGAGGTTGAGCAAGAGAGGAACCCAGGTTAGCAGATTGTCTTTCTTGTCTCTCCATTATCCTAGAAAATAACTCATGAATGAGCTACCTGACTGAACAGTCCAACACTGCTCTCAGAATTTCAGAATGCTCTACAGCACCTAGTAACCTGATGAATGTAGGGAATGTGTCTAGAGGATGTGCCTTCCTTCTCTTATGTTTTTGGTCTTGGGTATTACATTTGAGTTGGCTCTGATTTTCTTGTGAATTCTTCGGAGCTACCAGAAGGTTCTGGGAATCCTTAAACTTGTAGTAATGTTCTTTTCCAAAAGGCTCAGCCTTGAAAAATAGAGCTGAAAATTATGCTCCTCTGTGGAGGCTGGCATATTTCCAAGGTTAATCATAGCCTCCAGCATTCAATATTCCTCTACTGCAGCGTCTCTCTCTTTCTCTCTTTCTCTCTTTCTCTCTTTCTTTCTTTCTTTCTTTCTTTCTTTCTTTCTTTCTTTCTTTCTTTCTTTCTTTTTCTTTTATTAAAATGTTTTTATTGATTTTAGAGAGAGAGCGGAAGAGAGGGAGAGAGAGAAACGAGAGAGAAACATTGATCAGCTGCCTCCTGCACGCCCCCTACTGGGGATCAAGCCCACAACCCGAGCAAGTGCCTTGACCTGGAATCAGAATGGGGACCTCTCAATCCACTGAGCCACACCGGCCGGGCTGTCTTTCTTTCTTCCTTTCCCTGCCCCTTCTCTGTTTTCTTCCTCCCTCCCTTCCTTCTTTCATCTTCCTTCTTCTACCTTTTTTTTTTTTTTTAAGACAAATAAATGAGCCAACACAGGGAATTGGCCTGTCTCCAAAAGGTAGCTGCAGATATCAAGGAGAGGACCTAGGATGGCTGATGAAAAATTTTCCCAACTATTGTTGGCAAAGAAAAACAAGTCTCCAACTTGGTCACATTTTGTAATGACAGGAGACACTATGTCTATGGTAAGGTGCCGTCAGGTTCCAGCCTGACCCTTTGTATGACATTATTAAGAACATGCTCACATTCTCAAAAATTCACTGGAGAAACATCCTATGATTTTTATAAATAAATTGTCAAAAACTCTCAAAGGCCATTGTATTAAAAAATAAATAAAAGTCTAAAACAATTGCCCAAAAGTCATTATATATTATACACCTATTAAACCCATCACAACTGCTTCAATGTAAAAGATGCAAAACAAAGTAACTGTGCTCCTCACGAAAATAATTACAGTATTATATAATATTAATCACAGTTCACTGAAGTCCATAAGGTCTTGCAATAGGACAAAAATTTTAGATTTTATGATGCATGTTTTCAATTCTGCCAAAGTATCCCTGTGGCTGTAAACAGATCCTCATGTGGACATAGGATCATTGATTAAATGTGAGATACTCTTTGGAAATGAGGTCTGCCCTCAGCCCTGTTATAGGCACACTGAGTGCTCCCTGAACAACAGATCCTAAGGGGAAACACAGGCAAACAAGTCTTGGGGTGAACCTTAGATTTATACTAACAAGCACCACTGACCTGAGAACAGCCCATCATCGAAATATTCGCCTGTGCTGGAAAACGAAGACTAAAACTGTCTGGAAATAATTTGGATAACCCAAGATGTATTCTTTTAGATTCCAAGACTTTCTGATTGTGTTAGATTCTGCTGGATTAACCACTCCTTGCTTTATTAAACAGAGATGAACAAGAGGAACGAAGTCGTGGCTTACAGTCTCTGTGTCCATCGTCACGGTGATGACTAGTGACTGCTGTGGCGAAGTTATTCCCTGTGTCCATCCAGGAGGACAAACATACCCATCTTTCCCTCATGGCTGCACATCGCCACGGAGGCGTCAGCCCTCACGTTTGATTTGTACGGCCTTTTGTGCTCTCCCCTTTTATCGTTAACGATTATATTTCTCACATTGGTTATTGAGCCTGCAAATAACAGACTCTCCTCTGACCTGTACTTTTCTTTTTCCCCCCTGCGAGTTTAAAGATTAAACCAACTTTGTTGGCTGTGTCTAAAAACAAAACACAAACAGCCTTGGGCAATGTTATTATGAATCAAGCTACAGGACGTCAACTTTAGTACCTGAACGTCTGTGAATTTGTTTTTGTGCCTTTGCCTATTCGAAGGCCTGTTCAGACTCATCCTTCAGAAAACCGTACGTAGAATTTTGGTGACTATTAATATAGCTGTATGGTATAATACTAGTCATGTCCTTATAGTACTACAGACAGGAATTTGTAGCTATTTTTTTATTATTAGTAGTAGTTAAGGATAGAAGAGGTTATCAGAGAGCTAAATTCTGAGGAGATGACATCCAATTTTGAAATTTGAGAGTATAAGATCCAAATTGAGAATGTACTATATAGAGATTGAGATAAGTAGACTCGGCATGTATCAGGCTCAGCTAGAGGAAACAGACACACCTTCTCACGGTTCTTTGGAGCATCCGAGCTTTCTGGAGTTGGCAGGGCCTCACCAGACTTCAAGCACTGCTGAATGGTCTCTCATTCAGACATGCCTGGTAGAGGTATTTCCTCATCTAATCTTCCCTAGAGAAAGCCTGATGACCTAACTTGTATCCATAGATTAAAAGTAGGAATATAATGAACACAGACATAGCCCTCCAATCTGTCAGAAGAAGAATTTTCTGGAACCATCTGCTCTTCTGAGACTTTAGGTGCCCTTATCCCTTATATAAACTATTGTTTATATATAAATATAGGAATATATGTAAATATAATTAATATAGAAAACACATATATGCAAAGGATTTATCATGGACCCCGAAACATGTAAAACATTTAAGAAATATTACCTAGTTCCAGAACTGCAGAATTAAATATTTGCCAAAATATCAACTAATTATATCTCTATAGTTTCCTCCATTTTTTTATATGCATGCTTATTAATTCATTCATTAGTATAAAAATATACACCTTTTTTCCCCTAGAAATAATTATTACTCAGAAATTCCCATTTATATACATTTGAGGCATTATTGCTGCTCACATATTTAACTTTATAACTGGAGGATTGGTGGTCCAATGGTTTGCTTTTGCCTAGTCTGTTTCATGATTTCATCTTTAAACATTTAGACGAGCCAGTTCTTCTGCTAATAAAAAAGAAAGTCATCAAATTGAACCCGCGCTTATAAGATAGTGCTTTAAGACGGGATTGAAGGTTTTCCTAACCGCCTTCTCCAGGACCAGTCCTCCATGCAGAAAAAGCTGTCCATCTGTCCAATGCTTACAAACAATCAGGCATTGTTGTGACTTACAGGCTGTGAACAAGACTTCATGTAAGTACAGTTGCCCCCTTACTTGCCCACATGCCATAGTGCTTACATTTTTACCCAGTAGAATCATTAGGAGTTCTTAAAAAACAACAACAATGTTCTTATAAATGTTGGTGGTGCCATGGTGCAACCAGAGAAGGCTGTGCAATCAAGCACAGAAGATAAATTGCTCTCCATTTCTCTGCTGGGGATAAGGCTCGAAATCATTACACACATAAACGTCCCTGCAAGAAAAATTGCTTTAACCATCATGTCTACCCAGCCGCCAAGACTTTCTGTTCTGGGGGTAAATTAAACACGTTAAAAAGAAAAAATTATAACACTGGACACAGCAGGCCTGCAAACATGAAGATTCTGGCAATAAAAATTGGTAATTACCAAAGAAGTAAATAAACAGACAAAGGCTGACTTTGATATAGTCTCATGGCCACTTGGTCTATGTTGGGACCTGGTCATATGCCATGTAGACTAATTCAGTAGACTTCTATTAGTCTCCCCCTTCCTGCAACCCTTCTTCAGGGGGCCATCAGCGTGATTGCTGAAGAGGCAGCGAGACTGAGTCTTTCATAAGTGACTCCCCCTTCTCAGATCTCTTCATTCCGTTTAAACCACTCCAATGTTTAACCCCAGCAGATCTTTTCCAGGCTTACTATTGCAGACCTCTTCCCTTATCCTGTGTTCTAGCAAATTTAACTCTCACTGTCATCCATATATAACCTGTGCCTTCCTGCCTCTGTATCTTTGTATAAGCTATTTACTCTGTCTAGAATGTCTAAGTGCAAAAATTCCCTCAAGGCTTGGGTTTGCTTAACTATTTACTGGATGACATATATTCTTCAAAGTGCATCTCATATGCTACCTCTTCTGAGGAGCCATTTCTCATACGTTACAATAATAACTGGGAACATTTACTGAAGGTTTATGCTCCACTAGGCACTCTGTTAAAGGTTTCGGAGACTTATGTAATAAAAAGTATAGCAGTGTTATAGAGTGAGTGCCAGCATTCAAATCCTGGCTCTAGGGCTTATTTGCTGATGAACTTGGAAATTTACATTCTATGTGTTTAGTGTCCTCATGTGTAAACTCAGGATAGTTTAAGCTAAGACCTAATAGAGTTGTTATGAGGATTATATAAAATAATACATATGAAGCCCTTAGAACAACCCCTGACACATTGCAATTACAGTATAAATATCTGATGCTGCTACCGTAATACCTCACAATATGCTACAAGGTAGATGTCATCATTATTCCCACTTAATAGATGAAGAAACTGAAGCTAGAAAGGTTGCAACATGTCCAAAGTTACATGGCTAATATGGGACAAACCCAGAACACACACATCAATCTGTCCACTCTAAACCTGTGCTCTTATTTTCAGCAATGCAGGTAGACCAGTTATCTTTGTTTTCAATCTAGCGATTTTCCTGACTGAGGCTTGAACAATAACAGCAACAACAATATTTACTAACATTTATAAATACGTACTAGGTGCAAACACAGTACTCAGCACTAATTAATTATTTCATTAATTGTCACAGCAAACTTAGTAACCAGAGACCACATGAATTCTCACTTTATAGAAGAGGAAATGTTGGTTACAGAAACTTGTTCAGTCACCCAGCTTATAAGTGGCAGCGCTAGGACTCAAACCTGACTCTGATCTAAAATGATATCCTGACTTACTTTTAGCTGAAATTATTCCCCAACTCCTCTGTCCTTCCAATTCCCTGAGCGGAACCTCTTTCTATATCACTGGGTACTTTGTTAGTTGTGCTTATGTCGGACATCACTGCCAACCTGTCAATCATCTGAAATTCAGGCCCCAGCCCCGTTCATACTGCCCATCCAACAGTGTCTTCCAAGTAGTAGATGCCTAATAGATCTTGGGCTGCATTGAACTTCGTGTCGGAAGTTGGATCATAAAGAATCAAATGTTGCATAGAAAATATTTGCACACACGCTGATAATAACAAAGGACTTGAGTTGAGTTCCGCTAAGAATGACTAATAAATGAGAAACAATTTTCACATTAGTTAAGAGACTCAGCCTTGAAATTGTCTTGAGCTGGAATCAGGCCCCAGTTTCCTCATTTATAAATAAAAGATGAGACTAATACCTCCCTCTTAGGGTTTTTGATGGGATTCAATAAAAATACTCATAAAAGCTCCTTAGCATTGTGATTCCTATGTGGTAGGCACTCAGTAAAGTTTGCTTGATAAATACAAACTTATTATTTTTTCAGTCAAATAATCAAAGAATAACTCCTTTATCTTTCAAGCAATTGCTCTTACCCAGATCTAAAGTGTTCGTCACAAAAATTCTGAATAAACTTGAGCGAAGACAAAAGAACAGAAAATAAATAACTCTCTAGGAAAAGGTGCTCTGAAAGGGCCAGGCATGTGAGAAAAGGCAGGACGGGGACCCTTTTGTGCTAAACAGCTTCCTTCTTAACCCAGGGGACACAATCCCCAGCGGGTGCCTTTGTGTTGTTACTATGCGTGAAAAAGGCCCCAGAGTGAGGGTTTTCCTTTGTTCTTCATTCTCACTGACAGGAGTAAATTTCCTATGTAATGCTCACTTGTTTGGAAACTCTGATCTTCAATGTATTAAGAGTTGCAAGACTGACCTTGGCTGTCAAGTATCAGAGCTGACAAGATAAAAATAGTAAGCACCTGGATTTCCCAAGGAAGGCCTCACTCATGTTGCTAGTAAATACAAAAATATATATGTTTCCACTTTAATCAATAAAGAGGTTTATATTACTGCAGTATTTGAAGGTTCTTGACTGCTATGGAATGAACTGTGTTCCATATGTGGAAGTCCTAACCCCTAATGTGACTATTTCTGAAGACAGGGCCTTTAAGGAGGCAATAAATGTTAAATGAAGTCATAAGGATGGGGCATTAATCCAACAGGACCAGAGTCCTCTTATAGAGGAAGAAGCACCAGAGCTTTCTCTCAACAAACACAGAAGAAAGACTGTGTGAGGGCAAAGTGAGAGGCTGGCCTTTTACAAATCAGGAAGAAAGGTCTCACCAGAAACTGACTCTGTGGGCATCTTGATCTGGGGCTTCCAGCCTCCGGAACTACGAGAAAGTGAATTTTCTCTTGGGTAAGCCCCCCAGCAGGCAGCATTACATTGTGACATCTGGAGCAGACAAAGAATAACTCTAATACTTATATTGAATTATTCCTGTTCTCCTATAACAACAACGGTTATACTTTTCCAATGAAGAGTAAGGATGACTTATCAAACAAAGAGCTTTTCCAGTCAAGGAGTCCTTTGGGAGATGTAGTTGGGATCTCCGGGCCTTTATACTTCAGACAATAAGACAAATATTAACACCCCACACATAATACTTGTTTTGTAAACTATGTCTTTATTAGGGAGTATTTCTCTAAATACTTCCCTCCAGACATCAAGCATGGGCAAAGGCCCAGACACACAGCAAACAAAGACCAGACACACAGCAGAAATCAGTGTAAAGTTAGCAATGATACCGGCTCTTTGTTACATGGATTGTACCCTTTTTCCTTCTGAAATTTAAATTCTTTCTTGTTGAAAGGGATTTACAATTGCATCTTTTTATACCAGCCCTGGTTGTCCATTGTTGACCAAGGACGACAGAATGAAGCCATGGCCAGCACTGACTGATAAGGCTCCCTGGCCTTTAAGGACTGACTATAGGCTTCAAGCGATGCTGTGGTTTAGGCTGATGAGAGCACTTATTTATTTTTCCTTGCAAAAAGTCTTTTTCTTAAGGCCTGCTCTATGCCTGGCACTGAGAAAGTCTTAGGGACAGAGCTAAGTCTTTGTCAACAGCTTAAAAACAAGTATGTAAATACAGACCACCAGCCAAAATTAATAAATGTTTTTTGATGATGGTAAGAAGTGAAAAGATCATAGAAGATAGCAATGAATGACTTTAATAATCATTTGAAGTCAGTCTGAATTGTGGTCAGGCCATGCTAAAATCCGGGAGGAGAATTCAGGGAACTGGCACGACATATGGCAGGAATTCTCTGATGTGCCTGAAAATCAGAATGAAGGGTGGCATGGGTTGGGTAAAAAGAGGCCCTAGAGCAAGAGGGCCATGCTGAACCTGATCAGGAGAACTGAGGATGTATTCTTAGTGCTTTGAGAAACCTTTGCAGCGTTTTCAATTAAGTGATTGTAACTACAACCACGACCCACAGGCCGCATCCAGCATGCAGCCTGTTTTTGTAATAAGGTTTGAATGGGGCCCAGCTATGCCCAGCAGTTTAAGTATTGTCTATGGTTGCGTTCGTGCTTTCAGGGCAGAATTGAGTCATTGTCCCAGGCTGTATGGCCCACGACACCTCAAATATTTACTCTCTGGCCCTTTAAAAAAAATGTAGTAGAGTGGAAGTGGGAGGAGCAGTCTGGGGCTGAGCAGTCATCCAATGGAGAGGTGACGGTGGATCAGGCCAGAATGGTTACAGCAGTGCAGAGGTGGGGATGGGGGGCAGGTCTCCGCATGCTTTGCAAGAATAGGTGGCAAAATCTGCTCACGAATTAAACACGGCAGGGATAGATGAACAGACAGGAAGGAATCAGAATATTTCCAGCACTTGAACTGAGTGGATAACAAGGTCATATGCTGAGACAGGGGGTTCCGAGGAGCAGCTGCTCCACAGGAAAGGGGAGAATGAAGAGCTGCTGGGGAATGTTTAGTTTGAAATAAATGTCTTTTAATAAAGCCTGTCTGTTGCTTTTTAATTTTTTTTTTTTCCAGTTCAGTGCAGTGATTCTCAAAAGAACCGGGTGACTTTTTCTCCCTCCTGGTTCCGTAACATAAGCAAAAGCCACGTGGCCGTGTAATGCTGACTGACATTTCCCTGGGTGCTAAACCGTAAACACTCTAGAGGCAGGAACCCTGCCTGCACTGCTCACCATTACATCTCCACGCCTAGCCCAGAACCTGTATACAGTAGAAGCCTAATAAATACAGGTTTTCAAGGAGAACTGAAGAAACAGTCAGTGACCATTCAGTGGGAACTTACAGTAACCTCAGGAACTCAGTGAGGCACTTCAAATGGATATTATTGAATCCTTACACCAGCCTTCCTTGAGTGGGCAATCGCTTCTTGGCTGACAGGGAGCCTTAGTCTGCGAAAAAGCAGCTGCCCAGTATGGCCAGGTCTGATTTTCCAAGAGAAGCTGGAAATCCAATTTACTTTATAAATGTGAAAACTCTGAATTAACAAAAAAGAAAGACACATACCACATGATCTCACTTATTTGTGGAATATAATGAACAAAATAAGCTGTCGACCAAAAGAGATCCAGAATCATGGAGATAGAGAACAGACTGACAAACCTCAGAGGGATGGGGGATGGGAGGGGTGGGAAGAGAGAAGCCAAGGAACTTATATGCATATATGCACAACCAATGGACATGGACACTAGGCTGGGGAAGGTGGGGGAAGGGGGGAGGAGGTGGAGCGGGAAAGAGGGGGTCAATGGGGAAAAAAGGGGGACATCTGTAATACTTTCAACAATAAAATAAATTAATTAATTACATTTTTAAAAAGAGAGAGACCCTGTCCTAGAGCAAGCAGCAGATAATCCAATCATTGCAGGCACTTCTCACACCTTCCTTTGTGGACTAACCACCTTTTTAGTGGGGAGAAACACTAATCTACTCCTTAGCAAATATTATTGGTGAATCTGGTGTAACACACTGTCCCTGTGTGCTCAGCCAACTGTACTTTTTGTTGAAGATGTTTCTCAGAATAGCTAAGGGTTGCACTGGGCATTTGCTTTTTGTGTCTAGAACACTGTAGCCATTCTCTAATGTTTGAACATCTGCTTGATGACTACAGTGAAACCCCAAATCATATTGTCTGTGCGGCTAATGAATTCAGAGAGTCTTCCTAATGCAATGATACAACTATGCTGACCTCACTGTGCAAACAAGCCCTGAGATTTCAGAACTAAAGATATCAAATTCTTTCTTTCTTTCCTTTCCTTCTTTCTTTCTTTCTTTCTTTCTTTCTTTCTTTCTTTCTTTCTTTCTTTCTTTCTTTCTTTCTTTCTCTTTCTTTCTTTCTTTCTTTCTTTCTTTCTTTCTTTCTTTCTTTCTTTCTCTTTCTTTCTTTCTTTCTTTCTTTCTTTCTTTCTTTCTTTCTTTCTTTCTTTCTTTCTCTTTCTTTCTTTCTTTCTTTCTTTCTTTCTTTCTTTCTTTCTTTCTTTCTTTCTTTTTTTTCTTTCTTCCTATCCTTCTCTCTCTCTCTCTCTCTCTCTCTCTCTCTCTCTCTCTCTCTCTCTCTCTCTCTCTCATTTTTTAAAGATTCATTTCTTGGATTTTGGAGACTGGATATCATTTTGATGGTTCCAACTTAAGTTAATTTCATAAAAGGGGAGATTATAAAATGCCATCACTGGCTTATCGTTTCAATTTTAAGCACAACTATCTTTAATAGTGTAACGAGGAGGGAGATGGAATGTTTAAAGAATCTAACAAATTCAATTTGACAAACAATTACTGAATGCCTGTTATATGCCAGGATCTGTGCTAGGTCCCAGGATACAAAATGAACAAGCCATTGCCCCTGGCCGTGAGCACTTACAGTCCAGTGGGGGAGACAGATTCATAAATATTAATAGATTGAGACACATGCTGTAACAGAAGGATTACAAAATGCTCTGGGAACATAGTTAAAAGGATGATTAATAATGACTTCATGGGGGCAGAGCTGGGAGAAGTCTAGGTCCATTGACCTAAGCTATATAGGGAAGGTTACAGTTCACCTCCAACTGTAAACATGGCTAGAGTTTCAGAATTCGGGTATAAAAAGAGGTGCATTTTGGGTCATATATGCTAATATCTATCAATAGTTTACCATGAGTGTACTTATACCTCAGTCTTCACAACAACCCAATAAGTTAAACTTGTTTTAAATCCCCATTTTTCATATTAGAAGACTCAGGTCCCAAAAGGTAAAGTAATTTAGCCAGAGCTTCACAGCTAGTCCTTGGAAAATCTGGTATTCAATTCCAGGTGTGTGTGCCTTGAACACCCAGGCTTTTAAACCTACACTCTATCATCAGGTAGGGTAAGCAGCATGTAGACATGCAATGTTTTTGTTTGAGGCCTAGAGATTCATCCATTGCACGCATGTGCACTGGAGTCGGGGGTACAGGTAAGGAGCAGCTATAAATATTTCAATAGAAGACTTGTAAACTGGGTCCAGATTGTAAGACTACAGAGTTGGAGCTTTACTCGATAGGCAGTAAGGACTCTTTGAATGCTTGTAAGAATCAGAATAACATGATCAAGAATGAGTTCATTAGATACATTCAGAAACAGTGAGGTAACCAAATGCTGAAAACCTGTTGAAAAGTTACTGAAATAATCCAGACTAAAAATAATGATGGTCTCAGCTTGGTTACTGGCGGTGAGGACAGAGAAGATGAGGATGCATATGTTGTGGAGGGAGAATCAGTGGGGTTTCAAACTAGATTAACTGGAGAGATGAAGGAAAGGTATCAGGGGTGACACTAGGGATTCAGGCTAGAATACCTGGGTAGGTGTTGATGTGAAAGCTGAGACATACGGGGAAGGTCCATGGATGTTCAAGTTGATAAGTCCAAGAAATAATTGGTAATATAGAAATCTGTCTTGAAAACATAGATGTAGAAGCCATAAGGAATGGGAGGTCACCTGCACTCAGGTAAAGTGTGGGAATGAGAAGAAATAAAGACCTAAAACAACAGCAACACCAACAATAGTTATAGCCGTATATGGATGTTTACAATAAAGTTTAACCTGAGATTAAACACTATTCTTCCCAGCGAATGGGCAATTTTTTTGTTAATTGTTTAAAATTAACCAAGGCAGAATATTTTTTTCTTTTTATTTACTTTTTTACTGAATTTATTGGGGTGACATAGGTTAATAAAATTGTATAGGTTGTAGGTATACAATTCTACAGCATCTGTATATTGGAGACGACTTGGTAAAAACACATAATTTTTATTTTTTTTACAACTAGTCCATGTACAAGTATTCAATGGCTAGAGAGTCTCAGCATTCACTCATACTAGCACATCAGTAAATTGAACATATTCCAACGGGGGCCCCACAATGAGAACTGAGATGATTTAATTAATGTACATATGTATGTATATCCTATATTGCTTTAACAAAAAGAAACAGACTACTTACAAACATCCATCTAAAAGTATCATAAACAGATGAGTCTATCAGTGCAAGAGGAAGGACCCATTATGAATATTTAAAATTTTTTTTTAAGGAATAGTCACTGTGGTTACTAATGTTGCAACTATAGTGAATTAAATGAAAGTACAATGCTTTGAAATTATTATTTTTAAAGCATCTTATATTTATGTAGTGACTGAAGTGTCAGAGAGGAGAATTCTATCAATGACAATCTGCATTTGTGTTGGGGCTTTATAGGAGAAATAATTTGTCAGTAAAGATCAATAAGAAACGATAGGGAAGCTCCTGCCCTTACCCTTACCCTGGTACGTGCAGAGATTAGAACATTCTAACCACTTAACCTTAGAATTACTGTGTACTTTGCTTTCTGCGCTATTCAAAAAGGCTTTGTTCATGAAAAGTTCTCATGGTTATAAAACATTAAACAAAAAGACTTGTCCAGTGTGATGTGTTGTCTTTACATTTCTTTTTGTTTGAGGACTTGAAAAAGCTTTACAAACAAGATCTAATAAATCTTTTTAAGACAGCTGCTTGTGGGACCTCTTCACTCAATGGAAACTGGGGACAGGTAAACAGAACAGAGCCTGAGAGGAAGAAAGTAGGGTGGACAGGCACCTACTGTCATCTAATCACCAAAGAAGTGCAGGGCTGCACACATTTGTCCTCCAATAGGACTTGTCAGTATACACAGTCAGCACTCTACCCTTCCCATGGGGTAGCTGCTGTTTCTAGACTTTGCACCTGTTCACACAGGTGAACAACAGCAAACAAAACATCAGAAGTGCAAAGGGTAGGGAGGTGAGAAAAGGAAGATAAGAAAAAGGAACAATAGCGGAGTGTTTCCTGTGTTCAGGTAACTGGGCTAGATGCTGTCACACTTATACTATGCACTCAGTAAGTATTTAGATTCTTCCCTAACATGCCAATTTAATTCACATATATGCTATAATTTATGTATTTGATTAAGTAAATTGGTTTTTGCAGAGAAAAAGAGGAGTCCCTGTGATCTCGAAAGGCATGAAGCAAAGGGCAGGCCCAGTGGTGGGTCAGGGATGGCTGACATGCTCAGCATAGTGATTACAGCTCGTGGAACCCATTCCATTCACAGAAAATATTACTACCAAAATGAAGAACCCAAAACATAAGGGGACAGAGTAGCCACTGGGACATGGAAGAAAAATTATCCACAGGTCTTTTCTTTCGTGGAGTGGACTATTGAAGGTAGAGAAGAACTCTTAGAAATGGAAGTCCCTGCCTCAGTTCTTCACTCTGGGAACAGAGCACAGACTGTGATATGTGCCATTATGGAGACATCACCTTATTCTCTCTACCCACAGGAGTAAACTGGTCTTCACATTTTTAAAGACAATCTAGAGAAGACTTTTGAGAAGTTATAGATTTCATGAGACAAGTCAACCAAGTCAGGGATAGTATCCCAGTGGCTCTGGGAGTCAGATGGCCAGGGTGCCACTGAACCTTATGTAACCTCTGGACCCTGGTTTCCTTTTCTATGAAATGAGTGGTGATATGCAAAGGGCATTTAAACTCACGCATAAATGATATCATGTGTTATTTAACGTTTAAAGGACACATTTGCCTATTAAAAGGTTCTCATCATAGACTGTATTTTAGGTAAGATAGTCAGATTCAGTAATGAACAGTTTAGTAAAGATTCAGGAAATAATACGGGTCCCCAAAGTTTGATTCCTCCAATTAAAATGCCAATAGACCAATAATGAGCACATAAAAGTACTGGAGCAATCAAAACATTGTCCACTGTTTCCCAATTTACAAGTTTATCTAAACAGTGATTGAAAAGTGCAGGGCCATGCCTGAGGAACAGAAGGTGGAGCGCATGAGGAAGAGACCAGGAGAAGATGACATCCTAGTGGCATACAAGGTCATTTTGTAGGGCTATGTAAACTTGGATAGGGAGTTTGTCTTTATAGGATGATTTTGAAGTTATTGGATGACTTTGAAGTGAAAGCTATGATCTGATTCATGTTTAAAAAGATTACTCTGTTTTCTGGGAGAATTCACTGTCAGAGCAACAGAAGCAGACAGTCCCTCTAGGGGTTACTGAAGTTCAGGCAGGGGAAGATGGAGGCTTTAACAAGAAGGTAGAAATAGACATTGAAAAGTAGACCACGTTAGGGAATGTTTTGAGGTAAAAGTAACAGGATTGTTAATAGATACGATGTTGGGTATCAGGTAAACAGTTAGAAAGAACTCAAGGGCAGGTTCTGCAAATAGGCTTAAATTTTTTAGAGGGTTGGCTCTGACCGGTGTTGCTTAGTGGTTGAGCATCGACCCATGCACCAAGAGGTCGCCAGTTCAATTCCTGGTCAGGGCACATGCTCAGGTTGTGGGCCCGATCCCCAGTGGGGTGCATGCAGGAGGCAGCCAATCGATGTTCTCTCTCATCAATGTTTCTATCTCTCTCTCCCTCTCCCTTCCTCTCTCTCTAAAATCAATAAAGAAAAAAATCAAAAAAATTTTTTAGAAGATTAATGCCATTAAATAAGATGGAGACTGGGGGAGGATGAGTTTGTACTGAGCGTGACATGCATCCCAGTCAAGAGTTCTACTTTGTCCCTAGGAAGTTCGAAAGACTGGTAAATACATTAGTGGACAGTTAAGCAGGTGATTGAGGGTGAGTCTGGAGTTCCCAGAAGTCAGGACTGGACATGAGAGTTGTCATCCTATAGATGAGAATGGGAGATGACTTGGGGACAGTATAACTAGACTGAGGTCTAGGACTGATCCTTGGTGGCTCAAATACTTAGAAGTGGAAAGTAGAAAAGGAACCATGCACAAGAAAGGAGAAGAGGAAGCTAGTGAAACAGAAGAAATAATCAATGAATGTATAGTAATGGAAACCATGAGGGAGAAACAGTGAAGAGGGACAGGTCAACAGTCTTATCTGAGAGGTCAAGCTAAGCAAAGGTCAAGATAAAAATAATAATAAAACAGGACTAAATAACTAGAATTTGGTATTACAGAGGTCCTCTGGGATTTGACGGATGCAGTCTTAGTGGCATGATGGAGATGGAAGCCCATCCAGAATGAGTTAAGGAGAAAGTGTGGGGTGAGTAGGTGTAGACAGCACTGAGAAACAGCTTTTCAACAGTCTTGCTATGAAGGGCAGAATGAAAATGGGGATTTTTTAAAGATGTGAGATACAAGAGCATATTTACATGCTGATGCCAGGAATTGAGTTAAGAGAAAGAAATGGATGATTCAGGAGAAAGAGAATACAATTGCAGGACAAAAGACCTTGAGAAGGTGAGAGGGGATGGGATTCAGAATCCACAGGCTCCTCTCTGGCCTCCACAGGTATAGAGACACTTTTCCACTGTGAAAAGCATGAGGCCCTACACAAAGGCATAAACATTGTAATTATAACAATGACTTCATGCATGTGTTAGGCAAGCTAGAAGGAGATATAAGTAACTGAAGATTTATAAAAGGATACAGGGGGCGGAGAGGATCTTCCTTCCTCTAGTGTCATTCCATGTTTTGATAATAAACAGAATTTTTTAAAGTAACAGATTCTCAGAAAAGCTCCTAAATGAAGGTGTTCTCATCAGTTATACAGTAAGAAAGAGCTGGCAAATATAGAGTTGTTCCTGAAATGTGCAAAACACCTGGGCTCCTCTGTCTGACAACGTGGTGCTCCTGATGAAAAATACTGCATACCAGCCCCGGTATTAATGCTTCATGGAGTTCATAAATACCTACAGTCTTTCTAGGTGTCAGTACTGTTGTAAAAATTGCATAAATATGGTTAATTTGGGGGCAGCTATGAGGCTGTCTCCTGCTTCCTGCTCAGCTAACACAGTTGAAGGTTCCCCTTTTCCTACTCAGCATTCTCTCTGTAAATATACTGCTTGGCTGTCTCCTGCTGGGTTCAGGTTACCTGGGCTTCTGAACATCCCAGAGGAACTGCAGGGAACAGTCTGGAATCACTGCTTTCTCTTCATTGCCTTTTGTCTCTGGGGTCTGGTGCCTCCACTACTGGGGACTATTTTAATTTGGAGGTGGAACAGAATCTTAAATTGAAAGAGAGAAGGTAGTTTTTGTTTGTTTGCTTTTAAATGCAGGGAATAGAGAGAGCTTAGCCATGTATTTATGTCTTTAACATTGTTCCTGGGATAGAGGAGCAGTTTAATGAATTGGGCACTTTGAGGTTCAATACAGTCTTGGTGAGCGGAAAAAATATCATGAGGAAGATACCAAGAGAGGAAGAAAAACTTGGCAGGAACAGAGAAGGCCATTTAAAAGCAAATAACCAAAAGTTGATTATATTTAATGTTTGCACCATTACATTTTGCCTCAACTATGCCAACAAAACAAGAGCATGGAAAAGTAGAAAATTAAATAAAATGATAAATGAGTTACTGCATCAAAGTGACCTATTATCAACCATTCATACAATATGGTAAAACAGGAAACATTCAGAGACCCAGAGGCAGACAGCTCAGACACTCACCAGCTGTGTGGCCTCAGGAAAGCAGGCAAACTCCCATGACACATAGGAATGTTAATACCAACTTAACAAGAATAGTTATCAGACTTAAACGAGGTAACGTGCAAAACACCCATCATAGTACATGACATATAGGATTCACTCATAAAACAGAGTTTTCCTTCCACTTCTGGAAAAAGGAGAAGCACTGTAAATCTTTTAAGAGCCTTTCAATTCAGTTGTGGAAACAAAGTGAGAACATTTGAAACAAGGAGAACAATTATGCACTAAACTGTGTGGCTGTGATCACAAGCATGAAAGGAATTCAGACAAGGGGAGATTGGCGTGCACTGGACCACTCTGCCAGTCAAAGATTCGTCTCACGTTCTGGGTGTCCGGGGTAAGTAGCATAGAGCAGCAAGTTGAGGAAAAAGGATGTTGAAAGGGATCGGGAGTGAAAGTGGATGCTGGAGCATAGACACAAATAAATGATAGGGACATTGAATAAAATTAAGCACAAGTGATAAATGAAACTCTTCAACTGATCCATAATTTATGGAAAGAGCAATTCACGCTCATAATCGGTACATTAAAACATAACTATAATGACTAAGAAGGATTATATGGTAAGTATGTACTGAATAAATACTAATAGATGATGATAATGGCTTATCAGAATTCATTTTGTAAGTTAAGAAGATCCAAGAATGTAAACCAATAGGTCATAGCCTCCAAAAAGGAAATGACCCCAATATTATTTGCTTAATTATTAGTAGACAGAACATCAAGAAAGCTTGGTTCCTTTCCTATTGATGGTGGCCATGTAATCGCTTTGGTTTACTTGACCAAACCTTGTGACTTGCCTTCAGTATCATTACAGCTTTAAACTTGGCAGGACAGCTTTATTGGTCTTCATTTGGCTTATCTAAATCCCAGTTTTCACTTCCTGCATATATTTCCCATTAATAATTATTTTCATTCACATGAAATCCAGGATTTCAGAATCTCAGTTTTGTGCTTTCACACTAGGTCACCCTAAAAAAAAATCGCAGCTGGAATATGTGAACTTGGACAAGACAGAGACTATGGGCAAAGAACACCTGTTAAAGTCAAGGGATGCTCTGATTTTACAAGAAACTCTACTGACTTGATATTCAACAGTAAAAGGTATCCTGAGAAATGGGAGAAAACCAAAAAAAAAAAAAAAAAAAAAATCAATCCTGTACCTTTTCATTTGATTTTTTTCTTCTTTCAAGCAGAGTTACATTCATACTTTGATTAAAATATTACATATATGGCAAGCTGGTATTCAACATGGCCTCTAAAAAGAAAAATCTAGAAAGTAACTTTCTGAATGTTCAAAAGCAAATATTTCACAGGGCAGAGAACGTTTCTGTCTTGGGGGTCTACTTACCATGCACTCATAATGTTGAGTGGAAAGAGCCTTTAAAAATAATCTAATATAATCCCTTAAATAAACTAGAAAGCCTCTCAATAATATCTCTGTCAATCAATCATTTACCTTGTACTTGAACACCAGCACATATGGATCCAGTATCTGGGCTGAAGTCAAGAAAAAGTAAACTCAATACTTGTATGCATTGGACTGACTAATTAGCCCAGAAGTATACTACATTATATGGCTTTTTAGATGCATGGCTTGGACTTAGTGACTTTTTGCTAAACTAAATGGCAACATTCTCTCTCTCTCTCTCACTTATACACAGTGAAAGAGAAAGGTGACAAAAAGCTGATATTGCTTTATTACCTTGGGAAGCATTTCTTATGACATAGGACTGACAGAAAATGTGAGGGACGGTCACAGAGTCATAAACATCTTTATACCTGGAAGGGTCCTTCTTGTAAGTAATATAGCCCAAGACTTTCTTTTTACTTAAAGAGAAATAAAGAATAAGATTTACCAGGTTTTTAAAGTTTTTTGCCTCAGTGGCATTTGACCACACACACACACACAGAGAGAGAGAGAGAGAGAGAGAGAGAGAGAGAGAGAGAGAGAGAGAATTACAGATTATTTCATCCAGAGGCTGGAGTATGATAATCACTGCTCAAAGGAAGAAAAACAAAGTGAAGGCAGGCGAATCAGGATCAATACTCTCATTAAATACACTGTGACCTTTTTCCCTACGGATTTATATTTTTCCTTACTTTCTGGGTTACTTTTTCTGTATTAAATACAGAAAAAAACAATAATGAAAGTGTCCCTTGACTGTTACTAGAATCAATGTATCTAACATGTCTTCCAATACCAACTGTGCACATGTTCTCATTATATCCACATACTAGGAAGGGTTTAAAGAGGAAATGATGCTTCAGAAAGCCATTCGTAATGTTCTCTTCAGCATTTAACAGGCATTCCTTAGTGCATCTGATGGTCTGATTTCTGACACAGCCCAAGTGACAAAGCTTCAAGTATGCTGAAAATCAGAGTGTAGCAAACTATTCCTGCTGCAAAGTGAGTTGTGTGTGTGGTTTTGTTTTAGTTTATTTTAAAAATCCACATTGTGCATTATTCTCTGAAAAAGGAGGCCATTTGTGGCTTGACTCTGTGTCACTAGTAACATTCTTTTTTTTTACCTTTAAATCAAGGCAGGTTACAATGCCCTCCCCCTACTTTCAGGCAAATAAACTCAATCTTTGTGAATATACTGTGTTGGTTTGTTTTCTTCCTTTTCCTGGATTGATGTTACTAACGAAGCTTTCTTGTATAGATTTTCATATGTTTGATACTCAATTTGCAAATGTCCTTATGTTCTCTGGTAAAGGCCTCCATGTCTCTTAGCATGGTTTCAGCATCTAAATGCTGCTCTCACTGTGCCTTTGACATTGAGCCTTTGTTCCCCACTCTCTACTCCTCTACACATACACCGAACTTAGAAAAACACATTGTAGGTTTTAGAATTCTTTTCATTTTTTTATTTTATTTTTTTTCTTTATTGATTTTAGAGAGAGAGGAAAGGAGAGGGAGAGAGAGAAATATCAATGAGAAAGAACATCGATTGGCCGCCTCCTGCACGCTCCCCACTGGAGATTTAGCCCACAACCTGGGCATGTGCCCTGACTGGGAATTGAACCGGTGACCTCTTGGTGCATGGGTGGATGCTCAACCACTGAGCCACACCAGCTGGGCAAAAATGATTTTTAAACTTAATTTTTCTTTGTAGTAAAATCAGAACCACACCTGTAAAAATATTCACTTGCATTTGGTTTGAAGAATATATTACACATCTCTTTTCATTTGAAACGTTCAAATATATCCCTCGCTTCTAATTGAACAAGTTAGCCAGGTGATGTCATGAAAAAATAAAAATAAAAAAGATAACTTATTGTTAGTAATGCACATAAGAAATAAAATATTTGAGTTATCTTAAGATTTATCAATTGAGATGGGTTTGGTCAGATAGTGTTAAAACATACAATCTAATGTACAGTATTATAATGTGTAATATATAGTGACAGGAAGTAGTCACTAAAAAATCATTCCCATTCTGTTTTTACTTCTTCAGTAAAGAACTAATAGGCCTGGGCTGGGTAGCTCAGTTGGTTAGAGCATTGCCTGGATACACCAAGGTTGCGGGTTTGATTCCTCATCTGGGCACATAGAAGAACTACCAAAAAACGCATAAATAAGTGGAAAAACAAATAGCTGTTTCTCTCTCTCTCTCAAATCAATTAAAGAAAGAAAGAAAGAAAAAAGAACAAATATCATTGAGCTTAAATAAGACTGTATTCTGATGACAAGAATTAAGGTATTCGAATTTGTTTTTTTTTTTGAGACCATGTCCTTTGGTGGCCAAATGGGAATGCCACACCATTGCAATATTTGCCATGTTTTATTGTTAACTCTTTGTTTACAGACCTACCTGTCTCCCTTACTCCCTTATAGAAGCCTTTTCAGAATAGGGAGGGCCCTGATCACCTAGTATAAAGACAAGCACTTAGAAATCATTCAGTTAGCTGGCGGACCATTTTTCTGTCTTAGTTTCCTCAACTGAAGGGGTAAGACGGAGGTACAATAGCACTTCTACCCCAAAGGTGCTACTCTTGTAAAGCATTCAGAACTTCACCTGCACACAGCAGATGCCAGCTCAGTACTGCTCCTTCACACAGCTCTGGGAGGGGTCATTCATGCAGTCCTCCCTCACAGGGGGAACTGTCACCTTCATCATCATTACCATTACCACCGCCATCGTTACTAGGCTCCAGAGCACAAACATTTCACATCACCGAAACTACAGAGAGGGTGACAAAAGTGGGGGCGGGTCCTCATGATGGGGATAACTGTGTCTACCTCTGAAAGGGAAAAAAGGCAGAATGTCGAATAATGTGTATGAATTTTTGCTCTCTCACCTGATTATCCTTTTTTGGGGTCTTCAGTAAAAATGAATTGTGACTGAATCACATGGACTGAGCTTGGCGTTTTGTCTTATGAACACTGATCCTAATAAGTACTGTGAACAGAAACCACTAGGGGCTGATGAAAATCCAAATGAAAATTGAAAATTTTAGCTTTTAAAGGAATTAGATATGTTGGCACATAGACTATTAATGATATCAATGACATCATTGGGTTTCAATCCATTTTGTGATAGGATCTCTTTCTCAAAACTTCAGGAGGACATCCAGTGGGTATTATGTATAGAGAGCCTGGATCCCATCCTTCCAGCCCAGCCTTTCCTGGCTCTCTCTGGCTCACCATGTGGTTGTCTATGGAAACCAGTTTGGAACCTCTGACCCAGAGAGAGCAAAACTTCCATCTTTCAGGAGCCCTGAAGAGTCACTCAGAATAGTGAAATATTTCGGTTTGTGGGTGATTTCAAAACATTGATGACAAAAGCTTTCATTTAAAAACATTTGCCACATTTGCTAAATAAGGAAAAAGCATTTTAGTAAATTTGGAAAACATCAAAAACTCAATAAAGAAATTTCTCATAAACTTACTATCCAGAATTAATTATTCCTGTTAATATTTTGACTTACACTATTTTTGTCCTTCTAAAAAATGCACGTTTGTGTAATTTTTCCCCCTTTTCACAAAATTGGAATTAAATGACATTTTTGACTTTTGACCTTTTTTAAATTAAAAGACACTTACCTGTTTTCCTATGTAACTAAACCTTTTTCTACGACATATTGTTAAAGGGCTTCACTGTTTTCCACAGTTGGGGAAGGTCACAACTAACTTATCATGTATAGCTAATCTATACACAGAGAAAAACAAATCAAAGATTCAACCTTTCTCACCAAAACCTACTTGTGTCAAAATTCCTGCTATTCACTATAAGCAACAGATTTAAACAATAAAGTCTTCAGCTGAAGCTATAAGCACACAGAAACTGTATTATTCATGACATTAAGCTCTGGGATTTGGGCTGCTCAGTCTATTCTGCAGTTGGGGATATTTTCGAGATGAAATTCTAGTAAAACTATTCTCTGAATCTCTTTAGAAAAAAATAAAATGTTCGTAGTTTAAGACTTGTCAAAAACACAGTACAAAATGTTTTCTTGCTTTTTTTATTGCTTGAAAAAAAAGTCAGAAGGTTAATTGGATAATTCTCTTTTATTAAAATATATTTAATTCCTATTAAAATTTTTGTTTTCAAAAGAAAATCCTGTATTATAGTGTACAGACACATTTAGCTCGCGCATGATCTCTTACTAGTTATTTTAACACAAAATCTTCGAATGGCTTATATTAGGAGTAGGATCATTCGGCTTCTGAAGTTTTTCCTTACTGAGGAAACTGGTTATGTGGACTTTACTCTTGAATATAAATTTTAGCAGAGTGTTGCTATCCTTCACTTAGCAAGCATGGGGTTTTGATTAATCGTTAACAATAATAATATGAAATATATATGTGCTTTTCTCTTCATTTACTTAATTTTCAGGAGCACAATCAAGTTTTCAAAACAAAAGGCAAGTGGTTCAGCTTATTAGTTAAGAGTGACTCTAGAGTTGGACAGACTTGAGTCCAGAATCTGCTTCTATCCCTTATTAGTTAGATAATCTTGAGTAAGGATTCAATTGCTTTACCTAAGTAAACCTCAGTTTAGCTATGCATTAAATAGGGCGACTAGTACCCTCTTCAAAGTGTGTTAGTGCAAGGTATGCAACAATGTTGGTGCCACGCTTGGCATCTAGGCAGGGGAATAAAACAAAAACCAACACAGCCCTGGCTGGGGGTCCCAGCTGGTTGGAGTGTTGTCCTGTACACCAAAAGGTTGCGGGTTCCATTCCTGGTCAGGGCACATACCTAGGATGCAGGTTTGATCCCTGGTCAGGGCGTGTACCAGAGACAACCTATTGATGTTTCTCTTTCACATCAATGTTTCTCTCTCTCTCTCTTTCTCTCTCTCCCTCTCATTCTCTTTCTTCCTTCCTCTCTCTAAATTCAATAAACCTATTCTTGGGTGAGGATTAAAAAAATACTCACAAAACACAACTAACATTAATGTCAAATACGTTTTGAAAATTTTTCTAAGACATTTTGAAACCTGAATTTAGTCCCAAAAGTAGATTGATATGCCTCAATAATCTCTATTTACTAACATAAACATTATTGTATTTGGCTTATCAATTGAAAGATATAAGTTAGGAGGAGAATGAAAGGATTGAATACTGATTCAAAGCCATTCTCCTCAACATGTGCATTAGTAGGTCAGGCCCATTAGCAGAAGCCACAGTGGCCCATTGTCAAAAACAAAGACTTCTGACGGGAACAGTGGTGCTATATGTACTCCATGCAGGTGTTAGGTGTGTTAATATTCCAGTTGAGTTTGGTCCTTTTAAAAACGTAAGTTTCTTTTGGACAGGGAGTAGGGCTAATAATTGGAGTCTATAAATGCCTTCTATTTTGAGGACCTTCAACAAGGCTTCTGTGGTACTGGTACTGATGATAATGATACCCATGTGGGAACTATTTATTCATGCCCCCACCAAAGCTCTTGGTTTATTTAGTTGTTTCCATATACAGACACACAGCTATTAGTTGTATGTGAAAGGAAGGACTTGGTGAGGATAACCAAAAGACCTAAGTTACTCTAGTTGCCTGAGTTAGGACTTATAGGTCAGGTCAGACCATGCCATAATTCCTTGGCCCTAATTCATATCACTGATGGATCCTTTGGTTGTTTAGGGCAGCATTTTATAAAAAAAATTCTAAAGTAAAGAAATCTGGATTCGAGTTTTATACTTTCCACTTAGTGGTTACATGATGCTGAATATAGGTAAACTATCTAAACTTTACCCTGAGGTTAATTATAAATAACATAACATAACATAACATAACATAACGTAACATAATGCAACATAATACAATAAACACAATATATAAAATATCTTCTCTATCTGTATGCTTGTGGGATTTCAAAAGCTCTTTGTAACTTGTAAAATAAAGTATTAAACACATATTAATTGTTGTGGAAAATGCTTTAGCTTACTGATTATAAAAGAGACAAAACAAATCATTGATGGGGCACAAGAGGAGACACCTGAAGCAAATTGTCAAAAAATGTCACTGTGATTGTCCCCAAACCAGATCAGCAGCATTAAATTTCATAAGGATAGTTCATTTTTAGCAAATGTGTATCTGCTGGGTTATTCTTTACATTCATATTCAGCTTCTACATTAATGAAATCGGAATGTTTCTCTGAAGAAAAAAACCATTCTTAACTGGGAAATAACACGGTGTAGTGGAATGAAAACGGGCTGAACAGAGGTCAAAACAAACCCCAAATGTCTTCAGGGCCAAAGAGCTAATGTGACTCAAATGAGGGGGCAGGGGAGTTGGGGGTCAAGGTAGCACCAGAGCAGAGCACAATACCACCCAGAGGAACACCCATGACCAACTCCAGATGTTTGCCATGAGGAGCTGTGGGCCTAGTGATGCCTAATTTTCTTGTTTTCCAAGAGGAGACAGAAAGGTCAGATATTTTTTGAAATATCAAAATTATAAAATTTTGAATAAAAACATGGTTTGAAAAATATTGTGCTGGAAGCATATATATTGTTGTTTACAAACACTTTCCACATGTTTATGAACACTTCCCTGAGATGAGTCCAGTCCACAAAGTTCCAGTTTTTAAACACGGTGCTATATAATCAGACTCGACTTCAATCTCAGCTGTAAACTCCCTAACCGAATGGCTTTGGCTAAAAAATTTAACCTATCTGAGGTTCGTTTTCCTCTTGCAATGTGGGAAGACCAATCGTTCTGTTGTGAGGATTGCAAAAATGGACATGGATGAAAACAGTAAAATAGATATGTAATAGGTGCTCAAAGAATTTAGCTCTGTTCCCGTTTATTCTGGATAACTTAGAAAAAGTAAGTCATTCTGGTTTCTTTTCACACTTGTTATATTCGGAGCACATCAGATATCCTTGTTATTAAGAAGGTCAGAGCTATCCCACTCATTGTTGAAATAAATTGTTTTACTTGAATTACAAAGAAAATTTGAAACTATGGATATCCCCCAATTCTTCTAAATAATAGAGATGAGTCAGCATTAAGTCTGATTTTTTCAGATTGACCCAAGGGAGAGTGAAGGTTTGCAAAATTACTGTCTTCTGAACAAAACGCTTTTCCAGTATTTCATCAGCGACTCTCAGCCATAAAGGTCCTTGTGTTAGTCAGCGTTTAAGGACATCAAGAATGTGGTAAGTGATGGCACCATGCGAGCTGAGAACAGATCGATTCTGCTTAGATTACAGTTGACTATATAGCCAAAGATCGATGTTTCAAAGCAAGAGGATTATACAAAATAACTTTAGACCATTTATGTTTTCAAACCCATACAAATGTTAGTGAAAGCTCAGTAAGCAAATGACCAGTGACTGACTAGAAATATTAATCCTGTCTCTTGACAACCTTCCAGGGACCTTGGCTAAATCGGTTAGGTTTAATTTAAAAAACCATAAGTAGAATGAAAGAAGAAAAATATAAAATCATATACCACAGAAGAGACTGGACCATATGTGTAGACAAACCTGTCCAGATAGGAGCATTAGTAAATGAATTTTTAGGCATGCATTGAGAGATTGGGCTCTATAAAGGATAAAAAGCTGAAGGTCAAACAGTGGTGGAAAAATCAATTTCCCTGTTGCAGGCTGATATCTTCCTTACTCTTGTTTCATAGTGTAGCCTTGTACCCCGTGGAGCCTAAAATATGGACAACCTAGCAAGAAGAGAGCAAGATGGCTAAATGTTCCTTTTATGCAAAATTGACTAGACGTAAGGGTTTCTTGTTATTTCACTTAAAAATACTAAGGTGCATTTTTAATGATTACTAATGTTTTAGGCACTTGGCTCAAACTATCATAAATTCTCAATTTTGTAGATGCTCTTATAAAATGAAGTGCTTTAAAAATAAAAATGTCATAATTCAAATGTTTTCCTTAATACAGCAAAAAATTTCATGTTTTCTAAAATTCAAAATTCATTTTATGGTTAATTAACTACCACTTAATTCCTCCTTAAGAGAAGCAGGTACAGAGACTGAGACAATGCAGTAGAAGTCATTCTTTCCTCTGGGTCTAGGTAACCAGAGCAGAGCAAAGGATAGAGAAGCCCTGGTGATTCCAGAGTACCCATTTTCATAATCCTATTCATCTAGGAAACTCATAGAAAAGCAGCATGGGACTATAATATCTTCAAAACACCCAAGTCCTTCCCTCTGTCTTGTTAGTGCCAATTGGCAGAAGTAGAATCTTGTGAATTCTCATGTGAATTCAGTGTTGACTTTTATTGCAGGAACAGAATTTTATTCAGGGCACCTGCAAAGCAGATGGGCTGAGTCCAAAATGGCACCAGCCTCAGTGTTGTTTTTTAATATAAACTCTCCAGATTGGTTATTGTTACATACAAAAATATTGTCAATTATCTTGTTATTCTTTTAATGATTTATTGGTAGAATAAATGACACATATCCTAAATTTTATAGAATGGTACTTATTTAAAATATTACCTTTAGTTGCTTCCATCAGTATTCTTGCATTAAAAAAAAAATAATTGTTGTTTTGAAATATGTGTTCAAATTAGGTATATCTGACCTATGAATAGTTTGTGGGACTTAAATTTGGATCAGTAATGACTACAGAGTAAGAGCTTAGCTTAGTTTTGGAGGGGATCTCTCTCCATGAAATGCTGCACAAGAAAGAGCCAGACAAGAAATATGGGTGAGAAACATTTGCTTGGTTTACATTTTCATTGTGGTTATAATGGGTAGCATTTTCCAGGGGAAATTTTCCAGTTTGGAACAGAAGGCATGATGAAAATCTCATCCTCTTTTCTTAAGCACACGCTCACAAGGCTTTTTTAGCTTCACAATGATCTCAGCAAAATTTCCTTCTTGAAAATAATACCAATGAATCCTTTTCTGACCAGAGAGTATCAACTAAACTTAGATTTTGTTTTCTATGTAGATTGTAACTGCAGTTGGACGCCAGAATTTCAAGCATTGCAGTAAATGATCTTGATATCGATTCCAGGAAAAGAAAGGAAACAAAGACTTTTTCCTCACACTTAAGTTTCACTGTATTAGCAGGTTAGGCACCTATCCAGGTGGCTGTTCCCACTGGTTTGAAGATATTTCTCCCTATTTGCCAAGTATACCCCACTTTTCCAAGTTACTCTTTTTATATTTGGTTTCAAAACTTTCATGAAAGCAAGATGCTACCTTAATTTATCTTTTGAGTTTGGTTATTACTTCAATTAGTTTCAGCTTGATTTTTGATATAGATATAAAGAAATGATTTATTTATGATTAGTGAATTTGTTAGGGCGGATATCTACAATGGCAAAATGGCTGTGAGGGTGTATCGTGTAATTTGATGCAAATATTAATTAAATGACTAATTTATTTTGATAAATTACACTGAAACCAAAGGTATTCTCAAAATAGGGTCACTATTTCTGACTTGCAATTCCTTTTGAAAGGGAATACAAGGAACCACAAGGGAAGAAAATAAATGTTCACAGCTTTTCTTATTTATGTCATAGTCTATAGTGTACAATTTTTAATGATGGGTTTTAAGTAGTGTGATTTGTTACCTTTAAAAAGTTGGTTTTCTTTTATCAAAATTTAAAATCCTGAGAATATCACATATAGGAATACAAAATCCATTTTTATCTTCACAGCCAAAACAAAAGGATGAGAACAATACAAAGAACTACTAGTGAAAAAGCTCTTGTACCATCTTAGGCCAGAGGTGTTTCAAGGGACAGTCCATTCATTCAGTCAGTCACCCAGCACATATGTGTGGCCCACCATCTGTTATTCACAGTTTCATTTTCTACCCTCATAGAACTTACAATCCAGTGAAGGGTTGGGAAAATCAAGTAAGCAAATAAATAGCTCTAAAATTACAACTTTGATAAATTCTATGAAGGGCACATACAGTGTACAGAGAGTATTATATTATATTATATTATATTATATTATATTATATTATATTATATATGGACCTCTACAAGGAGTCATGTTAAAGCTCAAACTTAAAGTATAAGAAGAACCCAACTATCTATATTTTAAAAGGGAAGAGTCTGATGAGTGGGCTTTCATTTAAAAACTATATGCATATTTAAAACAAAACAGAAACAGACTTATAGATACAGAGACAGATGGGAGGGGGTGGGAGGAATGGATGAAAAAAGTGAAGGGGACTAACAGGTACACATTTCCAGTTTTAATATAACTAAGTCATGAGGATCTAACCTACAGCATAGGCAATAAAGTCAGTAATACCACAACTTCATTCAGCGACAGATGGTTAATAGACTTACAGTGGTAATCACATCATAAGGTATATGAACATAGACTCACTATTTTATACAGCAGAAATTAATATAATATTGTATGTCAACTATACTTTAATAAAAATAAATATATAAAATATAAAAATTAAAATATATATATATAGGTTTAAGGAATATACATGCCAAAAATATATTAGTTTAGTCTGAGAAATTGTGACAGCTAAATGTATGTCATTTAAATACTTTTTCATAAAGGAGTTGAATTGGTCACAGAAGTTAAGACTGCAGGATGTCACTACTATACTGAGGAAAAATAACATGAATCTGAAAGAGATGCGTTTCTGTTTTTGTTTTTACATTGCTGTTTATGCATGCACCTGCTGAAATTCCTAGTGATTCAAACAGGGATTTCACTGACTTGGGCTTAAAACGTATTCGTTATCAGCAGAGAAGGGATGACTGAGATTAATTTAATGCCCATTGTGAGAGGCAGTGGCAAGTCTGGGTAACAGATCTCATATTTCTTGAAAATAATGCTTGGCTCACAGCTGCTGTAAATCAGCAGGCTCTACCTGTATCATAAGAAGTATTTAAAGCAAAGTGTAAAGAGCCCCAAGTGGGGAAAAAACACCTTGAATCATCAAGAAAAATGCACGCTATTAAACATTTAGTAGAGATATATTTCATTGACATAGTAAAAGAACTATAAAACAATGCTTAGAGTATGGTCCCATTTATGAAATTGTATGCCTGAGTGTGTTTATAGTGTCATACAGAAAAAAAAAAATCTAGAGGAAAATGTTCCAAAATGCTAAGAGGAATTATTTCTTGATGGTAGGCTTATGGGTGATTTTCTTTTTACACATTTTTGTATTATCTTTTTTTTTTCTCTCTCTCAACATGAGCATGTATTTTTTAAACGTACAAAAAAGCCTTTAAAAGACAAACTTTAACTGTACTGGTAAACACTGATTTAAAGCAGAATGTCTTCAGTGTGACAGATCTCACTTGCATTGCAAGATCATTAATGTGGAATGACAATTCAGATGGCGCAATCTGCTCTTTGGCCAGCGCTGAATTACCAAATAGTCAGACAAAGTGTGTGCTAGGGCATTTGCAAAGAAAGGGAGACAACAAAAATTAGACTATTTTGAAGAAAGGTACTTGACTTTTTAATATTTCAGAAAAGTATAAAAGTATTTGTCCAGGGAAAATATCAAGAAGTAGTTGAAGTGATGTACACTTCTTTATTACTTAATGTCATTTTTATTTTTAAGAACATGTAGGTGGAGAGATGCTTAGGACATATAGGTAGGAGGCATGGCTGAGTTTTATCATGGTACAGAGCATAGAATAAAATTGTTACCTCCCAAACTCTCATTAAAAATAAAAATAGTATGCCCTGGCTGGTATGCCTCAGCTGGTTGAGCATCTTCCTATGCACAAAGAGGTCACGGGTTTGATTCTTTGTTGGTTGGGGCACATGCCTGGGTTTGGGGTTTGGTCCCCAGTGGGGGGTGTTTGGAAGGCAGCCGATTGATGTTTCTCTCTCATTGATGTTTCTCTCTCTCTCTCTCTCTCTCTCTCCCCCTCTCCCTTCCTCTCTCTCTAAATTCAATAAAAATATATTTAAAAGAAAATTTTTTTCCTTTTTCCTTTATTGATTTTAGAGAGAAAGGAAGGGAGAGGGAGAGAGAGACAGAAACATCAATGAGGGAGAACATCGATTGGCCGCCTCCTGCATGCCTCCACTGGGGATCGGGCCCACAACCTGGGCATGTGCCCTGACCGGGAATCAAACCGGTGACCTCTTGGTGCATCATGGGTTGACGCTCAACCACTGAGCCACACTGGCCGGGCCAATAAAAACATATTTAAGAAAATAAATAATAAAAATGGTACTTAGTCATAAAACAAGTGCACATCAGTCCATCAAAGCTCTGATTTTTTCCCTAGACAAATGCGTCTGTGCTTTTCTGAAATATCAGGAATCCCAAATTTTCTCCAAAATAATTCTTTGTGTGCACTTTTTTTTTGTCTGATACCCTAAACATACACTTAGTCTATTGGACCAATTCAATATGACCAAAGGGCAAATCATGGCACCTGAAATATTCAAATAAAAATCCAAATAAAACTGAGCCACATTTAATGCAGATTTACTATGTTTGATATTTAAAAATTCAAATTGGCAAGATAATTTGTTACATTTTCTAATATGGCAGCCTTGGGCTCATGAGATTTGGAATCCAGCCCAGTTAGATCATTTACCTAACACAAACTTGAACAAGTCTAACCTCTCTGAGACTGTTTTCATTTATTTAAAACACTTAACAGTGATAGAATTGGGGGGAATATAAGTTAAAAATAAAACAATGTAAAATGACTGAGAATTACAAAAGATTATATTAACATAAAGCGCAATAATTAATACAAGGTGCATTGTTTTTGTCATTAACACTTTCACATGTGTACATCTTATATCCTCCCAAAAAATTCTGTGCTGCTAACATATGCAACTTTTGCTAGTCATATAAAAGCTCTACAAATAGTTGTTTTTCAATTAATTAATTCATCTAGTTTGAAAACATTCGGGAAGATGTGTTTTCAGCTGGAAGAGGTCAGTTGTAACTGACCCCTCAGAATAACACCCAAGTGTGAATCTCGTTTAGTTATTTCAGTAAAAACCCATTGTTGAGTAATTTATGTTGAAACTTCCATGAAAATTTTGGTTTTCTTTTAGACTCCAACCATGGGGGGGAAAGCATTGATCTTTTGATGAACCTATGAGAAATGAAGAAAACAGCTTTGACTCTCCAGATTCTTTCAAAGTCACCCCATGGAGACTTGAAGCATGTACATAAAACTGAAATATGCTTTGAGGTCACTTGAAGAAATAAGGAACATCCTTACACAAAGTGAGAAATTAGATAATGTGTTTTATGCCAATTAAAACAAGTTTTACCAAAGTTTAAATGCCAGTCAAAATACTCACTATCTCAACAAGAATGGCATGTTCAAGATAGTGTTTGAGAAAAACATAATTAATAAAATTAATGTGCTGTAAATAGCACCTCTAAATAATAACTTGGATGTATCATTTATATAGCTTGTTTTTTTCTGATATCAACTTGATGGCTCTTGAATTATTTTGTATCTAGACCCCACGAAACCCCATTTCATTGTTCAAAATCAGCCATACAGAAGGGAATAATTTTAATACGGCTCTTAGGCATCAGATTCCACGGAGCTACCAGGAAAGGACTCTTGTGAAGTGGCCAGTGTTGAGTTCCCCGCATCCTGACAAGATGACATACAAATTTCTCCATGCAGATGATCAATTGATTTCTTTAAAAATATCCAGATTCCGTAATTTAAAAGTTCATTACAAAATGGAGTCTTACTGTTACAAGTCCAGAAGTACAAGATGTTGCTCAACTAAAACACACTCTTAAATGGACAGTTTACTCTAGAAAAAGAGAAGTTTTTGAGAAAGAATCTAGTCCATCCCAAATAAATCCATGTCTATGTCATACTTAGGGAGGTTTTGATGAAAAAAGAATGAACTGCCCTATTGGCTACCCAGTTAACAATTCAAATTTGCTATCAGGAAGTTCTACATTTTGTAATTATAGTCTTCATTCTTCCTAATGCAGTTGAACCTCATTGACCATATTTTAGGTTCCAAAAGACAGCAAAAAGCACCGCCCGATGTACAAACCCTCAGCTCTTCTAAAGCAAATAATTGTCATTTCTCAGTTTTCTCCAAATGCAATCATCCTACTTTCCCTATTCTTTCTTAGAGTTCAACTTGTAGTCTTTTAAGCATACTTCACTTTTCTGTGGCTCCTCCGAAAAGGCCATGTAATCATCTCAAGCTGTGGGACTAAAATCTAGACCTGTATTCCCATCAGGGTCTGACCACATACGACTGTCAGTTCTGTATCCATGGCCTACAGTGATTTGCCTCTGCTCAAGTTGTATCAACTTAGCCTATAAAACCACTTCCCAATGAAAAGTCAACACAAAGGAAATAAAACAAAGCCCCAAGATATCTGTTTTTATTGCATGAAACAGAGTCAACTATGTCTCAATTCTTTAAAGCTTACTGTAGATATATCTGAAATTGTAATTTTTGGAGGTCAAAATTTATTTAAAAATTCAGGATGCGGTGTGTTAACATTTTGATCTGATATACAAGCCCAGGATCTCTCCTGGCTCGACTTTATGTAGTTGTTATAATTAGGCACATGGTAGTATGACTTTACAGAGTTGTGAATGTATATAATATATGACACGCCATAAGCATATTCAATACATTCTCCCAATTAAGTCGACGAAGAGCCTTCCCATATATAAACCAAATAGGACATTTATTCTCAGAGGAATTAAACTATAAACCTGATTCAAATGTATATAAAATTTTTAAATGAAGGGGGGAGATGGGTAAAATAAAGTGAAAGATTAAAACAAAAAATGCCGATATTTTACACTGTCGAAAATGTTTGCACTGCCAATGATATTGTTAGAGATGAGATCGATGGATGAAACTAGTCCATATGATGAATGTAATACTACTAACACACTTTTACCTGCAAGGATTTTTCTGGCTTTAATTCAATGAAATCCATTATCCTGGGTGGTAATGGAGCCCTGTACCCTACTCATCTCAGGCATCTTTAGTCTCCTGAGCTGCCCTAAAGCCTTGACATAATAAAAGGTCACGCAGATCTCAGTAAGCATTTGTAAACTACAATACCCGACCCCCCACCCCATTTCGGCTACAAGCCACACGTTCTTGTGCTACGCTTTGCTCTCTCTTATTGCACTTCATTGTATAAGGAGGCTAATTTGGAAATGGCTAGGGTCCTTAGGAAATACCTAGATTAAAAAAAAAAAATCCCACTTTCCTACTTGACCACCCAAAGAAGTAAATCCATAATACAACATTTGAGAGAACTCTAAAATGGTGCCTGGATACTGAAGGAATGAAGCAAATAGCAGCACTATTAAATAAAACGAATGCATTTCACCATCCAGCTCGCCTGGGCTTTCTGGGACACAGGCACAAATATGAAAGGGCTGGGGTAGAATTTCAAGAAAACTGATTTGTTTCCACAATCATTTGGCACAATAGTGTACAAAAAATAATACCACAGCCGCCTCCCTTTCCCATCATTGTCAAGTCGGGCTCTCAACTCACCCTCCACAAACCTAATTAAAAATAAAGAAAAGAGGCAGGCTATGAATTCACATCTAGGGCTATGATACACATTAATTGATAGGCATCTGTTCTAATTGGTCACCACAAAACTGAGGGGCAATAACAAGAATAAATCTCACATTAATTCAGACGAAGTCAATGAATAATATTACAAACCAGAAGCACAGTTTCAAAAATATCCAATTACCTTCATGCATGCAAGGGCATTTATAACCCATAAAAATGATCGCAAAGAACGCTCTGCACATAAACACGTTTCGCAAATGCACTCTAAATGCTAAGTAATGTGTATATATGATATGCGTATCCATAGAGTATATACCTTTGTATATTCACAATCAAATCTGTGTGCTAAAAATAAAACTGGACCCAGCAAATGGGTTCTCAACTAGAGTACATGAGAATGTGGAACAGAATGCTACATTCTGGGGCTGCCTTTCCTAAGCAATAAAGGATATAAGCAAAAGCACCTTATAATTAGGCAGAGAAGCTTATGAGGCACCGAATGTGTTTCTGAGGAAGGCCCAGCCCTATATGTGGGAGCTGCAAATGAAATGATTCCTTTCAATAACACCCATTCCTTGTTAGCTTTTTCCACCCCCTGATTCGGTTGCTAAGCTTGGAAGGAAAGGAACCAAGTCCCTCACTCTGCATTCTAAGCCAGTTCAAGATAAAATCAGAACACCATTTTTTTTTAATTTTTTTTTTTTTTTAAAACAGGAGCGGATGCCTTCTTACTTCTCTCTTCCTGGCAACCTTCCTCTCTCTCCATCCCCATCTCTGTCTCCACGTCTTCCTCTCCTACTCTAAGGGAGTCATTGTTCAAGTGCAGGCCACAGATGTATACACAGGTCATTTAGGAGCAAGCTCCACCAAGAAGATAGCTCCACTGTCTCCTACTTACCATGCTGAGACCCGGAGAAGCAGTTGGAAGGAGGGAGAGATGCAAACTGAATCCATTTTCCTTGTGACCGAGTCGGATGTAGCCTCCGAACTCAACATCAGCAGCGTCTGCTGGGATTTTTTTTTCCCCCCTCCGTCTCTGGCTGGCGATGGTGCGAACAGGAACCACCCTTCCAGCCCCACTAGAGTATCAGCAGTCCAAGCGGCAGCAGTACCAGCATCACTTGGCCTCCTCCCTCTCGGAGGATGGGGTGAGCTCAGAAGCAGCCAGGAACTTGCAGCAGACACCTCCTCTGGCTCCTCCTCTCCTTCCCCCTCCCCCACAGCCCCACCCCTGCTGCGGTAGAGGCTGCCTGCCCCGGCAGCTGCTGGTTGTCATGGTAATGACCAATGGTAAGCGACCAGACTAAGGGGGAGGGGAGATGGGTGAAAGGAGCTGGAGGATCTGGAGGGGAGCGAATTTGTGCTGCTGCCTTCTGGGATGCTCGTGGTCTCTCCTACCTTGGACTCTGGGTCTTTAAAAGTGGGGCAAGGGTGTATAGGCACGGGAAGAAAATAATTTAAATTGAATCGAAATCTAGACTCTTAACATACAAAAAGCTCAGCTATTTGTGCATTTTATATGGTTTTCCAATGAAATGTATTACATTTGCGATCAGAAAAAATGATGACAAATATGGAGAAAATGATCTCGTGTAATAGGAAATTATTATGACTGCAAATATGTTTGTCCTTGATAGCATCTTTTACTCAATGCCACTCAAGGTTGTTAGAAAGCAAAATGAGTGGCTGGACTTTGCAATAAAACAAGAATCTGACTCCTTGACACTCCTCTCCCTTGTTCTTTTCAGGTGAGTCACTTAGTCTTACTGTTTTTCCAGCCCCCCACCCTCCATGAAGAAGACCCAGAGTTCATTGGCAGTACCCTGTGGAAAAGGAAGATGAACAGAGGAAACAGAAATTCCTGGAACAATCAGGGTTCTCAGTGGCATAAGTTGGTGGCTGGTTCCAAAACTATTTAGTGTCAAACTCCTGGACTGTTCATTTCCTGCAGTAAATTCCATGCCATTTTCATGAATGCTCTTTTGGAGGTCCCAAGACAGATGGTGGTCAGGGTGGTAGGTACAAAAAAAAAAAAGAAGTGAAGTCAGCAGTATTGAGTTCTAGGTGAGTTCTGTTTCTGACCATAAATTATAGATGGCACTAGTATTTATGTCATGCAGTAGTTGTAAATATCAAATGAGATAATGCACTAAAAGCACTTGGCATATAGTATGTGTACAATAAATGATTACTATTATTATTGTTAGTAGTACTACATTGTATTCATGCCTTAATCCAAGAAATTAAAGGAATAGCATGGCAATTGCAGATACGGGGGGAAAATTAAGGTGAGAAAACACTTAATTCATGTTATCTGTGATGATTATGATGATGATGACGACGACAAAGTCAGGGAGGCCTGAGAGATTAAAATTTCTCTAAAGCGAGACAATGGAGGACCTTCTAAGCCCTAAAGGAGTTGGATAAATTTCCCAAATTCACGCAGCTAATAAATGGCAAAGCCAGAATAAAAACTCTGGCTCTTCTAACACTAACATTTGCTCTCGTTTATCCATTACAGTACATTTTTTCTGCCACTCTGCCAGGGAATGGAGATACTCTTTGTTCTTAACCCATAGGGTTATTGATAGGTTCAAATGGGATTAGTACAATTTTCAGAGCCAGACAGCCTGGGCTCAATTTACTAATAAGGTTTGGGGCATGTTAATTAACTTCCCTGAACCTATGTGTCTTCACCTGTGAAATGGAACGAATCATAGAACCTCACAGTCATCGTGAGAATTAAATAGGATGAAGCCTATAGAGCATTATCAAGGCTAGTACATAGTAAGTGTTCAATAAATATTAGCTACAATTATTTGTTGCTCATTCTTCTGTAATTAATATTAACATGTGAGAGAACTTTTTCCTGCAGGGAAAAAGGCCTTGATGCCAGGGCCTTATTCTGACAAAACTGACTGAAAGGTATTTAGGTTGTTGGGAAAAGGGTTACAACTAGCCTCAGCTCCTGCCCTGTGCAGCTAGCGACCCCGCCTCCCACCAGAGCCTGAACTAGTCCACAGTCTGCACTCACTTCCACATCCGGGTCCCTGCCCGGGATTTTCACCGTAAGCATCTTGGCCTCAGCCTTTTTGCAGCATCACTAATTGGTGGTAAGGCAATTTTGTCATAAAAGATACTATAAACTGATTGACAGTTGTGTGTGTGTGTGTGTGTGTGTGTGTGTGTGTGGTAGGGTGTTTGTTTCTCCTTTTACGAGTCAACCTCCATAAAAAAGGTAAAATAACTGGTTGTTTTTTTTGTTTTGTTTTGTTTGGTGGGGTTTTTTAGTTTGGACGAATTTCTTGTAGTTACTCCCATTTTTTTGGTTTTTTTAATCCTCACTTGAGGATATTTTTCTATTTATCTTCAGATAGAGTGGGAGGGAGGGAGGGGGAGAGAGAGAGAGAGAGAGACAGACAGACAGACAGACAGACAGACAGACATAGACGTGAAAGGGACACATCGACTGGTTGCCACCCATACCACCCTGACCAGGGCCAGGGAGGAACCGCCACTGAGGTACCTGCCCTTGGCCAGAATTGAACCCGCGACTCTTTGGTGGGCAGGCTGTCACTCTAACCGCTGAGCCAAACCGTCCAGGGCTCCCATTATTTTATTGTATATAAATCATAGCCCTTACAATGGCCTATACAGTTACCAGTAGACCTGGTGCCGGTGGTCTTAAAATAGCATTTCTTCCAGATGATGAAGAGTTGGTGGCTTGTTATTTTGAAACATATTCTGTTGAGAGAAGAAAAAGAGGCGAGGGGCCTCGGAGGGCAGAGTTGAACCCCCATTTCCCAGAAAACGAAGATAAGTGCTTAGGTACAAACAACAAAGGAAGAACAGTTATTTGCGTAGTATTGCCACCAAGCTATAGACATTTAAAATGTATTCGAATATTTTGTATTTCGCAATCAAGTCAGTTTAATTTTGTTATTTATTTTTGCACGTTTCGTGATGTCCTTTTTATCAACATCCTTTATTTGTCGTTCTTTTATCTTTTTTTTTTTTTTTCCCACGGTAAAATTGCCTTACGGTTAATTAGTCATGCGTGGAAAACGTGTGGGGCGAAAATGCTTGCGGCCGAGAAGCCGTGGGCAGAAGCACCCCACCCAGGAGCGTCCTGTACGTGAAGTTCTGGAACATACAGGCACGGGGTGCGGTGATCTCGCTTCTTTCCGTATTTTTCATCTTCCGCTGTCTCCACAGATAGTCTGTAAGCAAGCAGAGAAGAAAGCTGCAGGTGTGTAGGTGACAGACCCCTCCACCGGCCTGATGAGCATTGCATCCAAGCGCCCAGAGCTAACTTGGTTGGGGTGAGTGATTCTGTTTTTCTCTTCCCATCAACACAAATAGAATCAGCTGGGGGAGAGACAGTGTTTGGTGCTCCTGATTGAGCAATTTCTCCATTTAAACATTCAAACACTACTTTCTCTTTCTTTTCCAGGTCTGTGCAGCATGGTTATTATTATTTAATGATTTCTTTAGATGTTACATTATGTAGAAGTTATTTTTATTTAATTGCTTGTTACTTATTTACTTTAAAATGAAATTTGTCTCGGGCTTTAGCAGAACAGTAATAAAAATAGGTATGGTAGAGATAGTGTTCCCCAGTAAAATTAAAGCAAAACCATACTATTTTTTTTTTTTTATAAAACAGATTTCAACTGTATTTGTAATAATTTTTATTACATATCTTAAATTGTATTCCTTCTCTTCAATGTCATGCCCTCTCTTACCATGCTTTATTTTTCCATAGTATTTATCATATAATATACTATATTATTTATTTGTACTTAAATTTTTTTTATCTGTCTCTCCCCCACTAGAATGTGAGCTATGAAAGGGCAGGGATATTTTTAAACTTTTTTTCAATTACAATTGACATACAATGTTATATTAGTTTCAGGTGTACCACATAGCGATTAGACATTTGTATAACATATGAAGTGATCAGCCTAATACATGTAATAAGCATTTGACACAATACAGTTATTACAGTGTTATTGACTATATTTGCTATGATGTACAGTATTTTATATCACCATGGTTGTTTTTATAACTGACAATTTGTACATCTTAATCCTTCCTCTTTTTTACCCATCCCCATCCCCCATTGCCCTGCCATGATCTGGCCACCATCAATTTGTTCTCTGTATCTATGAGTTTGTTTCTGGTATTTTTTTGTTGTTGTTGTTCATTTATTTATTTTTTTAGATTGCACATGTAAGTGAAATCAAATAGTATTTGTCTTTCTCTGTCTGACTTATTTCTGTTAGCATAATACCCTCTGGGTTCATCCAAGTTGTCATAAATGGCAATATCTCATTTTTTTGTGGCTGAGTAATATTCCATTGTATGTACGTACCACTGTTCTTTATCCATTCAGCTACTGATGGACACTTAGCTTACTTCCATATCTTGGCTATTATAAATAATACTGCAGTGAACATAGGGGTACACATGTCTTTTTGAATTAGTGCTTTGGATTTCCTCGAATAAATACCCAGAAGTATTGCTGGGTTATATGGTATTTCTATTTTTAATGTTTTGAGGACCCTCCATACTGTTTTTTATAGTTGCTGCACCAATTTACAATCCCACCAACAGTGCATGAGGGTTCCCTTTCTCCACATCCTTGCCAACACTTGTTTGTTGATTTATTGATGATAGCCATCCTGACAGGTGTGAGGTGATATCTCATTATGGTTTTGATTTGCACTTCCCTGATGATTAGTGATGTTGAGCATCTTTTCATATATCTATTGGCCATATGTATGTCTTCTTTGGAGAAATGTCTATTCAGGTCCTTTGAATGGGGAGGGAGGATTTTTGTTTAGTTATTTGTGAACCATGCTGGCCCATACTAAGTGCTCAATAAATATTTCTAGAATGAATAAACCAGTAATTAAATATATCAACAAGTTCTGCATTAAATCATGGCTATCTAAGTTATTATAATATTATTTTTGTAGTTATATATTTTTGATATTTCTCAAAATTAAAAAGTAATAATTATTTGTATACATGCATATTAGCATAATGTCTATCCAATCCATATCTTAGATATACATAGCTATTAAAATGGAAATATTTGCATGCATATTCAAAGTCATCTAGTATATTGCCAGGAGTATGCATAGATTCTTTGGGAAATACTGATTTTGTACTGAGTGTCTTCTCCGGTAGTACTAACAGGGACCAGACTTGTCTACCTCTCCTGGGACCTTTCCAACTTTGACTTCTGAATTCTATGAGATTTCTAAAAAAGTACAGTGTGTGGGTCTTGGCTCCAAAAGCAGCATTAAATTTTCAGGAGAAACCACAGCATAATGGGAGGAAGCTGCAAAGTGTGGGCTCTGGAGACAGGCTGCTTGGAATGCGTCCATGCTTCACCATTTGTTTTCTGAGTGACCTTGGCTAAGTTGCTTAATTTCTGTGTGCCTCAGTTTCTTCATTTTATGACATAATAGCATTACCTACTTCATTGGGTTGTTTTCAAGGTCAACGTTCATGTGTACAAAGAGTTAACCAGTATCTGGCATGTAGTAAGTAAATGGCAAATAATATTAGCTAATACTATTATTAATATAATTTATAATAACCATGATTATACATAGCACATCTTTCTGGATGTTTTAAAAACACTCAGATCACTCAGGTTTATTTTAAGAACTTGCTGTTATGACTGCAGACCAGCTTTCAGCAGACTAGGAGGATTTCTTGAGGTATTTATCTCAGAGATAGGCCAATGTCCTGATTTCTCCCAAAAAGGGGGCAAAAAGGGAGGAATTCAAATAAACTGTTGTTTATTCCCTGTTTACTCTATAAGAGATTATAACATGTTATATATTTACAAAGAACATTAAATGTAAGCAGTCAAGGTCTTCTTGAATTCACTAAGAATAAGGATACTACCCTTCTGACCCCATGGCATATCCTTTATGAACAGCATCAGTATGTTAGAACTCTCTCATGAACTCTGCACTCCTATGACCAAGCTTCGTGTGGATGACTCCTTGCATGAGCAGGTGGACACTTTTGCCTTTGCTTAACCCATTTACTCTGGAAGTCCCTTCTCTTCCCCAAACTCTTCAACCTTCAAGATTTATCCATCACCTCCTTCAGGGAGTCTTCAGTGATACCAGGATTAGCATTAGAACTGAGGTGTCCATTGTCCCCTGTCATGTCTTTATTACTGAACTTATGATGTTGAATGATGAATACTTTTCTCTTTGTCTTTCTCTCTTACTTGACTTTGAGGTAAGGAATGCTGTTTATTCATTCATTTATTGATACACTAGTAAATATTTCCTGCTAGCTGCTACTGTGGACTATACTAGGGACCAGGGACAAAACTGTGAATAAGATAATGTGAGCACTCTCTTCATGGAGCTTGTAATCTAAAAGGGAAGTGAGACTACATAACTACTTAAAATAAATGAAGTTGCAAGCTACATCAGAGGACTACAGAAAGCTCTGATAGCATGTAAAGGGAGGATGTAACTAAGTAGGAGCCCAGGGAAGATATTCCTGGAGGGAGTGCGGGGTGGGGCGGGGCATGTGGTTTCAGACAAAGCAAAAGAAATGTATGCAGGTCCCTAGGTATGGAAGAACATGGCATGTTGCTCAATTTTTGTTTAATGCTATTACGTAGTATAATACCTGTGCACATACATTATGTGCACTTAGATGTTTGTTGAAAGAATCCACCTCCTTCCCTTTCTAAGACATATACACAGAACTTCTTTCCTCCATATTTTCCTTCTGTTGAATTATTTGGGGAATTAGAGTTTGTCAACAGCTAAGGAGCTGCCAGGCTGTGTGGAATGAGAAAGCAGGAAGAGAAGCCAACAGATTCAGGGTTCTTACGGTAGGAAAGAGGTGTAATGCTAACAGTCACCACTGTTCCATTACAGTTTTGTTAAGTAAGATTTACATGGTAATACAAACTTTGCTCTGATGTTGGAACAAGGAACAGTTTTTCTTGTCAGTGGCAGACAACACATGGGCGTAGGTTACCAGCAAATCAGGGACACCAAAGAAATGAGGCAAGTTCTGTTTCAATGATCTTTTCTAAAATTTTACAATTAGAAAATCTGCACTGTTTAATTTCACTATACATGCAAGTTTTATTTTTTATTTTTCTTTAAACAATGTGCTTTTTTTTTTCTTTATTGATTTTTAGAGAGAGAGAAAGGGAGAGGGAGAGAGAGAAACATTGATGAGAGAGAACATCGATTGGCCGCCTCCCACATGCCCCCTACTGGGGATCGGGCCCACAACCTTGGCATGTGCCCTGACCAGGAATTGAACCGGCTACCTCTTGGTGCATGGGTCGACACTCAACCACCGAGCCTCACCAGCTGGGCTATGCAAGTTTTATTTTAATTTTAGTATAGTTCATTCATTTAGTGTTCTATGGGAGGCACCATAATTTTTATAATTTCTAGAGTGCTTAGGAATTCAAAATGTCTTATTACATATAAGGTAGTACAATGAGCACACACATCTCACAGTGAGCAAAACAGACATAGTTCTTGTCCTGATGGAGCTGTGTCCAGTGGGAAAGTAGCCAAAGAACAAGAAAACAAAACACTAAAATCATAGTAGATTTCACAAGCATTCTGAAACAATGAACAACTGAAAGGAAGTTAAGGACTGCAGGTGGGGAGAGAGAGAATGACTCACTGTGGGGGTGACATTTAAACTGAGGAATGAAGTATGGATTATGCCAGTCATGGAAGAACTAAGAAAAGGGAGTTTCCGATGGAAGGATGAGCTCAGAGAGCTCAGGGATGAGAAATATTTCCGAAGGTCAGTGCAACTTGATGTGGTGAGCCTGGGGAACACTGGCATGAGAGGAAGTTGGCAAGGTGGACAGGAACCAAATTATGCAGCACTTTGGATCCCACTGTCCGGCAATGAAGAGCCATTGAAGAATTTAAACTTGGTTCAAAGCCTTGTGGGAAATGAATTGGTGGTGGGCAAAAGTGGATGTCGTTAGGGTGCTGCGGTCATCTAGGCTGGAGAGGACAATGGGTAGACTAGGCGGTGGCAGTGGGCATGGAGAAAAGTGGGCTCTTTTGAATGAATGCATTTTAGAGGTGGCATTGTGAGGCCTTGCTGGTGGATTAGATGTTGGGACAGAGGGAGAGGCAGGTATCAAGGATCACTTAGAAACAGACATCCCTTCCATTTTGAAGTTCTCTCTGTCGAGGTTTGGGTCTTACCTTCAGTAGTGAGAAAGGCCTCAGGGCTCGGGCTCTGGCATGTGTGGGGAAACCTGAAGGGCTTCTAAGCACCCAATGTTCAGAGGTCTTTCTTTCCTTTCTCCCCAGGCCTAGTTTTTTTTAAATATGTGTTTAAAAAAATGTTTTTTTCTTTATTGACTTTAGAGAGAGAGGAAGGGAGAGGAAGAGAGAGATAGAAACATTGTGAGAGAGAACATCAATTGGCCACCTCCTGCATGCCCCACACTGGGGATCGGGCCCACAACCTGGGCATGTGCCCTGACCAGGAATCGAACTGGCGACCTCTTGGTGCATGGGTCTACGTTCAACCACTGAGCCACATTGCAGGCCTTAGTACTCTTGAGAATTAGGCATTAATGACCAATCAGAGTGTTGGGAAAATCATCACCACACATAAGTATCTTGGCTGAGTAGGGATACATGAAGCCTGGAAGAACACCAGAATTTTGACTCAGAAAATTGCCAAGCCTCGAGAAGTGGCTTGCCAAGAAGAAATAGCCTTTTCCTCTGAGCGTCCTGAACCTTCCAAACCATATTCTCTTCCACCACTGCCGTTCCTAGGGCCACAGCCCCAAGTCCACCGCCTTCTCATCATGAGACCTGGTAACCATATCTTCTCTCGGTCTCCTTGTTCAATCTGTGAAGCCAGGGTAAAAATTGCCTTTGCCTACGGAATGGAGAATTAAAAGAATTATGTTTGTAAATACTTTACACATGCCTGGCATGTAGAAGGAGCTCTATGAGCTTCAGCTGTTCTGTTGTATTATCCCCTCTCCCTCAAACCTGAAGTTTCCTTATTAAAGCCTTTAAAGCTATTCTTTTCCTTCCAGCCCTCAGATTTAAAAAAATCCCCAATATCTCCCACCTCAAGATCCCCAAATGATCCAGTGATCCCTTAGGTCCCTCGAATGGCTGAGTACCGATTTCCTGTGGCAGACACGCCAGGCGCAGAGCGACTGGAAAGGAGGGATGGGTGGTCCGACAGTGAAGCTGACAGAGTTCGTGGCCTCATATTTATGAGCCAGCTTTCTGAAGTACTTACCTCCTGCATTTACATTTTATTACGCTTTGATTTGTTTCTAATAGTTGGTCTGAAGTGCGCAGTTGGGAGCCTGGAGCTTGCTAATACTTCCATATTAGAAAAGTACATAATGAAAAAATCTGAGTTTGGGGTTTTCCCCCAGCCAAGGAGAACCAAGCTTTGTAAGGAACTATTTGAGATTTCTTGCATCTGCACACTGCCTTCTTCTGGGGGACTCTTGCTTTACATGCTCCTGGCGCCAGCTCTTGCTACAGCTGAGGGGGTCTTTCCTGAGGAGTCAGAGACCACCACTCTGAAGCAAATGGTTTGATTCTGAATGGGGATGATGGAAGGAAGGCAGGGCCAAAACCCAGGGAGGGACAGTTACATTTCAAGAAAGCAGCTTTTGTCCAGCTGGTGTGGCTCAGTTGCTTGAGTGTTGTCCCATGCACCAGGAGGTCACAGGTTCGATTCCCGGTCAGGGCACATGCCCAGGTTGCGGGCTGGATCCCTAGTAGGGAGTGTGCAGGAGGCAGCCGATCATTGTTTGTTCTCATATCGATGTTTCTTTCTCTCCCTCTCCCTTCCTCTCTCCAAAATCAGTAAAAAATATAATAAATTAATTAATTAATTAAGAACGGCTAAACTTAAAAAAAGAAGAAAGCAGCTTTCATCATTTTAAATAAATAAATTAAGAACGGCTAAATTTAAAAAAAGAAGAAAGCAGCTTTCATCATTTTAACTCTTTTTAAACCTTTTTTCTTTTACCTGAAGTCCAAATTGCTTCTTTTCTCAGCATCTATCTCTCCTTCTAATAAATGTCTCAGTCCTTAACAAAGCCCCAATTCATCTCTCAGATAAATCTGTACAACTCTAAACTCCTGTGAACGCAGACTTTTCAAAATGGTAAAATCAGGACCCCCTCCGGCAAATGCAAAATGTACACATCAGTGATTTTATTTATTTATCTATTTTTTATCAGAAGACCTGTAATGTGTTAAAACTGGCCCAAAGAGCGTTTAAGAAACTAGATATTCATAGGCCATATACAAAGGAAAAGACAAGAGTGGTTTTACTTACGCAGGTTCCCTTGAGCGTCAAGCCTTGAGATACAGATTGTTAGCACAGGATTGATCTTTATGACCTTGAATAAACTAAGTGAGTGGTTGACCTTTCGTAGGTCCTAACAGCAGCCTGTGTACCACCCGAATCAACGGAAGAGCAAAGTGCTTTGTATCATGAAGTTTCCTAAGTTCCCAGAATGCTCTGACAAATGACCTGGGTCTGAGTTTATGCTGAGATCTATATGGGGGTTATAGAACAAGAGTAGGTCTGCTTCACGTACCTTTCCCCAAGGGAGGGTAAGACCCAGACCTCAGTATAGGATATCAAGCCCAGAAAGAATGCTTCGTGCCTGACTGTGGCCTGTGTGATCTAAATTAAGGCCTGGCCTTTTATAGGTCATAATGACAATCTTTTCTATCTCTGGAACCAAAGGTGGGAATAGATATTGAATTTAGTGTTGGTGCCTTCGTTCTTTGGATCAACCTGGGTAAAGCTCTATAATAAACAGGATTTTAGAAGCAGATGGTATATGACCAAGAAAAAGGAGCTTCATATTATAGCTACGAATGTCTGGTCTTCCCAGATTTCTTTAAGCTTTAGCTGATATATCACAAAATCATTGTTTGCTTCGTTCAGTGTCCTCAGCCCTCATACATTCCTCAGTTCTGCACCCTATTCTCAGGTCAGACAGATTCATGAGTAAAACAGAGGATGAAAACAATGAAGATGCCCTGGCCAGTTTGGCTTAGCGGTTAGAGTGTCAGCCCACAGTCCAGAGAGACCCGGGTTCGGTTCCCGCTAAGGGCACGTACCTCGGTTGCAGTTTGTCCCCAGCCCCGCTTGGGGTTGTGCGGGAGGCAGCCACTCGATGTGTCTGTTTCACGTCGATGTTTCTCTCTCTCTCTTCCTCTCTCTTCCTCCCACTCTATCTGAACAAAAATGGAAAAATGTACTCGGGTGAGGATAAAAAAAAAAATAACAACAACAAAAACACAATGAAGATGATTGAGGTGAATAATTCTGAGTACGGGATGCTAATTTCTCAGCTTGGAACCTACTCTGAGAGACTGGACTCAGAGAGGAACCCTGGTGCCCTTTCTCCCCATTTTCTTTGACAAGTATTTGAGTGAGGTGTCGCACACATTGCTAGTGTCCTCTTGGCCTGGGCATCTCCCGTCCACCTCTAGCCCAGCAGAAAAGGGCCTCCATGAGTGTTGTCAAGATCCCTCATTCTGTACCTCTGCATGGGACCTGCAGCTGGAAGCTGGAATTGTTTCTTCCTTCTCTAAAGAAAAGCTTTTAGGACCCATTGCACGTAATTCTTCCTCCAATCTTGGCTTAATTAAAACTTCATCAACGTTGACTCTCATTCCTCCTAGAATCATCCACAGAACGTGTTGGGTCTGACCTTCAAGACCAGAATCTTTCAGTCCTACTTTCTGGAAGGACCTCATTGAAACTATGGGGCAGTCGTGGATATATCATATGTCGTATGCTATTAGACTGTCTGAGATTGGTTTCCACATGTACACGTTGGTGAACAGATTTGCTATGGCAGAATCAAGCGGAATAGAGCTTCATGGTAACTCTTTCATCCTATTTCTCCATTCAGTCACTTGTTACTCTGGGTAAGAATCTTAACGCTGAGGACAGGCCAAAGAGGAGAAATAGAACCCTTTGCTCTATGTCATAAACTCATCTTCCCAATATTCCTTTCTACTCTTAATTGTCTCTGTGGCAAGTTTCTATGTGAGCCTTTGAAGCCAAAAGAGAGGTTTCTTTTTCACTGAGAAACCCCTAAAGTCTCCAGAATTAGCAGAGTCTTAATAATCCAAGTCTAATATCAGGGAACAGATTTTGAGTCAGGGCTTTATGTATCTCCTGTAATGTGTGCTCTGATTTGTGTTGGCCTTTTTATGTCCCCATATCCATTGGGGCAGGTGGACAGAGATTACTGGGAAATACCTCGTCTGTTTTCTACGCGAGCTGCAGGCAGAATTTTAGTCGTAATAGACAGCCACCCTGCGGGGAGCCCTTTGGAGACACCTAACCACCCTCTGTCTCCAGGCTGCAGTGCAGCATACACTTTAAAGTGCACTGTGAGGATTGCCCCTTCCCAGGGCTGTGTGAGCCTGGCCTTTACGATTAGAACAGACCATTGGAAACTGTCTCATAAAATCAGATCATTATGAAAATAGCTTCTGTTGATGAGGCTGTGGAGAAACAGACACTTTCATAGATTGCTTGTATAGATACAAGTTGGAAGTGAGATGTAGTGGACAGAGAAAATACTTAACACATGTACGCTAGCTCAGTCTGCTGCGAGCGCCTAGCCGCTAGGCCCTAGCGGCAATGACACACCAGTATTCAGATCATGAATTCTAGATACCATACTTCATTAAAAGCAAAAAAAAAAAAAAAAAAAAAACCACCCAAAACAAAAAACAAACAAAAACCAGGACTCCTTGGAGAAATGGCTGATTCCAGGGCCGAGGCAGCAAAGTACAAGATGAGCCTGGAACATCTTGCCAGGCCAGAAAGTAAAGCAGTATTCAAAGAATGATGGGAACAATTCAGAAGTCAGTGGCACCAGCTTGCAAGGACTCCCACTAGCAAAATATGGGAATGTTGGAGCATCGAAATGAATAATGGGAGTCATGGAATATAAACCATGGAATAAAATTAGAATCCATGAGTCTATACTGTTACAAATAAATAAAATGGAATAAATGGGGAGAAGGAAAATCTCTTACAAGAAAATGCCAGCTAATAATTATAAAAGGCATGAGCCATCATTTGGAAAATTGTTATCTAGCAAACATCATCATAATATTTTTAGGCATGAATCATCAATGGATGCTAAAAATTAATGTGTAGAAGTTTGAGGAGGAAGGATATTTAGATTTTCAACCTATTTCCCCACAAAGTTCCTATTAATAACTAAGGAAACATAGTAACTTTACAGTGAAGAACGCTGGTTGATATCTCTTTAATCGACTGATTAAATTTAGCACCAAGAGTATAAGAAAGAAAGCACGTACCTCTCAACACAATGCACTGGAAAGAACATCACTTTTGCAGTATTTCTGCCAAAATGCATTACTGATTCTAATCCATGAGGAAACAGCAGACAAACCCAGATTGAGGGACACTCTGCAAAAGAACTGGCCTGTACTCTTCAAAAACGTCAAGGTCGTAAGAGGCAAAGTAGGACTGAGAAAATTTTCTAGATGAAAGATGATTAGAGACATGATTATTAAATATTATGGAATCTTGGATTGGATCCTGGGGAACCAAAACAAAACAAAACAACTTGCCCTAAGGGACAGAAATGGCATCATTGGCAATATCTGAGTAAGGTAGCTAGATTCGAGAGAATTACATAAATGCTTGCTTCCTGATTTTGAGAATTGAACTCTTGTTATGAAAGAAATTGTCCTTGTAAATATACGCAGAAGTATTTAGGGGAAAGAACACAGTGTCTGTAACATTTTTCTCTATGTTTTCTGCTTTTCCTCCCCTTATTCCCCTCCACTGATCCTTTCTCAACCACCCCCATCTCCCGCCCATTCCTAGTGTTGCTGGAGTGACACTCACAGGAACCTCAAGCCCACAGGATGCAAAGGGGGAAGAAAAGTTCCCTTCTCCCTCCTGCAGGCTTCCAGTCTCCCTCTAGCATCCTCCCCCTCCCCCTGCCCCATTGGTTGGCTGGTCAAGCAGCAACGGGGTTGGCACAGCTTTAGCCCTAATTCCATAAATCAAAGACTGAAGGGTGGATTTGAAGCTGAGACAGTGCTTTCTTGTGTTTTAGCCCGTCTGAGTTTTCTAGGAGGTGCCTTCATGATTTATACTTCAGTATAAGAGACTGAGCCTTGGAGAGGGAGCTTCATGATGCTTTTCAGGCAGGTAGGACTGACCGCTGAGGGCTCAACATTCCTGGTGTCATTTTCTCAGAGGGGACATTTTTGTCATGTATAAGTAAGCCATATGCTTTATTCTTGTGGTTAGAAGTTCCTATAAAATTCTCAGCAAGTTTTCCACAGCACTAGTATTGGGACCTGTCGTTGAGAATCAAGTATTATGAGCTCCTTCTCTAGGGAAGAATATTTAGAGATTATCTAACTCTCTCCTTCAGACTTTATTGAATGTAAGATACTTCTATTGCATATTGAATGTCTCTCCCTCCCAATAGCGTAACCAGATCTCTCTGAATTTGACCTTTGGGGCTGAGATGTTTGTGTGTTTGCCTATTTATTAGATTATGTGAACTGTCTGGGCTCTCTTCTCTACTGTCCCTTCTAAGGGCCTCAACTACTGGACAGTTCCTATAGGTCACAGCCTACCATGGGCAACACATCAGCTCAAGTGGAGTCAGGAGGGCTGCAGTTTTCTGGGTGCCTCCACTGCATGCTCCCCATTCTTCCGCGACTCCGTCTCAGCATGGCTGGAGTCATAGAGAAATATAGCAGAAGCCGGGCTTTTATTTCAGACCCCTTTGCCCTTTCATTGCTCACATGAGTAAAGCAGGAGCTAGAAGAGGTAGGAAATGGAATGGAATCTCCTGTCTCATCCATTTGTCTCCTGAGGACCTGCTCCAGGGTTCTCATCCAATAGGAGTGCCCAGTTGAATTTTTGAGGGCTGGAGGATTCTCTTAGCCCTGTACCCGGTCCAGTAACAAGGTTCATTGTTGACCAATTGTAGGATGTGATTATTCTTCAAGGAAGTACAGTTCAGATGCCCTACAGAGTCTGTTTATGTAATGGAGTTTACAAACAGCCAAGCTCTGCCTTTCACACCCTCCTGCCTCACCACTCTCCCTGCATGGGCACTGACGTGATTCTCTGCCAGCCCTTACTAAGAGGACACACCTCAAGGATGGTGCAGTAGAGAGCATTAGCAATGTGTTCTCTGAAATGGAGAGGGTTGCCTACAATTAAGCACTTGAGAAGGGAACCTCAGGTGAAAAGGGCAGGGAGAGCAAGACTAATCAGGAAGTCAAGGTAGGCAAACGTGGCAAAACAGGTTAAACCAGCAGGCAGGTGTACTGCAGGACCCAGATGGTCACAGAGGAAATGTTAGACACATCTTTACTGAGAAGCCTTTTCGTCAGCCTCTCCTATTCATATTTAAGGAATCTTTTAAGACTGAGAATCAGTATTTCTGATTACAAAAATGCTCATATGCTCTAATACATGCATCATCCCTGGTTTAAGTGGTGAAAGTTAGTAATTTTGTATTTGCTTCCATAACTTAAAAAATTCCAGGTTTTATGTAGAAGACCTGATTGATTTGTGGCCTAATATTAATACTAAAATAAAGGAGGTCACTTAAATAGCTTTCTCTTGTTCCAATGAAGTATACTTCCCATCGACTGCATGCTGAGAGATGTAGCAATGCCCAATGCAGTCTCCTCTGGTTACATTTGGTAAAAAGCAAACCTTGGCTCATTAGTCATTCTTTCCCAGAGGCTTCGAATGCAGTGCTCTGTCTTAGAAATGACTCTGTCCCAGTTTTCCTGAAACATCCATTTAAAAAACAAACAAAAACAAACAAACAAATAAAACCCTCCTGTTTGCAGCCAGGAGGGCATGCTTATTTAAATGCAGTTGACCTGGGGAGACAGATGGACATGTCTTACACCTGGTCTGCCTGGGGCAGCAGATACGTGCAACTAGAAACACTGAGAACACAGCAGGATAAACAGGTAATTACAAGACTTAGAAGCTGGGATGGGCGAGTGGCTAGGTTAACCTGGGACTTGGCGGGGAAGATTGCAGAGCTTTGTTGGGATGGAAGGAAGGGAACCTTAAAATGGTCTTGATATGGGTATGATCTGAGCATCCTACCCCACCGTTTGATTTGTTTTTGCTCTGTCCCTTCCTTACACTTTCTGGCCAGTCGTGTCTTTGTCGCCCCTTACACCTGTGCCTCTCCCAGGTCAGGGGGAACAACGGATCCTAGCAAACCTTGCACACTCAAAGCTGATTTCAAACGACTGTCCTAGAGCATGCTTGACTGGTTTCTGTAACGTGAAGGCATCATGGGAGGAACTGCAGTGTACACCCCTCTGCACTTTCTGGTTTCCGAGGGGACTTGGCTGTCAAAGAGCAGAAATCAGAAGTTGAGGAGGACAGAGGCAGATGTTTCTATCTGATGCCCAATCCTGTTTTCCTTTCCAATGAATGAAAAAGATGGGACCCCTGAAATCCCCTTTATTCTGAAAGGATGGGTGGATGATTACACGGAAACCTCCTAGGCTGGTGTCAGGGCCCCGCTGGGCATCCTAAAGAGCACCAGGCGCCCCTACCTGGGTTTTCTGGGTTCTAAGAGGAACTTCATCTCAGGCAGTACAGGGCTGTCCAGGATGCATGGCTCAGAGTGGAGAAGGCAGAGTTACCTGCTCCTTCTTTCTCCTCCCATCCCTTCTAGGGAAGTTCACAATTTCCTCTCCTGGGACCAAAGCACAGACCTTCTCATTGCTAAAAGAACCCTGTTACAATCGGGAGGAGGGTGTCAATGGGGGGGAAAAGGAGAAACATCTGTAACAAAAATAAATTAATAAGCCCAGCTGGTGTGGCTCAGTGGTTGAGCATCGACCCATGCACCAAGAGGTCGCTGGTTCGATTCCCGGTCCGGGCACATGCCCAGGTTGTGGGCCAGATCCCCAGTGGGGGCATGCAGGAGGCAGCCAATCGATGTTCTCTCTCATCAATGTTTCTACCTCTCTTTCCCTCTCCCTTCCTCTTTCTCTAAAATCAATAAAGAAAAAAATTAATAAAATAAACAAATAAATAAAAAAGAATCCTCTTACAGTGGTGAGTTTTTCCGTAGTTCCTTGCCTATCACCTGAAGCTGACCTCCAGCTAATGATCTATAAAGAACTCAGGTGCTGCCTCAATGTTCGGGGTCTTGGCCTCTGTTCCAGCCTTGGTCTCTGCCAGCCCCAGTAACAGAGTGCAGGCACACCGCGGAGATACTGCCGCCTCGGTTGCAGACTACAGCAATGAAGTGAATATCACAATAGAGCGATTAGTAATCATTTTGCTGGTGAAGGATCTCGCCTTCAGTTTGTTAAAACACACACACTCACACGCGCACACACACACACACACACACACACACAAAACCTAAACATCTGTAAAGCACAATAAAGCACAGTGCAATGAAATAAGGTATGCCGGCATTCCACACAGGTTCCTTAGAGTAGGCCTAACCACACCTCTTTTGGAAATTAACATCGTTGAGACCAGTCTCTCTCAGGGATGTTTGGTTGAAAGTACTTTATATCAGGTAAGTAACCTCTGGCTTTGGACTCTTTGTTTTTTTTTTTTTGTTTTTTTTTTTTATAATTTATTTTATTATTAATTTGTTATTGTTACAGATGTTTTTCCTTTTTTTCCCCCCATTGACGCCCTCCTCCCCCTCCCCTTCTCCTCCTCCCCATCCCTGTTGTCCATGTCCATTGGTTATGCACCCATGCACATAGGCTCTGTGATTTATCTCTTTCCCCCGCCTCCCCCCCTCCTCTGAGGCCCGTCATCCCGTACTCCACCTCCATGTCTCTGGGTCAATTTCGTTGTTCAGTTTGCTCAGTTCTCCTGTGTGTTGCCTGCTTCCTCCGTTGGTGGGGGGGTCGCCGGGCTCCCCCGCTCCGCCTGGGTTCCCCCGCGGTGGGGGCGGCTTTGGACTCTTTGAATGTCTGAGATGAAAACTCTGTGTAGCTTTTCAAAATCACCAATTCACAAGCTTTCTCCTTCTTAGTCAGGTGGGCAAAATACCCATTTCTGATCTCATAGACACAATTCGTAGAGGCGATATGCTTCACTGTCTTGCAGTAGACCTCTAACTGACTGGGGTGAAAACAGGAACAGGCCAGATCAGAGGAGGGCAGGCGTGAGAGAAGTCTGGACACAAGTTACACTGGGACAGGATCTGGAAGCGCTGGTGGCAGGGCTGTGGAACGAGTGAGGCATCGGCCCGGGGACTGTATCGTTGAGAACAGTGATCGTCTTTTCCTGGAAGAGAACTTGCCCTGATGCTTAGGTACGTTCCCCATGCCTCACCTGTTCCTCTCCTCTGACTCCTGAGAAGGCCTGTGCTCAGTGCCGGTTTCACCAAAAGCATCAGTCCCCAATCCCGTGACCTTGTCTCACTGATGGTTGGCTTTTCTTTTCCCATGGATTGTAACCTTTCTCCCACTCCAGTGTGTTCAGGATTTCATGTGTTGAACGGAAGGAGCAGTTCATTCAGGGGTCCTCCAGGCTCAGGACATTTGCTTCATTGAGCTTGGGGTCTGTAGCAGTTCCATGGAGGAGCCTGGGGAGGCTGAGGATCTGGGCACTTTGGACTCACGCAAGGCGCCCTGTTAGCAGCAGCTGGCAGGGGTACGAGGATGGGTAGCGGTCAGGGTAGGGCTGTCTGGATGAGGGGAAGGCAGCATCTTCCACATCCTTCTTCCCCAGACTCGGCATCTCTCTTTGTACTGGCTCACAGACCAGCATACTCTTGACTTCTTACCCCCTTTGCTCTTCTCTTCAGAGGGTTCTAGTCATCAGAGCAAGGAAGGGTACTCCTGTTCTAGGACATGCCAGCACAGCTCCATTCCTGGTGGCATCCTGAACCTTCACCCTCGCCTGGACCCGGATCTTGCATAGGCATCCTCCCCAGAGTTTCCAAGCTTTGTTTTTAAGTACCTGTGCCTGGTGTAATTCCAAGTAATTGAATGATATCTGAATTGCAGTTTTACAAACTTTGAAACTTCTGTTTTTTTGTTTTGTTTTTTACACGGCAGGGGGATGTTCAATGGATAACACTGATAAAGTCTGGTAAATTAGGTTTTTAGTTATAGGTGCACATGTTAGGACAATGGGACTACATTGGCAGTGACCTTAAACAGGGAGGAAGACACTGAACTATGTCTCTCTGGTGATGGATCTCTAATAGAGGGAGAAAGCATGAGTGAAGAAAAGAGGAGAAAGAATACAAGAGGTAGAGTTAAGTGGGGAGGGGGAGAGAGAGGGGGGAGAGAGAGATTAGAGCAGAAGGGTAAAGGGGATAACAGACAGACAAACTTCAACTCCTTCTAGCGGTCAGATAGCCTCATGTCTCCTATTAATTTCTGTTTCTTTTTAAAAGTCTAAAACGATTTATGTAATTTCATAAGCAAATGACTTGTATATTGCAATTTACATAATTATCTCAATTTTGTGTGTGAGTGGGGGGGGGGGGACCTTATATTCATTATTGCATTTTGAAGGAAATTTGCCCTGAAAGTTCATTTTAATTTGCCCAAGATCACACAGCTACTTTTCTGCTATACCATCATGTTTCCCGGCTGAGATGATCAGCCCTATTCCCGAACAGTATACCAGACTAGGGTAGGAAATAGTGACTAGAAAGAGCAGACAGCGTTGGAAAATCGTTTTCTCCCCTGTTTTCTAAATCTGAGGTCCGTGTGTGTCAGTTAATGGCATGCCCGGAAATCAGAGACCACTGCAAACAGTTCTAAGAGGATTTAATGCAGGGAACTGGTGACAGTGGTCTCAGAAGGGCGGAAGGAACAAAAGAAAGAAGGGTGTTACCTAGGAACGGGAAGCTGGACAGGTGCCTGGCTTGCTCTTCTTGCCAGCTGTCTGCGAGAAGAGCTGCGGCTGCTGCTGGAACGCATCGAGCGTCAGGCGGGGATGCAGGAGCTTCTGACCTTCTGCTGCTGCTGCTGCTGCATCCCCGCCACGGAGCGCACGGGGACTCCGGACACGGCACTTCTGCTGATGGTGCTGCCCTGCCTTGATGTCGGTAGGGTCTGGCACACACACTTGCTCATACAGGTTCGTTCCCATCGCCTGGCTTATTCTTCATGCACTCTCTCCTGGGGCTAATCTGCATCTTTGAAGTTTGGCAGTGATTTTTAGTAAGCCACTTCTGGAATATTTTAAAGGTCTCTAGAACTCTAAAAAAATTTATTTCAGAAAATATAGTTGTAAATTTTAAAGAAAAGCACATAGAGTTTGTTTGAGTAAATAAAAGGGCTTTTAAAGAAACTGAAATTTAGCACACGCTGTTCAAGATATAACTTACTTTGATTATGGTCTTCCAGAATCACATCCACTACAAAACATACTAAATTTTCACTTTCTTTCTCTCTGTTTCTCATTCTTTTTCTGTCCAGGTGCTTATCTTTCTGTTTTTCATTTCGTTTGTTTGTTTCATAGTACACATGATCCTTTCTGCTTTTTTCCCCTCTAACTTCCACATGTATGTATTTTTCTTTCTTTTTTTCCTTCTTTCTTTCTTTCTCCCTCTCTCTCCCTCTCTCTCTCTCTCTCTCTCTCTCTCTCTCTCTCTCTCTCTCTCTCTCTCTCTCTCTCTCTTCCTTCCTTCCTTCCTTCCTTCCTTCCTTCCTTCCTTCCTTCCTTCCTTCCTTCCTTCCTTCCTTCCTTCCTTCCTTCTTTCTTTCTTTCTTTCTTTCTTTCTTTCTTTCTTTCTTTCTTTCTTTCTTTCTCTTTCTTTCTCTTTCTTTCTTCCTTCCTTTCTTTCTTTCTTTCTTTCTTTCTTTCTTTCTTTCTTTCTTTCTTTCTTTCTTTCTTTCTTTCAGTTTTCTCTTTGTGTTTACTATTTTGTTTCTATTTCTAGCACAACTCCTCCCCTGGTGACTCCTAATTCCCAATTTAGTCTCTTTTTCCTTCTTCATCCTTCAACAGGGAATAATAAAAAGCCAAACCAATTAATTGTATTTTACACTCTTTATTCTTGGACTACACATGCGATGTGTGGAGTAGGTTACCTATGGCCACAACCAGTCTTTTTGTTGTTGTTGTTTGTTGGCTTTTCAGTTAATATTGACGTGTTTAAAAGCAAACTATATTATTCCTTTTTTTGAACATCATTTTCTCTACATATTCCTTATTTTTAGCTAAAAATTAGCTACCGCTTCAACAATGAAGGAAGACAAAGAAAGTTGTTGGCAGTCCTAAGGCTTTGAATAGTAAGAGCTTGGCACCTGTTAGTGTACCTGTCTCCTTTATCTTGCAGATACAGTTTATTTTTACTTTGTTGGAGTAAGCTAAGGTTTATAGAGGATATACTGGTATTTCCATCAGAGAAGTGGAAATAAAAGTTTAATAGTGTTTGTGTTCCTATTTCTCAAGAGGCTCAGTATAGTTCATTGAAAAAACATGTAATTTCAAACAAGTTTACTCTTCCAATGGGACAAAATATTCTTGATATACGATTTCCTTCCGATAGTTTCATATTTCAAATACTCTGAAACCAATAAAGGAAAGTGTACAGAAATCGATGGTCTCTGTAACCATGCCCTCTTGGAGTTAGCTGCAGTTGTGTGGTCCTGCATTTGAAGATTGCAGTCCTTATCTTTACCCAGAGATGGGGACCACCAGTGGGAACTGGCTTTACCACCCTGTATCCTACCAGGACCACAAAACCCTTCTCAGTCCATACACTCAGCCACTACTTCTGAGCTCCTACTTTGAGAGTGTGGTTTATAATTCTGGAATTTTTTTACAGTTAAAAGCAGAGACATTTTAGTCCAATCTTCTACCCAGTCGAGGAATCTCTCCCATAAAATCCCTGGCAGCCTAATAATACGATGACTTGTCACCTGGAGAAGCAGAGCTCCTCCTATGGGGGAGTGCTCACCCACCAGGCGACCTTTTTAGTGCCCTCAAATGTTCATGAGATGAATAATAACAGTAACAGTAACATAATGAGAGCGAATACTTCTTGAGTAATTACTGTATGGCAGGCATTGTGCTGATTGCCCTATGAGGGAATTGTTATTATTAACCTCCTATTAGCTACGAGGAAACTGAAACTTTGAGAAATTCTCTGACTTCTACCTTGGAGAAAGAGGCACCTCTCAACTAATCTCTCACCATAAGGGTACAGGGAAAATTATTTTTCGTTCTCCAGTTTTTGGTGACTTGGATGAGATGCACTAGAGCTTGCTGCAAAGCCTGCAGACAGGATCCTGGGAAAACTGGCAGATGCTGGCAAAGAGTAAGAAGTCTTACCGAAGTCAGCTCTCCCGGCTCTGTCTCTAGCTGTGGTGCCTGGTGGAGATAGGAAGGTACATTCCACTTTGTTCCTTCCTGTCCAAATTCAGGTTGGTGGGCAAAAAAACATATACGAATTAGATCTTTGAACTGTGACTTGTGAATTTGCTTTCAGGCATCCATTGGTTGTTGATCCTTTCTCTCCCAGGGATAGCTATTTCCTTCTTGTTTGTGTTCTTTTGTGACCTGAGAACTTGGTTTGGCAACAGTCAGGTTGGGCCCCGCAAAATGTGGCCGGGCGGAAACGTGAGTTGCCTCAGTTTATCTTTTAACGGGTCAGAGAGCGCAGAGCCATTAGAGGCAGACCCTCTGGGTTTATGCATTGCTTCTGCCTATAATCTCCAAACCTTTTCTCTCCAGACCTGTGAAATGGTCCAGTTTAGACATGATTGTTTCTAGCATTCAATGCTTCAAATTCTGTTCACCATGGCACATTTTCTTCATATTAGGGGTGCCCTTCAAGCGTCCTCTAGCATCACAGACAAGATGTTGGAAGCCATCTTGCATCCATAACATCTGTTAGCATGTTATCTGGTGAGCTGGTCCATGCTTGTTTGGCTGAGTGACTTGGCAGACCACAGCACCCTCTAGTGGTCAGATTTAAACCTCAAGGCGTCTATTCTGAACATCAGAAGAAATTAGCCTAAACTTGAGTGTCAGTCTTTTGCAGACGTGGGACAGATTTTGATTGGCTATTTCTGGGTCGGTGTGTGATTTATTCCCCACGATATATCAGGGAACCTGATGCATCTCAGGTTCTTTTAGCCCTCTGTCTATTTCTCCATTCTAGGCTAGTTCTTTACATAAGCTCAGGAATTAAATTGCTTTTCCTTTACTTTTCCAGCTATTATCAATACTTCTTTTGGGGGTAATTATTTATTTCATCCTTACTTGCTGTCTCTGAATATAAACACATGGGCCTCGTAATATGAGGATCTTACCTAAAGCTCCTACAGAAGAAATTGACGAGGAATCATGCACCAGAGTCGATTGCGCTTGAGATGAGGAAGCCTTAGATTGGGAGTCAGCCCTGGATTCAAAGCCTAACTCTGCCATCTTATGTGCCACGAATACGAGTCAGGTTACTTAGCTTTTCTAAGTTTACTCACGAGGTAAAGATAACCTTCCAGGGTTATTATTGGGGCTGACGTGTGAAGCAGAGTGAATTACAGAGAGTCCTCACGATCAATTCATTTGGTTTACAGTCTCTTTCTCGACAGATCATCGCTTGGGGATAGGTTTGGTGGTAAAAGAGACCATTCCTCAAATTAATTCAGAATCGGGTCTTTGTTTCCCCTCTGGTTATCTCAGCACAAATCCCTCAGGCCCTGTGAAGCTGATGGTTAAGTCAAGTTCTATGAAGTCCTCCATCCAAACCTCCGGTGGCAGGGAAAATGGAGAGATTTATAGCACTGCTGCTCACCTCAGTCACCAGTGGGACGTCACCTCTGCCGAGGAAGAATTAAGGCTGAACGCAGGGGCTGCTCCACAGCACAGCTGAGAAAATATAACTTTCTGGGTTTCCTCAATGCTACAGAGCCTCTGAGAAAATTGCGTCTCACCTGAAATCTACACTCTGAGACAGAGGGAAAATCTGGACTAAATCATTTTCTACCAGATAGACAGTTCTTTCAAATCTTACAGATGTGTACCGTGACCAGTGCCAGGCACAAAAGATGCCCAGTTAAATCTCAAGGAACGCTAAAGGAATGATTTCAGTAGTGAAAGGTGGTGGGTAACATGTTTCTGGACTCGTTTTGCAACTGTTTCTGAAAATGCTAGTCTAACCCTAAATGTATTGATGATCTGCTGTGTCCTACACCAGTACCTGCAGTCACAGTTCCTGAGAGAGTCCTCAGAATGTGAGGAAGATGGGGAAGGAAAAGGTACCACGAAGGAAACCCTCTCTGAAATGACAGGATTGCTGGGTTTTATAAACTTGGTTCTCTGTCCCCGCTATAACCAAACACGCCTTTGAGAAGAAAGGATATAGGAATATAATAAACATAACAGTCTGAGGAACAGGGTAGACTCAGAGATGTGGAAGTAGGGTACAGACTGACAACCCTCAGAAGAGGGGGTAGGAGGGAGGGAAGAGATAAACCACAGAACTTATACGCATGTATGCATAACTGATGGACATGGACAACAAAGCCGGGGACGGGGTGGGGGGATAGGGAGGAGGGTGTCAATGGGGAAAAAAGGAGAAACATCTGTAACAAAAATAAATTAATAAACACACACACACACACACAAAGGGATATAGGAACCACAGGAAGTATCTAGATGCATTTTATTCAACAATCAGGCAGCCTGGCCTCATGGTGACCTTACAGGATTTCAGAACCTTGGTTCTCAGCAAGGCCCTCGTTTTTTAATTAGGACAGGAATCTCACGCATCCTGTAGAAGAGATTGAAAAAAAATTATCTTAAACTTGGCTGACAAAAAAATGTGACTATGAGAGAAAAACAATGAAAAAAATTCAGCTTTATTTAAAATAGAGAGATTTTTAGAAATTTACTTATTTTAGAGAGCGAGAGAGAAACATTGATTTTGTTGTTCCACTTACTTATGCATTCATTGGTTGCTTCATGTATGTGCCCTGACCGGAAATTGAACCCGCAACCTTGGTGTATCAGGATGACACACTAACCAACTGAGCTACCCAGAGAGATTTGAGGTTTACCCCCCATTTCTCTTTCTTCCATTCATTTATTCATTAATTCTTCAAATATTGATTGAGAACTATTACATATACTAGGGATATAACGGAAAGAAAAAATGCTGTCCTTACAGATCTGGTGGGGAATTACAGTGAAACTCTGAAATTAATCTCTAATCCATTGTTGCTTCTTTTGCTCCTGATGTCATTGTTCCAACTCCCATATTTCCAAGGCTACTGCAGACCTTTGAACTGGTTGATCTTTTCCCTTAGAACTCTGGGGATTCATATTCGTGAGATCTCATAAAAGGAAGTCATCTCTGTATTCCATATGACACCTGCCATCTCTAAGCATCCTCTCCTCCAGATAAACATGTTTCTGCTTCCCCACACCACCTTTCCCAAACCAGCTTCCTCTTCTCTAAGATAAATATTTCTGAGGCCTTTAATTTTTCTTTGTGAGATTGTTTCCAGATCTCTCATTCTTCTACCCATCCTTTCCTTGAGTATACTGGCTTATAAAAAGTCTTCTATTTGTCTATTACTTGAGGACATCTGACTTTCATATGTCTTGATGCATTTATTTATCTGGACCTTGCTGATACCTCATTTTAGGAGTTTTTGATGCTTTCTTGTTCCATAATTTTTAACCACTCATAATACTTATTTCTGATTAGCATACACAAGCACAAACATCTAAACAGAGCCCTCATATTCGCTTCTTTTTCTCTAGCAGCGCTGTCCACTATAGTAGACACTTATCCACACACAGCTATTTACATTTCAATCAGTTAAAGCTAACTAATATTAAAATTCAGTTTCTCGGTTGCATTAACCACATTATAAGTGCCAGTGGTGTGGCTAGGGGCTTCCGTGTTGGATAGCACGGATACAGAGCTCGTCCGTCATTGCAGAAAGTTCTGCTGGAGGGTGCTGAAAAGAATGTGCCAGTACAGAGTCCCGAAGAAGACATAGACAAAGTAGGAAAAGGTCCTTACTGAACACATCTGCCAAGCCCATAGTGATCAAGGAGATAAAATCCCTTGTTTGTGAGCCCATCACAAAACCCAACAACTAGGGGTTAAGTGGTTAAGTAAACAATGCATTTGTCTGGTGCTTTTAATGGGCAATAGAGAGAAAGGAAGTATGGTACATCTGAAACGAAGTTGCATTTGAGAAAGCCACATTTTCTCTGTAGACCTATTTTCTTGTTGGAAAAATACAGGAAGAGACGTTAACATTTTCTGGCAATCAAATGTTCCCCTCATATATATATATATATTTAAAAGAATACAAAGAGGAAGCAGGACTGGTAGGTTTTTACTGGTAAAGGAATAGGGTGGGTGCCCCAGCTCTGTGCTCTTGTTTTCCTGATATGTTTCACTCTAAATATTGGGCCTTTTGGTCTTGGCACTTGGACATTTCCCAAGTCTCAAGGCTGTTCTATTGCTTTCTCCTCCCCTTGGATGGAACTATGGTGTTTGCTCTTAATGTCAACAATGTAGGTCATGAGAAAATTAACAAGTGTTTTCGAGTACCTCTCACAAGTCTTTTTTAAAAAATGTGTTTTTATTGATTTGAGAGAGAGAGGAAAGGAGAGGGAGAGAGAAAAATGGTGACCAGTTGCCTCCCGTACGCACCCTGTCCAGGGCTCGAACCCACAACTTGGATATATGCCCTGGCTGGGAATCAAACAGGCGACCTTTTGGTGCACGGGACGAGCCAGTGCCTCTTACAAGTCTTTAAAGTGGAAATAAATTCACCACAAAGCCAACATCTAATGTTTTGGGTTTAAAACTTTAGGATATTAGATCTTGTCTCCCTGAGGACCTATTTCCACAATCCTTGTTAAACACTGAGAACTTTGTGAGATGATTTAAAGCAGACTGAGAAGAGGGTTCATGTTCCAGGGAATTTATACAGTGGAATAATGGAGATGTATGTAGTCCTTTGAGCCTAAATCAAAGTTTTAATACCAAGTCAGTTCCACAATGACTGAGTTTTCTGGGTCACTTGTGGAATCTCTTTTGTTTTGATCACTTGACACCTTTGTTTAACCTGAAATGCTTTTGTGATGCTACCAATATTTAGAGTAGAATCCTTTTCATGAATCCTTTCCTGACTCTGTCAGTAAGAAGACATCAGTATCTTTTCCTCACTCCTGTAGCAACTTGCTCATAGTTCATTTGGTGGCATCTGTCACAAGTTGCAAAAAGCTACTTTATTTGTGCTCATGATCTATTTCCTCTTACTCACAATCACAAGAAAAGCAGAGGAGACCAGCATGATGCTCAGCACATGTTAAGTAGCTGAGCAAGATACAAAATCTGTGGCAAATCTGTTTCTCTGAGTGTTTGAGTGTGGTTCCCATCGCCGACCTATAATCACTTCAGAAAATGAGTTTCAATGAGGCTGGCTCGCATGTGCATAGGTAAAAGTGTTACAAAAATATGTTTTGGTCACCTAATCTTTATAATTCATATTTGCATATTTGAGGTTTTAGTAAACACAATCGTTACTATCACCCAGAATATTTGAAATTGAAGGGTATTTTAGGTATATGAGCTTTTTAAAAAATCCAGGCTATATACAGTTTTGCTGTAAAAGCATGGATTTTTATCATACAAGTGGTGTTTTGTTGTTGTTTTTTTTAATTCATAAGAGAACCATTCAAACACCTTTCCTCCTCTGTTCCACTGTCCTCAGCATGTTTTATGTTTCACCATATTATTAATTCCTGTCTCTCTTTTGTTCATTTTTTCCCGCTTCTTTCTGCTTCTGTCCTCCATTACGGCACTGAGAAAGCCTCTGATTTTCCCAAAGCCTAGCGGGCGTAATTCGTTGTTTTTAGTTGTCTGCTGTCAGCTCACTGTGCTCAGATGTCCATCGGCCGCACTGTGTTCGTGTTGCGTGTGAGCGAGTGGACAGACAAAGCTGGCTGGCTTGTCTTCCGAATCTCACAAGTCCTTAGTCTGGTACCTGACTTTGAAGCGTGATGGAAAGAGCTCTGCCACTTACTCCTGGGTGATCTTGAGCAAGTTATGTAGAGTAACTGCGTTTCAGTTTCTTCGTGGGTATAATGGGCTTAGTATGACTTACCTCAGAGACTCTTTGTGAATATTAAGTGCTTTGCACAATGCTCGACACAATAAATATTCTTTTCTATCAACATACACATGCACACACAGCCCTCTCTATATAACCATACCAGATACGTGATAGGGAGAAAAAAAAGATTGACAATTATTTTTGGAAAACTAGATGTTTCGTGTCTCTTGTGGTAAGATGGATGACATTGACATTTGGTTGGCGCTTCAAGGGATCAGATATATGAAAACTTGAAGGCAATTAGCTTAAAATATATTTTGCAAGAAATTTAAATTTGTACTCACTTATTTTCCATACACAACTGACACTCATTAGAATAAGTCTGTCCATCAGTTCCACAGACGGGGTTATAGATCTTGGTACATCCGTTCACAACGGTGTTACATACAGCCTAGAAATGGAATTGAGCAGAATCATTTTCCACTCTTTGAGTGTACACCAAAATATCCAAAATGGTTTTTACCACCCTGGAGTGGCTCCGCTCACAGATGGAAACATGAGCAGGATTGGGAGAGTGAGACTGAGTGTCCCAAGAGAAAGAATGAAAGACTCGAACTCAGAAAGCCTGGTTCAAAATAATGCCTATGCTATTTACAAGTTGCCTGACATTGGTAACTCTGTTGGTGTCTCTGAACCTCAGTCACTTTATCTGCAAAATGGGAATGAAGTCATGTATCTCATCATGGTTTTATGAGGTTTTAATAAGGTGAGTGAGATAATGTTCAAGTGTATGATTACTGCAGGTACTGGCTCCTCTCAGGTCAGCCACACCGTGGGGCATGCTGTTCCTTGCACACTGCCAGGGGTGGGGAACGTCCGGCCCACGGGCGTCTAAGGGCCACGGAATCAAGACCAGTGAACATCGCATGCCTCACCCAATTAGCCTGACCAAATGTAGCAGGCTAATTTTTAAGTAGATTGTTGGGTATGGCCCACAAATGATGTTATAAATATCCAATGGCCCTTGGCAGAAAGAAGGTTCCCCACCCCTGCGTGTAGTCCATTCTCTTAGTCACTGGGAGACACTAGACACCTTCCACCCGTGGAGTCTTTGCACAGCCGATTCCCTCTGTGTCAGTAAGTACTAGTAACTATTGAATGATTGGTACAGGCCAGAGGCTGTCCCAAGTGCTTTTTGTTTATGATTCTATTAAAAACCCACAGCTAGTCTATGAACTTTTCCTTACACTCTTCTTCCAGTGAAGACAGTAAGGCACAAAGAGATTAAATCACCCGTGGCCACACAGCTATTAATTCCTGGATCCAGGACTCAAATCCAGCCGGTGTAGGTCCTGGGATTTAGCTCTTAGCCTCTTCGCCCTACCTCTTCTCCTCACCAGTTACATTTCGCTAACACTCCTCTACCCTTCATGGCTCGAAATAAATCTCACGCGCTTAGGGGCACTTTCCGCGATCGCTCGAGCTAGGCTAGGTTCCTAATGGTATCAGAACTTCTTTATAACACTCATCAATCACCGATGTAATAGTTTATTCTATGTACTCTGTCTGCCTGCCCACTAGAGAGAAATGTAGTGGGAAGAAAGACACTTCTTCCTTCAGATATAGAATATTTTTAGACATCGATGTAGAACATTTTTAGATAATTGCATATAGAACGGTTCTTCTAGAGGGAGAACCTAGTTTATTATACTCCTCTGTTCGTTAGGAATTAGAGCTCCCCTTTGGTGTGTGGGAAACTGGGAGCCAACATATAGGGGGGCCTATAAGGAGCAAGGGCTATTCGGGGGGAAGTTACGAAGGCTTCCACCCCACGTGGCTGTCCTCCCAGATAGCCCTGGCGTGTGTAAAACCCCTCCACAGCAAGTGTTATGCGACGACACAGAAACTGCCTGGGTAGCAGTGACTTTGTCCTTCTGCACGAGCCCCTGTGGGGGCTGCTGTTAGTATCTGCATTTCTAGGTGAAGCCTGGCTAGCATTCCTGCTCCTCATTGGACTTCGGGCTGAGCTGCAAGTGGCCACTAGAGGGCTTTGATTGGAACAGAGAGTTCTAGCCCGAGAGAGAAGAGATGACAAGGCAGCCTTTACCTTTGTTCCCGGGATGTCAGCTCTCGCGCTGTTACCTAGAAAACAAACGGGACAGGTGAAGTTGGGGCCTGAATGGGAGAAGCTAGGTCTATTCTAGTCAGAATCCTCTCCTGCCTTGTGACTGTGACTTCTCTGCTGGCCTCTTCCACGCCCTACTCCTTCTTATGTCTTTGTTCTCTCAAGGGTGTTTCACTGGTGTCCACGCACTCCCTGCCTGCCGAAACCTTAAAAAATTAAGCAAAAATGTGATTATGACCAAAGCATCTCAATTTGGCATTTCAGAAACGTTGACCCATTTCCCCGAAGATAGAAATGATGTGTTTACTGCTGAAATGTGTCAGGCATCGAGCAGATACCTTCTGGATGCTCACTGACATTCCCACAACCAGTCACGTAGGCCTGTGATCTCATAGCGACATCGGAATTATATGTATCTTCAGCTCAGTTTACTGGGGAAGTTTCCATAGCTAGCTGGGAAACACCACTAGCAGTAACCAGGACAAAACTAACTTTTGCAATTACATGTAAGTCTCCTTTTGTAAGTAATGTTAAAAAAAATGTTTTCCTTCTTCTGTATTAAAATTCCTCTTTCTATAATCCTCATCCATTGGTTTTATTTTGTTTCATTGGGACCAAAAGTTCTGTTCAAGACTAGGCTCTGTCTTAAGTCTAGAAGGCAATGGGCCCAGTAAAGCAACAGGTCAAAAGGTTTGCTTCAAATCAGAAAAACATGCAAAGACACCTACCAGATAAACTCAACAGGGCCAAGGCGCCGAGAAGCAAGGTGGCTGTTATTTTCATGGCAGAAGTTTTGTGTCCAGAGCTCAGCTGAAAACCGTACCGAACTTCCCACTTCTCTTCAGAGCCCTTCGGCTGGAGGGCTATGTATGTGGGCAGGATGGCAGCCCGGCTCCGCCTGCTGCCCTGTGTCACGGGCTCCTTGGTTATTAATTGACTGCGTCGTGTAGCCTGGCCCCCAGGTTTGGGTAATGTCACCTGTGTAGAAGGGGAAAGGAATGCCCCGGGCCTGAAACGTGCAGCTGGGTCAGGAAAAGGGTCCTGGTCGTTAGTCCGCTGGTCCCCTCCCTAGCCGCCTCTGTGATCTGGGCAGGACTTTCTTTTCCACAGCCTCATTTTTTTTTCTTCTTCTGGTCCCTTGTACTCTTTAGTTCTGGATATCTGAACAGGCATGGCTATTTAAAAAAACCCTTTCCATTTTTTCTTACTTTTCTTCAGCTTTTCCCTTTTTCATTTTTTCTCTCTCTCGGTGTCACCCTTCCACAAAGCCTAAAGCAGCTGGTAGAGGGACAGGCGAGAGACAGGGAGGACTCCGTTCCTGGAGCTGTGTGTGTGCTCGCCAGCGACACTGGCTGGCTCTGTGATATTGGAGATGTAGTTCACTTTTGCTGCATCTCCATTTATTCATCTGAGAACCGAACTAATAATAGTACCTAACTCAAAGTGTTGACCTCTCATTCAAAAGTGTGTGCTGTGTCTCCAGGTGTCACTGGGAAACGATTCTCTTTCTCTCTCCTGTTCCGTGTGTCTGGTGAGCAGCGGCACCGACTGCCTGTGTTTCAGCCGTTTTCTCAAGAGTGTTTGTAGCCCGGCCGGCGTGGCTCAGCTGGTTGAATGCCGTCCCCTGTACGGAAAGGTTGTTGGTTTGATTCCGGTCAGGGTACATGCCCTGGCTGTGGGCTCGATTCCTAGTCAGCGGCGTGCAGGAGACAGCGATCAATGTTTCTCTCTCGTCATTGTTTCTGTCTCTCTCTCCCTCTCCCTTCCTCTCTCTGAAATCAATAAAAACATATTTTTTAAAATGAGAGTGTTTGTATAACAAATGGCCTTGGAAAGTAGAATAGTGTCCCCTTTGGAATAAAGGGGACGTTTATGTTCAGTATAATAAAGATACTATCTCCTTCCAGGGCAAAGCTTAGGTAGGCATAGTGCCCCTTTAAAAACATTAGAGGTTTTTAAAAAGCTTGGCATCCTGCTCTTGTCACACACTACGCTTTCTGTTCAGGTGCCAGTGGGTCCCCTTTACGTCACCCTGTGGAAATGGGGGCTTGGGAAACTAGAATGATTGCTGACACTCTGACTACTGCTGTTGACTAATTACGTCCCTTGTCTCTGACCCAAGAGTTTGTGTCTTCTGCCGCATCCATTTCACCGTGGCAGGCGGACTTGTTAGCTTTCAAGTAGGGTAAATTCTGAGATCTTCACCTATATCAAGATCTGTACTCATCTCGGGGAATATGTCAGTGAATAGAGATGACAGTCTCTACCCTCATGGGGCTTCCATTGATTTTAGATGGGGAGACAGGCAATAAAAATAAATAATTAAAGTATATCAGATTATGATAAATATCATGGAGAAAATGGATAGAGAAGATAAACGTGCTGGAGGAGTTGGGAGACAGTTCTTGTAGATGGGTCAGAGAAGGCCTTGCTGATCGGTGACATTTGAACAGAGACATGAAGGAAGTGAGGCATTTGAACCATGGGAGTATCCAAGAACAGGCACCCCAGACAGAGAGAGACAACAGCAAGTGCAAAGCCTCCGAGACAGAAACTTGCTTGAAATGTTGGAGAAATATCCAGGATGACTGTCTGGAGCAAAGGGATGGAGAGAAACAGGTGGTAAGATAAAGGAAGCATTGGTGGGGGGGCTCGATAATAAAGGGCCTTTGCTTTTTGACCAGAGGGAAAGCCGTTGGAGAGTTATGGCAGAGGAATGAGATGATGTGGTGTTTGTTCTAAAAGGTCTCTTTATCTGCTCTATGAGAACAAAGCAGAAGGAAGTGCAGCAGCAGGAAAGCCAGCTGCTAGGCTGTTATAATAGTCCAAACAAGAGATGATGGTGAAAGTAGAAGAGGCCGATTTTGCAGCTTAGATGAATCGATACCTGTAAAGCTTTTATAACAGTTTCTAGCACCTGGCAAACACTTAGAAATATTACCCATCACTATTATTTTTTTTAAAATATATTTTTATTGATTTTTTTTAGATAGAGAGGAAAGGAAAAGGGGAGAGAGATAGAAACATCAATGAGAGAGAAACGTTGATTGGCTGCCTCCTGCATGCCCCCTACTGGGGATTGATTCTGCAACCTGGGCATGTGCCCTCACCAGGAATTGAACAGGGACCTCTCAGTCCATGGGCCGATGCTCAATCCACTGAGCCCATTACTATTATTATTACTCTTTTTTCCTTTATTGATTTTAGAGAGAGAGGAAGTGAGAGGGACAGAGAGAGAGAAAAATTGCTGAGAGAGAACATTGATTGGCCGCCTCCTGCATGACCCCCTCTGGGGATCAGGCCCACACCCGGGCATGTGTCCTGACCGGGAATCAAACCTGCGGCCTCTTGGTGCATGGGTTGATGCTCAACCACTGAGCCACACCAGCCAGACTACCACTATTATTTTTATTGTTGGTATTTCTTCAGTATTTATAATGCTGTTTCATCTAACCAGAATGCTCCTCTTTATGCTTACACTTGAATAAATTCTTCCTAAGTCTTTAGGACTCAGTTTGAATGTTGTTTCTTACTGGACAACTTCCTTAGCTCATTTTTCTTAGCTCATTCTGAGCTTCTGTGACATTTGAGCATACCTGAATATAAAATGTAAGTCACTGAAGAAACTGCTTGCATATATGACTAGTTCCCCTATCTTCCATTTATGCTTCAACCTTCACATTCTAGCTTTCTCCTTCACTACTCTGCTGACCTTGTTCTTGTGTAGGCCACCAATTCAGGTTGATTCATTCCTTGCAGATTCTTTCAGAGTATGTGGCTTGTAATTCTTCACACTCGAGCACACTCGATATCATCTCTTTCCTTGGGTTTCACGACTGCGCAGTCCCCTACATCTCCTCAGTCTTCTCCATCCTCATGTCCTCTCCACCCTCTTCATTGATTCTTTTCCCTCTACTGCGTAAAGACTTGGAGTTTCTCAAGTATTGGCTCTGGGCCCTATTCATGCCTCGCTTTTCATTTTCCTTAGGTGAGCTCATTCATTCACATCATATAAGTGATATATATCTCCAAAATATGTATCTCTTTCCTAGATCTCTCCTCTGATCTTCGGACCAGATATTAAGTGCCTGCTTGACAGTTTGGACATCCTATAGGTACTTCAAAATTACTATGTCCTAACTACTGTTTTTTAAAAAAAATTTCCCCTTAATTGATGTTAGAGAGAGAGGAAGGGAGAAGGAGAGAGAGATAGAAACATCGATGAGAGAGAACATCGATTGGCCGCCTGCTGCATGCCCCTCACTGGGGATCAAGCCCACAACCCGGGCATGTGCCCTGACCGGGAATCGAACCAGGACCTCTCAGTCCATGGGACGACGCTCAATCCACTGAGCCACACTGGCTGGGCTATACTGCGGTTTTGATCATTCACAACAGAAATTGTTTTTCAGGCACCTCATTGCTTCTTTTTCTTCCAAGTGGTTGGTCAAGCCAAAATCTAAGTGTTCTCCTTGATGCCTCTCTTGGCCTTACCATGCACCATCTTACACACTTAATTTGTTACCAATTTCTATTCTTGAATCTGTGTCCAAAATAACCTCAATGCTGGATACTTCTCATCACCTTCCTCTGTCATTTCTAATATGATAATGTCAATCCCCCTTTGGTTTTCTGAAATTTCCTTCAAGTTGTCTCCTAACAGAATCTACCATTATTTTTTCCTCAAAGTTGCTATCCACAGGACAGTCCAATGATCTTTATAGAATGCAACTGTGATCATACATTTCTAGTTTCCCTTTGTTCAGAATCCTCAGTGAGGGTCTAGTTTCTTCGTGATTTGGTTCCTTTCTACCCCCTCACTTGCTCCCCCACTCATTTCCTCCTCTTCCGTCTGTCAAACTACATAGATCCTTTCTCTGTTCCCTCTTAATATGGGAACAAAGAGCTTCTAGCTTTTAACCTTCAAACTCAGGCTAAGCATCGTTTCCTCACGGAGCCGATTTGCCAGGTCCTCCCTCCCTCTCTTCGGCATCCAGATTAGGCTTTGCTACTGTATGATTTCATGGTGCCCTGCATAGCACTTCAATTTTGTTCTATGACTCTTTGTATGATTATTATATAATGTATTTCCACCTTTAGGGAACAAATGCAGTTGTTTTGTTTACTGCAGTACCTAGCAAAGTGCCTGGAAAATTGTAACTTCTAAATAAATATTTATTGAAAAAATGACTTAAGTCACATATATAAATTTTCTTAAAGACGCAGATTTATGCCTTGTTCATTTCTGTGTCTTGTATAGAATAGTCCTTCATTGGTTCATTCAGTCTTATTTATTCATTGATTGTTGCAATCCAAATATTCATCAAATTCCTACTGTATCAAATCTCTGGCCTGAGTGCTAGGGAAATGGGTACGATTTCTGCCCTCGTGGAGTTTAGGCTAAGCCTTGATATATATGGATTGGAATAGTCAAGTTTTTTCTTTTCATCTTAAATTATAACCTAAGTAGTTTTGTTTCCAATAGCCACTGTAAAGCGGGTTAATACTTGAGAAAAGGAATTTTTCTTTGCTCTCCCAAGCAGTCTGAGGAGAAGAGAATTGACTGGCACAGGAATTCTTCCGGTAATAATAGCAGCAGGAACAGCATTCAGATTTAGACCTGTCTTGGATGCCAAAGCCACGGCTCTTCCCACCAAACACTGATTTTTAAACATTTTGACTGTGGACCAAAGTTAAGAAAATAAATCTTGTGTTATGGCCTAGTGCATATATACATATGTGGACAAATACAATGTTTAAGGAACAAAATGTAGCCTTATTATACGTGAGTTTTCTTGGTACTTTTTATTGTGTTCTATCTCATACCTCACCCTCCTGACTTCCAGTTTGAAAAACATTTCACTGTAGTGATATCCTATGGACTCAATCTTACCTTCTTAATTGCTATAAAACCCAGATGAAATTCTGGTTAGAAACTGGCCCTGCGATTCTGATGGGAAGTGGCTCTTGGGAGGCAGCAAGCTGAAGAGTGCGTGAGGAGACAGACCTGCTCCCATAACAAATATGCCATTTCGACTGTGATGTGACCCTGGGTTAGTCGTTTTCCTCAACTACGAAAATGCACACCATCGTATATTCACTTAGTGTGAGAGTAAATTTGGGCAAGTAAATAAATAGATACATGTTGGCCTGGAAGAATAATTGCTGGCTGGTAATGATGTCATTCTTTCTTCCATGGGTTGGAATAATGGGTAATTATTTAGGCTTCCTATGATCAGTGTCTTGACAGGATAAATATTGTCTGGCTTATGGGATAGGACGGGCATTGAGTAAAACAACTTTGCTCATGTGCTGGACCATTAGTCACATTTAGTGTGTTTACATGGCCTAGCTTTTCTGCTTTACTCTTTGTGTACATATCTATGTATGTATATCTTTGGGAACTCAAGCAAACATATTATGACCTACTCCTCTCTGTTTCAAGGACAAATTATTCACCTGAATAAAGAATGATGACAAAACATAAGAGAACTGTTCTAATGGCTGCTGATAATAGTTGCTAACTCGGGATGTTGAGCACCTGTTGATTTTCACATCCTGTGCCCAACTTGTATTTTGTATTAAAGTGTAATTGACATACACTATTATATTGATTTCAGGTGTACAGCATAGTGATTCAACATGTTTATACCTTAAGATGTGATCACCACGATAAGTCTAGCAACCATCTTTCACCATTCAGTTATTATGAGATTGACTATATCCTCTGTCTGCACATTACATCCCTATGACTTACTGTTTTTATAACTGGGCATTCGTACCTCTGATTCCCCTTCACCCTTTCACGCTATGCCCAAGTTCTGACGAGGAAGAAAAACGACAGAAACTAGATACGGAGCCTAATGTATCTAGCCTGACCTTTGAAGATCTTTTCGACTTAGCTGTGTCTCAGCTCTTCAATCTTATTATTTATTATTTATAGAACTGTATGGCTTTTCTTAATAATCCATTTTCCTGCTATTGCTTACTCTCCAAACAGGTTCCTGTGGTTTTGTACCCATCCTTTATAGCTTCTCAAAAGTATCTGCAGTGCTTCGATTAATTAGTAAAACTTTTTATTTCTCATACTAGTTCATAAAGCTATCACTAAATAATAATGATGTTAATCACATCATTATGTAACTATAATTATAACCATGACTGCTGAAAATTGTCCAAAGCTTCTGTGCCAGGCACGGTGGTACTTTGTTTCCATTATTTTTAATCCCTACAGCATTATTATTCCCATTTCCAAGTAAGGAAACTGAAGCACAGATATTTCAGTTGTCATGTTTCTGGTCACAGAGATGAAATACTGGCATCTATATTCATGATATTTATGCATATATATAAAGATATACATAGAGATACACACGTACATCTATGCATGTATACATTATTATTATTATTTAAAATATTTTTTCTTTATTGATTTTATATAGAGAGGAAGGCAGAGGGAGAGAGAAAGAAATATCGATGAGAGAGAATATCAACTGGCTGCCTCCTGCATGCCCCCCCCCCGCATGTGGAAATTGGGCCCACAACCTGGGCATGTGCCCTGACTGGGAATCGAACCAGAGACCTCTTGGTGCATGGGTTGATACTCAACCAGTGAGCCACACCATCTGAGCTACACTTGTGTACATTGTATATATATATGTGTGTGTATAATATATACCTGACTTTGTATCCCTTGTTCATTCTTCCTATGCACTTCTTTGTATCCCATCACTTTTCACTCTGAAACAGTTTTTAAGTGTAATGACATGGTTAGAGCACTGGCTTATGCTTCAGGAGGCCTTGGTTCCTAATTGAATATTGCCACTGGCAACTGTCTGATGTTTTGCAAGTTCTCTCTACTCTGCCAGCCTCAGTTTCTTTAGCTCTGTGTGTTACAAGTATCTTCTTCCACTGCGTGGCTTACATTTCCACCCTCTTCATGATATTTTTTGATGAACAAAGATTCTTAATTTTAATGAAATCCAATTTAGCAATCTTTTTTTTTTATTGTTAATGTTTTAGAATAGACTTGTATCCCCTTTAAGAAAATGTTGCCTGCCCCAAGATTATGGAGATAGTCTATATAATCCTAGAAACCGTACAATCCATTGTAAGTAATTTGTATACATTATCTAAATAGATGTTAAGATTCAGTCTTTTTTCAACATTGATTTGTGGATAGCCAACCCATTTTCATTTATCGAAATTACCATCCCCCCTCATTGCAATGCAATGTCAACTCTTGAAACCAGTTGACTATATAATTGTGGGTACGTTTCTGCATCCTCTTTCCTTTCGTCTTTCTTTGCTCAGATACTGTACTTGAGTTTTTGTCCAATGTGTTTTCTCTATAAAACCTACTCGCCTCTCACAGACGCACCACTTGTGTTTACTGTGTGCACAGTAGATGGCAGCCTTTCCCCTCTATGATGTCTGTCTTTGTTAATGTTTCTTTCTTTTTATTTTATTTATTTATTGATTTTAGAGAGGAAGAGAGAGATAGAAACACTGATGAGAGAGAACACTGATTGGCCGCCTCCTGCATGCCCCCCACTGGGGATCAGGTCCACAACCTGGGCATGTGCCCTGACCGGGAATCGAACAAGCAACCTCTTGGTGCACGGGTCTACGCTCAACCACTGAGCCACACAGGCCAGGCTTGGCTAATGTTTCTTGACTTTTTAGAGACCCACCCTGGGGCTGTGGAAAATTCACCCTGACCTATCTCAGACCACCTGTGGTCTCATTGAAATAGGTCTTTAACAGATACCACTAAAAAACTAACTGGAGTTGAAACATTCCTCTCTTTCTTAGGCTTGCTTGTTTATAGTCAAGGAACATGGGAGCGAGTGGGGTGAGCACTTGCTGTGTTGTTGTCAGTGAAGGACTGAGCTTACATGCTCCTCAGTATTCCAATCGACTGGTTGTTTTAACCTCATCATCATTATAAAAGTCTCATAGTTAACCTTAGGGAATGCAAATACGATGTTTAACAACACTATTTTAAGGCAAAGTGAATGTCTGCTGGCTGTCTGAACACACCTTTGCCATTGTTCTGTAGAGTAACTGTGTTCCTCACAGGATGGGGAAGGACAAGAATGATCTATTCCAACTCTCCATCTGATGTTTACATGTCATCTATCCATTAGTGGGCATCTATCCAACGCTTAAATACTTCAGGTGATCGATAGGGATTCGCGGTTCCTTATATCCAGCTGAAACCTGTCCTTCTGGAACTTCCATCTATTTATCTTTTTTTTTTTCCACTTCAGAACAATTCTGCTTTATTATCACTATGATCCTTCCTCAAATATTTGTTCATTATTACCACAGTTCACTCAAAGTCTTCTCTTCTGCACAATAACCTGTCAACTACTTCTCATTTGATTTTGCTTCATGTTTTTCTCAGAACGGTTCTATTTGGCTCTGCATTGTTTGAAGGGAACTCCCCAGCGTGCCACTCCAGGACTATCTGGCACAGCAATGGCTTACAGGATCGGTGCCTCTCTCTCATTCTGTGCGCAAAACTCGAATGGCGATGTCCAAAATCGTCTGACTCAAAGTGATGCTTTTACTTAGCTTACCACACAGAACTTGCTTTCATCCCCCCCCCCCCATGTGATGCTGCTAAGTGTCTTTTCTCACTTGTGTTCTTTTGTGTACACTTAGCATGTCAGGTCATCCGGGGAGAACCAGGTGGGGAAGTGCCTGGGTCTCACCACAGGGCAGTTTTATAAAGGATGTACATCTTCTACTCAACAAGTACTTATCTAGACTTATTATGTGTTGGTAGAAGGAATATGCAAATTCCATTGAAAGGAAGTTAAAAAGTGAACAGAATGTGAGAAATAGAGACGAAGGAATTGCACTGATTCAAGACGTTTTGCTCTAAAGAGAATGGGAAGTGCAGGCTGTTGCTGAACATGGGGGTATATAGGGCTTTACGATGGGAAATGATGGACTTCAAATACAGGTGTGTGTAGACAGATGCTAGGCCCACTCCAAATACACTTTTCTTCAGGCTCAAAATTCTTAGTCCCTTTAATCATTTAACAGAGTGGAAAGAAAATAATGTCATAAACCCTTTATACAGCCTTCCAGTATTCAACACATAAAAGGCAAGGAATAAGTATTTCCCATGGGTAATAAAGGAAGATAACAGGCGGCTCTCTTTCTCTGAAGCCATCCATGCCTTCTCCCCCTCCTTCCCAATAAGGTGCTCGTTCTCTCTCTCTCTCTCTCTCTCTCTCTCTCACTCACTCTGGAGCACACCCATACCTTTCCCCCTTGCCTTTGCCCCCAGCTTTTCTTTCTTTCTCCTAAGCTCCAAGAGCCCTTCTTCTGCCTCTGTAACTCCTCTCCTGAGTCCACGCAGCCCAGCTGGCTCACTTTTTCTATCTCTGTGACTTTCTAAATAAACTTTCGCTTGTGTTTGAAAAAGTAAAATGAAGGTAGATAACAGCTGAGACAATCGTATGTTTTATTACAGGACTGCTAAGAAAGATCAAAAGCAACTGTGGAACTCCAGAGGGGACTTCTTTCAGCATTGAGAATCCTAGTACAGTAGTCTATATTCAAATCATAGTTATTAAACAAGCAGTGTTCAGTGTCATGTGAAGATGGTCTTCCCTACTTTGGCCGCCTCAGTGGATACATAGCTGGAATAGTGATGCTCTGCTAGGCAGTAAGAGTAGCTCTCTTATCGGTGCAAACTCTGCCCTTATGCATACTTCTGTTATAGAACATTAAACCAGGAATTCTAATTTTTTATTTTATGTTCTCTTCTACTAAATTCCTGCAGTTATGACCTTAAAAAAAAAAAGAAACCTCCAGAGTTAAGCACACTGTTTAATCTAGAGACACTTGATGAAATGGAAAAAAATCCATTTACTCTAAGCATTTGTGGGCATAGTAGACTTTAGTAAGTTTGCGAAGGAATGATGGAAGGTATTGCATCATACCCCAGACAACAAACATCACACCAGCCTGTATAGGACTCTTACTTGGGAGTCCTTCTTGGTCATTTTCCCCCAAGCAGAAGCCAAGCCCACAAACAAGTGTTTGGTCACTCCTTCTCCTTTCTCTCCTCTACCCTTTCCACTCCAGAACAGAATACCAGTTTCTTTTCTTGTTTAAAGCAGAACCAAATCGCACCTAGGTCCTTAAAATACCACACCCAATAAATTCTGTTTTTAAATTTTATTTATTGTTTTTTTTAGAGAGATAAAGTGAGTGAGAGAGAGAGAGCGAGAGAGAGAGAGCGAGCGAGAGAGAGAGAGAGAGAGAGAGAGAGAGAGAAATATCCATTTGTTATTCTACTTATTCAGGCATTCATTGGTTAATTCTTGTATGTGCCCTGACCAAGGATCGAACCCACAAACTTGGTGTATTGGGACGACACTCTAATAAATTCTTTTCAGGGTATTTTCCCCCAAAAGACACTTCTTTTCCTAAGATAAATTCTGATGCCAGCAGTTGAGATAATAACATTCTAGTGGTTGAAAGGCCGGTCTCTGGAAATTGACAGACCTCAGTTTCCGTCTCTGCCTGTGACTTTGAACCAATCATCACATTGCTGACCCTCAGTTTTCCCAATCTTTTCTCCAAAACCCCTGGTGCCAGATGAGTTTTAGAATTCAGAATTTTTTAAACTTTAGGAAAGTTATATGATGTGCCCTCTAGTCAAACCTACTAAGTATTGTAATAAAATAATATAAGAAATATATAGCCTTAAATCATCTCTTGACAGGTTTTGCTGTCAAATGAGTTATAAAATAAAACAAAAACTTCTGGTTTTCATAATTCTGTGGAGTTTAGCTGTGAGTTAGGGACTAAGGACCTCTGCCTACTTTATGGAGTTGTCACGAGGAATAAAGAGGACGATTCCTCAGAAAGCTCAGAACTGATTGTGACACGGAAAGCTTATTAAAGGCTTACTACCACGATTGCTGCCACACTTTCCTCAGGTTAAACTTGGCATCAAAGTCCTGCCCTTTCTCTTTATTTATTATTATTATTTTTAATCCTCACCTGAGGATATTTTTCCATTTATCTTCAGATAGAGTGGGAGAGAGAGAGGGAGAGAGAGGAAAGAGAGGGAGAGAGAAACATTGACTGGTTGCCTCCTGCATGACCCCGACCAGGGCTGGTGACCAAACTGCAACTGAGGTATGTGCCCTTGACCGGAATCGAACCCGAGACTCTGGTCTGAGGGCGAACACTCTAACCGCCGAGCCAAACCGGCCAGGGCTGTCTTTCTTCTTATTGGTAAAATATTTCTGTTGTATGTGTAATTCACAGGACACTCCCGAGCCGCTCTTATGTTAACTTTATGATAAAGAACAAGCCACCTGTGTTGGAAACCACCACCGTTGGGCCCAGAGCAGCTGCGAACACCTCCCATCCAGCTTTCCTTGTGAACAGAGCCCCGAGTCTCCCTTTCCAGAAACGTCGTTCTTCTAGCCTGGCACCGATTCTTCCCTGGCAATAATTAACTCAGTGCTCAAACAGGAGAGAAGGAAGCATTTCAGTTGAGAAATGTAAATGTTTACTGGAAGAACAGAAAATGTTTTTATGACATATGGAAACCAAAAAGAAAAAATCTATAGCTAAAGATAGAGGCATATATTTCAGGACAAAAGATCAATATACAACTAACCACATTTCAAATAAAGAAATATAGCATGGGATGGAGCAACCACCGCAAGAGAGAGAAAGAGTATGTGAAGAAAATGAAAACAATTGGGGTAGATTCTGGTTTCTGGTCCTACTTCTCTTAAACTAACCTCTCACATTTCATGAATGGATTCATTCTTGCTCATTAAAATGACCTTTTTAGTCTTTCTCACATCTCTAGATACGTGATAGGTGTCTCCAGACTTTTCCTGGCTTTGTTCTACCATGGAGCATTTCCACTGATACCCTGACATCATTTCAAACTTACTTTATAAAACAAATCTGATCATTTTTCCTGTGAGTCCTCCTTTTCCGAACTTCCATTCCCTGAGAGCTTCGCCATCACTGGGCTCTACTTTCCCACGGCCCTGATCTAATCAACCAGCATTCCTGGTTCACTTTGTATCCACACCCTTCTTTTCCTTCGTGTTCCACCACTCTGCGCCCTGGCTGGAGTATTCCTCTATGAGCTTCTGAATGGGCTCTCCCACATGCTATATGCTGTGCATCAAATTGTCCCAAAGAAGCAGAGGACCTGGATTATGACTTGTTTCAGTCTCTTACCAACAATATCATTCCTGTCTCCTCTCAGCTTCTTTTGTCTCCTAACATAGTCACCAAGTCGTGTGGAAACTACTTTCGAAATCTTAGCTCTCATGAATAATAACATTTCACTGTGTATAAACAGACCACATTCTCTTTGTCCATTTATCCTTTGATGGACACACGTAGGTTGTTTTCCTGTCTTAGCTATTGTAAATAATGCTGCACTGAACACGAGAGTACAGATATCTCTTTGAAAGAGTGATGTCACTTCCTTTGGATATATACCCAGAAGTGAGATTTCTAGAGCACATGGTAGTTCTAATTTTTTGAGGAACGCCCATAGATTTTTCTGTGGTGGCTGTACCAATTTCCATCCCCACCAACAGTGTGCAAGGGTTCCCTTTTCTCCACATGCTCGCCCACATGTGTTATCTTTATCTAACAGGTATGAAGTGATATCTCATTGTGGTTCTGATTTGCATTTCCCTGACGATCAATACTACTGAGGTTTTTGCATGTATTTGTTGACCATTTGTGTATCTTCTTTAGAAAACTGTCTATTGAGTTCCTCTGGATGTTTGGGGGTATTTTGCTATGGAGTTGTTATGAGTTGAAAAAAAACCACTATGAGGAATTTTGACCTGGAATAAAGAAGAAATAAGGTAAGATAAGCTTCGAGAGGTGAAGGACTCTCACTTTCCCTCCTGTTGTACCCGCCTGTGCCAAGCACAGCTTCTGCTAGAGTGTGTAGTAAGTAATTTTTCTGAATGCATGTAATAAGTAAATAATTAAAAACATGCAAGGATGACGTGAAGGGATATAAGATGTGTCCGAAGGGTTATTGAGGAAAATAGGAGAACATTTTCCTTTGTGCCCTCAGAGGGTAGAATTAGGACCAATGAGTAAAAGAAGACACATATTAGGCAAATATTTGAAAGTACTTGTCACCCTGGCTGGTTTGGCTCAGCGGTTAGAGCATCGACCTGTCGACCAAAGTGTCTCAGGTTCGATTCCCAGTCAAGGTCACGTGCCTGGGTTGCATGTTCAATCCCTGGCCCTGGTCGGGGGTTGTGCAGGAGGCAACCAATCAGTGTGTCTCTCTCACATCGATATTTCTCTTTCTTTCCCTCCCTCCCTTCCACCGTATCTAGAAATCAATGGGAAAATATTCTCGAGTGAGGATTCACAAAAATATAATTTAAAAAAATTAAAAGTACTTCTTAAGAGTCAGAATTGTCCAAATATGTACTGCGCTGCCCAGGGGTATTTGGGAGAGGAAAGGTGGCCCCAGGACAGGAATAATTTTACAGGGGTATGGATGGGACATGGGGCCAAGGGCAGGCCTTAAAGGTCTTTCCAACTAGAGGACCCCCTTGCTGAGTAAATATAAGCATGGAGAAAAAGGCATGTACCAATACATGTAACATTTGAAAGCTTTTGAAGCTTCCTTTTGATTACACGTGTGATCAGCCTCCATTCTCATTTGGCCTCTCCCACAGTTTGGGCTTTATCAGAGCTGAGGGGAGAACGGCCTTCAGACACTAGTGGTCTCTGAAGCTGGTAAAATGCCCGATTCAGATTTTATCTCCATATACATATACTGAGTTTAGGAAAACGTCTGCCTCTGAAAAGGCGGCCCAAACTTTTGCTAATTCTTTAGTCTAGAGAGCAAAGCATTCTTCTTTAATTAAAGCATTCTTCTTTAATAATGACGAAACCAAATATTGATCAAAGCACCAGTAGAAATTAAAGTGTATGGCAAATAATGAAAAATGAATAAGTAATAAAAAATACTCATTGCATGCCAAGAACTGTGCCGAATACCACGGAACTCGTTTAATGGTACAAAAACACGTAAAGGACTGTTATTATCCCCATCAACAGGTGAGAAAACCAAGGTTACATAGGTTAAGAATCTCGCTTGCCACACTTGAGTCCACATCGTTAGAACTGGCATTCAGAAACGTCTGAGTGAGTCCACAGCCATATTCTTGAACAAGCCAGAAACCATCTTCTACCCGTCCTTCTCCACATTGGTGCAGATGAAGCCTTTGTGTGTCTCAGGAAAATTGTTTTGCCTTAATCACGTGAGCTAGTTGTTCGTTTTCTAGATGGGACAGGGGTTAAGAAGGAAATCTCTAAAGAACAGTATGTTGCGTCTTAAGTTGGAATTTGCTCAAGGAGTCCCTTGGCCAAACAGTACGTTATTCATTCCGTTCAGGACGGAGACAGGTGCCAATGAAAAGTGTCAAAATCCCACAAACCATCTGCTGAACTTTACATAGGAACTTCGAACAAACACCGCTAATCCAGTGTTTACCAAAGGAAACACCTTTTTCTAAAGATGTGTATGGGAAGGATCCAATGTGTAAAAACATTTTCAAAACAGGTTTTGGTTTTAAACCATGAAACGTGCTCACAATAGAACATTTGATAAAAGAAAAGAAGTATAGAAACAAAATGTTGTTAGAAAAGCCTTCCTTTTTAAGCCCTCATGGATCATCTAGCATCTATCTGTTTGTTCCACCTCAGGCTTCTGATGACACATGGAACAGGCCCACCTTCTTTTCCTTTGAATAGCCCACCCTATACCCGAAGGCAGTGACCCACTCTGCAGCCTCCTTGCCAGCCTGGGTCTTCTCTTCTGTAGTATAAACAGGATAATAATGAAAATGTGTTCAGTTGAGGATTTGGGCTTTAAAACTACAGAGACCCACTGAAGGGAAAAGGTAATGTATTAGGAGGGATTCAAATTGGTGCTAGAAATCTCATCAGAAGCCGAGATTGTTTGAGGGGTCAGAGCTTCTCCCTGCTCTTGCTTGTGGGTCACAAGGTCGCCCGCTCTTAAGGCAACTTTGCTTTCTCTCTGCTCTGCTCTTTCTCTCTCTATCTTTATATCTTGTATCTTAAGGTTCCTGCTTCCTTATAATTTCACCTTGCCATGACCCCTCTTGACTTAAAGCGGTCTTTTGCTTTCAGCTTATACCAACCACTACTTTATTTTCTTGTGTTAATACTTTCATGCCCCTAAAATACAAATCCTGACCTAGCTCTGTGTGTTGTGTTGTGTGTGTGTGTGTGTGTGTGTGTGTGTGTGTGTCTTAACCAAGGTCATTTCATGGTGCTCGGGCCAGCCGATAGCTTGTCTGCCCTGGAGCTAGGTGCATGGCCCCTGGATAAATCCTTCAGAGCTGTTGGATGGGTCTTCTGGTCAGTTTCCTGGTCATCCAGTGAATGGGCTGTGAGAGAAACAGCTTCCTTTCATCAGCACAGCAAGCATCCTGAGGCCTGCCCAGCAGAGTCATAATCCCTTACATTTCCTTAAAGCTTTTCATGCACAAACTGCCTTCAAATACACACGACTTGTTTATCACCAACACTGTGGGGCAGCTACTTTGTCCGATTTTAAATAATGAAAAACAACTAAAATGAAGTCTCTGGCCCCAACCCACACTGTTAACAAGAGTGGCCTAGCCCTGGCCGGTTTGGCTCAGCGGTTAGAGCGTCAGCCCACGGACCAGAGAGTCCCGGTTCAGTTCCCACTAAGGGCATGTACCTCGGTTGCAGTTTGTCCCTGGCCCCGGTTGGGGTCGTGTGGGTGGCAACCAGTCGATGTGTCTCTCTCACATGGATGTTTCTCTCTCTCTCTTACCCCTCTCTCCCTCCTGCTCTGTCTGAAAATAAATGCAAAAATATCCTAGAGTGAGGGGGAAAAAAAAAAAAAAAGAGTGGCCTAGAATTGTGGTCTGTTTGCTCTTAGAACAAGTGTTCTTCTATCTCAGAGGTTCTCAAAATGTAACGTACATCACTTGGAGGGCTTATTAAACCACACATGACTGGGCTTGAGCTCCAGAGTTCCTGCTTCAGTAGGTTTAAGATAGAGCCAGATAATTTACTGACAAGTTTCCAAAAGAAGTCCTTATTTCCAGATGTTGTCGGGGACTCTACTTTGAGAACCACTGTACTGTATAAATGACTTCATCCGAGGCTCTCACTAATAAGCAATTGTAAGATGCCCTTGGTACATGTCCATTACCACTCACTCTCCCTCTACTAGAGAAGGGGCATCTCATCTACATACTAGACAGTGAAGGCAAAGCCTGTCATCCCCAGCCCCTGGCGCAGTGCTTGCCATAGGACAGTTTCATGGTTTATAGCACTGGCTAACTGATGATTCTTTTGCAGAAGATACTTATTATTAAGCATTTACTTGTCGCCATACAAATGGTTTCCAAAAATTCATAGAAAGACATGTAGCCTTTCAATGCTGTTGTCTCATTTAATATTTCTCATTTTCAACCTGTGTTGAAAAAATATTTTTAAAAGATGCATTAGTCTTTGTTCTTATTTACTGTGTAGAGTGTAATGAGCTTACTTTCTTTGGTGATGACACTTGCCTATTGTTTAGGACCAGGGTTAGGGTGAGGTGAGTGAGGTTGAGTCATTCAGTGGCAGAGTTGAATCCTATCTTTATTTAAGATCTTATATTTTGTTTATCATGGGGTCTTTGGCATTAATTTGTATTTTAAAAAATATTGCATCAAGGTATTATTTATCTTGCTGCTGAGTGTTTGGTGCCCCCTTACATTTTGAACCTGAGGTGAGGGTCTTTCTAGCTTCACCCTAATACCAACCCTGCATGCGTTCTGATTACCGAACTCCATTATTTTAGTTGTTTCTGGTCAAATTTGACTGGATGTGGGATCCCACTGGTACTTGAGTTTTTGATGATATATCCATGGAGGCTTATTGAGATGGTGTAGCTGGAATTCTTGAAGCCTTTCTTGCCTCCTGCCATACGACTGGTCCTCACCCACTTTTACATTCCTAGGCTCTGCCCATTCCTCTAGGCCTGGCCTGAATTCCCGCTCTCCATGAAGACGTTCTCAGACTCTGCAGCACGCCTTATCTTCCCACCCTGGGGCCACTTATGCTAACTCCCATCCCCGGCACTCACCATTGTTTCAGCAGGATCCTGGCTGGGCCCCATTTCCAAGTTGTGGTTTTGGGGGATTTACCTCTGTCTTTGAATTAGAGATTTTCAAAATGTTTTTCTAGATTGTAACTTTAAGTATCTGAATTATGCCCAAGCTTGACTATGCAATCGTTTACCATTAGTTTCCTTGAAAACGATATCCTGTGAACACCATTTTTCCTTTTCTCTTTTCTAGCAACATCTTTCCAGGGCCTTTTTAGTTGTTGTTAGTGGTGTTTCTGCAGTAGATTCCTCTTGTCCTTTGAAAATTTCCCTTTGTCTGATCAAGGGCTCCTGATATTCTTTTCTGTGATTTTTTTTCAGTTGTTGTTGTTTGTTTTTCTCTTAGCAGTAAGGCAATTCTGAATTATGGCATCAACTGGGAACAACTATCATGAACTAGCAGTTAGTCCATTGAATTTGCCCAGAACTCTTTTTCTCCTTAGCCTCCGAAATACTATATTGCAATCTTTATCCTTCCAGATTTAATCAGTCCTGGTAAGGCTCTAACCTGGGGACTGTTACCCATGGATATCATTCCTGACATGACAGCATTCTCTTTAAAATGGCAAATGTCTTCTATCTTACCTCCTGCCCACCTAGTAAGAAATTAGGTCCTCATTTTAGTATTTGATTTCTTTTCTCTCCTTTAGGTCTTTTCTCTGTATGGGTTTAACAAAAGCAAAAATGACTGTCTGAACCACTTATCACTTAAACAGGAGCTTTATTCTTTATGACCCAGATGGCATCTGTTACATTTTGTGCATCGTAAACATTAAGCAGGGAAGGGCTGTTGATCTAGCCTTGGCAGACTGTTAGGTGTTCGTTAAACTCTCCTCCATACCCTTCTTCAACCCAAGTTATTTAGGAACCAGTATCAGACTTCTGGCGAACAGCCAAAAAATTAAATTTGGAGCCTGGTACTCTGATCCTATGTGGGTATACTGAATAAATCTTTATACTGATGACTCTCGGTTTGTTGTGGTTGTTGTTATTCTGATCAGCTTTGTGTTTCCTGTAAAAATGGAAGACTCCCAGTGTCCAATTATTTATTGGTTGGGACAAGAATGGAACATGATCTCTCTCCCACTTGCTGTGAGATGGAAGGGGTAGGAGCCACAGCTACTGGGTGTAACTTCAGGCAGAAAGCAGGAGGCAGCTACCATCGCAATATCCATCAGTGCCACAGAAAAGCCTGTGAGGTGGGGAGTTCAAACTGTCAAGGAACCTTGAGCTTAGAGGGAAAATGCATCCTTGCTGTTTATGGTTTGTCGAGTACCTCCTCGGTAGCTCTGGGCTCAGTACCAGGACCTTTTCCAGGATGTAAAGAGTGACTCCTACTTGGGCAACAGAGAGGTAGATTTACCATTCTTAAATGTATGAAGGGAGTTGAAAACTTGTGTGTCAAGCACATGTGCTGAGATTTTGAAAAAGGCCCATGTCTACTGTTGCTGGACCAAACCAGGTCCGAACGCCCAGTAGTTGCCAGCCAAAAGACAACTCGAGATGATTTTATGAGAAGGAGCTTTATTGCAAGCTAGCAAGCAAGGAATCAAACATTGGGGCTCACTCCCAGAGCAGTGTGTCCCTGAACAACGCATCTAGTCCACCTTTATTAGGGGAAATCATGCATAAACATCAAGGTAGACTTCATCATTGTATGTATAGGTGGGGACATTTCAGTGCATGTGCAGTTAGAAAACATGGCTGTGCATGTATCACATGTTAAAAAATGGTGGAAATTCTCCATCTGGGATCATGAGGATAGAATGAGGGAAGTTTATGAGAAGGTCCCCTTATGGATTTCAGAGTGATCCAAGTGGGGTTACAGGTTCATTGAGGCAATGTTATAAACTCCAAACAAAGGTTAATCTATGTTAGATTGCCTGTGTACATTAGGTTACACTACTACAACTTGGGGTTCCTTTTAATGTTGAGCATGACTAAGGTTTCTAGTTAATTTTCTTCCCCCTTTCCTTGTCTTGTTAAACATTCACCAAGCACCTAGTAGATAACATATACATAAACAGTGTTAGACACATCTTCGTTGGTGCCAGACTCCATATCACCATTAAGTCATCAAAAGGACCTTGATGACACTGAGCATCCACTGAAGTTTTGAGATCAAAACAGCTCATCTCCCCCAGGTTTTGCCTGATGTTTATGTCCAAACTTGACCTTCTACAGGCAAAATGTAAGCAGTTTCCTATCAATGCTCTGGACTCTATCTGCAGGTCCTAATATCTTGTGATCAGTTCGGTCTCTTGATTTGTAACCCTTTTCTGTTTTAGTCTTGGTGAGCTGTTCAGTATGTCTTCCTTTTTAGAGTGAGATATTTGTTTTTTGCTCCTGCCTCCGAGGCACTTAAAGTTCTATTCCTGAAACGTAGATCAGGACCTGGAGCCCATCTACAAGATGCAATTTATTCTCTAAAATTCTGTTTTGATCTTGGATACCTATAGACCTGTCTAAGAAGATGGAGTAAATTGTGACCAGATGAACTAGGAAATTGGGTCATATTATGAAGGATTCATTTGTCTGGGAACTGGATTTACACCTCTGGCTCATTGTTGAGCGTGCTCTCCAATGTGGCTGACAGGGAGTAAATCAAGTGCTCCCAGAAATCATGCCCAGTGAAGACATAGAGAACAGGTAGAGGCAGCTATTGATAAAGGCCATAGATGAGGCCAAGGGGCCTGTCAGTAAGGCCACCTGGTATAGATCCTCTCTGTTCTCTTGGTAAGAGGTCAAGTCCAGCCACAAGGACACTTGTAAGGGCCACAAGCAGAGGAAGAAGGCAGTCACTATGGCTGCAAGGACCTGGAAAGGTCATCTGAACCTGGCCAGCTGGCTTTGTTTTAATGTCAAGGTTAAAAGGATATAGTAGCAGGTGATGATGGCCAGAGGGAGAATGAAGCGAATACAAAATGGCTGGAGGCAGCTTTTGTTACTGGAAAATAATGATCTCCTTCAGCAGTTGATGACTTCCTTGAGTTTTATTTCAAAGGTCATATTGGTTGAAGCAATTGGTCACCCACCATAATTGTTTCCTTGAAGATCAAGTAGGGCACATAGAAGGAGATTGCCAAAAGCCATGCTTCCAAAGCCCTAAGAGCTACTTTAGCTTGTGTGTGGTGGTTCCGGGATTGGATTGGCCAGATCACAACACAGTGGTTCATGGAGATGAAGGTCAAAAGAAAGACACTGGCCAGAAAGTTAAGAATAGATGTGGTATTAATCATCAGAGAGATGCAAATTAAAACAACAATGAGGTATCACCTCACACCTGTCAGAATGGCCGCCATCAACAAATCATCAAACAACAAGTGTTGGCGAGGGTGTGGAGAAAAGGGGACTCTAGTACACTGCTGGTGGGAATGCAGACTGGTGCAGCCACTGTGGAAAACACTATGGTGTTACCTCAAAAAATTAAAAATTGAATTGCCATTTGACCCAGTGATCCCACTTCTAGGAATATACCCTAAGAAGCCTGAAACACCAATCAGAAAAAATACATGTACCCCCATGTTCATAGCAGCACTATTTACAATAGCTAAGATCTGGAAACAGCCCAAGTGTCCATCAGTGGATGAATGGATAAAAAAGCTGTGGTACATATACACAATGGAGTACTATGCAGCTGTAAGAAAGAAAGATCTCTTATCCTTTGAGACGACGTGGTGGGACCTCGAGAGTATTATCCTAAGCGAAACAAGCCAAGCAGAGAAAGACAAATATCACATGATCTCACTTATTTGTGGAATATAATGAACATAGCAGTCTGAGGAACAGGGTAGACCCAGAGACGTGGAAGTAGGGTATAAACTGACACCCCTCAGGAGAGGGGGTGGGGGGGAGGGAAGAGATAAACCACAGAACTTATGCACATGTATGCATAAGTGATGGACATGGACAACAAAGCTGGGGACAGGGTGGGGGGATGGGGAGGAGGGTGTCAATGGGGAAAAAAGGAGAAACCTCTGTAACAAAAATAAATTAATAAAAAAAAAAAAAAAAAAAAAAGAATAGATGTGGTGCTGTTGAGCTTACAGAGCAACTGGCCAAAGGGCCGGTGGTAGTGCAGAGCCACCAGCATGAGCGGGAGAGGCAACGAGAGGATGATGATGAAATCAGCAATGGCCAGGTTGAGGCACCACACCATGTTGACTGTGTGAGGCATGTGGAGGCCAGCTACCCAGATGACAAGGCCATTGCCAGTCAAGCCTAGGAAGAAAGTCACTGAGTAGACTATCATGGAGAAGGTATTAAGAGGAGATATGACTCTCTCCAAAAAATTATCATAATAATCTGACATAGGCGTAGAACTCTCCATGTCAGCAAGGATAACAGACATATTTTCCATTCTACTGTAAAAAGAGCCAAAGTTTAGTTAGGCTCAAACTTCCACAACTACATACATCGCTTAAATTCTTACCATCTCCCTTCTTATAATAACTACAGAGAGCTTTCATGTCCCTGCTTTAGGGTGTATTTTTCTCCACTGATGATATTCCTCCTCCTCCTTCTCTCCCTCCTCCTCCTCTCCTTCCTCCTCCTCATTTTCTTTTATATTCAGTTTCTTAGCTACATTTAGATCACTTATTCTGTGTCACCTACTTTCCATATGATATTGCATATAATAATTTAAACACCTATTAGGACTCCAATGCTTTGCTCATATGTTGCATTTATTACTCATAACAAATCCATAATGTAGAAAGGAATTATTATGGATGAAGAAAAATGTTTAGAGAGGTTAGTAAATTCCTGAAAGTAAAATATCCAGTAGTAAAAAAAAAAAAAAAAAAAAACAGACCTGAATTTTTAAAAGTTCACAATCTTGACATTGTTCTTTGGTTCTCTGTACATTCCTCCTTCGGTGTCATGAGGGGGCTCATATTTATTTTTCCAATTTTGTTTACAAAGGAGCTTTCCTGTACTTTATAGTATTTAATAACTCCCAAGATGGAATGCTTGGCCAATCATGTTTTATTATTGATCTCATTTTATGTACATGAAAACAAAGACTCAACGAGGCTGTTTTCACATAGCTCGTGACACTAGGGACTAGCAGATCTGGGTCTTGAACTAAGACCTCCTGATGCCAAACCCTATATTTTCCCCACCTCATCACAATGCTTCCTTATTATGGGGAAAGGGTATCTTGAAGCTGGTGTCCTGGAGGTGTTTGGCTCTCTCCTGGTGAACCTCCAAGTTCTCTTAAGGGACCATGAATGGTCCTGTCATCTACATTTAGGAGCATAAGAATAACATCCTTATGAATTATTGTTTTCTCAGTTTCTTATGGAAAACCCAGTAAGTTTTGTCTCACATTGTTGGTATTACTGTCTATTTTTGTTCTGTTCTTCTGTTTCAATTTTTACATCCCTTAAGCAGCCAAATCCTACCTGGAGGTTTTTCTACTGTATGGAGTCTGTGGGAGTCTAAGACTTCTGTGTCAGTTGTCAGACTGGAGAAGACTCTGTGCTGAGGACCTAAATAATACAATTGAAAAGAGGAACTCAGGAATATAAGTGTTAAGGTTTGTCTGAAAGCCTAGAATTATTTCATGATAAGAATATTTTTTACTCCTCGGGGACTTGAAATTTAGTGGTCATTGGTCCAGGTCATTGAAACTTTGAGAAAATGTTAACCTTATCCTTGATGGAATTTCTGTCTAAACTTTTTTTTTAATCCTCACCTGAGGACATTTTTTTCCATATATCTTCAGAAAGAGAGACAGAGAGAGAGAAACATCGATGTGAGAGAGACACATCGAGTGGTTGCCTCCCGTACAACCCTGACCAGGGCTGAGGACCAAACTGCAATCGAGGTACGTGCCCTTGACCATAATCGAACCCATGACTCTTTGGTTGGCGGGCCGACACTCTAACAGCTGAGCCAAACCAGTCAGGGCTGTCTAAGCTTTTTATACAAATATATAAAAATAATAAACATAAGCATAGCAAAGCTTGATGTTAATTATAACAGAAACAGCCGATGTTTATGAAGCACTTAGTATAGGGCAGCTTTAACCTCTCTTTTGTCTGTGCTTTGGCAGCAGCAGTGTGGTATGGTATTTTTCTGAAAGACCACAGCGGAGAATGTCTTATGGAGATGGAAGGGGTGATGGCTTGATCACAAAAGGCAATACAATCACTGGACTTCGAAGGCTTGTGAGTCTTAATTTTGAGACCAAGCTGTAAAATGAGCTTAATCTTGTTGAGCCTTAGCAATAAAATTAGTATCGATTCTTGTAGCTTAAATAGGTCCAGTTAATGAAGGCAATTTGACAACCAGAAAGCATACTACAAGTGTGTAAATTATGACTTGATTTAAAATAGTTTGACACTATAAAGATGTAATGTTAGTGTTTGGAAATGTTAGTGTCTTCAAGGTGACACTTGTGTAGAGGAGAAAACAGGTTCAGAGAGCTTCTCTCTGGTCATGGCGCTGTTGAGATGGCGCAGTCACTGCATCTGAGGAATATCTAGTGATCTTCCCTGAGGGCAGGAAGTCAGAACTGGATACCTCTCCAGAGGTGGGAGGAGCAGCTTTGTGGGAAGACTGAAAAGTGAGTGACCTTTTAAAATTGGAAGAAAGGAGAAAGGACAGCATTAGAGGTAAAAGGTGACCATCATTCTCAATTTAAAGAGTGATTATAAATATATTAATATAAACCGTGAATGCGAATCATGAGTCTCTGCTCTGGGAGCCGTGACTCTGTTTGCCTGTCTGTCCAGTCTCAGGGACAGTGGTTTGCCGTGTGTCTTCCATGTCTCACAGATCCAAGAACAGTTGTTGATTTTTCTGTCTGTTCAGCTTTTTACTTGTTGTTAGGACAGTGTGGTGACTTCCAAGCTCCTTATATGTGGAATCAGAAAACAGCTCTACCCTTTCTAAGTGGTTTCTACTATGGTTGGTTATAATATCTTGGAAGTCCTGCATTTGGCACTTATGACTTAGGAATGAATATTAATGCAGCCTGTGCTCACCGGAATGTCTGTTTATTGATCCAAGTTTTCACGTGGCAGACGGATCCTGAAGCTCTTTCTCAGCACTGCTAAATGCTTAGGGGTGCTGTGCATCTTAGGATTGGGGGCTTCCAGGTACGTTAGTCAGTCTGACTACTCTGCCATCACTGTGTGCACCCACCGTCCTGAGACACAAACACACACACATGCCCAACGCCACTCTAATTGTTTCCAAACCTTTTGCTACAGTTGACATAGTGTTCCTTTTAGCTGGATTATCATTTAAGACATAAAAAAAAAAAAAAACCAAAATAAGCCTCCACCTTCTCCTTTTTAACTTTGCAATTTAATTTTTTCCCCTCTACTGTAGGGCCTGGCACACAGAAGGTATTCATAACCTATTGTCTCTTGTTTTGCTTTGTTTCATAGTCAAACTGTAGCGGTTTCTAAGCTGGCCGCAAGAGGGCACTTGTACACCATTTTGAAAATTTTTCATGTTCAACTTTAAACACACGTGGTTTCCCATAGCTTGGAAGAAATAAAATGTAGTGTGGAACTTCTAACCCAAGGGGGCGTATCAGCCATAATCTAGTCCATCTTGTCAATCTGGTGAGGAATTGAAAATTATTTTAAATATTTCAAAAAAGAAATATTTTAAGTATTTATACTGGTATTGAAGATATCAAGTAGCTTTGCTTTTGACTTACTTTATTAGAGCTCCCTTTACTTGATAACCAAAACCTTAAACAATTGGAACCCACAGGGAAACATAATTTGTGCATCAGTATTTGCTGAGCTGGAGACTTCTGCTTGTGTTATAGTCCCAGAAATGGTAGGAGAGAAGCTTAAGCAATTTTAAGGTGGTTTACTGCAGTCTTGAGCACTTTTTAAAAGAGATTTTTAAATTGATTTTTAGAGAGAGAAGAAGGGAGAGGGGGAGAGAGAACTAGACATCGATATGAGAGAGAAACATCTATCGATTGCCTTCTGAACGTGTCCTGACTGGGGATCGAACCTGAAACCCAGGCATATACCCTGACCAGAAATTGAACTGGCAACCTTTTGGTGCACAGGACGATACCCAACCAACTGAGCCATACCGGCCAGGGCATTGAGCACTTTTTTAAAAAAAATTAAACTTCAGGCTAAGGAAGCTGCTGGATACTGTGATCATAGAATTAGAAAGGGTAATAATGAAGATTGTTTAATCCATCCTCTTATCTAGAAGAAACTTTTCTATAGTAAATATTATTCAACCTCTATTTGTGGGTTTCAATACTGAATCACTAAACTGTACATTCTTATCATTTCTAATCACATTTCCAAAAAAACTTTCCAATTCTATGTTCTATCCAAGTCTATTCTTCCTTCATTATGATAGCCCCCCAAGTATCTGAATAATATCTTAAGGTCTTCTTGATTCATCTTATCTTCCAGCTGATGTTCCCATATTCATTAATTGTCACACATGTAATTCTTTGAAAGCCTGGACACCCTTTATTAATATGGGGTTGTTGTGGATTAACTATGGACTGTATTGTTTGCAATTCCTCCCACCAAGAAGTAGAGTCTATTTCCTCTCCCCTCAGACCTGGACTGGTCCTGTGGCTTGATGAGGATAATGGAAAGTAGCGTAAGAGATGCTGTGGACCTTTTGAGGTGAAGCAATAGGACATCTAGTTTCAATTTTCTTATTTCGGTATGCACTTTCTTGAACTCATGGAGATAGCTTCTGCTGAGCTTCTAGCCAAAGCCAACCACAAATGCCAGTATTTTGTATATTCAGCCGTCCCATTATCAGTGTAAGTGGACGAGGCTAGTACACTGAGATGTGGACACAGGGTAGGAACAGAACAACTTTTTTTTTTTTAATTAAAAAAAAATTTGTTTTAAATATGTTTTTATTGTGTGTGTTTTTTTTGTTTGTTTGTTTGTTTTGTGTTTTTTTTTTTTTTTTTTTGGAGAGAGAGAGATAGAAACGTTGATCAACTGCCTCCTACACGCCCTTTACTGGGGATCAAGCCTGCAACCCCAGCATGTGCCCTGACCAGGAATCAAACCAGGACCTCTCAGTCCATGGGATGATGCTCACCCCACTGAGCCACACTGGCAGGGCCAGAACAACTTCTTTCACTGGAGAGCTGATTTAACTACGAGAGGTGAGGCATCTGTGAGTTTGGCCTGGCTTGGGGAGTCAGGGCCCAAGTCGAGTAGGAAGGACATCCGCTGAGGGGATGAACAGCCAGAGAATCCACGCCCCGCAGAGTGAGGAAGACATTTACATATAAACATATATTCCCTCGCTCTGTCTACTGAGAGGGCCTTAGAGTAGGACAACCCCATTGAAATGAGCAACCTAGTGTATGGATGATTCCCACCATATTACTCTTCTACTAAAGCTCACTGTCGGAGAGAGGGTTTATTCTGGGGCTGGGGCAGAGATTTAAAGAGATGAGCCTGGTACGTCTTCTAGTACCAGAACGCAAGGAAGCTCACACAGAATGAAGGGGACACACCAAAAAACAAATAGAGGACAGCTTGAAGGGGTTCTCACTGGCAACATATGGGTAAATGTCGTTATCAAATAAAACATTATGGTAGTGGATTATAATCTATTTAATAAAGTAGGAAACCATGAATCCATTCTGATATATGAAGATAAGTGGAAAATTTGATTAGGGATATTTACATAGTTTCAAAGTACTTGCCCACAAAACACTTGTTAATTACAACAGAACAAAGAGTACCTTGGAGAAGTCTGGCAGACTCTCCCTTAATCAAGGGATCAAGATGAGCAACTTACGTTAGTAAGGGGACAAATCCCGTGCCAACTCCTAATGATCCACCGAGAACACAGCTTGGGCTCTTACACAACCTGAACCGAGCCATGAGGAAACAGCAGGCAAACCCAAATTGTGCAACCGTTTGCAAAAAACACTGGCCTGTAATCTTCAAAAATGTCACGGTCGTGAAAGTCAAGGAGAGCACGAAGAACCCTTCCAGACTAAAGAAGACTCAAGAGACCCGACAGCTCCGTGTAACACGATTCTGAACTGCACCCTTCTGCTATAAAGGGCATTGCTGAGACCATCAATGAGGCTGGGATCAGGTCTAAGTCTCAGATGGTAGGTAGCTATGTTAGAGCCCTGACGATGGTCATGTGGGAGAACATCTTTGCTTGCAGCATGCTCTCGTCTTTGTGTGTGATGGAGCACTGGGTCAGCAGTTTCCTCTCAAATGGTTCAGAAGAACAAAATGTGGCACTGTATGCAGATCTTTTCTGGAAGTGTGGAATGGTCTCAGATTAAAAACCTTATACCAAAACAAAACAAGACCCTCTATTATTTGTCTGCTGAATACAGTGGTTATCAGTCTCCCTCTATTCTATATAGCAAGCCAAAGAAATAGGAAGTTTATCAAAGAGAAAGTTATAAATAAAGTCACTGAGAATTAAATAATCAAGAAGCGGTGTTGATGATCGTGTTAGTAATGGTGGGTGCTGTGTTTGAGGTTGTGGTTAGGAAGCTGGAAAACTAAAAGTAGAGATAGGATGGAATAATAATAATAATAATAATAATAATAATAATAAAAATAAAATAATAACAATGTCCATTCTGAGGTACTAATTTCTGTAAGCATTTTGTGTATGTTAAACTCATCACTCCTCATAATAATTCAGTAAGGAAGAGACTTCTGTTAGCCTCATTCTCTAAGATGCTAAAACAGGCCAGAGAGGAAAATGAACCTCCCCAAAGGAGGAGCTAGGACATGAAGGCAGACAGGCTGGCTCCAGGACCAGTGCTCTCGTCACTGCAGAGGAATAGGGCATTCAACGAACAAAAGAGCAGCCCAGCACTGGGAAGATCCGGAGAAGCTGGAGGCATTGCTGAGCAAACATCACCCGCTCTGCACATCTGTCTGAGACTTGCCGGGAGCCAACATGCCTTATAAAAAGGCCTCCCCACCCTGTACTTCTGGCCATAGGAGTCAAGAGTATAAACTTTTGGAAAGGGGGAAATGATTTGTAGTGGAGACTCTGAATGAAGACCTATAACGTGGCCAAGCACACCATGAACTTTTGATGTTCTTCTTGGAGTCATACCCACACGGAGAACATGCACTTTGGCTGTTTATTGACGGTGTGTCAAGCTCATACATACAGAACAGGGCAAAGCCAAGACCTGACCGATAGGACGGCTAACGGTCTAGCGAACCATTTTTAGATTGAGACCGTTTATCACTTACACAGACAGCAAAGAGAAACATAAGTCCGGAGTGCCAGCTCCCTGTCATCTTGGCCTCACACCTGAACAAGAATGACAGCCGAACAGGAGGGACTGGAGGACTGCATGCCCAGTGTCAGCCACCCTGTCGTGGAGGGGCCAATGCTAGTCTGCTGCAAGGAGGTTTCAGCTATATTCTGCTGCCCTGTTCTGAGAGGGTAGGGCAGAAAGCCCCACACCTCATGGGACCTGAGAGGCAATGGGGAACGTCTCAGGCAGCCTCCCAGGGAAGCTGGGAAGGAGAGTGAAAGATGACTCATAGCAGCTCCTCCAGGCCTCCCATCTCCTGTTCCAGGAGTGTCACTAGGTGTTCCCCTAAGTCTCAGATAAGCCATGGTTCCACCCTTGGCCGGTGTGGGTCCCTGCAAGATTGCCAGGGTCCATGGTGCAATCATTCTTCTACAAAGGGCAGTGGAAAGCAGGACTTAGGACAGGGTCGTGGCGTGGAGAATGCTTGCTGGACACTGGAGAGCTGTCCTCTGTGAAGCTTGACCTCTTGTTGGAAGTAAAGCATAGCAGATGCTGTCCTGGTCCCCTAAAATGGCACTGACAGTAGCTATGCATGTGGGAGCAGGCCACGGATTGGCAGTGTGCCATCTGGGCCCAGAGTCCAGGTCCCCGAAAGACCTTCCACCACCCCTTACGCTAATCTGCTATCTAAATTCCTGTGACCGGGCTTCCCTCTGCTCAAGAACCCATATTTGTCACTAGATCGAGTCTTGCCAGATCAAACTTGGAGTTTAGTCTTTTGTAGCCAGTCTTTCTCATCGATCTCATCTGCCACGACTCATTGATTGATTGATTGTAGACCAAACGCGTGCTTGACACTTGCCACCCTCAGACACGATGAGTGAACACCGCTGGGCACAGGAAGATGAAGGGCACCCTGTCCACACACCTTTCCTTTCAGCCCACCTGGTGGCCTCAAACTGTTTTCTAAATAAAACAGCACAGATTTTAGTTTTATTGCTCATCCGCTCTGCTTATCCAAATTTTTGAATTCCAGAACCACTGGAATCCGTGAAGCCTTCATTGAAAAATCAAGCCTGGACAGATCACTTATCTCCGTTCTGATGTTCCCTCGACTTTGCTTCGATCGGGTCTTGGCTATTTCCTGTGTCAAGTCCTCCTGCACTCCCATTCCATTTGGATTTCTCTGCAGTGCCTAGAAAAGGGGCAAAAAGCCTCCAACGACGACGGACTGATTTGCTTGGGCTAAATAGGAAGCGATCAACATGGAAAGAGGCCAGGAACAGAAAGCTCTGCTTTTCTCCAAGTGCTGTGAAGCTGATATGCTGAGCGGGGACATTTGGTTTTCTGTTACATGCTCGTGTTTTTAGAGGCACGTTTTAAGACTATTTCCCCCCTTGTAGATAGGCTTATGTTTACGGCACGTTGACCATCCGATTTTCAGCCAGTAAAGAAGCTGCCAGGCTCTACTTTGACGTTTCCAGTGACTGCTCCCTCCAGCTAGAAGGAAGAGTGTCGGATGAAACCTCAGGCTGAGTGTTTTCTTTTTCTTGATCAGTGTCTGCCACCTAAGCTGCCTCTTGCAGAAAAAGCGGTAGAGGTGGCAGGTGACTTCTTTATAATCGTCATTGCTCTTATAGAGGAAAGAAGAAAGATTACCAACTTGCGTCAAACAGTTTTCTTTAATTAAAATGAGGCGAGATTCATGCCTGATTTGGTCCTGCTGTGTTCCAGGATCTACCACAGAGCCAGACACGCAAAACGTGCTCCGTAAAGAGTTTGTTGAATGGCTCATTGCATTTCCGCTCCTGATTACAAATTTAATCTCCCCAAGAAATCCATTAGAAAGGCACATCCAAAAGTTATTTAGAATCACTGACATTCATTTCTTTTTCCTTTCATTTCTCTTCACGAATTAATTGATTTCACACATGCTTACTGAAAGGGCACATTAATTAAGTGTTTAAAGGTGAAGACATACAAATCAGAAAAGAAAGGGCTCAAATTCTGGCCATGTTCTTCATTGTCTAAGTGACTTTGGCAATGAACTCATTGCTTCCGGCCTCAGACTATCATGTATGAAATGGGATAAAACGCTCATCATCAGTGGTTCTGTGAGAATGGAATGGACGCCCCAGCAAAGTGTAGTGCCTGGCACTGATTAGTGGTACCTAATAATATTACCAAGTGTGTAGGATCCAAAGATGTTTACAAATTAGTCCTGGGAAGGAAGGCATTCGTTCAGATGATAATGCTGCAAAGAGAGAAAGCATCAGTACAAGAAAATGCTAGCTAGTGTTTTAAAATATAAATTTTATTATTATTCAGGCTAACAGATCAGGAGATGACTGCCATTGAAAAGTTTGTTGAAATCACAGATCCCAAGAAAAGGGGGCATGCCACACAGGAAGCCCCAGGTTTGTCAGGAGCTGGGGCAGGAGGCGTGCAAAGCCTTCCTGTGGTTCCCATGGGAAGGGATGGGAGGGACAAGGGAAGCAGGTGTAGATAGGCTCGTTTGAATAATTTCAGTGGGCTCAGGGTGTAGGGACTGTCTCTAGTTGTCTGGCGCGTGGCCCTAGGGTGATCAGGGCAGGGAGATACTGGCGTAGAGTGTTAGAGCTCCATGAAGGAGGCAGGCGGGTGGCAGTGTGGGCTTTGGATTGGTGGGTGTGCATATGAAAGGGGCACCCCTGGGTGCATTGTTTGCAGTCTGTAGGAATCATCTAGCCACGCAGGGACAGTATCCCCAGGGGTCCGCAAGGCCCCAAGATGTAAAAGCCTCAAAAACTACAGAATAATAATAAAAAAAAAAGGTGATAAACACAATGGCTCAGATCATAGGAAGCACGGAAGTAGCCATGTCCAAGTCTCTTTTTTAGGTCTGGCTGGGCTCCCCATCTGCGTGTTCTCTAGCGTAGCACCCTGTTTGCTTCTCCACAGCACTGGCCACTCGTTCTTCTCTGTTTGTCTACCTGTTTATTGTCTGTTTATCCCGTTACACTGTGAGCTCCATGAAGGCACCAACTTGCCAGGTTTACTCCTCCAGCCCTAGTCCCGATACAGCACTGGGCGCACCGTCAGTGCTTAATAAATATTCGTTGAGCAAGTGAGTGCAAACAGTAGAGCTGGATGCCTGTGTGTGTGTTTTGTGGGGAGCAGGTTTTAGCCTTTAGAGTAAGCCATCCATGTCTACTATGAGGTTTTTGGCCAAGCCTGCGTGCCTGGCAGACTACCTGATAGACCCGTGAGAAATGTGTTAGCAAACCGAAGGGTCACAGGTTCGATGCCGGTTGCGTTGATGTTTCTCTCTCTCCCTCTCTCTTCCTCCCTTTCCCTTCCTCTCTCTCTCAAATCCATGTCATATCAGACAGATATTATTTTTTTTAAAAGGGAAAGATCTGTTTTTTACCCAAAGTGCTACAATACCGTAGGGTGCTTTATTAGTCAGAACCCAGCCAGGGTGTGAACACCATACCGGGTGATCCAATAGGAAGCGTTTACCTTGGAGGGTAATTTGCAAGGTATTGGAAATGCAGTTAAAGCGATAGGGGTGGTGGTGGTAGTGGTGGCGGTGAGTCGATCCTGAGGTTCGAAAATGCTGGAAGCGGCTACTGTTCTTGGCCAGGAGGGACCGAGTGAGAAGCTAGGGCCAGAGCTGGGGCAGCCCATCAGGCTGGAACAGTGGTGGGTCCGCCTGACTTGGGGGGGAGCACAGGCAAAGGGCATTTTGGAAGGGGCTGGAGCCCTGGAGAAGATGGAGTCACTGCCCAGTCTCTGCCAGCGCCTTCCACGATCCAATCCTAACCAGATACAGTTGGCAAGGAAGTCTGGAAGCCACAGTCTGACCGGCTCGACTTCCTGTGCAGAGCAGAGCAGGAGAGGGGAAGTGTAGGGAAAGGATTTGAAAGCAGACTTGCAAACAACAAGCACAGATGAGGGCAGTGTTGGTTAGTGTCCCATAAAAAGTCTGTAACATAGGCAGGCCGGTGTGGCTCAGTGGACTGAGCATCCTCCCACGGACTGAGAGGTCCTGGTTCTATTCCCGGTCAGGGCACATGCCCGAGTTGCGGGCTCGGTCCCCAGTAGGGGGCGTGCAGGAGGCAGCTAATTGATGTTTCTCTCTCACATTGATGTTTCTGTCTCTCTCTCTCTAAAAAATCAATAAAAACATATATATATATATATATTTTAAAGTTTGTAACATAAAAATAAAGGATGGCAGAGACTCACCACCACTGTACCACACCATCTTGCTCTCTGAGGGTTTGGCCCGTAAGCATCCCTGGCAGGGTGGTAATACCCAGGAGAAACGGAAGCTGTCCCTTGCAGAGAAAGCAGCAGAAGCGGCAGGACTGAGTGTGCTTGGCAGTAATACACCATCTCCAGCATGCAGTTTACAAAGTAGCAGACAAATCAGGAAATAGCTGTGATGGCTCAGTAACTTACAGGAATTAATGACAGGAGACACTTATTCAGTGTTAACCTTGGTGTGGTTCAGTTATGTTCTCTGTGTACATCATTTTATTCAATCCACATCACAGTACCGCACCCTGAAGTTGGGCCCCAACTCCTAGCCTTGCACCTCAAGGCGACTGTGCAGTGGTGTTTCTTCCTCAAAGTGTTCAGAGTCCCTCTGTGATGGTGACGGTGGCTGGGGCCAGCAATGCCACTTGGCCAGGGAGCCCTGATCCCTGTTTCTTGCCTGCAAGCTTCCTTTGCCCCTCTTCCTTGCATGTGAGGCATTGGGTTCCCCAAGGAACTCCAGGACGTGGGCTTACAAATAGGGAACCCCGGGCCCCAGGGTCCCAGGAGGGCAGTCTTTCCAGCAGACTGTTTCTGTGGCCAGCACAGCGTTCCTTTTGCGTAATTACGAGGGGTTGAACTGCCAGATGGTTCTAATATACCTATTTTGGTGACTCAACTTGTTTATATAAGATAGAGTCTTACCAAAAAAAATTCTTAGAGTCACATCTTTGGGACTATCCTGCTGTAAATGTCCTCATAAAAAAAAATGACCAGTACCACATAAATACATACATGTATGTGTGTGTATATATATATATATATATATATATATATATATATATATATATTCCAAGATTACATAAAGAGTAAATATTTAATCCCAGGCTTTTAAAAAGGCATTTTGATATTAGATCCTGAGCCTATTATTCTTCATGAGGGCACAGAGAAGGCACCCTCTGAGGCTTCCCAGAACAACTGGCAGGCATTAGAAAAGGTAAAAGTTCTCGCCATAGTAGATGTGTGAGTGGGGATGGGGGGGGGGGGTGGAGGGAGATTCTAGGAAATACGGCACTACAGGCCATTGATCCGAGTCTTCATATCAGGGGCGATGGGACCTCCAGATGGCTTCCTCACCTGGGGAGCTCACTGGGTAATGGGATTCTCCAAACTCTAAGTCAATAGGAAGCTGGAAGAATTCAATAGACTTTTCACTCCCTTTGATCCCGAAGTGAAACCTCCCCTTCTTTTTCAGTATTGTCCCAGGAGGAGAATTTGTAGAGCTCCTTGCCTCCCCCTGGCATCTCTGTTCTGTTTTGTAAGGGCTGGTGCAAGAGGTACTTGAGAATGCTTTCAATCAGGGCTTTGTTTCTCATAGGGACATGAGGGAAAGTGGAAAACCTCCCACTTATTTAGTGACAAACATGACCTTCACGCTCTTCTCTGCTGTGGCGAATCAGGCGGTGACAGAGCCAGGCCCTTGGTAGGTGTATAAATACGCGTGCGCAAAAGTACTTGGTGCAGCAAGTGGAACCCCGGCTCTGTGGATTCACTTTCAAACTCCAGGCAAACCTCACAGATCACCCATCATGAAGCTGGTCACTGTGTTCCTGCTGGTGGCCGTTGGCCTTTGCAGTTACTCTGGTAAGTATCCTGGGACGTGTGCTATTTCCCTTCTTTTCTGTTGGCAGGGACACAGCTGGTAAGACTGGCTCCCAGTGGCACATGGGGGAGGGAGTTTTAGAACCACAGAATGGGACGGTTGGAAGGGATTTCAGATGTACCCCACTGACCCCCACACCCCAATCCAAGCCCTAACCCAATACTCATAGTTTTGGGGTTTTTTAAATTCTCACTGGAGGATATTTTTCCATTTTTCTTCAGATAGAGTGGGATGGAGGAAGAGAGAGAGAGAGTGGGAGAGAGAGAGAAACATTGATGTGAGAGGGACACATTGACTGGTTGCTTCCTGCACGACCCAGACCAGGGCCGGGGATGAACCACAACCGAGGTACGTGCCCTTGGCTGGAATCGAACCTGTGACTCTTTGGTCCATGGGCCGACGCTCTAACCACTGAGCAAAACTGGCCAGGGCTCAATACCCATAGTTTATCCTATATGAGAAGTCAGCCAGTTCCCAGTGAGGGTCTCAACAAGGATTTCATTGTCAAATACTGATCACCATAGTTTTCCTTATCTTCCTCAATCTTTAGCCAAAACCTGACTCTGCAGCTTCTTCCCTTGATGCTTTTGAAACTATATGGAGTCATTCTTGCTTTCATCTCTAGCCAGTCAGGTTGCAGGTTGGTTCTCCTGAGACATAGCTACATTTATCTCTTCACACGCTCAATGGACATATATGGAAAGGCTACAACCTGTTGGGCACTGGGTGAGCATTGGAAGGTTCAGACATAAATCAGACATAACTATGGTTCTTGGGGTGCCTATAGTGTGGCAGGGGAGGTGAGAGGTCTGCAGAAGTCAGTACACTATATTCAGCTAGAGCTCTGTGGGAGAGCTGAGGGCGGATTGGTCAATGTCCAGGTGGAGGTACAGAAGCTGGCTTCATGGAGGAATAGGAACTGATGCATTCTTTTCAGAGGGAGCCTTTTATCTCAGAAAGATATATTTGGGTGTATCTGCAAAGTTCATAGCGATGGTCACTGCTCATTCAGAAAACAGAGTTTTGCGGAGCCTTTCCCCAGAATTATATACGTACATACAGAGAAGACACCTAAGTGTTTACTATAAGAAGTAAGGAGCCCATCTGGTGTGGCTCAGTGGTTGAGTGTTGGACCCATGCACCAAGAGGTTGCCAGTTCGATTCCCAGTCAGGGCACATGTCCAGGTTGTGGGTCAAATCCCCAGTGGGGGCATGCAGGAGGCGGCCAGTCAATGTTCTCTCTCATTGATGTTTCTATCTCTCTCTCCCTCTCCCTTCCTCTCTCTCTCTAAAATCAATAAAGAAAAAAAAAATGTAAGGAGAATAATCATGAGAAACTAGGTGCCACCCACAACTACGTTGGCAACTTTATCTTGTGTTTGGTTTATATAGATTTCTTTTTCCTTTATTGATTTTAGAGAGAAAGGAAGTGAAAGGGAGAGAGAGATAGAAACATTGATGAGAGAGAACATTGATTGGCCGCCTCCTGCATGCCCCCCACTGGGGATCTGGCCATAACCTGGGCATGTGCCCTGACCGGGAATCGAACTGGCGACCTCTTGGCGCATGGGTCAACGCTCAATCACAACAGCCGGGCTCATTCTCTATACTTTTCTGCTGATTCATTTTCTATGTGAAAGTTACCTTTCTAAAATTGAAGATATAAAATGCAGTTGTCTCATATAAATGCCTTGATAGCTTTCCATTGCCCTCAGGAAAAACACCTTCAAACTCATGAATATGTCATTCAAGGCTTTGAAAACCCTGATCTCACCTGAATTTTGCAGCCTCACCTCCCTTATCCCTCCTTGCACACCCCACTGGAATTCTGCCCTCCAACCATTCTGAGCAGATGACTCACCATCCTGTGCATGCACTTTCATTTGAAAATCTCAATGCCTTTGTTAATTTTGTTCTTTTTAAAATGCTGTTCCCTTCTTTACCTTGTGATTCTGGCATTTGCCTCAAGACACAACTCTAGCTTCTGGGAGGATCCTGCAACAATGTCCCACATTAGTCATCCCTTCGTTGTGTTTCCGTAGAGCTTTGTCCATAATGTCAGCACAGCATGTGCCATGGCGTACACAGATCTTTATTGTCCATCAGACAGTGTGAGTTCTCTAAATGGAATATTCTACACCCATTGGAACAGAGTCAGTGTTCAATTATTTTTTGAACAGTTTCCTGGGCTGTGGTTGGGTCCATTTCTGTCCCCAAGTGGAGATTGCTAATGGCATTTCCACTTTGGTTTCAAACTCGTGGGCTGTGGAGACAGCCACATGCCAAGTACATCCCTACTCAGTCAATCACTAGATCTCTTGAGTGCTTGCTATGCACCAAGATGCAGTAGGGTGCGCTAGGCATGGGGTGCAGTAGTGAGTAAAACAGAAGTTCCTTTTCTCGGGGTGCCTGCTTTCTAGTGAGAGGATGAAGGCGAAAACAAAAAGATTTACTATTCTAGGTAGTGGTCAGAAAATATAAAGGTAGAAGGTGATCGGAGTACCATTTTCCATGCCTCTGAGAATGTAGCGTGTGAGGAGAGACCAGATAATGTGAGGAAGAAAGACATATAGCTGTCTGGGGAAAGAAAGTTCTAGAGAGCTGGGACAGCAGGTGCAAAGGCCCTGAGGCAGAAGTTTTCCTGGCAGTCAAGATGAGCGGCTGGAATGGAGCCACTGATGGACAGAGTGGAAGGTGGTGAGGTCATTGACAGGACCACATGTTCCTGTTTCACTTTGTTTCCCTTTCACTCCGCAGCTACCGCCTTCTTCGTCAACAGTGTGCCACTTCCTGACAAGGATGCCATACCTGTAGCTGCCAGTGCTCTCCCCGTCCTGGATCCATTAAAGAATATTCTGCAAACTCTGGGCATTTCTGTTGAGCACCTTCTGGAAGGGCTAAGGGAGTGTGTGAATGAGCTTGGCCCAGAGGCCTCTGAGTCCGTGAAGAAACTGCTGGTAACTACAGCTTGTGGGGTAGCTTGTGAAAGGGCAGGGCTTAGCTTCCCTGAGTGCCCCTGCCGCCCACCGCACTCCCACCGCACCCCATTCTCATGTGGGCGTGTGCATTTCCCCCTTACTGATGGCTCATATAAACTTTGCATGTCCAGTAATCTTAAGGAAAGTGCAATATCTACATTTCTAATAGGAATATTTGAATAACAGAGACCTGTGGGTTTTTTTAAGAGTTAAAAAAATAGTATTTACTGATTTGAGAGAAAGAGAGGAAGGGAGAAGGGGAGAGAGAAACATTGATTTGTTGTTCCACGTATTTATACATTCATTGGTTGATTTTTGCATGTGCCCTGACTGGGAATCGAACCTGCAGTCTTGGCATATCAGGATGGTGCTCTAACCATCTGAGCTACCCAGTCAGGGTGGGGCCTGTGTTCTAGTTGTGACTTTGCCATTCCCCACCTCTCTGATTCCGGACCCGGTTTAACCACCCAGCCTGTGTTTTCCCATCAGTAAAAGGGTGGCTAAATAGGAGAGTGACTATTTTTGGAAACGTGCTAATTACATGTAACCTGTTCTTATTTTTATTACTGTCCTTCTGCCTTTCAGTGGGCCCTTTCATTGTTGCTGTGACAGCAGGATAAAGCGAGAGTGGAAGGAGGAGGATGGTCTCCTCCTCCCCTGCTGAGACGTGTTCCATCCTAAAATGTAGTGACTCCTGAAAAGAATGAATAAAGCAATGAATAGATTTCAGTTTGTCTTATTTTTACTTCCGGGGCTTCCACTCAGAAGGGCCTTCACTAGATAATCTTTCCCTTGGGTCCTAACCTCTAGCTCTCGAGGACCTGTTACATGTTCAACAAGACACGATTCCTTATCTCGAAGGTAAACATCTCCATCTTCTGCGACTGTTCTTTCCCTGACAGTGTTTCCAGACCCCTTGTGCTCCTATCCCCCTACTTCTAAAGAAAATTTAAAACATGAAATGGAAAAGAATTGTCAAAGTATTGTCTGACAAGTCGAGGGCCTCGCAGACCTCATTGGTTTGGAGTCTAGGCCACCAGAATGCAAGTCTCTGTGAAGCCTGTAGTTAGAGTAGGGCCGCTCCAGGCTTCACTGACCCTTCCACCGAGTCAGGCCTTTGCTACATCAGCCTTTGGCAGATGGGTTCTAACCTATCCTTTCCTCCGTACCCCCACCACGCTGCTGTCCACGACAATGCCAGAATTCTCTTTTCAAGACATAATTTTGGTTTTATACGACTGCCTATAAAATAGATTTCAAGCTCCTTAGGGTGGCATGTGAGACCCTTCATGGTCTGGTCTTTGCTTCCCTGTCTTGTCTCATCAATATCTCTTTCTTCACATGGGCTCTAGCCCCAGCCATGCTGAAAAGATAGCTACATCTCCTTGCTGTTAACACTTTTATGCTTTAATGAAAAATCAAGTTTTATCCCCACCCAGAATGTCTGCCACAGTCTGCCTTCAGACCTGCTCTAATGCCAGCCTTGGGACTGTTTGTCCCTGAATCCATTCCCCGTCCTTCCTCACTCTGCTCTGTGGGGAGCAGAGGGCATGAAGCTGGCCTGCAGGTGGACTTCCTCAGGTTCCCAGGTCAGCTGACCCGGCCTCTGCTCTGCCCCTGGGAGTCCCAGACAGGAGACAGGTGGCTGGAAGAGGGGAAAGCCAGAGTGCGGCCTCCTCTCCCTCTCTATTTGAAAGAAGTCTCCGGAAGTGCCTGTACCATGTGTGAGCCTCCAGATCCTGCCAGATAGGTCTGCATTGGGTCTAGCTTTTGTCAGGTGACTCTAGGCCCTGGCTCTGGTTATACCACCTCTTTTCTCTGTCTTTCCAGCTGAGGTTGGTGGGGGCTTCCTTCTGTTACCAGTGTCTACTCACCATCACCTATTGGACTTTTTAGGTCTTTTATCATCTATGGAATCAGTCCTGCGTCCGCTAGTCCCCCCATAGTCACGGTTTTGCTTTCTGTGGTTTCAGTTACCCACAGTCAACCATGGTCCAAAAATATTAAATGAAAAATCCCAGAAATAAATAATTCATATTTCAAATTGCACACCATTCTGAGTAGTGTGATGAAGCCTTCTGCTGTCTCACTCAGTCCCACTCCGTCCTGCCCAGGATGTGACTCATCCTCTGTCCAGTGTCTCCACGCTGTGTGCCCGCCTCACCCGTTAGTCACCTAGCATCCGTCTCAGTTACCAGATTGGCCCTCGTGGTACCCTAGTGCCTGTGTTCAAGTCTCCCTGCTTTTACTAAATAATGGCCCCAAAGACATTCATATAACTTTTATTTTTTTAAAAAAAAATTTTCTTTATTGATTTTAGAGAGAGGAAGGGAGAGGGAAAGAGATAGAAACATTGATGAGAGAGAACATGGATTGACCGCCTCCTGCATGCCCCCCACTGGGGATCAGGCCCACAACCTGGGCGTGTGCTCTGACTGGGAACCGAACCGGCAACCTCTTGGTGCATGGGTCAACACTCAATCACTGAGCCACACCAGCCAGGCCATATAACTTTTATTAAAGTATATTGTTATAATTGTTCTATTTTATTATTAGTTGTTGTGCCTAACTTATAAATTAAACTATATCATGGGTTTGTATGTGTAGGATAAAACACAGCATATATAGGGCTTGGTACAATCTGTGGTTTCAGGCACCCACTGGGGGCCTTAGAACGTATCCCCTGCAGGTAACGGGGGACCCCTATATTATGTTTCCTGTGCTCTATAAGCGTTACGGTAGTTTCCATTTCCTGGTTGGGTCCTGACCAAGATCACGTTAACCACCATCTCCTCTTTGAAAGTTGTATTGATTTGCTACCATTTCCTGACCCTATGTTCTTTTATAACTGAAATTGTTGCACTTTGTGGAACATCTTCTTTTCCTTCTTCATTTTATGTGAGTCTACAAGAATACATGAGATTGCCCAGTTGTAGTAATAAGTAGCCTCACATCTCAGGGACTTACATCCACCCACAGCGTTTTGATTTGCTCTCACATTCTGTGGCCATCTCGTGGTGGTTATAGCGCTCCCCACGTTGTCTGAATTCTGGGACCTGAAAATGATGAAACAGTCCTTGTCTTGAGCTTTTCTGATCACCATGAGAGATGGTGAAAGAGAGCTTAGTGAGCCATGGGCTGACTTTTAAAGCTGCCCCTTGGAAGTGATATATGTCACGTCCAGACCTGTTTCATTGGCTAGAGCAAGTCACATGGACATGCCTGACTTATTTAGGAAGGGGATCTATAATTCTCAGACAGGAAGGGAGGGTGCCAAATATGGGTTAACATCATATAATGTACCACATTCCTTGACTACTTCCAAGTCATTGCCACCTGAGATACCTGAAATTTTCTGCTCTGTTTGGATGATCTTCCCTTCCACCTCTAGTTTGCTTCTTACTATTTGATCATTATTTTTCTGTTTCTTTAAGTGGCCCTTATTATCCTGACTTCCTCTGAATGGTGATGCTGCCGAAGATTCTACACTTGCTCCCTCTAACTCATTTCACCTTATGTATAGTCTTCATGGGAATCCCATGCTTTCCTATGGCTGACAATATACTCTCCATGCTAGAAACTCTAAAATCTATAGCTACAGTCTATAATCTCCTCTTTGAGGAGAAGAGATTCAATCACCTATAAGACACCTCCAACAGATGTCCTTTATGTTCAACTCAACAGACCTTCACCTGGACTCATTATCTTTCTTTCAAAACACACTCCTCTGTTCTAATTTCCTATCTCAGTATATACTATTTTCCTGGTTGCCTGGGAAGAAACTGGGGAATTATTCTAAGCACTTCCTCTTCTCAGACTTACTATTTAATTGGTAACAAAGTCCTGTTTATTATAAACATTTTTACATTTTTCTTTATCACTACGGTTGTTAGAGCTCTTCCCTAAACCTTGTTATTTCTTGCCATACTACTGTGTTAATCTCCCAGTGACCTCTGTATTTCCAAAGCTGGTCCCTTTCAGTCCATTACCCACAGGGCAGAGAAAGTGGTTTCTTGAAGTATAAGAATCATTCCCCAGCTTCTAACTCTTTGATAGTTTTTCAGTGCTGATTAAAAAAAAAGTCAGATATTATTTTAAACCAGTAGACATATTCATAGCACAGATATAGACATACTTATTTTTATACTTATTTCAAAATCTCCTTTCTAGACTGAAGTCAAATGGAGAGGAACTTATATTTAGTTATGTCTGTGTCCTCAGAACATAGCACAGAGCTCGAAGGAAGTAAGTGTTTGGTCTGTGTTTATTGAATGGAATGATTTGTTCCTCAGTTTTGTCTCATTGGGTTGATCCTTTTGTTTTCTCCCATCATTTATATTATTAAGCTATTCTTTGCTCTCTCAGTTGGTTGAGTTTTGTGTATTTGAGGAGGGTAACTCTATGCCCTGATTGAACGTACTAAATGGAGAAGACTGGGATAGAGTTCTGTGTCACCAAACTCTGAGTTATTAATATAGTATGGCAATCTATTGCGGGTAGAGGTTTTTTCCTGGGGATGTAGCAAATAGTGTTTGAGTAAAGAAGGAATCTGAGGACAGGCTATGTTTGGGAAGTTAGCCAGAAACCAGTGATAAACACCATGGCAGAAATGATTGATAAAACTTATTATGAAAGTAACATCACCAAATACTTACGAGACTGTAGAAAAACTGGATCCCTCATACCTTGCTGGTGTGCATGTAAATAGTATAGCTACTCTGGGTAAATCGTTTAACAGTTTCTTGAAAAATTAAACATGCAACTATCATATGACTCACCAATTATACTCCTGGGCATTTATCTGGAGAAATGAAACAAGTTTACGCAAAAACATACGCACAAGTGTTCATTGCAGTTTTATTTGTAATAGCCCAAACCTGGGAACAATCCAGTTGTCCTTCAAGAAATGAATGGTTAAACAAAATGTCTGCAGGATGGAATACTACCGGCAATAAAAAGAATCAAGCATTGATAAACACAGCAACCTGAATGAATCTTCAGAGAATTATGCTAAGTAAAAAAAAAAAAAAAAAAAAAAGCCAATCCCCCAGAGTTAAATACTGTGTAATTCCACTTATATAACATTCTCGAAATGACAAAATTATGGAAATAGAAAACAGATTTGTGCGATCTGGTGGTTAAGAGGGGTGGGAGTAGGAGGGGAGTGAGTGTGCTATGTAAAGGCTACATGAGAGATCCTTGTGGTGATGACAATGTTTTGTATCTTGTCTGTATCAGTTGTCTGGCTGTCTATCAATTGTCCTGTCTGGCTTTGATACTGTAGTCGAGTTTTTCAAGCTGCTGCCATTGGGGGAAACTTGGTAGAGAATATGCTGGGTTCTCTGTATTATTTCTTACAACTGCATGTTACTCTATGATTTTCTCAAAATAAAAAGTTTAATTAAAAATACTGTGCCCTGGCCTTGGCCAGTATGACTCAGCGGTTAGAGCGTCGGCCCGCAGACCAATGAGTCGCAGGTTCGATTCCAGTCAGGGGCACGTACCTCAATTGCGGTTTGTCCCTGGCCCTGGTTGGGATCGTGCAGGAGGCAACCAGTTGATGTGTCTCTCTCACATCAATATTTCTCTCTCTCTTTCTCTCTCCCTCTCCCACTCCCTCTCCCTCTCCCTCTCTCTTCCTCCCTTCCTCTCTGTCTGAAGATAAATAGAAAAAATAAAAGATCCTTGGGCAAGGATTAAAAATAATTTCTGTACCCTGGCCAGTGTGGCTTAGTGAGTTGGAGGGTCGTCCTGTACACTGAAAGGTTGTGGGTTCGATTCCTGGTCAGGGCACATACCCAGGTTGTGGGTTCGATGCCTGGTCTAGGCTTGTGCAGGAGACAACCAACTGATGTTTCTCTCTCAGATCAATCTCTCTCTTTCTTCCCCCTCTCTCTCTAATAATCAAAGAAAATGTCCTCAATATATTGTGAAAATAAACAGAATATAGGAATATATGTATAATTTAATTAATATGCTATATATAACTATGAATATAATTATACATGTAACTTTCATTGCCTCCTTAAATCCAACAAACTAGAGAAAACCACTGTTAACTGCTTTATGTGATTTTTCAAGACATTTTCTATGCATTTAAAAACATGCATATGTGAATAAGTGATACTTTATTTAAACTGTCATCATGGAAATATTTAAATTACTTACATTATTCTAGTAATATTTTATCATAAAAAGTGCTATGGTAAATGCATTTGCATTCACTTTTTTTTTTTTTTATCCTCACCCGAGGACATTTTTCCATTTTTTGTTCAGATAGAGTGGGAGGGAGAGAGAGAGAGAGAGAAACATCAACGTGAAAGGGACACATCGAGTGGCTGCCCCCTCCCGCACGACCCAACCAGGGGCCGGGGACAAACTGCAACCGAGGTACGCGCCCTTAGCGGGAACCAAACCCGGGTCTCTCTGGACCGCAGGCCGACGCTCTAACCGCTGAGCCAAACTGGCCAGGGCTGCATTCACTTTTGTATTTATCTCTTTAGAAAAATCTTGGAAGTGGAAATTCAGTGACAAGAATTGTGCGATGTTTAAAATTTTGATAGCTACTAACAAATTTCCTTTGGAAAAAGCAGTTGGGATCTGAAGTCATTGAGGTCAGACCAGTTCCGTTCCCAAAGATGGAATTAGGGACCATGACGATGTCTAGGGGATGACTGTCCTGGAAGAAGCAGCAACACATCCTTTCACTACATACTGCAGAGTCAAGAGATACAGTGTACAAATCATCTTATTTCTCTCCTTCGCGATTAAGGCAGGTAATAACAGATAAGTAAATACATATATTTGCACTTTAAAAAAAAAAAATTGAGAAAGGGACCAGTTGAAAACCTGTCAGGCTAGCACTTGCTGTCTTCATTTACTCGTATTAGCGTCATTTGCTTCCTAGTCACCTTGGCCCTCTTCCCTGACAGCACATCGGACACCCGACGCGGGCTTTTGCAAATGCTGTTCCCTCACCTGGAAATACCTCTCATCTTTGTTTTCTTCTCCTGAAGTTTCTCCTATTTAAACACACACACACACACACACACACACACACACATTTTTTTAGATCTCAGCTCAAGTCACATTTTCTTGGGAATCCCTCCCTGATCACCAGTGTAGGTGAGATGAATTTGTTATAGGCTCCAAGAGAACCGCGTTCCTTCCTTTCTGAGCCTGTTTCTCAAAACTTCACTTTTAAAAACATATACATTGTTCCAACTTCCACCTGGTGTTTCCCCTTAGAGGGAGCCTGTGCTCCTTGAGTAGTTTTCCAAGTGGAATTTGGAAGAAAACATTTTGTTAATGAACATACATTAGACAGTAAGTTCCCCTTCTTCTCAACATAAAAATAAAAATAACAAAAGGAAGTCCTATCATAGACTGAAGCACAGTGAAAGGAAGAACAGGGTTGCACAGATTTATGTTCAAGTTCAGGTGTTAGCATTCGCGATCTGAGTGATCTTGGTCAGATTCCTTAAACTTCCAGGTTTTCAGTTGCACTATTTCAAAATGGAATAATAATATCTAATTCTTGTACTTGATGTGAGGATTAAATGAGGCAACGTTGAGAAGGACCAAGCATAGGACATGTCCCAATAATATCTGTTGCTTTTACCTACTTGGGTAGCTTTTGAAGGGCCATCCTTGAGTGAGAAGCATTGTCCCAGTCTGAACTTTGATTTAAGCTGGCCCCTCTGGTTAAATTGTCCTCACTCCTCCTTCTATAGGTCTCCAAATCCTTTCTCATCTATCAGATGCAGCTCAGATATTACCTCTGAGAAGGCTTCCCAGATCTCCCAAGGGAGCATTAATGGCTCTATGTCCCGCTTCCCAGGCTACCGGGTCTGCCTCTGTTATACCAGATCATGCTGAGTGTGGTTGATGATCACGTGCTCAGAGAACCATGGTATGTTCCGTGTGCATCCTTACTTGCTCGGTCTTCAGCAGACAGTCTATGATTTCAGTTTCTTTACTTCATACAGAATACAACAGCTATTTGTTGATCAGCTGCTCTCTACCAAACGTTGTTCTAAGTGCTCGCGATTGTGCCAGGAACATTGAACAGAAGAGGCAAAATCTTGTCTCATGGAGTTTACATTCTATTAGGGCAGAATAAGGAACAAAATACATTTTTTTTCAAAAGTTTTGACACTGTGTTAAAAAATGAGTCCTAGGAGGAAAAATACAGCTGCTAACCGGGATAAGAGAAGGGCCAGAGTTACAATTTTAAGTACAGTCCTCAACTGAGTCCTCACTGAGAAGGTCCTCTCTGAGAAAGACTTGAAGAAGTGAGGGAGAAAGCCACGTGGCTATCTCGGAGAAAGTTATTCTAGGCAGAAGGAGGGTAAATGCAAGGATCCGAGGAAGGAGCATGCCTGGAATGTTTAAAGAAAGGCAAGGATTTTAAGTGGCTGGAGTGGAGGCAGTGAAGGAGTGAGTAGTAGAAGAAGAAACGGGAAGCAGGTAGCTCAGGATCCTAGCCACCACTGTAAGGACGTTTTAAAAGGTAGCTTTTGCTCAGAGTGAGATGGGATGTAGCAGAATGAATGGATAGAATTTGAATTATATTTTAATAGAACTACTCTTTCTGCTCAGCATCTCTGTAACATGCAAGAGGTAAATTTCCTTACGGACTGATGTCATGGTGGGACCTTTGGGACTGGGGGCAGCGTAGTGATGCTGTGGATTGTGTCTTCAGGGTGTCTCTCACAGGGGAGCACTGTGTTGGAGACTATACAAACCTGGTTGGAGTTCCCACCCAGCCTACCCCAGCTCATGTATTTTCATGACATCAGTTATCCTCGGTCTCCTCACCTGATATAATAAGAAGATAATGCCAGACTAGCTTATTTTAATTTTATTGCAGTTATGGTGTTACAATGGGATAATAGTGTGAAGGGATCATAAAAGGAAAACACTGTGCAGATGTAACAGATTCTTGATCTTCAGAAACAGGTGTCCCTGTTGGCTGCAGAGAAGGGTCGTATTGGAGGGCAGAAAGAGAAGGTAACAAAGGGTAGGAAGAGAAACATGTATTGTAAAGCAGTTGGGAAACCTTCAAAATCTCTCTAGTACGCTGGAGATCTTGGACAGTTACTTCTTAGCAGTGCATCGAATCCAGTACTGATTTGGCACCTGTTTTTATTGGTTTTGTTTTTGATTTACCAACATGGAAGAGTGATTTCAAATTGTACAACAAAGAGGTGAATGTAAAGACAGAGAACCTCTGATAGGCCTTGTCCCTCAAACACAGGTGATGCACTGATTACTTCCCAGGCACGAATTAGCACTCAGAATCTGAAAAGGGATTTTGGGGTCACATTTGTTGAGGGAAGCAGCCTGTATGTGGTCAGATGCTTAATATAGTAGAAATCATAAAGGATTTTGGTTAAGAGACTGTAATAGTTGACATTAGCACAGTCATGAAACAATCAACAAAATAAAAAGGCAACCTACAGAATGGGAGAAAATATTTGTAAATAATACATTTGGTAAGGGGTTAATATCCAAAATAAGTAGGAAATTCATACAGCTCGATAGCAAAACAAAACACTTTAAAATTGGGCAAAGGATCTGAATCGACATTTTCCCAAAGAAGATGTACAAATAGCCAACAGGTATAAGGAAATGGGCTCAACACAATTATTTGTCAGGGAAATGCAAATCAAAATCACAGTGAGATCTCTCACACCTATTAGAATGACTATAATCAGAGGACAAGAGATAACAAGTGTGCTGGGAAGGATGTGAAGAAAAGGGAGCCTTTGTGCACTGTTGGTGGGAATATAAGTTGCTAGACATTACGGAAAACAGTGTGGAGGTGCCTCAAAAAGTTAAAAATAGAGCTGCCATGTGACCCAGCAATCCTACTTCTCTCTTGAAGAGATATCTGTATCCCCATGATGTTCATAGCCGAGGCATGGAAACAACCTAAGTGCCCACTGATGGATGAATTAATAAAGAAAATGTGATATATCACACACACACACACACACACACACACACACACAAATGCATATATATGTATAAAATGAAATATTATTCAGCTTTAAAAAGGAAGAAAATCCCATCATTTGTGACAATATAGATGAATCTTGAGGGTACTGTGCTAAGTGAAATAAGTCAGACAGAAAACGACAAATATTGTATGATTGCACTTATATGTGGAATCTTAAAAAAATGAAACTCATTGAAACAGAGAGTAGATTGGCGGTTGGTTGCCTGGGGCAGAGAGTTGTGTGTGTGGGGAAATAGGGGTGGGTGGTCAAAAGGTACAAACTTTCAGTTATAAGATTAATATAAGATGTATTTTGGAGATCTACTGTACAGCATGGTGACTGTAGTTAACAATACCGTATTGTATACTTGAAAGTTGCTGAGAGTAGATCTTAAGAGTTTTCCAAAAAATACGGCAACTGTGTGAGTAATGGCTGTGCTAACCCTATTGTAGTATACATTTTGCGATATAGATGTATATCAAATCATCACTTTTATAGCTTAAACTTACACACTGTTATATGTCAGTTACATCTCAGTCATCTCTGGAAAATGCAGTGTGAGTCGTCTGAAATGTTTGCAGAAAGTAGTACGCACATTTCAACACTGAGTAGATGTTTACTCTTTGTTGAGCCATTCATACTTGCTAACGGATCTTTGCACTGCATGAAAACCTGTCCTGGCTGCGTGAAAATAGGAAGACAGTCAAACAAACAAAAGATTTATTGAAAACACACTGGAGTTGCTTTCAGAGTCAAAGTGCTTGGGAGGGACAGGACTCAGGACAGCGCTTGAGACTCCGTAGCAGAAGCACGTAGGTCTTTCATTCCAGACTAGAGCTCTGCCGTAACTGTCACCATGCTCTGTGAGTTCAGTCCGGTCTTCCCGTGCATATTAAACACTTCTGGGAGAATCTTTCTGGCTCAGCTGGGTCAGGATGTACAACGGTCTGATCCTCTATGACTAACTGGCGAGAACCACAGCAGCAGCTGCCGAGGTTCCACCTCTGTGTAACGAGGTGACAGAAGCAGTAATGGGGGTGCACTCGACTTTCCAAGGACTCTTCCAACCGGAACCTCCGCTCTTCCACGAGAATAATAAAGCCTCTGTGGGACAGCCATAACCTTGTTAATTTAAATTTTTTTTTAAATCAGTGTTTTGTTGACTAGCCCAGGAGAGTGGGCTCCAATATTTTGAAGGACTTTCCAGAAAAAGGATATATGAAACTTTCATCTCTGAGCCTTCATTCCTTTTTAGAGATTAAGAAGGTGTTCTTTGGAGTCAGATGAAAATCATCTTTTTATTATTTACTGATCCTGCGAGACTTTGGTCTCGTTACTTCATCTGGGCTTTTGTTTCCTTCTTTTGAACCATTCTTTGGTTATTCTTGCTGATAATGATTCTTACATACTTAGTATTTTTTTGCAGTACTAATACCTTTAAATATGCCCAGGAAAAATCAGTACCACCAATAAAAAGCTTCTCAATGAACTAGGATAGGTGACCCCAAAGAGGACACACTTATTCTGACTCCTAGAAGCAAAAATGCAAAGTCAGGGTGTTGACAATAAGATGCATCTGGTTGGAGCCAGGGCCTGAGTCCTGAGAACTGGCTGGGAGGTGCTTTGCGGTCTCTGTCCTGAAGGACGTGGGAAGCAGGAGAACTGGAAGAGCAGGACTTGGCTGCCCTTGGATTGTTCTGATGCCATGTGGGTGTGTCCTTAGAAACACAAGCCAGAGAGAGGGGAACAGTTACCAGCTAGGGACGGCTTACGAGTCAAGAAAAATACAAAGATCTTTTCATCTTTCCTCTCAGTCTATGCCTCTGCACTTTAGAATGTGAACTGATTTATAGTGAAATCAACTATAAGAACACATTTGAGGATTTAGGCAACAAAAACAAACACAAAAATGCAAGCTACACAGGGCAAGAATGAGCACCAGGGTAGAAGGGAATGCATGTAGGTTCAACATAGGGACACGTCGAGTCATCAGTGTCACTTGGAGTTTCCAGATAGAGAGGAAAAAAAGAAACAGATCAAGTTGCATAAATATTATAATCTGAAAGGAGGAGGTGGTCCTTAGGGAAGACAATTTTTTTTCCCCCTCAAAATTCAAAAATTCAAAATTCTTTTCCTGTAAGACTTTATAGAGTGGGTTTTGAGTGATGCCATGTCCAACTGCAGTTTTACTCATCAGCTGCTTGCGAATTACCTATTAAATTTATTTTCTCCAAGGCATGACTAAGCCACTTTTATTATTACTGTTATTTTTCTTTATTGATTTTAGAGAGAGAGGAAGGGAGACGGAGAGAGAGATGGAAACATCGATGAGAGAGAACATCGATTGGCCGCCTCCTGCATGCCGCCCACTGGGGATCGGGCCCACAACCTGGGCATGTGTCCTGACTGGGAATCGAACCAGTGACCTCTTGGTGCATGGGTCGATGTTCAACCACTGAGCCACACTGGCTGGGTCTAAGGCACTTTTATACATAACTTCATCATTTCTCTCCGCAGTCCTGCCACACTCTGCGCTAAGTGACAGTCTAGACTCGATTTCTCAGTGGCAAGGCACTGTTACCCATCTTGGTAGCACTGGCAGAATCAGATACATAGTAGGCATGAATTAAATAAGCATTAAAGAATGTGTAAGAAAGGGTGGAGGTTGTAGGAGAAAGATGAGATTATCTATCTATCTATCTATCTATCTATCTATCTATCTATCTATCTATCATCCATCTATCTACCTACCTTAATTTAGGAAGTAACCTAACACTTTTCTGGGAATCACTTGCTTTTAATGTGATAACTCGCTTTTGATTAGATGAGGCAATTATCATACAGATGAAACTTTTAAAACTACTTATTAAATGCACAGTCACCAGGGTTTAAAGAGATACACCTAATCAAACCATCCAAATTCAATCTCTGCTTTAGAGATTTCCTTCTCTCAGGCCCCAGATTTTTTCTGTCCCTAGATTGAACCCTTCTTCCTTGCCCATTAGGGCCCATGGTTTCATGAATCTATTCAGTGCTTTTTAGGTGCGGCTAAAAAGAAATTCTGGCATTAAGATCCAGAACAGCCCTGCCAGTGTGGCTCAGTGGGTTGAGCATTGTCCCATGGACTGAGATGTCCCCGTTCAATCCCCGGTCAGACCACATGCCAGAAGGGGGCGTGCAGGAGGCAGCTGGTGGATGTTTCTCTCTCACATTGCTGTTCTAGTTCTCTCTCCCTTCCTCTGTCTCTAAAAAAATCAATAAAGTCAATAAAAACATATTAAAAAAAAAAAAAGAGAGACCTGGAACAATTAAGTCCCTCACATTTTTAATATTCACAAGGAGGAAAAGGAGGCTCAGGGACAGTGACTTCCCCAGGGTCACGTAACCAGTAAGGAGCCAAGTTAGAAGTTGAGTTTGCTTCTCCTCTACACCTTTTGCTCTTCCTAACTCCTTCATGTTGTCTGCTACTGGACTGCCTCACGCACTGGACCTCTAGGAAGGCACCCCAAGGATTCGGCTGCTGGGTTCTAATGGATGGAGGTAAGTAACAGCCGTCTGAATGAAGGCAAAGAGTTAGGACACCTGCAGCAAGAGGTAGGCTGTTCCCTGAGAAGATGGGAATGGGAAAATGCAAACACGAGTGTTTTCAAGAGCTTAGCTGGCTTTGGGGTGAGAGTCAGGGATGCCGGGGTGGAGCATGTCGTGATTGCAACACCCACGCCCGATTTCCACTCTGCAGAGCGTGTGGAAAAGGGTTGGCTAAGCTCCAGGTAACGTGATAGCGGCTTTCTGAGCTCACACTGATCAGACCCAGTGGGGAAGAGGGCCGTTTCCAGATCAGATACAAAATGGAAGTTGGGGAAGGCCATGCTTCCTAGAGATGCAAATAAGGTAACTCAACTAACCAAAGGTGTCGAGGTTTATTTCCACGGGCACCTGGAGGCATGTCTAAGGTCAGATAGCTTAATCACTGTTTTTTCCTGTACTGTTTTCCTTGGTCCTCCGGTCGCACTGTGGCTTCGTGGGAAAGCACAGACTCTGGAGCCAGGCTGCTCGAGTTCAAATCCATCCCTCGTCCCTGATGTCTTGGCCCCATACATGAAGCTCCCTGAGCCTTGGTTTTTCTCGTTTATAAAATTTAAGGGAAGATGTAAGGACGACAATACCTATTTTAAATAGAGATGCTAGCATTCAATAGGGAGCACATAGATAGCACATAGTTTAATGCCTGAAACAGAGTAAGGACTCAGTTCATGCTAGATACTGATATAATTACTTTTCCAGGTCTGTATTTCTGTTTTTATATTTTACTATCCATTTCAGGAGAGAACTGGATAAGAAAACAGCAAATATTTCTGAGCCCTCAAACCATATTGCTTGTATGTAAAACTGAGTGTGTGGGATTAGAGAGATTGCTAGTCCTTCCTTCTGGAATTAGGTTCAGCAAATCTTACTCTTCTTGTGAGTGACTAATGGCATAATTACACAGGCCCTTAGATTTCAGTGCATATAATCCCATCATTTCATAGGCTGGATGTGCACCAAACAAGTTCCTAGCTAGCAGGGTTGTGACAGGAACCAGGTCTCCGAACTCCTAGCGCTTACTTGTCTACCCCACTATTGTGCCTCCTCCCTGAATCCTATGTCATGATCATCTTTAAGATGATAAAAAAATCTATTTAAAATTAATTTCTATAAACTCCAATAAGAACAAACAAACAAAATACACTTTTTCTGTTTATAGGTAGAGATGGGTGTCCAAATGCATGAAATAAAACCAGACAGACTCTCTTTTCTTTGCCCCGTGTACTATTATTTAAGTTGTAAATTGTAAGTTAAAATCACCTGGGAGGTCACTTTGATGAATGTTCTCGTTTGTCATCAAATTCCATAAATCCTCTTGAAAAGAAAATAAAGAGAAAAAAATGAATTATAATTTAGACTGAATAGAAACGTTAGAAGTAGCACTAGGGTGTCATAATATTTTAGCCACACTTTGTCCAGATTTTCCTATATCAGAAAGAAATAAGATCTAAGATGTCAATAATAGTTCATAGTTGAAAAGCCATTTGTGAATAATTATCTCTTTAAATATACAATCACATTTATTAATTAGGTGTCTATTCATATATATACTCCATGTATACATATATTTTGATATATTTGTTCAGTACTCACTCTATCCCCAACAATTAGAACAATGCCTGGCATATAGTATAAATTAATAAATATCAATGAAAAAAAGGAATGATTTTTTAATCTCTTTTTACATATGGAAAAAAACACACACACAAAAACCTCTGAAGCTCAAAGAAATTAAACAACCTGTCCAAGCCGTGTGGCTGGTAAAGGACAAAGCCAGGTCTAAAATTCAGATCTCCAGAATCATGAATTAATGCCAGAATCACTCTAGTCTACTGTTCAAGGATTGGGTACCGGATAGCCGCGGAGAAGGTGAAAGATGACTTAAATGTGGTCTGTGAGGAGGTGATAGCCTAGTGGAGAAAGCATGCATTGAAATACAAGTCATTTAAAATGAGGAGGGAGGAAGCTGTTAGGAAGGTCTCTACAAAGCATAATGAAATCCCAGAATATGAATACCTGAATTTTTACATTGTAGAAGTCTGGAGCGTCTCTAGAGAGCTTGTCCTTGAATTGGACTCTAGAAATGATTAGATTTGTCAGGTGAAGAGCATGGAGTTGGGGTTTGGGGGCCCAGCATTGCTGGCAGAGAGATAAGCATGTGCAAAGACATTGGTAGTTTATACAAACACGACCTGCTGTAGAACAGAAATCATTTGTCATTAGGGCATCAGGTGCTTGCCTCCAGGAGTGAGAGAGACGATTGAAGACCATATTAGCATCAGGGAAAGACCTTTAACACCAGCTGAATGTATTTGCTCTGATTTTAGGCAAAGGGAATCCATGGGCGGGGTTTAAACATGGCAGTGACAGAATCACGTGTGTGCTTTTGTTATATCACCCTGGTAGTTAGTAGAGAATGGCCTGGAGCGAGTATAGACAGAAACAGTGAAACGAATTGCAGATCTAATTAAAAGATTGGAGGAAAGAGATGATGAAAGACTTGACTAAGCCAACAACTAAGGAAAGGCATGGTACGGGGAACAAAGTTAGGAGTGGAATATTCAGAATTGGATGAAACTGGTGATGAGCAAGAAGGATCCCAGAAGACCCTGAGGGTTCTGGATTTTGGGTGAGAGGGGATGTGACTTACTGAGAGAAGGAACACGGGAGGAGGAACAGGTATGTAAGTGAGATGATGGGCTTGCGTTTAGATGAGTTGAATTTGAGGTGCTGATGAAAAACCTAGGTGGGGTTTTGTAGCAAACAACTTAGCCTGTAGCTTAGGAAAAAGAGTGCAATAGGGTCTGAGTTTGGAATTCGTTAAATTATAAGTCATATTCCCAATGGAGAAGCTGTGATGTGAAGCACCAGGCAGGTTACATTTGGAACCTTGAGGAGCAATGATGTTTAAGGGGGAGACACATGAAGAAAAGTCAAATAAAGACAATGAGAAAGAATAGCTAGAGGTAGGGAGAGAACCAGGAAAATGTGTCATGGAAACCCAGAGGATGGAGGGAAGTTCACAAGAATTGAAGTCTTCTCCAAGGCGACCAGGGTCCAGTTTACATAGCTCTCAGGTAATTCAGCAGGCAGGTGCGGGGAGCAGGTGGAGGGAGCGAGCTGGTGTATTCACTGTCCTAAAAGCACATATCTAGCATTTATTATGTGCCTGACACAATACACAGGCATCACACATATTGGAGTAAATAAAGCAGAATTTTCACTTTATGAAGGTTCATCATTCCTGTCTTTCTGTCTAATCAACGCTCTTTGAGCCCTTTAAGGCCCAACCTGCATCTCACCTTCACTATAAACACTCCCTAAGCACCCTGGCCCCAGGGAGAGCTCCTTTCTCTGGACATTGCCTGTAAGATGTGGCTGACATTTATCTTATCTAGCATTTTAATGATCATTGCAGTTGCTCATATCATCTTACCATAAAACTGTAAATTCTTTGAGGAGAAGGGATTTATGGTCTAGATTTTCCCTTCACAATCCCTGCCCCTGCTTTGTAGTATTAAGTGCTTAGAAATACTTCTTGATGGTCTCCTCCCAACCCCCATCCCCCATCATCATATCTAAGGGCTTCCCTTGGACAGAGGGCAAGATGCCATGTCATAGCAATGAGCTAGATAGATCTGATCCCTACTTTCCCATTAACAATATTTCATATTTTATATTAAAAGTAGAGGAGTTATTTGCAATGGTGATACATGTTATCATGACACCACGACAAGGTAAAGTGATAGAGAATAACCAGGGAATGAAAGAAGACAGTGTTAATAAGAGTGGTTATAGAGTAGTTTTCTGAGGAGGTGACTTTTAGATGAGTTTCCAGACAAAGAACTGGCCATGAGAAAAGGAAAGAGCATTTTAGGCAGAAACGAAAGCAAAGACAGAGGGCCTGAAATGTGTGTAAGTTCCAGGAATGGAAAGAACAGCATTTACTCAGATTATAATGAAAGAAGAAGAATGGCAGGAGATATGGCGCCATTTCTGCACCCAGAGCTGGCTGCCATCCTTTAGTCTTTCAGATACTCAACTTTCAGGGTTGACAGGGGGGAAAAAATGCTATTTTATATCTAGGGAATTCCCTAGGGGGAGAATAAAAAGAACTATTATTGTCCCAACCCCTTTCATTGCTATTATTGTGATTTATAACCAGCTGGGTTCTAATCTGTACTTTGTACAGAATGGGTGTTACTCTTATTGCTTGCGTGTCAGTTTGCTCCTTGCTTACATTAACAATCATGGGGACACAGCAGTTACAAAAGCAGCCATGATAGAAAAAATAACAATACAAAATAAACATCTGTACGTTTCAACATGCATGCATGAGGATTGTATGCAGAACCCTGCCCATCCACATGATGATATATTGATTTAAGCAGATCGGAGATTACAAGATGACCCCCGATTACTTCACTACAGCAGTGGTTCTTAATCTGTTATTGGTCACAGACCCCTTTCAGAAGCTAATAAAAGTTAGAAGCAATTTTCCTAGACAAATGCAAAGAGTCACATTTACACAAAATATGAATAAAAAAGTAAAGGCTATGAGGCTCTTTAACACCCAGACATGTAACCCAGAACATCTAATCAAGGGCTTTCAAAATCTATCGTATATCAGAATTGCCTGGAAGCTGGTTAGAAAGCGTAGCCTTGGCCTCGTCGCAGGAAGGTGCAAGATGGGATGAAGTGAACGCAGTGGGTGTAAGCTCTGCAGGGCATCCCGAAGCAGCTGATAATCGACCAGGTTTCCAAACTCTGCTTTGGGGTCTATGAAGGAGAAAATTGGAGCGCAGAGGCTCAGAGAGGTGGAGGTTGGAAGTACCTAGAAATTCAGAATGAGTTAGATCCTGGAGAGCTGACACTGGGGAGACGAATCTGGGGAGAACGAACAAGGTGAAGCAGAAGTAAAAGTCAGAGCTGTGTAGACTGGAGGAGGATGTATGAGGAATTGTGCCCAGGGCCTTGGAAGCAGAGTGAGAACATTGGAAAGATGCTGAGGTGTGTGATCTGCCGCCAGGGCAATCCCTCATGATCAAAAATGCTCCTATAGGTGGTCTCTGAGGAGAGATTAGCCACTGCTGCTAACCCTTTTGAGTTACTCAAACTAAAAAAATAAAGGCAGGACTCATCACGAGTGTAACTATTGAGCACACCATTACCCACCACCTCTACCAAAGAATTAGTGTCTGCCCAGGATGGGTCCTTTATTCCTTTAACTTTACAGATAAGCAAACTGAGGCACACAGAGAGGGAACGCCTCGCCCAGGATCACCCAGTGAAATGGCGCCTGTGTCAAGACCAGAATCTGGCTTTCTGTCTCCTGGTCTGGTGCTCTCCCTCCTCCTTGCTTGGTCCTGAGATAAAAAATATTTTATGGAACCACTTGATGGGAATGTGCTCACCCCAAAGACTTCAGGGAAATTCATTCAGGTGCAGACGAGACTTACGGTAGGGCAACACTTTCAATTCAATAATACATTGATGTGCACCACAGTTTTGATTCTCATTCATTTTAATGGAATGCGGTCCTTTACCAACAGCGAACCGGGCAAAAGCAAAGGCTTGTCTCAGTGCTTACAAGTTCCTCCCCATGGAGCGGAGGATGAACTCCACTGCACTCTCGATGATCTCTGTGCCCAGGTTGTTTAGGAACGTTGGGAAATCGGGCTTTGGTTTTTTGCCCGAGTCATCCGGCTTGTCATCTGGTTTGTCATCTGAAAAACACAACAGATTCTCAGAGGTGATGCTCAGCAACAAGAAAGCAATGTATCTCTTCTTTGGAGGGAGCCCCTAGCACCTGTTGTACCCCCACTAACTAACTTAGGAATATCATCTACTTGCATTTGTTGACCCCATAGCTATGATAGGAAATCAACATGCATCGTGTCATTTTATTCTCACAACAAACCTATGAGGCAGGCAAAGTCATTATCCCGATTAAAGGTAAAGACATGGGATTTGAGGCAGGTGTAGATGCTGGTTCAAAATCACAGTGTTAGTTAAGTGTCAGAAGCAGAATGCAATCTCATGTCTGTCTGGTATTAAAATCTGAATTCCTAAGCACTCAGTGATGAACCTCATAATCTTGACAGAAAAGTTGTGATCTAACCACAATTGTGTTATAAGATGGAAAGTAGTGTAATAATAATGAGGAGGAGGAGAAACTCTATCACTTGTACATCACCTGATAGTTCTAAAAATAATGGTTTTACAAAAGCTGTGTAATTTTACCCTTGATTGGTCTTATGGGGTATGTATATTTTTGCTCATGGGACTAAGAAACTGAAAAGATTAGATAACCTGAAGAAGACTCACAGATAGCAAGAGAAGATGAAACTATAACCGGGAGCCTCTCACTCGACTCTTAATCAAGTGCCCTTTCGAATGAAGCCAAGGATCCAGAGGTTGGTGACAGTGCAAATTCCCTTGGGGGCAGGCAGTCGGCTTTACTTAGTGGTCTGAATGATCCGGAGATTAGAAGGAATAAAAGAGGTTCAACTAGCAGCTTCGTGTAGCCTCCCCACTGGACCCTGGTGCCAGGATGGAGTAGGATCTTTATCTTTTTGTTTTATTATAGCCTCACAGGTAGTACTGCCCAATTTGGAAATAAAAACACAGGATGCTCAGTTAAAGCTGAATTTCAGATAAGCCATAGTTGTTAGCATAGGAATGACCCATGCACTATTTAGGACATACTAAATAGTTATTCATTGTTTATCTGAAATAAAAGTTTAACTGGGTGTCTTGTATTTTATCTGCAACCCCACCACCAAGTTTTGACTCCAGAAGTCCCAACTTCTAGGCAATGTACCCTGGTACTCAATGAAGGAGATGTTAGTTAACTAGTTTTTTGTGTGGAGGCTGTCAAATTATGTTAGAAGCCTTGTACCTACATTGTATCCTAAAACAGAAACTGTTTGTAAAAAGATAGGGCTTTCAGGTCTACAAATGTTTATTGCTTACTATGCCACAATAAAAGATTTGATAGGAGCACCAGTCTGAGACATATAACCAGAATTAGTATATATTAATCACCAAGTATTCATTCATTCACTTTGTTGGATTATTTTGTTTCTTGTTCATCAAAGATTTTTTTTTTTTAGTCTACCATTATGTACATAGTATATGCTAAGAGTTCAGGTAAAAGTGGACATGTATGGACATGACCCTCACATAAAGTACAGGGTAACCAACCGCAGTGACCCCAATAGCTTTGTTTTGATCACGGGAAGGGGAAGGAAAGAAAAGAACATGCGTGTTTGTGATGCTCTACCTATTGTGTAGGTGCTGAGGTAGTGCTTTCATAGCCTTAATCCTGATTCAGTTCAATGATTAGATATTAGTTTTACAGGAGCGAAAACAAGACCTGCAGAGAAATGAAATGACTCACCTAAAGTCACACATCTAGAAAGTGGCTGAGCCAGGTTTTGACCTAATTTATTTTTAACTCCATAGACCTTGTTACTTGAGTGATATAATACTGCCTTCAAGCAGTCATCCCCTGAAGACATTTACCAGTTGCAAAACAGGGGTTTTCCTTGCGTGAAAAGTAAATTCTTTTTTCTTTTTTTTCTGTGTTCCTATCTGCCTACTCGCATAAGCAGACTTTTTATTTTAATATGACAAGACGTGGTAGCTTTTCAACATGCATGGAGCCCTGGGTTGGAATATCAGATCCTTGGCCCCAGTCCTTAGACCATGTACATACTAAGAGGTACCAGGTCTGGTGGATCATGTGTTTTGAAGTCCTACATACCTGGGTTTGACTCATGTGCTAAAAAATTAGCCATGTAACCTTGCACCCGGCACTTAACCACACTCTGTTTCCTCGTTGTGTTATTGTCAGGATTAAAAGATGTTCCTTATATCTTTCCTATATATCATATATGTATGTATAGATAGTATATCATATATATACCACTTATCACAGTACCAGGCCCAAGTTAAGCCCACAATAAATGCCTGCTGTATTGTTATTACTATTATTAATAACAACAACAACATTATTCGTAGTAGCGCCTCCTCTAGTATTTTTGGAGATTGTGAAAATTAGAAAATGCTGTTAAAGTATTATGAAATTGGAAAATGTTGGAAAACAAAACAAAAATTAATAATGATGATGATAATAATAATAATAATAAAGTTAAGAAATGTGATATACTAGAAACAAATGATCAAAGCCAATAGTTGAATATTTTCTCTTTTCAAATACAGAATAGCCCTTATTTACATTAACTACCTGGTTGAGTTTCTTAGTCAATGTAATCATAAAGTTCTGAGAAAATAAGGTAATACTGGTATTTGTACAGTTTTTATAATTTATGCGTGATTACAAAAACATTCATTTGATCTGGTGAAGTTTATAGTTATCTCATTTTACAGATGAAGAAAACTGAGGTTCAAAGCAGTAGATTGATTTAGCCAGTTTCAGAGTTCAAGAGAGACAGAGCTGGGACTGGTCTTTAGGATATCAGTCTCACCTGTCGCTTTACCAGGGCGGTTACTTCAGGAGTGGATGGACACAGTAGCCTCTGAGGCCATCTCTAGGTAATTCTGTTGGAGTGTCTGCCTGTGTGTTGTGCCGGTGGACAGTGGATGGCTGAGGGTGTGAGTTCTACCAAGTTACATTTAGAACAGTTTGAAGGGCACTATTTGCACTGTCTGTGTTTTCTGATTAATCATTCTGAATAGAGACAAGTCAAGAGCTCACCATCTTCTACAGACCAAAAAGAAATTAATTAGTGAGTATTCTGCATGCTGCCTTGTGGTCCTCTATGTGCTTGAAACAGACACTAAATATATAGATGCTTAGTTATAATGGGAAGAACCGGGGGACTTAGTTTTAGTCCCAGGTGTTCCACTGCTGCCAGTGTCTGTGCTCAAGTAATTTTCCCTTTGCAAGTGTGGTTCATTAACCTGCAGAATAGGAAATGATAAAACCGTGCATGCTCACATAAAAGGATTGTTAGGAGAAGGAAATGAAATAATACATGATATCAGTACAGTTAAATATTGGTGCTTATTATGGACCAAACACTTTTTAAACTTACATCTCTTTCATGAAATTTTTATGATAAATTTATGAGAAAGTTAACTATTGACATCTTATTTTACACGTGAGGCCCAGCAAAGTTAAATAAAATGTCTGAAGTCACATTTCCTATTAGTCATGCAATCAGGCCTAGGAGTCTTATTCCAGAGTTTATACTCGTCACCTTTGAACATTATTAGTTATAATCATCAAAAAATAAACACCCCGATTCTACTAATTTATAACATAATAGTGTCTCCATATCACATGAATATATAAGAAAGCAATCATTTCAAACTTCATCCATTCACTGAGGATATAGGTTGTAACTAAAGCATATTTGAATAAAAATCCTACTTTGGTTTTGTTAGAAGATCTGCCTCTGGTCTCCTAGTCCAGTGCCCAAAGGTCCCTCCCCCTCTCTGCCCTTTACATTCTGGGTCAGTGCCACCAGCTTCCTCCAATCCTGGCTCCCTGCTGCACCCTGCGCGAGCTGCGACCGGAAGCACTTACGGGCATGGCAAGTCAGGATTAAGGCAAGCAATCCCAGGACCACTGTCGTCCGCAGCACTGAGACAGCCATGTTTGCAGCACTGGGTATTGGTGCAGATAAAGCGTTCCAGAGCACCAGTAGCTCCATTTATAAGCCATTTACAGGTGACATCATCTGCTATGGAATTTAGCTTGTTGCACAAGATGTCTCCACAGCCTGCTCTTGGATCTAAGGAGCCCTGCCCTATCTTTCAAACCTAAGGTTCTTCAATGGGGAAAGAAAAGCCCTCTTGGTTTTTCTAATGTGCATTTATCAATGGCATTGCAATGACTCTTTTGGAGGTAGTCCCTATGCCAGCATTGACAATTAGATGGCTATCAGGCAGAATTATTATTCAGTGTCAAGAAGCAAGTATTAAATCAGATCGGTGAGGTGTGCCTACTCCCACCCTGCACACGCTGCTTCTATCCCCAGGCTTTGAGCTAATTACTTGTCCGCACATGGGCATGTCCATTCATACCCCCATCCCATCCCCCATGCCTTTGTTCGTGCTCTTTGTTTTTCCTGGGATGTCTTCCCCATCATTCCCCCTTGGAGTATTCCTACTGTTTGTCAGTCTCACATTCAAAAGCCCTGCTTCTCTGTGAACCTTTGTGATGACCCTTCCACCCTACTCCAGAAAGTTAGTTACTCCATCATCTGTCATATAGAACCCCTGGACTGTTGTCTGAGGACAAAGTACTTTAAACTCTCTTCTCTTTTGGCCTATGGATCTCTTAAGGTCAGAATGTTTTATTCACTCCTGAATCCTCAAGGAGCCTAATATTGTGGTTGACATTGGCCCCAGCTTTGACTTTCTTGAGAAGCTTGTTATGGTTTTTCCAAAAAGAGCTAGGTGTTTTGCTCTTGTGCCTAATAGGTGCTGATTGTATGTCTCCACCAACAGGCTGTAGGACCCTGAAGGGCAAGACTATCCTTTTCAGAGTTGAATGCACATTGCTCAAGGCATATAGCAAACATTAAAGAAATAATAATAAAAGTATTTCATACAGTGAAAAGAAACACTGGGTTTGAAATGCTGCTATGTATTTCAGATGTAAAATGCCCTTCCTTTTGGATATAAACTCTCAAGGCAATACAATTTGTTTGAGTCTAGATGATACTGGTTATCCTGAGGAATTCTGTAAGTTCACTTCATTGAGATGAGGACTTGGGGGTTTCTAAACTCAGTTTGACCCAAACTTTTACATTGTGACTGTCAGAGCGCCCTTTAATAAATGGTGAAATTAACTGTGGTCTGGGAGAAGGAGGCTTGTCTAGTGTCACAGAGCCAAGGCTGGGACGTGCCCTTCTTCTCCCAGCCAAACTCTTTACAAGGCACCAAACTGCGCTTGAAAGCCACCAAGCAGCTCTGCTTGGATCCTTCCAAGTGTCTTCATTTTATCTTCTTAAGAAGACTCTGATTCTGTCTCTCCTAAAGAGTTGTGATCTGGAAATAGTAGTTCACAGTAGGAAGTTTTCAGCGAGTGATGCCATCGGAGTCACTGCTTAGACGTGAGCACTGCGCATGTCTGGGGAGCTAGTGGAGAAACTGCTTACAAGTGAGCACTGCGCATGTCCGGGGAGCTAGTGGAGAAATTGCTTACAAGTGAGCACTGCGCATGTCTGGGGAGCTAGTGGAGAAATAACATTCAGGTGTCCTCTATTATCCATGGACCCTAACCTGTGGCTTTACTTACCTGGGAAAGGGTACCTCTTAACTTTGAACAACCTTTGAGCCCTCAGGGTTTAACCAGCCTAGTGGGGGCATATTTTTCTAACTCATCGTAAAGAACACTGTACAGGCAAGCAAAAGCTCTGGATATTGCAAACTAGGAGAGAGTTCTGCTGGTTTCTCGAGGATCTCTGCTGAAAGGGGCATGCAGACAAGTCCTGAATCAGGTGCTTTAGGTGGTCTGATGTCAAGGAAATAGCACCATCCCGAGGGTAAGGTAGCTGGCTTCCATTCCTGTCAGCACCACAGCTCACTGTGTGGCCTGATTCAGTACCTGCTGGGCCTGACCTCTAGTTTACGCCGCCGTTCTCTTCTTGACCCTTGGTTTATCATTTTTAGCTTTAGATTTCAGCTAAAATGTTTCCTTTTTGGTGAAAACTTCTGTGACCCACTAATCCAGCTCAGATCCCTCTGTTAGAATCCTTTATACATTCTGTATGCTTCCTTATTGACACTTGCATATTATTTTTTGTTTGTTTATTTACTGTCTCTCTTCCCAATAGATGTCAAAATCCGGGATGGAAGGGTTCTGGCGGTGTTGTTCATGGAGATAGCTCTTATTTTTGGGATAGTGCTCCCCCCCAATACCCAACAAATACGTACTGAATAGGTAAATTAATGAATACTTTTGAGAAGAGAAGCCTGGACTCATGGAATAGTTTCATCAGTTATCATCTGTGTGACTCTGGCAAATGATTGATACCACTCTAAGTCTCAGTTTCCTCATCTGTAAAATTGGGACATATTATAATTTCCTGCCTACTTATGTGCACTATTTAAGGATATAGGAGACAATAGACAAACTGTAAATAGCCTTTAATGTATGCCACATTAATAGAAGTTAAGAAGCTGTGAGTTATTCTCTATTGGCATAAGCCAGTGATTTTGATTTAAAGTAGAGGAGAAATTAGATTAAGAAAGATGGTTTCACCCAAACTGGGGAGAGGAAGTGAGGACCTTCTTCCAGAATGCCATTTGAGTTTGGTAAGAAGAGATGAGAATGAAAGGAATGTGGAATGCTTTAATTCCCGTGGAAATTTCCATGCATAACTGAAAGCCATCAGAGTTCTTTCCTGGGGTAGGAAAGGATTACAGTCTGGGTTGGAAATAGATTAGAGAGGTTTTGAAGTGTGTGTCATGGTTAAAACCTGGGCGTTGGGATCAGACAGCGCTATGACAAACCTGTAGACAGAGAGCAGACTGACAGCTCTGGTCGGGGGGCTGGGTGGAGGATTGGAGGGATTGAGCGAAAAGAAAAAAAATATAGAGAAAAATTTATGGATATGGACAACAGTGTGTTGATTGAGGGGGGAGGGACGGGGGAGGTAGAGGAGGGTATGGAGGGATAAATGGTGATGGACGGAGACTTAACTTGGGGTGGTTGGTGAACGCACAAACAGTGTACAGATGATGTGCTATAGAATTGTGCACCTGAAACCTGTATAATTTTACTAACTAGTGTCACCCCAATAAATTCAATAAAAGGAAAAAAAGAAAAAATAAAAAAGAACTGGGTTTGAGTTTTAGATTTGCCACTTGTACATTGTGTGACCCTGCGACCTTAGGAATATTTTCTCATTTCCTTATGCATTGGATCCAATGTCTACAAAATAGGAATGATGCTCTCTCAGAGCTGCTATGAGGACTGGTTCTGAAAATACAAGCAAACAGTTAGCACAGTGCCTTGTACATACTAAGTGAAAAATGAATGGTAGACTTACTCTGTTCTGTCCTGTCCTATTTTGTTCTACCTTGGGTTGTCCCAGAGGAGGGAGTGACAGCCGTGCAAGCAGGATTAGAGCTAATAATAATAATAACAATGAATAATAAGAGGCGAATGTGGTTAACTATGGCCAAGTATCAAACCCGATGCAACATATCAACAAAGCTGTTGGGAAGCTGCCATAATTATCCTAATTTTGTATAAGGAGATTTAAGCTTGGAGAAGTTACATCATTTTTCCTGGGTTACAAATCCTCTATGAGCTGGGGCAGGGAATCGAACTCAAGAACATGTGACTTTCAAGTCTGTGCTCTTACCTATCACCTGATGTCGTGTGGGCATGAGCTCGGTGCAGCTACTGGTGGAAAGCCTGGGTCACACAAAGAACCCTGCACTCAGGCCAGTTTGTCCACGGACTCATCTGTATCTCCTCCACTTTTCCTGTTAGTCTCTGGGTTTCCCACTGACCTCTGAATGAAGGTCTGGCCACATCTTTCAGCTCGATTTCATGTATCCAGTGTGCAGGGACAGAGTGCCTTCACTTAATCCTTGGCAGAGAGTGAGCTGAAGAGAGGGCTGCAGAATACAATACAAGATGCTCAATTAAATTTGAATTTCAGATAAACAGTGAGTAATTATCTCAGTAAAAGTAGGTCCCCAATATTTCACAGGACATACTTATAGTTAAAAAAAAAATTTGTTGTTTAGCTGAAACTGAAATGTAACTGGGCAGCCTCTACTTGCATTTGCTGAATCGGGTAACCCTACCTGGAGAGGCCTGCAGGATTGTTTTCTTACATTAAACCTCAGGTAAGGAGTGAAGGACAGGGCTGAGGAGGTCAAATAAACGACTGGAAGGTCGCATGTGAAAAGTTACAATCATATATGGAAAGTGGAAGTTAGTGAAGGGCCCAAGTTTATCTTTAATATCATATCCGGGGCATGTTCCCCCCCCCCGCCCCCCGTATTTCTCATGAGAAAAGCATTAGCCCCTCTCTTGTTCTTGGTTTACTCTAGCTGAGGTTACAAACCAGCCCTGGAAGGGGGCATGTGGCTTCATGAAGGCCTCCCGTTTCCATGGTGTCCATGTGCTGAGGGGGGGCCAAGTCTTTGTCACCCCGACCACCTTTCTACCTGTGGCTTATAACTTAGCCAATCTCATGTCACCAATCAGTTTACGGATTTCTTATTCAGTGAACATCGAACTGAACTTACACTGTTTGCCAGGCGCTCTGCTAGGCCCTGGGAGCAATACACAGATGATGTATTATAGAATTGCACACCCGGAACCTATATCATTTTATTAACCGTCACTCCAATACATTCAATTAAAAATAATAATAAAATTTTAAAAAGAAAAGAAAGACAAAAGAGCAGACCCTGACATCGCCTCTATCGAGGATGCAAACATACAACCAAATAATTGCAATTAAATATGAGAAATGCTAATGGAGTTAATGAACAGATTCCTTTGGGAGACAATTAGGGAGTGGTTAGCATTGCCTGGGCAGGCAGTCATGGAGGGTTCATTGGTTTGGGGCTTTGAAAAGTGGGTGAGCAGGTGTTCGCTATGTGAGCCAGGCGTGGAGAGCACACTGTGGAGGAGGAATGGCAGTGGGGGCACGGGAGAGCATGGCGGACGGCTGGGACTGAGCCCTCCAAGTCTTGGATGTTGCTATTAGAAATAAAGATTGAAGTGCTTGAAGAATCTTGAAATTTGTTTTATGAATGAACATGCTAGGAAGAGATCATGAAGAGGTGGGGCAGGGAGAAGAGGAAACAGCACGGGGGGAGTAAGAAATCACACATCACTGAGTATTACAGCCCATAGCTAGTTTCTCTCTGTTCCTGGTTCCCGATTACAGTCTCAGGGAAGGAAATTGCCATCCATCCAATTACGAGTTAGAAATGTGAATATTCTTTACCTCTTTCTTCACCACGGAACCCATTTGCTTACAAAGTCATATCAGTTCTCATCTCAAATATCCTTCAAATTCTCTCTCTTTTTTTTTTTTTAAATTTTCTTTATTGATTTTAGAGAGAGAAGAAGGGAGAGGGAGATGGAAACATCGATGAGAGAGAACATTGATTGGCTGCCTCCTGCATGCCCCCCACTGGGGATCAGGCCCACAACCTGGCCATGTGCCCTGACCGGGAATCGATCCAGCAACCCTTTGGTGCATGGGTCGATGCTCAGCCACTGAGCCACAATTCTCTTTATTTTGTCACACTTTAGGACTTCATCTTGACTATTACAATAGCGGTCTTGTCTTCCTGGTGCATGACCCCACCTCCTCAACATTGCTGTCATTTTTATCTTTCGGAGACATAAGAATATTTACTTCCTCTGTTGTTTCCCATCTCTAGTCATTTCTAGGGCTCCTTACTGCATATAGATAAAGCTATTCATATTTAATTCTCAGTCATTAGTTCCAGCTTGATCTTAGCCACAGCATAGAGCGTCTCAGAGTGCAGGGTCCCCAGTCAGATCACTGGATTCCATGTCTGACCTCATCTGGCCAGTGTTTACCTGGCATACTGAAATGCTCACACTGGCTGTTTCTCTCCATTCCACTAGGAAGGGTCAGTATCTGTACCCTCACTGTTAATATAACATTTTTTCGGTTCCGAACAGTACAATTTGGCAAGTTGTTTGCACTCTCTGAACTCCAGTTCTCCATCTTTAATATAAAGATAACAAGATTGTAAGCCTCATAAAATTTTTATGTCAGTGGGATCATGCTAGAAAGAATTGTTACTATTTGATTTATAGCCTCCCACACTCTCTAAGCATATAACTTCCTCTCTTACCTTACCAGGCATACCTCCAGACTGCTGTTTATCTATCACCCTGTTAGTTTTGCTTGGAATATCCAACCCTGACCAACCCACCCTTCAAATATTACATTCTGCAGAAAAATATTGTGACCACATCCCTGACCTAGTCCATGGCAAAATTAATCACTTCTGCTATATGCTCAGTCTGCACATACCTGTATTATAGTATGTGTTACATTGAGTCGTATGTTACTGTTTTATATTGGACACCTTCATGAAGCTACAGGCTCCTGAAACATGAACCATGCCTTGTTTATCCTCAAATACCCTTTGCCCACGACTATGACTGGCAAATAGACAGTGGGTATTCATAAATGCAGTGGGTATTCAATGGATGCTCATTAAATGTGTGAATGGACATTTGTGGCTAGTGGCTGGAGGTGATTCCAGAGCCTCACTGGAATGAAAGGCAAAGCTAAGGCCAATAGATAGGTACAAGCAATGAATGCTGTTAAGAGTCCAGTGGCTTTTGTTTTTCTAGCAGCTAGAGCTATGGCTGAGGGTGGAGGCAACATTCCAGAAGAGGTACTTGGCCATGCCTCACTTAGGTACATGGGACAGAATGAGAGGAACTTAAAAAAAACAAACAAACAACTAAGCAGCCTGGCTGCTGTGGCTCAGTTGGTTGGGCATTGTCCCATGCACGGAAAGGTTGCTTGTTCGAATACCGGTCAGGGCACAAGCCTGGGTTGCAGGCTCCATCCCCAGTGGGGGGCGTGAATGAGGCAGCTGATAAATGTTTTACTCTCACATTGATGTCTCTCTCTCTCTCTCTCTTTCTCTCCCTTCCTTTCTCTCTAAAAATCAATAATACAAAACAATCAAGCATGAATTAATCACATGGAAATAATGATTTTCCCCTAAATTATGAAGACCCTAGCACTAAACCCAAGAGTGCAAATATCTCTGTGCCAGTCATATATATGGTACCTGTGCCAGATAAGGGTACAATAAGACTGAATCATAAGGTTTTTCTAGTATCAAATGAGGTTGCAGATACCTGATTCATTTGAAAACTATAAATTGTCAAGATACTAATTGAAAACTATAAATTGAAGGAAAACTGTGGTTAATTAAAAGAGGCTTATGTATTAAGTCAATAATGGCGATAAAAATAGATCCATAGAAAATAGTCATTTAACCCAAAAGTAGGCATAAAGGAAGAAAAAAGAAATAATACATGGAATCTAAAGAAAACATCTAGAAACACTGTAGATTTTAAGACACCATTCTAATGATTCTACTAAATGTAAAAAATGTAAACATATCAAGACAGATTGTTAGACTATACTGTATAGAGAAATTCACTTTAAATATAAAGACAACCCAGCCGGTGTGGCTCAGTAGATTGAGCATCGTCCCATGGACTGAGAGGTCCCAGGTCGATTCCCAGTCAGGGCACATGCCCGGGTTGCGGGTTCAATCCCCAGTAGGGGGCGTGCAGGAGGCAGCCGATTGATGTTCTCTCTCACATTGATGTTTATATCTCTTTCTCCCTTCCTTTCTCTCTAAAAAAATCAATAAAAACATATTTAAAAATAAATAAATATAAAGACAAACATAAGAGTAAGTGAATGCAAAAATATATATCATCAAACACTATTCAAAAGAAACCTGGAGTGGTTATATTAATATCAGAAAACATAGTATTCAGAATAAGGAATATTATCAGAAATAAAGAGAGACATTGCATAATTGTAAAGTGATCAATTCATTAAAAAGATATGGCAACTCTATATGTGTATACAACTAACAATTGAGCCTCGAAATCGGTATAGCAAAAACTGACAAAAAAGGAGAAATGTACAAATCGACAATTCAAGATGAGGGCTTCAAAACTAGTCTCTCAGTGGTTGACAGAATAAGCAGAAAATCAGGAGGATACATAAAACCTGAATACCACTATTTACCAAATCGACCTAAATTACATTATAAAACACCCTATCCTTACTAGCAATGTGTGAAGGTTCCAGTTTGTGCATATCATAACCAACCCTTCTTATGTCTTTTTCATTCTAGCCATCCTAGTAGGTGTGAAGTGTGATCTAATTTTGATTTTGATTTTCATTTTCCTAACAGCTAGCAATACTGAGCATTTTTCACTCATTGTGCTTATTAGCCCCCTCATTTTATGAAACCAACATTTACCTTCTACCAAAATCATAAAAGAAACTACAAGGAAAGAAAATTATAGATTAATATTCCCCAGAAACATAAACATAAAAAGCTCCCCAAAAAGTACTAGCAGGTAAAGTAAGTAAGGCTTATACCTGGAATGCAAAGCTTCTGTAATATTTGAAAAATCAATAAATGCAATTTACCATACTGCTAGGTTAAAGAAGAAAACCCATATATAATCATCTCAATAGATGCAGAAAAGCAATTAATAAAATTCAGTATTCATTATATGTATATACCTCTCAGAAAACTAGAAATAAAAGGGAAATTCCTCAATTTGATGAAGAGTATCTATAAAACATCCATTGCTGACATTGTGCTTAGTGTTGACAGATGAATGCTTTCCTCCTAAGATCAGGAACAATACACCAGTACTCTCACCACTCCTTTCTGATATTGCACTGGAGATCCTTACCAGTGCAATATGTCAAGACAAATAAAAGGCATAGTGATTGGAAAGTAAGAAATAAAACAGTTTCTGTTTACAGAAGACATGACTGTTTATGTGGAAAATTCCAAATAATTTACAAAAATTCTACTAGAACTGATAAGTGCATTTAACAAGGATGCAGGCCACAAGGTTAACATACAAAAATCAATCACATGTCTTTATACTTGCAAAGAACAAATGGAAATTGAAATGAAAGCATACCATTTCCAGTAACACCAAAAAACATAAAAATAACCAGATTTTTAAAAAGGCAAAATATTTGAACAGATCAAAGTAGATATGTGGATAACAAATAAACCGTGAAAAGATATGCTGCACCATTTGTCATCAGAGAAATGCAAATAAATGCAAATTAGAACATAATAAGGTAGTCCTACCCACTTATCAGAATGGCTACAGAAAAACAAAAACTGACAATGCAGAGTGCTATAGAATGTACAGAGAATGAACTCCCACAGACTGCTGGTGGGAATGTAAAATGGGAAAACAGCTTTGCAGTTTCTTATTAAGTTAAATATATACTTACCCATATGACCCAGCAATCCCACTACTAGGTATATACGTAAGTGAAATAAATACTTGGGTTCACACAAAAAACATACATAAATGTTTAAAGAGCTTTATTGGTAATAGCCCCAAACTGGAAATAATCCAATGCCTCTCACTGGTGAATGACTAGACAAACTGTGGTACATCTGCATAAAGGAATACTACTTAGTATTATAGGAATGAAATACTGATACATGCAATAGCATGGATGAATTTCAAATGCATTATTTTAAGTGAAAGGAGCCAAACTCAAAATGTGGCATACTATATAATTCTGATTTCATTGATATGACATCCTGAAAAAGGCAAAACTATAGTGACAGGAAATAGGTCTGTGGTTGACAAGCTCGGAGCAGGGAGGGAAGGGCTTACCATAAATGGCCATGAGGGAGCTTTTCAGGATGATGGACATTTTATGTCATGAATGTGCTCAGAGTTACAAAATTTTCTATTTGGCAAAACTCACAGAACTTGATATTTTACTTACTGTACACATTTAAATTGTATGTAAATTATACCTTAATATTTTACTATGTGAAAATTATATCCTAATAAAGGAAAACAATAGTCATTATAATAAGAGTCTTCTGGATGATATTGTTGGTTGGAGTGGTTAGAATATGTAGTGGCCCAGTGGCTTATATTTGCATCCCCGCTCTGCAACTCACTTTCTGGGTGACCTTGGCACTTCCTTTTCCCCTTTCTGGGCCCACATTTCTCCACTTTTCCAATGAGAACATTGAATGGGATGACGAGAGTGCCTTCTAGCCTTAGCATTCTATGATGACGGAAGAGGTGTTTTCTCTGGTCGCTTTTATATTTCCTCAATCTTTCAGACGGGGCACCTTTATTTTAGTTTTTAAAATTTTATTGAATTTATTTCGGTGACATCGATTAATAAAATTATATAGGTTTCGAGTGCACAATTCTGTAACACGTATTGTGTGTTCACCACCCAAAGTCAAGTCTCCTTTAGTCCCCATTTATCCCCCCCTTCATTCTCTTCTACCTTCCCCCACCCCGTTTCCCACTGATAATAACCATACTGTTGTCTGTGTCTGTGAGTTTTGTTTTTGCTTAATCTCTTCACCTTTTTCGCCCAGTCCTCAAACCTCCTTCCCTCTGACAGCTGTCAGTCTGTTTCTATTCTATTTGTTTATTCATTTTCTTCATTAGATTCCACATATAAGTGAAATCATATGGTATTTGTCTTTCTCTGACTGGCTTATTTCACTTAGCATAATACATCCCAGGTCCATCCATCCCTGTTGTCGCAAAAGGATTTCCTTCTTTTTTACAGTTGAGTAGTATTCCATTGTGTACCACAGCTTTTGTATCCACTTATCTACTGACGGACACTTGGGCTGCTTCCAAACCTTGGCTATTGTCAACAATGCTGCAATGAACACAGGGGTGCATATATTATTTCAAATTAGTGTTTCAGGTTTCTTTGGATGTATTCTCAGAAGTGGAATCACTGGATCATAGGCAGTTTCATTTTTAATTTTTTGAGGACACTCCATACTGTTTTCCACATCGGTGGCACCAATCTGCATTCCCACCAACAGTGCATGAGGGTTCCCTTTTCTCCACATCTTCACCAACACTTGTTGTTTGTGATTTATTAATGATAGCCATTCTGACAGGTGTGAGGTGATATCTCATTGTGGATTTAATTTGCATTTCTCTGATGATTGGTTACATTGAATATTTTTTCATATGTCTATTGGCCATCTGTATGTCCTCTTTGCACAGCAAAGGAAACCATCAACAAAATGAAAAGACAACCCACTAAATCGAAGAACATAATCACCAGTGATATATCTGATAAGGGGTTAATACCCAAAATTTATAAAGAACTTATATAATTCAACACCAAAAAAGACAAACAATACAATTTAAAAATGGGCAAAGGACCCGAAGAGACACTTCTCCAGAGACCAGACACTTTGGCTGAGGTCTGGGCTGGACCCATGTTCTGAGGTATTACCATACATGACAGGTTGGTATATGGTGGGCTGGAGTTATTCTGGCCACCATCCTTTATTTTTCGTAGGCTTCCTTCACCAGAGAATTTATGGTTGAGCTGTGAACAGCTGCCATTAACAGCTACCCAGAGCCTGGGGAAAAACAAAACAAAATAAAACAATTATCTGTCACACTGCTAGGTATCCTGCTCTCTGTCTCTTTTGATTGAATAGCTCAATTCCATTTAGTAAGAAGAATTATCACTCCTAAGGCCCTCTCCCATGTGAGAACCCATGCATTTCTCACAATTTCTTACCTGAAATGTAGGTCAGGATGGGAATGATTATCCTCATTTTGTAAAGTATTACAAAGAAAAAACAAACTAATAGCAACAATGACAAAAACTAAAGTGTGGACATATTAATTCATGAATCTAATGTCACTCTACTATTGAACTCAATTCTATCTGATGCTAAAACCAGTGGTAAGAATGTACTTAACTGGGTTCTAGTCTGAAACATGGGAACCTGGTTACTTCTCATATGTTTATTTATTCATTCCTGCATTTACTGATATGCAACAAATGCTTTCTGACTTATACTCAGTGAGAAGACTTTACATGAGCTATAGAATTGGGAGTCATCACTAAAAAAATAAAGCCAAGGGAGTAGATGGGACTATTCAAGGATCGTGGGTAGAATTACAAGAGAAGAACACTTAAGCAGGAGCTTGAGAAATGCTAATATTTAAGGACCTGCAAAGCAAGAAGTCCAGTAGAAGTTTAGAAAAAGCAATCAGAAAGACAGAAGGAAAAAGGAGAATATTCACATACTATGAAAATCAAGGGAAGAGAGGCTTTATGGGGTGGATCTGTTCCGTTGGTGTTGGATGCTGCTTAGAGATCAAGGAAGATCAGGATTGTGATGCTATTCATCTAGCAACAAAGAGCTCTTCAGTCACTCACAGAAGGAATGCCAGTGTCATGTGTCATGCGTGGCGGTGACAAGCCTCAGCAGATGGTGTGAGTCAAGACAGGGAATTCCATGGGGATAAGCACCTCTCAGGGCTGGTTGCCTTATCTGTGAAATACAGGTGTTGACAGCCCCCTATCTATTTCAGATATGTATGAAATGTAGACATCTCTAATGGAAGGCAGAAGGTAATCAAGTTATGATGTTGACATCGAGAGGAGAAGTCATATTCTGCTCTTGCTAATTCTGTCGCTCCCATCTTCCATGTCCTGTTGAATCCATCACCACACGCTATAAAATGCTTTAAAATTTAAAGTGTGATGTGATTGGAAAGGCTAAAACAAGGATTGTAATTGTTTTCAAAGGTTCCATTCAACTCCTCATTTTTTGTTTGGAGCCTCATTCTATGGTTCCCCCAACTGTGAGTGTGTACTTTGCTTTTATATTCTGAAGACGGGCAGTTCTCAGGACAGCTGAGTGGGTGCTACATAGCATCGACTCCAAAGTCAGACACTAAGTTTAGATGCTTCTCTACCAGTGATATCTTGATCAAGTTGCTTGATCTCTCTAAATCTCAGTTTTCTTATCTGTAAAATAAAGATTATAATACCTAGCACAGCCTGTGGCACAGATAATATGTTTAAGAAATTACTGATTTTTTTTTAGTTGTTTTCTTTTAGACAACTTTGACTGGTGGAATATTTCTTATTTGTTTCGGCCTGCAGTTGTTTTCCTGTAATTCCCAAATATTCACCTTCGTTTCTGCCCTGGGACCCGAGCAGCAAGTCTCATCCCCCTTTCCCTAACAGCTCTGCCATCATTAAATGTGTTTCTCCTCCATGGTAAACATCTCAATTCCTTTAAACTTTCCTCAAAGGCCATATTTTTAAAGCCCTTCTTCATCGTTGTTGCTGTATTTTGAATTCCAAAGTGTCCCTATTCCTCCAGAGTGGCATTTGACCTGCTAGTTGGAGGATTATTAATAACAAAAGGCATGATTTAGATGTGGGGTTGGAGGGAGTAGTCAGGTAGACTGAGGAAACAAATAGCAAGCAAAGGTACGAGGTGGAACCTTATGGGATATGTCCAGAGATGCTGGAGAGTTAAGCTCTCCAGTGAGGCTGTGGGATGGGAAGTGTTTGAAATTAAGCTTGAGAATATAGGTTAGGCTAGATCAGGGAGAGGCTTAAATGCCTTTTTAAGGAATGAATTCTATTCAGTTGACAGCAGAGATTCCTCAGTGTTTTTGGAGTGAGTGTGAGCCATGATCAGACAGTCATTTGGCCCATTATTCTGGAAGTGGTATGTATGGTTGGCATAAGGGAAAATAGAAGGAAATAAAGGCAATGGTCCTTGTGTGTGAAATGAAAACCAATACAAACAGTAGTGTGATCAGGAAGAAAGAGACAAATATAAGGTCTACGTAAGCAATTCATAGGAGCATTGTAACTTTCCCTGATTCTTACAGAATAGAGTATGGACACACTCATTCATTTTTTAAAACAGATGCCTACTAATATTATTTAGATACAAAACATTATTTTTAAATGTGGGGAATAAGAAAATAGAAGCAAAGCATTGGGGAAGTTCACAGTTCTGTGTAGCGTGATAAAAAATAGTCTTCATAGAACAGGAGGCATTTAAACTTGACTTATAAGGATGGCTATGTTTCAGGTATGTGAGGAGAGGCAATAAGGCAGTCCAGGTGGACAGGACAAAGTAAGCAAAGGAAGATGGACAGGAAACTCCAGGCAAATATCCCCGATGGACGTAGCAGGGAGTAGCATGGTACAGCCAGGGCCTGGAGGTAAAGGAGATGGGAAGATGTTGGTCAGGGTGTACTAAGTTTCATTTTTGCAGGATGAATAAGTTCTGGAGATCTAATGTACAGCATTGTGACTGTAGTTAACAGTACTGTATCATATACGTGAAATTTGAGGAGACAGTAGATCTTAAGTGTTCTTACCACACACAAAAATTAGAGTAACTACATGAGATGACGGGTATGTTATTTAGCTTGATTATAGTGATCATTTCACAATGTACCTGTATATGAAGTCATTAAGTTGTATACCTTCCATATATACAAATTTTAATTATCAAGTATGCCTCAACAATGCCGGGAAAACCACAGTTACACAAAAAGTAATGAGCTATTGCATGGCCGGTGTGGCTCAGTGGACTGAGTGTCGTCCCATGGACTGAGAAGTCCTGGTTGGATTCCTGGTCAGGGCAGATGCCTGGGTTGCAGGCTCAGTCTCCAGCAGTGGGCATGCAGGAGGCAGCCAATTGATGTCTCTCTCTCACATCAATGTTTCTATCTCTCTCTCTCTCTCTCTTCCTTTCTCTCTAAAAAAAAATCAATAAAAACATTTTTTAAAAACTAATGAACGATTAAGGAAAGATTCATGAGGAACTTAACACAATATACATACTGTCATACAGAGAGTATTCAAATACAATTAATGAACTATGTGGCTGAGATTTATAATTCGCTCCTACTCCTCAAACTACTCACGTGACAGAACAATTAAACACATAAACACAATTTAAAAGGAATTGAAATTTCTTACCAAACCAGCAAACAAAAAAATAAGCGCTTTAACACTAGAGATCTTTGGATCAGTATGAAAATAAACAACTTGACATTCAGAAGAAAAAACTGTTGCCTTTTTATATTATGGGGAAACTTTTCTTTGTTATTTTAAAATCAAGTTTAAAACATTATGAACAAAATGACCATTTTACCCTGAGTAAAGCAGTCATGTTTTCATTGCTGGCTAATAATGACTAACAAGAAGAAGGAAATGAGGAAAAAAAAAAATAAGATTTCAGATAAATTTCTAGGGAATTTTAGAGATCATTAAACTATATGTTGGTCAAGGTGTACAAAGTATATATAATATAATCATTAACAGTTAATAAAGCTTATTTTGAATCAAGACGATGTGAAATAGCAAAACACTTTCTTTCTATAAAAAGTTATGTTACTTTCTGTAGAAATAATAGTAATGACCATTCTATTGCCAAACCAAGAGCACTGGGAGTCTGATTTCAGAATCATCTGGTTATCTCATTGTCTCATCCTTAGCATCTAGTTCCTTCTTTTTCCCTGAAGACCTCTCCTTTGTCCTCTGCTCTCTGTCAGCACAGTCATCATAAATATGCATATTAAATTCTTCTTTTTTCTGAATGTGAGAGATCTATTTCCTCTGTTCTCTTCCCCAGTTCCGAGCTTGCTTCATCTTGTCCTCATTCTCCTCCCCCTCCTCTTTCTCGTATTCTCTGGGTGGACCAGCTCCACCCTCCTCATTACCTTCCTCACCTATATCTCCATCTTTATTCTCTTCCTCTTCCGAGTTGATGTCTATTATCTTTCTTACCAACCCCCCCTACCACCACCACCAGGTGTGTTTTGATGCAGCAGTTAAAAAATACTTTCCCAACGTCTTGGATTGTGATTTCATAGTTGAACAAGGCATGAATTTTCTATTTACTAATATTCTGCAGAACATCTACTGAATTGAGTACTTTGATTTCAATTCCATTTAGATTGAAGTAGTTATAATTTGGGCATTTCACTTCCAGGACTTCCAAGCCCCCAGAAATGATATTGTCACCGAGAACACTGACCAATGGAGTTCGTTCCACTTTAGCCGAATTTAGAAACACTGGTTCTTTAAAATAACTAGTCATGCTTTCAATGTCCCAATTAATGATGGCAATCATTAAGGAACAGTTTGGTCACTCAGGGTCTTCATTACCCCTTCCTCCTCTACTCAATTATGTTTCCCCTGTCTCCCCTCTCACACGATCTCCAATTCTAAAATTTGCAAGAGATTTGGAAATAAATGAAGAGGAAGACAAATATACCCCTCATCACCAAAAGAAAGTTGTAGAGGTTAAAGAACAGAATAGAAGATGGAGTCCAAAAAGGTAAGACGCTGACTTCGCCTCCCCCTCCTTGTGCATACACATTCACACTTCCCTTCTCCTCAACAATAGTTCGGAGACTGAACGACTTTTTAAAAAGAGGTATAATGTGATCAGAACTGTAGTTATGGAATATTCATCCGATGGTCAAGTGTGCATATTGGACTAGAGAGAAGAAAAACAAGAAGTAAGAAATTAGTTAGGAAATTATTGTATTAGCCCAGGCAAGGGAAAAGGAGGAATTGAAGAGCAATCTTGTCAGTGGGAAATAAGCAGAGGATATGATTCCTAGTATTGTGAAGCCAGAATTTGTTAGACTTGGCTTTGAGCTGGGTGCTCAGCAAGAGAGCAATGGTGACTTCATCATGAAAAGGCCAAGGAGGACGATGAGGGGAAAGGTGCCAAGTTTAGTTGGGCCCTTACTGAGATTGAAGAGTTTCCCCATGGCTGGATGGCAAATGGGACTGGAGGAATGGAGTTGAGGGTGAGTTCCAAAGGTGGGATGGCTAAGGCCTTGAACAGATAGAACATTTTGGATTACCAATTAAAAAAATAAAACTATTGTGTTTAAGGTGCGAGGCAGAAGGATGGCTCTGACAAGAAACAGTTAATTTGTAGGAGAACCCTGAGAGTGGATTATCGAGAGGCTGGAAAAGAAGAGAATCTAGAGAGGTAAGGGATGCCCATTTAGAGGAAAGGAGCGAGAAGTTTGTGAGAGCCCAGGCAAAAGGTTTAGCCTTCCAAATGAAGACATACTTCTTCTCCACAGACAGGAGTATGATGTAGTTCCAGGTAAAATATTCAGGCACAAAATAAAAAGCACACCCCACCTTCAATCTCTTTATTTTCTTGACATTTGTTCCACTCTGGGTAAAAGGTGGAAATGAGCTTGGTCTGGTCTCTACAGAGTCCAGTGCATTGGACAGTGTCCGTTTGTCCTTCTAAAGCCACCTCTGCTTTACTCTCCTGGGTGCTCTTTGAGGCTGACTTGGTTGGATTGTATCAGTGGGCTTCCTTGACTACTGTTTTCCTGTTGGGTTTGGCTCATGGTGCCCAGTGGTGGGAAATCACAGGGCAGTAGGAAAGTGTTATGGGGAATTTTTGCCCCATTTTCCCCCATGCTGCGTCATTGTGTGTTGGCTGTGTCACTTTGTGGTGTCATGTGTGTAGCAGTGTGCAGTGGGATTTTGGCCTAACTTTAGCCTAGAATAGTGACATGAGAACATCAATAAGTGGCCTAGGAAAGAACACTTTGTAATATCTGGGCTTCATATTTCTAACTTGATCACCTAAGTTTTTCCTTTAAAATTCTGGCATTCTATGACTGTGAACTACTGCATTGCTATTCAAAGTGTGACCTGTGGAAAAGCAGAATCACCTTCCCTTGGGAGCTTGCTAGAAATGCAGAATCATAGACCCTACCCCTAATCCACAGAATTAGAATCTACAGTTTCAAAAAAATACCCGGGGGATTTATATGCACATCAGGATTTGAGAAATACTGAGGCAACGCACAATCATAGTTACTAACTCGCTATATAAATGTGTGATACATTACTGTCCCTTTCTGAATCTCAAGTTTCTAATCTGAAAATGATTATATTAGGGGGACCGGAAAGTAATGTCGTGTTTTTTTTTTACATTAAATTCAAACATAAATTTTTAACAAGTTTTTATTTTTAATCAATGATGTAATCACCCTCGTCATCAACAACCTTTTGCCATTAGTGTGAAAATTTTCAATGCCGGATTGATAAAAATCAATTGGTTTTTGAGCAAAATATCTGGAGATGGCATTTTGGACATCATCCAAATTGTCAAATTTTTTGCCACTTAGAAAATGTTGAAGCGATCGGAATAAATGGAAATCTGATGGCGCAATATCGGGTGAGTATGGTGGGTGAGGCAATACCTCCCACTCCAATTCATTAATTTTTTCCAGGGTTCGTCTTGCGCAGTGTGGTCTTGCATTATCGTGTTACAGAATAACGCCTTTTCTGGTGACAAGCGCTTGGCACTTTTCAATTAAAGATTGATTTACTCGATCCAATTGTTCACAGTAAAGGTCTGCATTCAGTTTGTCCAGGTTTCAGCAATTCAAAATGAACGACCCCATGAATACTCCACAAAACACACAAAAGTGCCTTTTTGGGGTGTAAACCTGGCTTAGCTGTACTTCGTGGCGATTCATTCAGAGAGAGCCACTGCCTTTTGCGTTTTGGATTATCATAGAGGCCCCATTTTTAATCTCCAGTGATCAAGTGATCAAAAAACGCTTCTGTATTGTGCCTCTGAAGCAATAAGTTGCAAATGGTGGACCGGTTAGCTTTGTTTTCTTCGGACAGATTATGCGGGACCCAAACACCTGCTCTGCTTACTTTACCAATCTGCTGCAAATGTTCTTGGATGGTCGACCAAGGTTGGTTAAGAGTGTTTGACAGTTCCTCGATTGTCTGACACGGATTTGCTTCCACTTCCGCCCTTAACATGTCATTACTTTAACGACATTACTTTCTGGTCCCCCTAATAGTAATCTTGGGGTTGTTGTGAAGAGTCAACAAGACAAAGCCATTCTGGATTGTCGTGTAGCACCGACTCATTCAACACATACTCCTGGATGCCTTCAATGTGCCGAGCGCTGTGCTAGATGCTAAGTCGTTAACAAAGTAGAGCTGACACTGGTTCTGAGTCCTGAGGACCAAAGTCAGTCCTGTTCTGGACTGTGGCAGCGTGGCTTGTGATTGATAATTGACATCAAAGGCGAGAATACGTGAGTTTCAGCCCTGCTTCTTTTATTTATTGCTTTTTTCCAGCTTTACTGAGGAATAATTGACAAATAAAATTGTATGTCTTGAAAGTGTAAAACATGATGATTATACACATACACACACACGCACAGATATATAATTATTACCACAATCAAGTTAATTTACATTTCTATCACCTCACATAGGTAACTCTTTTTCGTGAGTGTGTGGTGAGAACGCTTCAGATCTACTCTCAGCAAATTTCAAGTATACAATACAGCATTATTAACTAAAATCACCAGGCCGAACATTAAACCCTCAGATTTTATTCATTGCTCAAAGTTTTCATCCTTTGACCTGCATCTTCCCCATTTTCATCTCTCCCTGGCTCCCAGCAATCACCATTCTGCTCTCTGTTTTAGATTCCACATAAAAATGATACCAGGCAGTCTCTGTTTCTCTCTGTCTGGCTTATTTTACATTAGCACAGTGCCCTCCAGTTTCACCCATGTTGTCACAAATCAGATCTTCTTTTAAATGCATACTTTAAGATCTTAAACAAGTCATTTCAGCTTTCTGAACATTGCATATTAGATCTTAAGAATATTGGACTACATTGGCTATCTGAATGTATGCTTCATAGAACACTAAGTATGTGCACTTCTCCATGGAGGGAGTAAAAATAGATATCGGTGGCCAAATAAGTTGGGAAACTTATTTCCTTATTAGGAGATCACAGTACCCTTTTACCACAGTGAAGGCTTCAAGAAGTACCCAGTAAAACACATCTTTAACTTGGTACAACTGAGTATTTCTGACACTTATTAACAAAGATTTCTCTTTTCTTTCCATCCCTTCCTGCCTCCCTCCCTTCCTTCTTTCCCTCCTTGCTTTCTGTCACAATAATTTGAGGAGACTTACACCGCCTCTCTGAGGCCATTTGTGGATACGATCGTTTGTGAATCTATTTTAGAAAAGACAGGAGGGAGAGAGGATTTGGCCAGGGGCAGTCCTCCATAGCTGCTGGTCAGGATGTCTCCCTGTAGCTATTGGGTTTCCCAAGAGGAAGCGTCACATTTTAATAAAAGGGCAGGGGATTAGGCTGCAGTTTTTAGGAGTTGTCTGACATTGAGCAAGTCTCTGGCTCTCAGTTTCTGTGTCTACATCAGGGTGTGGGATCAGCCTCGCTGACTCTGTCATGGTCTGGAATGCTGGGGTTCTGTGTGAGCTGTGCAGGAACGCAGTGTTGGAAATGCCTACTTCCATTGGTGAGGAGGGAGCCACGTGTTGGCGCCCAGGAAGTTCAGAGATGAGCTGTCGTGTTCTTGCTGTTTGATTTGGAGATGGTATTTCCCCCAGTGAAAGCTGGGCGTCCTCTCCCTGTGTAAGAATTTTTGGAGAGTCCTACATTTGGCTTGAAGAGGGCCTCCCGACTCAGATTAAGTGCCCAAACCTGTTCCACTCCCTCAGTGTGTGGGTTTCAGAAATAGGGCCAGAATCCAGAACAAAGCCCAAAGCTCGTCTCAACAGGTATTTCGAAGTTGTCTCTTCTCCCACATAAAGTTCCCAATCCTTTAATGTAAAGAAAAGAATCATTTATTAAGTTCTACTTCCTGAAATTTACTTTCCTGTATACTAATACATAGGAATTGTGTAAGTGAGTATATTGTGTGTGGTTTAGCGCAGCGGGAAAGGAAGGTAGGTGGTGAGCACTGGCAACTTCAGACAGGCCATCCAACAGGCGAGGGGGAACAGGCCATCCAACAGGCAAGGGGAACAGGCCATCCAACAGGAGAGGGGAATAGGCCATCCAACAGGAGAGGGGAATAGGCCATCCAACAGGAGAGGGGAATAGGCCATCCAACAGGCGAGGGGAACAGGCCATCCAACAGGCAAGGGGAACAGGCCATCCAACAGGAGAGGGGAATAGGCCATCCAACAGGAGAGGGGAATAGGCCATCCAACAGGAGAGGGGAACAGGCCATCCAACAGGAGAGGGGAATAGGCCATCCAACAGGAGAGGGGAATAGGCCATCCAACAGGAGAGGGGAACAGGCGAGGGGAAGAGGCCATCCAACAGGCGAGGGGAACAGGCCATCCAACAGGAGAGGGGGAACAGGCCATCCAACAGGAGAGGGGAATAGGCCATCCAACAGGAGAGGGGAGCAGGCCATCCAACAGGAGAGGGGAATAGGCCATCCAACAGGAGAGGGGGAACAGGCCATCCAACAGGCGAGGGGGAGGCAGGCCATCCAACAGGAGAGGGGAGCAGGCCATCCAACAGGAGAGGGGAGCAGGCCATCCAACAGGAGAGGGGAACAGGCCATCCAACAGGAGAGGGGAGCAGGCCATCCAACAGGCGAGGGGAGCAGGCCATCCAACAGGAGAGGGGAGCAGGCCATCCAGCAGGAGAGGGGAACAGGCCATCCAACAGGAGAGGGGAGCAGGCCATCCAGCAGGAGAGGGGAGCAGGCCATCCAACAGGAGAGGGGAACAGGCCATCCAACAGGAGAGGGGAGCAGGCCATCCAGCAGGAGAGGGGAGCAGGCCATCCAACAGGAGAGGGGAACAGGCCATCCAACAGGAGAGGGGAGCAAGCATGGAGAAAAGGGTCCTGGTATTGGAGGAAGGGTGTGTGTCCACTCAAAGGAGAAGTTCTCCCTACCTAGATTCAAGACAGGCTCAGGTACGGGACCACACAAAGGTCCCACTTATCCTGACAATACAATGCAGTTTTTAGAAACATGGACTCTGAGGAAGACAGATCCAGGTCTGAGCCTGTTAGGAGGAGGTCATAAGAGGACGTGACTCCTGGTTGACCCTCAAGCTGGACCCAGGCAATCGGAGGCTCCTCACCCCCCCCTCTGTCCTTGCAGTGTACAGTCTGCCCTCCCTTCCAACACTAAGATCATGTTCAAGGATGCATCCTTGAGAGAGTAATGTGTGGTTGAGACCGTCTGGACGGTATACATGACGGAACCTGCTCAAGGCCTCTTTGTAAACTCTCCTAATTCTGACGGGCTGGTGCAGAAACCTCCTTGTCATGTCCAAGACAAGCCCACCTGGAAGTTCCTTTGCTTATGAAAACTGCCACCTATCGCCCTACCCGGTGTGGCTAAGTGGTTAGAGCATTGGCCCATGCACCAAAGGGTCATGGGTCCGATTCCTGGTCAAGGGCACAAGTACTTGGGGTGTAGGTTTGATCCCTGGCCAGTCAGGGTGCCTGTGGGGGGCAACCAATTGATGTGTCTCTCTCATATTGATGCTTTCTCTCTCTCTCTCTTTCTCTCCCTCCCTCCCTCCCTTCTACTCTCTCTAAAATTCAGTGGAAAAAATATCCTCAGGTGAGGATTAAGAAAAACAAATAAACAAACAAACAAACAAACCTGCCACCTACCAATCTGGAGAGGTCTCTCTCTTCATAGGCATTCACATATTTTGATAATTCAACAGGAAATTTTGTGAAAAAGAATGTGTCTCATCTGTGTTCATAACCTGGTTCTACTCTTGGCCAGTTTGAGAAAGCTATTTTAACCTGTCTGAAATCTTACGAGGTTGTGGAGATCAAATGAGTGACAAATATATTGCATATATATATATATATATATATATATATATATATATACACACATACATATACATACTGCCTGCCTGCCTTTTATCAGCCTTCAATGACAACAGCTTTCTTCATTGCTAATGTAAGATATTGGAGTTCTCAAATATATTTAATTTTTTTTTTAATCCTCACCCAAAGACATTTGTGCATTTATCTTCAGACAGAGCAGGAGGGAGAGAAGGAGGAAGTGAGAGAGAGAAACATCAATGTGAGAGAGACACATTGACTGGTTGCCACCCACACGACCCCAATAGGGGCCGGGGGCGAACCGCAACTGAGATATGTGCCCTTAGCAGGAACCGAACCCGCGACTCTCTGGTCCGCAGGCCGATGCTCTAACCGCTGAGCCAAACTGGCCAGGGCTGGAGTTCTCAAATATAAACAGATGCAAAAGACGATACACATAGGACCAGAGTGGAAAAATGATTTGTCCAAAGTTAATGGAAGTAAGGAATGGATGCAAGGCCTCCAAGCTCTAAGCCAAATGCTTTCCTCTTGACACACTCGGCAATCCTAGTGAAGTAGTACTCGAAGCACATCTGTCCAGTGGTGACGAGTCTCAGGGAGCCCTGTGGACTTGCGGTCGGAGATCAAAGGTACAACCCCGCTCTGCCGCGTGCGGACAGTGTGACCGTGTGAAAGCATGCCCACTTCTACGAGTCTCCTTCCCCTCCTCCTGTGAAATGGTGACAGTGGCCCTTGCTTGCTTTCCAGGAATGTTGTGAAGTTCAAATGAGATGAAAAAGAAGTTTGAAAACTGCAAAGAGCAGCAGGTGTATAAAAGATTTGTATTTTCATTAGGTACTTACAGGTGGCAGGGAGCATAACTTGCTTAATATTGGCTCATCGATGTTTTGAAAATGACTTACATGTCTGGGTCTGCTTTGGAGCAGGGAGAGCAAACGGGATAAGAATTGCTCATTCGGGCAAGGCGGGTGCATGTGTGTGGGTGCCTGTGAGAAGTGTTACTGGAACCAGAATTAACCGGAGAACTCCAGCTGGCCAAAGTTCTCTGTGCGTTCATCCTCAAAGAAATCAAGTTCAGTCTCCAAAAGTAATTCAGAGTGATTCAGATCTTTACTTGAATCTCTTGGCAAACATCAATGGAGACACAACTCACACTCAGTTCTTCCAGTTCTTGTCCCTGTAATCCCCGATCTTCATGGTCTCACACTCCACAGCCACACCAAGCCTTATTTGAAACCTCACTATCAGCCCTCCAGGAAACTCACCGTGGTGAAAATACCAAACCAAGCAAAACTGACTCTTAGTGACTCTTCGTTTTTCTTCTCCTCTCTTATTTTTAGCTTCTATATTTTGTACTCTAAATTGACTCAATATTTGCTTTTCTTTTTTAAATATATTTTTATTGATTTTTTTTTTTTTAGAGAGAGAGGGAGGGAGAGAGAGATAGAAACATTGATGTGAGAGAGAAACATTGATCGGCTGCCTCCTGCACACCCCCTACTGGGGATTGAGCATACAACCTGGGCATGTGCCCTGACCGGGAATCAAACCAGGACCTCTCAGTCCATGGGACGACACTCAATCCACTGAGCCATGCCGGCCAGGCTCGATATTTGCTTTTCTGATGAAAAATCTTTTTCTTTACTTCTCCATCGTCTCGCTTCTCATTTGCCAATTCTATATAAAAATGGGCCAGAAGCAGAACTGGAGCACTCTGAGGCGAAGGATGGAGGTCTGGTCTAAACCCAGAACAATGCAGAATTTTCTTTACTACATTGGGAAGGGGTAAAATATAATGAACACATAAATTAATATATACATAATTTAGATTCAGTATAGTTTGTTTTCGTCTCTCCAAGGGAATGACTGAATTAACAGTATAGATATGGGGTGTGAAGTGTGTTATGGGACCAGACATAGGGTACTGAGTTGCTTGTTTTTTGGTTAACACTCATAAAAGTTTTTCTGTCATGTTTTTCAAGCATTTACGTGCGTCTCTTGTGCTCTGCATTTGTGTTACTGATCAAACCACCAATCTCTCTGCCTCCTCCTCAGTATTATTATTATTTTACTTTTAAAATCTACTCTCTGGGCAACTTTCCAATACTGCATGAAATACAGGATTATTAATTGTGGTCACCAGGCTCCACATTACAGCCCTATGACCTGTTTACACTCTGTAAATACTGACTTAAAGTCCTGCTCTTCACAGAAGGATGAATCTTAGAGGGAAGGGGTGTGGGGAGAGGGAAGACATTAACCAAAGAACGTATATGCCTGTATGCATAACCCACGCGCGTAAACAATCGCGTAGTGAAGGTGCGTTTGGGAGGCTGGGTAGAGGGGGTCACTGGGGAAAAAAAGAGGGAACATCTGTAATACTTTCAACAATAAAGATAAATTACAAAAACTACTGGTTCAGCACCATGGGGCCTCATTTGAAGTGGCTAATCTCTTTGCTTTTGAGGTTTGAGCAGAACAAGCCTCTCTCTGCTGCTGAGCGCCAGCTTGTGGACAAATAAGGAGCTATGATGGTGTAACTGGTATGTCGTAACAGTGGTTTGGGCCAGAGTTCTTGGATTAGAATTCTTGCTCTGCAATCTACTGGCTTTGCGGCTGTGGGCAAACTACTTAACCTAACTGTCTTAGTTTACTTTGTACGTGGGGATCATCTACAAATCTCGTGGGGCCTGGTATTGCAGCAAGAAGATGGAGCCACTAATAGGATGTTCTTGTATATCACAGTTTATACAAGAGGGCATTGCTACGTAAGACTAGATTGCTAGATGAGAGCAATCATAATGACAAGTATTAATATCATTATTAATAAGATAGTAATGGTTAGCATTTACCGAATCCCTACCTGCAGCAGGCGCTGTGGCATATTCTGTACATGAACCAGTTCATTGAATCCTCTCAGTCATTCTCTGTAATGCAGAACTCTTACGCTCAGTTCACTGGTGAGGCAACTCCGAAGCTGAGGTAACCGATTTGTCCGTTGTTAACATTTCTAACAAAGGCAGAGTTGAAATAAAATCCAAGTCTGGCTTTACAACACGTCATCTTAACTGCTCTAAGATACTCGTGGGAAGATTGGGCAAGGAAATAATATTTCTTAGGGAGAAGACGAAGTGTGCATGTACACATTACCCACGAAGGGAGCAAGAGGAAGGAGTATGGTAGAGTTATGGCAATTGTCTTCAAATTGTTAAATCGCTTTCATAGGGAAAGGAATACCATGTTTTTTCCCAAATGACTCCAGATGTTGTAACATTTGGAGTGATTAAATGATTGCCCATTTACACAGAATCATTTTCTAATAGCCAGATTGCTTGAATATGAAGTGATCTGTCCTTGGAGATAATAAAGTCTTCATTATTAGAATTTTTTTAAAACAGAGTCTGCTGATACTTGTTAGAGACAGTAGAAGGATTGTATCTCATTGAGAAGGATAATTATGGCATTTTCTTTAAAAACATTTTTTTTTATTGATTTTAGAGAGAGAGGAAGTGAGAGGGAGAGAGAGATAGAAACATCGATGAGAGAGAACATCATTTGGCCGCCTCCTGCATGCCCCCCACTGGGGATCGGGCCCACAACCTGGGCATGTGCCCTGACCAGGAATCGAACCGGTGACCTCCTGGGGCATGGGTCGACACTCAACCACTGAGCTACACCGGCCAGGCAATTATGGCATTTTCTAATCTTAGGTGTCAATATTTTTGTAACACATTTCAAAATGCAATAATTTCTCTATACTGCTGTAGGCTTTATGGCAAAAGCAATCCTTCAGCTGGACTTGTGCATTAGATAGTCCACTTGGATTACAAGTTGTAGAAGAAAAACTAGTTTAAGAAAAAAAATGTTAATTGTAAGGATTAGGAGGTGTCTCAGGAAATCCTCAGGCAGGAGAAAAATAGAGTTTGGCATATCATCTGTTTTCTCTCTCCATCCCAGCTACAGATTAATTGTTTTTTTCTCCACTTCTCTGTAGAACAGCTTTCTCTCTCTTCCTCTGTCCACGTGGTAGGCAACAGATATCCATTAGATTATTTCTGAGCTGACACGTCACAGATGCTGCAATCCTGACAGAGAGAGAAATTGCACTTTTGCATCTAATTCCAACATATATTTGGTGATGCTTTTTTTTTTTTACTGAGATAAAATTCACATAACATAAAAATAACTGTTTTAAACTGTGCAATACAATGGCATTTAGTACTTTCACAATGTTGTGAAACCGTCACCTCTATTTTAGTTCCAAAATATTTTTTTGATCTCCAAAGTAGACCCTTTACCCATCAGTAGTCACTCCCCTCTCTTTGCCCACAGGCCATGGCGGCCACTAATCCGCTTTCTGTCTGTGCATTTGCCCATTCTGAATATTTTTTATAAATGGAATAATACAATATGTCACCTTCTGTGTCTAGCTTCTGTCACTCAGCAAAATGTTTCTGAGGTTCATCCATGTCATAGCAAGTGTCGGTAGTCCATTCCTTTTCACGGCTGAATAATTTTCATTGCATGAAGATACCACAGTTTGTGTATCCATTCATCTGTTGATGGACACTTGGGTTGTTTCTGCTTTTTTGGCTGTTGTGACTAGTGCTACAGTTTTTGTTTGTAATTCTTTTGAGGATATTCCAGGAGTGGAATTGCTGGGTTGGATGCTAATTCTATAACATTCTGGGGATCAAACCGTTTTCACAATGGCTGTGCCTTTTTGCACTCCTACTAGCGATGTACAAGGGTTCCAATTTCTCCACATCCTTGCCAACACGTTTCTTTCTTTTTTTAAAAAAAAAAAATTATAGCCATCCTACGAGGTATAAAATGGTATCTTATTGTGATTTTCATTTGTGTTACCCTAATAACTAATGATATTGAACACCTTATTTTCCCCTAGCTTTATTGAGGTGCAATGGCCATACATCGCCATATAATTTCAAGGTGTACAGCATAATGGTATGACTTACATATATTTGAAATGATTACTGCTATAAGTTTAGTGAGCAGCTATCATCTCATGTAGATACAATAAAAAGAGAAATAAAATAAAAAAAGAAATTTTCCTTGTGTTGAGAACTCTTAGGATTTAGTTTCTTAGCAACTTGCATGTAGCAATGTTAGCTATAATCATCGTGCTAGCTGTGCATGACATCCCTAATGCTCACCTTATAACTGGAAGTTTGTACATTTTGACTACCTTTCTAACATTTTTTTTTTCTTTATTGATTTTAGAGAGAGAGGAAGGGAGAGAGAGAGAGATGGAAACATCGATGAGAGAGAACATCAATTGGCTGCCTCCTGCATGCCCCCACTGGGGATCGGGCCCACAACCTGGGCATGTGCCCTGACTGGGAATCAAACCGGTGACCTCTTGGTTCATGGGTCGATGCCCAACCACTGAGCCACACCGGCCGGGCTGACCACCTTTCTTTCTCCTAATCCCCCTTCCCCCACTCCCACCTCTAGTAACCACAAATCTGATACTTTATAGATTCCACATACAATAATAGCACACAGTATTTGTGTTTCTCGATCTGACATATTTCACGTAGCATAATGCCCTCAACGTCCATCCCTGTTGTTGCAAATGGCAGGATTGTCTAATTTTTTTATGGCCAAGTAATATTCAATTGTATCTACCACAACTTATTTATGTATTCATCCACCGATGAGCATTTGGGTTACTTTTGTGTCTTGGCTGTTGTAAGCAATGCCGCTGTGAGCATGAGGGTGCATTTTTTTTTTTTTTAGTTAGTGTTTTCATTTCCTTTGGATATAGTCCCAGAAATGGAATTGCTGGATCACATGGTTGTTCTATTTTCAGTTTTTTTTTTTAAATCCTCACTTGAGGATATTTTCCCATTTATCTTCAGATAGAGCGGGAGGGACGGAGGGAGAGGAAGAGAGAGAGAGAAAGAAACATTGATGTGAGAGAGACACATTGACTAGTTGCCTCCCGCACGACTGACCAGGGCCGGGGACAAACCACAACTGAGGTACGTGCCCTTGACCGGAATCGAACCCGAGACACTTTGGTCCGCGGCCGATGTCCTAACCGCTAAGCCAAACCGGCCAGGGCCTGTTTTCAATTTTTTGAGGATCCTCCATACTGTTTTCTATAGTGGCTGCACCAATGTACAATCCCACCAAGAGTGAGCACTTTTAATGTACTTGCTGGTCATTTATACATATATCTTCTTTGGAGAAATGTCTGTTTATTTAAGTCTGTTGCCCATTATGTTGCTGAGTCATAACATTTATATATTTTGAACAACAGTCCCTTTTTAGAGACGGCTGATTCTCATTCTTTATAGATTCTCTGTTTGCAAATTTGCCTACTTGGTAAAACGTATTTAAACGCCCCAAATCAACACAGTATTGGGGTCCTTAGAAGACACGCAGAGCAGTGAGAAATGTAGTTGCCAGAGGTGCACATGCCCAGGTACCACTCTGCCGCCTTCTTTTATTTGTTAATCCTCACCCGAGGATATTTTTTCAAATATCTTTAGATAGAGTGTGAGGGGGAGAGAGAAACATCGACGTGAGAGAGACACATCGACTGGCTGCCTCCCGCATGACCCCGACCAGGGCCGAGGACAAACTGTAACCAAGGTACGTGCCCTTAACTGGAATTGAACCTGGGACTCTCTGGTCCGCGGGCCGACGCTCTAACCGCTGAGCCAAACCGGCCAGGGCCCACTCTGCCTTCTTGTTCCAGCTCTCATTCAGACGTGACCAGAGGATGGGGACAGCAGGGTGGGGCAGTGCAGTGCAGGGAGCTCCCGTGGGTCCAGCTGGCGGGGTTTGGATCCCAGCTCTGGTGCCTGTTAGTAGGATGGCCTCAGGTCCGAGTCCCTTCACTCCCTGAACCTTGTTTTCTCTTTTGTAAAACCAAGAAAACGGAATCTGCCAGGATGAGTTGTTCTTAGGATCTAAGACTATAATCTATATGATTATATCCCTTCTTCCCTTCTCTCTCTCTCTCTCTCTCTCTCTCTCTATATATATATATATATATATATATATATATATATATATGAACAATTTGTTTCTAATTAAGTGTTTACAGTGACTTTTGGAATGTAAATACCACAAATAATGAGACTAGACTATGATTTGTAAATATTTTCTCCCATTTGGTAGGTTGTCTTTTCATTTTCTTGATGGTACCCTTTGATACATAAAAGTTTTTAATTTTGATGAAGTCCAATATGTCTATTTTTTCTCTTGTGACTTGTGCCTCCGGTTCTAACTGCTGAGGGGGTGTGACTTGCTTAGTTCAATCACAGATGAAACAACTCTGCTTAGTGTGTGGGGCCCCATTTATTGATAATGGCTCAGAAGTACTTAGGAGAACAGGTTAACTGGTTTACCCAGAGTGATACAGCAAATGAAGGGAAGAGTTGAGAATCAGACTCACCCCTGAAGTTAAAACCTGTAGCCTTAACTGCTCTAATTATGCAGAGAAAGGATTATTATGGAGAACTGAAGGAAAATCGTAAGGGTGATCAACTTTCTGCAAGGGGTCTTAACATTTAGATCAAGAGGAGAAAGGAAACCCTTGTCTGTAGGGGATTCAGGTTTGTGGAGGGTGTGTTCAATTAGAACAGGTCGGTATAAATAAGAAATGACAAACCCTTATCATTACCTCAGCGTCTTTGTTCCACATATTCCCATCCACTGCGGAGGCCTTATCAGACGTTCCTAATACCGAGCAGGCTTGGCAGTTGTCATCACTGATTATGGACACAAGAGGGCGCTAAAAGATACCTGTTCTGGTAACTTCGGCCCAGGTGGAGAAAGTGCGCGTTCTCTTCCATCAATGTCTCCATTTGCGGAAAAGAATTTAGATTACAAAACTCAGGACAATCTTAATAGAAATAATGAAAACACGGCCTCATATAGATTTCAAGATTAACGGAACTGAATCCCAGAGTTGTTGATGCGTCGGTAGCTTTTTAGATGAAAGTGGTAGAGTTTCAGAACTAGAAAGAACATGGGAGAGCATCTCCTTTTCTCCCTTCTTGGTCCACTTCTTCCCTGCTTTCTTCCTTCCTTCCTGGGACTTCGTTAAATGTAGTCTTTCTGGCTTAGAAAACAAAACAACATGTAAGCACAGCTGTTCTTTAAGTGGGTAGGAGGCTGAAGCCCCGTCTCTGATCTCGCCTTTGCATGGCAGCAGGCCCAGAGGCGTGTCTGGGTACCCCAGGGTGCCACCTTAAAGATATGGAAAAGTCTTTGCTCAAAGTCAGGTGGTTGGCAAACTACATCCTTGGATAGGTTTTTGTACAGCCTCAAGCCAAATGGTTTTTACATTTAAATGGTTATGAAGAAATCAGAAGAAGAGGGAGATTTTACAGCATGTGAAAATGCTATGAAATCCGGTTTTGTGTTTATAAATAAAGTTTTATTGGAACATAGCAATGTCCATTCATATATTTAGCCAACCCCGCTAAATATGTATACATTACCTATGGCAGTTTTTATACTACAATTACAGAGTGGAGTAGTTGTAATAGACTTTGTATCTCAGTTTTTTAAATATCTATAAAATTATATAAGGTAATAATTATAATAAAGCAATGTAGATTTTTAACAGATATGCTGTAGTATGTATAATAATGTCATGAAAAGGTGAAAGAATAGAGCTTATAGAAAAACATTTCTATAGCTCACCTCAATTATGTTAGCATAAATCTGAAATAGATTGTGATAAATTAAAATGTATACAATAACCCCTAGAGCAACCAATTAAAAACATTTAAAAAGTAAAAAGTTATTAAAGGAATTAAAATGTTACATTAGCAAATTTTCACTTAATGCAGAAGAAAGCAGTAAAGGAAGAATAGAAGAACACAAAGATATGAGATATACAGAAAAGGAAGCAAAATGGCAGACATAAATCCAAGTCTGTCAATAACATTAAATGTGAATGGATTAAACCCTCCAGTCAAAAGACAAATTTAATTCAGTCAGACTGGGTTAAAAACCAAAATCCAATTATATTCTGCCTATAGGAGATACACTTTATTGATTTTTTTAGAGAGAGAGGAAGGGAGAGGGAGGGAGAGAGAGAGAGAAACATTGATGTGAGAGAGAAACTTTGATCGGCTGCCTCCTGCACACCCCCTACAGGGGATCGAGCCAAAAACCCGGGCATGTCCCCTGCCCAGGAATGGAACCAGCAACCTTTTGGGGCACGGGATGACACCCAATCAACTGAGCCACACCAGCCAGGGCAGGAGACACACTTTCAATTCAAAGATCACATAGATGAAAACTGAAAAAGATGGAAAAAGGTATATTATGCAAACAGCAACCATAAGAAAGCTGGAATGGTTATACTAATATCAGACAAATTAGTCTTTAAAGCAGAGAAAGCGATAGACTGCAAAGCCTAAAATATTGATTATCTGGCCCTTTACCAAAAAAGTCTGCTGCTGCTCTAGATGCTCATCATGACTCACCAGGATGAAGCACAACACATACATTAAACATCTAATTATTTAAAAACTTTTATCTGTGGCAGGTTGTATATCATACATTATATATTAGAGCAGTTCACATATATGATTTATAAATAAATGAAACATACTTTGCTGTTCCTGTGCAGAAATGTTTTTCTGATCAAAGTGTATAAATAAATACTTTGTGTAAACCACTCTCTTCTAACCCTACCGTTTTACAAATGGGAGAAATAAAATCAAGAGAGGAAAAGGGATTGTTCAAGGTCCCAAAGCCAATTATTGGCAGAGTCAGCTGCAGGCCCCTGATCTTTTCATTATATCATTTTACAAACATGTCCATCCCATCTTTTACTGCTCTTCAGCCTGGAGTTTCTGAAGTCAGGCTCATCTGTCTGTGGGGAGTTGAGATTCTCTCTATCACTGGACCTATTACTATGTAATACATTTTTAAAAAACACACATCTTTTTCCTAATCTTTTTATGGGTCTTGGTATGTTCTGGCCATGTGAGTGCTCTTTGGGCTCTAGAGAGAGGTGGAGACATACCTTAAATTGGTCCCAGATATCTTTCTTAGCTCGCAGATATCTCCTGGATGGATGCAGTAGAAATCTGCACACACACTGTGTGGTACAAGCATCCTTCACTTCAGGAGTGTGGTCCAGGAACCACTAGATTGGAAATGTTTCTGTAATTGACTTTGGACTTCCCTGGCTGGAATGGCACAGATAATTTTGGAAAGTCACAAGCCACAAGGGGTACCACAAAAATGTGTGCATATCCAGAAGAAGGTCCAGGATAATGAAAAATGGAAACACCACGTCTATGAAAAAGGAACTGGGTAGACTTAGCTCAGAGATGGCTCAGGTGCCAAAATAATTATCTTCAAGTATCTGAATGACTGTCCTGGGAAAGGAGGAACGTGGCTACTCCATAAGCCCAGGACTAAGGACCTATGGGTAGAATATGCGGGCATTTAGAATTGGGCTTCCTAGTCAGAGATGTCTGATGATGGACTGGCCATCTAGACATTGACATCAGAGACATTGGGTATGATGCCTGGCTTCATCATTTAGTGCATAGATGACCATGGGAATTATTGTTCTGAAGAGGGATAATATTTTGCATCATTGTTCTATGGCTCCTTTCCCCCTTTCCCACATAACCCTTGTACCTCGTGCTTTCACAGCCAGCCTATACTGTTAGAAGTTTGAAACTCAAGGCTGAGAGAGTCGTGTGAGAAAAAGGGTTTTGAGTACCCAAAGTCTGGTTTTTAGAATCAAAGGCCAGAGCATCTGGAAAGAAGTAGAACATAAAGCATGTGCTAGAACAGTGGGGTTGGAAATATAGAGTAGGAGTCACCCTGTACCGCCCCCTAAGACCAAACAAAAATTCCATGGGCTAGAGGTTCAGGTGTGGAGGAAAGACTGTTGAGGGAGGAGGCTGGTGGAGCCCCGGCTGCCTAGGGCTCGATGAGCCTGGAGGAACCAGGGAGAGAGCATCATCAGCTCTCAGTAGGGAAACATCCTCTCTCATAAGGTGGTTGTCAGGTCATCAGTGAAGACCATGGGATCACATTGGCCATGCAGGTCGGTGTTGTAAATCATCCATGCCGTAGAGCTGTATTAGCTGTCCTCGTTATGTCCGGTGAAGACCTCCTGCGGAGCCACCAGCAGCGTGCTGCTCATGTCCTATGGGAGTGACAGTTCTTTGGGACCCACAATTTGCTCAACTCCATCCAACTTGCCCTGTGTGGAACTTTTGTTCACCAGTATGTTCTAAGGCCCCGCTGAGATGGCAGGAGGTCTCCTGAACACCTGTAGGAGGGAAGCCTCACATCTGTGCCTTGGTAGCGATGATAGAACAGGTTTGCTCCGCCCCAGCTGCACTCAAAACAGCAGTTGCAGTTACGTGCTAACCATTCTTTTACTCTTTCCATCCAGTTACAGTTCACTTTTCTAGACATTTTCTCTTTTGTAGATAATAACATTCGTAAGTATTTTATAAGGTTGTTCCGAGATTAAACAACATCATGCATAAAATATATTAGCACATTGTTTTAGGATATGTTCAGTAAATGAAAACTGTTGTTATTATTATTCAAGAGATGAGATCATAATCCCTTTAGGAATTCTTGTGAAACTGAATGACGGCTTGGTGTTTATGGGGTGAAGAACATTACATTTTCTGAACATGGTAGTGGTCCAGCGAGTGATTTGTTAGTTACGATGCAGTAGTTTTCAACCTGCTGTCCATGGGCCAGTACAGGCTGGCTGTCACGGGATAGCCTGCGGTAGCTTAAAAAAAACCCGCAGAAGTCTGGGCCCAAATCCAGATATTCTGGTTTAGTATATCTAGAGAAGGGTTGAAAATTCTTTGTTATTAACAAGCTGCTTCCTTCTGGAGGCTCTATAAGAGAATTTATTTTCTTGCCTTTGCCAGCTTCTAGAGGTGACTTGCATTTTGGTTCATGGCCCTGCATCACTCCCACGCCTGTTACCATGGTCACATCTCCCTTTCTGACTCTGACCCTTGTGATTGTACTGGGCCCTCCAGGAAAATCCAGGATAATCTTCTCATCTCAAGATTCTTAACCTAATCACACCTGCAAAGTCCCCTTTGCCATATAAAGTGACATATTCACAGATTCTGGGAATTAGGACGTGGACATCTTTGGGAGGCCATTATTCTATCATAGGCACTAATCTATTTTTTTGTTAGGACTTTAAAATACCCAGAGAAATCCTAGATGATTTCATTCATTCCCACCTAAATCCACATATGAGCTTTTTCTACTATTTCACCATCTCTTGGTGGAATAGCAGAAAAAGTGCCCATATCATCGGTATACATGTGTCCTAAGAGGCTCATGAAGAGTTGACAATCCTAGGGTGGGAAAGATGGGAACAGAACAAGCTTAAGAATGAGGATACAGATGGTTATCACCCCTGCTAGATGATCAGTGAGTGGGCCAGGTGCTGACTTCTGTCAAAGTGATAACCTCATCATAGCTACTCAGAACAGGCAACATCTAAGATGTCATGTCTGAAGGCAGTAGCTTCTATAATTGGGCTGTGGCTACAGTGACATACATGTAAATGGACACTGGCCAGTCACTGGATGTTGACTCAATACTGTACTCATGGTCCACTGGCTGTGTCCTCTCATTCTTTGTCCAGCCAATCTCTAAATCTCTCCTCTCTCTTCCTTCTCATCCTTGGGAATCTACCCTTTGTCTTGAAGGTAGGATAATTTTCTCTTATCAGTCATATCATCTATTTTCTCAAAATCCCATGTGTCTGTAGCTGAGCCACAATATGTGTGTCACTAAACTCAAAAGCCCACAACTATGTGCTTTCTCTGCTTTCTGCTGTCAGTTCGTGTCTAAGGCAAGAGAGAGAAGGCTTAGCTGACTGAATGAGGGAAGAAACCAGGGTTGAAGCAAATTCTGGAAACAAAAGCATACGAATGAACATTTCCAAATAGTATCCATCTCCATGTTTTTTAAGAGTCATTCCAGCGTTGACATGCAAAGACCCAATTTCCTAAGTCCATGATTTAGTGCTTCATCTACCAGATCACATCCCTCTGTGCTGTCTTTAATTCGTTTATTTCAAAATTTTTTTCAGAAACAACTTCAAGACCTTGGATTTCCAAACTGGCAATGATGTATTCCGCCTCACCAAGTCACCACCCACTGTTACTACATCTCCACTCTCACTGTGTGAGAGCATCCTGCTCTCCCACTCCCGGTAAAGGCTGAATAGCAAGAGCTCTGCACCACCCTGAGTTAAGCTGCTGGTCTGTCCTTTCACAATTTCAGCCAACTCTCTCTCTGACTCAGCTCACTGCCTACAAAACCAGGCAAAGACTTGTAGACAACATCTCTTACTGCTTCTCTTCTCCCAGGGAGAATAGGATTAGCATGCAGTGCACCAAGCACAGGGCAGCTCCTCTGCAGCTTGTTTATCTGGTATTAAAAGGGGATGGGAACGAGCTTAAGGTCTGAAATGAGTTCCTTCCCACAGATACCTGCCCACCCTCTAATACCCAGGTACAAGTCAAGAATGTGGACTCTGCTTGGTTGTTCTACTGGTCCAGCTTCCTTAATGCAAGTGGCTGCTTGTCTGACTCTGTCTCACCATTCCAGCTCTTCTCTCCATTGTATAATGAAGTAGTCAGTGCAGGATGGCCGCCTAGATTAGTGGGTAAGTTACTCTGTGTTTGCATCAGAAAAAATATGGATTGAGTCCCAATTCTGCTGCTTACTAATTACATGACCTTGGGCAAGTTATTTAACTTCTTAAAGCTTCTCTTTGCTCCTCTATAAATCAAAATTGAAGACACCTACATCACTGGATTGCTATAAGAATTAAATACAATAAAATATGGAAAGTCCCTCGTGTCATGTCTGGCACATGTTATTCCTTAAATGGTAGTCACAGTTAATTCCGTTTTATTTAATTAAAATGTGCTGAGTCCTTATGAAAAATACCATGCTTGGTACTATGGGAGTAGATAAAAAAAGAAGGAGATATGGTCTCTGTCCTCAAAGAACATGGCAGACTAATGGGAGAGTTAAGAAATACCAAAATAAGTAAAGGGAATGGATGAATGCGGATAAAGTTAGAGGGAAAGAACTGAGTGGAGATGAAGTTGGAACTACACAGTCTGGAGGAGGGTTCAAAAGAAAACTTCATTGCAAAGGTATAGGAAAGGCCACCTTGACATCATGGGTCATCCTGTGGGCCAAAGCTTTCCCCCATGTCCCCGTGTGAGACTCTTCTACTCAATAGTGATGCATCAGGACCATGAAAATGTATGCCTTTATTATTCTGTATTTTGGGGGATTGCCATGGGTTAGAGCTCCAGTAAGTTAGGGGCCTCTAGGAAAATGAACAAAGAAATCTCTCTTTGGTCCTGGTCCACCTGTGGTCATCTGGTTCATAATGTAAAAGCTTAGATGTTTTTTTGTTGGCTAGATGATATTCAATCACATACATTTCTGGGTAGGTTTTAGCCATTTCTAAAATGTAGGATAAAAACGAACTGAAGTGTATGTATGCCCAACTGGATGCATGGATCCCTCTCTCCCCTAGATAAAGCATGCTGATTTTCTAAATGCCTGACCGGATAGTCATCGTGTGTGTGGACTGAGCAGTACATGGGGGAGCTGGCTAGGTCATTCCTCAGATGACTAGCACAGAAGTTACTTATTCCCCAAATGTCAAAAGGAGGCAGTGGAGTATTATAATGAGAATCAGGGCAACCACAGTATTCTAGTGCTAGCCCAGCTTTGACAATTGTATGTAAAATCAGACACATTTTCTTAATTGCTCGCTCAATACGCAAAGAGGTGACGTAGTCCTTGCCCATGGCTCTGTAGAACCCAAATGTAATTTCCTTTGCAGAATCAGATGCTTTTTTTTACTTATAAAAGGGTAAGAAATGATAACTTCAGCTTGGACCACTTTACCTGCATATTCTGAAGATGAGATGGATATAAAGAACATGTACTAGCAACTTTGTCTCCAAGACTGGTTGTTAAGTGTCTGAGAAGATTGACTATATTCCCATTAAGATTTCTCCAGATTGGTAATTTCCTGTTCTTCTAACTTCATAGGACAGAGTTTCTAGATCTCTGCAGACCCTCCCTAGCTGGTCGCTCTAGGCTGGTGAATGGGTTGTTTTCATCCACCATATATGCACCTAGCAGGACATTAATTAGCCTTAGGTTTCCTAATTCTAGTAGGGAGACAAGAGGAAAGGAAATGTCTTCCAGGATTTGAGTTTCTCCAAATGAGACATTTTCTAAATGTGATAACTACATGTCATTGTATGTAAGTCATTCTAATGACTTCTCGGACTTGGAAAGTCCAGACTGTTACCAAAGACTGCCAGCATTCACAGGCTCTGGCCCCGGCCTACCTTGGGCAACCTGCATTATGATCTGATCACACAGGCCTTCTTTCTGTTCTTGCACATGACAAACCCATTCCTGCCCCAGGGCTTCGCTCCTGCTCTTCCCTCTGCCTGCAACACTCTCCTCCTAGATTTTTGCATGGCTGGTTCTCCTTCCTTCATCATCATTCTTGTGTCAACTCAAATCTCACTTCCTCAAGGAGCCCTTTCCCGATCATGCTAGATCATGCTATCGATGGTTTTCCCCTCCACCCTCATCACCATCTCATTCTTTTACAGCTCTTATCACAATCTGCGATTGAATTATGCATTGTTTCATTCACTTGTTTACTCTGTATCTTCTCGATAGACTGAAACCTGTTCTCCCTGGGTGATGTTATAGATATTCACAACCACTATCACATGGCACCAATCAATACAAATTGACACTGGCCAAAGTCCTGGAATGGGGTATAGGAAGCCCCTGTATCTGCTTCTATCCCTTAAGTTGCTGGTGTTTGGGGAGTTCTAGAAGTCCCGAGGGAGGGGTTGGAGTAACTAGGGCAATACATGTGCACTAGGAAATTCAAGGAAATGGCTATGTACCCATTAGTATGAAAATATTTTAATATTTAAGCAATCAATATGGCCACTAGTTTGTACTAGTTGAATGTCATCCCTGCTTGTCTCCCACACTCCACACTCTGTGTCAGGGTCTGGAACAGTGACTGGGACTTGGCAGTTCCTCACGTGGTGAATTGCTTGAGTATTGTCAGGTCTTGTCCGCATACCTCTTTCTCTATCATGATATTTTCTAGAAGAGCTGTAAGGTGCCCTGTGTTCCTGTTACTCAGGGGGGTAGGTGATGGTATCTTTAGGCCATAGGGTCTGCTTTAATGATAACGAATATCTGTAACTCTTCATAGTTTACACAGTCTACACATCAATTGTCTCATTTTTGTCTTCACAGCCATCTTGAGAGGCTAGCAAAACAATAATTATTGTAGTATTCAGTTTTTCAGTTGAGCATACTCAGGCTCCTGTAAGTTGACTGATACCTAAAGGGTGGACAGACCTGGGAAATAGCTCATGTCTCCTGTGCTGGGACTGTGTTCCTTCCGCTAGGCTGGCCTCTGTCCTGGATCGAGCTGAACCTGAGCATAGAAGCAGCAACTGGATATAGGTGTAAATATTCTGTGATTTGTAACTAGGGTGTATATGCCCTTGTAGAACAACTGGGGCTGGCTAAAAAATAGGGTATTTCAAGCAAGAGTGACCAGCCTGTGAAGGTCTAGAGAAATCTAGGAACCCTGTCCAAGAGGCTGGAGGAATGGGAAATGGCTAGTCTAGAAAAGCCTTCATGGAATATAGTTAATTTTCTTGGATACTTAAAAACTAGTCTTGAAGATGAGATTGCCAGGACTTTTCCTCAGCAAGCTCACAGGGCAGAGTTAATACCAACAGTAAAAAATAATCACAAAAATCAGGTTTTTTAATTCAAAAATGAGAATATAGCTTAAGATAATGTTTACCAAAATATGTTATATATAAAATGATACCAACAATAGTGTGTTTACTTAAAAAATGATTAAACATTTGAAAACACTTATTAGTTATGCATTTATTTTAACTATGATTGGGAAAATACATAGCTAGTAGACAAATTTTGTGATTTCAGATATATAACAAGTAGTTAAAGTTGGTATTTATTTATTTGTTTGTTTTTTAAACAAAACAGGATAATTTAAAGGGAAATTTTAAGTGTGTAACAGTAAAGGTGATTCTCAGGCATATTACAAATAAAATGATAGATAAGTGAATAATATTGAAAATTTTATTTGTGAAAATAATATTTCTTGAGGCACATTCTATCACTTTGCATGACCTTGAACACATTCTTAAGATTATGATACTTAATTTCCTTACCTGTTCAATAAGTTTATAGCAAGGATTTAATCATTCAGTGCATGGAAAGTATTGAGCACAATTTGGCACATAAAACACAATAAATGTTACCTATTGTTTTTACTTTTTATCCATAACAATGAGCACTGTTCAACCATGGAAGCTACCTTGGGAAGTAGAGAGCGCCTCCATATGGAAGATGTGGAAACAAGACCAGCTGGGCATTTGTTAGGAATGCTGCAGGGGACATTCCTACATGGGTGGGAGCTCAGCTAGAACTTTGAGCTGATTCCAGCTGGGAGGTTTCTAAAATTCTGCTTTTTGGTGAACTCCAGGAAACAGGAGGGCCTTGGAACTGGAGTTTTCCTCCTACAGCTTGGGAGGACATGTAACTTCTTTCTCATCAGGACTCAAAGAACCAATGCTCTCTGAGAACCATTGTTGGCCGTGACACCCAAGCTTGGCCTTTCCATCACCCAGGTCACTGTCTGAGAACCACACAGCTATTGTCCCATAGTTCTTGCCCAACCAGGAAAAAGGACTGTTCATTCTGTCCTCACATTCTTCCTCACAGCCGTGGGAAAGGCTATGAGGATTTCTCATGGGTACAGAGAGGTTCCATCCTGTCTGATTCTCACCTGGAACCTGACCTTTCGCAGGTGATTGCAACAAGTTCCACCTTGAAAGCTCTGGGTATGGAAAATCCTTATTTAAACAGGCTGAAATGTGTTTCTTTGTAGCTTTCATCCACATGCCCTAGTTTCATCTCCTTGAACCACAAAGAACAAGTGTCCTCATTGCCTCCCATGGGAACCCTTCAGAAAGTTGCAGACTGATGGAGTGTTTGCCCTGTGGTTGTTGATTTCTATGTCATTCTCCCTTGTTCCCATGGATACACTGTTCCTGTCCAGCATAGTTTCCAGTTCCCAACCCTCCTAGTCTTCAACATCACATTCTAATACAGTGAGTCTCTGCTCTTATTGAACAGCAGAGATTGTGGAATATGAGCCCCCTTTTTCCCTCACAAAGGGAGCTGCTCTCGGTAAAAGTTCAGTTACAAAGGATCTAGCAAATGTACTTATGTGAAGCCATTAGTGGTAGATCATTGTGTATTTGGTGCTCTTCAGAGCTCTGGCCCCAACGTAACCACTATCCCAGCTTCTAACATCAGAGATTTATCTTTCCTGTTTTTGAATTTTAATTAAGTAAATTCATAGTGTGTGCTCTGTTTGTGTTTGGCTTCTGTGGCCCTGCTTTTACTCCCATTGTTTTGATATTTATTATGCACTATTGCATGTAGCAGTTACGTTGTTCATTCTCATGGCTATAAGTATTACATTATACCTACATTCTATTTTATGACTATATAAAATTCTACTGTAAAGATACACTACAATTTACTCCTTATTGATAGGTATTTATACTGTTTCCAATCTTTGATAAACAATCCTGTAATGAACAACTTTGAATTTATATCATTTTGTGCATATGTAAATGTAACTACAGAATAAATTTCTAGAATTACAGTTGCTGGGTCAACAGGTATAGGTATTTGTGATTTTGAAGGATATTGACAAGTTATCCTCCATACAGGAAATTCCCTTTACAATCCCATCCACAGAGTATTTGAGAGTTTATTTTCTTAGCATGTTAAAGCTTGGAGCTTGGAGACTTAAACACTTCACTGTATAGTCCGCTCATCTTACATGGAAAGAAATAGAAGCCCTTAATGGTGAAAAGACTTGTGCAAAAATCACAGAAAAAATTAATCATCACCCCCAAAGTCTGGTCTCCTGTATCAAAGAGAGCCAACAAAGCCTCAAACATCCTGTTCTGCTCACGGCTATTGGCATTCAGCCTTTCTCTCCACTACTCTTTCCCAACTGCCTGCCAGGCACAAAAAGGCCCAGCCACATCCGTCAGGGCCGCCAACCTAAGAGGTCTCCAGTTCTGCTGCTCTAGTCTCCATTCACAGGCTGAGGACTTGAATGCCTGATTCTAATGTCACTTATTTCCTGGGTTCCAGGATGGTGTACAGCAGCCTCCTGGATATCTGTGTGTGAATATCTCACAGGTGTTGCCGTCTCACCGAGATCCGAATTGAACTCATCCACTTTCTTTCAGTTTCTTCTTCTCTGCCATGAGGATAATAATGGTACTTCCACCCTCGTTGGTGTGGCTCAGTTTAGTTGGAGCATTATCCTGTGCACCAGAGGGTCATGGGTTTGATTCCCTGTCAGGGCACATACCTAGGTTGAGGGTTTGATCCCTAGTTAGGGCGTGTGCAGGAAGCAACCAATCAATGTTTCCTCCCTTGTTCCCTCTCTAAAAGCATAAATAAATACATACATAAATAAATATAAGTACTTACTTTACAGGGTTACTACAAAGATTAAATGAATGAATGCACCTCGAGCTCTTAGAATAGTAACTGATGAATTTGCCATGTACATTATTATTGGAAGACATAAGAAAATTAAAAAACAAAACAAATAAAATATAATATGCTGGATGCTGAAGGGTGACGTGGGGAGAAATGAAGCAGGAGAGGATTGAGAAACGCTTGTAGGAGCATGAATGTGCCACAAGGCAACTGTGGGAAAATGATTCTGCAGTTCTTAGAGTGTTCTTCTTATGGGGAATACATGTCTGAGGAAATTCTTGGTAAATCAAAAAGGTTTACCAAATAGAAACCACGATGGTTGTTTAGTCCTTCTGAGTGTTTCCAGGCTGGTAAAAATGCTCAGCATGTGGGGCCCTCTGCCTTATGGCTAAACTCTGTGGATTAAGAGTCTTGGAATGGCTGATTTTTAATTTCCATTCCAGCTTTAAAGATGCCGTAAGTCCCAAGAATACTAAATGATTTTAAAAAATTAATAGTAAAATCCCATGGATTGATTTCCAGCAAGATAATCCTGCTTTCTGATAAAGTGTATCCACGGCCTAGACCCCGAAGGCTTTTCTTCACATCCCCATAAGAATCATATCAGTTTCCTTGAGTGGTTACTCCCAGTCTGTCATCCTACCCTGGACAGATCTCTTTTCCTTGCTGCTCTTAGATTTCCTACTTGAATCCACATTTTTATAGGGAAAAATTTCCTGTGCTTGGTGTTCATGGACTGATGGGTCTTGAATTTGCCTAGAGTCCCTCTGAGGATGTCCTCTAGATAAAATAGAAGAAGCCAGCATTATAAGGAATTTGGGTTTTATTCTAAGAATAATAAGAAGCCATAGGATGTGGTTAAGGAGAGACGTGACATGATATGGTTTATGTTTTCAATAACACGTTGGCTGGTTTTTGAAGATCCTTCCATCTCTTCTACTTAAAAATCAAGTAACAAAAGTGCTGCAGTGTGGAAGCCAAAAGCCATCCCAGACAAAGCGCTGGTGTACTGGGTTCTGAGGCCTGGGGCTACTGAGAAGACGAAGAGGTTTGCCTTTGTAAATCAACTGCCTTCAGTCACGCAGACCCTGCGTGAGCTGAGTCAGCATTAGAGGGCACGGAGCCATTCAGCCCATTTTATTTTGGACCGTATCCAGGCATGTCACAGGAAGTAAAAGACTTAGTGGAAAAATTAAGGACGCCACGCAGGTAAAACATTCTTGTGTAATACAATTGTTCAGAGATTTCCATCTGGGGAAAGGCTGGACCCCACAGATGATCAAGATCAGTAACTACGCATGGAAGAGAAGAGCTCAGGGTGAGGAAAGATACCGGGAAGCACATGAAGGGAGGCAGTGGGAAATGATGTCAGTAGCCCCGGCTCTGGAGTTCGAGCTGAGATTTAATTCCCCATTCTTTCCTCTGCCAGCTTTTAACTTGAGCTTCTTATCGAATGATCAGAGGCTGTACCCTGTCTGCAAGATGGGATCATTGTACATCAAGTGTTTGATGTGAGAGCATCAAGTGAGGACTAGAAAAAAGTTTTGTAAACTATAAAAAGCCACAGCTTGTTTATTATAATAAGGCCTCCCCTGAATTGCATCAGACTCCAGCAATACTATTTGTGGAATCTGTATGGCTTGCTTGGTCACAGCGCTGCTAAGTGAAACTTGAAAGACTCTGTGAGAAAATACCTGTAGGTGTGGAATTGCATCATGTATAAATATGGTGATTTTACGTGCGTGCATGTGTGTGTGTGTGTCTGTACTATAGCAGTACAAACTGATATATTTATGCTCAACTATCAATTCAGTTTTGACGAGATGGCATCAGAGGCAATATGGGACAAAGGTTAGAGCAAGAATGTTGGAGTCGGCAAGACCATTGTTCAAACCGCAGCTTATAGGCTTGGTGACAAAATGACTTAATTTGTATGAGCTTAGTTTCGTCATTTTCAAAATGCGGATAGTAATACCTCGTGCGTCATAGAGATGTAAGAATTGAACAAGATAAAAAATTTGAAACATGTACGAGTACTGGTAAAAATAGAAGACTCTGATAAGTGCAAGCTGTTGTGGTTGCTGTTATTAGTAGTAGAACCCACTCCGTGTATGTGTGTGGATGAATGGAGAATCTTGCCTGAGTGACCATCCCTGGACAGGCAAGCAGAGATGATCACTTGTGTGAGGAACATCATTTCTGGAGTCTGCACCTTCCTAGTTTGTAGAGGAAGTCTGTATAATCAGAGCCAGGGTTTGATACTCCATACCTTTTCTCTCTAGCTTCCTCTAGAAATGAAAGAAGCATTTATGGGTTCTGGGAATTATGAGTGAGAAAAACAAAGAGTAAAATATGTTTTTATAGCCTCTTTTAAAATCATACAGGGAATTAAGCACACGCAGCAAAGAAGGGAGTGGTACTGGCCCTGGTGATCAAGGGAGAGAGGACGTGGGACATAGTTGGGGCAGTTGGTGGGGCTGTCCTTCGTGGTTAACATCAGGCAAGACCAGGTTCACATTCCTGTTCTGCCACTAACTAGAGGTAGATGGGCAAGTTACTTAAATTCTCTGTAAAATAAAAAATGGAAATAAAAATAGCACCTTTCTCATTGAGATGAGGTCATTGATGAAAAGTGTTTGGCAAAATGATAAGATTTTTGCAACTTTCAATAGCTAACAACAAGGAACGTCTCCTTTCAAAAACGTGTCTAATTTTATTCCCTAAAATTACTATCTTATTTTTTTTCTATTTGGCATAAACTGATGAAGATGTTTATGTAAAAAAGACTACTCCGTGTTTTTCAAACTAAGATTATCAAAGAAAAAGGATTTTGGTCCAAGTGAAGACACAATTGTAAAGGGGAAGGAGTAGGCTGTGGCTATTAAGAAGAAAAACCCCACAGGGAAGGGGGAGTTCTGGACTACCGAGTCAAAGCTGCTAGAACAGGTACCCTCGTTCTTCTGGTGCTCATGGTCCTGGCTTGGAAATGTTTATAGTCTGATTTAATGAAATAAATTGCTGCCTGATTGATTGCTTTTTTTCTCTTTCTGTTTTTCATTTTATTTTATTTGCACCCAAAATAATTATAAAATGGCTGCTTTTCTTTGACATTGGAAGACTTTGGAATAATGGCAGTTCTTGATATTGGAGGACACAGAGAGGACTATGATATGTGTCCCCACATAATTACAACACAAGGCAGCATGTGAGAAGAAACCAAGAAGATTTCATGGAGCAAGGTGGCCTAGATCTGGAATTTGAATTATAGAGCTAGTTAATAATTTGTGAGAAGAGAATTTCAGGCAGAGAAATGATATAGAGAGAGACTCAAAGGCTAAATCAAGTGGAGTGTATTTTCAGACTAGCAGGTAGTTGGGTGTGGAGTCAATTCTTAAGAATGATTCTAGAATCAATCCCTTGTCAAGACACTGACACACTCGAGACTATTGTCACTGGCATCTAGAGTACCTTGTTTTAATATCAGCTTTATTTCTTAACAAGCTTGTGTGACCCCTAGCAAATTACAGTGCCTTTGTGCCTCAGTTTCTGCATCTGTAAAATGAAATCATGACATTAATAACCCTTAGAGAAGCTGGGTGGGTTAGATTAGCTAATCAATGTAACAGTATTAGTAGAGAGCTGGGAACATTGTAATCCCTAAATCCAAGTAGTTATTATCATTAGATCATTCTGAATAATTTCTAAGGAGACAAAAAGGTTTTAAGTTTGTATTAAGAAGTGTTTCAATATACACCAGTTTCTTGAAGCTTAAACTAAAAGAGCTTGGCTTAGAAGATACAACAGTGAAGGAGTCATTTTAGAATATAAATCCTCAGAAAGGCATAATTTGAATCTCTGTTTTTCTTTACCTAAAACCCATGTAACATTTCTGCTTCCATATCTGTTGTACTCGGAACTAACAGAACAATTACAGCTCATTATATGAGGTTCATAAGTAAGACACAGGTAACACCTGCTAATTTGTCCTCAGCCAGTGGTCTGCTCTCTTCTGCCCTATTTGGGTCAAACTGGTGGTTCTTCCACACCTGATTAAATGGTCTTTCTTTTGAATTAGTGCTTCTGGTAAATTTCATAACCATTTTTCTCTTTTAAATGCATTTCATTACCATTTTCCTCAGCAAGGCATTCTAAATAAAGTTCATTATTTTAATGTTATAATTGTTTATGAAGATCCCAGCTAATATTTTTGCATCCATGCTGTATTTCATGGCTAAACAAGTGGTAGAGCATTATGTTTCAGAGCTTGATTTTAGCCTGGCCGGTGTGGCTCAGTGGATTGAGCATCGTCCCATGGACTGAGAGGTCCCGGTTCGATTCCTGGTCAGGGCACATGCCCGATTTGCAGGCTTGATCCCCAGTAGGGGGTGTGCAGGAGGCAGCTGATCGATGTTTCTCTTTCACATTGATGTTTCTATCTCTCTCTCCCTTCCTCTCTCTCTAAAAAATAAATAAAAACATTAAAAAAAAAAAAAAGAGCTTGATTTTAATCCTGGCCCTGGCGCTGGGGGCTGTGTTGCAGCATGATCCCAGTGGCCGCCATCCACAGAGATGACAATGTCAAAGGTGCCTACTGGAGTTCTACACTCTGGTCGTTCTTACCGGCAGATTATTTAATCATGTGTCTTGGTTCCTTAGTTTTAATTTTTTTGGAAATCCATAAATATTACAGGCTTTTTGTAAAGTATATTTAGGGTATACAGATAAAACATTTAACACAGTCCTGGGCACATATAGTAAACCTAACTGGGATATAATTCTTGTGAACGTGATCACTGCCTCCCTGAATTTAAGGCAATTCTCTGAAGGTGATCGCCATTATAGCCACTTCACAAATAAGGGGACTGTGGCACCGTAAAAAACATTTCTTTCTCAAAGCAGAAACAAAGGGTGCTTCTACATTGAGAGATTTTGCCATATAATTAAATAATATGATACTATCATTCCAATAGAATGAATTGCTACACTTAATATTTTTTAAATTGTGATTTTTAAAAATGAAATTTAATTAATTGAATGTTTGTTTTTTTGCCATTGTATGAACCTGTGTGAAAAGTAGGGTTGAAACTCTCACCTTCAAAATAGCTGAGTGGCTGTGTTACCACTTTGGCCATGGACATTTAGGTGGGAATATGCTACCATCTTCACATTCCTGAACACTGAGAAACCTTAGGCAGGTTGACTCCCAAGACACGTCACTTTGAATGATGCTTTCTCCTCATGACACCAAATGTAACAACTAAAGCACTGACTATTATAATTTTTGCCCCTTACAGAATAATGTGAAAGTACATATGGGGAAACTATTTCCTTAGTCATTGGATTTGTTAATAGAAGGCATTAGTACTTGATGGGTTAAATGGTTCACTTATTGCTGAGTGATGTTCTGAAAGGTTTCTATAATTACAATGAAAGAATGTGTAATATTTAGTAATGGTGGGAACAGAATGACTCATCAGTGAGAGATGTAAAGAGTCAAGAAAAAATAATTTGTAAAAATGTTAGGTCAACTTTACATTAGTATGATTTCTTCACATGGTTTCAGTGATGTGTTTTCCATTAAATAAGAAGGCTACTGGTGGGAATGCAGACTAGTGCAGCCACTGTAGAAAAGAGTGTGGAGTTTCCTCAAAAAATTTAAAAATGAAACTGCCATTTGACCCCATGATCTTTCTTCTAGGAATATATCCTGAAACACCAACCAGAAAGAATATATGCCACCCCTATGTTCATGGCAGTGTTATTTACAGTGGCTAAGATCTGGAAATAGCTCAAGTGCCCCTCAGTGGTCGAGTGGATAAAAAAAGGTGTGGTATATTTACACAAAGGAATACCATGCAGCTGTAAAAAAGAAGGATCTATTACCCTTTGAGACAGCATGGAGGGATCTGGAGATCATTATGCTAAGTGAAATAAGCCAGTCAGAGAAATACAAATGTCACATGATCTCACTTATATGTAGAATCTAATAAACAAAATAAACTCATGAATAAAATGGATCCAGAAGCATCAAAACATGGAACAGACTGATGAATCTCAGAGGGAAGAGGTGCTGGAGGGGTGGGAAGAGATTAACCAAAGAACCTATATGCATATATGAGTTGCCCATGAACACAGACAATAGGATGGTGAAGGCCTGAGGAGGGTCAGGAGCTGGGTGGAAGGGGGCAGTGGGAGAAAAAGAGGGAGATATCTGTAATACTCTCAACAATAAAGATAATAACCCCCCCCAATAAGAAGGCTACTTCTTAACTGTATATTTTTCATCAATTTGAATACTCTTTTAAAGAATCATTTTAATGAAAAAGGTTTACTAAGCACCAACTCTACGACATCCACTTGTCTAGAAGTTGGGGACACATTGTGAGAGGAAATCAATACAATTCCTGCCCTGACAATCAAGCAGGGAAGACAGATGAATGATTTCAGATAAATAAATAGTGCAGAGGGATCATGTCACAGGGAGAATTTATCTTGTCCTATGGGTCATAGAAGACCTTGCCCGAGGAAGGCAAGTTGATATCTAAAAATCGTGCAAAATTTATCTACATCCTAAGGCTGGTCTGATTCTGTTCGTTCGTTCGTTCGTTCGTTCGTTCGTTCATTCATTCATTCATTGATTCATTCATCCATCCATCCATCCATCCATCCATCCATCCATCCATCCATCCATCCTTATGACAAATGTGTATTGTTTTTCTAAAATGAGACATACCCTATTCTAGGCTCTGAGGACTCAGGGATGAACAATAACCTCTCAAACAAAGGAATAAATAAACAAGTAAACAAATACAGAAGATAATTTCAGGTCCTGGTAAAGAATCAAAGGGAGGAGGAGAAGCAAGTTATAACAGGAAGATGTATTAGGGGATGATTTGGGAAGGTTGCTTTGAGGAGATAACATTTCAGATGACCCCCAAATTAAGGAGAACCGTCCATGCAAAGAACCTTTTCATTGTGCTCAGTATTTTACCTTTCTTTCCTTATCCACAAAGCTTCTGTAAATTCTAGTCAAAAAGTAGAACCTTTATTCAGGGATGTTTTGAGTAGCAAAAGAAAAACAACTTGGGGAAATTTACTTTCTCAGCTGATTCCAGAAGAGACTAACAATGATGATCTCCTCTGAAAAACAGCTGTATCCAACAAAATAATACTTTCCAAGGGTCACAGGCAATAGAGACTATGGTATGGTTGCATGATCGAGAATTGAAGGCAGATGGAGTAGAAGTTCCATTTCCTAACTACATAAATAGCAGTAACAGGGAAAGTCTCAGAAATACTTGAGGAACTTGTGGAGGATGGATGATTTTAATCTCACCACAATTTGGTTATAAAAAGGAAGTATGACCTTATTTAATTATTGCCATACCCTGGTGAAGCCTGGAATACGTGAATTATACTCAGCCATGAACATTTTTATTCAACATACATAAGTGGTTTGCAAACCACTTATGTTATAATAATTGCTAGCACTTATTGAACATGAACTATGTGTCACCCTCCCTTCCAAGTGCTTACATATGTCAACTCATGGAATACTCATAGCATCTCTATGATGGAGCTATTGTTTTTTGTATTTTGTATGTGAGGCAGAGAGGAGTTAGAGAATCTGTCAGACTTCACAGAGTGGGTAAGTAAATGTTCCAGGAGTCAAGCACAGGTAATCCAGACCCAGGGCACTTACCTCATTTTGCAAACCTGTTCCTTATATGTGACATCCGTGATTATTCTCCTCATCCATCTGTTACTCTCTAGAGGATGAGGAGTGAATTGAGAGAGAGGGAGACAGAGACAGAGAATGAGAGAGTGAGCAGGTGTGGGGAGACATTGTAGCACCAGAATCATCCCTCTAAAAAAATTCTGAAGAAGACACAAAAAGCAATTTTTCAGGTTATTCCAAGTGCAGTCTTATTTCTCTTGAGTCTCAAAGCAAGCAAGGTACTTTTAGTCTTATTTTACAGAGGAGGAAATTAATTAAGCTCAGATGAGTTCAGCAGATTGGGTCTGCCTTATACCTAAGTTTAAGCTCCTGATGGTGTTACTCTCTAGGGAATGTTTGTAAACAAATGAAAAGCACAAAAAAAGACATTACCTGTCCTGTCCTCCAGCATCTAGGATGCTGAGATTGGCATTTGCACACAAAGGGAAAGAAAGGGAGCTGATGATTATAGATTGCATAAAGTACAATTGAAGTTGTAAAAAGCTACCCGATCCACCACTAGAATACACTTCGTGGAAGAAGTGAGGACACTGCAGTGTTCCCAGTGTGATGCCAGGAGGTTGCAGTGTCCTTATTTATTCATTTGGTGCCAAGTACTTATACCAGGGAATAATGAAACTTTTTGGTAGCACAATAAATGGACATGCACATAACTAAGTTTTGAGAAAAATGTAAGCCATTGAAAAGGCTTAACATACAAAGGCCCTTTCCTTAATTTAGGAAGGTCTCTAAACGGGAGACTGCCTCTATCATAAAATATAAAAGAGAATCACCTTGACTAAGTGCCATTCTTTTATTATTATTACTTTTAGGTTTGTTCATCTTCCTTTTTGCACTGGATTTTTGATATAAAGTCACTCATGTGAATGACACTATTTCAAAAAACAATTACCCTTTTAAGTGACCATTTTACTAATGTAGCCTCCCTTCAATATTATAAAATTTATGCAACTGCTTTTTACCTGATTAGAGTCCATGATTTTGGTCTATATTACTGGTCATATTTAAGGTACAGGGCTTGATAAATTTAAATGTGCTTATAATTTCTAAATTAGATATAACAGTTTAAATATAATTGATTTTCTTTTATTTATTTTCTTGTGATGTGGTTTTATTTTAGTTTTTGCTCCAATTCTTTGATCAGATTCTATAAACTTAGTAGGATTTAAACTTTAATTCAATATTTTTTCAACGGTCTGCTTTTGTCACAGATTTGTTTCATTTGCAATAGATTCCTTTTGTTTCATTAACATAAAACTATTTCTGATCATTTTTAAATATGTATAACATGTTTTGCTGTATAGATTCCTTTCATTCATAATGTTTTTATATATTTTATACTATTAACTTTAGTTATAAAATAAGCCTATGAAACTTGCTTAATATATTTTGTTTAATTTCTTTCTTTTTTTCCTTAAGGTTGATATTGGCAACCTTGTTCTTTTGTTTAAATATGACTTCTTTTCCTTCCGTCTTTTAAATTAATTAAATAATAAATTAATTTGTCATTTTGTTTTAGAAATGTCTTTAAAGGCATTGTTGATAAATTTCTTTTTAGATACAGTTGGAGACTCCTTGCCTTTGATTAGGAAAATTTAGACCAATTACATGTGCTGAATAATTTTTTATAACTTGACCTTTGTTATCTTTTTGTGTACTTTCTTAGATTTATTTATATTCATTTATTTATACTTATCTAAAATGTATTTTTACTTAATTTTTAGTAGGAAAACAGAACATTCTTATAGGTACATTTTTGTTTTGTCTTGTTTAATCTGAAGAGTGAAATCCTATCTTTGCTTATATTTTTTTATTTTAAAATAAAAATGTTTTTTTATTTCTTCAATGTTTGTTGTGACTTAAACATCTCCAAAATATTACATTAATTTATAATGATTATTAGCTTTGACTCTTCACATTTGCAGTTAATGTTTTATTTTATTTGTTTCTCTAATATTGAGTTTTTAAATCACCATAGGTTTTTTTATACCTTTAACATGTTGTGTTACATCTGTAGTAGTTTTTTTTTTGTTTGTTTGTTTGTTTTTTTGTTTGTTTTTGTTTTTGTTTTTTTTATCACTGAGTAATCAATTATCACCAACTTAGTGCCTTGTAATAAAAATTTATTGTCTCACAGTTCCTGTGAGTCAGGAATCCAGCATGGGTTAGATGGGTCTATGTTGAGTCTCACTAGGCTGAAATGAAGATGTCAGTTGATGCTTCCTTCTCATCTGAGGCTCTGGGTTTCTTCCAAAGTCAGTGGCTGTTCACAGAATTTAGTTCCTTGCATCTGTTGAGCTGAGGTCCTCAGCTTCTGGAGGTCACCTTCACTCCTTGACAGATTGCCCTCTTCAAAATATGGCAGTATGGTGGTTCTTCAAGACATGCAGGAGTGTGTGTGCTAATGCTTCAAATCTCTCTGACCTTCCTCTTTGACTTTTCTCTAGACCTTGTCTGAAGGGCTCACCTGATTTGGTCAGGCCCACCTAGGATTAACTCCCTTTGAATTCACTTAGAATTTAAAAAAATAAATAAATAAAAATAAAAAATTAGCCCTGGCCGGTTTGGCTCAGCGGTTAGAGCGTCGGCCAGCGGTACAGAGAGACCCGGGTTCGGTTCCCGCTAAGGGCATGTACCTCGGTTGCAGTTTGTCCCCGGCCCTGGTTGGTCGTGTGGGTGGCAGCCACTCGATGTGTCCCTTTCACGTCGATGTTTCTCTCTCTCTCTCTTCCTCTCTCTCCCTCCCACTCTATCTGAACAAAAAGTGAAAAGTCCTCAGGCGAGGATAAAAAATAAATAAATAAAAATAAAAAATGAATTCACTTAGAATGAATGGATCAGGGATCTTAACTGCACCTGCAAAATCTCTTTGCTTTCTCATGTAACATAGCCTCATTTTGGTGGTAGTTTTCTTTCATATTTATAAGACCTGCTACATTCAAAGGCACTCACAGGATATGTGCAACAGGGGGTGGGAATCTTGGGGACCTTCCTAGAATTCTGCCTACCACAAGGTCTAATTTAAACCATATGAGTTTTTCATGGTCTTTGAAGAAATATTTTTAAAGACTTATTTGAAGATATCTTTCTGTATGAATACCTTGTGTGATGTTTGAAAAAAAATTCTTGTGATATATTCTTTCTCTCTAAAAGTTTCGTAAACGTGCTCTAGATATAGAAGAATGTAAAAGAAAAACATGTTATACAATATTGGTAACTTGGTAATGAAATATGTATTCTAAAACACTATTTTTCTAATTCTAATACTTCTTGATATCACTATAAATAAGTATAGCATTATAAAAGATTATTTTGCCTTAAACTATTTATGCTTTTTAGCTCAATAATCCCACCCATAGCAATCCACACTAAAAAAATGAAGACAAGGAAAAATCCTTCTGTACAAAAATGTTTATTTAAACAATGTATCATAGTAAGTTATTGAAGTAACTTAATTTAACCTTCAAGGCACTTAGGGTGAACTCCCTGGATATATGTTGTATGGTAAATATGAATACCAATAAGAGCATGAAGGATGTGTACAGCATACGTGAAATACAGTACACAAAATTATAGGTGCACTGTGATTACAACTATGTAAACTATGTAAGTGGCAGCTATCGGACTAGAATAACTTCTGGGAAAATGGAAGCAGTTCATGGCACGGGTTGGCGTACCATGTGTACATTTTTAAACAACTTTTCTAGGGCTATCAAAATGTTTCTGCAATGGATGAAACAAAATCAGGTCAGATTCCCAAGCGTCTGGGAAAGGGTAGGTGTGGATATCCTTGATTCTGATTTATTTCATCTGAAATCTGCTGAGCTTTTTATTAACTGAAGGGTGAAATCTTCTGTTGCCATTGATGAGAACGAAGTGAATTATATTGGGAGTAGACAGACCCGGCCCTTCCCTCAAGATGATGACTAATTAATTGACAAACCTCCTGACTGGGTGTGACCTAGGGTTGACCCTTGATGACTGGGAATGGATTGCGCATAGAATGCTCACTTTTCCTTGCTTTTCTATGAGACTTTAAACATGACTGGGTCATTGTGAGCAAGAAGGAATTACTAGATCTTTTTAATAAAAATATTCATACGAAGGGATCAGAGATGCTAGTTTAGTTATTAGGGGGACCGGAAAGTAATGTCGTTAAAGTAATGACATGTTAAGGGCGGAAGTGGAAGCAAATCCATGTCAGAAAATCAAGGAGCTATCAAACACTCTTAACCAATCTTGGTCGACCATCCAAGAACATTTGCAGCAGATTGGTAAAGTAAGCAGAGCAGGTGTTTGGGTCCCGCATAATCTGTCCGAAGAAAACAAAGCTAACTGGTCCACCACATGCAACTTATTGCTTCAGCAGCACAATACAGAAGCGTTTTTTGATCGCTTGATCACTGGAGATGAAAAATGGGTCCTCTAGGATAATCCAAAACGCAAAAGGCAGTGGCTCTCTGCGAATGAATCGTCACGAAGTACAGCTAAGCCAGGTTTACACCCCAAAAAGGCACTTTTGTGTGTTTGGTGGAGTATTCGTGGGGTCGTTCATTTTGAAGTGCTGAAACCTGGACACACTGAATGCAGACCTTTACTGTGAACAATTGGATCGAGTAAATCAATCTTTAATTGAAAAGTGCCCAGCGCTTGTCACCAGAAAAGGCATTATTCTGCAACACGATAATGCAAGACCGCACTGTGCAAGACAAACCCTGGAAAAAATTAATGAATTGGGGTGGGAGGTATTGCCTCACCCACCATACTCGCCCGATATTGCGCCATCGGATTTCCATTTATTCCAATCGCTGCAACATTAAGTGGCAAAAAATTTGACAATTTGGATGATGTCCAAAATGCCATCTCCAGATATTTTGCTCAAAAACCAATTGATTTTTATTGATCTGGCATTGAAAATTTTCACACTAGATGGCAAAAGGTTGTTGATAACAAGGGTGATTACATCACTGATTAAAAATAAAAACTTTTTAAAATTTATCTGTTTGAATTTAATGCAAAAAAACGACATTACTTTCCGGTCCCCCTCATATAAAGTCAGTTCTGTTATCCAGTGTGGAAATCTCTTCCAGGGCATGTGTGAAAGGGATCACCATCTTGCCTCTGCATGTAAAATGTGTACATGTGAGCCCTGATTATAGCTTATGTTTTTGACCAGCAGCAAACTTACTTGACAACAGACCACACTTTTCATGGACTACATCGTAACAGCACTGTCGTCTGAAACATAATTTGGAAAAGATTAAAGTATGAATAATCCTTTAATCCTCCTACAAAGAGCCATGTCAGATAAAGAGACTTGGGATGGCCCTGGCCAGGTGGCTCAGTTAGTTGGAGCGTCATCCCATACACTGAGAGGATGTAGGTTCCATTCCCGGCCAGGGCGAGTACAGGCGGCAACCGATTGACGTTTCTCTCTCACATCAATGTCTCTCTCTCTCAAATCAATAAACAAACAAACAAAAAACATGTCCTTGAGTGAGGATAAAAATAAAAGAAACAGGATGTAAAAGAGGGATTTTTTTTCCCCAAGATCCCAGAGGGATTAAAACTAGAATAAAAGGACAAAGTTAGGAGCTATGTAACTATCTAAAAAGACGGTTTCATTCTAGAAGTGTGGCTTCCCATTATTAGTAGTTCTCAAACATGGATTTACTGATAATTTGCTATAAACATTATGGCAGATTCAAGTGTTAGATGATAAGAAGGATGTGGAAGATTTTTGTGACATTCAGCCTTGACTGAGTATCAGAATCTTCTGGAAAGTTAGTTAAAACAACAAATGGGGAGGGAGGCAGGGAGAGAGAGAGGAAGGAAGGAAGCAAGGGAGGAAGGGAGGGAGGAAAGTGAAGCCTAGGTCCTATCTAAGCCCCGCTGAATTGGAATATCTGGGTTTGGGGCCTAGGCATCTGAATTTTTAATAAACTGCCTAGGGGCTAGCAAATAAAAACCAATGGCCCAAATTGCTTTTAAAAGGATACCTGCACCCATAAAAATCTCTGTTTTCATGGTACAAACAAATGATATGGCAAATTAGGCAACTAGGGGTGCTAGAGCGTGGCATTTGCTTGTCTTCTGGGAATCAGAGAATAGAAACCCAATTTCTGAAATTTCCAGTTTAGGCACAATCAGACCAGTCTGTGCTACTGGATTTCTTATTTAAGAGAGAGACGGAAGAGATGAGCACCAGGGAAGGAGGAGGTGGCCTGTAAGGGCAGTTTTTGGAGGCCGCCTTCTCCACCCATGTTCAATCCCTTCCTTGCACTTTGTTGCATATACCTAAGATGTTTTTCCCCAATAAATAATATCTTAATGTCAGTTTTAAGCCTTTGTGGATTTTACAAAAAGCTCTAGTGTTATTTTAATAGTCTTTTTGTGTGTAGTTATTGTTTAGAAGAAACGCGATCAAATAAAGATAAATTACTTTCTACCGATCCAGACCTAAGATTTGGATCGCTTGAATCTACAGCTATTGCCTCATAGAGTTTAATGAGGTTCATCTTACACAGAGAAGCTGCAGGACTTTCAGAGGGCTCAGCAATTGATTTAATCACTCCTGTGCCCAAAAGAGGCCAGCAGGGTGTGTCTGTACTGCCAGACTTCCATCTCCAACAGTGCCAGCTGGTTTTGCCCTAACCAAGGAACTGACCTCAGACAGTGATTGGCACAAGTTACAGTCAGTTTTAGCTGGGAATCTTAGTGTTGCCTAGTGTTATATAGAGGTCTAGGAAAAGAGGCAGCCACTTGTGAAAAGTGCACTTAGATGCTGGTCCTGGAGGTGACCACCTGGACGCTCCTCCCAGAAATCCTGCACTCCTTACCCAGGTCTGTGGGAGATCCCTGCTCCCCAGGGATGCCTGAAATCTGAGCAGCTGGAAGGTATTTGTCAGATCCATTTGTCCACTTATTTATCTGTATTTGCCAAGTGTCCATTGTGTGCCACTCACTACACTCTAGGGACTGAAGATGAAATAAGAGGTGAAAACGAACAGCCAGGAGTTCACAGTCTGCTGGAATCTCTGCCTTGCTCTGACTGACTGGGAATTGGCTAGCTCCTCCTAGTGATCATCATAACCTCATCATCAACCTAACAGTACTAACGTTTGTTGGCAGCTATGTGCTAAAAACTTTTAATGGCATATTAAAAGATGAGTATTATAATTATACCCATTTTTCAGATGGGAAAGTGGAGATGCATAGATAAGGTAACTGGACCAAGGTGCATAGCCTCCAATCATCATGAGGGTAGGCATGGGGAGCAGAGATTTAGGATTCACTCACCACATTCTATGAGTCTGGGTCTTGCTTGCTCTGGACCTCAGGTTAGGGTCTGAACTTGGCCAAGCCCTGTTGGTATTTCATTAGTACAATCCAGCCTCCAGCCCTACTGAGGATTGCTCCAGGGAACAGGGATTATATCGGGGCTCTGAGTAAGAGAAGAGAAGTGGAGTTTACAGTAGCTAGCTTTGGAATCTAGGGGACCAAATAGGCTCCGGAGGGGTAGGGAGATTCTCAGAGCTGGGAGGTGGCTGCAGGTGTTTCTTTGGTGGACCAGAGGGTGAGGCTTTTTCTGCTAAACTCTTATACTTGAAGGAGTCAACAGAACACCGAAATCTGACTTCCTGGGTTCAGAGGGTAACTGGATCTCATCCCAGTGGGTCAGGGAGACTGGACCAACCTGAAAAGCAGGGTCTTAGCCAAGTTGCTTAGATTTAGTTAAGTTTTGTTCCCATAATACTGCGAGAGCTTCACAGATGTGATTCATTTTAATGAGATTTAGGTGAAAGGCAACAGAGCTGAGTTTCCTCCAGTTTGTAATCTCTGAACTATTCTTATTTTAAAAAATCGTCCCTCTGTTCTGAAATTATGAACTTTTTAGTTACTCCTTCAAAGATTTTCCATATCCTTATTTATAGATTATGTATTTCTTTTCACCAAGCCAAAGACGGCATGGCCTTTCTTTGCAGCTGCATTCAAATATTTACAGAGTACTTTTTAAAAACAAACTTGGAATCATTATACTTTATGGGATTTTGTATTATTTTCTCCCTTAACATTCTAAGTAATATTCTGGAATATTCTTAGGTCAGTCAAAAATGTATTGCCCATCCTGGCGGTGTGGCTCAGTGGTTGAGCATTGACCCATGCACCAAGAGGTCTCCAGTTCGATTTCCGGTCAGGGCACATGCCCAGGTTGTGGGGCAGTCCCCGGTGGGGGGCATGCAGGAGGCGGCCAGTCGATGTTCTCTCTCATAGATGTTTCAATCCCTCTCCCTCTCCCTTCCTCTCTCTCTAAAATCAATAAAGAAAAAATAAAAATAAATGTATTACCCATATAACTTTGGAGAGTGAATCATATTCTGTCGTACAGATAAACTATAGTTATTTTACAGTTTCTTTTATACCATTTGCAAGTTTTCACTCTTTCATTTTACTACTCACTTTATAACAGTGAAAAATATCAGGAGCATATTTATCAATAACTCTTTCCAATAGGTTATTATTCTAGGTCAAATACTGACACTTGAAATGTTCTTGCTGGATAGCATCTAATTTTCAGATTGCTGTAGTACTTTAATTAGTGATTGGGAAAGTTACCTAAACTTTCTGTGCTTCAGCTCTTTCAACACTAATATAGGAATAACAATAGTACTTACTTCATGGAGTTGAGTTGACATATGTAAGTACTTAGAGCAGTAGATGTAAAGTACTCAGAATGGCACATTCTATATAACTGCTGTTTTTGTTATGCTTCCACCAACAATGTACATTCGTGCCATTTTTCTGTGGCAAGTTTGACTACTTTTTCAATTATATATTAACAAATACTAGTTTAATCGAAAAAAAGTAGCCCCCTTTTTATTTGCACTACTTTGATTACTAGTGAAGTTTGGCCTTTTATTGTGTATTTGTTTAGCCCCTTATATTTCTTTTTCATGAGTTTTATTTATTCCTTCACTGGATCCTCATTGTTTTTCTTATCAATTTGATGAGTTCTTTTTATGGTGACCCTTTGCTGTCATATATATTACAGATATTTTCCTGGTTTGTCAGATGCCATTTGCTATGCCCTCGTTATTTTTGACTGTGTCTCAGAGAGGGCTGAAAAGGCTTCAGGGACAAAGGTCACACACACCAGGGCTGCTTGCTGAGTAGAGGTGAATGGACTTTGCAGACTGCAGTTGGGGCGAAAAAGTCCTGCACTAGTGATCAGAGACTACAGTTTTGCTCCAGATTTTGTCCCTTGCACGAGCTAGTTAACATCTCTGAACTCTAATATTCTCATCTATGCAAGGGCCTCTTATAAATGGCTTCAGAGTACCCCTCAGGGTGAATTAGCACATATTAAGTTTCCACATAAACTAAACAAACCCCATGTAACTGTGAGCTTGCTACTGTTTTTATTTTTGCTATATCTCTATGTAAGAAGAAAGGCGCGATTGATTTTATTTTTTATTTTTTTATTTTCTCCTCGGAGGGAGTCAGTTATTTGTTATTTTTTTATTATTCGGATTATTTTGGGATCTTTTTCTCTATTCTTCTTTCTTCTTTTATTTTATTTACTTATTTATTTTTATCCTCACCCAAGGACTTTTTTTTTTTTTTTTTTTTTTGCATTTATCTTCAGATAGAGTGGGAGGAAGAGAGGGAGGAAGAGAGAGAGAAAAACATCGATGCGAGAGAGACACATTGAGTGGTTGCCACCCACACGACCCCAACCGGGGCAGGGATGAACTGCAACCAAGGTACGTGCCGTTAGCGGGAACCGAACCTGGGACTTTCTGGTCCGCAGGCCAATGCTCTAACTTCTGAGCCAAACTGGCCAGGGCACGATTGCCTTTAAAGCCTGCTGTGCTTTCAGTGGTCTTTCTGGCCCTCTTGGCCTGGTTAGCTCGCTATGCAGATATCAGCTCCACGGACTTCTCTGGAATTCCTCCAACCCCACCCACACCTGTAGGTCACATCTCACTTTACTCTCTTATAGCCCCACCTGCCTCTTAGGTGTAGCACTCAACACAACAACAATTTCCAATTGACTTAGGTGACCAATTGATAAATGTCCATTTCTCCCTCTAGACTGCAAGCTCTGTAAGGGCAGAGACATTTATCTTTTGTTTATTTATTTATTTTTTTAGCTCACCGTAGTGTTCTACATGTTGACTATGTCTGAGTAGGCCCTTGATGAATATTTCCCTATTAAAGAACAAGTGGGATGGTTGGCTATGCATAAAAGCATCTCAGGGGGCATAACAATGTAAAGAACATGCCAGGAAGGAATATGTCAGGTTAGAGTGTTGATGATAGGCATGTCTGGGTCAGAAAGCAGTATATGGAGGAGAGCCATGGGAGACGGGACTGGGAAGGGGCACCGGGTCTGATCATAGAGTCTTGGTACCAAGTGGAAGAGTTTTCGTGAATGAGACGTGCAGGGGGGAGGCGCTGAAGAATGATGAGCATGTGTGGCCTGTAAGAGACATGCATAAAGGGGATGCATGTGACATGTAGAGTGGATTGGAAGAGAAAGACTGGAGACAGGGAGACCAGTTAGGAGTCTGTTGCGATGTTCCTTTTAAAAGCGATTGAGCACTTGCATCACTGTGCTACCCCTGGGGAAAAGTGGTTAAATGTGAGTGGTATTTCCAGGAAAGAATTATTTGTTGGCATTATATGACGGGGGGTGTGGGTAGGTGGGGAGGAGTCTCTCGGTAGGTATTAGTTCTGAAAGGAGCCTATTAGATCCTCCCAGGTAACATCCTCAACTCCACGTTGGGTTGTTGAGGCGAGGACCAGAACTGCCAATGCCGCACAGCCTGTGCCGTGTTGGAAGCAGAAGGGAATCATGACACAGTTTCTCTGAATGGTGCTTACTGGCTTTTTTACTCATTGACTAAGGGGATGTGTCTTTGCCAGAAACAACGGAGGTGGGTTAGCCGGGGGATTATGAATTCTATTTTGCACAGGTGGGGTTTGGAAAAATGGTGAGCTATTCAAATGAAAACGGCAGGCCATGTATCATGTGGTAGGAGGGGGGTCTGGTGCAGAGGTTAGAGCTGGGTTACATTTTTAGACTTGGTGGCAAATAGATGGTGGAATTTTCCAGTATGAATTCAATTATTGCCCCTTCATTTTCCCATTTTTGCAAAACAAACGAATGATACGATAAACACTTAACCAACATTTTATTTCATCTTATCTCAGGCTCTGTGAAAGGAGATACTATCACCCTTATTGCTCCATTTTACAAGTGAGAAAGCAGGGTCAGAGAGAGCAAAGAAATTTTCCCTTGTCTATCAAGTTCCTAGCAATCCTTTACACCGGGTTTCTCCATTGAAGCACTGTGAGTGTTTGGGCGGGTAATTCTTTGTTGGAGAAGGGTGGGGAAACTGTCCTGGGCATTGTGGGATGTTTAGCAGCTTCCCTGGCCTCTACCCCTTAGGTGCCACTAGGATTACGCAGCTGTGACAAGCAAATAGGTATCTGGACATTATCAGATGTCCCTTGGTTGAGTCAAATGGCTCCTCTCTTAAAAATCCTCTCCAGAAATTTCAACTTTAGATGATACATTCTTCTTCTGTATTCTTGTGCCACTATTGCCAAATTTTAAAATGCTTTCATTATGTTTTGTATATGTTTGTCTTCCCAAGAAGCTTATGAAGATTTTGAAGACAAAGCCTCTGACTTCACTACAACATTGAAAGCAAGCATCTTTCACCTTCGTTCCCTATTCTTCATTCCCTCCATCATTTCCCCTCCTCCTTTAGATCTTTGTAATTCTTAACCTACACTGTTGAAGTAACTTCGCTGTGGTCTCCCTGCCTATAGTCTTCCCTCTTCAAACGCCATCATTTGTTCGCTGATTGAAGACTGTTCCTAAAACACAGGCATGATAACGCATGACTTTTTTTTTTCTTGAAACCTTACCCAGAAGCACATCCTTCGCCGAATATTAGAGGTATTCCACATTTCAGTCTCAGTATTTCTTTCAAAAATTATTTTTCATCACCTGTTTATGTGAGAGCTGGTCTCCAATCGAGAAAAGATGTTCACTCCATAGGCCCCAGGCCATCCCTGCTCTTGTCCCTCATGGTCCGATTTCTCTCCATCCCGCAAAGCTCAACTCAAATCCCAAAGGTGCACACTCCTGCTTTCCTCCCTCAAGCAGGAAGGCATTCTGTCCTTCAGAGCCCCACAGACGTCTATCAATACCGCTTTCATTGGCAATGTCATTTTTATCCGAATTAGGTATGTGCGTGCATTTTTTTCCCTTTTGCTCCATGGGTTTCAACGTCAAACAGACCAGTGTTTGAATCCTGGTACTCACTTACTAGCCATGTTACCTGGGGCACATTACTTTAATTCACTAGCCCTCAGTTTATTTCTTCACCCTTAAAATGGGTATAAAGTAATAACTATCCCCTCTTGTTCTTTGAGATTCAATGAAAATGCAGGAAAGGTGCTTAACATAGACTTTGGCAGACGGGAAAAATAGTAAGGGCTCAATATATATTACCTACAACTTTTAAGCATAGTTATTATCGTTATGGTCAATTCTCTCTGGAATAAGCAGGCTAGATCAGTTTGTTTTATACTTCGCTTGGTGATGAGAGTAAATCTTTACAAGATTTACTTGTGAAGACTGACAAGGGAAGTGTCAGGAACTTAATTACTTATTACTGCACCAGCGCAGAAATGATACGTGGCAATAATCTAACCCCTCAGAGGAAAGCAGCTGTCGGAAGGATTTTGCAATAGAAATTTGGGGATTTGGTGGATGATGAGGCCAGCCCTATTGAGAATGCTCAAAGGAGCTGATTGGATGTTTCCCATGGCACAGAGAATGCTGTGATCTAAAGCAGATGGCACAACGTCGGAGAGCAGTGGGTAGATAATGAGCTCAGAGTTGAAATGCAAAGGACTGAATGGGAATGCATGGTTCAGGAAACATGAAATGAAACCCATCTTTCTGTTCAAAGTAGACAATTCCACTTGGCTGCCGGAATGTTTTGTACAAAACTCAGTTTGTCAGACCAGACGATGCAAATTTGTGGTCAGAGTCATTACCAAGAACACAGCTGATGGATCCATCACAGACTTATATCAGAACCAAGGCCAATACTCCTGGGGGAACAGGGCAGAGCAGGATGAACTGGGATTTTGAGACTTGATACACCTGTAGGGAGCAGGGAAGACAATTTAGGAGGCCTCAAAGGTAGGACAAAAGAGGGCTATGATATGTGTAGGTGGCCTGGCCACATACAATGGGTACAACCGTAGTCAGGTTTGTGGGTGGCTTCAGAAAACAGGGCTAACCCACATGAATTGACATTTGGGGGCAAGCTTCTGGAGGAAAGGTAATTACAATATTTATTGAGCAATTACTATATGCCAGCCACTGTGCTAAGAGCTGTGTATACATTGTGTCATTTAACCAGCACAGTAACTCTGTGAGTAGGTGCTATTGTTATCCCACTTTAAAGATGTGTTAAGCAAGGTGAGACTTGAATCCAGATTATTTTAATTTTTATTGCAACACCTCTGCTCTCAACCTCCAGAATCATTGGTGTTCGGTAGAAGAGACTAAGAGGCCACGTGGTCCAATGTTCTGATTCTACAGAAAAGCTAACTAAAATTCAAAGGTCAAAATCACTGCCCTAAGTTCCACAAGGAACCAACCAATGGCAGAATTGGAGTGGAAGGCTCAGACTCCCTTTATATTATGCTCTAACAGGGAGGAGGCCGAAGTTGGAGAAGCAAAAGGGCTCACCTGACCACCCAGTCTTGTGTTTGTCTTGACCAGGACTGTGGCTGGCCCAGAGCCTGGGCAGTGTAAGGCTGAGGAGCACCTGCATGACCAGTGCATACAGATTTAAAGGGCTGCACATGCAGAAGGCCCACTAGCTTACCCCTTGGTCATGGCCAGCATCACGGAGGAAGTGAGACGGAGGGCAGATGAGGCACTTATCCCTGGGGTCCTTTTATTCTTTATCTTTACTTGAGTAGATTGCCTCATGAATGATCCATCACGCCTTATTTTAGTAGAAAATTTGGCTTACAAACTTCAAATGTACCATCATTTACCAAACGGAGAGAAATTTCAGCACCCTTTGCCGGTGGATCTCCTTTGGGTATTGAAATTGCTCTCCAGTTGGAAAATCATGGCACATATGAAGGTTGTAGTTCAAATTTTCTAGTAAAATAAGGTCTGATTGGTCATGTATGCACTCCTCTGTTCATTGCAGCATTATTTACAATAGCAAAGACTTGGAAGCAGCCCACATGTCCATCAGTAGATGAATGAATAAAAAAGCTGTGGTATATTTACACAACGGAATACTACTCGGCCATGAAAAAGAAGGAAACCTTATCCTTTGCGACAGCATGGATGGACCTGGAAAACACTGTGCTAAGTGAAATAAGCCAGTCAGAGAAAGACAAGTACCATATGATTTCACTCGTATGTGGGAATCTAATGAACAAAATGAACTAACAAGCAAAATAGAGACAGACTCATAGATAGAGATCAGGCTGACAGCTGTTGAGGTGGAGTGGGCTGGGGGATGGAGGAATTAGTCAAAAAAGAAATACAGAGAGAAAGAACTCATGCACATGAACAACAGTGTGGTGATTAGGTGATTGTAGGGCAGGGGGAGGTGGGGAAGGTGGAGGAGGGTATAGGAAGGATAAATGGTGGTGGACAGAGACTTTTGGGGTGGTGAACACATAATACAGTGTACAGATGATGTGTTGTAGAATTGTGCACCTGAAACACGTATAATTTTGTTAACCAGTGTCATCTCAATAAATTTAAAACAGAAAGAAATCATCTAGCAGAAAAAATAAAAATGAAATCAAGTATAAAATTATCATAAGGCATGATAAATTACATTACAACTTGTGTTTTTTTCCTCAACTTTATAGTCAAGAAATTCTCAGTGAGTATCTTCTTGAGAATGTGGTGCTTATTAAAATCATTTTCACAGAATAATTATTGCAATTACAATGAAAGAATTGTGGATATAGCACATGATCGAGAACAATAACTCACTGGATGCCTGTGTTAGTTTAGTGGGTTGGACCAAAAGTGAAGGCAACTCAGCAAAAGTCTAATGATTAATATCTGTTGCTAACAGTGTAAGGTTCCCAGTTTACTGTAGCCCCCCAATGTCTCTGAGGAAGGGATAACATTTCTTAGTATTTAGTTTCAATAGTGGATACCAGGTATAGGCATTAGACTTCTACCTTATGAATTTTTATATGAATGGTCATAGACAAGTAGGTCTTGTAATATTTCTGCTCCGGTTAATCTTTTTTTTTAAATGTCTCCTGTCCAAACTAGTGCTGAAATTCTCATTCAGCTCATGAGATTGTATTATATTTCGGATTATAATCTGTTTAATTACCTATTTTGAGCAACTGGAAGCTTCACGAGGAAAAGACCAGGTCTGCTTTGTCTCCTGCAAGTATAAATTTACTCTTCAAAATCCAGCTCTAACTTAACCTACATTATGAAGTTCTCCTCAGATTTTATTTGATTTAATTTACTTCCCTTTGTCTCTATTGCACTTTGTTCTGTTAGAGCAGCATTTATTATATGGTGTTGGTAGTTAAATACATCATGCTTTTAGTCATATGTTTAAATCATTTTGAACAAAAAAAGTTTCCTTTTTCATATTCCCAGTATAGCACCTGTAACATTTGGGTGTTTTGAATTTACTAACTAGACCAACCTCAGAAACCTCTCATTTAGCATATTCAAATTAATAATTATTTTTACCCCTAAAACATGCCCTTCCTTTTACATCCCTCGTGTAGTTCATGGATCTTCAGCTATTCATTCTCATGCACCAGAATTCTGCGATGTAATCCTTTCTACTCTTCACCATCCACTCTCTAAATGCAACCAGCCACTAAATCCTATGGAGTTTACATTCTAAACAATCACTGACTCCATTTCTTTTATTTCTGTGATTACTTGACTAAATGGAAAGCAGTCTGCTCTATTTCTTTTCATGTCAATCTCTAGCCTCACTCTTCCCCTTTAACGCATATTGGACAAAGTTGTCAAAGTGATATTCAAAGGAAAATAAATAAAATCAAGTGTTTTTTTCAACGTAAACTTCTTAAATTCATCAAATCCCATCCCTTTACCTATTGAATGAACCCAATACTTCCTAGCATGGCAAATAAAGATCTTTATAATTCAAATACTTTTTTTTTTATTGATTAATGCCATGGACCTCATTTTTTCATCCTACAAGAATTCATTGGATATTTATCTTGTATCCATTCTTTGCTAGCCACTGGGCAAGGCACTGTGTGTGTAATGAACATGGTGAAGGCTTTGAGAAGCCAATTCTAGTAGAGAATTCCCCTGTATAAACTTACACACATGGCTAGGTGTTATATGACATTAGAGAAAACACGCAATTTCAAGGGCAAGAGAAGAGAGATGTCCCTACTTCAGAAAGTTAAGGAAAGATATTTGAGTAGTTAAGTAGAAATTTGTCGAGTGGACAGAGGGAAGGGTGTTATTCCAATCATAGGTAATAGCACAGACAAAAGCAAGTAGACCTCTAAGGATTTATCATGGTTAGGGAAAGAAAAAGTCTAGTGTATGAGAGTGTAGGTTGTTGTAATGAGGGGCAGTCATTGGAGAGGAGACTGGTAAGGTCTCCTGGGCTAGATCTGAAGGAACATTTATGCAACACTAGTGATTATGAACTTTCTCTTACTTAGAGAACTCTGCGGTACCCTCTTACTCACTCAAAGAAGAATGAAACAATAATATTTGCATGCCAGATAGATAACCCTGGTGCCCTTGTGTGGGTTGAGAAGGAGGAAAGAGACTGGAAGCACAGGAATCAGTACAGAGACCATTGAAATGGGCTTGGTTTTTGAGAAGAAGGAGAATGTGAACTAAGGTGGCGTGGATGGCAATGAAGAGCAGGTGATGGATTCCAAAGAGAATCTAAAGTTTGAGTTAGCAGGACTTCTTTAAATGTGGGTACATTACAAGTGAAAGAAAGGAAAGAATGTGATATGATAGATGAATGAAGCTGGAGGACAACATGAAAGGGAGACATGTTCTTCAACAGGAAACACTAACCCTGAAGATCCTGAACGTGCAGTTCAATAAGTGACAATTGTAGTCGTTGAACAATGCAACAGAACATAATGGAGACAAAGCAAAGCAAATAGCCAAGCAAAACCAGAAGGCCACCTTCTCTTTGTAGTACTCACCTATAATGACAAGTAAATGAGGATTGCCGTGAACTATTTTAAGACCTTCATAAAGATGAAGGTGATACTTTTAAGAACACACAGATAATTACAAAGTGAAGGGAAGGAAAAGTCAGTACGAATAAAGTGAGGTAATGTAGCTTACTGGTGGAACTCCTACCCAGCAGGATTCTCCAGAAATATACATCATCGTGCTATTGCAAGTCTCACACCTACCGGTCCTCTGTTCACACCCTACGCTCAGCCCTAGTTAAGTGTTTGTTTCTTCACTTTGTCAACCTCTCCTTACCCATGCACAGATTCTTGTTTTCTCTGCTTGTAGTAATGTTTTTGGAGCGTTGTCTCTTCTGCTATGCTGAGAAGTGAAAAAGACAGTTTCTCTGCCAGAGAAGAGAGTGAATTTCACCCCTGGAGAATGAGAATGCAGTTAGAATTGGTCCACTGCAAGCATAAACTTTCCTTGAAAATTTTAATTTGAAAAAATCAGACGTGTTATTGTAATCTACGAATTATATATATGCACATATGCACATATATAGTAGTCCCCCCTTGTCTGCCTGTAGGGGATACAATCCAAGACCCCCAGTAGATGCCTAAAACCCTGGATAGTACCAAATTCTATATAGGTTATGTTTTTTTCTTATACATATACACCTATGATAAAGTTTAATTTATAAATTAGGCACAAAAAGAGATTCTCAATAAAAGCTAATAATGAAATAGAACAATGATAACAATATACTGTAGCAAATGTTATGTGAGTGGCTTCAGGGCCATTATTAAGTAAAATAAGGACTGCTTAAACACAAGCACTCTGATGCTTTGACAGTCAATCTGATAAACAAGATGACTACTAACCCCCAATATCTCTGAGGTCCTGTGCACAGTATGCATCTTCTCGAGTTTTACATAAGATCATGCAGTCTACAATCTTCTGTCCATTTCTCTCCCTCAGCGTCATTATTTGGATTCACCCATGTTGTTGCATGTATGATTAGTTCATTTGTTTTTATTACTGAGTTAAGTATTCTCTTGTATGGATATAACACGTGCCTTTATCCGTTCACCTGTTGAAGGACATTTGAGTTTATTCCAGTATTTGGCTATTCCAGTAAAACTGCTTGGAGCATTCCGATATAAGTCTTTATATAACAATACAGCCATACCTCAGAGGTATTGTGGGTTCAGTTCCACACCATAACAATAAAGCGAATATCACAATAAAGTGATTCACACTGATTTTTGGAGGTTTCCCAGTGCATAGAAAAGTTATGTTTACACTATGCTGTAGTCTGTTGAGTGTGCAATAGCATTATGTTTGCTAAACAATGTACATACCATAACTAAAAAATACCTTATTACTAAAGAATGCTAACTGTCATCTGAGCCTTCAGCAAGTCATACTCTTTTTGCTGGTGGAGGGTCTTACCTTCAAATTGTAAAAAATGCAATATCTGTAAAGTGCAATAAATTGAGGTATGCCTGTATACTTTCATTTCATTGGGTTAATACTTAGGAGGGGAATGGCTGGATTGAATATTCGGTATATGCTTAACTATTTAAAGAAACTGCTAAATTATTTTCCAAAGTGGTCGTTCCATTCTGCAGTGCTACCGGCTCTGTATGAGAGAGTTCCTTCACCTCTTCTCCAACAGCAGTATGGTCAGTCTTTTTCATTATAGCCTTTCTATTTAGTGAGTAATCAATCATATCTAATTGTGGTTGTACTTTTCATTTCCCTAATTACAAATGATGTCAAGAATCTTGTCATATGCTTATGTGCTATTGGTTTGTTTTTGGTCAAATATCTGTCGAAATCTTTTGCCCATTTTTCAGTTTGGCTTGAAATTCTGTTTTTATTATTGAGTTTTGAGAATTCTTTACAAAGAGGCATGAGAAAACTTTGGGGTGATGGACATGTTAATTATGTTGATTGTGGTGATGGTTCCACCTATGTAAACATATGTCCAAAGTTATTAATTTATATATTTTTAAATATTTAAGGCATGTCAGTTATGTCTCAAAGAAAGAAGAGGGCTGTGCATATTTGTAAAACCATGTATTTATAATAAACAGGGAAATTTAGTTACTTGAAATAACAATTTTAAATACATTTGAAATGGTCATTCAAGTAATTGATTTACACTTATGCCTTCAGGTTGACATCTTGTTATGTCAGTCTCAGTATTGCAATATATAAGATAGGTGAGTTTGTCCATTTTACTAAAGTTATAAAAAGTTCACTAGTATTGGAAAAGTACTTATTTGTTAAACCAACCAATGAAAATACTTAAAAAGGATGTTAAGTTTATAAATGTAGTTTTAAAAGCTTTATGGTATTTAATTGACTATGTTTTAAAAATATATCAAATAATTTTCAGAGACTATTTTTTAAAAATCTGTTTTTATTGATTTTAGAGAGAGAGGAAGAGAGAGAGAAACATCAATTGGCAGCTTCCCTCACGCCCCCTACTGGGGATGAAGGCTGCAACCCTGGCATGTGTACTGATCAGGAATCAAACTGGTGACCTCCTGGTGCATGGATGATGCTCAACCAACTGATCCACACCAGCCAGAGCTTCAGAGACTATTTTAAAATTTTGGTTAATTTATGAGACTGACGCGCTACCTAAAAATTGAATTACCATTTGACCCAGTGATCCCACTCCTAGGAATATACCCGAAGAAACCTGAAACACCAATCAGAAAGAATACATGTACCCCCATGTTCATAGCAGCGCTATTTACAATAGCGAAGATCTGGAAACAGCCCAAATGTCCATCAGTAGACGAATGGATAAAAAAGCTGTGGTACATATACACAATGGAGTACTATGCAGCGTTAAGAAAGGACGATCTCTTATCCTTTGCGTCGACATGGGAGGACCTGGAAACTATTATCCTAAGTGAAACAAGCCAAGCAGAGAAAGACAAACATCATATGATCTCACTTATTTCTGGAATATAATGAACATAACAGTGGGAGGAGCAGGGTAGTCCGGGGGACGTGGAAGTGGGGTACAGGCTGACATCTGCCAGAAGAGGGGGCGGGGGAGGGGAGAGATGAACACAGAACTTGTACGTATGTACTCATAACCAATGGACATGGACAACAAAACGGGGACGGGACAGGGAGGGAAGGGGAGGGGGGTGTCATTGGGGGAAAAAAGGAGAATCATCTGTAACATAAGTAAATTAATAAAAAAAAATAAAATAAAATAAAATAAAATTTTGGTTAATTTAAAATGTTTTATATATGGAGCAATAAGATTTGCAAACTAATTTAATTGCTTTAAAGGCAACCTGTGAGATTTTACTGGCTGAGGCATTTTTTTTTTTTTTTTAGTTTTATTAATATATTTGTGTTACAGATGTTTCTCCTTTTTTCTCCATTGACACCCTCCTCCCCATTCCCCCACCCCATCCCCAGCTTTGTTGTCCATGTCCATCAGTTATGCGTACATGCATATAAGTTCTGTAGTTTATTTCTTCTCTCCCCCCCACACCCTCTTCTGAGGGTTGTCAGTCTGTACCCTACATCCACGTCTATGGGTCTACCCTGTTCCTCAGACTGTTATGTTCATTATATTCCACAAATAAGTGAGATCATGTGATATTTGTCTTTCTCTGCTTGGCTTGTTTCGCTTAGGATAATACTCTCCAGGTCCTTCCATGTCGTCTCAAAGGATAAGAGATCTTTCCTTCTTATAGCTGCATAGTACTCCATTGTGTATATGTACCACAGCTTTTTTATCCATTAGTCTATTGATGGACACTTGGGCTGTTTCCAGATCTTAGCTATTGTAAATAGTGCTGATATGAACATGGGGGTACATATATTCTTTCTGATTGGTGTTTCAGGCTTCTTAGGGTATGTTCCTAGAAGTGGGATCACTGGGTCAAATGGCAATTCAATTTTTAATTTTTTGAGGTAACACCATAGTGTTTTCCACAGTGGCTGCACCAGTCTGCATTCCCACCAGCAGTGTATTAGAGTTCCCTTTTCTCCACACCCTCGCCAACACTTGTTGTTTGATGATTTGTTGATGGCGGCCATTCTGACAGGTGTGAGGTGATACCTCATTGTTGTTTTAATTTGCATCTCTCTGATGATTAATGATGTTGAGCATTTCTTCATATGTCTCTTAGCCATTTGTATGTCCTGTTTGCAGAGGTGTCTATTTAGTTCCTCTGCCCATTTTTTAATTGGGTTCTTTGTCTTCCTTTGGTTGAGTTGTATGAGCATTCTATATATTTTGGAGATTAACCCCTTATCTGTTGTATCATTGGCAATTATGCTCTCCCATACAGTGGGTTCCCTTTCCAATTTGATGGTTGTTCCTTTTGCTGTGCAGACGCTTTTTAGTTTGATGCAGTCCCATGTGTTCATTTTTTCCTTTGTTTCTGTTGCCTTAGGTGATGTATCAGTGAAGATTCTGCTGCATATGATGTCTGAAATTTTGTTGCCTACATTTTCTTCTAGAATTTTTATGGATTCACGAGTAACATTTAAGTCTTTTATCCATTTTGAGTTTATTCTTGTGTATGGTGTAAGTTGATGGTCTAGTTTCATTTTTTTTTGCATGTAGCTGTCCACTTTTCCCAACACCATTTATTAAAGAGGCTGTCTTTACTCATTGTATGCTCTTACCACCTTTGTCAAATATTAATTGAGTATAATGTCTTGGGTCAATTTCCAGATTCTCTGTTCTGTTCCACTGGTCTATATGCCTGTTCTTGTGCCAGTACCAGGCTGTTTTAATTACAATAGCTTTGTACTATAACCTGATATCCGGTATTGTGATCCAACCTACTTTGTCCTTCTTTTTCAAGATTGCTGTGGCTATTCGGGGTCGGCTGAGGCATTTTTAATCTGGAGGGAAAATCTATTACTTTGTGGCTTCTGTAGCAGACCACACAGTACTGCAAATAAAGGTTTTGTGACTAAACAAATAGCCCCAACACTTGTGGTATTGACCAGGAAAACCACAAAGCTAATAGAACCAAAGGCATACTTTTCCCCTGCACTTCTCACTGTCAATCTCCACCAATTATCTCCTACAGGGATGGTCAACAATTACTCCATTACTATAGCATTTATAACCTCATGGCTATTAGATGTGAATATGTTGATTGTGTTTATCTACAGACTAGGGAATCAAAGATGAAGAAATCACCCCATCAGCCCTGCAGAATATGATAGTACATTTTGTCAATGATGGGGGTAGTGGTGGTTGAGGGGCTGTTATCAGTGGAAGTAGAGTATCCACCAGTAGAAGTGGGGGATTCCTTTCCCCACTGAGTGTTGGGATTGGGTCCTTATAATATCTAGAGAAAAAGAATTTTTCTGAGACTCACAAGGGAGGATGAGACATCTTTATTTGTGTGGAATTACATCCCTAGGTTTGCAAAGTCCCATTTCCCTTAATCCAGTCCTGGAAGTTGTGCAGCTAGGGATTTAGTAGAGCTAGGAGCAAAGCCAGTGTCCAAAGTTTGCGTTCCATTATGGATCTGGGTTCAGTATAGTATTAAGCTAGTTGCAGTCCACCAGTCCATTGTGTGGGGTCCACATGGTTGTAGGCCATGTGAGTGGATGCAGGAGCGTGAGCGCACACCCCCTGCATTGAGAGTCCCAAGAGAGCAAGAGAGAGAACTCCTTTGTTTAGGAGCTTAAGTATCTCAAATCTTCCCTTGCTTGCAGTGGCCATGTCTACTGTGGCCAATGATCTGTTCCCAGGTGTGACTGAAAGGCAAGTACCTTCCCTATTTCACCCAGACTTTACTGGGCATGCATCTAAATTGCAGCTTTCTGACAAAGCTGCACAAATGTCATACCCATACTATTTGGCCTTCCCCTTGCTCCTTTCTAGTTATTAATAACTAGGTTCATTACAATGGTATCAGAGCTAGAGTTTAAAGCCTCAAAAAAGAGATCCTTAATAATAATGTAATCCTTTTATAGATCATAATTTTTTACTAGATAAATTCACAATTTCTTCCAAATGTATATTGTCATACCCTTTCCAAGTAGCTCTTTGGACTTTGCTACTCACGGTGACATGGTCCACATTTCTCTCCCTTTTGTCAGTGTTATGGGGTCTCCTTTTTCTATGAGTGCATGAAGACCTTTTCTCATCTCTTGGCAAAAAGGCAATCTCAGGGGAGTACTTAGATTATACTTGTGTATGAAAGTGCATCTAGAACTTTGATATTTTAAGGAACTGGGATGGATGAGGTGGTTAGTTCTCATCCCTGGCTGGGTAGCACTGATTTTCTTCCTCCCAGCAAAGCAGTTTAAAAAATAATTTAATAAAGGATACAATTCTTAATTAAAAATTCTGAATTTTTGATCTTATTTGCTACCACAGAAACTATAAACAGTTGAGCAACATAAAGTAAATAATAGGGGGGCAAGGTGGTGGTGTCATTTGAATACAAAAAGCACTATGCTTGGAATCTATGGCCAAGACACTGTCTGGACATCAGTTCTTTCATCTGTGCAAAGAGGGGGCTAAGGAAGGATTTAGCACCAACATTCCTTGACCCTGATGAAAAAACAGCAGCATGGGGGAAAAGGGTTGCTCAGCAGTGTTACGTGCATTTAGAGATTCTCAAGTTGGTGGAAAGCAAGATGGGGGTAAAGATTAGAGACTTAAGTGGAACTGGAAGGCTGATATGAATAAAGATTTTCACTCTGAACACCCTTCTTAATCCGAAGTCTATTCATTACAGGAAATACATTACCTCCCTTCTATGGAAGTTGTTTTGCTTTTGTTTTTGTTTTACACTACCAAAACTGAGACCTGGGAAGGTTGTATTTCACCAGGAAATCTTTACCTCTTTGAGTAAGACTTCCAAGGGCACAGGAAGGATTACAGTGAGCTCACTCAGTCTCCTTAAGAGATCTAGACTTGAAGTCTAGTCCTCGTCACAAGGTTCAGCAAACCTTTTTGTAGAGGGCTTTTAGTAAATATTGTTGTCTCTACAGATTGGAGCGATTCAACTCTGTCATCTTGGCACCAAAGTAACCATAGGCAATACTTAAAAGAATGAGTGTGGCTGTGTTCCAATAAAACTTTATAAAACCAGACAGCAGGCAGATTTGACCCCGGAACATAGTTTCATGATCTCAGTGAGTTTGAAAGACCATTGGCATAAAAATCAATTTAATGATGGTCTGGTCTTAACCCTGCTTTTGGCCAAGCATGTAATTTCAGGACATTCCCTTTCCTTCTTTGGAACTCATATTTAATATTGATTAAACATGTCTTATGTTGCCATAAGTTTATGGGCCACATCTATTTAATGCTCATAGCAACTAACACACAGGTGCAATTATTAGCTTAGAGCACAGTTAGTGAGTTCTAGTGACAGTTTAACCCAGGTCTATTTATCTCTAAAACTCATATTCTTAATTATAACTAAACTGTTCCCTTGTAAAGAGATGGATTTGAACTTAATGTTCCCTAATTGCTCTTTTATGGCTGGCAGTAAGTTTTTGATAGAAATCGAGTTCTCTGTAGGATGTTTCCAACTTTTCCTTGAGAGAGTTGCTGAATTTTTGTTTTGTTTGTTAGCTCTAAGCTTGTTTCCCTACTTGATCAGCCACTGGAATGACAGACTTGAAGGAAACAGATGCCTCCCTGCTAAAAACAGGGTTAACCAAGCTTCCCCCACCCTCTGCAGAACTCCTTGACTATGACTGGCTGCCTCTTCCTCGTAGTGCTACTTGCTTGCACTTGAACTCAGAATTTTTGTGCTCCACTTTTTAGGAAACATCATTACATTTTTTTATTTCTATGCTAATGAGAAATAAGGCCTAGACATTTATTAAGGAAGCCACTCTAAGGCCTCTGGGAGGCTATGCACAATTCTTGCATCTCAGACCTACAGGCATACAATGTGCATTAACAGGGCAGTAAAAATGCAAATAGTCTAATTAGTCTGTGCTCCTTTAAAAATGACTGTAAATCCTATCCAGTATCTTTAGGAATCAGTAAGTTTACCATTAGATAGGAAAAGCAAAGGCTTTAGAACTTGAGTAATGCATTGTGTAATGTATACATAGTAAACTCTCAAGAAATGACAAGATTAATTGTTTTGCATTTCTGTTAGGTTTTAATTTAAAGAGAACTACATTTGATGAAGTTATTCGTTTAGAAGGTATGTGAGATTTATAAAGCCAGCTGGAAAATAATTTGCAAGGTTACCTTACTATGTATATGATTTGATGTTTTCTTATCTATTGCCTTTAGATTAAATATTTCAATATTTTGTTGGAAGGGTCTATTAGGAAAAAAATGTGTTGTATAGACATTTCTTCCTGTCTTTTTGGAATTGAAGGTTAGAAGGAGATGAATGTCAGGAAGTAAGTAGCACAGAAGGTAAAACTTGAAAGATGAGTAGAAGTAGGGCCAGGGAAAGAAGAAGACCATAGTGGTCCAGATAAAAGTAATTCTTCTGGAATCTAGTTTAAAAAAGAGAGAGAGAAAGAAAATTAGGAAAGAGAGATCATGGAATGTGTTAAAAGGCAGGAGGAGCCATGCCGGTGTGGCTCAGTGGATTGAGCGTCCTCCCATGGACTGAGGGGTCCCGTTCAGTTCTTGGTCAGGGCACATGCCCAGGTTGCGGGCTCCATCCCCAGTGGGGTGTGTGCAGGAGGCAAGAGATCAATGTTCCTGTCTCACATTGATGTTTCTCTCTCTCCCTTCCTCTCTCTCTAAAAAATCAGTAAAACATATTTTTTAAAAAAGGCAGAAGGAAATGTAAGAGAAAAAGAGAAGTTGAGAAATCAAGAGAATGACGGAGAAAGGGAGCTGGAGAAGTCAGATAAGGGAACGGAGAAGAAACGAGTAGCTGCTGTGCAGTGCACAGGGTAGGCTAAACGAAGAATCAGAGGCTAGGAGTGAGATGTTCCGATGGGGGAACAATCACAGAGAGAATTAGTAAGAAGGACGAAGAGAAAACTCAAAGGAACAGAGCGGAGGTGGAATGTGAGAACAGATTACAGATGGCTCTCCCTAACCTCCTCTTTTTAAATTTCTCCTCCCACACAGCTTCCTCTCACTTCCTCTTCCTTCTCCTGTTCACATGTCCCAGTTTCAAATCTGACACCGAAAGGGAGCAAGTTGGTGAGACACTTGAAAGTAGGGCAGAAAGGCTCCTGGGAGGAAGGTAGTAGTCACTGTGTTTCGTGACCTCCTTTGGGTTGTCAAATGAGTTTTAATTTCAATGCCAGCTTTGACTGATGACAATGGCCCTGGCATGGAGGAGTCTCCTGGGCTCAGTAGAAGAGGGACAGGGATCAGATGGGGAACCTTCTCATGTCCTTGGTAATGGGTAGTGGTATCATCTGGACAAGTATTTGTCATCTTTGGGTTAGAGCCATAAATGAACTGAAAATACTCTCTTCTGGTTTTGTCTTTTTTTTCCCTTAAGTGTTTTTCTAGGTTGTTAATGATTTTCCCAATTGCTGGTGTTCCACCTCTGCATATAGATAAGTTAGAATCCAATTTTTCAGGGATTTTGTTTCCTGAGACCTTCTTAACTCTAGTCATTCATCTCACTCATTTACCAAATATTGAGCCTGCACTAGATATCAGACACATGGAATTAAAATAAAGAGTTAAGACTAGTTCCTGCACCTAAGTTGCTTGTAGTCAAGTGCCATAGTCTGGCCAGTTATAGAGCAAGGACAGTACTAGCTCAGGAATATAAAACGTGGTGTCCTCTGGGAGGGCGTAGGCGGGACATCTTACCCAGACTTTTAAGGATGAGGGTTAGAGTGCAATGAGTGTCAGGAAGAAAGGAATACAAAAAGACTTGAAAGATTCACAGGAGTAGGGCCAGGGATAGAGGAGAAGGAAAATAGTGCTCTAAGCAAAGGAATAGCATGACTTACTGTGGAAAAGAAAATAATTCAGCCTGGCTGAAAAGAAGAGAGGGGGGTATGGTTTAATGATGTGTGGTATGGAGCAGTGGTGTGTTGATAAATCTGTTCTAAAAAAAAAAAAAAGAAAGAAAGAAAGAAAGAAAGAAAGAAAGAAAGAAAGAAAGAAAGAAAGAAAGAAAGAGACTTTATTTATAACTTTGGCCAATTTCTGTGGTGTGACTATTCCCACCATGGCCTAATTCAGGCTACCAACAGATTGTCAACTGACTCCCCAAATCCCTGCGTATTTAGTAACCCACTCTGCAAGGCTGGTAGGAGCCACCTCTAATATACCCACAGTAAGCAGTAGCCAGATCAAGATGGCCAAGATGGACTTCCAAGTCTGAACTTTATCCCCAAAGCTCTGAAAGATATTGAATCTGAAAGTGACATGGCTTCATCCTTCCATTAGGAAGATTGTACCACCTGCTCTGTAGGGGAATGGATCGAGGGAGGGAAAGGTCAAGGCCAGAGGCAAACTGTACCAGACTTCCTGAGCTCCAAACTTAACTCCGAAATTATATGGAAGCATTTTGCTAAATGTAAAATTATTAATTCAGCCTTCCTATACTCTCCCCTGTCCCTTCCCTCTCTCTTCCTCTGTCTACCTACCATTCCCATAATTCTTAGCTCTGTATGCTAGGGAATGCATGATATGGGAAGCAAGAATGTTTTACACCTGCCAGTCTGATTTCTCTGGTCCTTTGTTATGTCATGGATTAGATAATTGCCTCCTAATTCTGAAGAGACAGAAACATTTGCTGAAAAATAAAAAAGATGAAAATCGGATTTATTTAATTATCTACGTATTTTGTGCAGAGAGGATGGACTGATTAAAATGATTGGAAGTTGATGGCTTTTTCAGCAAGACAAGTTATATGTGAATAACAGCGAGGCATTATTTCTGACTTAGGAAAGAAGAAAGTGTCCTGTAGACAGAGTAGAGTATGGAACAATGAAATTCTGCTACATTTATTTACTGGGTGATTTAAATCTTGGAAATTCTGTCACCAATGTCAATATTTTCCTTGGCTGATAACTCAGAAACTTTTGTAAGGTATGTATTAGAATAGTGTATAATTTTTGGAAACTTGGAGTAAGCACAGTGGTTTGTTTCTGCATCCACTGAGTCAAATATGTTGTTTATGGTTTTAAAAACCCACCTGGACTCTGGGATGGAAGGATCACCTCTGGAGATGGGAATCTCCCAGAGATGTGCAAGCTGACTCCAGGGCTATGTTTGGCAAGGCTATGGGGCCAGATTCTTACACCTTTTGTGTGTGCTGTGGACACCTGTGGAGGTGTGGTAATGCCTGTGGTTTTTGTCTCAGAATGCTTGTAAATGCATAACGTAAAATGAATAGGATTATAAGGAAGCCAATTATATTGAAATGCAGTTATCAAAATATTACAAATGTGTGATTGAGTAATTCATCTGCTTCTTTAATATACTAATAACGTCCATAATTTCTAAGTAGTAAAGAATATAAATATTTCAAGTAATATGATGTGAAAATATCTGATTTAGATTGGTGACAAAATCAGAATACTGCTTGTACTGCTTATACTGTTGCCTATATCATAATTAAAATGCATACTAAATTTTAGTTTGAGATTACGGAAAGCACTTTTTAAATATTTTTAAAAATTATCAAAGGACACATAAATCATAAGGTTAAAACCATAAAGGTTAAAAATTCCTTTATGGGGTCCGGCCGGTGTGGCTCAGTGGTTGAGTGTTGACCCATGCACCAAGGGGTCGATGGTTTGATTCCCAGTCAGGACACATGCCCAGGTTGTGGGCCTGATCCCCAGTGGTGGGCATGCAGGAGGTGGTCAATCGATGTTCTCACTCATCAATGTTTCAATCTCTCTCTCCCTCTTAATTCCTCTCTCTCTAAAATCAATAAAGGGGAAAAAACATTTTTTAAAATTCCTTTATGGGAAATTTAAGCCTCAGGTTCTGGAGTGTGGGGGTGGTTAGAATAGATAAACTTTAGTGTGTTTTTTTAAAAAATATTCCCTAGATTTTATGATCTGTGACCCTAGAAGATAAAAATATATCAACATTCCTCAAACAAGGTAATGTTGGTGCTGCCACTGTTGATAAAATATAGAACTTGTTGACTACTACTATATGCCAAGCACTATGGTAAGGGCTTGTCAACTACCATTTTATTAATCTTCACAAGCCAGGTGTAGGCACTTCTAATATACCCATTTTTCAGATGGTAAAAGTGAATCACTGAAAAATATATAAGCTACCTCAAATCTTATACATCTAGAAGTTGAGTTGGAAACCCAAATGTGTTTGACTCCAAAGTCAGTGGTTTGAACCATTTTATCAGTGTTTCCTATGCTTTAATCATTCTCACAGCATTTTTGTGAATTTTTATCCTATGACCTGTTCTACTCTTCACTTAATATTTTCCTTTACATTGATTGATTTTAAAAGAAAAATTCATATCACCATCATATTGGGAAAAGATATCACTTGCTATGAAGAGGTGATCCAAAGAATACAAATACAATGGTAACACCAAACTGCCCACTCTCAGTTTCTTAAAAATGGAAATCATCACGCAACAGAGGTGCTAAAGCTATATTAGCACCATCCTGAGACTTTCTCTTTGAAGTAAGCAAAAAGATTTTTGAAACTGACAAGGAAATTATTTTTCCGTTATGTGATTCATCATTACCTAAAATCAATTAAATCTTCCTGTATGCTTCCAGTGTTTCCCAAAGTTTGAGAAACACTGCACTAGGACCATAGGCTAAGTTTACTGTCCTAGAAAGCACACAGTAGCTATGGCAACACTAGCACTGTGTTGAGGACGCAGAAACTAGGAGACATAAGCATGCATCACATGTAATGAAGTAACACAGGAGTATTCCACTGAGTCCTGCCGCTGTCACTCACTGGCTGGTTATATCACTTAAGAAACATCAAAGAAGGTTAAAATAAGTCTTTGTAGGGTCCCTTCTATCTCTATCACTTTAAATAAGTTGGGGAAACTTTATTGAACCTGCTACTTTTTGTGACCATCTGAAAGAAATTAAGAGAGACATTTATTTACATCTGATTTTGCTCCTGAAAGAATTTAAGGGTGGTAGGAAATGATACTAGGAAAGTGTTTTCAAGACCATTGAAACAGAGAAATGAGAAGTGATATTATGTTCTGCGTTGATGAACGTTTCTTTGCTCCGAGCTTGTAATTCCCAGAGCATTTGGTTGAACTGTAGATTCTGGGAAAGTTTCTTTCCTGAGTAGATATTAGGATCATCCTTGGAAGGGACAGGCCAGCTCCCCCAGAAACTCACAGGAATGACGCCCAGGGCTAACAAGTGAGCCCTTAAAAATCATAGAGCAAACTGGAGTCAAGAAGGAGAAAAGAAGCTACAGAATTCTCAGATAGCAGCAGAAATTCCACCCATGGTGTAATTGGGGGATTGTTACATAAAACTTAGGCCTTATACCTTCTCGTTGGTGGGTTTTCCTATCTATCTAATGAAGGCTTCTGGATGGGATAACCTTCAGAAGGTCTTTGTTCATGTGTGCTCATTAATAAGCGTTTCATCTTTTCCCCATAACGGTGTGTTAAATGTCAGAAGGCAGAGTCACCTGGCAAAGGGTTAATGGGCAGTAGGCAAAACACACAATAGAATGCACAATTCTTGGCTCCGTCTCAGAGATACTGACTTAGTGGGTCTGGGTGGAGCTTAAAGACTCTGCATTTTTTAACAAGCATCGCAGGAGATTTTGATGTCAATAGAGCATGGACTACATTTTGAAAAACACTGGTTGAATCATTAAAAGTACAGACTTTGGAGACAAAAGTATCTGGGCTCAGTTCTCGCATCTGTAATTAGTTATATACCTGGGGCCAATTGCTTAATCTCCTGACTTTCAGTTTCCTCATCTGTAAAATGTAATAATAATAATACCCTGGCCAGTGTGGCTTAGTAGCATCAGCCCTTGCACTGAAGGGTCTTGGGTTCGAATCCTGGTCATGTACCTGGGTTGCAGGTTCCATCACTGCCCCAGTCGGGACACATACAGGAGGCAACCAATCGCTCTGTCTCTTTCACATCGATGTTCCTCTCTCTTTCTCTCTCTCTCTCACTCACTCTCTCTTCCTCCTTCCCTCCCTTTCACTCTTTGTAAAACTCAATGGAAAAAATATCCTCGGGTGAGGATTAACAACAAAAATAATAATAATAACCTACCTCAGAGGCTTTCTGAGGATTAAATAAGATTGTACTTGTAAAGTGTCAAAATACTTAATAAAAGGGGTCATATTTATTATTATTAATTTTTTACTATCTAAGCTTGGGTTCCATCTTTACATGATCAGAGTATTCTTTACAGAGTTCTCTGCCATGTCTTCAGTAGATGTGGCTTGTAGATAGTTCGCTGTCAGCCCCACTGGTCCTGGTAGAGCTTCCCTTGGGAAACTAGCCATGCTGTCTGTCTATGTCTACACAGTTCCGCTTTTCAGCTGGAATACAATGTCCATAATACTCAGGGTGTTGAAGTCACTTGTACACAACAGGGTCAACAATAAAGATTCCCCATTCTACTGCTACTAAGATGAAAATATGCATGTATTAATTATATTTACTTATTCTTTCTCATCAGCTATATATGTAGTCATTCTTTAGCCTTGACCTAGAGTGACCATGAAAAATGTTGCATTATAGTAATTTGCATGTCAGTTTCCACCCCCTAACACACACACATTGATGAATTTATGTTGGCATACTCGTGTCTACGACACTCCCCAGCATGTAGTGCTTGCTCAGTGACTGTTTGTTAAATGGATTACTGAACTTGGTGAATACATTACTGAAAATAATATGCTGTTATTATAATTCTTGCATCCTTTACAAATGATCATTTTCTGTCACCCAAGTTAAAAACCATGGGAATATATTCATTGTATTTTCACTCTAAAATGTCAGGTATTGGCTTCAGTTTCAAATGAATTCATAAAGAAGATTCTATTGTCTAATCTTAGGACGTCCACTGGAGAGTTCTTTTACGTGGGTCCTCTTCCCACACTGCAGGGATGCCCACGTGTTGACCTCTAGTGAGTATATCGTTTCTCTACTCAGTGTTCTCATCTCCTCCTAACACAAGGCTAACCTTGTTCTCTGTCCATCTCCTCTGACAGCCCGGTGCCTCTAGAGAAGCTGACCTGACCCTCTGGGCCTGATTGATGTGAGGCAAATACCATCCTTGCCATTGATGAGCTCAGGAATGACCTGAACTGTATGCCAGCCAATGGGGTGTCAGTCATGGGCTTCTGCGACAGGTTTCTCTCTCCTTCAAGGATGCCTGAAGAAGAGGTGATCTTTCCCTTCTCTGGCTCGATGCCTGAAGTGCTGCAGCCCTTGGGCCCCCTGCCTGAGAATGAGGCGAACTGTGCCAGTGAGTCACGCAGCCTGGAAGCCGACTCCACCTCTGGGCTTCCTGTTGTGGAAATGATGACTCCCTTTCTGAGTAAGTTCTTGTCTTTGACACAGGCTCCTTTCAAATAGGCCAGGGTGCAAACTGTAGACATAGTGGTTCCCAGTAAAGGCACTGAGGTGAGAGGGGCCTCGGGGTTCGCCAGCCTCGAAGTCGTCCATAGGCACAGAAGGTGGTGTTGCTACATGGTGTAAATGAACATATAACTTCTGACCTATGGAATTCTAAAAATGGCTTGGTGATTTTAAAACAGGGTTCTCTGAGAACCTCAAAGAGGAACAAAACAACTGACATTCAGTCCTGGGAAATAACATTTATGTTTCAGAAACAGTTGTTAACTAGCAACCCAGACTTCTCCAGTCTCTATCCAGGTAACCTCAGGCAAAATACTTCACCTCACCAGACTTTGGATACCTGTTTGTAAAATGAGAAAATACACAACTGACTCATCTCCCCAGCAGTGTTGTTGTGAGGGTGAACCAAGATGCAGCAAATAAAAGGGCTTTGTAACCACAAAAGCACAATCCACATGGAGGAGGTGATTTCGTTGATAACGCTAATAATTTATTCATTCAGGGTGCTCCCTAACTCCCACTCATCTCCAGACTGGTTCTTTGCCACAGCTTTCCAGGTAGCAGTGTGAGGAACTTTCCCCTTTTCAAAGTTTGCCAGTTTTCCCATTTCCTTTCAATGCTAATGCTTCCGCGTGAAAATGCCACTTGGTCAAATCTTGAACTCCCAGCTTGTGCTAGACATTGTACGTATGCCTCACCTATCAGTTACAGACTCAGTAAAGCGACCACGTCCTCAACTTCAAAGATTTCGAATTCACAGGTTTTATATCCAGGGCTGGTATTTGAATCCTAGGAGGTAAAGATGCACACATATTTTCCTACAGACAATCCTGGCAGGTCAGAGAAAAATAAAGAAACAACAAAAAAGGAAACCTATTTTTTTAAAGGTAACTTGAAACTTAAATCACAAAACAGAATACTGAACAATAGAACACTAAGCTTTAACACCCATAGGCCTGGGAGGTGCGATGGCAGGAATGTCGGGTGTGTGGACCTTGGCAGATGCATGCAGGAGGAAGGGGAAGGAGGTGACTATTCATAGGAAGTACAATTAGGGCAGGTACGGTACACCCTAGAGGTGTGTTGCTATAAGAGGGTACAGGTGATTCTAATTGGGCACAGTGAGCTAAAGCAGAAATATATATGAATACATACATACATATATACATGCATGCATCCATACATATGTACATGCGTGTACATACATACATACCATATAGTAACTGGAATTTTTGTAGTTATAGACTAATATTAATAATACAAATAATATGGAATACAAACTATTGCTAAATACATTATCTCATATTTTTCTTATAACGCAAAGCTGAGATAGGGATGATTAGTCTTTTCACATGAATAAAGAAAACTGAAGTTCAGGAAGATTGATTGATATAGCCAAGGTTGTCAGGGTTTGAGTTGGAATTTCAACTGATATTTCTGATCTCAAGAGTCCAGGGATCATTCCACTCTCTATCCAGGATCACAGAGTCTCAAACGTTTCCAAGGATCTTAAAGTGATCTTTAAGAACTTTAAGGACTAATCCTACATTTGATTAAGTAGTGGATTAGTTCATCATTGTGTATTCTAAAGAAAATAGAAATATAGTTACTATAGCCAAAGAGCTGTATCAGATTTTTACTATCCCCTATCACCACCACCCCCAAAATGTTCACAGTACTGAAAAACAACAATCATTCTAGCATCTTGCTTTCATTTCTTCTAGCTCATATGTGATCAGGTTTCATGCCATGCTAATAAAATAAAATATAAAGTAATTCCAAGAAAAGCTTTAGTTACATAACTCCTGAGAGGAAGGAACACCACTCTGGGTGCTGATGCCCCAGCTTTGACTGTGTGACCTTGGGCAAGTCACATATTCTTTCTGTGCATCAATTGCATCATCTGTAACATGTGGGAGTTACAAGAGATGACCCTTGAGGTCCTTCCTACTCAAAGGTTCCGAGAAGCTGAATGGTGATAGGTTCTCCAAGCAAGGGCAAAGAATGAGTGGCTTCTGGAGCTTTCTTGACCCCTTACCATTTTTTTCAATAGAAAGTGGCAGAATTGGATAGAAGCCTCTATATTTATTGAGTCCTTTTCAATGGTGTTGATTGTTTCTGCTTCTCTGGGGAAATGTCAGATGTTGACATGGCTCAGCCAAAATGAGTTGGGGAAACCTAGCCACCCATGGAGGAGAACTTATTCTACCACAGTGAACTTTCGATCCCATTAACAAAATCCTGTCTGATTCCTGTCCGGATCCACCCATGGATGGATTCTTACTCACTTCATTGTTGCATCATTCCTGGTTCCTCTCCTTCCATTAATTGTATAATTTCATTCAGATCTACTGGGTCATGGGCTCTGGATCATTGAGTGTGATTGCTTCATACACTGAATGCATTATTGTTCTAGCATATGGGGTAATAGATGTGGTGAGTTAGGGTGAAGAGGTGATAACATTTTAGCCTCAAGCAACCAACCATACAGAGCTGGATTTCTTTATTTTCTTTTTTCTTTTTATTCCTCACCGAGGATGCTTTTCTATTTATCACCAGATAGAGTGGGAGGGAGGGAGACTGAGAGAGACAGAGAGAAACATTGATGTGATAGAGCCACATCAACTGGTTGCCTCCCGCACGACCTGACCAGGGCCGGCGACGAACCACAACCAAGGTACATGCCCTTGACCAGAATCGAACCCGCGACTCATTGGTCCATGGACCAATGCTCTAACCACTGAGCCAAACCGGCCAGGACCAGAGCTGGATTTCTATGCACTGTTGTGATGAATCGGGCTCTGCACATATTGTTTTCCATATTCCTTTCCCCTTAAATGGATGTGAAGGGAACTTAATGTACAGTGCATTGGTGTTTGAGTCAGGAAACCTAGGTCTGGTCATGGTTTGCCACTTGCTAGCGCTATGAAAGCCAGACTAATCAAGGTAAGTATTTGTGCCTCAGCCACCATCAGACAGTGGGACATATGATAGAGGTTGTGTCAATTTCACAGAGCTTTTGGGAGGATCAAATAGATGACCATGACATATAACTCCAAGGACAGCCTGGTTACTTTCAGTGGGATTTAATGACTGGGAGAGGCTGAAACCTGGAACTCCACCCGCCCACTTGGATGGGACAGTGGTGGGCAGAGACTCAGCTTCAGATGGTGCAGTTAGGAATTTCAGGCCAACACAGTTCATTGTTGATTAGAAGGGCATGGTGAAAAGCAGTGGTTGTTAAGGTAGACTATCTATTGGACTAGTTAAGAGCATGGCTTTTGAAGTTTAATAGGTCTAATTTCAAATCTTCCCCTTCTTAGCTGTGTAACTGGAAATAAGAATTTAGCCTCCCTGAACCTTGGTTCACTTATCTGTGAAATGAAAGTACAGTAATAATATTTTTCTACAGTACTATGGTGAGATAATACATATAAAATCCCTTAACAATCTCCTGGACGTTGTAAACTGTATTGCTGTTACGATTAAGCTGTTCGCAGTGGGGTAATTTAGTATTAAATTTGGGGGAGTGTTTTCCCATGGAGGAGGCTTAGCTTATGGCAGGAAGTTGGGAGGACATGACTTAGGCTTCCAGTCAAGTGATAGCCTCAGAGAAGTTGATCAGCAAGTTGCTGGACTCCACCTGATGTTCTGGGATTGTGGGGGAATGGAGGAAAACAATATAAATCCCCAAGCTTTAAGGGCCTGGGACACTATTCAGGTGAATAAGACCAGGGGTCATGGAGCATTAGGCTGGGATGGGTCTAAATGAGAAACCCAGAAACCTTGACAGCTAGTAGAAGAACATAGCAACCAAAAGCTAGCTGGGATCTGATGAAAAGTCTTTGAAGACCTTTTAAAAACTATAAAGTGCTAAACTTATGTAAGACAGTATTAGTGTTAGCAGAAGGAATGCGGACAAGTTTCTTCCCAGGAGAAAGAGGACAGTTGGCAATGTTGGAAGTGGATCTGTGATGTCATGCACACACCTGCAAGGAAGCATCTATTGGGAGAAGGATTTACATAGGTAGATAGCAGTCATGGGAGTAAGTTTCCGAGGCACCAAAGATTGGATTGTCACATGATACTCTTCTCGAAGGTAGTTTCAGTGTCCCAGTCTGGTCAAGGATAGTTCACCTTTGTTTTTCCTCTGCTTCCTTAAAGAAAACATTGATTTTTGACTCTGCAATGAATTAAACCACATAGAGAGGCACTGACAAACACAGGTCCTATTTTTCGTGCATCATAGAGAGAATTTTAAGTTTCATCAGTACGATTCCTTTATGTGACAGATGAGGAAGTTGTGTCGCAGTAGAAAGGAATTTTGATCTTGCCTCTTAGCTGTGTGACCTCATGCAAGTCACTTAACCCTGTGGAGCTCTATTCTCCTGAAGGAAAAAGGAGAAGATAATTGTGCCAATATATTTCAGTGTCTTGTTTTGATCAAATGAGATATTATATGTGAAGGTAAATGATGAAGTGTATTCTAGGTAAATGGGTAATCGGTTGGTAAGATTCTGGGATATAAATCTACACTGGAGAATCCATTTCTTTTCTTCTTCTGGGAATATGTTAACTAGTATTTGCTGTTTGCCTTTCTAGATTCAGTTAAAAGTATGAATCCTTATTTTTTCCTTTCTATTCCCTTAGGACTGTACTTTTCAGATTGCATATTAATGAGAATGACCTGAGGAACTAGTTAAAATACAGTTTTTATAGCCCTTCCATAAGAGTTCTGGTTAGTAGGTCTAGCTAGTTAGGGCCCGGGATTCCAGCACTGGTGGGCCATGGACCTCAGACAGAGAAATATGAGCTGAGAGTTGTCCGTGGTGAATTATTTCACTAGCAAGTGCTTGGCTGCACATATTGTAGTGCAAGAGCCCAGAGCTGGGAGTCTGGGCACCTGAAATTTATCCCTGGCTTAGATACCAACCCAGTACTTAGTACAAGTAAGAGTGCAGTGAGTATTGACCTTAATGGATGAATGGGAGAACTTGTTCTGTGACCTTGGATAAGTACCACTGCCCCTCTCTAGGCTGCAGGTTCCCCATCAGTAAAACAAAGAGGTTAAACGTGAGCATCTCTAATATCCTTTCCAGCTTTGAATGTCTTTGACCCTTCCAACTCTGAGGCCTGCTATGGAAACAAGTAATAACTCCTAGAAAGTCGTTGAAGCATCTTGAGAAGTGGAACGAACTTGTTCCTTCCAGCAAAAAAAGGTGTTCAGTAATACCATGGAATTGCCAAGTTGTCATATCCTTTTAATGCAGTTTTTCAGTGTGATTGATTTCATTTCAGAGATTATCTTCAGCCAACGGAAGGATGTTGTGGTTAATTTCTTAAGATCGGGTATTTCACTTTTAGAAATTTAGAGATAACACCTTTAAAAATCCCCACACTGCCCTGGCCGGTTTGGCTCAGCAGTTAGAGCGTCGGCCTGTGGTCCAGAGAGACCCGGGTTCGGTTCCCGCTAAGGGCATGTACTTCGGTTGCAGTTTGTCCCCGGCCCTGGTTGGTCGTGCGGGTGGCAGCCACTTGATGTGTCCCTTTCACGTCAATGTTTCTCTCTCTCTCTCTTCCTCTCTCTCCCTCCCACTCTATCTGAACAAAAAATGAAAAAATGTCCTCGGGTGAGGATTAAAAAAAAAAAATCCCCATACTTTTCTCATGTTATTAGTAAATGAACATGCTTTGTCCCAAGTTAATATACAGCTTTGGGTTTTGGTAACTAACCCATATTTAATAATTTAATAATACCTAAGACCAGGGAGAAATATAAAAAGGAGCTTAATTCCTTTGGTCAAGCTCCTTTCTTAGGTCGGATTACATCTTTGCCAGTGCCCGCTCTCCATTCCAGTCTATCCTCTGTTCTGTGAATAGTGCAAATCTTCATCAGCTGTCAGGATATTTGAAAGGTCTCATATGTCTCTAAATTCTCGACCTATCCTCTTTTGCTATTACTCCTCTCTTCAGCAACACTGGCTCCTTAAATCTGAATTGTCCATGCTTCAGTTTAAGCTGTTTTCTCTGCTCATAATGACCCTTTTTTTACTCTGTTTCTACGTCTCAAAATGTAAAAAGCCTGGTTCAAATGTCATTCTACTTTGTGGCCTTCCTTGGTTACCCCGCCTGAGTTTAGTTCCCCTCTCTGAACTTCCACAGTACTTTTAAAAGAGTAAGATTCTACCAGGGGGAAAAAGAAGGTCATTTCAGGCAAAAGGAATGGCAAGAACTAAGTATAATACAGAACTAAATATATAAATCAAAATATATATATTGTTATTACATAAAATAATATATTAGATGGTATAAATTTAAACATTTACTACATATTTTTTAAATATGTAGTAAATATTTTTTAAACATTTACTACATATTTTGTGTTAAAGTATAGATAATATATGTTAGTTTCAAGGGTACAACATAGTGATTTGATATTTATATAACTTATGATGTGATCACTACAATATGTCTAGTATTAATTATGGTGATAGTAATACTATGAATATATACATAGACCAAGCTTGTATAGAAAAAACAATATATAGGCCCTGGGTAGTTTGGCTCAGCGGTTAGAGTATCGTCAGCCCGCAGACCAAAGAGTCTCAGGTTCAAATCTGGTCAAGGGCACGTACCTCCGTTGCGGTTCCTCCCGGCCCTGGTTGGGGTCGTGCGGGAGGCAACCAGTCAATGTGTCTCTCTCATATCCATGTTCCTCTCTCCCTCTCTCTTTCTCTCCCTCTCCCTCCTGCTCTATCTGAAGATAAAGAAAAATATCCTCAGGTGAGGATTAAAGAAAAAACAATATATAATGAAGACTCATGTACCCACCCTTCGTCTTAAGAAGCAGCATATTATCAAATACATTGAATCTCTTGGATTTTATGGCCCTCTCTTCCCGCCAAAGATAACCACTAGCCTGAATTTGGTGTTTGTAGTTCCTTTCCTCTTCTTAAAATATGTTTGTCCCTTACAAATGGTCATCTAAATAATTTGTTTAGATTTTCGTGTGTTTGGAACTGCATATAAGTGTTATTATACATGATTTTATATTCCCACCACTTGTATTATTTCTTTTTAAAATGTATATATAATTGATATATAATATTATATTAGTTTCAGGTATACAGTATAGTGACTCAGCATTTATATACCTTGCGATGTGATCACCTCACTAAGTCTAGTAATCATGTGTCACCGTGCAAACTTACCACAATTTTACTGACGATATTCCCTTTCACCTTTTCCAGCCATCCCCCACTCCCCTCCCCTCTGGCAAACATCAGTTTGATTTCTGTTTCTCTGAGTCGTTTTTGTTTTGTTTTGTTTTGTTTTATTTGTTCATTTGTTTTGATTTTTGTTAGGATTTACATATAAGTGAAACCATACAGGATTTGTCTTTCTCTGTCTGACTTGGCAAGATTTCATCATTTTATATGGATAAGTAATATTCCATTATATATACATCTATGTATGTATATAGATATAGACATAGATATAGATATAGATATCATCTCCTTTATCCATTCATCTATTGATGGACACCTATGTTGCTTGGTTATTATAAATAGTGCTGCAATGAACATAGGGATGCATATGTCTTTTCAAATTAATGTTTTTGGGTTTTGGTTTTTGGATAAAGAAAATTGGATTGCTGGGTGGTATTGTAGATATATTTTTAATTTTTTGAATAATTTTCATACTGTAAATTTCCATAGTATAACACTGTACCAATTTGCAGTCCCACCAATGATGCATAAGGGTTCCCTTTTCTGCACATCCTCGCCAACACTTATTTGTTTTTCTCTTTTTTAATAATAGCCATTCTGACTGATGTGAGGTTGAATCTCATTGTGAATTTGATTTGTATTTCCCTGATTATTAGGGATGTTGAACATTTTTTCATATGTATGTTAGCCATCTGTATGTCTTCTTTGGAGAAATATGTCTTCATGTCCTCTGCCCATTTTTTTTATTGCATTATTTTTTGTTACTGAGTTGTATGAGTTTCTTATATATTTTAGATATCAACCTCTTATTGGATATATCATTTACAAATATATTTTTCCATTCAGTTGGTTCTCTTTTCATTTTGCTGCTGGTTTTCTTTGCTGTGCAGAAGCTTTTAAATTTGATAGAGTTCCATTTGTTTATTATTATTATTATTATTATTTTTGCTTTTGTTTCCCTTGCTTGAGGGGACATATCCAAACAGATATTACTAAGTGCAGTGTTTCCTAAGGTTATATTCACAAAGGTTATATTGGTAAGATTTTGTCCATGTTGATATGAGTATTTCTACATATATCATATTCTTAATGCTCTGTACTATTCCATTGTATGAATAAACCACAATCATCTATCTAACTTTTTTGCTGATAGATATTTGTATTGATTTATTTTTTCTCTTCCTCTTTTTGTTCCTCTTGCCAAAAAAAAAAAAAAAAAAAAAGAGACAGACATTTGAATATTTTTTACGTCTCCTGGTGTAGAGGAGCAAGTGGATCACTGAGGGGTGAACCTAGGATTTGCATTGCTTGTTCATGTGGTGTCTGTATCTTCAACTTTGCTGGACAGTGTTATGTTTCTGTATAGATGTTGTCGTGAACAAAATGGACTCCATCTTTGTACTCCTCCCACTTTCTTTCTGTTCAAGCTTTAACTGTGACTAACCTAATTGGTCTCAGCCAGCATACCAGAGTATCATAGCTAATGAATAGCTGTGCTCTATAATCTTACACAATGTGAGGAATTAGGAGACCTGTCAGTAAACTCGGGAATAGCATAGCAACAAAGATAAATATAAATCTAGGTGCTGGCGTCAATTGTAAGCAATTATCTGTCCTAAGACCATCAGGAAGTATGGTTCCTGGCTCCTACTGCATTCTTTGGTCCCTTTATCTTGTCAATTATTAGTAGTTTAGCTATATCATAAAATATTTAGTGTAACAACAGTCTAGTAACGGAGATTATCTGCACAGACTGTTGGGGTCACTTTCCGCTTAGACTTCATTCCTGGTAACATCCGTGTCAGACAATAAATCCTGTTATATTCTATTGAGTTTCCTGCTTCATATTTTGGTCTCAAGTTACCTTCTCAGTTTGATGGTCACCATACCTTCACTTCACCATTTTTCATTTCCCAAAGGTTTTTCGAATGGAATTAGTCATGATTAAACTTTTGTGTTTAGGAAGCCTCCTGGGAAATCAAGCTGGAAAGAAAGGTTGTCATTAGACTCTGCAGTAAGTTGACATGATAAGGCATTTGGATTTCATTCTAGAACAAAAGGAAGCCGACAGTGTGAGACTGTGCAGGTACTCACCTTCTCTGAACCTTAGTTTCCTTTTCAGTAAAACGGGGACAATAGTATCTTCGTCACAAGATTGCTGGGAAGATCCTGGCATTTAGACATTACTATCAGAAACAACTGTGAAGTGGACATGATATAAACAGATTTATATTTTAGAAAGCTAATGGCAACTGGGTGTAGAGTGAATGCCTTCAGGAAGACAGGAAGCTATTGTGGTCATTTAGATAATGGGAAATCCTCATTAAGCCTTTAAGATCTAATTCAGGGTTTCTCAACTTGGCACAATTGATATTTTGAGGGGGATAATCCTTTGTTTGGGGGGTTGCTGTTCTGTGCATTGCAGGATGATCCCTGGTGTCTACCCACTTTATGCCAAAAGCAATCCCCCACTTCCCCAGTTTTGATAAAAATGTCTCCAGACATTGCCAGTGGTCCCGGGGGGGGGGGGGGGGGGGCAAAATTACAACCATATGAGAACCTCTGCTAATTCCAAAGTTTACTGCTCCACAAAGCCTTCCTTGTCTCCTCTATAAAGACTGAATTATTCTCTTCCCATATTTGCCTTTTTAGTTTTATAATTATTAGTTTGTCTAACAATTCTGTATAAGATGGTACATTCTCACAAATCACATTGATTATTTCTGCATTTCAAGCACTCAGAACATAGCTGGAACTACTGTAGATTTTTAAAAATGTGTATTATCAAATAAATGATAAAGCAATTATTATTGAGTGTATCTTTTGTCCTAGGGATATCAAGTATGAAGCTACAATGTTGAGCAGAAAGGCATCATCCCTGACCTTGTAGAATTTATAATGCATTGGAAAGGAAGAAATAGACATGTAACTAATAAATTAACAAAATAGCTACAGGTATGATAAATGCCATGAAGGAAACTCAAATGGTGCTTTGATAGAAAACAATGAGGGCCTTTACTTTAGATAAATTTGTCAGGGAAAACAGTGACATTTAATTTGAGACATGAAAGTTAAGATAAGAAGTAAGTTATGGGAAGGATTAGGTAAAGAAGACCTTTCAGGCAAAGAAACCAACAGGAATAAAATCCCTGAGTTAGGAAAGAGTTTGTGATATTCTTAGAAACAGAGAGAAAGGTAATGTAATCAGAGCCAAGCAAACAGTAAGAGTATCACCTTAAGGAGATGCAGAGCTAGGCAAAGGCGAGAATGTACAGGCCATGTGGCCACAGTAAATAATTTGTGTTTAATTTTAAATGTAACACAAATCTGTTGGATGGTTGTTAAGAAAGACCTGATTTTATTTAGATCTTTGGCCTTAAGCAATCTCCTTTACCTCTCTGAGCCTTGGATCTCACAGTTATCGCGAAGATGAAATTAATACGTGTAAAACACTTAAATAGTGCTTGGCATAGTGGATGTATTCTATGTGCTTATTATTATTGTTGTTATTATTAATATTGTGTTGATGATGAGGCAATCTGGCTGTGTATCAAGAATAAATTGAAATGAGGTTATGGGTTAAGAAGTGATAGTAGGATAACTATTTAAGATTTCAAAAGTTAGCTTGAAAGACCTTGGTGGCCTGACCCAAGGGTGGTAGTAGAGGTGAAAGAATGTCATATTGGTTTGTGATGGTCAGAAGGTGGAGCTTCAAGAATAAATGATGGATCGCATGTGACAGCTGAGAGAAGCGGAAAAATCAAGGACTGTTCCTAGGTTTTTGCCATCATTGATTGGGGGAATGGTAGTGTAATTTAATAGGACAGACTACAGGTGAGGGCCAGGTTTGGGTGGGGAAAGTCAAGAATTATATCTTGAATGAATAAGAACAAGTAAGCAAGCATGCAAGCATTGATAGTGAAGATAATACAGGCATAGATTTAGGATTTTATAAATAGAATTGAAAAGATGTGACTGCTTAGACATGGCTGAATAAAAAGATGATAAAAATGATGTGTAGGTTTTTTGCTGGGGGTGGGAAGCTCTAATTATAGGAAACAAAAGCAGAGGAGACGTGGGTGTGAGGATGAAATACTGAGCTTGTTGTTGGATGTGTGAGTAACAATGACTGATAGAGAGTTAAAGTGTGGGTCAAGAGGAAGATTGAAATGGGAGATAAATATTTGGAGTTAACCTCACGTAGCTGAAACTTAATGGCTCAGAAATTAAATTGTAACATGTCAAATTTAAGAGGTAGGCCAAGAAGGAAAGAAAAACAAGTAAATGAGATGTAGAAATAATATTCTGTGTGCTAGAAGCATATTTGAAGAGAGTAGTACCAATGAAATGAAAAACGGAGAGAGTTCACAGAAAAGTGTAGTAATCATGTCACATTTTGATGAGAAATTAAATTTAAAAAGTTTTTAAATAGCTAATGCTTAATAATTTCCTGTAAAATTGTGGGAGAGAAACTAAATTAGATTGGGTGAAGGGTAAATGAATGAATGAAAGACAAGGAAGTAGAAGCTGCCCTTGTTTTTTGGTGGTGTTGGTTTTTAAATTTGTATTGAATTTATTGGGGTGAAGTTGGTTAAAAAAATGCTATAGGTTTCAAGTGTACAATTCTATAATACACCATCTGTCTATTGTATTGTGTGTTCATCACCCAAAGTCAAGTCTCCTTCCATCACCATGTATCCCCCCTGTACCCTCTGCCACCTCCCCTTGTCCCCAGACACTGCCCTTTAAGGGCAAGATGAGAGCCAGGGGAAATTGAGGGAGTAAGTTACAAGAGAAAGATAGAACATGTTTGTAAGTTAAAGGAAAATCATCCTGTTGTGGTGAGAATACTATAAGGACATTTGATAAGAAATGCATTGAAGATGTGAGAGTACATGGAACAGAGAGAAGGGGCAGGAGATGAGCTGTGGAGAACTCGAGTCATCTTCTCTTGAGGCAAAATGGAAAAAAGATAGGTCAGCTGAAGTTGTAGATATGTTTTGAAGTGGAAAGAAAGACTAGTAAGTGAAATTAATGGCCTTTTTTTATGACATGAAGGAAAGTAATGTTAATTTTTATGCAATAAATATTCATTTGCATCTGACTTTTGTCAGGCACTCTGCCAGGGACATTCTCAGTGAACCTGCCATACCTACAGAAAGAAGGTAAACGGCCTCAGGTCATAGAAATAGTAGGTAGTAGAACTGAAATTCAGAATACATGTGCCTGAATCCAGAGCCTCGTTTCTTAAATATAAGCTATGCCCCCACTTGAAAATAGCTGACCTTTATCAATTAGGTTTGGAATTTTGTAGAGAAGTGGTGGGAGCTCAAGAAGATGTGGTACTGAAGATGGGCTAGTACCTGATATTCGAGCATTGAACTTAGGTTGGAATAAAGAGAGAGACGAAACTAAAAAGGAATATTTAGCCAGAGGAAGGGGAGAAGGACCTTGCATGTGATTGGGGGGGGCACATTGAGTGGAAGTTAGAGAGTGTGAAAGACAGAAAGAAGGTGATCTGATCAGAAAGGGGACTTTAAGTTTTATATCTGGGGACTGGGGTATTCCATGTAATGATGATGGCTGGGGTGTGGTTATGTTGTGTAGGTTGCTAAGGTAGGTAATTCCACAAAGAAAACTTTTAGGAGCACTCAAAGAATACAGGGATAAAACAGTGCAGGACAAACAACCCCACAGCCTTAATAAAATCCAGAGGTTATAACTGTTTTATACAGTTGTCAAGGATAGATTCAATTATGCAGATTTAAAAAATGCGTTTTTTCTTTATTGATTTTAGAGAGAGAGGAAGGGAGAGGGAGAGAGATAGAAACATTGATGAGAGAGAACATTGATTGGCTGCCTCCTGCATGACCCCACTGGAGATTTGGCCCACAACCGGGGCATGTGCCCTGACCAGGAATCGAACCTGTGACCTCTTGGTGCATGGGTCGACACTCAACTACTGAGCCACACCAGCCAGGCTGGATTATTTTTTATTCAAGAAGGCAAAATGTGTGTTTAGAATATTTAATCCCAGACATGGATAAGCCATATGACATATAAAGAGTAAATTCTCGGACTTCCGGTCAAGATGGTGGCGTAGGTAAACGCGGTGTCATGTCCTCCCACATCAAAGTTACAACTAAACTACAGAACAACCATTATTCAAAACCACCTGACATCCAGCTGAATGGAAGTCCTACAACTACGAAATTAAAGAAGCAGCCGCATCGAGACTGGTAGGAGGGGCGGAGGTGCGACGGGCTGGTCCCACACCCACGTGTGGTGGAAAAAAATTAGAAGGATACTTCGGCTGGGAAGGTCCTCCCTGAGGACTGAGGGGCCCCTGTCCCACACCAGGCGCCCAGCTCAGGGTCCCAGTGCCAGGAAGAGAATCCCCATCACTTCTGGCTGGAAAAACCAGCGGGAACTGAGGCTGAGGGAGGCTGAGGCAGCTGGAGCCCCTGGCAGCTCCTCTAAAAGGGCCCGTGCACAGACTTACTAGGACTCACACCCTCTAGGCTCCAGCATGGGGGAGGCAGCTTGAAAGGCACCAGAGACATATGGGGAAGAACTGAGTTGTTTGGCATTGGAACGAGGGCTGGAGAGGCGGCTTTCTCCTGGACAGACATGCTATCACAGGCCTTTGTTCTTTTGGTGAGCCCTTCCCTGGAGCAGCAGACAGCCACCATATCTGGAACTCCAGCAACCTGGCTCATACTGTTTGCCACCCTGGTGATTCCCTGAGGTCCTGCCCCACCCAACTTTCAGGCCCACCCAAGCTGTTGCCAGTTGCTTTACCATAGGATAGGCCTGTCTTGGAGCCTGCTTCAGGTTTTCCTAAATTCTTTCAAATAAGCAGCATCTGGTCTCAGCTAGCCCCATACCTCTCGTTAAGTAATACATAGAAACAAACACAGGGAGGCAGCCAAAATGAGGAGACAAAGAAACAGGTTCCAAATGAAAGAACAGAACAAAACTCCAGGAAAAGAACTAAGCGAAATGGAGTTAAGCAACCTAACAGATGCAGGGTTCAAAACACTGCTTATAAGGATGCTGAATGAACTTAGTGAGAACCTCAGTGAACTTAGTGAGGGCCTCAAGAGCATAAAAAAGGAGAGGTCAGAAATGAAGGATGCACAGTCAGAAATGAAAGAGGCACTAACTGAAATAAAGAATAATTTACACAGATTCAATAGTAGAGTAGGTAAAGCCAAGAAGCAAACCATCGATTTGGAATATAAGGAAGCAAAAAATACCCAATCTGCCCTGGCCAGTTTGGCTCAGCGGTTAGAGTGTCAGCCCGTGGACCAGAGAGTCCTGGGTTTGGTTCCCGCTAAGGGCACGTGCCCTGGTTGCAGTTTGTCCCCGGCTCTGGTTGGGGTCGTGTGGGTGGCGGCCACTTGATGTGTCTCTCTCACATCGATGTTTCTCTCTCTCCCTCCCGCTCTATCTGAAGATAAATGCAAAAATGTCCTCGGTGAGGATAAAAAAATAAATTAAAAAAAAAAAACAAAAACACCCAATCAGAACAAAAAGAAAAAACAATCCAAAAAAATGAGGATAGTGTAAGGAGCCTCTGGGACAACTTCAAGCATACCAACATTCGCATCTTGGGGGTGCCAGAAGGAGAAGAGAGAGAACAAGAAATCGAAAAACTATTTGAAACCATAATGGCAGAAAACTTCCCTAACTTGGTGAAGGAAACAGATATACAAGTCCAGGAAGCACAGAGAGTCCCAAACAAGATGTACCCCAAGAAGACCACACCAAGACACATCATCATCAAAATGCAAAAGGTCCAAGATAAAGAGAGAATCTTAAAAGCAGCAAGAGAAAAGCAGTTAGTTACCTACAAGGGAGTTCCCATAAGACTGTCAGCTGATTTCTCAAAAGAAACTTTGCAGGCCAGAAGGGAGTGGCAAGAAATATTCAGAGTGATGAAAAGCAAGAACCTACAACCAAGATTACTCTATCCTGCAAAGCTGTCATTTAGAATCGATGGCCATATAAAGAGTTTCCCAGACAAGGAAAAGCTAAAGGAGTTCATCACCACCAAACCATTATTATATGAAATGTTGAAGGGTCTTCTTGAAGAAAAAGATAAAAAATATGAACAAACAAAATGGCAATGAATACATATCTATCGACAATTGAATCTACAAACAAAATAAACACGCAGAACAGAAGCATTCTCATAGATACAGAGAACATTTTGTTGGTTGCCAGATGGAAGGGGGGTTAGGGGAATGGGTGAAGGGATTAAGAGGTACAAGTTGGTTGTTAGACTGACAAACCTCAAAGGGAAGGGGTGGGGGTGGGAAGAGATAAACCAAAGAACTTATATGTATATATGCATAACCAATGGACACAGACAACAGTGTGGGGAAAGGCAGGAGGGGGGTGGGAGTGGGGAGGAGGGCGTCAACGGGAAAAATGAGGAACATCAGTAATACACTCAACAATAAAGATAAATTTTTTTAAAAAAGTAAATTCTCAATCATTCAGAAATCTTCACCATATTGAATACCTCATTCTCTATAATATTGTCTTACTGATATCACTTGATTTAAAATGATTCCCTTTACCTTTATGCTCAGTAATGTGCTGGCCCCAGTCATTTGACTGATTCTTCTGTTACACATGGCCAAGTTGGCTGTGCGTCTGTCAGGTATAGTGCCAATAGGTGCAGAGTCCACAGATTCCCAAGAACCTTCTCTATTCTTTGGTGATATCTCAGTTGAGGTCCCTTTCTACCAAGTTTAAGTTCTTCCCTCCTTTAGATATCTTCTCAGGAAAGTCCCACCCACATTCCACCCGAGAGTCCCAGCTGTTTCCTTCCTACTCAGATATTTTTGATAGCTCCAAATATATCTTCTTCCATCTACTTTTTCTGTCTTCCTCCTGTTACAAGTAAAATTTCTCCAGTAATCAGAGCAATGACAAATCTATGTATGGTAGTTTTCAAAATGCTTCGATAAGCACATTTTTCTCTTCACTCCAATGTGAGAAAGCTGGATTTATTTTCAATTTACTGACTGATGAGAGAAGCCGGATGATTTGTCCAAGGTTGTTCCTTCTAGAAAGTAAAGGTGACCAGTATTAGAACCTAGGTCTTCGGAAGTCAAATCTCATCCCCAAGAGCTCCATCTTTTTAAAGAAATATGGAGTATTTGAGTTGGAAGAAAAAGATTGCAGGCATTGTCAATTGCAACTTTCTATTTATTGCTAATATCCCATCCTCAATATCCTTGCAGAGGTAGGGAGTTTATTTACCTCTTGAGACAGGCTGGTCCATCTTGGATTATTTGCTTTTCCTTATAATGAGTTAAAATTGATCTTGTAATTTCTACCCATAGGTCCTAGTTCACCTTCTGTAGCCACATACAATAAAGGAATCAGGACCCACTTTCCCTAGACAACCTTTTTAGTACTTTCAAGTACTCTTCTCTGGGTGCAAACTTTTTTTTCCCCCCCTTTTACTTTACAGGACATATTCTTCAGGGTTTTTTTGGTGTGGAAATAACCCTCTTCTAAAATATCAGGTTCTTGAAGAAACTGGCATTTAAACAGAATTGTATTAACCATATCTCTAAAGCATGGAATCTACAATTGAGCACAGTATTTTATTTATTTATTTATTTATTTATTTATTTATTTATTTATTTATTTATTTATTTATTTTTATTGATTGAGTTTAGAGAGAGCGCAACAGCAATTTGTTTTTTCACTTATTTATGCATTCACTGGTTGATTGTTGTATGTGCCCTGACCAGGGGTTGAACTGGCTACCTTGGCATATCACTCTGACCAATTGAGCTACCTGGCCAGGGCTCAAGCACAGTATGTTAGATGTGTTCTATTCAGTGGATTGGAGCACAATGCAGTGATCACCTCCTTTGTTCCAATGATGTGCTATTATGAATAGTCCCAAGATCTCGTGGACTTTTGGGGGTAGACTCTGGTGATTCATGCTGAGCTCAGAGTCAATTAGAAATTTGGACGATTGAGTGTCTTGTGGTAATCCAATAGCAATTGTACTCTAAACCCATAGATCTAATAAAGCATTTTGTAGTAGAAATTACTGAACTAGGAAGGGTGACATTTAGAGACTCTGAAGCTTAAGAGTTGGAACTTTGTATTTCATTCACATAAATTATAGTAATTATAGGTGGTACACATTGTTCCCTATTTAATTTAATTTTTAAAATTTGATTATAAGTCTAACTTATTAATATCATTTTATATTTCTCCACTTTTATTTTTCTTATTTTGTATTTTAAATTAAAACAAAATTATTATGCTCTGAAAGAAAAATTAAACTTTTGATTCAGTCATACATGTAACCATTATTCTAGTATCCCTCGTCTCAAGTCACTCTTTCCCCCTCCAAAGTTAGAATCTATTTATCATCACTAATGTTGATTCTTTAACATTCTTATGGTTCTATCAAAATACATGAAATGTGCATATAGCAGATTTTTAATGAGGTTCCCAAAACTAAACATACTTGTTCAACCAGTATTTCTTCACACTCTCTTCCAATAACTGCCTTTAACAAGGGACCACTTTTTTGAGTCATAATATCATAGAGTAGTTTTGCCTTTTGATGAATTTTATATAAATGAAATTATACTGTACTTCACTTTTATGTTTGCATCTTTTATTCAATGTCATATTTATGACATCTAAATTGGTACTTATATTTGTAGATTGTTTCATTTCATTGCTACACAGCATTCCATTGTGTGAATACACCAGATCCATTCTACAGCTGATGGACATATGGACAGTTTCTGTGTTTTGGATATTAGGAATAAAGTTCCTGTAGACATTCTAGTACATGTATTTTAGTGACATATGCATGCATTTCTGTTGATAATCAAGAGTGGAATTATTGGGTCCAAGGGCATATATCTATTCAGATACTACCAAATAATTTTTCAGTGTTTATACCAATTTATGTTCACCCTGTTTAAAAATTCTGGTTGCTCCACTTGCCCACCACTTCTAGATTTTTTGGTTTTATTTATTTTAGACAATATGGTAGGTGTGAAATTATATCTCATTGTGATTTTACTTTGCATTTTTCTTATGACTAATTATACTAACGCCTTCTCATATTTGTTAATCATCTCAGTATCTTCTTTTGTGACACATGTTCATGAATATTTTTTAAATTGTTTTGCCTGTATTTTTTCTTACTGATTTATAAGTTTGAATATGAGTTCTTTATTGAATAAATGCATTGCAAATATCTTGCCACTCTGTCGGTTGCACTTGTACGTCCTAAAGGTGTTCTAGTGATCAGAGGTTTTTAATTTTAATATACTCCCATTTATCCTTTAAAAAAATTATCGTTGGCAACTTTAAAAAAAAAACCTCTAATGTCAAGAGGAAAATTTCCTGTTTTCTTAAAAAGCTTTATTGTTTTACCTTTCACATTTTAATCTTCAATTTGAAATGTTTTGTCTGTTGTATGAAAAATACATGTGCGTGTATTCATTCCTACTTTCATGTCTAGTTGATTTAGCACCTTTTTTTAAAAGATCCTATCTTTCCCAATATAGCAATACTGTTCAATGTTGCCTTTTCATAAAGCAGTTTATTTTTTATGTGTGGATCTGTTTCTGGATTTCTTTAAAATATATATATTATTGTTGAAAGTATTACAGATGTCCCCCTTTTTTCTCCATTGATCCCCCTCCTTCTCACTCCCACCCCCTGGATTTCATTTTGTTCCATTGGTCATTCTGTTTATTCTTGCAACAACACTGTGTTGTCTTCATTATTTTAGCTTTAAAATCGATCTTTATATTTGGTCACATAAGTCTTCTAGCTTTGTTCTTATTTAAGATCTCCCCAGCTCTTCTTGGCCCTTTACCCTTTCGTATGTAATGTACATTCAGCTACTCATTTTCTATAAATGTCTTGCTAGAATTTTAAGTGATATTGAATTGAAGTTATATATTATACTTGGGAGATTTCAAAATTTTACAATATTGAGTCTTTTTATCCTCAAACATGTATTTCTCCATTTATTTCAGTATGCCTTTATTTTTTTTCAAATATATTCCATAGTTTCCAGTGTAGAGGTTTTATACATCTTTTATTATATTTATTCCTAAAATTTTGATGTTTCTGATGCTATTGTAAATGGCATCATATTTAAATTTTGTTTTGTTTGATTTTGGCTTACAGCATGACAATTGATTTTTTAAATAACCTCGTGTACAGCAATCTTGCTAAATCCATATATTTATTTTAATAAATTATTTACATATTGTTTTGGATTTTTTGTGCACACAATTAAGTTATCTATGTTTTCTTTCTTTCTTTCTAATTCTTATATCTCTTATTTCCTTTCCTTACCTTGTTACATTGACTTGGACCACCGGTGCAGTGGTGGATACAAATGCTATTACCAGAAATCTTTGCTCTACTTCCTACTGTTAGTGAAAGCTTTAATATTTCACCATCAAGAATAATGGTTACTTTACTTTTCGCCCCATGTTTTTATGAGACTCTAGTTTGCTGAGCATTTTTTAACATGTACTGAATTTTGTCACAGGCTATCTCTTTGTTATCTGATCACATGGCTTAATTTCTTTTCTTTGCTAATATGACAATAATATTGATTTGTATTTTTAATATTACATTTTGCTTGCATACTTGGAGAAAACCTATTTAATTTTTATGTATTCTTTCTCTCTCCCCCTACCCACACACACGTGCGTGCGCACACACACACACACACACACACACACACACACACTCCTAACATGTTAAGGGTCTTTGCGTGTGTGTTCATGTAAGAGATTGATTTCTAATTTTCTTTCCTTGCAATGTCTTTGTCAGTTTTGGAATTAATGATATGCTGGCTTCTTAAACAGAGTTAGGACAGAGTTAGGTAGGAATTGTTTCTTCTTTGTTTGTGGACCTTTCCAAATAATAGACTCTATTTTCTTAAATACATGTCAGACAACTTAGTTTTGTTTTGTTTTGTATTTTACTTATTCCTCTGTCATGTTTCAAAGATTGTGTTTCCATAGAATTTTTTTTTCATTTCATCCAGTTGTAAATTGTAAATTTGGTAGTATATAGTTCTTCATTATATATTTTTTGCTACCATAACATATTTTGTGATTTCTTTTTTTATATTTTTGATATTGATAATTTGTAGGTTTTTATCCTTTTTTTCTTGATCAGTTTTGCTAGGGGGTTATCTATTTCATTAATGTTTTCAAAGAAACAATGTTTGGCTTTGTTGCTTTTTCTTACTGTACATTAGTTTTCTATGTCACTTATTTCCTCTCTTCTCTTTATTATTTCTTTTCTTTTAGCATCCTTAGAATTTATTTTCTATTCATTTTCAGGCTTCTTGGGATTAAAGCTTAGATCATTGATTTCTTGCCATCTCTTTGAAAAATAATTGTATGTTTAAGGCTATAAATTTCCTTTCCTCCTTATTACCTTAACTTCTAAGCAGGAATCTTTTTCTTATTTGGTTCACATATTTTCTACTTTTATTGTGACTGTCTTATTTAACCAATGTCTTTAGAGTCCTTTTTCTCTAGGTAGTTAAGTTTTGTCTAATTATCTTTATTATTTTGGTTGTATTTAAATATTTTGATTTATAACTTGCATGTAATAAGGTATACATATCATAAATGAATAGCTTGGTGAATGTATTAGTATTATCTATTCTTGAACATTATACAAATTAATTCATATAGCATACTCATTTTTTGGTGTCTATTTGTTTCCCACTCAGTGCAATGTTTTTGAAGTTTATTTATTTGTATGTATGTATGTATGTATGTTACTATTTACTTCTGAGTAGTGTTACATTGCATGAATATACTGCAATTTATTTATTGACTCTGCTGTTGATTGACATTTGAATTTCTCTGATTTGAGGATATTATGAACAAAGCTGCTAATCTAGATTTTTGTACATATCTTTTAGTGGGCATACACACTCATTTCTCTTGAAATTCGACCTAGGAGTTTTAAGGATATGTCATGGGAGAGGTAAATGTTTGGCTTCAGGAGGTATTGCTAAATAGTTTTCCAAAGTGATTGAACCAATTTACACTCCTTCTGGGGATGAATGAGAGTTCAAGTTGCTTAGTACACTCCCCAATTCTTGACATTGTCAGTCTTCTTAATTTAGCTCTTCTAGTAGTGTATAGAGATATCTCATTGTGATTTTAATCTGCATTTATCCAATTACTTACTATGTTTTTTTGTTGTTTTTTTAATCCTCACCCGAGGACATTTTTCCATTTTTGTTCAGATAGAGTGGAAGGGAGAGAGAGGAAGAGAGAGAGAGAGAGAAACATCGACGTGAAAGGGACACATCGAGTGGCTGCCTCCTGCACGACCCAACCAGGGCAGGAGACAAACTGCAGCCGAAGTTCATGCCCTTAGCGGGAACCAAACCCGGGTCTCTCTGGACCACAGGCGGACGCTCTAACCGCTGAGCCAAACCGGCCAGGGCACTTACTATGTTTTCTACCTTTTGATATGTATATTGGCCTCTTGGATATATATTTTTTGAAGTGTTACTCAGTTCTTTTGCCAATGTATTAACTGGGTTGTTTTTCTTTTTCTTATAGCTTATTAGAGTATCTATTTCTGGTTTCATTCTTATTTTCTATTGGTCTATTTTTCTACCCTTGAGCCAAATTCATATTGTCTTAATTACTGTAGCTTTCTAGAAGGTCTCATAATCTTATAGTTTAAATCCTCCAAATGTATTATTCTTCTTGAATATTATCCTTTCTCTTCTATGTCCTTTGAATTAATATATAAACTCTGTTATAACTGGTTTTATTCTATTTTATTTTGAAACTATTTGTTGCAATTATATAGAAATACAATTGGCTTTTGTATATTGACCTTGAATCTGGTGACCTTGCTGTTTAATGCTTTATGTCCACAATCATGTCATCTGTGAAAAAAAGAGACAATTTTCCATACTCCTTTCTAAACATTCTTTTAATTTTGTCTAGAACTTACTTTATAATGATAAATAGAAATGGTGATAGCTGATATCCTTTTCACTTTCTGACCTTAATGGACAAATGCTAATATTTCACTATTGAATATGACATTATCTCTAAGTTTTTTTTTTAGATATTCTTTTTTCAGAATTTTTAAAATTTCCCTATAGTCTTGTTTTCCAACTTAATAATTCTTCATTCAATTTTGTCCACCAGTTTGATGATTTCCTATGTTATTTTCTTCAGTTCTAACATTTCTATTTGATTAATTTTAAAGCTTCAAAAAATTTGGTTAAAGTCTTCATACTTTTATCTATTTTGTCCATGTTTTTTTTCAAATTTGAATTTATTAATCAGAGTTAACTAAATTGTCTGCTAATTATAATGTCTGGATCTTTGTTGCATCTGTTTCTTTTGCATATTTCTACTCTTGATCGTTGGTTATATTTTCTTGCCACTTTGCTTGTCTCATATTTTTATAGTATTTTGGACATAGTGTATAATATAATCATAAAGTCTCCATTCAGATGATGGTATTTTCTACCAGAGCTGTCCAACCCCTATATTTTATTTTACTTTTTCTTTTAGATGAATTGGATGAGAGCCTGGCCACATCAATCCAATCGGGGTAAAGTTCTTTGGGAATAAGCAGTTGCAGTAAAACTCAGTCTATATCTATATCTGGATTCTATTACAGCTTTCTGGACTTTTGATTGAGAGAATATTGGGTACGTGCCTTGAAAGACTGTAGGAAATAAAATTCCGCCCTTCATAGATTACTCATTTAATTTTTTTGTGGTCAGAGAAAAATTCTGTACATGACTCAAATGCTTTTGAATTTGTTGAGATTTGTTTTATAGCCCATAATATGGTCTATCTTGATGAATGTTCCATGTGCATTTGAAAGAAAATAGGAATTCTCTTGTTGGGCAGAGTGTTTTCTAGCTTAATTAGGCCAAGTTGGTGGTAATGATAATGTCTTCTATATCCATCCCAATTTTCATCTGCTTATTCTACCTATTACTAAGAAAAGACTGTTCAAATCATCAAGTCTAGTTGGGATTTGTCTATTTCTCTTTAGGTTTTATCAATTTTTGCTTCATGTATCGGCATGACACTCTGTTGTTAGGTACATACAAATTTAACATTAGGTCTTCTTGATAATTTAATTTCTTTTCTTAATCTAACATCTTTATTTCTGGAAATATTTCTGGTTCTGAAATCTACATTGTCTGATACTAACATAGCCACTACAGCTTCCTTTTGATTGAGATTTATGCTGTATATATATTTTTATTCTTTTACACTTAATTTGTGTGTTTATATTTAAAGTGGATTTACTGTAGATACTGTACAGTTGAGTTTTCACTTTTTATTCATCTGAATATCTCTGCCTTTTAATTGGGATATTTAGATGAGTTACATAAATGTAAATATTGGTAATATGGTATTATATATTTTATACACTTTTTATCCTATGTTTTTTGTTCCATTTATCTCTTTTCTCTACTGTTTTTGGATTGAGTATTTTTCTGATTCTATTTTAATTCCACCATTGCTAATTAGTTATACCTCTTTTAAAACTTTTTGTTTTCCTATAGTGTTTTCAATAACATTTTAATTTTTTGCAGTCTATGATTAAATATTATGCCAACGATTTATTATGTAATAACCTTACAATAGTATATTTTAATTTTCTTCCTTTAATTATTTATACCATTATGGTCTTATGTTTCATTTCTTCATATGCAATAAAACCCCAAATATATTTAACTATTTTTGCTTAACATATAACATCTTTTAAAGTTATTAATAAAATAAATAATGTTTAAATTTAGGTTTGAGAGTTAGTAAAAATGAAATCTCATCTCTTTTTATTCATTTTTATTTGAGGTATCATTGACTAAGTTTGACATTTTTTCTCATCCTTTAAAAATATATGACTCTTCTCAATATATTTTGTTTTGTGAGATTCTAAGGAACATTCCAATCTAATAAGAATTTAGTGGTTAAATTATTTTATCCTCACCCGAGGACATTTTTTCATTTTTTGTTCAGATAGAGTGGGAGGGAGAGAGAGGAAGAGAGAGAGAGAGAGAAACATCAACATGAAAGGGACACATCGAGTGGCTGCCACACGCACGACCAACCAGGGCCGGGGACAAACTGCAACCAAGGTACATGCCCTTAGCGGGAACCGAACCCAGGTCTCTCTGGACCGCAGGCCAACGCTCTAACCACTGAGCCAAACCGGCCAGGGCGGTTAAATTATTTTAGAAAATGCTGTGGACTTTCATTTTTCTCTAGTAACTTCACATGTATAGTAGCACTTGAAAGAAGTCCTAGAGTCAAGCAAAGTTATTTAATATTTTTAAACCAAATTTGTCAAACCACATTTTACCCTAAAACACTTTTTTCTATTACTATGAATACTTAACATATTTTGAAGATTATAGTTTTAGAATATATAAAAGATTTTCATTTATATTGTTCCTAATTTCATAAAGTTTAAATGTTTTATCATATTTTATTCAATCATCCTTTCACACACACACACCCTTATAAATAAAGTAAATGCCTACTGTGTGCCAGACATTGTAATTTATACAAATAATAGTAAAGTTGATTTCTGAATACAAATTATCTGGTTTCAAACTCAATACTCTTTCTTCTAGCCTTTTTCTACAGTACTATTTATATACTTAGTACTGTAGAAACTTATTTATATAATGCCAGTTATTTCTAAGACAATATAGCATGAAATGTAAAATCCAAACCTAGCATTTGTTTTATTCCAGGATCTTGAGCAAATTCCCTGTTCTACAGAGCAGTTTTCTACATCTGCAATCCTAAATGTAATTCTGAATGTACCACAAAATTGTCTTTAGGTGTTATTCAATAAAAGATGAGTCAGACAGGCATCTTAATATAGAAGTAGTTATGTAGTCTTTTTTCTTTTTAGTAGGCTTAATTCACTTCATTTATTTGTATAAAAACATTACACGGTGGCCATATGGACTTCTGTGTCTGGCTTCTTTTACTTCACATAATGTCTTTGACATTTATCCAAGTTGCTACCTTATGTTTTAATGTCTGTAGGACTTCAGTTTCTCAGTCTATACAATGAAATGGGTTGGGCTAGATGAACCCTAAAGAACTTTGGAGTTGTGACTGTGAGACACTCTTTCCACTGATCGGCAAGATTTAAAATGCAGGAATTCTGACCTGAATCAGTTGCCGTGATACCATAACAATATTGGGAATGACAGTTTTGAATGTGTAATCCAGTGAGAGCATTGAGATTGCGTGTCTGGGCCGGAAACAATTTTGTGCAACTGGGCTTTGTAAGGACAAAACTGTGTCTGGCTCAGGATGCCCTCAATGACTTCTGAGCCCACTCATAGCAAGCATTCTTCTTGTGTGAATTACTAAGTTGAATTGCCCATATTACAATGTAAAAAGCCGCTGATAAACAGGCTTAAAATAGAACTCCAGTGAAAAGCATCCTTCTGACCTTGTTGAGGAATCCATATGTGTGGTGTCTGAGGAGTTCATGGTGTTACGAAAACTCACATTCAAATCACTTCTCCCTATGTGACCTGGAGCAAAGTCAGTCTTCAACTCTGCAAGTCTGACCTGAAAATGGGGATAATGATAACTACCTCACAGGGTTGTCATGAAGAACCAAATGAGATAATGCATGCAAAATTCCCAGAGTGCCTGGAACATGGGTAGTGCTTCATCAAGGGTAGCTATTACTGCTGTTACTTCTTCCCAGCAGCATGTCATCCTGTGGTCCTGTGACTGCAATTTCTCACTGAAGTACCCTTTCTATGCCAGTTCTGTTTGTTCACATTTGCTTGGACAAAGGTGAGTATAAGCAGTGAGTAGTAAACAGCCAATGAATTTTTCATCAGTCCCATGAAAAGGGAAACTTTCAACAGTGAATGGAGTGGGACCTTTCAGTGAGAAGAACAAGTAGTGGTCTGGGGATGGGAAACGGTTTCTAACAAGGACTTAAGTCATAAACCATTTCATAATCTGACTGTGGTAGCTATAGCTCTTGGAAATAAGCAAAATAGTTTAATGGTTTAGAGTATGTGTTCTTCATTCAAATCCTGTTGTGCCACTTACTCTCAAATTTCTCAGTCTTCCAAAGGAATTTCTTCATATGTGAAAGCAATATAATGCCCAAGTTTAGAAAGAGGCTGGGGTCAGATGAATTGGGTTTGAGTCCCAACATTGCCATTTATAATAGCTGAAAATATCAAACAAGTGCACTAATTTCTCTGCTCCTTGGCTTTCTGATCTATAAAATGTGTTGTTGTTATGGAGATTGGTTAACATAAGAACACCTTTGGTAGTGCCTGGCACAGAATAATCAGTCAACAAATGTTAGCTCTTATTCGCAAATTGGCACGATGATACCAACTCTTTAGGTTGTTAAGGATATTTACATGAGAGGAAGGTCAGTTAAATGACTAACACTGATTTTAATAATAATTCAAGTCCTATTGCTAAATAAATATTATGATTTATAAAAAGGAAGGCTGGAAATGTGATATTATAAGAATATTTGAGAAAAATGGAAATTATCAGCACCAAATTAACAAGTTTATTATTTTTAAGTGGAATATAAGAATAAATAAGTGAAAGATGTTATATTTATGGTTTATGAGATCTATGCAAAGGAATACCTTTATTTTTGCTCTGAAATAGGGAAAACCGAGGGGAATTTTTTAAGCCAGACAATAAATAATAATAATAATAGTAGTAGTAATAAAAATAGTGATAATAACAATAACAATAATCATGAAATACCTTTTCATGGAATAAAATGTGGGAAAGAAAGCAGAGTTCATTCTCAGGCGAGGTCTTTGCTTTGTGGAGCATATATTCTAGTGGGAAATAAGTAGTAAAGAAGTAAACTGATTAATAACAAGAAAATTCCAGATAATGATTATTCTACAAAGAAAATAAAATTCACCATATCATGAAAATGACTGGAATTGGTGGTGCATTCAATGGAGAGTCTGCTCTAGATTTGGTTGTAAAGAAAGGCCTGTGTGGAGGAAAAAAATACGTTGAGTCCTATATAGGAGTCACTCACAAATCTAAGAGGGAATTTCTAGACAAAAGCTAAGCTGGTATGAGCTCCTAAGGTAAGAATGAGGTTGACACATGAGAAACAGTAAGAGGTCTATGGTATTGGAATATACGAAATGAGGAGAAACAATAATGCAAATTGACATTGGAAAAATGCATTAGCATCTTGTAGGGCACAGCTGGAAGTCTGGATCTAATTTCACATTTGAAGTTCGATGAAAAATATTTGGAAGCTCTAAGAAAGTGTTTTAATTGATCTGCTTTTTATTTGTAAGAGATATCGCGGACTACTGTATGAAAAGTTGTTTGGCATGGGGGTCAGAATGGAAGCAAGAAAGCTGATGAGAAGGCTAGAGCAACAATCCACATGATAGATGGTAGGGGCTTAGTTCAGTGGGTAGCTGGAGAAATGTTGTAGGGGAAGAATTGATAGGATTTACTCAAAGATTAGATAGGAAAGAGATAAGAACCATAGGTATTTGACTTGAGAAATCGAATTGAAGCTGGAGACATTTACTGAGCTAAGTTATAGTAATGGAGAGTCAGGATTCAAGGGTTGATAGGCTCAAGTCTTAATAGCTGCATACTAGTATTCTATGGTTTATTTTACCATTTTTCCTTTGGTATATGTTTGTTATTTTCTTTTATAGAGAGCTATGCAATTGTCAAACTGATGTGCCCCAATGAGTACGTTTAATCTACCACTTCAATGGCATAAAGAGGTTAAATTACAGATTGAAGATATGCCCATTTAAAATTTTTATGGACTCTCTGTATTGTTTTTCAGAAAGGCTATATCAATTCCACTTCCACCACAGTGTACAAACTATACTGGTTTCCACAAACTCTCCCAGCACTGTCAGTGTTTTTCCTTGAAAATCCATATTAAATTCTATTTCAGAGGATTCTGAGGAATTCTCTCTTTGGTGATCTAATGGCAAAGAGAGTTGGGGAGAGGGCCATCAAAACAAAAAATACTGAGAACTTATTGGACTGCTAGGAACCATTCTAAGTACTTTATTTATGTGTTAACTTGCTTAATTTTAATCATTTAATGATAAGATAACTACTTTTATTATTTCAGAATTTATAGGTGAATAAACTGAGACAACTATTGAGTGCCTATTATGTGCCAGGCGCTGAGTTATAAGCACTATAGGTATTATCAGCAATCTTTATATTACCATCGCCTGTTCACAAATGGAACAAGGTTAGGTCAAATCCATAAAATCCCATAGGTATGAAGTGGCAGAGCCTGAATTCAAACTCAGTTTGTCTGTTCTGGCTTTAAAATCCCCACTCTTTCTATAATGGAGGAATAAGAAGACGTATATAAAAGCTAGGATGTTAAGGTAAAAGGATTCACATAGATTTACATATATTCCAATAGGTAAGCCATAACCATATTATGTGGACTTTGAAAAGCAGAGCTGAGTAAGACTATCTTGATTCTGTGGCTGGGAGGGGTCATTGGAAGATTTTTGTGGATGGAAGTCTCAAGATAAGATTACGTTAATTTATTTTTTTAAAGTTAAGACTATATTTTAGAGTGGTTTTAGGTTCACAGTGAAATGAGATTTCTCATACACCCTCTGCCAGCATCCACCTGCACAGCCTTTCCCATTATTAGCATCCTTCACCAGAGTGGTACATTCGTTACAATGGATGGACCTACACAATAATCACCCAATTCCATAGTTTACATCATGGTTTATTCTTTGTGTTTTGCCTCCTATGAGTTTGGACAAATGTTTAATGACGTGTATCCATCATTACAGTATTATACAAAGTATTATCACTGCCCTAAAAGTCATCTGTGCTCTAATTATTTATTTCTAACCTCATCCTCTACCCCCCTGGCAACCATTGATCTTTTGACTGTCTTTATAGTTTTGTTTTTTCAGAATGGCATGTGGTTAGAATCCTACAGTATCTGAGCCTTTTCAGATAGGCTTCTTTCATTTAGTTATATGCATTTAAGTTTCCTCCATATCCATTTATGACTCTACAGCTCATTTCTTTTCACACAGAATAACATTCCATTGTCTGGATGTACCACAGTTTATTGTCCATTCACCTACTGAAGGACATCTTGGTTGCTTCTAAGTTTTGGCAATTATGAATAATGCTGCTACCAACATCTGTGTGCAGGTTTTTGTGTGGAAATAAGTTTTCAACTCCTTTGGGTAAAATTAGTTTTGTTTTGTTTGTTTTAAAAATTTTTTTTTTCTTTATTGATTTTTACAGAAAGTGGAAGGGAGAGGGAGAGAGAAATAGAAACATCGATGAGACAGAACATCGATTGGCCGCCTCCTACATGCCCCCAGCTGGGGGATCGGGCCCACAACCTGGGCATGTGCCCTGATCGAGAATCGAACGGGTGACGTCTTGGTACATGGGTTGACACTCAACCACTGAGCCACACCGGCTGGGCTAGTAAGATTAGTTTTGTAAGAAACTGCCAAACTGTCTTCCAAAGTGGCTGTACCATTTTGCATTCCCACCAGCACTGAGTGAGAGTTTCTCTTACTCCACATCCTCACCATTGTTTGGTGCTCTCAGGTTCTAGGTTTTGTCCATTTTAACAGGAATGTAATGGTATTATATTGTAGTTTTAATGTACATTTTACAGATGAAATATCATGTGAAGCATCTCTTCATATGCTTATTTACCATCTGTATATATTCTTTGGTGAGGTGTCTGTTAAGGTCTTTGGCCCATTTTTAAATCAAGTTATTTTCTTACTGTTGAGTTTTAAGACTTCTTTGTTGGTTTTGTTGTTGTTTTTAAATATGTTTTTATTGAATTTTTAGAGAGAGGAAGGGAGAGAGAGATAGAAACATTGATGTGAGAGAGATACACTGATTGGCTGCCTCCTGCACACCCCCTTCTGGGGATCAAGCCCACAACACAGGCATGTGCCCTGACAGGGAATCCAACTGGGACCTCTCAGTCCATAAGACGACACTTAATCCACTGAGCCACACTAGCCAGGAAAGACTTCTTTGTTTTTTTATCAAATAACTTATGCAAGTATTTCTCCCAGCCTGTGGCTTGTCTTCTTACTCTCTTGATATTGTTTTTCGCAGAGCAGAATTTTTAAATTTTAATAATCTCCAGATTACCAGTTATTTCTTTCATGGATCATGCCTTTGGTGTTATATCTAAAAACTCATTGCAGTACCTAAAGGCATCTAAGGTTTTCTTCTATGTTCTTTTATGGATTTTATAGTTTTGCATTTTACATTTAAGTTTGTGATCCATTTTGAGTTCATCTTTGTGACTTTGTGAAGTGTGTGAAGTCAGTGTCTAGATTTTTGTGTGTGTGTGCTATGCCTGTTCAGTTGTTCTGAAACCATGCATTTGAAAGACTGTCTTTGCCCCACTGCATTGTCTTTACTCCTTTGTCAAAGATCATTTGACTGTATTTATATGGGGCTGTACCTGGGATTTCTATTCTGCTCCATTGATACATTAATATTTGTCTCTTCTTTTGCCAGTACCACATTATCTTGATTACTCTAAGTCTTGAAATCAGGTAGCATCACTCCTCCAACTTTGTTTTACTTTACTTCTTCAACATGCATTGGCTATTCTGGGTCATTTGCCTCATTGTATAAACTTCAGAATCAGTTTGTTGATATCCACAAAATAACTTACTGGGATTTTTATTGGAATTTCATTGACTCTATAGATCAAGTTGAGAAAAACTTACAACTATATAATATTGAGTCTTGCTATCCATGGACATGGTGTATCTTTTTATTTAACTCTTCTGTGATTTCATTCATCATAGTTTTGTAGTTTTTCTAATATAGTTTATGTACATATTTTGTTATATATATCTAAGTGTTTCATTTTGTGAGTGCTAATGTATATGGTATTGCTTTAAATTTTAAACTCCATGTTTTATTGCTGGAATACAGAAAAATGACTTTTGTATATTAACCTTGTATCCTGCAACTCTGTCATAATTGCTTATTAGTTCCGGGACTTTCATTATTGATTCTTTTGGATTGCTTTATCATGTAATCTGTGAACAAAGAGAGTTTTAAGTTTTCCTTCAAAATCTATATACCTTAATTTTTTATGAAACTAATAATAGTTGCCATTTATTGAGTACCTACTAAATTCTATAAATTTTCAAATATTATCTAATTAATGCCCATGATAACTCTATGAAATAGTTTAATCTCAGCCAAGGCTCAGAAATTCTAAGTAATTTTCTGATGCTTTCATGGCTGGTAATAGTGGATCCAGGACACTGAACCTGATATGTCTAATTTTAAAGCCCATGTTTTTCACTTGCCATGCTTCCCTGCTTGTAAAATGTTATAGGAATGTAGAGCAGACAACACTTTGCAAGATTTGAGACTCTTTGAGGCTACAAATGTAGTAATTAAGGTGAAAATGTTTTGTAATGTCTGGGACCAACATTAATGACAAAACTGTTCTGCATGGACCAGGGAACATTCATAACTGTAAACACATTTAAGGTACGGGAGAACAAAAATTGAAAAGTTTCCCTTATCAGCAAGTATTCACTGTCTTTAGATACCCTATCAGGTATTGTGGTAAAGGAAATGTATAACACATTGACTTTGTTTTGTTGGAATTACAGCTATGAAAACAAACAAACAAAAACCCTCATGCCCGGCTGGTGTGGCTCAGTGGTTCAGTGTCAGCCCATGTACCAGGAGGTCACCGGTTCGATTCCCAGTCAGGGCACATGCCCAGGTTGTGGGCCTGATCCCCAGTGGGGGGCATGCAGGAGGCAGCCAATCGATGTTCTCTCTCATCAATGTTTCTATCTCTCTCTCCCTCTCCCTCTAAAAATCAAGAAAGAAAACAAAATTTTAAACCCTCATAATTTAATCATTAAAATGATATGTCAAATGGGTTATCAAGTCAATCAATATGTTATGTCAGAGGAGGTCAGAGGATGGCTCCTTGTAGCAGCTGGAATGCTGTCCTCCAATTTTAAAGTAGTGGATAGATTCCCTGATTGATACTCTGCTCCCATAACATTGCATCCTAAAAGTGGGGGGAGAAATGAAGAGTCAACTAATACTACTTCCTCACTTCACAGATGTGAAAACTGAACCTTAGAGAGGGCAATTTCCCTAGAATCTAGCTTTTTAAATGATGAAATAAGTACTGAATTTTATTTTATTTATTTTTAATTATATTTATTGGGGTGACATTGGTTAATAAAATTATGTAGGTTTCAAGTATACAATTCTATAATACATCCTCCGTATATTATATTGTGTGTTTACCACCCAAAGTCAAATCTCCTTTTGTCATCATATATTTGACACCCTTTACCCTTTACTACCACCACCCCTGACCCCCTTCCCCTCTGGTAACCACCCTACTATTGTCTGTATCTATGAGTTTTTGTTTGTTTGTCTTGTTTGTTCACTTTTTGTTTTCAGTTTTATATCCCACATGTGAGTGAAATCCTGTGGTTCTTGACTTTTTCCATCTGACTTATTTCACTTAGCATGATATTCTCATGATGTTGTCACAAACAGCAGTATTTCATCTTTTCTTAGGTACTCAATTTTAAATGTATATGGCTTTCAGATCATTGTATCTTAGCACATCTTTCCTTCTCTGTAGGCAGTTGTTTTATTTGGAGACCTCTGAAAGAGTGAGCTCTTTCATGTTTATATCACTGTATATATCCAGGCAATTTGACTTAAGAGTTGAGTTTTCTGCCTCAAATGTGTTTTGAATAAGACAAGGTGGAAATAAATTAGCAAGTGACCATGAGTAGACATGAGTAGTTCTGGATAAAATGACATTCTTTAAATCTAAGGAAATCCTATATGATGAAGAATACTTTATGAGTTTCACATTATAATTTCACATTGTAGAGTTGGATGCATATTAAGGACATTGTGATTTAATTCTTAAAAAGAAGGTGGGTGGGATATGGGATGGAAGAGGGATAGAATGATCATTTATTGAACACATTTATTTTGCCAGTTATTGGACTGGGTTTTATTTAACTTTAATTCTCACATTGTTCTATCAGATCAATGCCATTATTTCTTCTTCCCTATAGTAATATACCTGCTAAGTGAAGGAGTCAAGCTCTAAAGCATATATCCTTTTCTGTGCAGTGGTTTGTTTTATACAGTCTCCAAATTGGATGGAATCTTAGGTTTTCTCATCTCTAAAATGGGACTGATAGTACCTTTTTTATTTATCTCCTCCATAGGAACAAGTAAAACAGTCTCATTATTCAATAGGCTCAAGATATGAACATATTTTGAAAAATATTACAATATTATTTTCAGTTAGAGGTGTGGGATCACAGCCTGTTGAAACTTGATATTTGGAAGGCAGCACAATAGCATGACCTCTGCAGTCACACATTTCCAGGTTTAAAGCCAGTCTATACCACTCTCTAGTTTTGTGATTTAAGAGTAAGATTCTGAGCCTCAGGTTCTAATTTTAAAGTGGACATACTAATACCTTGTAGTTTTATGAGGAACATTAAATCAGATGACAGGTGAAAAAAACATTACATTTGCTAGTTTTCTAGTCTAGGATCCAAGAAAAAGAGGTTTTGCCCAAGCTACCTCTAGTACAAGGAACGTATTGTGAGGATAACATGTGGCAGTAAGAAAGAAGGATCCTAGAGGGAAAATGTGGTATATACATACAATGGAATATTAGCCATAGGAAAGAAGGAAATCCTGCCATATGCTACAAATAGATGAACCTTGAGGATTTATGCTAAGTGAAACATGACAGTCACAGAAGGACAAATACTGCATGATTCCACTTATACGAGGTATCTAAAGTAGTCAAACTCATAGAAACAAAAAAGTAGAATGGTGGATGCCAGGGGCTGGAGGAGGGGGAATTGTTTTTCTTTTATTTATTTTTTATGGAATTTATTGGGGTGACATTGGTTAGTAAAATGATATAGGTTTCAGGTATGCGATTCTATAATACATCATCTGTATATTGTATTGTGTGTTCACCACCCCAAGTCAAGTCTCCTTCTATCACCATTTATTCCCCCTTTCCCCTCTTCTACCTCTCCCCACCCACCTTTCCCTCTGGTAATCACGGTGCTATTGTCTGTGTCTAGGAGGTGTTTTGTTTTGTTTTTGTTTTTGTTTTTGTTTTGCTTAATGCCTTCACATTTTCCACCCAGCCCCGTAACGCCCCTCCCCTCTGACAGCTGTCAGTCCATTCTCTATCTATAAGTCTGTTTCTATTTTGTTGGTTAGTTTATTTTGTTCATTAGATTCCACATATGAGTGAAATCATATGGTACTTGTCTTTCTCTGACTGGCTTATTTCACTTAACATAATGTTCTCTAGGTCCATCCATGCTGCTGCAAAGGGTAAGATTGTCTTCTTTTTTTACGACCGAGTAGTATTCCATTGTGTAAATGTACCACAGCTCTTTTATCCATTCATCCACTGGTGGACACTTGGCTGCTTCCAAATCTTTGCTATTGTAAATAACGCTGCAATGAACATAGGGGTTTATATATTGTTTTGGATTAGTGTTTCAGGTTTCTTTGGATATAGTCCCAGAAGTGAAATTGCTGAGTCATAAGATAGTTCCATTTTTAATTTTTAAAAATAACTGCATACTGCTTTCCACAGTGACTGCACCCATCTGCATTCCCACCAACAGTGCACAAAGGCTTCCTTTTCTCCACATCCTCGCCTACACTTGTGGTTTGTTGATTTATTGATGATAACCATTCTGAGAGGTATGAGGTGATATCTCATTGTGGTTTTAATTTGAATATTTCTGATGATTAATGACATTGAGCATCTTTACACATGTCTATTGGCCATCTGTATGTCCTCTTTGGAGACGTGTCTGTTCAGGTTATTTGCCCATCTTTTAATTGAATTGTTGAGTTTTTTGGGTTTTTTTATTTTGTTGTTAAGTTTTATAAGTTCTTTATACATTTTGGATATTAACCCCTTATCAGATGTATCATTGGTGAATGTGTTCTCCTATTCAGTGGGTTGTCTTCATATTTGGTCGATGGTTTTCTTTGCTGTGCAAAAACTTTTTAGTTTGATGTAGTCTCATTTGTTTATTTTGTTTGTTTGCTTCACTTGCCCAAAGAGTTTCAGTCATGCAAGATGAAAGTGTCTTAGAGACCTGCTGTTCAACATTGTGCTTATAGTTAACAATACTGTACTGCACACTTAAAAATTTTTTGGCATAAACCTCTTGTTATGTAGTTTCTTCCATAATTTATAAAGAAGAAAGAGAAGGGGAAGGAGAAGGAGAAGGAGAAGGAGAAGGAGAAGGAGAAGGAGAAGGAGAAGGAGAAGGAGAAAGAAAGATCCTAGGGGAACCCTGGAAAGGCTTTGGTTCAAAACCAAAGCAGCTCAAATTAATAATGCAATAGGAAGACTGAGAATATACTTAAGGGACCTAAAAGCTGAGGTGTCAGAATTTTATTTTTTAAGGTTCTAATATTGCATAGTCATAAAGGGAAAACTCAAGTGTATTGGACTGACTGCTCTACACATTTGCATATCCAGTAACTTTATAATTTTGAATTCCATATTTAGTGGAGAGATGTGTCAGTATAATCACAATACTTAGAACCCCTGCCTTCATCTTCAGGAGCAGTGGATTTTCTTCCCATCTCTTTCACTTGTTCTTCTGACTCCATTACTCCCCTGGCTTCAGCTACTTTTTTGTGTGTCTTATTTCTCTTTCCATTTGTCAGTATGTTGATTCCATATTACACTACTCAAATTCTAGCAGGGAGCATTATTTAGCTAAATTAATATCCCTAGGCCCTATTATGCAGAAGTGTTTGTATAAAGTATCCTCAGCCTATGAACTGTCTGCCCTTGGACTCTGTCTACTTTTGTCCAATTAGTGACCATGTCTCTCCATTCTCAAAGAACAAACTAGAGCTTTTTTTCTCAAAGAAATCAGTGAGGCAATTTCTCATAGACGTGTCAGGAATCACGGAAGACAAAATTACTATTCTTGTATTATTTGACATTAGAAGTCATTGGTCTGTTGTCTCTATGGCATACATAGTAATCTCTGTTCTGAGAAGACAGTGCAGCTTGTCCAAGGCCAGATGACTTGTAATCAATAGCCAAGCTTATAGCCTGTGTCTCTGGGTTTTCACTTCCAATGACTCTCCTATACCAGGTATTAGCAGCATGGTAATTCATCATGGATAAGGAAAACTAGCACATGGCAATGCTTTTTTTTAGCAGTACCAATCTGTTATTGCATTTGTCATAGTAACTGTTATTACCACTGAATGCTTGGATAGATAGGTGGAAATAGGTATAGACAGATACAAGCATATAGATATACAGGTATATTTATAAACATCAGCTTGCAGTATTCTTTTTAAACAACTTTGATAATTTTTATTACTTTTTTCAAAATATTATTCATTTCCAGTAAAATTGCTTATTCAGTTTCATTTTTAAATTCATTTGTGTTAACTTTGTCTAAACGTTTAATAATTTCTTATTGGTTACATATAAGTGATTACCATTTCCATTGATTATACTCCGCAGCCTATGAAGGTCTATCAGATTACTCTTCAATTTTGCATGCCAATAGTTATCCATACTCAACAAATACTTAAAGCAGCATAGTTAACCAAGATATTTATTTTAATGGAACATTAACCCAATATATAGATTTCCTATGAAGATTTGGTATTTTTAAAAATAGGTATAAAAAGCCATGAGAAAAAGCGGAAAGAAACCCAAGATCCAGGTACTGTGCCCTTTACATTTTGGTCCCAATATCCTTTTCTCATCATATCAATCATTATTTTTATTCACCTTTTGTTATAGTTGAATTACGCTCTGTAATACCACTCTTCTTCAAGATATACTTTTCCTGACCTTCACCCACATATTTGTGTATTCATATCATTCATCTCTCAAGGATTTTGTCAAATGTAATGACCCCTACAAATCTTTTCTTAATATTTCAGCTGATAGTAAATTTTCTCAGTCCAAACTCCCAAGAAATTTCTTTTGGCAGCTATCACTTTCATTTCAAAAGTAGCACCTTATTGAGGATATGCCTTATCTATCCTATTAGATTACAGAGTCTTCATTTTCAGTAACTTCCAAGACTTTGAAATTGATGCTCAGTAATAGCTCAGTGAATCAATGAATGAATAATATCAGTGTATGTGTGCCAAGGCGAGCACAATGCGTGAATAGTTTAGACAGCGATAGTGGAAAATGAGAAGTGGAATTTAAAAATGAAGAAAGGGGGAAACAAATCTGAATAACATGTTCAATGGGAACTTCCCCATTCTTCATAACATGAGAAACAGTCAACTAATACAAGATTCAATCTATCTCAGAGCTGTTGAGATACGGGAGAACATGTAACAGGGGAGAAGTCCACACTTGGCAGCTTGTGATTTTCAAACTCTATGCCTTTTCCCTTTTTCATTTTGATTAACAAATAGGTTCAGGGTGAGGCAAAAGTAGGTTTACAGTTGTGAGTATATGAAACACAGAGTTTATTCTTGTATTATTATTTATTAATTATTGTATTGTTTTCCATACAAACAACTGTAAACCTACTTTACCCCACCCTGTATATACTTCTTTGCATGCATCCCCTCTGCTACACGCTAGACATATACTGGTGATTTGAAAAGCTGTGGTCTCTGCCCTTGTAATGAAGGGGAAGCCAGTGGGGCTACTGAGGCACAGTGGTCCTTCGCTCTCTACTGGAAAATAAAGCACTTTTATTTACTGTGCATATTATGGTTACATTCAAATTCTTATTTGAACAACTTTTATTACTTAAGTATTGAAATAGAAATAGCAAAGGCAGGACCATTGCAAGCCCTAGAGAAAGAACAGAAGGCATCTAGGGAAGATCTAAAGGAGTAAGGAGAGAGAGAGTGAGGAAAGCAGGCTTTGGAATGAATACAGATTTGAGGGAGACCAGGTTATAACATTGAGGAGAGTAAAACATACAAATAAACCTTTAGAATGTGACCAACTGTGTACCCCCTAGGTAGCTTGGTGAAGTTTCAGCAAAGATGAGACACCACTTAAAGATCTTCGGAAAGAAAGGGTCTGGAAGTTAGATCTCAGAGTTCAGCCTTAGAGATGTTAGTGACAAAATAGCGATTGGAAAACATGGAAGAAGCTGATAGAAAAAGGCCATAGTAAAATGTCCACTATGCTACATTTGCTCTTGAAAGTGTTCCTATCTCTGGCCAAAACAGGTTGTTGGTAGATTCAAGATCTTTTCATGCATTCTGCACTCAGGAGAGTATTTGACCTTTAAAATCTGAAATAAGAATCTGACCAATCTAGTAAATCATTCAAAAATAAATATCACTTGGCCTGGCCGGTGTGGCTCAGTGGTTGAGCATCGACCCATGCACCAAGAGGTCGCCGGTTCAATTCCCGGTCAGGGCACATGCCCAAGTTGTGGGCCAAATCCCCAGTGGGGGGCATGCAGGAGGCAGCCAATCGATGTTCTCTCTCATCGATGTTTCCATCTCTCTCTCCCTCTCCCTTCTTCTCTCTCTAAAAGCAATAAAGAAAAAAAATTAAAAATAAATATCACTTGGATTTTCTATTAGTACCCGTATTACCTCTGTGGATCATAGCAGAGTCCCTTGTTTCAGAACCAACTCTCTAATCACTAAGATAATGAAACTTGAAACTAATCCTGGTTAATAAGCATAGAGCAGGGTTCCTGAAAATCTCTAGTGGCATTTTGGACTGGATAACTCTTTGCTGGGGAGGGGGAATGCTGTCCTCTGCATTGCAGGATGTTTAATATCATCCCAGCTCTGTCCACTAGGTGTCATAGACCATACCTAATTGCGACAACCAAAAATGTCTCCAGACATTGCTAAATGTCCCCTGGGGTGGGGGTGGGGAGCAATATTGCCTCTAGTAAGATAGAGTAAAGCTTAATAAACACATACACTAGAGGTCAAACTGCTGTTTATGAGTTTGAGTTTGTTCATTGGAATACAGGCTGATGAAAGAAGAATCAGTCCCCAAATCAGGCATGAGTAGGTGAGTGACAAGCTGTGGTTTGGGAAAAGCACATGGAGCTGGGAGTCAGGACGTAGAATGAGTTCTACCTTTGCTTTGCACCAGACATTTGTCCTCAAGTCTACAGCTTCCCATCATCAGGCCTTATTGATAAAATGAATATAATTGAACATACTAGAATACACCAAGGCTCATTTCAGTTCAAGAACTATGATAAGTTTATGACTTTTCATAAGTATACCCCTAACTCTCAAAGACTGTACATTCAAGAGGGTTGAGTGTGTTTTCTTATCAGGGTCTTACCCGACAGGTTTTCTCTTGTTTTTTGTTTTTACCCTTTTTCAAAGAAGGCTTATCCCTATATCTACCCTCTCTGCTTAGTCCCATGAGAAGTGGAGGGAAAAGTGTGCTCTGGCAAAGGCATCTATTTTGCCCTAAGACGTTAATCATTTTTCCCCCTCTGGAGAGGAGGTCTGGGGCTAAGCAGTTTGAGTTGTGCACACACTTTTGCTGAGCTCAGAAATGTAGGTTCAGTGGGCCGGGAACCAAGGGTGAACTTTCGTGGGAATCTCAGAGCCCAGTTCTCTCCACTCGCCTCTCTTCCCAGAAGGCAGAGGCTAGTCACATTTCCGCCATAAGTAGGCTGCCATTTTTCCATTGCATCACAACTCTAAGATGAGATTACACTAACTCCCAAGAGTTGTTTTCAGAGCACACCAGTTAATTAGGGGACAAGACAACAGGGTGGAGTGATACTTTATTCTGCTGGATGTCTCCACGCCCACAGCGGATTTGGCCTGGTGCCATTGCCAGCCACCCTCAGAGCAGTGGCATCTGACAAGGCAACCACGCCCAGATGACAACAAGTTGTATTTTTTAGGGACTAACTTTAATGAAAAAATTATACACATTAGTTAATCTAGGGACAAACGAAGAAAAAAATGTCAGCTCTTCCCTCCCCCTCCCTCTTTCCCCACTTCCACCCCATGTTTTGGTGGAGGGGGGCGGATTTTGAGATGTAATAAAATAGCCTTGTAAGTGAATATTCCTAATAAACAGGTAGTTTGAGGAACACAATACAAATCTGGACCAAGATCAATGACTGGCTTTTGCTTAGCCCCTTATAGCTCATGGAGTACTTTCACTTATATTGTTTAATTATATCTTCATGACAAAACTGATATGTACATGACAATATTTTTGTATTTTATAAATGAGGAAATAGGCTCAGAGATGTAAATAAATATGTTTCACATCACTTGGATAAGATGGAGGAACACAGCTTTTTACTCCAAATCTTTCTTTCTTTTTTTTCACTGTTTTTCACAGCTTTTTCCTAAGTGGCTTAATGGTAGAAGGTGCTGGTTAAAAGAGCCATCAATTAATATATTGCGTGCTGCTGTGCTCCAGGTAATGCTGCCTTTCAAGACAATATTTTTAAAAAATTATTTGATAGACTTTATTTTTAGAGCAATTTTAATTCATGGCAAAATGGACCAGAAGGTACAGAGATGTCCTGTATAAGCCCTGCCCCTACACATGCATGGCCTCCCCCATCATCAACATCCCCCACCACAGTGGTGCATTCGTTATAACTGATGAAGCTACATCGACACATCATCACTCAGAATTCATAGTTTACATCAGGGTTCACTCTTGGCAGTGTGCATTCTATGGCTCTAGACAAATGTACAACAACATGTATCCACCACTGTAGGATCACACAGAGTAGTATCACTGCCCCAAAATTCCTCTCTGTGAAGGCCGTATTTTTATGACATTGATTGATGTACTCAATAAGTACAGTTTAATTGGTCTACCTTTATTTGTGTTCCCTTTGTACATTTTTCAATGTGCCTCACCTCAGGAGTAAGTTAGAAATGTAATCTGTATTCACAATCTTGCTTCAGCTAAAAGTGAGGACTGGAATTAACATACAGACTTCCTAATTCCACATCAAATACGGTTACATTCATGAACTTGCTAATGCGTTAGAGAGACTGATAACGGTAAGAAAAGGCATTCCCCCCAATCCCATCCATGACTGGATGATGAGACATTTCCTCTCTTTCAAAGAGGGGGGAATGCTTGAAAATTTAAGAGCTTACAATCAGCTGTTTGCTTTTCTGACCTATTTGAAAAGGTGCCACTTTTTCATGGCTCAAATGACCTACCACTCCATCTAGGCATATGTGGCTATTGTTCATTGAGGATGACCCAATTCCTTGCAAAACCTCACCACCTGGAATACTGTAAACTGTCCAGAGGACAGGGCATGAATGAAGAAATGACTCCTCTACCCTGGAGGCTATTAGTTTGTGCCCCTAAAATTAGACACTGGTTGTTGGCACTTCCCACAAAATATTGAATGCTTTAAAAGGCCCAGAAGTAGACTGCCCCATTGTAATCTTTAATTCAATGTAGCCAACAGGCTAACAAGAGGACATTTCTAGTAACAGCTAGCCCTGTGCACACTCCATGTACCAGATACCATCAAAGGGCTTTACATGAGTTACTCCATGTGATTCTCATCATACTCGCTATTATGATGCTCGGTTTAGTTGTGAAAAAAGTGAGAGAGAGTTTAGGGAAATTGCCCCTCTTGACATGGCAAATACGCCAGTTTTTGAACGCAGGTGACATTGCTTCAAAACCCAACAGTTAACTTCTACGTTATATCTGGCTCTCAAGCCGACTTCAATGTGTATGACTTAAATCGTTACCAACGATAATCATTGTTTTAGCTTTTTCACACAATCATCTCAATCTGCTCAACAATCCTATCAAGTGGATGATATCATGATTTGCCTGAGGTCAAAATACTAGCAAGTCACGCATTTCCAAAAAAATCACTGATCTCCATCTGTGCAGGTTGGAGAACTGGTCTTTGTCTGACACAGTCTGGCTCCATCCGCAGCAGGTGGTCTGGGAACATCCTGAAACATTTCACTTTGGCACTATGAAGTGGGAATGTTTTTTTGTTTTGTTTTTTAAATCCTCGCCTGAGGATATTTTTTTCTATTTATTTTCAGACAGAATGGGAGGGAGGGAGAGAGAGAGAGAGAGAGAGAGAGAGAGAGAGAGAGAGAGAGAGAAGTACGTGCCCTTGACTGGAATCACATCCAAGACTCTTTGGTCCTTGGGTAGATGCTCTGAGCCAAACCGGCCAGGGCTGAAGTGGGAGTTTTTGAAAGCCGAAAATGACCCTCATCCCATTAAAATAAATGATGAGGTTTGCAGTTAGATCATACAGTTCAGAGAATGAGGGTAATGAGGGTGTGTGTAACTTATTTAATATTTAAATAATTAGGAGAATAACTCTGCCTTACCCCTGGTATCTTCATCTGTAAACTAAAAAGGAGAGATGGATGACTTTCAATGTCGTATCTAGCCCTAAAAATATTAAACTAACTTTTGAGAACAGCATTTTTGTTTTTAAAAATAATAACTACTTAGTACAAAAAAACTTATTAGATGAGAAAAATAGAGACAGAAATGGAAAACAGATAACAAATGTGATGATTGTTTGTCAATCTGTTTATTTCCCTTAATGCATAAATATATAAATGTTGTAAAAAATAGTATGTTATTGAATACGATTTTTTTCTAAAGTCATATGAAACCAGCAGCATAGTCAAGATATAGAAGAGGGTCATCGCCCCAAAATATAGGGTGGGGCAAAAGTAGGTTTACAGTTGTGAGTATGTGAAACAGAATTTATTCTTGTACTATTATTTATTTATTTATTGACTTATTTTAATCCTCACCCGAGGATATTTTTTCATTGATTTTTAGATAGAGTGGGAGGGAGGGAGGGAGGGAGAGAGAGAGAGAGAGAGGAACATTGATGTGAGAGGGCCACATTGATTGGTTGCCTCCTGCACGACCCTGACCGGCCGGGCCAGGGATCGAACTTGCAATCTAGGCAAATGCCCTTGACCTTAACCTGAGACTCTTCAGTCCATGGGCCGATGCTCTAACCTCTGAGCCAAATGAGCCAGGGCTGTACTATTATTTATTAATTGTTGTATTATTTTCCATACAAACAAACTGTAGACCTACTTTTGGCCCAGCCTGTATTTCCATCTGCACCTTTGTTATCAGTCTTCTTCCTTGATTCCCAGCCTGGCAACCTTGATCTGATTTATGCTCCTATCATTTAAAAATGTCACATAAATGGAATCCAAAGTGTATAATATTTTATGTTTGGCTTCTTTCACTTAGAACGATGCTCTTGATGTTCATTCATGTTGTAGCATGTGTAGTAGTTAATTTCTTTTTATTCTTGAGTAGAATCTGTTGTATGGATGCACACCAGTTTGTTTATCCACTCGCCAATTGATACACATTTGGATTGTTTCCAGGTTTTAGTGATTATGCATAAAGTTGCAATAAATATTCTTTCATCAGTTTTGTATGGACATGTTTTAATTTCTCTTGGACTGAGATTGCTGGGTCATATGGTAAGCGTATATTTAGCATTACAGAAAGAATGTAGGGTTTTGTAGTCTATGTTTTAAAAATTAGGGGGGGGGATAATTACAGTTTCACAGGAATTTGTAAAGATGGTAGGAGAGGGTCTGTGTACTCTTTACTCAGTTTCCCCAAATTGTTAAATCTTACATAATTATATCAAAACTGGGAACTTAACTTTGACTAAAGGCATGTGTATAGTTCAATATTATTTTACTGCTTGCATAGATTTGTGTAATTACCACCACAATCAGCATATAGAATTTTTCATCACCACAAGGATCTCCCTCCTGCCACCCCTGTATACACACCCGCCCCCTGCCCAATAGCCATCCTTAACCCCTGGCATCCACGAAATTGTTTTCCATGTCTATAATTTTATAATTTTGAAAATATTATATAAATTAAAGTGTATGTATTTTGGAGATGGGCTTTTGCACTCAGCACAATGTCCTTGAGATCCATCCAAGTTGTTGTGTGTAGACATAAGTCAATCATTTTTTATTGCTAAGTAGGAGTCCGTGGTACAGCATACTAGTGTTTGTTTAGCCAGTCACCTATTGAGGGACATTTTGGTTGTTTTCAATTTTCTGCTATTACAAATAAAGCTACTGTGAACGATTGTGTGAAGGTGTTTGTGTGGGTATAAGTTTTCATTTTTTTTTCTGGGATAAATGCCCAGGAGTGCAATTACTGGGTAATATATAATAAGTCTATATTTAGTTTGTTAAGCAACGGCCAACCTATTTTCCAGAGTGGCTGCACCATTTTACATTCCCATCAGCAATATATAAGAGGTCTGGTTTCTCTAAATACTTGCCAGCATTTGATTTGGTCACAGACTACAAAGTCTCATTGTTTATTTTAGTCATCTGACACTATTCTTCTAAAACTACTTTCTACTCCTTCCTTTTTCTACCCATGCAGCCAAAGGCACTACATATTCTTTCATGGAAACCCCACATTATTTTGCTCCTGGGACTTTGCTTATGCTGTTCTGAAAAATCAGTCACTTCCCCATCCCCACATTTTCAAATATCCTCAACCCTCGAGTACCAATTCAAAGGCCACATCTTCAAAAAACGTCATTGCCTGTCTCCCAGATAGAAATAACCTATCTTCCTGCACACTCCATCTGTACACTTATGACACTTTATGTTGTATGTTCTATTGAATCATTTCTCTTCTGATAGAAGTATTATCTTCCCTACTACATTTCTAGATTCTTTAGGGTAGAACAGTTTTTTTATTTATTTTTTCTCTCCTTACTTTTAGCACCTAGGGGTTTCAAGCTTTCAATTAATAAAATTCAATATGATTCCTATAAATTGCTATGGATCTAAATTTTTTTTACTGCCATTAATATCACATGGAAGGTGTCACTTAAAATAAACAAGAGCCCACTAAATGTAAAATTATTCCTATGTTCAATTTTAAATTCAACTTCTGCCCCCCAGATAGTATTAGATAACTAACTGGTGATATAATGGAAACTAAAAATGTCATATAAAAGAAATAATCAGAGAAAAACTTTGGTTTTCATAATTATTTAAGAATTAATTTATTCTCATTAGCTGAATTTTTTACATAGATGAGGCTATATACCTTTTTAATCCTAACTTTTTAAAAATTTATTTTAGAATTGAGCCTAATTTCATCAGGGCCCCTCCATCTAGAAGCCAAATATCTGTATTATGTACTAGTTTTACACGATGTATTTCTTTTTATTTTTTTAAATCCCCACCTGAGGATATTTTTCTATTTATCTTCAGATAGGGTGGGAGAAAGGGAGAGTGAGAGAAACATGGATGCAAGAGAGACACCTCGACTGGCTGCCAGGGAGGAACCGCAACTGAGGTACGTGCCCTTGACTGGAATCGAACCCGCGACTCTTCAGTCAGTGGGCCGATGCTCTAACCGCTGAGCCAAACCGGCCAGGGAATGGATTTCTTTTTAAAAACATGTTCGCAACCCTGGCCGTTTTGGCTCATCAGTTTGAGCATTGGCCCGAGGACCAAAGAGTCCCGGCTTCAATTAGGGTCAAGGGCACCTACCTCAGCTGCAGTTTGTACGGGAGGCAACCAATTGATGTGTCTCTCCCACACTGATGCTTTTCTCTCTCTCTCCCTCCCACTCTATCTGAAGATAAATGGAAAAATATCCTTGGGTGAGGATTTAAAAAATGAATGAATGAATGAATGAATGAATGAATGAATGAATGAATGAATGAATGAATAAAAATATACTCAGAGATCCAGTTGAACCATGATTTGTATGATTACTTTCTACCTCTTCCACTAGACTGTAGTCTTTTAGAGGTTGGAGATCATATCTGCTTTATTTACAAGTTCAATACTAGGTTCTCAGTCCCAGGCAAATGTAGGCATTCAGTAAATATGTGTTGTATTCATGTGGGAAGTATTATGGAATCTGTTAGATATACCATAACACCTAACTTTGGACTTCCATTTTTATCTTTTTAAGTCCCATTTTAGTAATTGAGTTCCATACCTGAGAATTCTCTGATTTCATATTTAGTATTCATTCTCTTATTCTTTTTATCTGTCTCCTGAATCAAGATTGTGGTATGACACAATGATTAGTGCTATTTAACTTGTTACTTGATTTAATAAAAACATCTTCAGACCGTGTTTCAGCTTGACCACTTCCAAGCCATGTGGCCTCGTACGAGTCACTGTGCACAGCATTCCTGGCATCTCTGTGTGTCCAAACTTCTTCCCTTATAAGGACACCAGTTAGGGCCCACCCTAATGCCTCGTTTTAACTCAATCACTTTTTTAAAGGCCCTATCTCCAAGTATAGTCACATTCGGAAATACTGGGGGTTAAGGCTTCAAATATGAATTTTAAGGGACACAGTTCAGTCCCCACAGTGAGTGTCTGAGACAGGGTAGTACAGGTGTAGGTAATGTGGTCACTGCAGTGCGTGGTACATAAGAGCTTGGGCTCTGGAGTCGGACTGCCTTTATTTGCATGGACTGTTCTCATTTGCATAGATCACTGCTTACAGGGTGTATAACCTGGGGAAAGTCCCACCTTCCATTTCTTTACCTATAAAAAAGTATGGAATGATACCTGTTAGGTTTATTGTTGTACTTGTCACTTAGTAAGTGCACAATACATGCTAGCAAATTTCATATTTCTATTCAAATAATTTAATTAAAATATATAGATCACTTTTTCCTAATTTTGCTTATAAATCTAACAATTGTGATCTTGCTTATTGTATATGCACACATAAATATTTTACATATAAAATATACAGTACTGTTTTGCCAAAATTCAGTATACTAAATAAAAATTAATTCAGTGTGATTTAAAAAAAAAAAAAGACCATACCTCCACAAACCTCTGTTTTCTATAGCCAAGATTAATCCTAGGAAACTTTATAATGTACTAAATTTTCAGGTGATGGACAGTGTGGGACCATGGAACAGGGGTTCAAGTAGCATGAACTGTAGGCAGAAGCTGGATGTTATATTTAAGAACCAAATATAATCCAATATGTAAAACTTAATAGAGTAAAAAAATTAGACATTGAAACTTTTGTGTTTTCTTAATCCTAATCTAATAAAAACAACAATTATATCTATAAATATAACAGGGTCTGTATACTCAGTGATCAAACAGTGCCCATCCCATCCTGTTCTTCGATAAAATGAGATGCTTATCTTTATAGTATCTTAGCCCTTCTTGACAAACAGAAAGGAATTCTCAGAGGGAGTGAAGTTACCTGTTAGTGGAACATTTCAAAGTAGTGTGTAAAGGCTGTTTTTCAGTTAGTGTCTTTCATAAAAGAAGAACACAGTAGAGATATGTTAAATTAATAGGGAAAAAGATCAGACTTACAGGAAAGAAAATTAAAAATTAAGAAAATATAAAAGAAGTATCTGATGGGACACACACTTTTCAGCCATGGTCACAACATACTCTCTCCACCCCCAAACCATTATGAGCGTGTGTGTGTGTGCGCGAGTGTGTGTTAGTATGAATGTGTGTACGTGAGTATGTGGGAGCAGACAGTTTTAGGAAGAATTATATCAGCAAGAGAATGCTGTACATAGTTTAAAGCTCTATAATGTCAGGAATCTCTTTGAACTGCCAGAAAGGTGAAAAAGTGGCAGAACTGGGGTTACCATCCAATCTAGTTCCCACTCCGGGGTTTGTTAATGGTACCATTTGGGGCAGGTAAGGGAAGGATAGTAACACCTAGTTGGCTACCTCACAGCACTGCATAACCAAATCAAGAAAACTAATGAATGGCAGATTGTTTGGAAAGGTATGCAAGGTGATTTTATGGGAAGGTACTGTAGTTATTTATTAAAGTATTGTGATCAGCAAGGATATCTCTGCATAGGGAAAGAGAAGATTTGAACAAAGATCTGATAACTTTGAGTTTTTGGAAATAACCTTTGTCTTCAGTAAGATTACGGGTCTACAAAATCTTATTTATTTCATACTTTTCTCATCCCCTTCCTCTATATCAATATCACTGATGTAAATGCAGATTCTAGGCCCCTTGATACATGTGTTGAATTGTGAAGTTTATACTTTTAATAACAGCTCTATTTAAATGAGAGGAAAGAGGGTTTTACATGTCTGATGAATAATTGAAAGAGCTGAAAAGAAAATATGGAATTTAGAGTTTTAAGAAAGATACTCTGGTAATAACCTAATATAAAAGTATACTGATAACCCAAACCCCCCAGCCTCACTCACACTCATGTGAATTGAAATTTAGTGGTTTTCCAAAATAAGAAGTCATTAACAGAGTATGCGATGAGTCACATCTGGATTTACAACATTCCTGAAATGAAATGGAGAAAAAGCTCTGATGCCCTGAGCCAGCTGACACGTGCTTCCAGCGCTAGGAGTGCTCACTGAATCTTCTCTTGGCTACCTTCTCTTGGAAGGGGTTATCAGTTCCAAGCCTCTTATTCATCATTTCAGAAGGTTCTGGGTGTCAGCAAGAAACTCTTTCCCAGTAAGAAGGAAACCAACTCCTTCAGCCTTTCCTCATAGCAGAGATGCTTTCGAGACGCAATCATATTTTGGTTCTTTTGTTCCACCCTAGTGCCACTTCCACTCCTGGGAATATTGTCCATTTGGGCTCAATCCGGGGTTCATCAGAGCATATCACACAGTCACCAATTCTATTGGAAGGCATTAAACTTTCTTACCACCAATAATAAGAGCATGTGGTTGGGACACATTACATATAGTCAGCCAGAGCAGATGAAAGGTAAAAAATTAGTGTGTCAATATTTACAAGAGCCTTTTATACATGGTGATGGGAATCAATGATCTTGAAATCTAGCAATGACTTTAGCAGGTTTTAAATGGCTAGTGCTTTGATTTGTCTTAGGTATTGTGGTTTAGAACATTAACAGAATGAAAAAGACAACTTATATCTTGACTTTTTCATTTCACTTCAGAAGGTGTTGGGATGTTATTCTACGATGAGTAAACGTAATCTGTTGTTGAGGTCCTCGTTCAAGAGATACTGACTTTTCTGGGAATCTCAGAACGACCATATCATTATAATGACATAAACATGCAAGACCAGCTATCTTTTACTGTAAAACTTCTATACATTTGTTCTAAACATTTTAACACACTCACACACACACACACGAATTACCTCTAACTCTTACAACAATTGTACAGTGTAGTCTTATTTTCCCCATTTTACACATTTGGAAATAGGATAAGAAAAAATAAGTGACTTGCCCAAGGCAACATAGCTGGTAATTGTTGAGTCAAGATTTGGACCCAGATCTCTCATACGGCAAAGTCAGGTTCATTTCCATGACACTGTTGTTGCGAAGACAGGAATAGAAACAGATTTCCTGACTTCCTGTCCCATTTGCTTCCTGTTAAGCGAGCCATTTTCAACCTTTTTCATCTCATGGCGCACATAAACTAATTACTAAAATTCTGCAGCACACCAGAAAATATATATTTTGTGGATCTGACAGAAAATAGGTATAATTTTTATTCATTCACACCAGACGGCTACTGTTGTCATTTTTTATTGGACAATCTAAGGGAAAAGAGGTCAGTGAGCCTGACTAAACAGTCAGGTAGTGCATGTTTTAAAAATTCTTGGTGGCACAACGGTTGAAAATTGCTGCATTAAGCTGTGATGGACATGAATTTTCTATCCTGCAACAGTTATGCGATTTGAACTTGCTTTCCAGGTCACTAATTTTACTAAACCATTGCAAAGAAGCAAAGTTAACAGTGATGACCTTGAAACTAATGATTATATTTTTATAGGCAATAAATTATCTCATGAAAAAAAAAGAAAAGAAAATGCTTTGGCTTTGATATTATTCACAATATTGAGATGATCCCAAAGTCGGCTAGTTGTAGATCAGCTTTTCTGGAACCCTCTTTAAAAGGGTTCTGATTCCATAAAGTTCAAAACTTACCTTGGATGGGTGTGGAGACCCTGTGGAGTGCTGAGATCAGACCTTTGGAACGTGGGGAGCAATGGGCAGTGTGGAAAGTTAAACCTGAGATCTCTGTTGTTTATGATTATGATGTGTGGTTGGACTCTAAGATAAAGCTCTAGAATATAAAATATCCTTCAGATTGAGGATTTTAAGAAGTAGTTATGTGCCAGCTTTGATTTCACAAAGTTTCTGCCTTTACTAATCTGTAATGGTGAAGCAGTGTATGGAGTTGAGAAAATGTTGAACTTGTGGTCTTCTCTCTCTTTTTTTAATCCTCACCTGAGGATATGTTTTTTATTGATTTTAGAAAGAGGAAGGGAGAGAGGGAGAGAGAGAGAGAGATCAGTTGCCTCCCCTATGCTCCCTGACTTGAGATTGAACCAACAACCTAGGTATGTGCCTTGACCAGGAATTGAACTCGCAGCCTTTTGGTGTATGGGACGATACTCCAATCAACCAAGGCACCGGGCCCAGGGTACCTGTGGTCTTCTTTCAAGTGCCACCTCTGCCTCTTCCATCCAAACTGTGTATCCTTGGGAAAGTCATTGCTCCTCTGAGTTTCTGTTTCCCTGTGTAGTCAATGCTGGAATTTTGCTAGGTTATCTATTAGCCTGTGACACTGAATTGAGACACTTAGAACATCTGTAGATGGAAGCACCAAGAATCCTCACTTTTCTTACTATAAAGCAGCTTTCTCCAGACAGGGTGAAATCTTTAAATGTTTACTTGACTGGTAGGACAGCCAATCCGTCTTCCTTTTCCCTTCTCTCCCACTTATGAAAGGAGCCCAGTTAGAAACACGTTTGTCTACGAGGTAACATGTCTGTGTGGCTGAAGAATTCAGTTCTTATATAAGACTATGGAATATTAAACTTTGACTAAGGTCCTCGGACTCCATCTGTTGCCCTTTGAGGAGGTATCAGGAAAACACATTAGAACTACTTTGGAAACAGACATCATCTGTTTAAATCTTCCACCTTGACAGGATCCTAAAGGATGGGAGCTAAATTGATGTGGTATATTAAGTCTAGCACGACCTTGAACAACTGGTTTTGTAATGTTGGCTATTGTGGGTGTGTGTCACCAGTATATATAAAGTAAGCTGCATCCCCACGGGTTCAGTCCTAGAGCACAAGCTGGTGAGCAATGCATGGAGCAGACTTGTAACCAGTTTACATCATCTTCAGCATGAAGATAACCACAGTGCCAATACTACTGAGCCTGACTCTTGGCCTCATACGAGGTAAGCAATTTACATGTAAACAAGCCTTTTGCCACAGACCGCGAAGCCCTGGGCAGGGGCAGAGACTTGTCTCCCTCCCCCTGCCCATACGGAGTAGTCAAGATTACATAAATGTATGTAATCCTGAAATATCTTGCCAGACACAGAGCTTTAAAGAATTATGTATGTGGTTTTATAACTATGTTCTTATCTTTAGAAATGGCAAGTCGTTTTAGAGCATCTGAATTTTATCCATGAGCAATCATTCCATCAATTCTACACTAGTTCTAAGAAGCCAGTGGGGTCTTCTTCATCTGACCCCCTTACCAAGCATATCAATATGTACTGATAGGAATTATGTAAAATATATAATAGATATTTGAAACATAGATGTATGTTTTTTATATATATGTATATCTCTTTAATAGTATATTGATAATCAAATATTAAAATTTTGAATTCAATCATCTATTCTTATGTTAAAGCCATAGCATCTGCTAGGATTTTTTTTTTCAGCCTTGTCAAAACGAGGCCACCAAAAATTTGGTTGCCTCCCCCCCAAAAAAATGGGAGAGAGAGAGAAGATGCTGGCATATTTTATATGTGTGATTTCAAGTCCTAAATGGATTGAAGGTACTTCTTATAAAAGGGTAAGGGCCTTTGTGGGAGCTAGGAGGTAGGTTTCTGCATTTGCTACTTGAACTTGAAGGGAACATGGATTGCCTAGAATTATCTTGCTCTGAGGCATTTGCATTTTTTAAAAGGAAACCCTAGATGGGCATTATACACAAACGATGCCTACTTTCCTAGGATAAATGTGTAGGTACAAAAAGGTTTCTCATAGGAGGGAGTATAATATAGTCTGTGATTTTAATTAAACTTAATTTTTATCATATCTCTAATTTCTGTAGCTAGAATAAGAAGACAGTATTACCAGAATTCAGAAAATTTAATTTTATGTGTATATATGATCTGAACTTTCTGCTACATAATACTTGCAAATCATAATTGATATTGATGTTATAATTTTAAAAGAGGTCTGGCATACTTTGCTAGGGAAGGATTTTAGAAGTTAGGTATTTTGAGGGGGTCAGAAAGCATATGGATATTATTTTCCAAAGTAATTGGATCTTTCTGAGTGATTGGACCTTGGTGAGTGTATATACTGATCTCTCGGTGCAGTGCCCTTATTGTGTTTGCCATGGTAGATTTTAATGCGTTTAAAGATAATTCGTGGTTTTATAACATATTTCCAGCAAAGTAAACAAGGCACTGCACTGAGTGAATTGTTTGTTTTACTTATGAAATATTTTACATTCCCTTAACTTCAGTTTTTGTATTTCTTTTTTTGCCTCAGATGCTGCCAGTGAGGATGAAAATCAGGTTAGTCCTGCTTTTTCTGTTCATTGAATACATTCCAAGATCTCTAAAGAAAAATGGTTCATGGCCCACACCTTGATGTTAATAATACAGACATGTTCCACTGATAGGTACTAATAGCTTTTGCTAAAAACACAGAAACGGGTGTTTATGAATCAAGGCAAGAATCTCAGAAACACACACACACATTAGTGTATTAATAATAATGGATGTGAGCAAGAGGCAATCTACCATGCTATAGGGGTACCTTAGAATTCCACAAACAAGCCCGTGAATTAGTATTGTTCTGTTTAACAGCTGAAAGTCTGACACACACAGGATATAGTAGAAATACACCCCTTGTGAGTTAGATCTTAAAAAAAGTATTTAAAACAAAGATGTGTGATAACACTATAATGAAGCTTTAAGTAGTTTTTAGTGGTCAATAGAATGAGAACATTTGCAATCAGGATAATATATCTTGTGTACATATGGTCAGTGTACATATTTCATGCAGCAAATATTGATTGAGCAACTATTATGCATCAGACCTTGTTTGAGATGCTGGGGGTATTCAAAAGTAAAGGAAGTGGACAAGAACCTGCTCTCATGGAGCTTACATCTTAGTGGAGGAAAAAGACAAGTTAAGAAGGAAATGAGTAAAAACATATAGTATATTGAATAATGATTAGTGTTAGGAGAAAAATAAAGGAGGATGGAAGATAGGAATTTCTGGGGATGGAGGTGGTATCCGTTCTTCTTGGGATGGTCAAGTAAGTCCTCCCTGAAGCTAGCGTTAGAACAAGGATCTGAAGGTGATGGGGGAGAGTCTCAAGGTGTTTGCAATTTATAGCAGACCAGGAAGAAGCATCCCTGAAGGCAGAGGCCCACCTGACTCAACAGGGTACTTTACTACCTATTTCTTAGAGACCTTTTGTTTGAGAGATAAAAGAATCATTTTCTTGCCCTGGCAGATTTGTCTTAGCGATTGGAGCATCGGCCCTTGGACCAAAAGGTCGCAGGTTCGATTCCTGGTCAAGGGCACATGCCTGGGTTGCAGGTTCGATCCCCAACCCTGGTCAGGGTTGTGTGGGAGGCAACCAATCGATGTGTCTCTCTCACATCAATGTTTCTCCCTTATTCTCTCTCTCTCTTCCCCCTCCCTCCCTTCCACTCTAAAAGAATTAATGGAAAAATATCCTCAGATGAGGAGTAACAACAACAACAAAAAAGAATCGTTTTCTTTCTTCTTTTTCTTTTTATCCTCACTCAAGGATATTTTTCCATTGATTTTTAGATAGAGTGGGAGGGAAGGAGAGAGAGAAACATCAATGTGAGAGAGACAAATCAATTGGTTGCCTCGGCACAACCCTGACCAGGTCCGGGGTTCAAACCTGCAACCAAGGTATATGTGCCCTTGACCAGAATCAAGGTCCCAGAGCTGATGCTCTAACCACTGAGCCAAACTAGCCAGGGCAAGAATCATTTTCTGTAGAGGTTAATCATTTTATCTGTCTGAAAAGCAAACTTTAAAAGGGCCAGTTACACACACACACACACACACACACACACACACACACACACACACACATGCACACACAGACCATTAATTAGCACTTAAAACAGTGCTAACTATATAGCAAATATTTGCTATATCTCTCAAAAGCCATAAACATTAAAATAATAAAACAGTAAAACAACCCTTTTCTATAATGAAACTATTTGAACCATGGTAAAACACCCTCTTACTCTATCTTATTATAACAATTTTTAAAAAAAAGAAACTTCTTACTGGAATGTTCTAGAGAATTACATCCTAGTCTGTCTTATTTCATCTAAGTTTGCTGATTAAGAGCAGAAACCTCTGTGGTGTAAGGAGAGTGGTGTGGTAGAGGAGACGAAGAAGGCTGGGTTGTGGGGAACCAGAGAGCATGCTCCCTGGGATGTTGTATACTGGTAAAAAGAAGGGGATTGTGCAAACCTCACTTTTTCACTAAGCCAGATATATATATATATATATATATATATATTTTATATATATATATTTTATATATATATTTATTTATTTTTTCCCCCCAGAATCTATGACAATGGGTGGTAATTTCCAGTGGTTATATCAAATTTTGTACTGATACTTTTTATGCCATTGAACTCAATTTCACTAAAAAAATAGTTTTAAAAACCTAAATGTCGCCATTTCTCATATTGGCATAAGCAAGAACCCCACCAAGAAGTTATTGTTTCTCTAGAAATGTTTCTGATCCCAGTCCTTGGATATTTTGTCAGAAACAAAAACTGTTGACTTAGTTCTTCTTGTGGTGCTGAACTTTTTCTTTTCTAAGCTCAGCCAGTAGCTGGATGAAAGTTACAAACAGGAGGCAGAGCGGCCTGGAAACACACTGTAGTAACCTGCAAGGATCTCTACCATGTGCTTATTTTGTCACCACAGAGGGCGATTATAAAGCCAAAAGCAACCTTGTTGCTGCTCTAACACAGAGAAGGAGCAATGCCAGCTCCCTGGGACATTTTATTATGTGTCTGGGGAGGGACAATGGAAGACAATGGGCTACGTAACAGCCAGTGAAGGAAACAGACTTGGCCCTGGAGGGCTCCAGTTTTTCTGAGATGCAGAGAAAACACAAACAGCAACAATAACAAAACAAAACGAACCAAAGCCTGGAAGTTAGACTGCAAGTAAACAGTCGCTGGAAAGTCACCTCCCCGCCTCTGGGTGCCTTTTTGAAACCTGCTCCTGTTTCAAAACCTTCTCTAGTGTGGTGATTGGGACCGCATTATATTTTTCCCAGAGAAAAACCCAACTGCTGCTTTCCATTCTGACAGCGTTTTCCTGTCTCATAGCTCAGAGAGATGGCACTGAGTCTCATCCTAACTAAGTAAACATTGTAAACAAGTTTCTTAACCTATTCTCTGGGCCTAGGGTGTTCATTTGAAAAAAAAAAAAAAAAGAGTAGATTTTGTAGGTCTACTAATTGTGACATTAGAGAAGTCCAATTCAGGAGTTATCCTGACTGATAATGTTCTTCAGTTCACCACTAACAACTATGTAAAGCTTCATTCTAGTGTTATCATGACTCTTTATTTTAAATATTTTCTTTAAGACCTACCTCACAAGGGGTGTGTTTCTTTTATTATTATTATTAATCATTATTATTATTATTGGTTGATTTGAGAGAGAGATCGATTTGTTCCTCCATTTGTTTATGCATTATGATTCTTGTATATGTCCGAACTGGGGATTAAACCCGCAACCTTGGCGTATCCGGACTACGCTCTAACCAGCTGAGCTACCCGGCCAAGGTTACAAGTGCTGTATTTCTATTACAAAGACAGCTGGCTCTTCTCTGATTCTATGACAAAGTTTCTATCTAGACGGTATAGAGTCATTTCTATCTGGCTGGCTAAGCAGTAACTGGCAGTGTTGGCATAAGATACTATAAAATTAGAGACCAGACACAGATTTCGAGAGGCCCAGTTGTCAGTCTGTTGTCAGAAATTATTACTGTGCCACTCAGATTAGATCACTGGGTGGTGATCATAAACTTAGAGATATTTCAGTAGATTGCCCTTAGCAAAATTTCTCAGGGCTGGTCTCTGACATTATTTAGTTACCTTTTTTCCACCATTAATTATTCTGCAAGTGCTACCAACTGATAAATGAAATAGAACCAGAGGCATGGAAACATGGAACAGACTGAGGAATCTCAGAGGGAGGGGGAGTGGGAAGAGATTAACCAAAGAATTTATATGCATATATGCATAACCCATGGACACAGACAATAGGGTGGCAAAGGACTGGGGTGGGGTGGGAACCAGGTGGAGGGGGCAGTAGGGGAAAAGAAGGGGGAACATCTGTGATACTCTCAACAATAAAGACCAAAAAAAAAGAAAAAGAAAATTAATTCACCATAAAAAAAAAAAAGAGGCTAGATTATATACATTATTACCCATTAGACAGTAAAGAACATTTAAACAAGGATCCTTCTGACTATTTACTGCTATATCTATGGTACCTGGCAAAGTACTTTTATAAGTGTTTGTTCATTGATTAAATAGTTATTACAGCCCTGGCTGATTTGGCTCAGCGGTAGGAGTGTTGGCCTACGGACCAGAGAGTCCCGGGTTTGGTTGCTGCTAGGGACACGTATCAAAAAAAAAAAAGTTATTATAAAGATATAGAAAGTGGAAAAGAATTCTATAATCAATCCTCTGGAAGAAGTTGTACTTGTCAGAATTGGAACAAAGACTTGATTTGATTTTCTTTTTTAGGCAAAATCAAAACAAAACCAAAAAACAAACAAACAAACCACTTAGATTTCAAAGGCTTGCTCTAAAGGTCTGGTGGATTTGCAACACTAATCAGGAATAGAACTCATTCAAGATAAAAGAATAGGTAGAAATAAAGACAGTGGACAGATCTTTAAAAATGAGGCTTCTTTCTTTTCATGCATTTCTTAATTCAGTGCGTTTTATTGGAGAACTACCTGTCACTCAGTTTTTTTCAGGAGCTTAAAGCCAATGGCACACCTGCACTACCTGATAAAACACTGTTCAGAATGATTTCCCTCTCCTCCCTAGAGGTGGCACGGTGTTGCCATGGCATTTAACAAAAAGAAAGCCAAAACCAAGCATAGCACTCAGTGTCTTGAAAATGTCACCCAAAATAGCAAAATAGTGGTTCCAGAGAATGTGCAAAAAATAAAAGAACAAACTAATGAAAGATGACGAGAGAAAGATTTAAGCAAGTTTTGGGAACACGGCAGTTTTTCCATAGATTCCCAAGGTTTGACTCCGGTGTCAGTGTCGGTGTTAGTGGTGTCGGTGGTGACGGGGGCGATGGGGGTGGGGATGGGGGGATGTTTTAAGGAAAGAATACAAAATTGAAAATATGGAGTGACTAGGCCTCCCCCAGGATGTGACAGTGAGGGGCCTGGACACTGAGGCCAGGGCTTCGTTAGCTTTTCAGTCAGTTTCTGTTTGTAGACCTCAGTGGATCTGAGGTCTGTTTCAGAAGAGGAAGTAGTCTAGAAATATGTTTTCCAAACATATATGACCAAGGAGTCCTTTTATGCAACTTTTAACTTCTTTTCAACTTTTTAATTTCATAAATGTTAGCAGTTGCAGGAGCTGGTGCCTTGGGTACATCCTTTGGGGAGATGGCAGAGGCTCTGCAGTTTCCAGTGCTCACACACTGTGTCTCAGTCCTCCGCAAACTTTGCTGAGTTCTTTTCCAGCACATTATGACCTGCTGTGTGCTAGGTGTTTTAGGTGTGCCGTGAGCATATTCCAGTAGCAGTGACAACAGCAACAAAACCAACAGTAATAATAAAGGAGGAGGAAGAGGAGAGAAGAACTGACTTATTGAATATCTATATGCATCGGGCATTCTTTGAGGGCTTTTTACATACTTGATATATTTAATATTCAGAAGACCTGTGAAATGTATATATTTCTATCCCTTATTTTTACCAATAGGGTAAGTGAGCCTCTGAGAAGTTAATTTGCTAAGGCTATTGGGCTTGTAAAAGGTCTGAGCCAGCGGGAGATCACATCCTCAACGTAAGGCCAATGTAGAGAAAGGAGCATTTACACCGGTGGGCTGTTACACCGGCGGGCTGGGGGAGTACAGCTTCCCCACATCCTCAGCCCCGAGCTTCCTTTGTTCTTTGCTTATATAGGCATAAACTACAGAAAAGAAAAGAAAAAAAACTACATTAAAAAAAAACCCACATTCTCTTGGCACCGTGTAACTGGTGTCTGGGTTGGTACGACTTGTCTCAGAGGTAAGGAGTCTGCTCCGGCAGAGGTCAGGGCCATCGTTAATCTCTTTCTTCTCATAGTCCCTCTGAGTTTCTCAAGGCCTTCATTAACCCCTTATCTTTGGGTTTCTCAAGGCCCTTATGTTTACAAAAAAGAAACTGCCAGGGTGTGTACGTGCAGTAACTGAGGGTCAGAATGGAGTTTAATTTTGTTGAAACATTATTAACCCTTTCAGCTTGTAAATGTGAACCCTGAACTATAAACTCAAGTCCTTTGACTCCGAGTCCCTGTTCTTTCCATTTCACTAATTGTTTTAGATGAATGCACATTGGCTGAATTTGCAATCTCCAATAGAAAATACAAGAGCCACTATTTATGTTTGTATTACTTGTAGCAACCGAGTGAATGTCTTCCCTATAAAGGAGTTAGTGGTTATTAAATAATATTACTCAAGGAAGTTCTTCTTAGAAGGTACAGTCTTGCTTTGATGAGGTTTCAGTAAACACAACTTTTTTTTCATCTTTGCCTTAGGAAATGTGCAATGATTATCGGGTATTGATGAAAAATGGGAAGTTGTTCTGTTCCCAGGATAAAAACCTTCTTCAAAGCCCTGATGGAGTAATGTCCCTCAACAAATGTGCCAAATGCAAAATGATATTGTAAGTAAAGTTTCTCTTTCTTCCGGAATTTGAGTTACCAGATGATCTCTGAACTAGTAAATGTATTCCTTTTTATTTTATGGCAACTATGTCTTTCTAAATCGAAATGGTTAAATAAAAATAGTTTGTACATTACTCTGGCATCTCTCATCAGATAAAGTTGGATAAGCGCCACCCACCTGGAAAGCTCTGATAATCACTCAAATGGTATTCCAAAACACCCAGAGGGCCCGGTATTAATACCTTATGTAAAACTCAATAGTTGTTTGAGGATGTAGTTCCAATTTGAGTTTCCTGCCTCTGAAAAATTAACTTAAGAAAGAAAGTCAGATTTCTTGGTCCTGTTAAGACCTGACCCTGTTGTACCTTAGGAACTGAGAAAAGCCCCTTGGGGATGATGTCAAACTTTTCCTGTGGCAGCCAACCGGTAGAAGGATTGAGGTAGGATACACCCTGACTCTGAGCTGCCAGTGACTTCAGGCATTTGGGATTATTCTAAAATGAGATGGATTAAAACGTTAATTATAGTTTGCAATTACTTGCAATTCAGAAAGAATGAGTATCCGGGAAGTTAACCAACATCTATGCAATGCTTCTTAACTTGACTTCCTTCTCTTCAATGACACCTCAAAGTGGAAGACAGCTTGAGTTATCAATTGCAAAACCTCAAATCCAAGTGTCCTAATTTGTTTTTGAACAGGGAGGTCGTTCTCAATTTCTGACCAACATCGCAATTTCAACACTGGCACCAAGCCGATACTAAGCTTATCCTTGTATGCTAATTATCTGATAATTAGCTTTTTAAATGCCAGGCTGGTATGTGTCAGGGGATTTAATTTGACATAGTCAATAATATTGGCATAATGAAGCTCTGATCACATGAGCTGCTTCTAGGGAAGATGAGGGAAGGCAGGGCAAGGTGTAGGGTGGAGTAAGGCCCAGGGAAGGTTGAAGAATCCTTTCTTACTCTCTTGAAAGCTGAATGGAAACCAGCAGGTGACTTATTTACTATCAAGTTTTCTGCTTGTTTCATAGGATGTTTTGATAGTAGACTGACACTAGAAATAATACATTTACTGAAAAAAAAAAAAACAAATATAAAATGCCTTAAGACATGTAAGGCAGTTTATCACTTCACAGTCACTCACTGAATTATTATTTTTATTACCTATGTAAATGATATTGGAATAAAGTTTTGTTTTTAACCTGGAAAGAAGGACACTGTACAAGTTTTTATAATGATCCTCAAATTGCTAAAGTTGCTCTCTAGGTCCTCAGAGATTAGAACTAGGACCAAACCAGGAAGGTAGATTTTTGTTTAACGTGAATATGGTCTTTCTTTTTCTCCCTACCCCCTCTTTAAAAAATTGAATTTATTGGGGTTACATTGGTTAATAAAATTATATAGGTTTAAGGTGTGCAATTGTATAATATATAATCTATATATTGTATTATATGCTCACTACCCCAAGTCATATCTGTTCCCATCCCCCCACCTCCATTTTCCTCTAGTAATCACTATATTTGTTGTCTGTCTATGAGGTTTTTCTTGTTGTTGTTTAATCCCTTTACCTTTTTCACCCAGCACCTCCCAACCCCTTCCCCCTGATAGCTATGAACCTGTTTCTGTTTTGTTTGTTTATTTATTTGATTCATTAGATTCCACATATAAGTGATATCATATGGTATTAGTCTTTCTCTGATTGGCTTATTTCACTTAGCATAATATTCTCCAGGTCCATCCATGCTGTCAAAAAAGGTAAGATTTCCTACTAATTCGAAAGAATACATGCACCCTTATGTTCATTGCAGTGTTATTTACAATAGCCAAGATTTGGAAGCAACACAGGTGCCAATTAGTAGATGAGTGGATAAAAAAGCTGTGGTACATTTACACAATGGAATACTACTTGGCCACGAATATAGTCTTTCAAAGAGAACATTCCAACAATGGTACAGATGGCTTTAGAGTTGGTGACCACCTGGATGTTGGAAGAATTTAAGGGGGTAGTCTTCTATGCAGTTAAAGGTAGATATTCTTGCCTCCAGTAGAACAATGTTTGAGATGTTTTTCAGCACAGAGGAGAGATTTGTGGTACCTGTGCTCATTTCTGGACATACCTTCACTTCTGACCTGCCAGACTGGGCTGAGGAGAATAGTCAAAATTAAGTTTACCATGTATGCTGTTAACCCTAAAACTTGGGCAGGCATGTCTAAGCTATGCTATTTCTTGCTCTCTTCCAGGGAAAAAGAAGCAAGAACTCAGAAAAGGGACAGTCATTTAGCAAGAGCCACCAAGGCCACTGCCCCAGCAAAGGTGAGAGACTGTTTGGAGTCAATTTGCCATATTTGCTTTTGAGATGATTGACTCTATGCAGAACTAATTATTTCCTAAATACTAGGTCATACCTGTTGTGAAGCCAACTACTAAGAAGGGAGGGAACATGGCTTAGTCCACGGGTGGGCTAAGTATCCGGTACAGCTAGTCCGTAGGCCCAACCCATGACCCAACTCTCTGAAAACATTTTGGGCACTGACAGATGATAAGAGGTGGAGTAAGTCAGTGTGACATCTGCCTTCCATGGTCCGTTCTCATTCCTCCTGTCCTGCACTAGCTCCAGTAAGAGCCTTTATGGGACTGTACAACTAACTTCGAATCTCAGAGCTCTTATTTGTTGTCTGAGTCACTTGGACTATTTATCTCAGTCTCATTTTTTTTATCTTTGAAGTGGAATATGGATCAAATGAAAAACCAGGTTTAAAAAGCCAGCTACGGTGTTTAGCATGTGTTAGAAGGCATTTGACTCGTTTACTTCCTGTTACCTATCTTTTCCAATACCTGGAGAGTTCTTCTAATTTAACTAGACTTGCTTGTTTTTCTCTATTTTCCAGATTGGGATTTAGGCCAATATTTGTTTGAGAAAAGTATTCTGTGGTTAAAAAAGAAAATAATTTTTTTTTAAATAGAAAATGATTTAAATGAAAGAAGCTACACAAATGCAACCTAACATACAACCATTTCATTTTATAAATATTTTTTAATTTATAAAAAATATTTTATTTATACAAAAGAATACAATTTCTAGGTCCAGATTGGAGAAAATGTCTAGCCTACATTGGCTCACAATAAATTATTGAAAAAGCTGGGCTTATTGCCAGATATCCTGACAACTGGTCATATCACTCCAGGTCTCCTATGTAGCTTCTTTTCCAATATCTTCTTCCTCTTCTTTTTTTTTCCTGTCTTTAACAATAATTAAAATGATCAGTCATGGCAGACACACCCAAATTACTTTAACATCCCTGGTCTAACCAAGCTACCTATCTATCTTCCTTGTCAATGTTACTTAGGAATGTCTGAGAACCTCAACTTCCGCAGCAAATCTGGTCAAATTCTTTGCTGGGGCTCAACCAGTCTCACTTTTAAAACAATAACACAGTCACCACTCAGTCAATTTGAAAATCCTTTATCTGAGCATAAAGGACCAGCGTCTGTACTCTACAAAATTTATGCAGGGTTGGGGGTCAGAAAAGTTTACTAGCAACCTTCGAATCTGCCTTTATTTCTTACATTTAGAGAGTGGCTCATTCTGTAAGATTCAGTCTCTCCCTTTTCCTCCTCTTTTTTCTTTATGAAAAACTGATATGGTGTTAAAAAATACAAAATACAAGCAATGTCAAAAAACATGAAATACACACACATCCCAGTCTTAACAAACCTGCTATTTAAAAAAATATATTACAAGTCAGATGTTTTCATATGTAGACACACATTTACTGAATTTTAATCAAATAGGATTTTTGAGAAATAAAATTACAGAATTTTAAGAATGTTAACATTTTATGCCTGTTAGAATTTTTACCTGTAGGTAAAGGTCTTACGATGACATGTTTTGCTTCCTAGAAAACTACTTATAAATTAAGACAGTTAATGTTTGGCCATGTGCCTTTCAGGTAATTTCTGTCTAGATTTTACTTGTCTATGATTGAATGTATTTATGCAATTACACTATTTTTGTTTTTGTTATTTTTCTCTCTGGTATAAAAGAGAAAAATCTATCCAGTTTTTCTACTTAGATTACTCCTACCAAAAATTAACCCTGACACTCACTCTCAGAATAAGGTTCTGTACCTGTTCAAGAATTTTCTTCCTACAGACATACTCTTTCGCTGGCATCATAAGTTTCTTCTTCATTAGTATGTCATTCTTTCACCTCTCATCTCTAATACCCAGTCCATATATAAGTCTTGTTGGCAGTCTCTAAAATATTTTATACCAAATTTGACTCCTTTTCACTGTTTCCACTTCTACCATCCCAGTCAAATTCTTCATAATTTCTAACCTCTAACATATTTGGTCCATGTAGAGACTTGTTTTTTAATTGATTGATTGATTGATTCAGTGTCTCTCATTGATTTAGGTTGCCAACTCTGCAGCTTATTAAGTTCCTATGTGTATATGTGTTTTTCTGAGTTCTCTATTCTGTTCATATTAGTTTGTTGCTTTAATAACTAATAAGCCAAGTTTCCTTTGTTAGTTCATCTTTTTCAAACTTGATATGCCTATGCATAGATTGTTTTTTTGTGTAGTTATTAGAAATAAAAAATTTACTGAGTTTATGAAAATATGCAACTTGAGTATAGGAACCCAATGGGATTAGGGATACAAATAATTTATACATTAATTTGAGCAAAATTTACTTTTTATAATATTAACTTCCCCAACTCAAGAGCACAGAATACCTTCTCATTAATTTCTGTAATTTCTGTGTACTTTATGAAATTTATAAAGTATTCTCCATAGCAATTTCTATAATTATTGCTAATACCTGGAGAATTTTTGTTTTGTTTTTTTATTTTATTTATTTATTTTTTCTTTTTGGTATGTGCCCCTAGTGGGAACCGAACCTGGGACTCTCTGGTCCGCAGGCTGACACTCCAACCGCTGAGCCAAACCTGCCAGGGCTAGAGAATTTGTAAATGTATTGCTATTTTGATTGGTATTTTGTTGTTTATGGCATTTCTATCTGGTTATTGTTGGCATAGACAAATTCTATTTATTTGTATAGATTGATCTTATATTGAACAACTTTATGATACCTTCTGTTAGTTCTGATAACTTATTTATTAATTCTAGTGGGTTTTTTTTTTTTGGTAATTGATCACATTATCTGCATATAATAGGAGATAATAAAAGTTTTATAACTTCCCTTTCAATCTTATCACTCCTTTATTTATTTTTCTTTCCTTATATTATTGGCCAGGATCTAAGAGTTCAGTAATTAAATAGTAGTGATGATAATGAACATCAAACTGCCCTCTCTCCCCTATATTAAGAGAATACATCTAAAGTTTCTCCATTAAGTATCATGTTTACTGTAGGTGTTTTTTCTATAAATTGTAGCAAGTTTAGGAAGTTCCCTTCTGTTCTTAATCTTCTGAATATGTTTTGATCATTATCAAATGCCATCTCTGCAACTATTGAAATACTTTTGTTTCAGTCTACTAACGTAATAAATTTCTTGATAAATTTGCTAATATTAAACTATTATTGTTTTCTTAAGGTAAATCATATTTAATCATAATATATTTTTTAATATATTATTGAATTTGGATAGTTAACATTTTATTTATAAAATTTGAAACTGTTTTCATAAGTAAAATGAGTCTATACTTTGCTCTTTTTAATTATTCTAATGTGATTTAGGAATTAACAGACATTTACCCTGAGTGGTCACATTTCAGGCTATGGCTGAATAAAGAAGTCAGCAAATCTTTTCCCCAAAATGCAACTGTAAGTCTAAATAAATTGACCAAAACAATCATTATTACCATTCTGGAAATTGAAGAGCACCTGTCAATCTGACAAGCATTTATGCTCAAAAAACTGCTAAACTTTGAATTAGAGCACTGGGAGTCTGCAATGTTCTTGCTTAAGGAATACATCTTTCACCTCACCTCTGTTGCTTCCTTGCTGTGGAAGATCTACCCAAGCAGGGCAGGAGATGAGTCAGCCAGCGCACTGCCGTTGTTGAAAGGGGTTTACCCAATTTTGGGTGGTGGACTACAGTCATACTCAGAGATGTTTTCAGTGTAAGTTATGATCTCCACCAAGAGTAAGGAGTTTGGCCTGAGGTTGTAGCATCGTTGGAGCAAACATAGTTCTGGCTGAGTTTTCACACATTGGTAGTAGAGACCAAAGGAAGACCAAGCACACATGGTCCTGGCTGAGCATAAGGCTGTGCACAAGTCCTCAGAAAATACACACACAAAAATCCCAGTGTAAAATGCTGGAGTAGATGTAAAAATGGCCTGATCTCTGAATGCCCCCCAGTGTACACAGGCCCATCTGCAAGGGTAGAAGCCTCACTGGCTTGAGGAGTTTGAGCACAAACTATGTCCAATCATTGATTTACCACAAGTTATAAAGATACAGGGGGGAAAACTAGAAAGCTGTGCTTATAAGAAACACTGAAAAGCTATAAATATTTTTTAGCAGACACATCAACAGCAACACACTATGGGACAGGAAGAAATCAGAGATTTAGCCCAAAGATACAAACAAAAAGAAAACAGCAAAAATAATTTTTACAGTAAAATCATAATCCTGAATCACATAATATATTACCCAAAATGTCTAGTTTTCAACAAAAATTTGAACTATGCAAAGTTATAGGGATGTATGACCCATATTCAGGAGAAAAACTAAGTCAGTGGAAACTGAGTATGTCTAGGTGTTAGATTCAGCAGACAGACTTGAAGCAGCTACTTAAAAAGGTGTTCAAGTACTAAATTAACTTGAATTTGAAGATTCTTTAAAAAGTATAACAATAATGGCCCTGGCCAGTTTGGCTCAGCGGTTAGAGCGTCGGCCTGCGGTCCAGAGAGACCCGGGTTTGTTTCCCGCTGAGGGCATGTACCTCGGTTGCAGTTTGTCCCCGGCCCTGGTTGGTTGTGCGGGTGGCAGCCATTCGATGTGGCCCTTTCACATCGATGTTTCTCTCTCTCTCTCTTCCTCTCTCTCCCTCCTACTCTATCTGAGCAAAAAATGAAAAAATGTCCTCGGGTGAGGATAAAAAAAAAAAAAAATGTATAACAATAATGAATAAACAGAAATTTTCAGTGAAAACATATATATTTGGATTAGAACAATTGTTCTAAGAACAATTTAAGACTTATGGGTTTCAGCTAAAGCAGTGTACAGATATCTGTATATATCAAATTGGAAATTCTGGAGTTGAAGAGAACAATAACTCAAATTATTCCAGTAGAGAGCTGAAAAGCAGCTTTAAGACTGCATAAAAATAATTAATAGACTTGTGAGAGATCAATCAAGGTTAACAGCAGAAGTACAGGGAGAAAAAATTGATGAAAAATGAACAGTCATGGCATCCTTGAGATAACAACAAGCCTGACAACACAAATAGGAATACAATAGAAATATCAGAAATAGATAAGACAGAAAAATAAAAAATATATATTTGAAGAAATAATGACCTAAATTGCTTCAAACTTGATGGGGAAAAAAATCTTTACATTCAGGAATTTCAACAATCCCCAAATAGGATAAATACAGGGAGATCTGTACGTAGGCCCATCATGATCAAAATGTCGAAATCAAGAGTAATATTTAAAGTGGCAAGAGGGCATCTATGAAAAACCTACAGCCAACGTCATACTTAATGGTTAGAAAGTGAATACTTTGGCAGTGAGACTGAGAAGAAAGTGAAGATGTTTGCTTTCGTCACTTCTATTCAACACATTACTTCTATTCAACCTTAAACTGGAGGCTCTAGCCAATATAATAAGGCAACATTTCTTAATTAATTAGAAACACCCTTATTGAAAAGGAAGCAACTGTCTTTGATTATAGGGACATGATACTGTATATAGAAAACCCTAAATTACTAAAACTAATGAACAAGTTTAGCAAGGTTTCAGTATACAAGACCAAAATTCAAGTGTATTTCTATATACTAGCAATAGACAATCTAAAATTAAATTATTCATTTCAATCATAATAGCATAAAACAATAAAATATGTAGAAATAGATTTGCAAATGTAAGACTTGCACACTAGAAACTACAAAACATTGCTGAGAGAAATGAAAGATCTAAATAAATGGTGAGGTAGTCCATGGCTATTCTCCCCAAATTAATCTACAAATGCAACATATTTCCTATGAAAATTCTGGCAGACTTTTTTTTTTTTGGTAGAAATTGACAAGTTGATCCTAGTATCTATATAGAAATGTTGGGCCCTGGCTGATTTGGTCACGAGTTCAATTCTGGTCAAGGGCACGTACCTTGGTTGCGGTTCGGTCCCCGATCCTGGTTGGGGTCATGCGGGAGGCAGCCAATCAATGTGTCTCTCTCACATCAATGTCTCTCTCTCTCTCTCTCTCTCTCTCTCTCTCTCTCTCTCTCTCTGTTTTCCCCCCTCTTCCTCCCTCCCACTCTATCTGAAGATAAATGGAAAAAAATATCCTCTGGTGAGGATTTAAAAAAAAAAAAAAGAAATGTTGGGACACTTAACAGTACAGTAACTGACTTTAAAACTTACTGTAAAGTAACAGTGATTAAAACAGTGTGTTATGTAAGGTCAGACATAAAGATTGATGGAATAGAATTGAGATACCTTACATTTATGGTCAATTAACATTTGACCAACTTGTCAAGATAAACCAATGCTTAAAAAATTGAATAGCCATAACCATAAAAATAAACTTAGATTCTTACCTTATATTATACACAAAAATTAACTCAAAATGGATTACGGCCCCAAGTGTAAGAGCTTTACATAACTATAAAATTTCTAGATTGAAACCTAACCAAAAAATCATGAATTTGAATTAGAGTATTTTTAGATTTAGAACCAAAAGTATGATTGATGAATACAACATTAAAAATTTGGACTTTATCAAAATTAGAAACTTTTGTGTTTCAAATGAGATCATTGAGACAATTAGAAAGTAAATCATAGGCTGGGAGAAAATGTTTACAAATCATGTATTGGGTACAATACTTCTATCCACAATATATAAGGACTTCTTACAACTCATTTATAAGAAGACAACAACTCAACTAAAAGTATACACTAAAGGTATATTCATGACTAATAAGCACATAAAAAGATGTTACTCAGTGTTATTGTTTAGGGAAATACACATTAAAACCACAATGAGGTCAATGAGATATAGTTATACAACCAATAGAGTGGTTATAATCATAAAGCTAGAAAAGACAGACTATCGTTAATGTTGTGGAGAAGCTGGACCTGACAAGGGTGCAGCAATATCGGAATACAGTTTGGAAGTTTTTAAAAAAACAAATTTATGTTTAATATAACATGTTATTTTATGATGTTATGTTATTAATATATGTTGTGTTTAATATATGTTATTATGTTAAATATGACCTAGCAAACCAGTCCTAGAAATATACCCCACTGAAGTGGAAACACATGTCCATACAAAGTCAGGTATGTGAATAGTCATAGCAGCATTGTTTTTAATAATCCCAGACTGAAAACAATCCAAATATCCAAATGTTCACTAGTGAATGGATAAACAAAATGAGCTACATTTTGATAATGAAATATTATCCAGCAATTGAAAACGGATATACCACTGATGCTGTTCAAATATGGATGAACCTCAAAAATATGCAAAATTTAAGAAGTCAGAAGCAATTGCATATTTATAATTCCATTTCTATGAAATATCCAGAAAAGGTAAATTTATAGTCAGAAAGGTCAGTGGTTGCCAAGGCTGGCGCCGGGAGCTAGGATTAACTGTAAATGGGCACCAAGGGAAACCCTTGGAGCGATGAAAATATTGTAAAACTGGGTTGTGGTGATGGTTATACAACTCCATAAATATACTAAACATATTTGAATAGTACTTTAAAAATTAGTGAATAATATGCTTTCATTGTATTTCTATCCCAATGCTTATAGTTATTTCCAATTAACATTGCATGTATTTTTTCTCTTCATCTTCTTTCTGTTTTATGTCATACTAGAAATCTATCATTTCAGCTATCATTTGCTTATCTTCTTTATTGTTTTTATCTATGTCATTCATTCCTGTTTTGTTTTTTTTTCCTTTTATATTTGCTCTGTGACTTATTTTACAATGGACTGAGCAATACCAAATTTCAACTTCTTAAATTTCATGACAAGGGTATTTGAATATATTAATGATCACCTCTCTCAAGATTTGTCCTTGAAGTGTTTACATTGGTCTCTCTTTGCCAAACATTTCTCAAGTGTCTTCCCTTTCAAAATTATACAGTAATACATAATTCGGTTTTCAAATAAATGGTACTATTTTCTATTTTAAATTAACTTTTCATTTTATTGAGTTTTAGTCAGAGAACATAGATGATATATAATATTGATCCTTTGGAGTTTCCTAAGGCTGTCTTGTGGCCTAATAAATATTCTACTTTTATAAATGGTTCATATGTTCTGGAAAAAAATACTTATTTTCTGTTTTGGGGACGTAGTTTTCTATGAAAAGGTAATAGCTTAAGCATCTTAATTTTTTTCCCCTTGATCTAATAGTTTCTGAGAAGTGTGTGCCCAAATCTCTGACTCTGGTTATTGATTTATCCATCACAGTTTGTTGGTTGTTGACATATTTAGAGTCTGTATTATTAGGTGAATTTATGCTCATGATCTTTATACCTTCTTTTTTCCTTCTTCCTTTTACTTAATATAATGTCCCCGCCCTTTTTTTTTACTTAGGATGCATTTTGGATTCAATTCTTCATTTTAAGTATTAATATTGCTGCTTCTGTTCTCATTCATTTTTACCTTATATATAATTTTTTTATCCCATTTTAATATTTGGGTGCCTTTTTCATTTTAATTTTTCTCTTGTGATCAATACTTCTTTGATCCTATTTTTAAAATCCAATCACAAATTGTCTTTTTATTTGTGGGGTTAGTCAATTTACATTTTTTGTTATTTGTTGTACTAGGAGTCAGTTTTCCCAATTTTTCATATTTTTAGTTACCAGGCTTTTTTTCAAAAATTGTTTTTAAACTAGTTTCTTCCTTCCAGCTTTTCATTGATGATGACAAATGCAACATATATTTTCGTTGTTCTTCTCTGCCCTTAATCGAATATCTGTATTTATAATTGATCACTATTGCTAATCTCTGTGTTTATTGTTAATACTTCCATCTTCTCCCCTAATGGGTTAGTCTGCTCTCAGTTATTTTGCTAAAATCTCCTAAACCTCCCTAGTTTTGTTATTGACCAAATTTTAGATTTGAGTTACTATGGCTATTTCTCCTCTTCTCTTGTTCTTTAACTTTCCATTAATTCTAGAGATGTTCCCTGTTTCTTCTAATAGTCTTCCTATATATGTTTACCTCCTTTTGAGGATTTCTAATTTTATTCTTTATTTTTTTATATATATTTTAAATTAGTTTTTCTTTATGTCTTCTGTGAGACTTTCCTAATCTGATCATCTGGTTCACAAATTCACTGTGTATTTGTACCTATCCTATTTTTACTCTGTGTATTGGTTTATTTATAACCATTTAAATATTTTTCATATCTAAAGCTTCCACTTTTTTCTTGCTTTATTTCAAATCTCTTCCAATACCTCTCTAAAGCATAGTTACACTCTCAATACATTTTCTATGCATTCCAAAAATTCTGCTTCAGTTGATACCAAACATTGTTCATATTAACTATATTTTATATTGTTTTACTCCTCAAATATGCAGATATTTTGACTGTAATATTCCATAAGGGCTTTAGTTTGCCTTATTTTGTTTTTTTGTTTTTCCTACTAAAGTGAGTTAGGTTATATTCGAGATCAAGCTTTCGTTGCTTCCTCTCCTGGTGAGTGTAAGTAAGGACCAGACATGGGTAAGGCCCCAGCTGAAGGTTCTGGAACCAGCATTGCACACTCCAGTTCACTGCCACGCCCCCAGGTCAGGAATCCGTCTGCAAGCTCTCAGAAATTGTCAGCATTAGGAAGAGGTGTTCTCTGTGGGCTGTGCTCCACCAGCCCTTGGGGTTTGGAGGAGGAGGGGGAGGAGGAGTAAATGCTTGCACCTGTTCTCATCACCTCCCAGCTGGGCTTTTGGCCTGCCTGCCCCATCATCACCCTGCCAACACCTGTGACCTGGTATGCTGCTGCTGATTTTTCCGATATAGCAGTGACTGTGGACGTCAATAACTTGGATTCCTGCTGCTGAGGCTTCTGTAGTTTCAACGGAAATGATCTTTGAGAGAAAACCAGCAGCTCCCCTGCTACTTTCTTATACTGCATCCATTTCTTATACTCCTTCTCTTCTTTCTGCCCATTGAACAGAACAATCTAGTTCTTATCACAACTCCTTTGCAATGGCAGTTCACTACGCCTAGAATGTTCTTCCCGCGGGTCTTTGATGGCTGACTCCTTCTCATTAATCTCATGTCACCTCAAATATTACCATTGCAGAGATCTTTCTTGACACTATGTTTAAAGTAGCCACTCTTCTAGGTACTAGCACGTTGTTCAGTTTGTTTTTCATAGCACTTACTATTATTTAAAGTGATTTGTATTAGCCCGGCTGGTGTGGCTCAGTGGACTGAGTGTTGTCCCATGGACTGAGGGGTCTGGGTTCGATTCCCGGTCAGGGCACATGCCCGGGTTGCAGGCTCGATCCCTAGTAGGGGGCATACAGGAGGCAGTTGATCAATGTGTCTCTCTCACGTAGATGTTTCCTGTTTTCAATGAAAACAGGAAAAATTAAATAAAAGTATTTGTATTTATTGCCTACCTCTTCCCACTAGGATGTAAGTTCCTTAAAGCATGTATTTTCTTTCTTTTCCTTTTTTTTTTTTTGCGGTAACAGTGTGCCAGTCTATGGAAGGCCTAGAGCCTAGTGAATGTGTAATGCTTTTTAAGGAATAAATGAGAACTGAATGGATGCAAATAACACATATGGCCATTACTTGTCCTGTTTTCACTCTATTTTTTACCTCTTCCTAAACATGACATGAATAGTGGGGTTTGTTCTACAGCTTTTCTATTTTTTTCCTTTTTTGTTGGCTTCTAGGAATGTTCCTCAATGTACTCTTCTGTTTTATAAATTCATTATATATTTGTATTCATCCTACTTTTATTCTTTATATTGTATGACATACTAGGTCACAGGTCTATATTTTAAATGTTTCATATTTATAATTAAATAGCTTTATTATGACAATAGAGACATCAAAAATTTATTTTGCAATGTGACATCATAAAGAAAAAAATCTCCAGTTTTATTCTTTGATTGTAGATAGAAAGTAAATTCAAGTCAACTCTATATCTTTTTTACTTAGCCTCTGTCACAATAGTGAGTTGCCAAATGATGTTTCGTAAGTATTCATTTGATCTTCAGCATAAATCTGTAATGTGGATCGGGTGTGCGTTTCCATTTTTCAGATGAGGAAAGTGAAATTCAAAGAAGTGAATCAAGTGGGTGCCCAGTCAGAGTTAAACACTAGTCTTTAGTTATTGCCTAGTGCATTTGTTTTTCTCCCTGTCCAGTTGTGTCCCTCGGTGCATATCATTTTACTAGAGTTGTGATTTTGGGATTTCTCCCATTATCCCTAAAAGGTGTTTAATTATATTGCCTTGATTGTCAGGAGAGAAAAACAGTGGCAAGAACAATACATGGTTATGGTGTACTGAGCACAGTTTTAAATGCTGTACATGTATTCATATATTTAAATCTCTTTATAATCCTGAGAGGTTGGAAGTATTATATGCATTTTGGAAATGAGGATACTAAAGCACAGAGGGGTTAAGTAACTTTTCCAAATCGCACAGCTAATAAGTGAAAGAGTTAGAACTATGAACCTAACAATCTGGTTCCTGATCACTACCCTAATCTGTAATAATACAAACGTCATGGCAGTCCATAATTTACAGAGAGCTTTCAAATCTGTAATCTACAATACCACTCTAGAGAAGGCAGGCAGGATTTGATAGACGAACAGTATAGTACTAAGTTTCAGAGAGGTGATTTGGTCTATCTCACAAAGACAGCAAGGGGCTGAAATTATACTGAAATTCTTCTGAAATACTTCTGAAATCTAATTACATCTCTGTTCTTGAACCATGTTTTATCATCCCTGATCTCACTATGGTCTCCATAATATGTTTTTCTTCTCCAGTGATTTATATTGTTGTGTGCTTAAAACATTAAGCCAGTTAAGTACCTAATGAATATATTTTATCTCTTAATATTTTGTTGTTCTTTGGTCATGTCTCTTGCAGTTGAATTGCGATGATTTCAGGAAAGGAGGAAGAGATGGGGATTTTACCTGTACTCCTGACGATACAGCTGTTTGTGGCACAGATGGGAAAACATACAGCAGCAGATGCGCCCTGTGTGCTGAGAACGTGTGAGTATTCCCTGAAGCAGGCTCTCTCCCTACAGATGTCCTCTGCATAATTACATGACACATGTTTTCTTAGGGTCTTTAATGATTCATTTTGTGGAAGTTAGTCATCCATAAATTATTAGGACCGCTTCTTTTACTACATTTAAAGAAAAAAATATTTATAACACTTTATATTTTACAAAGCACTTTTTTGTGCTGTTTATCAGATAGTTATCACTGTCTCCATGAAGGAGAGAGACATATAATATATGTGCATATATACAGATACATACATAAGCATAGATAGATAGATAGATAGATAGATAGATAGATAGATAGATGATAGATAGATAGATATACACACATACATACATATAATATACTACACACATTTGTCTATTTTCTATCTATCTATTTCTGATTATATTCTTTTTCAAGAGAATTATTTAATCACCAACTTGTATTTATTCAGTGCTCAGTAATTTATAGTATTAGAGTAGGTCACTGGGACTTTTAGTGGAACTATTTCCCATCTAGTCAACCTTTGCCACATCACGACAGCATCTCGCTGTCTTATGTTTTGTCCCATTTGGTTCTTTCTCCACTCTCAGTGCTAGGTTTGGTTATTGATTGTATTCAACAAACAAGATAGCATACTTGCTTTGTGGGTTCTGGCTTGTGACCTCAATCTTGAATTGTCTGCTCTTCGGTTATTGCAAATATAACAAACAATGTCTGAGAGGGCTAGTAAGGGGTATGATAAATATTCAGTCTTCAAGGTGCTACAAGTTTTATCCCTCCTGGTAAGAAAGATCTTGACCAAAGCACAACTGAAGTACATAACTCTGATCCCTCGCGTGACTGCATTTTCAGAAATACACTCTGAAGTTACACCTTCAGCTCTTACAAAGGGACAGCATAAAGAAATGGAAAGCAAAAACGTACATGGGAAGAACATACAGGATTTATAGACTTGTGCTTTGTAACCCCGCTGTGAGCACGCTGCACATTTAGTTCTTCCTCTGTCTTATGTGGGGAGTCCTGTGATGGATTCTTTCAATCTCCGGTTCAGTGACAGTTTCTCGCCCCTGATTTCCACTATCCTTGTATCGTGCAGTGAGTGACAGTCATACTGCTCCTTGCGTTGCTTTCTTAGCGCTGCCTTCTAGAAGGCTCTGGAATCACGTTGGAATTTAATTTTTTTGTTTTCGTCAGCTGATATGTTTTGACGTAACACTTTTCTTATCACTTTATTTCGTTTTTACTTGTTTGTATTGTGTTTTTATCGTTACACAATGCTTTAGTTGTAAGCTGCCTTATTTTTATAGGAAGTAGGAAGTACATCTCACATTTATGGTTCTATGTTTTCAGATATGCTTTAAAGCTCTACTAGACCGAATATGATTAATTATTAGGACTTTATGAACTTTCCATGAAAAACAAAATATTATTTAGCATAACTCAAATGAAAAATGGTATAGTAGGTGCTAGATACTGTGAACTTGACTTTGTCTATTGAAACCAACAGCAACATCAACAACAGCAAAGTTCCTTGGGCGGCATCCAATATCTAGTTACAAGCTTTCCTTTTCCCCACACTTCTGATGTGAATCCCCTCTGGATATAGGAAAGAAATCCTGGAAATAACATTTATAGGTGTGACTCTTATTGGCCCACCAGTGTGATTTCATTCCTTAGACTAATTAAAGAAAATAATACAATGGGACATCTGTTTTCAAGAGCAAAGAATCACAAGACAGTGAAGATAAGTTAACACTTGAATGATGAGTTCTTCTGTGATACTAAACTGCTGTGTCTACTAACTTTCTCTTCCAGTAAAACCAGGTCCCAAGTCGACATAAAAAATGAAGGGGAATGTGAAAGCAGTAACCCAGAGCAGGTGAGGACACATGTCAGCGTGGTGGGAAATGTGGGGTGCTGACATAGAAGAGAAAGAAGATACTTCCCTCTTCCTTCTTTTCTGGGGTGCTTGGAAAGGAGTGATTCATGCTGTACTTGAACTGGGGTACTGCTTGTTGGATGAAAAGCACTTGATAAATTCTGAAACTAGACCAGATTACTTTAGTAGTTAGACCTTTCAGCTCTAATTCAGCTTTCTATAAAAAGATGGATGGAAGGAAGGAAGGAAGGAAGGAAGGAAGGAAGGAAGGGAGGGAGGGAGGGAGGGAGGGAGGGAGGGAGGAAGGATAATTAGGTAAAAGGAAACTGCCCACGTAGTAGGAAGGTCACTGCACTCCAGTCACCTAACCTAAACTGAAACCCCAGCATTGTCACTTGCTGTCAGGAGACCTTGGGCAAATTACTTAACCATACTGTTCCAGTGTTTCCATATCTAAAAATGAGATTTTTGTATTAAATAGCTTTTATTTTATGCTAAAATTCTGTGAGTCTGTGGTGTTGGGGGAAGAAAGTGAATGCTTCACTACGTCACCCTTGGCTTTTTCTCACTGAGTGCTTTTCCTAAGTCAAGGATTGATGCTCTGTTTACGTGCACCCGAGATTACCTCCACCGAGACATTTAGCACACATTATAAATCTCTTTATGTCCGTTTCACCCAGTAGGTTGTGAGCAAGTTGAGGGCAAGGACTGTGTTCTACCTTAGTTCTAGCACACTGTAGGTTATCCATGTTTCTAATAAATGAATACATAAGTAAATGAGTTCCATACTTCCCCATGTGAATCATGCAATACTGAGCGGCTTCTACATGTCTGAGACCGCTCTAGGTGGCTAGTAGGCATTGGACAGAAAGGCACTGAGTTCTATAAAGTTTCCGAAAACAGTGTTGTAATAAGCATTACAATCCAGGTGGCAAATGGCAAGTTTCTTTCCCCATTCTAGGATGTTTGCAGTGCTTTCCGGCCTTATGTGAGGGATGGAAGACTCGGGTGCACAAGGGAAAATGATCCAGTTCTTGGTCCTGACGGGAGGACACATGGCAACATGTGTGCTATGTGTGCTGAGCTGTTGTGAGTATCATCGTCCCCAAGCAGGTCGAGCAGGAGGGCCTGAGGAGGGTGCGCTTGGTTGCTGTCCTAAGGGCCATTCCACAGAGAAATAAAGTCCTTCTGATGAGGCGTGCAATCCTTTGTCTTCATGCGGTGAAATACTCCTTGCTCCCAGAGTGGCTTTTCTCTTTTCAATTCATATCATCTCCCAAAGTTTCTTCTTTTTTTTTTTTTTTTTTAATATTTTTTCTTTATTGATTTTAGAGAGAGAGAAAGGGAGAGGGAGAGAGAGATGGAAACATGGATGAGAGAGAACATCGATCGGCCACCTTCTGCATGCCCCCCACTGGGGATCAGGCCCACAACCTGGGCATGTGCCCTGATGGGAATTGAACTGATGACCTCTTGGTGCATGGGTCGACGCTCAACCACTGAGCCACACCAGCAGGGCTAAAGTTTCTTTTTTAAAAGAAATATTTTTATTGATTCTTAGAGAGAGAGGGAGATAGAGAGAAACATTGATGGGAGAGAGAACATCAATTGGCCACCTCCTACACCCCCCCTCCACCAGGGATTGAACTCGAAACCTGGGCCTGTGCCCTGACTGGGAATCAAACCGGCAACCTTTTGGTGCATGGAACAGCGCTCAACCAATTGAGCCATACTGGCCAGGGTGTCTGCCAAAGTTTCTTAAAATGAGTGGATACAGTGGTTATTTTAGTTAATAAATTCAAGACTTAATTTGTTTAATTGTAATGACTTGAAAATGCACAATGTTTTATAAAGCATAATGTTTTAAAATTGAAAAAGTACTTTTTTATGGAATAACCTAGATCAGTCATTTGACATGCATTGCTTCATTTGGGCATGTAAAGAGATTCTTACTAAAATTAAAGTCTAATTTGAAATAATAATAATAATGTCACGTGGCTGAATTTCTTATTAGTACCAAAGGTGGAATTTATGAAAGGGAGGAGCTGTTAGGTTAATCTTTCTCTGGGTGCCTGACATGGCTCCAGGCACTGAGCCCCAGGTATGAATACGATCCAATAAGTCTATAATATTCTGGGTGTTAAACAAGATATAGACTCTTTAATCCATATGCCAGCAAGCCTTAAAGTGCTCTGTATACATCACTGGGATCTCTAAAATCTGGACAGAGAAAGATGTACAGATTAAAAAACTTCGCACCTGCCTTTGAAAATTATAGTGCACGATTGTAGAATTCAAGGGCATTTGGTTTACAAAACAATAATTATAACTGGTTTCCAGATTTGAAATCAGCCAAATGTTCACTTTTTTAAAATCGAGGAGACGTGTGCTTTTAGTGTTCAATCCTGCACTAATTCTGTGACTCATTTTCATGCACAAGCTAAAAAAGAGAATTTGACCTCCCTAACTCCCGGTTTCTTTCTCTGTAGAACTAAGATAATAATGCAGGATGAGCCTGTGATTAGATAATAGGTGATATGAAAGGACTTAGGAGCTCAGCTTCATGTAGCTTTTATTAACAATGATGCTTTTACATGAAGGTAAACAAACACTTTACAAGGTATAAAAAGCTATACATAGGGTGTGGGTGACAATATTTCAAATACCCAGTTTGGTCTCATCTTGTCACAGCATTGTTCTAAAGCTCTTGGTGCTGCCTTTTAAAGGGCATTTTCCTGACAATCTGTTTGTCAATCAAGGAGTCACACCCACCCAGTTGTATAGAACAAAGCTTCTAATTGACTGCCAGTGAGTCATTTTCACACCCTTCCTTATCTTTAGCAATTTTCTGGTTCAGACGTTCAAGACAGAGAAAAGCTTGTCTAACGTAACAGGATCAATTTAACAAGTTAGGGCCAAGGACGAGTTAGCACAGAACTGGACACTGAAAATATGATCAAACTGTAAACTGACCAAGTGTCTTCATTCTAAACAGCTTAAAAGAAGCTGAAGAAAATAACAAGCGACAACATAAAACCAGAACTCCACGAAGTGCTGAAACGGTAAATTACTCACCAACACAAGCTGGTTCTCGTAGCTACAAATATTAACAAACATATGCTTGAATGTTTGCAGTCATTTAATAATGTCATTGTCCTTCATTATCACATGGAATTCTCTCCCTTAATCACACAATTCCCAAGTTGAAGATTCCTAGTGTATTAATCATTAGATTCATTTTTAAAACAGCATTTCCCACCTAAAGCTCAAAATATGCGATTTTCCTCTTTGCTTAAAAGAAAAGAAAGAAAAAGAATGTAAGTCAGAAAGTTTATGCAAATTAAATTCTGCTTAATTTCCACCAGACTTCTCTCTGACTTTAGTGTAAATTAATCCTGCTTTGAATAAATTATTTAAAAATGTAACATAATATAAATTAGACAGGAATAACTTCAAAAATAATTTTTTTATTATTTAAGACATTTATTAATAGGTGCTTGCAGTCCGTTGACTTTTTTTGAAAAAATCAAGTTGTAAATTTTTATGACAAATTAAAAATAAAGTTCTAAGTGCCAAAAAATAATAATAAAGTAAAATTAAAATAATTCTAGAGTCTGTTGAACAATATATCCACTGATGTATTTTGTGTATAATCCCATTGACAGAATTGGAATTATTAATGTTTCCATTATGGTCATTACATTCAGTGAAGCCTGAATTTATAAAGGTCTTGTTTCTGTTAAAAAACATCTCAAACAAAAAATATCGAGATTGTGGTTTTAAAAATACACTTAAAATCAAGTTTTTAAAAATTATTGAATGACTTAATTTTTCCATCTAGCATAAAAATATTATTCATTTTGTTACTAGAATAGACATTGTAGGCAATGCAGCCTTACCTACATGAAGGTTAGTAAATCCACGTTCAATAAACGTGATCGCAGTTACTTTGCTAAATGACTAACCCTTTGCTGAGAAGTCAGAATGACTGAGTTTTAGCCTCAGCTCTGTCATGCTCTGGGTGTGTGAAACCAGCAAGTCACCTCTTCTCTCTGGGCCTCTATTTCCTCATCAGCAAAATGAGGAGGTTGGATAAATGATCTCAGTTCTGCTTTCCTGTTGGTTTGGGATTCTACATCTTGCACGTTTTTGTGCTAATACAAGTATATGATTTTTTTAACTTTTTTTCTTTATTGATTTTAGAGAGAGAGGAACGGAGAGGGAGAGAGAGATAGAAACACCGATGAGAGAGAACATCGATTGGCCACCTCCTGCATGCCCCCCACTGGGGATTGGGCCCACAACCTGGGCATGTGCCCTGACCGGGAATCGAACCAGTGACCTCTTGGTGCATGGGTCGATGCTCAACCACTGAGCCACACCGGCCAGATGGGCATATGTTTTCTAAGGGAGACACAGGTCTAATTTATGGTAGTCAAGGCCTGATGCTATTCAGGCCAGTTCATAATGCTATTCAATGCAGCAATTTCCCCACCCTACATAGGGTATTAAAAAAAAAGAAAGAAAGAAACATGAAGCATTTAGAGTTGTCAACAATTTGTTCAACACTCACTGAAATTGAAAAACAATTCTTTAGTGGTGATTGTTAAATTTCAGTCCAAAACTTTGGGTCATCTTTTGATAGTCAGCATTTTATTATTCCAAAAACACAAAGAGAGTTCTTTTCAATGGGGTCATTGTTTCGGTGGGGTCAATGGACACGATTATGTTGCATAGGACTGCTTTGTAGTGATGGCTCAGTGTCTGCCCCATCATTAAACTGTCAGTGGGTTGCTCACAAAAGTATTTCTTCAGAATCTCATCAGATGAATCACAACTTATAAACTGAAATTATCATTGTTTCTCTGATGGGAATCGTTGAGCATTGATTTTATTACCGTGTTATTGTTATCAGGTGACTATCTTCTGCATCTGTATTCTTAGATTGTTACAACCAGGAAATCTGGAGCACACCCATTGCTCCTTCAAAAACAACTATCCTCTTATTAGGAAGTAATTAGGATTCTCTTTTAAAATGTCCTAAATAACATGTATTATTTAAAAAAAAAATCAGAGAATTCAAGATCTACAAAAGGCCCTAAAGAGCATCTATTCCAAAAACTTCATTGTCTAAGTGGTGGGATTTGGGTCTCAAAGGTGCTGGGACTCTGCTGTGGTCTCCCAGTGAGTTTGAAGCTGCCCAGGTCTCTGACTCAAACCACACTCTGTATGCTCACGTTTTCTTGACTGAAATGGGAAGATGAAGGTCACACATTTGAATAGAAGGCTGAAGGGAAGCATTTTTTGTAGGTTAAATTATAGTAACACATGTCACTACAAAATATGTTTATTAACATAGAGATTCCCAAGTCTAAAGTGATTTGGGTTATGTGTGTGTATGTGTGTATGTAAATTTAGCTCACATCAAATAGTAGAGTTTTCAAAGCACAAAGAAGAACCTGAAAGTACTGAACAAAAGCATCAAGAAATCTGGGTACACACCTCTCAGATAATGGGGGGAAGTCACAACCTTTTATAGATTTTCTAAATAAATATTCATCTTGATATTCTACCTCTCTGAGGTGGGGAGTGAATGAAAATTAGATTCACTCTCTCCGAGGTGTCCACCTATCCTATTAGAAATAAACACCTATAAAAAAGGCAGAGTACACAAAAATGATGCACAGTTCCATGGAGAAAACAAACTAAAGTAAGCATAATGCTGTTGGATACCATCTTAATTTTTTTCTTGCCAACTAGTTTGGATTGTTCTTGACTTGATCCCTATTAAGTAGCATGTGAGTATCTCATCTCACAGATTCTATATCCTGCTCATTGGCAACTTTATTTTGTCTTGCCTGCTGCATTTTTTGCAACTCCATGAAACACTTTTTTTTTCTTTTTTTATTATCTTTTTTTCATAGATTTGAAAGTTAACAAGAACTATCTAGTTTTAGAAAATACTTTCTCAACCTTATCCTTTCTAAGGCTCTTTTACCTTTTAATAAATATACCACATAACAAATATAGATACTGAGTAATTCCACAATGTAACTACTATTTCTTATTAATTCTCATTAATATGTGATATGTGTTTACCAACACCTTTGAGACCTGACATTCTTTGACTATGAAACCCTGGTGCACCTTTTTAGTATTAAAATGTAGAAAAATGTTAAATGTAATTGTCTTTTTAAAGGATTTTTGCAAGGAATATGAAGAGCAAGCGAGGAATGGAAGACTTTATTGTACACGGGAGAGTGACCCAATCCGTGGCCCTGATGGCAGGATGCATGGCAACAAATGTGCCATGTGTGCTGACTTTCTGTGAGTACAGTTGTGGTTTCTTTGGGGTGACTCAGCAGGTGAAGTGGAGATTGATTGGAATGATGAGTCAGAACAGTGTTGAGGTGAAGATTTGTTGTTCAGAACTTTCAAGCACTTTTATGTTCTCTACAAGTCATAATACCACCTTAGTAAGTAGATCCTGATGGTGTATGTCTATTTCCAACTACAAATGGATTCTACTTTCCAGTTGGAAGACAGAATGCCAAAATACTTCTGAACATTTCCTCTCATGAACTTTGTAAGTCTTCCTATGAGATAGTCATAATACAAAATGAGGGTAAGAAGCAGGTACCAAGCCTTTGTTTGCCTCAGTAATTATCTCATCATGACAGTCACACTATATCTCAGATCCTTGAATTCTCTAAGTTCTTTCTCTATGGTTTGCTTTGCCAGCTTTTCTCAGTCTTGGCCAAGTAATGTCTTCTCTTCTGCGGATTGCATTTCCACATTATCCTTCCTTGGATAAGACCTCCTAAAATCCTTAATTGAAGTTGAATCCTTATAACTCTTAATGATTTTATTTCATAACATAATAAGCATCATTGCAGTTGGTCACTGGATAATTATTTCTATGACTGCTTATTGACTGTCAGTCTTTTATACTGGGCTCTAAGTTCCAGAAAGATGGAGCATGTGTTTGTTTTATGTCCTACTGTGCTGTATGCCCAGGGCCCAGGCTAATGCTCGCCAAAAAATAGTCTAACTAAATGTTGAATGAATGTATGAAAGAAGATCCTGGATAACAGGAAGCGTAAGGCTAAATGTCAGAAATAGGCCATGGTTAGGCACGTACATACACATATATAGTGCAGGACCAAATGAAAACGTCCCCTAAGAGGAGAATATTCAGGTATGAAAATAGAGTGATGGATGTAGAAACCATTGTCACTTTGAGGTCTGAGATGTCTTCTTAACAAAGGGAGAATTTAAGCTGGGGAGATTTAAAAGGAAGGGGGATGACAAAAAAGATCATCACAATGAAAGGAAATGGTGTACATGAAGGCGAAATGGAAGAAAGGGGTTCTTTGGGGAAACAGTGGAGCTTTCGATTTGATAAGAGGCTTTAAGGTGATTGGAAAGTGTTTGTACAAGAACTCAGGAATACTTAGTTGTTTTACCACTTGCGCCTAAATGACAGTTTTGTAACAGGAAGATTTGAAGCATTAATTTATTAATTTTTGTTCCTTTCTCCAGTAAACGACGTTTTGCAGAAGAATATAAAGCAGATGAAAACCGGAGAAAGGCTGAAGAAAAACTTAAAGTAAAAAGAGACATTGAGGTGAGGATTAGTTTGATCAATCTAGTCATGACTTTCAATATCGGTTCATTGTTCCTCCACTACTGATGGGTGTTCTGGAAACTAATTTACAGTTATTCTTTTTTATAAGATTAAAATAATAACTATGGCATTACAATTTTAAGCTCTGTTTGGAGGAAATTAATCAAGACATATTAGTAAAATAGTTCCCCATTCCTAAATGAAGGTGTACATCAAAGCAGGTGTACATGAACTTTATCTGAGTTCAGAGTTCGAAATGCATCTTTCTTCAAAAGTGTGGTTGTCATTTTGGAAGTTTTTGTTTTGAAAGCAATATCAATGGAAAACTTTAATATGCTCTTTTTAAAATCGTTCTACATCATACTTTCTAAATATCTCATCTAGTCATCTGCCTTTTTTTCTATGCTACTATCTTAGCTCCAATACCTAGTAGCTTCCCTTTGCATTGACACAGTAGCATCCTGCCTGATGTCTACACTTCTAGCTAACATTTTCCTCAGTCCTCAAGATTTGTCTTCCTTGTTGTTTTCATAGGGTAGGAAATATTTCCATGAGCCAGTGGCATTATGTGAATCCAACATTTGAAGGTATCCTTCACTCCCTGAAGAAACCCTATTTAACTTACAGACAGAGTTATACCACCTTCTATGATGTGTAGTTCACAGTTTTATAAAATAGCCCATTCCATTAATTCACCTTTGCCTTCATGTAACTCCATCTTATTGCCTAGGTCTCATGTTCAACTGCTTTCCTCTCCTCAGCCCTAGGTTATAAAGTCTTTTTAATTTTATTTCTTAAACATCCTCCAACTATTCTTTTATTTCTAATTTCTTCCTTTCTTTCTCCCTCCCTCTCTCCTTCCCTTTCTTTCTTCTATAGTTTCCCTGACTTTAGTCTCTAGTCACTCAAATCCTCCACACATCTGGCTGGATAGTCTTTCTAAAACAAAGGTTTGCGCCCAGCTGGTGTGGCTCAGTGGATTGAGTGTTGACCCATGGACTGAGAGGTCTGGATTTGATTCCCAGTCAGGGCACATGCCGGGGTTGCAGGCTCGATCCCCAGTAGGGGGCGTGCAGGAGGCAGCCAATTGATGTTTCTCTCTCGCATGGATGTTTCTGCCTCTCTCTCCCTTCCTATCTAAATAATAATAATAATAATAATCATTAAAAAGATGGTTTGAGTATGTCCTTCTCTGCTATAAATATTTATTATTTTCTCATTTCCTAAGAATATAGTCCAAATTCCTTTCAAACTTTAGTGGTCTGGTTTTAACATATCTTCAAGGTCTCATTTTTTTTCACCAGTTCTCAAACTTTTCTCTCTTTGCCATAATTCTTTAGCCACTATGCTCATGCTACCATAGATTATCTTGAAATAATCTGTTCTTTTATGCTTCTGTGTCTTTGAATATCATAATTCCTCTTAGAGGACATTTTTTTGCCACATTGTTTTCCTGGAAATTATCCTAATGATACAAATCAGATATAAGCTCTTTTCTGAACTTCCACGAATTATTCTTTCCTTTTTGTCTGTATGCTCTTAATTCAGTCTTGTGCCATCTGTTAGCTTTTTACATTGCAATTCCTTATCCTTTTCACTCGAGAAATAGAAGAGCTAAACCACATTTATATTTATATCCCTTTAACTTAATACATTTGTTGAAGACTCAACCATATGACTATTACAAAGACAAATATCACAAAATTGGGGGATGATCCTAAATCCTAAAAGTTTTATTTTTAGTTTTAATTCCTGTTTCTCAATATTTTGGATGAAGCGAATCTCAAATGTATAAGCAGAGAACTATAACTATACTGTCTCATTTTCATTATTCAGAAACTCTGCAGTGAATATCAGGGCCGTGCAAGGAATGGAATACTTTTCTGTACCCGAGAAAATGACCCTGTCCGTGGTCCAGATGGGAAAATGCACGGCAACTTGTGTTCCATGTGTCAAGCCTTCTAGTGAGTATAGAGCTTTAGCTTGTCAAGGCGTGAAGGGATCTTACAGCGAAAGCAATAGAACCGGCTTGTTTCATAGATGAGGAAACTGTGGCTTGGAATAGGGAAGGCGGTTGAGTAAGTTACACCGAAAATGTTAGCAACAGAGTTGGGAGTCAGTACCTAGAACTATTATTCCAAGGTGTCTGTTTTGCCATCACTCATTGTCTTAGCACTGAAACCTTCTGACAAGCATGAGCTTGTACAAATATCCAAAAGTTCCTACTGCTGAACTTTCATATGTGAACCTGTTGTACAAGTTTATAGGCATCTCATCTTCCAGAGGGGTAAGGTCCCAAGGTTAGCACTGAATGTGGAAATGGACTACTAGAGTTAAAGCTGTCCATGAAACAACCACGAACCCTTATAAAATTACAGTAAATGTTACTTTAATACTATTGCTCAGTAAGTTAGAATCGACAGTCTGCTTTCAAAACTTGGAACTACTCTGTTTATTTGATTGAGCTTAGTTTACGTAATTGATTTACATTTAGAATCTATGGCCTCTTGATTACAATGTGTGGTTGAAATACCATCACTTAACTCTTCATATCATGCAGTTCTATGGCTCAAAGTAAATTTAGGCTCATTTGGTTTACCATTGTACGGCATTTTTCTACCCGCCCTACATTTTGTGTGTGGATAACACAGCCATAAGCAAACCATACATATCAATTGAATTAATAAAGTTAGGGTGTGCATGGTGGGGTAGATAGATCAGAGACTTGAGGGGAGAGACCTTGACTAGTTGCACATTTCCTGAAAGTGCTGCAAAGCCCTTTGCACCTCACCTCCTGTTGATACGCTTCGTAAAGGCCACTTTCAGCCTCCAGGTGTCATGTCACCATGGTCCTAGTTTTAATAATCTCCTTTATGGATATTAATGATGTTTCTTTTTTGACCAGAGGCAAGAAAGGTAATTAATAGAAAGCGAGTTTCCTAGACCCACAGTTACTATCTTTCTTTCAATGTTAAGCAGAAACTGTGAAGAAGGTAAGGTGGCTCAGCATGCTGGAGGCTGTTCTGTTGCTTCTCATTGGTGTGTAGTGATAAAAGGACAACGTTGCTTCTTCCTAAGGAGGGAGGGCAGATTAGCAGTGCAGGAATGTGGAGAAATTGTTGCCTGTACGTTTGGTCCCAGGGTTCCTCTCATTTTCTCTCCTTCAGCCAAGCAGAAATGGAAGAAAAGAAAAAGGCAGAAGCAAGAAATAAGAGAGAACCTGGGAAAACACCCTCATTTGCAGTGAGTTGACTCCATCCAATAAGTCCTTGGCACGATCATGGGAACATACTTCAAAGAGCCTAAAGACTTGAATATCGCCCTATAAAAATAACCAGAAAATCTTAACCCTGCAATCTGGGGCCGACATCAACACGAATGCTGTGGGAGCTTGATCAATTCCTGCTGCATCTGAGACTAGCCATGTACAATAAAAACAACTTATCCAAAGTTGGAAAAGCCGAGTTCTCGTTTCATCAATTACAGACCCTGCTGGCTTTGTTTGCCCTCTCACTACTCGTCTGTCTCACTCTTCCAGTTTTAAGGGTTGACTCTTTTATTACACTGGGCACACTAGAATTAACCAGGATCATCTATCTCCCTGTCTCAGTCTCTCCATCTTTAATCACATCTGCAAAGTCCCTTTTGCCCTGTAAGGTGATATATTCGCAGGGCCTGGGTATTAGGGCTCGTACATATTTGGGGTTTGAAAGCTATCATCCTGCTTACCACAAATTTCTTTATAAAAGGAACAGTAAATTCTTCTTCTTTGTATCTCCCATAGTGCTGAGCAGAGAATAATATTTGCATTGAATTGAAGGTTTTCTAATAAGATATGTAACAACTACCTTATATTCCAAATAATGTGTAATCTGGGTCTCCGAGAAGCATCTTGGCTAATACAGACCTTCCGCATCACCTTTTCCACGCACCCATTATGTTTTGGGGCGTTATATCATAGTTTTCAAAGAGGTAATGTGAGGGAAGCTTTCTAATATTCAGTTACCTGAATCTTGGCAGGAGCTCTGCAGTGAATACCGCAACTATGTGAGGAACGGACGACTTCCCTGCACCAGAGAGAACGACCCCATCGAGGGCCCAGATGGGAAAATCCACGGCAACACCTGCTCCATGTGTGAGGCCTTCTTGTGAGTAGAGCTTCACCCACTGCTGCTGCTGAGCGGAGGAGAGATCCTCTTCTGGGCGGGCAGCAGAGAGGATGTTGAAGGTTTCCTCTAGGGGGTGGAAAATGAAGGCTATCTTTGCACTGAGCTCGGGGATTTCCTATTATAAAGCCATAGAGTTAGCACATTGCTTTGCAGTGTGTTCTCAGTGTTCTGAAAGGTACTTGAATCACCTTCAAGGGGAGACCACGTGCTAAGGGGATACTCCCCAGAGCTAAAGGCATACGAGGGCTGGGATTTCTGTTCTCTGTGGACATACTGTCATGAATAATCCAAAGATGTAATCATTGGGCTTCACTCATTGAAAATTTGCTAACATCTAGTCACTATTTTTAAGTATCCTAGATGCATTCTGGGGAGAAGGACACTATCTTTATTTTCTAAAAGAAATATTAAAATATTATAGTGAAAATGTGAAATTTACTGGCTCGCTGCGACATGTCTTATTCTTTAAACAACCCCAAAAGCAAGAGGAATAGTATGGAGTGAGTGCATTTACCTCTCTACTCCCAAGCTAAGGTGGTTGAGGTATGGAAGGAATGGAATATTCCTGCCTAGAGAGCATTCTCCTTTAGGACAGCATGTACTGGGTGCTAGGAATGATTCTCCCCCACCCTCTCCTGCAGCCGGCAAGAAGCAAAAGAAAAAGAAGAAGCTGAAGCCAGAACACAGGTTAAGAGAGAAACTGGACAGGTAATTGTCCCGGGGTGTTCATACCACAATGAAAACCTGAGGCTTTGTACTTTCTCTTTAAAAATAATTCATGAAATTACTGAAGACCTGTGTGAGAGATCTCGAGGTTCATTTAGTCCAGGGGTTGACACATTTTGTCTTAAAGGGCCAGATAGTAGATATTTTAAGTTTTGGCTATTCAGTCTCTGTCACAAGTACTCTAGTCTGCTGCTGTAGCTCAAGCAAATGGGAATGGATGTGTTCCAATAAAACTTTATTTACACAAAAAGGTGGTGGGCCAGATTTGCTTACAGACCATAGTTTTACTTGCAACCCCCTGATTTATTCATTCCCATATATTTAAATGATGATTTAAAATAGAGAGAAAGAAGAACTTACTTAGAAAGGGAATGGGAGTATTGATATGAGAATCTATATCTTCATATTTCAAAGTTTTCACATTTGAAAAGTATAAATGATGGAATTCAAACCTAGACTTGCTGACACCAATCTAGCATTATTTCTAATATACCATGTAGGTTTAAATGACCACATTTGATCAAACTGGGTGTGTTTCTTGATTTACCTTTATTTATTTATTTATTTTTAAATCCTCACCCGAGGATATTTTTCTATTTATCTTCAGATGAAGTGGGAGGGAGAAAAAAGGAGAGAGAGAGAAACATCGACATGGGAGGGACACATCAACTGGTTGCCTCCTGCACGACCCCACCAGAGCTGGGGACCAACTGCAACCAAGGTACGTGCCCTTGGCTGGAATCGAACCTGGGACTCATTGGTCCATGGGCCAACGCTCTAACCATTGAGCAGAACTGGCCAGGGCTCTTGATTTACCTTTAAATATTTCTGGTGCCAGCAGTTTGGGAAAAAATACAAAAGTAACTTTCCCAAATAATATTTTCTTTATTTCAAAAAGACTGATTCCAGGTAGGTTTTTCCAAGTTTGTGATCATTTCCTTGCCCCCATAAAAAAACTATTGATTTTAAAAATGATTTCTAAACAAAGGCATTGCACTTAGAATTCTGCATGATTGGTTTATTTACAATTTGATTTCCCACAATTGTGAGTCTGAATTTTAAAATAATATGATCAGCTCATACAATTCACTTTTCAACATCTACAAGAGCAAATTCTTCCGAATCAGACTATTTCTGATTTCATGTAAGCTACTACCAACTGTCCTCTCATCACATATTTATTTTGCTCGCTCTGACCAGTTAGGGAACCTGGCGTTGAACCTCAAAGCAGAGCTAGGAGAAAAATGTCAGCTTCAGAATTATATGAGGAATTGATAGAGAATTCAGTTTTGTCTCCATTGACTTTCAACATGAACTAAAAGATGCAAACCAACCACTAAAACAAACCAAAAACCCCCACAAATTCAATCCTAATTGCTACCAGTAATTAACTCTATGAACATAAGCAATTTGCTTATTCTCTATCCATTCCTCATATAATTCTGAAGCTAACATTTACTGAGCACTTCCTAGATGTGAGTCATTGTAGATACACACACATGTATCATCTCACGTTATTCTCATAACAATCCAGGATATATATTGAATACTTAATACATCTTTACCTAATGCATATTTGCCTTTATTATTTTAACCAAGTGGAATATACTATTATTACTTTCATTTAATAGATGAGGTAACTGAGGCACAGAGAAGCCCCTCACCCCCAAGCTGAGGTCTCTTGATGGCAGATTGGAATTATAATTTTTTTTTATAATTTATTTTATTATTAATTTGTTTTTGTTACAGATGTTTTTCCTTTTTTTTCCCCCATTGATACCCTCCTCCCCCTCCCCTTCTCCTCCTCCCCATCCCTGTTGTCCATGTCCATTGGTTATGCACCCATGCACATAGGCTCTGTGATTTATCTCTTTCCCCCGCCTCCCCCCCTCCTCTGAGGCCCGTCATCCCGTACTCCACCCTCCATGTCTCTGGGTCAATTTCGTTGTTCAGTTTGCTCAGTTCTCCTGTGTGTTGCCGGCTTCCTCCGTTGGTGGGGGGGTCGCCGGGCTACCCCGCTCCGCCTGGGCTCCCCCGCGGTGGGGGCGTCTCCCGGCTCCCCCGCTCCACCTGGGTTCCCCCGTGGTGGCGGGGTCGCGGCAGATTATAATTAATAGTATGATATAGCTGTCACCACGTTAGTGTGTGTCCAGACCTACCTGGAATGTTGTGTTAAATTCTTTAAAAAAGGGGAAGAATTCAGAATGAGAAATGGTACAGATGATTGAAACAGAATGACTGAGTATCTGGGATGTTTAGCTCTTAGAAGAGAACATAGGGAGTTGCAGGAGAAGGACAAGAAAGCTTTCTCCAAATACGTGAAGGACTCTCAGGTGGAAGAAGGAAAGTGTTCTCAGTTTCTCTGAGGGAAGTAAACTACTTTGACTCTGTTTACTGGTCTGGAGGAACATATCCTAATTGCAATGACCTCTTAGAAAAACCAAACCCTAAGAGTAGGGATCCTATAGGACTTACTATTTTCTAAGATTCCCCCAAAGCAGCACTATGGCTAATTTGTGGGAACTATCTAATAGCGATTTTGGAATGAGCTGTATGGAGGGTAATGGACTCCTTATCACTGCAGGTGTTCCTGTGCAATTTAGCTGACTTCTTGGCAGGCGTGATGAGGGGACTGAGACATAGTATGGATGGTTGGACCAGATAAACTTTGAAGTTCTGTCTAAACCTGATTGTTTTTATTCTATGATGTGTTTTTTAAATTATAATATAACAGAGATGGATGATAAAACCCTGAGTAAGAAATGTGACCAGTCCTCAGAGAACCCACTTTTTTAAAAGATTCTTGCCTGTTTGTGATTGCAATTTCAGTCTGAATTCAGGGGCTAAATCTCAAGGAAAAAGAAAGCTAAACCACCTTTTAAATCCCGTACGCTTAGTAGGAACTGAGCAAAACAATTGCCAGAAAAAGGGGGAAAAAAAAACCTTAAATCATTTTCTCTTTTTCCCAGGAAGCACCTAGTAGGAACCCAACAAAGTAATTTCCAAGGAAATACCCAAGCTCTTGCCTTTTCTTCTCCTGTCAGGACACATGCAGTGAATTCCGGAGCCTTCTGCAGAATGGAAATCTTTTCTGCACACGAGAAAACGATCCTGTGCGTGGCCCAGATGGCAAGACCCATGGCAACAAGTGTGCCATGTGTAAATCAGTCTTGTGAGTGCACAAAGCAGGCCCTGCTGTGGGTCCATAGAGCTGGGAGGCCAAGAGCTGGGGAGACAATTAATACTGTGTTTGTCCTTTCCGCACATATGAAAGCAAGAAACGATTATCTGTAAAGCATTTTTAGGTGAATCTTTATTAAGACTAAGATTTGTAATTCTAAAAATAGACAGTGTATTAGACTGTTACCACATCCTCCATTCGTTCTGGGGTAGAGCCTATCAATAGATCACAGTGTCTTTCCTGATCAGATTGTAAGTCCTTTGCTGTCAGTGAAATCCCCACTGGGAAGAAAACACGCCAATTTCAATAGCAATCTAACTCCTCTACCTACATTTTTGAAAATACCACATTTTCAGGAAAGGGAAAGTAGCTCTTTACACAATTTTTGGAAGTACAGCTAAAATATTTCGTATTCAACAGTCATTTACTAAACACCTACAGTGTACCACCTGGATAATGGTTCTACAAAGATGAATGAAAGAATCTTTCTAGAAATCATGTAGCTCACTAGAGATTAGACACGGGCATTAGTTAATATAATACATTGCTAAATGAAAAACGATGGAGACACGTGTTATGCTCCTTCAGGGGAGGGAAAGTTAATAGTTTCATGGAGGAATAGAACAGAACCTTATCATTTGGATAACATGTGGACAGTACTGGAAGGAATGAGAGGAAAAGAGGGGAACAGCGTAGATAAAGATCTAAAATTAAGAAAACTGTCCTATGTACAGTAAAATGCAAGTTTTTAAATTTAGCTAGAACTTGGCCAGTTCACCAGCTTTGAATGCCAGGTCAAGGATTTTTACGTCAATCCCATGTAGAATGGAAGGTGCCTACAAATTTGTAGGTAGGAGAGGAAGTGCCATAAATATGGTTTCTTTAGGAAGATTCATACGTTGGCATTAAAAGAACCAGAAAAGAGAGGGACTGAAATTAAGAATGCCCCAGGTGGTGGTAGTGGTTTGCAATGACCCAGTATAAAGTCACTAGAGCCAGGAAAATAGGTTAGAAGGTGAGTGGACCAACACAGGAGGCACTGTGAAGGTGAAATCAGTGTTACATGGCAACAGCTATCTGAGCTGATGGAGAGGGACCCGCTGGAGAGGACTCCAGGGTTTTGTTCTTCACAACGGGTAGAGAATCCAGGAGGAACAACACATTTGCTAGAGAAGATACTTATTTGGGGGACTCTTAAATATGAGGTATTTGAGAGAAATACCTGGAGATTCACAGTGAGCCTTTATGAAATATCAATAGCTCACCTGGGCTTGTCTGTGATTTGTAAATATTGGTTTCCTTTTACTGCCATGAGGGCTCTTCCAGGCAAAAGGACTCCATGTAATGCATCATTTTATTTCCAAAGAGGGCCTGCAGAGTAGATGGCCAATAAGTGCTGGTGAATTCTGTACCAATCTAATCGGGCCGAATGATGAGAAACTCATTGCCATGTGTCCACTCTCTGTAATCTATTCCCTCCCTCCCACTTTCTAATTTCAGCCAGAAAGAAGATGAAGAAAGAAAGAGAAAAGAAGAGGAAAAGCAGAGGACTGCTCCAGATCATGGTTCCAACGGTGGCGGAGGAGGGAAAGCCCAGGTGAGAGCAACCTCTAATTTCGTGACCAGAGTGAGCTCAACTCATGGACAGTAGGAGCTGACTGTGTGTTGTGCTGAGTTTGTGTTGTGCTGAGTTTGAAAGTGTCCTTGGAAGAATAGGGGATTGTCCCATGAAAACTGTAGGGTGATACCTCAGCAACTTTAGTCTCTCTAGGGCTCATTTTGATTTCTTTAAACCTGGAATAATTAGCATGATGACCTTGTCCCAGTCTCCCGACTTCTCTCTCCATCGTCTAGCTCTCATGTCAATAATCCATCACAGGAGAGGGAGAGGTTTTAATGTGGAGATGTCTCACATCAGCATCACATGCTCTTCATTTTCCTTTATTATTCTCTCTTTCCCTGAATGGAGTCACTTTGTTGAGGTCTATTTTCTGTTGATCCAAGGCAGCATAACATAGTGAAAGAGCATAGGTTTTAGGGTCAGATAATTTGGGGTATGACTCTGCCCCGTTCGCTTAGGACTTGGGAAGCATTAGCTAAGTTACTTCAGCTCAGTGAACTCTGGTGTCCCTGATGGAGCAGTACTGTTAGAGGGATGCTACAAAACAACTTAGGCAAGCGTTTAGCACATTTCCTGAGCTGTTCTGAAGTGTCAGCGTGACAAAGTTGCATGTGAGCCCATGCCTTGAGTGTGTAAACACAATTTCATAAGCTTCCAGCGACCCTATTGCTCTTCTTACAGTCTGGGGATGTCAAGACCATCTGCTCGCTTCTAGATCTGACACATGCCCAATATTTGCCTTTGACAAATTCTGGCCCTTCTGTTTTTCCACCTTTTCTCCTTGAGGAGGCTGAGTTCTCATTCTCCAGTGATAGACCTGGTAGGGTCTGTCTTCTCCATAATTTGCTCAAGCCAATAGGCATTTTGCATAACTTTGTGCTTTCTTCCAGCATTTCTTTCTCCTTTCTATCTACAACAGAAGTCAGCAATTGTTTTTTTTAAAAGTCCAGATAGCAAATATTTTAGGCATTGTGGGTTACGGGGTCTCTGTTACAACCATTCAATGCTGACATTGTTGAGGGAAAGAAGCCATAAATAATATCTAGACTGAGTGAATGAGAGTGTTTCACATTTTATATATAAAACTTTATATATAAGATCAGGCAACAGGACAGATTAGTCCTGTAGGTTATATAGATGGCTGACCCTTGATCTATGCTATGAAATTTCAGCCAGCTTTATCCTTTCCCTCTGTGGAACATGAAAAGCAGTATCATTAGGCATGACAACTGACCTCTTAGAATATGGGTGATTCCATCCCCCTTTTCCCTCTAGATTGTGATCCTAGAGGTTATATTCCATATGAGAGAAGGAACTTTCCTTACTCAAATCGTTCACCAAATTTAATAACAGACCAAGTAACGCAGAAGGCGTGTTCTCTTCTCCCTTTTCAGGACCAATGTGCTGAGTTTCGTGGAAATATGAAAAATGGAAAACTCAGCTGTACTCGGGAGAGTGATCCTGTACGTGACGCCAGTGGCAAAATGTACAACAATAAGTGCTCCATGTGTAAAGAGATACTGTGAGTACTTCCCTCAACAGGCATGTCTAAAAACATAGCCACGTCGTCTTCCTGGACGCATGGCTATTTCTAATATATTGCGGACTCCCTCCATGAAAACTATTTTTTGTGTTAATTCCCAAATATTATCTCTTTCTCTTGCTTCCTCCTCAAGACATAGTAAGAGGTTAAAAAACTCATGATCCTGAGGTACTCTCTCGATCTTATTTCTATCTTGGGCTCCATAATTTAAGAAATAATATCATAAAAGGTTGACCTAGAAATCAAGGAGGTAGAATGGTGAGTTAGTGGGGAATTAAAAACTGCAATTTAGGAAGAAAAGGTGAAGTAACTGAGGGAACTGGACTTGGAGGCCTGAAACATGTTTTAAGTATCCGAAGGATTTATGTCAGGAAGATGTGATGGACTCAGCAGGCTTACTCTGTGTTGTCCTGAGAATGTGGACTAAAGGATGGAAGTTATAGGGAGATATATTTAGACACAAATAAAGGAGACCTTGAAATTACCCGAGTTGATCTGCCTAGAATATCTACCTGTGATGAGGGAGCTTCTGAATAACCTAGCTGGCTGTCCATCGTGGGGATGTGCAGTGACATTCTCTATGAAGGAACAGGTTTAGGATACATCAAGTCCAAGGGTCCTTTGAAACCTGGGTACATGTTCACAAGATGACTACTGGCTCTTTTCTCTTCTAGGGAAAGACAAGCAAATGGAAACAATGGGTATACTGGCTATAGAGCAAATGGGACTGAATCAGCACCAAAGGTGAGTCATTAGGTTTTGTCAAGAATGGTCTTTCTGTAAGTCAACACTTGGCTGTCAAAAATAGGGAAAGAGGGAGTCAATGTTGCCAACCAACATGTTGCCCTTAGATCAGAAGCCATCATAAATGTAAAAATCACTGGGAACTTGTTCAGTGTAGAAATTTAATGCCAAGTGGGAGTCTTTCAGTCTTACACTTTACAAAGCACTTTTATAAATAGTAGTTTATTTAATTCTCTCCACAGCCTAGTAAAATATGTTTTAAAAAATTATTTTATAGATGGGTAGAAGGAGGTTCTGCTGCTGTAGGAAATTACTAACCAACAGTGGCTTAAAACAACACCAATTTATGATCATGTATATCTGGACTTCAGATGTCCTAAGTGGGTCTCATTGCATTAAAAACAAGGTGTGAGCAGGGCTGCATTTCTTTGTGAAGGCTCTGAGGGAGGATCTGTTTCTTCATCCTGTCCAACTTCTATGGGCGGCCTGCATTCCTTGGCTTGTGGCCATCTAAAATCAGCAATGGCCAGTTGAATCTCTTTCATGCCATAGAACTCTGACACTGATTCTTCTCCCTCCCTTCTCTCACTCATTGGGTCCACCCAGGTAATGCAGAATAATCTCTCCATTTAAAGATCAGTCAGCTGAGCAGCAACCTTAATTCCACCTTTGATCTTATTTCCTTCTTTCTGTGTAAGCCAACATACTTACAGGTTCCGGGAATTAGGCTGTGGCAGTCTTCACGGGCCATTATACTTCCTCCCATAGCAAGGTTAAGTGGCTACCTAACTCTCGAGTCAAAATCTTCAGTTCTTCTTCCTCTTCTTCTTCTTCTTCTTCTTCTTCTTCTTCTTCTTCTTCTTCTTCTTCTTCTTCTTCTTCTTCTTCTTCTTCTTCTAATCCTCCTCCTCCTCCTCCTCCTCCTCCTCCTCCTCCTCCTCCTCCTCCTCCTCCTTCTTCTTCTCCTTCTCCTCCTCCTCCTCCGCTTCCTTTTTTTAATGCAAGCAAAAGTTTATTTAGAAAGTCACAGAGGTAGAAGAATTAAGCCGTGGAAGGAGTGAGCCAACAGAGCTGCGTAGGCTCAAGGAACAGGTTACAGAGGCAAAAGAGAGGCCCTTGGAACTTTGAGAAGGAGAGAGGCAAGGAAAACATGCCTGGGGGAGAGGGAAAGGCGTGGGCCTGTTCCAGAGAGAGAGCCGCCAAAATCTTCACATTTTCAAGCCGAATCAAATACTATGTGGAAACAGCACTTATAATGCAATCTTTCCTTCTTTTTAGGATGTGTGTGATGAGTTTAGAGACAGAATGAAAAACGGACAACTTATCTGTACCCGAGAAAGTGACCCTGTCCGTGATTCAGATGGCAAGATGCATGGCAATAAGTGTGCTATGTGTAAGGAAAAACTGTGAGTATTTTTCAAAAATGGGTCTTTAATTGTATCTTAAAGTATAATGATCATTTCTCACCAGTTTAAGAAAATGACATGTTTTTTAAGACAGATCTAGTAATTAATGAGGTGTTTGTTCACTTTGGTTGAAATGTTTCTTTCCATTTTTTGCTTCCAGGGAAAGGGAAGCAGCTGAAAGAAAGAAGAAAGAGGATGAAGAGAGGCGAAACAAAGGGGAAAAGAGCAATGACCAGGTAATATACATTGATACTTAAATTTGGATGGTTGTGTGTATGATGAATTTATCCAACAAATGTTCATGAAATGCCTACTCTGTTGCAGTCATTATGGATATAATGATGGTAAACAAAGACATGACCAGAACTTGCAAAGAAATAGCATGCTAATCAATGCCCTATGAGCAACTCAGATGCAATTTCCACACATGTGTAGGACCAGTGACCATTGTCAAATTAGTGTTGTTGTCAAGTGAATTTCTTTTCTGAAGTTTTAAAACAAAAACAAAATAACCAAGCAAATAGATACCACAATTACAAACAAGAAAGCAAATATCAAATGCTTGGAGCTCACGATGATGAATTCTAGACTTGGCATTACAGTGCCATCTTGTGTTCAATTTTGGGCTTTCACACATGATGTTGAATGCCTGACAGCACCAACACAGGGACCGCGACACAGCACAATGTCTTCTAATCCATCTTTGAGCTCTAATTAGAAGAGTAGAATCCTGAAGTTTCCCCAGGAAGGCTATCCCACTAAGGAGGCAACTCTTCATTAAGTCTATGCTGACTAAACAAAATGAAACATTAATAAGTAATTATCATTTTAAAGATATGTTAAGGATATCTGTTATGCATTTTGGTAGATGAATGGTTTTGTGAAAAGACTTTATTGTACAACTTCAAATGCTATCTACTGGCCATTTATTCTATTTTTAATCTTGGTCAACTCTTTTCATTATTTATTATGTCCTTGAAGAATGGCAAATAAAAAATGCTCTCTCTATATGTATATAGAGAGAATGTCCAGATATTGAGTGTGTATGTGGCAAAAAGGGAGCTGTGGTCTTTTCTCTTCATGAAAAGTGAAATAAGATTTACAAAGTATTTGCATCATCATATTTAACCCCTTCTCCCCCAAATCTATGCAGTGAGTAATACTGTTCCAATTTTATAGTTCAGAAAAACTCAGAGACATTAACTACAGACAGATAATAAATAGAAGATCAGAGATTGCACTCATAAAGCAAAGGCTGCACTGCAGGAAGATGGGTGCTATTACAGACATGTATGTATTGGTAGGTTGAGCACCTGGAAAAAGAAATCATTCACGTAACTTCTAAAAGTGATAGCTGTGAGACATTTAATACGTTAATCAGATATTGAATTCCAGAGAATTGTTCAAAGGCTCAGAAAAAGTAGGTCTAGAGTTGTTTATGGGCATCACAATTGAAAGAAAGAAGGATAATTAGTCTAAATTACTAGCAGTATTTTTTTTTTCTTTATTGATATTTTAGAGGGAGAGAGGAAGGGAGAGGGAGAGAGAGAGGGAAACATCGACGAGAGAGAACATTAATTGGCCGCCTCCTGCATGCCCCCCACTGGGGATCGGGCCTACAACCTGGGCATGTGCCCTGACTGGGAATCGAACCGGTGACCTCTTGGTGCATGGGTCGATGCTCAACCACTGAGCCACACCAGCCGGGCACTAGCAGTATTTTTAAACATATTTTTTCTTTATTGATTTTAGGGAGAGAGGAAAGGAGAGGGAGAGAGACAGAACATCTATTGGCCGCCTCCTTCATGCCCCCCACTGGGGACTGGGCCCACAACCTGGGCATGTGCCCTGACCAGGAATCGAACCAGCAACCTCTTGGTGCATGGGTCAAAGCTCAACCACTGAGCCACACCAGCTGGGCACTAGCAGTATTTTTTAAGGTCATCTTCCCACATCTCTACTTTGGCTCTTTTGGCTTAATGGAAGTTCAAGACAAATTTCTGTAAATGTCCAAAGCTTTCAGCAGAGGCCAGATCCTGTGGACTCTGTTCCATTGGCTTCTTTTTAAGGTTCTTATTTTTTCCATGAACAAAAAAGCTCCATCTTCTCACAAATGTATAGGAGTTTCATTCTCTGCCAGGTCAGAGCAATGAAGAAAAGGAGAATAGCCTGGTTGTGAGCAAGTTTCAGATCACAAATCCAACATTGACTTGAGTTACTTAATCTCTCCAAGCTTTATTTTTCTCATCTGTAAATTGGGGATAATGTATGTTTATCTTGTAGAGGTTTTATGACAACTAAGAGCACATCAAAGTGCCTGGCATATAATACAGATTTGATTTTTTAAATGTTTGGGTTTTTTTTTATTAAGGAACAAAACTAAAAGTTTACATATTAGTATGTTTTGCACAAAGAGCATCTTCTGAGTCATTCCAGGGTTTTTTCTGTATGGAGTAATGGGTACATTTGTAGAGAGACGGGTTTGGGCCTCAGCCTAATAGAAAACTGTACAAAGCCCTGGCCGGTTTGGCTCAGCGGTTAGAGCATGGGCCCGCAGTCCAGAGAATCCTGGGTTCAGTTCCCGCTAAGGGCACGTACCTCGATTGCAGTTTGTCTCCAGCCCCGGTTGGGGTCATGTGGGTGGCAACCACTCGATGTGTCTCTCTCACGTCGATGTTTCTCTCTTTCTCTCCCTCCCACTCTATCTGAAGATAATGCAGAAATATCTCAGGTGAGGATTAAAAAAAAAAGAAAACTATACAAAAATGGTATGGGCTGCCTTGAGAGGTACATGCCATTGGGGCAAGACCTTTATTTTGAGAGGGATGCCATGGAGAGGATTCTAACTTCCTGAGCATATACTGAACACAGTACCTTTAAAACACATTCCATCTGCACAATTTCGTATTTCCCTAGATTTTTCCCCCCCTTAAAGCGTTTTGAGTTTAGATCTTACCAACCAGTCCTGTTTTCAGTCCTTAAGATCAGACTCTCACATCGACCTCTTGCTTTGCTCTGCCGGCAGGATCAGTGTCATGAATTCCGGAGCATGGTGAGAGACGGAAAGCTCATCTGCACCAGAGAGAACGACCCCGTGCGCGGACCCGACGGCAAGATGCACGTCAACAAGTGTGCGATGTGTCAGAGCATCTTGTACGTGAGGCGGCTGGCTGATCCGTTTGATATGGTGTGCCTGTTGGCCCAAAAAACAGTTCCTCTCCATTTAAAATTTCAGGCGCTTGGCCTCACCTGTGACAGATATACCACTAGCTCCTCACTTGGGAAGAAGACGATACGTTTCCAGGGCACTTTCACAAGACATTTTTATTTTGATGTTGAGCAGCATAATTATACCTGGAGCATGTGGGGTGGGGGGAGAGCTATTGGATGGTGCCCAAATGATTGACTGTCAAAGAGCCACCGGCTAAGTGGGCCAGTGCACTCTGCAGAGCCCGGCTCCTCCTGTCTGCAAAGGGAACGATAACCTCACGATACAGTTTTATAGGGATTTGAGGAGATGATATTTTAAAATGTTTATAAACTTTAAAGCACTAAAACTATATAATGAGCAATCAATACCGAGTTTAGTTGTACTTTACTAAGAAAAATAAAAAGAAGAAACGGAGCAACTCTCTGTATGAAACCCATAAATAGATCCTACTAGGGGAAACTATAATGGCAGTATAGTAATTGATGTGAGGAAAGTTGATAACATTGCCACAAATCATGAAAATTCCAACAAGCAGAACTCATTAGTTAAAAAAAAAAAAAGTATTTTAGATTTTTTTTTTTAAATACGAGAAAACAGTGTTAGATTTGTTAATGTTTAAAACGGGAGAAAACTTGGGTTAAAAAAATTTCAGTAATAACTCTGGAAACACTCTATCTTTTTTTATTCTGCAGTAACCGAGAAGCTAGTGATAGAAAAAAGAACGAAGAAGAAAGATCACGCGACAAGCCTTCAAATGATAAAAAGGTTATTTCTTAAAAGATATAAAACTATTGTACTTTTCCTCCTCAGATCTGGAATTCTAGTCTAGTTTTGGGATAATGAAGATGCTAATCTTTTACTGCAAAGAAAATTGATTTTGCCTGTATTGTCACTTTGGGTGTAATAAGATTTTTTTTTTTTTCTGGCTAGGAGATTTCATGTGTTTCTCAATTTTGTAGAGTATTTGCCAACACTGTGTCGATTATTGCTTTAGTCTCTTGTCTTGGGAGAAATGTGGGTTGAAAAATAGAGGGGAAAATCCTTTACCATCTCACCTGCATGCTTGTCTCTGACCCTAAATGCCCAAGGAGGCTTCAGGTGGCTTGTGGACGCTGATTTAACAAGTCAGGTAATATACACGAATCTCAAAGCCTCCCCTTTCGCTTCTCTCCTTGATGTTTTCTTTCTGTTTTCTCCAGATGATTTTCTCAGCATCAACAAATCAGTAGTGTGCATGCATGATGCTGCCTTTTCAGTTTGCTTTCCAAGACGGCGAAGAAGACATCGTCATCCAGTCCTTTAACAGTGGCAATCAATCCCATTTGTAGAGTTAGATTCCTGTGAGAATGTCCTTTGGACGAGGGCGCGCCTCGTGTGGAAAATGGGGGCTAGGAAGGACGGAAGGAAAGAGCGAGGGAGACCAGAAGGTCTCTCAAGCGTTGTTTTGTGTTTCCTTGCATTTGCAGGAGCAGTGCAGAGAGGTTCAGAAAGGAACGGAGAGTGGAAAGCCTGAGCAGTCTGGCCATTCCGTGGCCTCCATTGCCAGGATAAGTGCAGTGAGTCTGAGCCTAGGGCCCAGAGAGGACCTCCTCAAACCAAGTTTGAGAAAACTACCAAGCGAAGAAGGGAAGCAGCCACGCTCACTTCTTTCTCATTTTCCAGGACGAGTGCGCTCACTTTCGAGAACACACGAGGAATGGCGAGCTCGTGTGCACTCGGGAGAATGACCCCGTGCGTGGTGCTGATGGGAAGTTTTATAAAAACAAGTGCTTCATGTGCAGAACTATCTTGTGAGTAAGAGAATCCTGGGCGCTTTCAGTGTGGGAGGGAACTGCATTTGTAGAAACTGCTGTTCAAATAAATGTGGGCTCATGAATCATGGGGTCCTTAAAACAGGTTTGTGTTTATTTATTTATTTAATTTTTAAATATTTTATTGATTTTTAGAGGGAGAGGAAGGGAGAGCGAGAGAGAGAGAGAAGCATCAGTCGGTTGCCTTTTGCATGGCCCCCCACCAGGGATTGAGCCCAAAACTCCAACATGCACCCTGTCTGGGAATTGAGCCTGCAAACTTTTGGTGCATGGGACAACGCCCAACCAACCAGCCAGGGAAAAAATAAGTTTTTAGATTCAAGGCCCTTAACATGACAACATCTGATGTAGGAGGAAGAATGCTTGGGTTTGGAGACAGGAAATCCAGATGTAAGATCTAACCATGACATTTACTAGTTGTCACTTAAAATTTCTTTTTCAGTTCTCAGGATCATAGTTACAAGAGTTTTGTTCTATAACTAGATCAGACTAAACAGAGAAGTCTTTTTATTTAAAAAACAAAGACAGATATTTTGCCCCAAAATATTATGAAGTCAATCTCCAGGGCTAAGGAATTTGTTTTTGAGAAAGGGTTTTTAGGTTATTCTGATGAACAGCCATATTTGGTGACCAGTGGGCATGATAGATAATGATGACAGTGATGACAATGATCACAGTCATCATCACCATCGTCAGTATTCATTTAGCTCCTCATGGAATGTTCTTTGAGGAAGGCATTACCAATACTACCCTTTTTTTATGTTCTAGAAAATCTAAGCTCAAGGAATTTAAGCCACTTGACTAAAGTCACACATCGATTGTGCAATAAGAGCTCTAAACCAGAGCCCAGCTGTGTACTCTCCTGAACATATCACCCCGGTCGCTCTCTCTGTTCTATGCGCCCATCACATTTCATTAGAATTACTTAACTTCCCACGGGAACTTATGGGAGCTAGTCTTTGAGTGTATAACTTCATATTACTTTTTATTTTCTTCTTTAGTCAAAAAGAAGCTTTGGAAAGGGCAAGACTTCAAGAAAAGCCATCCCAACCTAGATCTTCCGAAGAGGAAGTCAGCCAAGATTCCCCCAATTCTGTCCTGGTAAGAATGACTTTCTGAAAAGCTACTTATTCACTTAATTTGCTTATTGAGGGGTGGTGTTGCCACTGGATCCTATAAACCTCATTTCCATGGAGAGGCCTGGGAAGGGCTGATTCAGGATAGCCTCAAGTCCTTCGAGGATTCAATGTAGTTTATGTCTGGCGAGAGTCCTAGGATTGCTCACCAGTGTTTTTTTTCTGTGCTCTTTGAGATTACTAGTCCCACTCCAAACCAATGTAGTACATTTTTGACATTTTAAATAGTGGCTGTGTAATGTATGTGGTTTATCTCCCATGTGGTCAGATAAGTTGGTAGGAGCCTCCATTCTGCAACTGCAGCAGACCGAAAAGATTCCTGACCCAGATTCCTCTCACTCCCCCTCAGCAAGCCAAATCCTTTTCCCAGTCATCTGCAGTGCTGTGCTGAGCATGTTCACACTTGTGAAAGTCCCACCAATCAGTTATTCACAGTAGTTAAAACTTTTTACTTGAAATATAGCCTGATGGCCATCAGTAATGTACACCTTAGTGTAAATGAGCCTAATCAGGTGACTTTTTTAGAGTTTTACTAAGGTCAGGAGCAGAAAGGAAGAAATGGGATATGAGAGCACAAAGTGGGCCCTAAAAGGGAGAACTTAGCACCTGGTCAGAAAAGAAAGAGAAATGTATCAAACTTTTCAAGTAGGGTAATAGATGAGTTGTACTACTGAATAGATTCTGAGTACCTATTTCTACTAAATTGGCTGTACATTAGAAACCCCTAAGCATGGAGAAGAGCTATTCGCAGTATCTGTTCTTTTTTTCTCAGCTGTACTGAGATGTGGCATACAACATTGTGTAAATTTAAATGTATAATGTGTTAATTTGACACACCTGCATTTTGCAGAATGATTATCACCATAGCATTAGCTGACACCTTCATCACTTCACATAATTACCATTTCTTTTTTCGAGGTAAAACATTTAAGATTTACTCACTTAGCAACTTTCAAGTATATAATACAGTATTATTAGCTATACTCACCCTGCTGTATATTAGATCACCAGAAGTTATTGATCTCATAAGTTTGTACCCTTGACCAACACCATTTCCTTCAATCCTATCCTTTGATTGCCACCAATCTGCTCTCTGTTTCTAAGCATTTGGCTTTTTTGGATTCCCCATATAAGTGATAACATATAGTATTTGTCTTTCTTTGTCCAACTTATTTCACTTAGCATAATACCCTCAACGTTCATCCAAGTTGTCTTAATGGCAGGATGTCCTTCTTTGTCATAAATGAATGATATTTTATTTTACACACATACACATATTACATCTTCTTTATCTATTTATCCATTGATGGACACACGTTTTGTTCCATATCTGGGCTATTGTGAGTAATAAAATTTGTTCTTTAAAAAGGCATTTTACTGAAGTATAATAGTCATACAGAAAAAGTGCACATAACGTAAGTGATTATGCCTGTGATATTAGCACCCAGGTCAAGAAATAAGACATCACCAGGAGACCAGAAGCCCCATTGCAATTTCTCTTAATGTATAATATGGGTTTGAGCTGAACTTTCTCTTGGAGAAGAGAACCACATTCATCATCCATTTTCTTATCTATATAACCATCCATTTATTCATTCTACAGATATTTATTGAGCACCTACTATTTTCCAAGCATTATTTATGTGTATGAGAACAATAGTCGTAAGTAAAACAGACAGTACTCTCTACACCAGTGGTCCGCAACCTTCCTAATGCCACGACACTTTAATACAGTTCCTCATGTTGTGGTGACCCCCAACCATAAAATTATTTTCGTTGCTACTTCATAACTGTAATTTTGCTACTGTTATGTCTTAGGCGACCCCTGTGAAAGGGTCGTTTGACCCCCAAAGGGGTCGTGACCCACAGGTTGAGAACCACTGCTCTAGACTCATGGAGTTTATTTTGAAAGAACATAGATAATAGATAATGTGAGTAAGTAAAATATAGTTGTCAAGGGGGAAATAAAATAGGAAAATGATATAGTAAATTCTGGGATACAATTTGAAGTGTGCTGTACAGGAAAGAGCTCTCTGGGAAGGGGACATTTGCACCAGGACCTAAAGGAATTGATTTCATGTGTGTGAGTGAGGGGGAAGCATTCCAAGAAGAGGAACCACAAAGCCCCAAGGAGAGCAACAAGTCCAGTGCAGTTGAAATAGAGTGATCTCAGAGAACGCTGTAGGGGAGGGAGTCATTAAAGTAACAGGAGGCCATGCCATATTGGATTTTGCAGAGCATTTTTAACATGGTGGCTACTCTTCTGAATGAAAATTTTAAGAAGAGGGATGATGTGATCTGATTTATGTTTTAAAAATACACCGCAGGTAGGCGAGAGTGAAAGCTAGACAGCCAGTTAGTCATAGCAGCAGTCCACAGAAGAGATGATGTTAGTGTATGAAGGTGGCCGTGGTGAGGTCAGGAGAGGTGGCTGGATTCTGCGCTGTTCTGAAGGTGGAGTCAGAAGTTTTTGGAGTTGCTATACTATGTAAGAAAAAGAGAAGCATCCGTCCGTGTTGCTTTTTTGTGATGCTTTATCTTAGTAATTTTAAACCTTGTAGCAGCTCTTAAAAAAATATTAAACATATACATGGTTTAGTTCTGCCTTCATCAGTGACTCATAAAAGGTGCTTGTCTAAATTCTCCTTCAATATCTCAATGGATAGGGAACTCACTGTCGTCTAAAATGCATGCCATTTAGATGTTTGGATTATTTATCAAAAGCAAACTAGAAAACAAATACTTCTTATGTCTCTGAAAGGAATGTCAACAGATTCAATACTTTCAAATTTTCTATTTCTTCTCTATGTTTCAGAAAGTGGTTTTCAAGGAATTTGTTAATTTCATCCGTTGTCATATTTATTGGCATTTAATTATTTATAACATTCCCACATTATTCTTTTAATATCTATATTCATATAGTGACATCCCTTTTTATATTTAATATTGGTAATGTGTATTTCTTGCCTTTTTGTCAATTTTGCAAATGGTTTATTAATTTATTAATCTTTTCAAACAATCAACATTTGACTTTGTTCTGTTTTCTATTTCATAAATTACTGTTCTTGACTATTTAATTTTTTTCTGTTTTCTTTGATCTTAATTTGTTTATTATTTGCTAGCTTCTTGAGATGGAAGTTTAGATCACTGACTTTAAAACTTTATTATTTTATAATTATGTACTTAGTTATTACTGATAAAATTTGATAGTCTATATTTTCATTATCATTCAGTTCAAAGCATTTCTATATTCTGATTACTTCAAGTCATGAGTTATTTAAAAGTGTGTTGCTTTATTTCTGAATATCTAGGAACCTTATCACTGTCATATTTATCACCAGTATTATCCCGCTGTGATCATAAAACTTACATTTTATGACTTTAATTCTTTGAACTGTATTGACACTTGCTTAATGGCCCCCTAAGAAGGTCTGTTTGATAACAATTTCATGTGTACTTGAAAAGAAGGTATAGTCTGCAGTTGTTGGATATAGAGGTCTACAAATATCATTTAAGTCAAACTGGGTAATTTTGTTTTTCAAATATTCTATATCTTGTGTTATTTTTGTCTGTGCTATCAATTACTGAAAGAAGTATGTTAATATTTCCATTTATGTTTGCAAAGTTGCCTATTTGTACGTTCAGTCAGTCAATGTATCTATTATTTTATTATTAGAACTCTCTTATCTCTGCTAATACTTTTTGTCCAAAATTCTACTTTATGTGATATTAATATAGATATCTATCTAGCTTTTATATATGAATGTTTGCATGTATATATTTTCCATCCTTTTGCTTTCAACCTACTGGGTGAAATACAAAGATATATTTAAAGTATACTTCTTATAAACATGATATAGTTGAATCTTTTTGTTTTTCTAGTCAGATAATCTCTGATCTTTAACTGGAGTAGTTAGTCTTACTATTATTTAATGTAATTGCTGACACAATTGTATTTAATTCTTCTATAATTCTATTTTTTAAGTTTCTCTATTGATTTTTCCTTTGGTCCTATTTTTCTTGAATTAATAAAGTTATTATTGAAATCGCACTTCTAAAAGACTACAAATAACAAATATGTTCCCTCTTCTACATGAAAAATATTTTTTTAATCTTGGGAAACATACTGAAAATTAACATATACTGAACCCTTGTGTGCCAAGCACTGTGTTATGTATGCATTCATGTGCATGATCAGATTTGATCCCCTAAAACACCACTATGAGACAAGAGCTATTATTATTCATGCTTCTCAGATGAGAAACTAAGGCTCAGTGAAGTTAGGTAAATCATCCCTCGAGTTTCAGTAAAGAGCTGGGACTCAATAGCCCATGTAGTTAACTAGTATTTACCTCTGAGTGTTTCCTTTCTAGATTGCACATAACCAGTGCCTTCATTTAAGAAAAAAAATATTTTTGTGTGTGATTACCATTCTGGTCTCCTTTCTGTGGGCATGTCTCGTTCATCTGTGCCCAACATCATGTAGAGTTTTATCTTTCTTATTGTGGTTTTCTTCCTTGTTTCTGGTTAGCTGCTTATCTCCCCTAGTATAAAGAAGCCAAATCCGGGGGGTTCAATCTACCTAATAATGGTGTGAAATAAATATGTGAGTTTGTTTGACCTATGTGACAGTTTCTTTACTAGTCATTTATTCAAATATGATGGAGGAAACCAAAGGGACTTTCCCCAGTGCCACTGAGCAACTGATTTATGTTTTGCTTGTTCAGGATTTTGAGATGTGCAAACACTACAGAGTATTGCCCAAGATGGGTTACCTTTGCCCAAAGAATTTACAGCCTGTCTGTGGTGATGATGGCCAGACATACAACAATCCGTGCATGCTCTGTCATGAAAACCTGTAAGTATCCAAGTTGCACCATCATATCTTGCAGTTTGAGGCTCTTGACTACGATGTTACCCACAGCAGTGAACTGATAGCAGCTTGAGGTGATCCGCGACCCGTTGACTACTCATAGCAGGTCAAAATTCATATTTTGTGATCTTCATCATTATATAAAATAGAAGAGATTCGATGTTATCCCTTTAATAAAATTAGTTATGTGCCTTACTGTGTGGAAGAGAAAGGAAAAAACTGATGGGGTTACAACAATCAGAGAAAATCTCTATAAGCTCATGTACTCTCTTGGGAGTCTGAACATCACCCATCCTTTGTCAAACAGAAAAAGTTGAGAATCACTGCTATACAGAGTCAGCCCAGCCTGTAATCGCTAATGGACCTTAGGACTACCAGACAGTCACAGATTTCCCATCCTCCCTCAGTCTTCTCAGAGCAGGAAGTGGTATCATGCAAAAGAAGCGCACGGGAGCAAATGGCAGACCTGGTGTTTGAACTCAACATTTGTTACTGTCTGTGCATCTGTGGGCCTAGTATCTCATCAGTCCAAGATTCAGCTTCTTCATGGAGAAGGGGAGACAGTTCTGAGCCAGCTGACTCCACAGGGTCATTGCGAGGAATTGTTACTTTAAATCAATACAAGGGATTTGTTTTGCTTCGAGACTGCAGTTATTGGTGGGAGTTCTGTTGCTTTTCTGCTCAACTGCTACCTTACCCCACCTCCAATCACTCTCCTCACCTTTTCCCAGCCTCCATTTGGTGAGCTTTAAATGAGAGCATGGTAGCAAAACTTACCTCTTCCTCACCCCGCCCCAGACTTACATGGCAATCCAGGTGTATTCTGTTCTGCTTAGGACTCTAGAAACAAGGCCCAGAATGCCAGGATGGGCCTGGTATCCTGCTTGTCAATCCTGGAAAAACAGTTGAATTTACATTTATTTCCTTTTAAGTCAAATAAAAGAAAAAGGCACTCTACAATTTGTCTACTTAGAATAAAATCTGAATGTGCGTTTTATGTGCTCTCACAGCTATAGGCTAGGCACGTTCACAGGCGACCCTCACCGAATCCTCGCGTCTGCTGTGGAGGGGTGTTAGCTTCACTGTGCCGAGGGTGACTCTGAGGCTCAGAGAGTGCAGGCAATTTGTTTGAAGTCACAAAGCTAGGAAGCAGATCAGATGGGATTTTAACCTCATTGCTCTGGGGATAATAGTTTTCTTTTCTCTCCACTACACTATTGTTGCATGCAAGGCAGTAGTTCCTCACGAAATTGGAGGTCAAAGATTCTGTTGATCATATGAAGAAAGTCACCTCTTTCTAGAAGAGGAAAGAAAGTGCTGTGACAGTAACAATTTGTGTGCATGGTATCTATGAGCACATTAATCTCTGGAAGTCCATCCATGAATCTTAGGGAGTTTTAAGAATTAAGGAATCCCTGTTTAAGGAATGTGTACAACCATTCAGGGATTGTTACTCTATAATGCCTCATCTTCAGCCCAGAAATCCTTCAACTCCTCCTTATTGTAAATGTCATCCAATGTCCTTCAAGCATCCTATTAATTATATAAACCCATAACAAATGAATATCTACTTCAAGGGAACTTTAGAGTGAGAAATCCCAATGATGCAAATATTAATAAAAGCATGCCTCGGGCAGGATTGCTTAGCTAAAGATAAAGAAATCGGGAGTATATATTATGAAGAGAAAATTTAGGCTGTCCCAGACAAAAGGAGAGAGTATTGGTTTATGGAAGCAATTTCAACTTGAGCAATGCCCAAAGACAAAATGAACTGCCTTGTTAGACAGTGACTTTCCCATCCCCAGAGGCAAACAAGTAGATGTTTGATATATAATATTTCTTAAGTAAGAGGCATTAAAATTCAGACCCTTTAAGAGTCTTTCCAATGATAAAGTTCAGACTATATGATTGTGTCTTATTTATATTTTATAAAATATATTTATATATGGAATCTATATTCTATATATAGTTTAAATATTTATTTAATTATATTTATATGAAATATTTTTTATAGTCACCAAGTCACATTATACTCAAGTACTCAAGTCAGGAAGTACTCAACAAAGTCCAAGTCCCTCTGGGATCCCACTTCCTCCCCCGTAAAATAATGGCTTTTGAACTACATGATCTCCAAGCGTATTTCCAACATTCAGTAATTCTAAGTATATAGGTGAATGAAATAGAATAGATCCAGGGCTTGGAAACAAAGCTGAAGCTAAATGACCAGAGAGAGACTAAATGTGGAAGATGCCCGCTGGAGAAAAAGTTGAGTGCAGATCCCAGGCCCTACTCCTAGTTTCAGTTCTGGTTTGATGCGCAAATACCACCCACATCCATCTATGTCGCTTTGTTTCCCATCTTTGAAAATTACTCTGTTCTGTTTTAGAATACGTCAAACCAACACACGCATACGCAGCGAAGGGCCGTGTGAGAAGAGCAGCAGCCCAGAAACAACGCCTCTCAGCCTGCCAAAACGTGTAAGTACATTGGTGTCCAGGATGGCGCTGTTAGAACCAGCTGGTGAAGATAACTAAGTCATTGCTGAAATATGTGGGAAGAATAATATAGCAGTTAACATTTAAAAGTGTTGACCTGGATCCTGAATGGATCTTTTTTAGGAGCAATGTCCCTAACAACAGTTTCACAGAGGAGGGTTTCTTTTCTGGGGTCTACAATAAAAAGATGAGACAGAGACCACGAGAGGGCAGACGGCAACGGAGCTGGACTTAGACCATTCCTGTGTGACCCCCATATCCTTGCGCTTTGCATGGTATTAAATTATCTCCCAAAACGAAAAGTTGGCCTTTTCATTTAAATTTCTGCAAGGATGATTTGGCACACATTATCGAGTTCAGCATTCGCCCTGGTGATTTCATTTGGGGAATCTCTTCCTTTAACAAGATGATGTGTAACTTGGGGAGAAAAACTGGGAATATTCAAAAAAAAAAAAAAAAGACACTTTTGTTACCAGATAAATATGGGTTCAAATTCCAGTTTTTAATGTTCTTCATATATGAGACCTTTGGCAAATCACATAAATATCTAAAGCAGAGATGTTCAACCAGTGTGCTGAAAGAAATTTTAAAACAGGGACACTGACCCCTTTTCCTTTGGATTGTCAAATTAAAAAATGACAGCAGTCAACAAAACAATGGTTGTCTGTGTGAATGAATCAAAATTATACCTCTTTTTTTTTTTTTTGTCAGACTGGCAAAAAATAGAGTATAATTTTTGATGTGCCACGGAATTTTGATAATTAGTTTATGTGTGCCATGAGATGAAAATGGTTGAAAATCACTGATCTAAACTAAAGATCTTACTAAATTACTGAAAGCATTCAAGAAATACTGACTTTAAAGCATTTGGCACAGTGTCTAAAAATTAATGGCATTTATATCATTATCACTATTAATATGCCTAAGAGACCAAAGTATGACCTTGGGAAAAACAGATCCTGGCATAGTGCTTATTTTTTAATCATTTTAATGAATTCTATTTTAATAAATGTGTAGTTGATATTCATAAATATATTTATACTTAATTAAAGCTCACAATATTTAGTGACTATAATAAATAGTGATTTATTATCATCATTTATTATTATTTTACTCCCTTCCACTTGCCAGTAATGGAATTGGAAACTATTCTGCCAGACTTGAGGATCTGAAGTAACACTAGATGAGACCACACTCAAAACAACTACTCAGTGAGCCTTGATATGGGAAACTGGAAACACAGGAGCTAGCAGCCAGCTGTTTCTGGTTTCACACTAGCAGCTGGAAGGCAGGTAGAGCAGACAGAGCATGGGCTGAAATCAGGAGATTTTCATTTCTTTCTCATGTGGGCTTCACAAAGTCATCTGTCTACTCTGGGTCTTTACACATCCATAAAGAGAGGTCTTACATTTTTGCTCTGGTCCCCCGTTTGTTCTCTTATTACATATAAATTCTTAGTGGTTTTCCCCTCATTTTACTGACGGAACATACTGTCCCCCATCTCACAAACACACCTGGACACATATATCCCAGAACAGGAAGGGAAAAATAATCTTTATATCATTTGTATAGACCACACCTTAGAGCATACCTTGCTGCAATCTCATTTAGACAACTTGACCAAAACTGCTTTAGAGGGAAGTTGCCGTAGGATAATATCGATAAGATGTATTTATTCAAATAATAAAGAATCTTGCCAGGGCTAAGCACAAAAGGTTTGTAGGGGAGTTCCTTCCTTTCATCTTTTGGGTGTATTCTTTCCACTAGGGTTATATGTGAGACATTATTGATGATAGGAATTATTTATGATGTTAACTGATGGATGAGTTATTAGAACAAAAGGTGTCCTAGGTGTGGTTTCAGTTCCCTCTGCATGATTCAGTGCTGTGATTTTGGAATCACCAAGGTGGGACATAGCTCAGCATTGCTCTGGTAACTACTATGGATTCATATCCTGGAGGTTGGAACCGATTGCCTGACCATTTTTCTGGATAGAAGATCCTGTAGGAGAGTCTGAACTCCCAAGGATGGCATAAAAGGCCAGGAAGTCACAGCTTTCCTGGAAAAATAGATTGAGGATCCTGGAACCCATACTTTTGCTTACCGTCTCTTAGACAGGACTTTCTATTATACAGTAAATGCTAAGATTAACGTAACCCTTTAGAGTTTCATGTGCTTTTTCCTTTTGCATCCTCACAATAGTCCTGTAATTAGGACAGGGATCATCCTGGAAGAAATCCTGCAATTTATCAAAGTTATTCAGTATTATATCTTGGGTCCAATGTAGATCTTCTGACTTTATTTCTTATGATCTGTCACCATCCCTTAGGTGTAAGGAAACTGAAAACCTGGGGCTGTGGAGAAGCATTATCTCAATTAAATACAAATTAGCTACTTTGGAAGGAAATTCCTACATTAAGGAAAATACCAATACTATTTCGTGAGATAAATAAGTAACGATTCTCAATTCAATGACAAAGATTTTCAAGGATTTAACAAGACCAAAGGTTTACCACTCTCAAACCAAAGGACATCTATCTCACAATTTTAATTTCAACAGGAAAGATGAAATGAAGGTTTGAGTTTGGAATGATAGTGTTACTAGGGCTCCAGGTGGTAATATGTAGCTATAAGGAAGAAAACTCCTGAGGCACTTGGCCCCCTTTAAAAATGTTTAAGTGTTGATTTAATGTTTTAAATGTTGATTTAAAGAGTATGTGAATATCAGATGAGTCAGGCAGGGAAGATAGGCTGATTATATTCCCATGGCCTAAGACAAACTGTAAGAGGAAAGCATTATTGTTAGAGGAATTGGACTTAAGTCCTGACCAGTTGTGAGACCTTGGCAAGTTACTAAACTTCTCTGAAGCTCAATTTCCTCCTCTGTGAAATGATGTTCATAACACCTATCTCTTTGCATGAGGGTCACATGTAACCGAGAGCGAAGTTCATTTTTGTATCTACCTCAACAGGTAGTATGTACTAGGTGCTCAATAAAGGCTCATTGAAGCAATGGAATGAAATGTGAAAGTGATTTTAAGTTGTGAGTTCTTGGCAGAGTGCATGAATCTATGGATTTCTACAGCTATAAATGTATAACCCACAGTTGTACAACGCCTCTGAATTTCTACCATCTAACCTATCCGTCTTCTCTTCTAGTTCAAATGATGCAAGGATTGGTGAAAGCCACGAGGGACAACGTGTACCCCAAATCTGCATTGCCTACCTTCACCATCTGTATATACAGAGAATTCTTCGGAGCTCATCTTATTTACTGTAGAAAACAATAGAGAGCTGTTGGGGGAATGGACTCACTGACTTTCAGTCTTCTCCATCTCTTTCCTCCTAGATTCTGCAATCAGAGGGCACAGAGACATCTCCACCCAGTCTGTGCTCTGCAGACCTCCTGATCACATGCTGTCTGTCCAATTACTTGTTCAATAAAGTAAACCCAGCAGAATACCCTTTCTGGGATTTCTTTGCCACTGCCTGACTAACAGGAAATTGTTTTTTTACAGAAGTTGAATAAACTCTCCCCTTTTGTTTGGCTAAGGCCATTGGTGGACAGAAATTGCTCACTTATTTTTCTGATTCAAGTTGCTGTCACCGTTGGGAACAGAGGTGGGGAGGTATGGGCTCCCAGGCAGTCAACAGCTACATAAAGCCAAGCAGCTATAAATCAATGTCATCTTCACTGTGTCACCTTGCCAGTTCCCCTACCCAGCCTCTTTGTTTCCGTGAAGAGTATCGCTATCTCTTGGTTACATACACCCCATTCAATGACACACACCAGTAATTTTCCACATCTAATCATGTTGCCTCTTGACAGTGAATGTCTGCATCAGGGCCTTGGTGTCATATTCTGGGTGAAGACTAAGGAAATGAGTTCCCATGGTGTGTAAGACTAGAGCAGCACTGTCCAAGAGAAATATAATAGGAGTCACATATGTCATTTCAAATTTTCTCACAGCTGTAAAAACAAACAGGTAAAATTAATTTTAATAATATATTTTATTTAGCCCAATACATCAAAACTATTATTTCAAAGTATAGTCAATATCACTTTTTTGTAACTAAATCTTTGATATTGGTGTGTATTTTATACTTACTTCCAGCACATCTCAACTTGGACCAGCTGTATTTCAAGTGCTCAGCAGCTACACACGGCTGTAGGCTACTAACCTAGACAGTGAGCTGAAGCACATGAGAAATCGATCAGGAAGGGCAGACTTTAGTTGAGGGTGGGATGGAACAACCAGTATGTCATGCTCATCCTGCTGTTGGTGTCCTGTGGTAATACTGAGGCAAGTTGTTCACTTTTAGTTTCCGGGGTGCTGCTGAGCACATTCTAGAGGGAGGAAGCCTATGGAGAATCCATCGTGGTTCGAGTTGTTCTCAGCTACAGAGGAACTGTAGGCCTGCTTGGATTTGGGAAGTTAATTTCGCGGTTTTCCTCCCTTTTTAGTTTAGTTAAACTGTCACTAGGCTAATTATAAGAGGATGTGGTGAACTTTGTCCTTTGTAATTGTATGAAAATGAATCAGTTTCTATGCCCCCCCCATGTTATCATTAAGAAAAAAGAAAGAAGACATGTAAATCATTTTTCAAGCATGAAGATTTCAGAAAGTGAGAAAACCATGTTGATTTTTTTTTTAATTCTAGAGTGTACAGGATGGGTTTAGAGATTCTATAACATGTGAGACTGTACCTCTTTCCTGGCTCTTTGCAGGAAATCCAGAAACTCTATTTTCATGGCCAAGACATACTATTTTTTGAGATGTAGTTGCTTTGTTATGTCGTTTTGAACATGTTGTTGAGACATAAACAACAAACCCTCTATACGTTCATTATCAGTGTTATTTCTATTACGAGTATAAGTATTAGGCAATATGCACAAAGGCTTTGTTACCCCACCCTTAAGACTGAACCAATCCTTGATAATCATTCCTGGCTAGGGAAAGAGTGTGGCCTAATGATAGGGTGGGTGGAGGGTAGGGTGGTCTGGAGTGGGATGAGATAAGGGGATGGAGAAAGGCCCAGAGACCCAGTCAAGGTCAGTGTGAAGTGAAGGTGAGGGTGCAGAGGTCAAGAATGAAATGAAACCAGGGAAATTAGAAGTAGAGAATGGACTATCAGGAATCAGAGATAAAAGGGTGCATGTGTTGAACATATTATTTGAGATTTTTTTAAAAAGCTGAAAGTGATTTTTTTCTTGATATTCAAACTAGAGGTGAATAGAAAATGTCAGTGTCAAAATCGTCACAACAAAACAACTGCATTAAATATCAAGTACATTTCTGATTTGTTCCTTGAGTTATATCCTGATGGATGGGAGGCAAATGAAAACCAGACCCATCTCACTGAGGTTTCAGAAACCGGCCCTAAAATCCCAAACCAGGAAGTGACAAATGATGCTGAGGTGGACCTAGAGAAAGCAGAATTATTTTCATCACCTCTTCCTGGTCACTACCACAGAGTATACATTTCTCTATAACTAATATTTCAGAATCCATTTTTAGAATTTGGTTTTTCATGGATCTATCATGGTCAAACTTATTTTCTCATGTAAGGAACTCATGTGAAGTCTTCCTCCCATCTTGCAAGTCTTCAGAAAGCACGTGTCTAGACTGTGGGTGAACACACTTTTTCTGTGAAGAGCCAAACAGTAAATGTTTTAGGTTTAGTGGGACATTTTGTATCTGTCACAACCACTCAATGCTGCCATTATGTAAAGAAACGAATTTACATTATGTCAATGAATACACAGGGGTGTGTTCCTATAAAACTGTACTTACAAAAATAGGAGGTGGTGGGCCTCGTTTGAACTGTGGGCTATAAACCAGAAAGGGGTAGGAATCTGTCTCTTTTCCTTCTTTTTTGTATCTTAATGGTCTTATTTTTGCGCCTTTTTATACTGTTGAATACCAATCACACTTCTCATTCTGTGATAATGATAATAGGAAATAATAGTTGTTGACATTTCTAAATACTAAATGTGTGCTTGAAACCGAGAAAAGCAAATGGCAAGACTCACATTTGTGATCCAATTCAATACTCTTTCTGACCTTCTTGGTTGACTTTGACCAAGGCTAGTCTCATCTATTACACGCATAGATTATGGTAAATGAAGTGAATATGTCCTCAAATAATACTGTCTGTGGCCTTTACCAATGACTGGTGATACCTGTTTCCCTCATAGAAAAAAGCATAACAAGACATCTTGTTTTTTCCCTGACACCATCTTGGCACACAAATAGATCCCCTTTCTTTTCCAGTATTGAAATTAAAGTTCCATCTCAATAATGTGTGACTGTAAATCATTCTTCAAGCATGAAGAGAGAACAGAGAAAAGGCTTTTTCCATTGAAGATCAGTCCCAGGAAAATAAATCAAAATATTTGTCATCCGCAATGGAATTTTATTTGATCGTAGATGTCCATCTGGGTTATTCTGATGTGCTGCCTTCCTCTGGGGCAAGCTGTTACAGTACTTGTAAATGTCTTTCAAGCCTGTAGATATCTTGCATTTTAGCTTATTTTTCTTCTTTTATGAATTTTAGGCCCTTGTTCTCTTGAGTGGCCTAACAGACTTGATTGTCTCTATCCTTTATAGCTCTATTTTCTTGTTTAATCTCAAAATGACCTCTTCAAAACACGGATCTTTTATTCCCCAGTTTAGACTTTTGGAAAATTCCTATAAGGCAGCTACCCTGCACTAGAGCAAAGCAAAAATGAGACAACCCTGAAATCTAGGCATTGTCTCTCCCCCTCTCTTTTATCCTCCACAGAGTTCATCACCAAATCTTATAAACTTTTGCTGCAAGCCATCATCACCCTTTCATGATGAACCACAACAGCCTTACAAATAATCTTCCTGCTTCATTCAGTCTTGGCCCTTCCATTGCATTCTCCACTCTAGGCAGAGTAATGATCTGAAATCCAAATTTGGTGGTATCATGCCCAAAACTGTTAAGTGGCTTCTCTAGCTCCCAAGGTGAACTCCAAACTCCTGATGTGCAAGGCTTCCGTTCACCTCTTTAGCTTCAACTCTTGCATTGCCTTCCTTCCCGTATACCTTGAATAATTATCTTGAACTCGTTCTTACATGCCTCCTCTTCCTAACATATCCTCTTTATCCATCACTGGTCCTTCTCCCATTTGTTCTTCTATTTCACAAGGTCCTTCTCTCCAAACTCTAGACTAATTTGTTCTCACCCCAGTCAGGGTGCAGCTTGTTTTTGGAAACCTTCCATAACTTCTTTTATTCTTAGAATGTGAGTTAGTTATTCCTTTGATATGGTCCCATAGCATCCTATCCTTACACCTATATTACCAGCTGTCACTGTTTTGTAATTGCTTGTTTACAAGTCTATCTCTCTTACTGAACTATGACTTCTTTAAACAAAGAGACAGTTTAATATTCTTATTTATATCCTTGGTGCCTAGTACAATGCCTGGCATGGAGTAACTGCTTATTAAATGTTGTTGAATGAATCTAGACCCTGAAGATAAGAATTTGAAAAGGGTATTTAGGACAGACATTCTCAGTTCTGGTCTATGACACAAAGCCTGTGAGAATAGGGGGACTGCCATTATTTCTCAAAGAATTTAGAGATTTTTGCCTTCCCCGCCCCCCCGCCCCCCGGTACAAACTAAAAATTGCTGACACCCTGGCCAGTGTGGCAGTGTGTCTCATTTGGTGGGCATCATCCTCTGCACCAAAAGGTTGCTGGTTCAATTTTTGGTAAGGGCACCTGCCTAGGTTGTGGGCTTGATCCCCAGTAGGGGGTATGTAGGAGGCAGCCAATGGATGTTTGTGGATGTTTCTCTCTCTCTTTCTCTTAAAAAAATCAATAAAACATTTTCTAAAAATTGCTGGCACTGATGATTGGAAACAAGTTAGTTACTTGAACGTGTGAACTTGTGTAAAATGCACCCCTCCACCCCCAGGAAGCCTAGATTCATGAGGGGTTTCTCAGAAATATTAGCAAAAGCTGAAGCTAAAGAGGAAAGAAAGAGCAGCATGAGACCAGAAAAATAAGCTGTGAAGTGTTTGTAATTAGCATTGCGCTTTCAAGTAATGAATTGCTTTTTATCAGCTAAAATATGGCATGCAGTGATAAAGACAATCTCAATCAGGAAAAGGTTATTTTTCGGATGATAAAACCCTAGATTGACAGGGCTAGAACAAAATTAGAGATGATTTATACCGCATATTTAATATAGGGGAATCCTGAAGCCAAGAGAGGGTAAGTAATTTTCTGAGTTTACCCAAATGGGTATAAATCAGAAATACAAATTCAAGTACCTGGCTTTTAAGCTCATGTTCCTTACACCAGTCCCTCTGACTCTATGAACCCCAGTTCTATGCTCTTCAAGCAAGTAATGTTATCTATCTACGTTTTTGGACAAAAGGAATGGATTTTCTATTCAGTGACCCTTAAAAATTGTTCATTATCTACAGAAATGGTCACTTCTGTTTATTTGTGGAATACTTTAATTCCAAATCTATGGAACATGTGGCAGGATGATAGTACACTTGCAGAGTTTTTAGCACGTTGTAATGAGATTAACAATGAAAAGTGAATTCCAGTGCCTGGACGTACATGAAAGGAGGCCTGGGATCAGTGATAAAATGAAAACTCCCCAGTTTATTATACTCTTATCTCCGGATCCACTTTGCTCTTAAAATGTTAAGTGAGAAAGTGGCCAGAACTGTTGCCAAAGTCTCTAAAAATGAGTTATTGACAAGTTGTGTCCACAAAGGATATTTGCTTAAATTCTGGCCTCTGGTCACAGGACATTGATGAATCAAGCAGGAAATGCCACACCTTTCCCCACCCAGAGTCCATTCCTATGCACTCAGAAGAGCTGTAGACAGTTGAATGAGTTCAGGTTTAATTGCCCGTTAAATGATTTCTGGTGGTGCTGTTTAACCCCAGATCAGCACTGACCTGGAAGCACAAAGTAAGATTCTAAAGAAAATGAAATGTTGATAGTCATTTTAAGGTCAATATATCAAACAAGAAATAATAACACAGCATCAACAATGCAAACAATACTTAAAAGCAATTAATTAGTCTTCCTTATATCTTTCCTTCTCTCCATCACAAAACTACCAGAAAAAAAAAGTGTGTAATTTGCCTGAAAAGATGTTCGAGCGCAACTGAACAAAAGCATAAATTATAGGCAAGAAATTATGCTTTGTGACTTGAACACTTTAGAAAGTAAAGGAAACAGAGGAATAAAATGTTCAAGAAAAATGGAAGGGACTGAGTTCTAATGCTGACCAAGACTGCTACTTGACCATATCCTGAACAGGCAGAAGGCTGCTGAGTGTGTGAATAAACAGTGTCTCACAAACCCTAGATGCAGGGGTTCTCAACCTCAAAAATCTCCTGGTCCCATGCGTGGCACAGAATCAGGGATCAGCCTGAGTGAAGGGAACCATTTATGGCTGGCTTGGACCATCACGATGCAGACAGCACTACTATTGTCCAGACCAGAGGGCCTGCTCGAATTGTTTCAGCACTGATTAAGCATCTTAGGTCCTCATAAACTCCAATAATGAATGAGACTAAATCTCCCCAGATCCAGGCAGAATGGCAGGCTCAGAATCAAATGTAATTTTTTTTAGAGACAAAGAAGGACTAGATAATTTTTTACATCTTCACTGATTGACTGAAACTCACACCCACCAGGCATGGGACCATACTGGGTATTGCTAGGCAGTCATGGCCGTACATACCCATAATCAAGGGCTAGCTGCTCTAGAATCGTGGCCAATCAATTTGTTTAGAAACAAAAATCGTGAGCAACTGGTAATAGAAATGGGTGTGGATCCTTTGAAGTGACTTTTAATTTGGGCAATGTATTGTGATGATACTGAGTTCAATGTAATTCTACATACTTTTTTAAAATCCATAGTTACTGAGTAGATGGCAAGAGGAAGAAAAATGAAATCTTGTTAGAGTTTATTGACGGGATTAATTTCTCTGTTGTGCCTATGAGAATTTCCAAAAAGGGAGGAACACAGGAGGTAGACTGCTAGCTAGACCATTACGCAGCTATAAGAAAGAAAGGTCTCTTATCCTTTGAGAGGACATGGAGGGACCTGGAGAGTATTATGCTAAGCAAAATAAGCCAATCAGAGAAAGACAAATACCACATGATCTCACTTATTTGTGGAATATAATGAACAAAATAAGCTGATAAACAAAATAGACCCAGAGACATAGAAAGGAGTATGGTTCAGACTGACAAACTGCAGAGAAAGGGGACGTCGGGGAGGAATGAGATAAACCAAAGAATGTATATGCATATATGCGTAACCAATGGAGATAGACAATAATACTGTGGGGTGAGGGGATCGGGAGGAGGGTGTCTAGGGGGGAAAAAGGAGAAACATCTATAACAAAAATAAATTAATAAAAAAAGAGAAAAAGGAAATTAAAAAAATTTTATTTTTCTTGAAGAGGAAGGCACACACAAATTAAAACCTCGTTGATGAGAGATTAGATGTGGATGTGAAAATTAGAGAAGAATGAAGACTCCTAAATTTTCCTGGATTGGGTTACTACTGACAAATCTTCACAGAGTGAAACTGGAGAGAAGCCATTAAAAATGGGATTTGGCATCAAGGTTTTCGGGGAATATGTTGACCTTGAAGATACTATAGAATGTCCAGAAGGTGATGTCCATAAGTAGTGCAGAACTGAGTCTAGGACCCAAGTGACAGATCCTCCCTCACCTTCTTTGGAAAAATAAGTAGAAACAGAAACCACATGTTGAAACAAGGCTGAGTGGTGGTGTGAAAAAGTATGACAAAGCAGAAAGGCTCTTGCACCAGTTTCGGGGGATCTGATTCACTGAGTGGTCTCACTTCCTTTATTTTATTTTAAATCTAGTTAGGAAGTTCTCAAATGGATTTACGTGGAACCTTGCTGTGTGTGGAGGATGTGCAGGCACTCTTGAGCCCTGTCTTGAGTCTAGTTAAGTTACTGCCTTTAAAAGTATCTGTTTAATTTTTTATTGGCCTCATAAAATTACATTTGGGAGGAAAAAACATGTTCCATTTCTTCATTAAACAAAAACAATATAAAGTTTGAAAACCATAGACCCAGATGCTTGTTCAGGGCCCCACTAGCTCTGACATCCTCAGAGCCATTGTTCTTATTTTGATCTACTTCGAACATGGTCAGTCTAGTGAGATGCTTCTCTATGACTTGAGAAAAAGATCATTTATCCCATTCAGAAAAGCTTCTGGAGAGCATTTCATTGTATTATGCATATTTCAAGTGTTGATGAAGCATTGAAATATGGATGAGGTGTAAGTATTCAAATTTCACAATGGCATAACCGAAATTATACAACTCTACCTGAGGGAAAGAGGTGGTATTGAAAAACGGAAAATATGAATGAGACAGACACTCCTTAAAAAATTAGAAACAGCCCTGGCCTGTGTGACTCAGTGGTTTGAGTGTTGGTCCACACACCTAAGGGTCGAAGGTTCAATTCCTGGTCAAGGGCACGTACTTGGGTTGCACGTTGGATTCCTAGCCCCAGTAAGGGTGCATGCGGGAGGCAACCAATCCATGTGTCTCCCTCACATCAATGTTTCTTTCTCTTTCTCATTCTCTCTTCCCCTCCCTCCCTTCCACTCTCTCTAAAAATCAATGGAAAAAATAACTTTGGGTGAGGATTAACAACAACAAAAAATTAGAAACAAATGCAGTCAGTTACTGCAAAATCATAAGATCTGAAATTAGAAGATTTAGTTTTGGTCAAGATTCTATCACTTGGTAGCTGTCTGCTTTGGGGAATTTGCTTAACTCCACCAATCTTTGAGTTTGTCTTTTGTGAATTTACTCTATCTTGACTCTACCTTCTGGAAAGCTGATGTGAGGATCACATGAGATAATAGGGATGAAGTGCTAAGTAATTGGAAAGCACAGGGCCTGTATTATTGAAAACATATTGGTTATGAGGATAGACAGAAATATATAGATGATGATATAGATATAGATATAGATATAGATATAGATATAGATATAGATATAGATATAGATATAGATATAGATATAGATATAGATATAGATATAGATATAGATATAGATATAGATATAGATATAGATATAGATATAGATATAGATATATGGGATTGTTAAACAGAATATCATGGTTATAATCTTTTTTTTTTGTACGTGCCCCTAGTGGGAACCAAACCCGGGACTCTCTGGTCCGCAGGCTGATGCTCCAACCACTGAGCCAAACTGGCCAGGGCGATGGTTATAATCTTAAGAGGCATGAGACAGTATGCTAAAATCAGAATGTTCATTATAAGTACCCATTTTAGTTATTGAAGTAATATATCTTTTTTTTTTCTTTATTGATTTTAGAGAGAGAGGAAGGGAGAGGGAGAGACAGATAGAAACATTGATGAGAGAGAACATCTATTGGTCGCCTCCTGCATGCCCCCCACTGGGTATCTGGCCCAAAACCTGGGCATGTGTCCTGACCGGGAATTGAACAGGTGACTTCTTGGTGCATGGGTCAATACTCAATCACTGAGCCACACTGGCTGGACTGAATAATATATCTTAATAAAGGAAAAAAAATATTTTAGGAGAGAAGTAAGGACTAAGATTTTGTAGAACTAGTTCTCCTGACTATGAACTATGTGACTAAATAGTATACATTTAATCTTTCTGAATTTGTTGTCCCATCTGCTAAGCAATAATACTGGTCTACATAATTCACCAGCTTATTTCGATCACTTCAAAAGTCTTCATAGAACTTTGCAAAGTATCTTCATACTCTAGAAAAGTAAGGTGTTACATTGCTAAATACTCATGTTGTCTACTACTGTACATTTTAAAGAAATGTCCTCATTGCTTTTACTTTCTATTTCAACTTTCCAGCATTTAATCTAACCTTTAACATTTTTTATTTAAGTATAATTGATATACAATATTATGTTAGTTATGTTAGTTTCAGGTGTACAACATAGAGATTCAACATTTTTATATCTTACAATGTGATCACCCCACTAATTCCAGTAGTCATCCATCATCGTGCAAAAAAAAAAAAAAAACTTACACCCTTTATACATGTCATTTTAATTTTTATTTCTCCTTACTACACCTATGATTTATTTGTTCTCATATATATCCATGCCATTGTATTTGCTGAGAAATCAAAGGATTATTACGCAAAACATCTTTTGGTTGATGAGTTTCTAGGCGTAACTGTTCCAACTGTCTATAAATCAAGATAATAAGGAAGCTTTCCTTCCTTGACAAATGAAAAAAGATAAATGCCCTCGCTTGGGTAAACAGCCAATCATCATTGAAAAGGTCAATTTTTAACGAGGGTGGGGTCCTGCCTGTCTATGTATATATGCACTATATATATGTATGTATCGGTCGGACTGTTTTCTCTGTCTCTCTCTCTCTGGACTTGTTGCCTCCGAGCAGCATATCTCTAGCACCCTCACTCATCACCATGATGAAGACCATCACTGCTTTAGCTTTTCTTACTCTGGCAGCCACTGCATGGGCTGTCTCTCCACCTGGTAAGTTAAGATTCCTTTTAAATATCCATGCCTTTATGTTAACTGCAATATATTCAGCCCTTTGTGATAGTGAAATGCTAAAGTCAGAAGAACATTTAGAAAGTATCTATTTGGATTGGTCTGATTAACAAAGTGGGGGTGGGTCTGACCTTCAGGAAGAGGAAGAGAGACAGAGAAGAATAAAGGATTGTAGGCTCTTCACTCAGTTCCCCTTCAGGGCCCTTCAGGATTCTGACTTGCCCTTTCAGAAACCACTTATGCAACTGTGAGATCATAACCCAGCCCTACCCTGGGCATGACCACAGGAACTCTTGGAGACCTGTGACAGCCCTTCCTCCAGCGACCAGAGATTTCCCAGTATCCTACCCCCCCCCCCACCCCCCTGCAAATCCATATATCTGTCTCCACCCTGAGTTGGTCCTGAGTAAAGGTCCTCACTTAGGTCTGGCCTGGGCAAGGGATGTTGGAAAATGGTTTTAATTACTGTGAACAGTGAATCCAGTTTTGCATTTCTAACCATGGGATTTGCTTTCTCCGATTCCTTCTCTCCAACTGCATCTCATTCCACTCTCTTCTGGTGATCAAGCAATAGGGACGGAGGTGAGTATGACCTTCTCGGTGTGGTCTTTGTACAAACTAAATCAGAGCTAATGTGTACTTGAGCTGGGGAGGTAGCTAAACTGGCTCACAGTGGACTGAAATAATTCCCCAGTGGGTAATACTGTTCCTACTCTGCTTCTCCGGTTTCTTTCTCTAAAGTTTGCAAAAGGAATCTCCTTGCAAAAGGGGAGCAGCAGATAAAGTAAATTTTACCTTTGGGTAGCATTTTAAATTCTTCTGATTATTTTTCACATTCATTATTCTTTTGGACTTGCATTATAACCTGAAAAGGAGATATTAATATTTTCTTCTTAAACAGCCAATTCTTTGTTGCTTTTTTATTCTTGTATGTGCCCTGACTGGGAATTGAACCCTAAACCTTCATATCGGGATGACACTCTAACCAACTGAGCTACCCAGCCAGGACTTAAACATCCAATTCTTATTTTACTTAAGGAATGTTCTGGGTCTGATCAGTTTTTGTAGCACAGCACCTGGCCCAATAGAAGATCTTCTAGACATGTTTGCTGAAAAGTTGAAGGGGCTGGTGCTCTTTCCACTCTCTTCTTTCTCCTTAATATTCTGATATGAGAATAGCTACCGAATTGATGGAAGAGAATGTAAGGCATTACTTTTGTTCCAATTGCAGGTGGATTGCTCCAAATACTTGAGCAAAAGCTTTCAGATTAGCTGCTCAAGGGAGTTGAAACCAATATGCGGCATAGATAATCGTGTTTACAGTAATGAATGCATGTACTGTTTCATGAACCAGTAAGTATGGTATTCAATTTGGAGCCCCCCCCCACACCCACCCCCTTAAAGATCACAATGTCCACACTGTCCAAAATCTGCTTGGTTTTTTAAAAGATGGTTTGACAAATTCTACCTTTTGTCAATACTCCTTGGGCATTGCTTTGTTAAAATGAAAAATTAGCTATATTTCTATATAGCTATCCAGTCAAATTCTCATTCATATTACATAGAATCCTTTGGGCATTAGCTGCTACATATAGACATTTTTATTCCCACATCACATTTAAACTGGGTCTCGTATTTTGGTCCAAGTTATATGAATCCCCTGTGTTACATCATTCTTATTGTATAATAGGAACTCAGAAGATATCTATCTCTATTAGGCTGTTAGCCATAGACACTATGACAAGATTTTGATCTACCCTTCATACCCCAGAGGAAATTCAGGTTGCTTCTCATGGTTGCCTGGAAAAGTCTGGGGAAAAGACTGAGGGTCCAAATGGGTAGTTGGAATCAGTTGGAATTACCAACTGCCACCAGCCCCACAAATCAAACACTAAACTTACTAGACACAACATTTCAGTTTCTCGGAGAATGAAAGAATGGTTATTACTGCCATTCCAGCGATTTGAATTCACTATTTTATGATTAGTTGTTCAAATCATGGGCTTTGGGGCCAGACACCTGGATCAGAATCCAAACCGCACTTAGTGGATCTGTGCCACGAGGCAAATACCCAATCCACGACATAGTATTCTCATCAGTAAGATAGAATTTACAGTAGTGTTTAGAACTCAGTATGATAAAACATATTAAACCTTAGCTAAGCAGCAGAGTGAATACACACAGAAATGAGCTCTTCTTTCTTCTCATCATTTTCTTCCTTCTTTTTCTCTTATTTTCTAGCCCTTTTGAAATTTATAGTCAAGTGTAATAGTAATTGTTATTCAGACTAAAATCTCTAGGATATGAAAGCTCATACATTACTAAACCATAGGAGTTTAAAGACTGATGAGATCTTACTTATTATATTATCTCATATCCTCTTTTTAGAAGTCAGGAATCTAACTCAGAAAGGAGAAATCATTATAATAAAATTACCCACACTATTAATGCCAGAGATGGATTTGAGCATATTTTCTTTTTCTTAACTGCAAAAATATTTTCACACTATATTATTCCTTTGATTTTTATCTGAATATTCATGGACTATTTTTTAAAAATGTCTGATCTCCTTTTAGTGTTGATCTTATTTTCTTATGTTTTTGTTTGCAAAATTATCATCCATCAAAGATATTAATGGTCAATATTAGTCAACTGTAGTAGAATATTAACCAGAACTCCTCATTCTCAGTCCAAGTCAGACAATACAGAATGACATATGATTGGTTTTTAATCTGTTGATTATGAAATATCAAGTAACTGCATTACCCATTCAATAAAATTTTCTCTTCCAGAAATAAAGGACTTAAACTCAGAAAACTTCATAATGGGAGTTGTGTAAGTATATTTAGAAATTGTAGTTATTCTTAATACAAAATGTTATACTAATTCCTCGTGTTCATACAGAAAAACTATTTTATAATATGTCATTTAGAAATTATCTATGATTGTGTGTAGTCATAGATAAGACATCTGGCCTACCTAAACAGAGGACTTCAGAAACTTTACTCATAGCCCTTAATTGGGGCAGGTTGGTATACATGTGGTTATTTTCTAACACTGCAACTAATTAGCAGGTTAAGAAAAGGATTTCAAGGGAATTAGGGACTCAAGTTTACTCTCATAACAATAAAGAAAGTTATTTTTTTTTAAGCATGAAAAACTTTAAGAGACAATTCAGGGGTAATAGCTATGTGAGCAGGACGTCAATAATTAGAATAAGAGTTGAAATAATGTAAGAGAATTGTTAACATGTAAAAGACAGTTTATTTTAAGAAGGGGTACCTAACCCAAATTGATGGGTGAGAGAGAGAAATGTCATCATGAAACTTTATAAAAGTAGTTGACCTGACTTTAAAGGAGGAACAGGAGTGGTTTCATGGATAAAGTGGATAAGGTCATGTAAGATAGGTACACCACCACAAACAAAGTCTCAGGGATGTTCAGGAGCAGAAAATACTTGGGAATGCAGTCTTTAAATCGCCTAGCATGAGAGGCAGAGCAGAGGAGATTGGAGAGATAAGTACCAGGGGTCATCAGGGGACTTTCTCTTGATGGGGAAATCAGTTAAGTATTTGAAGAACAAGATCTAATTTGGTTTGTAAAATATCACTATGGCATCAGTGTGAAGTGTGATTGAACTCTGATAAAGCATAGAGGTGGCTGGACAATCAATTGGCAGATAATTGCAAATGTGCAGACATGACCTACTGAGGGCCTGGATAAAGTGAACAGCAGCATGCCGAGGAGAGGACTAATTTGGAAATTAAGTACAAGGTAGAATCCACAGGATGTGTTTGTCACTCACATGTAGAGAATGGGTGAGAGGGAAGCCCTAAACCTGAGCTGAGCTTTCCCTTGCTGTGATGATGGTCCCACCATTGTTAGGTCAGATTATGTAAACTGCAGGGACTATGTCTTTTTGCATATGGGATTTTGGACTAAATAATCTCTTGAGGTCTTTAAAATATTTATTTTCTATGATTTAATGATCGGACATTGTTCTTTCTCTCTTCCTTGAACATGGGCAGATTGAGTGCACCCATTATTCTGAAGTATGCACCATGGAGTACATACCTCACTGTGGATCCGATGGAGTAGTGTACGGCAACAGGTGTTTGTTTTGCAACGGTGTTGTGTAAGTGCTGAATTCAATATATTATTTGCAGAAGTAGCCTTTCTCACGGAGCCAGGAACTGTCTTGGCTACCAAATAAGCCGGATGCTGCTATGAAGCATAAGAGTGAGACTGTTCACTGATAATCATAATATTTTACGAAAAGAAGTGAGAAGGGGAAGAGAGAGAGAGGAAGAAAGTGGGTAGTAGGAAGAAAGGGAAGCTAGGAAAATGAGACACTTATGACAGTATTTTTAAATGAGAGATAAAAGAAAAATTTACAGATTTTTTTAGCTCTTGTCACTGGTTTTTACTAGAATATTGAATTTGCTTTTAATTCATCTTACTGAAGCTTAGTGGTTAATTGCTCATTTTTCATGCTGTATACTCATTTGACTGGTTTGATCTACAAATATGAAACTTTTAATTTAAGGTCTCCAAAGCCTTTCTTTAAAAAACAAAAATGATTTATCTTGTAGGAAGAGCCGTGGTGCACTTTATTTGGCAAAGTATGGATCATGCGAGTCTCCCTGATGCTCAAGGGCAACAGCTTCCTTTAGCAGATTCCACGTGGAGAACCAGTTTCCCTGGGATACTGTGGGGGGCAAACATATGGATTGGATTTTTCAATAAAGGAATCTCAGCAGAAAACTGTCTGGCTTGTCTCTGTGTATGTGGTTCTTGTCTTAAGGAGACTATCTATCTATGGTCATTTTCCTGAACTATAAGTCACACGGAAATATAATGGTAAAATATGAAGCCAGCCTTGGCTGGTTTGGCTCAGCGATTGGAGCGTCCGCCCATGGACCAAAGAGTCCTGGGTTCGATTCCGGCCAGGGGCATGTACCTCAGTTGCGGTTCGTCCTGGTCCCGGTTGGGGTCGTGCGGGTGGCAACCAATCCATGTGTCTCTCTCACATCGATGTTTCTCTCTCTCTTCCTTCCTCCCTCCCTCCCACTCTATCTGAAGATAAATGGAAAAATATCCTCGGGTGAGGATTAAAAAATATATATATATATATATGGAGCCATATAAGCATATACAAAAAATCAAGACAGTCAATACTTCTCTGCACTTTTGAGCCTACAGTTTGAGTTTGTACTCTTTTTTAAGAAAACATTTTTCTCACTATTAAAAATACATGTATGTAAAGTGTATCCAAATACCCCCTTCTAAATATCTCCTCCTTGAAAAAGCATTCTCTAAATTGTTGAAATATACTCACGAACAATGTCTGAAATACATTTGTATTGGATTAACCTTCAGCGTATTAGTAATCTTTATTGGATTAATCTTTGACACACTTAGAGAACCATTAATAATCTACTGTGTGCAAAGGACCGGCCCTAGCCAAGGGCTCTCTCTGAGGGTGCTCGAATCTTCCATTCACTTCCTTGATTAGGCACCTCTTGTAGATGTATATGCATCAGCTACTATTTTGCAGGGGACAGGAGTCTAGACTGGTGTTGGCCTCAGTGAGATATGGTAAGAGGTTGGTACCCAGAAAGTAATGGAAAGAAAGGATGAAACTTGGTTTCAGTGATTGTAATGTATCATTCACTATCACCAGACTTTGTGCCAGGTTCTAGGGATCTCGTGACGCCCCAGACAGCTTCTGCCTTCATGGATGTTAGCCTTCTCATAGGTAAGCCACATAGATCCAAGCAAATAGACAGGGGGAATGCTAGATGAGGAAATTTAGAACTACAGTTGGGGTAATATTACCATAGATATCAGGAAAAAGAAATAGAACGAATCTCTTTTGGTCGACAGCTTATTTTGTTCATTATGTTCCACAAATAAGTGAGATCATGTGGTACTTGTCTTTCTCTGACTGGCTTTTTCGCTCAGCATAATACTCTCCAGGTCCCTCCATGTCGTCTCAATGGGTAAGAGATCTCTGTTTCTTACAGCTGCATAGTAATGAACAAAATAAGCTGTTTACCAAAAGAGATCCAGAATCATGGAAGTAGGGAACAGACTAACAAACCTCAGAGGGATGCAGGGTGGGAGGGGTGAGAAGAGATAAACCAAAGAACTTATATGCATATATGTAGAAAAATAGAACATGTCTTTTCATTCTTCTGTTTGAAGCCTTTGGAGATCAAGGATTCTTATTCAAGAACGTAAGTCCTCACTAAAATGGCCTTTTCAAATGTATTAAAAGTAAAACTGCTAGACTAGTCTATGTAGGATATTTGGTTCCTTTGTTATTGCTGAATAATCTGGGTCAGGCAGTTTTTCAAGCTGTTTAAATGTTAACTCAATTACACCTCCAAAGAGACCCTTAAGGAAGGTTTCTTAGCCCATCATGCAAATGGGAAAATTCTATCCAGAGAAAAGAAATTACTTTCCAAGTTGACAAGATATTATAACTAGCTCTTCTGTTTTCATTCTGTCCAGAATCCTTTCTAAACAATGGGGTGACTCTACCTCTCTGAACTGGGGGGAAGTGCTTCACTTAGGAAGGTAACAGGGTATGTTCAAAATGCTCCATGTGAGGATTCGAGCACAGAGCCCACCAGTTGGATGAAAAACACCTCTTTCATATTCTAGGTGACTCTTTCTGGAAGTTTTTAGTACGTTTGATTTTAGAAATTTATTAAAATAAAATGATAAGAGATCAATTAACTGAAGTAAATAAAACTTGTTCATTTCAACTTTATTAATAATAATGAACATTGGTATCAACCTAATGGAGCAACAATAAAATATTAATCTAATCTAATCTATATATGGGATGAAACATGACATGAGGCATCTAAATTCATGTTCAATATGAGTATATTTAAAGATCAAGAAAATCTCATAATGCCCTGGATCGTGTTGCTCAGTGGTTAGAGCTTCGGGTCTTAGGTTCAATTCCTGGTCAAAGGTTTGTACCTGGGTTGCAGATTGGATTCCCAGCCCCAGTGGGGGAGCATGCAGGAGGCAACCAATCAATGTGTCTCTCTCTCATCAATGTCTCTCTCTCTCCCCACCCCCCACTTCCTTCCACTCTCTAAAAATCAATGGAAAAATACATCCTCAGGTGAAAAGTAGAAAAGAAAATATCATAGTACAGTTCTAAGTGAAAAAATCAGAAAACAATATATACTACAAAAATGTGATTGAATAGGACAATAAGAACGTGTATATGATCTCGTGTGTGTGTGTATATTTATATATCTTTAAACTGGAATGATATAATTCAATATATGTTTAACAGTTATCACTGGGTTTTGAGATTTCACATCTTCACATTTTTGTTATTTTCCTATTTTCTAATGTAAACATATATTTCCTTGATCTAAGAACAACTGGTCTTTACAGAAAGGAAGATGGAGGCAGGACGTTCCAATAACAGGGGGAAACTCGGCTTAGATAACATCTCTTTCCTGTTGCACAGCTGCAAAGGCTCTGGATTGATACAGGAACAAAGCTGGACCCACTACCAGTGGCATCCATCACCTCATCCATTGCTGTGACCACCTCTCTCCCTCAGCTGTTCTCTACGTTTTGCATTCTGGCTGAAGGTATGAATAAGCATTGTAGAACATGCTATGCTTTTTCTGCTGTGATCTTTCCTACTTGGTGTTGCCTCTTTGGAATGTCCGCTACTCTGTCCACCCCCCAAGTCTTCCAGGTAGCTCTGTGCTTTCTCCCTGAATGCCTCCTGCTAAGGCTTGATGTTGATGGGATCTGAATGTTGGGCCTCCCAGGGTCTGCGCTGCCCAGCACACAATGCCTCAGTTCCTTCCTCCCACACAGCTCCTCTATCCCCTCCTGAGGCCCTAACACATGCTCCTTAAATGAGAGTCACCAGCCACAAAACATGCCACATCTCCCTCCCTTTTCTCTTCTTTCTGAGGTGGGTTAACGGGTCTATATGCTGTAGGGAGAGTGGGCATCTGGCATGGTGTGTGCTAGTACAGTTGGATCTTCCGCTGTTGCTGCTCCATTCCTGAAAGAATCCAGGGAAGATGTCAGGAAGAGATGCCCAACAAAACAGTGTCCAAGATTATCTCTGAAGCAGGCAGAGTAGGCAGCTTGGGACATTGTGCCAGGGACCTCCAACCATCCTGGGTAGTGGTATATTGAGGAGACCATTCAGGTCTCATCATAGCACAGCAGCAAAGAGTTCATGTAAATTCCTTATTGACATATGCTACAGAGCAGAGATAATGGCCTAAAGGACATAGGGAGGGCACTATGCAGGATTAGAAAGGCAGGAGAGTTCAATGTGGTCCTTGATCAAGCTCTGGAACTTGTATGCATCATTCCCTAGAATTAGAAAGGCTGCTACAGAAAAGGCAATCTCACTGGATGATTGCTCATTGACTTGTCCCCTTCTGGATGAAAATAGGTTTGGGGGCCCCATCAGATGGCCCGAATGGTTTTTCTCCCTATGGACTCTCCAAGAATGTGCCAAGATAGTCTAGTAGTCCCAATCAGAAGATTTTCAGCATAACCAACAATGTCTGGAATATTAGAAATCTTTGTCTTAATCCAAAGATAATCTCTGCTCCATGAACAAGTACAAACTTGCTGCTTCTGTTGAAAAACTCTTGTTGTCTAGAAGTCTCTACTGTCCTTATCATTTTCTCTGTAGCTTCTTAAAGGGGGAAAAAGGGGGGGGGTGAGACTTGAGGTGAGGAGTTGCCTTTTCAAGACACCTAAAATACCTTCATACTAAAATAATATAATGATGCCCAAAGAGTGACCTCTTATTTACTTCTGTCTTCTAAGTAGTCACAGATCTGTCACTAAGGTCTATACTTTTATTTATAACTAATCAAGTTTTAACTTTTCCTGATCATTTGTTCTTGGGTAAGGGTGGAATTAGGCATTCCAAATGCAGTGTGCAGAACCTGCAGTGGGCTTGTTAGAGATGGATATTCACTTCAAAGGTGTTCTTAATTCTAATTATCTCTACTTTGTTGACTGTACTAGAGGGCATCCTGAAACAGTATGGCAGAGCATCATTTTAAGAACATGCCAGGAGGAAAAATGGCCAAATCTGTCCCAGGACTCCGCTCAGTTTTGTTCTTCATCCTGATCCATCGGGTGTTATCTGGTGAGTACTTTGGCTGTTTCTGGCAGGAATGTAAGGTGGATTTGTGGACTCTAACATTGTGATTTGAAATAGAATGCTTTGAAACTCTTTTCACATATCTGCCATGAATTCTTGGGTATTTCAAAAGCAAGAGTCTTTCCCTTCTTTGTGGAATAAGGAGATTGGCTAAAAGGTCCCTTTAAAGTTCTAGCATTTTTTAATTTCTTTCATATATGGGCTGTCCATTCTGAATATGGGCTGTCCATTCTGAATCCACTCAAGCCCAGGCTAATTCCTGTTCTTCAAAAAGTAATTTGATATTTTGGATTGGCAACGTTTATGAGAGCATGGATGCATCTACATAACCCTCTACTGATTACCTATCAGGTGAAGAAGGGTTGTTCCACATTTTGAAAAACAAATAAGTGAATACATGGAAAAATAAAACAATGTTTTAAATGATTGCCAGCTCCCTTGGTAATAATTTAAAATTATTTTATTCCAGATTAAGAATTCTTAATCAGCCAAAAGATTAAGCGATGATTTACCAGATATTAGATTCTGTAACTATTTTAAATTATGTCTTGGTTGCAGGCCATCGAGAATGGCGGCCACTATATGGAAGAATTAAGGTAATGTTCCACTAGGTTTGCCAGGACCGAGGTTCAGACCCGAGTTTTCTTTGGAATTGCTATTTTAGAGCCTTACTGCAGCAAGGTCATCTGTAGCTTTCTTCAAGGGCCAATCATATGCATGTGACAGATACACTGCAAGTGTAGGAGCCCAGAGCAGAGTGATCCAAACTGGGAACCAAGCTGAGATTTGGTCCTATGTAAACAGAGAAGCCTACATGGTACCTGGGAAGTGTTTATGGGCACTGATGATTGCCAGGGGCAGGGCGGGGTCTTCCGAGTCCTCAGACTTGGGAATAACACAGTTTTTGCTTTCTAGGAGCTCACAGTTTGGGGGAGGGAATGCTCCCAAATGCTGAGACATGCAGAGAATGCCTATGTGAGCTGTGAGTAGGGAACACTGGAGATGCGGACTGAGGAAAACACGAAGGAGAAGGAAATCCCTGAACAGAGCCTCAAATTGTGTTTGCAAGTTGGATGAGGGCAAAAGGAAGGAGACGCCCTTTTCATTTTAACCTACTCCTCTGAGGATTAAATATATTGTGAAGCCAATAAGTGTTTGATAAGTGAGGGAAAAGGGTGATGAAAGTTAACTTTGTATATATATGTAGAATTGCATCACTGTATGCCTTCACTTTAGGAGCTTTTTGCACTTTTAAGTTTTTGTAAATTTTAAGTTATACTTCTTTTTTAAAAAATTCACTTATGAGTGGACTGGTGAGAAAGGCCTTTTGAGGGGAGCTTAGCCTGCAAGGGACCCACAGATCGGAGTACAGAACCTGACAGGATGTAGCTCCAACACAAGACTCTGCAGAACTTGTCCAGAACGTGTCCTCTGGTCTCAGAGTTCAGACTTAGCGTTTCCTCTCCAGAGCTTCCTGAAGGGGGAGTTCTCCCCTTGCTCATCAACCCAGAAATAAAATCAACAGCTCATTCTTATTTTCTTTAAGGAATATTCATTTCTCTTCTGTGCTTTACCTTAGGATACAATACTGAGGAAAACAGACATGTTCCTTTCTCTCATGAAGCTTGCAAACAGCCAGAAAAAAGGAAAGAGCAAAATATTATTTGCAGTAATTTTTATACATAAAAAGAAGTAGGAGGGTATGGATAGAAAGTATCTATTAGGAGCAGAGATACTACTACAGCCAACGCGATTCGTGATGGCCTCTCTGGCATAGGGTCAGCTCCGCTGAGACCCGAAAGGTAAAAAGGAGCCACCCAGGTGGAGAACAGTGAGGAAGACTTTACCTACTTGAGTCACTGATTGAACACCTGGAAGACTGGGGCACAGAGAGGGAGGGGTGTGCAGCGCGGATGCTATAGTTACAGCAGTAGATGGGACCCTTCCTTGATGAACACCTCTCACTCAAAAGAGAAAAATAAAAGCTATATTTATAGACAATGATACTAGTTATTCTTGCTCTTTTTTTTATTTGATTACTCTATATCTATCCTGATTAAACTATTTTATCTGATTCAGGTTGCAAATATTTATGCAATGACTAAGTGACAATATATGTTCTGGGCACACAATGTTAGTCTAATCAGACCTTACACTTATGGGCTGAGAATCCTTTAGGGGTGTGGATTTAGTCAACAAATTACACGAATGCTTCAGGACACACTGATTAAAGGTATAAAAAGAAAGAAGGAAGGGTTGAGATTGTATTTTGAGACATATCTCTGAGACAGTAGGTTATAACCTGAGTTCTGAAGGCAGAATGAGTTTAGGTTCAGGAAAACAAATGTGTTTGGTGGGATGGTCATTACAAACCAGAAGACCCTGAGATGGAGGGAACATGGAACATTTGTGGGGGGGTGGGAATAAAAAAATCAAAGGGTCAGGAAGTGTAAGGCGAAGCTGGAAGAGTTGGAAGGGTCCAGATCACATAGGGTCTTCTATCCCATACTAAGAACACATTGTTTTATGTGAAATGAGGTACAATGAAAGGATCTTAATCAATGGAATAAAAAGATTCAATTGATGTTTAAATTATGAAAACTGGAGGACATGGGGAATAGAGGAAGTGAAGGGATTAGCTGGGTGACAGATACAGGAGTTAGATGATGGTGGCCTGGCCATAGTGATGGTGTTGGGTAGATAAGGAAAGAAGGAAGAAAGGTTTTTAAGCTCAAATATGATTCCTCTTTCTCTAAATACTAAGCCCAAACTCTCTTCCATGTTGTATCAGAGGTACTTTATCTATCATAAGGCACTCTTAGAGCCCCTGAGATCACCAACCTCAAGCCATCACCCCAGAGTCACTGCCTCAAGCCCTCACCGACACCTGCCTTGCAAGTAGACGTGGGTTCTCATCCCTGATGACACATGTCCCTTCCCTTGTTTTCTGTTTTCCCTACAAAATCAGGGAGTTATTCTAAATAGTCCCACATTTCACAACTTTTAGATAAGAGTTGGCGTGGGGATTTTGAGAGTGGATAAAAAAAGGTGATAAATATTTTATTTTATTTATTTTTATGATTGGCTACATTTATTTTAACCAACATAGTATGTCAGGTAAAGAACGTAAAATAAGTGTACACAGGAGCCTGGAGAGAAGACACTTTCATCTTATAAAACCCATATTTACTAATGAGTACATACTTGTCATTGACTTCTAACTATTTGTTAAATTACTTTTCAAGGGTTAGGTAGGGATATAGTAAAGTAAGCAAAGAATGTATTGCTGTCAAATCTCCCATCCGTTGCCTAGCTACTTAATCTTGCTGTGTTTGCGATAGTTTACATTCAAGTATTGTAAAGTATAATAATTAGAATCATAACATTTCCTCTTTAAAAAAAATTCTGTCAGATAAAGCACAAGTATCTGCCACCAGGATTGATTATGGTAATAGAAAGTTGTTTTGGCTTTAACATATTGTACATAATTTGATAAATACTGTGAAATTCTAAGAAGAAACATTTTTCAGTTTTATGAAATATTGGTAGCAAGATTAAAAATTTAAATAACAATGAGAATGAATTAAAGTAAGTGCAGTTCTGTATACATAATTCAAGAGAATCTTAGGAAGATACAAAGGAAACTAAAAAAGTGACTGGATCTGGAAAGAATTGTGTGCGTCTTTGAGAGAGAGAGAGAGAGAGAGAGAGAGAGAGAGAGAGAGAGATCTTAGCATATTTGACCATTATGACATTGCTTCTATTTTTTTTTTGCATTTTATATATTTTTTAAATTTGTTTTTGTTACAGATATTTCTCCTTTTTCCCCCCACTGACACCCTCCTCCCCATCCCCCCGCTCCATCCCCAGCTTTGTTGTCTATGTCCATCAGTTATGTGTACATGCATATAAGTTCTGTGGTTTATCTCTTCCCTCTCCCCCCACCCTCTCTTCTGAGGGTTGCCAGTCTGTACCCTACATCCACATCTCTGGGTCTACCCTGTTCCTCAGACTATGTTCATTATATTCCACAAATAAGTGAGATCATGTGATATTTGTCTTTCTCTGCCTGGCTTGTTTCACTTAGCATAACACTCTCCAGTTCCCTCCATGTCGTCTCAAAGGATAAGAGATCTTTCTTTCTTACAGCTGCATAGTATTCCATGTGTACATGTACCACAGCTTTTTTATCCACTTGTCTACTGATGAACACTTGGGTTGTTTCCAGATCTTAGCTATTGTAAATAGTGCTGCTATGAACATAGGGGTACATACATTCTTTCTGATTGGAGTTTCAGGTTTCTTAGGGTATATTTCTAGAAGTGGGATCACTGGGTCAAATGTCAGTTCAATGTTTAACTTTTTGAGGTAACACCATAGTGTTTTCCACAGTGGCTTTCCCAGTCTGCATTCCCACCAGCAGTGTACTGGAGTCCCCTTTTCTCCAACACTTGTTGTTTGGTGATTTGTTTCGCCACTCTTATTTAACATAGTACTGGAAGTCTTAGCCACAGCAATTAGACATGAAGAAAAAATAAAGGGGATCCAAATTGGAAAGGAGGAAGTGAAACTGTCATTATTTGCAGATGACATGATATTGTACATAGATAACCCTAAAGACTCCATCAAAAATCTACTAGACTTAATAAATGAATTTGGCAAATTAGCAGGATACAAAATTAAAGTCAAGAAATCGACGGCATTCTTATACACCAATGATGAAATCACAGAAAGAGAAACTAAAAAAACAATCTCATTTACCATCACAGCAAAAAATTAATATAACTAGGAATAAACTTAACCAAAGAAGTAAAGGACCTCTTCACAGAAAACTACAGGTCATTTTTTTTTTTCAGTAGATTTTCTTTTATTGTGGAATGAATGTTCCCAATTTTGATTTTACATTGAATCTGTGTTCCAAGAGACTTGTGGGCTCATGGGAGAGTTACATACACTCAATTAATTTAAAAAGTATTTGGACTGGATGTCCTGAGGAGAGCTGTCCATCCAAGTGAGAACGTGCTTCCTAATATAGGAATGGGATTTTTTTATGCTTGATAGGTGAATATTTCAGTGTTCCTGTTTCAGTTAGTAAAGCTTTTGACAACCGGAAACAGAACACTTGACCCATAGTGACACAAAATAGAAGGTTATGTATTGTTTAGAACAAAAAGTCTCAAGACACTTGATTCCAAAATTTGCTTGAATTTTCTTGTTCTTCTTCCACAGTCATGGTATGGCTGCTGATGTGATACATATTTTCAATCAAGGCATGTGGATTTCAGCAAAGCATCTTTTCCAATCATGGGGCTTCAGTTTCCTTAGCTAAATTGGCATAAAAAAATCTCTAAGAAGGTTCCCATGGCCTGGGAACAAAGGAGATTGAGAGAGAAGCTAAATTTCCCAGATAGATTCTATTTATTCACTCTTCCTTTTCCAACCCTAGCACAGCAGGTCGCTGTTCTCTATTGCTGTCAGGAGGCATCATGTTGTGATCAGGTGGGGTATATGTAGGTTCTGGTTTCATTGCTTTGTGGAGAGGGGACCTGTGAGAACTTTGGGGAGACTGGGATATATATGATCCTAGCTATGTTTAGATTTGCCTAATAAAGTCCAGAGGGGAACTACCTGTCTGTGAGCGTGATTCTAATTGTATCTCTCTCTCTCTCTCTCTCTCTCTCTCTCTTTTTTTTTTCCAACTCAATTGTAGGTGAAATGTCCAGATAAGGATATAAAAAAAGATTTGAGTGGGATCGGAGAAATACCGTTCGCCTGTTATGATGTATATCAACCGATCTGTGGCACCAATTTCATAACCTACAGAAACCCATGCCTCTTGTGTATTGAGAACTTGTGAGTACTATTTGGGGTTGGTGGGGAAAGAACAATGAGAAAGCTTAGTCCACAGCAATTACTACCTACGTCTTCTGCCAAGTGCATCAGCCTTGATGCCAGGAACTTGCTCCAGTTTGCACAGATACTGATCAGTCCCCACTGAGAAGAGCTTGTGGCCATATAAAGTCCACTGGAGTACAAAGTGGACTCACTGTGCTCAGCGGTGTTCCTCAGGTCCTTTCTCCTCGCTGAGCCCTCTTACTCCCCTCTGCCAAATGGTGACTTTTCACGTGAAGCTTCAAATAACTCTTAGCGTCCTGAAATTGTTTGATTTTAAGACAAATTATGGTTTTGCCTAATCTCAGATATCTTCGGCCTCTGTGTCTGAATGTGTTTGAAACTCTGAGCTAAGATGAGCGGACAGCAAAGGTTGGGTCCTTTAACTAAGAGTGACTGTTTAGATTTTCTTGGATTTCTGTGACATGATTCTCAGTGATTAGATACAGAGATCTCGCAAAACCATGGCTTCAGGTTTGATCTCTGTAGAAGCCAGTACAGTTCACAGGGAGAAAAATTATCCCCAGGGCATCAGACTAGAGACCTCCGCTCAACAATTATGTTGTAACTTTGTGCATGGAGCAATGACAAGAGTGTGTAAACCCCAGCTTGTCCCCACTAATAAGTAATCCAGCCAACGTGTGAGAGTGTTGACAGAGAAGATGAGGATTAATGTGCCTCATATATCACAAGTTCAGGACTGATTCAATAACCTATTTTCATTTTTTTTATTTTTTATTAATTTGTTTTTGTTACAGATGTTTCTCCTTTTTCCCCCACTGACAGTCTCCTCCCCATCCTCCCCGCCCCATCCCCAGCGTTGTTGTCCATGTCCATCAGTTATGTGTACATGCATATAAGTTCTGTGGTTTATCTCTTCCCTCCCCCCCTACATCTGTACCCTACTGAGGTACAGATGAGGGTTGTCAGTCTGTACCCTACATCCATGTCTCTGGGTCTACCCTGTTCCTCAGACAGTTGTGTTCATTATATTCCACAAATAAGTGAGATCATGTGATATTTGTCTTTCTCTGCTTGGCTTGTTTCGCTTAGGATAATATTCTCCAGGTCCCTCCATGTCATCTCAAAGGATAAGAGATCTTTCTTTCTTAAAGCTGCATAGTACTCCATTGTGTATATGTACCACAGCTTTTTTATCCATTCATCTACTGATGGACACTTGGGCTGTTTCCAGATCTTAGCTATAGTAAATAGTGCTGCTATGAACATAGGGGTACATATATTCTTTCTGATTGGTGTTTCAGGTTTCTTAGGGTATATTCCTAGAAGTGAGATCACTGGGTCAAATGGCAGTTCAATTTTTAACTTTTTGAGGTAACACCATAGTGTTTTCCACAGTGGCTGCACCAGTCTGCATTCCCACCAGCAGTGTACTAGAGTTCCCTTTTATGCACACTCTCGCCAACACTTGTTCAAACAAGTGTTGGCAAGGGTGTCAATAACCTATTTTCAAAGAGATTGCATCACAGGTCATACTCTCTTCAGTGACATTTTAGGATTGTGAAAGGATAACTGAGCAGAAAAGCCAATAACCTGGTTTTTGGTTTTAGTTCTTTCTCCATTTTGCTCTGGCTCTACGTTTCCTCAAATATAAATTAAGGGCAATAGATAGATAATTTTAAAGTATGGTTGTATCCCTGACACTCTATTATTTAATGAAATATGTATTCCTACTCTTTCTTTAGGAAATCTGGTGGAAAAATTAAGTTTCAACACAATGGAGAGTGCTAGCTAAGCAGACCTGGGTGTGAAAGAAGATACCTTCTTTTTCTCCATCATGACAGTTGTCCTCTTACAACTCACATGTTCTTCTTTCCTCCTTGCATGTGTTCTTGGTGATAGAGAGCTGCCCCTACTGAGCTTGTATCAGATAGTTAAAGCTTCCTTCTTTAGACCTCTTCCCTCACTGCCTTCCATATTCTCCCTAATAAATAAACTTTTCTGAAAGTCTGATTTCACTTGGGTTTCATATCCGTGTTTCAAGTCTCAGAAGTACAACAAATTAAACATTTGAGCCAAGGGTGCAAGACAAACATTGGGGTTACTCAACTCTCTGATATTGTGAAAAATGGGGTAATCTATGTAAAGGCTCCAAGTGTCTTCCAAAAAACATGACAAAAGTTTCTTCTATATTCCTTTGGCATTTTTATAAAAGCAATTAATAGGAACCATGGAGCAATGTGCACTTCCTGGCCATACCTTTTGCCCACTTTCTGCAACTTCTTCATTAAACAACCTCATTTTTAGACTCAGCCTTGAGACAGAGCCATTGACACAGGTCTGGCTTAGATCACCAGAGCCCTACACTTTCACTGGCTCCCCTTTACTCCAGAGGAGGAGGCCTATGTTGATGGTATCCATGAATGTCCCACTAGTCATTTGTCTTTTTCTTAAATTCTTTTCGACAAATTCTAACCTCTGAAACATAGGGACATGTTCTTCTTTGGGTTATACGTGTGCATGTGTATGTATTTTTTTAAATATGGAGAGACAACTAATATATAATAATATGCTCTCTCCTCCTCAGCAGCTTACTCCCTGTTGGCTTGGGAAAGACATTCTGTCTCTGACTATCTTGTAAGACTATTGTCAGAGTGTGTATATATTCTGTTAGCTCTTTGACCTTCATTAGCATGCTCATAACATGGTAGACATATATTTCCAGTAAAAATTAAACAGTCACCTTCAGTCTATCATCTTTAAAATATGAAAAGCAAGCCCGGCTGGTGTGGCTCAGTGGTTGAGCATCAACCCATGCACCAAGAGGTCGCCAGTCCAACTCACAGTCAGGGCACATGCCCAGGTTGTGGGCCCAGTCCCCAGTGGGGGACATGCAGGAGGCAGCCAATTGATGTTTCAATCTCTCTCTTCCTCTCTCTCTATAATCAATAAAGAAAAAAATAATAAAATATGAAAAGCAAATATCTTGGGAAAATTAAATATTCTTTCTCTTTATAGTGTCTCCTTGCTCCAAGTCCTGGGCCATGCAGGAACACCAACAACTCCAGAGAAGACTGTTGTCCAACATGATTGCTTGGACTTCCTGGTCACAAATCCTTTCTTCTGCAATAATTAATCTGCCATTAATGTCATTCAATAGATTTTTTTTTTCATTTCAAACACTTTAATTTCTCCTCTACAAGTTTGATTTATATATTCCATATCTCTAACTTTTAAAAAGTTATTATAACTGGAATAGAGTTATAATAATTATTTTATGACTTTATCTGCTATTTCTAATATCTGTCAGTTGTTGGTTGATTTGGGGTTGTTTGACTTTCTTCTCGTTATGGATTATATCTTAGGGTACAAGACAGTATGAATTTTATTTTGTTTGGTTCTGAATATTTTTGTATTTCTAGAAATTCTTGAGCTTCATTCTGAGACACAGCCAATTACATGGAAAAGGTCAGATCCTCTTTGCTATTAAGAGTTGGTAGGTCAGACCAGTGCAGAATTCACTAAGTGGGCTAATTATTCCTTGTTACTGAGACAAGACCCTTTGAGTACCTTCCTTAATCCTCTCCTGTGGTTCTTTCCTGGCTTTGGGTGATTTCTTCACATACAAGCACTAATCACTAAACTGCTGCGCTTTCTGTCCAGCTCCCCACTGATGTGGTCCTGCAGACTACGGCCACTTTGATCTCTCTCCTCTGAACTCTGTGTCTTCAATTCAGAGCATCTACTTGCTCCATCTAAATTCCTCTTTCCTATTTCTAAAGTCTTACAATGCAGAAACTAAATATGTACAGACTTTTTTTCCTTGTCATAATTCCCTAAACGATACAGTATAACAACTATTTACATAGCATTTACATTGTATTAGGAGTTGTAAGTAATCTAGAGATTATTTAAAATACACGATTTGATGTGAGTAGATTATGTACAAAAACATACTATTTCATATAGGGGACTTGAGCATCTGAGGATTTGGATATCAGCAGGGGGCCCTGGAACCAATCTCCTGCAGATACCAAGGGACGACAATAGTCATGTCTTCCTCTAATATCTTCTGCAGTCTATACTAGATTACAATGTCATTCTGCTAATTTTCTAAGGATTCCAGCTGATAAGACTTGTGCTCTATAATAATATAATTTTTTCTAGTGGGTAATAAAGTATTTATTTAAATTTGCTATACACAACAGTAGAAAGGACTTTCATACTGATATTTTTTCTGTCACATGATAGTATACATTTCCTAAGAAAGAAAGAAAGGTCAGTATATTTATCTACATGCAAGACTTCCCTCCTTTCAGTGCAACCCCTAAAAGCTGATCATTTCTACACATATCCTACCACAACCAACCTAAAAGGAGCTTCCTTCCTAGTGATCCTAGCTCTGACAGCCTCTCTCTCTCTCTCTCTCTCTCTCTCTCTCTCTCTCTCTCTCCCCCCCCCCCTCCTCTCCCTCTCCCTCTCCCTCTCCCTCTCCTTCTCTGGCAGGTGTTTTGAATTTTGAAATCCCTCTGTCTGGTTCCCCTTATTTTTTATTCTCTAATTATTGATCAGTCCGAGGATTCTGTTATTGCTATCTTTTCTTTCTGCATCCTGCTTTCCCTGTTTGACAATCCCACTCATATCCATAACTACTCTATTGCCTGTATTCACATACCCCCATCATGACACTGTGCCCATCTTATGGTATCAGATACTAGATACCTTAATTTCATTGGCTCACAGAATCTTTAAACTCAGTCTATCAATTATAAGTCCTATGTTTTCATCCTAAATGTGTTCCACCATGTTTTGATTTAATGAAGGTCAATGTCAAAATATAAATTAAACCCATTCACATGTATTTAATCCAAATCTTCACCATGTTTTAATAGGTTATTTTATATTCTTCTTACCTGTTTCCTCAGCCTCCATTTTATTCTTCCAATCATTACCCTGTCTCCATTATAGTATCATTAAAATATGATCTGTTTAAAAGATCACTATCCTTTGTGAGTTATAATACAAACATCTTAGTATGACTTATAAGACCCTTTATTTCATCTGCTGCACTCCTGAAAGTCCAGCTTCAACCATGGTGAACCCTTACGGGATGTGTAACAAACCTTGTTTTCCCACAAGGTGGCAGTAAAGCACAGCTGTTTCAACCAATAACTAACAAGCTAAACATTACTGGTATAATTCTATAGAGTTTTCTTTTTTTCGATACATTTTACCCAAAGGAAGTTAATAAATTCAAAGAGACAGACTGAGTAAACTGTTTATCATATATTTTCCAAACAAAAATTCTGAAATAATACACAAAGCTACACCTTGGTTGTTTTAAATTTAATACTACTTTACTTGGGAAAAGGTTATATATACTCTTTAAGAAAAACCAAGAAATACAAAAAAGTACATTTTAATTTAAAAACAAAATTATACAAAACATTACAACCAAGACTTACTGCCATTAAATGTAAATGGAAATCTTTCCTGATCTCTTCCTCTTTATCTCTCTTAATGACTAAGTACATAGATTTAAAATGTATCATAAAAACATCTGGATAATGCTGTAGATGCTACTTTTAAAGTGAGAGCTTACAGAATACAAAGTCAATATGCAAATTAAGAAGAAATTATATTCTGAATGTGTGCAATAAATTGAAATGAAACTTATTTAAAAGATTTTATTTCCCAGAATATCAAAAATAGCAAATGTATAAAGAAAAGGAACTCTAACAAAAGATATATATAATCTCTATTCTGAATGTTACAAAATATTAATCAAGATTTTTTTAAAATCCTAAAACATGGGAATATGTACCCATGTATCAATTTAAAAATTCAATATTGCAAAGAGGTACATTCACTCTAAATTGTTTTATAGATTCAATATATCTTATTCAAATAAGTTATAGGTCATTTTTTTTGTTTTTTGTTTTTTAGAAAATACCAATATGATTTCCAAATTTGTATGAAACTCTAATAGGAATAAAGAACAGACAAGATAATCTTGAGGAAGAACAAAGCTGGAGGACTTATACCACCAGGTAACAAGACTTATTCTCAAAGCTTAATAATAAAGAAAATATATTGTTGCAAAGATAGACAAGTGAAATGGAATTTACAGTCCAGAAGCAAACCCACACAATATGGTCATTTGATTTATGACAAAAGGCACTGTAATAAAATTATGAAAGGATGTTCTCTATTAATTTTGCTGAATCTATTACATATACACACAAGAGTAAATGAATCTTAACTTAATTTCTATTTGAATTGATATTAAAAAAACCAATTAGAAAAATCTTTTGGAAGGAAATATATCTTCATAAATTAGAGTATGCAAATATTGTTTAAAATGGCAAAAAAAAAAGCACTAAGCATAAATAAAACTATGGTAAACTGAGCAATATAAAAAATTAAGAACTTCAGTTTATCAAAATGCATCATTAGTAGAGTAAAAGGTAAGCTACCAACTAGGAGAAAATATTTCTAATACATATATCCAACAAGTGGCTCATATCAGAAATATATGAATTCCTACAGACAAATAAAACAAACACAAACAACTCAATAGAATAATGTGCAAAATGTAGAATGAGAGTATCAGAATATCTACTAAATATATACATTATCTTCATTTTCCTTTGCATTTCAATTATTTTGAAATCATTTGGTTTTTAAATCTTGTTATAATTAATCTTTTTCTCAGTGAAGTATACTGAGGACATATCATTTGGTTCCCTGAATTATATTCACTTTCAGGCAGTGTTCGTCATGTGTCTTTTGTGTGACATGTAGTTCTCTTAAATTTTTGTTTGGTTGTAGTATGATTATAGGCTGGCCTACCTTTCTGTTTTCCCATTTTAATTTCAAATTTAAAGTGTGCAGTTCTAATGCCCAGGTTGTGGGCCCAAACCCCAGTGGGGGGCACACAGGAGGCAGCCAATCGATGTTCTCTCTCATCAATGTTTCTATCTCTCTCTCCCTGTCCCTTCCTCTCTCTCTAAAAATCAATAAAGAAAAAAAATTTTTTTTTAAATGTGTACAGTCCTAGCCATACCTCTCTTTGGTCTAAAATGGAGTGAATGAATTTTTCTTAAATATCTGTATACTATCATATGTAACTTTGTCATTTCATTTGAACTATAAATTAAGAGCTTTTTTGTTTTTCTATACCTTTTGCTGTGATGTGAAACTTTAGGATTAAGTAGGGAGAGCTCAGCTAGAAAGAATATTACCTTTGCTAGAAGCATGAGTCTTGCTCTGCTTTCTCGCCTTTTTAAAAATCAACATGAGTGGCAATCTATCCTATGTACAGTGCTCCCCCCCCCCTTATCTTCAGGAGATACAGTGTGGATCCAAGACCCCCAGTGGATGCCTAGAGCCACAGATTGTACCACACCCTATATATGTACTATGGTTTTGCATATACAGACACACTTTTCCACCTAAAGGAAGTCTTTCTGGCTTCTCTTTGGCATATCCAAAAGGCCAGCATCACCGCTCTTGATCTTTGGGGCCGTTATGCAGTAAAATAAGGGTTCTCTGAACACAAGTACTGCGGTGTCGTGATAGTTCATCTGATCATCAAGATGGCTACTGAGTGACTAACCGGCTGGGAGTGTGTACAGTGTGGAGAGGCGGAACAAAGCTTGATTCACATCCCAAGTAGAACAACACAAGATTTTTTTGTCCAATTTTTATTAATTTATTTTTGTTACAGATGTTTCTCCTCCCCCCCCAGACCCCCTCTTCCCCATCCCACCCCCCCACCTCCCTAGCATTGTTGCATATGTCCATTGGAACAACACAAGATTTATTCATGCTTCTCAAAGTGGGATGCAAGAAAGAAAGAAAAAAGTAGAGAGAGAGAAAGGGAAGGAGGGAGGGAAAGAGGGAAAGAGGGATGGAGGGAGGAAGAGATCCTACCAAGGGACAGAGAGATACAGTGGGATCTGTGTGGCTTCAAGGTGGAGAATTAGGATAAGCGAGAAGCAGGGAGAAGGTCTCACCTAGAATTAAGGAGGTGTTGTCTAATTGTGTACTCTAACAATGAAGTGGACTTCTTGATGTTCCTAACAATGTTCAAACAAAGTTTTAATGACTGCTCTTATGGAAGTTGCAGGGAGATTTTAGCCAGACGCAAGCTTTACGTGGTTATCTAAAATCTTTTTCAGTCCTTAGAAATTCTGTTTGTCTTCTATAAGCAGGCCGCTGTGTCACTCAAAACAAAACTTAAGACAGCGGAGCCCAGAGCAGAGTTTGTTGGGTGATCAGAGGGCAGGTTCTGTTTGATTCCTACTTCTCATCCTAACAGCTCTCAGGAGTGGCTGGGTGGGACGAGGATTCCCTGGAGTTTGTTGCCAAGTTAGGGTTGTTGACATACCTGGGTAATACCCAGGGGAAGCAGAAATGTGTGACTCACAGCCCAGTTCCCAGAAGAACAAAAGTATAGGGTGGAAGCTGGACCTGGGAAATGAAATGGCAGGTTACAATATTTCTGCTTGTAGCTCTGGGAGGAAAAGGAGGAGCCAGTGTGGAGCTACCTTCACTCATGGACGTTTTGTTTTTTTTCTAACTTCCAAACTAAATCTAACCTGCTTATTATACTTTTCATAATGCTAACTACCTGTCTTTCAGAGAATTAAGCACATATCACAAGGATAATTTAGTTAATTCCTTTTTTCATAACCTGCTAGACCAGAAGCTTCAAAGGAACAGAGACACTGCATATCATTGTTTATTGTTACATTCCCTAAACCTATGCTAATGCCTGGCGTCATATAGGTGTTGGTTCAACAAATGAATAAAGGAATAAATGAAAGAATTAGCTACTTCAGATCTATCACACCATTGATGTCATAAAGGCTCTAAACATTTCTACAATATTTTATCAACTAATATATGGCAGAATCTTTTCAGATCACCTCTGTTTTCATTTCCTCTTATGATGACGGCCATGTAATAAAAGAAGTAAAAAGAGAGAACTTCCTCAGATTATCGTGGTCTCTTCTGGTCCTTTGATATTTCAAATATGTAACACATACAATTTCAACTTTGTAATTTGAAGATTTCAGCTCTTATCCTACCTATTTACAAGTAGAACTGGACCTTACCAGCAGGATTCAGGAAATGGCATAATAAGAAATTGTCGGGCCTTGGAAATCAGACCTCTGCAAACTTAATGATTTATGATTCTTCATTACTGAGAGATATTACTAAGGAAAAATATGCCATTTTAATGACTGGATAGTGTAGAGGTATAAGAACAATATAGAGATAAAAATAATATAACTGTGAGATGAACACCTATCCATAATAATATTGTTAATCAAATAAAAAGATATGAAAGAGATGTAGATTCAGTAAAGATCAAGGGAAATTTAGTTTTAGATGTAATAGACCTTATAAACTACTGAGACTATCAAATAGAAAGTGTGTATACATTAACACGATCAAACGATTCTTCTTAACTTCTGTTTTTGCTAAAATCCCTGTATGACTAAAAGTAATGATGTAAAACAATGTGAAGATTTCTTGATCCAGCAAGTCGTCTTCTGAATATTTATCCAAAAAATATGAAAACATTAATGTTTTCATATTTATATAAATAAATATATATTATATATTATATATATATTATATATATATATTATATATATATATATACCTGAATGTTCACTGCATCATTATTTATAATAGCCAATATATGGAAATAACCTAAGTGTCCATTGATGGATGAATAGATAGAGAAGGTGCTATATATGGAACACTACTCAGCCTAAGATGAACTATTGCCATTTGCAACAACATGGAAGGATCTGGAGAGTATTATGCTAAGTAAATTAAGTCAGATGGAAAAGGACAAAAACTCTATGATCTCACTCATATGTGGAATATAAAACAAAAAAGAAATGAACAAGCTTAACAAAACAAAATCAAACTCATAGATACAGACAACAGATTGGTGGCTACCAGCAGGGAAGAGGGTTTGGGGGAAGGGTGAAATGGGTGAATGGAGGTCAACTATGTGGTGATGGATGGAAACTAGACTTTTGGTGGCAAGCATGCTATAGTGTATAGAGATGTCAAATTATAATGATGTACACCTGGAACTTGTGTAATGTTATTAACCAATGTTACCTCAAAAAAAAGTGATAAGAGGCCCTGACTGGTATGGCTCAGTGGCTTGGGTGTCATCCCGTGCACCTAAAGTTTGCTGGTTTGATTCCCAGTCAGGGCAAATGCTGGGGATGTGAGCTTGATCCTCCAGGAGGGGGTATGCAGGAGGCAGCCGATAAATGTTTCCCTCTCACATTGATGTTTTTTTCTCTCTCTCCCTCTCTCCTCTCTCTAAAAATTAATAAAAAATCTTTAATAAAAAGTAATAACAGAATATTAATGGAACACGTATATTGTAATAGTGAGGGCTTTGCTCAGTTTCCTCAGTTTGCTGAACATTTTCTGGTAGTGAGAAGGGACACAGGAAGGAAACTGTTCTTAAGGAAATATTAATATAATGTCAAAAGGATACTTTGTGTGTGTGTGTGTGTGTGTGTGTGTGTGTGTGTGTGTGTGTGTAGTAATAACTTAGCTCCAATAATTACACATTTACTCAACCTCCTCCCATGACTACTCCAAGGGAAATTATGACTCCGTAGCATGGTGACTAAGCTTCAGGAGAGGGGCTGTCCCGTGTTGCAGGGTTGCATCCTGAGTTGAGCAGAGCTTTGTGTCTTTTTCAGTAAAGCTCTACAGAATTCAGTTTTACAAATAACTCCCGACTAAAGGGAGAAGTCGTTACACCCTTTCACAAGACCATCTACTACGCCTAACACATTTGTAACTGCTTAGGTAAGTGATTCCATAGTTGTCTTCTACACAGGAATGTACATTCTATGCAAGCTGATATTGTGTCAATTCAGTGCCCTTTGAGCTGATTTCAGGAAATAGTGTCTAATGTCCATTTATTAAGCTATTTACAATCTTGGTAGATACTGCACAGCAAGAAGAACTGGGTTTCTGTCCCAGTTTTGTTTTGTTTTTTAACTTATTTGCCGTACAACTTTGAGAATTCACTAATCTTGCTGAGCGTTGGTGTAGTCATGTGTAAAGAGAGATAGTGCCTGATAAGACCTCACAGGACTGTGAAATTCAAAATGAGATAGCACACTTAATGCACTTCTTAAAAGGACTATATAAAGAGTGCATCAGAATGCCTTATTTTATAGAGAAAAAAAGACAAAATACCAGCTGTTCTACTTTTTCACCTTCCCACAGGTATCCTTGTGTCCTGACATAGTCTGAGATCTGAGCTACAACTCCTGTGGGAGATATTAAAACTCAAATCATTAGTCTGTGACAACCTGAGCACCCAATCTAAGAGGACAGAAATAATTAAAACAGCAATCATTTCAATAAATATAATACTATGATCTCTCTTGTACAAGGTGCAAGAAGAAGATAAAAACTGTTCAAAATCTGCATTACAAAACCCAAAATATAAATTAAAATTGAAAAACAAAAACCATATCTCAAATTTATCTCATGTAGCATCCTCCATATACATAAGAAAACTTCCTTCTTTTTTAAAAATATGTTTTCATTGATTTTTTTTTTTAATAGAGAGAGAGGAAGGGAGAGGGTGAGAGAGATAGAAACACTGATGAGAGAGAAACATCGGTTGGCTGCCTCCTGCATGCCCCCCACTGGAGGTCAAGCCCACAACCCTGGCATGTGCCCTAACCAGGAATCGAACTGGCAACCCCCCTGGTGCATGGGGCGACGCTCAACTGAGCCACACTGGCTGGGCAAAACTTCCTTTTTTATTATTGTTATATTTTTAATCCTCATCAGAGTATATACTTCCATTGATTTTTAGAAAGGGGAGGGAGAAGAGGGGGGGGAGGAAGTGAGAGGGAGGGAGGGAGAGAGAGAGGGAGACATCAGTTGGTTGCCTCTCTTACATGCCCCTACTGGGGACTGAACCCACAATCTAGGTATGTGCCCTGACTGGGAATCAAACCTGCAACCTTGTGTGTGTGTGTGTGTGTGTGTGTGTGTGTGTGTGTGTGTATGGGATGACACTCCAACTAACTGAGCCACCTGGCCAGGGCAAGAAAGCTTCCTTTTTGAGAAAATAGTATGGATCCTAAGAGACCTATATAGCTCCCACCTTCACATCAGCCAACACACATGTACTCCCTTCTCTCACTGTGACAGATTCTGTTTCTACCAAAGACAAAGCCTGAAATTTTCTTCTTTAGTAAAAGAAAGAAGACCTCAGACCAATGACTGCAAATTCTACTTTGAGAAATTAGAAAAAGAAGGAATAAAATAAAAATAAGGATTAAAAAAAGAAATCCTAAATATAAAATTTGAAAAAAGAATGAAATAGAAAATAGAAAAGCAATAGAGAAAAAATCAATAAAACGAGAAGCTAGTTTTTGAAATTAATAAAACTGATAAACTTCTAGTCAGATTGATTGTAAAAAAAAAAAAAAAAAAAAAAAATGGACAGAAGTCCAACTGGTGATGTGGCCCAGTGGATTGAGCATTAGCCCATGGTCTGAGATTGATTTCGGATCAGGGCATGTGCCCCAGTTGTGGGCTCAATCCCCAGTAGGGGGTGGGCAGGAGGCAGCTGATTGATGTTTCTCTTTCACATGGATGTTTCCATCTCTCTCCCTTCTTCTCTCTCTAAAAAAATCAATAAAAACCTATTTTTTTAAAAAGGACAGAAGACATAAATTACCAATATGAAGAATGATAGTGGTAACAACCCTAGAGATTCTATAGAAATTACAAAGATAGCAAGAAATTATTGTGAAAAATTTTATGCCAGATTTTTGAACAATTTAAATGAAATGACAAATTCCTTAAAAGACACAAAAGAAGAAATAGATAATCTGAATAGTTCTAGTCTATGAAGGAATTGAATTTGTAGTTTAAAACCTCTGACAAATGTATTCCTATACACTCACCTGGTGGCATCACTGGTTTATTTGACCAAATATTTGAGAAAAAAACAAAAACAGTATTGTTTCTATACAAACTCTTCCATAAAATTAAAGAGGAGTGACGATTTTCCAAACTAGTCTATGAAGTCAGTATTAACCTATAAACAAAACCAGAAAAAGACAGTGCAAGAGTAAGAATACAGGAAATTTGCTAAGAGAGTAGATTTCAAATGCTCTTACCACATACACACACAGGGTTAACTATGTGATAATAAACTATGTTAATTACCTTGACGACAGTAATCATTTCTCTATACAAGGTGGGACAAAAGTAGGTTTACAGTTGTGAGTATGTAAAACATAGCATTTATTTCTATATTATTATTTATTAATTATTGTTATTTTCCATATGAATAACTGTAAACCTACTTTTGCCCCACCCTGAATATAGTAAATCATTGTGTTGTACACCTTAAATATATACCATTTTTATTAGGCAATAAAAGACCAACCCTTGCACCTGTACACACAATCTCCTCTACTCTTGTCTTCTCAACGATGCTGTTTCAGCAATTCTGCCAATGTCCTGAATTCTTCATTTTACTCTTTCTTCTAGACCTTTCCCATAGCTTAGATACTTCCGGTGATTTCTCCCATTTAAAAAGAATAAAACAAAGAGAAAATAAATACTTCCTGGATTTCACATCTTCCTTGATTTTTCTTCATTAGCTTTTCCCCGTTCAACCAGAACTGCTCTAAAAGGTAGGCTATACACACTGACTCCAACTTACTTCCTTCTATTTTCACTACAGCCTATTCTAATCAACTGCCATTCATGACGACAACAAAACTAGCATAATCAAGGTCAGAGGTGCCTGTATGTTGCTAGAGCCAATGGTCAATTCTTAATCTTCATTTTGTTTTACATATCAATAACATTTCACTCTAACACTCCTTCCTCCATAAAATGTTTATCTTTCCCCCTTAGACTTCCAAGACAACTTCCTCTTGGACACCCCTTCTTCTCTTTGCAAGTTCCTCTTCCTCAGCTGATGACTAACCAGTGGAAGGCTGCAGGGTTTCAGTCTTTGGACCTATCCTGGATTTTACCTGTACCTGTTCTCTTAGTGATCTCACCCTCTATCCAGATTTGTAGCTCCAATCTGTGCTTCTTCCCTGAAATCTAGATTCTTATATACAGCAGCCCACTCTGCATTTTTCTTTCAAAATCTTTCAATATCTAATCAAAATCTCTACCTTCTTCTATCCAACACTAAGCCTCTGACATTCTTTGCCCGCCAGTGGTTTCTTCCCCATTGCTCCTCAGTTTATCAAATAGCAATTCCAGTTTTTTTCAGTTGCTAATAATCATCCTTGACTCCACTCTGTCTCTCACACCTAACATGTGATCCAGCAGCAAATTCTTTTGGCTCTGTCTTCAAAATATACCCCAAAGCTAACTACTATTTATCATCTCCACTGTTAATTCTTCAGTGCAAGCCACTATCACATTTCACTTGAATTATTACAATAATCTAATTATCATTCTTGCTTCCACTCTCTCAGTACGTATTCAACATTCAACGGTATGCATCATCCCTGTACGTTCAGCCAGAATAATTCTAAACTTGATTTTCATCATGCCACTTTTTTCATCCTAAATCTCTAATAACCATGCCCAAGTCACCAGTTGTTTGTTAAAGGCCTGCACTGCTACCTGGGAGTGATTCTCTGTCTTGTTCAGTTCTGTCCTCTGGTCTCTTGGTTATTCCCTCTGAGTCACCTCCCTTCCCCACCGCCGTGAAAAAAGGCCCGTGTTCACAGCTGAGTAGTCTTCTTCCTTCCCATGGATGTTTTCTATTAAATTGCACAAAACATGGCCTCTTCGATTTGTTATTATCTGTCCTCTCTATGCAACATAAGTAAATAAAATGAATCAAGCTTTTGTAAGTTGAAACATACAAGTATTAATCCTTCCACCCAACATAGTAATTTAGCTTCTGTTATTTTTTCTAGTGGTTATGAAGGATACTGAGCTATGTCAAAAAAAATCTCTACCCTCAAAGACTATATTGAATTTTACAAAATAATGAAAAGCTTCTATAAAGTAGAGGTATATTCATAACATACCACATGCTATATGCCATGGAAGGTAAAATGTTATGTTTTATTACAAGTTAAGAGAAAGAGAGATTGATTGATTGATTGATTGATTCCTTCTTAGATAACTGTGGAAAATATTTTAGAATAGGCTTTATTTCACTTGGCCAGGAAATTGAGTCAGATTCTGATGGGCAGAGGTAGCAACAATGTGTTTGAGACACAGAAAAGTGCAGAAAAGGAAAATGCAGATTACTAAGGATTCTAGTGGTTTGAGCATTGCATGTTGGGAAAGGAAACTGGGAGATGAAATTGAAATTTATGCCCCATCACAGAAGAACCTTGAATCCCAAGCTAAAGCTCTTTAATGTTACTGGCTAAGCTTTGTTAGGCAATGGAGAGGCATTCCCCATTATTTTCCCCCCCTGGGATAGCTTGTCTGGATCAGAGTAGATAGAGAGAGAATTTATATAGCTGAAATAATGTTGTTGAATTTAAAAATAAAAATTCTTGCAGAGGCTTTCCCCAGAGTTTAGGGCAAATAAATGTAATAATGACTTGTTGGACTAAATCACCTGACCTGGGCAATACTGCTTCCTGTGGTTTTTAAAAGACTTTGGTCAACTTTTCCTTCATATTGTAGAGTATGTTAGCAAACATTTAAGAGGCTTCCTCTGATAGTTATAATTAAGCTTCAAAGGGAACAGGCAACGCCAGACATTTAGTTGGACTGAAACTATTTCCTTCTTTCCATTGTTACCATAGTGCAATCCACCCCAACTTCTTTCCCATCACATTTGCCACATAGTGAATACATGTTTCAATTTAGGATTCTAGGGAAAAGCAGTGTGCCAGCAAGAATTTTTATTGCTGTCTGATCCATTTCACCTTGGGCCACTGTACACTCTGTAAAGAGCATGATGTTCCAGGACCTATTTGGTCCTGACCTACTTTTGGTCTTGTTTTCAACCATCCTTGCCGAGTATTCTATGCTCCAGCCCACTGAGCCATTTGGTGTTCATATAGCCAATATTGTTTCTCACATTCATGTCTATTCTCGTGGATTTTAGTTTTCTTTTATCTCTACCTTTGTGTCCTCCTCCTCTTCTTCAGCTTCTCCCCATCCCCTTTCCAACCAGGCTTATTTTGCCAAAGAACTTGTATTTATCCTTCAAACCTCACACTGTGCAAGTGTATCTTTTATTTTTTAATGAAATTTCTGATGACGCCACCTAGGACAAGTTGAATCTTTAATTATGCACTCAAAGAACTTTGAAAAGATAAATTTTCTAGAGTGCTATTACATTATATACGACTTATAATGTATATACCTGATTTGCTAACACGTGAGCTCTGTGAATTCAGGGATAACACAATGTTATGAGGATTATATTCAAGGCAAGTGCAAATCACTGTTGAGAACATCAAAAAAGCAAAGCCAAACAGACTTACTGAACCCATTGAAGAACCTCAACATTCAGAGAGTGGCAAAGAAAATGAAGAGGCAGTTTAGACAATATGACTGAAAGATTAATAGGTAAAAAAAAAAAAAAAAATATATATATATATATATATATATATATATATATATATATATATATACAAAAAAAGTTTGCATTTTTTCATTCAAAAGTATTTTATGACCATGGGCTCAGCCTAGGGAAAAAGAAAAATAAGATAAAATTCTGTCTTGCTTTCAAGATCATTATAATCTCATGTTGCTGTCAAAGCTACCAAAAATCAATCAGGAAATCAACATAGCAATTCAGTACCGACCCCTGTGGAACAGACTTATAAATGTTCTGTTAAGAGAGAGATAAATGATCACAGGAGTAGACACGAGCCATGTTATCTTAAACACTTTTATTGACAAATTTGATGCAATCATTGAAGGTGGGATTTTATGTCGGGAGTAAAATGATTTCTTCATAGTGGGTGTGATGACTGGCAAAAATGAACAAGGTGAAACACTCTCTATGTAAGTGAAGAAAATGAACCACAAAAGGAGAGAATAACAGAGATGTGACTTCATATTTAAAGCATGCTTTCTTCTTTTTTTTTTTTAATCCTCACCAGAAGACATGCTTATCTATTGATTTGAGAGAGAGAGAAACATGGATGAGAGAGAGAAACATCAATTGGCCGCCTTCTTGGACGTGCTCTGAGTGGGCATCAAACCTGCAACCCAGCTATGTCCTGATCTGGAATCAAACCCACAGCCTTTCAGTGTACTGGATGATGCTCCAACCAACTGAGCCACACTGGCCAGAGCATAAAGTGTGTTCTCTATATCTTCATTTAAGTCAGTTATGAAAGTACAGACTGGGACAGTATTCTGTTCCTCCAGTCATGTTTATTCTTCCATCAGCAACTTTTTGTTCAGTTGTTGGACCAGTTACAGCCATCCAGTCATCGTTTTGATCCTCTCACAATCACAGCGTGAGACTGTCTAATGCCTGGCTGATGTTTCCGTCCACTACGTCCACTGTTTGCCTCAGACCTACCAGTCTGGTGACCGTGTCAAAGAAAAAAACAAAGTTACTCTGACTTTTTTGTTGTTTTTGTTTTTGACACTTAAGGATAATCGTGTATTTTCATAGTGTTCCTAAATCTGTACTCTAATAATTATTTTCTTGGATCTTATTCAAATCAATGCTAAGATTTAACACACATTTCAAAATAAGAGATTTGAGGAGGCTTAATATAAAAATACAAAACTCATCCTTAAAAATGAATTTAAAAAATACACTATAAAAAAGAAAGAGACACATCTTTAAATGAAATAAATTTTCTTAATACTATATTAAAATGTATAGCATCAGGTAACTTTCAAAAGTTTTATATAGCAAACCATACTTGATGCTGAGCTTGATTTTCATTGTGGCTACATAAAAAATTCTTGATTTTAGTCTATTGTATGGCTGGTCATGTTAAAAAAAAATGTAAAAAGCCGCTTCATAGTTTAATGCTGAGCAGTGACTTCCTTGATGAAGGTGGTGGCTGTTCTTTTTTGAAAATATGCCTCTGTCTCATGACCTGCCCCACATCGTGGTAGCGCTTAAGGGCTTGGAGGTAAGAACACAGATGTTTGAGAAGAGATATTTCAAAATAACACATTGTACTACATATGAGCAATATTGGGGGAAATTTTATACAAACAAATAAAATGTAAAAACTTATAAACAGATATGGGTATGACCCTGGGCCCAGACCTAAGCTTTCTACAAGCAATAAAGCTGCACCTCAATAGGGGGTGTGATACTGTGGAATCAGCAGCAAAGATTCTAGAATCAAAATTACCCTTAAAAATCCCTCCAATATGCAAAAGAAAAAAATCTCTTATATCCCCAAAATTATAGAATCAGAATTACCCTTAAAAAATGTAGATGATTTTGTGTATATGACCCCGGATGGTAATATTTGCGAGTAAATGTATCATGTTTATATGATAAACTGTGCTTGGAAAATATCTCACAATGTTTTTGTCTTCAATTACATGAAAGAAAACACGCATAGCTAAGTTTTCGAGATCAACTACATGGATGTTGAGACTGCCTTCTGCTGTCTGTAAAATGGCTTGACTTTTGCTGCTTTCTCTCACACCTTTTCTTTTCATTTTTGTTTCTTTTTTTTCCCCCCGTGATTCAATTCACTGAAACTGACCTTTAAATGTTATGATTGTTAAATCTTTTTCTACTTTCTTTTCAGAGTTCTACAGAAAACAAAATTCAAACTGTTCTCATCTACTTGTGTGATAGCCAAGACTAGAATTACACACAGCTTCTTTAATATTGGTGAATAATTGCCTGTAACTTCTCAGTAACCTTCTATCATCTCAGCTTCTTATTTAAGGAGCTAATAAGTGATCCTCAGAGGTTTCTTACCTTTCTTTAAATATTATAAGAAGAAAAAAAAAGAAAAAATATCTTTCAAATGGACTGAGAAACCTAACAAAAACTATTGTTCAAAATACCAGACTTCTTAAAATATATATCCTTGTGACATAATATTCTCTCCCCAACACCTGTCCAGATGCAATACTTATTTGGTCTTCTGTGCTCCCAAGCTTTGTGATGGAGAGGAGGGTAAATGTCAAAGATACAGAATTGAAACCTTTTGGGAAAAAATGAGTTAGAATCATTCTATCCAAGAATCATTCTATCAAATATACCTATTGAAGAAAAGCTCTTGGAAAATGGGGGCGGTAGGGAAGGATAGAATGAAAGATGGAAAGAGAGAGTAACATTTAGGCAAATGGTGATTTTGAAAGTTTAGAGCAGAGGATAAGGAGCAACTACCTTAAATGACACTTCCGGGAAGAGAAGTTGGAACACATTTTAGGAAGGCCACCATGGACTTTGTGATGGAATGCTACCGACTCCTGCTGTTACATTTTTGTTTATTATTTATTAATGCTTTTGAATTTGTTGCCATTTGGGGATCACAAAATGGGAAGGAAAGGGAGAAGGCAAAAGGGAGGAGGAGGCATTGGAACTGGGATTCCGAAGATGGAGGAAGACAGCAGTACTTAAAACCAAGCCTATGAAATGATACCAGGTTTCCAAACCTGGCTCTTTATATCATCTCATTTAATGGGGCAAAATAATTAAAGATCACATCAAGTAGACAAAAGTGTTATGTGAAAATTCCATGGCTTTCCTTAAGCAATTTCCCAATTATTCTCTTTTCTAAATATTCCCAGACCACTCCTCTTCTAAAGTGTTTAAGAAACATTTCAATGCAGTTTGTAAGGTTGTTCATTGGTGTCTTTGAAACTTTTAGGGTCTAACATCTGACCTATAATTTTCTGTAAAGAACTTTAAGATTGTTTATGTGAGTGTGGGTGTATATATGTATGTGTTATCACTCCACTCTAGAATAAAAACACTTAATACTTGCCAAGCACATATTTTTCCTTCTCTCTTATACCTTTCCTCTCTTTCCTATCTGTGCTCCTTTCTCCCTTTTTCCTCTGCCCTTTACGTTCAGATCTTTTAAAATTATCAGAGAAGCAACTTAAAAAATTCTTATCACAATCATGCTTCATTTTTGATTAAACAATAATCTTTTAAAAAATATTTTTGTTTATTGATTTTAGAGAGAGAGGAAGGGAGAGGGAGAGAGAGACAAAAGCTTCGATGAGAGAGAACATCAATTGGCCGCCTCCTGCATGCCCCGCACTGGGAATTTAGCCCACAACCTGGGCATGTGCCCTGACCGGTAATCGAACAAGCAACCTCTTGGTACATGGGTCGATGCTCAACCACTGAGCCACACTGGCAAGGCTATTCGTCCTATATTTTAAACGATTATATTTTACTTCATGATATTTAAGTAGCTGATTATGATTTGAGACAGACTTTGTCATCATCACTATGACCATTGTTTATTTATATTTTTGTTCCAAGAAAGCTGTGGCGTCCATCTTACTCTTTGCTCTGTCTCACAATCAAATTGGCCATGAAAGTTCATGGCATTCATCTAACTTGGACAAAAGTATATTGTCAAGGAGTTAAAACATAGTTTTATTATAACTACTTTTTTTACTTTGCAGCAAAGGGGGAAATATTAAATATTCCTCAATTCATTAACTTCTAAAAATGAATAATTTACTCTTTACAAATTAAAAAATATATACATCACCTCCCTTCTTCATTTTGACTTAAAAATAGAAAACCACTGCCATGTGACTACAATAACGATTTAAAAAATCAACAGGCTGATTTCTGCCCAGAAAATGCTTTTACTGATGCAGTTCTGGTGACAAAGTAGAATACCTCTCTCTTTTAGGTACATCTTGGATGATGTGGACTCTGAAAATCCAAGTTACACCCAAGATTCCATTCCTCTGTGGTTGCTCACCTAGACCACAGACATGTAGGACCTGTCTGAAGGAGAAACAGACTTCAAGTGTGGCCCCACCAGTGACTCATCCCTTTAATGTAGCGACACTGTAGAGGAAGAGCAGGGAGGATGTATTGGTTGTTAGGAAAATCTAGTTTACCAGTGGAAAATGACATCCTCTATGAATAAGATCTAAGGTGCGACTCACATAATTGTCCTAATTTTAAGACTGATGGGGATCATGAAGCATTTCTTTACATCGCTGACAGGTCATAATAAATGCCTAAAGTATATAGGACTGCATCTGGTTTTAGAATGTGACTTTTAAAGCAGGTGGAGATCCCAACATCCTCCATCATGTGTCTCTCTCTATATATATATGTCTGAGCGTGTGTTTAGCACCTTGGAAGTGTCTTGACAGAGAACCTGAGCAGGACAAAGCAGCCTTGATCTGAGTGGGCTAACTGGCACCATGAAACTGTCAGGTGTCTTTCTGCTCCTCTCTCTGGCTCTTTTCTGCTTTTTCTCAGGTGAGTTTTTTCTTTGAAATTGAAATCCAATATTTATGCTGAACTGGAGATGACAAGTATATTTGCCCACCATACTTCAAAATTCTAACAATTTTGATATCAAAGACGAATTCTGAGAGGTTATCATGATGCTAATGATTGTGATGATGAAAATGGTAAATAGTAATAATGATAAAAAATAACTTCCATTTGTTGAGCATGTACTATATTCTAGGCATGTACTAATGGCTTTTGGCATTATCTCCAATACACATAGCAAGATATTCCTATCTATATTCTACATGTAAGAAAACAGGAGCACAAAATATAAGAAAATTGCCAAAGGACTTGCAAATCATAATTAGAATTTGGAATTTGATCAGGTCTTTTAGACATCACGGTTTATGTTTGTTCCAAAAAACTAGTCTGGGGGGTGGCTAGTTTTAAATATTAGCTTGGTTTACCAAGACAAAGGAAAGCTTCCCTGTACTCATTATTCTTATACAGTAATTGGAACTCAATTACAATTAAAATAAGTGGGGGAAAGGAAACTCAGAGAATCCTTCAGAAAAAAAGTTGTCCAATCTTAGAATACTAAAACATATATGTTGTTGAGGAACTCAAGAGTTCTTCAAGAAAGGGAATATTTTTGGTCACCTTAATGAGTAATAGTCATATATTCTATCAATTCAGATTGTTCAAAAGCACAATTGTACCTTGAGCTGATCTTTTTCAGTACAAGGCCATGTGAACGAACAGGGCCACTGTGTATCTTTCTTTCCTTCTTTATGTTTCCACTCTATGCTGTTGTAGTAGACAAAGCACCTGCTAGAGTCTCTAGACGCGAGAGCTTTCTCTTCCACTGTGGCAACTGGAGACACAGCGCAGTCCTCTGAGGTATTCTCTCAGTCATAGAGTTCTAGAAAGGAGACAGAGTTCTGGGACCTTCTAAGTCTGACCTATCATTTTCTGTGACAAATGTCGAATGTGGGGGCTATCAGAGATTTTTAAATGCCTGAACATGTTAAAAATAACAATTTTTCAATGAAATTGAATAGATGAAGAAGTCATTGTTCATTGGAAACTGGTTATATATATTTTAATATATTTTTATTGATTTTTTAGAGAGATAGAAACATGGATGTGAGAGAAAAATATAGATCGGCTGCCTCCTGCACGCCCCCTACTGGGGATTGAGCCCGCAACCTGGGCATGTGCCCCGACCTGGAATGGAACCAGGATCTGTCAGTCCATGGGATGACACTCAATCCACTGAGCCACACCAGCCAGGCAGGAAACTTATATTTATATTTTGGTGCCCCCCAAAAAATGTATACACAAATAAATGTAATTATAAAGCCAGTGGTTATTGAAATACATTTCATTTTCAAAATGGAATAGACTCTACAGATACCCTATATACACTTTTTGGGATACCCTGTACATTTAGAAATGTGAAAAGCAATTGGATAAAGGATTACTGTGATATTATGGAATAAGTTTGACTAATAAGGCTAAACAACATGAAACGAGTTTCTGTCACCTGCGGAGGTGGCATAAAAGCACATGTGACTATATTAAAATGTGTTTGCTAAGATCCTCTCAAAAGTTCATTGATATCCTCTTATTGCTTCTCTTTAGCATCTTTTCATTGGATCTGGTAGACCAAGACCCCTAATTTACCCAAACATGGTCCTTCATAGATAAATTGGTGTTTGGGAAGGCTAATGACTAAGAGCCTTCATGTTGAATTTCAGTCCTGGCATTTCGATTTTAGAGCACGTGACCTTTCTGGGTCTTTTTCACCTGTGTAAAATAGGGGTATAAAAGGAATATCCCTATGTGGGGAATTAAATGAGAAAATGTATGTAAAGTGCTTTACATAGTGAATGGGATATAGTAAGACTTTAACAAATGCCTATTAATATTGACATTATTAAAGTTCAATAATAAGAACTCAGGCATTGCTGATGTTAATCCTCCTTCTGACTTGATATTTCCTAAATCTCTCTTGTTGTGATCAAAGTTTCACACAGTGAAGAAATGGCTGAGAACTGTAACAATGAGTTTTCCTGGGTCATAAAAATCACTTTCAGTGCTTACAAAAATATAGACTTCAAGGCCCTATTTGGTCTTGTATAATGGAATTTTCAAATAATTGTCCTGAAAATCTGTATTTTTAATAATACTGCTGCAATATGGTTGCTCATCACTACAGTGGGTGCTCATCAACTTTATTTCAGAATGAAAAGTCTTGTTCTCTCCTCATCCCCATGAACAGAGAATGTTCTTGAAGGCATTTCCAGTTGTCCTCCCTCAAGTGCTAACACTTATTCATATACTTTCTGTCGTCAAGGAGGCTTTTGGCTAAATGTGTGAGGTGTCACTAGCATTTTGCGTTCCACAAAAATGACCAGAGTTCAGCTCATAGCAGAAGTGACTCTAAAACTTTCATTGATTTCGGTATTTTAAACCATTGAGCTAATTAGCCACAACCTAAAATCACAGATATAACCATAGAGATGGAGAGAGAGAGAGAGAAGCAAGACTGTATTTAGAGAAGTTTTCTCCTCTTTCAGAAATTGAGAGAGATGTAGCAAGAGAAATCAGTCACAGAACCGAGAATGACTTCGTCCTTGCCACTAGATATTTGGGCCAAGTCTTTAAAGCTGAGTATACAGGGCAGAAAAGCCATTTTGACCTCAAAGAAAAAATAACAAAGTTCATCTCTTCCCAAATTGCCTGTGAGAAAGACAATGCACTGAACCTCGAAATGTCAGTCAGAGGAGACTTTCCAACCCAACTTCTCCAAAGTAAGACCAGGGATGAGAAAGTCATTCCCACAGTAAATTAGTAACTGGGCCAGAACTGTAACATGATTCTCCAGATCCCGAAAGTCTTTTCTCTCACCCCGCGCCCAACCTCTAAGAAATATGACTTCATCCTGGTCCATCCCCTTTCATTACTTCCCAAGTCTCTATTTCTCCCTAAGACGTGAACATGTATAAAAAATAAAACAACTATGCCACGACTTGTTGAGACGACCGAGAACCAAGAACTAGTATTATCCCAGGCTTGAGGATTTCCTAACTTTGCAAATCGCACTTTTTGCCCATTCAGAAATTACAGTGTTCAGATTTTGTGCTTTTTTTTTTTTTTTCCAGGTGTCTTCAGTCAAGGAAGACAGGTCAGTGCATATTTTTATCTATTCTTCAGACCTGGGTGGTGCTTGGCTGGTATTCTTAGGGCCAAAGAGAGGTTTGTGTGTGGGTATAAGAACAAAAACAATGAACAAGCAGGCCAAATGCAGAAAGGTGGAAGTAATTCATCTTACAACTATGACTTTTCGATGTATTTTCTCTAAAGTAAAACAATTACTAATGAATACAGGATGAATCTATCACAACACTCAGACTCGAGCACTGCTTTCACTGTGAGATGTTGGGCAAGTTACTCAGGTTTCCCGAGCTGCAGTTTGCACAAACGTAAAAATAAAAGAGACAGATAATCTCATTCATCTCATAGGATCTTAGTCAGATTGAAATGATATAAACTATGTGGAGGCGTTTGGTAAACTATAAAAGGATTAATTTTTGATTAATAATTAATTCCTTCTGAAGTACTTAGGGCTGAGGTTATTTCTTTTGTAGAACTAAGGCCACAGAGGGGCAACACAAAGATTGCTTACTCAGAAATAAAATAGACTGGTTCATTCGAACTTAAATACAATTTGTGTTAAAAATTGGAATGGGCACAAATTACCTTCATCGATCTGGCTGATTTATTTACAAATTAATCCACCCACATTTTTTCCAGATGGCTTGTCCTAACTATCGAAAGACACCAGAAACAAGTGGGATTTGCTCAGCCAGTCTGCTCCTGTGTCCATATAGAACATTTCTACTTGATCTTGGAAATGGTTCTTGTTAGCCTTGATGTGCCCAGGAACCCTTGACGTCAAAATTTTCCAGACTCTACTGCCGACTGGTTCAAGTTGGCAAGAGAGTTAAAACCTTTTCCAACTCTAGTTTACCTACTATGTTACAGGAGACTATTTTCCCTTGCAATTTTAAAATCTCACAAATTGAGTTGCATCTTACAATGGATGACGCCCTACCATTAACTCGCAATATGTGTGTGTATGCACCTGTGTGTGTAACACATACACACACACGTGTCTGTACTTGCATATAACATTGTACAAGTTAAAATTGATTTCTTATTATGTTTAAACACATATGGTAGCACAATCTATGTTAAATATCAAAACAAACAAACAAACAAACAGGGAAAGGACCTGAGATCCAGCCAACCATTTTGGATGCCCTTAGGTAGTAAAATATAAGAATATACGACCATTACATACGTATTGAAAAGATACGGAATGTAATCCAAGTTTCTCATCAACACATGAGTCTCTTCCCTTTTGTAGGCGTTGATTTCCAGGATATTTAATGCTTCCCAGATTTTCAGTGTTTTTTAAAGTTCATTTTAAATCTCCTATTTACTGATTCTATTCTTTTGGGTGTGCCTAAGTCTCACAGTGGGCTTGCTTTAGGATCACTGGAGATGTTTACTAAATATACAAATCCCCAGCACCATGCCACACTTACTAAATAGTAATCACACAGGTGATTCTTCAAACAGGAGGCTTGACTCTGCATTCTAAATGATTGTCCAGTGCTGGGGAGCACTGACTTTGCCCAAATATTTTAGACACAATATACATGAGCTCTAATTCCAATACTTACTGGATGTGCGATCTGAGGGGTTCTTCTCCCTTGAATTTTCCTTTGTTTCCACATCTCTAAAGTAAAAGTTTAGATTCAGTGATCTCTAAAGGCCCATCTGACCTTAGATATATGATATGAACCAAGCCTGCCTGGCCAAGACCTCTGTCTTTTTCCCACTCAAATAGATAGGGGAGGGAGGGTGCTGCTTCTCAGGGGGCATCAAGGCTGCCTTTTCTGTTCTGTATGGCTGGAAGGATGGTGGCAGTCCCAACCACAGGCAGAAAAAGTTGCAACTAAACTTAGCAGCACGCCCACTCAAGTCTGATGCTGCTAAGACAAAAGGAAGAACAATTTCCTCTAACACTTAAGTCATTCTGCTCATGCCAAGAAATCGCTCCATGCTGAAGCTTCTGATGGTAGATTACAGTTAATAGTCGAAAATCATAGACTTGAAAAGGATACTTTTAGAATCATTCACTACACTGTTTTGATTTTTCTTATTTCCCTACTAGGCTGTGTATTTGGGAGACATATCCCTAAGGAGTTGTTTAAATGAACATTCCAGACTGGAATTGACATAAACCTCTCAAAAACAAGGATTGGCAAACATTTTCTGTTACAATAATTTTGGGGATATCCATCTAAATGTATTTATTTATTTATATTTTAAGATAAAGGTATGGTGAATTTTACTACAGTTAGTAAACTGGAGAGTGAGTCTGGGGCTGTTAATTTTTCCTAATTAGTTTGAATTCACTCATTATTAATGTGCTGCAAAATATCTATATACAGTTTGTAGATGTTAACCAGCATCTACCACTTAACAACAGATAGGGAAGCTGAAGCCTCAGAAAGAGGACCTGAGCTGATTCTAGTTAACCCACAGCAGTAAAATGCAGCCAGCATCTCCGGACCCTGACTCCACAATGATGGGAGCTTCCACAGCCCCGTGCCACCTCTTCCTAGCAACAGAAAGCCATTGTGCAATGCATGCCAAAGGGCTTTGACCAGTCCAGTTTGCTAAACAAATACACCGCAGTTTTTACTCTGCTCCCTTCTAAAACCAAGAAGTAATATAATGAAAGCAGTAGTTTACAGTAAGATAACTCGTCTCCGTGTGCAAGAGGGATTTTGAGACACGAAGGAAATGAAAGCAGAGAGAATAGAATTTATTACATTGACTCAGCCACGACATGTTGAGGGTAGGATAGGCAGTAATTTGGAATTGGTGAAGAGCCCCGGAGACTAAGAAATACCAAAAGGTAGCACTTGCACAGGGAAAGAAATGGCAACGTTTTCATCGGAGGGTAGGTTGAGGAATCTGAAGAATGGTACTGTTATGTAAAAAGGAAAAATTAGAATGTAAACCTAGTTTGGAGGGAAAGATACAGAGTTATATTTTGGACATAAATAAGTATTAATTATAAATTAAATTGTTGCCTAACTTTGTCCTGTATGTTTCTAACAAAAGGAATTAGAGTTTGAAATATTGATGAAGACTCAAGAAAAAAAAAATGTCTCAGACTCATCAATATCCTCTGGGAATATATATGTTCTTAGAGGGGGAAAATCAAGTACATAAAATTTTCTCGAAAATGACCATAGTGAATACTCAGGAAGAAAATAAAAAAGATCAATAAAGAGATAGAGAAGAAATAGTTGGTGAGCCAGAGTATTGACATATTACAGAAGTCAGGAAAGAGTTTCAGAAAGGAGTAACATATCATAAAAAGTCATGGACATTTTATGAATAGCAATGTTTGTGTTCTGGGTCATCTTGGAGAGCCATTTAGTGTGGAGAGGGTATGAAAGCAAGGAAAGTAGAAGCCATGTCGGGGAGGAGGTTAGCAAACTGCTGTGATTTAAAAAGCAGTTGATGTAACCACATGGGTAAAGGGAAGAACACACCCTAGAGGTGTGTGTGTTTGCAAATTTTCATTGGCTTTGTTTGTCGAACTGAAATGCTAGACTAAAATATCCATGATCCTGACTTTTTAGTTAATTTTTGTGATCATATAAGCTCATTTTCCAGCAAAGTGAAATGATTTCGTGGTTACCATTAGATAACTAATCTGGGTACTAAAAGTGTCCCTGTAATCCAGAATATTCTTGAAGGAACAGTTGTTTGAAGAACCACAAGGGCTCAGGCTGATACTAAACATTGGCACCCGAGTACCTACAGGCAGTCTCTGGGAGCTGGACTATGTAAGTGGAGGCTCTGGTTAAAGCCAATACCAATCTAAAAAACACTGAAACAAAACAGTAACAACAACAAAAACCCTCATTAAATGGAGTGAGAAACAATGCCCTCCAAAAATTCTAGCATATGAAACAATTTACATCGTCAGTGTTTATAAGAGCAATCCTCCACATGATACTTGAAACATGACGTGTTTGCAGAGAACTTACCATTACAACAACCCTAGAAGGTAGGCTTTGCCAGCTCCCAGTGAAATAGCAAGCTATTTCAACTCAGAGCAGTCAAATATTTGCACAATATTATGCAGGTAGTAAGTGAAAGAAGCAAAATTCAAACCCAGGCCAGTCTAATTCCATCTCTAGGACAATCTCCTGACATTACAGAGCATTCGTGCATTTTAAATAGATTCAGGGGATTTCAGCTGTCGGGGGGTCTCACGGAGGAAACTTTAAGGAGAAAAGATAATCCTGTCACTCTTGGTCTAAACCTGTTTTTTTGATGTCTACTAAGAAACCAGGTGTTTGCGTTCTATTGAAAGGAGAGCAAAACAAAAATATAGAAGAGGAGAGGAAATTAGGCAGACCAAAGACATGACGTTCTTAGCCTACTTCTCCTTAGGTGGAGAGCTGTGGTCTCTGTGTAATCCAACTGGATATTCTGAAGTTCTGCCTTGCTGTTTGCCTCACAGAAAGGATTTCTGGCGGACTCTGCAAAGTCATTCTTCACCTTTCCCAACCTCTGGGGCTCGCAGAGAGTGGCCTTTCTGTGCCCAGTCACCACACTGAAATGTCTCACACACTGAGTGAAGAGGGTGAAGGGGACCTCTAGATATAAAAGAGAGAAGCATTCGGGCAATAGTTCATATGTCTCACACCCAACTGAATAATTCAAGACTTAACTTTATTTAAGCCACTTTACTTAAAAAAGTCACTGCTGAATCTTATATTATCAAAGCTGGAAGAGTCCTTAGAGACCATCTAATCTAATGGTACTGAACAACTGTTTGAAGCTCCTTGCAAAATGCGGTAAGAGCTACAGCTAGAGCAGGTCTCCAATGAGCAGCTTATTTCCTGCATGCCTGGTCCGAGATTATTTCAAATATTCCACACTGACTTTCTACAACTCTCATCTGACCACATCTGATCCTTATAACAACCCTGGGAATGTAGCATGACAACTGTTATTGAAAAACATTTCTGTTAAGAAAATTGAGGTGCAGACAGTGAGTGCTTTGTCCGAGATGACACAACCAGCCAATGATGAATGGCCGAAAGAGGTCTGAAACGTGGCTCTCCAGCTACTTCAGGGATCCTTGAAGGGCATGACAATTTAGAAGTATGAAATGTATCTATTTTCTAAGGAAATTTGTTTCTTTGCCATTTGATTGATTTGGTTTTATATATGGAAATCCTTAGCCCTTCCTAGTCTCATTCCCGCGGGGCAGTGGATGGGGAAAAGTGGATTTAGGGACAGAGGTGGGGTGTAGAAACTCTCAAAATGAATGTTCTCCCCAAGCGCCACTTCCCTATCTGCTTTCTAAAGGACAAAAGAGCTTGGATCACAAGATCAGAGGGTCGATTGCCATGTAAAGGTGGCTTAAGAAGGCATCTCTTTAAAGTAAGAGACTTTTGTTTCTTTTTCTCACTGACCTGACTGTAGAGACACATATCTCTGCCTGAGATGCCCTATTCTCAGCTTGCTCATTGCCTGTGTTTGGCCCACTGTGGCATCTAATCACGCACTGTCCTGTAACTATCTGTGCTCTTTTCTGCTTTCCTAATGCAAATAAGATGGTGAACTTACGGAGATAGTGTTTATAACTGATTCCTCTCTGTGTCGCCAGTACCCAGAACCAGGCCTTCCAAACATTAGCTACCCATTGGCTGTTGGTGAAATAAATTAAAATATCAATGATGAATCTATGGTTTACAGTCTCTTACTGACTCAAGCACAGTACTGAAAATGTGTATATTCACGACTTAAATACAAAATACATTCGCCATTGAGAAAAAAGTGTCCTATGATTAATCATGCCCTAGAGATTTTCCAGCCTTGCTTCTATTTGGGAACCTAAAGGAAAGGTGACTATCCCAGAAGTAGTATGAAAGGATGGAGTTACATTTAGGAGCAGTGGTGGGGGGGGGGAAGTGGGGCTATCGAAAGCCTAGATATCTTCTACCCAACCAAGCCCTAAGATCTCTGATAAGCACCAACTTGCCCAACTTCAATAGTACAAGAAGTAAAATTTTATCAAAAAATGTGAGTACAATAGTCTCAGGTGCCCTTACATCTGCGATATGTCATAGTACTTTGTTAACTCAACTGTAGGACTCTTTTGCTGAGCTTTTCCCCATGCAAACCTTCAGAGAGCTTTGCCAGTATATAATGGCTTGCTGACATCTTAAAGATATGATTCCTCCTACCTGTGCCCACACACTTTCCTAATGAGAAATTTCAATAAAATCTACATATCCTGACTGTCAGTGTGGTCAAGGGTACATCGTGATAGTTGGTCTTTATTTCTCTCAATGAGGATGTGTTGGAAATCAACCATAGGAGATTGTCGGAAATTCTGGATCAGCAGTGAGAAGGAATATGTTCAAGCACTGGTTTGAATGCTTCCTGGTGGTGTGGCTTTGGGAAGCTACTTCATGATCCTGAGCATCAATATTCACATCTGCAAACTGCTCAGTATAATATGGCCCCAGGTGCATCTCAAGGCTGTTGTGAGACTCAACTGAGTTCATCTATGTGGTTTGAGTATTATGAAGCAATTGATAAACATAAGACATCATTAATGGAACTAGGAGAGGGGTGAATTATGGTCCTTCTACTCATGTTAAAGGGCACTTTCTTCCACACAGTTGACACTTGGAGAAGTTTGGTTCTACCTATTGTGTATTACCTGTACCCTGGAATAAAATGGCTCAAATGTCACTTGCACACCAAATATTGATTCAACTGACATTGAATTGAGAAGAATTTTAAAACTCCAGGCTACTTCTGAGACACTATAACTGAGGGCATAGGTGCTACTACAGAGCCCATGACAATAATTATTAATCCTCACAGCACGCGTTCTCCCCACGACTGGATGCAACCTCAGAATCTTAAATAGAGCAACTTAGGCACAAAGGTTTAAATACTACAGACTCTGAGACAGAGTAAGTTAGTATAAAGACATTAAAATGTTGTTTTCAAGAGACTAAATGGATGCAGCAGCCACGAGGAAAACTAACAAGCCATCACCTAACATTTGGAAGCTCCTTACAATGACCATCCTTTTCTTTAGAACAATACAGAAGGAGTGCTATTAGAGCTACGTTAATAAGGTAAACAAACAAAAAAAGTCACTCAAACACCAAACACTACTCTCATAGAACAAATTAGTGTTGGAACAAAAAGCCATGCCCTGTGGCATTTGCCTTACTCCCTACATTGGAGTAAGTCACTACCTTACATCATTAACTTACTTCTGCATACAGGTACTACAGAAATAGGTATCCTGTGTCTCAGAGAAGACGTCTCAGTTAGGTCTAACACATTCTAAATAAGTAGACAAGGAAGTCCATTTTCTGCTTCAGGAAGCTTTACATCACAAATATATATATATACACACACACCCACATATAATATATAAAATTTTATTAAAATCTTTTTATATGCATATGATTTTATCTAAATTATATAAACAAATATATAAAAATAAATAGTTATATATTTATATATTTGTATATAACAAATATTTATATACATTTATATTTAACTATATATGAATAAATATTTATATATTTATATATAACTTTATAAATATATATATTTATAGGCAGAATGCACTAATGTCTATGTCACTGTGCTTACTTTGGTAGATTGACTGTGGTGACTTTGAGGATCCCATGGTCTACTGCACTCGAGAATCTAATCCTCACTGTGGCTCTGATGGTCAGACATATGGCAATAAATGTGCTTTCTGTAAGGCGATGGTGTAAGTATCATACTCACCCACCTGTCCCTTACAAACACAAACTTCCAGGATAAGAAAATGACACTTTCCTTGAGATAGTGTAGAAATTTCTATTCATACCCACCCATAGAGATAACAGAAATAAGCTTCAGGCAAACGGATTGAAAACAAATTGGTCAAAAACAAATAAAAATTTTACATAATAAATTATTTGAAAGCATAATAATTATTATTTTGTAATTAATAAATGTAATTGATCAAGAAATTTTTTTTAAATGTCTACATTTTTAATAATTTTGATACATTTTCTTATTTTTCTATTTATTTCTAACTAAAAATTGTATTCATTTTATCCAATTATGATTTGTTATCATTATTAATGTTAATTATAGAGAAGATGATGGAATTTTTAGCGATGTAGCTAAGTTAGAAAATTCATCAAAATCAGAAACATGAAAACTTGTGAGAAAATTTACTAGCAATAAAAATATTATTTTATCCACATTTTTCAAACATTTTATTTTATACCAAATTCTATGTTGTTAAGGCACCAATTTCCATTCATTCCTCTCTTTTAGTCTGATTAAAAGAGCCTTTCCACAAAGAACAGCACACAGGATCATCCTTTATGATCCAGACTATTGAAACTTTATAGATAGTGTACTAGAAAGATTCGATCAAGGGCCAATATTTGTTGAATGAGTTTATAAGGAACAGAACAGGTGCTGTAGATTTCAGCCAATATCTATGAGCTTCCTGATGGGACATAGTTTATAATTCATAAAAATTTATTCAATCAATTCATTTCTTAGTCTGATTACTTTAAAATCGAGGGAATTATAACTCTCTTTATTTTTTATGTTTCTATTGATTTTTAGAGAGAGAGGAAGGGAGAGAGAGATAGAAACATCCATCAGTTGGCTGCCTCCTGCATGCCCCCTACTGGGGATCAAACCCACAACTCAGGCATGTGCCCTGACAGGGAATTGAACAGGGACCTCTCAGTCCATAGATCAATGCTCAATCCACTGAGCCACATGGGCCGGGAATACCACACTTTAAAAGTAACCTCACTTCTTCACCACTCTCATTTTTTTCTTGTATTAGAGTTTTTTCTATGAATGTCTTAATTTCCCTCAACTTTGCTGTAAAATTCCTAAGCACAGGGATTATAGAACTCTCTATCAATAATAACAGGGATAAGCACATAGAATTAAATGAACAGATTTTGAATCAATACATAATAAATATGTTTGTACATTTATACATAACATATCTGACTAATTAATTCCAAACTGTTTTCAAGATAAAGGCAGTAGGGTAAGTTGAGATCTGATATCACGGGCACTCGTTACTGAGGCCTAATATATGGTCTGCTAAAAATGCCAATTTCTGGAATATGTGGTTTGACTTCTTTTATCTTCTATCAGGACAGAACTCTAGTCCCTTTGTCGTTATTTCTCCGGCTACTTTTACCTTTTCCAGTTGTATACATATTACTCCCAGAAAAGAAACCATTGAAATCAAAAGGTCTAAGCCTTATTAAATTTATTTATTTAAGATTCCTGTTTTCTGCAATTAGGACAGGTGTCACCTCTGAGTGAAGTTCATTAACTTCTGTCAAATCATCAACATGGACACCTGCAGAATCAAATGATTATACAGACGACGAAATAGTTAAACCTTGTCCCGCATCTGGGATGAATGCGAATGATATTGCACTGAGCGGATTTTGTCTTTCTCTTTTGTAGGAAAAGTGGTGGGAAGATCAACCTAAAGCATTATGGAAAATGCTGAACTCGAGCCAGCGGTTTGTGCTGACTTGCCAGCTCTTTCATCTTTCTTTTCTTGCTTCTGCTTTTATTTTTCTCTAGCAGATCTCCTCCCTTTATGAAAACACACCTTCTTCTCTGCCTGAGTCTTCGGAAGTTCAATATATATCTATTTTCTTTGATTTGCTTAACAATAAAATAAATCCTGCAGAAGACAGTCCTGTGTTTTTCTTTTTGAACCTGACACAACAGGTCTGAGGCCGCCTGTCATTAATGGAACCAAATTAGGCAGAGACAGGGTTGAATCATATATGAGTGTTTATTCCAGTAATGCCAGCAGTATGGGGAGAGCAGTCAGTCTGCTCTGACCCCTCCTGGCCAGCTGGCTAACTGTATACAGGTGAGGAAGAAACCTATGAGCAGCAGTGAGCTGCAAGTGAAACAGGGACCGGGAGGGGAGGGACTGCAGTCCGGCCTTCAGGAGCTCGAAGTCTGATAACACGAGGGCTCTGATGGTTGAAAGCACCACAAATGCAGGTTGGATTCAAGGCAAGCAAGGCTTCCGAACAGTCAGACCCCCACAGCGTCGTTCATTCTGCATCATGAGAGAACTTCCCTTCATGGGAACTCCAGGTTGATGCTAGCCCAATAGGAATATTGTGGCAGAAGTCAGAGATTGTTCAGATGGAGTCCTCAATCCAACTCGAAAAGCCAGTGACTACCTGAATTAGGCTCTCAGTCAATGCATTTTGGGTTTAATTGACTTCCCTGCACTCATGTTTGATATAGTGACAAAGACAAAGTAGTTTCCATAGCAATGCTAATTATATAAATGTTATATAACTTTTATGATCCAAGTGAACATTCTCATTGTAGAGATAAAACAAGTTAGCCCAGAGAGCAGTTACCTTCCCAATGTCATTTCCTCAGTAAGCTCATTAGCTGCACTTTCAATTCTGACAGTGGTTGAGGACATGCAGGAATGGAGGGACTCAGCCTAGAAAATAGTTCTCTCCATGCTGATGGGAATGTAAAATGGTACAGCCACTATGGAAACGGTATGGAGGTTCCTTTAAAAATTAAGAAGAGAATTACCATATTATCCAGTAATCCCTCTTCTGGCTATCTATCTAAAATTTTGAGAACACGTATTTGTAAAGATATATGTACCCCTATGTTCATTTGCAGAAGCATTCACGGAGGCCAAGACATGAAAACAAAGAGTGTCCTCCCTAGATGACTGGATAGAGAAGATGTGGTACGTACATACAATGGAATACTGCTCAGCCATGAAACAAGACGAAATACTGACATGTTCAACAACATGGATGGAGCTGGAGAATATCATGCTAAGCAAAAGAGGTCAGACAGAAAAAGTCAAAAACCCTGTGATTTCACTCATACGTGGGATATAAAACCGAAAACAACAAATGAACAAACAAAACTCATAGACACAGAGGGAACGGGTGGAGGTAGAAGAGTTAGGTAAAGGGGATCAAATATATGGTGACGGAAGGAGACTTGACTTTGAGTGGTGAATAGACAATGCAATGTACATTATATGATGTATTATAAATTGCACACTTGAAAGCTATAGAATTTTATTAGCCAATGTCAGCCCAATACATTTAATAAAACTGAAATAGGAAATAGTTCTCCAATGTAGATGTGCATTAGAATCACCTGGAGAATTCACACAGAACACTGAAGCCCAGGCTCATTAAAGTAGGATTGGCCTGCGCCTCTACACAAAAACTTGTACAAAACCAAGGAAGGAGGACGCTGTAAAAGGAGGAGGGTCCCTGTTGCCAGATGAAGTAGACTGTGTATGAGCTGGAAAGGTGATGGAGAAAGTAGAGTAGTATCCTTCCCTGGAAGCTACTGCTTAAAAAAAGAACTAGTAAAACTAAGATAGAAGACACTGACATCTAGTGGCGTCAATAGGTAATGACACAAAGCACACAGACGCCAAAGGCTTTTTTCACAGTTCATTTCCCTAGCCTGAAATGTAAAAAGACTTCGTCTCCCTGTATTAGCCAAGATCTTTTAGTTTGAGTGGCAGATTATAAATCAAATTAAGGAAAAAAGAAAAAGAAAAAGAAATGTAGTGACCAATTTAATAGTATCGAAAGACGGAGTGAGAATTAGGTATGCTGAAATCAGGAGGTCAAATGATATCAATGCCTTTTAGCTCTCTCTAAAACATGCGTGCTGCCCGGCCCGTGTGGCTCAGTGGTTGAGCATCGACCCTTGCACCAAGAGGTCACCCATTTGATTCCTGGTCAGGGCACATGCTCAGGTTGTGGGCCAAATCCCCAGTGGGGGGCATGCAGGAGGCAGCCAGTCAATGTTCTCTCTCATGGATGTTTCTATCTCTCTCTCCCTCTCCCTTCCTCTCTCTCTAAAAAATAAAGAAAAAATGTTTAAAAAAAATAAAACATGCCTGCCTCACAAAACTCTTGGTTATCCTCCCTCCTTCTATTAGCATGTGGAGATTTTTCTCTCCTGATGCAGGGCTTCACTTATGAATATCAGTTAGAAAGACTCAAACAGCTGTGTGTGCGGGGGTAGGGGGGAATATTTTCTCTTTACTCATGTCTTTAAGTCAGACTAGTGGGGCAGGGCTGGACCTTGCACATAAGCCTGCAATCTGCAGTACATTTAATTCAGGAGAGTGTTAGATAAGCCCACCTGATAACAGACCTTAGACCCAAGCACAGTGAAAGCTGACTTTAAACAATCAGCACCTGGAGATGAACACTGACCACCCCTTTTTATTATAAAGTTTATTTGTAATAAATGCCGCATTTGGTTCTCTGTTAACTTAAATTTATTTTCAATTTCATTATAAATTTGAGTGCAGAAAAGAGAGGCATGTTATTTATTATACATCCTCAAATTCCAAAACAAATGATTTTCAGATTTAAGTAGTGAAAGGAATAAACAAATGTTTTACTGTTACCTATTAATCACATTTTCCATATTTGTCAAATTTAATATGATCACCAAAATCCCTAAAGAGAAGAGAAAAAAGAAGATTCGTATCAAAGGAAAGTAGGCATTGTTCCGCACTCCCTTACTTTCATGGCATCCTAAGGAAGGGAGCTGCTTTTACAGCTGCTTCTATGCCCGTTTCTTCTCCATTCCTGCATTCTCACCAGCTCGCCTATTCCTCCTCCACGTCGTGATGATTCAGTGCTCTGTGAAATTTTTCAACACAGGATCCTTCATCCCCTAACCCATTCCTATTTGGATAACTTTTCATTCAACATAGCAATGCCAGGTTTTTCTACCAAAAAGTAAAAAATAACCATAGCAATAATACGATATATCATTCACAGAGTTTACACTCTCTGCTCAAATTCTCACTAGGTTTACATGCCCATAGAATACAATCTATTCTCCTTACTCTAATATTGATGTTTTCTCAAGCAATGAGCCCTGTGTAAATTGCCTATTCTATTTTCTTTTGCACTGTTTTCTTTAAGGAGCCTTTAACTTTCTCTTCCTTTGAGAGACTCCCCACCCTGACCCCTAGATCAAGCTCATCTTTAATATATATATACTTAGGTGGGTCAGGGGTTATAAACTTAGTTTTTATAGGAGCCAAGCTGGTGACATAAATAAGTGAAGAGGGCCCCCTTCACCACAAGAGGGAGAGGTGGGTCTCTAGCTACCTGGAATGCCTGGACTCCATTCCCATGGGCAGCTGCTATGAAGCAACTGTTGCCTAATTCTAACAGGCACAATCCTAGCTTACTATTAGTATAATGTTTGATTTTTCAAAATAAGTTGTTAATCTATATTTTGAGGGAAAGTCTGAATTTGGAAATACTGTCAACCAACCCTAAATTTACTAAACTACTGTTTTGTTTAAATAAAACCACTGCTAGTCTCTTATGAATTTTCCTGTGTATGTATGCTTTTTGCTAAATAAGACCACAGACTTCTGAAGGGTCTGGTATCTGTTTCACACAACTATCCATCTTTCTGGTAGCTATTATCAGAGCCCTACACTGACTATTTTGGAGGGCCTGGAAGGATAGTGACACTGATTCTGTCATCAGTTCTGGCCAAGACTTGCACACTTCAGTTTTCTTTCCTCGAAGGATTTACACTGTACATAAATGGTGGCTATGTCTCAGGATTGTGAGTCCAATTTGCCAGGGTTTTTCTTTAAAACACTGCCAAAAGCTGAGACATAGGAATTGCTCCCCGCCTTCCGTCATTCATTCGTCTGTCTCTGAAACCAGTGCTAGAAACTTGGTTCATTCGCATTGTTCAGATCCCAGTCTTTTCCTGGAAAGGACATTTCAATCATCCTCTGAGACAGTACTTGCTCTGAAGATGAGCAAAATTGTCTCTACTGGACTAGCTTCTAGCCCGTCTCCTTCCATACTCAGTAGGAATCCTCACTGGATGGGACACGATGCTGGAAGCCCAGGTGGATTCTTCTCAAAGGAAGACGGGCACGGAGGGTTAACTCAGCAGACTTGGGATGCTCAAATTAGTTCCGGGGAAATCTCTTAAAAATCCTTGGAGGGTCATGCCTGATAAGAGTGCCTTTGTAATCCAGGGTCACGGGCCATGCCAGATAGTTTATGCTCAGGTGAAGGCCTGTGGTCCTGGGCCACTCTGTATCAGTCCGACCTCCTTTTTTGGGGGTTTGGGGGGAGGCTGGAGACTAAGTAATTGTCAGTCATGTGGGTGCCGCATGCCTCAGGGCCTGGCCCCCAGTACACAATCCGGACACCAGGGCTTTGGTGAGCTCCCCAGGTTGGCAGTGCTCCCTCTGTGTCGTCACAAAGCACAGCTGGGAGGGTGAAGCACTGCTGTGTGAGTCCAGGGAGACGACAACTGGGTGGCTGTACCTGACCTCCCAGACTCCATCCTGGGAGCTTTCTGCCTTTGCTGATTGTAATCTGCATCCTTTCACTGTAATGAACCATCACCATATGTATAACAGCTTTTCTGAGTTCTGTGAGTCCCCCTAGTCAATCATCAGACCTGCGGGAGGTCGTGGGGACTCCTAACACAGAAGATCTCATAGGTCACAGAGATTGACTGACAAGACACAAGGCTGTTTTGTAAAAACAATTTCTAATGGAGTTGAACTAAATCACAAGGATTATTATTAATTTTTAATCTAAATTTCCTCTTGAATATTTTGAAAGTCAACAAGTTATTACTAAAAGTCATCTGTCAACTTTTACCACATAACAACTTTGTTGCTCATATGGATATTAACATCTGTGTCTATGTCTGTATCTGTATCTATTTCTATCTACCCAACAACAATTACAGGTGTTACTCATAGGTATGTCTATGTGAGTCATTACAGATAATTTGCGTAATTTTTGAAAACTGGATTTGTACTTTTGCTTGAATATACCTACTTAAATCTCTATGCAATTTAACAACAAATCATGTAATATTTTCTATCCTTTTTTAATGAGTCTACTAAATTTTTTTTAGAAGAAATCACTATATATGTAGTCTGTCTGCAATCTTTTGTGAATAATAGAAGCTATTGAGTAAAAATCCCATGCTTTAGTAAATCCAGTTGCTTGGCTAAGATTATTTGACATTTCTGTGATGAAATATAGAGAAAAAATAATGACCTTTTAACTTGAACTTACCACTGAGCAACACAAAAGAAACACTCATTCTGGTAAGTGCGGCGATCTTGAGTACACACAGGTGCGGTTATATTAGGGCATTCTGATTCTGGATCATAATCCATTTCCGGTGGGATGTACATTTCACATGGTGGCTGCAAATGTTAAAAAGTATCATATAAATAATGATAGGTAGACTTCTCCCTATTTATTCCTGTCCTACCATGACCGCCCTAATAGAAGTAACATCAAATATTACTAGTCAGTTGATCTTGTCCACAGATTTTCTCTGCTCTGGGCTTTGGTCAGGCAGGTTTTTTTCTGACTAGTGTCTTCACCCATCCCATCATCTCTTCAAGTATGAGCATTGTAACATCTCAGCTTCAACCCCAAGTGCAAAGTTTCATTTAAACTTGGGGTCCCAATGCCAGAAACTCACCATAAGGAGTATGTGAACTAGAGGACCGGGAGAGGGTTTGGCAGAAACAGACTCATAGACACAGAGAACAGACTGACGGTTGCCAGAGGGAGGGGCTTGGGGGGCTGGGTGAATAGGTGAAGAGACTAAGAAATACAGAATGGTAGTTACAAGTCATGGGATGTAAAGTACAGCACAGGGAATATAGTCAATAATATTATAATAACTATGCACCGGGTGAGTCCTTGAAATATCAGGGCCATCATGTTGTAAATTGTATTGTTGTATAACCACTGTGCTGTACACCGGAAACTAATATAAAAGAATACTGCATGTCAACGGTAATTGAAAAATAAAATTTAAAAAGATTTAGGGTTTGTACTGAGGCTAGGAATAAATCCTATATATACCACTGCTTAACCTTGCGACCTCGAACAAGTGACAGGTATTGTTTCATTTAATGCTCAGAGGTACATTTTCCTATGATCATGCTTGTGTTGCCTGTGAGTAAATCTAAGTCTGGAGAGGCTAAGACACACGTCCAAAGCCACATAGAAACCCTTCCATTCTACCTTACCACTATGAAGTTTTAGGTCTCTCATGTCAAGAGAGTGATCAGATTGGAATCAGAATTCAGAATTGAAGAATTTAAATTTACCGGAGGCCACCTAGAGAAGTCTGGTTTCGGTGCTGCAAATAAAGACACAATGGGTTAAAAAAAAAAAAAAAAAAAGTTTTCCATGGAATATGATTTCACCCACTGAAGTTACTAACTGAATAAAGAAACATACTTTAATTACTCATTTGCACAAAAGTATACGACAGAATTTATGAGTGGTAACTGCTTTATCTATTTATTTATTCTTTCTTTTATTTTTACAGTCCTGACTTCATTTATAAAGTTGCTGTGTCATTGAGAACAGATAAAAACTGTTCAGGATTGTCCACCTAATGTGGTGCCAACTGTGTGTGTGTGTGTGTGTGTGTGTGTGTGTATTTTTTTAAATATATTTTTATTGATATTTTTTAGAGAGAGAGGAAGGGAGAGAGAGATAGAAACATCAATGTGAGAAACATCAATCAGCTGCCTCCTGCCCGCCCCCTACTGGGGATTGAGCCCAAAACCCGGGCATGTGCCCTGACCGGGAATCGAACTGGGACCTCTCAGTCCATGGGATGACCTCAATCCACTGAGCCACACCAGCCAGGCACGACCATATTATTTTCATTAAGTGACTTGGCTTTTGATGGCTTTTGTTTCCTCTTCACTACAATCGGGATAAGTATACGCATTTGAAAGTCATTTGTAAAAGTTAAATATGACACAGTAAATAAAGGATTCAGGCCTCCTCCTACCGAGAGGCTGAACTACAGATGACAGTGACTGAGGGTGAGAAAACTTAGGAGTTCCCTGGCTCTAGGGAGACTGAAGGACACTGTGAGCTGGTTGGGCTGAGGGGTGCTGGTGTTGCCTGGGATAGAGGATGACCAGCTGGCTGTGGGAGAATGAAATAAGAAAAGACCTATTGTAGTTCTGCTCTTCCTTATCTCTCATCATCAGATGATAGTTAAAATAGCCAAGAATAAGCATTTCAAATGAGAGTATCATGCTAAGTGAAATAAGTCAAACAGAAATGGACAAGAGCCTATGATTTCACTCCTATGTGGGATAGTAAACAGAAAGCAACAAACAAACAAGCCAAAACACACTCAGCAGGTATCTATCTATCGCATGCTATCATTTATGTAAGAAAGTAGGAGCAATGACAGAATGTACACATATATGTTCATTTGAGCAAAAGGAAACGCAGGAAAGATAAAGTAGAAACTAATGAGGTTGGGTATATACAGGGGTGTGGGACTGGAGTAGAAGAAAAAAGGTATGGACACACCTTTGAACCCAAACTTTTGTTAATTTGCTTTTATTTTACTTATGTTCAAAATAACTTTGAATTGCCCTTTTGATTTTTCTTGACCCATGTGTTATGTAGAGGCAGGTTACTTTGTTTTCAGAGAGTGATGTTTCTAATAATGCCCACTTGATACCAATTTGCACTATCAAGCCCAAATGTCAGCAAAACATTTTCCATCCAATCACATTATTCCTTTTTTTCCCTGTAACTAAACGAAAATCAGATATTTCTCTCCCAAGAGCTACACATTTGCTTACCTGCAAAAGCAGTCGATACCAGGAAAAATATGGTCACTCGAGGAAAGGCAGCCATTGAATCTTACCTAACGTCCTGTTTGGGTGAAGCCTGTGGAAATGCTCAAGAGAGTTAATTCCTAATCTCTTGCACAGCTGACTTTCCAAACAGGAGAACCCACCACCCTGAGGAGGTGCCGTTTCCATGCCCTTGGCCATGGTTGTCTCGCCCTGGCCTGGTCTCCAGAGATTCAGTGCCGAGAGCGCCCTTCTGCTCTAGAGAGGGAAAGAAAGCAATTAAAATAACTTTTTCTTTTCTTTTTTCGTGCCAAAGTGCAGCTGGTAGGCTCATAGAGAAACGAGGAAGAAAAACATGAGCTGCAAAGTTTTCCCTGCTTTCGTGTGCAGAGGAAACAAATCCAGGGGAATCTACTAAGAAAGCCAAGGAGATCCCAGAACTGACTTGGTGAATGGATACAGGTGAACAGGTGTTACCTGAATAAGGCTGCTACCCAGTGTCAGCCTGCTGTAGTCACTCTGAGGTCACCACTTGAGCCAAATTAAGCAGAGACAGGATTGAATCCTATATGAGCGTTTATTCCAATAACGCCGGCAGTATGGGGACAGCAGCTGGTAGGTCACCCTGGAAATTCTGCTCTGACCCCTCCTGGCCAGCTGGGTGAGTATACGTGGGTGAGGAAGAAAGCTGTGCGCAGCTGTGAGTGTAACAGGGAAAAGGGGAGGGGAGGTTTGCAGCTCTGTGGCCTGGCCTTCAGGAGCTCAAAGTCTGATAACAAGGTGGCTAATCTTCCATGATGTTACAAACAGCTCATCCCGTTCCTGGGACTGGAGAAATGTCAGCATTCCTGAGGCAAACTCCTACAGGGAGGCAGGGTACCGGCACACCAGCCAAGTCAAAGCATGTCCTGTCCTTGGTCTGCTTTTAAAATGTATTCTCTTTTTGCAACAGCTCCTCCAGTTTCCCAGGGTCTATAAGAAAACCTCTTATCTATAATCATTAAACAACTGTGGCTCTATTCTTGTTGCGTGCCCTTCCCCCTATCACTTTGAGATCGGGAAAACATACAGATACAATATGGAGTAACTGGCCTGACATAAACCTGGACAAAAAGACCTGCTTTTCTGATCAATCATGAATTTATTGTGGGATGTTTGGAAAATCCCTTCTCCTCTTTTATTCTTGGAATCTCCATGTGGATAATGAAGAATTTTCTTTTATAATATCTATTATTTTAAGTTTAGGTGAGGTAATATCGCTTCTTCCCAATTTAGGGGAAAGTATTTTATATAAAAATAAAACATGTATCCTCTCTGGACCATACCTTCTCACCTCTCATTGGTGGATTTGGACTATATACCTCGTGAACACATACATTATTTGTTTTCCCAGCAATATCATGGAGTCCAGCAGATAGAAAGAAGTGAATAAATAGTGACTATCCCATCAACAGTGACTATCTGTACAAGTGTGTACATTTAAAGAACGCAGCCAATTGATCTTAGTCATGGAACGAGAGAACTGGATGAAACATAAGGAATCTTAGGGCCCACAGAAAGCTTAATTAGTTACTGCCAAAGAAAACCGCTCTAGATTGTAGCAGAATCAAGGTCACAACACAGCTCTTTCAATAACCCACTCGGTCTCCATGTAGCTGGCTCCAACTTAAGAAGACAAGTGATATATCAATACCTTATTCTGAGCAATTCAGATGGAAGTCTGAGGGACAAATCTCCCTTTAAGTACTTTCATGGTGTAGAGCTTGTATTTACAAATAAAGTCTTCCTGGGTGAAGTCGCACAGAAAACATCTCTAAATGCATTTACTAAGTGAAACTGTCAACAAACATTGGGCACCTGCTCTGTAGCAGGCTCTGTTCCAGGTGCTTGGGATACAGTTATGGGTGGGGATGAAATGAACAAAAAATCCCTATCTTAATAGACTTTACATATCAACAGGGAGAAATAGATAAAAACAACAAACAAGTACATGACATAGTAATGCTCGGGGAAGGTGATGGCCAATCACGGTACTAAGTCAGTAGTTAAAGAGTTTTTACTGGGAAAACATGGAGATAAGACAGTTGGCTGAGCCAGTTTTCTGGGGAAGAGCCAAAGTTAAAGCTGGAACACAGTCCTCCAATCTAGAGCATGCCTCTTTGTTCAGGGTTCAGCATGGGAGCAATGTGACTGGAGAGGAGCGAGGGAGTGGACAGATAATGAGCGATAGGGTCAGAGAAGAATGACTCCAAACCATGAAAGACTGTGTAGTTACTGGTAAGATTTTTGCTTCTATTCTGATGAATAAAATGTGTTCATTATAAATATTAAGATCATATTTCTGCTTTAAAAAATCTCAATTTTATTGTATGCATAATGTATATTTAACATTCATGTATATCATTGAAGAGGACCTAACGAAACTTGGAGATGCATCTGATATTTAGATAAAAGTCCAGGGAGTGGATTAAGTTATGCTGGGGAAAACATATACCTTCTGCTTCAGTGTGGGACATGCGCTCTTCCATGCTTATAGACTATTTCCCTTGCTGACAAAAATGACCGAATAATGTATAATTAGAGTAAGGCAATTCTAAGAGGGTGGATTTTTGTGTCACACTAACCAGAATGTGAGTCATGACTCTGACAAAAATTATGTGTTTTTGAACAAGCCATTTGACTTCTTTGTATTTTGATTTACTTGTCTGTAAAATGGGGACATTAGTATTTATAGTCTAAATGTATCATGAAGATTAAGAAAATGATGCATGTAAGCACTTAAAGTCTCTGATATGTAACCAGAACTCAAAAATCAGTAGCTTTTATTCTTATGTTCAGTCCTCAGTTTCAGCATTATGCTGTCTTCACGGATCAGGATTTTTTTGTTCCTTTTCTCAGTATGTATGTTGGTTTTAAAATGTCTATTTTCTGTCCATTTAACATTTTTAAAATTTCTCATCAGGTGTTTTCTTTTCTTCTGTCCTTTTTAACTATACAGCACTCCCCCTTTATCTGCAGGAGATACATTTTGAGATCCCCAGTAGATGGCTAAAACCACAGAGAGTACCGAATCCTATGATACTATGCTTCTTCCTTTACAAAGATACCTATGATAAAGTTTAAACTGCTTTTGCACTTTGGGGACACTGTGAAGTAAAATTAGGGTTGCTTGAACACAAGCACTGAGATACCCCAAGAGTCCATCTGATAACAGACAACTACTCAGCGACTAGAGGGTGGGAAGCACCTATTGTGGGGAGACCTGGACAAAGGGACTCTTCAAGCACTGGGTGGGAGGGAGCAGGACAGCAGGAGACCTAATCACACTACCCAGAACAGCAAGGAATTTAAAACTTAGGAACTGTTTATTTTTTGAATTTTCCATGTGGTATTTTTGGTGCGTGGTAATTGACACTATGGAAGGCAAAACCGAGGATACGGGGGGAGAGGGTACTACTGTATACTAAATTTCCTGCTTACCAGGGAAATTAAGCCCTTTTCTCCTTTTCAGTTTCTGCTCACTGAAGTAATTCAGCTACTTCTTTTTTTTTTTTTTTTAATATGTTTTTATTGATTTTTTAGTAAGAGAAGCAGGGAGAGAGAGAGAAAGATAGAAACATCAATGTGAGAGAGAAACATCAATCTGCTGCCTCCTGCATGCCCCACACTGGGGATTGAGCCCGCAATCCGGGCATGTGCCCTGACCAGGAATCAAACTGGGACCTCTTAGTCCATGGGATGACGCTCAATCCACTGTGCCACACCGGCGGGGCAAATTCAGCTACTTCTAACGTAAACATGTGGGGGACTACATGTAGTTAGATAAGTGAGTCATTGCACATCTTTAAATTCTTGCCTCTCTGTATGACCTACTTCTCCTCGCTCCTGCTGAAACGTCTCCTCCAGCAAGGCCAGGTTCCTGCTGGCGTCCACACAGAGTGTGTATCGCCACCACTTTGCCCTAGGCTGCATGCAAGGTCTCTGTGCCACTTCCAGCCACTCTGCCTATCCTTCCCCCTCATGCAAAACTCCCACCTACATCTCAAGACTCCACTTTACCGCATGACTCATTTCAGGTGCCCTAACTGAGAAAAGGATCAAAATACTATCTCTTGTCCAGTTCTGAGCTATTCTTTGGAAATGGAAAGAATGAATATAAATGATAAACCACAGAAGACCAGAAATCTTATATTTCTCAGAAAGAAGAGGCAAGTCACATATATAAAATCAACAATCAAAATATAAAAGTTTTGGCCCTGGCCGGTTTTGCTCAGTAGTTAGAGCATCAGTCCATGGACTAATGAGTTGTGGGTTTGATTCCAGGCAAAGTCATATACCTAGGTTGCGATTTGTCCCCGGCCCTGGTTGATGTGTCCCTCTCACGTCGATGTTTCTCTCTCTCTCCCTCCCTCCCACTCTATCTGAAGATAAACAGGAAAAAAAAATGTCCTTGGGTGAGGATTAAAATAAATAAATAAATATATATATATATATATATATATATATATATATATAAAAGTTTTGTTTCAGAGATGTATACGTTTGTCAAACTTCAATGAAAACACACTTAAGATGTATGCATATCATAGTTTGCAAACTTTACATCAAAAGAAATGAATGGAAATATATAATGTAGTCTTAAATATAATATGCATAGTGAAGTGTTTAGAGAGAGGGGCACTGATTCTGCAATTTACTTTTAATTGCATCAAAGATGGATTAATGGATAGATACATTAAAAAACAAGTCTAATAAAGTATTAATGGTGTAATCTAGGTGGTAGGTTTATACGAGTTTACTATGAAATTATTTAAGCATTACTGGGTGTTTAAAATTTTTCATTAAAATGTTTTTTAATGATTAAAAAGAACACAGAGACTCTGCCAAGAGGAGCAAATATTCATAATTTTGTTTTTGTTCCTTGTTATTGTGAAATCCAGGACAGAACACACTGTTTCAAGTATGGTTTATAATCTTCTCTTCAAAACAAAATGAAAAAATATTTATGTGCTCTGAACACCCATTTTCTGTCATCATGCCTTCAGATAACAATGGGAATATTGTCAAAACGTGGTCATACCAAACTTGTAACCATGAACTACCTTCATGCATTTTTCTTTCCATGCCAACTGTTGCCAAGTCACATCTTTCTCAGCTGTTCTCCTTTCATTGTGTTTTTTTTTTTTTTTTAAGTGAAATTCATTGCCCTGGCTGGTTTGGCTCAGTGGTAGAGCGTCGGCCTGCGGTCCAGAGAGACCCAGATTCGGTTCCCGCTAAGGGCACGTACCTCGGTTGTAGTTTGTCCCCGGCCCCGGTTGGGTCGTGCAGGGGCCAGCCACTCGATGTGTCCCTTTCACGTCGATGTTTCTCTCTCTCTCTCTCTCTTTCTCTCCCTCCCACTCTATCTGAACAAAAAATGGAAAAATGTCCTCGGGTGAGGATAAATAAAATAAAATAAATAAATAAAAATAATTTTTTCATTGAAAAAATTATGTGGCGTGTCACTGATTAGGATTGAGTGAAGGGGGTTTGTCTGGGGGCTTCTCTGTGTCAATGTAAAAGTTTCTTGAAATGGAATACACAAACATATGTACCACACAAGCACACTCTAAAATGAAAAGGGGAACAATAGAAAAAAAAGGCCAGAGAAAATAGTAACTAAGGTAACGACTGAAATAAGCCACCACTAATAAGGTTAGCCAATCTCTTTACTGAGTACTTCCTATTTTCCTGTGATAAGCACACAAACATTATCATATTTAAATTTAGCAATAGCTGTGAAGTTGTTGCCCCATTTTGTAAAAGAGAAACCCGAGGGAGAGAGATATAAATGATTTGTCCACGTTCTTATAGCCAGTGAGTTGCAGAGTCTGCATTTACTCAAGAGGGTTACATCAATTCCAAATTCCTACGCTTCCTATCACATAATCATAGTAATTTGAATAACTTGGATGTAAGTGATGAGTTGGAGAGATTAGTCCTATAAATTTAGATAATCAGAAATAGAAGTATTCATAATTCAACAATACTTAGGCAAATATATAAAGAAGGTGACATATATCTATCACAATTCTTTAATATGTGAACATTATGTTAATTTTGTGATGAGGCTGCAGCTTTAGCCTGAGAAAGCCTGGTTCAAAGGGTTACTAATTCTATAAACTAGGCAGTCAGTGAAACGTTCTCCATCTTTCTCTGACTTTCTTTTGATCTTCCGCAGAGCTAGTATCTGTGACTTTACAGAATTTTGGTTCATTTCAGTTCTGCAGTTGACTTAAGGGAAAATTAGTAGAACAGATTACTCCTGTTTTAATTTGAAAAGATTTAGACCAAACCTAACAAGAAAAGAATATCACTTCAGCTGACTACAGTTACCCCTCAGATTTGATAAGATGTGTCTACTAAAAGAATGCATATAATAAAGTACAATTTCATAAGTTCTGATATCTTTTGTTTCCATTTTCGTTTGTCTCAAGTTGTTTTTTTAATTTCCCTTTTGATTTGCTCCTTTGGCCCATTGATTTTTTGAGAATGTGTTGTTTGATTTCCACCTTTTTGGGTGTTTACCAGTTTCCTGCTGTTATTGATTTCCCGTTCCATACCATTGTGATTGGAAAAGATTCGTGAAATGATTTTAATTTTCATGAATTTGTTAAGACTTGTTTTGTGGCCTAACATATAATCTATTCTGGAGAAATGTTCTGTGTGCACTTGAGAAGAATGTGTGTTTTATGCTGTTGGATGAAATGTTCTCTGTTCCATCTGGTCCATTTGTCAGGTTCATCTGGCTTAAAATATACTTCAAATCCAATGTTTTCTTATTGAATTTCTGTCTGGATCACCTATCCATTGTTGAAAGTGGGATACCGAGTCCCCTACTATTAGTCTATTTCTCCCTAAAATTTTATTTGTATTTGCTTTATATATTCAGATGATCCAATGTTAGGTGCATATATTAATATAAGGTGGGGCAAAAGTAGGTTTACAGTGGTGTGTACAGGAAGCACAAGGTTTATTCTTGTGTTATTATTTATTCATGATTGTACTTTTTCTCTACTCTGTATGTTTACAATATATATCCTTTTGATGAATTGACCTTTTTATCATTATATAATGACCTTCTTTGTCTCTTGTTAAAACCTTGATGAAAGAAATTGAAAATACAAATAAATGTAAAGATATCCTATGTTCATGATTTAAAAGAATTAATGCTGTTAAAATGTCCAGAAAAGCCAAACTGTTCTACAGATTCAATGCAAAAACTATCAAAATTCCAATGGTATTTTCCACAGAAATAGGGGAAAAGAAATCCTAAAATTCATATGGAACTGTAAATGTTGTTTAACAGCTAAGGCAATCCTGAAAAAGAACAAAACTGGTTATGTCACACTATCTAATTTCAAATTACATTATAAAACTATAGTAATCAAAGTAGTATGGTATTGGTGTAGACATGGACACATAGAGCAATGGAACAGACTGGAGAGCCCAAAAATAAACTCACACATATATGGTTAACTAATCTTCTACAAAGGCACCAAGAATACACAATGGGAAAAGTTAGTTTCTTCAATAAATGGTCTTGGGACAAGTGGATCTCCACATGCAAAAGAATAAAATTGGACCCTTATATTACACCATACACAAAAAAATCAACTTGAAATGAATTAAAGATTTAAACATAAAACCTGAAGTTGTAAAATTCCTAGAAGAAAACATAGGGGAAAAGCTCCTTGACAATTATTTTGACATCAAAACACCAAACACAAAAACAAAACTAAACAAGTGGAAATATATCACACTAAAAAGCTTCTGCATAGCAAAGAAATGATCAACAAAATTAAAAAGCAACCTATGAAATGGGAGAAAATATTTGTAAACCATGTATCTAACACAGAGTTAATATCCAAAATATATAGACACACACATAACTAAAAAAAAGTATGATTAAAAAATGGGTAGAGTGGCCCTGGGAAGGAGTAAGATGGCCACCGTCCTGCATGGCCACAACTCAGCAAAAGCTCTGAGCGCCCTCCAAATCCCGAGTGTCCCCACACAGTTCCAGTCCAGTCCGCCCTCCCTCTGCCGGAGCCCAAGGATGGATGCAACCTTGAAAGAACTGACTAGTTTAGTAAAAGAAGTCTACCCAGAAGCTAGAAAGGGCACATGCTTCAATTTTGCAATTGTTTTTACGGATATTAAAAGACCTGGCTATCGGGTCAAGGAGATCGGCAACACCATGTCCGGGAGAAAGGGGACTGATAATTCCATGACTCTGCAGTCACACAAGTTTCAGATAGGAGATTATCTCGACATAGCAATCACCCCTCCGAATCGGGCACCACCTCCTTCAGGGCGCATGAGGCTATATTAAATTTTATTTACTATTTCTTGAGATTATTTTTCATTCAGTTATGTAAAACAAATTTATGCTTTTTCCTCCCTTCATTATTGCCATTAAGCCTTTAAACTCTAAACAAATTGTAATGCATTTATTTAGGAGTTAGGTTTGGCTGTGCTATGGTATGAAGATTAATAGAAAGTCCATGTTTCAAGTCCTATAAAATATGAAGTGCTCTTAGCATTCTATGTAAAACTCATTAAATATACGTGTGCAATCAAAAAAAAAATGGGTAGAGTACCTGAATAGACATTTTTCCAAAGAAGACATACCAATGGCCAACAAGTACATAAAATGGTGCTTAAAATCTCTAACCATTAGGAAATGCAAATCAAAATCCCAGTAATACCTCATACCTGTTAAGATGGCTATTATTAAAAATTCAAAAGGTAACAAGTGTTGGTAAAAATGTTTGTGCAATTGTAAATTAGGAGTCATTAAGAAAAACAGTATGGGAATTCCTCAAAAAAGTAAACATAGAAATACCATGTGGTCCAGCAATCTCACTTCTGGATATGTTTCCAAAGGAAATAAAGTCAGGAAATCAAAAAGATATCTGCACTCCCATGTTCATTGCACATTATTCACAATAGCCAAGACATGGAAACAACTTAAGTGTTCACTGACGGATGGATCAAGAAATGTTGGTACGAGGGATCACATTACCAGAAATCAGGTTATACTACAAAGCCACTGTAATCAAAACAGCCTGGTACTGGCACAAGAACAGGCACATAGATCAATGGAACAGAAGAGAGAACCCAGAAATTGACCCAAGACAATATGCTCAATTAATATTTGACAAAGGTGGCAAGAGCATACAGTGGAGTCAAGACAGTCTCTTCAATAAATGGTGTTGGGAAAATTGGACAGCTACTTGCAAAAAAATGAAGCTAGACCACCAACTTACACCATACACGGGAATAAACTCAAAATGGATAAAAGACTTCAATGTAACTCGTGAATCCATAAAAATTCTAGAAGAAAATGTAGGCAACAAAATTTCAGACATCATACACTGAGAATTTTCACTGATACAACACCTAAGGCAAGAGAAACAAAGGAAAAAATGAACACATGGGACTACATCAAACTAAAAAGCAAAAGAAACAATCATCAAAATGGAAAGGGAACCCACTATATGGGAGACCATAACTGCCAATGATGCATCAGAAAAGGGATTAATTTTCAAAATATATAGAGTACTCACACAACTCAACAAAAGGAAGACAAAGAACCCAATTAAAAAATGGGCAGAGGACCTAAATAGACACCTCTCCAAACAGGACATACAAATGGCTAAGAGACATATGAAAAATGCTCAACATCACTAATCATCAGAGAGATGCAAATTAAAACAACAATGAGGTATCACTTCACACCTGTCAGAATGGCCACCATCAACAAATCATCAAACAACAAGTGTCGGTGAGGGTGTGGAGAAAAGGGGACTCTAGTGCACTGCTGGTGGGAATGCAGACTGGTGCAGCCACTATGGAAAACACTATGGTGTTACCTCAAAAAGTTAAACATTGAACTGCCATTTGACCCAGTGATCCCACTTCTAGGAATATACCCTAAGAAGCCTAAAACACCAATCAGAAAGAATGTATGTACCCCTATGTTCATAGCAGCACTATTTACTATAGCTAAGATCTGGAAACAACCCAAGTGTCCATCAGTAGACGAGTGGATAAAAAAGCTGTGGTACATGTACACAATGGAATACTATGCAGCTGTAAGAAAGAAAGATCTCTTATCATTTGAGATGACATAGAGGGACCTGGAGAGTATTATGCTAAGCGAAACAAGCCAAGCAGAGAAAGACAAATATCACATGATCTCACTTCTTTGTGGAATATAATGAACTAAACAAACTGATGAACAAAATTGACCCAGAAACATGGAAGTAGGGTACAGACTGACAAACCTCAGAAGAGGGGGTGTTGGGGGGAAGAGATAAACCACAGAACTTATATGCATGTATGCATAACCAATGGACATAGACAACAAAGCTGAGGATGGGGCAAGGGAGATGGGGAGGAGGGTGTCTATGGGAGAAAAAGGAGAAACATCTGTAACAAAAACAAATTAATAAAAAATAATTAATAAAAAAAGAAAGAAAGTAATGTTGATACGTACTGTTAAAAGATAAACTAAGGTACATTAAAATTGACAAGAGTTTGAGCAAACGTCTATTCAAGTCATCCAGCTCTGAATGGAAGGTGGTTAGGACTGTCAACAGAAGTTAGAGGAAAGGTTTTTTTTATAAAGAAGACATGGTGGGGTGGGGACAACAAAAATGTTATTTGATTGGCTGTAGCTTAAGGTGTCACCTTATTTGGGAAATCTTGGTTGACTGTTCATGATTAGGTTTCCTAAATTTTGTTTTCTCAGATTTGGTTGCATTGACTCAGCTTAGTTTTTGGTTTGCTTACTACACAGGCTATGAAGGCAATAGAGTGAGCTCAGTCTAATGGTCTCCTTTTTAATTTACTTAAAAATGTATACAGTTGAATATCATTCAGCCTTAAAAAAGAAGGAAATATAGCTATTTCCTTCACTTCTTTAGGCAGCATGATGCAAGTGTCCTTCCAACCAGATGTGTTGGAACCTAAAGGACTATGCTAAATGTTATAGCCAGACACAGAAAGGCATTTACATGACCTCAGATATATGTGGAATGTAAAAAAGTTGAGCTCGTAGAACCAAGAGAAGAATGCTAGTTGCCAGGAGCTGGGGGCACTGGCAGGGGGAGAGATGAGAGGATATCAAAAGGTATAAACTTCAATGATAAGATTGTAATTATAGGATGAATACATTCTAGAGATCTATTATACAGCATGGTGAAAATAGTTAATAATAAAATATTGAAAAAGTATGTAAGATCATCTGCTAAGAAAGGGAAGCAGCAAAGAGAGGTCACAAGTCCCAGGTCAGAGCAGCAAAGGCACTAACCCAAAAGATTTTATTTTTCATGTGAATAGTTGGACTTAATAACTATAGTCCTCAAGCTTTCATGGCGCGTAAAACTTGCTCACCCAATAAAACTGAACTCACTTTTGTGGTAATAATTTTGTGAGATGTGCAATGCTTTCAAAACAGTTTCATAGACTTAAACAGACACCATAAAATACTTTCTTACTCCCTATTTCAAGAGAAATTGAGCCCCTCCTACAGGCGTCATAACTAATTATAGGTTCATTTCTGGGACTTACTGGAAACCTTTATACTCTTTTATGTAAGTGAAACTGGCAGAATCTCATGAACACATCACCACATATGATTGCATCCCCACCTGTTTAAGGACACCAAGCATTTTGTTCCCTGGATCCTAGAATCTGGGAAGAGCTTTGCTTCTCCTTTCTCATCAGCTCCTCACACATCTGGTTGGAAGGACACTTGCATCATGCTGCCTAAAGAAATGTGATACTGCAAAAACACAGAGAGGGAAGCTGTGCTCGAAAGAAATATTAGACTGGTAGACTAGTGAACAAAAAGGTGGCAAAAGGGAATAATCATTCTTTTTCACGGATTTCCTTTTTTGCTCCTCTAGTTCAAATGTCACCTCCTCAATGGGAGCCTTGGCAACCTGGGTCCTCACCATCAACCCTCTCTGTATCAGAAATCACTCTGTGCTCGTGGTACATCTGTACCATCAACAGCCTGTCAGTCTCTTTTCTCCAGGGATGTGGAGCCCTGGGAAGGAAATGGATTTGGAGTTAGATGTCTTTGGTTTGGCTCCTATGAGCAATTTTAGGTGAAATCATACTTGCTAAGCCTCAATAGTGTCACATGTACAATAATGATAAGGCTTCACAGAGGTAACTTTAGGAAAAATGAATAAATTTAATGTGTATAAAATCTCTATGCTGTGCCATGTACCTATAAGGAAATAGGCTTTTAATAATAATAGTTTTGAAGGAAAATATCTTCCAGTTCTAGAGAAACAGCCCTGAAATGCACTCAGTAGGTTTTTTTTTCTTCATTGATTTTAGAGAGAGAAGAAGGGAGAAGGAGAGAGAGATAGAAACATCGGTGAGAAAGAACATCGATTGGCCGTCTCCTGCATGCTCCCCAGTGGGGATTTGGCCCACAACCCGGGCACATGCCCTGACCAGGTCTTAAACCGGCGACCTCTTGGTGCATGGGTCGACACTCAACCACTGAGCCACACCGGTCGGGCTGCACTCAGTAGCTTTATTGAAAATGAACTGGAGCTTTAGTTTCTGGCATAATTTACCTTCTTTTAAATTAATAGACTTCATTTTTAGAGTACTTTTATGTTAACAGCAAAATTAAGCAGGAAATACAGAGAGGTCCTAAATACACCCTCCTCTCCTCTCCACCATCAACATCCCCCACCAGATGGGTACATTTATTAAAATTAAAGAATCAACATTGATACATCATTATTAACCAAAGTCCACAGTTTAATATAAAGATCACTGTTTTTGTTGTACATTCTCTGGGTTTTGACAAATGTATCAACATGTATCTATTATTATAGTATCACAATATTTTCACAGCCCTAAAAATCCCCCATGCTCTGCCTATTCATTCCTCTCTCCCCCTGAACCTCCGACAATCATTGATCTTTTTACTGTCTCTAAAGTTTTTCCTTTTCCAGAATGTCACTTAGTTGGAATCATACAGTATGTAGCTCTTTATGGTTCCTGGATTCCAATTCCAGTGTGGGAGCAGGGATTTCCTCCATACCATCAAGCAATTCTTTAACAGCAGCTGGGTGCCCTAAAATTCAACTCAATTCTGACACTATCTACCTAGAAATGGCATCTGATTCCACAGGTTAAGTGTTCAGTTGTCCATCACTGACCCCCACCCTCCTCTTCAGATGCCAGTCCCAAGTCCAGGTTGTTACCTGTGCTCTTGACCACTGGCTATAGATCAGGGATTTCCACAACTCCCTCCTTGGGTTCAATTCATTTGCAAGAGTGTCTCAGAGTGTTGCTGGTGGAAATGGGGTCCTTTCACAGTCACAAGAAAAGCATTTCCAGGGATCCACGTATGGGAGGTTGAGGTCTTGTGGTAAGATTACTGGGACAGAAATGGAAGGCTGCCCCAGGTTCCTGATTTCTCATCTCCATCTGTCCTGCTGTGGAACAAGTCCAGCCTTGTCTTCATCAGGCCCAGAAATAAAACGAGTGTCCAGAAATTCTGTTCCATGACAAGGCTTAGTCCAGTTTAGTCTCTATCCCCATCCAGCTAGCTCAGTCTGTTCCTGGCTGCACTTTGGCTGGCGCTATACCCAGGCCCACACTTGGAGACCCCATGGCTGCTGTGGAGAGAGAGTGTGTGTGCTCACAAGATAAGCGTGTGTTATGAGCGAGAAACTTTGTTAAGCTTGGATCATGTTATCTTGGGCTTGGGAAGGACTAAGCACTTTTTCAAACTAACCAATCAACTTCCCAATCTTTCACGGGTTTCTGATGGGTTCTCCCTTGAACCCATTCATTTTCTAGATCTTCCAGGGTTCTGTGTCCCTTATTCAATCTGATCCCTTTTCCAGGCTAGGCTCCTCCCTTTGTGGTCACCATCTTGGCTCCTATTGCATATGCCGCATAGCAGAGTCACCTCCCGCTATGCCAACTTGCCTTCTACTAGACATGTGCCCAGCAGAGGAATTCCTCCTGCTGTTTTTATTCCTCTCCCAGTAATGACTGGTAAGGATTCCTCCTCCCTGCTGCTGGGATTGGGTCCCAAGGACAGAGGATGCAGTGGGCCCCTGGGGAACCTATGAATGCAGCAACTTCTTGGTGAAGCTGATTTATTGTGGGATTCAGCCTCCTAGTAGATTAGGCTTCTTAATGTCTGCTTCCCTCTGCTTCCTTCCTTTATTAATATCCAGCTACCTATGCCAACAGGAGAAACATTTTATTTACTAGATTACAAGTTTATAATAAAAATATATAACTCAGGAACGCCCAAATGGAAGTGGTGTATAGGACAAGGCATGTGGGAAAGGTGCAGAGCTCCCTTGTCCTCTCCAGGGGCACCACTCTCCTCAATCTCCACATATTCACCAACCCAGATGCTCTTTGAACCCCATCCTTTTAGATTTCTATGAAGGCTTCATTACATAAGCATGATTGATAAAATCATTGGCCATTGATGATTAATTCAATCTCCAGCCCCTCTTCCTTCCATGGAGATCAGGAGGGTGGGACTGAAAGTAACAACCCTACAGTCACATGGTTGGTTGCTCTGGCAACCAGCTCCCATCCTTAGGTGTTTTCCACCAGTCACCTCATTGACATAGCAAAAGACTCCTTTATCATGATCACACAGAAGATTCTACGGGTTTTGGAACTATGAACCAAGAATCATGAATAAAGATCAAATATATATGAGAATAAATCACTATATCACAGTAGCCTTATCAGATTGGCTTCTTTCACTTACAAAGATGTGTTTAAATTTCCTCCTTGTCTTTTGGGGACTGCTCCACATCCTTGTCAACATGTGTTGTCAGTGATTTGGACTTCAGTCATTCTAATACGTGTTGCTTTAATTTGCATTTCGTTAAGGAGCTGATGTTGAGCATCCTTTCATGTTTATTTACTTTCTGTATATGTTTTTTGGTGAGGTAAAAGTTAAGATCTTTTCCCAATTTTTAAATTGAGTACTTTATTTTCTTACTGTTAAATTTTAAGACACTTTTTGTGTGTGTATATTTTGGACGACAGTCCCTTGTCATGTGTGTCTTTGGCAAATATTTTCTGCCATTCGGCAGCTCACCTTCTCTTTCTCTTGACAGTTCTCTTTCGCAGAGCAGAAATTTGAACTTTTAATGCAGTCCAACATTCAATTCTTCTCTTAATAGATGATGTCTTGGTGTTGTATCTAAAAACGTCATCACCAAAACTAAGGTTGTCTATCTTTTCTTTTATGTTCTCTCCCAGCAGTTTTATAGTTTTGCATTTTATATTCAGGTCTATGATCCACTTTAAGATAATTTCTGTAAAGGACATAAAGGTCTGTGTTTTGTTTATTTATTAATTTATTTGCTTTGGTTGTCCATTTGTTCCAGTGCCTTTTATTGAAAAGACTGCTTTCTCCATGGAATTGCCTTTCCTCCTGTGCCGAAGCGCAGTTTAATATATTTATGTGTGTGATTTCTTTTCCACTGATGTATTTGTCTATTCTTTGCCAACGCCATACTGTCTTGATGACTGTGATCCCAAAGTAAGCCTTGATTCAAGCAGTGTCAATCTTCCAACTTGGTTCTTCTCCCTCAATATTGTGTTGACTAACAATTTCTAACATTTTTATGTCCCATGTTTCCTTTAGTATTAACCAAATAATTTATTTATGTAAAAATATAATGAAAATATTTGAAGGAATGTTAACTTGTAGTAAATAAGAGTGGTAAGCATGCATGTGTTCATTGCTTTATGTACTTTACTATATATTTGACATACTTCAATATTTAAAAATATTAACAAGTAATAGTTATAAAATTTCTGAATTTGTTGAAAACTATGAACCTACATATATGTGTTTATAAGTATATGTATACATATGTATATGTATATGTATATGTATATGTGTGTGTATATATATATATATATATATATATATATATATATATCTGTTGTCTATCTATCTATCTGTCAAATTGTTACCTGTTTCCAAGTAATTTAACTGTATCTAAGGACAGAGATAAAAAAATATTTATAAAAATAGAAAAAATATCTAGTATCCAACAAAGTACAATATATTATATAATGTTTCATATTCAAAGAAACAGAAAAAAAATGACCTTAAATCTGGAAATGCACTAATCATATAAACAGATCTAGAAATGACATGAATGATATAATTGATAGATGAGGCAATTAAATAAGTTATCCCTTATTTTCAGGAATCTAGAAGAAAGATAGAACGTGTTAAGAAAATTATACACACACACACACACACACACACACACACATCTTTCATCTGTTTACTTTTATATGTGTAAAACAAAATGAGAAGTAAAATATATCATATAGTATCAATAGGAGGTTACCAATTGAGAAAGAAAAGACAAGTAAACTGTAAGACAGCATTAGAAATGAATAAAAATAAAGCCAAGAAGGGGGAAAAAAAACCCTACAAAAATACTGGTGAGATGGAAAGAAATAGTAAAGGTCAGAGCAGAAATGAACGACATAGAGACTAAAAACACAGTTCAAAAGATCAATGAAACAAAAAGCTGGTTCTTTGAAAAGATAAACAAGATCGATGGATCTTTAGCCAGGCTCACCAAGAAACAAAAAGAGAGGACCCAAATAGACAAAATCAGAAATGAAAGAGGAGAATTAACAACTGACACCACAGAAATACAAAGGATCATTGAAACATACTATGAACAATTATACGCCAACAAATTGGACAATCTAGGCAAAATGGACAAATTTCTAGAAACACACAGCCTCCCAAAACTGAACCGGGAAGAGATAGAAAACTTGAACAGACCAATAACAACAAAGGAAATTGAAGATGTAATTAAGAAACTCCCAGCAAACAAAAGCCCAGGTAGCTTCACGGGGGAGTTTTACTGAACATTCAAAGAAGATCTAATACCCATTCTTCTCAAACTAGTCCAGAAAATCCAAGAAGACAGGAGACTTCCAATATCATTTTATGAGGCCAGCATAATCCTAATTCCAAAACCAGATAAAGACACTACAAAGAAAGAAAACTATAGGCCAATATCCCTGATGAATACAGATGCCAAAATCCTTAACAAAATATTAGCAAATCGGATCCAACAATACATCAAAAAAATTATCCACCATGACCAAGTGGGATTCATCCTAGGGATGCAAGGATGGTATGATATTCACAAATCAATAAATGAGATACACCACATAAACAAAATGAAAGATAAAAACTATATGATCATATCAATAGATGCTGAAAAAGCATTCGACAAAACCCAGCACCTATTTCTGATTAAAATGCTCAACAATGTGGAAATAGAGAGATCATATCTCAACATAATAAAGGCTATATATGAAAAACCTACAGCCAACATCATACTCAATGGGCAAAAACTAAAATCATTTCCCTTAAGAACGGGTACAAGATAGGGTTGTCCACTTTCACCACTCTTATTTAACATAGTATTGGAAACCTTAGCCACAGCAATTAGACATGAAGAAAAAATAAAAGGGATCCAAATTGGAAAGGAGGATTTGAAACTGTCATTATTTGCAGATGACATGATATTGTACATAGAAAACCCTAAAGACTTCATCAAAAATCTACTAGACTTAATAAATGAATTTGGCAAAGTAGCAGGATACAAAATTAATGTCAAGAAATCAACAGCATTCTTATACATCAACAATGAGCTCACAGAAAGAGAAACTGAAAAAAACAATCCCATTTACCATTGCAGCAAAAAAATTAAAATACCTAGAAATAAACTTAACCAAAGAAGTAAAGAATCTCTTCACAGAAAACTACAGGTCATTGAAAAAAGAAATAGAGGAAGATATAAAAAAGTGGAAGCATATACCTTGTTCATGGATTGGAAGAATTAACATCATGAAAATGTCCATACTATCCAAAGCTATATATAGATTCAATGCAATCCCCATCAAAATACCAATGATATACTTCACAGAACTAGAACAAATACTCCAAAAGTTTATATGAAACCAAAAAAGGCCCCGAATAGCCACAGCAATCCTGAAAAAGAAGAGCAAAGTAGGAGGGATCACATTACCAGAAATCAGGTTACACTACAAAGCCACTGTAATCAAAACAGCCTGGTACTGGCACAAGAATGGGCACATAGATCAATGGAACAGAAGAGAGAACCCAGAAATTGACCCAAGACAATATGTTCAATTAATATTTGACAAAGGTGGCAAGAGAATACAGTGGAGTCAAGACAGCCTCTTTAATAAATGGTGTTGGGAAATTGGACAGTTACATGCAAAAAAATGAAGCTAGACCACCAACTTACACCATACACAAGAATAAACTCAAAATGGATAAAAAACTTAAATGTGACTTGTGATTCCATAAAAATCCTAGAAGAAAATGCAGGCAACAATATTTCAGACATCATACACTGCAGAATTTTCACTGATATATCACCTAAGGCAAGAGAAACAAAGGGAAAAATGAACACATGGGACTACATCAAACTCAACAGCTTCTTCACAGCAAAAGAAACAACCATCAAAGTGGAAAGGAAACCCACTATATGGGAGAACATAATTGCCAATGATACATCAGATAAGGGGTTAATCTCCAAAATATATAGAGTGCTCATACAACTCAACAAAAGGAAGACAAAGAACCCAATTAAAAAATGGGCAGAGGAACTAAATAGACACCTCTCCAAACAGGACATATAAATTGCTAAAAGACATATGAAGAAATGCTCAACATCACTAATCATCAGAAAGATGCAAATTAAAACAACAATGAGGTATCACTTCACACCTGTCAGAATGGCCGCCATCAACAAATCATCAAACAACAAGTGTTGGCGAGGGTGTGGAGAAAAGGGGACTCTAGTGCACTGCTGGTGGGAATGCAGACTGGTGCAGCCACTGTGGAAAACACTATGGTGTTACCTCAAAAAGTTAAACATTGAACTGCCATTTGACCCAGTGATCCCACTTCTAGGAATATACCCTAAGAAGCCTGAAACACCAATCAGAAAGAATATATGTACCCCTATGTTTATAGCAGCACTATTTACAATAACTTAGATCTGGAAACAGTCCAAGTGTCCATCAGTAGACGAGTGGATAAAAAAGCTGTGGTACATATACACAATGGAGTACTATGCAGTTGTAAGAAAGAAAGATCTCTTATCCTTTGAGACGATATGGAGGGACCTGGAGAGTATTATCCTAAGCGAAACAAGCCAATCAGAGAAAGACAAATATCACATGATCTCACTTATTTGTGGAATATAATGAACTAAACAAACTGATGAACAAAATAGACCCAGAGACATAGAAGTAGGGTACAGACTGACATTCCTCAGAAGGGGGGCGGGGGGAGGGAAGGGATAAACCACAGAACTTACATGCATTTATGCATAACCAATGGACATAGACAACAAAGCTGGGGACGGGGTGGGAGGGGATAGGGAGGAGGGAGTCAATGGGGGGAAAAAGGAGAAACATCTGTAACAAAAATAAATTAATAAAAAATATATATATATTGGCAAGAGCATCAGAAAGTTGTGAGACAACTTTATGCAGCTTGAGAGAAGGGTCATGAGAAAATTTTAAAAATTTTAATAAAAATTTCTAAATTTGATAAAAACTGTAAACCTATACATCCAGGGTTCTTAATGGACCCCAAGTACAATAAAATACGACAATCCTTAACTTAGCCTATAAAACCTTTTATCTTAAGGCTTGTCTCTGCATTTGAATCTAACCATTATTCTCATTCCTCAAAATATTCCTTAGTTCTTATTTGCTTCCTTTATTTCTTACTGTTCCTTATTCTTGGAACACTGGTTGTCACTTATGTGCCTACGACTTTCTATTAATTCTGAGAGTCAGATCCAATGTGAAGCCTGGTCATGACCATCTCCTCTCTGCCATCTCTCCGCCCTACTCAAATAAATGTGCCCCTCCTCAATGCTCCCCTGAGTTATACACATATTTGTGTATAGCGTTAATCACATGTTTTCTTCTCCATTAGCCTGTGAGCTTCTCTTACTCATTTTAAAATTTCCAGAACCTAATTAACTCCCTGAGTCAGTAGGTTCCACCCAACAAGTGTTTGAGAAAAGAATGAAGAACATAAGCTCTATGAATTGGTCTTTGTTGTTGCTACATCTTCAACACCTTAAAATAATTGGAGCTCAATTATTATCCGTGCAGGAAGGAAAGAATTTTTATTGGTTAGCATTTGTAAAGTCTGATGTCTACACACTTCAATGTGCAAAACATTGTTCTGTGCATGAAGACATAGGAGTACGAAAGATCCATGAGCTTATATTCTAGCCTGTATGTGCATGCATTTGTGTGGATGGTTGTGTGTGTAGATGTATTTATTTGGTCGTGGGAAAATATACAACTATATAATTAAATAACAAGATATTCTTATATATTGCAATGCACCGTGAAAACAATAAAGTATATTGATCTTATTTGGGGTGGGGGCATTTTGAATTGTTAGGAAAATCTTCACTGAAGAGGTCGTATTTGAACTCCTATTTCTAGAAAGAAGAAACTAGCCACTCTAGTTTCTCGACCAGGAGATTTCCCAGTAGAGGAAACGGTAAGAGCTAGAGTCCTAAGGTAGAGACTACAAAGTGTATTTGAGAAAGAGAAAGAAGGCAAGTATGGATGGGATTTATGCACAATGACTAAAATCCACCTGTGAGATACTTTTTAAAATAAAAATATTACCTAGGAACCATCATGCATATGCTGCCTAAAAGCAAAGGGTTGAAGAAAACAGCCCCCTCCCCTCCACATTCACCTTGACAATCTAGAGTTTTTAATTCAGTAACTATTAGGAGTATGCTCTTAGTCTAATAAATTCCTCACCTCAAAAACCCTCTCATCAGCATTTTTTATTTTCCTGGTAGTTGTGACACCAAACATTATTAATGTTGTGCACAAATTGTATAGACTATCCTACAAGTTACAGCCAGATGAAAGCTGTCTGGCCCTAAGGCTTTGCTGGGGGAAGATCCAAAATATACTAATTGAAAGAAAATTACTTGATTGCAATTATCACCATACGCTGATGAGAGCAAATTCTGGGTGTGTTACATGTAATTCATTTCATTCTACCTAAACATCCTATTTGGCCATTGTTCCTGACTGGAAAAGGCATGAAATAAGCTTCTTTAGTTTCTGGTGTCTCTAATCACTGGGGCAATAGATTACAAAATCAGGGTGGAGAACCTGGCTGGCTTCCATATGTATAGGTACTTAGAGGCATGCATATGGATCCACTTATAAATACAGCCTGCAGAACATCCACAGTGATGAATCCTATTGACACATTCCCTACAGGCCTCACAGACCTCATTGATCATGAAGCCATCAGGCAACCTTCTTCTTTTGGTTAGCATGGTCTATTTGTTTCTCTTTGCTGGTGAGTACTATGTATATATTCGAAACGGAATTCTGGACCAGACTGGTCAATGTCAGCAGTCATGATGTGATAGTGTTTATAATGATGATGATGATGACAATGACAGTAAGGATTATAATGATGCTAAAGATGGTTAGTGATGGTGACTGCCCATCACACTTTTAGAAGGAAACTTTACTTACAAATTAGGTTCTTTAATTCTCACTATAATACTATACAAGAGATCATTTTAGCAAATTGTAAAAACAGTATTACATCTCATAGGATGAGATGGCGTGTTCTAGGTCACATGGGCCCCAAGTGGCTAATCTAGAACTTCCAGGCCAATTGTGTTCCTCTCAGCAGACCACAATTAACAGCATAACTTTACAAATAAGCTTCATTTTTCAAGGAAACTGTTTATATTGAAATTAGAAATTCTCATTCAAAGTCACCTTTAAGAAATTCTTATCTAAAGAGCTTCAATGCCAGAATTTTTCTGAGATGCTTTCCTTTTACTGAAAGCTGAGTCATTCTTGCTTACCCTCTGAGTAAGGAGAGTAAAGAGATGATAGGTAGGTAGGTAGGTGATAGATAGATAGATAGATAGATAGATAGATAGATAGATAGATAGATAGATAGATAGATAAGAAAGAAACCCAGGACTGGGATTTTAAGATTAGGCTTCTAATTCTCATTCTGCCACTATCTTTTTCTTTAATACTGAGCAACTCACACCCTTCCTCTGGCTTCTGTATCATCATATGAAAATAGAATGTGAACTTTATATGCTCTAATACTTGTTTCAGTAATAGGTTATGCTTAAGTACATTGGCTTTAGAGTCTAAGAGACCTGGGTTTGCTTCCTGGCTCTGCCATTACAAAGTGTATGTCCTTAGACAAGTTACCCCAGAGTTCAGTTTCCTTATCTTTAAAATGGAAATATTAGATTTAATGTAAATGAAATTTAATGCAGTGCTTAAAATGGAGAAATTTGCAAGTTGATGTTAGATATTGATGGTGTCAGTGGGAATGGTGATACATGATTTTTTTCAAATGCTCTCAAAATTATTTTGTATTATATTAGCAACTTGTTCACCAGCTGTCTTTATTATCCTTTAATCCAATGGCTCCAGATTTTGAAATGTCAGCTTCTTTCTCATTAAATATAAGCCTTTTTGACAAAGAAGAGATCCAGAGTTTGCCTTCTTTTCTTCACGTATAGCCTAGTTTTAAGGTAATATTATAAAGCAGCAAATAACATATTGGATAAAAGTCACATAAATCATAAACAGCAAATGTGGTAGAGAGAGCTTTGTATTGGTCATCTGTAACGTGTCCTCTAACTCAGTTGTGTAGTTAACAAGGTGAGTGTCCTGGATGAGTTTTCTTTCCTTCTCTGGGCCTCAGCTCTTCATCCATAAAGCAAGATGTTTGTAATGGAAGATCTCTAAGGACAACTTTGACTGTAAAATTCTGGAATTCTTATGAGGTGTTGTGATTAATCACTGTCTGTTTTCTCATTTCAGAGGCCGTGAGCCAAGGAGGCTCTCAGGTAGGTGTTTCTCGGCCATGGGCATTTCTCCATTACAAGAGGTTGTCTTTCAACAATGGTGATGAGTTGGAAAGTACTGTGGATATTTCATTAGCATTTCTGAGTTCATTTGGTTGGTCTGGTGAGAAGGTGGAATGGTAGTATGACACATTGATCTAGGCAAAGTGTCATCATTAGTACAAATGCATTTTTCTTAACAGTGCAAAAGCACTTGAAAATCACTTCCCACTTTCTTTAAATTAGATGCCACATTTCCATAATAAGGAGTTTATATGCAGTCAAAACCTTGTAAACAGTATAATGCTTATATAAGTATGGTGTGAATATCATTTATTTTCTAAATCAGGAGAATTTTGAGAGGGAAAGTAATACTTATATGAGTTATAACTAGAAGATAATCATAAACTGAGAGTACCCCCAGCAACTCAGAACATAAGGTTACTCTAGATCTGAGTACCTTGCTCATAAGACACTACAAATGCTTCATAAAAATGCATATTTCTTCTCTCTACACATACATGTTAGTTTTATCAATTGAACTGGGATCTCTCTAGAGGTGTTGAGACCTAGGAATCTCATTCAGGAAGCTCCCTGATGTAGCTTTGTAAGTGATGTAGGCATAATTGCCTACAATAATACAAACCTAAAGAATTTTTCATTTCCCCTTAGACATACATAGTCTTCTTCCCTAGTCAGATCATTCTGAGTGTGTGAATGTTTGTGCATGTTATGAAGACAACTAACATGTTAATAAAATATTCTATTTGAACTCCTCCCACCTTGGAAAAAAAAAGCCTGTGACATTTTGGTATACATTAAGACTGGAGGGTCACAGTTCTAAATTTTACTAGACAGACTTGGGTATATACAGAGAGTATTTGACAGACTCATAGATACTGAATCTTTTGATAGCTTGGGTTGGCAATGAGTAATTACAGGATCTAAATTTTTGAGATGGTAATTAGTAATAATAAGGCCTACATTCATAAAAATAGCTATGTACCTTAAAATACAAAAAATAAATAGTGAGGCAGTATAGCTTATTTTTTGAAATGTGGGCTTTGAGAAAGAATATTCAGATTCATATTTTGGTGTCAGATCATAAGTTTGTAGACATGTGGAAACTGGAGCAATTCGTTTTTGCCTGAAGGTCATTAGAAAAATTTCACAGTATGAGATTTGAGATGTACTTTAAAGAATGATGTGAAAGGGAAAATTTATCCCAGAATGAAAGAGTAGTAAAGTGTTAAGAAAAAGCAAGTGTTTTCAAAGGTTAATAATGATCCTATTTGTCTAAATTAGTGGGTTCCTGCATGGTCAGAATGGTGTAAAGACTAAGAAAATAGGCTCTGGAATTAAATTGTCCTTGTTTGAATCCTGGTTCTACAATTTAATAACTATGTGATCTTGAACAAACTACTTAACTTCTCTTTTCCCATTCATCCAACAAATACTTTTCAACATTTGACTTTTGCCAGGCTCCATCTAAGAATTAGATAAAAAGGTGAATCAGATATGGCTTATTATCTCAAGATGCTTTAGTGGTGTTGAGGAATGACACACAAGAGGAATATAGACAAATTCCTCCAAAAACTCTGAGAAAATGATCAAGAATTTATGCTTAGGTATAAAAGTTACAACCTTTGAGACAGCAATTATTCTCATAAACACATATCCTAAAAAATAATGAGAAAATGTACAACATTTTATACAAAAATGGTCATCCAAGCCAATTAATGTAAAAAAATTGAAACATATAATAATAGCCTATTAATAAAATAATTTCACATCTTTATGATGGAATATTACAACACAAAATCACTTCTGAATATGCATAATAGTATAGAAAGGTAAATAATAAAGAATATATATACAGTGTGACTATTTTTAATATTATATATGTAGAAATAACAGTGCATAGAGAAGAGATGGAAGAAAAATAACAAATGCTAATGAGGGTATCTCTGGGTGCTAGGACTGCATGTGATTTTTACTTCTTATTATTTTCAGCATATATTTCAATTGTAATAATAAGAATGTTCAAAAGAATCATTAAGCATAAAGTGAGCATCTCCTTTTATTCCTTGACAGAGCTAATAATGTCAATGCCATTGATTATGAAATAAAAAATAAAAAAAAGAATTTCATTTAAATCACAGGCTTTTTGCAGCAACTATGAGAAAACAGCTACAGGTGGAAAACCTTGTCCCATGAGCCAAAAACCGGTGTGTGGTACCGATGGACAAACTTACAACAATCATTGTGAATTCTGCAAAGCAGCTCTGTAAGCATATGGAAGCAGATATTGGAACAGCACCCTTAGTTTGGGTCAATGGGGTATGAGTCAGGGAAATTATTTATTAATCCTCTACTGTGCTAAGTATTTTGCATATAATTCTTATTTAAAATAAGGCAATATTATTATTCCCAGACAAACCTAGAAAGTATGATAGCTTCCCAGTTCATCCAGCCTGGGCTTAACCCATTTCCACTGTATTTTATTTTGATCACCATCTTCTTTCTTTCAGGGCAAGAAATGGAAAGCTTGGTTTCAAGCATGATGGGAAATGTTGATTCCTCTGATGCTGCAGTGCTGGATGTGCCTTTGATTTGCTTCTTGCATTGGAAGATCTATTCCCGGATACCCATTCTCCACTGCAATATATTTCCAACCAGTAATTATGCATGAGAGAAAGCCATGTCAATAAAGTTATTTTGGAAGAATTTCTACATTGATGTTCTTTTTAGGTAATAATGGAGTGACCTTTGATTTAGTTAGACCAACTACTCAGTGAAATGATTCAATTTGAAAAAAAAAAAAAAGAGATAGGGCACAATATGTCACCATGCTTATTGCATCCAGAATTCTTCATTCAGTGCTCTGAGTCTCAATTTTTCACAATTGATGAAGATGACATCAAGGATAATAAATCCCCCTCCATGAAAATACACATCATCTGACACAAAATAGCATTCTTTAGTACATGGTATGTTTGGGAAGTGTTTTCCCTACAGGATACATGGAGCTTGTTTTAGGTTTCAGCTTGTATGCAGAGAAAAATAAGTAACAAATGAGACTATGTTTTGGTCACCCTGTCTTTAGGGCAGCTGAATAGGTTGTGGGACAGCTGAAGCCTTTAGTCTAGTTGTCTCTGGCTTTGTCAGTTTACTACAGTGTAGTGCATAAAATATTATCATTTTCTATGTGTGGTAAGTGGTGAAAAAGCTTAGAAGTATAGGTTTATTGACATGTGGGTGATTAAAAATCTAAAAGTGGATAGAGAAGCCTGGCATTTTCAGAGTGTGTATCGACTATTTGGAGAGACAGAAGTATATACCAACTAACTAAAATACAGTTCGATATGCTTCTGTTTAAAAACATCCCAGTGAATGAATTGTTCTATTTATTAATTGCATGAATAATTATTCAATGCTTATGATATACAAGAAACCATTCCAAGCATAGGGTAAAAGAAATCTCTACTTTTAAAAAATGTTATGCTTTAGTAGATGCACAAGAATAAATATTTTTAGAATATATTTTCAGTGACTAATAAATTTATTTCTTAGTCAAAATTGAGACATATAATGAAGAACACTGGCACAGTTTGGACAGAGGATTTATTTGAAACTGGTCACTTTGAATAGAATAATGAGAACGGGAAAGGATTCAGGCACAAGAGTAACAGTCTAAACAGAAAACAAAACAACCCTGCCCCCCACCAACCAGAAACATTGTGAAAAACAGTATCTTTGAGACATTTGTTCCCAAAGTCCCAAATTGAGTATGTGGGAAAAATAAGATCAGAACTCATACAGGGCACTTTAATATTACATGCTTTAACATAATGCTTCCACAGCAGAGGTCTCTAACTAGTGATAAATAAATAGTTGTGGCTTCCGGATGGTACTTTATCTCAAACGTACTTATTTTCAGTTAGATATTAATACTTAAAATTTTTTAAAGTTCACATAAAAAAACTGAATTAGCAGAAACTCTTAAAAAATTAGATTTGTTTAGACAGTGCTCTATTCCTCAATAGCCAACAATTGGTTAGTTTCTGACTCCATAGCTGAGTCACTCACACAGTGCCCCAGGCTCCGCTCCACTCTTGCCCGTTAGCTCCTGGTTCCTGATGGCAGGTAAGGTTTGTAGCTCTACTTTAGGGCACAACAGTCTTGAACATCGCATTGAGTACTCTTGATTTTGGAAAATTCAAAATCTAAAGTAGCAGGCCACTCCATCCGTTAGTAACCAGTTAGTATTTGCCTCTTTATCACTTCCACCAAGTGCCAATACTTCTTTCGGCTTTGAAAGTACATACAAAAACATGACTTCCAAAACACACACACACACACACACACACACACACACACACACACCACTTGCACTTCCCGTTCTACATCCACTTCCTTCAAATATCTCCGAGACTTACCTTCTTTCAATAGAATATCATCAGCTGTCTTAGCAAGCTTTATTTAAAATCCCCTGTTCCAACAGTGTCAGCTGATACTAGTGATCAAATTATAAATCTGAATCAAAAATAATAATAGCTAACATTGAGTTTTCTAGTATTTTTATGTGTCACACATTGTTCTAAGGGCTTTACCTATGTTTTCTAATCTTCACAACCACCCAATGACATAAACATTGTTATTGTATTTATCTTACATAAGGGGAATCTGAATCACAGAAACTTGTGACTCGTCACCAAGTTAATAAGAGGCAGAGACAATACAAATTCAGGTAAACTGTCTCTCAATGTAGGGAACATTGTGTAAACATTTTTTTGATGGACTTATCAACGATTAGTGTCAAAGCGTTCTGAGATACCCGTGAAAAGCAAAGGAAATAAATAAACCTGAGTATTTGAAGTGTGCTTACTAAATCCGCAATGCTAATTATGAAATATACAAGGACTCCCTGACACACCTTGAAATGTCATAGTGCACCACAGTGGGTAGCATCTGATAAAGGTGAAGAGCTTGTTGTATTGTGTAAGTTCTAATACAGGCAGGTGTGTGTGTGTTTTTTTTTAATTATAATAAAGAGATAAAATTTAGAATATGGACTTGTCACAGCATAATTCTGTGACATTAGTCTCTGTTTTCTCATAGGATAAATGAAGATAATAATAGCTATATAACAGGTCATTTTAAAAATTGACTGAGGTCATTCATGTGAAGCACTTGGCACTGCATCTGGTCCTGGGTAAATGTTTAATAGATATTATTTATCTTTAAGATAGAGTATAAAAATTGGAAGGAACATATTGGGAAAAGACTAGTGAATCAGGGTATGAGTGTAACAGAGATGATATGAGAACCAACAAACTTTATGTCCTTGGGCAATCTGTTTTCCCTCTTATAAATGTTAGGAGGATTATGAGGTCCCACATAGCCTGGGCTCATAATTTCAAGATCTTTGAGTCTTCTAATAAAAGAGTGTAGAAAGCAGCCTCAAGTATGTGATGGCATCAGATGTCATAGGCTGCCTTTATCTGATCTGGCCACACAGTTTAAATGGCCACATAGACTCATAATGTGGCCATTTATATTCTGTGGCCATTATCTAGTAAACAAATACATGGAGGATTGAACACCAAAATAGGAATCAAATCCAAGTTTTGACATTACTTTTGGAATTTCAGTGATTCTTTTTTCTTGATCATCCCTTTCCCACAAATAAAATAAAAATTTTGTCTAGATGTTCCTCTCTAAAGTACTTATAGTTGTGATACTCTACTATTTAATCATCTATATATCCCAAAGTTCCTGTATGAAGCATTGAAATAAAACAAAAGTAATCTAAAATCCAGCGTCTGCAAAATGTGGAATGGAAGTATTAACACAATGTTTCTTTATAAATTAATTTATTTTTTATTGTTGAAAGTATTACAGATATCCCCTCTTTTTTCTCCATTGACCCCCTCCTCCCTGCTCCCACCCCCCTCCTGCTTTCCCCAACCTAATGTCTTTGTCCATTGGTTGTGCATATATGCATATAAGCTCTTTGGTTTATCTCTTCCCACCCCTCCCACCCCCCTCCCTCTGAGGTTTGTCAGTCTGTTCTCTACTTTCATGACTCTGGATCTGTTTTGATTGACAGCTTATTTTGTACATCATGTTCCATAAATAAGTGAGATCATGTGGTACTTGTCTTTCTCTGACTGGCTTATTTCGCTCAGCATAATACTCTCCAGGTCCCTCCATGTTGTCTCAAAGGATAAGAGATTTTTCTTTCTTACAGCTGCATAGTATTCCATTGTGTAAATGTACCACAGCATTTTTATCCACTCATCTACTGATGGGCACTTGGGTTGTTTCCAAATCTTAGCTATTGTAAATAGCACTGCTATGAACATAGGGGTGCATATATTCTTTTTGATTAATTATTTACCATTACAACAAAAATATAGGATACCTAGGAATAAATTTAACCAAGGAGGTAAAAGACCTGTTCTCAGACAACTACAGGATATTGAAAAAAGAAATAGAGGATGATATAAAAAAGTGGAAACATATACCACCTTCATGAATTGGAAGAATCAACATCATTAAAATGTCCATACTACCCAAAGCAATCTACAGATTCAATGCGATCCTTATTAAAGTACCAACGGCATATTTCACAGATCTAGAACAAATACTCCAAAAGTTTATATGGAACCAAAAAAAGACTCTGATTAGCCACAGCAATCTTGAAAAAGAACAAAGTGGGAGGGATCACAATACCAGATATCAAGTTATACTACAAAGCCATTGTAATCAAAACAGCCTGGTACTGGCACAAGAACAGGCATATAAATCAATAGAACAGAATAGAGAACCCAGAAACCAACCCAAGACAGTTTGCACAATTAATATTTTACAAAGGTAGCAAGAGCATACAATGGAGAAAAGACAGTCTCTTCAATAAATGGTGTTGGGAAAATTGGACAGCAATATGCAAAATAGGAAACTAGACCATCAACTTATACCATACACAAAAATAAACTCAAAATGGACAAAAGACTTAAATGTAACTCCTGAAACCATAAAAATCCTAGAAGAAAATGTAGGCAGAAAAATCTCAGACATCATACATAGCAGAATTTTCACTGATACATAGCCTAGGGCAAGAGAAACAAAGGAAAAAATTAATAAATACAATGTTTATTAAAATACTAAACTAGTATTTCTGCTCTAAGGTATGTAATATGATCTACTAAGAAAACATCCTGGCTGGTTTGGCTCAGCGGTTGGAGCATCGACCCGTGGACCAGAGAGTCCCGGGTTCAGTTCCCACTAAAGGCACGTACCTCAGTTGCAGTTTGTCCCCGGCCCCAGCTGGGGTTGTGTGGGTGGCAGCCACTCAATGTGTCTCTCTCACATCGACGTTTCTCCCTCTCTCTTGCTCCCTCTCTCCCTCTGGCTATATCTGAAGATAAATGCAAAAATGTCCTCGGGTGAGGATTTAAAAAAAAAAAAAAGTTAATAGCTGTACATTTATTTGGAAAAGTAGCCCATAAATCAGGTTGTATTGGTTAAAATAAATGACTCTAAATAAAAATAGTTGATTGATGTAAAGAAAAAGTGTAAGTATGTATGTGTGTGTGTGTGTGTGTGTGTGTATGCCAAAAATGTAGATTTTAATTAAGAAAGACTGATTTCTTTTTGGAAACCCCAAATCAATAGATTATAGAATTGATTTATTTGTTTGGTTTAGTTATAACCACATATTTTGAAAATACAATGTGATCCATGAACTTGCTCTTCAAAAATATGTCTACATACACATAAAATTTAGTTTCACGCCATTTATCTCAAATTAAAATTGACTATGCTAAAAAAAAGAAATCACTGTACTAGAGGCTGGTAGAGTTCCCCATAACCATCATGAGCAAGAACTTGACCTTGGCATCAGAGATGTAGGTTGTTAAGCTAACTTAATATGTAAGGTATGACCCAGTGTATACTAGAGGAGACTCAGAAATCATCCCCATGTGGCTGGACCAAGACCTCTTTCCAGCCTTGACTTATGCTGATATCTTAGTTCTATACTGCCAAAGACCAATTGATCTTCAGCTGAGGGATTCACAGGCTGATCTTTCAACCAAATGTTTATTTTTCCAGTCTCTGTTTCTAGGAAGGGTATTCCATGCTTCTAGATAGTCAGGAATGGGGTTCCTTAGACAGATATGTTCAAATATCTTTACTAGGGTAAACTATGTAAAAATACTTATTTAATAACTTTGCGTTTGAGTTTACTCATCAGTATTTAAAGTGTTACCAAAGTATTGTTTTGAGTATTAAATGAGATAATGCATATAAAATGCCTCGATAAATGGTAGTTATTTTAGTTATCCATGGAGTGTTAATTTGATGTGGAAAAGTAATCACTATCTTAACAATATATCTATTGCTGCAAAACAAATCACCTGTAACTTAATGGCTTTTAAAAAGTCATTCATTTGCCCACAGTTCTGCAATGTGTTCAGGCTCAGCAGAAACAGTCCACCTCTGCTCCATATTGTGTTGGCTGGGTAGCTCTACTGGGATCCACAATGACTTCAGTCATATTTCTGATGTTTCAGTGGAGTTGCTAGAGAGGTTTCTTTCTTTGTCTCACTTTGTCTTTTCCTTATCTCTCTTTCTCTCTCCATAGTCTCTCATCTAACCCTACCAGGCTCTTAAGGTTTAGACCTTTAAATGACATGTTATCACATCCAGTACCTTCTATTGGTCAAAGAAAGTCACATGACCAGCTCAGAGTCAAGGGTAGGGGAAATAAACTCTTCTTCTGTAAGAGAGGGATGGATAACTTTCGTAAAGAGAAATGTGAGGATTTGTCAGTGTTGATCTTTGTACAATATTCTAAAAATACACTCCTTCCTTTAAAATATAATTGTAAGACTGATTATAAGCAAACATTATATGAAGATGATTGGAAGTAAGGTTTGAGAAAGGAGTTTACAGAACATCTGGACTCGAATGGCTAAAAATAATAAATCTGATGGTCAACAGGGGACCAACTTGTGTAACTTGTTTTCTCTTAAGTATAAAGATAAGGTTAAAAAAAAAAGACACTGCAATTATTTATGGGAGTGGAAATAAGATTTACATGGGGATGAGAAAGAGATTATATTGCAGATATTTTCCTTTAGAATTTGCAAACTTGCGCATCAAAGATTTCCACATACCAATTTAGTCCATAACTATTATAATTATGCTCTATTTAACATTCTATTGTTCTCTAGATATCTCCTGTGTATTCAACTAAAGTGAAGTTTGCAGAGGTCAAGTTTCCCATCTCAAATGCTTACACAAGTGTAATAACAATAGCTAATCTTAATGGAACATTTTAATGTGTGTGTCAGATATATGTATCATCTCAATAAAAAATGATGAAATTAAATATATTTGAATTTCAGTTTGCATTGAAATTATGTGTGCTGAATGAAAAAAATTAGGCCCAAAGCAGAAAAGAAGTTACCCAAGATTCTATCTCAAGCATTGCTACCCACCAGGATTCTGTGTTCTGAAACTGATGGCTCCACGGGGGTGAAGATTGGGTGAAATGATCAAATAAATCAGTCAACTGAGAAATGGCAAAGGGCCATAATTTAGTTAGATTACCTAGTGCTGACCCTTTGGCCTCTTTCTTAACAGGATTGTGAAGTATTTAATGAGACTTGGTCACCAACTGGCAAATCTCTCTCTGACAGTATTGGCAACATGACGCTGAATGTAAGAGGCCTTGTCTTCCATGTAATATGAATTATACCTAAAAGATCAGACCAAACATTCTATTTGTCTGCTGGATTCAGTTCAACCTATTTATGTCTATGTCTGAAGAGCCTAATGAATGCTATGTAGCTTATGCTTTCTATTTTTCACTATGCTCAATCTTCACAAACTTCCTGAGGTTCAAAGAATAAAATTTGACATGTGCTATTCCCCTCTGGGGAAGAATTGAAAGGAAACATAGTGGCAAAAGTATTCAGCAGGAGAAAACAAAGAGGGAGTTCAAAGTTCCCTACCCTTTAGCTGCATGACAAATGGCTTGTTGTGATTGAGTCAGGTAACTGGACACAGGATGCTATAAAATAGCTCACAATCCAAAACCAGGGTGATTAAACTGCAGGTAGGAACTTTTCCCACCAAACCACAAACCACTTAGGACAATTTGACTCATTCAATGGAGTAGTATCATAATTTTAGAAATAAGAGGAAAGGGAAATAGGGGGGGGAAAGCAAAGAGAAAGAGAGAGGGAGAAGGAGAGAGAGAGATAGAGAAATTAACTTGCATAAGATTACATAGCTAAAACCAAACAAAACAAACAAACAAAAACAGGAAGACAAACGCCTTGGGTCATTTCTTCATTGCTGTTGTTATTTCCACCCAAATATAATGATTACTGGAAGAATAGCCTTGACCTAGAATCCTACTCCAAGATACTTGAGACAGCCTCTCCCTTTCTTTAATATGTGGCTCTGGTAAGCATTTTCTGAGCCTGCTCCAAGATAGAATTTTGACCGTTCTCCCAAATGTAAAGGAAGATAATGGAAGACAATTCTAAAGGTGGGAGAATTCTCATCGTTAAAGGAGAAATTAAATATTCCATTGAAGAGAATTGGAGGATTAAAAGCAATTATTAAAAAAGGCCCTTGGGAATGGTTTGGAGAATAAGCACAGAAAGAGAGTGCAATGCCTTATTTGATGCAACAATATCATCAACTACTCACGGACGCCGCCTCTGAGCCCTCAGAGTATGGCTTCATGAGACTTTATCTTCTCACTGCAATATCCTCACATACAAGGCACTCAGTCATATTTGTTATTTATGTATGTCATTTTCAAGTGTTATAACACTGAAGTTAGGAAAGAAGCATGGCTAAGAGACATGATGGTGCTAAGTATTCAAAAAATAATTGTCTTGGAAAAATGCAAATGCAGCTATTATGATCTATTTGCTGATATTTGGGAATTTACTGCATTGAGCGCTCTAGATGAGTTTCTGTATGTAAAATTAACTGGCACCATATTTACCCATTTTGACCGGTATGTAGCAGAGCAAGTGTTGAAAAATATTAACTGAAGAATCCTAGTGGAGTGTATATGGGTTTTCATTGTACAATTCTTTTAACTTGTCTGTACTTTGAAATTTTTCATAATAAAATTTTGGTAAAAATAATTTGATCTTTAAAAGAAATTATATATATATATATATATAACATGGGGTATATTATATGGAATATATATTCATATATATACATCCAGCCAGCACAGAGAATAATTATGTAGGGAGAAAAAGTTGCCTTCTTACTATAAAAATGTATAAATTTTTCTTTTTTGATGCCTTAAAAATTGTTGACTTGGTTAAAAGAAATCATTTATCATTTTCAAAATTAGCCTTCTAAATAAACTAACATGAAAATCAAATGCAATTCAGAACTCCTAAATCTGAGGACCTTATAATTGGAAGGGATGGTAAGAATCATCTTGTTCACCTCCCTTCCTAAAGCTAAATATTCTTTAGAATTCAAAAATATTTGTCCTGCACTTATATTAGAACAAGTTCCGTCATCTGAAACTATGCAGATCAAATTTACCATCCTTCTCCCTTCTAATGCCCTTCAGATGACGAATTACAATGTTAATATCGCTCCTAAGTGTCTATTCAACTTTATATTTCTTACTGCCATCAACAAATTTTATGTTCTTTGGTCTCTGGACCTCACTTTATCAAAGTCATTTTCTGTTGGACATGCTTCAATTAATTCAAGTTTTTTCTTACATGAGGCAGCCATTCTTAAACACAATATTCTAGTGTTTTATAATATTGAGTTTATGACTGACTAAATATCCCAAAGTGATTTTCACATGAGCTTCTGTTTGGCGTAATAGCTCGAGGCAAGAAGACCAAGAGTGTAATGTTATTCTCAAACATGAAATCTATTGTCTCCTGTTACCTCATAAAACTACATTACCCATTATCATTCCCCACTAGATGTATTCATCACTTACTAACGACCAATATTCAATGTGGTTTTACTTGCTTTTAAAATATAATTTGAGGTAAATAATTGGCACATAATGTACTTGCAGAAAAAGGTCATGGGAATGTCTATTGTGGACATATAAACTTACAGTGTCAATAAGACTACTGACTGAAGAGAAGTCCCCTCTTAACAATAAAACAAATTGAACACTGAATTTACTTTCCCAGAGGGGTTTCACCATTTCTATTTTTATTTTCCCTGTGAGGAACATATCTGATGGAAGCATATTGAAGTTTGAATATTTATGGGAGTTGGGGCGTGAAGCAATTTAAAATGACAATCCACTCAAGAAGGAACGCCTTCCAGTTTGCCAAAGTTACTCTGTAATTTTTTTTTAACACAGTGACCATGTTTAGCAATTAGGGTGGAGAATTTTTCAAATATATAACATGGTGGTGATAAGCATACTTTTATTCAGAAGGCATCGACTGAAGTTACCCTTAGCTCCATCCAACCCAACTGAGTCGGAAGCAACTGGCTGCAACATGAAGGCTTTCATTTTCTTTCCCTTCGTGTTCTGCGCCATGTTCTCAGGTAAGAAAAGTTGCATTCAATGACTTTTCTTCCAACTCAAAAAGTAAAGAATTAGAAATGTTCAGTGATCTAGTAATACCTTGCTGGAATTTTTTTAAATGGGAGTATCTATCAGGCAGTGAGATGGAAGAAGGTGATTTCAGACAACATGTAGACCAGGGGTATAAAAATAGTGATCAGTGAGCCAACAGTGAATAGTTTGGTGTGGCTGAAGAGAAACAGAGGTAAGGGAATGGGAAAAGTAAACCATTAGACTGCAAAGAAAATTCAGTTTAAACGGATTAGGAGAGTTTGTGAATACTCAAGTTTATGTTCCATAAAAAATATGATTTTGTGTGACATCCAGGGCTGTATGGTCAAATAGAAAAGGATTCAAATCCTAGCTTTTCAATTTTCTACTTATGTTCTTTGGGGTAACTTATTTAACTTATTTTAGCCTCAGTTTTCTCATTTACAGAATGGAAATAATTATCCATTCCTACAGGTTGTTACAGGAATCATGTGTATACCAGCATTAGCCACCATTACTTGCATTCTTCTTAGATGCCTAACACTCAACATACTTCTCTCCATTCCTTACCTCAATACAGTTAGATTGTCTGTTTTCAGAGATGTAAATTTCCAGCAAGCAATGTAAATTTCTCAAGATAATAAGTAACACAGATAATACATTTCTCAAGACAATAAATTAGGATAAATGAAACCTATTCCAAGTTATCTCCAAAGTATGACCTTCATTCTTGTCTTATACCCATTGAAAGTAAAATGCCTATGACCTTCAACTTCTTATAGTTGGAACACAAGAAACAGTGGTTCTCTTCTCATTTTATGCATTGCAATTCTTTTGAGATCGTTGAGTACAGAGGTGATCAGACCCATTCTGTTAAGAAATATCAGTCTGTAGTGATATTGAAAATAAATTAGATGTAAGACAAGTTGCACAAAGATGTCATTTAGGGAGCTGTAAAAGTAGCAGAGTTAAGAAATAAGAATATAGAGCTAAGTGATAGGATGGGAGGAGAAAAAAATATGTTTCACAGGAGAAAAATGCATACAGATAAAATCCCTTACTAAAACATCATGGTTCATGATGGCAGGTACCACATCTCTTGTGTATTTCAGTGTCTTGCTAGATAACATTTGTATGCATTCAGCAGGCATTTGTTGCTGGAAGAAAGTACATTAATACCTTATATAGTAGTTATATGGGTCTGGAGGGTGAAGAAGAGCGAAGAATCAGGAATGCCTGTTACAATATACAGCAATGCCAAACATGTATTTAGAGTTTGTAAAATCAGAAGAGAAAAATACAGAACAAAAACTGAAGATAATTATTTTACAAGAATTTAACTTAAAAAGAGGTGGTTAAACCATATTCTGATATCTCAGTTTTCTTATTTTACCTAAATATTTCACCACTGGTTTTTATCCTACAAATTTACTTATGTAAAAAATGATGTATTATTATAAATTTTATTAAATTGTGGTTTATAATAGTAAAAGAAGAAAATAAACTAGTGAGTCATTGCTAAAAGACTGGTTAAATAAACCATTGTAAACTTAACAAATGAGATCATATGCAGCCATTGGGAACAATAATTAAGGTGTTCTCTGTATGTTAATATAGAGAGGTTTTCACTGCATATTTCAAGGGAGAAAATAAGGAATAAAGTACTGTATGCAAGGTGCTACCAGTCATGTTGAAAAATATATTCAAGTATGTTTGTAAATACAGAGATATCTGTAATAATACAGAAAACCCTGGTAAATGTAATTGTATCCTAAGTAGGGAATTGGGGGTATTGAAGCAGAAGAGAAAGGGAAAGTTACTTTAAACTATTTATCTTTTTGTATCTTTAGGATTTGATGCAATTTGTTTGTATGGCCTTGTATTATTAAAAAAAACTAAACAATCTACAACAAAAAAATAGATCAACCAATATATTTTTTTCATTTCATCCACATTTTTATTCTCATTGATTTCTACTTGAAATTAGTATTTGTTCATTAACAACGTTTGGTTTTCAAAACTCAGGCATACACTCATTACTCTGCTAAAAATAAATCTTCTCTTTTCAGTTTTTCTGGCTATAACCTGCACTTTTTATATGTCACCTCCACCAGGAGGAGAAACGATAGAAAAATTACCAAGAAAGCTCATGAAAAAAAATAAAAAGTGAGCCTTAATAAAACTTTTGAGGAAAACCCAAATTAAGAAGGTGGGTGAATAAAGATGAATCATCCAATGGAAAAGGGAAAAAAGCCAAAAATAAACACTTTTACCAAATTCAATACAAGAAAAGCATAAGATCCAATGGAATAATATTGCACTTATCAGCTCTAAAGCCATTCCATTTGCTTATTCATTGTGTTCTAGACCCTACTCATTTTGAAATAGAATCTGAACAAATCTAATACATATATAATATATCTAGTATAATAAATCTATCATCTATCTACCTACCTATCACCACATACATACAGATTGAGTGGGCTTCCAAAATAAATTTGAGAAGCAGGTAGAGTAGATAAGTTCTGAAACACAGGTTTTAAGAAACAGTCACATAATATCTACCATTTCCTTGAGTGGTTTGACCACAAGAGAAAGAAACACATAACCACCAGAGAGAGTATGGCTGATTGATTTGATACCAAAGCATTTATGGGGAATGGTGGACATAAAGCTGATCGAAAAAGAAAGTATGTTTTGAGGAAGGAAAACACTGCCTTTGGAATGGGGTTAGTGGGAAAGAATATATCAGAAAGCAAATACAGAGATGGAGAAGAGAATATGAAAGGAGGTCTCATGCTTGGCAACTTTTACATCTGGTAAGTTGATGACATTTTCAGTAAGATGATGTGGAGAATATGGGAAAGGGTTCTGTGATATGGAGAAAGTTTACCAAAGGCATTAATCAGTCTGTTTAATTAATCAGGAAATCATTAAAAGTAATTTGGAGTAGTACGAAGGACTAGTTCAAATCATTCAAACTCCGAATTAGTTATGGGGCAATTTTTCTTGACCCCATGCTTTTGGGAAACCATGTAATATGGTCAAGAAAGAAATGGAGGAAACAAAATATTCAACTTATGAAAATTAATGGGAAGAAGATTCTGTCTTGAAGTTTGATTTAAAAAAATCAAGGTGGCATTAAATACATACTATATCTTGGAATGAATGCTGTTGATGTTAAGTTCTTGAAGTTAAGTAACTTTATTTTTATTCTTGTGCTTATTTTATCATTCCAGGGTCTTCAACCCAGACTTTGCAAACAAGTGTTATTAAACTAGAAGAGGATCCAGAACTTGCACTTATCTTAGAGAGAAAAAATGAAGCTAACCCTCAAGGAGGACAAACAGAATCTAATAAGAAAGGTGATAGCAACACACAAAGAAAACCAGGGATCTTTATTCTGGGAGGACAGCCAGGGTATTCTAACCAGCCAGGGAAACTAGGGAGTTTTAATCAGCAAGGGAAGCCAGGAGTTTTAAATCAGCCTGGGAGTCTGCAAGGAAATTCAGGAGAATCCAACCAAAAAGGTAGTTCAGAAATCTCTATTGAGCATGGAAAACCAGGATCATCTAGCCAGCAAGGGAAGCCAGGATCTTCTGGCCAACAGGGGAAGCCAGGGTCAGCTAGCCAGCAAGGGAAGCCAGGATCTTCTGGTCAACAAGGGGAATCAGGGTCATCTAGCCAGCAAGGAAAACCAGGATCTTCTAACCAGCAAGGGAAGCCAGGATCTTCTGGTCAACAAGGGGAATCAGGGTCATCTAGCCAGCAAGGAAAACCAGGATCTTCTAACCAGCAAGGGAAGCCAGGATCTTCTGGCCAGCAAGGAAAGCCAGGGTCAGCTAGCCAGCAAGGGAAGCCAGGATTGTCTAACCAACAAAAAAAACCAAAGTCTTTTTACAATCAAGAAGAAAGAAAAAATGTAGGCAACCCTTCGGATGGCAATATGAAGAGTCAGGTTTGTGTTAATTTCTTTTTTTTTTTTCCCCTCGGTCAACTTATCTCAGCCATTCTGTTTTCCAAGTTTTGAAAATGGTTAACAGAATACACTGTACTAATGACAAACACTTTGCAATAACACCGATTCCACAAAAGGACAGGAAATTTGGAGGTGGTTATTTTTGTATACGCCTGTGATTATTAGTGAGTAACATGGACTTCCATCTACCTCTCATTTCCTTCTACTCTTTTCCACTCAGACCCTTCTACCTAAACTAGACTAGCTCAAACCCTCCTTACTTGAGCCCCATTTCTACCAGATTTAATGTTCATGCTCATTTCCATCCCATCTATAATCTACAAACCACTAAGGTGGTATTTCTAAATCAAAAACCTGATCTATCATTCTTCTGCTGAAGGTTCTTCAGTGATGCCACACTATCTAGAGGATAAAATCCAAACCCTTGAGCAAGGCATTTAATAGTTTCAAGACTTAACCCCATGTCATGCCACTCTTGCTCATTTATTATAAGCATCATACAAAATCCTTTGATTTTCTACAAATATATTCCTAAAACTAATGATATCCTTTATCATGGCATGTACTTTATTGCTTTATAATTGATTATCTGTCTATTCAGTTAGCATGAACTTCTTAAAGAAAGTACCACTTCTTTCCAGACCCGAATGCCCAAATCTCAGAAAAACATAGGCATAGAATGTGTTCTCTTGAACCATTTGTCAGATAAGAAGATAAATGCCTGGTGTTTGGGAGCCGTCATGCAAACAGGTGCACATCCAAGACACTTGTATTGCCTTCTGAGTCCTGCGGTGCTTGCTTTCACTTGCCAGTTTCTCTCCCAACTGCCAGCCTCCTAACTGCATTTATCAATGATTCTGGACACTTCACTTAATACATCCAAAAGAGTTTTTAGAACACTGTCTCAATGAAAGTTCATTTTTTATCTCATAACTGGTCATTCCTCAACTCCCTTTCAAATGAAAGCTGTGTATCCCTCTTGGTCTTGGCTGGCATGAAATAGTAATCTCCCAGGGACATTACTGCCATCCAGACCTTAATGCCACCACCAGAAGGTTTCTGAGTGTTTATATTGTCACAACACAGAATGTGGAAATAAAAGTAATGGACTGATATGAAGAAGATGGTAAGCTCTAAACCAATGGAAAAGACCAAGGTATTTGTTCCTCTTTCTTGGCTCTAAGAAGACTAAGCCTCTTATTGAAGGTCCTCACCATTGCATTTAGTGTTTCTGTCCACATCTGCTGGTCAAAGCTTCTTTATATTCATAGGCTTCTGTCATTCTATAACTTGATTCTGAGGAAACATTCAGGTACTGCTTAACTGACTCTGCATAAATCTACCTCCTGCCTCATTTTCTTTCATGGGACAAGAAGAAATAAGGTTCAATAATGTATGACCATGTGTGTTTGGCCAGTAAGACTTTTGCCTAGTTATTATTTCTCAGGTAGGGGAAGGCTCATCTACAAAGGATTAAAGTAGAGGTATTCTGACATGTACTAAAGCAAGGGCTCTGGAGTCAGATAACTCAGGGTCTGAGTTCCAGCTTGGGTATTTAATCCACATATGGCCTTGGGCTTGTCACTTAAATACGCTGTATGCCTGTGACTATACAATGGGGCAAGTTGTGTTCTTCTTTCATATTGTTGCATGGATTAAACTAAAATACAAAGGATCAACAAAATGATTGGTTCACTATAATGCTTAATCAATAGTTAATGAGCAATAAATATTTGTTTTCTTACCATATCCGAATTAAATTTAGTCCCCCGTCTTTGCCTAATGGTCTTTCCCATTACTGCAGGCTGGCGGGGCCAGCAGCAAGAACCCCGCTATAAAGACAAGATGTCACTCTATCTACAAACCAGTCTGTGGTTCTGATGGAAAAACCTATGGTAACCGCTGTATATTTGATGAAGCAAAACGGTAAGAGGACTTGAAGTTTCTTTGGATCAGGACGTACTGTTCTGATCAAAGGGAGTAAAGCATATTTTTCTTTATGTCTTTGTAGTTTCTCAGTAGCGCCTTGGGGATTTGTTCTGAGGGCATGAGTTATATTCAGCTTTTTAAGTAGAAGGAAATTTATTACTGAGTCATTCATTTACCAAGTATTCATTAAGCATCCACTAGGTACCAGGCACTGGAGGTAAGATGGTGAGCAAAACATACACAGAATTTCCTGCTTCCATGGAGCTTTCATTTTTGTGCAATAGAAGGCAGCAAACAGAGAAAACCTGTTAGAGGTTAAAGGGGCCTTTGAATCCCACAGGTCCCCAAGCATAAACTACTAAAATATATTTTAATCTTAAATAACAATATTAATGGTTGGATTTGGTGAGCCATGCCAACCTTTAACAATTACACTTTGTTTATCTACAAAAAAATAAGATGATTATATGACTGTTTAAAATTAGAACATGTGGCTAAGAAAGAGTAAGATATCTCAGCTTTTGAAATAAATGAATGTTCATCTATGAAGATAGGAATTAGGGAAAATCATCTCCTTCTTGTTTCTGATAGGCCCATAGTTTATTAAATGCTTGGTAAATTGGTATTGCAGAAATAAATTAATGTTAAAGACAGCGTCCCCTGTAGTCGTAAAAGTTAGCATTGAGAGTTAAGCACCCATTTTCTCATTTTATTTATTTTATTTTTATTTATTTACTTATTATCCTCACTGGAGGGTACATTTATTGATTTTAGAAAGAGGAAGTGTGAGAGAGAGAAGGAGGGAGACAGACAGACAGACATCTATGTGAGAGAGAAACATCGATCGGTTGCCTCCTGTACACACCCCTACTGGGGATGGAATCCGTAACCTAAGTATGTGTCCCGACCAGGAATTGAACCTGCAAACTTTTAGTACACGGGACAATGCTCCAAGTAACTTAGCCACCCAGCCAGGGCCATTCTCTCATTTTATAGATAAGGCACCTGGCTCAGAGATGAGAAAGGACCAGTGCAAGGTTCTCAAATTCTCATAGTAGTCAATGTGAAACAGGCCAGCCAGAGCCTAGGCCTGCTTTATCCCATGTAATTTTGAAATAATCACATTTTCTCTCTGTGGTGCTGCCACAATTACTTGGTCCTTGATTTCTCTCATTATCTTTTTTATTTTTTTTTATTTTTTTAGGTTGAGTAATGGAAACCTGAGTCTGTACCATGATGGAAAATGCTAAGCATTTACAGCAACCAAATTACTTGGAACCTCAAAATTCACTTTCAATTCTCTTTAAATGATGTATTTCCCTAGGAGTGTGACTGAGGTCAGCAAGATTCCTACAGATACAATGGATCCTACATTGTTTTCAAGTTTATTCTACTGCAAATAAAGTCAGTTCCAGAGTTGCTTATGATTTCTGGAATTATTGATTTTCTAGACTTCCCCAAACCCTGTGTCTATCATTAATCTGTTCCCAAAGTGCTGCAGTGACTGATACTTCAGGACCTATAATTGCAATTTTAAACCCTAATAGGTATAAAAATCTCAGAATTGCATGTAAAAAAAAGATTCCCCACATTAGAAATACTTATACTGTCGGTCTCTGGTAACACACTACAGTTTTAAACCACATTCCAGGTGTTTCTAATGAAAGCGGTCTTGTTATTGAAGAATTGTGTAGATTGTCTTTCTTTGTTGCTAGTGAGAATGGGGTTCTTGGGGTACCACTGGAATAAGCATTTCTGGAGTTCCCCCCAGGAGGATGAGGTATGGTAGAAAGCTTTATTTGCATGGAATTATATCCTTTGGTTTGCAAAGTCCCATTTCCCTTAAACCAGTCCTGGAACAGATGCAGCTGGGGATTCAGCAGAGCTAAAAGCAAAGCCAGTGTCCAAAGATTATTTTCTATGGTGGAGCTGGGTCCAGCACAGCATCAGGCTAGTTCCAGGCCATTGTATGTGGGGTCCACATGGTTGTGGGCCATGTGTGCCCCCTGCAGCAAGAGAGCCAGGAGTCCAGCATGCAAGAGAGAGGGAACTCCTTTGTTTAGGAGTTTGAATATCTGAAATCTTCCTGCCCTTGCAGTGTCCATGCCTACTCTGGCCAATGACCCATTCCCAGGTGTGACTCACAGGCAAACACCCTCTCCACATCACCCAGACTTCACTGGGCATGCCTATAATACTTGCCTTTCCTTGGCTCCTTCCCTGTTATTTAACTGGATTTATGACAATGGTATCAGTCTCTGGACACGATATGAAACTGATTTAAGATTTTTTTAAGGATGAGTTGATTGGCTTCACAAGATCCTGGGACCGTATGCAAAATAAATTCTCTGTGTACTTTTTTCTTAAAGTGTCCAAAGCTTTCATTAGATTCTTAAAGGGATACATGAACGCAGATAGATTTTTAAAAGATTAATCTACAGATACTGAAATGTACAAATGTAGTGTATTTATCTGAATTGTTCTTTTAGGTCTGGCATAGTCTAAAACCAGATGATTAGGATCTCATTAGAATATTAATCATGTTGATTAGCAACATGGATCTCAAGAAAAGGAAGAAGACCCAACATGATGTGGGATCAGAGCTGGTAGAAAGAATGGCTTAATGAAAATGACATCAGAGACTGAACAGAGGTCCGTGATGAATGCATGTACTTTTACACCAATGGAGCCCTACATAGCAGTAGGGAATTCAGACAGTAATTTATATTAGGAATAAATGGACCCAACACAACAAACGTAGTAGGAACACAGACAATGGAATAGGGCACATGGACTAGATCAAAGTGTAGAGAAAACCTGGGGTATCAGTCAGAGTAAGTGGTTACATCCAAGGAGAAGGAAACATAATAGTAGTCCAATATGTTATGGAGAGTTGAGGTCTGGAAAAGGGTGGAAGATACAGAAAGCTATGGTTGAGGAAAATGCAGGTTGTTAAAAAGCATGTTATTAAGGGCATTCAATCCTATATCTAACTGGCCATGATTACAACTCAGAGGTCAATTGTAGAATTCTCTCATTCATTTCGATCATGGAATATAAAGATTCAGCGGGAAACTCAATCCCAAACTCAAATTGATAGGACCTAAAAAAACTTTACTCTGTGTTAGTCCAGCTCCAGTAAATACCCCAAGGTTGTTTCCTTATGATTTGATTTAATGGAAGATTAAACAGAGTGGAATGAATATATATATATATATATATATATATATATATATATATATTCCATATATATATATATATATTCATAGGAATAATAGAATTTAATGTTGGAAAATACCTCAGCACTTAGCAGTTGCTATTGATATTTAATAAGTTAGTTTAGTTTCATTCAATTAGTTTTCATATGCCTAACAAACAATGCAATTTAGACTCAACATAGACCTCAGCCTAGACACACTGATTTCATTGAATGGATGAAATTTGTAACTTAAAAAAAAAAGTTAAGGGTAAAAGATGTAATGAAGTTCTGTATTTACCCAGGTATTTTGTTTGTTTGCACACACACACACACACACACACCAAAAATAGCTATTTCTGTATGTTTACCATTAGAAGTATCTCAGAAAACTTCAGTGGTTCAAGCTGCAATGAGTATGTTTATTACAATTAGGCTATACTATCAAAGAGGCATTTGGTGACAGTCACATGAAAAGACTTTCATGAACTCTTTCAAATATACAGTGAATATCTTGGAGGAGAATATTTTAGCCTTTTTGATGCACAGAAGGGACTTAATAAAGATTGTTTTAATGAATGAATCAATGGATGATTAATACAAGAGGGTACCAGAGAAACAGGTGCTGTTCATTTCTCTCCTTAGCTGCCTGTATCTTAGTGCAGGTTATCATTTGTTGTCTCTCCCAGAGACACTGTGATATCTCCCTAAATAGTTTGAGTATCTTAACTTTTTTTAATCCTCACCCGAGGATATTTTTTCCATTGATTTTTAGAGAGAGTGCAAGGAAGGGAGGGAGGGGGAGAGAGAGAAAGAGTAGAAGAGAGAGGGAGGGAGATCCATGTGAGAGAGACACATTGATTCATTTTTCTCCCAAACATGCCCCAACCAGGCCGGTATGTGCCCCTGATCTGGAATGCGCCTTGATCTGGAATCAAACCCGTGACCCTTTGGTGCTTGAGCTGACTCTCTAACCACTGAGCACCAACAGCCAGGTGGGTATCTTTACTTTTAATCTTTCTAATGCATTTCTCCTAGAGCAGCAAGTGATCTGTTTGAAATGTGAATTATATAATGTCACTACTGCTATCCCTGGTTATAACCCTTGGGCTCCTAATATTTGGGACATTCTATACCTGACCTACAAGACATTCCGTGTATTAAAATATTTCTTATACTAGACTCCTCCTTTTAAGCTGTAATTAGGCATGATGGCCTTTTCTTTTCCAATTTTGGAAATTTCCATGACTCCTCCAAGCAGATTATTTGTACATTCCATCCTCTCAGTAACTCAACACACCATGCCATGCCCTACTTAGTCTTGTTTAGCACTTTAAGAATACTTTATTCAGAGACGACTTCCTAACCATATCCACTGTCTCCTTTGATATGTAATATCACCCTCTAAATCAGTGGTTCTCAACCTTCCTAATGCCGCGACCCTTTAACACAGTTCCTCATGTTGTGGTGACCCCCAATCATAAAATTATTTTCGTTGCTACTTCATAACTGTATTTTGCTACTGTTATGTCTTAGGCGACCCTTGTGAAAGGGTCGTTCGATCCCCAAAGGGGTCACGACCCACAGGTTGAGAACCCACTGCTCTAAATACACAATATCCTTTTTCTTCATAATGTATATCACTTGTAATTAAATGCATTATTGATTGATATCTGCCTCCCCTACTCCATCTAAGCTGGATACAGGCAGTGTTTCTGATTCCTTTGGCAGGAACCAGTCCTAGTACAACACTCTAATTTTTCTTTTAGGTTACTTCTTTGACCTATGGCTTATTTAGAAGTGTTTTTGCTTAATTCTCAAATATTTGGGAACTTTTCAGGTATCTCCTATTAGGGGTTTTTAATTTAACTTCATTGATACGAGAATATACTTTGAATGGCTTGATCCACTTGAGTACTTTGTGTCTTGTTTTTAACTCTCAGAATGTGGTCTATCCTGGTATATCTTCTGTGTGCAGTTGAAAGGAATGATTATTCTGTGGCTGTTATTTGTTCTATAATTGTATATTCAGTTAAGTTGGTTGATAATGTTCTTTCAGTCTTTGTTAGCGTTACTGATTTTTTCCTACTTGGTCTATTAATTTTTTAGAAAAGAACATTGATATCTCTAAAACAATGAGTTTGTCTGTTTCTCCTCACTTATTTATTAATTCTTCCTTCATTTACGTAAAAGGTCTGTTATTCGGTTCATAAATATTTAAAACTGTAAAATACTGTTGACGTATTGACCCCTTTATCATTATGAAATGACATACTTCATCCTTGATAATATAACTTTCTCTGAAATCTACTTTGTCTTATATTTATACACTTACTCTAGCTTTCTTTTCATCAGTGCTACCAAAGTATATTTTTTCTTATTCTTTGAATTTTATCTTTGTGTTTAATGTGTTTCTCTAAGGCAGCATATATCCTTCTTGTTTTTTACGCAATCTTATAATTTCTGTTTTGAATTGGGGATATTTAGACCATTTACATTCATGTGTCTATTTATATGGTCAAGTTTACAACTATAATCTTAATATATATTTTCTATTAGTCAGTAACTTCCTGTTTTGTTCCCATTATATTTTATTCTTTTTTCATCTGGGTTAATTTATTTTTTTGTGATTCCATTTTCTGCACTTCATTGGCTTATTAGATGTAACTCTTTGTTTTGGGAGGATTTCTTTAGTGATTGCTTTAAGGTATATCATATATATCTTTAACACACCTTTCTTTGTCTTCCTTCAAGTAATATTATTCCATTACACTTATTTATAAGAAGCTTGAAACACAATACTTCCAATATTTAAAACTGTAAAATACTGTCGATGTATTTACCCCTTTATCATTATGAAATGACATACTTCATCCTTGATAATATAATTTCCAGCCCTTGTGCCATTATTGACATTCCTTTTTTTAAAATATTTTTTCTTTATTGATTTTAGAGAGAGAGGAAGGAAGAGGGAGATAGAAACATCAATGAGAGAGGACATCAACTGGCCACCTCCTGCATGCCCCCCACTGGGGATTGGGCCCACAACCTGGGCATGTGCCCTGATGGGGAATCGAACCAGTGACCTCTTAGTGCATGGGTCAATGCTCAACCACTGAGCCATACCAGCCTGGCAACATTCCTTTTCTTTTACAAATACTGTAAACTCCATAAATTATACTTATATAATTAAAGCTTTGAACAGTGAATTTCTTTCAAAGAAATTTAAATAAGACCACCAATGTCTTTTTCTTTAATAACTTGATTACAGTTTCTTACATATTTCATTTCTGTGTAGAGTCTGGTATTAATTCCAATCATGAAAGTTTTGGCTTCATTTGTTACTATTAAAGTCATTTCTGAAATAACTTAACTAAGCATAATTTTTAACATAGAATGGTGGCACACCATTTTCAGTCAAGTGATTGTTTTATAATAGAGTGTTTCCTTGAAAAAATGCATTTTAGAGATTTCTTGTTCTGGACTAGAGTGGTCTGACCCAGATACATTTGTATTGATCACTGCCTAAAGCATCTTTGAAATAAATGTGGTCTCTTCTGAGATAGCAGGTAGATTAGGAGACTTCAGACTCCTTTGAAATATTGGGAAATGTGGGCTTTTTCCAATCTTTTCTCGACAGTATCAAGTTTCCAAACACAAAACAAAAATTTGCATTATTCGGTGACCTGGGAAAAGGTTGCATCCAAGTCTTAGTTGGTGTTTTACATGCTTAGGTTAAATTCAGGTAACCCCTTGCTGTTATTGCCCAAAGTGATGGGTTTCTTTGCCCACAAAGTATGGGGCAGTGCCACTGGGGAAACTAAACACTGCTCTTACTTCCCTTTTTCCTTCTCTCTTTTAATATCTGTATTATGTTAAATACAGTCTGCTTCTTACCTTACCTTTGGTGCAAGTCAAATAATGTGTTATTTTTTTCTTCATGAAACTTTTTATTCATACATCTAATTCCCTTGACTGGATAAAAACAAAAATCATATAGTCTGCTGTGATTGATTGATAGGCAGTCTCTCCTGCTTCTAATCTCTGCTGATTATCTATCTATCTATCTATCTATCTATCTATCTATCTATCTATCTATCTAATCTATAATATGGAGAGAGAGAGAGAGTTCTAGTGTGTGAAGCATAAAGGGATTCATAATAATTTCAACTCTAGGCTTCTGTTGACTTTTTTCTCAAATGTCCTACACCAGAAGGATTGATTGATTTGCCATAGATACCGCTCATGGTGTCTATGTAAATAATTCAAAGAGTTACTGTAAGAATACTACTCACTTAACTCTGATAATGAAGCAGTTTCTGCACTCATCAGATTTTGTGTTCCTCCATTACATTGGAACTGAACAGCGCTACACTCCACGTTTCCCATCTGAATCCTAGCTTTTTCCACTGCTATAAAATGCAGGTTAGATGAGGATGGCAACTACGAGTCTAACACCCAACTTGAATCCAGACTGTCTTAATATTTTATCCCTAATATCTAAGAGATAGGAATTTTTACTTGCACGTTGAAATTAAAGAACTTGCTTATTAGACATTCTAAATAATGTATCAATATTAATTAATGGTAGATGAAATTTGAACTCAGGTCTTTCAACTGTCAAAGGCTTTCCAGAAATCAACTATGAAGAAGATTAATTAAGGAGACAATGACTGATTAAATCTTATCCTACTCAAAGCCTCCAATGTCACCCACTTACCTTATTTAACATATAATTTAAGGCATGGCCTCTTGTGGTCTTAACCTCACTCCCATGAGCCTTCTTTTCTTTATTTTTTCCCAGTTTTATTGAGATATAATTGACATAAAAAATTGTGTACACTTAAGATAGACAGCATGATGATTGGATATATATATATATAGAGAGAGAGAGAAATGATTACCCCAATAAGTTCATCTCTACTGTTTCCACTGTTCACATCTTGTCCTCTAGACCAGGTTCCAAAGCTGGCTGTCTAGATACTCATCATAAACATGCCTCATTTATAAGCCATTGATTCACAATCTTGAAAGTGAGACCTGACATTGATAAAAGGTCTCTTGCTGATATCCAATCCTGGTTGGGAATTTGTATTGCAGCTTTACAAGATGTTACCACGGGGAGAAACTAGTTGAAGGGTACAGGTGAACTCTATTATTTCTTACAAGTGTATGTGAATCTACAATTATTGCAAAATAAAAACTTTAAGAAGAGTTTACACTTAAAACAAGTCTCCAATTGTGTCCACTGTGCTCTAGTGTTACAAAACACTAAGGATCTGGGCATGGGCTGACCTACATTTCATAAAACTCTTTTTTGCTGGTTTTGATTCTGTTGTCCTTTCCAACTCAGTAGCTTGGAAGGCTCACATATATTTTCTCTATCTTAAGATCTATAATTATTCTTACTACCTTTTGCCCATCCTCATACCATGTGATCATCAGATCAAATTGTCCCAAACCTCCTGCTGAGGGAAGATCTATGGAGAAACGTTTGTGAGGTAGAACGCACAGTACATCAAGGTCTTATGCCATGAGCTATCTGTTTTACCCCATCAAGCTCCACGCCAGCAGGCTGATAAGAGACTCAGCCTGGTGGATGTGGCTGAGAAGGAAAGGTGAACAAAACAGGCACAGTCTGTAGAGCTGTAGGCCTCGGTCTCCACTGCCCTCTCTGTTTCAAGTAGGTCAGGTGGGGAATCTATTGGGTGGCCTGGGTGTGCAGCATGGCTGTGAGGAGTGCTCCAGGTCAGTCCTCCCTGAATGTTTCTATATTCTGGGAAAAAATTGAGATTCCAATGTGCATATTTCCTTAAATGCAGCCCAGGCTTCTTGTGAGCTGAGCCAAGGGTTGGGAGAGTCAACAGCTCCTTCTTAAATGTGCTAAGAGGACTTGTCCTGGGATTGCTCTCACATCTTTAGGAGGCCTGCTATATATATATATATCCTATTGAATCTGAGATTTGGGGGGAGAAAAAAGAGAATAGTCCACCTTCATTAAGATTCTAAGTGGGTGGAGGGGTTTCTTTACCAGTAAGAAGCTTTCATTTGGAAATGGGAAATGTGTCCCTGTGCCATATGATATAAATATGCCAAAGGTTCCTTCCACAGACTTGATAAAATGTCTTTCTTCTCATTGTGGATCAAAGCTATTTTCATCACTGCCTTGGCATTTCCTCTCTATCTGGTGAGTACATTTTCCAGTCTGGGGTAAAACATTATACATCTTAGAAAATGCAGGAGAAGGCCGTGGTCATCTAGGAATAGAGGAACTTTATTTTATCAGGTTTGTAAACCTTAAACTGGTGAGGTAAAAAAGGGCATATTACAAGTGCCCTTTATGTCAGATTGAAAAAGTCAAGAACTACGTGATTTCACTCAGATGTGGGATATAAAACTAAAAGAAACAAATGAACAAACATGACAAAGAAACAAACAAAAGGGTAAAGGGGGTCAAATATATGGTGACAGAAGAAAATTTGACTTTGGATGGTAGGCACACAATGCATTATACAGGTGATGTACCAAAGAACTGTACACTTGAAACCTATATTATTTTATTAACCAATTCCACCCCAATAAATTAAATTTTAAAAATTCACTAAATAAACTATTAAATTATATTAGTGGGTTGCTTTTCTCATTTTACATTTTGAACAGGTGGAGACAGAGTAGTGTGTTAGAATAAGCAGCAGAATGTACGCATAACCGATGGACATGGACTACAAAGCTGGGGACGGGTGGGGGGAATGGGGAGGAGGGTGTCAATGGGGAAAAAAAGGAGAAACATCTGTAACAAAAATAAATTAATTAAAAAAAAAAATAGGAAGCAGAACTTTGCTCTGTGTTGATATTGTTGTAACCCGCGAGAAGCAAACACTCAGGCTCCACTACAGGTCAAATTAAAAGAGCTTTATTACCTGTGCAGGGACTGCTCCCCAACTTCGCAGAGGAGGGAAGCAGCCCCGAACTCAGGGAGGGGGTTGCTTATATAGGTCAGGGTTTTTGCAGTCTATAGCAAGCAAGCACATACAGAAGAAGATATCGCGGTTAGCAATTAGCAATTTGCACGAGGGTTCAACAGTTCTCTTTATCTTGAGGCAAGGTTGATGTATACCTCCCTCCCTTCTACATAGTTCTCATATCTCTCATATCTGTGCAAAGACTTAGGGTTGGGGCAACCTCTGCAGAACAAAATTTTTCTCAACAACAGCTCACAGAGACTGTTTAACATTTCTAAAGCTAAAGTGGCCTTCAACAGATATATGACTAAAGAACATTACCTAAATTTTTTTTTTTTTTTTTTTTGGAGGTAGATTTCATGGTTGTTAAATGAAAAGTGTGGGAGGAATGATTTCTTCTAGATCTGGTATTGCTTGATATTCTGATTTTCTGATCAACCACTCCCAGTCCCCAAAGACAAGCCTTTGTTTAAGGAGAGAATACATTAACACCTTTGGCAACAGTTAGCTCTCTTAGAGTTCAAGGTGGACCATGAATTTCAGAATAAAGCACCTTTGAGGTACTGGATAGACACACACATTTAAATCAAAGTATTGAAGTGACATGCTGTAAAGCATTGTCTTCTCTGTCTAGGATGTCTCATCTATAGTCTCATCTATAAAAAATGGGGAGAAAAACAACGATATCTTCAAAGAAGGGTGTTAAGGAATTACTTAAGAATAACACATGAAATAATTTTTCACAGAGGGAGAATAATAGAGAATTTTAAAACATTTCCAAATTTGATATTATTTTGTAAATTTGTTGTTTTGCTAATGACATGAAAGGCTTGCCTTATTACTTGATGGAGTCTTGAGTAAGTGATTTGCATACATTTCAACTGTTTAAAGATTCAGGCTCTGTTTGATTCTTCTCAACCCCGCCTCCAACTTCCTCCTACTTTTTCTCCTTTCATTCATCTCTTCTCTCCTCTCCTCAATGTTCTCTTCCTTTCCCCCTTTCTCTCTCCTCTCCTACCCCTCCTCCTCCCTCCCCTTACACCCTTCTTCCCCTCCCCCCCTCCTCCACCTCCTTCTCCTCCTTCTTCTTCAACTTTTTGATCTATGTGTTGGTTGCAGAAAATTCTTTTGCACCTGTTCCAGACTTCAGATTTCCAGTAAGTTAATAAAGATAGAAGTTGAAAAAGATAAACAAGTAATTTTTTATATTGCAAATTTGAACAGCAAAATTCATCAAACAGAATGTAGAACAGAGATCTTTCAAAAAGTAAAAAAAAAAAAAAGTGTTATTCTTATGTCAAAGTCAAGAAATAGAAACTTAGCTGCCATATAAAACCATTTGTCATTATCTAGACAACATTAAAATGAGCATATCCCATCACACACAGAAAATAATTAATGGGCATAAATGTTGCTAATACAAGCATCTAGAAAAGGTCAAAGGGTGTTTAGAGTAGAATGTTCATATTAGCACAACATAAGTAAAAAAGAACCAACATAAATATACACTTCAGTGTGGATAAAATAATGATAATCTCCATATATCCACATACTGCAATATTATATAGAGGTGAAAAAATTAAACTACAGGTTTATATATCTGAATGAACCTGGTCAGAAAGATTTTTTAAAAGCAGATGATGTTACTATATACACATAACTGTTTATTTGTGTAAATTATCAATACTGTCAACACTAAACAAATTGTATCTGTTTATACACACACACACAAATACACACAGAGACACACACATGCCTAGTAAACTTATCAAGAAAGACAAGGGAATGATAACTAGAAAAAATCAGTTTCATGATTTCTTCTTGAGTTTGGGAGGAGAAAGATGGAAAGGGAAGTGAGGATCGTCATCAATATATTATAAAAGCACATATAGCCAGTTCTATGATCTTTTAAAAAAATCATAGCAAGTTTGTAAAAACATATGAATAATATTTGATTTTTAAGTGGGATATATTTTAGTTTTATAGGTGTTTGTGCTATGGATGTTAGTTTTTAAAATTACATGCAGACTGTACTTTTCCAATTTTGATGCATGGCATTTCATATTAAGATTAAATAAAATTTTATTCAAAGTTTCATGCCTTGATACATTTTTATGTTGTCTATGTTTAACAGCCAAACTGTAAACTATATGTAGGTTCTCTAGAAGCTTGTACCAGAAAATGTGATCCAATCTGTGCAACCAATGCAAAAATGTATGACAGTGAATGTATTTTCTGCAATGAAAGGTGTAAGTACAGAGTAGTAAACATTCGCTCTTCCAAGGTATAAAAGGACAGCAAAGTGAAAGCGAAATCTGTGTTGCTGATTACCAAAGCACAACATATATAGAAAATAACTGAAGATCTCTGTAAAAAAAAAATCAGGGGCCACATTTGTCCCTTTTCCTGAAGTTCTTGTTTCTGAAAGTAATTTTGTATTTGAGCTCTCACTATCATTTTGCTTGAAATTGTGCAAATGTATAAATCAATTAATTTAACTTCATTATGAGTTACTAATGACAGAGTAGCAACCAATACGATGTCATTCCAAAGCCCATATGCAGAATGGTAGATCTCTGTGGTGGCCATGATATTGACCCTCGCAGGCCTCTAGCTGCAGGGAGCATGATCATGCAAGAACCAAGACTGATCCCTGCACTCTGAAATCCATTGCAAAGGGCCCATGCAGGCCAGTAAGGGACTCCTCTGATGGCTCACTTTGTCTCCTGAAATCCATGACAGCCTCTGAGTCTTTCTTGGAGAGCAGGACATTCTAAAACACCTCCATCCAGTCTATCTTTCTGTCTCCATCACTTTGAAGGACTTTGCAGTCTAAAGCTTTGGCCAGTTTTCTGTCTCCCTCCTCATTTCCTCTCACAGATGTTTCCTCTCACAAAATCTTTGCACATTTACTCCCCCAAATTGGCATCTGAAGAAGCATGAAGACAATCTGTAATCTCTCATCACTCAGATCTAGGTGGGTCCCAAGACTGAGTGAGGACAAAGCATGAAAGAAAGGCCATGTGCCAGGCTTTAGGAGCAAGCAGAGCTCACCTGCTTCTGACCATCATGTCCCATGTTGAAATCCTCTTTGTCGAGATGTGCTCTGTTGTCTCTACGTTTAACTTCCAAACTATACTCTTGCATGCATGTGATCTACATTTTTGCACCAAAGAAATGGGTGCAATCTATATAAACCGTGGCTAAACTTATAGGAATAAATGTATTTTCTGCAGTGATACTATCCAGGGAGTTAAAATACTTTTTTTTTTTAATGAAAATTTTATTTTGGAAAAATGTTTAGATTTACAGAAAAATATCAAAGATAGTACCAAGTTTCTGTATCCTTTGCCCAGTTTCTCCTAAAGTTAATACCTTATAGAACCCTGACACATCTGTCAGAACTAAGAAATGAACACTGGTAAGTCACTGTTAAGTAATCTACTGAACTTATTTGCATTTCACCAGTTTTTCCATTAATGTCCTTTTTAATATATATTTTAAATTAGTACACTTATTTCTTCCTTGGATTCTAATTTCTTCCCCCTTCCCCTTTCTTTCTCTATAGGAAAAATGGCAACAAATTTGATTTGGAACATTTTGGTGTATGTGAATATTGATGGGGCTGCCCATCAATATTGCTTTTATTGTAATCACATTTTGTGGTGCATTCTACAGACAATTAGAGTCTTCTCAATCAGAGCCTGCAACTCAGAGGTGACCAGGTGAATCCTATGGAACAGAAGGTAGGATATAGAGCATTCAAAGTATTTTTCCAACTCTAAGTTCCTGTGATTTCAGGAATTTGATTTTCTTTGTTTAATCATTCAGTGATAGTTTGAAAAACGAATGTCTTAATTGCATGTTAGATCAAGACTAGTGTAATTGAAAATAATACATATTTCACTCATTAAAATGTTAAATGATGTTACCTTTATTACAATTCCTTTTCTTTTAGCAGTGTGTTAAAACGTGCATACTTGGAGTAACTATAATCAAAGCAACACTGGAGTGTGAACAAGTAATACATAACCTGGGTGTTTAACAAAAGTGCAGATTCTTAGGCTCCTTTTCATCCTAAAGAATCCAATTCTTCAAGAAATAGGGTCTGGGAAATTGAAATCTAAGAAAGCACCTAAGGTTAAGGTTATGATCATGAATACTAGACAATAAGAACTTTAATCAGTCAATTAATTATGTTAAATTCCATAACTGAATGAATTGAAGAACCTATCCAAAGATACTGTAAGATTTCTGAGACTTGCAAAAAGTTTATCTTCTTATTTTCTTTCTCTCTCATAAACAAGTCAAGAGATAGGTAAGTGATCTTTGAATGCCAGATGACAATGCCTTCTTTAACCCTGGATATCCATTTGTGGCGTAAGACTGATGCTTTTTCATTTCTTTCCATTTCCCAACTAATAAGAGGCAATCTTTAACTGAGTGGCCAAATGCTCATTTGAAACTTGATTTTAATGACAGAAATACAGATTGACTACTGGAAGATAAGTATCAACTTGCCATATATATTACATCAGGCATGATCTTTTGGGGTAAATACTTTTCACATTTTTATTGAGGTGTGGGCTATTTCTTTATTTAAAATATCTGCTATTAATTCTTAATGAAAATATCCACTGGAGTGTAAATTTCTGGAGTCACATTGTAAAAATGCAGTCGGCCTGTTTCATGACCTTTATTCCTTATAGAGATCTTGTAATGAAAAAAATTCTTCAAGAAGCAAATAAAAATCAAAATGAGATAATACCTCATACACATTAGAATGGCTACTATAAAAAACAGAAAATAAGTGTTGGCAAAAAAAAATAGAGCAACTGGAACCCTTGAACACAGTTGGTGGAATGTAAAATGTTGTAGCCACTATAGGAACATACTAGTGATTTCTCAAAAATTAAAAACAGAGTTACTATACGATCTAGTAATTCTAATTCTGGGCATATTCTCAAAAGAATTGAAGGCAAGTTCTCAAAGAGACATTTGTATACCGATGTTTGTTCATAACAGCATTATTCACAACAGCCAAGAGGTGAAAGCAACATAAGTGTCCATTAACACACACACACACACACACACAAAAAAAAATGGATAAACAAAATGTGTATGTGCATACAGTGGGACATGTTCAGCCTTAAACAGGAAGGACTTTCTGACACATACTACAACATGTACAAAACTTGAGGACATTATGCTAAGTGAAATAAGCCTGTTACAAAAGGACAAATAGTGTACGATTCCACTATATGAGATCCCTAGAGTAATAGTCAAATTTATGGAGCCAGAAAGTAGAATGGTGGCCCTGGCCGGTTAGGCTCAGCGGTTAGAGCGTCGGCCTGCGGTCCAGAGAGACCCAGGTTTAGTTCCCGCTAAGGGCATGTACCTCGGTTGCAGTTTGTCCCCAGCCCTGGTTGGTCATGCGGGTGGCAGCCACTCGATGTGTCCCTTTCACGTCGATGTTTCTCTCTCTCTCTCTCTCCCTCCCACTCTATCTGAACAAAAAATGAAAAAATGTCCTCGGGTGAGGATAAAAAACAAAAAAAAAACAAAAAGTAGAATGGCGGTTTCTAGGGGTTGGGGGGAAGGAGATGGGTAGTTGTTGAATGTGTACAGAATTTCAGTTTTACAAGATGAAAATAGTTCTGGAGATCGGTTATTCGATAATGTCAATGTACTTAACACTAATGAACTGTACACTTAAAAATGGTTACAGTGGTAAATGTTATATGTACAAATTTTACCACGATTAAAATTTTTTTAAAATTTATTATTGAGCACTGATATATTAATACATGTATTCTTTATATCCTTATGACACATATATAAAAAACTATTGTGCACCAGGCCCTAGGTTAAGATGCCAGGGAAAAGTTAAGCAAAAGTAGATAAATCACTGTCCTCTAGGAACTTTCAGTGTACTAGTTAAAATTATTGCTGATTATAGAATGAAACAATTCTCCACTGACTCACTATTGTCTACAAAACTCTGTGAACAGCTTCCCACACGCTATCTAACTTAGTTATTTTAAGAATCTTGTTAGGTAGACATTGGCTTTATATTTTAGCCACAATAAAAATAAGATAACCAGGACCTTAATATTTACAACATGACATTTTGGTCATAAAAAGCATTTTAACTTAAAACTTATTGTATTGCTTTTTAGACATCTTTGTTATGGTATTTATATACCCAAAACAACCATTTTGGGGTAAAATACGATGACTTTGTTAAATATACAGAGATGTACAATCATCACAACTCAATTTTAAAACATCCTCAGTAAAGGTCCCCTTTCATACGTTGGTTGTCACCCCCACTTCCAACACTCAGCATCAGGCAACCAACAGTCTACGTTCAATTTGTTTTGTTTTGGCTTTTCTGGACATTTTATATAAACATAATAAAACACTATATTATCCTTTGTGTCTGCTTCTTTCACTTTGCATAACGTTTTTGTGATTCTTCCATATTGTGGCATATATCAATAGTCCATCAGTTCTTAATAATGAATAATACTGCGTTTTGATTGATATACTCATTTTGTTCATTCACTGATGAGCGGACACTGGGATTGTTTCCATTTTTTGGCTATTACATATAATGTTGCAATGGGCATGTTTCCATTTCTCTTGGATAAATGCCTAGGAGTCCACTGGATGGTTCACAGGGTAATTTTATGTCGAACTTCCTAAGACCCAGCCAAACTCTTACAAAGAGGATCTACCCTCTCATATGTCCCAGTCCTGAGGGAGGTCCTCCGGTCCCAGTTCTTCCCAATCCTCACCCATATGTATGTATCAGAACTCTCTTTTTAACTAGAGCCCTTTTCTAAGACGGCAGTCTAATAAGTACATAAAATGTGTGTATATATCCCACGGTTAAAACATTTTTGAGAAGTCAAATAATGGATAGAAGATACTAAACCAAAATATTAAAAGTAGTTGCCTCTGGTGATGGAAGCACGATATTCCTCCTTCCCACCTTTGTGTACTGTCCCTTTAAAACAAAGCACGATCCCTTCCAAAGAAGCAGAGATGCTGCGAGGGCCGGGGGACGGCGCCAGGTGACGGCTGGGCTCGCGCTCCCGGCCGTTGCGCCCCCCGCGCCCCTCCCCCCCCCCTCGTGACGGCTGGGCTCGCGCTCCCGGCCGTTGCGCCCCCCGCGCCCCTCCCCCCCCCGTGACGGCTGGGCTCGCGCTCCCGGCCGTTGCGCCCCCCGCGCCCCTCCCCCCCCCCCGTGACGGCTGGGCTCGCGCTCCCGGCCGTTGCGCCCCCCGCGCCCCTCCCCCCCCCCGTGACGGCTGGGCTCGCGCTCCCGGCCGTTGCGCCCCCGCGCCCCTCCCCCCACCCCCCGACCCGGGATGTTCGTTCCGCCGTTGGCGCCGCGCCCGCCCGCAGCCGGAGCCACTTTCCAGGCGCAGCCCGAGAGCCAGGTGCGGAGCCCGCCGACCGGTGCTCACGCTGCCCGGCGAGGCCTCCCCGTGGACGGGACGAGTCCGGGGTCTGGACGGCGGCGACCAGCCTCCCGGTGAGTTGTTGGCTTATCCAACCTGCTGCCGGCGCGGGGAGCCCGTCTGTGGGCTCCTGGCCCCCAGGGGACGGAGGCCAGTTTCGGGTTTCAATCAGGGACCTGAAGAGGTTGCAAAGCAACCATTGGCTAGCCAGCTGGGAGACCAAAGGAACGGGTCTTGGGAAAGAGGCACCTGCCAGGGAATTCCCAAGCTGCCCGTGGACCTCTGTGTGGGGAGAAGTGGCCCGTGTGTTGGGTGCTCGCGGTCGCCGCGTGAGTGCCGGCCGCCCCCCAGGTGCCCACTGCTTTGCGTTTGTTAACAGAACTGCTGCGTGGTGCACTGCAGCCCAGGAGCGGAAAGCAAGGCTGCGGCAGGGCGCTGGCCTCCCCCGCGGAGCTGTGCTGGCCCAGCGCCCAGCTAGCGGCAGAAGTCTAGTTAGAAAGCTGGAAGCAGAGCTGAGGTTAGACAAGGCCGTGCCCTTGGCCGCTACTCAGTTAGACTCGGGGTTAGTAGACAAGGGGGGAGAACAAGATAATAAGTTGGAGGCTTTGGCATGGTATTTTACAAAGCTGTGGGGGCACAAACTGCCATGGATTTATATAGTGCTTGTGATAAACTTCATTAGGGTGCTAAGAGGCAGAATCCCTGGAAAGTGAGGAGAACGAAGGGAGGATGTTATGGTGATTGAAAGTAAAACGGGTGAAGAGCCCTCGTGCTGTCCAACCCCTAATACAAAGGGAAATTTTAAATAGTTACCCCAGACTTCTGTCTGATAAGAGAAGTATATCCCAAAACTGGTAGGAGAAAACTTATATGCTTTCTCTGTTCCTTGAAGATGTAAATTGTATCATGTCTTCAATATGCTATTCCAGGCATAGTGTGTTTCATTAGGTCCAATGTGCAGCAGGACCAGATCCCAGAGGAGATGAGTAGGACCTCTCAGGGGGTGTATAACTCATATATCCCAGTGGGACATCCTTTGCAATTCTAGTAGATAATGCCTTTTCCAGGTGTGATGGGCTTGGTGTTCTCAGCACCATAGCACTTTGAGAGTCAGGGTAATGACTGTCTCCTATGAATTTTATACCTTTAATGGTATTGGGTGTTTCGGCAGAGGTCTGCAGTCTGGCATATAGGGGTATAAGCCCTATTGGTTGATCATTCAAACCTATTAAAGCCTGGGATGGTACGTTAGCCCACCCAGATAAGGTGGTTTTACCTGTTAGTAATTTAATCTGCTGTTTTAATATTTCATTCTTCCTTTTTATTAACCCTAGTGCTTGTATGGTCTTTTGTCCAGTCTTGCATTTCATGACCTTTGAAATGTAGCCTGTGCTCATTATCTATTTGATGAGTGTATCTGTACATAGTACTCAGCTTCTCTAATCCCTTAATGGTGGCAGCCCAGTTTGCATGGCAGCAGGGGAAAGCTTGGGTTACGCCAGATGCCAGGAGCATGAAAGACTTAGAATCCTCACTTGAGGGAGGGGAAGGGGTGTAATCAATTTGTCAATCTTTCACCAGTTGGGAACTCTAGTGAATGATCCCAGATTCCTTTGGCAGTTAGTTACCTTGGGCATTTTATCATGTTCCCTTGAAGTGTGTATTTATTACTTCACCAGTACCACTCTGTTTTGGATAAGGTAACTTTATAGTAAATCTTAATATTGGGTAGTGTGAGCACTGTAACTTTATTTTACTTCTTCATTATTGTGTTAACTATTCCAGGCATTTGGCTTTCTATATAATCCTTAGAACCAGGTTGCAGATATCTACAAAATTACTTGCCATGGTTTTTATTGGGATCACATGGAATCAATAGATCAAATTGGGAAGAATGGAGATTTAAACAATATTGAATATTCCCATAAATAAACATGGTATATTCTTCTATTTAATGAGATCCCTTTTTATTTTATTTTATTTTTGGTAGATTTCTGAAAAACAGATCTTGTACATATGTTGTTAGGTAATATCTAATTTTTTGGTGCTATTGGAAATCATATTGTTCTTTAAAATTTCAAATTCAGTTGCTCATTGCTGGTGTATAAGAATGCAGTTGACTTTGTATGTTGACCTTGTTCCCTGCAGTTATACACACATACTACTTCTGGGATTTTTGGAGGTAGATTTTGGGGGATATTTTACATTCCCAATCATGTCACCTGCTGATAATAGTTTTATTATTTCTTTTCCAATCTTTATTTTAAAATTTTCTTTTTCTTCTATTAGTGTTCTAGCTAGAACTTTCAGTAAGATGTGGACTAGTAGTGGTGAGAGAGGCCATCATTGCCTCCTTTAACCTCTAGATATGATGAATTACATTGATTATTTTTTGAATGTTGAACTAGTCGTTCATATCGGGAATACATCAAAGTTGGTCATAGTGTACACTATGTTATATATTGTTGGAATCAATTTGTTAATATATTGTTAAGAATATTTGCATCTATAGTTATGAGAGATAGTGTTCTGTTGTTTTCCTTTCTTGTAATAGGTTTATCTGGTTTTGGTATTAAGATAATGCTGGCGCCCTGGCCGGTTTGGCTCAGCGGTTAGAGCGTCGGCCTGCGGTCCAGAGGGACCCAGGTTCGGTTCCCGCTAAGGGCATGTACTTCGGTTGCAGTTTGTCCCCGGCCCTGGTTGGTCGTGCGGGTGGCAGCCACTCGAATGTGTCCCTTTCACATCGATGTTTCTCTCTTTCTCTCTTCCTCTCTCTCCCTCCCACTCTATCTGGACAAAAAATGAAAAAATGTCCTCAGGTGAGGATAAAAAAAAAAAAAAAAAGATAACGCTGGCTTCATACAATAATTTAGAAGTGTTATCTCTGCTCCTATTTTCTGAAAGAGAGTGTGGGAAAAAATGGTATTATTTCTTAAAATTTGGTAGAATTTATAGTGAAACCATCTGGGCCTGGTGCTTTCTTTTTTGGAAGGTCATTAATTACTGATTCAGTTACAGTACTTTATTTTTTTTTATTAATTAATTAATTTTTGTTACAGATGTTTCTCCTTTTCCCCCCAGACACCCTCCTCCCGATCCTGCTCCCCTCCCCAGCATTGTTGTCTATGTCCATTGGTTATGCTTGTATACATATAAGTTCTTTGGTTTATCCCTTCCCTCCCCCTTGCTCCCCTCCTCTGAGGATGGTCAGTCTGAACCCTACTCCTTTCTATGTCTCTGGGTCTATTTTGTTCATCAGCTTATTTTGTTCATTCTATTCCACAAATAAGTGAGATCATGTGGTATTTGTCTTTCTTTGATTGGCTTATTTTGCTTAGCATAATACTCTCCAGGTTCCTCCATATCATCTCAAAGGATAAGATATCTTTCTTACAGCTGCATAGTATTCCATTATGTATACGCACCACAGCTTTTTTATCCACTCATCTATCGATGGACACTTCCGGCTTGAAGGACTTTGTACAGTATTTTACAAGTGTCCATCGATAGATGAATGGATAAACAGCCCAAGTGATTCAGTTACTTTAATAGGTTTAGGAGAATTTCAATTATCTATTTTTCCTTGTGTGAGTTTTAATAATTGTGTTTCTAAGTGACTAAATCCATTTTGTTAAAATAGATAAATTCATAGGCACAGAGCATAGGCCCATGACCAAAGAGTTGAGGGTTCAATTCCTGGTCAAGGACACATACCTCAGTTACAGGTTTCAACCCCAGCCCCAGGCAGGGTCATGTGGGAGGCAACCGGTCAATGTGTCTGTCACATTGATGTTTCTCTCTCTCTCCCACCCTCCCTCTCTCCCACTTTATAAAAAAAAAAAAAAAAAAAGGAAAAATATCTTCTGGTGAGGATTTAAAAAACAACAACAAAAGCATGCATAGGTCATATATTATGTGCACTGAGATTTCTTACCCTATGCAAAAAGCATGGAAATATCCTTCAATGAAACAGGAAGAGTAAGAGGAGTCATTTAATAAATAAGGCTACATTGAGGAATCAGCATGGGAAATAATGACTAAATTTAAGTTGGCTACCACATTCTCTATAAAGAAAAAGAAAACATGTAGATTATTACATTAGAAATCCTGTATGAGGTCCATTGTGTTTCCCCCAAATTAGAATTTTTACTAAAGGACTCAGCGTGGTGGAATCTATTTTATGAATGCCACCACCTGCCTGGTGCCCAGGCTTTGTCTTCTCTAGGCCAGTGAAACCACATCTGCTTGCTCCGTTTGCTTCTACAACAGGACACGTCTTGACGTGAAAAGAGTGTGTTTGTAAGAACAGGAACCAGCCTTCTCTGCCTCAAAAATCAATTGACATTGTTGCATGTTCTGTAGATGAGAGTTTTCTGTTTGGTATCCCATTGTCTTGATTCTGACCTTGCTCTCCATATAGATCCCTATGGCTTTGTTAATCCCAATTTGCACTGGGGAATTATACGTTGGACAGATCCCACGGAGATGTATCACAGAGGCTGGTTGATAATCTAACCAGGTTTTGAATATTTCCAGACCCTCAATTTTCTATGAAGGTATCCTTTTTGCCCCTTTCAGGAGGACAGACATCAGCTGCTACTGCTTGCTAGGCCTACAGTTTCTACTGTTGCTTCTGCAGTTTATAACGGTCCTCCTGCTGACCTTAATTTCCCTGAGGTTTCTTCCTCTGGTATTGTCGACCTTCCTATCCCTCTCCCTGTTCCTAAGCACTCAGAGCATACTGATACAATCTCTGAAAGCCATGATATTTTGAACCATTTCCACAGGAAGGGAAACTTTGTGTTTTATTTTACTGCTTGGTTCACGCTGGAATCTTTAGTAGAGTCTATCTTTAAATAAGACATAATTGAATAATTATTTTGTGATCAAGTGAGTGCATGAAAATTAAGCCTAATTAAGAGTTAAGAGAATAATAGTGGTTTTCTGAAGTTCACTTCAAAGTGCTGTATTTAAGATACATTCCTGCTTTATACTGTTTCATTATACCTCCAGTCACTTTATTTTTCCAAGGTTGTTTGTGATTGAATAAAATGTATGAAAAAAAGCTAAAATAAATGTGTTATGCAGACAGAATTTTTAAAAAATTATAATGAATCTTGTTGTAATTAAAATAGAAGCCAAAAATTGTCTTGAGGTGAACTACTTAATCTATAACCACTGTTAACAGCTTAATTAATTGTGATGTGTTGATAAATGAGAATAATTATAAAGATAGCCCCACAACAAAACTCTTCAGAAATGGTGATCCCTTTACATTGGTATAGCATTTGTGCCTAAATTCTTTAAATGTGTTTGAATTAATGCTAGTACTGATTATCATGGAATTCTTAAATGAGGCATCAATACTTAAGATAAGCAGATATGCAAATCTTGTTTCTTACCTAACTTCCCTGCAGAAACCACATTCATTGCTACATATGTTGCCATCTGATCCACAGACAGGAAAGTAGTGCAACCCATCCTTGTGTCTACGTACTTGCCACAGTCAGGCTATAAAAATAAAGAGGCATAAATAATAACAATAACAGTATAAGAAACATTCTTCACATACTGTGAGCATCCTGATGTACAAAACTTAGTCCTTTCCTCATTTGAATATTTGGATATTCTCATTTGAATTTTAATTTGAATATTAGAATAACAATTATATTGAATGAATAAATGAAAGGAACTAGACCACAAATTCTATTTATATTTTTTTTGTTTCCTTTTTCATTATCCTATCCTGTGCTACTGTTACCTCTTTCAGGACACTGCAGTATCTGTATCCAAGTGGTCTGATTGCAGCCACTTTTAATATCTCCTAAAAATTTGTGTTGAATTCCTTCACCTTTGCTAAAAACATAGGTCATTTTTTCTTAGAATCAACACTTGAATTTTTAACCGCCTATGAGACTATCCCTGGCTCTCATTTATCACTTCCAGTCATATTATAACTTGATCTCTCTTTGTGCTCCAGTCTCAGAGATCTTTCCATTTTAGTCAACATCTGTACTTCTTTTCCATTGTTACATGTAATCTATTTGCCTGTTATGTCCCCAATAAATCCTCAACACATCATCTCCCATCACATATATCCTCAGACAACCCAGCTCCAGGCCAGTATTGCTGTTTCCTGCCTCTGCTCAAAAATGTGACACTGCTGCTGGAGAAGATAACTGTACTATCATATATTCTGATGCCAGAGCAATAATCATCCGAAGGAGTCTGTCAGATGTGTTTCCAAACTTGCTGAAATTCCAAAGGCCGTACCTTCAACCAGAGCATATATTAGTGATAATAATAACAGTAATAATATATCACTTAATCTTTGACAAGTAGTCATCGAAAACAGAATAAGTAATATTATTCTCTGTAAAAAAAATAATGAAGTATGTATTTAGGGTAATGTCTTTGTTACCCACACTAGATATCAATAGGCAAGAAAAATACAGAAATTAAATCTCAATTAATATGCATTCATTAATACCTGCTGTGAATCTGGCTACATGTTACACACTCTCACATGGTAGTTTATATTGCAACAACTCTGTCAAAAACATGTAATTTTTCCACTCTGTAGATGAGAATGTTGAAGTATATATAGTAAGAGCATTGACTTCCATGAAGGCATTCAGTATTCAAGGGGTAGAATCTGCAATTAAATTCATACTTTAAAGTCTAATAAACTTTAAAAGCACCTCTACATCATCCATTGAGGAGCAAGGGCATCAAGAAAAGTCATCAACAGGATCATCAGTGAGGTCCCTATTCCTAGTTGGCTCAATTTTTGACAACTACTGAATAATTAAAAGTTTTCCATTAACTAAGAGAAAAATGACTCACCAGAGAAAATGGAAGACACTAAACTGAAGAATGAAATAGCTTTGATCATTGAAAAGAAAGTCGTTTTGTCTTTTATGTGAACTTGCAATGAGGCTCTGGGAAAAGAAATGTGTTCAGGTAGTAGTCTGAAAAGACAAATCCTAGTGCTGGCATTCACTGGACAGTGAAAGAAGCTCAGAGGCTAGTTCCATGAAGGATGCTCACTTCAAAGGACTATCTCTGCCCTCTAACCTGTCATCCCTACACTCCTAATTAGAAAGGTCCCTTTGGCTCAGTCTTCATTAACACTTCAAGAAAAATAAAAATATTTCCTTTACTAAAAACTGTTCATACTTCATTATGGCTTATCAAAAAAGTAGGAGTATGTATACAAATATGTAGATACTTAAAAACAAAACAAACAAACAAACAAAAAACAGTGAATGGCAGAGAAGGATAGAAGGATTACCTCAACCAGTCACTGATCTGCTGTCTGTCACTGTGGATTAGAATGTATTTTTTCAGACTTAATTCATTCACAATAATTGTTTTTGAGAGTCATCCATGTTGTATATATAGACTTGTGATTCTTTTCTTTTAAACCACAGAATATTGTCCAATTTTTATGAATATGCCATAGTGTACAGTTCCCCATTGATAGATGTTTGGGTTATTTCCGTTACAAACCAAGCTGCTACAATATTCTTGTACATAGCTATAATGAAGTCCAGTGTATCAGTTTTTTTCTTTTCCAAATCATACTTTTGGGGAAATATCTAAGACATTTTGTCTAACTAAAGGTCACAAAGATTTTTCTCTTATTAAAATTGAGTTTTAAGTTTTACATTTAGATCTAAGATCCTTTTTGTGTTAATTTTTGCATATGGTGTGAAGTACAAATTTAAGTTTATTTTTTGCATACGAGTTTCCAAATGTCCAAGCATCAGTTGGTGAAAAGCTATCCATTCTTCATTTCATTGACTTTGCACCTTTGACTAAATCAGTTGTCCACATTGTATGATTCTGTTTTTTTACTCTGCATTAAGTTCCATTGATCTAACTATTTGTCTTGTGGCCAATCAGATACTGTCTTGATTATTGTATCTTTATAATAAATCTTGAAAACAGATAGTCTTAGCCCTCTGAATCTGTTCTTTTTCAAATTTTGTGTAGATATTTTATGTTCTTTATATTTCCATATGAATTTTAGAATTGGCTTAATATTGATATGGCTTGTATTACAAACATGGGTTAATATGGGTTAATAGAATGAGCATCTTAATAATACTGTGTTTTCTGACCCAATTCAGGTCATATCTCTAAATTAATTTAGGTCTTCTTGAATTTCTTTTATGTAATGATTATAAGTTTTAGTGTACATAAAACTTTTACATCTTTTGTCAGTTTTATCATTATTTTATTTTTCTAAATAGTATTTTTAAGTTTTAATTTTCTATTTTCGGTAGCTAGTTTTTTATTTGTTTTATTTTATTTATTTTTTTATTGTTGAGAGAGATATCTCTTACCTTTTGAGACAACATGGAGGGGCCTGGAGAGTATTATGCTAAGTGAAATAAGCCAGTCAGAGAAAGACAAGTACCACATGATCTCACTTATTTGTAGAACATAATGAACAAAATAAGCTGTTGACCAAAAGAGATCCAGAATCATGGAAATAGAGAACTGACTGACAAACCTCAGAGGGATGGAGGGTGGGAGGGGTGGGAAGAGATAAATCAAAGAACTTATATGCATATATGCACAACCAATTGACAAGGAAATCTGTAATACTTGGCAGCTAGTTTGTATAAAACTATTTTATATTAGTATATTGATTTTGTGTTTTTCAGCCTAGCTAGACTCACCTTATAATTTCCAATTTTTTTTGTAAACTCCATCAAATTTTCTATAATCATATTATCTGAGAATAAGATGAATTGTATTCTTTTCTGATGAATTTTAATTTCTTTTTCTTGCTGGATTACTGGCTAGATCTTTCAGAACAATATTGAATAGAAGTGGTAAGGCAGAACATCTTTTTTCTTTTTTAATATCTGAAGGGAAGCATCTTGAACTTGAATCATTTCGAGACCCCCTCAGCTGACACAACAACACAAATGAATGTGAGTGTGCTGTATGTTTCCAGTGGACACACAGAATCCTGGCCCACTGCTTGCAAAGGAATGGCCCCAACGACCTACGATTCTAACTAAGATCAACTGGTGCCTTTTTCGTACCCCAACCCAAAGATCAATAAGATATAACATGTGAACAGAAAGCTTCCTGAATATGTGAGAGAAAGTGAAGAAATAACTTTTTCTTTCCACACACCAGAAGGAGCTACTTACTCTCCCAATCCTTTGGTCAGCCTGCAGGAATGTTTGCTATGTTCAAAGAAAACATTTACTTTTGAATCTCAGTGTTTTTCTCAGGAAAATAGGAACTATGATTTTTTTTAAAGGAATGCTGTACAACAGGGCTACCTCCCTAGATCCCCCACGTGATCTGCCTCACACAGAGAAGGTGGTGAAGACAGAAGTTAACAGACTAGGGAGACTGGTTATCTTGTTTGACTTTTCTTCTCATTCCCATTGATTTAGCTGAGGAGTTCTTTAATCTACCTGTAAGTGAGGAGCTTGACTGAGGGTAAGACAGATGGCCCGTGACAAATGACACAGGAGTATTCTGTGTTCTCCCTAGAGGCTTTAAAGTAGCTCATGTGAGGTTGGAGAAAATTTGAAGACATTTTGATATGATAACCCAGAAATATGGGGAGGGCAAAAGATAATAAGAGTGATTATCGATTCTAAGAGAAGAAATGAGCAAGCTTTCCAAGTGACCCTTAAAAGGGCAAGAGAATCAAAGCAAGAAAAAGAAGAGTTTGGGGAACCATAATTCAACACAACATGACTGCTTAGGCATTTTCTACACTAGCAGTAGATTAGACTCATTTGAATTATTTAATTTTTAAAAATTTCAACCTTTCATTATCAGATAATTTTATATTTAAATTAAGTTTTTAAATGTTTAATGATCTATGCTCTATGGTAATACATTGTAATACCTATATAGAATTATGCTAGTTCTACCAAAACTGTATAGAAAATTGTCCTATTTTTTATGTATCCTAGAGCCATTTTATTCAATTACAAAATTATCCATTAAAAGTAAAAATGAAATTGTTCAAACAAGTTAATAGAGTCACAATTTCTGTCTTTTATACATTCAAGTATTTCCTATCTGAAAACATGATATATATCTGTATTTTTCAAGTCCTTTTATGTGTGAAGACCATATAAGAAAGCAGAGAACAATAGCTCCTGAGATGTAAATACAAAGATAATTGCTAGAAAAAAGACAAATTTTCTTAAATGTCAAAAGTATTTATTTATTTTTTATTTTTTATCCTCACCCAAGGACATTTTTGCATTTATCTTCAGATAGAGCAGAAGGGAGAGAAGGAGGAAGAGAGCGAGAGAAACATCGATGTGAGAGAGACACACTGACTGGCTGCCACCCACATGACCCCAGCCGGGGCCGGGGACAAACAGCAACCGAGATACGTGCCCTTAGTGGGAACCAAACCCGGATCTCGTTGGACCACGGACTGATGCTCTAACCACTGAGCCAAACCGGCCAGGGCGTCAAAAATATTTTAGAACATAAAAATAAAAGAAACAAATCATATGGAAAAATACACAAGAAATATAGTATAATATATTTATATATTATATAAAATATAGTATAATATATAATATCGAGGCCAGTGTCAGTCATATTGATATTAGGAATAAACCTAACTCTGTAATTAAAAAATTTGTTTAATTTAATATGGCTTACAAAGTAAGATCCAACTACATGCTACTTCTAAGAGATACTTCCATAGAAGATGATTCTTAGCCTAACAATAAAGTAAATGGTAAAGGTATATCAGGAATTAGAAAAATAATTAGAAAATACTGACTGTGTTGCCTCTATATGACAAAGTATAATTTAAGCCAAATATTACTAAATATGATCAAGAACTGAGAAAGCACATGCAAAACCAACAATAGAGAGGAAAGAAACAATATATAAACAGAATAATAGGAGTATATAAGGTATCGCTCCAAATACATAATTGGTCAAGTGGACAAAGAACAGACTATTAACCAAAATGAATTAAGTCCCAAATTTATAAATCCACAAAAAGAACAAAAGTTTAATCCAACATTTAGTATTAGGTAGATAATAAGAAAAATAAAAACAATAGAAATATGTTAGATGTGATTAACATCCAAATCAAGGGGGGAAGAACCCCTAAAAGACAGGAAATGAGTATAAATTATGAAGACTACATAGCACACCACTTGGCAAATAAATTGGCAATTCATGGGGAAGTGTATTCATTTTAGGAAAACACATGAGTAAGAAAATGCTTAAAGAGACCATTAAAATATGTAAATGTTTATTAATGAAAAAATGCCATGAAAAACGATTACTCTGACCAAATTGTTTCAAAAGAAAATTCTACTAAACTTACAAAATCAGAAAGACTTACTGCCATATAAATAGTGTTCTTTCATTTCCAAATATTTTGAGATTAGAGAGATCTTTATATAATTTGTTTCTATTGTGTTCAGAGAACACACTATATATAACTTCAATTCTTCTCCTTTCAAATTTGTTGACACTCTCTTGATAACCTAGTATATAGTTGATCTTGACAAACATACCATTCACGTATGAAAAAATGTGTATTTCTCATTTTGGGGTTTAAAGTTATGTAATTGTCGGTTACGGCAGGTTGATTGATAATGTTCAAATATCCTATGTCCTCACTGACTTTTTCAAAAAATTAACTATACTTTTTTAGAATAGTTTTGGATTTACAGAAAAAAATTGCAAATATAGTACAGAGAGTTCCCATATGCCCCACACCCTTATTATTAACATCTTACATTTGTATGGTACCTTTATTACAATGAATGAATCAATAATGATGCATTACTATTTATTTGGGTTCCCTTAGCTTTTACTTACTGTGCTTTTTGTGTTCCAGGATCTCACCCAGAATCCCCCATGACATTCAGTTGTCACATTTCCTTAGGTTCTACTGTGACAATTTTCTCAAACTTTCCTTGTTTTGATGACCTTGGCAGTTTTGAGTATTTATTTATTTGTAGAAATGTTCCTCTAAGGCAGCGGTTCTCAACCTGTGGGTCGCGACCCCTTTGGAGTCAAATGACCCTTTCACAGGGATCGCCACAGTAGCAAAATTACAGTTATGAAGTACCAATGAAAATAATTTTATGGTTGGGGGTCACCACAACATGAGGAACTGTATTAAAGGGTCACGGCATTAGGAAGGTTGAGAACCACTGCTCTAAGGGAATTTGTCTGATTTTTTTTGTGATGATTAGATTGGGATTAATGGGATCTGGGGAGAAAGACCACAGAGGTAAAATGCCCAAAATGGCAGGCTTGAAATATTGTGAAACTCCCCCTCTCACTTCCCTGTGACTCAGCAGGGAGTCATTGTCTGGTGAATTTTTTGTAAGAGTTAAGTTAGATAATAAAAGGTCTGAGCCGGCAGGAGATCACATCCTCAACGTAAGGCCAGTGTAGAGAAAGGAGCATTTTATTACACCGGTGGGCTGTTACACCGGTGGGCTGGGGGGGTACAGCTTCCCCAAATCCTCAGCCCCGAGCTTCCTTTGTTCTTTGCTTATATAGGCACAAACTACAGAAAAAAAAACTACATTCTCTTGGTGCCGCTTTTGGCACCGTTAAGGGGGCTGATACAGAGAAGGGGGGGAGAGGAGCAGGGTAACTATTAATCTCTTTTTTCTCATGGTTCCTCTGAGTTTCTCAAGGCCATCCTCAACCCCTTATCTGTACAGTTTTCTTTGGGTGTCTCAAGGCCCTTATGTTTACAGAAAAGAAACTGCCAGGGTGTGTACGTGCAGTAACTGAGGGTCAGAATGGAGTTTAGTTTTGTTAAAACATTATTAACCCTTTCAGATAACATGTGGGAAACTGCGTGACACAACTTTTGAAGATAAAAATCACTCAGTGAATAAGAGTTCCTATTTGCTAATAGGTAACTTCAGCCAGTACAAGGAAAGATCCTAGAGAACACCGAAATCTGATTATACTGACTGTCTGATATAGTGCCTAACACATAATAGGCTTTTATGTATGTGTTGGAAAAAAATTAAAAAGAACACATGCATGAATATGCCATGCTTACTGAAAAAACTATTTTAGAAGCTTCTATAAAGAAAAAGGCCATGTAACTAGGTGAGGGTATTTTTATATTCTAAAGGAAAATATTGCTTAAATTATTTTTAAAAAGACCTTAATGAAGATAAAATCGTTTAACATTTTTTGAGTGAAATATTTAGGATTTTAAGTTATATTCGTTTTTTTGAATATGTTTTATTGATTTTTTTTTTTTTTTTTTTTTTAGAGAGAGAGGATGGGAGAGAGAGAGATAGAAACATCAACATGAGAAAGATACATTGATTGGCTGCCTCCTGCATGCCCCCCTACTGGGAATACAGCCTGCATCCCAGGCATGTGCCCTGGCCAAGAATCGAACCGGGACCTCTCAGTCTGTGGGGTGACGCTCAATCCACTGAGCCACACCAGCCAGGCAATTATATTAGGTTTTTATTAACAACATGTACTACTTAAACTGTCATTGAAGAACTGAATATGGATAATCAAAATCCTGAGATCACAAAATCTTAGAGATGACACTAAATTTGAACATCCTGTATTCCATTTCATCTTGTGTTCCATAGGAGAATTTACCTGTCATCTGTGAACTTAAGGCCCTGTTTGAGAAGGCTCTACTAGTTCTAATTGTAGAATCCACTGCAAACTGAGATTACATTAGCGCCATATGGATGTACAGCTTCATCAAAATTCAGCAAACACCATAATGATCAAATCTTAAATTACTATAAAGATGTCTGTAGAGAAAGAAAGAGAGAAAACTAAATTATTAAAATAGCATGTTAAACTAGCTGGGAAGAACACCAAGTGCTACTCAATGAGAAGGATTTTGAACTTGAAACAGGGTGATGGAGAGGCTGAGCTTCACTTCTATAAGCAGCTGGGCCCCAGGCCTCCCCCACCACCCCTGTTCCCTGGCCCTGCATGCCTTCTGTTTGTGGGCTAATTGACCCTTTCCGCTTGTTACGTCCTGACTCATTCTTGAAAACTGCCCATACTCATGAAAGAAGAGGATTAGGGATTGTGTTTGTGGTCCTTGAGAAAGATGACAATTTGGGGGGTGTAAATGCAAAGATTTTATGAGAGGAAACACTTGTGAGAGAAAATGGGAAGGAGGCAGGGAAGCTGGCAGAACCTTCGGACCACAGACTCTTCAGATTGAAGGAGAGAGGACATTTGGTGGAAGAGTCCTAGACTTTGATGAAGTCTAAGGAAGGTTAAAAAGGTTGTCTTGGGGGTTCAGGAAACCATCAGAGGAATCCATTTCTAGAATAAATGGCCTGTTGTGATTGATTTCAGAGTACAGCTGTGGAGTCCTGTGTCAGTTACACTTCCTGAAGCTGGAGGTCTGCAAGGCTGATTCTCGTGGCATCACCAAGATTTACTGTGCAGCCTCAGGGCTTCTGAATTACAACATATTGGTCGCTAGTCTGTCATTAGTAAATCATAATAAAACTGATTAAATAAAATTAATTGATTTTCAGAACACTCAGCATGAGCTGTAATGCAATACTCCTTTTTAGGAATTAGAACTTTAGGGAAAAGTACACGTGTATTCCATACATCTTTCACATTGTTATGACAGTTATTTTGTGTATATGTTGTGCTTAGGTTATCAGCCCAAGGGATTTCTCTGTTCTTTTGAAATGATTTCTTTATTACTTTGGAAGAGAAAATATATACTATCATATTCTTACATCTTATCCCTGCAGAAAGCACATCTATTGCGATAAGTTTCGCCATTGCTTGCACAGATTGGCTCAATTTCCCCAGTACAAGAGAGTGGTCCAGCAAAGAACAAATAACAGTTTGGCTGTAAATATTGAAAGACAAAGTGAAATTTATCAGAAAATGAAGGGTTGAGTAAAATGTTCTTCAATTCCAATATGAAATGGCACACATTAAGATGGGATAAATATATTCTATACATATAAGTTTAACAACAAACAATAATCTCCTATTATTTACAAAAAAGTCCATGCAATTATGATAAATTAGCCCAACACCCTTCCCCTTCTCCTAACTCACATCTCCATCATCCATTACATCCAAATGAATCTTGAAGTATTCTCTATTTTTGTTGTTGTTAATCCTCACCTGAGGGTATTTTTATTGATTTTTTTTTTTTTTTTTAGATAGAGTGGAAGGTAGGAAGAGAGAGAGAGAGAAAAAAAAAAAAAAGATCGCAACATCCATGTGGGAGAGACATATCAACTGGTTGCCTCCTGCACGACCCCCATTGGGACAGGGGATCAAACCTGCAACCCAGGTACGTACCCTTGACCAGGAATTGAACCCGAGACGCCTGGTCTGCAGGTTGACGCTCTAACTGCTGAGCTGAACTGGCCAGGGCAGTATTCTCTATTTTTATTCCCTACATATTTCTCCATAATTTCACTATGCACACACACACAATGTAATTTGTTTAGTTTACATAGTTTTGGTAATGTATATAAATAAAACAATACCTTATATTCTTATATGACCTACATTTTACACTTTCTTTGTGACCTTTATGTATTCAGATATTTAGAGCTGTAATTCATTTTTTTATCCTCTGTGTAATATTACACTATATAAATACATAAAAATTAACTTTTTTAAGTGGATAATTGGGTTGGCTCTTTTTTTTTTCCTTTTGTTTTACTGGTATGAACATTTCTACTCTTTGACCTTTAACCTCTCTCAGATGCTTACATGCAATAAGGTTGATGTCCCAAAATAGAATTTTTAGGAAATGGATATGCACATTTTCACTTTGTCAGTGTAATAACAGACGCTATTCTATTGCTGGCAAGAGGTAGTATTTTAAACTTAGTGTATTGATAATACAGATTTTTACTTTTGGAATACTCATTCTATTCATACATTTTGTTTGGTGAATTATGTTGTTAAAATTTACAATATAAAAAATATAATAATTTACCATTTTTAATGTTCTAAAGAATCAGCATTACCTTACCTTCCTAAAGTGTAGTAAATACCGAAAGGGAACTTCTGTAAAACAAAACAACACAAAAACACACACATAAATTACATATAAAAGGCAAGTTAAAAAAAGAATATAGTCTCTGGTAGTAAGTGACCACATCTCTTAGCAAAAATGTATGAAATTTGCCTATACTAAAAATGCAGTTAATATGATGATTCTGTAAGGCAGCAGCAAAACACTAAATTCACAAAATAAAACAAAATCAAGAAACAGTTTTTAATTCCCCAGCTATTTCCAGCACTTTGCTTTAGAGCTATCACTGTTTTTTCACCTTTATAGTTGAGAGCCTAGTAAAAGGGAGCAATGCCTTGCCAACATCACTTAAATCTGAAGAAATGAATCAGTGCTTCATTAATCAGCTATTTGCTGTAACTGTGTGCCTCTTTCCATGAATACCATATTCTAAAACTGAAGGACCACCATAAGCTTTAAGGAAGATAACTTGGTACTAAGGGTGTCAATGAGTTTCCTCCTTACACAATGCCATGAAATGAGGCATCAGAGCTGGCAAACATCAAATCACATTGTCAAGAGATATCAGATCCAGAAGAGAACATTTCTCCCCACACTTGGCATTTAACAACCATGCAATGTGAACCCCAGAAAGGAAAAAAGAATGTAAAGTTCTTGAGTTATAGATGAACAAAGATGTAAACCCTACGGCCCATTCTGCCCTACGGTTTTGCCTCTGCTTGTCCAGTGTGGGAAATCGGAAGTGATTCCCGGATGCAGTTGAAAAGCCATCTGTAACTTGCTGTTTCACTTCACCAGGTTAGGTTTTACAAACTTAATCATATCAGTTACACCAGTGGTTTCCTGCGTTTTCTAGGGTATATGAAATGTTTCACCCAAGATCGGAACATTTACTCACCAGAACCAACAGGTCGTGCAAAGAAAATGATGAAGATAACTTTGATCCATAAGGAGAAGAGAGGCATTTTGTGATGTCTCTGAATGAAACATTTAGAATAGGTTAGATCTCATGAACAGGGACAAATCCTGATTTTTCTATGAACAGACAAGCAATCCCAGTCTACATATGATAAATTTCTTACTGATAAAGGAACTGTTCCAGTCTCCTAGATTCCTAATTTAGGTGAATTATTTTGTTTTTTTCTTTTCCCAACCCTCAGATTCCTCAACACATAACAACTCAACAAAATATAGCATGTGACCCAAAGGCTCCATAGATATGTGAGAGAAAACCTGAGACAAAGCCCTGTTTGCACACGGAAGAAGGCGCTGCCTGCCTTCCCAGTCCACTAGGTCAGCTCATAGGGAACCTAGCTACATTTAGGAAACGTGCTTATTTGGAGCCGTGCCGATAGCAATGCCCCATGTCAGGGCTGCCTCCCTAGGTCCCCCACCTGACCTACCTGATGCAGAGAGATAATGAGGAGCGTGGCCAACAGTCCTTTCAACTTGACTCTCTGCTTTACCTTTTCAATCTTTTTCATCCACTTAGTCACATTTATTGATATCTAAGTGTGGAGCTTAATGGGGAAAAACAGAAGGCCCAAGGCAGACAAAGCACAGAGGTATTATGTGTTCTCCCTGGGGGCTGTAAAGTAGATCATGAGAAATACTTCATAAATTCTTCTCAAGAGATCTTCCCTCAGGAGGAGGCTTGGGGACAATTTGATCTGATGAACCCAGATTATGGGGATGGGAGATCATAGTAGAACGTATTATAGATTCTAAGATACATGAGAATTTTCAAAAATTGAGTAGGGAAGGAAAAAGAGAACAGTAATTAGATATATACCTAGATCTTCAATAGCTTTCAATACCAGAATTGCATTGTGCTTAATTGGAAACCTTTCTTTCTTAAACTTTGTTGTTGTTTTTGTTTTGTTTTTACTTCGAGACAATTGCAGATTTAAAATTATAAGAAATAATATAATGAGATCCAATTTGACCAGTTTCCCCTAATGGTTACATCTTGTAAGACTATTGTATAGTAATTCAACTGGAACTTGACATCAGCTAGGGAGCTCAGCCTTACCACCAAGACTGTGGAACAAATGTTTGTAGATGAGGCCTGGACAATGGCAGGTTTTTAAATTTCCCTGATGAGTCTCAGGATGAGCCAGCTTTGGGCAAACCTGGGCCATGGCATAGGATATTAATTTCTGGGATAGAAGAGAGAGAGGGCTGGGGAATTAAATGAGAACTGTCCACATTTAAGTTGTATAGATGGCAGACATATGTCACTCTGATTCTACCTGCTCTTTTTCACAGTGAAGAGATCCAGGATTTAGAAAGAAACATAGAAAATTAGTAATTTTCATGTTAATTTACTTGAAGGAACCATGTAGAAAAGGAACCACATAATAGTATAGTGACTATTATTCTCACACTGGCTCTTTGAATTATTTATGTAAACACCATCAGAGTTGTCTGTGATAGACCAGTCCTTCCCATGTAGGATATTGTAGGGGAAAGTAAACTTGAAGCCTAGAGTGGAATTTGCTGGGACGCTCTTTAGAGTACACACACACACACACACACACACACACATTGTTGTCGTGGATATCAACAACATGCTTCCGAAGAACAAATGGATCATGTTTGAATGGCTCAATGAAGAAATCAAAAGGGAAATAAAAAATATCTTGAAACAAATGAAAATGGAAACACAACATACCAAAAATTATGGAATGCAGAAAAAGCAGTTCTAAGAGGGAATTTTATTTTTTAAACCTCACCTGAGGATATTTTTCCATTGATTTTCAGATAGAGTAGGAGGGAGAGAGAGAGAGAGAGAGAGAAACATCGATGTGAGAGAGACACATCGATAGGTTGCCTCCTGCACGACCCCGACCAGGGCTGGGGTTTGAACCTCAACCGAGGTACGTGCCCTTGACCAGAATTGAACCCATGACTCTTTGGTCCATAGGCCAACGCTCTAACCGCTGAGCCAAACCGGTCAGGGCTAAAAGGGAAGTGTGTAGAGATTAAAAAAAAAATACATTAAGAAAAAAGAACTATCTCAAATATACAACCTAACTAACTTTATACTTCAAAGAACTAGAAAATGAACATATGAGGCCAAAGTTAGCAGAAGGAAGAAAATAACAAAGAACAGAGCAAACATAAATAAACTGGAGCCCAGAAAAACATCAGTGAAACTAAGAGTTGATATTTTGAAATGATAAACAAAACTGACAAACGTTTAACAGTATTAAGAAAAAAGAGAAGATATACATTAAATATGTATAAATACCAATACCCTGCCATCGTGATCATTGTAGCTATTTAGTAGTATAGATGAAGACTGAAAAAAAATCAGGTATTTTGATTTTCCCATATTATTTCTTCAAATTGTTTTAGCCATTCTAGTTCTTTGTCATTCCATATAAAATTAAAGATAAATTTGCTTTTATTTACAGAAAAGCTTGGAATTTTGAAAGAAATTTTCTTTTTACGCTACAGGTCACTTTAACAAAATTTGACATCTTTACTTGGAGCTTTCCAACCAGGAACACCGTATGTCCCTCTATTTTAAAAATGTTATAGGTCTCCCAAGTGCAATTTCATGGTATAGAACAAACAGGTCTGATTGTGACATTTTGATTTTTCTTGCCCTGGACAAGTTGAATTAGAGTGTCCTTGCCTGGATACATTTTTATTGATGGTTACCTGAGGCATCTTTTAAAGCACGGTGTACGGTCTTTGTATAGGTTTCCTGAAAGTAACAAGAGGCAAGAGGAAGCGGGGCAGTGAACAAAGTACAGGGCCGGAAAGAAGCTATGTATGAGAATGGTGGGAGGGCTGTTTGCTTGGATTTGGCCACAAGATACTTATGTTAAGGCATCCTGTACCCCCACGAACATGGGTTTTGTAATCAACTGATGCCCAGTAGTCAATAATGGCCATCTCTCTAAGGCAACTTTTATCATACAGATGCTCCATGAATGTCTCCATCAAGACACTTAGCTCCCTATATTTCGGGTACATAGTTTATTACAAGATTCTAAGCTCTTTGGTAGTACCAGAATGGTGCCATATGCACAATTGATTCATTAGAACTTGGATAAATGGAAAATACTAAGTTGGACAACATTTCCACTTACGTGCTAACTAAGTGTCCTTTACAATTTCAAATGATGAGAAGGCCTTGGTAATCATCATCAAAATACAAAACTACTTCGTAGTGCATGTCCTGTAGAGTTTGTTGTAATAGCGCCTACTCACGGGTGTTAGAGGAACTAAACGGCATTAGGATGTTTGTAAAGGAACAAGCAGGTTCAGAACAGCCTCGGCCTGTGTGCCCATAATGCAGCTCAGGAAGCATAGTGGGATGGACAGCAATGATGGCTGTGCATGCAGACATCTAGCCTGATTGAGAGAGCACCCAGAAAGCTTCTACTCTTCTCTGGATCTTAGTAAAGCTCAGAGTACCAGACTGGGAAAGGAGGGAACTTTTTAATGTCTATCACTATTTAGGAATTAGGAATGTTAAGGTAGATAAAATTAGATTATATAACATTTAGAAAGCTTGAGATATTGTGTTGCTTTATTTTGCTGCTGTTTTCTCTCTTATAATAGTAAAAACATGTCCCTTATTAAGATGAAAGATTCAGAAAGTTGTCAAAGTAAACATATACAATTTCATCACCGAGAGACAACCATTTTAATATTTGGTGTATTGCCTCTTTTAATTTTTGTTTTTATTTTCTTAATTAAAGCCATAGTGTGTGTGTGTGTGTGTGTGTGTGTGTGTGTGTGTGTGTGTGTATAAATTTAATATACTGAATAATTTTCACTTTAATTATTACCAAAAGAATAAGGGCAACCACTATAATGCCTATAATCGAAAAGACAGGTAATAATAAGTGTTGGTGAAGATGTGGAGAAACCAGTACACTTATACATTTCTGGTGGGAATGTAGAAAGGTACAGCCACTTTGGAAAACAGTTTGGCATTTTCTTAAAAAGTTCAACATACACCTGCCATAAGATCCACCCATTCCTAGAAATTTACCCAGAAGAAAGGAAACATAAATCCATAAAAGACTAGTTCAATAATGTTCATATCATTAGTCATGAAAGTCAGATTGTGGAAGCAATATAAATGTCTGTCAACTGATAAATAATTTTTAAAATGTGATTTATCAATGCAAAATGGAATACTATTCATCATTAAAAATAATGAATTACTGATACAATCTACAATGTGAATGAATCACAAAAGCATTATGCTAAATGAAAGAAGCAGATGCAAAATACTATGTATTGTTTCATTTTATTTATATCAAATGTCCAGAAAAGGCAAAAAAAAAAAAAATAGGGACAGATGTAGATTAATGATTGCCTGGGACTTGAGATGGAAAGGGGGATGACAGCCAATAGGCACAGGGAGCTTTGCGGATTGATGTAAATGTCCTACAATTGATTATAGTAATTGTTGATTATCTCTGTAAATTTACTAAAAAGTCACCAAATTTCATCCTATAAATGATCAATTTCATGGTATATAAATATTATAATAATGCTATTAAAAATAAAGAACAAAATAACATTGTTTATTAAAATTACTTTTTTATTACTGGATGTCAGATTTTAAATTCTCTGTGACTCATTTTCATGATGGCTAACATATGGAGCTAGTTTACAGCTAACAATATTCTTATAAGAACTAAGGTAACGTGTGAAGCTGTTAGAGCTTTTGTGGAGAATAGTCACTCAATAAAGAACTCCCATTCTCTAATGGATAACTTCAACCAGTACATTGAAAGTTCTCAGAGAACACTGACTATCTCTGCTTTTGCTTACCACACTGATACATAGTAGGCCCTTGTTTAATATGTATAAATAAAAAAAAGAATACATAAACAAATATACCAGTGTTCGCTGAAGCAATTTTTCATACAAGCCCTCTATAAAGAAAAAAGGCCATGCAACTGGCTAAGTAATTTTTAAAATATGGCTCTACAAATTAATGTTTTAATGTATATAGTTATTTAAAAATCATATTCAAAATGCTACATGAATAAATAGCCATCACATTATTCACTCTTTAGATCTGAAAATATTTACTGAAAAGGACAGCCTGCATGGAATAGCATATAACATGGATTTCTAGCTGTCTTTAAATCTATATTTTTGTTATTCAAGTTTTATACAAGCCTTTAGGCACACAGGTAAAATCTCTTTCTAGGGCTAAAAGATGGCAATAATTGGAGAAACATCTGTTTTGAATACAGTAAAGGAAGTCCTAGGTCAAGGATCACCCTTCTACATTTTGACTGACTTGTAAGCAAGAAAGAAAAATAGGAGTGACATCAGAGGAATGGCAGTGTGAGAGATCCCTTTGGTTTCTCCCCTTAAAGTTTCAACAGTTTAAACATCTATAATTCAACAAAGGATTCCCTACTCAACAAAGAAGTACACCTAAGAGATCCATGCATTGAAACATCTAAAGGTGGGCAAGTGGGAGTGAACCCAGGAGGCAAGAAAGGAGAAAAGCTCAAAAGCCAAGGGTTGAGCCCAGAAGCTGAGAGCTCACTGCAGTGCTCAGCCTGGAGAGGGTAGGAATTAGGTTGTGGCTGGAACTCCCTTCAGCCAGGAGAAGCAATGAGATTCAATGAGCATTCCTGCAGGAGTGGCAGTACAAGCTGTGGCTGAGCCCAGTGACCTGGGCAGGGACACAACACAGAAGTGCAGCCGTAGTTGTCTGGCAATTGGCATTTCAAACAGAGAAATAAAGCTATGGAGCCTGGCTGCCCCTTAACCTCCCAGAACTAGCCTCCCTTCATCCTTCATGTCAGGTTGCAGAATACATTATCTGAAAACCTGAGAAATGGGTACTACAGAATCACTTTTTCCCTGAGTGAAGGGCAACAACCAGGTTGGGGCGCAGAGGGAACTCCATGGAGGTGTGAGGTCACCCTAACTGGGAAGACAAAGCAACAAAGGAGGTGGCCAGATTGCCCCAGCCCACCCCACCCCACCCCCATGCATCACAGCTACACTGACAGCAGTGTCTGGCTGCAGAGGATAGCACTGGGATTTCATGAACTCAGAACCCCATTGCATACCATGTTCTCCTGCAGGGTTGGTCCCATGGGACCCCAGTGACCCAATCACAGGGGAGGCACCCACCTTCCCAGGGAACACAGGCCATTTTCCACCACCTAGATATGAAAAGCCAGAGAAGTGCACAAGAGCTAAAAAACAAAAAACAAAAAACAAACAAACAACAACAAAAAAAACTTGTAATTCATTGCCACCTATTGGAAAATAATGCAAAGATTTCGTATCAGTCTATTAGATAAATGCCACTCATACACAGATGAATTAATCAAATATCATGAATAACCAAGGTAACAAGGTAGCTCAGAAAATGAAAAATCTCCAGAAAACAAATTTAAGACATGGAAGTTGATTTAAATGGCAGAGAATTCAAGATTGCAGTTCTGAAAATACACAACAAGATGCAGGAAACCATAGGCAGTTTAAAGAGCTCAGAAAACAAATAAACAAACAAAGTGAAACTTTAAAAAAGAACTAAACAAATTCTGGAAATGAAGAACTCAATAAAAGAAATCAAGAAAGACTAGCAGATGTAGGAAATAGAGCTGACCAGATGGAGGAAAGAATTAGTTATATTGAAGATAGAAACCTAGAAATGACTAAGAGGGAAGAACAGAGACTTGAGAATTTTTTTTAAAAGCTGAAGAACTCTCTGAGAACTGTCTGACTCCATCAGAAAAGAGCAATATAAGAATAATAGGCATACCAGAAGAAGAAGAATAGAGAGAAGGGAACGGAGAGCCTATTCAAACAGATAGTTGATGAGAACTTCCCAAACCTATGGAAAGAGCTAGATACTTGAATCCAAGAAACAAACAGAACACTTAATTACCTCAATCTAAAAAGGCCTTCTCCAAGGCACATTGTAATAAAACTGTCAAAAATGAATGAGGCACAGAGCTACCAGGAAAGAATTCTCAAGGCAGCCAGGGAAGATAAGAAAGTAACCTATAAAGGAAAGCCCATTGGGTATCATCAGACTTTTCAGCAGAAACTCTACAAGCCAGAAGAGAGTGGAACCAAATATTCAAACTACAGAAAGAGAAATTGCCAGCCAAGAATAATATATCCAGCAAAGTTATCCTTTAGATATGAAAGAGAAATAAAAACTTTTCCAGAAGCTGAGGGAATTTATCATCAGAAGACCTCCATTGCAGGAAATACTCAGAGCGGTTATTCAACCTGAAACAAAGAACAAAAGGTTACAAAAGTATGAGTAATATCACCAGCAAGCTTACAGCATAAACAGGGATGATTTGTGACAACAAAAATATAAAAAGGATGAATTGAATTTGTAAAGGAAGATGGAGATCAGATCCATTCAAAAGAAAAAGGACTACTGTATATATGAAACTTTCTTTTTCATATACCTAATGGTAACCACACACACACAAAAAAAACAAAACTGAGACATATAACTTAAAAAAATAGGAAATAGAGGAAAAAAGTATTGAATGCCACCAAACAAAAACACCAGACAGAAACACAAAGGAAGAGAACCAGTGAGACACAGAGCTACCAGAAAACAAGATAAAATGGCTACAGGAAATCCTTGTACATCAGTAATTACCCTAAATGTAAATTGATTGAATTCACCAATAAAGAGGCACAGAGTAGCAGATTGGATCAAAAAACAAAACTTAGCTATATACTGCCTTCAGGAAGATACATCTAAGCTGCCAAGACAAAGAATAGACTCAAAGTGAAAGTGGAAAATGATTCTCCAAGCAAATAGCATCCACAGAAAAGCAGGTGTAGCCATACTTATATCTGACAAAATAGATTTAAAGATAACAAAGGTAACAATAGGCAAAGATGGACATTTTGTAATAAGAGGGACACTACCTCAAGAAGACATAACACTTTTCAATGCATATGCACCCAATCAGGGAGCACCAAAATATATAAAGCAGCTACTCACAGAACTAAAGGGAGAAACTGATGAGAACACAATCATAGCTGGGGTCCAAAATACTCCACTGACAGCTCCAGATAGATCACCCAAACATAAAATCAATAAAGGAATATAGGCCTTAAATGACACATTAGACCAAATGTACATAATTGACATTTACAAAGCCTTTCACCCCAGAACATCAGATTTTACATGCTTCTCTAGTGCACATGGAACATTCTCAAGGATAGACTGTATGTTGAATCACAAAACCAGACTCAACAAATTTAAGAAGACTGAAATAATACCAAGCATATTCTCTGACCACAATGCTTTGAAATAAAAAATCAACTGCGAGATGGAAGAAACCCACAAATATATGGAGATTAAACAACATACTACTAAAAAGTGACTGGGTCAAAGAAGAAATAAAAGGTTAGATCAAAAAATATATAGAGATAAATGAGAATGACAATATGACATATCAAAACTTCTGGGATGCAGCGAAGCAGTAGTAAGAGGGAAGTTTATATGATTACAGGCCTATCTCAAAAAACAAGAAATCCCAAGTAAACAACCTAAGATTACATCTTAAAGAACTAGAAAAAGAAGAACACAAGCAACCCAAAGTCAGCAGAAGAAAGGAAATAATTAAAGATTAGAGCAGAATTGAATGAAATAGAGAACAAAAAGACCATACAAAAAAATTAATACAGCAAAGAGCTGGTTCTTTGAAAAGATTAATAAAATTGACAAACCTCTGGCTAGACTCACTAAGGAAGAAAGAGAAAAGACTCATAAACAAATAAAAAATGAAAGAGGAGAAGTTACCACAGACATCACAGATATACAAAGGATCATACTATAATACTATGAAAGACTATATGCCGCCAAATTCAATAACCTAGAAGAAATGGGTAAGTTCCTAGAAACGTTCTAGAGTGTAACCTTTCTAGAATGAACCATGAAGAATTGGAAAATCTGAATAGACCAATCAACGGTGAGGAAATAGAAACACAAGATAAAAGTCCAGGACTAGTTGGCTTCACTAGTGAATTCTACCAAACATTCAAAGAAGATTTGATACCTATCCTTCTAAAACTCTTCCAAAAAATTGAGGAAGAGGCAGTGCTTCCTAACACATTTCATGAGGCCAACATAACCCTGATACCGACACTTGGCAAAGATAAAACACACAAAAAGAAAACTACAGACCAATATCTCTGATGAATACAGAAGCAAAATACTAGCAAATCAAATAAAATACATCAAAAAAATAATACATCACAATCAAGTGGGGCTCATTTCAGGGGCACAAAGGTGTTTCAACATATGCAAATCAATCATTGTAATACACCACATTAACAAAACAAAGGATAAAATTCATATGATCTTATCAATGGATGCAGAAAAAAGCATTTGATAAGATACAACATCCATTTATGATTAAAATACTCAAAATGGGTATAGAAGGATAGTACCTCAACATAATAAAGGCCATATAAAATAAACCCTCGGTTAATATCATATTCAGTGGTGAAAAACTAAAAGCTTTCCCTCTAAAATCAGAAATAAGACAAGGATGCCCACTCTCACCACTTTTATTCAACATAGTTCTGGAAGTCATAGACAGAGCAATCAGGCAAGGGAAAGAAATAAAAGGCATACAAATTGGGAATGAAGAAGTAAAAGTGTCACTTGTTGCAGGTTACATGATTTTGTTTATAGAAAACCCTAAAGACTCCTCCAAAAAATTGTTTATACAAAATCAATGTATAAAAATCCACTGCATTCCTATATACAGATGAAATTTCAGAATAAGGAATGAAAAAAACAATTTCTTTTGCAATTGCAGCAAGAAGAATAAAGTACCTAGGAATAAACTTAACAAAGGATGTGAAGAACCTATATACTGAAAACTACAAAGCATTATTAAAAGGTATTAAAAAGGGCATAATGAAATGGAAAGATATTCTGTGTTCATGGATTGGAAGAATTAACATAGCTAAAATGTTCATATTACCCAAAGCAATATACAGATTTAATGCAGTCCCCATCAAAATCCCAATGTCACTTTTACAGAAATAGAACAAAAAAAAAATCACAAGATTTGTATGGAACTGCCAAAGACCCTGAATAGCCAAAGCAATCTTGAGAACAAAGAATGAAGCTGGAGGTATCACACTACCTGACTTCAAATTATACTACAGTGCTAAGATAATCAAAATAAGCATGTTATTGGCAGAAAACCTGACACACAAACCAATGGAACAGAATTGAGACCCTAGAAATAAAATCACATGTATATGGGCAAATAATTTTTGACAAAGCCAAAAACACAATAGAGAAAAGAAAGCCTCTTCAATAAATGATGGGAAAATTGGAAAGCCACATGTAAAAGTATGAAACTAGATTACAGTTTGTTCCCATGTACAAAAATTAATTCAAAGTGGATCAAAGACCTAAATATAAGATCTGAAACAATAAATTAAAGAAAACATAGGTGCTAAATTATAGACCTTGGTTTTAGAGAAGATTTTATGAATTTGACCCCAAAGGCAAGGGAAGTAAAGGCAAAAATAAATGAATGAGACTCTATCAAACTAAAAAGCTTCTGCACAGCAAAAGAAACCACCAGCAAAACAAAAACGCAACCAACAGAATGGGAGATGATATTTGTAAACAACAACTCTGACAAGGGGTTAATATCCAAAATATATAAAGAACTCATACAACTCAATACCAAACAAAGAAAGAATCCAATTAAAAAATAGGCAGAGGGCCTGAACAGACACCTCTCCCAAAAAGACATACAAAAGGCCATTAGAGATATGAGAAGATGTTCAACTTCGCTAGCTATTAGGGAAATACAAATCAAAAACTACAGTGCAAGCCCTGGCCAGTTTGTTTTTGTTTTGTTTTTTTATACTCACCCGAGGACATTTTTGCATTTATCTTCAGATAAATCGGGAGGGAGAAAGGGAGGAAGAGAGAAAGAGAAACATCGATGTGAGAGAGACACATCAAGTGGTTTCCACCCACACGACCCCAACTGGGCCAGGGATAGACAGCAACCGAGGTACATGCCCTTAGCGGGAACTGAACCCGGGACTCTCTGGTCCGTGGGCTGATGCTCTAACCACTGAGCCAAACCGGTAAGGGCGCCCTGGCCAGTTTGTCTCTGTGGTTACAGTGTCGGCCTATGGACCAAAGGGCCATGAGTTCGAGTCCCTGTCAAGGGCACGTCCCTAGGTTGTTGGTTCTATCCACCTACACCTGGCTGAGGAGTCTTCTTTATCGACCTGCTGGTGAGGAGCTTGATGAGGGTTAAAACAGATGGCTCATGAAAATATAAGACACAGAGCTATTCTGTATTCTGCCTGGAGGCTGTAAAGTAGCTTGTGAGAGATGCCAAGCAAATAATTCTTAATAGGTCTTCCCTCAGCAGGAGGTTTGGGACAATTTTATCTGATGTACCCAGAACTATGAGGTGGGGATAAAGAAATAAACTGTACTTTGAAATCCTAAATAGAGAAGAGATGTGAAAGCTTTTTAAGCTAATGAGTTGGAAAGAAAGAATCAAAACAAAAAAAAAGAAGAAGAAGTTTTGGAAACTATAATTAGATGCATACCTGAGCCCTTTGTATTTTGTAACACTAGAAGCACTTTAGACTCAATTGGAGATTTGATATTTATTAAACTTTTTATTTTGAAATAAATGGAAATTCTCAAAGCTGCAAGTACTAGTACAGAGAGTTATCATGTTCCTTTTAACCAGTTTCCCCCAGGGAGAACATCTTGTAAAGCTATAGTACAAATTCACCAGCAGGAATATTAAAAAACCTCCCAGATGATTATCGGACAGCCAGCTTTGGAACCTGGGCTAGAGGACAACATGCAAATATTAAGATCAGGAGAGAAAGAAGGCTCAGGTGTGAAACCGAGACCACAAGGGACAATGTACTAAATTATATATTGAATAATGTGTTTGATCTGAGGAATATGTGAGGAAAACAAGATGAAGCCAGTAGAGCTAAGCTGACTTAAAATAGAGTCTGTATAGTCAAGCTGACAAAACTGGTTCAAACCAAATGGGCTGAAGTATGAGGAACACGTTATTTTAACTCACTTGAGGACTTAAACTTCTGAACTTACCAGTTGTACATCAATGCCGGGAGGTATATAAATTCTCAAAGTAACCCTCTGAAGGACTTAGGAAAGAATGTTCATGTGTTCAGACCACCTTACAGCCATTATTCAGAATACCAGAAAATTACTATTTGAACCAATCCAGAGGCTCGGAATGCAGGACTGATTCTTCTCAAGATGTACCTTTTACTATAAAACTGTCAACTCTGGGTGTTAGCTAGTAGTGTTTCAGATTTGCAAATCCTCAGATCCTTGAATAAAACTGTCATTTTTAACTTTTGCAAAGCCTTCTGATTCATTTATACTCAGATAACAGATCTTTAACTCAGAATTAAGTGGGAGACTACAGGGTTTGAAGTAGGAAGAGATTTATTTATTTATTTAAATATGTTTTTATTGGGGTTTGTTGTTGTTGTTTTTAGAGAGAGAGAGAGATACATCAATATGAGAAAGAAACCTATCGTCTGCTTTCTGCATGCCCGCTACTGGGGATCGAGCCCGCAACCCCATGCATGTGCCCTGACTGGGAATTGAACCAGGACTTCTCAGTCTATGGGATGACGCTCAACCCACTGAGCCACACTGGCAAAAGCAAATGAGAGTTCAAATCCCATCTGTTGCTGAATAACTTGATGCTATATTCAGACTTACTAATCCACAATTTCCTAATTGTAAATATGAGAATAATTTCTGTCTCATAGGTCTGTCATAAATATTAGAGATAATGTTAAAATAGTCTGCACTTGGGTTGTGTGTTATACTTACATTTGTTACCCTAATCTTACCTGCCTTTTTTTTATCAATAAGGAAAGCTAAGAAAAGAAATGTGACTATGTATACACCCATGAAACTATCCTCACAATCCAGATAGTAAACATGCCTATCACTCCCCCCAAAGTTTCCCCCTTTCCCTCCCTTCCTCTCTCCTCAGGCAGCTGATGATCTGTTGTCACTCTAGATTAGTTTATTTTTTCTAGAATTTCACTCAGATGGAATATACCTTGTGTTCCCTAGTTTGCCTTTCATTCAGCATAATTATTTTGAGAACCATCCATGCTGTTGTGTGTATCCATACTTCCTTGCTTTTATTGCTGAGTAATACCCATTGTATGGATAGACAATAATTTGTTCATTCATTTGCCTGTCCATGAACATTTACTTTGTTTCCAGTTTGTAGATATTGCAAAATAAAGCTACCATGAATATTCATATACATGTCTTTCTTAAGCATATTACATTTCACTTGAGTAGTAGGATGGCTGGAACACAGGATAATTCATACAGTTAAAAGTTTCTTAATTTTTAGAGACCACCAACTGCTTTTCCAAAGTGTTACACAGCTTTACATTCCCAGCAGTGGTGCCTGAGAGTTCCAGTTGCTCCACACCCTTACCAACACTTGGTATGATCAGTCTTTATAATTTTAGCAACTCTGTTAGGTATAGAGTAGTATCTCATTGTGGTTTTAATTTACATTTCCCAAAACACTTTGGCTTTAGGGGGAGTATTTTTAGTGAGATATAATTGACATAAACATTGTGTGATTTTTAAGGTGTACAACATGTTGATTTGATACATTTATATATTGCAATAAGATTAACACTATAGCATTAGATAACACCTCTACCATGTCACATAATCATTTGTGTGTGTGTGTGGTGAGAACATTTAAGATCTAGTCTCTTAGCAACTTTGAAGTATTGTTGACTATAATTACAATGCTCTGCAGTAGTTCTGCAGAACTTATTCATCTTCTAACTTCAAGTTTGTAGCCTTTAATCAACATATCCTTATTTTCCCCAGGCTCTAGCCCCTTGTAACCACCATTCCACTCTCTGTTTCTATGAGTTAAGCTTTTTAAGATTCCCTACAAATGATATTATACAGTATTTGTCTTTCTCTGCCTGACATCTCTCACTTGACATAATGCTCTCAAGGGCCACCTATGTTTTCACAAATGGGGGAACTTTCTTCTTTCTCACTGTTAAATAATATTCCATTGTATATATAATATCTTCTTCATCCTTTTATGTGTTGAAGGACACAAGTTATTTTTGTATCTTGGCTATTAAGAATAATGCTGCAATGAACATGGGAGTGTAGATATCTTTTCAATATTCTGTTTTCATTTCCTTTGAATATATACCAGGAAGTGTTTTGTTTTTTTCTGGATTAGATGGCAGTTCTATTTTTAATTTTTTTAAGAATGTCCATTCTGTTTTCCATAGTGGCTATACCAGCTTACATTCCATCCATGGTGTACAAGGATTTCCTTTCCTTCACACCCTTGTCAACACTTGTGTGTCTTGTTGATGATAGCCATTCTAACAGGTATGTGGTGATATCATATTGTGGCTTTGATTAGCATTTCCTTGAAGATTTTCCAGCACATTTTCATGTACCTATTGGCCATTTGCATGTCTTCTTCAGAAAAATGTCTGTACAGATCCCCTGCTCATTTTTAAATTGCATTTTTTATTGAGTCGTATGAGTTCTATATGTACTTCAGATATTAACCTCTTATGAGATATATGGTTTACAAAATTTGCTCCCATTTTGTAGGTTGCCTTTTTATTTTGTTGGTTGTTTCTTTTGCTGTGCAGAAGATTTTTAACTTGATGCAGCCTCACATAATCATATGAACAGTTCTGTAAGTTTAAACTAGTGAGGATATCGTAAAGCTGTTTATAGCTCATTGCTGCTGGGTTATAAAAGTGAGTGCCTCTGGAAGCATGTGGGTGTTTTACCCACCACATTAAACTATTTCAAGTAGTGTAATACCAAATTTTAAAAAATAATATGTTGTTTTGATAAAGAGTGATTCTTAAATTAATTGAAATAACTTTATTGTGAGTTGGACAGACAGACAATCTATGAGAAGAGTAATAAGTTTATTAGAATAATTCCTTTTAGTTGATTTCTGCATCAATATCTAGAAATGCTGGGAATTCATGAAAGAATTTGTGCATTGAGAGAACCAAGGTGCAATGAGACTAGCCTATTTGCTTTCGACAAATACCACCTATCACAGATAATAGCTTATTGGTACAATGAGAAAAATTAGTGATCAGATCTAACTTTCTGCTACCAGAGAAAATAAGACAAAGGCAGGGGAAGTAGCAGGTATTTGATACAATTTCCTGGTCCTCTTCTGAGCCCCACTGAATCAGAATTTAAACTGGAGAAGTCTAGGAGTCAGAATCTTCAGTGAGACCTCTTGTGATTCTTTAGTAAATTAGGAAAATGCTGACTTCCAAGGTCTTCTAAATGAAAGGTGAGATTAAAAGGTTGTGCCTTCAGTGTTAGATGTTTGCCACCCATAGGTGAAATTTGGCCATACATTTTTTTCAATAACACATGTCTTTTATGAAACATTCTAGAATATTTGCTTTAGGGGAGATTAATAATTCTAGGAACACATTTAATAAGCACAAAGTAATGTTGTTATATCTGGGCCTTCGGGTATATTTGCCATTGTCAGCCTACTGATTTTTAGTTTTATAGAATTACTTCTATTAAGATACAACTATATTATTCCTTGTCTCTGGATAATTTTTCTAATTTGAGATGCCCCCACAAATATCCAGAGTGTCTTGGAGGACATTTGGTCCTGTCTAAAACATCCACTGAAACATTTGGTCTGTGTCAAAAGGTCCTTGATATTTTGTTCTGTCCAAACCATCCATGGAGACATTTGGTCCATCGTTAATATAAATCCTCCTCTTCTGCAAGATCTGAGCCCTGACCCATCTATCTGGCCCCTTGTGTCATTACCAGCCAGGCTACCAAGGCAAGAAGAGTTATTATGAGCAGGGCATGAAAGTACTACATGGGAGTAGAGATATTACATCAAGAATCTGGAGTTCAGAGACAATAGTTGGAGATACAAATTTGGAGTCATTGGTGTATGAATGTAGTTAAAATTCATTAGATGGATAAGTTCATTTAGGGAAATAGAAGAGAGAAGAGGACTACACATTGAGTACAAGCACAGAAATAATAAATGAAATCAGTAAAATAAACCAATAAGGAGCAAGAAATGATAAAGGAGAAAAAACAAAAGAGTGTGATATCATTGGAGCCAAGCTTAAAAAACTATATTAAGAAAAAAAAAGAGTAATAAACCATACTAAATGCTGACGGGCAGAAAAAATGACATGTGAGAATCCACTCTTACATTTCCAACATAGGTGTCACTACAGACCTTAACAAGAGTTAGCAGAGTATAAACATGAAAACCTGATTGGAATAGGATTAAGAGGAAATTGGCAAGTGAGAAATTCACAAGCACAGACATTTTTAAGGCATTTTGCGGCAGTGAGAAGAAATGGGACACTAGCTGGCAGCGAAAGTGGAGTTAAGAAAACGTTAATAATATGGATAAAGGCATCCTACTGTATTCTGATGGGAAAGATACAGGGTAGAGGAAAAAGTAATCATATAGAAGAGAGAGGGGGTGTTTTTGAGGTTAGAGGAAATGCGAGTTAATTTGTCTAAGGTAACAGGAGGCAGAGAACACAGGTAGAGGTTCTGGTGAGTACATATAGTGGTGGTAGACTGTGGAAATTCTCATCACAAGGCTTCAGTTTTCCTCAGTAATGCAAATAGTAGAGCCACTAGATAAGACTGAAAATAAGGCAAGATGTTTGGAGAGGTTTGGAGACATGAAAATGTTATGATCAACCAGAAGAGAATGAGAGCCATTGGCCTAAGAAATATAGTATGGATGATATGTATACTACATGCTCTTTTGAGTTGTGTGGTAAAGAACTGTTGTGATCATACATTGTGGTTGTAGAATGATCCCCTTGACCATGTTCTCGTACATGAGCACAGACACAGATTAGGCAGAATGTCAGATTTAACTGGGGGTGAAATTTGGCCACATGAGCAAGATGAAATCAGGGAAGGAAAGATGAGTTGGGTGTATGTATATTCGTGAAAGTAGTTAAAATGATTGGCCATGAAAGTAAAACAGAGTAAAGAAGAAAGAGAAGACAGTAATTAGGGAGGAACAGCGAAAGAGTGACAATATCAATATTTTGCAATCCAGGTGGGATCAGAACCTCATTGGGTTTGAAGTGAGCTGAAAATATACCAAGTGTTTGTCAGAAAGTTAAATGCGTGAAGTTGAGATATACAAAGGTTGTATTATTTTTTTTAATAACACCATCTAGAGTGTAACTATACATTTTTCTTCACAATTTATGCTGAAGAAAAAATGACCTTTGTTAAATCAGACACTCGGGTTACACAAGACTGAACTTCACTTCAGTCTTATGGAAAAGAGGTTCCTGATTATGTCAACAAAACATGGATTCTGTCCCAAGGGAGCATGTTAAGAAATTGGCTATTAAATGGTATCTAAGGTGTTGGCTTTTTTCTCCCTTTGGAATCTCCACCCACCATCCATATCCCACAAATTGGAGGAGATCCAGAGCTGATGTGGAGTGCCTGGTGTGGGTGGGGAGGGGCCATGTCTTTTGCAACATCATAATTAGTGTGAGTTGTCTATTATACTGACTGGGCCAGAATGAGCACACTGCCTCTATCCCCTCACACACACACACACACACACACACACACACACACACACACGCACACGCTGAGATCGAGTATTAATTCTCAAAAACTGAAGGTATTTTTAAATTTTTTAATTTTCTTCTAAAAGTCACCAAGAAAACTTATAATTAAATTTTATTAAGAAAAGAGATACTGTGAACTCCTATATGATGGGTTGTTTCATATTGCAGTAACTTTTCATTTGTCTTTATTTCTGAGAATTTTTTGAAAGCACAGGTTTTCTCAATATTTTTACAAAATGCTATTATATCTTAAAGTGCTTAAACGAGACTGGATTTGAAGTCTACTCTATTTAAAATTTTCATGTCTTTCAATAAATTATACTTATTACATAAAATGTTACTATGGCAGAAAGACAAAGCATTCTGTTGACACTCTGTGTTATGTTCTCCATACAGAAGAAATGTTCTAAAATTGCTTGGGGAATATGTGCCATCAGAAAATAAACATAAGATTTAAAATAATTATTTCTCTGCCAAATCAGTTTATTTTTCATTGATTGGCCCCATCAGAAGCCCAAAGACAGAATTTCATTAATCTTCCTTCTCAGGTGTCTGATGGTTTCTTCTCAAGGCTCTTTTATTTGAAAAGCTGTTTCACTTGTCACCCATTGCCTGTTTACCCATATGTTTCTCAGACTACTCACAGAACTTTCACAATGTCTTCCTTCATAATGTTTGGTCTTGACAACCTGAGTCCAACCAATAGTTTCTAACATTCCTGAACTTCCATAAAAATAAAATGTCAAATGAGACTTCTGCTTTGAACAGTAAAAAATAGATGGGGAGTTTCCATAGAAATCCTATGTATACATTTGCAGAAAAGAACACTATTACATCAAAGTGAATATCTTTTTGCACATGGATTTAACTATTTTCTTTCCTCAAATTAGTCTTGTGATTGTTTATTTGCAGCAACTTTAAAAAAAATTTTATTACAGTTTACATTCAAAATTATTTTGTATTAGTTTCAGGTGTATATATAACATAGTGGTTAGACAATCATGATATAATGTTATGATGAGGATACTGTATCCCAGAAATGAGGTGATATCTGGGAAGAGTTGCTCTTCATCAGACTTCATCAGACTTCATATCAGCTACCTGAATCTTCCATTTTTTATCACTATGTTTACAGAGAAGAGTAATTTAATGTGAACTCTTCAATACAAAGAGAGATTTGTAAGTTTATGCCTAGGAGTGAGAATCAAAAAGTCACTAAATACAATTCCATATAGCATTTAAAAATCATCCCACTACCTCCATTTACTCATTGAATAAATGGTGTCTGTTTTGCAGAAGTCATTAGGATAAAAATAAGCCACATTTAGCTTTCTAAATATTTATTTAGAAAACAAAATATTGGTATATTTAAACAATCAAATCCCTACCTCAGTTGAGAAGATGAATTTCAGTAAAATTCTAGAAGAGACAAAAGAGAAAGCCTCATGCATATCTAGAGAATATATTTTGTGCAGTAAGGCCAGGGAGAACAAAGGCCTGAGGTGGGAATGCGCATGAGTGGAGTGAGTGAGCAGAAATCTAGCAGGAAACTTGGGGAGAGAGGTAAATGGGAAACATGTTTTTAAGTGTCCTAGAATATTGTGAGTACCTTGACTTTGACTCTGAGATAAGAGAACAATGGAGAGTTTTGAAAAGAATAATATCATCTACTTTTATTTTAACAGGCTCCCTCTGGCAGCTGTGTTGAAAATAGACTGAGGAGAGGCAAGATTGAAAGCAGGGAGACAGCTAGGAGGCCATTGAATGGTCTGGGCAGGGGATGAGTCGGACTTGGGCCATGGTAGTAGCAATGAAGAAGATGAGAAGTGGGCACAGACCTTGCAAACAAATTGGATGAATCAAGGATGCCTTCATGGTTTTGTTCTGAAAACTAGAAACCTAATACTGACCATTTCTGAAAGAGGGAAGACTGCTGGAGAGAAATCTCAATTTTGAGCATGTTGAGTCTGAGATGTCTATTAATCTCCACTGTGGAAAACATTTTTAAAAAATTTTATTTATTTATTTATTTATTTCATTATTGATTTTGGAGAAAGAGAAAGGGAGAGGGAGAGATAGAAACATCAATGAGAGAGAACATCGATTGGCTGTCTCCTGCATGCCCCCCACTGGGGATCGGGCCCACAACCTGGGCATGTGCCCTGACCAGGAATCAAACCAGTGACCTGTTGGTGCATGGGTCGATGCTCAACCACTGAGCCACAGCGGCCAGGCTGGAAAACCTTTTTAAAGTTAAATATTACCTGACCCTCTTAACAAAAATTTCAGTGTCATAATGTTAACAAAGACTCTGCCTCTTGACTAGGTCTTATCAAAGATTCTGACCATGCAGTCAGATTAAGTCATTCTTAAGTCACTCTCATACTTAAAACTATCCAATGGCTTTCCACTGAATTTAGAATAAAATCTAAATTCCTTACTATAATCTCCAAGACCCTTCCTATACGTCCTAACCTGCCCTACTTATTCTGTAACACCTTCCTCTTCATTTATGATACTACTATAGGAGTATACTACTTAATTCTATGTCTTGAACATGCCAAGATCATTTTGGTCTAGGGACTTGCTGTTGCTGTTGTCTTTCTGGAATACTTTTTCTTCTGTACCTGAGACTGTGTATGATAGTCAGATTGCAGCCCTCTTATCTCCTCAGAAAGTTCTTTTGTAATCATTATCGTTATCTTCTTAGTCCTTCTCATCCTCTGACATTGTCCATTCATTTATTTACACATCCATTGATTGTCTCCCCCCTTCCTGCCCCACGAGGTATCTTATCTGACTAGTTTGCCACTGTATGCTCAGCACCTAGTACAGTTTCTGGCACATATGAGGCACTTAGTAAATATTTGTTAAACAATTGAATAGAGGTAGGAAGAAAAGGATGAGGTGGAGAGAGAAAACCCTCTTCTCTCTTATAATCATATATTTTGTTATGTTGGCTACAATTTTGCCTCCATTGATTAATGCATTTTATGTTGTAGACCTTACAAATTGCCAAGTATTTCATGTGGGATTTTGCATTAACAACACAAAATTAATAGGTCAGACCATCCCCGTTTTACATATGAAAGTGAAGGTCATAGGGACCAGGTAACTTCCTTGTACTTACTCTACTTTTAGGTGACAATCTGACCTGATCTTCGTGGACCCTGAGAAAGAAGAGACCTATTGAGAAAAGCTCCTGAAAGCGTAACTGGTTTCAAATTTTAATTAAAAAACGAGCCTAGCAGCCATTTCTACACAGGGTCCTCTCACACAAACTGCACTTCTGGGAGAAGCTTTCCCTGAACTGCCTGCCTTCATTCTGTGTCTGCCATCTGAGTCATCCTGGAATCCTATTTCAACCAATAGGATGAAGGCTTTCCACACAGCTATTTCCCCATCAGCTTCTTTACTGATCAATCAGTGTGGCTCCATTCTAACCAATCAGGACAGTGCCTTTTTGACCAATCAAACTCCAAAGAGTTGGAGTCATGATTTGCATCAGAATGGACCAATCAGGGACCAGGGGTGGGGACTTCTGTCTTGATAAGTCAGCTCCCCTCTGGCTCTGAGAATGCACTTTCCCTTTCTATCTAAGGTTGAAGATTGCATTTCCCTGGCTGGAGCTAAAACACTGAAGCTGAAACACTGAGGATGTCTCACCAGAGCAGATCAGACAGACAGGCATCAAACAGAACTGCCTAGCTGGGAAGTGGCCTTGCCCCGTGACACCTCACCCAAGGGTCTCCTGACCCTAGGGCCACCTAACAGTGCTGTTTTCATAACCATAGTGTCACAGTTGAGCTGTTGGCACAGAATAAAGTGTCCTTCTTCACTGCACCCCAAATTATGGATTCCTGTTCTTGTGGAATTTACACCAATGACCTTCTGTTGACATTTCATGGTGATCAGATGGGATTCTAAAGCAACCACCTGATGTCCTGACGCAGTTCAGAAACCAACACACCTGGGACCTGCACAAGCTCCTTACGTTCACGTTATCTTTCCAGGGGCGCCAGAAGGTCTCAGGTAAGTCCTCTTAGATTTCCAATCCCCTGCACTTGCAGATGAGGTTTGGGAGACTATATTCAGTTAGGTGAGGGACCCTCATCTGGTGATCTCAGTTCACAAGTTTGCACTGAGAAAGGTCCCTCCATACAGTTTGGGTTTGGAGCCTCGGAGGGGTATCCCTCAGTCACATTTGGCACCAGAGAGGTTATTTTCCAGGGAGGGCTTTCCTTCATGGAATTTGGTACTTGGGGAGGGTATTCTCCAGGTGAGGATGTTCACACTAAAGGGCACTCAGGAAAAGGTGCAGGGGAGGTGCCACACATAAGAAGGAGTGCAAGGTGGCTAATCCATGCTCTAAATTTTCACATGCTAATCAGCCACGACTTGGGACTTTGGCTGATTACTTGTACAAAATTATGGTCCAGAGAATTACAATTGGCTAGGCCTCTGGACAACGACCATACAAGATGATTTCAAACTTTGTTGGCCAAGATGGGTTTTTTTGCGACCCCAAAACTTGTTTATTTCCAAGCTCAATTAAAACAAAGAAAATACTGTACCTCCTAGAAACCTTGGGAAGTTTTTTCTTTGAAACTGGTACCTTGAGAGCTCTAAGTAAAATCAAGAGGCTACTATCACCTCCCTTAGGCAAAAGATCATTCTAAATTGGGCAAATGACTTGATAAATTAAAAAGGAAACTGGCATTCTCAAAACTAGAACAAAAGAGGGATCATTGGAAAACTTTTCCTCTGGCTCTTGAGTTTATGATTCGAAAACCAGGTTTACTAAAAAAAAAAACCTTGGTTCCCTCACTTTCCAGTCCCCCCTCCCCCGCCTTGCCTGCCATTCTGCCCTCTGCCTGGTTTTCTTTCTCGCATCTTTGTCTGCAGATGGGCAGCAGCCATCTGATGCTCGGGCCGCACCTCTGGAGCCATGTTTCCATCCCCCCAGGAAACTGCCCCTCTTAAGACTCAGGCCTCTGGGGCCACTCTCTTTCTTGTGAACACTTACTTTCTAATTTGTGTGTTTGTTGATAATCCCACTTTAAGGAGAAACTGTAAAAAAGAGAATCTCAAACCTCTCAGAGACAATGGAATGCATTCGTTTATTTATGTATTTATTTTGCCCCACCCCCAGCTTTATTCATCAGTATCACTTAAATGTTTTTCTTTTTTTTTTAATTATTTTTATGTACACCCCAGTGATTAGACATTACATAACTTACTAAGTGATCATCCAGATAAACCTTGCAACCATCTGACATAATGCATAGTTATTAGAATATTATTTACTATATTTATTGTGCTGTACTTTATACATCCCCATGACTGTTCTGTAACAACCAATGTGTACTTCAATCCATTCACCTTTTTCACCCATTCTTCTAACCCCCCTACCATGTGGCAACCATCAAAATGTTCTCTATATCTATGGGTCTGTTTCTGTTCTGCTTGTTTATTTTGTTTTTTAGATTTAATTCTTGATAGATATGAATTTGTTGCCATTTTATTAATTTTTTATCTTTTTTCTTCTTCTTCCTAAAGAAGACCCTTTAACATTTCATGTAATACTGGTTTGGTGGTGGTGAACTCCTTTAGCTTCTTGTCTGGCAAGCTCTTTATCTGTCCTTTGATTCTAAATGATAGCATTGCTGGTAGAGTAATCTTGGTTGTAGGTTCTTGCTTTTCATCACTTTGAATATTTCATGCCAATCTTTCTGGCCTGAAATGTTTCTGTTGAGAGATCAGCTGACAGTTTTATGGGAACTCCCTTGTAGGTAACTAATGGTCTTTCTCTTGCTGCTTTTAGGATTCTCTCTTTGTCTTTAACATGTGGCATTTTAATTATGATGTATCTTGGTGTCAGCCTCTTTGGCTTCATCTTGTTGGGACTTCCTGTGCTTCCTGGATTTGTATCTCTATTTTTTTCACCAGGTGGTGAAAGATTTCTGTCATTATTTTTTCAAATAACTTTCCAGTTTTTTGCTCTGTCTCTTCTCCTTCTAGTACTCCATGATACAAATGTTGGTACACTTGATGTTGTTCCAGAGGCTCCTTACACTGTCTCCATTTTTTGGATTCTTTTTACTTTTTGCTATTTTAATTGGATGTTTTTTGCTTCCTTATATTCTAAGCAACTGATTTTATTCTCAACTTTATATACTCTACTGTTGATTTCCTATACATTATTCTTAATTTAATTAGTGTATCCTTCATTTCTGACTGGTTCGTATTTATGGTTTTTATGTATTTTATAGTGTTGAAGTTCTCACTAAGTTCCTTGAGCATTCCTGTAATCACTGTTTTGTTTGTTTGTTTGTTTGTTTTTTGGTACATGCCCCTAGCGGGAACCGAACCCAGGACTCTCTGGTCTGCAGGCCAACACTCCAACTGCTGAGCCAAACCAGCCAGGGCTGTAACCATTGTTTTGAACTCTGTATCTGGTAATTTGCTTGCCTCTATTTCACTTAGTTCTTTTTCTGGAGATTTCTCCTATTCTTTCATTTGGAACCTGTTTCTTTGTCTCTGCATTATCTGCTTCTCTATGTTTGTTTCTTTGCATTAGGTAGAGCTGCTACATCTCTCAGATGTAGTAGTGTGGCCTTGTGTAGCAGGTGTCCTGTAGGGCCCAGTGGCACAGCCTTCCCAATCTCCAAAGCTGGGCGCTCCATGTGCACCCCTGTGTGGGCTGTCTGCCTTGTCCTCTAGTAGTGGATACTTGGTTGCTGTTGGTGTCACTGGGAGGGACTGGCTCCAGGCCGATCAGCTTCGAGGACCAGCTGTGAGGACCGACTGCGATTACAGTGCAGGAGCTGCCGTGCAGAAGTCAACCCTGTGGAGTAGGACTTGCTTTAGTGGGGCTGTGATGCTCACCGAGTCCATCCCTTGAGTGTGTCACTGGTGAAGGTGGTGGGTTATAATCTGGCATGGTCTGAAGCTGTCCACTGGCTACAGTGGCACTGGGGCCTCCCGGGTGGTGCAAGGTCAGCCACCACCTGCGCCCCGTCTGGGGCCACCCAGCAGAGCTACAGAGCAGTCTGCAGATGGCTGCCACTTGTGCTGGACTGAGAGGTTCCCCAGAGAGGCTAGGCTTCAAACCAAGGCTGGCAAGAGGTATGGGGCATGCTGAGTTCAGATGCTGCTTATTTAAGTGTTTTTTTTAGGAAAGTCCAAAACATGAGGCAAGAGAGGCCATTTGTATGGAAAAGTCACCAAAAATGTCTTGGGTAAGGTAGGGTCTCAGGGAATCACCAGGGGAGGGCAAACAGTGTGAGCCGGGTTGATGGAGACTCAGATATGGCAGCCACCTGCCAACTCTGTGGGGGTAGTCTCAGAAAAGGAACAGTGGCCTCTGCCATACTTTTGTCTGTTAGAAACCTGACCCCCCCCCCCCAACTCTTGCCCTAACACCAGACAATTCAGTTCCTCCCTGCATGTCCCTGGTTCCTTTCAAGCTGCTGCCCCAGTGCAGGACTCGGGGTGAGTCTGAGTACGCCTGTGCATTGACTCTTTAAGAGGAACTGTCTGGGACTCCAGAAGCCCTCTGTCTAACTCAGACACAATCCCTGCTGGTTTTTATAGTCACAGTTAATGGGACTTCTCTTCCTGGCACTGGAACCCTGGGCTGAGGGGCCTGGTGTAGGGCTGGGACCCCTTGCTCCTTAGGTAGCCAAGATATCTTTCGGGATTATTATTCAGTCCACTTGGATATGGGACCAGCCCATTCTGTGTCTTCACCCCCTCCCCCACACCAGTCTTGATGTGGCTTCTTTAAATACCTAGTTGTGAGACTTTCATTCAGCTAGTTGTCGTATGGTCTTGACTGATGGTTGTTTTGTAGCTTAGTTGTAATTTTGTTGTGGTTGTGGGAGGATTCGAGTACCACATTTACCTACTCTGCCTTCTTGACTGGAAGTACATTCTTTTATTTAAAAAACAAACAAACAGAGCCCGCGCGGCAGGCGGGGCAGCCGCGCCACCTCGGGCGGGAGCCCGCAGCCCCTAGCCGTGCGTCTTCGCTTACTGGCCCGCAGCCCCTCTCTTCGCCGGCCCCCCCTGGGCCGCCCCGTCGCGTCCCGGGCTCTGAACTCAAGTCACCGTGGAGCGCCGCCGCCACCGCCCCCGCCGATCCGCAACTTTCCCGGCGAGCTGTTCTTTAGTTTCCAAGAAAACTTCCTCTGACTAGCTTAAGCAAAAATGGGGAATTGTTGAAAGGAAGCTGAAGTATTACACAAAACTGCCCAGAATGAACCGAAGAGCTGATCAAGCAAAACTGCAATGGGAAGGAACCAAGGTGGTCTGGGGACAGATCCGCCACTGATGCTGTCTCAGCTCAGCCACTCACCAGTCTGTCTCTGATCCAGATGAAATATGGGATGTATAAAATCAAAAAGGAAAGACAATCTGAATGACGATGGAGTAGATTTGAAGACGCAACCAGTACGTAATACTGACCGAACTATTTATGTGAGAGATCCAACCTCCAATAAACAGCCAAGGCCAGTATGACATATGTCCAAGTCACATGTCATTGTTGAAATTGATAAGTCACTATTGACCTTCTTAAAAAGAAATGAAGATGAAGAGTGAACATATGGTCCCAGAATCGCAGCTTTTACCAGGACAGAGGTTTCAAACTAAAGATCCAGAGGAGCAAGGAGACATTGTGATAGCCTTGTACCCCTATGATGGCATCCACCCCGATGACTTGTCTTTCAGGAAAGGAGAGAAGATGAAAGTCCTGGAGGAGCATGGAGAATGGTGGAAAGCTAAATCCCTTTCAACAAAGAGAGAAGGCTTCATCCCCAGCAACTACATAGCCAAAGTCAACACCTTGGAAACAGAAGAGTGGTTTTTCAAGGATATAACCAGGAAAGATGCAGAAAGGCAGCTTCTGGCTCCAGGGAACAGCGCTGGGGCTTTTCTCATCAGAGAAAGTGAAACATTAAAGGGAAGCTACTCTCTGTCTGTCAGAGATTATGACCCTCTGCACGGTGACGTGATTAAGCACTACAAAATCAGAAGTCTGGACAACGGAGGTTATTACATCTCTCCAAGAATCACTTTTCCTTGTATCAGTGACATGATTAAGCATTACCAAAAGCAATCAGATGGCTTGTGCAGAAGATTGGAGAAGGCTTGTATTAGTCCCAAACCACAAAAGCCATGGGATAAAGACGCCTGGGAGATCCCACTGGAGTCCATTAAGTTGGTGAAGAGACTCGGTGCTGGGCAGTTCGGAGAAGTCTGGATGGGTTACTATCATAACAGTACCAAAGTGGCTGTGAAAACCCTAAAACCAGGCACTATGTCTGTGCAAGCATTCCTGGAAGAAGCCAACCTCATGAAGACCCTTCAGCATGACAAGCTGGTGAGGCTGTATGCCGTGGTCACTAAGGAGGAGCCCATCTACATCATCACGGAGTACATGGCCAAGGGCAGTTTGCTGGATTTCCTGAAGAGTGATGAAGGGGCAAAGTGCTGCTTCCAAAACTAATTGACTTTTCTGCTCAGATCGCAGAAGGAATGGCGTACATCGAGAGGAAGAACTACATCCACCGAGACCTGCGAGCAGCTAATGTCCTGGTCTCTGAGTCACTCATGTGCAAAATTGCTGATTTTGGCCTTGCTCGAATAATTGAAGATAACGAGTACACAGCAAGGGAAGGTGCTAAATTCCCCATCAAGTGGACAGCTCCCGAAGCAATCAACTTCGGCTGTTTCACTATTAAGTCTGATGTGTGGTCCTTTGGAATTCTCCTGTATGAAATCGTCACCTATGGGAAAATTCCCTATCCAGGGAGAACTAATGCCGATGTGATGACCGCACTGTCGCAGGGCTACAGGATGCCCCGCATGGAGAACTGCCCAGATGAGCTCTATGACATCATGAAAATGTGCTGGAAAGAAAAGGCAGAAGAGAGGCCAACGTTTGATTACTTGCAGAGCGTCCTGGATGATTTCTACACTGCCACGGAAGGCCAGTATCAGCAGCAGCCTTAGAGCGCAGGAAGACCTGGAGCCATTGGCCGGACGGCTCACTGGTTGCACTAGTTTCCATGTGCTAAGATCACCTGCCATCCCTGCTTCCTGAAATGAGGCTAACTTACTCAGGAAGAAACACTCTCTACATGGAAAAGTATCCTTGTCTCACAGGCTCATGCCCATGGCTCTGCTCCTTGGACCACTCCCAGATGGCCATCTTGCTTTGCTAGAACAACATCTGAATACAGCCCTCTGAGAAGAAAGTGCCTCTTCTACCCAAAGGCATCCACTCTGGCCTCTTGTTTACAATTGGATGTACAATTCAAAGGTTTAGAGGCCATTTCGATAAGTCCCCAGTAGTAGCAGAACTAAACTCATTTATAAAAGTAAAATAACCAGATGCCTACCATGGCATATCTTTGTATTTTCTCTATGCTTTGGCTTATTTGTTTAAAAATTACTAATCCAACATGTTAGATTTTGCAGGTAAAGTCAGAAGCTTAAAAATGTCTTTCCTAGATTTCAGTGATTACCCCTCCCCCTAAAATCTGAGACTAGTAAACATTTCCGTCTGTGGAGCCCAGAACCCCCAGGTATGAGCAGCCACGCTTTTCTGGTCTCTTTCCTGTAGAAGATGTCATTTGTGAGCCGTGCAAAGCTGCTGTGTTAAATGATGTGGACCTCACCGGCTACTGGGCCTTGCCCAGACCTCCCAGGGCTACCTTAAGAAGGACTATTTTTCAACGGTCCAGCTTTTCAATTCCACAACAGACTTTTGTTGACAATGTAATTTGGAAGAACAATAAGATTCTAATCTCTGCAGAACCTTATAGGGCCTTATAAAACATATGCATTTTCTTTATTGCTTCAAATGATTTGAACATTATTTTAATGATCAAATATTAATTTTAGTTGTACTCAAAGTAAAAACACCTTATTTGGAGGTTATGCTGTGATTCAGCAATCTTCTAAATGGTGTAAGATGTGTGTGAGCCTATTTATACAAAATATGAAGGGAAATAAGCAACTGAGGGGGCTCTGGTGAGCCATTGTAGCAAGGAATGCAGGAGGTTTTGTTTACTAAATTTTTCTTACTACTGTAAACTTTGACTGGAAAATGCTATATCACATGTTTCACCTATGCTATCATGTATATACCTAATATTTCTATTTTTTCATTTTATTTTAATACAGCAGACCCAGTAACATCTCAAGCAAAAAAAAAAAACAAAACAACAACAAAAAAAACCTTTAAAGCAATTCTTACAGAGTGCAAAACCTTTGACCCTCTGATTAGAACTTTAGCCTAGTCCAGCTGCCAGAACACATATTTGGATCCATAAATTTTCTTATGTGTTTTCTGTTGTGCTGTCTGTTTATGTGTGTCTATGTATGTTTGTTATAGATATACGTAGTATATTACCATTGCTAGATGGTACTGCCAAAAATGGATTTGTAAATTCAAATTTAAATTGTAAAAGGGCTGTATTCAATTGGCTTAAAAAAAGTGCACTCATACAATTTGGAGAAATAATAGAAGCTAACGCAGTTACTTTAAAAGTGCACATGATCTAAGATTAATCTTTTTTTGTTGTTGTTAACCCCCGAGGATATTTTTCCATTGATTTTTTTTTTTTTTTAAAGAGTGGAAGGAAGGGAGGGGGAGAGAGAGACAGAGAGAGATACAGAGAGAGACAGAGAAAGAGAGACATCAATGTGAGAGACACATCGATCGGTTGCCTCCCACATGACCCCAACTGGTGATTGAACCTGCAACCCAGGTATGTGCCCCTGACTGGAATTTTCCCTGAGACCCCTCGGTCCGTGGTTGCACACTGACTGCTGAGCCAAACTAGCCAGGGCAAGGATTAATCTTTAGTAAGTAAAAACTAGCTTGAGGATACTCGTTTAATTCAGGACATGTGGTTGCCCATTACTTGCTAGCTTTGGACCTAACAGACCAGAGGGAAACCAAGGTGATAAGTTTGGAGTTTAGCATTTTGCAAGGCTAGAAGGGCACAGGATGCCTCAGATGAAGATGCAGGCATTTGTGATAAAGCCCGATTAGGATGTTAGGGTGATTGAAAATAATTGCATGTAGAAGATAAGATGTGTGTTTGGTAAAAGAACTTATGAGTAACAGAAACTCATTTTTATTGAAGGAAAGGAAAGTAATCTTGTCCTAAAGAAATGATATTCTAAAATAAAAAAGGAAAAAAATCAAAAGATAAAAGGTTTATGAAAGTTTCAGGAAGTTTTTGTATGTTGCAGAAGGTTCATGGAAAAGGAATCTTGAAAAAGAAATGTTATGTATGGTCAAACTAAGGTTGGAATGGATTCATATGAGTGTAAGTACGCTGATCCATAATTGGACTTTGGGTTTCTCTCTCTCTGTCAGATGGACAAAAGTTTTCTTTTCTGTACTGTTGGTATGACAGGAAACTATGAAGGGAGAGTAAACATGCACTCTGCATCCCAGGTCTTTGATTGCTTAGGTAAACCAAACCTTAACATTTAAAGAGCTGAATTTTACTTCTGACCATTTAACTTTCTGTAGTGCTTTGTGAAGTTTTTTTAAGTGAATGACTAAATGCATAACTAAAATAAAAGAATCTCTCTTTACAAAGTGGGGAAATAAAACTAATAAGGCCTATTTGATGTTTGGAAAGTGGATTTCAATCCAATGGCCCCCACTCAAGGATAAAAATGTGTTAATGAGGATCCATATGTATTCTCATTGGGTAGGGCTATAGCCATAGCAGTTACTAAAATACGTCTAGAAACAACTTTTGCTGCTTGGAAAATCCCCACAGAGTCCCATAGGGATCAGAGAACCTGTTTCACGAGACAAAGTCTCCACCAGGTAAGCACAGCTTGGCTGATACTGTAGCATTTCCATTGTGCTTATCATCCTCTGGCCTCTGGTTTTATAGAACAAATTGACAATAGGTGAAGTTCAATTGTGAAACTTGTTGAATCTTCTCCTCTGCCTTGGCCTAAAGTCTTTCCCGTGGCATTGCTTAACTTAAGAGCAATTCCTTTTGGTATACATTGATTGTCCCCTTCTGAAATTGTTACTGGAAGGCCTGTCCTGTGAGGTTAGATCAGGGAATGTGCGAACTTGCCTTATTAAGGAGACCTTTTAACTCATTTCTAAGAACTTATAAAGGCTCTTGAAATTAATGCAAGCTCATAGGGCAGTCTTTTCACAGTGCACATCTGGGAGACAAAGACACCGAGCATCATGGCCTAAAACCTGGATACATGGTCCCCCAAAAACCATCTCCACAAGGACTCCCTCCAGGCTCGCTGGAGTGGATCATACTGGATATTGTTAACTAATCCTTAGGTTGCAAGATTAAAAGGTACTGATTTATGCCCTGGCTGGTTTTGCTTAGTGGTTAGAGCATCAGCCTATGGACCAATGAAACGACTCGCGGGTTCGATTCCGGTCAAGAGCACATACCTCAGTTGCAGTTCGTCCCTGGCCCTGGTTGGGGTCATGTGAGAGGCAACCAGTCAATATGTCCCTCTCACATCGATGTTTCTCTCTCTCTCTCCCTCCCTCCCACTCTACCTGAACAAAAATGGAAAAATATCCTCAGGTGAGGATTTTAAAAAAAGGTTTTGATTTATGTTTTCATTTCAAAAGGCCCTCAAACTTGTTCCGTATTCACCTGGTTGAACAGCCCAGCCTATAGGAGACTTCAAATTGGAGTTACCCAGAGCTTGGCTTTTGCCTTGACAGTTTTACATTAAATGTCTTATCTTTGAGTCTGCGTTTCCCTTGCGGAAAGAGATCAGGAAATGTTCTCTTTTGTTGGTATTATTTCTAAGTAACTATTGATACCATTTTTATAAATGGATATAATTAGCTTATATCCCGGCAGCTTCTTTTGAAATTTTGTCTTTTCTCCTTTCTGAGCTTATTCTAATTTTTTACTGTAACTTGTAAATATCAGTCTAGAATTGATAAAATGAGCCCTGTTTGGGTCCCAAAGAGCTCAGCAACAGAGACTGTCATGCTTAGGAGCTGAGTGTCACTGATGTAAGGTACAAAGTAACAAACTAAAGTGTCGTAGAGGGAAAAGCTCACAGGCAAATGCCCCTAAAGATTCCCTTCACACAAAACTGAGACTGTAGGAGACAAATGTTAAAAGAAACTTATTACTACAATAATGACTTGTACATGTGATTAAAACACTCAATGTACTGAAAGTAGGGAGCTTTCTTCAAGGATTAGTTTGAAACATAGTGTGCCAGAGGCTCCCCAAGTGTCCTCAATCCTGCCTGCTCCTTCTCTGCCTCCATAAGGTAGAATTTGCATCAATATATTACCTCACCCTTTGTACCTCTGCGGAAATTCTTTCATCCAGAGATTTTGAAGTGTTTTACAAATGTAAATTAACAAGCCTCATCATCACTTCTCTCCACAGACAAGGGTTCATTTAAGTAACACAGAAATTTACCTAAATGGCCTACTCAGGGTCACCTGAGAAGTCCTTTGTGTCATCTGGCAATGGATATTCAAAGTGTAGAAATACCTTGCAGCCTCATTGCAGATTGAAATTCATTGCCTCCTTTGGCAAGTCCCACTGGAGGGAGGGATCTTCTCTAATCGTTAAGATAAGGCTCCTACCAGGTGGCCTTTCCTCAGCCTCACCAAGCACCCACACACCTGGAACCTCAGACTTCAGCCCTCCTTGGCCTATCTTATCTGCCCCAAAAGCTGAGTGAGGATAAAACACAACTGTTTTTAAGCAGCATCTGTCTCAGCAAGCCCCATACTTCCCGTTAAGTGGCCCCAGGCCTGGCACTAGAAGCAGCCAGCCTTGGTTCACAACTTGGCTTTTCCTGGGCACCTCCAAGCCCAGCACAAGAAGCAGCCATCTGCAGATCCCTTTGTAGCTTATGCCAGGTGGCCCTGGATAGAACACAGGCAGTGGCTGACCTTGTCCCAGAGCCAGCACACCCAGTGGACAGCTTCAGACCACATCAAAACACCACCACCCAACCACCTCCACAAGTGACACACTCAGTGAGTGAACTCAGTGGGTACCAGAGCCCTACTGAAGTAAATCTTGCTCTGTGTGGTGAGCCCCTACACAGCTGATCCTCCAAGGTAGTCAGAGGCCAGTGGTCAGTGGGCATAGCCAGTCCTTCCAGCTGATCAGCCTGAGTAAATCCCTCCGATTGATGGGCCAACAGCAATCAAGACTCAATTACAACAGAAGGGTGTACAGTCCACACTAGGGGTGCACCTTGAGGGCCCAGCTGGAGTGATCAGGGAGGCTGTTCCACTGGATCCTACAGGACACCTGCAACAATAAGTCACCCTACGAAGCTTAGGAGACATAGTGTATTTGTTTAGCAAACTGGACTGGTCAAAGCCCTTGGGCATGCATTGCACAATGGCTTTCTGTTGCTAGGAAGAGGTGGCACCGGGCTGTGGAAGCTCCCATCATTGTGGAGTCAGGGTCTGGAGATGCTGGCTGCATTTTACTGCTGTGGGTTAACTAGAATCAGCTCAGGTCCTCTTTCTGAGGCTTCAGCTTCCCTATCTGTTGTTAAGTGGTAGATGCTGGTTAACATCTACAAACTGTATATAGATATTTTGCAGCACATTAATAATGAGTGAATTCAAACTAATTAGGAAAAATTAACAGCCCCAGACACACTCTCCAGTTTACTAACTGTAGTAAAATTCACCATACCTTTATCTTAAAATATAAATAAATAAATACATTTAGATGGATATCCCCAAAATTATTGTAACAGAAAATGTTTGCCAATCCTTGTTTTTGAGAGGTTTATGTCAATTCCAGTCTGGAATGTTCATTTAAACAACTCCTTAGGGATATGTCTCCCAAATACACAGCCTACTAGGGAAATAAGAAAAATCAAAACAGTGTAGTGAATGATTCTAAAAGTATCCTTTTCAAGTCTATGATTTTCGACTATTAACTGTAATCTACCATCATAAGCTTCAGCATGGAGCGATTTCTTGGCATGAGCAGAATGACTTAAGTGTTAGAGGAAATTGTTCTTCCTTTTGTCTTAGCAGCATCAGACTTGAGTGGGCGTGCTGCTAAGTTTAGTTGCAACTTTTTCTGCCTGTGGTTGGGACTGCCACCATCCTTCCAGCCATACAGAAAAGAAAAGGCAGCCTTGATGCCCCCTGAGAAGCAGCACCCTCCCTCCCCTATCTATTTGAGTGGGAAAAAGACAGAGGTCTTGGCCAGGCAGGCTTGGTTCATATCATATATCTAAGGTCAGATGGGCCTTTAGAGATCACTGAATCTAAACTTTTTTTTTAGAGATGTGGAAACAAAGGAAAATTCAAGGGAGAAGAACCCCTCAGATCGCACATCCAGTAAGTATTGGAATTAGAGCTCATGTATATTGTGTCTAAAATATTTGGGCAAAGTCAGCGGTCCCCAGCACTGGACAATCATTTAGAATGCAGAGTCAAGCCTCCTGTTTGAAGAATCACCTGTGTGATTACTATTTAGTAAGTCTGGTATGGTGCTGGGGATTTGTATATTTAGTAAGCATCCCCCGTGATCCTAAAGCAAGCCCACTGTGAGACTTAGGCACACCCAAAAGAATAGAATCAGTAAATAGGAGATTTAAAATGAACTTTAAAAAAACACTGAAAATCTGGGAAGCATTAAATATCCTGGAAATCAACGCCTACAAAAGGGAAGAGACTCATGTGTTGATGAGAAACTTAGATTAAAGTCCGTATGTTTTCAATACGTATGTAATGGTCGTATATTCTTATATTTTACTACCTAGGGGCATCCAAAATGGTTGGCTGGACCTCAGGTCCTTTCCCTGTTTGTTTGTTTGTTTGTTTGTTTTGATATTTAACATAGATTGTGCTACCATATGTGTTTAAACATAATAAGACATGAATTTTCACTTGTACAATGTTATATGCAAGTACAGACACGTGTGTGTGTATGTGTTACACACACAGGTGCATACACACACATATTGCGAGTTAATGGTAGGGCGTCATCCATTGTAAGATGCAACTCAATTTCTGAGATTTTAAAATTGTAAGGGAAAATAGTCTCCTGTAACATAGTAGGTAAACTAGAGTTGGAAAAGGTTTTAACTCCCTTGCCAACTTGAACCAGTCGGCAGTAGAGTCTGGAAAATTTTGACGTCAAGGGTTCCTGGGCACATCAAGGCTAACAAGAACCATTTCCAAGATCAAGTAGAAATGTTCTATATGGACACAGGAGCAGACTGGCTGAGCAAATCACGCTTGTTTCTGGTGTCTTTCGATAGTTAGGACAAGCCATCTGGAAAAAATGTGGGTGGATTAATTTGTAAATAAATCAGCCAGATCGATGAAGATAATTTGTGCCCATTCCAATTTTTAACACAAATTGTATTTAAGTTCGAGTGAACCAGTCTCTTTTATTTCTGAGTAAGCAACTTTTGTGTTGACCCTCTGTGGCCTTAGTTCTACAAAAGAAATAACCTAAGCCCTAACTACTTCAGAAGCTAGTAATTATTAATCAAAATTAATCCTTTTATAGTTTACCAAACGCCTCCACATAGTTTATATCATTTCAATCTGACTAAGATCCTATGAGATGAATGAGATTATCTGTCTTTTTTATTTTTACATTTGTGCAAACTGCAGCTCGGGAAACCTGAGTAACTTGCCCAACATCTCACAGTGAAAGCAGTGCTCGAGTCTGAGTGTTGTGATAGATTCATCCTGTATTCATTAGTAATTGTTTCACTTTAGAGAAAATACATCGAAAAGTCATAGTTGTAAGATGAATTACTTCCACCTTTCTGCATTTGGCCTGCTTGTTCATTGCTTTTGTTCTTATACCCACACACAAACCTCTCTTTGGCCCTAAGAATACCAGCCAAGCACCACCCAGGTCTGAAGAATAGATAAAAATATGCACTGACCTGTCTTCCTTATCTGAAGACACCTGGGGGAAAAAAAAAAAAAGCACAAAATCTGAACACTGTAATTTCTGAATGGGCAAAAAGTGCGATTTGCAAAGTTAGGAAATCCTCAAGCCTGGGATAATACTAGGTCTTGGATCTCGGTCGTCTCAACAAGTCGTGGCATAGTTGTTTTATTTTTTATACATGTTCACGTCTTAGGGAGAAATAGAGACCTGGGAAGTAATGAAAGGGGATGGACCAGGATGAAGTCATATTTCTTAGAGGTTGGGCGCGGGGTGAGAGAAAAGAGTTTCGGGATCTGGAGAATCATGTTACAGTTCTGGCCCAGTTACTAATTTACTTCGGGAATGACTTTCTCATCCCTGGTCTTACTTTGGAGAAGTTGGGTTGGAAAGTCTCCTCTGACTGACATTTCGAGGTTCAGTGCATTGTCTTTCTCACAGGCAATTTGGGAAGAGATGAACTTTGTTATTTTTTCTTTGAGGTCAAAATGGCTTTTCTGCCCTGTATACTCAGCTTTAAAGACTTGGCCCAAATATATAGTGGCAAGGACGAAGTCATTCTCGGTTCTGTGACTCATTTCTCTTGCTACATCTCTCTAAATTTCTGAAAGAGGAGAAAACTTCTCTAAATACAGTCTTGCTTCTCTCTCTCTCTCTCCATCTCTATGGTTATATCTGTGATTTTAGGTTGTGGCTAATTAGCTCAATGGTTTAAAATACCGAAATCAATGAAAGTTTTAGAGTCACTTCTGCTATGAGCTGAACTCTGGTCATTTTTGTGGAACTCCAAATGCTAGTGATACGTCACACATTTAGCCAAAAGCCTCCTTGACGACAGAAAGTATATGAATAAGTGTTAGCACTTGAGGGAGGCCAACTGGAAATGCCTTCAAGAACATTCTCTGTTCATGGGGAAGAGGAGAGAACAAGGCTTTTCATTCTGAAATAAAGTTGATGAGCACCCACTGTAGCGATGAGCAACCATATTGCAGCAGTATTATTAAAAATACAGATTTTCAGGACATTTATTTGAAAATTCCATTACACAAGACCAAATAGGGCCTTGATGTCTATATTTTTGTAAGCACTGAAAGTGATTTTTATGACCCAGGAAAACTCATTGTTACAGTTCTCAGCCATTTCTTGACTGTGTGAAACTTTGATCACAACAAGAGAGATTTAGGAAATATCAAGTGAGAAGGAGGATTGACATCAGCAATGCCTGAGTTCTTATTATTAAACTTTAATAATGTCAATATTAATAGGCATTTGTTAAACTCTTACTATATCCCATTCACTATGTAAAGCACTTTACATACATTTTCTCATTTAATTCCCCACATAGGGATATTCCTTTTATACCCCTATTTTACACAGGTGAAAAAGACCCAGAAAGGTCACATGCTCTAAAATCGAAATGCCAGGACTGAAATTCAACATGAAGGCTCTTAGTCATTAGCCTTCCCAAACACCAATTTATCTATGAAGGACCATGTTTGGGTAAATTAGGGGTCTTGGTCTACCAGATCCAATGAAAAGATGCTAAAGAGAAGCAATAAGAGGATATCAATGAACTTCTGAGAGGATCTTAGCAAACGCATTTTCATATAGTCACATGTACTTTTATGCCACCTCCGCAGGTGACAGAAACTCGTTTCATGTTGTTTAGCCTTATTAGTCAAACTTATTCCATAATATCACAGTAATCCTTTATCGAATTGCTTTTCACATTTCTAAATGTACAGGGTATCCCAAAAAATGTATATAGGGTGTCTGTAGAGTTTATTACATTTTGAAAATGAAATGTATTTCAATAACTGCTGGTTTTATAATTACACTTATGTGTGTATACACTTTTTGGGGGGACACCAACATATAAATATAACCAGTTTCCTGCCTGGCTGGTGTGGCTCAGTGGATTGAGTGTCGTCCCATGCACTGAGAGATCCTGGTTCGAATCCCGGTCAGGGCACATGCCCGATGCAGGCTCGATCTGTGGTACGGGGTGTGTAGGAGGGAGCTGGGTTAAGAGAGGACGGTTGGTAGAAATAGAGAGAGGAACAAAGTAAAAAAGCGTCCTTCACTTAGAAGAGTGACGGGGCCAGGGCTCCTTCCAAGTAAGCCCCCAGGAGCCCAGGGTAACAACACAAGTAGGGAATAAACTGGTTAGTTTCCTAGAAGATACTGGTGCAGCCTACTCAGTCCTGACCAAGCCAGTGGAGCCCCTAACCTCCAAAAATCGACCATGCAAGGGGCCACCAGACAGTCAGCCCTTTACCCCTGGTCTTCAAAGAGGACTGTAGACCTTGGCAAAAATACTGTGACTCATTCGTTTCTGGTCATGCCGGAGTGCTCATACCCCCTACTCAGACATGATCTCCTCCAAAAACTGTGGGCAACAATATCATTCAAGGGGAAAGAGGCACACCTCACCGTGGATCCAGGAAGCCAGGACCCAATCCTCCTTTCCCCCTTTCATATCCTCCTAACTTGGCCCCTCTCCGAAGAGTATCTCTTACACGAGAGGACCTTTGCTGCACCTGCTGCCAATCAGGAGCCTTCCACCTACCTGGAGGAACTGCAGCATCTGTTTCCCACGGTCTGGGCAGAAAACAACCCTCCAGGATTAGCTAGCCACCAAGCCCCAGTAATTGTTCAATTGCTGGCCACTGCCACTCCAGCCCAGCCCCGCACCAAGTTCCACAAGACGTTGGCCATCAATCCTGCCAGTCTGCTCCCCGACGATGACCCCAAGGAGCCTCTACACGACTGCCTGGAGGTAATCGACACAGTGCAGACAACCCGCCCACACCTCAAGGATATCCCTCTGCCATCATCAGATGAGGTATTGTTCACAGATGGGAGCAGCTATATCCAAGAAGGAGTAAGGTATGCTGGGGCAACAGTAGTAACTCTGGACTGTGTCATTTGGTCTCAGTCATTCAGTAGGGGAACTTCAGCCTAACGGGCTGAACTCATAGCCCTGATCCAGACCCTATGCTGGGGAAAGGATAAATCAATAACCGTCTATACCAGCGGTTCTCAACCTGTGGGTCGCAACCACTTTGGGGATCGAACGACCCTTTCACGGGGGTCGCCTAAGACCATCGGACAACACATATTTCCTATGGTGATTCATAACAGTAGCAAAATCAGTTATGAAGTAGCAACCAAAATAATTTTATGGTCAGGGGTCACCACAACATGAGGAACTGTATTAAAGGGTCGTGGCATTAGGAAGGTTGAGAACCACTGGTCTATACGGATAGTAGGTATGCATTTGCCACAGCGCATGTGCATAGCGCCATCTACCAAGAACCGGGCTTATTAACCTCGGCCGGGAAGGACGTCAAAAATAAGGAGGAAATTCTGACCTCACTCGAAGCTATCTGGCTGCCAAAAGCAGTAAGGATAGTGCGTTGCAAGGGACACCAAAAAGGGGATTCCACAGAGGCACGGAGAAACCGAGCAGCAGACCAGGAACCTCGAGAGACAGCCCTAAAACCAGTGGGGCCTCTCCAGATATTAGTCGCCATGCCAAACCCAAGTTTGCCTTGGACTCCTACTTACACTGGGTCAGAAAATGACTTGGCCAAGCAGAAACAAGCCACAGAGGAAATTAACAGATGGTGGACATTGCCTGATGGGAGGTTGTTGATCTCAGAGGCATTAGGTCGGACTTTGGTCAAGCAGCTGCACCACACTACCCACTTGGGTTACACCAAGCATATTGAACTCATGAGAGGCAGATACTTCATACTCAATTTAGACAGTATAGTGGATGGCACTGTGTCCAGGTGCACAACCTGTGCCCAGGTTAATAATAAGCAGGGTAGAAAAGCTCCCCTGGGAATCTGGGCTCAGGGAACCCCCCCCCCAGGGGAACATTAGGAAATAGATTTTATAAAAATTAAGCCCCCAACATCAGGATATAATATACCTCCTGGTTTACTTAGACACTTTCTCTGGGTAGGTTGAGGCTTACCCTACTAAAACAGAGACAGCCACCATTATAGTTAAAAAAAATCACTCCAAGAAATCATTCCTAGATTCGGGTTACATGTGACCCTGGAGTCAGACAACGGCCCCACCTTTGTAGCAAAAATATCACAGGACATAGCCAAGGTCCTGAATATTAATTAGAAACTCTATTGTGCCTAGCGACCCCAAAGCTCAGGGCAGATAGAGCACACGAACAGAACCTTAAAGGACACCTTGACCAAGTTGACTTTAGAAACCGCTGAAAACTGGACCACTCTGCTGCCCCTCGCCCTCTTACAGGCGAGATGTACCCCATACCTAGAGGGATTCTCCCCTTATGAAATTATGTATAGTCGACCTCCTCCCATTCTTCCCAAGCTCAGAAAAGAATGGAAGGCTGAAATTCACAACTGCTCCTTACTCAGGTTCTTGCAGGCCCTGCAGTCTGCCAGAAGGCCGTCCATAAGCACGTCCACAACGCCCTGCCTGTGCCCAAATCAGACCCTGTACACCCCTTCCAACCCGGGGACTTGGTGTGGGTAAAGAAGTTCACCACCTAGGGACGAACTCCAGCCTGGAAGGACCATACACTGTCATCCTGACTACACCAACGGCTGTCAAGGTCAACAGCATCCCGACCTGGCTGCACCATTCCCGGCTGAAGGCGGAAAAAGCAAAATGGACGGTCCAGGCCTCTCCAGACCTCTTAAAGATAAGACTCTCGCAAACATCGGAACCTTAATATTGCTTTTACTCTGTATAAATGGGAACCCCCATAAGCCAAAACCCAAATGGGATTGGGAACTTAGGAATGGAATCACAGGGCAAGTCCTTGCCAAGGTGACTACAGGGGAACAGGAACAAGTGCAGTTCACTATAGATCTCTGTTCCCTGATTAAGGATGTTATCCCCATATACCAAGGAGAGAACAAAAACATGAGCAAGGGTTCCAAGGGAATCGGAGGCTATGGGGACAGGGCTCATGGACTTAGGGGTGAGGAAGAGGCAGGCAGTGTGACAGGGAAAGGGAGGAGGCGGAGGGCTAAGCAGGTATGTGTGGGTCTGAGTAGGAAGGAGGAGAAGGAAAGATGGGGGATGTGTAGACAGCAGATGGATTGAAAGGAGGGATGAGCATGTGAAATAAGGTAGGTAGATGTAGAGGACGAAAGTGGGACACTGAGTAAGAGAGGGAGAACTTGTCCCTGGTAGTGGGGTGACAGTATGGGATGTAGTGAAGAGAGTGACAGGGACAGAGTTAGTATCCTTAGTTAGAAATAACATTGAGGAAAGGGAAAATCAAAGAAGACAATGTGATAATTGGTTCCAAAGAATGTTTCATTGGTCCCCTTGGCTGACAACCCTCCTGTCTGTAGTGGCAGGGCCCCTCGCCCTCTTGCTCTTATCCCTGACCATGGGACCCTGCCTTGTCAATTGCCTTATCCAGACTATACAGAGCAGAATTAACTCGGTCAAATTACTAGTAGTCAGGGGTCAATACAATTTTCTCCCCAATGAAGACGAGTCCACGATTTGACTTGTATACATAAAACCAGTGGGGAAAGAACTAGACTACTTAATTTAAGTAACTCCATTCTGACCAGCAGTTGCTACACATACACACCCTGACTCATCTAAACACCAGAGACTGAAACCCAGAGGAACCATAAAGATAAAGGGATTAATCATGGCCTTGGGAAACCCAGAAAAACCATACAAATAAAGACAGTAATGATTGCCCTGACCTCTGTAACAGCTCCTCATGCCCCCTATGTGTATCAGTTCCCCCTTAACGGGGCCAAGGCCTCGCCAAGAGGATGTGGTTTTAGTCTTTATAAGCGGACTGCAGAAATGTTTGGGGCTGCTGATTTGGGAGTCCTATGCCCCCTGCAGCCCGCCAGTAAGTAAAGCGCTCCTCTCCTTTACAGTTCGGCTGTGTGTCTCTGACTGTCTCACTGGCTCGTCCTACAGATGAAACTCAAAGGGAAGTGGGGGGAGAGGGCAGGATGAGATAAACTAAAGAACTTCTATGCATATATGCATAAACAATGGACACCAACATTAGTGTGGGGAAGGCTGGAGGGGGGTGGGAGTGGGGAGGAGGAGGTCAATGGGGGAAAAAAGGCGGAGACATCTGTAACACATTCAACAATAAAGATGAGTTTAAAAAAAAAAAAAGACCATGACTTTTTTAAGATTTTTTTTTAATCCTCACCCGAGGACATTTTTGCATTTATCTTCAGATAGAGCGGGGGTGTGGGGGGGAGGAGAGAGGAGAGTAAGAGAGAAACATCGACATGAGAGAGACACATCTACTGGTTGCCACCAACACAACCCCAAGCGGGGCCAGGGCCAAAATGCAACCAAGGTACGTGCTCTTAGTGGGAACCAAACCCGGATCTCTCTGGAATGCGGGCCGATGCTCTAACCGCTTAGACAAACTGGCCAGGGTTTAAGATTTCTTAATAAGCCAGTTTGATTACACAGTTAGCCATATTTTCTTTGTTCCACCAAAAGTCTTCTGTTAATCCAGTGAACACATATTTATTGAACACTTATTTTGTTGCCACTCTGTACTAGACACAGGGAACATTACAGCCGTGCTCCTCCCCTCATGGGAAGGACAGACAGTGAACAAGAATCAGCTGCCCTGTGGTCAGTACTATGAGGACGACAAACGTGATGAGCTGGGTGAGGTGTGTACGCGTGTATGGGTCAGGGCAGCCCTCTCCAGGCAGGTGAGATCTGAACTGAGACCTGGATCATGAGAATGTCAGGCTTCATTTTTATATTTTTTTTATTATTTTTAATTTTTATTGTTTTGATCTTGCAGATTTTCATTTCTAATAAAGTAAATATCAACCTTTCCTATTCCACATGAACAAAAAAGCTCTTTGTGGTTCCTTTTAATTTTTTCAGAGTAAAAGGGCCATGAGACCAAAAGTGAGAAAAGCACTGGTTTATCCCCAGCCACAGCTGGTCCATGTCTTGCTCTGACGTCATAAGTCACCATTGTGAGGGAATTGCAGACTTCTCCTATATAAGGCCCTGGCTCTGGACACTGAGCTGGGGTCACTGTGGAGTTGGAGTAGTGAGTTGATGTGTGGTGAATCGTTGGACTTGGACGAGTGAACTGACCTTTGGTGACCTCCTGGACTTTGATTGGTGAGCTTGCGTTTTGTATGTATGAATTGTTGGATGTGGACGAGTGAACTGACCTTTGGTGACCTGTTAGACTTTGATTGGTGAGCTTGCATTTTGTATGTATGAATTGTTGGATGAGGACTAGTGAACTGACCTTTGGTGACCTGTTAGACTTTGATTGGTAATCTTGCATTTTGGATATTTGTATTGTTGGATGTGGACGAGTGAACTGACCTTTGGTGACCTGTTGGACTTTGATTGGTAATCTTGCATTTTGGATATTTGTATTGTTGGATGTGGACGAGTGAACTGACCTTTGGTGACCTGTTGGACTTTGATTGGTAATCTTACATTTTGGATATTTGTATTGTTGGATGTGGACGAGTGAACTGACCTTTGGTGACCTGTTGGACTTTGATTGGTGAGCTTGCTTTTTGTATGTTTGAATTGTTAGATGTGGATGAGTGAACTGACCTTTGGTGACCTCTTGTAGTTTGATTGGTGAGCTTGCGTTTTGTATGTTTGAATTGTTGGATGTGGATGAGTGAACTGACCTTTGGTGACCTGTTGGATTTTGATTGGTGAGCTTGTGTTTTGGATTTTTGATTTGTTGGATGTGGATGAGTGAACTGACCCTTGGTGACCTCTTGGAGTTTGATTGGTGAGCTTGCGTTTTGGATGTTTGAATTGTTGGATGTGGACGAGTGAACTGACCTTTGGTGACCTGTTGGACTTTGATTGGTGAGCTTGTGTTTTGGATTTTTGATTTGTTGGATGTGGATGAGTGAACTGACCCTTGGTGACCTCTTGGAGTTTGATTGGTGAGCTTGCGTTTTGGATGTTTAAATTGTTGGATGTGGACGAGTGAACTGACCTTTGGTGACCTGTTGGACTTTGATTGGTGAGCTTGCGTTTTGTATGTTTGAATTGTTGGATGTGGATGTGAGTGAACTGAACTTTGGTGACCTCTTGGAGTTTGATTGGTGAGCTTGCGTTTTGTATGTTTGAATTGTTGGATGTGGAGGAGTGAACTGACCTTTGGTGACCTGTTGGACTTTGATTGGTGAGCTTGCATTTTGTATGTTTGAATTGTTGGATGTGGACTAGTGAACTGACCTTTGGTGACCTGTTGGATTTTGATTGGTGAGCTTGCGTTTTGGATGTTTGATTTCTTGGATGTGGATGAGTGAACTGACCTTTGGTGACCTGTTGGATTTTGATTGGTGAGCTTGCGTTTTGGATGTTTGATTTCTTGGATGTGGATGAGTGAACTGACCTTTGGTGACCTCTTGGAGTTTGATTGGTGAGCTTGCGTTTTGGATTTTTGAATTGTTGGATGTGGACGAGTGAACTGACCTTTGGTGACCTGTTGGATTTTGATTGGTGAGCTTGTGTTTTGGATTTTTGAATTGTTGGATGTGGACGAGTGAACTGACCTTTGGTGACCTCTTGTAGTTTGATTGGTGAGCTTGCGTTTTGGATGTTTGAATTGTTGGATGTGGACGAGTGAACTGACCTTTGGTGACCTCTTGTAGTTTGATTGGTGAGCTTGCGTTTTGGATGTTTGAATTGTTGGATGTGGACGAGTGAACTGACCTTTGGTGACCTGTTGGACTTTGATTGGTGAGCTTGCGTTTTGTATGTTTGAATTGTTGGATGTGGATGAGTGAACTGACCCATGGTGACCTCTTGTAGTTTGATTGGTGAGCTTGCGTTTTGTATGTTTGAATTGTTGGATGTGGATGAGTGAACTGACCTTTGGTGACCTCTTGGAGTTTGATTGGTGAGCTTGCGTTTTGGATGTTTGATTTGTTGGATGTGGATGAGTGAACTGATCTTTGGTGACCTCTTGGAGTTTGATTGGTGAGCTTGCGTTTTGGATGTTTGAATTGTTGGATGTGGACGAGTGAACTGACCTTTGGTGACCTGTTGGATTTTGATTGGTGAGCTTGCGTTTTGGATTTTTGATTTGTTGGATGTGGATGAGTGAACTGACCTTTGGTGACCTCTTGGAGTTTGATTGGTGTGTTTGCGTTTTGGATGTTTGAATTGTTGGATGTGGACGAGTGAACTGACCTTTGGTGACCTGTTGGACTTTGATTGGTGAGCTTGCATTTTGGATGTATGAATTATTGGGTGTGGACTAGTGAGCTGATGTTTGGTGACCTCTTGGACTTTGATGAGTGAGTGAGCTTGCGTTTTGGATTGTGGCGTTTGTTTGTTTGGTTTTTAATTTCCTTTTCTTTTTCAGGTGTTTTTTTTCTGTTATTGTATTTTTTGTTGTCTTAATATTTTTGTTTTCTTTTTCTTTTTCTTTCCTTTTTTTAGTTATTTTTATTTAGTTTTTTATTTTACTTCATTATTTTAGTTTGTTATTTAGCTTTTTTATTTTAGTTTGTTATTTTACTTGTTTATTTTAGTTTATTATTTTAGTTTTTTATTTTAAAGGCACCATGTGTTATGACTTTGCAGCCCTCTCTGACAACAAGGAGCGCCTTGTTGGCAATTGTGTCCTCCTGGACACCCTTGGCCAGGGTTCCTATGCCTAGGTGACGTTGGCCCGCCGTGTTCCCACAGGCACAGGTGTAGCAGTCCCAGCGCCTCCACGGGTGTCAGGAGAGGGTGTGGGGGAGGGGAGCGATGAAGCACGGAACTTGTACTCATGTGCTCATAACCAATGGACATAGACAACAAAACTGGGGACGGGGCAGGGAGGGAGGGGGAGGAGGGTGTTAATGGGGAAAAAAGGAGAAACATCTGTAACAAAATAAATTAATAAGAAAAATAAAAAATAAAAATAAAGACTCCCCAACCTTATTTGTCGAGGCCCTAAGTCCGGACCTCTCTAAGTTCAGGCAGGAACACCCAGAAATAACTCTCCTGCAATATGTAGATGATCTCCTATTAGCCACTAAGACTGTGCCTAACTGCCAGGCAGCTACTAGAGACTTATTAAAAGAATTAGACACCCTTGAAAAATTACTCAAATTTTTTGTAATGGCTCACATTGACATACCTCTGAGTAACACCTGTAATTGTTGTTGGGTAGATAGAAATAGATACAGATACAGACATAGACACAGATGTTAATATACATGTGAGCAACAAAGTCGTTATGTGGTAAAAGTTGACAGATGACTTTTAGTAATAACTTGTGGACTTTCAAAATATTCAAGAGGAAATTTAGATTAAAAATTAATAATATTCCTTGTGATTTAGTTCAACTCCATTAGAAATTGTTTTTACAAAACAGCCTTGTGTCTTGTCAGTCAGTCTCTGTGACCTATGAGATCTTCTGTGTTAGGAGTCCCCACGACCTCCTGCAGGTCTGATGATTGACTAGGGGGACTCACAGAACTCAGAAAAGCTGTTATACATATGGTGATGGTTCATTACAGTAAAAGGATGCAGATTACAATCAGCAAAGGCAGAAAGCTCCCAGGATGGAGTCTGGGAGGTCAGGTACAGCCACCCAGTTGTCGTCTCCCTGGACTCACACAGCAGTGCTTCACCCTCCCAGCTGTGCTTTGTGACGACACAGAGGGAGCACTGCCAACCTGGGGAGCTCACCAAAGCCCTGGTGTCCGGATTGTGTACTGGGGGCCAGGCCCTGAGGCATGCGGCACCCACATGACTGACAATTACTTAGTCTCCAGCCTCCCCCCAAACCCCCAAAAAGGAGGTCGGACTGATACAGAGTGGCCCAGGACCACAGGCCTTCACCTGAGCATACACTATCTGGCATGGCCCGTGACCCTGGATTACAAAGGCACTCTTATCAGGCATGACCCTCCAAGGATTTTTAAGAGATTTCCCCGGAACTAATTTGAGCATCCCAAGTCTGCTGAGTTAACCCTCCGTGCCCGTCTTCCTTTGAGAAGAATCCACCTGGGCTTCCAGCATCGTGTCCCATCCAGTGAGGATTCCTACTGAGTACGGAAGGAGACGGGCTAGAAGCTAGTCCAGTAGAGACAATTTTGCTCGTCTCCAGAGCAAGTACTGTCTCAGAGGATGATTGAAATGTCCTTTCCAGGAAAAGACTGGGATCTGAACAATGCGAATGAACCAAGTTTCTAGCACTGGTTTCAGAGACAGACGAATGAATGATGGAAGGCGGGGAGCAATTCCTATGTCTCAGCTTTTGGCAGTGTTTTAAAGAAAAACCCTGGCAAATTGGACTCACAGTCCTGAGACATAGCCACCATTTATGTACAGTGTAAACCCTTCGAGGAAAGAAAACTGAAGTGTGCAAGTCTTGGCCAGAACTGATGACAGAATCAGTGTCACTATCCTTCCAGGCCCTCCAAATTAGTCAGTGTAGGGCTCTGATAATAGCTACCAGAAAGATGGATAGTTGTGTGAAACAGATACCAGATCCTTCAGAAGTCTGTGGTCTTATTTAGCAAAAAGCATACATGCACAGGAAAATTCATAAGAGAATAGCAGTGGTTTTATTCAAACAAAACAGTAGTTTAGTAAATTTGGGGTTGGTTGACAGTATTTCCAAATTCGGACTTTCCCTGAAAATATAGATTAACTACTTATTTTGAAAAATCAAACATTATACTAATAGTAAGCTAGGATTGTGCCTGTTAGAATTAGGCAACAGTTGCTTCATAGCAGCTGCCCATCGGAATGGAGTCCAGGCATTCCAGGTAGCTAGAGACCCACCTCTCCCTCTTGTGGTGAAGGGGGCCCTCTTCACTTATTTATGTCACCAGCTTGGCTCCTATAAAAACTAAGTTTATAACCCCTGACCCACCTAAGTATATATATATTAAAGATGAGCTTGATCTAGGGGTCAGGGTGGGGAGTCTCTCAAAGGAAGAGAAAGTTAAAGGCTTCTTAAAGAAAACAGTGCAAAAGAAAATAGAATAGGCAATTTACACAGGGCTCATTGCTTGAGAAAACATCAATATGAGAGTAAGGAGAATAGATTGTATTCTATGGGCATGTAAACCTAGTGAGAATTTGAGCAGAGAGTGTGAACTCTGTGAATGATATATCGTATTATTGCTAGGGTTATTTTTTACCTTTTGGTAGAAAAACCTGGCATTGCTATGTTGAATGAAAAGTTATCCAAATAGGAATGGGTTAGGGGATGAAGGATCCTGTGTTGAAAAATTTCACAGAGCACTGAATCATCACGACGTGGAGGAGGAATAGGCGAGCTGTTGAGAATGCAGGAATGGAGAAGAAACGGGCATAGAAGCAGCTGTAAAAGCAGCTCCCTTCCTTAGGATGCCATGAAAGATAAGGGAATGCGGAACAATGCCTACTTCCCTTGTGATAGGAATCTTCTTTTTTCTCTTCTCTTTAGGGAATTTGGTCCTCTTATTAAATATGGAAAATGTGATTAATTGGTAACAGTAAAACATTTGTTTATTCTTTTCACTACTTAAATCTGAAAACCATTTCCTTTGGAATTGGAGGATGTATAATAAATAACATGCCTCTCTTTTCTGCACCCAACTTTATAATGAAATTAAAAAAATGTTAAATTAATGGAGAACCAAGTACGGCATTTATTGCAAATAAACTTTATAATAAAAAGAGATGGTCAGTGTTCATCTCCGAGGGCTGATTGTTTAAAGTCAGCTTTCACTGTGCTTGGGTCTAAGGTCTGTTATCAGGTGGGCTTATCTAACACTCTCCTGAATTAAATGTACTGCAGATTGCAGGCTTATGTGCAAGGTCCAGCCCTGCCCCACTAGTCTGACTTAAAGACATGAGTAATCAGAAAATATTCCCCCCTACCCCCACACACACAGCTGTTTGAGTCTTTCTAACTGATATTCATAAGTGAAGCCCTGCATCAAGAGAGAAAAATTTCCACGTGCTAAAAGAAGGAGGGAGGATAACCAAGAGTTTTGGGAGGCAGGCATGCTTTAGAGAGAGCTAAAAGGCATTGATATCATTTGACCTCCTGATTTCAGCATACCTAATTCTCACTCCATCTTTCGGTACTATTACATCGGTCAATACATTTCTTTTTCTTTTTCTTTTTTCCTTAATTTGATTTCTAATCCGCCACTCAAACTAAAAGATCTTGGCTAATACAGGGAGGCAAAGTCGTTTTTACATTTCAGGCTAGGGAAATGAACTGTGAAAAAAGCCTTTGGCATCTGTGTGCTTTGGGTCATTACCTATTGACGCCACTAGATGTCAGTGTCTTCTATCTTAGTTTGACTAGTTCTTTATTTGAAGCAGTAGCTTCCAGGGAAGGATACTACTCTACTTTCTCCATCACCTTTCCAGCTCATACACAGTCTACTTCACCTGGCAACAGGGACCCTCCTCCTTTTACAGCGTCCTCCTTCCTTGGTTTTGTACAAGTGTTTGTGTAGAGGCGCAGGCCTGTCCTACTTTAATGAGGCTGGGCTTCAGTGTTCTGTGTGAATTCTCCAGGTGATTCTAATGCACATCTACGTTGGAGAACTATTTCCTTTTTCAATTTTATTAAATGTATTGGGCTGACATTGGCTAATAAAATTCTATAGCTTTCAGGTGTGCAATTTATAATACATCATATAATGTACATTGCATTGTCTATTCACCACTCAAAGTCAAGTCTCCTTCCATCACCATATATTTGATCCCCTTTACCTAACTCTTGTAGTGATCTGCGCTCCAAGGCTAAGGCAACTAGATTCCATTTTATGTAGGCCCCTTAGTTAAGGCGACTAAAAGACTCCATTTTGTCACCAATAGACATTCCTTGATATTCTTCCAACAATAGGTTAATTACCCCAAGACTTAAAGGAATTTTGCCTAAAGATTATAGTGGCCCCAGGAGTTGGGAGGCATTTGCAGTCTCCTGAGTATAGGTATTTGCAGGTACTTGTAAGTGCTTAGGCCTTTGGTAAATAATGCTAATTTTGACTTCTGTGGTCTCTGTCACTCCCACTATTGTACTGGTTCCCTGAGGGGAGGGGGCAAAAGGAGGAGGGAGTTTCTGTCTTTAAAATGGGATGAGTAAGAACAATAGGGGCTGTTGATCTGAGGGGGGAGACTGTGCCCTCCGCAGCTGGCTGGCGAAATAGAAATAAAGTGCTCCTTTACAATTCGGCCATGCGTCTCTGGTTATCTCGCCTTCAGGTTATAACAGTACCTCCACTCGTTCCCTCTGTGTCTATGAGTTTTGTTTGTTCATTTGTTGTTTTCGGTTTTATATTTCACGTATGAGTGAAATCACAGGGTTTTTGACTTTTTCTGTCTGACCTATTTTGCTTAGCATGATATTCTCCAGCTCCATCCATGTTGTTGAACGTGTCAGTATTTCGTCTTGTTTCATGGCTGAGCAGTATTCCATGGTATGTACGTACCACATCTTCTCTATCCAGTCATCTCGGGAGGACACTCTTTGTTTTCATGTCTTGGCCTCCGTGAATGCTTCTGCAAATGAACATAGGGGTATCTTTACAAATACGGGTTCTCAAAATTTTAGATAGATAGCCAGAAGAGGGATTACTGGATAATATGGTAATTCTCTTCTTAATTTTTAAAGGAACCTCCATACCGTTTCCATAGTGGCTGTACCATTTTACATTCCCATCAGCATGGAGAGAACTATTTTCTAGACTGAGTCCCTCCATTCCTGCATGTCCTCAACCACTGGCAGAATTGAAAGTGCAGCTAATGAGCTTACTGAGGAAATGACATTGGGAAGGTAACTGCTCTCTGGGCTAACTTGTTTTATCTCTACAATGAGAATGTTCACTTGGATAACAAAAGTCATATGACATTTATATAATTAGCATTGCTATGGATAATACTTTGTCTTTGTAACTATATCAAACACGAGTGCAGGGAAGTCAATTAAACCCAAAATGCATCAGGTAGTCACTGGCTCTTCCAGTTGGATTGAGGACTCCATCTGAACAATCTCTGACTTCTGCCACAATATTCCTATTGGGCTAGCATCAACCTGGAGTTCCCATGAAGGGAAGTTCTCTCATGATGCAGAATGAACGACGCTGTGGGGGTCTGACTGTTCGGAAGCCTTGCTTGCCTTGAATCCAACCTGCATTTGTGGTGCTTTCAACCATCAGAGCCCTCGTGTTATCAGACTTTGAGCTCCTGAAGGCCGGACTGCAGTCCCTCCCCTCCCGGTCCCTGTTTCGCTTGCAGCTCACTGCTGCTCATAGGTTTCTTCCTCACCTGTATACAGTTAGCCAGCTGGCCAGGAGGGGTCAGAGCAGACTGACTGCTCTCCCCATACCGCTGGCATTACTGGAATAAACACTCGTATATGATTCAACCCTGTCTCTGCCTAATTTGTCTCCATTAATGACAGGCAGCCTCAGACCTGTTGTGTCGGGTTCAAAAAGAAAAACACAGGACTGTCTTCTGCAGGATTTATTTTACTGTTAAGCAAATCAAAGAAAATAGATATATATTGAACTCCCAAGGACTCAGGCAGAGAAGAAGGTGTGTTTTCATAAAGTGAAGGGATCTGCTAGAGAAAAATAAAAGCAGAAGCAAGAATAGAAGGATGAAAGAGCCGGCAAGTCAGCACAAACCGCTGGCTCGAGTTCAGCTTTTCCATAATGCTTTAGGTTGATCTTCCCACCACTTTTCCTACGAAAGAGAAAGACAAAATCCGCTCAGTGCAATATCATTCGCATTCATCCCAGATGCGGGACAAGGTTTAACTATTTCGTCGTCTGTATAATCATTTGATTCTGCAGGTGTCCATGTTGATGATTTGACAGAAGTTAATGAACTTCACTCAGAGGTGACACCTGTCCTAATTGCAGAAAACAGGAATCTTAAATAAATAAATTTAATAAGGCTTAGACCTTTTGATTTCAATGGTTTCTTTTCTGGGAGTAATATGTATACAACCGGAAAAGGTAACAGTAGCAGGAGAAATAACGACAAAGGGATTAGAGTTCTGTCCTGATAGAAGATAAAAGAAGTCAAACCACATATTCCAGAAATTGGCATTTTTAGCAGACCATATATTAGGCCTCAGTAACGAGTGCCCGTGATATCAGATCTCAACTTACCCTACTGCCTTTATCTTGGATAAATTTTAGTATTAATTAGTCAAATATGTTATGTATAAATGTACAAACATATTTATTATGTATTGATTCAAATCTATTCATTTAATTCTATGTGCTTAGCCCTGTTATTATTGATAGAGAGTTCTATAATCCCTGGGCTTAGGAATTTTACAGCAAAGTTGAGGGAAATTAAGACCTTCATAGAAAAAAACTCTAATACAAGAAAAAAATGAGAGTGGTGAAGAAGTGAGGTTACTTTTAAAGTGGGGTATTCCCGGCCCATGTGGCTCAGTGGATTGAGCATTGATCTATGGACTGAGAGGTCCCTGTTCAATTCCCTGTCAGGGCACCTGCCCGGGTTGCGGGTTTGATCCCCAGTAGGGCGCATGCAGGAGGCAGCCAATTGATGGATGTTTCTATCTCTCTCTCCCTCCTCTCACTCTAAAAATCAATACAAACATAAAAAATAAAGGGAGTTATAATTCCCTTGATTTTAGAGTAATCAGACTAAGAGATGAATTGATTGAATAAATTTTTATGAATTATAAACTATGTCCCATCAGGAAGCTCATAGATATTGGCTGAAATCTACAGCACCTGTTCTGTTCCTTATAAACTCATTCAACAAATATTGGCCCTTGATCGGATCTTTCTAGTACACTATCTATCTGTAAAGTTTCCATAGTCTGGATCATAAAGGATGATCCTGTGTGCTGTTCTTTGTGGAAAGGCTCTTTTAATCAGACTAAAAGAGAGGAATGAATGGAAATTGGTGCCTTAACAACATAGAATTTGGTATAAAATAAAATGTTTGAAAAATATGGATAAAATAATATTTTTATTGCTAGTAAATTTTCTCACAAGTTTTCATGTTTCTGATTTTGATGAATTTTCTTACTTAGCTACATCCCTAAAAATTCCATCATCTTCTCTATAATTAACATTAATAATGATAACAAATTATAATTGGATAAAATGAATACAATTTTTAGTTAGAAATAAATAGAAAAATAAGAAAATGTATCAAAATTATTAAAAATGCACACATTTAAAAAAATTTCTCTGATGAATCACATTTAAGAATTACAAAGTAATAAAGATTATGCTTTCAAATAATTTATTATGTAAAATTTTTATTTATTTTTGACCGGTTTGTTTTCAATTCGTTTGCCTGAAGCTTATTTCTTTTATCTTTATGGGTGGGTATGAATAGAAATTTCTACACTATCTCAAGGAAAGTGTCATTTTCTTATCCTCGAAGTTTGTGTTTGTAAGGGACAGGTGGGTGAGTATGATACTTACACCATCGCCTTACAGAAAGCACGTTTATTGCCATATATCTGGCCATCAGAGCCACAGCGAGTATTAGATTCTCGAGTGCAGTAGACCACGGGATCCCCAAACTCACCACAGTCAATCTACCAAAGTAAGCACAGTGACATAGACATTAGTGCATTCTGCCTGTAAATATATATATTTATAAAGTTATATATAAATATATAAATATTTATTCATATATAGTTAAATATAAATGTATATAAATACTTGTTATATACAAATATATAAATATATAACTATTTATTTTTATATATTTGTTTATATATTTAGATAAAATCATATGCATATAAATAGATTTTAATAAAATTTTATATATTATGTGTGTGTGTGTGTGTGTGTGTGTGTGTATGTGTGTGTGTGTGTATATTTGTGATATAAAGCTGTCTGAAGCAGAAAATGGCCTTCTTTGTCTGCTTATTTAGAATGTGTTAGACCTAACTGAGACGTCTTCTCTGAGACACAGGATACCTATTTCTGTAGTACCTGTATGCAGAAGTAAGTTAATGATGTAAGGCAGTGCCTTACTCCAATGTAGGGAGTAAGGCAAATGCCACAGGGCATGGCTTTTTGTTCCAACACTAATTTGTTCTAATTGAGAGTAGTGTTTGGTGTTTGAGTGACTGTTTTTGTTTGTTTACCATATGAACGTAGCTCTAATAGCACTCCTTCTGTATTGTTCTAAAGAAAAGGATGGTCATTGTAAGGAGCTTCCAAATGTTATGTGATGGCTTGTTAGTTTTCCTCGTGGCTGCTGCATCCATTTAGTCTCTTGAAAACAACATTTTAATGTCTTTATACTAACTTACTCTGTCTCAGAGTCTGTAGTATTTAAACCTTTGTGCCTAAGTTGCTCTATTTAAGATTCTGTGGTTGCATCCAGTCGTGGGGAGAACGCGTGCTGTGAGGATTAATAATTATTGTCATGGGCTCTGTAGTAGCACCTATGCCCTCAGTTATAGTGTCTCAGAAGTAGCCTGGAGTTTTAAAATTCTTCTCAATTCGATGTCAATTGAATCAATATTTGGTGTGCAAGTGACATTTGAGCCATTTTATTCCAGGGTACAGGCAATACACAATAGGTAGAACCAAACTTCTCCAAGTGTCAACTGTGTGGAAGGAAGTGCCCTTTAACATGAGTAGAAGGACCATACTTCACCCCTCTCCTAGTTCCATTAATGATGTCTTATGTTTATCAATTGCTTCATAATACTCAAACCACATAGATGAACTCAGTTGAGTCTCACAACAGCCTTGAGATGCACCTGGGGCCATATTATACTGAGCAGTTTGCAGATGTGAATATTGATGCTCAGGATCATGAAGTAGCTTCCCAAAGCCACACCACCAGGAAGCATTCAAACCAGTGCTTGAACATATTCCTTCTCACTGCTGATCCAGAATTTCCGACAATCTCCTATGGTGGATTTCCAACACATCCTCATTGAGAGAAATAAAGACCAACTATCACGATGTACCCTTGACCACACTGACAGTCAGGATATGTAGATTTTATTGAAATTTCTTCTTAGGAAAGTGTGTGGGCACAGGTAGGAGGAATCATATCTTTAAGATGTCAGCAAGCCATTATATACTGGCAAAGCTCTCTGAAGGTTTGCATGGGGAAAAGCTCAGCAAAAGAGTCCTACAGTTGAGTTAACAAAGTACTATGACATATCGCAGATGTAAGGGCACCTGAGACTACTGTATTCACATTTTTTGATAAAATTTTACTTCTTGTACTATTGAAGTTGGGCAAGTTGGTGCTTATCAGAGATCTTAGGGCTTGGTTGGGTAGAAGATATCTAGGCTTTTGATAGCCCCACTTTTTCCCCCCACTGCTCCTAAATGTCACTCCATCCTTTCATACTACTTCTGGGATAGTCACCTTTCCTTTAGGTTCCCAAATAGAAGCAAGGCTGGAAAATCTCTAGGGCATGATTAATCATAGGACACTTTTTTCTCAATAGCGAATGTATTTTGTGTTTAAGTCGTGAATATACACATTTTCAGTACTGTGCTTGAGTCAGTAAGAGACTGTAAACCATAGATTCATCATTGATATTTTAATTTATTTCACCAAGAGCCAATGGGTAACTAATATTTGGAAGGCCTGGTTCTGGGTACTGGCGACACAGAGAGGAATCAGTTATAAACACTATCTCTGTAAGTTCACCGTCTTATTTGCATTAGGAAAGCAGAAAAGAGCACAGATAGTTACAGCACAGTGCGTGATTAGATGCCACAGTGGGCCAAACACAGGCAATGAGCAAGCTGAGAATAGGGCATCTCAGGCAGAGATATGTGTCTCTACAGTCAGGTCAATGAGAAAAAGAAACAAAAGTCTCTTACTTTAAAGAGATGCCTTCTTAAGCCACCTTTACATGGCAGTCGACCCTCTGATCTTGTGATCCAAGCTCTTTTGTCCTTTAGAAAGCAGATAGGGAAGTGGCGCTTGGGGAGAACATTCATTTTGAGAGTTTCTACACCCCACCTCTGTCCCTAAATCCACTTTTCCCCATCCACTGCCCCGCGGGAATGAGACTAGGAAGGGCTAAGGATTTCCATAAATAAAACCAAATCAATCAAATGGCAAAGAAACAAATTTCCTTAGAAAATAGATACATTTCATACTTCTAAATTGTCATGCCCTTCAAGGATTCCTGAAGTAGCTGGAGAGCCACGTTTCAGACCTCTTTCGGCCATTCGTCATTGGCTGGTTGTGTCATCTCGAACAAAGCACTCACTGTCTGCACCTCAATTTTCTTAACAGAAATGTTTTTCAATGACAGTTGTCATGCTTCATTCCCAGGGTTGTTATAAGGATCAGATGTGGTCAGATGAGAGTTGTAGAAAGTCAGTGTGGAATATTTGAAATAATCTCGGACCAGGCATGCAGGAAATAAGCTGCTCATTGGAGACCTGCTCTAGCTGTAGCTCTTACCGCATTTTGCAAGGAGCTTCAAACAGTTGTTCAGTACCATTAGATTAGATGGTCTGTAAGGACTCTTCCAGCTTTGATAATATAAGATTCAGCAGTGACTTTTTTCAGTAAAGTGGCTTGAATAAAGTTAAGTCTTTATTCAGTTGGGTGTGAGACATATGAACTATTGCCCGAATGCTTCTCTCTTTTATATCTAGAGGTCCCCTTCACCCTCTTCACTGAGTGTGTGAGACATTTCAGTGTGGTGACTGGGCACAGAAAGGCCACTCTCTGCGAGCCCCAGAGGTTGGGAAAGGTGAAGAATGACTTTGCAGAGTCCGCCAGAAATCCTTTCTGTGAGGCAAACAGCAAGGCAGAACTTCAGAATATCCAGTTGGATTACACAGAGACCACAGCTCTCCACCTAAGGAGAAGTAGGCTAAGAACGTCATGTCTTCGGTCTGCCTAATTTCCCCTCCTCTTCTATATTTTTGTTTTGCTCTCCTTTCAATAGAATGCAAACACCTGGTTTCTTAGTAGACATCAAAAAAACAGGTTTAGACCAAGAGTGACAGGATTATCTTTTCTCCTTAAAGTTTCCTCCGTGAGACCCCCCGACAGCTGAAATCCCCTGAATCTATTTAAAATGCACTAATGCTCTATAATGTCAGGAGATTGTCCTAGAGATGGAATTAGACTGGCCTGGGTTTGAATTTTGCTTCTTTCACTTACTACCTGCATAATATTGTGCAAATATTTGACTGCTCTGAGTTGAAATAGCTTCCTATTTCACTGGGGGCTGGCAAGGCCTACCTTCTAGGGTTGTTGTAATGGTAAGTTCTCTGCAAACACGTCATGTTTCAAGTATCATGTGGAGGATTGCTCTTATAAACACTGACGATGTAAATTGTTTCACATGCTAGAATTTTTGGAGGGCATTGTTTCTCACTCCATTTGATGAGGGTTTTTGTTGTTGTTACTGTTTTGTTTCAGTGTTTTTTAGATTGGTGTTGGCTTTAACCAGAGCCTCCACTTACATAGTCCAGCTCCCAGAGACTGCCTGTAGGTACTCGGGTGCCAATGTTTAGTATCAGCCTGAGCCCTTGTGGTTCTTCAAACAACTGTTCCTTCGAGAATATTCTGGATTACAGGGACACTTTTAGTACCCAGATTAGTTATCTAATGGTAACCACAAAATCATTTCCCTTTGCTGGAAAATGAGCTAATATGATCACAAAAATTAACTAAAAAGTCAGGATCATGGATATTTTAGTCTAGCATTTCAGTTCGACAAACAAAGCCAATGAAAATTTGCAAACACACACACCTCTAGGGTGTGTTCTTCCCTTTACCCATGTGGTTACATCAACTGCTTTTTAAATCACAGCAGTTTGCTAACCCCCTCCCCCACTTGGCTTCTGCTTTCCTTGCTTTCATACCCTCTCCACAACTTAAAGGCTCTCCAAGATGACCTAGGACACAAACATTGCTATTCATAAAATGTCCATGACTTTTTATGATATGTTACTCCTTTCTGAAACTCTTTCCTGACTTCTGTAATATGTCAATACTCTGGCTCGCCAACTATTTCTTCTCTATCTCTTTAATGATCTTTTTTATTTTCTTCCTGAGTATTCACTATGATCATTTTCGAGAAAATTTTATGTACTTGATTTTCCCCGTCTAAGAACATATATATTCCCAGAGGATATTGATGAGTCTGAGACATTTTTTTTTCTTGAGTCTTCATCAACATTTCAAACGCTAATTCCTATTGTTAGAAACTTACAGGACAAAGTTAGGCAACAATTTAATTTATAATTAATACTTATTTATGTGCAAAATATAACTCTGTTTCTTTCCCTCCAAACTAGGTTTACATTCTAATTTTTCCTTTTTACATAACAGTACCATTCTTCAGATTCCTCAACCTACCCTCCGATGAAAACATTGCCATTTCTTTCCCTGTGCAAGTGCTACCTTTTGGTATTTCTTAGTCTCGGGGGCTCTTCACCAATTCCAAATTACTGCCTATCCTACCCTCAACATGTCGTGGCTTAGTCAATGTAATAAATTCTATTCTCTCTACTTTCATTTCCTCCGTGTCTCAAAATCCCTCTTGCACACGGAGACGAGTTATCTTACTGTAAACTACTGCTTTCATTATATTACTTCTTGGTTTTAGAAGGGAGCAGAGTAAAAACTGCGGTGTATTTGTTTAGCAAACTGGACTGGTCAAAGCCCTTTGGCATGCATTGCACAATGGCTTTCTGTTGCTAGGAAGAGGTGGCACCGGGCTGTGGAAGCTCCATCATTGTGGAGTCAGGGTCCGGAGATGCTGGCTGCATTTTACTGCTGTGGGTTAACTAGAATCAGCTCAGGTCCTCTTTCTGAGGCTTCAGCTTCCCTATCTGTTGTTAAGTGGTAGATGCTGGTTAACATCTACAAACTGTATATAGATATTTTGCAGCACATTAATAATGAGTGAATTCAAACTAATTAGGAAAAATTAACAGCCCCAGACACACTCTCCAGTTTACTAACTGTAGTAAAATTCACCATACCTTTATCTTAAAATATAAATAAATAAATACATTTAGATGGATATCCCCAAAATTATTGTAACAGAAAATGTTTGCCAATCCTTGTTTTTGAGAGGTTTATGTCAATTCCAGTCTGGAATGTTCATTTAAACAACTCCTTAGGGATATGTCTCCCAAATACACAGCCTAGTAGGGAAATAAGAAAAATCAAAACAGTGTAGTGAATGATTCTAAAAGTATCCTTTTCAAGTCTATGATTTTCGACTATTAACTGTAATCTACCATCAGAAGCTTCAGCATGGAGCGATTTCTTGGCATGAGCAGAATGACTTAAGTGTTAGAGGAAATTGTTCTTCCTTTTGTCTTAGCAGCATCAGACTTGAGTGGGCGTGCTGCTAAGTTTAGTTGCAACTTTTTCTGCCTGTGGTTGGGACTGCCACCATCCTTCCAGCCATACAGAAAAGAAAAGGCAGCCTTGATGCCCCCTGAGAAGCAGCACCCTCCCTCCCCTATCTATTTGAGTGGGAAAAAGACAGAGGTCTTGGCCAGGCAGGCTTGGTTCATATCATATATCTAAGGTCAGATGGGCCTTTAGAGATCACTGAATCTAAACTTTTTTTTTAGAGATGTGGAAACAAAGGAAAATTCAAGGGAGAAGAACCCCTCAGATCGCACATCCAGTAAGTATTGGAATTAGAGCTCATGTATATTGTGTCTAAAATATTTGGGCAAAGTCAGTGCTCCCCAGCACTGGACAATCATTTAGAATGCAGAGTCAAACCTCCTGTTTGAAGAATCACCTGTGTGATTACTATTTAGTAAGTCTGGTATGGTGCTGGGGATTTGTATATTTAGTAAGCATCCCCAGTGATCCTAAAGCAAGCCCACTGTGAGACTTAGGCACACCCAAAAGAATAGAATCAGTAAATAGTAGATTTAAAATGAACTTTAAAAAAAACACTGAAAATCTGGGAAGCATTAAATATCCTGGAAATCAACGCCTACAAAAGGGAAGAGACTCATGTGTTGATGAGAAACTTAGATTAAAGTCCGTGTCTTTTCAATACGTATGTAATGGTCGTATATTCTTATATTTTACTACCTAGGGGCATCCAAAATGGTTGGGTGGACCTCAGGTCCTTTCCCTGTTTGTTTGTTTGTTTGTTTTGATATTTAACATAGATTGTGCTACCATATGTGTTTAAACATAGTAAGAAATGAATTTTAACTTGTACAATGTTATATGCAAGTACAGACACGTGTGTGTGTATGTGTTACACACACAGGTGCATACACACACATATTGCGAGTTAATGGTAGGGCGTCATCCATTGTAAGATGCAACTCAATTTCTGAGATTTTAAAATTGCAAGGGAAAACAGTCTCCTGTAACATTGTAGGTAAACTAGAGTTGGAAAAGGTTTTAACTCCCTTGGCAACTTGAACCAGTCGGCAGTAGAATCTGGAAAATTTTGACGTCAAGGGTTCCTGGGCACATCAAGGCTAACAAGAACCATTTCCAAGATCAAGTAGAAATGTTCTATATGGACACAGGAGCAGACTGGCTGAGCAAATCCCACTTGTTTCTGGTGTCTTTCGATAGTTAGGACAAGCCATCTGGAAAAAATATTGGTGGATTAATTTGTAGATAAGTCAGCCAGATCGATGAAGATAATTTGTGCCCATTCTAATTTTTAACACAAATTGTATTTAAGTTCGAGTGAACCAGTCTATCTTATTTCTGAGTAAGCAACTTTTGTGTTGCCCCTCTGTGGCCTTAGTTCTACAAAAGAAATAACCTCAGCCCTAACTACTTCAGAAGCTAGTAATTATTAATCAAAATTAATCCTGTTATAGTTTACCAAACGCCTCCACATAGTTTATATCATTTCAATCTGACTAAGATCCTATGAGATGAATGAGATTATCTGTCTCTTTTATTTTTACGTTTGTGCAAACTGCAGCTCGGGAAACCTGAGTAACTTGCCCAACATCTCACAGTGAAAGCAGTGCTCGAGTCTGAGTGTTGTGATAGATTCATCCTGTATTCATTAGTAATTGTTTCACTTTAGAGAAAATACATCGAAAAGTCATAGTTGTAAGATGAATTACTTCCACCTTTCTGCATTTGGCCTGCTTGTTCATTGTTTTTGTTCTTATACCCACACACAAACCTCTCTTTGGCCCTAAGAATACCAGCCAAGCACCACCCAGGTCTGAAGAATAGATAAAAATATGCACTGCCCTCTCTTCCTTATCTGAAGACACCTGGGGGAAAAAAAAAAAAAAAAAAGCACAAAATCTGAACACTGTAATTTCTGAATGGCCAAAAAGTGCGATTTGCAAAGTTAGGAAATCCTCAAGCCTGGGATAATACTAGGTCTTGGATCTCGGTCGTCTCAACAAGTCGTGGCATAGTTGTTTTATATTTTATACATGTTCACGTCTTAGGGAGAAATAGAGACCTGGGAAGTAATGAAAGGGGATGGACCAGGATGAAGTCATATTTCTTAGAGGTTGGGCGCGGGGTGAGAGAAAAGAGTTTCGGGATCTGGAGAATCCTGTTACAGTTCTGGCCCAGTTACTAATTTACTGCGGGAATGACTTTCTCATCCCTGGTCTTACTTTGGAGAAGTTGGGTTGGAAAGTCTCCTCTGACTGACATTTCGAGGTTCAGTGCATTGTCTTTCTCACAGGCAATTTGGGAAGAGATGAACTTTGTTATTTTTTCTTTGAGGTCAAAATTGCTTTTCTGCCCTGTATACTCAGCTTTAAAGACTTGGCCCAAATATATAGTGGCAAGGACGAAGTCATTCTCGGTTCTGTGACTGATTTCTCTTGCTACATCTCTCTCAATTTCTGAAAGAGGAGAAAACTTCTCTAAATACAGTCTTGCTTCTCTCTCTCTCTCTCCATCTCTATGGTTATATCTGTGATTTTAGGTTGTGGCTAATTAGCTCAATGGTTTAAAATACCGAAATCAATGAAAGTTTTAGAGTCACTTCTGCTATGAGCTGAACTCTGGTCATTTTTGTGGAACTCCAAATGCTAGTGACACATCACACATTTAGCCAAAAGCCTCCTTGACGACAGAAAGTATATGAATAAGTGTTAGCACTTGAGGGAGGACAACTGGAAATGCCTTCAAGAACATTCTCTGTTCATGGGGAAGAGGAGAGAACAAGGCTTTTCATTCTGAAATAAAGTTGATGAGCACCCACTGTAGCGATGAGCAACCATATTGCAGCAGTATTATTAAAAATACAGATTTTCAGGACAATTATTTGAAAATTCCATTACACAAGACCAAATAGGGCCTTGATGTCTATATTTTTGTAAGCACTGAAAGTGATTTTTATGACCCAGGAAAACTCATTGTTACAGTTCTCAGCCATTTCTTCACTGTGTGAAACTTTGATCACAACAAGAGAGATTTAGGAAATATCAAGTGAGAAGGAGGATTGACATCAGCAATGCCTGAGTTCTTATTATTAAACTTTAATAATGTCAATATTAATAGGCATTTGTTAAACTCTTACTATATCCCATTCACTATGTAAAGCACTTTACATACATTTTCTCATTTAATTCCCCACATAGGGATATTCCTTTTATACCCCTATTTTACACAGGTGAAAAAGACCCAGAAAGGTCACGTGCTCTAAAATCGAAATGCCAGGACTGAAATTCAACATGAAGGCTCTTAGTCATTAGCCTTCCCAAACACCAATTTATCTATGAAGGACCATGTTTGGGTAAATTAGGGGTCTTGGTCTACCAGATCCAATGAAAAGATGCTAAAGAGAAGCAATAAGAGGATATCAATGAACTTCTGAGAGGATCTTAGCAAACGCATTTTCATATAGTCACATGTACTTTTATGCCACCTCCGCAGGTGACAGAAACTCGTTTCATGTTGTTTAGCCTTATTAGTCAAACTTATTCCATAATATCACAGTAATCCTTTATCGAATTGCTTTTCACATTTCTAAATGTACAGGGTATCCCAAAAAATGTATATAGGGTGTCTGTAGAGTTTATTACATTTTGAAAATGAAATGTATTTCAATAACTGCTGGTTTTATAATTACACTTATGTGTGTATACACTTTTTGGGGGGACACCAACATATAAATATAACCAGTTTCCTGCCTGGCTGGTGTGGCTCAGTGGATTGAGTGTCGTCCCATGCACTGAGAGATCCTGGTTCGAATCCCGGTCAGGGCACATGCCCGATGCAGGCTCGATCTGTGGTACGGGGTGTGTAGGAGGGAGCTGGGTTAAGAGAGGACGGTTGGTAGAAATAGAGAGAGGAACAAAGTAAAAAAGCGTCCTTCACTTAGAAGAGTGACGGGGCCAGGGCTCCTTCCAACTAAGCCCCCAGGAGCCCAGGGTAACAACACAAGTAGGGAATAAACTGGTTAGTTTCCTAGAAGATACTGGTGCAGCCTACTCAGTCCTGACCAAGCCAGTGGAGCCCCTAACCTCCAAAAAACGACCATGCAAGGGGCCACCAGACAGTCAGCCCTTTACCCCTGGTCTTCAAAGAGGACTGTAGACCTTGGCAAAAATACTGTGACTCATTCGTTTCTGGTCATGCCGGAGTGCTCATACCCCCTACTCAGACACGATCTCCTCCAAAAACTGCGGGCAACAATATCATTCAAGGGGAAAGAGGCACACCTCACCGTGGATCCAGGAAGCCAGGACCCAATCCTCCTTTCCCCCTTTCATATCCTCCTAACTTGGCCCCTCTCCGAAGAGTATCTCTTACACGAGAGGACCTCTGCTGCACCTGCTGCCAATCAGGAGCCTTCCACCTACCTGGAGGAACTGCAGCATCTGTTTCCCACGGTCTGGGCAGAAAACAACCCTCCAGGATTAGCTAGCCACCAAGCCCCAGTAATTGTTCAATTGCTGGCCACTGCCACTCCAGCCCAGCCCCGCACCAAGTTCCACAAGACGTTGGCCATCAATCCTGCCAGTCTGCTCCCCGACGATGACCCCAAGGAGCCTCTACACGACTGCCTGGAGGTAATCGACACAGTGCAGACAACCCGCCCACACCTCAAGGATATCCCACTGCCATCATCAGATGAGGTATTGTTCACAGATGGGAGCAGCTATATCCAAGAAGGAGTAAGGTATGCTGGGGCAACAGTAGTAACTCTGGACTGTGTCATTTGGTCTCAGTCATTCAGTAGGGGAATTCAGCCTAACGGGCTGAACTCATAGCCCTGATCCAGACCCTATGCTGGGGAAAGGATAAATCAATAACCGTCTATACCAGCGGTTCTCAACCTGTGGGTCGCAACCACTTTGGGGATCGAACGACCCTTTCACGGGGGTCGCCTAAGACCATCGGACAACACATATTTCCTATGGTGATTCATAACAGTAGCAAAATCAGTTATGAAGTAGCAACCAAAATAATTTTATGGTTAGGGGTCACCACAACATGAGGAACTGTATTAAAGGGTCGTGGCATTAGGAAGGTTGAGAACCACTGGTCTATACGGATAGTAGGTATGCATTTGCCACAGCGCATGTGCATAGCGCCATCTACCAAGAACCGGGCTTATTAACCTCGGCCGGGAAGGACGTCAAAAATAAGGAGGAAATTCTGACCTCACTCGAAGCTATCTGGCTGCCAAAAGCAGTAAGGATAGTGCGTTGCAAGGGACACCAAAAAGGGGATTCCACAGAGGCACGGAGAAACCGAGCAGCAGACCAGGAACCTCGAGAGACAGCCCTAAAACCAGTGGGGCCTCTCCAGATATTAGTCGCCATGCCAAACCCAAGTTTGCCTTGGACTCCTACTTACACTGGGTCAGAAAATGACTTGGCCAAGCAGAAACAAGCCACAGAGGAAATTAACAGATGGTGGACATTGCCTGATGGGAGGTTGTTGATCTCAGAGGCATTAGGTCGGACTTTGGTCAAGCAGCTGCACCACACTACCCACTTGGGTTACACCAAGCATATTGAACTCATGAGAGGCAGGTACTTCATACTCAATTTAGACAGTATAGTAGATGGCACTGTGTCCAGGTGCACAACCTGTGCCCAGGTTAATAATAAGCAGGGTAGAAAAGCTCCCCTGGGAATCTGGGCTCAGGGAACCCCCCCCCCCCAGGGGAACATTAGGAAATAGATTTTATAAAAATTAAGCCCCCAACATCAGGATATAATATACCTCCTGGTTTACTTAGACACTTTCTCTGGGTAGGTTGAGGCTTACCCTACTAAAACAGAGACAGCCACCATTATAGTTAAAAAAAATCACTCCAAGAAATCATTCCTAGATTCGGGTTACATGTGACCCTGGAGTCAGACAACGGCCCCACCTTTGTAGCAAAAATATCACAGGACATAGCCAAGGTCCTGAATATTAATTAGAAACTCTATTGTGCCTAGCGACCCCAAAGCTCAGGGCAGATAGAGCACACGAACAGAACCTTAAAGGACACCTTGACCAAGTTGACTTTAGAAACCGCTGAAAACTGGACCACTCTGCTGCCCCTCGCCCTCTTACAGGCGAGATGTACCCCATACCTAGAGGGATTCTCCCCTTATGAAATTATGTATAGTCGACCTCCTCCCATTCTTCCCAAGCTCAGAAAAGAATGGAAGGCTGAAATTCACAACTGCTCCTTACTCAGGTTCTTGCAGGCCCTGCAGTCTGCCAGAAGGCCGTCCATAAGCACGTCCACAACGCCCTGCCTGTGCCCAAATCAGACCCTGTACACCCCTTCCAGCCCGGGGACTTGGTGTGGGTAAAGAAGTTCACCACCTAGGGACGAACTCCAGCCTGGAAGGACCATACACTGTCATCCTGACTACACCAACGGCTGTCAAGGTCAACAGCATCCCGACCTGGCTGCACCATTCCCGGCTGAAGGCGGAAAAAGCAAAATGGACGGTCCAGGCCTCTCCAGACCTCTTAAAGATAAGACTCTTGCAAACATCGGAACCTTAATATTGCTTTTATCTGTATAAATGGGAACCCCCATAAGCCAAAACCCAAATGGGATTGGGAACTTAGGAATGGAATCACAGGGCAAGTCCTTGCCAAGGTGACTACAGGGGAACAGGAACAAGTGCAGTTCACTATAGATCTCTGTTCCCTGATTAAGGATGTTATCCCCATATACCAAGGAGAGAACAAAAAAATGAGCAAGGGTTCCAAGGAATCGGAGGCTATGGGGACAGGGCTCATGGACTTAGGGGTGAGGAAGAGGCAGGCAGTGTGACAGGGAAAGGGAGGAGGCGGAGGGCTAAGCAGGTATGTGTGGGTCTGAGTAGGAAGGAGGAGAAGGAAAGATGGGGGATGTGTAGACAGCAGATGGATTGAAAGGAGGGATGAGCATGTGAAATAAGGTAGGTAGATGTAGAGGACGAAAGTGGGACACTGAGTAAGAGAGGGAGAACTTGTCCCTGGTAGTGGGGTGACAGTATGGGATGTAGTGAAGAGAGTGACAGGGACAGAGTTAGTATCCTTAGTTAGAAATAACATTGAGGAAAGGGAAAATCAAAGAAGACAATGTGATAATTGGTTCCAAAGAATGTTTCATTGGTCCCCTTGGCTGACAACCCTCCTGTCTGTAGTGGCAGGGCCCCTCGCCCTCTTGCTCTTATCCCTGACCATGGGACCCTGCCTTGTCAATTGCCTTATCCAGACTATACAGAGCAGAATTAACTCGGTCAAATTACTAGTAGTCAGGGGTCAATACAATTTTCTCCCCAATGAAGACGAGTCCACGATTTGACTTGTATACATAAAACCAGTGGGGAAAGAACTAGACTACTTAATTTAAGTAACTCCATTCTGACCAGCAGTTGCTACACATACACACCCTGACTCATCTAAACACCAGAGACTGAAACCCAGAGGAACCATAAAGATAAAGGGATTAATCATGGCCTTGGGAAACCCAGAAAAACCATACAAATAAAGACAGTAATGATTGCCCTGACCTCTGTAACAGCTCCTCATGCCCCCTATGTGTATCAGTTCCCCCTTAACGGGGCCAAGGCCTCGCCAAGAGGATGTGGTTTTAGTCTTTATAAGCGGACTGCAGAAATGTTTGGGGCTGCTGATTTGGGAGTCCTATGCCCCCTGCAGCCCGCCAGTAAGTAAAGCGCTCCTCTCCTTTACAGTTCGGCTGTGTGTCTCTGACTGTCTCACTGGCTGGTCCTACAGATGAAACTCAAAGGGAAGTGGGGGGAGAGGGCAGGATGAGATAAACTAAAGAACTTCTATGCATATATGCATAAACAATGGACACCAACATTAGTGTGGGGAAGGCTGGAGGGGGGTGGGAGTGGGGAGGAGGAGGTCAATGGGGGAAAAAAGGCGGAGACATCTGTAACACATTCAACAATAAAGATGAGTTTAAAAAAAAAAAAAGACCATGACTTTTTAAAGATTTTTTTTTAATCCTCACCCGAGGACATTTTTGCATTTATCTTCAGATAGAGCGGGGGTGTGGGGGGGAGGAGAGAGGAGAGTAAGAGAGAAACATCGACATGAGAGAGACACATCTACTGGTTGCCACCAACACAACCCCAAGCGGGGCCAGGGCCAAAATGCAACCAAGGTACGTGCTCTTAGTGGGAACCAAACCCGGATCTCTCTGGAATGCGGGCCGATGCTCTAACCGCTTAGACAAACTGGCCAGGGTTTAAGATTTCTTAATAAGCCAGTTTGATTACACAGTTAGCCATATTTTCTTTGTTCCACCAAAAGTCTTCTGTTAATCCAGTGAACACATATTTATTGAACACTTATTTTGTTGCCACTCTGTACTAGACACAGGGAACATTACAGCCGTGCTCCTCCCCTCATGGGAAGGACAGACAGTGAACAAGAATCAGCTGCCCTGTGGTCAGTACTATGAGGACGACAAACGTGATGAGCTGGGTGAGGTGTGTACGCGTGTATGGGTCAGGGCAGCCCTCTCCAGGCAGGTGAGATCTGAACTGAGACCTGGATCATGAGAATGTCAGGCTTCATTTTTATATTTTTTTTATTATTTTTAATTTTTATTGTTTTGATCTTGCAGATTTTCATTTCTAATAAAGTAAATATCAACCTTTCCTATTCCACATGAACAAAAAAGCTCTTTGTGGTTCCTTTTAATTTTTTCAGAGTAAAAGGGCCATGAGACCAAAAGTGAGAAAAGCACTGGTTTATCCCCAGCCACAGCTGGTCCATGTCTTGCTCTGACGTCATAAGTCACCATTGTGAGGGAATTGCAGACTTCTCCTATATAAGGCCCTGGCTCTGGACACTGAGCTGGGGTCACTGTGGAGTTGGAGTAGTGAGTTGATGTGTGGTGAATCGTTGGACTTGGACGAGTGAACTGACCTTTGGTGACCTCCTGGACTTTGATTGGTGAGCTTGCGTTTTGTATGTATGAATTGTTGGATGTGGACGAGTGAACTGACCTTTGGTGACCTGTTAGACTTTGACTGGTGAGCTTGCATTTTGTATGTATGAATTGTTGGATGAGGACTAGTGAACTGACCTTTGGTGACCTGTTAGAATTTGATTGGTAATCTTGCATTTTGGATATTTGTATTGTTGGATGTGGACGAGTGAACTGACCTTTGGTGACCTGTTGGACTTTGATTGGTAATCTTGCATTTTGGATATTTGTATTGTTGGATGTGGACGAGTGAACTGACCCATGGTGACCTCTTGTAGTTTGATTGGTGAGCTTGCGTTTTGTATGTTTGAATTGTTGGATGTGGATGAGTGAACTGACCTTTGGTGACCTCTTGTAGTTTGATTGGTGAGCTTGCGTTTTGTATGTTTGAATTGTTGGATGTGGACGAGTGAACTGACCTTTGGTGACCTGTTGGATTTTGATTGGTGAGCTTGTGTTTTGGATTTTTGATTTGTTGGATGTGGATGAGTGAACTGACCCTTGGTGACCTCTTGGAGTTTGATTGGTGAGCTTGCGTTTTGGATGTTTGAATTGTTGGATGTGGACGAGTGAACTGACCTTTGGTGACCTGTTGGACTTTGATTGGTGAGCTTGTGTTTTGGATTTTTGATTTGTTGGATGTGGATGAGTGAACTGACCCTTGGTGACCTCTTGGAGTTTGATTGGTGAGCTTGCGTTTTGGATGTTTGAATTGTTGGATGTGGACGAGTGAACTGACCTTTGGTGACCTGTTGGACTTTGATTGGTGAGCTTGCGTTTTGTATGTTTGAATTGTTGGATGTGGATGTGAGTGAACTGACCTTTGGTGACCTCTTGGAGTTTGATTGGTGAGCTTGCGTTTTGTATGTTTGAATTGTTGGATGTGGACGAGTGAACTGACCTTTGGTGACCTGTTGGACTTTGATTGGTGAGCTTGCATTTTGTATGTTTGAATTGTTGGATGTGGACTAGTGAACTGACCTTTGGTGACCTGTTGGATTTTGATTGGTGAGCTTGCGTTTTGGATTTTTGATTTGTTGGATGTGGATGAGTGAACTGACCTTTGGTGACCTCTTGTAGTTTGATTGGTGAGCTTGCGTTTTGGATGTTTGAATTGTTGGATGTGGATGAGTGAACTGACCTTTGGTGACCTGTTGGACTTTGATTGGTGAGCTTGCGTTTTGTATGTTTGAATTGTTGGATGTGGATGAGTGAACTGACCCATGGTGACCTCTTGTAGTTTGATTGGTGAGCTTGCGTTTTGTATGTTTGAATTGTTGGATGTGGATGAGTGAACTGACCTTTGGTGACCTCTTGGAGTTTGATTGGTGAGCTTGCGTTTTGTATGTTTGAATTGTTGGATGTGGACTAGTGAACTGACCTTTGGTGACCTGTTGGACTTTGATTGGTGAGCTTGCATTTTGTATGTTTGAATTGTTGGATGTGGACTACTGAACTGACCTTTGGTGACCTGTTGGATTTTGATTGGTGAGCTTGCGTTTTGGATGTTTGATTTGTTGGATGTGGATGAGTGAACTGATCTTTGGTGACCTCTTGGAGTTTGATTGGTGAGCTTGCGTTTTGGATGTTTGAATTGTTGGATGTGGACGAGTGAACTGACCTTTGGTGACCTGTTGGATTTTGATTGGTGAGCTTGCGTTTTGGATTTTTGATTTGTTGGATGTGGATGAGTGAACTGACCTTTGGTGACCTCTTGGAGTTTGATTGGTGTGCTTGCGTTTTGGATGTTTGAATTGTTGGATGTGGACGAGTGAACTGACCTTTGGTGACCTGTTGGACTTTGATTGGTGAGCTTGCATTTTGGATGTATGAATTATTGGGTGTGGACTAGTGAGCTGATGTTTGGTGACCTCTTGGACTTTGATGAGTGAGTGAGCTTGCGTTTTGGATTGTGGCGTTTGTTTGTTTGGTTTTTAATTTCCTTTTCTTTTTCAGGTGTTTTTTTTCTGTTATTGTATTTTTTGTTGTCTTAATATTTTTGTTTTCTTTTTCTTTTTCTTTCCTTTTTTTAGTTATTTTTATTTAGTTTTTTATTTTACTTCATTATTTTAGTTTGTTATTTAGCTTTTTTATTTTAGTTTGTTATTTTACTTGTTTATTTTAGTTTATTATTTTAGTTTTTTATTTTAAAGGCACCATGTGTTATGACTTTGCAGCCCTCTCTGACAACAAGGAGCGCCTTGTTGGCAATTGTGTCCTCCTGGACACCCTTGGCCAGGGTTCTTATGCCTAGGTGACGTTGGCCCGCCGTGTTCCCACAGGCACAGGTGTAGCAGTCCCAGCGCCTCCACGGGTGTCAGGAGAGGGTGTGGGGGAGGGGAGCGATGAAGCACGGAACTTGTACTCATGTGCTCATAACCAATGGACATAGACAACAAAACTGGGGACGGGGCAGGGAGGGAGGGGGAGGAGGGTGTTAATGGGGAAAAAAGGAGAAACATCTGTAACAAAATAAATTAATAAGAAAAATAAAAAATAAAAATAAAGACTCCCCAACCTTATTTGTCGAGGCCCTAAGTCCGGACCTCTCTAAGTTCAGGCAGGAACACCCAGAAATAACTCTCCTGCAATATGTAGATGATCTCCTATTAGCCACTAAGACTGTGCCTAACTGCCAGGCAGCTACTAGAGACTTATTAAAAGAATTAGACACCCTTGAAAAATTACTCAAATTTTTTGTAATGGCTCACATTGACATACCTCTGAGTAACACCTGTAATTGTTGTTGGGTAGATAGAAATAGATACAGATACAGACATAGACACAGATGTTAATATACATGTGAGCAACAAAGTCGTTATGTGGTAAAAGTTGACAGATGACTTTTAGTAATAACTTGTTGACTTTCAAAATATTCAAGAGGAAATTTAGATTAAAAATTAATAATATTCCTTGTGATTTAGTTCAACTCCATTAGAAATTGTTTTTACAAAACAGCCTTGTGTCTTGTCAGTCAGTCTCTGTGACCTATGAGATCTTCTGTGTTAGGAGTCCCCACGACCTCCCGCAGGTCTGATGATTGACTAGGGGGACTCACAGAACTCAGAAAAGCTGTTATACATATGGTGATGGTTCATTACAGTAAAAGGATGCAGATTACAATCAGCAAAGGCAGAAAGCTCCCAGGATGGAGTCTGGGAGGTCAGGTACAGCCACCCAGTTGTCGTCTCCCTGGACTCACACAGCAGTGCTTCACCCTCCCAGCTGTGCTTTGTGACGACACAGAGGGAGCACTGCCAACCCGGGGAGCTCACCAAAGCCCTGGTGTCCGGATTGTGTACTGGGGGCCAGGCCCTGAGGCATGCGGCACCCACATGACTGACAATTACTTAGTCTCCAGCCTCCCCCCAAACCCCCAAAAAGGAGGTCGGACTGATACAGAGTGGCCCAGGACCACAGGCCTTCACCTGAGCATACACTATCTGGCATGGCCCGTGACCCTGGATTACAAAGGCACTCTTATCAGGCATGACCCTCCAAGGATTTTTAAGAGATTTCCCCGGAACTAATTTGAGCATCCCAAGTCTGCTGAGTTAACCCTCCGTGCCCGTCTTCCTTTGAGAAGAATCCACCTGGGCTTCCAGCATCGTGTCCCATCCAGTGAGGATTCCTACTGAGTACGGAAGGAGACGGGCTAGAAGCTAGTCCAGTAGAGACAATTTTGCTCGTCTCCAGAGCAAGTACTGTCTCAGAGGATGATTGAAATGTCCTTTCCAGGAAAAGACTGGGATCTGAACAATGCGAATGAACCAAGTTTCTAGCACTGGTTTCAGAGACAGACGAATGAATGATGGAAGGCGGGGAGCAATTCCTATGTCTCAGCTTTTGGCAGTGTTTTAAAGAAAAACCCTGGCAAATTGGACTCACAGTCCTGAGACATAGCCACCATTTATGTACAGTGTAAACCCTTCGAGGAAAGAAAACTGAAGTGTGCAAGTCTTGGCCAGAACTGATGACAGAATCAGTGTCACTATCCTTCCAGGCCCTCCAAATTAGTCAGTGTAGGGCTCTGATAATAGCTACCAGAAAGATGGATAGTTGTGTGAAACAGATACCAGATCCTTCAGAAGTCTGTGGTCTTATTTAGCAAAAAGCATACATGCACAGGAAAATTCATAAGAGAATAGCAGTGGTTTTATTCAAACAAAACAGTAGTTTAGTAAATTTGGGGTTGGTTGACAGTATTTCCAAATTCGGACTTTCCCTGAAAATATAGATTAACAACTTATTTTGAAAAATCAAACATTATACTAATAGTAAGCTAGGATTGTGCCTGTTAGAATTAGGCAACAGTTGCTTCATAGCAGCTGCCCATGGGAATGGAGTCCAGGCATTCCAGGTAGCTAGAGACCCACCTCTCCCTCTTGTGGTGAAGGGGGCCCTCTTCACTTATTTATGTCACCAGCTTGGCTCCTATAAAAACTAAGTTTATAACCCCTGACCCACCTAAGTATATATATATTAAAGATGAGCTTGATCTAGGGGTCAGGGTGGGGAGTCTCTCAAAGGAAGAGAAAGTTAAAGGCTTCTTAAAGAAAACAGTGCAAAAGAAAATAGAATAGGCAATTTACACAGGGCTCATTGCTTGAGAAAACATCAATATTAGAGTAAGGAGAATAGATTGTATTCTATGGGCATGTAAACCTAGTGAGAATTTGAGCAGAGAGTGTGAACTCTGTGAATGATATATCGTATTATTGCTAGGGTTATTTTTTACCTTTTGGTAGAAAAACCTGGCATTGCTATGTTGAATGAAAAGTTATCCAAATAGGAATGGGTTAGGGGATGAAGGATCCTGTGTTGAAAAATTTCACAGAGCACTGAATCATCACGACGTGGAGGAGGAATAGGCGAGCTGGTGAGAATGCAGGAATGGAGAAGAAACGGGCATAGAAGCAGCTGTAAAAGCAGCTCCCTTCCTTAGGATGCCATGAAAGATAAGGGAATGCGGAACAATGCCTACTTCCCTTGTGATAGGAATCTTCTTTTTTCTCTTCTCTTTAGGGAATTTGGTCCTCTTATTAAATATGGAAAATGTGATTAATTGGTAACAGTAAAACATTTGTTTATTCTTTTCACTACTTAAATCTGAAAACCATTTCCTTTGGAATTGGAGGATGTATAATAAATAACATGCCTCTCTTTTCTGCACCCAACTTTATAATGAAATTAAAAAAATGTTAAATTAATGGAGAACCAAGTACGGCATTTATTGCAAATAAACTTTATAATTAAAAGAGGTGGTCAGTGTTCATCTCCGAGGGCTGATTGTTTAAAGTCAGCTTTCACTGTGCTTGGGTCTAAGGTCTGTTATCAGGTGGGCTTATCTAACACTCTCCTGAATTAAATGTACTGCAGATTGCAGGCTTATGTGCAAGGTCCAGCCCTGCCCCACTAGTCTGACTTAAAGACATGAGTAATCAGAAAATATTCCCCCCTACCCCCGCACACACAGCTGTTTGAGTCTTTCTAACTGATATTCATAAGTGAAGCCCTGCATCAAGAGAGAAAAATTTCCACGTGCTAAAAGAAAGAGGGAGGATAACCAAGAGTTTTGGGAGGCAGGCATGCTTTAGAGAGAGCTAAAAGGCATTGATATCATTTGACCTCCTGATTTCAGCATACCTAATTCTCACTCCATCTTTCGGTACTATTACATCGGTCAATACATTTCTTTTTCTTTTTCTTTTTTCCTTAATTTGATTTCTAATCCGCCACTCAAACTAAAAGATCTTGGCTAATACAGGGAGGCAAAGTCGTTTTTACATTTCAGGCTAGGGAAATGAACTGTGAAAAAAGCCTTTGGCATCTGTGTGCTTTGGGTCATTACCTATTGACGCCGCCACTAGATGTCAGTGTCTTCTATCTTAGTTTGACTAGTTCTTTATTTGAAGCAGTAGCTTCCAGGGAAGGATACTACTCTACTTTCTCCATCACCTTTCCAGCTCATACACAGTCTACTTCATCTGGCAACAGGGACCCCCCTCCTTTTACAGCGTCCTCCTTCCTTGGTTTTGTACAAGTGTTTGTGTAGAGGCGCAGGCCTATCCTACTTTAATGAGCCTGGGCTTCAGTGTTCTGTGTGAATTCTCCAGGTGATTCTAATGCACATCTACGTTGGAGAACTATTTCCTTTTTCAATTTTATTAAATGTATTGGGCTGACATTGGCTAATAAAATTCTATTGCTTTCAGGTGTGCAATTTATAATACATCATATAATGTACATTGCATTGTCTATTCACCACTCAAAGTCAAGTCTCCTTCCATCACCATATATTTGATCCCCTTTACCTAACTCTTGTAGTGATCTGGGCTCCAAGGCTAAGGCAACTAGATTCCATTTTATGTAGGCCCCTTAGTTAAGGCGACTAAAAGACTCCATTTTGTCACCAATAGACATTCCTTGATATTCTTCCAACAATAGGTTAATTACCCCAAGACTTAAAGGAATTTTGCCTAAAGATTATAGTGGCCCCAGGAGTTGGGAGGCATTTGCAGTCTCCTGAGTATAGGTATTTGCAGGTACTTGTAAGTGCTTAGGCCTTTGGTAAATAATGCTAATTTTGACTTCTGTGGTCTCTGTCACTCCCACTATTGTACTGGTTCCCTGAGGGGAGGGGGCAAAAGGAGGAGGGAGTTTCTGTCTTTAAAATGGGATGAGTAAGAACAATAGGGGCTGTTGATCTGAGGGGGGAGACTGTGCCCTCCGCAGCTGGCTGGCGAAATAGAAATAAAGTGCTCCTTTACAATTCGGCCATGCGTCTCTGGTTATCTCGCCTTCAGGTTATAACAGTACCTCCACTCGTTCCCTCTGTGTCTATGAGTTTTGTTTGTTCATTTGTTGTTTTCGGTTTTATATTTCACGTATGAGTGAAATCACAGGGTTTTTGACTTTTTCTGTCTGACCTATTTTGCTTAGCATGCTATTCTCCAGCTCCATCCATGTTGTTGAACGTGTCAGTATTTCGTCTTGTTTCATGGCTGAGCAGTATTCCATGGCATGTACGTACCACATCTTCTCTATCCAGTCATCTCGGGAGGACACTCTTTGTTTTCATGTCTTGGCCTCCGTGAATGCTTCTGCAAATGAACATAGGGGTATCTTTACAAATACGGGTTCTCAAAATTTTAGATAGATAGCCAGAAGAGGGATTACTGGATAATATGGTAATTCTCTTCTTAATTTTTAAAGGAACCTCCATACCGTTTCCATAGTGGCTGTACCATTTTACATTCCCATCAGCATGGAGAGAACTATTTTCTAGACTGAGTCCCTCCATTCCTGCATGTCCTCAACCACTGGCAGAATGAAAGTGCAGCTAATGAGCTTACTGAGGAAATGACATTGGGAAGGTAACTGCTCTCTGGGCTAACTTGTTTTATCTCTACAATGAGAATGTTCACTTGGATAACAAAAGTCATATGACATTTATATAATTAGCATTGCTATGGATAATACTTTGTCTTTGTAACTATATCAAACACGAGTGCAGGGAAGTCAATTAAACCCAAAATGCATCAGGTAGTCACTGGCTCTTCGAGTTGGATTGAGGACTCCATCTGAACAATCTCTGACTTCTGCCACAATATTCCTATTGGGCTAGCATCAACCTGGAGTTCCCATGAAGGGAAGTTCTCTCATGATGCAGAATGAACGACGCTGTGGGGGTCTGACTGTTCGGAAGCCTTGCTTGCCTTGAATCCAACCTGCATTTGTGGTGCTTTCAACCATCAGAGCCCTCGTGTTATCAGACTTTGAGCTCCTGAAGGCCGGACTGCAGTCCCTCCCCTCCCGGTCCCTGTTTCGCTTGCAGCTCACTGCTGCTCATAGGTTTCTTCCTCACCTGTATACAGTTAGCCAGCTGGCCAGGAGGGGTCAGAGCAGACTGACTGCTCTCCCCATACCGCTGGCATTACTGGAATAAACACTTGTATATGATTCAACCCTGTCTCTGCCTAATTTGTCTCCATTAATGACAGGCAGCCTCAGACCTGTTGTGTCGGGTTCAAAAAGAAAAACACAGGACTGTCTTCTGCAGGATTTATTTTATTGTTAAGCAAATCAAAGAAAATAGATATATATTGAACTCCCAAGGACTCAGGCAGAGAAGAAGGTGTGTTTTCATAAAGTGAAGGGATCTGCTAGAGAAAAATAAAAGCAGAAGCAAGAATAGAAGGATGAAAGAGCCGGCAAGTCAGCACAAACCGCCGGCTCGAGTTCAGCTTTTCCATAATGCTTTAGGTTGATCTTCCCACCACTTTTCCTACGAAAGAGAAAGACAAAATCCGCTCAGTGCAATATCATTCGCATTCATCCCAGATGCGGGACGAGGTTTAACTATTTCGTCGTCTGTATAATCATTTGATTCTGCAGGTGTCCATGTTGATGATTTGACAGAAGTTAATGAACTTCACTCAGAGGTGACACCTGTCCTAATTGCAGAAAACAGGAATCTTAAATAAATAAATTTAATAAGGCTTAGACCTTTTGATTTCAATGGTTTCTTTTCTGGGAGTACTATGTATACAACCGGAAAAGGTAACAGTAGCAGGAGAAATAACGACAAAGGGATTAGAGTTCTGTCCTGATAGAAGATAAAAGAAGTCAAACCACATATTCCAGAAATTGGCATTTTTAGCAGACCATATATTAGGCCTCAGTAACGAGTGCCCGTGATATCAGATCTCAACTTACCCTACTGCCTTTATCTTGGATAAATTTTAGTATTAATTAGTCAAATATGTTATGTATAAATGTACAAACATATTTATTATGTATTGATTCAAATCTATTCATTTAATTCTATGTGCTTAGCCCTGTTATTATTGATAGAGAGTTCTATAATCCCTGGGCTTAGGAATTTTACAGCAAAGTTGAGGGAAATTAAGACCTTCATAGAAAAAAACTCTAATACAAGAAAAAAATGAGAGTGGTGAAGAAGTGAGGTTACTTTTAAAGTGGGGTATTCCCGGCCCATGTGGCTCAGTGGATTGAGCATTGATCTATGGACTGAGAGGTCCCTGTTCAATTCCCTGTCAGGGCACCTGCCCGGGTTGCGGGTTTGATCCCCAGTAGGGCGCATGCAGGAGGCAGCCAACTGATGGATGTTTCTATCTCTCTCTCCCTCCTCTCTCTCTAAAAATCAATAAAAACATAAAAAATAAAGGGAGTTATAATTCCCTTGATTTTAGAGTAATCAGACTAAGAGATGAATTGATTGAATAAATTTTTATGAATTATAAACTATGTCCCATCAGGAAGCTCATAGATATTGGCTGAAATCTACAGCACCTGTTCTGTTCCTTATAAACTCATTCAACAAATATTGGCCCTTGATCGGATCTTTCTAGTACACTATCTATCTGTAAAGTTTCCATAGTCTGGATCATAAAGGATGATCCTGTGTGCTGTTCTTTGTGGAAAGGCTCTTTTAATCAGACTAAAAGAGAGGAATGAATGGAAATTGGTGCCTTAACAACATAGAATTTGGTATAAAATAAAATGTTTGAAAAATATGGATAAAATAATATTTTTATTGCTAGTAAATTTTCTCACAAGTTTTCATGTTTCTGATTTTGATGAATTTTCTTACTGAGCTACATCCCTAAAAATTCCATCATCTTCTCTATAATTAACATTAATAATGATAACAAATTATAATTGGATAAAATGAATACAATTTTTAGTTAGAAATAAATAGAAAAATAAGAAAATGTATCAAAATTATTAAAAATGCACACATTTAAAAAATTTCTCTGATGAATCACATTTAAGAATTACAAAGTAATAAAGATTATGCTTTCAAATAATTTATTATGTAAAATTTTTATTTATTTTTGACCGGTTTGTTTTCAATTCGTTTGCCTGAAGCTTATTTCTTTTATCTTTATGGGTGGGTATGAATAGAAATTTCTACACTATCTCTAGGAAAGTGTCATTTTCTTATCCTCGAAGTTTGTGTTTGTAAGGGACAGGTGGGTGAGTATGATACTTACACCATCGCCTTACAGAAAGCACGTTTATTGCCATATATCTGGCCATCAGAGCCACAGCGAGTATTAGATTCTCGAGTGCAGTAGACCACGGGATCCCCAAACTCACCACAGTCAATCTACCAAAGTAAGCACAGTGACATAGACATTAGTGCATTCTGCCTGTAAATATATATATTTATAAAGTTATATATAAATATATAAATATTTATTCATATATAGTTAAATATAAATGTATATAAATACTTGTTATATACAAATATATAAATATATAACTATTTATTTTTATATATTTGTTTATATATTTAGATAAAATCATATGCATATAAATAGATTTTAATAAAATTTTATATATTATGTGTGTGTGTGTGTGTGTGTGTGTGTGTATGTGTGTGTGTGTGTATATTTGTGATATAAAGCTGTCTGAAGCAGAAAATGGCCTTCTTTGTCTGCTTATTTAGAATGTGTTAGACCTAACTGAGACGTCTTCTCTGAGACACAGGATACCTATTTCTGTAGTACCTGTATGCAGAAGTAAGTTAATGATGTAAGGCAGTGCCTTACTCCAATGTAGGGAGTAAGGCAAATGCCACAGGGCATGGCTTTTTGTTCCAACACTAATTTGTTCTAATTGAGAGTAGTGTTTGGTGTTTGAGTGACTGTTTTCGTTTCTTTACCGTATGAACGTAGCTCTAATAGCACTCCTTCTGTATTGTTCTAAAGAAAAGGATGGTCATTGTAAGGAGCTTCCAAATGTTATGTGATGGCTTGTTAGTTTTCCTCGTGGCTGCTGCATCCATTTAGTTTCTTGAAAACAACATTTTAATGTCTTTATACTAACTTACTCTGTCTCAGAGTCTGTAGTATTTAAACCTTTGTGCCTAAGTTGCTCTATTTAAGATTCTGTGGTTGCATCCAGTCGTGGGGAGAACGCGTGCTGTGAGGATTAATAATTATTGTCATGGGCTCTGTAGTAGCACCTATGCCCTCAGTTATAGTGTCTCAGAAGTAGCCTGGAGTTTTAAAATTCTTCTCAATTCGATGTCAATTGAATCAATATTTGGTGTGCAAGTGACATTTGAGCCATTTTATTCCAGGGTACAGGCAATACACAATAGGTAGAACCAAACTTCTCCAAGTGTCAACGGTGTGGAAGGAAGTGCCCTTTAACATGAGTAGAAGGACCATACTTCACCCCTCTCCTAGTTCCATTAATGATGTCTTATGTTTATCAATTGCTTCATAATACTCAAACCACATAGATGAACTCAGTTGAGTCTCACAACAGCCTTGAGATGCACCTGCGGCCATATTATACTGAGCAGTTTGCAGATGTGAATATTGATGCTCAGGATCATGAAGTAGCTTCCCAAAGCCACACCACCAGGAAGCATTCAAACCAGTGCTTGAACATATTCCTTCTCACTGCTGATCCAGAATTTCCGACAATCTCCTATGGTTGATTTCCAACACATCCTCATTGAGAGAAATAAAGACCAACTATCACGATGTACCCTTGACCACACTGACAGTCAGGATATGTAGATTTTATTGAAATTTCTTCTTAGGAAAGTGTGTGGGCACAGGTAGGAGGAATCATATCTTTAAGATGTCAGCAAGCCATTATATACTGGCAAAGCTCTCTGAAGGTTTGCATGGGGAAAAGCTCAGCAAAAGAGTCCTACAGTTGAGTTAACAAAGTACTATGACATATCGCAGATGTAAGGGCACCTGAGACTATTGTACTCACATTTTTTGATAAAATTTTACTTCTTGTACTATTGAAGTTGGGCAAGTTGGTGCTTATCAGAGATCTTAGGGCTTGGTTGGGTAGAAGATATCTAGGCTTTTGATAGCCCCACTTTTTCCCCCCACTGCTCCTAAATGTCACTCCATCCTTTCATACTACTTCTGGGATAGTCACCTTTCCTTTAGGTTCCCAAATAGAAGCAAGGCTGGAAAATCTCTAGGGCATGGTTAATCATAGGACACTTTTTTCTCAATAGCGAATGTATTTTGTATTTAAGTCGTGAATATACACATTTTCAGTACTGTGCTTGAGTCAGTAAGAGACTGTAAACCATAGATTCATCATTGATATTTTAATTTATTTCACCAAGAGCCAATGGGTAACTAATATTTGGAAGGCCTGGTTCTGGGTACTGGCGACACAGAGAGGAATCAGTTATAAACACCATCTCTGTAAGTTCACCGTCTTATTTGCATTAGGAAAGCAGAAAAGAGCACAGATAGTTACAGCACAGTGCGTGATTAGATGCCACAGTGGGCCAAACACAGGCAATGAGCAAGCTGAGAATAGGGCATCTCAGGCAGAGATATGTGTCTCTACAGTCAGGTCAGTGAGAAAAAGAAACAAAAGTCTCTTACTTTAAAGAGATGCCTTCTTAAGCCACCTTTACATGGCAATCGACCCTCTGATCTTGTGATCCAAGCTCTTTTGTCCTTTAGAAAGCAGATAGGGAAGTGGCGCTTGGGGAGAACATTCATTTTGAGAGTTTCTACACCCCACCTCTGTCCCTAAATCCACTTTTCCCCATCCACTGCCCCGCGGGAATGAGACTAGGAAGGGCTAAGGATTTCCATAAATAAAACCAAATCAATCAAATGGCAAAGAAACAAATTTCCTTAGAAAATAGATACATTTCATACTTCTAAATTGTCATGCCCTTCAAGGATCCCTGAAGTAGCTGGAGAGCCACGTTTCAGACCTCTTTCGGCCATTCGTCACTGGCTGGTTGTGTCATCTCGGACAAAGCACTCACTGTCTGCACCTCAATTTTCTTAACAGAAATGTTTTTCATTAACAGTTGTCATGCTTCATTCCCAGGGTTGTTATAAGGATCAGATGTGGTCAGATGAGAGTTGTAGAAAGTCAGTGTGGAATATTTGAAATAATCTCGGACCAGGCACGCAGGAAATAAGCTGCTCATTGGAGACCTGCTCTAGCTGTAGCTCTTACCGCATTTTGCAAGGAGCTTCAAACAGTTGTTCAGTACCATTAGATTAGATGGTCTGTAAGGACTCTTCCAGCTTTGATAATATAAGATTCAGCAGTGACTTTTTTCAGTAAGGTGGCTTGAATAAAGTTAAGTCTTTATTCAGTTGGGTGTGAGACATATGAACTATTGCCCGAATGCTTCTCTCTTTTATATCTAGAGGTCCCCTTCACCCTCTTCACTGAGTGTGTGAGACATTTCAGTGTGGTGACTGGGCACAGAAAGGCCACTCTCTGCGAGCCCCAGAGGTTGGGAAAGGTGAAGAATGACTTTGCAGAGTCCGCCAGAAATCCTTTCTGTGAGGCAAACAGCAAGGCAGAACTTCAGAATATCCAGTTGGATTACACAGAGACCACAGCTCTCCACCTAAGGAGAAGTAGGCTAAGAACGTCATGTCTTCGGTCTGCCTAATTTCCCCTCCTCTTCTATATTTTTGTTTTGCTCTCCTTTCAATAGAATGCAAACACCTGGTTTCTTAGTAGACATCAAAAAAACAGGTTTAGACCAAGAGTGATAGGATTATCTTTTCTCCTTAAAGTTTCCTCCGTGAGACCCCCCCGACAGCTGAAATCCCCTGAATCTATTTAAAATGCACTAATGCTCTATAATGTCAGGAGATTGTCCTAGAGATGGAATTAGACTGGCCTGGGTTTGAATTTTGCTTCTTTCACTTACTACCTGCATAATATTGTGCAAATATTTGACTGCTCTGAGTTGAAATAGCTTCCTATTTCACTGGGGGCTGGCAAGGCCTACCTTCTAGGGTTGTTGTAATGGTAAGTTCTCTGCAAACACGTCATGTTTCAAGTATCATGTGGAGGATTGCTCTTATAAACACTGACGATGTAAATTGTTTCACATGCTAGAATTTTTGGAGGGCATTGTTTCTCACTCCATTTGATGAGGGTTTTTGTTGTTGTTACTGTTTTGTTTCAGTGTTTTTTAGATTGGTGTTGGCTTTAACCAGAGCCTCCACTTCCATAGTCCAGCTCCCAGAGACTGCTTGTAGGTACTCGGGTGCCAATGTTTAGTATCAGCCTGAGCCCTTGTGGTTCTTCAAACAACTGTTCCTTCGAGAATATTCTGGATTACAGGGACACTTTTAGTACCCAGATTAGTTATCTAATGGTAACCACAAAATCATTTCCCTTTGCTGGAAAATGAGCTAATATGATCACAAAAATTAACTAAAAAGTCAGGATCATGGATATTTTAGTCTAGCATTTCAGTTCGACAAACAAAGCCAATGAAAATTTGCAAACACACACACCTCTAGGGTGTGTTCTTCCCTTTACCCATGTGGTTACATCAACTGCTTTTTAAATCACAGCAGTTTGCTAACCCCCTCCCCCACTTGGCTTCTGCTTTCCTTGCTTTCATACCCTCTCCACAACTTAAAGGCTCTCCAAGATGACCTAGGACACAAACATTGCTATTCATAAAATGTCCATGACTTTTTATGATATGTTACTCCTTTCTGAAACTCTTTCCTGACTTCTGTAATATGTCAATACTCTGGCTCGCCAACTATTTCTTCTCTATCTCTTTAATGATCTTTTTTATTTTCTTCCTGAGTATTCACTATGGTCATTTTCGAGAAAATTTTATGTACTTGATTTTCCCCGTCTAAGAACATATATATTCCCAGAGGATATTGATGAGTCTGAGACATTTTTTTTTCTTGAGTGTTCATCAACATTTCAAACGCTAATTCCTATTGTTAGAAACTTACAGGACAAAGTTAGGCAACAATTTAATTTATAATTAATACTTATTTATGTGCAAAATATAACTCTGTTTCTTTCCCTCCAAACTAGGTTTACATTCTAATTTTTCCTTTTTACATAACAGTACCATTCTTCAGATTCCTCAACCTACCCTCCGATGAAAACATTGCCATTTCTTTCCCTGTGCAAGTGCTACCTTTTGGTATTTCTTAGTCTCAGGGGCTCTTCACCAATTCCAAATTACTGCCTATCCTACCCTCAACATGTCGTGGCTTAGTCAATGTAATAAATTCTATTCTCTCTACTTTCATTTCCTCCGTGTCTCAAAATCCCTCTTGCACACGGAGACGAGTTATCTTACTGTAAACTACTGCTTTCATTATATTACTTCTTGGTTTTAGAAGGGAGCAGAGTAAAAACTGCGGTGTATTTGTTTAGCAAACTGGACTGGTCAAAGCCCTTGGGCATGCATTGCACAATGGCTTTCTGTTGCTAGGAAGAGGTGGCACCGGGCTGTGGAAGCTCCATCATTGTGGAGTCAGGGTCCGGAGATGCTGGCTGCATTTTACTGCTGTGGGTTAACTAGAATCAGCTCAGGTCCTCTTTCTGAGGCTTCACCTTCCCTATCTGTTGTTAAGTGGTAGATGCTGGTTAACATCTACAAACTGTATATAGATATTTTGCAGCACATTAATAATGAGTGAATTCAAACTAATTAGGAAAAATTAACAGCCCCAGACACACTCTCCAGTTTACTAACTGTAGTAAAATTCACCATACCTTTATCTTAAAATATAAATAAATAAATACATTTAGATGGATATCCCCAAAATTATTGTAACAGAAAATGTTTGCCAATCCTTGTTTTTGAGAGGTTTATGTCAATTCCAGTCTGGAATGTTCATTTAAACAACTCCTTAGGGATATGTCTCCCAAATACACAGCCTAGTAGGGAAATAAGAAAAATCAAAACAGTGTAGTGAATGATTCTAAAAGTATCCTTTTCAAGTCTATGATTTTCGACTATTAACTGTAATCTACCATCAGAAGCCTCAGCATGGAGCGATTTCTTGGCATGAGCAGAATGACTTAAGTGTTAGAGGAAATTGTTCTTCCTTTTGTCTTAGCAGCATCAGACTTGAGTGGGCGTGCTGCTAAGTTTAGTTGCAAGTTTTTCTGCCTGTGGTTGGGACTGCCACCATCCTTCCAGCCATACAGAAAAGAAAAGGCAGCCTTGATGCCCCCTGAGAAGCAGCACCCTCCCTCCCCTATCTATTTGAGTGGGAAAAAGACAGAGGTCTTGGCCAGGCAGGCTTGGTTCATATCATATATCTAAGGTCAGATGGGCCTTTAGAGATCACTGAATCTAAACTTTTTTTTTAGAGATGTGGAAACAAAGGAAAATTCAAGGGAGAAGAACCCCTCAGATCGCACATCCAGTAAGTATTGGAATTAGAGCTCATGTATATTGTGTCTAAAATATTTGGGCAAAGTCAGTGCTCCCCAGCACTGGACAATCATTTAGAATGCAGAGTCAAACCTCCTGTTTGAAGAATCACCTGTGTGATTACTATTTAGTAAGTCTGGTATGGTGCTGGGGATTTGTATATTTAGTAAGCATCCCCCGTGATCCTAAAGCAAGCCCACTGTGAGACTTAGGCACACCCAAAAGAATAGAATCAGTAAATAGGAGATTTAAAATGAACTTTAAAAAAACACTGAAAATCTGGGAAGCATTAAATATCCTGGAAATCAACGCCTACAAAAGGGAAGAGACTCATGTGTTGATGAGAAACTTAGATTAAAGTCCGTGTCTTTTCAATACGTATGTAATGGTCGTATATTCTTATATTTTACTACCTAGGGGCATCCAAAATGGTTGGGTGGACCTCAGGTCCTTTCCCTGTTTGTTTGTTTGTTTGTTTTGATATTTAACATAGATTGTGCTACCATGTGTGTTTAAACATAGTAAGAAATGAATTTTAACTTGTACAGTGTTATATGCAAGTACAGACACGTGTGTGTGTATGTGTTACACACACAGGTGCATACACACACATATTGCGAGTTAATGGTAGGGCGTCATCCATTGTAAGATGCAACTCAATTTCTGAGATTTTAAAATTGCAAGGGAAAACAGTCTCCTGTAACATTGTAGGTAAACTAGAGTTGGAAAAGGTTTTAACTCCCTTGGCAACTTGAACCAGTCGGCAGTAGAGTCTGGAAAATTTTGACGTCAAGGGTTCCTGGGCACATCAAGGCTAACAAGAACCATTTCCAAGATCAAGTAGAAATGTTCTATATGGACACAGGAGCAGACTGGCTGAGCAAATCCCACTTGTTTCTGGTGTCTTTCGATAGTTAGGACAAGCCATCTGGAAAAAATATTGGTGGATTAATTTGTAGATAAGTCAGCCAGATCGATGAAGATAATTTGTGCCCATTCTAATTTTTAACACAAATTGTATTTAAGTTCGAGTGAACCAGTCTATCTTATTTCTGAGTAAGCAACTTTTGTGTTGCCCCTCTGTGGCCTTAGTTCTACAAAAGAAATAACCTCAGCCCTAACTACTTCAGAAGCTAGTAATTATTAATCAAAATTAATCCTGTTATAGTTTACCAAACACCTCCACATAGTTTATATCATTTCAATCTGACTAAGATCCTATGAGATGAATGAGATTATCTGTCTCTTTTATTTTTACGTTTGTGCAAACTGCAGCTCGGGAAACCTGAGTAACTTGCCCAACATCTCACAGTGAAAGCAGTGCTCGAGTCTGAGTGTTGTGATAGATTCATCCTGTATTCATTAGTAATTGTTTCACTTTAGAGAAAATACATCGAAAAGTCATAGTTGTAAGATGAATTACTTCCACCTTTCTGCATTTGGCCTGCTTGTTCATTGTTTTTGTTCTTATACCCACACACAAACCTCTCTTTGGCCCTAAGAATACCAGCCAAGCACCACCCAGGTCTGAAGAATAGATAAAAATATGCACTGCCCTGTCTTCCTTATCTGAAGACACCTGGGGGGGAAAAAAAAAAAAAAAGCACAAAATCTGAACACTGTAATTTCTGAATGGCCAAAAAGTGCGATTTGCAAAGTTAGGAAATCCTCAAGCCTGGGATAATACTAGGTCTTGGATCTCGGTCGTCTCAACAAGTCGTGGCATAGTTGTTTTATTTTTTATACATGTTCACGTCTTAGGGAGAAATAGAGACCTGGGAAGTAATGAAAGGGGATGGACCAGGATGAAGTCATATTTCTTAGAGGTTGGGCGCGGGGTGAGAGAAAAGAGTTTCGGGATCTGGAGAATCCTGTTACAGTTCTGGCCCAGTTACTAATTTACTGCGGGAATGACTTTCTCATCCCTGGTCTTACTTTGGAGAAGTTGGGTTGGAAAGTCTCCTCTGACTGACATTTCGAGGTTCAGTGCATTGTCTTTCTCACAGGCAATTTGGGAAGAGATGAACTTTGTTATTTTTTCTTTGAGGTCAAAATGGCTTTTCTGCCCTGTATACTCAGCTTTAAAGACTTGGCCCAAATATATAGTGGCAAGGACGAAGTCATTCTCGGTTCTGTGACTGATTTCTCTTGCTACATCTCTCTCAATTTCTGAAAGAGGAGAAAACTTCTCTAAATACAGTCTTGCTTCTCTCTCTCTCTCTCCATCTCTATGGTTATATCTGTGATTTTAGGTTGTGGCTAATTAGCTCAATGGTTTAAAATACCGAAATCAATGAAAGTTTTAGAGTCACTTCTGCTATGAGCTGAACTCTGGTCATTTTTGTGGAACTCCAAATGCTAGTGATACGTCACACATTTAGCCAAAAGCCTCCTTGACGACAGAAAGTATATGAATAAGTGTTAGCACTTGAGGGAGGCCAACTGGAAATGCCTTCAAGAACATTCTCTGTTCATGGGGAAGAGGAGAGAACAAGGCTTTTCATTCTGAAATAAAGTTGATGAGCACCCACTGTAGCGATGAGCAACCATATTGCAGCAGTATTATTAAAAATACAGATTTTCAGCGCAATTATTTGAAAATTCCATTACACAAGACCAAATAGAGCCTTGATGTCTATATTTTTGTAAGCACTGAAAGTGATTTTTATGACCCAGGAAAACTCATTGTTACAGTTCTCAGCCATTTCTTCACTGTGTGAAACTTTGATCACAACAAGAGAGATTTAGGAAATATCAAGTGAGAAGGAGGATTGACATCAGCAATGCCTGAGTTCTTATTATTAAACTTTAATAATGTCAATATTAATAGGCATTTGTTAAACTCTTACTATATCCCATTCACTATGTAAAGCACTTTACATACATTTTCTCATTTAATTCCCCACATAGGGATATTCCTTTTATACCCCTATTTTACACAGGTGAAAAAGACCCAGAAAGGTCACGTGCTCTAAAATCGAAATGCCAGGACTGAAATTCAACATGAAGACTCTTAGTCATTAGCCTTCCCAAACACCAATTTATCTATGAAGGACCATGTTTGGGTAAATTAGGGGTCTTGGTCTACCAGATCCAATGAAAAGATGCTAAAGAGAAGCAATAAGAGGATATCAATGAACTTCTGAGAGGATCTTAGCAAACGCATTTTCATATAGTCACATGTACTTTTATGCCACCTCCGCAGGTGACAGAAACTCGTTTCATGTTGTTTAGCCTTATTAGTCAAACTTATTCCATAATATCACAGTAATCCTTTATCGAATTGCTTTTCACATTTCTAAATGTACAGGGTATCCCAAAAAATGTATATAGGGTGTCTGTAGAGTTTATTACATTTTGAAAATGAAATGTATTTCAATAACTGCTGGTTTTATAATTACACTTATGTGTGTATACACTTTTTGGGGGGACACCAACATATAAATATAACCAGTTTCCTGCCTGGCTGGTGTGGCTCAGTGGATTGAGTGTCGTCCCATGCACTGAGAGATCCTGGTTCGAATCCCGGTCAGGGCACATGCCCGATGCAGGCTCGATCTGTGGTACGGGGTGTGTAGGAGGGAGCTGGGTTAAGAGAGGACGGTTGGTAGAAATAGAGAGAGGAACAAAGTAAAAAAGCGTCCTTCACTTAGAAGAGTGACGGGGCCAGGGCTCCTTCCAAGTAAGCCCCCAGGAGCCCAGGGTAACAACACAAGTAGGGAATAAACTGGTTAGTTTCCTAGAAAATACTGGTGCAGCCTACTCAGTCCTGACCAAGCCAGTGGAGCCCCTAACCTCCAAAAAACGACCATGCAAGGGGCCACCAGACAGTCAGCCCTTTACCCCTGGTCTTCAAAGAGGACTGTAGACCTTGGCAAAAATACTGTGACTCATTCGTTTCTGGTCATGCCGGAGTGCTCATACCCCCTACTCAGACACGATCTCCTCCAAAAACTGCGGGCAACAATATCATTCAAGGGGAAAGAGGCACACCTCACCGTGGATCCAGGAAGCCAGGACCCAATCCTCCTTTCCCCCTTTCATATCCTCCTAACTTGGCCCCTCTCCGAAGAGTATCTCTTACACGAGAGGACCTCTGCTGCACCCGCTGCCAATCAGGAGCCTTCCACCTACCTGGAGGAACTGCAGCATCTGTTTCCCACGGTCTGGGCAGAAAACAACCCTCCAGGATTAGCTAGCCACCAAGCCCCAGTAATTGTTCAATTGCTGGCCACTGCCACTCCAGCCCAGCCCCGCACCAAGTTCCACAAGACGTTGGCCATCAATCCTGCCAGTCTGCTCCCCGACGATGACCCCAAGGAGCCTCTACACGACTGCCTGGAGGTAATCGACACAGTGCAGACAACCCGCCCACACCTCAAGGATATCCCACTGCCATCATCAGATGAGGTATTGTTCACAGATGGGAGCAGCTATATCCAAGAAGGAGTAAGGTATGCTGGGGCAACAGTAGTAACTCTGGACTGTGTCATTTGGTCTCAGTCATTCAGTAGGGGAATTCAGCCTAACGGGCTGAACTCATAGCCCTGATCCAGACCCTATGCTGGGGAAAGGATAAATCAATAACCGTCTATACCAGCGGTTCGCAACCTGTGGGTCGCAACCACTTTGGGGATCGAACGACCCTTTCACGGGGGTCGCCTAAGACCATCGGACAACACATATTTCCTATGGTGATTCATAACAGTAGCAAAATCAGTTATGAAGTAGCAACCAAAATAATTTTATGGTTAGGGGTCACCACAACATGAGGAACTGTATTAAAGGGTCGTGGCATTAGGAAGGTTGAGAACCACTGGTCTATACGGATAGTAGGTATGCATTTGCCACAGCGCATGTGCATAGCGCCATCTACCAAGAACCGGGCTTATTAACCTCGGCCGGGAAGGACGTCAAAAATAAGGAGGAAATTCTGACCTCACTCGAAGCTATCTGGCTGCCAAAAGCAGTAAGGATAGTGCGTTGCAAGGGACACCAAAAAGGGGATTCCACAGAGGCACGGAGAAACCGAGCAGCAGACCAGGAAGCTCGAGAGACAGCCCTAAAACCAGTGGGGCCTCTCCAGATATTAGTCGCCATGCCAAACCCAAGTTTGCCTTGGACTCCTACTTACACTGGGTCAGAAAATGACTTGGCCAAGCAGAAACAAGCCACAGAGGAAATTAACAGATGGTGGACATTGCCTGATGGGAGGTTGTTGATCTCAGAGGCATTAGGTCGGACTTTGGTCAAGCAGCTGCACCACACTACCCACTTGGGTTACACCAAGCATATTGAACTCATGAGAGGCAGGTACTTCATACTCAATTTAGACAGTATAGTGGATGGCACTGTGTCCAGGTGCACAACCTGTGCCCAGGTTAATAATAAGCAGGGTAGAAAAGCTCCCCTGGGAATCTGGGCTCAGGGAACCCCCCCCCCAGGGGAACATTAGGAAATAGATTTTATAAAAATTAAGCCCCCAACATCAGGATATAAATACCTCCTGGTTTACTTAGACACTTTCTCTGGGTAGGTTGAGGCTTACCCTACTAAAACAGAGACAGCCACCATTATAGTTAAAAAAAATCACTCCAAGAAATCATTCCTAGATTCGGGTTACATGTGACCCTGGAGTCAGACAACGGCCCCACCTTTGTAGCAAAAATATCACAGGACATAGCCAAGGTCCTGAATATTAATTAGAAACTCTATTGTGCCTAGCGACCCCAAAGCTCAGGGCAGATAGAGCACACGAACAGAACCTTAAAGGAAACCTTGACCAAGTTGACTTTAGAAACCGCTGAAAACTGGACCACTCTGCTGCCCCTCGCCCTCTTACAGGCGAGATGTACCCCATACCTAGAGGGATTCTCCCCTTATGAAATTATGTATAGTCGACCTCCTCCCATTCTTCCCAAGCTCAGAAAAGAATGGAAGGCTGAAATTCACAACTGCTCCTTACTCAGGTTCTTGCAGGCCCTGCAGTCTGCCAGAAGGCCGTCCATAAGCACGTCCACAACGCCCTGCCTGTGCCCAAATCAGACCCTGTACACCCCTTCCAGCCCGGGGACTTGGTGTGGGTAAAGAAGTTCACCACCTAGGGACGAACTCCAGCCTGGAAGGACCATACACTGTCATCCTGACTACACCAACGGCTGTCAAGGTCAACAGCATCCCGACCTGGCTGCACCATTCCCGGCTGAAGGCGGAAAAAGCAAAATGGACGGTCCAGGCCTCTCCAGACCTCTTAAAGATAAGACTCTTGCAAACATCGGAACCTTAATATTGCTTTTATCTGTATAAATGGGAACCCCCATAAGCCAAAACCCAAATGGGATTGGGAACTTAGGAATGGAATCACAGGGCAAGTCCTTGCCAAGGTGACTACAGGGGAACAGGAACAAGTGCAGTTCACTATAGATCTCTGTTCCCTGATTAAGGATGTTATCCCCATATACCAAGGAGAGAACAAAAAAATGAGCAAGGGTTCCAAGGAATCGGAGGCTATGGGGACAGGGCTCATGGACTTAGGGGTGAGGAAGAGGCAGGCAGTGTGACAGGGAAAGGGAGGAGGCGGAGGGCTAAGCAGGTATGTGTGGGTCTGAGTAGGAAGGAGGAGAAGGAAAGATGGGGGATGTGTAGACAGCAGATGGATTGAAAGGAGGGATGAGCATGTGAAATAAGGTAGGTAGATGTAGAGGACGAAAGTGGGACACTGAGTAAGAGAGGGAGAACTTGTCCCTGGTAGTGGGGTGACAGTATGGGATGTAGTGAAGAGAGTGACAGGGACAGAGTTAGTATCCTTAGTTAGAAATAACATTGAGGAAAGGGAAAATCAAAGAAGACAATGTGATAATTGGTTCCAAAGAATGTTTCATTGGTCCCCTTGGCTGACAACCCTCCTGTCTGTAGTGGCAGGGCCCCTCGCCCTCTTGCTCTTATCCCTGACCATGGGACCCTGCCTTGTCAATTGCCTTATCCAGACTATACAGAGCAGAATTAACTCGGTCAAATTACTAGTAGTCAGGGGTCAATACAATTTTCTCCCCAATGAAGACGAGTCCACGATTTGACTTGTATACATAAAACCAGTGGGGAAAGAACTAGACTACTTAATTTAAGTAACTCCATTCTGACCAGCAGTTGCTACACATACACACCCTGACTCATCTAAACACCAGAGACTGAAACCCAGAGGAACCATAAAGATAAAGGGATTAATCATGGCCTTGGGAAACCCAGAAAAACCATACAAATAAAGACAGTAATGATTGCCCTGACCTCTGTAACAGCTCCTCATGCCCCCTATGTGTATCAGTTCCCCCTTAACGGGGCCAAGGCCTCGCCAAGAGGATGTGGTTTTAGTCTTTATAAGCGGACTGCAGAAATGTTTGGGGCTGCTGATTTGGGAGTCCTATGCCCCCTGCAGCCCGCCAGTAAGTAAAGCGCTCCTCTCCTTTACAGTTCGGCTGTGTGTCTCTGACTGTCTCACTGGCTCGTCCTACAGATGAAACTCAAAGGGAAGTGGGGGGAGAGGGCAGGATGAGATAAACTAAAGAACTTCTATGCATATATGCATAAACAATGGACACCAACATTAGTGTGGGGAAGGCTGGAGGGGGGTGGGAGTGGGGAGGAGGAGGTCAATGGGGGAAAAAAGGCGGAGACATCTGTAACACATTCAACAATAAAGATGAGTTTAAAAAAAAAAAAAGACCATGACTTTTTAAAGATTTTTTTTTAATCCTCACCCGAGGACATTTTTGCATTTATCTTCAGATAGAGCGGGGGTGTGGGGGGGAGGAGAGAGGAGAGTAAGAGAGAAACATCGACATGAGAGAGACACATCTACTGGTTGCCACCAACACAACCCCAAGCGGGGCCAGGGCCAAAATGCAACCAAGGTACGTGCTCTTAGTGGGAACCAAACCCGGATCTCTCTGGAATGCGGGCCGATGCTCTAACCGCTTAGACAAACTGGCCAGGGTTTAAGATTTCTTAATAAGCCAGTTTGATTACACAGTTAGCCATATTTTCTTTGTTCCACCAAAAGTCTTCTGTTAATCCAGTGAACACATATTTATTGAACACTTATTTTGTTGCCACTCTGTACTAGACACAGGGAACATTACAGCCGTGCTCCTCCCCTCATGGGAAGGACAGACAGTGAACAAGAATCAGCTGCCCTGTGGTCAGTGCTATGAGGACGACAAACGTGATGAGCTGGGTGAGGTGTGTACGCGTGTATGGGTCAGGGCAGCCCTCTCCAGGCAGGTGAGATCTGAACTGAGACCTGGATCATGAGAATGTCAGGCTTCATTTTTATATTTTTTTTATTATTTTTAATTTTTATTGTTTTGATCTTGCAGATTTTCATTTCTAATAAAGTAAATATCAACCTTTCCTATTCCACATGAACAAAAAAGCTCTTTGTGGTTCCTTTTAATTTTTTCAGAGTAAAAGGGCCATGAGACCAAAAGTGAGAAAAGCACTGGTTTATCCCCAGCCACAGCTGGTCCATGTCTTGCTCTGACGTCATAAGTCACCATTGTGAGGGAATTGCAGACTTCTCCTATATAAGGCCCTGGCTCTGGACACTGAGCTGGGGTCACTGTGGAGTTGGAGTAGTGAGTTGATGTGTGGTGAATCGTTGGACTTGGACGAGTGAACTGACCTTTGGTGACCTCCTGGACTTTGATTGGTGAGCTTGCGTTTTGTATGTATGAATTGTTGGATGTGGACGAGTGAACTGACCTTTGGTGACCTGTTAGACTTTGATTGGTGAGCTTGCATTTTGTATGTATGAATTGTTGGATGAGGACTAGTGAACTGACCTTTGGTGACCTGTTAGACTTTGATTGGTAATCTTGCATTTTGGATATTTGTATTGTTGGATGTGGACGAGTGAACTGACCTTTGGTGACCTGTTGGACTTTGATTGGTAATCTTGCATTTTGGATATTTGTATTGTTGGATGTGGACGAGTGAACTGACCCATGGTGACCTCTTGTAGTTTGATTGGTGAGCTTGCGTTTTGTATGTTTGAATTGTTGGATGTGGATGAGTGAACTGACCTTTGGTGACCTCTTGTAGTTTGATTGGTGAGCTTGCGTTTTGTATGTTTGAATTGTTGGATGGGGACGAGTGAACTGACCTTTGGTGACCTGTTGGATTTTGATTGGTGAGCTTGTGTTTTGGATTTTTGATTTGTTGGATGTGGATGAGTGAACTGACCCTTGGTGACCTCTTGGAGTTTGATTGGTGAGCTTGCGTTTTGGATGTTTGAATTGTTGGATGTGGACGAGTGAACTGACCTTTGGTGACCTGTTGGACTTTGATTGGTGAGCTTGTGTTTTGGATTTTTGATTTGTTGGATGTGGATGAGTGAACTGACCCTTGGTGACCTCTTGGAGTTTGATTGGTGAGCTTGCGTTTTGGATGTTTGAATTGTTGGATGTGGACGAGTGAACTGACCTTTGGTGACCTGTTGGACTTTGATTGGTGAGCTTGCGTTTTGTATGTTTGAATTGTTGGATGTGGATGTGAGTGAACTGAACTTTGGTGACCTCTTGGAGTTTGATTGGTGAGCTTGCGTTTTGTATGTTTGAATTGTTGGATGTGGACGAGTGAACTGACCTTTGGTGACCTGTTGGACTTTGATTGGTGAGCTTGCATTTTGTATGTTTGAATTGTTGGATGTGGACTAGTGAACTGACCTTTGGTGACCTGTTGGATTTTGATTGGTGAGCTTGCGTTTTGGATTTTTGATTTGTTGGATGTGGATGAGTGAACTGACCTTTGGTGACCTCTTGTAGTTTGATTGGTGAGCTTGCGTTTTGGATGTTTGAATTGTTGGATGTGGACGAGTGAACTGACCTTTGGTGACCTGTTGGACTTTGATTGGTGAGCTTGCGTTTTGTATGTTTGAATTGTTGGATGTGGATGAGTGAACTGACCCATGGTGACCTCTTGTAGTTTGATTGGTGAGCTTGCGTTTTGTATGTTTGAATTGTTGGATGTGGACGAGTGAACTGACCTTTGGTGACCTCTTGGAGTTTGATTGGTGAGCTTGCGTTTTGTATGTTTGAATTGTTGGATGTGGACGAGTGAACTGACCTTTGGTGACCTGTTGGATTTTGATTGGTGAGCTTGCGTTTTGTATGTTTGAATTGTTGGATGTGGATGAGTGAACTGACCTTTGGTGACCTCTTGGAGTTTGATTGGTGAGCTTGCGTTTTGTATGTTTGAATTGTTGGATGTGGACGAGTGAACTGACCTTTGGTGACCTCTTGGAGTTTGATTGGTGAGCTTGCGTTTTGTATGTTTGAATTGTTGGATGTGGATGAGTGAACTGACCTTTGGTGACCTCTTGGAGTTTGATTGGTGAGCTTGCGTTTTGTATGTTTGAATTGTTGGATGTGGACGAGTGAACTGACCTTTGGTGACCTGTTGGATTTTGATTGGTGAGCTTGCGTTTTGGATTTTTGATTTGTTGGATGTGGATGAGTGAACTGACCTTTGGTGACCTCTTGTAGTTTGATTGGTGTGCTTGCGTTTTGTATGTTTGAATTGTTGGATGTGGACGAGTGAACTGACCTTTGGTGACCTGTTGGACTTTGATTGGTGAGCTTGCATTTTGGATGTATGAATTATTGGGTGTGGACTAGTGAGCTGATGTTTGGTGACCTCTTGGACTTTGATGAGTGAGTGAGCTTGCGTTTTGGATTGTGGCGTTTCTTTGTTTGGTTTTTAATTTCCTTTTCTTTTTCAGGTGTTTTTTTTCTGTTATTGTATTTTTTGTTGTCTTAATATTTTTGTTTTCTTTTTCTTTTTCTTTCCTTTTTTTAGTTATTTTTATTTAGTTTTTTATTTTACTTCATTATTTTAGTTTGTTATTTTGCTTTTTTATTTTAGTTTGTTATTTTACTTGTTTATTTTAGTTTATTATTTTAGTTTTTTATTTTAAAGGCACCATGTGTTATGACTTTGCAGCCCTCTCTGACAACAAGGAGTGCCTTGTTGGCAATTGTGTCCTCCTGGACACCCTTGGCCAGGGTTCCTATGCCTAGGTGACGTTGGCCCGCCGTGTTCCCACAGGCCCAGGTGTAGCAGTCCCAGCGCCTCCACGGGTGTCAGGAGAGGGTGTGGGGGAGGGGAGCGATGAAGCACGGAACTTGTACTCATGTACTCATAACCAATGGACATAGACAACAAAACTGGGGACGGGGCAGGGAGGGAGGGGGAGGAGGGTGTTAATGGGGAAAAAAGGAGAAACATCTGTAACAAAATAAATTAATAAGAAAAATAAAAAATAAAAATAAAGACTCCCCAACCTTATTTGACGAGGCCCTAAGTCCGGACCTCTCTAAGTTCAGGCAGGAACACCCAGAAATAACTCTCCTGCAATATGTAGATGATCTCCTATTAGCCACTAAGACTGTGCCTAACTGCCAGGCAGCTACTAGAGACTTATTAAAAGAATTAGACACCCTTGAAAAATTACTCAAATTTTTTGTAATGGCTCACATTGACATACCTCTGAGTAACACCTGTAATTGTTGTTGGGTAGATAGAAATAGATACAGATACAGACATAGACACAGATGTTAATATACATGTGAGCAACAAAGTCGTTATGTGGTAAAAGTTGACAGATGACTTTTAGTAATAACTTGTGGACTTTCAAAATATTCAAGAGGAAATTTAGATTAAAAATTAATAATATTCCTTGTGATTTAGTTCAACTCCATTAGAAATTGTTTTTACAAAACAGCCTTGTGTCTTGTCAGTCAGTCTCTGTGACCTATGAGATCTTCTGTGTTAGGAGTCCCCACGACCTCCCGCAGGTCTGATGATTGACTAGGGGGACTCACAGAACTCAGAAAAGCTGTTATACATATGGTGATGGTTCATTACAGTAAAAGGATGCAGATTACAATCAGCAAAGGCAGAAAGCTCCCAGGATGGAGTCTGGGAGGTCAGGTACAGCCACCCAGTTGTCGTCTCCCTGGACTCACACAGCAGTGCTTCACCCTCCCAGCTGTGCTTTGTGACGACACAGAGGGAGCACTGCCAACCCGGGGAGCTCACCAAAGCCCTGGTGTCCGGATTGTGTACTGGGGGCCAGGCCCTGAGGCATGCGGCACCCACATGACTGACAATTACTTAGTCTCCAGCCTCCCCCCAAACCCCCAAAAAGGAGGTCGGACTGATACAGAGTGGCCCAGGACCACAGGCCTTCACCTGAGCATAAACTATCTGGCATGGCCCGTGACCCTGGATTACAAAGGCACTCTTATCAGGCATGACCCTCCAAGGATTTTTAAGAGATTTCCCCGGAACTAATTTGAGCATCCCAAGTCTGCTGAGTTAACCCTCCGTGCCCGTCTTCCTTTGAGAAGAATCCACCTGGGCTTCCAGCATCGTGTCCCATCCAGTGAGGATTCCTACTGAGTACGGAAGGAGACGGGCTCGAAGCTAGTCCAGTAGAGACAATTTTGCTCGTCTCCAGAGCAAGTACTGTCTCAGAGGATGATTGAAATGTCCTTTCCAGGAAAAGACTGGGATCTGAACAATGCGAATGAACCAAGTTTCTAGCACTGGTTTCAGAGACAGACGAATGAATGATGGAAGGCGGGGAGCAATTCCTATGTCTCAGCTTTTGGCAGTGTTTTAAAGAAAAACCCTGGCAAATTGGACTCACAGTCCTGAGACATAGCCACCATTTATGTACAGTGTAAACCCTTCGAGGAAAGAAAACTGAAGTGTGCAAGTCTTGGCCAGAACTGATGACAGAATCAGTGTCACTATCCTTCCAGGCCCTCCAAATTAGTCAGTGTAGGGCTCTGATAATAGCTACCAGAAAGATGGATAGTTGTGTGAAACAGATACCAGATCCTTCAGAAGTCTGTGGTCTTATTTAGCAAAAAGCATACATGCACAGGAAAATTCATAAGAGAATAGCAGTGGTTTTATTCAAACAAAACAGTAGTTTAGTAAATTTGGGGTTGGTTGACAGTATTTCCAAATTCGGACTTTCCCTGAAAATATAGATTAACAACTTATTTTGAAAAATCAAACATTATACTAATAGTAAGCTAGGATTGTGCCTGTTAGAATTAGGCAACAGTTGCTTCATAGCAGCTGCCCATGGGAATGGAGTCCAGGCATTCCAGGTAGCTAGAGACCCACCTCTCCCTCTTGTGGTGAAGGGGGCCCTCTTCACTTATTTATGTCACCAGCTTGGCTCCTATAAAAACTAAGTTTATAACCCCTGACCCACCTAAGTATATATATATTAAAGATGAGCTTGATCTAGGGGTCAGGGTGGGGAGTCTCTCAAAGGAAGAGAAAGTTAAAGGCTTCTTAAAGAAAACAGTGCAAAAGAAAATAGAATAGGCAATTTACACAGGGCTCATTGCTTGAGAAAACATCAATATGAGAGTAAGGAGAATAGATTGTATTCTATGGGCATGTAAACCTAGTGAGAATTTGAGCAGAGAGTGTGAACTCTGTGAATGATATATCGTATTATTGCTAGGGTTATTTTTTACCTTTTGGTAGAAAAACCTGGCATTGCTATGTTGAATGAAAAGTTATCCAAATAGGAATGGGTTAGGGGATGAAGGATCCTGTGTTGAAAAATTTCACAGAGCACTGAATCATCACGACGTGGAGGAGGAATAGGCGAGCTGGTGAGAATGCAGGAATGGAGAAGAAACGGGCATAGAAGCAGCTGTAAAAGCAGCTCCCTTCCTTAGGATGCCATGAAAGATAAGGGAATGCGGAACAATGCCTACTTTCCTTGTGATAGGAATCTTCTTTTTTCTCTTCTCTTTAGGGAATTTGGTCCTCTTATTAAATATGGAAAATGTGATTAATTGGTAACAGTAAAACATTTGTTTATTCTTTTCACTACTTAAATCTGAAAACCATTTCCTTTGGAATTGGAGGATGTATAATAAATAACATGCCTCTCTTTTCTGCACCCAACTTTATAATGAAATTAAAAAAATGTTAAATTAATGGAGAACCAAGTACGGCATTTATTGCAAATAAACTTTATAATTAAAAGAGGTGGTCAGTGTTCATCTCCGAGGGCTGATTGTTTAAAGTCAGCTTTCACTGTGCTTGGGTCTAAGGTCTGTTATCAGGTGGGCTTATCTAACACTCTCCTGAATTAAATGTACTGCAGATTGCAGGCTTATGTGCAAGGTCCAGCCCTGCCCCACTAGTCTGACTTAAAGACATGAGTAATCAGAAAATATTCCCCCCTACCCCCGCACACACAGCTGTTTGAGTCTTTCTAACTGATATTCATAAGTGAAGCCCTGCATCAAGAGAGAAAAATTTCCACGTGCTAAAAGAAGGAGGGAGGATAACCAAGAGTTTTGGGAGGCAGGCATGCTTTAGAGAGAGCTAAAAGGCATTGATATCATTTGACCTCCTGATTTCAGCATACCTAATTCTCACTCCATCTTTCGGTACTATTACATCGGTCAATACATTTCTTTTTCTTTTTCTTTTTTCCTTAACTTGATTTCTAATCCGCCACTCAAACTAAAAGATCTTGGCTGATACAGGGAGGCAAAGTCGTTTTTACATTTCAGGCTAGGGAAATGAACTGTGAAAAAAGCCTTTGGCATCTGTGTGCTTTGGGTCATTACCTATTGACGCCACTAGATGTCAGTGTCTTCTATCTTAGTTTGACTAGTTCTTTATTTGAAGCAGTAGCTTCCAGGGAAGGATACTACTCTACTTTCTCCATCACCTTTCCAGCTCATACACAGTCTACTTCATCTGGCAACAGGGACCCCCCTCCTTTTACAGCGTCCTCCTTCCTTGGTTTTGTACAAGTGTTTGTGTAGAGGCGCAGGCCTATCCTACTTTAATGAGCCTGGGCTTCAGTGTTCTGTGTGAATTCTCCAGGTGATTCTAATGCACATCTACGTTGGAGAACTATTTCCTTTTTCAATTTTATTAAATGTATTGGGCTGACATTGGCTAATAAAATTCTATTGCTTTCAGGTGTGCAATTTATAATACATCATATAATGTACATTGCATTGTCTATTCACCACTCAAAGTCAAGTCTCCTTCCATCACCATATATTTGATCCCCTTTACCTAACTCTTGTAGTGATCTGGGCTCCAAGGCTAAGGCAACTAGATTCCATTTTATGTAGGCCCCTTAGTTAAGGCGACTAAAAGACTCCATTTTGTCACCAATAGACATTCCTTGATATTCTTCCAACAATAGGTTAATTACCCCAAGACTTAAAGGAATTTTGCCTAAAGATTATAGTGGCCCCAGGAGTTGGGAGGCATTTGCAGTCTCCTGAGTATAGGTATTTGCAGGTACTTGTAAGTGCTTAGGCCTTTGGTAAATAATGCTAATTTTGACTTCTGTGGTCTCTGTCACTCCCACTATTGTACTGGTTCCCTGAGGGGAGGGGGCAAAAGGAGGAGGGAGTTTCTGTCTTTAAAATGGGATGAGTAAGAACAATCGGGGCTGTTGATCTGAGGGGGGAGACTGTGCCCTCCGCAGCTTGCTGGCGAAATAGAAATAAAGTGCTCCTTTACAATTCGGCCATGCGTCTCTGGTTATCTCGCCTTCAGGTTATAACAGTACCTCCACTCGTTCCCTCTGTGTCTATGAGTTTTGTTTGTTCATTTGTTGTTTTCGGTTTTATATTTCACGTATGAGTGAAATCACAGGGTTTTTGACTTTTTCTGTCTGACCTATTTTGCTTAGCATGATATTCTCCAGCTCCATCCATGTTGTTGAACGTGTCAGTATTTCGTCTTGTTTCATGGCTGAGCAGTATTCCATTGTATGTACGTACCACATCTTCTCTATCCAGTCATCTCGGGAGGACACTCTTTGTTTTCATGTCTTGGCCTCCGTGAATGCTTCTGCAAATGAACATAGGGGTATCTTTACAAATACGGGTTCTCAAAATTTTAGATAGATAGCCAGAAGAGGGATTACTGGATAATATGGTAATTCTCTTCTTAATTTTTAAAGGAACCTCCATACCGTTTCCATAGTGGCTGTACCATTTTACATTCCCATCAGCATGGAGAGAACTATTTTCTAGACTGAGTCCCTCCATTCCTGCATGTCCTCAACCACTGGCAGAATTGAAAGTGCAGCTAATGAGCTTACTGAGGAAATGAGTGACATTGGGAAGGTAACTGCTCTCTGGGCTAACTTGTTTTATCTCTACAATGAGAATGTTCACTTGGATAACAAAAGTCATATGACATTTATATAATTAGCATTGCTATGGATAATACTTTGTCTTTGTAACTATATCAAACACGAGTGCAGGGAAGTCAATTAAACCCAAAATGCATCAGGTAGTCACTGGCTCTTCGAGTTGGATTGAGGACTCCATCTGAACAATCTCTGACTTCTGCCACAATATTCCTATTGGGCTAGCATCAACCTGGAGTTCCCATGAAGGGAAGTTCTCTCATGATGCAGAATGAACGACGCTGTGGGGGTCTGACTGTTCGGAAGCCTTGCTTGCCTTGAATCCAACCTGCATTTGTGGTGCTTTCAACCATCAGAGCCCTCGTGTTATCAGACTTTGAGCTCCTGAAGGCCGGACTGCAGTCCCTCCCCTCCCGGTCCCTGTTTCGCTTGCAGCTCACTGCTGCTCATAGGTTTCTTCCTCACCTGTATACAGTTAGCCAGCTGGCCAGGAGGGGTCAGAGCAGACTGACTGCTCTCCCCATACCGCTGGCATTACTGGAATAAACACTTGTATATGATTCAACCCTGTCTCTGCCTAATTTGTCTCCATTAATGACAGGCAGCCTCAGACCTGTTGTGTCGGGTTCAAAAAGAAAAACACAGGACTGTCTTCTGCAGGATTTATTTTATTGTTAAGCAAATCAAAGAAAATAGATATATATTGAACTCCCAAGGACTCAGGCAGAGAAGAAGGTGTGTTTTCATAAAGTGAAGGGATCTGCTAGAGAAAAATAAAAGCAGAAGCAAGAATAGAAGGATGAAAGAGCCGGCAAGTCAGCACAAACCGCCGGCTCGAGTTCAGCTTTTCCATAATGCTTTAGGTTGATCTTCCCACCACTTTTCCTACGAAAGAGAAAGACAAAATCCGCTCAGTGCAATATCATTCCATTCATCCCAGATGCGGGACAAGGTTTAACTATTTCGTCGTCTGTATAATCATTTGATTCTGCAGGTGTCCATGTTGATGATTTGACAGAAGTTAATGAACTTCACTCAGAGGTGACACCTGTCCTAATTGCAGAAAACAGGAATCTTAAATAAATAAATTTAATAAGGCTTAGACCTTTTGATTTCAATGGTTTCTTTTCTGGGAGTACTATGTATACAACCGGAAAAGGTAACAGTAGCAGGAGAAATAACGACAAAGGGATTAGAGTTCTGTCCTGATAGAAGATAAAAGAAGTCAAACCACATATTCCAGAAATTGGCATTTTTAGCAGACCATATATTAGGCCTCAGTAACGAGTGCCCGTGATATCAGATCTCAACTTACCCTACTGCCTTTATCTTGGATAAATTTTAGTATTAATTAGTCAAATATGTTATGTATAAATGTACAAACATATTTATTATGTATTGATTCAAATCTATTCATTTAATTCTATGTGCTTAGCCCTGTTATTATTGATAGAGAGTTCTATAATCCCTGGGCTTAGGAATTTTACAGCAAAGTTGAGGGAAATTAAGACCTTCATAGAAAAAAACTCTAATACAAGAAAAAAATGAGAGTGGTGAAGAAGTGAGGTTACTTTTAAAGTGGGGTATTCCCGGCCCATGTGGCTCAGTGGATTGAGCATTGATCTATGGACTGAGAGGTCCCTGTTCAATTCCCTGTCAGGGCACCTGCCCGGGTTGCGGGTTTGATCCCCAGTAGGGCGCATGCAGGAGGCAGCCAATTGATGGATGTTTCTATCTCTCTCTCCCTCCTCTCACTCTAAAAATCAATAAAAACATAAAAAATAAAGGGAGTTATAATTCCCTTGATTTTAGAGTAATCAGACTAAGAGATGAATTGATTGAATAAATTTTTATGAATTATAAACTATGTCCCATCAGGAAGCTCATAGATATTGGCTGAAATCTACAGCACCTGTTCTGTTCCTTATAAACTCATTCAACAAATATTGGCCCTTGATCGGATCTTTCTAGTACACTATCTATCTGTAAAGTTTCCATAGTCTGGATCATAAAGGATGATCCTGTGTGCTGTTCTTTGTGGAAAGGCTCTTTTAATCAGACTAAAAGAGAGGAATGAATGGAAATTGGTGCCTTAACAACATAGAATTTGGTATAAAATAAAATGTTTGAAAAATATGGATAAAATAATATTTTTATTGCTAGTAAATTTTCTCACAAGTTTTCATGTTTCTGATTTTGATGAATTTTCTTACTGAGCTACATCCCTAAAAATTCCATCATCTTCTCTATAATTAACATTAATAATGATAACAAATTATAATTGGATAAAATGAATACAATTTTTAGTTAGAAATAAATAGAAAAATAAGAAAATGTATCAAAATTATTAAAAATGCACACATTTAAAAAAATTTCTCTGATGAATCACATTTAAGAATTACAAAGTAATAAAGATTATGCTTTCAAATAATTTATTATGTAAAATTTTTATTTATTTTTGACCGGTTTGTTTTCAATTCGTTTGCCTGAAGCTTATTTCTTTTATCTTTATGGGTGGGTATGAATAGAAATTTCTACACTATCTCAAGGAAAGTGTCATTTTCTTATCCTCGAAGTTTGTGTTTGTAAGGGACAGGTGGGTGAGTATGATACTTACACCATCGCCTTACAGAAAGCACGTTTATTGCCATATATCTGGCCATCAGAGCCACAGCGAGTATTAGATTCTCGAGTGCAGTAGACCACGGGATCCCCAAACTCACCACAGTCAATCTACCAAAGTAAGCACAGTGACATAGACATTAGTGCATTCTGCCTGTAAATATATATATTTATAAAGTTATATATAAATATATAAATATTTATTCATATATAGTTAAATATAAATGTATATAAATACTTGTTATATACAAATATATAAATATATAACTATTTATTTTTATATATTTGTTTATATATTTAGATAAAATCATTTGCATATAAATAGATTTTAATAAAATTTTATATATTATGTGTGTGTGTGTGTGTGTGTATGTGTGTGTGTGTGTATATTTGTGATATAAAGCTGTCTGAAGCAGAAAATGGCCTTCTTTGTCTGCTTATTTAGAATGTGTTAGACCTAACTGAGACGTCTTCTCTGAGACACAGGATACCTATTTCTGTAGTACCTGTATGCAGAAGTAAGTTAATGATGTAAGGCAGTGCCTTACTCCAATGTAGGGAGTAAGGCAAATGCCACAGGGCATGGCTTTTTGTTCCAACACTAATTTGTTCTAATTGAGAGTAGTGTTTGGTGTTTGAGTGACTGTTTTTGTTTGTTTACCGTATGAACGTAGCTCTAATAGCACTCCTTCTGTATTGTTCTAAAGAAAAGGATGGTCATTGTAAGGAGCTTCCAAATGTTATGTGATGGCTTGTTAGTTTTCCTCGTGGCTGCTGCATCCATTTAGTCTCTTGAAAACAACATTTTAATGTCTTTATACTAACTTACTCTGTCTCAGAGTCTGTAGTATTTAAACCTTTGTGCCTAAGTTGCTCTATTTAAGATTCTGTGGTTGCATCCAGTCGTGGGGAGAACGCGTGCTGTGAGGATTAATAATTATTGTCATGGGCTCTGTAGTAGCACCTATGCCCTCAGTTATAGTGTCTCAGAAGTAGCCTGGAGTTTTAAAATTCTTCTCAATTCGATGTCAATTGAATCAATATTTGGTGTGCAAGTGACATTTGAGCCATTTTATTCCAGGGTACAGGCAATACACAATAGGTAGAACCAAACTTCTCCAAGTGTCAACGGTGTGGAAGGAAGTGCCCTTTAGCATGAGTAGAAGGACCATACTTCACCCCTCTCCTAGTTCCATTAATGATGTCTTATGTTTATCAATTGCTTCATAATACTCAAACCACATAGATGAACTCAGTTGAGTCTCACAACAGCCTTGAGATGCACCTGCGGCCATATTATACTGAGCAGTTTGCAGATGTGAATATTGATGCTCAGGATCATGAAGTAGCTTCCCAAAGCCACACCACCAGGAAGCATTCAAACCAGTGCTTGAACATATTCCTTCTCACTGCTGATCCAGAATTTCCGACAATCTCCTATGGTTGATTTCCAACACATCCTCATTGAGAGAAATAAAGACCAACTATCACGATGTACCCTTGACCACACTGACAGTCAGGATATGTAGATTTTATTGAAATTTCTTCTTAGGAAAGTGTGTGGGCACAGGTAGGAGGAATCATATCTTTAAGATGTCAGCAAGCCATTATATACTGGCAAAGCTCTCTGAAGGTTTGCATGGGGAAAAGCTCAGCAAAAGAGTCCTACAGTTGAGTTAACAAAGTACTATGACATATCGCAGATGTAAGGGCACCTGAGACTACTGTACTCACATTTTTTGATAAAATTTTACTTCTTGTACTATTGAAGTTGGGCAAGTTGGTGCTTATCAGAGATCTTAGGGCTTGGTTGGGTAGAAGATATCTAGGCTTTTGATAGCCCCACTTTTTCCCCCCACTGCTCCTAAATGTCACTCCATCCTTTCATACTACTTCTGGGATAGTCACCTTTCCTTTAGGTTCCCAAATAGAAGCAAGGCTGGAAAATCTCTAGGGCATGATTAATCATAGGACACTTTTTTCTCAATAGCGAATGTATTTTGTGTTTAAGTCGTGAATATACACATTTTCAGTACTGTGCTTGAGTCAGTAAGAGACTGTAAACCATAGATTCATCATTGATATTTTAATTTATTTCACCAAGAGCCAATGGGTAACTAATATTTGGAAGGCCTGGTTCTGGGTACTGGCGACACAGAGAGGAATCAGTTATAAACACCATCTCTGTAAGTTCACCGTCTTATTTGCATTAGGAAAGCAGAAAAGAGCACAGATAGTTACAGCACAGTGCGTGATTAGATGCCACAGTGGGCCAAACACAGGCAATGAGCAAGCTGAGAATAGGGCATCTCAGGCAGAGATATGTGTCTCTACAGTCAGGTCAGTGAGAAAAAGAAACAAAAGTCTCTTACTTTAAAGAGATGCCTTCTTAAGCCACCTTTACATGGCAATCGACCCTCTGATCTTGTGATCCAAGCTCTTTTGTCCTTTAGAAAGCAGATAGGGAAGTGGCGCTTGGGGAGAACATTCATTTTGAGAGTTTCTACACCCCACCTCTGTCCCTAAATCCACTTTTCCCCATCCACTGCCCCGCGGGAATGAGACTAGGAAGGGCTAAGGATTTCCATAAATAAAACCAAATCAATCAAATGGCAAAGAAACAAATTTCCTTAGAAAATAGATACATTTCATACTTCTAAATTGTCATGCCCTTCAAGGATTCCTGAAGTAGCTGGAGAGCCACGTTTCAGACCTCTTTGGGCCATTCGTCATTGGCTGGTTGTGTCATCTCGAACAAAGCACTCACTGTCTGCACCTCAATTTTCTTAACAGAAATGTTTTTCAATAACAGTTGTCATGCTTCATTCCCAGGGTTGTTATAAGGATCAGATGTGGTCAGATGAGAGTTGTAGAAAGTCAGTGTGGAATATTTGAAATAATCTCGGACCAGGCACGCAGGAAATAAGCTGCTCATTGGAGACCTGCTCTAGCTGTAGCTCTTACCGCATTTTGCAAGGAGCTTCAAACAGTTGTTCAGTACCATTAGATTAGATGGTCTGTAAGGACTCTTCCAGTTTTGATAATATAAGATTCAGCAGTGACTTTTTTCAGTAAAGTGGCTTGAATAAAGTTAAGTCTTTATTCAGTTGGGTGTGAGACATATGAACTATTGCCCGAATGCTTCTCTCTTTTATATCTAGAGGTCCCCTTCACCCTCTTCACTGAGTGTGTGAGACATTTCAGTGTGGTGACTGGGCACAGAAAGGCCACTCTCTGCGAGCCCCAGAGGTTGGGAAAGGTGAAGAATGACTTTGCAGAGTCCGCCAGAAATCCTTTCTGTGAGGCAAACAGCAAGGCAGAACTTCAGAATATCCAGTTGGATTACACAGAGACCACAGCTCTCCACCTAAGGAGAAGTAGGCTAAGAACGTCATGTCTTCGGTCTGCCTAATTTCCCCTCCTCTTCTATATTTTTGTTTTGCTCTCCTTTCAATAGAATGCAAACACCTGGTTTCTTAGTAGACATCAAAAAAACAGGTTTAGACCAAGAGTGATAGGATTATCTTTTCTCCTTAAAGTTTCCTCCGTGAGACCCCCCCGACAGCTGAAATCCCCTGAATCTATTTAAAATGCACTAATGCTCTATAATGTCAGGAGATTGTCCTAGAGATGGAATTAGACTGGCCTGGGTTTGAATTTTGCTTCTTTCACTTACTACCTGCATAATATTGTGCAAATATTTGACTGCTCTGAGTTGAAATAGCTTCCTATTTCACTGGGGGCTGGCAAGGCCTACCTTCTAGGGTTGTTGTAATGGTAAGTTCTCTGCAAACACGTCATGTTTCAAGTATCATGTGGAGGATTGCTCTTATAAACACTGACGATGTAAATTGTTTCACATGCTAGAATTTTTGGAGGGCATTGTTTCTCACTCCATTTGATGAGGGTTTTTGTTGTTGTTACTGTTTTGTTTCAGTGTTTTTTAGATTGGTGTTGGCTTTAACCAGAGCCTCCACTTCCATAGTCCAGCTCCCAGAGACTGCTTGTAGGTACTCGGGTGCCAATGTTTAGTATCAGCCTGAGCCCTTGTGGTTCTTCAAACAACTGTTCCTTCGAGAATATTCTGGATTACAGGGACACTTTTAGTACCCAGATTAGTTATCTAATGGTAACCACAAAATCATTTCCCTTTGCTGGAAAATGAGCTTATCTGATCACAAAAATTAACTAAAAAGTCAGGATCATGGATATTTTAGTCTAGCATTTCAGGTCGACAAACAAAGCCAATGAAAATTTGCAAACACACACACCTCTAGGGTGTGTTCTTCCCTTTACCCATGTGGTTACATCAACTGCTTTTTAAATCACAGCAGTTTGCTAACCCCCTCCCCCACTTGGCTTCTGCTTTCCTTGCTTTCATACCCTCTCCACAACTTAAAGGCTCTCCAAGATGACCTAGGACACAAACATTGCTATTCATAAAATGTCCATGACTTTTTATGATATGTTACTCCTTTCTGAAACTCTTTCCTGACTTCTGTAATATGTCAATACTCTGGCTCGCCAACTATTTCTTCTCTATCTCTTTAATGATCTTTTTTATTTTCTTCCTGAGTATTCACTATGGTCATTTTCGAGAAAATTTTATGTACTTGATTTTCCCCGTCTAAGAACATATATATTCCCAGAGGATATTGATGAGTCTGAGACATTTTTTTTTCTTGAGTCTTCATCAACATTTCAAACGCTAATTCCTATTGTTAGAAACTTACAGGACAAAGTTAGGCAACAATTTAATTTATAATTAATACTTATTTATGTGCAAAATATAACTCTGTTTCTTTCCCTCCAAACTAGGTTTACATTCTAATTTTTCCTTTTTACATAACAGTACCATTCTTCACATTCCTCAACCTACCCTCCGATGAAAACATTGCCATTTCTTTCCCTGTGCAAGTGCTACCTTTTGGTATTTCTTAGTCTCGGGGGCTCTTCACCAATTCCAAATTACTGCCTATCCTACCCTCAACATGTCGTGGCTTAGTCAATGTAATAAATTCTATTCTCTCTACTTTCATTTCCTCCGTGTCTCAAAATCCCTCTTGCACACGGAGACGAGTTATCTTACTGTAAACTACTGCTTTCATTATATTACTTCTTGGTTTTAGAAGGGAGCAGAGTAAAAACTGCGGTGTATTTGTTTAGCAAACTGGACTGGTCAAAGCCCTTTGGCATGCATTGCACAATGGCTTTCTGTTGCTAGGAAGAGGTGGCACCGGGCTGTGGAAGCTCCATCATTGTGGAGTCAGGGTCCGGAGATGCTGGCTGCATTTTACTGCTGTGGGTTAACTAGAATCAGCTCAGGTCCTCTTTCTGAGGCTTCAGCTTCCCTATCTGTTGTTAAGTGGTAGATGCTGGTTAACATCTACAAACTGTATATAGATATTTTGCAGCACATTAATAATGAGTGAATTCAAACTAATTAGGAAAAATTAACAGCCCCAGACACACTCTCCAGTTTACTAACTGTAGTAAAATTCACCATACCTTTATCTTAAAATATAAATAAATAAATACATTTAGATGGATATCCCCAAAATTATTGTAACAGAAAATGTTTGCCAATCCTTGTTTTTGAGAGGTTTATGTCAATTCCAGTCTGGAATGTTCATTTAAACAACTCCTTAGGGATATGTCTCCCAAATACACAGCCTAGTAGGGAAATAAGAAAAATCAAAAGAGTGTAGTGAATGATTCTAAAAGTATCCTTTTCAAGTCTATGATTTTCGACTATTAACTGTAATCTACCATCAGAAGCTTCAGCATGGAGCGATTTCTTGGCATGAGCAGAATGACTTAAGTGTTAGAGGAAATTGTTCTTCCTTTTGTCTTAGCAGCATCAGACTTGAGTGGGCGTGCTGCTAAGTTTAGTTGCAACTTTTTCTGCCTGTGGTTGGGACTGCCACCATCCTTCCAGCCATACAGAACAGAAAAGGCAGCCTTGATGCCCCCTGAGAAGCAGCACCCTCCCTCCCCTATCTATTTGAGTGGGAAAAAGACAGAGGTCTTGGCCAGGCAGGCTTGGTTCATATCATATATCTAAGGTCAGATGGGCCTTTAGAGATCACTGAATCTAAACTTTTTTTTTAGAGATGTGGAAACAAAGGAAAATTCAAGGGAGAAGAACCCCTCAGATCGCACATCCAGTAAGTATTGGAATTAGAGCTCATGTATATTGTGTCTAAAATATTTGGGCAAAGTCAGTGCTCCCCAGCACTGGACAATCATTTAGAATGCAGAGTCAAACCTCCTGTTTGAAGAATCACCTGTGTGATTACTATTTAGTAAGTCTGGTATGGTGCTGGGGATTTGTATATTTAGTAAGCATCCCCAGTGATCCTAAAGCAAGCCCACTGTGAGACTTAGGCACACCCAAAAGAATAGAATCAGTAAATAGTAGATTTAAAATGAACTTTAAAAAAAACACTGAAAATCTGGGAAGCATTAAATATCCTGGAAATCAACGCCTACAAAAGGGAAGAGACTCATGTGTTGATGAGAAACTTAGATTAAAGTCCGTGTCTTTTCAATACGTATGTAATGGTCGTATATTCTTATATTTTACTACCTAGGGGCATCCAAAATGGTTGGGTGGACCTCAGGTCCTTTCCCTGTTTGTTTGTTTGTTTGTTTTGATATTTAACATAGATTGTGCTACCATATGTGTTTAAACATAGTAAGAAATGAATTTTAACTTGTACAATGTTATATGCAAGTACAGACACGTGTGTGTGTATGTGTTACACACACAGGTGCATACACACACATATTGCGAGTTAATGGTAGGGCGTCATCCATTGTAAGATGCAACTCAATTTCTGAGATTTTAAAATTGCAAGGGAAAACAGTCTCCTGTAACATTGTAGGTAAACTAGAGTTGGAAAAGGTTTTAACTCCCTTGGCAACTTGAACCAGTCGGCAGTAGAATCTGGAAAATTTTGACGTCAAGGGTTCCTGGGCACATCAAGGCTAACAAGAACCATTTCCAAGATCAAGTAGAAATGTTCTATATGGACACAGGAGCAGACTGGCTGAGCAAATCCCACTTGTTTCTGGTGTCTTTCGATAGTTAGGACAAGCCATCTGGAAAAAATATTGGTGGATTAATTTGTAGATAAGTCAGCCAGATCGATGAAGATAATTTGTGCCCATTCTAATTTTTAACACAAATTGTATTTAAGTTCGAGTGAACCAGTCTATCTTATTTCTGAGTAAGCAACTTTTGTGTTGCCCCTCTGTGGCCTTAGTTCTACAAAAGAAATAACCTCAGCCCTAACTACTTCAGAAGCTGGTAATTATTAATCAAAATTAATCCTGTTATAGTTTACCAAACGCCTCCACATAGTTTATATCATTTCAATCTGACTAAGATCCTATGAGATGAATGAGATTATCTGTCTCTTTTATTTTTACGTTTGTGCAAACTGCAGCTCGGGAAACCTGAGTAACTTGCCCAACATCTCACAGTGAAAGCAGTGCTCGAGTCTGAGTGTTGTGATAGATTCATCCTGTATTCATTAGTAATTGTTTCACTTTAGAGAAAATACATCGAAAAGTCATAGTTGTAAGATGAATTACTTCCACCTTTCTGCATTTGGCCTGCTTGTTCATTGTTTTTGTTCTTATACCCACACACAAACCTCTCTTTGGCCCTAAGAATACCAGCCAAGCACCACCCAGGTCTGAAGAATAGATAAAAATATGCACTGCCCTGTCTTCCTTATCTGAAGACACCTGGGGGAAAAAAAAAAAAAAAAGCACAAAATCTGAACACTGTAATTTCTGAATGGCCAAAAAGTGCGATTTGCAAAGTTAGGAAATCCTCAAGCCTGGGATAATACTAGGTCTTGGATCTCGGTCGTCTCAACAAGTCGTGGCATAGTTGTTTTATTTTTTATACATGTTCACGTCTTAGGGAGAAATAGAGACCTGGGAAGTAATGAAAGGGGATGGACCAGGATGAAGTCATATTTCTTAGAGGTTGGGCGCGGGGTGAGAGAAAAGAGTTTCGGGATCTGGAGAATCCTGTTACAGTTCTGGCCCAGTTACTAATTTACTGCGGGAATGACTTTCTCATCCCTGGTCTTACTTTGGAGAAGTTGGGTTGGAAAGTCTCCTCTGACTGACATTTCGAGGTTCAGTGCATTGTCTTTCTCACAGGCAATTTGGGAAGAGATGAACTTTGTTATTTTTTCTTTGAGGTCAAAATGGCTTTTCTGCCCTGTATACTCAGCTTTAAAGACTTGGCCCAAATATATAGTGGCAAGGACGAAGTCATTCTCGGTTCTGTGACTGATTTCTCTTGCTACATCTCTCTCAATTTCTGAAAGAGGAGAAAACTTCTCTAAATACAGTCTTGCTTCTCTCTCTCTCTCTCCATCTCTATGGTTATATCTGTGATTTTAGGTTGTGGCTAATTAGCTCAATGGTTTAAAATACCGAAATCAATGATAGTTTTAGAGTCACTTCTGCTATGAGCTGAACTCTGGTCATTTTTGTGGAACTCCAAATGCTAGTGATACGTCACACATTTAGCCAAAAGCCTCCTTGACGACAGAAAGTATATGAATAAGTGTTAGCACTTGAGGGAGGCCAACTGGAAATGCCTTCAAGAACATTCTCTGTTCATGGGGAAGAGGAGAGAACAAGGCTTTTCATTCTGAAATAAAGTTGATGAGCACCCACTGTAGCGATGAGCAACCATATTGCAGCAGTATTATTAAAAATACAGATTTTCAGGACAATTATTTGAAAATTCCATTACACAAGACCAAATAGGGCCTTGATGTCTATATTTTTGTAAGCACTGAAAGTGATTTTTATGACCCAGGAAAACTCATTGTTACAGTTCTCAGCCATTTCTTCACTGTGTGAAACTTTGATCACAACAAGAGAGATTTAGGAAATATCAAGTGAGAAGGAGGATTGACATCAGCAATGCCTGAGTTCTTATTATTAAACTTTAATAATGTCAATATTAATAGGCATTTGTTAAACTCTTACTATATCCCATTCACTATGTAAAGCACTTTACATACATTTTCTCATTTAATTCCCCACATAGGGATATTCCTTTTATACCCCTATTTTACACAGGTGAAAAAGACCCAGAAAGGTCACGTGCTCTAAAATCGAAATGCCAGGACTGAAATTCCACATGAAGGCTCTTAGTCATTAGCCTTCCCAAATACCAATTTATCTATGAAGGACCATGTTTGGGTAAATTAGGGGTCTTGGTCTACCAGATCCAATGAAAAGATGCTAAAGAGAAGCAATAAGAGGATATCAATGAACTTCTGAGAGGATCTTAGCAAACGCATTTTAATATAGTCACATGTACTTTTATGCCACCTCCGCAGGTGACAGAAACTCGTTTCATGTTGTTTAGCCTTATTAGTCAAACTTATTCCATAATATCACAGTAATCCTTTATCGAATTGCTTTTCACATTTCTAAATGTACAGGGTATCCCAAAAAATGTATATAGGGTGTCTGTAGAGTTTATTACATTTTGAAAATGAAATGTATTTCAATAACTGCTGGTTTTATAATTACACTTATGTGTGTATACACTTTTTGGGGGGACACCAACATATAAATATAACCAGTTTCCTGCCTGGCTGGTGTGGCTGAGTGGATTGAGTGTCGTCCCATGCACTGAGAGATCCTGGTTCGAATCCCGGTCAGGGCACATGCCCGATGCAGGCTCGATCTGTGGTACGGGGTGTGTAGGAGGGAGCTGGGTTAAGAGAGGACGGTTGGTAGAAATAGAGAGAGGAACAAAGTAAAAAAGCGTCCTTCACTTAGAAGAGTGACGGGGCCAGGGCTCCTTCCAAGTAAGCCCCCAGGAGCCCAGGGTAACAACACAAGTAGGGAATAAACTGGTTAGTTTCCTAGAAGATACTGGTGCAACCTACTCAGTCCTGACCAAGCCAGTGGAGCCCCTAACCTCCAAAAAACGACCATGCAAGGGGCCACCAGACAGTCAGCCCTTTACCCCTGGTCTTCAAAGAGGACTGTAGACCTTGGCAAAAATACTGTGACTCATTCGTTTCTGGTCATGCCGGAGTGCTCATACCCCCTACTCAGACACGATCTCCTCCAAAAACTGCGGGCAACAATATCATTCAAGGGGAAAGAGGCACACCTCACCGTGGATCCAGGAAGCCAGGACCCAATCCTCCTTTCCCCCTTTCATATCCTCCTAACTTGGCCCCTCTCCGAAGAGTATCTCTTACACGAGAGGACCTCTGCTGCACCCGCTGCCAATCAGGAGCCTTCCACCTACCTGGAGGAACTGCAGCATCTGTTTCCCACGGTCTGGGCAGAAAACAACCCTCCAGGATTAGCTAGCCACCAAGCCCCAGTAATTGTTCAATTGCTGGCCACTGCCACTCCAGCCCAGCCCCGCACCAAGTTCCACAAGACGTTGGCCATCAATCCTGCCAGTCTGCTCCCCGACGATGACCCCAAGGAGCCTCTACACGACTGCCTGGAGGTAATCGACACAGTGCAGACAACCCGCCCACACCTCAAGGATATCCCACTGCCATCATCAGATGAGGTATTGTTCACAGATGGGAGCAGCTATATCCAAGAAGGAGTAAGGTATGCTGGGGCAACAGTAGTAACTCTGGACTGTGTCATTTGGTCTCAGTCATTCAGTAGGGGAATTCAGCCTAACGGGCTGAACTCATAGCCCTGATCCAGACCCTATGCTGGGGAAAGGATAAATCAATAACCGTCTATACCAGCGGTTCGCAACCTGTGGGTCGCAACCACTTTGGGGATCGAACGACCCTTTCACGGGGGTCGCCTAAGACCATCGGACAACACATATTTCCTATGGTGATTCATAACAGTAGCAAAATCAGTTATGAAGTAGCAACCAAAATAATTTTATGGTTAGGGGTCACCACAACATGAGGAACTGTATTAAAGGGTCGTGGCATTAGGAAGGTTGAGAACCACTGGTCTATACGGATAGTAGGTATGCATTTGCCACAGCGCATGTGCATAGCGCCATCTACCAAGAACCGGGCTTATTAACCTCGGCCGGGAAGGACGTCAAAAATAAGGAGGAAATTCTGACCTCACTCGAAGCTATCTGGCTGCCAAAAGCAGTAAGGATAGTGCGTTGCAAGGGACACCAAAAAGGGGATTCCACAGAGGCACGGAGAAACCGAGCAGCAGACCAGGAAGCTCGAGAGACAGCCCTAAAACCAGTGGGGCCTCTCCAGATATTAGTCGCCATGCCAAACCCAAGTTTGCCTTGGACTCCTACTTACACTGGGTCAGAAAATGACTTGGCCAAGCAGAAACAAGCCACAGAGGAAATTAACAGATGGTGGACATTGCCTGATGGGAGGTTGTTGATCTCAGAGGCATTAGGTCGGACTTTGGTCAAGCAGCTGCACCACACTACCCACTTGGGTTACACCAAGCATATTGAACTCATGAGAGGCAGGTACTTCATACTCAATTTAGACAGTATAGTGGATGGCACTGTGTCCAGGTGCACAACCTGTGCCCAGGTTAATAATAAGCAGGGTAGAAAAGCTCCCCTGGGAATCTGGGCTCAGGGAACCCCCCCCCCCAGGGGAACATTAGGAAATAGATTTTATAAAAATTAAGCCCCCAACATCAGGATATAAATACCTCCTGGTTTACTTAGACACTTTCTCTGGGTAGGTTGAGGCTTACCCTACTAAAACAGAGACAGCCACCATTATAGTTAAAAAAAATCACTCCAAGAAATCATTCCTAGATTCGGGTTACATGTGACCCTGGAGTCAGACAACGGCCCCACCTTTGTAGCAAAAATATCACAGGTCATAGCCAAGGTCCTGAATATTAATTAGAAACTCTATTGTGCCTAGCGACCCCAAAGCTCAGGGCAGATAGAGCACACGAACAGAACCTTAAAGGAAACCTTGACCAAGTTGACTTTAGAAACCGCTGAAAACTGGACCACTCTGCTGCCCCTCGCCCTCTTACAGGCGAGATGTACCCCATACCTAGAGGGATTCTCCCCTTATGAAATTATGTATAGTCGACCTCCTCCCATTCTTCCCAAGCTCAGAAAAGAATGGAAGGCTGAAATTCACAACTGCTCCTTACTCAGGTTCTTGCAGGCCCTGCAGTCTGCCAGAAGGCCGTCCATAAGCACGTCCACAACGCCCTGCCTGTGCCCAAATCAGACCCTGTACACCCCTTCCAGCCCGGGGACTTGGTGTGGGTAAAGAAGTTCACCACCTAGGGACGAACTCCAGCCTGGAAGGACCATACACTGTCATCCTGACTACACCAACGGCTGTCAAGGTCAACAGCATCCCGACCTGGCTGCACCATTCCCGGCTGAAGGCGGAAAAAGCAAAATGGACGGTCCAGGCCTCTCCAGACCTCTTAAAGATAAGACTCTTGCAAACATCGGAACCTTAATATTGCTTTTATCTGTATAAATGGGAACCCCCATAAGCCAAAACCCAAATGGGATTGGGAACTTAGGAATGGAATCACAGGGCAAGTCCTTGCCAAGGTGACTACAGGGGAACAGGAACAAGTGCAGTTCACTATAGATCTCTGTTCCCTGATTAAGGATGTTATCCCCATATACCAAGGAGAGAACAAAAAAATGAGCAAGGGTTCCAAGGAATCGGAGGCTATGGGGACAGGGCTCATGGACTTAGGGGTGAGGAAGAGGCAGGCAGTGTGACAGGGAAAGGGAGGAGGCGGAGGGCTAAGCAGGTATGTGTGGGTCTGAGTAGGAAGGAGGAGAAGGAAAGATGGGGGATGTGTAGACAGCAGATGGATTGAAAGGAGGGATGAGCATGTGAAATAAGGTAGGTAGATGTAGAGGACGAAAGTGGGACACTGAGTAAGAGAGGGAGAACTTGTCCCTGGTAGTGGGGTGACAGTATGGGATGTAGTGAAGAGAGTGACAGGGACAGAGTTAGTATCCTTAGTTAGAAATAACATTGAGGAAAGGGAAAATCAAAGAAGACAATGTGATAATTGGTTCCAAAGAATGTTTCATTGGTCCCCTTGGCTGACAACCCTCCTGTCTGTAGTGGCAGGGCCCCTCGCCCTCTTGCTCTTATCCCTGACCATGGGACCCTGCCTTGTCAATTGCCTTATCCAGACTATACAGAGCAGAATTAACTCGGTCAAATTACTAGTAGTCAGGGGTCAATACAATTTTCTCCCCAATGAAGACGAGTCCACGATTTGACTTGTATACATAAAACCAGTGGGGAAAGAACTAGACTACTTAATTTAAGTAACTCCATTCTGACCAGCAGTTGCTACACATACACACCCTGACTCATCTAAACACCAGAGACTGAAACCCAGAGGAACCATAAAGATAAAGGGATTAATCATGGCCTTGGGAAACCCAGAAAAACCATACAAATAAAGACAGTAATGATTGCCCTGACCTCTGTAACAGCTCCTCATGCCCCCTATGTGTATCAGTTCCCCCTTAACGGGGCCAAGGCCTCGCCAAGAGGATGTGGTTTTAGTCTTTATAAGCGGACTGCAGAAATGTTTGGGGCTGCTGATTTGGGAGTCCTATGCCCCCTGCAGCCCGCCAGTAAGTAAAGCGCTCCTCTCCTTTACAGTTCGGCTGTGTGTCTCTGACTGTCTCACTGGCTGGTCCTACAGATGAAACTCAAAGGGAAGTGGGGGGAGAGGGCAGGATGAGATAAACTAAAGAACTTCTATGCATATATGCATAAACAATGGACACCAACATTAGTGTGGGGAAGGCTGGAGGGGGGTGGGAGTGGGGAGGAGGAGGTCAATGGGGGAAAAAAGGCGGAGACATCTGTAACACATTCAACAATAAAGATGAGTTTAAAAAAAAAAAAAGACCATGACTTTTTAAAGATTTTTTTTTAATCCTCACCCGAGGACATTTTTGCATTTATCTTCAGATAGAGCGGGGGTGTGGGGGGGAGGAGAGAGGAGAGTAAGAGAGAAACATCGACATGAGAGAGACACATCTACTGGTTGCCACCAACACAACCCCAAGCGGGGCCAGGGCCAAAATGCAACCAAGGTACGTGCTCTTAGTGGGAACCAAACCCGGATCTCTCTGGAATGCGGGCCGATGCTCTAACCGCTTAGACAAACTGGCCAGGGTTTAAGATTTCTTAATAAGCCAGTTTGATTACACAGTTAGCCATATTTTCTTTGTTCCACCAAAAGTCTTCTGTTAATCCAGTGAACACATATTTATTGAACACTTATTTTGTTGCCACTCTGTACTAGACACAGGGAACATTACAGCCGTGCTCCTCCCCTCATGGGAAGGACAGACAGTGAACAAGAATCAGCTGCCCTGTGGTCAGTACTATGAGGACGACAAACGTGATGAGCTGGGTGAGGTGTGTACGCGTGTATGGGTCAGGGCAGCCCTCTCCAGGCAGGTGAGATCTGAACTGAGACCTGGATCATGAGAATGTCAGGCTTCATTTTTATATTTTTTTTATTATTTTTAATTTTTATTGTTTTGATCTTGCAGATTTTCATTTCTAATAAAGTAAATATCAACCTTTCCTATTCCACATGAACAAAAAAGCTCTTTGTGGTTCCTTTTAATTTTTTCAGAGTAAAAGGGCCATGAGACCAAAAGTGAGAAAAGCACTGGTTTATCCCCAGCCACAGCTGGTCCATGTCTTGCTCTGACGTCATAAGTCACCATTGTGAGGGAATTGCAGACTTCTCCTATATAAGGCCCTGGCTCTGGACACTGAGCTGGGGTCACTGTGGAGTTGGAGTAGTGAGTTGATGTATGGTGAATCGTTGGACTTGGACGAGTGAACTGACCTTTGGTGACCTCCTGGACTTTGATTGGTGAGCTTGCGTTTTGTATGTATGAATTGTTGGATGTGGACGAGTGAACTGACCTTTGGTGACTTGTTAGACTTTGATTGGTGAGCTTGCATTTTGTATGTATGAATTGTTGGATGAGGAGTAGTGAACTGACCTTTGGTGACCTGTTAGACTTTGATTGGTAATGTTGCATTTTGGATATTTGTATTGTTGGATGTGGACGAGTGAACTGACCTTTGGTGACCTGTTGGACTTTGATTGGTAATCTTGCATTTTGGATATTTGTATTGTTGGATGTGGACGAGTGAACTGACCCATGGTGACCTCTTGTAGTTTGATTGGTGAGCTTGCGTTTTGTATGTTTGAATTGTTGGATGTGGATGAGTGAACTGACCTTTGGTGACCTCTTGTAGTTTGATTGGTGAGCTTGCGTTTTGTATGTTTGAATTGTTGGATGGGGACGAGTGAACTGACCTTTGGTGACCTGTTGGATTTTGATTGGTGAGCTTGTGTTTTGGATTTTTGATTTGTTGGATGTGGATGAGTGAACTGACCCTTGGTGACCTCTTGGAGTTTGATTGGTGAGCTTGCGTTTTGGATGTTTGAATTGTTGGATGTGGACGAGTGAACTGACCTTTGGTGACCTGTTGGACTTTGATTGGTGAGCTTGCATTTTGTATGTTTGAATTGTTGGATGTGGACTAGTGAACTGACCTTTGGTGACCTGTTGGATTTTGATTGGTGAGCTTGCGTGTTGGATTTTTGATTTGTTGGATGTGGATGAGTGAACTGACCTTTGGTGACCTCTTGTAGTTTGATTGGTGAGCTTGCGTTTTGGATGTTTGAATTGTTGGATGTGGACGAGTGAACTGACCTTTGGTGACCTCTTGTAGTTTGATTGGTGAGCTTGCGTTTTGGATGTTTGAATTGTTGGATGTGGACGAGTGAACTGACCTTTGGTGACCTGTTGGACTTTGATTGGTGAGCTTGCGTTTTGTATGTTTGAATTGTTGGATGTGGATGAGTGAACTGACCCATGGTGACCTCTTGTAGTTTGATTGGTGAGCTTGCGTTTTGTATGTTTGAATTGTTGGATGTGGACGAGTGAACTGACCTTTGGTGACCTGTTGGATTTTGATTGGTGAGCTTGCGTTTTGTATGTTTGAATTGTTGGATGTGGATGAGTGAACTGACCTTTGGTGACCTCTTGGAGTTTGATTGGTGAGCTTGCGTTTTGTATGTTTGAATTGTTGGATGTGGACGAGTGAACTGACCTTTGGTGACCTGTTGGATTTTGATTGGTGAGCTTGCGTTTTGGATTTTTGATTTGTTGGATGTGGATGAGTGAACTGACCTTTGGTGACCTCTTGTAGTTTGATTGGTGTGCTTGCGTTTTGGATGTTTGAATTGTTGGATGTGGACGAGTGAACTGACCTTTGGTGACCTGTTGGACTTTGATTGGTGAGCTTGCATTTTGGATGTATGAATTATTGGGTGTGGACTAGTGAGCTGATGTTTGGTGACCTCTTGGACTTTGATGAGTGAGTGAGCTTGCGTTTTGGATTGTGGCGTTTGTTTGTTTGGTTTTTAATTTCCTTTTCTTTTTCAGGTGTTTTTTTTCTGTTATTGTATTTTTTGTTGTCTTAATATTTTTGTTTTCTTTTTCTTTTTCTTTCCTTTTTTTAGTTATTTTTATTTAGTTTTTTATTTTACTTCATTATTTTAGTTTGTTATTTAGCTTTTTTATTTTAGTTTGTTATTTTACTTGTTTATTTTAGTTTATTATTTTAGTTTTTTATTTTAAAGGCACCATGTGTTATGACTTTGCAGCCCTCTCTGACAACAAGGAGTGCCTTGTTGGCAATTGTGTCCTCCTGGACACCCTTGGCCAGGGTTCCTATGCCTAGGTGACGTTGGCCCGCCGTGTTCCCACAGGCCCAGGTGTAGCAGTCCCAGCGCCTCCACGGGTGTCAGGAGAGGGTGTGGGGGAGGGGAGCGATGAAGCACGGAACTTGTACTCATGTACTCATAACCAATGGACATAGACAACAAAACTGGGGACGGGGCAGGGAGGGAGGGGGAGGAGGGTGTTAATGGGGAAAAAAGGAGAAACATCTGTAACAAAATAAATTAATAAGAAAAATAAAAAATAAAAATAAAGACTCCCCAACCTTATTTGACGAGGCCCTAAGTCCGGACCTCTCTAAGTTCAGGCAGGAACACCCAGAAATAACTCTCCTGCAATATGTAGATGATCTCCTATTAGCCACTAAGACTGTGCCTAACTGCCAGGCAGCTACTAGAGACTTATTAAAAGAATTAGACACCCTTGAAAAATTACTCCAATTTTTTGTAATGGCTCACATTGACATACCTCTGAGTAACACCTGTAATTGTTGTTGGGTAGATAGAAATAGATACAGATACAGACATAGACACAGATGTTAATATACATGTGAGCAACAAAGTCGTTATGTGGTAAAAGTTGACAGATGACTTTTAGTAATAACTTGTGGACTTTCAAAATATTCAAGAGGAAATTTAGATTAAAAATTAATAATATTCCTTGTGATTTAGTTCAACTCCATTAGAAATTGTTTTTACAAAACAGCCTTGTGTCTTGTCAGTCAGTCTCTGTGACCTATGAGATCTTCTGTGTTAGGAGTCCCCACGACCTCCCGCAGGTCTGATGATTGACTAGGGGGACTCACAGAACTCAGAAAAGCTGTTATACATATGGTGATGGTTCATTACAGTAAAAGGATGCAGATTACAATCAGCAAAGGCAGAAAGCTCCCAGGATGGAGTCTGGGAGGTCAGGTACAGCCACCCAGTTGTCGTCTCCCTGGACTCACACAGCAGTGCTTCACCCTCCCAGCTGTGCTTTGTGACGACACAGAGGGAGCACTGCCAACCCGGGGAGCTCACCAAAGCCCTGGTGTCCGGATTGTGTACTGGGGGCCAGGCCCTGAGGCATGCGGCACCCACATGACTGACAATTACTTAGTCTCCAGCCTCCCCCCAAACCCCCAAAAAGGAGGTCGGACTGATACAGAGTGGCCCAGGACCACAGGCCTTCACCTGAGCATACACTATCTGGCATGGCCCGTGACCCTGGATTACAAAGGCACTCTTATCAGGCATGACCCTCCAAGGATTTTTAAGAGATTTCCCCGGAACTAATTTGAGCATCCCAAGTCTGCTGAGTTAACCCTCCGTGCCCGTCTTCCTTTGAGAAGAATCCACCTGGGCTTCCAGCATCGTGTCCCATCCAGTGAGGATTCCTACTGAGTACGGAAGGAGACGGGCTCGAAGCTAGTCCAGTAGAGACAATTTTGCTCGTCTCCAGAGCAAGTACTGTCTCAGAGGATGATTGAAATGTCCTTTCCAGGAAAAGACTGGGATCTGAACAATGCGAATGAACCAAGTTTCTAGCACTGGTTTCAGAGACAGACGAATGAATGATGGAAGGCGGGGAGCAATTCCTATGTCTCAGCTTTTGGCAGTGTTTTAAAGAAAAACCCTGGCAAATTGGACTCACAGTCCTGAGACATAGCCACCATTTATGTACAGTGTAAACCCTTCGAGGAAAGAAAACTGAAGTGTGCAAGTCTTGGCCAGAACTGATGACAGAATCAGTGTCACTATCCTTCCAGGCCCTCCAAATTAGTCAGTGTAGGGCTCTGATAATAGCTACCAGAAAGATGGATAGTTGTGTGAAACAGATACCAGATCCTTCAGAAGTCTGTGGTCTTATTTAGCAAAAAGCATACATGCACAGGAAAATTCATAAGAGAATAGCAGTGGTTTTATTCAAACAAAACAGTAGTTTAGTAAATTTGGGGTTGGTTGACAGTATTTCCAAATTCGGACTTTCCCTGAAAATATAGATTAACAACTTATTTTGAAAAATCAAACATTATACTAATAGTAAGCTAGGATTGTGCCTGTTAGAATTAGGCAACAGTTGCTTCATAGCAGCTGCCCATGGGAATGGAGTCCAGGCATTCCAGGTAGCTAGAGACCCACCTCTCCCTCTTGTGGTGAAGGGGGCCCTCTTCACTTATTTATGTCACCAGCTTGGCTCCTATAAAAACTAAGTTTATAACCCCTGACCCACCTAAGTATATATATATTAAAGATGAGCTTGATCTAGGGGTCAGGGTGGGGAGTCTCTCAAAGGAAGAGAAAGTTAAAGGCTTCTTAAAGAAAACAGTGCAAAAGAAAATAGAATAGGCAATTTACACAGGGCTCATTGCTTGAGAAAACATCAATATGAGAGTAAGGAGAATAGATTGTATTCTATGGGCATGTAAACCTAGTGAGAATTTGAGCAGAGAGTGTGAACTCTGTGAATGATATATCGTATTATTGCTAGGGTTATTTTTTACCTTTTGGTAGAAAAACCTGGCATTGCTATGTTGAATGAAAAGTTATCCAAATAGGAATGGGTTAGGGGATGAAGGATCCTGTGTTGAAAAATTTCACAGAGCACTGAATCATCACGACGTGGAGGAGGAATAGGCGAGCTGGTGAGAATGCAGGAATGGAGAAGAAACGGGCATAGAAGCAGCTGTAAAAGCAGCTCCCTTCCTTAGGATGCCATGAAAGATAAGGGAATGCGGAACAATGCCTACTTCCCTTGTGATAGGAATCTTCTTTTTTCTCTTCTCTTTAGGGAATTTGGTCCTCTTATTAAATATGGAAAATGTGATTAATTGGTAACAGTAAAACATTTGTTTATTCTTTTCACTACTTAAATCTGAAAACCATTTCCTTTGGAATTGGAGGATGTATAATAAATAACATGCCTCTCTTTTCTGCACCCAACTTTATAATGAAATTAAAAAAATGTTAAATTAATGGAGAACCAAGTACGGCATTTATTGCAAATAAACTTTATAATTAAAAGAGGTGGTCAGTGTTCATCTCCGAGGGCTGATTGTTTAAAGTCAGCTTTCACTGTGCTTGGGTCTAAGGTCTGTTATCAGGTGGGCTTATCTAACACTCTCCTGAATTAAATGTACTGCAGATTGCAGGCTTATGTGCAAGGTCCAGCCCTGCCCCACTAGTCTGACTTAAAGACATGAGTAATCAGAAAATATTCCCCCCTACCCCCGCACACACAGCTGTTTGAGTCTTTCTAACTGATATTCATAAGTGAAGCCCTGCATCAAGAGAGAAAAATTTCCACGTGCTAAAAGAAAGAGGGAGGATAACCAAGAGTTTTGGGAGGCAGGCATGCTTTAGAGAGAGCTAAAAGGCATTGATATCATTTGACCTCCTGATTTCAGCATACCTAATTCTCACTCCATCTTTCGGTACTATTACATCGGTCAATACATTTCTTTTTCTTTTTCTTTTTTCCTTAATTTGATTTCTAATCCGCCACTCAAACTAAAAGATCTTGGCTGATACAGGGAGGCAAAGTCGTTTTTACATTTCAGGCTAGGGAAATGAACTGTGAAAAAAGCCTTTGGCATCTGTGTGCTTTGGGTCATTACCTATTGACGCCACTAGATGTCAGTGTCTTCTATCTTAGTTTGACTAGTTCTTTATTTGAAGCAGTAGCTTCCAGGGAAGGATACTACTCTACTTTCTCCATCACCTTTCCAGCTCATACACAGTCTACTTCATCTGGCAACAGGGACCCTCCTCCTTTTACAGCGTCCTCCTTCCTTGGTTTTGTACAAGTGTTTGTGTAGAGGCGCAGGCCTATCCTACTTTAATGAGCCTGGGCTTCAGTGTTCTGTGTGAATTCTCCAGGTGATTCTAATGCACATCTACGTTGGAGAACTATTTCCTTTTTCAATTTTATTAAATGTATTGGGCTGACATTGGCTAATAAAATTCTATAGCTTTCAGGTGTGCAATTTATAATACATCATATAATGTACATTGCATTGTCTATTCACCACTCAAAGTCAAGTCTCCTTCCATCACCATATATTTGATCCCCTTTACCTAACTCTTGTAGTGATCTGGGCTCCAAGGCTAAGGCAACTAGATTCCATTTTATGTAGGCCCCTTAGTTAAGGCGACTAAAAGACTCCATTTTGTCACCAATAGACATTCCTTGATATTCTTCCAACAATAGGTTAATTACCCCAAGACTTAAAGGAATTTTGCCTAAAGATTATAGTGGCCCCAGGAGTTGGGAGGCATTTGCAGTCTCCTGAGTATAGGTATTTGCAGGTACTTGTAAGTGCTTAGGCCTTTGGTAAATAATGCTAATTTTGACTTCTGTGGTCTCTGTCACTCCCACTATTGTACTGGTTCCCTGAGGGGAGGGGGCAAAAGGAGGAGGGAGTTTCTGTCTTTAAAATGGGATGAGTAAGAACAATCGGGGCTGTTGATCTGAGGGGGGAGACTGTGCCCTCCGCAGCTGGCTGGCGAAATAGAAATAAAGTGCTCCTTTACAATTCGGCCATGGGTCTCTGGTTATCTCGCCTTCAGGTTATAACAGTACCTCCACTCGTTCCCTCTGTGTCTATGAGTTTTGTTTGTTCATTTGTTGTTTTCGGTTTTATATTTCACGTATGAGTGAAATCACAGGGTTTTTGACTTTTTCTGTCTGACCTATTTTGCTTAGCATGATATTCTCCAGCTCCATCCATGTTGTTGAACGTGTCAGTATTTCGTCTTGTTTCATGGCTGAGCAGTATTCCATGGTATGTACGTACCACATCTTCTCTATCCAGTCATCTCGGGAGGACACTCTTTGTTTTCATGTCTTGGCCTCCGTGAATGCTTCTGCAAATGAACATAGGGGTATCTTTACAAATACGGGTTCTCAAAATTTTAGATAGATAGCCAGAAGAGGGATTACTGGATAATATGGTAATTCTCTTCTTAATTTTTAAAGGAACCTCCATACCGTTTCCATAGTGGCTGTACCATTTTACATTCCCATCAGCATGGAGAGAACTATTTTCTAGACTGAGTCCCTCCATTCCTGCATGTCCTCAACCACTGGCAGAATTGAAAGTGCAGCTAATGAGCTTACTGAGGAAATGAGTGACATTGGGAAGGTAACTGCTCTCTGGGCTAACTTGTTTTATCTCTACAATGAGAATGTTCACTTGGATAACAAAAGTCATATGACATTTATATAATTAGCATTGCTATGGATAATACTTTGTCTTTGTAACTATATCAAACACGAGTGCAGGGAAGTCAATTAAACCCAAAATGCATCAGGTAGTCACTGGCTCTTCGAGTTGGATTGAGGACTCCATCTGAACAATCTCTGACTTCTGCCACAATATTCCTATTGGGCTAGCATCAACCTGGAGTTCCCATGAAGGGAAGTTCTCTCATGATGCAGAATGAACGACGCTGTGGGGGTCTGACTGTTCGGAAGCCTTGCTTGCCTTGAATCCAACCTGCATTTGTGGTGCTTTCAACCATCAGAGCCCTCGTGTTATCAGACTTTGAGCTCCTGAAGGCCGGACTGCAGTCCCTCCCCTCCCGGTCCCTGTTTCGCTTGCAGCTCACTGCTGCTCATAGGTTTCTTCCTCACCTGTATACAGTTAGCCAGCTGGCCAGGAGGGGTCAGAGCAGACTGACTGCTCTCCCCATACCGCTGGCATTACTGGAATAAACACTTGTATATGATTCAACCCTGTCTCTGCCTAATTTGTCTCCATTAATGACAGGCAGCCTCAGACCTGTTGTGTCGGGTTCAAAAAGAAAAACACAGGACTGTCTTCTGCAGGATTTATTTTATTGTTAAGCAAATCAAAGAAAATAGATATATATTGAACTCCCAAGGACTCAGGCAGAGAAGAAGGTGTGTTTTCATAAAGTGAAGGGATCTGCTAGAGAAAAATAAAAGCAGAAGCAAGAATAGAAGGATGAAAGAGCCGGCAAGTCAGCACAAACCGCCGGCTCGAGTTCAGCTTTTCCATAATGCTTTAGGTTGATCTTCCCACCACTTTTCCTACGAAAGAGAAAGACAAAATCCGCTCAGTGCAATATCATTCGCATTCATCCCAGATGCGGGACGAGGTTTAACTATTTCGTCGTCTGTATAATCATTTGATTCTGCAGGTGTCCATGTTGATGATTTGACAGAAGTTAATGAACTTCACTCAGAGGTGACACCTGTCCTAATTGCAGAAAACAGGAATCTTAAATAAATAAATTTAATAAGGCTTAGACCTTTTGATTTCAATGGTTTCTTTTCTGGGAGTACTATGTATACAACCGGAAAAGGTAACAGTAGCAGGAGAAATAACGACAAAGGGATTAGAGTTCTGTCCTGATAGAAGATAAAAGAAGTCAAACCACATATTCCAGAAATTGGCATTTTTAGCAGACCATATATTAGGCCTCAGTAACGAGTGCCCGTGATATCAGATCTCAACTTACCCTACTGCCTTTATCTTGGATAAATTTTAGTATTAATTAGTCAAATATGTTATGTATAAATGTACAAACATATTTATTATGTATTGATTCAAATCTATTCATTTAATTCTATGTGCTTAGCCCTGTTATTATTGATAGAGAGTTCTATAATCCCTGGGCTTAGGAATTTTACAGCAAAGTTGAGGGAAATTAAGACATTCATAGAAAAAAACTCTAATACAAGAAAAAAATGAGAGTGGTGAAGAAGTGAGGTTACTTTTAAAGTGGGGTATTCCCGGCCCATGTGGCTCAGTGGATTGAGCATTGATCTATGGACTGAGAGGTCCCTGTTCAATTCCCTGTCAGGGCACCTGCCCGGGTTGCGGGTTTGATCCCCAGTAGGGCGCATGCAGGAGGCAGCCAATTGATGGATGTTTCTATCTCTCTCTCCCTCCTCTCACTCTAAAAATCAATAAAAACATAAAAAATAAAGGGAGTTATAATTCCCTTGATTTTAGAGTAATCAGACTAAGAGATGAATTGATTGAATAAATTTTTATGAATTATAAACTATGTCCCATCAGGAAGCTCATAGATATTGGCTGAAATCTACAGCACCTGTTCTGTTCCTTATAAACTCATTCAACAAATATTGGCCCTTGATCGAATCTTTCTAGTACACTATCTATCTGTAAAGTTTCCATAGTCTGGATCATAAAGGATGATCCTGTGTGCTGTTCTTTGTGGAAAGGCTCTTTTAATCAGACTAAAAGAGAGGAATGAATGGAAATTGGTGCCTTAACAACATAGAATTTGGTATAAAATAAAATGTTTGAAAAATATGGATAAAATAATATTTTTATTGCTAGTAAATTTTCTCACAAGTTTTCATGTTTCTGATTTTGATGAATTTTCTTACTTAGCTACATCCCTAAAAATTCCATCATCTTCTCTATAATTAACATTAATAATGATAACAAATTATAATCGGATAAAATGAATACAATTTTTAGTTAGAAATAAATAGAAAAATAAGAAAATGTATCAAAATTATTAAAAATGCACACATTTAAAAAAATTTCTCTGATGAATCACATTTAAGAATTACAAAGTAATAAAGATTATGCTTTCAAATAATTTATTATGTAAAATTTTTATTTATTTTTGACCGGTTTGTTTTCAATTCGTTTGCCTGAAGCTTATTTCTTTTATCTTTATGGGTGGGTATGAATAGAAATTTCTACACTATCTCAAGGAAAGTGTCATTTTCTTATCCTCGAAGTTTGTGTTTGTAAGGGACAGGTGGGTGAGTATGATACTTACACCATCGCCTTACAGAAAGCACGTTTATTGCCATATATCTGGCCATCAGAGCCACAGCGAGTATTAGATTCTCGAGTGCAGTAGACCACGGGATCCCCAAACTCACCACAGTCAATCTACCAAAGTAAGCACATTGACATAGACATTAGTGCATTCTGCCTGTAAATATATATATTTATAAAGTTATATATAAATATATAAATATTTATTCATATATAGTTAAATATAAATGTATATAAATACTTGTTATATACAAATATATAAATATATAACTATTTATTTTTATATATTTGTTTATATATTTAGATAAAATCATTTGCATATAAATAGATTTTAATAAAATTTTATATATTATGTGTGTGTGTGTGTGTGTGTATGTGTGTGTGTATGTGTGTGTGTGTGTATATTTGTGATATAAAGCTGTCTGAAGCAGAAAATGGCCTTCTTTGTCTGCTTATTTAGAATGTGTTAGACCTAACTGAGACGTCTTCTCTGAGACACAGGATACCTATTTCTGTAGTACCTGTATGCAGAAGTAAGTTAATGATGTAAGGCAGTGCCTTACTCCAATGTAGGGAGTAAGGCAAATGCCACAGGGCATGGCTTTTTGTTCCAACACTAATTTGTTCTAATTGAGAGTAGTGTTTGGTGTTTGAGTGACTGTTTTTGTTTGTTTACCGTATTAACGTAGCTCTAATAGCACTCCTTCTGTATTGTTCTAAAGAAAAGGATGGTCATTGTAAGGAGCTTCCAAATGTTAGGTGATGGCTTGTTAGTTTTCCTCGTGGCTGCTGCATCCATTTAGTCTCTTGAAAACAACATTTTAATGTCTTTATACTAACTTACTCTGTCTCAGAGTCTGTAGTATTTAAACCTTTGTGCCTAAGTTGCTCTATTTAAGATTCTGTGGTTGCATCCAGTCGTGGGGAGAACGCGTGCTGTGAGGATTAATAATTATTGTCATGGGCTCTGTAGTAGCACCTATGCCCTCAGTTATAGTGTCTCAGAAGTAGCCTGGAGTTTTAAAATTCTTCTCAATTCGATGTCAATTGAATCAATATTTGGTGTGCAAGTGACATTTGAGCCATTTTATTCCAGGGTACAGGCAATACACAGTAGGTAGAACCAAACTTCTCCAAGTGTCAACTGTGTGGAAGGAAGTGCCCTTTAACATGAGTAGAAGGACCATACTTCACCCCTCTCCTAGTTCCATTAATGATGTCTTATGTTTATCAATTGCTTCATAATACTCAAACCACATAGATGAACTCAGTTGAGTCTCACAACAGCCTTGAGATGCACCTGGGGCCATATTATACTGAGCAGTTTGCAGATGTGAATATTGATGCTCAGGATCATGAAGTAGCTTCCCAAAGCCACACCACCAGGAAGCATTCAAACCAGTGCTTGAACATATTCCTTCTCACTGCTGATCCAGAATTTCCGACAATCTCCTATGGTGGATTTCCAACACATCCTCATTGAGAGAAATAAAGACCAACTATCACGATGTACCCTTGACCACACTGACAGTCAGGATATGTAGATTTTATTGAAATTTCTTCTTAGGAAAGTGTGTGGGCACAGGTAGGAGGAATCATATCTTTAAGATGTCAGCAAGCCATTATATACTGGCAAAGCTCTCTGAAGGTTTGCATGGGGAAAAGCTCAGCAAAAGAGTCCTACAGTTGAGTTAACAAAGTACTATGACATATCGCAGATGTAAGGGCACCTGAGACTACTGTACTCACATTTTTTGATAAAATTTTACTTCTTGTACTATTGAAGTTGGGGAAGTTGGTGCTTATCAGAGATCTTAGGGCTTGGTTGGGTAGAAGATATCTAGGCTTTTGATAGCCCCACTTTTTCCCCCCACTGCTCCTAAATGTCACTCCATCCTTTCATACTACTTCTGGGATAGTCACCTTTCCTTTAGGTTCCCAAATAGAAGCAAGGCTGGAAAATCTCTAGGGCATGATTAATCATAGGACACTTTTTTCTCAATAGCGAATGTATTTTGTATTTAAGTCGTGAATATACACATTTTCAGTACTGTGCTTGAGTCAGTAAGAGACTGTAAACCATAGATTCATCATTGATATTTTAATTTATTTCACCAAGAGCCAATGGGTAACTAATATTTGGAAGGCCTGGTTCTGGGTACTGGCGACACAGAGAGGAATCAGTTATAAACACTATCTCTGTAAGTTCACCGTCTTATTTGCATTAGGAAAGCAGAAAAGAGCACAGATAGTTACAGCACAGTGCGTGATTAGATGCCACAGTGGGCCAAACACAGGCAATGAGCAAGCTGAGAATAGGGCATCTCAGGCAGAGATATGTGTCTCTACAGTCAGGTCAGTGAGAAAAAGAAACAAAAGTCTCTTACTTTAAAGAGATGCCTTCTTAAGCCACCTTTACATGGCAGTCGACCCTCTGATCTTGTGATCCAAGCTCTTTTGTCCTTTAGAAAGCAGATAGGGAAGTGGCGCTTGGGGAGAACATTCATTTTGAGAGTTTCTACACCCCACCTCTGTCCCTAAATCCACTTTTCCCCATCCACTGCCCCGCGGGAATGAGACTAGGAAGGGCTAAGGATTTCCATAAATAAAACCAAATCAATCAAATGGCAAAGAAACAAATTTCCTTAGAAAATAGATACATTTCACACTTCTAAATTGTCATGCCCTTCAAGGATTCCTGAAGTAGCTGGAGAGCCACGTTTCAGACCTCTTTCGGCCATTCGTCATTGGCTGGTTGTGTCATCTCGAACAAAGCACTCACTGTCTGCACCTCAATTTTCTTAACAGAAATGTTTTTCAATAACAGTTGTCATGCTTCATTCCCAGGGTTGTTATAAGGATCAGATGTGGTCAGATGAGAGTTGTAGAAAGTCAGTGTGGAATATTTGAAATAATCTCGGACCAGGCATGCAGGAAATAAGCTGCTCATTGGAGACCTGCTCTAGCTGTAGCTCTTACCGCATTTTGCAAGGAGCTTCAAACAGTTGTTCAGTACCATTAGATTAGATGGTCTGTAAGGACTCTTCCAGTTTTGATAATATAAGATTCAGCAGTGACTTTTTTCAGTAAAGTGGCTTGAATAAAGTTAAGTCTTTATTCAGTTGGGTGTGAGACATATGAACTATTGCCCGAATGCTTCTCTCTTTTATATCTAGAGGTCCCCTTCACCCTCTTCACTGAGTGTGTGAGACATTTCAGTGTGGTGACTGGGCACAGAAAGGCCACTCTCTGCGAGCCCCAGAGGTTGGGAAAGGTGAAGAATGACTTTGCAGAGTCCGCCAGAAATCCTTTCTGTGAGGCAAACAGCAAGGCAGAACTTCAGAATATCCAGTTGGATTACACAGAGACCACAGCTCTCCACCTAAGGAGAAGTAGGCTAAGAACGTCATGTCTTTGGTCTGCCTAATTTCCCCTCCTCTTCTATATTTTTGTTTTGCTCTCCTTTCAATAGAATGCAAACACCTGGTTTCTTAGTAGACATCAAAAAAACAGGTTTAGACCAAGAGTGACAGGATTATCTTTTCTCCTTAAAGTTTCCTCCGTGAGACCCCCCGACAGCTGAAATCCCCTGAATCTATTTAAAATGCACTAATGCTCTATAATGTCAGGAGATTGTCCTAGAGATGGAATTAGACTGGCCTGGGTTTGAATTTTGCTTCTTTCACTTACTACCTGCATAATATTGTGCAAATATTTGACTGCTCTGAGTTGAAATAGCTTCCTATTTCACTGGGGGCTGGCAAGGCCTACCTTCTAGGGTTGTTGTAATGGTAAGTTCTCTGCAAACACGTCATGTTTCAAGTATCATGTGGAGGATTGCTCTTATAAACACTGACGATGTAAATTGTTTCACATGCTAGAATTTTTGGAGGGCATTGTTTCTCACTCCATTTGATGAGGGTTTTTGTTGTTGTTACTGTTTTGTTTCAGTGTTTTTTAGATTGGTGTTGGCTTTAACCAGAGCCTCCACTTACATAGTCCAGCTCCCAGAGACTGCCTGTAGGTACTCGGGTGCCAATGTTTAGTACCAGCCTGAGCCCTTGTGGTTCTTCAAACAACTGTTCCTTCGAGAATATTCTGGATTACAGGGACACTTTTAGTACCCAGATTAGTTATCTAATGGTAACCACAAAATCATTTCCCTTTGCTGGAAAATGAGCTAATATGATCACAAAAATTAACTAAAAAGTCAGGATCATGGATATTTTAGTCTAGCATTTCAGTTCGACAAACAAAGCCAATGAAAATTTGCAAACACACACACCTCTAGGGTGTGTTCTTCCCTTTACCCATGTGGTTACATCAACTGCTTTTTAAATCACAGCAGTTTGCTAACCCCCTCCCCCACTTGGCTTCTGCTTTCCTTGCTTTCATACCCTCTCCACAACTTAAAGGCTCTCCAAGATGACCTAGGACACAAACATTGCTATTCATAAAATGTCCATGACTTTTTATGATATGTTACTCCTTTCTGAAACTCTTTCCTGACTTCTGTAATATGTCAATACTCTGGCTCGCCAACTATTTCTTCTCTATCTCTTTAATGATCTTTTTTATTTTCTTCCTGAGTATTCACTATGGTCATTTTCGAGAAAATTTTATGTACTTGATTTTCCCCGTCTAAGAACATATATATTCCCAGAGGATATTGATGAGTCTGAGACATTTTTTTTTCTTGAGTCTTCATCAACATTTCAAACGCTAATTCCTATTGTTAGAAACTTACAGGACAAAGTTAGGCAACAATTTAATTTATAATTAATACTTATTTATGTGCAAAATATAACTCTGTTTCTTTCCCTCCAAACTAGGTTTACATTCTAATTTTTCCTTTTTACATAACAGTACCATTCTTCAGATTCCTCAACCTACCCTCCGATGAAAACATTGCCATTTCTTTCCCTGTGCAAGTGCTACCTTTTGGTATTTCTTAGTCTCGGGGGCTCTTCACCAATTCCAAATTACTGCCTATCCTACCCTCAACATGTCGTGGCTTAGTCAATGTAATAAATTCTATTCTCTCTACTTTCATTTCCTCCGTGTCTCAAAATCCCTCTTGCACACGGAGACGAGTTATCTTACTGTAAACTACTGCTTTCATTATATTACTTCTTGGTTTTAGAAGGGAGCAGAGTAAAAACTGCGGTGTATTTGTTTAGCAAACTGGACTGGTCAAAGCCCTTTGGCATGCATTGCACAATGGCTTTCTGTTGCTAGGAAGAGGTGGCACCGGGCTGTGGAAGCTCCATCATTGTGGAGTCAGGGTCCGGAGATGCTGGCTGCATTTTACTGCTGTGGGTTAACTAGAATCAGCTCAGGTCCTCTTTCTGAGGCTTCAGCTTCCCTATCTGTTGTTAAGTGGTAGATGCTGGTTAACATCTACAAACTGTATATAGATATTTTGCAGCACATTAATAATGAGTGAATTCAAACTAATTAGGAAAAATTAACAGCCCCAGACACACTCTCCAGTTTACTAACTGTAGTAAAATTCACCATACCTTTATCTTAAAATATAAATAAATAAATACATTTAGATGGATATCCCCAAAATTATTGTAACAGAAAATGTTTGCCAATCCTTGTTTTTGAGAGGTTTATGTCAATTCCAGTCTGGAATGTTCATTTAAACAACTCCTTAGGGATATGTCTCCCAAATACACAGCCTAGTAGGGAAATAAGAAAAATCAAAACAGTGTAGTGAATGATTCTAAAAGTATCCTTTTCAAGTCTATGATTTTCGACTATTAACTGTAATCTACCATCAGAAGCCTCAGCATGGAGCGATTTCTTGGCATGAGCAGAATGACTTAAGTGTTAGAGGAAATTGTTCTTCCTTTTGTCTTAGCAGCATCAGACTTGAGTGGGCGTGCTGCTAAGTTTAGTTGCAACTTTTTCTGCCTGTGGTTGGGACTGCCACCATCCTTCCAGCCATACAGAAAAGAAAAGGCAGCCTTGATGCCCCCTGAGAAGCAGCACCCTCCCTCCCCTATCTATTTGAGTGGGAAAAAGACAGAGGTCTTGGCCAGGCAGGCTTGGTTCATATCATATATCTAAGGTCAGATGGGCCTTTAGAGATCACTGAATCTAAACTTTTTTTTTAGAGATGTGGAAACAAAGGAAAATTCAAGGGAGAAGAACCCCTCAGATCGCACATCCAGTAAGTATTGGAATTAGAGCTCATGTATATTGTGTCTAAAATATTTGGGCAAAGTCAGTGCTCCCCAGCACTGGACAATCATTTAGAATGCAGAGTCAAACCTCCTGTTTGAAGAATCACCTGTGTGATTACTATTTAGTAAGTCTGGTATGGTGCTGGGGATTTGTATATTTAGTAAGCATCCCCCGTGATCCTAAAGCAAGCCCACTGTGAGACTTAGGCACACCCAAAAGAATAGAATCAGTAAATAGGAGATTTAAAATGAACTTTAAAAAAACACTGAAAATCTGGGAAGCATTAAATATCCTGGAAATCAACGCCTACAAAAGGGAAGAGACTCATGTGTTGATGAGAAACTTAGATTAAAGTCCGTGTCTTTTCAATACGTATGTAATGGTCGTATATTCTTATATTTTACTACCTAGGGGCATCCAAAATGGTTGGGTGGACCTCAGGTCCTTTCCCTGTTTGTTTGTTTGTTTGTTTTGATATTTAACATAGATTGTGCTACCATGTGTGTTTAAACATAGTAAGAAATGAATTTTAACTTGTACAATGTTATATGCAAGTACAGACACGTGTGTGTGTATGTGTTACACACACAGGTGCATACACACACATATTGCGAGTTAATGGTAGGGCGTCATCCATTGTAAGATGCAACTCAATTTCTGAGATTTTAAAATTGCAAGGGAAAACAGTCTCCTGTAACATAGTAGGTAAACTAGAGTTGGAAAAGGTTTTAACTCCCTTGGCAACTTGAACCGGTCGGCAGTAGAGTCTGGAAAATTTTGACGTCAAGGGTTCCTGGGCACATCAAGGCTAACAAGAACCATTTCCAAGATCAAGTAGAAATGTTCTATATGGACACAGGAGCAGACTGGCTGAGCAAATCCCGCTTGTTTCTGGTGTCTTTCGATAGTTAGGACAAGCCATCTGGAAAAAATATTGGTGGATTAATTTGTAGATAAGTCAGCCAGATCGATGAAGATAATTTGTGCCCATTCTAATTTTTAACACAAATTGTATTTAAGTTCGAGTGAACCAGTCTATCTTATTTCTGAGTAAGCAACTTTTGTGTTGCCCCTCTGTGGCCTTAGTTCTACAAAAGAAATAACCTCAGCCCTAACTACTTCAGAAGCTGGTAATTATTAATCAAAATTAATCCTGTTATAGTTTACCAAACGCCTCCACATAGTTTATATCATTTCAATCTGACTAAGATCCTATGAGATGAATGAGATTATCTGTCTCTTTTATTTTTACGTTTGTGCAAACTGCAGCTCGGGAAACCTGAGTAACTTGCCCAACATCTCACAGTGAAAGCAGTGCTCGAGTCTGAGTGTTGTGATAGATTCATCCTGTATTCATTAGTAATTGTTTCACTTTAGAGAAAATACATCGAAAAGTCATAGTTGTAAGATGAATTACTTCCACCTTTCTGCATTTGGCCTGCTTGTTCATTGTTTTTGTTCTTATACCCACACACAAACCTCTCTTTGGCCCTAAGAATACCAGCCAAGCACCACCCAGGTCTGAAGAATAGATAAAAATATGCACTGCCCTGTCTTCCTTATCTGAAGACACCTGGGGGGAAAAAAAAAAAAAAAAAGCACAAAATCTGAACACTGTAATTTCTGAATGGCCAAAAAGTGCGATTTGCAAAGTTAGGAAATCCTCAAGCCTGGGATAATACTAGGTCTTGGATCTCGGTCGTCTCAACAAGTCGTGGCATAGTTGTTTTATTTTTTATACATGTTCACGTCTTAGGGAGAAATAGAGACCTGGGAAGTAATGAAAGGGGATGGACCAGGATGAAGTCATATTTCTTAGAGGTTGGGCGCGGGGTGAGAGAAAAGAGTTTCGGGATCTGGAGAATCCTGTTACAGTTCTGGCCCAGTTACTAATTTACTGCGGGAATGACTTTCTCATCCCTGGTCTTACTTTGGAGAAGTTGGGTTGGAAAGTCTCCTCTGACTGACATTTCGAGGTTCAGTGCATTGTCTTTCTCACAGGCAATTTGGGAAGAGATGAACTTTGTTATTTTTTCTTTGAGGTCAAAATGGCTTTTCTGCCCTGTATACTCAGCTTTAAAGACTTGGCCCAAATATATAGTGGCAAGGACGAAGTCATTCTCGGTTCTGTGACTGATTTCTCTTGCTACATCTCTCTCAATTTCTGAAAGAGGAGAAAACTTCTCTAAATACAGTCTTGCTTCTCTCTCTCTCTCTCCATCTCTATGGTTATATCTGTGATTTTAGGTTGTGGCTAATTAGCTCAATGGTTTAAAATACCGAAATCAATGAAAGTTTTAGAGTCACTTCTGCTATGAGCTGAACTCTGGTCATTTTTGTGGAACTCCAAATGCTAGTGACACATCACACATTTAGCCAAAAGCCTCCTTGACGACAGAAAGTATATGAATAAGTGTTAGCACTTGAGGGAGGCCAACTGGAAATGCCTTCAAGAACATTCTCTGTTCATGGGGAAGAGGAGAGAACAAGGCTTTTCATTCTGAAATAAAGTTGATGAGCACCCACTGTAGCGATGAGCAACCATATTGCAGCAGTATTATTAAAAATACAGATTTTCAGCGCAATTATTTGAAATTTCCATTACACAAGACCAAATAGAGCCTTGATGTCTATATTTTTGTAAGCACTGAAAGTGATTTTTATGACCCAGGAAAACTCATTGTTACAGTTCTCAGCCATTTCTTCACTGTGTGAAACTTTGATCACAACAAGAGAGATTTAGGAAATATCAAGTGAGAAGGAGGATTGACATCAGCAATGCCTGAGTTCTTATTATTAAACTTTAATAATGTCAATATTAATAGGCATTTGTTAAACTCTTACTATATCCCATTCACTATGTAAAGCACTTTACATACATTTTCTCATTTAATTCCCCACATAGGGATATTCCTTTTATACCCCTATTTTACACAGGTGAAAAAGACCCAGAAAGGTCACGTGCTCTAAAATCGAAATGCCAGGACTGAAATTCCACATGAAGGCTCTTAGTCATTAGCCTTCCCAAACACCAATTTATCTATGAAGGACCATGTTTGGGTAAATTAGGGGTCTTGGTCTACCAGATCCAATGAAAAGATGCTAAAGAGAAGCAATAAGAGGATATCAATGAACTTCTGAGAGGATCTTAGCAAACGCATTTTAATATAGTCACATGTACTTTTATGCCACCTCCGCAGGTGACAGAAACTCGTTTCATGTTGTTTAGCCTTATTAGTCAAACTTATTCCATAATATCACAGTAATCCTTTATCGAATTGCTTTTCACATTTCTAAATGTACAGGGTATCCCAAAAAATGTATATAGGGTGTCTGTAGAGTTTATTACATTTTGAAAATGAAATGTATTTCAATAACTGCTGGTTTTATAATTACACTTATGTGTGTATACACTTTTTGGGGGGACACCAACATATAAATATAACCAGTTTCCTGCCTGGCTGGTGTGGCTGAGTGGATTGAGTGTCGTCCCATGCACTGAGAGATCCTGGTTCGAATCCCGGTCAGGGCACATGCCCGATGCAGGCTCGATCTGTGGTACGGGGTGTGTAGGAGGGAGCTGGGTTAAGAGAGGACGGTTGGTAGAAATAGAGAGAGGAACAAAGTAAAAAAGCGTCCTTCACTTAGAAGAGTGACGGGGCCAGGGCTCCTTCCAAGTAAGCCCCCAGGAGCCCAGGGTAACAACACAAGTAGGGAATAAACTGGTTAGTTTCCTAGAAGATACTGGTGCAACCTACTCAGTCCTGACCAAGCCAGTGGAGCCCCTAACCTCCAAAAAACGACCATGCAAGGGGCCACCAGACAGTCAGCCCTTTACCCCTGGTCTTCAAAGAGGACTGTAGACCTTGGCAAAAATACTGTGACTCATTCGTTTCTGGTCATGCCGGAGTGCTCATACCCCCTACTCAGACACGATCTCCTCCAAAAACTGCGGGCAACAATATCATTCAAGGGGAAAGAGGCACACCTCACCGTGGATCCAGGAAGCCAGGACCCAATCCTCCTTTCCCCCTTTCATATCCTCCTAACTTGGCCCCTCTCCGAAGAGTATCTCTTACACGAGAGGACCTCTGCTGCACCCGCTGCCAATCAGGAGCCTTCCACCTACCTGGAGGAACTGCAGCATCTGTTTCCCACGGTCTGGGCAGAAAACAACCCTCCAGGATTAGCTAGCCACCAAGCCCCAGTAATTGTTCAATTGCTGGCCACTGCCACTCCAGCCCAGCCCCGCACCAAGTTCCACAAGACGTTGGCCATCAATCCTGCCAGTCTGCTCCCCGACGATGACCCCAAGGAGCCTCTACACGACTGCCTGGAGGTAATCGACACAGTGCAGACAACCCGCCCACACCTCAAGGATATCCCACTGCCATCATCAGATGAGGTATTGTTCACAGATGGGAGCAGCTATATCCAAGAAGGAGTAAGGTATGCTGGGGCAACAGTAGTAACTCTGGACTGTGTCATTTGGTCTCAGTCATTCAGTAGGGGAATTCAGCCTAACGGGCTGAACTCATAGCCCTGATCCAGACCCTATGCTGGGGAAAGGATAAATCAATAACCGTCTATACCAGCGGTTCGCAACCTGTGGGTCGCAACCACTTTGGGGATCGAACGACCCTTTCACGGGGGTCGCCTAAGACCATCGGACAACACATATTTCCTATGGTGATTCATAACAGTAGCAAAATCAGTTATGAAGTAGCAACCAAAATAATTTTATGGTTAGGGGTCACCACAACATGAGGAACTGTATTAAAGGGTCGTGGCATTAGGAAGGTTGAGAACCACTGGTCTATACGGATAGTAGGTATGCATTTGCCACAGCGCATGTGCATAGCGCCATCTACCAAGAACCGGGCTTATTAACCTCGGCCGGGAAGGACGTCAAAAATAAGGAGGAAATTCTGACCTCACTCGAAGCTATCTGGCTGCCAAAAGCAGTAAGGATAGTGCGTTGCAAGGGACACCAAAAAGGGGATTCCACAGAGGCACGGAGAAACTGAGCAGCAGACCAGGAAGCTCGAGAGACAGCCCTAAAACCAGTGGGGCCTCTCCAGATATTAGTCGCCATGCCAAACCCAAGTTTGCCTTGGACTCCTACTTACACTGGGTCAGAAAATGACTTGGCCAAGCAGAAACAAGCCACAGAGGAAATTAACAGATGGTGGACATTGCCTGATGGGAGGTTGTTGATCTCAGAAGCATTAGGTCGGACTTTGGTCAAGCAGCTGCACCACACTACCCACTTGGGTTACACCAAGCATATTGAACTCATGAGAGGCAGGTACTTCATACTCAATTTAGACAGTATAGTGGATGGCACTGTGTCCAGGTGCACAACCTGTGCCCAGGTTAATAATAAGCAGGGTAGAAAAGCTCCCCTGGGAATCTGGGCTCAGGGAACCCCCCCCCCAGGGGAACATTAGGAAATAGATTTTATAAAAATTAAGCCCCCAACATCAGGATATAATATACCTCCTGGTTTACTTAGACACTTTCTCTGGGTAGGTTGAGGCTTACCCTACTAAAACAGAGACAGCCACCATTATAGTTAAAAAAAATCACTCCAAGAAATCATTCCTAGATTCGGGTTACATGTGACCCTGGAGTCAGACAACGGCCCCACCTTTGTAGCAAAAATATCACAGGACATAGCCAAGGTCCTGAATATTAATTAGAAACTCTATTGTGCCTAGCGACCCCAAAGCTCAGGGCAGATAGAGCACACGAACAGAACCTTAAAGGAAACCTTGACCAAGTTGACTTTAGAAACCGCTGAAAACTGGACCACTCTGCTGCCCCTCGCCCTCTTACAGGCGAGATGTACCCCATACCTAGAGGGATTCTCCCCTTATGAAATTATGTATAGTCGACCTCCTCCCATTCTTCCCAAGCTCAGAAAAGAATGGAAGGCTGAAATTCACAACTGCTCCTTACTCAGGTTCTTGCAGGCCCTGCAGTCTGCCAGAAGGCCGTCCATAAGCACGTCCACAACGCCCTGCCTGTGCCCAAATCAGACCCTGTACACCCCTTCCAGCCCGGGGACTTGGTGTGGGTAAAGAAGTTCACCACCTAGGGACGAACTCCAGCCTGGAAGGACCATACACTGTCATCCTGACTACACCAACGGCTGTCAAGGTCAACAGCATCCCGACCTGGCTGCACCATTCCCGGCTGAAGGCGGAAAAAGCAAAATGGACGGTCCAGGCCTCTCCAGACCTCTTAAAGATAAGACTCTTGCAAACATCGGAACCTTAATATTGCTTTTATCTGTATAAATGGGAACCCCCATAAGCCAAAACCCAAATGGGATTGGGAACTTAGGAATGGAATCACAGGGCAAGTCCTTGCCAAGGTGACTACAGGGGAACAGGAACAAGTGCAGTTCACTATAGATCTCTGTTCCCTGATTAAGGATGTTATCCCCATATACCAAGGAGAGAACAAAAAAATGAGCAAGGGTTCCAAGGAATCGGAGGCTATGGGGACAGGGCTCATGGACTTAGGGGTGAGGAAGAGGCAGGCAGTGTGACAGGGAAAGGGAGGAGGCGGAGGGCTAAGCAGGTATGTGTGGGTCTGAGTAGGAAGGAGGAGAAGGAAAGATGGGGGATGTGTAGACAGCAGATGGATTGAAAGGAGGGATGAGCATGTGAAATAAGGTAGGTAGATGTAGAGGACGAAAGTGGGACACTGAGTAAGAGAGGGAGAACTTGTCCCTGGTAGTGGGGTGACAGTATGGGATGTAGTGAAGAGAGTGACAGGGACAGAGTTAGTATCCTTAGTTAGAAATAACATTGAGGAAAGGGAAAATCAAAGAAGACAATGTGATAATTGGTTCCAAAGAATGTTTCATTGGTCCTCTTGGCTGACAACCCTCCTGTCTGTAGTGGCAGGGCCCCTCGCCCTCTTGCTCTTATCCCTGACCATGGGACCCTGCCTTGTCAATTGCCTTATCCAGACTATACAGAGCAGAATTAACTCGGTCAAATTACTAGTAGTCAGGGGTCAATACAATTTTCTCCCCAATGAAGACGAGTCCACGATTTGACTTGTATACATAAAACCAGTGGGGAAAGAACTAGACTACTTAATTTAAGTAACTCCATTCTGACCAGCAGTTGCTACACATACACACCCTGACTCATCTAAACACCAGAGACTGAAACCCAGAGGAACCATAAAGATAAAGGGATTAATCATGGCCTTGGGAAACCCAGAAAAACCATACAAATAAAGACAGTAATGATTGCCCTGACCTCTGTAACAGCTCCTCATGCCCCCTATGTGTATCAGTTCCCCCTTAACGGGGCCAAGGCCTCGCCAAGAGGATGTGGTTTTAGTCTTTATAAGCGGACTGCAGAAATGTTTGGGGCTGCTGATTTGGGAGTCCTATGCCCCCTGCAGCCCGCCAGTAAGTAAAGCGCTCCTCTCCTTTACAGTTCGGCTGTGTGTCTCTGACTGTCTCACTGGCTGGTCCTACAGATGAAACTCAAAGGGAAGTGGGGGGAGAGGGCAGGATGAGATAAACTAAAGAACTTCTATGCATATATGCATAAACAATGGACACCAACATTAGTGTGGGGAAGGCTGGAGGGGGGTGGGAGTGGGGAGGAGGAGGTCAATGGGGGAAAAAAGGCGGAGACATCTGTAACACATTCAACAATAAAGATGAGTTTAAAAAAAAAAAAAGACCATGACTTTTTTAAGATTTTTTTTTAATCCTCACCCGAGGACATTTTTGCATTTATCTTCAGATAGAGCGGGGGTGTGGGGGGGAGGAGAGAGGAGAGTAAGAGAGAAACATCGACATGAGAGAGACACATCTACTGGTTGCCACCAACACAACCCCAAGCGGGGCCAGGGCCAAAATGCAACCAAGGTACGTGCTCTTAGTGGGAACCAAACCCGGATCTCTCTGGAATGCGGGCCGATGCTCTAACCGCTTAGACAAACTGGCCAGGGTTTAAGATTTCTTAATAAGCCAGTTTGATTACACAGTTAGCCATATTTTCTTTGTTCCACCAAAAGTCTTCTGTTAATCCAGTGAACACATATTTATTGAACACTTATTTTGTTGCCACTCTGTACTAGACACAGGGAACATTACAGCCGTGCTCCTCCCCTCATGGGAAGGACAGACAGTGAACAAGAATCAGCTGCCCTGTGGTCAGTACTATGAGGACGACAAACGTGATGAGCTGGGTGAGGTGTGTACGCGTGTATGGGTCAGGGCAGCCCTCTCCAGGCAGGTGAGATCTGAACTGAGACCTGGATCATGAGAATGTCAGGCTTCATTTTTATATTTTTTTTATTATTTTTAATTTTTATTGTTTTGATCTTGCAGATTTTCATTTCTAATAAAGTAAATATCAACCTTTCCTATTCCACATGAACAAAAAAGCTCTTTGTGGTTCCTTTTAATTTTTTCAGAGTAAAAGGGCCATGAGACCAAAAGTGAGAAAAGCACTGGTTTATCCCCAGCCACAGCTGGTCCATGTCTTGCTCTGACGTCATAAGTCACCATTGTGAGGGAATTGCAGACTTCTCCTATATAAGGCCCTGGCTCTGGACACTGAGCTGGGGTCACTGTGGAGTTGGAGTAGTGAGTTGATGTGTGGTGAATCGTTGGACTTGGACGAGTGAACTGACCTTTGGTGACCTCCTGGACTTTGATTGGTGAGCTTGCGTTTTGTATGTATGAATTGTTGGATGTGGACGAGTGAACTGACCTTTGGTGACCTGTTAGACTTTGATTGGTGAGCTTGCATTTTGTATGTATGAATTGTTGGATGAGGACTAGTGAACTGACCTTTGGTGACCTGTTAGACTTTGATTGGTAATCTTGCATTTTGGATATTTGTATTGTTGGATGTGGACGAGTGAACTGACCTTTGGTGACCTGTTGGACTTTGATTGGTAATCTTGCATTTTGGATATTTGTATTGTTGGATGTGGACGAGTGAACTGACCCATGGTGACCTCTTGTAGTTTGATTGGTGAGCTTGCGTTTTGTATGTTTGAATTGTTGGATGTGGATGAGTGAACTGACCTTTGGTGACCTCTTGTAGTTTGATTGGTGAGCTTGCGTTTTGTATGTTTGAATTGTTGGATGTGGACGAGTGAACTGACCTTTGGTGACCTGTTGGATTTTGATTGGTGAGCTTGTGTTTTGGATTTTTGATTTGTTGGATGTGGATGAGTGAACTGACCCTTGGTGACCTCTTGGAGTTTGATTGGTGAGCTTGCGTTTTGGATGTTTGAATTGTTGGATGTGGACGAGTGAACTGACCTTTGGTGACCTGTTGGACTTTGATTGGTGAGCTTGTGTTTTGGATTTTTGATTTGTTGGATGTGGATGAGTGAACTGACCCTTGGTGACCTCTTGGAGTTTGATTGGTGAGCTTGCGTTTTGTATGTTTGAATTGTTGGATGTGGACGAGTGAACTGACCTTTGGTGACCTGTTGGACTTTGATTGGTGAGCTTGCGTTTTGTATGTTTGAATTGTTGGATGTGGATGTGAGTGAACTGAACTTTGGTGACCTCTTGGAGTTTGATTGGTGAGCTTGCGTTTTGTATGTTTGAATTGTTGGATGTGGACGAGTGAACTGACCTTTGGTGACCTGTTGGACTTTGATTGGTGAGCTTGCATTTTGTATGTTTGAATTGTTGGATGTGGACTAGTGAACTGACCTTTGGTGACCTGTTGGATTTTGATTGGTGAGCTTGCGTTTTGGATTTTTGATTTGTTGGATGTGGATGAGTGAACTGACCTTTGGTGACCTCTTGTAGTTTGATTGGTGAGCTTGCGTTTTGGATGTTTATATTGTTGGATGTGGACGAGTGAACTGACCTTTGGTGACCTCTTGTAGTTTGATTGGTGAGCTTGCGTTTTGGATGTTTGAATTGTTGGATGTGGACGAGTGAACTGACCTTTGGTGACCTGTTGGACTTTGATTGGTGAGCTTGCGTTTTGTATGTTTGAATTGTTGGATGTGGATGAGTGAACTGACCTTTGGTGACCTGTTGGACTTTGATTGGTGAGCTTGCGTTTTGTAGGTTTGAATTGTTGGATGTGGACGAGTGAACTGACCTTTGGTGACCTGTTGGACTTTGATTGGTGAGCTTGCGTTTTGGATGTTTGAATTGTTGGATGTGGATGAGTGAACTGACCTTTGGTGACCTCTTGGAGTTTGATTGGTGTGCTTGCGTTTTGTATGTTTGAATTGTTGGATGTGGACGAGTGAACTGACCTTTGGTGACCTGTTGGATTTTGATTGGTGAGCTTGCGTTTTGGATTTTTGATTTGTTGGATGTGGATGAGTGAACTGACCTTTGGTGACCTCTTGTAGTTTGATTGGTGTGCTTGCGTTTTGGATGTTTGAATTGTTGGATGTGGACGAGTGAACTGACCTTTGGTGACCTGTTGGACTTTGATTGGTGAGCTTGCATTTTGGATGTATGAATTATTGGGTGTGGACTAGTGAGCTGATGTTTGGTGACCTCTTGGACTTTGATGAGTGAGTGAGCTTGCGTTTTGGATTGTGGCGTTTGTTTGTTTGGTTTTTAATTTCCTTTTCTTTTTCAGGTGTTTTTTTTCTGTTATTGTATTTTTTGTTGTCTTAATATTTTTGTTTTCTTTTTCTTTTTCTTTCCTTTTTTTAGTTATTTTTATTTAGTTTTTTATTTTACTTCATTATTTTAGTTTGTTATTTAGCTTTTTTATTTTAGTTTGTTATTTTACTTGTTTATTTTAGTTTATTATTTTAGTTTTTTATTTTAAAGGCACCATGTGTTATGACTTTGCAGCCCTCTCTGACAACAAGGAGTGCCTTGTTGGCAATTGTGTCCTCCTGGACACCCTTGGCCAGGGTTCCTATGCCTAGGTGACGTTGGCCCGCCGTGTTCCCACAGGCCCAGGTGTAGCAGTCCCAGCGCCTCCACGGGTGTCAGGAGAGGGTGTGGGGGAGGGGAGCGATGAAGCACGGAACTTGTACTCATGTACTCATAACCAATGGACATAGACAACAAAACTGGGGACGGGGCAGGGAGGGAGGGGGAGGAGGGTGTTAATGGGGAAAAAAGGAGAAACATCTGTAACAAAATAAATTAATAAGAAAAATAAAAAATAAAAATAAAGACTCCCCAACCTTATTTGACGAGGCCCTAAGTCCGGACCTCTCTAAGTTCAGGCAGGAACACCCAGAAATAACTCTCCTGCAATATGTAGATGATCTCCTATTAGCCACTAAGACTGTGCCTAACTGCCAGGCAGCTACTAGAGACTTATTAAAAGAATTAGACACCCTTGAAAAATTACTCCAATTTTTTGTAATGGCTCACATTGACATACCTCTGAGTAACACCTGTAATTGTTGTTGGGTAGATAGAAATAGATACAGATACAGACATAGACACAGATGTTAATATACATGTGAGCAACAAAGTCGTTATGTGGTAAAAGTTGACAGATGACTTTTAGTAATAACTTGTGGACTTTCAAAATATTCAAGAGGAAATTTAGATTAAAAATTAATAATATTCCTTGTGATTTAGTTCAACTCCATTAGAAATTGTTTTTACAAAACAGCCTTGTGTCTTGTCAGTCAGTCTCTGTGACCTATGAGATCTTCTGTGTTAGGAGTCCCCACGACCTCCCGCAGGTCTGATGATTGACTAGGGGGACTCACAGAACTCAGAAAAGCTGTTATACATATGGTGATGGTTCATTACAGTAAAAGGATGCAGATTACAATCAGCAAAGGCAGAAAGCTCCCAGGATGGAGTCTGGGAGGTCAGGTACAGCCACCCAGTTGTCGTCTCCCTGGACTCACACAGCAGTGCTTCACCCTCCCAGCTGTGCTTTGTGACGACACAGAGGGAGCACTGCCAACCTGGGGAGCTCACCAAAGCCCTGGTGTCCGGATTGTGTACTGGGGGCCAGGCCCTGAGGCATGCGGCACCCACATGACTGACAATTACTTAGTCTCCAGCCTCCCCCCAAACCCCCAAAAAGGAGGTCGGACTGATACAGAGTGGCCCAGGACCACAGGCCTTCACCTGAGCATAAACTATCTGGCATGGCCCGTGACCCTGGATTACAAAGGCACTCTTATCAGGCATGACCCTCCAAGGATTTTTAAGAGATTTCCCCGGAACTAATTTGAGCATCCCAAGTCTGCTGAGTTAACCCTCCGTGCCCGTCTTCCTTTGAGAAGAATCCACCTGGGCTTCCAGCATCGTGTCCCATCCAGTGAGGATTCCTACTGAGTACGGAAGGAGACGGGCTCGAAGCTAGTCCAGTAGAGACAATTTTGCTCGTCTCCAGAGCAAGTACTGTCTCAGAGGATGATTGAAATGTCCTTTCCAGGAAAAGACTGGGATCTGAACAATGCGAATGAACCAAGTTTCTAGCACTGGTTTCAGAGACAGACGAATGAATGATGGAAGGCGGGGAGCAATTCCTATGTCTCAGCTTTTGGCAGTGTTTTAAAGAAAAACCCTGGCAAATTGGACTCACAGTCCTGAGACATAGCCACCATTTATGTACAGTGTAAACCCTTCGAGGAAAGAAAACTGAAGTGTGCAAGTCTTGGCCAGAACTGATGACAGAATCAGTGTCACTATCCTTCCAGGCCCTCCAAATTAGTCAGTGTAGGGCTCTGATAATAGCTACCAGAAAGATGGATAGTTGTGTGAAACAGATACCAGATCCTTCAGAAGTCTGTGGTCTTATTTAGCAAAAAGCATACATGCACAGGAAAATTCATAAGAGAATAGCAGTGGTTTTATTCAAACAAAACAGTAGTTTAGTAAATTTGGGGTTGGTTGACAGTATTTCCAAATTCGGACTTTCCCTGAAAATATAGATTAACAACTTATTTTGAAAAATCAAACATTATACTAATAGTAAGCTAGGATTGTGCCTGTTAGAATTAGGCAACAGTTGCTTCATAGCAGCTGCCCATCGGAATGGAGTCCAGGCATTCCAGGTAGCTAGAGACCCACCTCTCCCTCTTGTGGTGAAGGGGGCCCTCTTCACTTATTTATGTCACCAGCTTGGCTCCTATAAAAACTAAGTTTATAACCCCTGACCCACCTAAGTATATATATATTAAAGATGAGCTTGATCTAGGGGTCAGGGTGGGGAGTCTCTCAAAGGAAGAGAAAGTTAAAGGCTTCTTAAAGAAAACAGTGCAAAAGAAAATAGAATAGGCAATTTACACAGGGCTCATTGCTTGAGAAAACATCAATATTAGAGTAAGGAGAATAGATTGTATTCTATGGGCATGTAAACCTAGTGAGAATTTGAGCAGAGAGTGTGAACTCTGTGAATGATATATCGTATTATTGCTAGGGTTATTTTTTACCTTTTGGTAGAAAAACCTGGCATTGCTATGTTGAATGAAAAGTTATCCAAATAGGAATGGGTTAGGGGATGAAGGATCCTGTGTTGAAAAATTTCACAGAGCACTGAATCATCACGACGTGGAGGAGGAATAGGCGAGCTGGTGAGAATGCAGGAATGGAGAAGAAACGGGCATAGAAGCAGCTGTAAAAGCAGCTCCCTTCCTTAGGATGCCATGAAAGATAAGGGAATGCGGAACAATGCCTACTTTCCTTGTGATAGGAATCTTCTTTTTTCTCTTCTCTTTAGGGAATTTGGTCCTCTTATTAAATATGGAAAATGTGATTAATTGGTAACAGTAAAACATTTGTTTATTCTTTTCACTACTTAAATCTGAAAACCATTTCCTTTGGAATTGGAGGATGTATAATAAATAACATGCCTCTCTTTTCTGCACCCAACTTTATAATGAAATTAAAAAAATGTTAAATTAATGGAGAACCAAGTACGGCATTTATTGCAAATAAACTTTATAATTAAAAGAGGTGGTCAGTGTTCATCTCCGAGGGCTGATTGTTTAAAGTCAGCTTTCACTGTGCTTGGGTCTAAGGTCTGTTATCAGGTGGGCTTATCTAACACTCTCCTGAATTAAATGTACTGCAGATTGCAGGCTTATGTGCAAGGTCCAGCCCTGCCCCACTAGTCTGACTTAAAGACATGAGTAATCAGAAAATATTCCCCCCTACCCCCGCACACACAGCTGTTTGAGTCTTTCTAACTGATATTCATAAGTGAAGCCCTGCATCAGGAGAGAAAAATTTCCACGTGCTAAAAGAAGGAGGGAGGATAACCAAGAGTTTTGGGAGGCAGGCATGCTTTAGAGAGAGCTAAAAGGCATTGATATCATTTGACCTCCTGATTTCAGCATACCTAATTCTCACTCCGTCTTTCGGTACTATTACATCGGTCAATACATTTCTTTTTCTTTTTCTTTTTTCCTTAATTTGATTTCTAATCCGCCACTCAAACTAAAAGATCTTGGCTGATACAGGGAGGCAAAGTCGTTTTTACATTTCAGGCTAGGGAAATGAACTGTGAAAAAAGCCTTTGGCATCTGTGTGCTTTGGGTCATTACCTATTGACGCCACTAGATGTCAGTGTCTTCTATCTTAGTTTGACTAGTTCTTTATTTGAAGCAGTAGCTTCCAGGGAAGGATACTACTCTACTTTCTCCATCACCTTTCCAGCTCATACACAGTCTACTTCATCTGGCAACAGGGACCCTCCTCCTTTTACAGCGTCCTCCTTCCTTGGTTTTGTACAAGTGTTTGTGTAGAGGCGCAGGCCTATCCTACTTTAATGAGCCTGGGCTTCAGTGTTCTGTGTGAATTCTCCAGGTGATTCTAATGCACATCTACGTTGGAGAACTATTTCCTTTTTCAATTTTATTAAATGTATTGGGCTGACATTGGCTAATAAAATTCTATAGCTTTCAGGTGTGCAATTTATAATACATCATATAATGTACATTGCATTGTCTATTCACCACTCAAAGTCAAGTCTCCTTCCATCACCATATATTTGATCCCCTTTACCTAACTCTTGTAGTGATCTGGGCTCCAAGGCTAAGGCAACTAGATTCCATTTTATGTAGGCCCCTTAGTTAAGGCGACTAAAAGACTCCATTTTGTCACCAATAGACATTCCTTGATATTCTTCCAACAATAGGTTAATTACCCCAAGACTTAAAGGAATTTTGCCTAAAGATTATAGTGGCCCCAGGAGTTGGGAGGCATTTGCAGTCTCCTGAGTATAGGTATTTGCAGGTACTTGTAAGTGCTTAGGCCTTTGGTAAATAATGCTAATTTTGACTTCTGTGGTCTCTGTCACTCCCACTATTGTACTGGTTCCCTGAGGGGAGGGGGCAAAAGGAGGAGGGAGTTTCTGTCTTTAAAATGGGATGAGTAAGAACAATCAGGGCTGTTGATCTGAGGGGGGGAGACTGTGCCCTCCGCAGCTGGCTGGCGAAATAGAAATAAAGTGCTCCTTTACAATTCGGCCATGCGTCTCTGGTTATCTCGCCTTCAGGTTATAACAGTACCTCCACTCGTTCCCTCTGTGTCTATGAGTTTTGTTTGTTCATTTGTTGTTTTCGGTTTTATATTTCACGTATGAGTGAAATCACAGGGTTTTTGACTTTTTCTGTCTGACCTATTTTGCTTAGCATGCTATTCTCCAGCTCCATCCATGTTGTTGAACGTGTCAGTATTTCGTCTTGTTTCATGGCTGAGCAGTATTCCATGGCATGTACGTACCACATCTTCTCTATCCAGTCATCTCGGGAGGACACTCTTTGTTTTCATGTCTTGGCCTCCGTGAATGCTTCTGCAAATGAACATAGGGGTATCTTTACAAATACGGGTTCTCAAAATTTTAGATAGATAGCCAGAAGAGGGATTACTGGATAATATGGTAATTCTCTTCTTAATTTTTAAAGGAACCTCCATACCGTTTCCATAGTGGCTGTACCATTTTACATTCCCATCAGCATGGAGAGAACTATTTTCTAGACTGAGTCCCTCCATTCCTGCATGTCCTCAACCACTGGCAGAATTGAAAGTGCAGCTAATGAGCTTACTGAGGAAATGAGTGACATTGGGAAGGTAACTGCTCTCTGGGCTAACTTGTTTTATCTCTACAATGAGAATGTTCACTTGGATAACAAAAGTCATATGACATTTATATAATTAGCATTGCTATGGATAATACTTTGTCTTTGTAACTATATCAAACACGAGTGCAGGGAAGTCAATTAAACCCAAAATGCATCAGGTAGTCACTGGCTCTTCGAGTTGGATTGAGGACTCCATCTGAACAATCTCTGACTTCTGCCACAATATTCCTATTGGGCTAGCATCAACCTGGAGTTCCCATGAAGGGAAGTTCTCTCATGATGCAGAATGAACGACGCTGTGGGGGTCTGACTGTTCGGAAGCCTTGCTTGCCTTGAATCCAACCTGCATTTGTGGTGCTTTCAACCATCAGAGCCCTCGTGTTATCAGACTTTGAGCTCCTGAAGGCCGGACTGCAGTCCCTCCCCTCCCGGTCCCTGTTTCGCTTGCAGCTCACTGCTGCTCATAGGTTTCTTCCTCACCTGTATACAGTTAGCCAGCTGGCCAGGAGGGGTCAGAGCAGACTGACTGCTCTCCCCATACCGCTGGCATTACTGGAATAAACACTCGTATATGATTCAACCCTGTCTCTGCCTAATTTGTCTCCATTAATGACAGGCAGCCTCAGACCTGTTGTGTCGGGTTCAAAAAGAAAAACACAGGACTGTCTTCTGCAGGATTTATTTTATTGTTAAGCAAATCAAAGAAAATAGATATATATTGAACTCCCAAGGACTCAGGCAGAGAAGAAGGTGTGTTTTCATAAAGTGAAGGGATCTGCTAGAGAAAAATAAAAGCAGAAGCAAGAATAGAAGGATGAAAGAGCCGGCAAGTCAGCACAAACCGCCGGCTCGAGTTCAGCTTTTCCATAATGCTTTAGGTTGATCTTCCCACCACTTTTCCTACGAAAGAGAAAGACAAAATCCGCTCAGTGCAATATCATTCGCATTCATCCCAGATGCGGGACAAGGTTTAACTATTTCGTCGTCTGTATAATCATTTGATTCTGCAGGTGTCCATGTTGATGATTTGACAGAAGTTAATGAACTTCACTCAGAGGTGACACCTGTCCTAATTGCAGAAAACAGGAATCTTAAATAAATAAATTTAATAAGGCTTAGACCTTTTGATTTCAATGGTTTCTTTTCTGGGAGTAATATGTATACAACCGGAAAAGGTAACAGTAGCAGGAGAAATAACGACAAAGGGATTAGAGTTCTGTCCTGATAGAAGATAAAAGAAGTCAAACCACATATTCCAGAAATTGGCATTTTTAGCAGACCATATATTAGGCCTCAGTAACGAGTGCCCGTGATATCAGATCTCAACTTACCCTACTGCCTTTATCTTGGATAAATTTTAGTATTAATTAGTCAAATATGTTATGTATAAATGTACAAACATATTTATTATGTATTGATTCAAATCTATTCATTTAATTCTATGTGCTTAGCCCTGTTATTATTGATAGAGAGTTCTATAATCCCTGGGCTTAGGAATTTTACAGCAAAGTTGAGGGAAATTAAGACCTTCATAGAAAAAAACTCTAATACAAGAAAAAAATGAGAGTGGTGAAGAAGTGAGGTTACTTTTAAAGTGGGGTATTCCCGGCCCATGTGGCTCAGTGGATTGAGCATTGATCTATGGACTGAGAGGTCCCTGTTCAATTCCCTGTCAGGGCACCTGCCCGGGTTGCGGGTTTGATCCCCAGTAGGGCGCATGCAGGAGGCAGCCAATTGATGGATGTTTCTATCTCTCTCTCCCTCCTCTCACTCTAAAAATCAATAAAAACATAAAAAATAAAGGGAGTTATAATTCCCTTGATTTTAGAGTAATCAGACTAAGAGATGAATTGATTGAATAAATTTTTATGAATTATAAACTATGTCCCATCAGGAAGCTCATAGATATTGGCTGAAATCTACAGCACCTGTTCTGTTCCTTATAAACTCATTCAACAAATATTGGCCCTTGATCGGATCTTTCTAGTACACTATCTATCTGTAAAGTTTCCATAGTCTGGATCATAAAGGATGATCCTGTGTGCTGTTCTTTGTGGAAAGGCTCTTTTAATCAGACTAAAAGAGAGGAATGAATGGAAATTGGTGCCTTAACAACATAGAATTTGGTATAAAATAAAATGTTTGAAAAATATGGATAAAATAATATTTTTATTGCTAGTAAATTTTCTCACAAGTTTTCATGTTTCTGATTTTGATGAATTTTCTTACTTAGCTACATCCCTAAAAATTCCATCATCTTCTCTATAATTAACATTAATAATGATAACAAATTATAATTGGATAAAATGAATACAATTTTTAGTTAGAAATAAATAGAAAAATAAGAAAATGTATCAAAATTATTAAAAATGCACACATTTAAAAAAATTTCTCTGATGAATCACATTTAAGAATTACAAAGTAATAAAGATTATGCTTTCAAATAATTTATTATGTAAAATTTTTATTTATTTTTGACCGGTTTGTTTTCAATTCGTTTGCCTGAAGCTTATTTCTTTTATCTTTATGGGTGGGTATGAATAGAAATTTCTACACTATCTCAAGGAAAGTGTCATTTTCTTATCCTCGAAGTTTGTGTTTGTAAGGGACAGGTGGGTGAGTATGATACTTACACCATCGCCTTACAGAAAGCACGTTTATTGCCATATATCTGGCCATCAGAGCCACAGCGAGTATTAGATTCTCGAGTGCAGTAGACCACGGGATCCCCAAACTCACCACAGTCAATCTACCAAAGTAAGCACAGTGACATAGACATTAGTGCATTCTGCCTGTAAATATATATATTTATAAAGTTATATATAAATATATAAATATTTATTCATATATAGTTAAATATAAATGTATATAAATACTTGTTATATACAAATATATAAATATATAACTATTTATTTTTATATATTTGTTTATATATTTAGATAAAATCATTTGCATATAAATAGATTTTAATAAAATTTTATATATTATGTGTGTGTGTGTGTGTGTGTATGTGTGTGTGTATGTGTGTGTGTGTGTATATTTGTGATATAAAGCTGTCTGAAGCAGAAAATGGCCTTCTTTGTCTGCTTATTTAGAATGTGTTAGACCTAACTGAGACGTCTTCTCTGAGACACAGGATACCTATTTCTGTAGTACCTGTATGCAGAAGTAAGTTAATGATGTAAGGCAGTGCCTTACTCCAATGTAGGGAGTAAGGCAAATGCCACAGGGCATGGCTTTTTGTTCCAACACTAATTTGTTCTAATTGAGAGTAGTGTTTGGTGTTTGAGTGACTGTTTTTGTTTGTTTACCGTATGAACGTAGCTCTAATAGCACTCCTTCTGTATTGTTCTAAAGAAAAGGATGGTCATTGTAAGGAGCTTCCAAATGTTATGTGATGGCTTGTTAGTTTTCCTCGTGGCTGCTGCATCCATTTAGTCTCTTGAAAACAACATTTTAATGTCTTTATACTAACTTACTCTGTCTCAGAGTCTGTAGTATTTAAACCTTTGTGCCTAAGTTGCTCTATTTAAGATTCTGTGGTTGCATCCAGTCGTGGGGAGAACGCGTGCTGTGAGGATTAATAATTATTGTCATGGGCTCTGTAGTAGCACCTATGCCCTCAGTTATAGTGTCTCAGAAGTAGCCTGGAGTTTTAAAATTCTTCTCAATTCGATGTCAATTGAATCAATATTTGGTGTGCAAGTGACATTTGAGCCATTTTATTTCAGGGTACAGGCAATACACAGTAGGTAGAACCAAACTTCTCCAAGTGTCAACTGTGTGGAAGGAAGTGCCCTTTAACATGAGTAGAAGGACCATACTTCACCCCTCTCCTAGTTCCATTAATGATGTCTTATGTTTATCAATTGCTTCATAATACTCAAACCACATAGATGAACTCAGTTGAGTCTCACAACAGCCTTGAGATGCACCTGGGGCCATATTATACTGAGCAGTTTGCAGATGTGAATATTGATGCTCAGGATCATGAAGTAGCTTCCCAAAGCCACACCACCAGGAAGCATTCAAACCAGTGCTTGAACATATTCCTTCTCACTGCTGATCCAGAATTTCCGACAATCTCCTATGGTGGATTTCCAACACATCCTCATTGAGAGAAATAAAGACCAACTATCACGATGTACCCTTGACCACACTGACAGTCAGGATATGTAGATTTTATTGAAATTTCTTCTTAGGAAAGTGTGTGGGCACAGGTAGGAGGAATCATATCTTTAAGATGTCAGCAAGCCATTATATACTGGCAAAGCTCTCTGAAGGTTTGCATGGGGAAAAGCTCAGCAAAAGAGTCCTACAGTTGAGTTAACAAAGTACTATGACATATCGCAGATGTAAGGGCACCTGAGACTATTGTACTCACATTTTTTGATAAAATTTTACTTCTTGTACTATTGAAGTTGGGCAAGTTGGTGCTTATCAGAGATCTTAGGGCTTGGTTGGGTAGAAGATATCTAGGCTTTTGATAGCCCCACTTTTTCCCCCCACTGCTCCTAAATGTCACTCCATCCTTTCATACTACTTCTGGGATAGTCACCTTTCCTTTAGGTTCCCAAATAGAAGCAAGGCTGGAAAATCTCTAGGGCATGGTTAATCATAGGACACTTTTTTCTCAATAGCGAATGTATTTTGTATTTAAGTCGTGAATATACACATTTTCAGTACTGTGCTTGAGTCAGTAAGAGACTGTAAACCATAGATTCATCATTGATATTTTAATTTATTTCACCAAGAGCCAATGGGTAACTAATATTTGGAAGGCCTGGTTCTGGGTACTGGCGACACAGAGAGGAATCAGTTATAAACCCTATCTCTGTAAGTTCACCGTCTTATTTGCATTAGGAAAGCAGAAAAGAGCACAGATAGTTACAGCACAGTGCGTGATTAGATGCCACAGTGGGCCAAACACAGGCAATGAGCAAGCTGAGAATAGGGCATCTCAGGCAGAGATATGTGTCTCTACAGTCAGGTCAGTGAGAAAAAGAAACAAAAGTCTCTTACTTTAAAGAGATGCCTTCTTAAGCCACCTTTACATGGCAGTCGACCCTCTGATCTTGTGATCCAAGCTCTTTTGTCCTTTAGAAAGCAGATAGGGAAGTGGCGCTTGGGGAGAACATTCATTTTGAGAGTTTCTACACCCCACCTCTGTCCCTAAATCCACTTTTCCCCATCCACTGCCCCGCGGGAATGAGACTAGGAAGGGCTAAGGATTTCCATAAATAAAACCAAATCAATCAAATGGCAAAGAAACAAATTTCCTTAGAAAATAGATACATTTCATACTTCTAAATTGTCATGCCCTTCAAGGATCCCTGAAGTAGCTGGAGAGCCACGTTTCAGACCTCTTTCGGCCATTCGTCATTGGCTGGTTGTGTCATCTCGAACAAAGCACTCACTGTCTGCACCTCAATTTTCTTAACAGAAATGTTTTTCAATAACAGTTGTCATGCTTCATTCCCAGGGTTGTTATAAGGATCAGATGTGGTCAGATGAGAGTTGTAGAAAGTCAGTGTGGAATATTTGAAATAATCTCGGACCAGGCACGCAGGAAATAAGCTGCTCATTGGAGACCTGCTCTAGCTGTAGCTCTTACCGCATTTTGCAAGGAGCTTCAAACAGTTGTTCAGTACCATTAGATTAGATGGTCTGTAAGGACTCTTCCAGTTTTGATAATATAAGATTCAGCAGTGACTTTTTTCAGTAAAGTGGCTTGAATAAAGTTAAGTCTTTATTCAGTTGGGTGTGAGACATATGAACTATTGCCCGAATGCTTCTCTCTTTTATATCTAGAGGTCCCCTTCACCCTCTTCACTGAGTGTGTGAGACATTTCAGTGTGGTGACTGGGCACAGAAAGGCCACTCTCTGCGAGCCCCAGAGGTTGGGAAAGGTGAAGAATGACTTTGCAGAGTCCGCCAGAAATCCTTTCTGTGAGGCAAACAGCAAGGCAGAACTTCAGAATATCCAGTTGGATTACACAGAGACCACAGCTCTCCACCTAAGGAGAAGTAGGCTAAGAACGTCATGTCTTCGGTCTGCCTAATTTCCCCTCCTCTTCTATATTTTTGTTTTGCTCTCCTTTCAATAGAATGCAAACACCTGGTTTCTTAGTAGACATCAAAAAAACAGGTTTAGACCAAGAGTGACAGGATTATCTTTTCTCCTTAAAGTTTCCTCCGTGAGACCCCCCGACAGCTGAAATCCCCTGAATCTATTTAAAATGCACTAATGCTCTATAATGTCAGGAGATTGTCCTAGAGATGGAATTAGACTGGCCTGGGTTTGAATTTTGCTTCTTTCACTTACTACCTGCATAATATTGTGCAAATATTTGACTGCTCTGAGTTGAAATAGCTTCCTATTTCACTGGGGGCTGGCAAGGCCTACCTTCTAGGGTTGTTGTAATGGTAAGTTCTCTGCAAACACGTCATGTTTCAAGTATCATGTGGAGGATTGCTCTTATAAACACTGACGATGTAAATTGTTTCACATGCTAGAATTTTTGGAGGGCATTGTTTCTCACTCCATTTGATGAGGGTTTTTGTTGTTGTTACTGTTTTGTTTCAGTGTTTTTTAGATTGGTGTTGGCTTTAACCAGAGCCTCCACTTACATAGTCCAGCTCCCAGAGACTGCCTGTAGGTACTCGGGTGCCAATGTTTAGTACCAGCCTGAGCCCTTGTGGTTCTTCAAACAACTGTTCCTTCGAGAATATTCTGGATTACAGGGACACTTTTAGTACCCAGATTAGTTATCTAATGGTAACCACAAAATCATTTCCCTTTGCTGGAAAATGAGCTAATATGATCACAAAAATTAACTAAAAAGTCAGGATCATGGATATTTTAGTCTAGCATTTCAGTTCGACAAACAAAGCCAATGAAAATTTGCAAACACACACACCTCTAGGGTGTGTTCTTCCCTTTACCCATGTGGTTACATCAACTGCTTTTTAAATCACAGCAGTTTGCTAACCCCCTCCCCCACTTGGCTTCTGCTTTCCTTGCTTTCATACCCTCTCCACAACTTAAAGGCTCTCCAAGATGACCTAGGACACAAACATTGCTATTCATAAAATGTCCATGACTTTTTATGATATGTTACTCCTTTCTGAAACTCTTTCCTGACTTCTGTAATATGTCAATACTCTGGCTCGCCAACTATTTCTTCTCTATCTCTTTAATGATCTTTTTTATTTTCTTCCTGAGTATTCACTATGGTCATTTTCGAGAAAATTTTATGTACTTGATTTTCCCCGTCTAAGAACATATATATTCCCAGAGGATATTGATGAGTCTGAGACATTTTTTTTTCTTGAGTCTTCATCAACATTTCAAACGCTAATTCCTATTGTTAGAAACTTACAGGACAAAGTTAGGCAACAATTTAATTTATAATTAATACTTATTTATGTGCAAAATATAACTCTGTTTCTTTCCCTCCAAACTAGGTTTACATTCTAATTTTTCCTTTTTACATAACAGTACCATTCTTCAGATTCCTCAACCTACCCTCCGATGAAAACATTGCCATTTCTTTCCCTGTGCAAGTGCTACCTTTTGGTATTTCTTAGTCTCGGGGGCTCTTCACCAATTCCAAATTACTGCCTATCCTACCCTCAACATGTCGTGGCTTAGTCAATGTAATAAATTCTATTCTCTCTACTTTCATTTCCTCCGTGTCTCAAAATCCCTCTTGCACACGGAGACGAGTTATCTTACTGTAAACTACTGCTTTCATTATATTACTTCTTGGTTTTAGAAGGGAGCAGAGTAAAAACTGCGGTGTATTTGTTTAGCAAACTGGACTGGTCAAAGCCCTTGGGCATGCATTGCACAATGGCTTTCTGCTGCTAGGAAGAGGTGGCACCGGGCTGTGGAAGCTCCATCATTGTGGAGTCAGGGTCCGGAGATGCTGGCTGCATTTTACTGCTGTGGGTTAACTAGAATCAGCTCAGGTCCTCTTTCTGAGGCTTCAGCTTCCCTATCTGTTGTTAAGTGGTAGATGCTGGTTAACATCTACAAACTGTATATAGATATTTTGCAGCACATTAATAATGAGTGAATTCAAACTAATTAGGAAAAATTAACAGCCCCAGACACACTCTCCAGTTTACTAACTGTAGTAAAATTCACCATACCTTTATCTTAAAATATAAATAAATAAATACATTTAGATGGATATCCCCAAAATTATTGTAACAGAAAATGTTTGCCAATCCTTGTTTTTGAGAGGTTTATGTCAATTCCAGTCTGGAATGTTCATTTAAACAACTCCTTAGGGATATGTCTCCCAAATACACAGCCTAGTAGGGAAATAAGAAAAATCAAAACAGTGTAGTGAATGATTCTAAAAGTATCCTTTTCAAGTCTATGATTTTCGACTATTAACTGTAATCTACCATCAGAAGCCTCAGCATGGAGCGATTTCTTGGCATGAGCAGAATGACTTAAGTGTTAGAGGAAATTGTTCTTCCTTTTGTCTTAGCAGCATCAGACTTGAGTGGGCGTGCTGCTAAGTTTAGTTGCAACTTTTTCTGCCTGTGGTTGGGACTGCCACCATCCTTCCAGCCATACAGAAAAGAAAAGGCAGCCTTGATGCCCCCTGAGAAGCAGCACCCTCCCTCCCCTATCTATTTGAGTGGGAAAAAGACAGAGGTCTTGGCCAGGCAGGCTTGGTTCATATCATATATCTAAGGTCAGATGGGCCTTTAGAGATCACTGAATCTAAACTTTTTTTTTAGAGATGTGGAAACAAAGGAAAATTCAAGGGAGAAGAACCCCTCAGATCGCACATCCAGTAAGTATTGGAATTAGAGCTCATGTATATTGTGTCTAAAATATTTGGGCAAAGTCAGTGCTCCCCAGCACTGGACAATCATTTAGAATGCAGAGTCAAACCTCCTGTTTGAAGAATCACCTGTGTGATTACTATTTAGTAAGTCTGGTATGGTGCTGGGGATTTGTATATTTAGTAAGCATCCCCCGTGATCCTAAAGCAAGCCCACTGTGAGACTTAGGCACACCCAAAAGAATAGAATCAGTAAATAGGAGATTTAAAATGAACTTTAAAAAAACACTGAAAATCTGGGAAGCATTAAATATCCTGGAAATCAACGCCTACAAAAGGGAAGAGACTCATGTGTTGATGAGAAACTTAGATTAAAGTCCGTGTCTTTTCAATACGTATGTAATGGTCGTATATTCTTATATTTTACTACCTAGGGGCATCCAAAATGGTTGGGTGGACCTCAGGTCCTTTCCCTGTTTGTTTGTTTGTTTGTTTTGATATTTAACATAGATTGTGCTACCATGTGTGTTTAAACATAGTAAGAAATGAATTTTAACTTGTACAATGTTATATGCAAGTACAGACACGTGTGTGTGTATGTGTTACACACACAGGTGCATACACACACATATTGCGAGTTAATGGTAGGGCGTCATCCATTGTAAGATGCAACTCAATTTCTGAGATTTTAAAATTGCAAGGGAAAACAGTCTCCTGTAACATAGTAGGTAAACTAGAGTTGGAAAAGGTTTTAACTCCCTTGGCAACTTGAACCAGTCGGCAGTAGAGTCTGGAAAATTTTGACGTCAAGGGTTCCTGGGCACATCAAGGCTAACAAGAACCATTTCCAAGATCAAGTAGAAATGTTCTATATGGACACAGGAGCAGACTGGCTGAGCAAATCCCGCTTGTTTCTGGTGTCTTTCGATAGTTAGGACAAGCCATCTGGAAAAAATATTGGTGGATTAATTTGTAGATAAGTCAGCCAGATCGATGAAGATAATTTGTGCCCATTCTAATTTTTAACACAAATTGTATTTAAGTTCGAGTGAACCAGTCTATCTTATTTCTGAGTAAGCAACTTTTGTGTTGCCCCTCTGTGGCCTTAGTTCTACAAAAGAAATAACCTCAGCCCTAACTACTTCAGAAGCTAGTAATTATTAATCAAAATTAATCCTGTTATAGTTTACCAAACGCCTCCACATAGTTTATATCATTTCAATCTGACTAAGATCCTATGAGATGAATGAGATTATCTGTCTCTTTTATTTTTACGTTTGTGCAAACTGCAGCTCGGGAAACCTGAGTAACTTGCCCAACATCTCACAGTGAAAGCAGTGCTCGAGTCTGAGTGTTGTGATAGATTCATCCTGTATTCATTAGTAATTGTTTCACTTTAGAGAAAATACATCGAAAAGTCATAGTTGTAAGATGAATTACTTCCACCTTTCTGCATTTGGCCTGCTTGTTCATTGTTTTTGTTCTTATACCCACACACAAACCTCTCTTTGGCCCTAAGAATACCAGCCAAGCACCACCCAGGTCTGAAGAATAGATAAAAATATGCACTGCCCTGTCTTCCTTATCTGAAGACACCTGGGGGGGAAAAAAAAAAAAAAAAGCACAAAATCTGAACACTGTAATTTCTGAATGGCCAAAAAGTGCGATTTGCAAAGTTAGGAAATCCTCAAGCCTGGGATAATACTAGGTCTTGGATCTCGGTCGTCTCAACAAGTCGTGGCATAGTTGTTTTATTTTTTATACATGTTCACGTCTTAGGGAGAAATAGAGACCTGGGAAGTAATGAAAGGGGATGGACCAGGATGAAGTCATATTTCTTAGAGGTTGGGCGCGGGGTGAGAGAAAAGAGTTTCGGGATCTGGAGAATCCTGTTACAGTTCTGGCCCAGTTACTAATTTACTGCGGGAATGACTTTCTCATCCCTGGTCTTACTTTGGAGAAGTTGGGTTGGAAAGTCTCCTCTGACTGACATTTCGAGGTTCAGTGCATTGTCTTTCTCACAGGCAATTTGGGAAGAGATGAACTTTGTTATTTTTTCTTTGAGGTCAAAATGGCTTTTCTGCCCTGTATACTCAGCTTTAAAGACTTGGCCCAAATATATAGTGGCAAGGACGAAGTCATTCTCGGTTCTGTGACTGATTTCTCTTGCTACATCTCTCTCAATTTCTGAAAGAGGAGAAAACTTCTCTAAATACAATCTTGCTTCTCTCTCTCTCTCTCCATCTCTATGGTTATATCTGTGATTTTAGGTTGTGGCTAATTAGCTCAATGGTTTAAAATACCGAAATCAATGATAGTTTTAGAGTCACTTCTGCTATGAGCTGAACTCTGGTCATTTTTGTGGAACTCCAAATGCTAGTGATATGTCACACATTTAGCCAAAAGCCTCCTTGACGACAGAAAGTATATGAATAAGTGTTAGCACTTGAGGGAGGCCAACTGGAAATGCCTTCAAGAACATTCTCTGTTCATGGGGAAGAGGAGAGAACAAGGCTTTTCATTCTGAAATAAAGTTGATGAGCACCCACTGTAGCGATGAGCAACCATATTGCAGCAGTATTATTAAAAATACAGATTTTCAGGACAATTATTTGAAAATTCCATTACACAAGACCAAATAGGGCCTTGATGTCTATATTTTTGTAAGCACTGAAAGTGATTTTTATGACCCAGGAAAACTCATTGTTACAGTTCTCAGCCATTTCTTCACTGTGTGAAACTTTGATCACAACAAGAGAGATTTAGGAAATATCAAGTGAGAAGGAGGATTGACATCAGCAATGCCTGAGTTCTTATTATTAAACTTTAATAATGTCAATATTAATAGGCATTTGTTAAACTCTTACTATATCCCATTCACTATGTAAAGCACTTTACATACATTTTCTCATTTAATTCCCCACATAGGGATATTCCTTTTATACCCCTATTTTACACAGGTGAAAAAGACCCAGAAAGGTCACGTGCTCTAAAATCGAAATGCCAGGACTGAAATTCCACATGAAGGCTCTTAGTCATTAGCCTTCCCAAATACCAATTTATCTATGAAGGACCATGTTTGGGTAAATTAGGGGTCTTGGTCTACCAGATCCAATGAAAAGATGCTAAAGAGAAGCAATAAGAGGATATCAATGAACTTCTGAGAGGATCTTAGCAAACGCATTTTAATATAGTCACATGTACTTTTATGCCACCTCCGCAGGTGACAGAAACTCGTTTCATGTTGTTTAGCCTTATTAGTCAAACTTATTCCATAATATCACAGTAATCCTTTATCGAATTGCTTTTCACATTTCTAAATGTACAGGGTATCCCAAAAAATGTATATAGGGTGTCTGTAGAGTTTATTACATTTTGAAAATGAAATGTATTTCAATAACTGCTGGTTTTATAATTACACTTATGTGTGTATACACTTTTTGGGGGGACACCAACATATAAATATAACCAGTTTCCTGCCTGGCTGGTGTGGCTGAGTGGATTGAGTGTCGTCCCATGCACTGAGAGATCCTGGTTCGAATCCCGGTCAGGGCACATGCCCGATGCAGGCTCGATCTGTGGTACGGGGTGTGTAGGAGGGAGCTGGGTTAAGAGAGGACGGTTGGTAGAAATAGAGAGAGGAACAAAGTAAAAAAGCGTCCTTCACTTAGAAGAGTGACGGGGCCAGGGCTCCTTCCAAGTAAGCCCCCAGGAGCCCAGGGTAACAACACAAGTAGGGAATAAACTGGTTAGTTTCCTAGAAGATACTGGTGCAGCCTACTCAGTCCTGACCAAGCCAGTGGAGCCCCTAACCTCCAAAAAACGACCATGCAAGGGGCCACCAGACAGTCAGCCCTTTACCCCTGGTCTTCAAAGAGGACTGTAGACCTTGGCAAAAATACTGTGACTCATTCGTTTCTGGTCATGCCGGAGTGCTCATACCCCCTACTCAGACACGATCTCCTCCAAAAACTGCGGGCAACAATATCATTCAAGGGGAAAGAGGCACACCTCACCGTGGATCCAGGAAGCCAGGACCCAATCCTCCTTTCCCCCTTTCATATCCTCCTAACTTGGCCCCTCTCCGAAGAGTATCTCTTACACGAGAGGACCTCTGCTGCACCCGCTGCCAATCAGGAGCCTTCCACCTACCTGGAGGAACTGCAGCATCTGTTTCCCACGGTCTGGGCAGAAAACAACCCTCCAGGATTAGCTAGCCACCAAGCCCCAGTAATTGTTCAATTGCTGGCCACTGCCACTCCAGCCCAGCCCCGCACCAAGTTCCACAAGACGTTGGCCATCAATCCTGCCAGTCTGCTCCCCGACGATGACCCCAAGGAGCCTCTACACGACTGCCTGGAGGTAATCGACACAGTGCAGACAACCCGCCCACACCTCAAGGATATCCCACTGCCATCATCAGATGAGGTATTGTTCACAGATGGGAGCAGCTATATCCAAGAAGGAGTAAGGTATGCTGGGGCAACAGTAGTAACTCTGGACTGTGTCATTTGGTCTCAGTCATTCAGTAGGGGAATTCAGCCTAACGGGCTGAACTCATAGCCCTGATCCAGACCCTATGCTGGGGAAAGGATAAATCAATAACCGTCTATACCAGCGGTTCGCAACCTGTGGGTCGCAACCACTTTGGGGATCGAACGACCCTTTCACGGGGGTCGCCTAAGACCATCGGACAACACATATTTCCTATGGTGATTCATAACAGTAGCAAAATCAGTTATGAAGTAGCAACCAAAATAATTTTATGGTTAGGGGTCACCACAACATGAGGAACTGTATTAAAGGGTCGTGGCATTAGGAAGGTTGAGAACCACTGGTCTATACGGATAGTAGGTATGCATTTGCCACAGCGCATGTGCATAGCGCCATCTACCAAGAACCGGGCTTATTAACCTCGGCCGGGAAGGACGTCAAAAATAAGGAGGAAATTCTGACCTCACTCGAAGCTATCTGGCTGCCAAAAGCAGTAAGGATAGTGCGTTGCAAGGGACACCAAAAAGGGGATTCCACAGAGGCACGGAGAAACCGAGCAGCAGACCAGGAAGCTCGAGAGACAGCCCTAAAACCAGTGGGGCCTCTCCAGATATTAGTCGCCATGCCAAACCCAAGTTTGCCTTGGACTCCTACTTACACTGGGTCAGAAAATGACTTGGCCAAGCAGAAACAAGCCACAGAGGAAATTAACAGATGGTGGACATTGCCTGATGGGAGGTTGTTGATCTCAGAGGCATTAGGTCGGACTTTGGTCAAGCAGCTGCACCACACTACCCACTTGGGTTACACCAAGCATATTGAACTCATGAGAGGCAGGTACTTCATACTCAATTTAGACAGTATAGTGGATGGCACTGTGTCCAGGTGCACAACCTGTGCCCAGGTTAATAATAAGCAGGGTAGAAAAGCTCCCCTGGGAATCTGGGCTCAGGGAACCCCCCCCCCAGGGGAACATTAGGAAATAGATTTTATAAAAATTAAGCCCCCAACATCAGGATATAATATACCTCCTGGTTTACTTAGACACTTTCTCTGGGTAGGTTGAGGCTTACCCTACTAAAACAGAGACAGCCACCATTATAGTTAAAAAAAATCACTCCAAGAAATCATTCCTAGATTCGGGTTACATGTGACCCTGGAGTCAGACAACGGCCCCACCTTTGTAGCAAAAATATCACAGGACATAGCCAAGGTCCTGAATATTAATTAGAAACTCTATTGTGCCTAGCGACCCCAAAGCTCAGGGCAGATAGAGCACACGAACAGAACCTTAAAGGAAACCTTGACCAAGTTGACTTTAGAAACCGCTGAAAACTGGACCACTCTGCTGCCCCTCGCCCTCTTACAGGCGAGATGTACCCCATACCTAGAGGGATTCTCCCCTTATGAAATTATGTATAGTCGACCTCCTCCCATTCTTCCCAAGCTCAGAAAAGAATGGAAGGCTGAAATTCACAACTGCTCCTTACTCAGGTTCTTGCAGGCCCTGCAGTCTGCCAGAAGGCCGTCCATAAGCACGTCCACAACGCCCTGCCTGTGCCCAAATCAGACCCTGTACACCCCTTCCAGCCCGGGGACTTGGTGTGGGTAAAGAAGTTCACCACCTAGGGACGAACTCCAGCCTGGAAGGACCATACACTGTCATCCTGACTACACCAACGGCTGTCAAGGTCAACAGCATCCCGACCTGGCTGCACCATTCCCGGCTGAAGGCGGAAAAAGCAAAATGGACGGTCCAGGCCTCTCCAGACCTCTTAAAGATAAGACTCTCGCAAACATCGGAACCTTAATATTGCTTTTATCTGTATAAATGGGAACCCCCATAAGCCAAAACCCAAATGGGATTGGGAACTTAGGAATGGAATCACAGGGCAAGTCCTTGCCAAGGTGACTACAGGGGAACAGGAACAAGTGCAGTTCACTATAGATCTCTGTTCCCTGATTAAGGATGTTATCCCCATATACCAAGGAGAGAACAAAAAAATGAGCAAGGGTTCCAAGGAATCGGAGGCTATGGGGACAGGGCTCATGGACTTAGGGGTGAGGAAGAGGCAGGCAGTGTGACAGGGAAAGGGAGGAGGCGGAGGGCTAAGCAGGTATGTGTGGGTCTGAGTAGGAAGGAGGAGAAGGAAAGATGGGGGATGTGTAGACAGCAGATGGATTGAAAGGAGGGATGAGCATGTGAAATAAGGTAGGTAGATGTAGAGGACGAAAGTGGGACACTGAGTAAGAGAGGGAGAACTTGTCCCTGGTAGTGGGGTGACAGTATGGGATGTAGTGAAGAGAGTGACAGGGACAGAGTTAGTATCCTTAGTTAGAAATAACATTGAGGAAAGGGAAAATCAAAGAAGACAATGTGATAATTGGTTCCAAAGAATGTTTCATTGGTCCCCTTGGCTGACAACCCTCCTGTCTGTAGTGGCAGGGCCCCTCGCCCTCTTGCTCTTATCCCTGACCATGGGACCCTGCCTTGTCAATTGCCTTATCCAGACTATACAGAGCAGAATTAACTCGGTCAAATTACTAGTAGTCAGGGGTCAATACAATTTTCTCCCCAATGAAGACGAGTCCACGATTTGACTTGTATACATAAAACCAGTGGGGAAAGAACTAGACTACTTAATTTAAGTAACTCCATTCTGACCAGCAGTTGCTACACATACACACCCTGACTCATCTAAACACCAGAGACTGAAACCCAGAGGAACCATAAAGATAAAGGGATTAATCATGGCCTTGGGAAACCCAGAAAAACCATACAAATAAAGACAGTAATGATTGCCCTGACCTCTGTAACAGCTCCTCATGCCCCCTATGTGTATCAGTTCCCCCTTAACGGGGCCAAGGCCTCGCCAAGAGGATGTGGTTTTAGTCTTTATAAGCGGACTGCAGAAATGTTTGGGGCTGCTGATTTGGGAGTCCTATGCCCCCTGCAGCCCGCCAGTAAGTAAAGCGCTCCTCTCCTTTACAGTTCGGCTGTGTGTCTCTGACTGTCTCACTGGCTGGTCCTACAGATGAAACTCAAAGGGAAGTGGGGGGAGAGGGCAGGATGAGATAAACTAAAGAACTTCTATGCATATATGCATAAACAATGGACACCAACATTAGTGTGGGGAAGGCTGGAGGGGGGTGGGAGTGGGGAGGAGGAGGTCAATGGGGGAAAAAAGGCGGAGACATCTGTAACACATTCAACAATAAAGATGAGTTTAAAAAAAAAAAAAGACCATGACTTTTTAAAGATTTTTTTTTAATCCTCACCCGAGGACATTTTTGCATTTATCTTCAGATAGAGCGGGGGTGTGGGGGGGAGGAGAGAGGAGAGTAAGAGAGAAACATCGACATGAGAGAGACACATCTACTGGTTGCCACCAACACAACCCCAAGCGGGGCCAGGGCCAAAATGCAACCAAGGTACGTGCTCTTAGTGGGAACCAAACCCGGATCTCTCTGGAATGCGGGCCGATGCTCTAACCGCTTAGACAAACTGGCCAGGGTTTAAGATTTCTTAATAAGCCAGTTTGATTACACAGTTAGCCATATTTTCTTTGTTCCACCAAAAGTCTTCTGTTAATCCAGTGAACACATATTTATTGAACACTTATTTTGTTGCCACTCTGTACTAGACACAGGGAACATTACAGCCGTGCTCCTCCCCTCATGGGAAGGACAGACAGTGAACAAGAATCAGCTGCCCTGTGGTCAGTACTATGAGGACGACAAACGTGATGAGCTGGGTGAGGTGTGTACGCGTGTATGGGTCAGGGCAGCCCTCTCCAGGCAGGTGAGATCTGAACTGAGACCTGGATCATGAGAATGTCAGGCTTCATTTTTATATTTTTTTTATTATTTTTAATTTTTATTGTTTTGATCTTGCAGATTTTCATTTCTAATAAAGTAAATATCAACCTTTCCTATTCCACATGAACAAAAAAGCTCTTTGTGGTTCCTTTTAATTTTTTCAGAGTAAAAGGGCCATGAGACCAAAAGTGAGAAAAGCACTGGTTTATCCCCAGCCACAGCTGGTCCATGTCTTGCTCTGACGTCATAAGTCACCATTGTGAGGGAATTGCAGACTTCTCCTATATAAGGCCCTGGCTCTGGACACTGAGCTGGGGTCACTGTGGAGTTGGAGTAGTGAGTTGATGTGTGGTGAATCGTTGGACTTGGACGAGTGAACTGACCTTTGGTGACCTCCTGGACTTTGATTGGTGAGCTTGCGTTTTGTATGTATGAATTGTTGGATGTGGACGAGTGAACTGACCTTTGGTGACCTGTTAGACTTTGATTGGTGAGCTTGCATTTTGTATGTATGAATTGTTGGATGAGGACTAGTGAACTGACCTTTGGTGACCTGTTAGACTTTGATTGGTAATCTTGCATTTTGGATATTTGTATTGTTGGATGTGGACGAGTGAACTGACCTTTGGTGACCTGTTGGACTTTGATTGGTAATCTTGCATTTTGGATATTTGTATTGTTGGATGTGGACGAGTGAACTGACCCATGGTGACCACTTGTAGTTTGATTGGTGAGCTTGCGTTTTGTATGTTTGAATTGTTGGATGTGGATGAGTGAACTGACCTTTGGTGACCTCTTGTAGTTTGATTGGTGAGCTTGCGTTTTGTATGTTTGAATTGTTGGATGTGGACGAGTGAACTGACCTTTGGTGACCTGTTGGATTTTGATTGGTGAGCTTGTGTTTTGGATTTTTGATTTGTTGGATGTGGATGAGTGAACTGACCCTTGGTGACCTCTTGGAGTTTGATTGGTGAGCTTGCGTTTTGTATGTTTGAATTGTTGGATGTGGACGAGTGAACTGACCTTTGGTGACCTGTTGGACTTTGATTGGTGAGCTTGTGTTTTGGATTTTTGATTTGTTGGATGTGGATGAGTGAACTGACCTTTGGTGACCTCTTGTAGTTTGATTGGTGAGCTTGCGTTTTGGATGTTTGAATTGTTGGATGTGGACGAGTGAACTGACCTTTGGTGACCTCTTGTAGTTTGATTGGTGAGCTTGCGTTTTGGATGTTTGAATTGTTGGATGTGGACGAGTGAACTAACCTTTGGTGCCCTGTTGGACTTTGATTGGTGAGCTTGCGTTTTGTATGTTTGAATTGTTGGATGTGGATGAGTGAACTGACCCATGGTGACCTCTTGTAGTTTGATTGGTGAGCTTGCGTTTTGTATGTTTGAATTGTTGGATGTGGATGAGTGAACTGACCTTTGGTGACCTCTTGGAGTTTGATTGGTGAGCTTGCGTTTTGTATGTTTGAATTGTTGGATGTGGACGAGTGAACTGACCTTTGGTGACCTGTTGGATTTTGATTGGTGAGCTTGCGTTTTTTATGTTTGAATTGTTGGATGTGGATGAGTGAACTGACCTTTGGTGACCTCTTGGAGTTTGATTGGTGAGCTTGCGTTTTGTATGTTTGAATTGTTGGATGTGGACGAGTGAACTGACCTTTGGTGACCTGTTGGATTTTGATTGGTGAGCTTGCGTTTTGGATTTTTGATTTGTTGGATGTGGATGAGTGAACTGACCTTTGGTGACCTCTTGTAGTTTGATTGGTGTGCTTGCGTTTTGGATGTTTGAATTGTTGGATGTGGACGAGTGAACTGACCTTTGGTGACCTGTTGGACTTTGATTGGTGAGCTTGCATTTTGGATGTATGAATTATTGGGTGTGGACTAGTGAGCTGATGTTTGGTGACCTCTTGGACTTTGATGAGTGAGTGAGCTTGCGTTTTGGATTGTGGCGTTTGTTTGTTTGGTTTTTAATTTCCTTTTCTTTTTCAGGTGTTTTTTTTCTGTTATTGTATTTTTTGTTGTCTTAATATTTTTGTTTTCTTTTTCTTTTTCTTTCCTTTTTTTAGTTATTTTTATTTAGTTTTTTATTTTACTTCATTATTTTAGTTTGTTATTTTGCTTTTTTATTTTAGTTTGTTATTTTACTTGTTTATTTTAGTTTATTATTTTAGTTTTTTATTTTAAAGGCACCATGTGTTATGACTTTGCAGCCCTCTCTGACAACAAGGAGTGCCTTGTTGGCAATTGTGTCCTCCTGGACACCCTTGGCCAGGGTTCCTATGCCTAGGTGACGTTGGCCCGCCGTGTTCCCACAGGCCCAGGTGTAGCAGTCCCAGCGCCTCCACGGGTGTCAGGAGAGGGTGTGGGGGAGGGGAGCGATGAAGCACGGAACTTGTACTCATGTACTCATAACCAATGGACATAGACAACAAAACTGGGGACGGGGCAGGGAGGGAGGGGGAGGAGGGTGTTAATGGGGAAAAAAGGAGAAACATCTGTAACAAAATAAATTAATAAGAAAAATAAAAAATAAAAATAAAGACTCCCCAACCTTATTTGACGAGGCCCTAAGTCCGGACCTCTCTAAGTTCAGGCAGGAACACCCAGAAATTACTCTCCTGCAATATGTAGATGATCTCCTATTAGCCACTAAGACTGTGCCTAACTGCCAGGCAGCTACTAGAGACTTATTAAAAGAATTAGACACCCTTGAAAAATTACTCAAATTTTTTGTAATGGCTCACATTGACATACCTCTGAGTAACACCTGTAATTGTTGTTGGGTAGATAGAAATAGATACAGATACAGACATAGACACAGATGTTAATATACATGTGAGCAACAAAGTCGTTATGTGGTAAAAGTTGACAGATGACTTTTAGTAATAACTTGTTGACTTTCAAAATATTCAAGAGGAAATTTAGATTAAAAATTAATAATATTCCTTGTGATTTAGTTCAACTCCATTAGAAATTGTTTTTACAAAACAGCCTTGTGTCTTGTCAGTCAGTCTCTGTGACCTATGAGATCTTCTGTGTTAGGAGTCCCCACGACCTCCCGCAGGTCTGATGATTGACTAGGGGGACTCACAGAACTCAGAAAAGCTGTTATACATATGGTGATGGTTCATTACAGTAAAAGGATGCAGATTACAATCAGCAAAGGCAGAAAGCTCCCAGGATGGAGTCTGGGAGGTCAGGTACAGCCACCCAGTTGTCGTCTCCCTGGACTCACACAGCAGTGCTTCACCCTCCCAGCTGTGCTTTGTGACGACACAGAGGGAGCACTGCCAACCCGGGGAGCTCACCAAAGCCCTGGTGTCCGGATTGTGTACTGGGGGCCAGGCCCTGAGGCATGCGGCACCCACATGACTGACAATTACTTAGTCTCCAGCCTCCCCCCAAACCCCCAAAAAAGGAGGTCGGACTGATACAGAGTGGCCCAGGACCACAGGCCTTCACCTGAGCATAAACTATCTGGCATGGCCCGTGACCCTGGATTACAAAGGCACTCTTATCAGGCATGACACTCCAAGGATTTTTAAGAGATTTCCCCGGAACTAATTTGAGCATCCCAAGTCTGCTGAGTTAACCCTCCGTGCCCGTCTTCCTTTGAGAAGAATCCACCTGGGCTTCCAGCATCGTGTCCCATCCAGTGAGGATTCCTACTGAGTACGGAAGGAGACGGGCTAGAAGCTAGTCCAGTAGAGACAATTTTGCTCGTCTCCAGAGCAAGTACTGTCTCAGAGGATGATTGAAATGTCCTTTCCAGGAAAAGACTGGGATCTGAACAATGCGAATGAACCAAGTTTCTAGCACTGGTTTCAGAGACAGACGAATGAATGATGGAAGGCGGGGAGCAATTCCTATGTCTCAGCTTTTGGCAGTGTTTTAAAGAAAAACCCTGGCAAATTGGACTCACAGTCCTGAGACATAGCCACCATTTATGTACAGTGTAAACCCTTCGAGGAAAGAAAACTGAAGTGTGCAAGTCTTGGCCAGAACTGATGACAGAATCAGTGTCACTATCCTTCCAGGCCCTCCAAATTAGTCAGTGTAGGGCTCTGATAATAGCTACCAGAAAGATGGATAGTTGTGTGAAACAGATACCAGATCCTTCAGAAGTCTGTGGTCTTATTTAGCAAAAAGCATACATGCACAGGAAAATTCATAAGAGAATAGCAGTGGTTTTATTCAAACAAAACAGTAGTTTAGTAAATTTGGGGTTGGTTGACAGTATTTCCAAATTCGGACTTTCCCTGAAAATATAGATTAACAACTTATTTTGAAAAATCAAACATTATACTAATAGTAAGCTAGGATTGTGCCTGTTAGAATTAGGCAACAGTTGCTTCATAGCAGCTGCCCATGGGAATGGAGTCCAGGCATTCCAGGTAGCTAGAGACCCACCTCTCCCTCTTGTGGTGAAGGGGGCCCTCTTCACTTATTTATGTCACCAGCTTGGCTCCTATAAAAACTAAGTTTATAACCCCTGACCCACCTAAGTATATATATATTAAAGATGAGCTTGATCTAGGGGTCAGGGTGGGGAGTCTCTCAAAGGAAGAGAAAGTTAAAGGCTTCTTAAAGAAAACAGTGCAAAAGAAAATAGAATAGGCAATTTACACAGGGCTCATTGCTTGAGAAAACATCAATATTAGAGTAAGGAGAATAGATTGTATTCTATGGGCATGTAAACCTAGTGAGAATTTGAGCAGAGAGTGTGAACTCTGTGAATGATATATCGTATTATTGCTAGGGTTATTTTTTACCTTTTGGTAGAAAAACCTGGCATTGCTATGTTGAATGAAAAGTTATCCAAATAGGAATGGGTTAGGGGATGAAGGATCCTGTGTTGAAAAATTTCACAGAGCACTGAATCATCACGACGTGGAGGAGGAATAGGCGAGCTGGTGAGAATGCAGGAATGGAGAAGAAACGGGCATAGAAGCAGCTGTAAAAGCAGCTCCCTTCCTTAGGATGCCATGAAAGATAAGGGAATGCGGAACAATGCCTACTTTCCTTGTGATAGGAATCTTCTTTTTTCTCTTCTCTTTAGGGAATTTGGTCCTCTTATTAAATATGGAAAATGTGATTAATTGGTAACAGTAAAACATTTGTTTATTCTTTTCACTACTTAAATCTGAAAACCATTTCCTTTGGAATTGGAGGATGTATAATAAATAACATGCCTCTCTTTTCTGCACCCAACTTTATAATGAAATTAAAAAAATGTTAAATTAATGGAGAACCAAGTACGGCATTTATTGCAAATAAACTTTATAATCAAAAGAGGTGGTCAGTGTTCATCTCCGAGGGCTGATTGTTTAAAGTCAGCTTTCACTGTGCTTGGGTCTAAGGTCTGTTATCAGGTGGGCTTATCTAACACTCTCCTGAATTAAATGTACTGCAGATTGCAGGCTTATGTGCAAGGTCCAGCCCTGCCCCACTAGTCTGACTTAAAGACATGAGTAATCAGAAAATATTCCCCCCTACCCCCGCACACACAGCTGTTTGAGTCTTTCTAACTGATATTCATAAGTGAAGCCCTGCATCAAGAGAGAAAAATTTCCACGTGCTAAAAGAAGGAGGGAGGATAACCAAGAGTTTTGGGAGGCAGGCATGCTTTAGAGAGAGCTAAAAGGCATTGATATCATTTGACCTCCTGATTTCAGCATACCTAATTCTCACTCCATCTTTCGGTACTATTACATCGGTCAATACATTTCTTTTTCTTTTTCTTTTTTCCTTAATTTGATTTCTAATCCGCCACTCAAACTAAAAGATCTTGGCTAATACAGGGAGGCAAAGTCGTTTTTACATTTCAGGCTAGGGAAATGAACTGTGAAAAAAGCCTTTGGCATCTGTGTGCTTTGGGTCATTACCTATTGACGCCACTAGATGTCAGTGTCTTCTATCTTAGTTTGACTAGTTCTTTATTTGAAGCAGTAGCTTCCAGGGAAGGATACTACTCTACTTTCTCCATCACCTTTCCAGCTCATACACAGTCTACTTCATCTGGCAACAGGGACCCTCCTCCTTTTACAGCGTCCTCCTTCCTTGGTTTTGTACAAGTGTTTGTGTAGAGGCGCAGGCCTATCCTACTTTAATGAGCCTGGGCTTCAGTGTTCTGTGTGAATTCTCCAGGTGATTCTAATGCACATCTACGTTGGAGAACTATTTCCTTTTTCAATTTTATTAAATGTATTGGGCTGACATTGGCTAATAAAATTCTATAGCTTTCAGGTGTGCAATTTATAATACATCATATAATGTACATTGCATTGTCTCTTCACCACTCAAAGTCAAGTCTCCTTCCATCACCATATATTTGATCCCCTTTACCTAACTCTTGTAGTGATCTGGGCTCCAAGGCTAAGGCAACTAGATTCCATTTTATGTCGGCCCCTTAGTTAAGGCGACTAAAAGACTCCATTTTGTCACCAATAGACATTCCTTGATATTCTTCCAACAATAGGTTAATTACCCCAAGACTTAAAGGAATTTTGCCTAAAGATTATAGTGGCCCCAGGAGTTGGGAGGCATTTGCAGTCTCCTGAGTATAGGTATTTGCAGGTACTTGTAAGTGCTTAGGCCTTTGGTAAATAATGCTAATTTTGACTTCTGTGGTCTCTGTCACTCCCACTATTGTACTGGTTCCCTGAGGGGAGGGGGCAAAAGGAGGAGGGAGTTTCTGTCTTTAAAATGGGATGAGTAAGAACAATCGGGGCTGTTGATCTGAGGGGGGAGACTGTGCCCTCCGCAGCTGGCTGGCGAAATAGAAATAAAGTGCTCCTTTACAATTCGGCCATGCGTCTCTGGTTATCTCGCCTTCAGGTTATAACAGTACCTCCACTCGTTCCCTCTGTGTCTATGAGTTTTGTTTGTTCATTTGTTGTTTTCGGTTTTATATTTCACGTATGAGTGAAATCACAGGGTTTTTGACTTTTTCTGTCTGACCTATTTTGCTTAGCATGATATTCTCCAGCTCCATCCATGTTGTTGAACGTGTCAGTATTTCGTCTTGTTTCATGGCTGAGCAGTATTCCATGGCATGTACGTACCACATCTTCTCTATCCAGTCATCTCGGGAGGACACTCTTTGTTTTCATGTCTTGGCCTCCGTGAATGCTTCTGCAAATGAACATAGGGGTATCTTTACAAATACGGGTTCTCAAAATTTTAGATAGATAGCCAGAAGAGGGATTACTGGATAATATGGTAATTCTCTTCTTAATTTTTAAAGGAACCTCCATACCGTTTCCATAGTGGCTGTACCATTTTACATTCCCATCAGCATGGAGAGAACTATTTTCTAGACTGAGTCCCTCCATTCCTGCATGTCCTCAACCACTGGCAGAATTGAAAGTGCAGCTAATGAGCTTACTGAGGAAATGAGTGACATTGGGAAGGTAACTGCTCTCTGGGCTAACTTGTTTTATCTCTACAATGAGAATGTTCACTTGGATAACAAAAGTCATATGACATTTATATAATTAGCATTGCTATGGATAATACTTTGTCTTTGTAACTATATCAAACACGAGTGCAGGGAAGTCAATTAAACCCAAAATGCATCAGGTAGTCACTGGCTCTTGGAGTTGGATTGAGGACTCCATCTGAACAATCTCTGACTTCTGCCACAATATTCCTATTGGGCTAGCATCAACCTGGAGTTCCCATGAAGGGAAGTTCTCTCATGATGCAGAATGAACGACGCTGTGGGGGTCTGACTGTTCGGAAGCCTTGCTTGCCTTGAATCCAACCTGCATTTGTGGTGCTTTCAACCATCAGAGCCCTCGTGTTATCAGACTTTGAGCTCCTGAAGGCCGGACTGCAGTCCCTCCCCTCCCGGTCCCTGTTTCGCTTGCAGCTCACTGCTGCTCATAGGTTTCTTCCTCACCTGTATACAGTTAGCCAGCTGGCCAGGAGGGGTCAGAGCAGACTGACTGCTCTCCCCATACCGCTGGCATTACTGGAATAAACACTCGTATATGATTCAACCCTGTCTCTGCCTAATTTGTCTCCATTAATGACAGGCAGCCTCAGACCTGTTGTGTCGGGTTCAAAAAGAAAAACACAGGACTGTCTTCTGCAGGATTTATTTTATTGTTAAGCAAATCAAAGAAAATAGATATATATTGAACTCCCAAGGACTCAGGCAGAGAAGAAGGTGTGTTTTCATAAAGTGAAGGGATCTGCTAGAGAAAAATAAAAGCAGAAGCAAGAATAGAAGGATGAAAGAGCCGGCAAGTCAGCACAAACCGCCGGCTCGAGTTCAGCTTTTCCATAATGCTTTAGGTTGATCTTCCCACCACTTTTCCTACGAAAGAGAAAGACAAAATCCGCTCAGTGCAATATCATTCGCATTCATCCCAGATGCGGGACGAGGTTTAACTATTTCGTCGTCTGTATAATCATTTGATTCTGCAGGTGTCCATGTTGATGATTTGACAGAAGTTAATGAACTTCACTCAGAGGTGACACCTGTCCTAATTGCAGAAAACAGGAATCTTAAATAAATAAATTTAATAAGGCTTAGACCTTTTGATTTCAATGGTTTCTTTTCTGGGAGTAATATGTATACAACCGGAAAAGGTAACAGTAGCAGGAGAAATAACGACAAAGGGATTAGAGTTCTGTCCTGATAGAAGATAAAAGAAGTCAAACCACATATTCCAGAAATTGGCATTTTTAGCAGACCATATATTAGGCCTCAGTAACGAGTGCCCGTGATATCAGATCTCAACTTACCCTACTGCCTTTATCTTGGATAAATTTTAGTATTAATTAGTCAAATATGTTATGTATAAATGTACAAACATATTTATTATGTATTGATTCAAATCTATTCATTTAATTCTATGTGCTTAGCCCTGTTATTATTGATAGAGAGTTCTATAATCCCTGGGCTTAGGAATTTTACAGCAAAGTTGAGGGAAATTAAGACCTTCATAGAAAAAAACTCTAATACAAGAAAAAAATGAGAGTGGTGAAGAAGTGAGGTTACTTTTAAAGTGGGGTATTCCCGGCCCATGTGGCTCAGTGGATTGAGCATTGATCTATGGACTGAGAGGTCCCTGTTCAATTCCCTGTCAGGGCACCTGCCCGGGTTGCGGGTTTGATCCCCAGTAGGGCGCATGCAGGAGGCAGCCAATTGATGGATGTTTCTATCTCTCTCTCCCTCCTCTCACTCTAAAAATCAATAAAAACATAAAAAATAAAGGGAGTTATAATTCCCTTGATTTTAGAGTAATCAGACTAAGAGATGAATTGATTGAATAAATTTTTATGAATTATAAACTATGTCCCATCAGGAAGCTCATAGATATTGGCTGAAATCTACAGCACCTGTTCTGTTCCTTATAAACTCATTCAACAAATATTGGCCCTTGATCGGATCTTTCTAGTACACTATCTATCTGTAAAGTTTCCATAGTCTGGATCATAAAGGATGATCCTGTGTGCTGTTCTTTGTGGAAAGGCTCTTTTAATCAGACTAAAAGAGAGGAATGAATGGAAATTGGTGCCTTAACAACATAGAATTTGGTATAAAATAAAATGTTTGAAAAATATGGATAAAATAATATTTTTATTGCTAGTAAATTTTCTCACAAGTTTTCATGTTTCTGATTTTGATGAATTTTCTTACTTAGCTACATCCCTAAAAATTCCATCATCTTCTCTATAATTAACATTAATAATGATAACAAATTATAATTGGATAAAATGAATACAATTTTTAGTTAGAAATAAATAGAAAAATAAGAAAATGTATCAAAATTATTAAAAATGCACACATTTAAAAAAATTTCTCTGATGAATCACATTTAAGAATTACAAAGTAATAAAGATTATGCTTTCAAATAATTTATTATGTAAAATTTTTATTTATTTTTGACCGGTTTGTTTTCAATTCGTTTGCCTGAAGCTTATTTCTTTTATCTTTATGGGTGGGTATGAATAGAAATTTCTACACTATCTCAAGGAAAGTGTCATTTTCTTATCCTCGAAGTTTGTGTTTGTAAGGGACAGGTGGGTGAGTATGATACTTACACCATCGCCTTACAGAAAGCACGTTTATTGCCATATATCTGGCCATCAGAGCCACAGCGAGTATTAGATTCTCGAGTGCAGTAGACCACGGGATCCCCAAACTCACCACAGTCAATCTACCAAAGTAAGCACATTGACATAGACATTAGTGCATTCTGCCTGTAAATATATATATTTATAAAGTTATATATAAATATATAAATATTTATTCATATATAGTTAAATATAAATGTATATAAATACTTGTTATATACAAATATATAAATATATAACTATTTATTTTTATATATTTGTTTATATATTTAGATAAAATCATTTGCATATAAATAGATTTTAATAAAATTTTATATATTATGTGTGTGTGTGTGTGTATGTGTGTGTGTATGTGTGTGTGTGTGTATATTTGTGATATAAAGCTGTCTGAAGCAGAAAATGGCCTTCTTTGTCTGCTTATTTAGAATGTGTTAGACCTAACTGAGACGTCTTCTCTGAGACACAGGATACCTATTTCTGTAGTACCTGTATGCAGAAGTAAGTTAATGATGTAAGGCAGTGCCTTACTCCAATGTAGGGAGTAAGGCAAATGCCACAGGGCATGGCTTTTTGTTCCAACACTAATTTGTTCTAATTGAGAGTAGTGTTTGGTGTTTGAGTGACTGTTTTTGTTTGTTTACCGTATGAACGTAGCTCTAATAGCACTCCTTCTGTATTGTTCTAAAGAAAAGGATGGTCATTGTAAGGAGCTTCCAAATGTTATGTGATGGCTTGTTAGTTTTCCTCGTGGCTGCTGCATCCATTTAGTCTCTTGAAAACAACATTTTAATGTCTTTATACTAACTTACTCTGTCTCAGAGTCTGTAGTATTTAAACCTTTGTGCCTAAGTTGCTCTATTTAAGATTCTGTGGTTGCATCCAGTCGTGGGGAGAACGCGTGCTGTGAGGATTAATAATTATTGTCATGGGCTCTGTAGTAGCACCTATGCCCTCACTTATAGTGTCTCAGAAGTAGCCTGGAGTTTTAAAATTCTTCTCAATTCGATGTCAATTGAATCAATATTTGGTGTGCAAGTGACATTTGAGCCATTTTATTCCAGGGTACAGGCAATACACAATAGGTAGAACCAAACTTCTCCAAGTGTCAACTGTGTGGAAGGAAGTGCCCTTTAACATGAGTAGAAGGACCATACTTCACCCCTCTCCTAGTTCCATTAATGATGTCTTATGTTTATCAATTGCTTCATAATACTCAAACCACATAGATGAACTCAGTTGAGTCTCACAACAGCCTTGAGATGCACCTGGGGCCATATTATACTGAGCAGTTTGCAGATGTGAATATTGATGCTCAGGATCATGAAGTAGCTTCCCAAAGCCACACCACCAGGAAGCATTCAAACCAGTGCTTGAACATATTCCTTCTCACTGCTGATCCAGAATTTCCGACAATCTCCTATGGTGGATTTCCAACACATCCTCATTGAGAGAAATAAAGACCAACTATCACGATGTACCCTTGACCACACTGACAGTCAGGATATGTAGATTTTATTGAAATTTCTTCTTAGGAAAGTGTGTGGGCACAGGTAGGAGGAATCATATCTTTAAGATGTCAGCAAGCCATTATATACTGGCAAAGCTCTCTGAAGGTTTGCATGGGGAAAAGCTCAGCAAAAGAGTCCTACAGTTGAGTTAACAAAGTACTATGACATATCGCAGATGTAAGGGCACCTGAGACTATTGTACTCACATTTTTTGATAAAATTTTACTTCTTGTACTATTGAAGTTGGGCAAGTTGGTGCTTATCAGAGATCTTAGGGCTTGGTTGGGTAGAAGATATCTAGGCTTTTGATAGCCCCACTTTTTCCCCCCACTGCTCCTAAATGTCACTCCATCCTTTCATACTACTTCTGGGATAGTCACCTTTCCTTTAGGTTCCCAAATAGAAGCAAGGCTGGAAAATCTCTAGGGCATGGTTAATCATAGGACACTTTTTTCTCAATAGCGAATGTATTTTGTATTTAAGTCGTGAATATACACATTTTCAGTACTGTGCTTGAGTCAGTAAGAGACTGTAAACCATAGATTCATCATTGATATTTTAATTTATTTCACCAAGAGCCAATGGGTAACTAATATTTGGAAGGCCTGGTTCTGGGTACTGGCGACACAGAGAGGAATCAGTTATAAACACTATCTCTGTAAGTTCACCGTCTTATTTGCATTAGGAAAGCAGAAAAGAGCACAGATAGTTACAGCACAGTGCGTGATTAGATGCCACAGTGGGCCAAACACAGGCAATGAGCAAGCTGAGAATAGGGCATCTCAGGCAGAGATATGTGTCTCTACAGTCAGGTCAGTGAGAAAAAGAAACAAAAGTCTCTTACTTTAAAGAGATGCCTTCTTAAGCCACCTTTACATGGCAATCGACCCTCTGATCTTGTGATCCAAGCTCTTTTGTCCTTTAGAAAGCAGATAGGGAAGTGGCGCTTGGGGAGAACATTCATTTTGAGAGTTTCTACACCCCACCTCTGTCCCTAAATCCACTTTTCCCCATCCACTGCCCCGCGGGAATGAGACTAGGAAGGGCTAAGGATTTCCATAAATAAAACCAAATCAATCAAATGGCAAAGAAACAAATTTCCTTAGAAAATAGATACATTTCATACTTCTAAATTGTCATGCCCTTCAAGGATCCCTGAAGTAGCTGGAGAGCCACGTTTCAGACCTCTTTCGGCCATTCGTCATTGGCTGGTTGTGTCATCTCGAACAAAGCACTCACTGTCTGCACCTCAATTTTCTTAACAGAAATGTTTTTCAATAACAGTTGTCATGCTTCATTCCCAGGGTTGTTATAAGGATCAGATGTGGTCAGATGAGAGTTGTAGAAAGTCAGTGTGGAATATTTGAAATAATCTCGGACCAGGCACGCAGGAAATAAGCTGCTCATTGGAGACCTGCTCTAGCTGTAGCTCTTACCGCATTTTGCAAGGAGCTTCAAACAGTTGTTCAGTACCATTAGATTAGATGGTCTGTAAGGACTCTTCCAGTTTTGATAATATAAGATTCAGCAGTGACTTTTTTCAGTAAAGTGGCTTGAATAAAGTTAAGTCTTTATTCAGTTGGGTGTGAGACATATGAACTATTGCCCGAATGCTTCTCTCTTTTATATCTAGAGGTCCCCTTCACCCTCTTCACTGAGTGTGTGAGACATTTCAGTGTGGTGACTGGGCACAGAAAGGCCACTCTCTGCGAGCCCCAGAGGTTGGGAAAGGTGAAGAATGACTTTGCAGAGTCCGCCAGAAATCCTTTCTGTGAGGCAAACAGCAAGGCAGAACTTCAGAATATCCAGTTGGATTACACAGAGACCACAGCTCTCCACCTAAGGAGAAGTAGGCTAAGAACGTCATGTCTTCGGTCTGCCTAATTTCCCCTCCTCTTCTATATTTTTGTTTTGCTCTCCTTTCAATAGAATGCAAACACCTGGTTTCTTAGTAGACATCAAAAAAAACAGGTTTAGACCAAGAGTGACAGGATTATCTTTTCTCCTTAAAGTTTCCTCCGTGAGACCCCCCGACAGCTGAAATCCCCTGAATCTATTTAAAATGCACTAATGCTCTATAATGTCAGGAGATTGTCCTAGAGATGGAATTAGACTGGCCTGGGTTTGAATTTTGCTTCTTTCACTTACTACCTGCATAATATTGTGCAAATATTTGACTGCTCTGAGTTGAAATAGCTTCCTATTTCACTGGGGGCTGGCAAGGCCTACCTTCTAGGGTTGTTGTAATGGTAAGTTCTCTGCAAACACGTCATGTTTCAAGTATCATGTGGAGGATTGCTCTTATAAACACTGACGATGTAAATTGTTTCACATGCTAGAATTTTTGGAGGGCATTGTTTCTCACTCCATTTGATGAGGGTTTTTGTTGTTGTTACTGTTTTGTTTCAGTGTTTTTTAGATTGGTGTTGGCTTTAACCAGAGCCTCCACTTACATAGTCCAGCTCCCAGAGACTGCCTGTAGGTACTCGGGTGCCAATGTTTAGTATCAGCCTGAGCCCTTGTGGTTCTTCAAACAACTGTTCCTTCGAGAATATTCTGGATTACAGGGACACTTTTAGTACCCAGATTAGTTATCTAATGGTAACCACAAAATCATTTCCCTTTGCTGGAAAATGAGCTTATATGATCACAAAAATTAACTAAAAAGTCAGGATCATGGATATTTTAGTCTAGCATTTCAGTTCGACAAACAAAGCCAATGAAAATTTGCAAACACACACACCTCTAGGGTGTGTTCTTCCCTTTACCCATGTGGTTACATCAACTGCTTTTTAAATCACAGCAGTTTGCTAACCCCCTCCCCCACTTGGCTTCTGCTTTCCTTGCTTTCATACCCTCTCCACAACTTAAAGGCTCTCCAAGATGACCTAGGACACAAACATTGCTATTCATAAAATGTCCATGACTTTTTATGATATGTTACTCCTTTCTGAAACTCTTTCCTGACTTCTGTAATATGTCAATACTCTGGCTCGCCAACTATTTCTTCTCTATCTCTTTAATGATCTTTTTTATTTTCTTCCTGAGTATTCACTATGGTCATTTTCGAGAAAATTTTATGTACTTGATTTTCCCCGTCTAAGAACATATATATTCCCAGAGGATATTGATGAGTCTGAGACATTTTTTTTTCTTGAGTCTTCATCAACATTTCAAACGCTAATTCCTATTGTTAGAAACTTACAGGACAAAGTTAGGCAACAATTTAATTTATAATTAATACTTATTTATGTGCAAAATATAACTCTGTTTCTTTCCCTCCAAACTAGGTTTACATTCTAATTTTTCCTTTTTACATAACAGTACCATTCTTCAGATTCCTCAACCTACCCTCCGATGAAAACATTGCCATTTCTTTCCCTGTGCAAGTGCTACCTTTTGGTATTTCTTAGTCTCGGGGGCTCTTCACCAATTCCAAATTACTGCCTATCCTACCCTCAACATGTCGTGGCTTAGTCAATGTAATAAATTCTATTCTCTCTACTTTCATTTCCTCCGTGTCTCAAAATCCCTCTTGCACACGGAGACGAGTTATCTTACTGTAAACTACTGCTTTCATTATATTACTTCTTGGTTTTAGAAGGAAGCAGAGTAAAAACTGCGGTGTATTTGTTTAGCAAACTGGACTGGTCAAAGCCCTTTGGCATGCATTGCACAATGGCTTTCTGTTGCTAGGAAGAGGTGGCACCGGGCTGTGGAAGCTCCATCATTGTGGAGTCAGGGTCCGGAGATGCTGGCTGCATTTTACTGCTGTGGGTTAACTAGAATCAGCTCAGGTCCTCTTTCTGAGGCTTCAGCTTCCCTATCTGTTGTTAAGTGGTAGATGCTGGTTAACATCTACAAACTGTATATAGATATTTTGCAGCACATTAATAATGAGTGAATTCAAACTAATTAGGAAAAATTAACAGCCCCAGACACACTCTCCAGTTTACTAACTGTAGTAAAATTCACCATACCTTTATCTTAAAATATAAATAAATAAATACATTTAGATGGATATCCCCAAAATTATTGTAACAGAAAATGTTTGCCAATCCTTGTTTTTGAGAGGTTTATGTCAATTCCAGTCTGGAATGTTCATTTAAACAACTCCTTAGGGATATGTCTCCCAAATACACAGCCTAGTAGGGAAATAAGAAAAATCAAAAGAGTGTAGTGAATGATTCTAAAAGTATCCTTTTCAAGTCTATGATTTTCGACTATTAACTGTAATCTACCATCAGAAGCTTCAGCATGGAGCGATTTCTTGGCATGAGCAGAATGACTTAAGTGTTAGAGGAAATTGTTCTTCCTTTTGTCTTAGCAGCATCAGACTTGAGTGGGCGTGCTGCTAAGTTTAGTTGCAACTTTTTCTGCCTGTGGTTGGGACTGCCACCATCCTTCCAGCCATACAGAACAGAAAAGGCAGCCTTGATGCCCCCTGAGAAGCAGCACCCTCCCTCCCCTATCTATTTGAGTGGGAAAAAGACAGAGGTCTTGGCCAGGCAGGCTTGGTTCATATCATATATCTAAGGTCAGATGGGCCTTTAGAGATCACTGAATCTAAACTTTTTTTTTAGAGATGTGGAAACAAAGGAAAATTCAAGGGAGAAGAACCCCTCAGATCGCACATCCAGTAAGTATTGGAATTAGAGCTCATGTATATTGTGTCTAAAATATTTGGGCAAAGTCAGTGCTCCCCAGCACTGGACAATCATTTAGAATGCAGAGTCAAACCTCCTGTTTGAAGAATCACCTGTGTGATTACTATTTAGTAAGTCTGGTATGGTGCTGGGGATTTGTATATTTAGTAAGCATCCCCAGTGATCCTAAAGCAAGCCCACTGTGAGACTTAGGCACACCCAAAAGAATAGAATCAGTAAATAGTAGATTTAAAATGAACTTTAAAAAAAACACTGAAAATCTGGGAAGCATTAAATATCCTGGAAATCAACGCCTACAAAAGGGAAGAGACTCATGTGTTGATGAGAAACTTAGATTAAAGTCCGTGTCTTTTCAATACGTATGTAATGGTCGTATATTCTTATATTTTACTACCTAGGGGCATCCAAAATGGTTGGGTGGACCTCAGGTCCTTTCCCTGTTTGTTTGTTTGTTTGTTTTGATATTTAACATAGATTGTGCTACCATATGTGTTTAAACATAGTAAGAAATGAATTTTAACTTGTACAATGTTATATGCAAGTACAGACACGTGTGTGTGTATGTGTTACACACACAGGTGCATACACACACATATTGCGAGTTAATGGTAGGGTGTCATCCATTGTAAGATGCAACTCAATTTCTGAGATTTTAAAATTGCAAGGGAAAACAGTCTCCTGTAACATTGTAGGTAAACTAGAGTTGGAAAAGGTTTTAACTCCCTTGGCAACTTGAACCAGTCGGCAGTAGAGTCTGGAAAATTTTGACGTCAAGGGTTCCTGGGCACATCAAGGCTAACAAGAACCATTTCCAAGATCAAGTAGAAATGTTCTATATGGACACAGGAGCAGACTGGCTGAGCAAATCCCGCTTGTTTCTGGTGTCTTTCGATAGTTAGGACAAGCCATCTGGAAAAAATATTGGTGGATTAATTTGTAGATAAGTCAGCCAGATCGATGAAGATAATTTGTGCCCATTCTAATTTTTAACACAAATTGTATTTAAGTTCGAGTGAACCAGTCTATCTTATTTCTGAGTAAGCAACTTTTGTGTTGCCCCTCTGTGGCCTTAGTTCTACAAAAGAAATAACCTCAGCCCTAACTACTTCAGAAGCTGGTAATTATTAATCAAAATTAATCCTGTTATAGTTTACCAAACGCCTCCACATAGTTTATATCATTTCAATCTGACTAAGATCCTATGAGATGAATGAGATTATCTGTCTCTTTTATTTTTACGTTTGTGCAAACTGCAGCTCGGGAAACCTGAGTAACTTGCCCAACATCTCACAGTGAAAGCAGTGCTCGAGTCTGAGTGTTGTGATAGATTCATCCTGTATTCATTAGTAATTGTTTCACTTTAGAGAAAATACATCGAAAAGTCATAGTTGTAAGATGAATTACTTCCACCTTTCTGCATTTGGCCTGCTTGTTCATTGTTTTTGTTCTTATACCCACACACAAACCTCTCTTTGGCCCTAAGAATACCAGCCAAGCACCACCCAGGTCTGAAGAATAGATAAAAATATGCACTGCCCTGTCTTCCTTATCTGAAGACACCTGGGGGGGAAAAAAAAAAAAAAAAGCACAAAATCTGAACACTGTAATTTCTGAATGGCCAAAAAGTGCGATTTGCAAAGTTAGGAAATCCTCAAGCCTGGGATAATACTAGGTCTTGGATCTCGGTCGTCTCAACAAGTCGTGGCATAGTTGTTTTATTTTTTATACATGTTCACGTCTTAGGGAGAAATAGAGACCTGGGAAGTAATGAAAGGGGATGGACCAGGATGAAGTCATATTTCTTAGAGGTTGGGCGCGGGGTGAGAGAAAAGAGTTTCGGGATCTGGAGAATCCTGTTGCAGTTCTGGCCCAGTTACTAATTTACTGCGGGAATGACTTTCTCATCCCTGGTCTTACTTTGGAGAAGTTGGGTTGGAAAGTCTCCTCTGACTGACATTTCGAGGTTCAGTGCATTGTCTTTCTCACAGGCAATTTGGGAAGAGATGAACTTTGTTATTTTTTCTTTGAGGTCAAAATGGCTTTTCTGCCCTGTATACTCAGCTTTAAAGACTTGGCCCAAATATATAGTGGCAAGGACGAAGTCATTCTCGGTTCTGTGACTGATTTCTCTTGCTACATCTCTCTCAATTTCTGAAAGAGGAGAAAACTTCTCTAAATACAGTCTTGCTTCTCTCTCTCTCTCTCCATCTCTATGGTTATATCTGTGATTTTAGGTTGTGGCTAATTAGCTCAATGGTTTAAAATACCGAAATCAATGAAAGTTTTAGAGTCACTTCTGCTATGAGCTGAACTCTGGTCATTTTTGTGGAACTCCAAATGCTAGTGACACATCACACATTTAGCCAAAAGCCTCCTTGACGACAGAAAGTATATGAATAAGTGTTAGCACTTGAGGGAGGCCAACTGGAAATGCCTTCAAGAACATTCTCTGTTCATGGGGAAGAGGAGAGAACAAGGCTTTTCATTCTGAAATAAAGTTGATGAGCACCCACTGTAGCGATGAGCAACCATATTGCAGCAGTATTATTAAAAATACAGATTTTCAGCGCAATTATTTGAAATTTCCATTACACAAGACCAAATAGAGCCTTGATGTCTATATTTTTGTAAGCACTGAAAGTGATTTTTATGACCCAGGAAAACTCATTGTTACAGTTCTCAGCCATTTCTTCACTGTGTGAAACTTTGATCACAACAAGAGAGATTTAGGAAATATCAAGTGAGAAGGAGGATTGACATCAGCAATGCCTGAGTTCTTATTATTAAACTTTAATAATGTCAATATTAATAGGCATTTGTTAAACTCTTACTATATCCCATTCACTATGTAAAGCACTTTACATACATTTTCTCATTTAATTCCCCACATAGGGATATTCCTTTTATACCCCTATTTTACGCAGGTGAAAAAGACCCAGAAAGGTCACGTGCTCTAAAATCGAAATGCCAGGACTGAAATTCCACATGAAGGCTCTTAGTCATTAGCCTTCCCAAACACCAATTTATCTATGAAGGACCATGTTTGGGTAAATTAGGGGTCTTGGTCTACCAGATCCAATGAAAAGATGCTAAAGAGAAGCAATAAGAGGATATCAATGAACTTCTGAGAGGATCTTAGCAAACGCATTTTCATATAGTCACATGTACTTTTATGCCACCTCCGCAGGTGACAGAAACTCGTTTCATGTTGTTTAGCCTTATTAGTCAAACTTATTCCATAATATCACAGTAATCCTTTATCGAATTGCTTTTCACATTTCTAAATGTACAGGGTATCCCAAAAAATGTATATAGGGTGTCTGTAGAGTTTATTACATTTTGAAAATGAAATGTATTTCAATAACTGCTGGTTTTATAATTACACTTATGTGTGTATACACTTTTTGGGGGGACACCAACATATAAATATAACCAGTTTCCTGCCTGGCTGGTGTGTCTCAGTGGATTGAGTGTCGTCCCATGCAGTGAGAGATCCTGGTTCGAATCCCGGTCAGGGCACATGCCCGATGCAGGCTCGATCTGTGGTACGGGGTGTGTAGGAGGGAGCTGGGTTAAGAGAGGACGGTTGGTAGAAATAGAGAGAGGAACAAAGTAAAAAAGCGTCCTTCACTTAGAAGAGTGACGGGGCCAGGGCTCCTTCCAACTAAGCCCCCAGGAGCCCAGGGTAACAACACAAGTAGGGAATAAACTGGTTAGTTTCCTAGAAGATACTGGTGCAGCCTACTCAGTCCTGACCAAGCCAGTGGAGCCCCTAACCTCCAAAAAACGACCATGCAAGGGGCCACCAGACAGTCAGCCCTTTACCCCTGGTCTTCAAAGAGGACTGTAGACCTTGGCAAAAATACTGTGACTCATTCGTTTCTGGTCATGCCGGAGTGCTCACACCCCCTACTCAGACATGATCTCCTCCAAAAACTGCGGGCAACAATATCATTCAAGGGGAAAGAGGCACACCTCACCGTGGATCCAGGAAGCCAGGATCCAATCCTCCTTTCCCCCTTTCATATCCTCCTAACTTGGCCCCTCTCCGAAGAGTATCTCTTACACGAGAGGACCTCTGCTGCACCCGCTGCCAATCAGGAGCCTTCCACCTACCTGGAGGAACTGCAGCATCTGTTTCCCACGGTCTGGGCAGAAAACAACCCTCCAGGATTAGCTAGCCACCAAGCCCCAGTAATTGTTCAATTGCTGGCCACTGCCACTCCAGCCCAGCCCCGCACCAAGTTCCACAAGACGTTGGCCATCAATCCTGCCAGTCTGCTCCCCGACGATGACCCCAAGGAGCCTCTACACGACTGCCTGGAGGTAATCGACACAGTGCAGACAACCCGCCCACACCTCAAGGATATCCCACTGCCATCATCAGATGAGGTATTGTTCACAGATGGGAGCAGCTATATCCAAGAAGGAGTAAGGTATGCTGGGGCAACAGTAGTAACTCTGGACTGTGTCATTTGGTCTCAGTCATTCAGTAGGGGAATTCAGCCTAACGGGCTGAACTCATAGCCCTGATCCAGACCCTATGCTGGGGAAAGGATAAATCAATAACCGTCTATACCAGCGGTTCTCAACCTGTGGGTCGCAACCACTTTGGGGATCGAACGACCCTTTCACGGGGGTCGCCTAAGACCATCGGACAACACATATTTCCTATGGTGACTCATAACAGTAGCAAAATCAGTTATGAAGTAGCAACCAAAATAATTTTATGGTTAGGGGTCCCCAGAACATGAGGAACTGTATTAAAGGGTCGTGGCATTAGGAAGGTTGAGAACCACTGGTTTATACGGATAGTAGGTATGCATTTGCCACAGCGCATGTGCATAGCGCCATCTACCAAGAACCGGGCTTATTAACCTCGGCCGGGAAGGACGTCAAAAATAAGGAGGAAATTCTGACCTCACTCGAAGCTATCTGGCTGCCAAAAGCAGTAAGGATAGTGCGTTGCAAGGGACACCAAAAGGGGGATTCCACAGAGGAACGGAGAAACCGAGCAGCAGACCAGGAAGCTCGAGAGGCAGCCCTAAAACCAGTGGGGCCTCTCCAGATAAGAGTCGCCATGCCAAACCCAAGTTTGCCTTGGACTCCTACTAACACTGGGTCAGAAAATGACTTGGCCAAGCAAAACAAGCCACAGAGGAAATTAACAGATGGTGGACATTGCCTGATGGGAGGTTGTTGGTCCCAGAGGCATTAGGTCGGACTTTGGTCAAGCAGCTGCACCAGACTACCCACTTGGGTTACACCAAGCATATTGAACTCATGAGAGGCAGGTACTTCATACTCAATTTAGACAGTATAGTGGATGGCACTGTGTCCAGGTGCACAACCTGTGCCCAGGTTAATAATAAGCAGGGTAGAAAAGCTCCCCTGGGAATCTGGGCTCAGGGAACCCCCCCCCAGGGGAACATTAGGAAATAGATTTTATAAAAATTAAGCCCCCAGCATCAGGATATAAATACCTCCTGGTTTACTTAGACACTTTCTCTGGGTAGGTTGAGGCTTACCCTACTAAAACAGAGACAGCCACCATTATAGTTAAAAAAAATCACTCCAAGAAATCATTCCTAGATTCGGGTTACATGTGACCCTGGAGTCAGACAACGGCCCCACCTTTGTAGCAAAAATATCACAGGACATAGCCAAGGTCCTGAATATTAATTAGAAACTCTATTGTGCCTAGCGACCCCAAAGCTCAGGGCAGATAGAGCACACGAACAGAACCTTAAAGGACACCTTGACCAAGTTGACTTTAGAAACCGCTGAAAACTGGACCACTCTGCTGCCCCTCGCCCTCTTACAGGCGAGATGTACCCCATACCTAGAGGGATTCTCCCCTTATGAAATTATGTATAGTCGACCTCCTCCCATTCTTCCCAAGCTCAGAAAAGAATGGAAGGCTGAAATTCACAACTGCTCCTTACTCAGGTTCTTGCAGGCCCTGCAGTCTGCCAGAAGGCCGTCCATAAGCACGTCCACAACGCCCTGCCTGTGCCCAAATCAGACCCTGTACACCCCTTCCAGCCCGGGGACTTGGTGTGGGTAAAGAAGTTCACCACCTAGGGACGAACTCCAGCCTGGAAGGACCATACACTGTCATCCTGACTACACCAACGGCTGTCAAGGTCAACAGCATCCCGACCTGGCTGCACCATTCCCGGCTGAAGGCGGAAAAAGCAAAATGGACGGTCCAGGCCTCTCCAGACCTCTTAAAGATAAGACTCTTGCAAACATCGGAACCTTAATATTGCTTTTATCTGTATAAATGGGAACCCCCATAAGCCAAAACCCAAATGGGATTGGGAACTTAGGAATGGAATCACAGGGCAAGTCCTTGCCAAGGTGACTACAGGGGAACAGGAACAAGTGCAGTTCACTATAGATCTCTGTTCCCTGATTAAGGATGTTATCCCCATATACCAAGGAGAGAACAAAAAAATGAGCAAGGGTTCCAAGGAATCGGAGGCTATGGGGACAGGGCTCATGGACTTAGGGGTGAGGAAGAGGCAGGCAGTGTGACAGGGAAAGGGAGGAGGCGGAGGGCTAAGCAGGTATGTGTGGGTCTGAGTAGGAAGGAGGAGAAGGAAAGATGGGGGATGTGTAGACAGCAGATGGATTGAAAGGAGGGATGAGCATGTGAAATAAGGTAGGTAGATGTAGAGGACGAAAGTGGGACACTGAGTAAGAGAGGGAGAACTTGTCCCTGGTAGTGGGGTGACAGTATGGGATGTAGTGAAGAGAGTGACAGGGACAGAGTTAGTATCCTTAGTTAGAAATAACATTGAGGAAAGGGAAAATCAAAGAAGACAATGTGATAATTGGTTCCAAAGAATGTTTCATTGGTCCCCTTGGCTGACAACCCTCCTGTCTGTAGTGGCAGGGCCCCTCGCCCTCTTGCTCTTATCCCTGACCATGGGACCCTGCCTTGTCAATTGCCTTATCCAGACTATACAGAGCAGAATTAACTCGGTCAAATTACTAGTAGTCAGGGGTCAATACAATTTTCTCCCCAATGAAGACGAGTCCACGATTTGACTTGTATACATAAAACCAGTGGGGAAAGAACTAGACTACTTAATTTAAGTAACTCCATTCTGACCAGCAGTTGCTACACATACACACCCTGACTCATCTAAACACCAGAGACTGAAACCCAGAGGAACCATAAAGATAAAGGGATTAATCATGGCCTTGGGAAACCCAGAAAAACCATACAAATAAAGACAGTAATGATTGCCCTGACCTCTGTAACAGCTCCTCATGCCCCCTATGTGTATCAGTTCCCCCTTAACGGGGCCAAGGCCTCGCCAAGAGGATGTGGTTTTAGTCTTTATAAGCGGACTGCAGAAATGTTTGGGGCTGCTGATTTGGGAGTCCTATGCCCCCTGCAGCCCGCCAGTAAGTAAAGCGCTCCTCTCCTTTACAGTTCGGCTGTGTGTCTCTGACTGTCTCACTGGCTGGTCCTACAGATGAAACTCAAAGGGAAGTGGGGGGAGAGGGCAGGATGAGATAAACTAAAGAACTTCTATGCATATATGCATAAACAATGGACACCAACATTAGTGTGGGGAAGGCTGGAGGGGGGTGGGAGTGGGGAGGAGGAGGTCAATGGGGGAAAAAAGGCGGAGACATCTGTAACACATTCAACAATAAAGATGAGTTTAAAAAAAAAAAAAGACCATGACTTTTTTAAGATTTTTTTTTAATCCTCACCCGAGGACATTTTTGCATTTATCTTCAGATAGAGCGGGGGTGTGGGGGGGAGGAGAGAGGAGAGTAAGAGAGAAACATCGACATGAGAGAGACACATCTACTGGTTGCCACCAACACAACCCCAAGCGGGGCCAGGGCCAAAATGCAACCAAGGTACGTGCTCTTAGTGGGAACCAAACCCGGATCTCTCTGGAATGCGGGCCGATGCTCTAACCGCTTAGACAAACTGGCCAGGGTTTAAGATTTCTTAATAAGCCAGTTTGATTACACAGTTAGCCATATTTTCTTTGTTCCACCAAAAGTCTTCTGTTAATCCAGTGAACACATATTTATTGAACACTTATTTTGTTGCCACTCTGTACTAGACACAGGGAACATTACAGCCGTGCTCCTCCCCTCATGGGAAGGACAGACAGTGAACAAGAATCAGCTGCCCTGTGGTCAGTACTATGAGGACGACAAACGTGATGAGCTGGGTGAGGTGTGTACGCGTGTATGGGTCAGGGCAGCCCTCTCCAGGCAGGTGAGATCTGAACTGAGACCTGGATCATGAGAATGTCAGGCTTCATTTTTATATTTTTTTTATTATTTTTAATTTTTATTGTTTTGATCTTGCAGATTTTCATTTCTAATAAAGTAAATATCAACCTTTCCTATTCCACATGAACAAAAAAGCTCTTTGTGGTTCCTTTTAATTTTTTCAGAGTAAAAGGGCCATGAGACCAAAAGTGAGAAAAGCACTGGTTTATCCCCAGCCACAGCTGGTCCATGTCTTGCTCTGACGTCATAAGTCACCATTGTGAGGGAATTGCAGACTTCTCCTATATAAGGCCCTGGCTCTGGACACTGAGCTGGGGTCACTGTGGAGTTGGAGTAGTGAGTTGATGTATGGTGAATCGTTGGACTTGGACGAGTGAACTGACCTTTGGTGACCTCCTGGACTTTGATTGGTGAGCTTGCGTTTTGTATGTATGAATTGTTGGATGTGGACGAGTGAACTGACCTTTGGTGACTTGTTAGACTTTGATTGGTGAGCTTGCATTTTGTATGTATGAATTGTTGGATGAGGAGTAGTGAACTGACCTTTGGTGACCTGTTAGACTTTGATTGGTAATGTTGCATTTTGGATATTTGTATTGTTGGATGTGGACGAGTGAACTGACCTTTGGTGACCTGTTGGACTTTGATTGGTAATCTTGCATTTTGGATATTTGTATTGTTGGATGTGGACGAGTGAACTGACCTTTGGTGACCTGTTGGACTTTGATTGGTGAGCTTGCGTTTTGTATGTTTGAATTGTTGGATGTGGATGAGTGAACTGACCTTTGGTGACCTCTTGTAGTTTGATTGGTGAGCTTGCGTTTTGTATGTTTGAATTGTTGGATGGGGACGAGTGAACTGACCTTTGGTGACCTGTTGGATTTTGATTGGTGAGCTTGTGTTTTGGATTTTTGATTTGTTGGATGTGGATGAGTGAACTGACCCTTGGTGACCTCTTGGAGTTTGATTGGTGAGCTTGCGTTTTGGATGTTTGAATTGTTGGATGTGGACGAGTGAACTGACCTTTGGTGACCTGTTGGACTTTGATTGGTGAGCTTGTGTTTTGGATTTTTGATTTGTTGGATGTGGATGAGTGAACTGACCCTTGGTGACCTCTTGGAGTTTGATTGGTGAGCTTGCGTTTTGGATGTTTGAATTGTTGGATGTGGACGAGTGAACTGACCTTTGGTGACCTGTTGGACTTTGATTGGTGAGCTTGCGTTTTGTATGTTTGAATTGTTGGATGTGGATGTGAGTGAACTGAACTTTGGTGACCTCTTGGAGTTTGATTGGTGAGCTTGCGTTTTGTATGTTTGAATTGTTGGATGTGGACGAGTGAACTGACCTTTGGTGACCTGTTGGACTTTGATTGGTGAGCTTGCATTTTGTATGTTTGAATTGTTGGATGTGGACGAGTGAACTGACCTTTGGTGACCTGTTGGATTTTGATTGGTGAGCTTGCGTGTTGGATTTTTGATTTGTTGGATGTGGATGAGTGAACTGACCTTTGGTGACCTCTTGTAGTTTGATTGGTGAGCTTGCGTTTTGGATGTTTGAATTGTTGGATGTGGACGAGTGAACTGACCTTTGGTGACCTCTTGTAGTTTGATTGGTGAGCTTGCGTTTTGGATGTTTGAATTGTTGGATGTGGACGAGTGAACTGACCTTTGGTGACCTGTTGGACTTTGATTGGTGAGCTTGCGTTTTGTATGTTTGAATTGTTGGATGTGGATGAGTGAACTGACCCATGGTGACCTCTTGTAGTTTGATTGGTGAGCTTGCGTTTTGTATGTTTGAATTGTTGGATGTGGACGAGTGAACTGACCTTTGGTGACCTGTTGGATTTTGATTGGTGAGCTTGCGTTTTGTATGTTTGAATTGTTGGATGTGGATGAGTGAACTGACCTTTGGTGACCTCTTGGAGTTTGATTGGTGAGCTTGCGTTTTGTATGTTTGAATTGTTGGATGTGGACGAGTGAACTGACCTTTGGTGACCTGTTGGATTTTGATTGGTGAGCTTGCGTTTTGGATTTTTGATTTGTTGGATGTGGATGAGTGAACTGACCTTTGGTGACCTCTTGTAGTTTGATTGGTGTGCTTGCGTTTTGGATGTTTGAATTGTTGGATGTGGACGAGTGAACTGACCTTTGGTGACCTGTTGGACTTTGATTGGTGAGCTTGCATTTTGGATGTATGAATTATTGGGTGTGGACTAGTGAGCTGATGTTTGGTGACCTCTTGGACTTTGATGAGTGAGTGAGCTTGCGTTTTGGATTGTGGCGTTTGTTTGTTTGGTTTTTAATTTCCTTTTCTTTTTCAGGTGTTTTTTTTCTGTTATTGTATTTTTTGTTGTCGTAATATTTTTGTTTTCTTTTTCTTTTTCTTTCCTTTTTTTAGTTATTTTTATTTAGTTTTTTATTTTACTTCATTATTTTAGTTTGTTATTTAGCTTTTTTATTTTAGTTTGTTATTTTACTTGTTTATTTTAGTTTATTATTTTAGTTTTTTATTTTAAAGGCACCATGTGTTATGACTTTGCAGCCCTCTCTGACAACAAGGAGTGCCTTGTTGGCAATTGTGTCCTCCTGGACACCCTTGGCCAGGGTTCCTATGCCTAGGTGACGTTGGCCCGCCGTGTTCCCACAGGCCCAGGTGTAGCAGTCCCAGCGCCTCCACGGGTGTCAGGAGAGGGTGTGGGGGAGGGGAGCGATGAAGCACGGAACTTGTACTCATGTACTCATAACCAATGGACATAGACAACAAAACTGGGGACGGGGCAGGGAGGGAGGGGGAGGAGGGTGTTAATGGGGAAAAAAGGAGAAACATCTGTAACAAAATAAATTAATAAGAAAAATAAAAAATAAAAATAAAGACTCCCCAACCTTATTTGACGAGGCCCTAAGTCCGGACCTCTCTAAGTTCAGGCAGGAACACCCAGAAATAACTCTCCTGCAATATGTAGATGATCTCCTATTAGCCACTAAGACTGTGCCTAACTGCCAGGCAGCTACTAGAGACTTATTAAAAGAATTAGACACCCTTGAAAAATTACTCAAATTTTTTGTAATGGCTCACATTGACATACCTCTGAGTAACACCTGTAATTGTTGTTGGGTAGATAGAAATAGATACAGATACAGACATAGACACAGATGTTAATATACATGTGAGCAACAAAGTCGTTATGTGGTAAAAGTTGACAGATGACTTTTAGTAATAACTTGTGGACTTTCAAAATATTCAAGAGGAAATTTAGATTAAAAATTAATAATATTCCTTGTGATTTAGTTCAACTCCATTAGAAATTGTTTTTACAAAACAGCCTTGTGTCTTGTCAGTCAGTCTCTGTGACCTATGAGATCTTCTGTGTTAGGAGTCCCCACGACCTCCCGCAGGTCTGATGATTGACTAGGGGGACTCACAGAACTCAGAAAAGCTGTTATACATATGGTGATGGTTCATTACAGTAAAAGGATGCAGATTACAATCAGCAAAGGCAGAAAGCTCCCAGGATGGAGTCTGGGAGGTCAGGTACAGCCACCCAGTTGTCGTCTCCCTGGACTCACACAGCAGTGCTTCACCCTCCCAGCTGTGCTTTGTGACGACACAGAGGGAGCACTGCCAACCCGGGGAGCTCACCAAAGCCCTGGTGTCCGGATTGTGTACTGGGGGCCAGGCCCTGAGGCATGCGGCACCCACATGACTGACAATTACTTAGTCTCCAGCCTCCCCCCAAACCCCCAAAAAGGAGGTCGGACTGATACAGAGTGGCCCAGGACCACAGGCCTTCACCTGAGCATACACTATCTGGCATGGCCCGTGACCCTGGATTACAAAGGCACTCTTATCAGGCATGACCCTCCAAGGATTTTTAAGAGATTTCCCCGGAACTAATTTGAGCATCCCAAGTCTGCTGAGTTAACCCTCCGTGCCCGTCTTCCTTTGAGAAGAATCCACCTGGGCTTCCAGCATCGTGTCCCATCCAGTGAGGATTCCTACTGAGTACGGAAGGAGACGGGCTCGAAGCTAGTCCAGTAGAGACAATTTTGCTCGTCTCCAGAGCAAGTACTGTCTCAGAGGATGATTGAAATGTCCTTTCCAGGAAAAGACTGGGATCTGAACAATGCGAATGAACCAAGTTTCTAGCACTGGTTTCAGAGACAGACGAATGAATGATGGAAGGCGGGGAGCAATTCCTATGTCTCAGCTTTTGGCAGTGTTTTAAAGAAAAACCCTGGCAAATTGGACTCACAGTCCTGAGACATAGCCACCATTTATGTACAGTGTAAACCCTTCGAGGAAAGAAAACTGAAGTGTGCAAGTCTTGGCCAGAACTGATGACAGAATCAGTGTCACTATCCTTCCAGGCCCTCCAAATTAGTCAGTGTAGGGCTCTGATAATAGCTACCAGAAAGATGGATAGTTGTGTGAAACAGATACCAGATCCTTCAGAAGTCTGTGGTCTTATTTAGCAAAAAGCATACATGCACAGGAAAATTCATAAGAGAATAGCAGTGGTTTTATTCAAACAAAACAGTAGTTTAGTAAATTTGGGGTTGGTTGACAGTATTTCCAAATTCGGACTTTCCCTGAAAATATAGATTAACAACTTATTTTGAAAAATCAAACATTATACTAATAGTAAGCTAGGATTGTGCCTGTTAGAATTAGGCAACAGTTGCTTCATAGCAGCTGCCCATGGGAATGGAGTCCAGGCATTCCAGGTAGCTAGAGACCCACCTCTCCCTCTTGTGGTGAAGGGGGCCCTCTTCACTTATTTATGTCACCAGCTTGGCTCCTATAAAAACTAAGTTTATAACCCCTGACCCACCTAAGTATATATATATTAAAGATGAGCTTGATCTAGGGGTCAGGGTGGGGAGTCTCTCAAAGGAAGAGAAAGTTAAAGGCTTCTTAAAGAAAACAGTGCAAAAGAAAATAGAATAGGCAATTTACACAGGGCTCATTGCTTGAGAAAACATCAATATGAGAGTAAGGAGAATAGATTGTATTCTATGGGCATGTAAACCTAGTGAGAATTTGAGCAGAGAGTGTGAACTCTGTGAATGATATATCGTATTATTGCTAGGGTTATTTTTTACCTTTTGGTAGAAAAACCTGGCATTGCTATGTTGAATGAAAAGTTATCCAAATAGGAATGGGTTAGGGGATGAAGGATCCTGTGTTGAAAAATTTCACAGAGCACTGAATCATCACGACGTGGAGGAGGAATAGGCGAGCTGGTGAGAATGCAGGAATGGAGAAGAAACGGGCATAGAAGCAGCTGTAAAAGCAGTTCCCTTCCTTAGGATGCCATGAAAGATAAGGGAATGCGGAACAATGCCTACTTTCCTTGTGATAGGAATCTTCTTTTTTCTCTTCTCTTTAGGGAATTTGGTCCTCTTATTAAATATGGAAAATGTGATTAATTGGTAACAGTAAAACATTTGTTTATTCTTTTCACTACTTAAATCTGAAAACCATTTCCTTTGGAATTGGAGGATGTATAATAAATAACATGCCTCTCTTTTCTGCACCCAACTTTATAATGAAATTAAAAAAATGTTAAATTAATGGAGAACCAAGTACGGCATTTATTGCAAATAAACTTTATAATCAAAAGAGGTGGTCAGTGTTCATCTCCGAGGGCTGATTGTTTAAAGTCAGCTTTCACTGTGCTTGGGTCTAAGGTCTGTTATCAGGTGGGCTTATCTAACACTCTCCTGAATTAAATGTACTGCAGATTGCAGGCTTATGTGCAAGGTCCAGCCCTGCCCCACTAGTCTGACTTAAAGACATGAGTAATCAGAAAATATTCCCCCCTACCCCCGCACACACAGCTGTTTGAGTCTTTCTAACTGATATTCATAAGTGAAGGCCTGCATCAGGAGAGAAAAATTTCCACGTGCTAAAAGAAGGAGGGAGGATAACCAAGAGTTTTGGGAGGCAGGCATGCTTTAGAGAGAGCTAAAAGGCATTGATATCATTTGACCTCCTGATTTCAGCATACCTAATTCTCACTCCGTCTTTCGGTACTATTGCATCGGTCAATACATTTCTTTTTCTTTTTCTTTTTTCCTTAATTTGATTTCTAATCCGCCACTCAAACTAAAAGATCTTGGCTGATACAGGGAGGCAAAGTCGTTTTTACATTTCAGGCTAGGGAAATGAACTGTGAAAAAAGCCTTTGGCATCTGTGTGCTTTGGGTCATTACCTATTGACGCCACTAGATGTCAGTGTCTTCTATCTTAGTTTGACTAGTTCTTTATTTGAAGCAGTAGCTTCCAGGGAAGGATACTACTCTACTTTCTCCATCACCTTTCCAGCTCATACACAGTCTACTTCATCTGGCAACAGGGACCCTCCTCCTTTTACAGCGTCCTCCTTCCTTGGTTTTGTACAAGTGTTTGTGTAGAGGCGCAGGCCTATCCTACTTTAATGAGCCTGGGCTTCAGTGTTCTGTGTGAATTCTCCAGGTGATTCTAATGCACATCTACGTTGGAGAACTATTTCCTTTTTCAATTTTATTAAATGTATTGGGCTGACATTGGCTAATAAAATTCTATAGCTTTCAGGTGTGCAATTTATAATACATCATATAATGTACATTGCATTGTCTATTCACCACTCAAAGTCAAGTCTCCTTCCATCACCATATATTTGATCCCCTTTACCTAACTCTTGTAGTGATCTGGGCTCCAAGGCTAAGGCAACTAGATTCCATTTTATGTAGGCCCCTTAGTTAAGGCGACTAAAAGACTCCATTTTGTCACCAATAGACATTCCTTGATATTCTTCCAACAATAGGTTAATTACCCCAAGACTTAAAGGAATTTTGCCTAAAGATTATAGTGGCCCCAGGAGTTGGGAGGCATTTGCAGTCTCCTGAGTATAGGTATTTGCAGGTACTTGTAAGTGCTTAGGCCTTTGGTAAATAATGCTAATTTTGACTTCTGTGGTCTCTGTCACTCCCACTATTGTACTGGTTCCCTGAGGGGAGGGGGCAAAAGGAGGAGGGAGTTTCTGTCTTTAAAATGGGATGAGTAAGAACAATCGGGGCTGTTGATCTGAGGGGGGGAGACTGTGCCCTCCGCAGCTGGCTGGCGAAATAGAAATAAAGTGCTCCTTTACAATTCGGCCATGCGTCTCTGGTTATCTCGCCTTCAGGTTATAACAGTACCTCCACTCGTTCCCTCTGTGTCTATGAGTTTTGTTTGTTCATTTGTTGTTTTCGGTTTTATATTTCACGTATGAGTGAAATCACAGGGTTTTTGACTTTTTCTGTCTGACCTATTTTGCTTAGCATGATATTCTCCAGCTCCATCCATGTTGTTGAACGTGTCAGTATTTCGTCTTGTTTCATGGCTGAGCAGTATTCCATGGTATGTACGTACCACATCTTCTCTATCCAGTCATCTCGGGAGGACACTCTTTGTTTTCATGTCTTGGCCTCCGTGAATGCTTCTGCAAATGAACATAGGGGTATCTTTACAAATACGGGTTCTCAAAATTTTAGATAGATAGCCAGAAGAGGGATTACTGGATAATATGGTAATTCTCTTCTTAATTTTTAAAGGAACCTCCATACCGTTTCCATAGTGGCTGTACCATTTTACATTCCCATCAGCATGGAGAGAACTATTTTCTAGACTGAGTCCCTCCATTCCTGCATGTCCTCAACCACTGGCAGAATTGAAAGTGCAGCTAATGAGCTTACTGAGGAAATGAGTGACATTGGGAAGGTAACTGCTCTCTGGGCTAACTTGTTTTATCTCTACAATGAGAATGTTCACTTGGATAACAAAAGTCATATGACATTTATATAATTAGCATTGCTATGGATAATACTTTGTCTTTGTAACTATATCAAACACGAGTGCAGGGAAGTCAATTAAACCCAAAATGCATCAGGTAGTCACTGGCTCTTCGAGTTGGATTGAGGACTCCATCTGAACAATCTCTGACTTCTGCCACAATATTCCTATTGGGCTAGCATCAACCTGGAGTTCCCATGAAGGGAAGTTCTCTCATGATGCAGAATGAACGACGCTGTGGGGGTCTGACTGTTCGGAAGCCTTGCTTGCCTTGAATCCAACCTGCATTTGTGGTGCTTTCAACCATCAGAGCCCTCGTGTTATCAGACTTTGAGCTCCTGAAGGCCGGACTGCAGTCCCTCCCCTCCCGGTCCCTGTTTCGCTTGCAGCTCACTGCTGCTCATAGGTTTCTTCCTCACCTGTATACAGTTAGCCAGCTGGCCAGGAGGGGTCAGAGCAGACTGACTGCTCTCCCCATACCGCTGGCATTACTGGAATAAACACTTGTATATGATTCAACCCTGTCTCTGCCTAATTTGTCTCCATTAATGACAGGCAGCCTCAGACCTGTTGTGTCGGGTTCAAAAAGAAAAACACAGGACTGTCTTCTGCAGGATTTATTTTATTGTTAAGCAAATCAAAGAAAATAGATATATATTGAACTCCCAAGGACTCAGGCAGAGAAGAAGGTGTGTTTTCATAAAGTGAAGGGATCTGCTAGAGAAAAATAAAAGCAGAAGCAAGAATAGAAGGATGAAAGAGCCGGCAAGTCAGCACAAACCGCTGGCTCGAGTTCAGCTTTTCCATAATGCTTTAGGTTGATCTTCCCACCACTTTTCCTACGAAAGAGAAAGACAAAATCCGCTCAGTGCAATATCATTCGCATTCATCCCAGATGCGGGACAAGGTTTAACTATTTCGTCGTCTGTATAATCATTTGATTCTGCAGGTGTCCATGTTGATGATTTGACAGAAGTTAATGAACTTCACTCAGAGGTGACACCTGTCCTAATTGCAGAAAACAGGAATCTTAAATAAATAAATTTAATAAGGCTTAGACCTTTTGATTTCAATGGTTTCTTTTCTGGGAGTAATATGTATACAACCGGAAAAGGTAACAGTAGCAGGAGAAATAACGACAAAGGGATTAGAGTTCTGTCCTGATAGAAGATAAAAGAAGTCAAACCACATATTCCAGAAATTGGCATTTTTAGCAGACCATATATTAGGCCTCAGTAACGAGTGCCCGTGATATCAGATCTCAACTTACCCTACTGCCTTTATCTTGGATAAATTTTAGTATTAATTAGTCAAATATGTTATGTATAAATGTACAAACATATTTATTATGTATTGATTCAAATCTATTCATTTAATTCTATGTGCTTAGCCCTGTTATTATTGATAGAGAGTTCTATAATCCCTGGGCTTAGGAATTTTACAGCAAAGTTGAGGGAAATTAAGACCTTCATAGAAAAAAACTCTAATACAAGAAAAAAATGAGAGTGGTGAAGAAGTGAGGTTACTTTTAAAGTGGGGTATTCCCGGCCCATGTGGCTCAGTGGATTGAGCATTGATCTATGGACTGAGAGGTCCCTGTTCAATTCCCTGTCAGGGCACCTGCCCGGGTTGCGGGTTTGATCCCCAGTAGGGCGCATGCAGGAGGCAGCCAATTGATGGATGTTTCTATCTCTCTCTCCCTCCTCTCACTCTAAAAATCAATAAAAACATAAAAAATAAAGGGAGTTATAATTCCCTTGATTTTAGAGTAATCAGACTAAGAGATGAATTGATTGAATAAATTTTTATGAATTATAAACTATGTCCCATCAGGAAGCTCATAGATATTGGCTGAAATCTACAGCACCTGTTCTGTTCCTTATAAACTCATTCAACAAATATTGGCCCTTGATCGGATCTTTCTAGTACACTATCTATCTGTAAAGTTTCCATAGTCTGGATCATAAAGGATGATCCTGTGTGCTTTTCTTTGTGGAAAGGCTCTTTTAATCAGACTAAAAGAGAGGAATGAATGGAAATTGGTGCCTTAACAACATAGAATTTGGTATAAAATAAAATGTTTGAAAAATATGGATAAAATAATATTTTTATTGCTAGTAAATTTTCTCACAAGTTTTCATGTTTCTGACTTTGATGAATTTTCTTACTTAGCTACATCCCTAAAAATTCCATCATCTTCTCTATAATTAACATTAATAATGATAACAAATTATAATCGGATAAAATGAATACAATTTTTAGTTAGAAATAAATAGAAAAATAAGAAAATGTATCAAAATTATTAAAAATGCACACATTTAAAAAAATTTCTCTGATGAATCACATTTAAGAATTACAAAGTAATAAAGATTATGCTTTCAAATAATTTATTATGTAAAATTTTTATTTATTTTTGACCGGTTTGTTTTCAATTCGTTTGCCTGAAGCTTATTTCTTTTATCTTTATGGGTGGGTATGAATAGAAATTTCTACACTATCTCAAGGAAAGTGTCATTTTCTTATCCTCGAAGTTTGTGTTTGTAAGGGACAGGTGGGTGAGTATGATACTTACACCATCGCCTTACAGAAAGCACGTTTATTGCCATATATCTGGCCATCAGAGCCACAGCGAGTATTAGATTCTCGAGTGCAGTAGACCACGGGATCCCCAAACTCACCACAGTCAATCTACCAAAGTAAGCACATTGACATAGACATTAGTGCATTCTGCCTGTAAATATATATATTTATAAAGTTATATATAAATATATAAATATTTATTCATATATAGTTAAATATAAATGTATATAAATACTTGTTATATACAAATATATAAATATATAACTATTTATTTTTATATATTTGTTTATATATTTAGATAAAATCATTTGCATATAAATAGATTTTAATAAAATTTTATATATTATGTGTGTGTGTGTGTGTGTGTATGTGTGTGTGTATGTGTGTGTGTGTGTATATTTGTGATATAAAGCTGTCTGAAGCAGAAAATGGCCTTCTTTGTCTGCTTATTTAGAATGTGTTAGACCTAACTGAGACGTCTTCTCTGAGACACAGGATACCTATTTCTGTAGTACCTGTATGCAGAAGTAAATTAATGATGTAAGGCAGTGCCTTACTCCAATGTAGGGAGTAAGGCAAATGCCACAGGGCATGGCTTTTTGTTCCAACACTAATTTGTTCTAATTGAGAGTAGTGTTTGGTGTTTGAGTGACTGTTTTTGTTTGTTTACCGTATTAACGTAGCTCTAATAGCACTCCTTCTGTATTGTTCTAAAGAAAAGGATGGTCATTGTAAGGAGCTTCCAAATGTTATGTGATGGCTTGTTAGTTTTCCTCGTGGCTGCTGCATCCATTTAGTCTCTTGAAAACAACATTTTAATGTCTTTATACTAACTTACTCTGTCTCAGAGTCTGTAGTATTTAAACCTTTGTGCCTAAGTTGCTCTATTTAAGATTCTGTGGTTGCATCCAGTCGTGGGGAGAACGCGTGCTGTGAGGATTAATAATTATTGTCATGGGCTCTGTAGTAGCACCTATGCCCTCAGTTATAGTGTCTCAGAAGTAGCCTGGAGTTTTAAAATTCTTCTCAATTCGATGTCAATTGAATCAATATTTGGTGTGCAAGTGACATTTGAGCCATTTTATTTCAGGGTACAGGCAATACACAGTAGGTAGAACCAAACTTCTCCAAGTGTCAACGGTGTGGAAGGAAGTGCCCTTTAACATGAGTAGAAGGACCATACTTCACCCCTCTCCTAGTTCCATTAATGATGTCTTATGTTTATCAATTGCTTCATAATACTCAAACCACATAGATGAACTCAGTTGAGTCTCACAACAGCCTTGAGATGCACCTGGGGCCATATTATACTGAGCAGTTTGCAGATGTGAATATTGATGCTCAGGATCATGAAGTAGCTTCCCAAAGCCACACCACCAGGAAGCATTCAAACCAGTGCTTGAACATATTCCTTCTCACTGCTGATCCAGAATTTCCGACAATCTCCTATGGTGGATTTCCAACACATCCTCATTGAGAGAAATAAAGACCAACTATCACGATGTACCCTTGACCACACTGACAGTCAGGATATGTAGATTTTATTGAAATTTCTTCTTAGGAAAGTGTGTGGGCACAGGTAGGAGGAATCATATCTTTAAGATGTCAGCAAGCCATTATATACTGGCAAAGCTCTCTGAAGGTTTGCATGGGGAAAAGCTCAGCAAAAGAGTCCTACAGTTGAGTTAACAAAGTACTATGACATATCGCAGATGTAAGGGCACCTGAGACTATTGTACTCACATTTTTTGATAAAATTTTACTTCTTGTACTATTGAAGTTGGGGAAGTTGGTGCTTATCAGAGATCTTAGGGCTTGGTTGGGTAGAAGATATCTAGGCTTTTGATAGCCCCACTTTTTCCCCCCACTGCTCCTAAATGTCACTCCATCCTTTCATACTACTTCTGGGATAGTCACCTTTCCTTTAGGTTCCCAAATAGAAGCAAGGCTGGAAAATCTCTAGGGCATGATTAATCATAGGACACTTTTTTCTCAATAGCGAATGTATTTTGTATTTAAGTCGTGAATATACACATTTTCAGTACTGTGCTTGAGTCAGTAAGAGACTGTAAACCATAGATTCATCATTGATATTTTAATTTATTTCACCAAGAGCCAATGGGTAACTAATATTTGGAAGGCCTGGTTCTGGGTACTGGCGACACAGAGAGGAATCAGTTATAAACACTATCTCTGTAAGTTCACCGTCTTATTTGCATTAGGAAAGCAGAAAAGAGCACAGATAGTTACAGCACAGTGCGTGATTAGATGCCACAGTGGGCCAAACACAGGCAATGAGCAAGCTGAGAATAGGGCATCTCAGGCAGAGATATGTGTCTCTACAGTCAGGTCAGTGAGAAAAAGAAACAAAAGTCTCTTACTTTAAAGAGATGCCTTCTTAAGCCACCTTTACATGGCAGTCGACCCTCTGATCTTGTGATCCAAGCTCTTTTGTCCTTTAGAAAGCAGATAGGGAAGTGGCGCTTGGGGAGAACATTCATTTTGAGAGTTTCTACACCCCACCTCTGTCCCTAAATCCACTTTTCCCCATCCACTGCCCCGCGGGAATGAGACTAGGAAGGGCTAAGGATTTCCATAAATAAAACCAAATCAATCAAATGGCAAAGAAACAAATTTCCTTAGAAAATAGATACATTTCATACTTCTAAATTGTCATGCCCTTCAAGGATTCCTGAAGTAGCTGGAGAGCCACGTTTCAGACCTCTTTCGGCCATTCGTCATTGGCTGGTTGTGTCATCTCGAACAAAGCACTCACTGTCTGCACCTCAATTTTCTTAACAGAAATGTTTTTCAATAACAGTTGTCATGCTTCATTCCCAGGGTTGTTATAAGGATCAGATGTGGTCAGATGAGAGTTGTAGAAAGTCAGTGTGGAATATTTGAAATAATCTCGGACCAGGCATGCAGGAAATAAGCTGCTCATTGGAGACCTGCTCTAGCTGTAGCTCTTACCGCATTTTGCAAGGAGCTTCAAACAGTTGTTCAGTACCATTAGATTAGATGGTCTGTAAGGACTCTTCCAGTTTTGATAATATAAGATTCAGCAGTGACTTTTTTCAGTAAAGTGGCTTGAATAAAGTTAAGTCTTTATTCAGTTGGGTGTGAGACATATGAACTATTGCCCGAATGCTTCTCTCTTTTATATCTAGAGGTCCCCTTCACCCTCTTCACTGAGTGTGTGAGACATTTCAGTGTGGTGACTGGGCACAGAAAGGCCACTCTCTGCGAGCCCCAGAGGTTGGGAAAGGTGAAGAATGACTTTGCAGAGTCCGCCAGAAATCCTTTCTGTGAGGCAAACAGCAAGGCAGAACTTCAGAATATCCAGTTGGATTACACAGAGACCACAGCTCTCCACCTAAGGAGAAGTAGGCTAAGAACGTCATGTCTTCGGTCTGCCTAATTTCCCCTCCTCTTCTATATTTTTGTTTTGCTCTCCTTTCAATAGAATGCAAACACCTGGTTTCTTAGTAGACATCAAAAAAACAGGTTTAGACCAAGAGTGACAGGATTATCTTTTCTCCTTAAAGTTTCCTCCGTGAGACCCCCCGACAGCTGAAATCCCCTGAATCTATTTAAAATGCACTAATGCTCTATAATGTCAGGAGATTGTCCTAGAGATGGAATTAGACTGGCCTGGGTTTGAATTTTGCTTCTTTCACTTACTACCTGCATAATATTGTGCAAATATTTGACTGCTCTGAGTTGAAATAGCTTCCTATTTCACTGGGGGCTGGCAAGGCCTACCTTCTAGGGTTGTTGTAATGGTAAGTTCTCTGCAAACACGTCATGTTTCAAGTATCATGTGGAGGATTGCTCTTATAAACACTGACGATGTAAATTGTTTCACATGCTAGAATTTTTGGAGGGCATTGTTTCTCACTCCATTTGATGAGGGTTTTTGTTGTTGTTACTGTTTTGTTTCAGTGTTTTTTAGATTGGTGTTGGCTTTAACCAGAGCCTCCACTTACATAGTCCAGCTCCCAGAGACTGCCTGTAGGTACTCGGGTGCCAATGTTTAGTACCAGCCTGAGCCCTTGTGGTTCTTCAAACAACTGTTCCTTCGAGAATATTCTGGATTACAGGGACACTTTTAGTACCCAGATTAGTTATCTAATGGTAACCACAAAATCATTTCCCTTTGCTGGAAAATGAGCTAATATGATCACAAAAATTAACTAAAAAGTCAGGATCATGGATATTTTAGTCTAGCATTTCAGTTCGACAAACAAAGCCAATGAAAATTTGCAAACACACACACCTCTAGGGTGTGTTCTTCCCTTTACCCATGTGGTTACATCAACTGCTTTTTAAATCACAGCAGTTTGCTAACCCCCTCCCCCACTTGGCTTCTGCTTTCCTTGCTTTCATACCCTCTCCACAACTTAAAGGCTCTCCAAGATGACCTAGGACACAAACATTGCTATTCATAAAATGTCCATGACTTTTTATGATATGTTACTCCTTTCTGAAACTCTTTCCTGACTTCTGTAATATGTCAATACTCTGGCTCGCCAACTATTTCTTCTCTATCTCTTTAATGATCTTTTTTATTTTCTTCCTGAGTATTCACTATGGTCATTTTCGAGAAAATTTTATGTACTTGATTTTCCCCGTCTAAGAACATATATATTCCCAGAGGATATTGATGAGTCTGAGACATTTTTTTTTCTTGAGTCTTCATCAACATTTCAAACGCTAATTCCTATTGTTAGAAACTTACAGGACAAAGTTAGGCAACAATTTAATTTATAATTAATACTTATTTATGTGCAAAATATAACTCTGTTTCTTTCCCTCCAAACTAGGTTTACATTCTAATTTTTCCTTTTTACATAACAGTACCATTCTTCAGATTCCTCAACCTACCCTCCGATGAAAACATTGCCATTTCTTTCCCTGTGCAAGTGCTACCTTTTGGTATTTCTTAGTCTCGGGGGATCTTCACCAATTCCAAATTACTGCCTATCCTACCCTCAACATTTCGTGGCTGAGTCAATGTAATAAATTCTATTCTCTCTACTTTCATTTCCTCCGTGTCTCAAAATCCCTCTTGCACACGGAGACGAGTTATCTTACTGTAAACTACTGCTTTCATTATATTACTTCTTGGTTTTAGAAGGGAGCAGAGTAAAAACTGCGGTGTATTTGTTTAGCAAACTGGACTGGTCAAAGCCCTTTGGCATGCATTGCACAATGGCTTTCTGTTGCTAGGAAGAGGTGGCACCGGGCTGTGGAAGCTCCATCATTGTGGAGTCAGGGTCCGGAGATGCTGGCTGCATTTTACTGCTGTGGGTTAACTAGAATCAGCTCAGGTCCTCTTTCTGAGGCTTCAGCTTCCCTATCTGTTGTTAAGTGGTAGATGCTGGTTAACATCTACAAACTGTATATAGATATTTTGCAGCACATTAATAATGAGTGAATTCAAACTAATTAGGAAAAATTAACAGCCCCAGACACACTCTCCAGTTTACTAACTGTAGTAAAATTCACCATACCTTTATCTTAAAATATAAATAAATAAATACATTTAGATGGATATCCCCAAAATTATTGTAACAGAAAATGTTTGCCAATCCTTGTTTTTGAGAGGTTTATGTCAATTCCAGTCTGGAATGTTCATTTAAACAACTCCTTAGGGATATGTCTCCCAAATACACAGCCTAGTAGGGAAATAAGAAAAATCAAAACAGTGTAGTGAATGATTCTAAAAGTATCCTTTTCAAGTCTATGATTTTCGACTATTAACTGTAATCTACCATCAGAAGCCTCAGCATGGAGCGATTTCTTGGCATGAGCAGAATGACTTAAGTGTTAGAGGAAATTGTTCTTCCTTTTGTCTTAGCAGCATCAGACTTGAGTGGGCGTGCTGCTAAGTTTAGTTGCAACTTTTTCTGCCTGTGGTTGGGACTGCCACCATCCTTCCAGCCATACAGAAAAGAAAAGGCAGCCTTGATGCCCCCTGAGAAGCAGCACCCTCCCTCCCCTATCTATTTGAGTGGGAAAAAGACAGAGGTCTTGGCCAGGCAGGCTTGGTTCATATCATATATCTAAGGTCAGATGGGCCTTTAGAGATCACTGAATCTAAACTTTTTTTTTAGAGATGTGGAAACAAAGGAAAATTCAAGGGAGAAGAACCCCTCAGATCGCACATCCAGTAAGTATTGGAATTAGAGCTCATGTATATTGTGTCTAAAATATTTGGGCAAAGTCAGTGCTCCCCAGCACTGGACAATCATTTAGAATGCAGAGTCAAACCTCCTGTTTGAAGAATCACCTGTGTGATTACTATTTAGTAAGTCTGGTATGGTGCTGGGGATTTGTATATTTAGTAAGCATCCCCCGTGATCCTAAAGCAAGCCCACTGTGAGACTTAGGCACACCCAAAAGAATAGAATCAGTAAATAGGAGATTTAAAATGAACTTTAAAAAAACACTGAAAATCTGGGAAGCATTAAATATCCTGGAAATCAACGCCTACAAAAGGGAAGAGACTCATGTGTTGATGAGAAACTTAGATTAAAGTCCGTGTCTTTTCAATACGTATGTAATGGTCGTATATTCTTATATTTTACTACCTAGGGGCATCCAAAATGGTTGGGTGGACCTCAGGTCCTTTCCCTGTTTGTTTGTTTGTTTGTTTTGATATTTAACATAGATTGTGCTACCATGTGTGTTTAAACATAGTAAGAAATGAATTTTAACTTGTACAATGTTATATGCAAGTACAGACACGTGTGTGTGTATGTGTTACACACACAGGTGCATACACACACATATTGCGAGTTAATGGTAGGGCGTCATCCATTGTAAGATGCAACTCAATTTCTGAGATTTTAAAATTGCAAGGGAAAACAGTCTCCTGTAACATTGTAGGTAAACTAGAGTTGGAAAAGGTTTTAACTCCCTTGGCAACTTGAACCAGTCGGCAGTAGAGTCTGGAAAATTTTGACGTCAAGGGTTCCTGGGCACATCAAGGCTAACAAGAACCATTTCCAAGATCAAGTAGAAATGTTCTATATGGACACAGGAGCAGACTGGCTGAGCAAATCCCGCTTGTTTCTGGTGTCTTTCGATAGTTAGGACAAGCCATCTGGAAAAAATATTGGTGGATTAATTTGTAGATAAGTCAGCCAGATCGATGAAGATAATTTGTGCCCATTCTAATTTTTAACACAAATTGTATTTAAGTTCGAGTGAACCAGTCTATCTTATTTCTGAGTAAGCAACTTTTGTGTTGCCCCTCTGTGGCCTTAGTTCTACAAAAGAAATAACCTCAGCCCTAACTACTTCAGAAGCTAGTAATTATTAATCAAAATTAATCCTGTTATAGTTTACCAAACGCCTCCACATAGTTTATATCATTTCAATCTGACTAAGATCCTATGAGATGAATGAGATTATCTGTCTCTTTTATTTTTACGTTTGTGCAAACTGCAGCTCGGGAAACCTGAGTAACTTGCCCAACATCTCACAGTGAAAGCAGTGCTCGAGTCTGAGTGTTGTGATAGATTCATCCTGTATTCATTAGTAATTGTTTCACTTTAGAGAAAATACATCGAAAAGTCATAGTTGTAAGATGAATTACTTCCACCTTTCTGCATTTGGCCTGCTTGTTCATTGTTTTTGTTCTTATACCCACACACAAACCTCTCTTTGGCCCTAAGAATACCAGCCAAGCACCACCCAGGTCTGAAGAATAGATAAAAATATGCACTGCCCTGTCTTCCTTATCTGAAGACACCTGGGGGGGAAAAAAAAAAAAAAAGCACAAAATCTGAACACTGTAATTTCTGAATGGCCAAAAAGTGCGATTTGCAAAGTTAGGAAATCCTCAAGCCTGGGATAATACTAGGTCTTGGATCTCGGTCGTCTCAACAAGTCGTGGCATAGTTGTTTTATTTTTTATACATGTTCACGTCTTAGGGAGAAATAGAGACCTGGGAAGTAATGAAAGGGGATGGACCAGGATGAAGTCATATTTCTTAGAGGTTGGGCGCGGGGTGAGAGAAAAGAGTTTCGGGATCTGGAGAATCCTGTTACAGTTCTGGCCCAGTTACTAATTTACTGCGGGAATGACTTTCTCATCCCTGGTCTTACTTTGGAGAAGTTGGGTTGGAAAGTCTCCTCTGACTGACATTTCGAGGTTCAGTGCATTGTCTTTCTCACAGGCAATTTGGGAAGAGATGAACTTTGTTATTTTTTCTTTGAGGTCAAAATTGCTTTTCTGCCCTGTATACTCAGCTTTAAAGACTTGGCCCAAATATATAGTGGCAAGGACGAAGTCATTCTCGGTTCTGTGACTGATTTCTCTTGCTACATCTCTCTCAATTTCTGAAAGAGGAGAAAACTTCTCTAAATACAGTCTTGCTTCTCTCTCTCTCTCTCCATCTCTATGGTTATATCTGTGATTTTAGGTTGTGGCTAATTAGCTCAATGGTTTAAAATACCGAAATCAATGAAAGTTTTAGAGTCACTTCTGCTATGAGCTGAACTCTGGTCATTTTTGTGGAACTCCAAATGCTAGTGACACATCACACATTTAGCCAAAAGCCTCCTTGACGACAGAAAGTATATGAATAAGTGTTAGCACTTGAGGGAGGCCAACTGGAAATGCCTTCAAGAACATTCTCTGTTCATGGGGAAGAGGAGAGAACAAGGCTTTTCATTCTGAAATAAAGTTGATGAGCACCCACTGTAGCGATGAGCAACCATATTGCAGCAGTATTATTAAAAATACAGATTTTCAGCGCAATTATTTGAAATTTCCATTACACAAGACCAAATAGAGCCTTGATGTCTATATTTTTGTAAGCACTGAAAGTGATTTTTATGACCCAGGAAAACTCATTGTTACAGTTCTCAGCCATTTCTTCACTGTGTGAAACTTTGATCACAACAAGAGAGATTTAGGAAATATCAAGTGAGAAGGAGGATTGACATCAGCAATGCCTGAGTTCTTATTATTAAACTTTAATAATGTCAATATTAATAGGCATTTGTTAAACTCTTACTATATCCCATTCACTATGTAAAGCACTTTACATACATTTTCTCATTTAATTCCCCACATAGGGATATTCCTTTTATACCCCTATTTTACACAGGTGAAAAAGACCCAGAAAGGTCACGTGCTCTAAAATCGAAATGCCAGGACTGAAATTCCACATGAAGGCTCTTAGTCATTAGCCTTCCCAAATACCAATTTATCTATGAAGGACCATGTTTGGGTAAATTAGGGGTCTTGGTCTACCAGATCCAATGAAAAGATGCTAAAGAGAAGCAATAAGAGGATATCAATGAACTTCTGAGAGGATCTTAGCAAACGCATTTTCATATAGTCACATGTACTTTTATGCCACCTCCGCAGGTGACAGAAACTCGTTTCATGTTGTTTAGCCTTATTAGTCAAACTTATTCCATAATATCACAGTAATCCTTTATCGAATTGCTTTTCACATTTCTAAATGTACAGGGTATCCCAAAAAATGTATATAGGGTGTCTGTAGAGTTTATTACATTTTGAAAATGAAATGTATTTCAATAACTGCTGGTTTTATAATTACACTTATGTGTGTATACACTTTTTGGGGGGACACCAACATATAAATATAACCAGTTTCCTGCCTGGCTGGTGTGGCTCAGTGGATTGAGTGTCGTCCCATGCACTGAGAGATCCTGGTTCGAATCCCGGTCAGGGCACATGCCCGATGCAGGCTCGATCTGTGGTACGGGGTGTGTAGGAGGGAGCTGGGTTAAGAGAGGACGGTTGGTAGAAATAGAGAGAGGAACAAAGTAAAAAAGCATCCTTCACTTAGAAGAGTGACGGGGCCAGGGCTCCTTCCAAGTAAGCCCCCAGGAGCCCAGGGTAACAACACAAGTAGGGAATAAACTGGTTAGTTTCCTAGAAGATACTGGTGCAGCCTACTCAGTCCTGACCAAGCCAGTGGAGCCCCTAACCTCCAAAAAACGACCATGCAAGGGGCCACCAGACAGTCAGCCCTTTACCCCTGGTCTTCAAAGAGGACTGTAGACCTTGGCAAAAATACTGTGACTCATTCGTTTCTGGTCATGCCGGAGTGCTCATACCCCCTACTCAGACACGATCTCCTCCAAAAACTGCGGGCAACAATATCATTCAAGGGGAAAGAGGCACACCTCACCGTGGATCCAGGAAGCCAGGACCCAATCCTCCTTTCCCCCTTTCATATCCTCCTAACTTGGCCCCTCTCCGAAGAGTATCTCTTACACGAGAGGACCTCTGCTGCACCCGCTGCCAATCAGGAGCCTTCCACCTACCTGGAGGAACTGCAGCATCTGTTTCCCACGGTCTGGGCAGAAAACAACCCTCCAGGATTAGCTAGCCACCAAGCCCCAGTAATTGTTCAATTGCTGGCCACTGCCACTCCAGCCCAGCCCCGCACCAAGTTCCACAAGACGTTGGCCATCAATCCTGCCAGTCTGCTCCCCGACGATGACCCCAAGGAGCCTCTACACGACTGCCTGGAGGTAATCGACACAGTGCAGACAACCCGCCCACACCTCAAGGATATCCCACTGCCATCATCAGATGAGGTATTGTTCACAGATGGGAGCAGCTATATCCAAGAAGGAGTAAGGTATGCTGGGGCAACAGTAGTAACTCTGGACTGTGTCATTTGGTCTCAGTCATTCAGTAGGGGAATTCAGCCTAACGGGCTGAACTCATAGCCCTGATCCAGACCCTATGCTGGGGAAAGGATAAATCAATAACCGTCTATACCAGCGGTTCGCAACCTGTGGGTCGCAACCACTTTGGGGATCGAACGACCCTTTCACGGGGGTCGCCTAAGACCATCGGACAACACATATTTCCTATGGTGATTCATAACAGTAGCAAAATCAGTTATGAAGTAGCAACCAAAATAATTTTATGGTTAGGGGTCACCACAACATGAGGAACTGTATTAAAGGGTCGTGGCATTAGGAAGGTTGAGAACCACTGGTCTATACGGATAGTAGGTATGCATTTGCCACAGCGCATGTGCATAGCGCCATCTACCAAGAACCGGGCTTATTAACCTCGGCCGGGAAGGACGTCAAAAATAAGGAGGAAATTCTGACCTCACTCGAAGCTATCTGGCTGCCAAAAGCAGTAAGGATAGTGCGTTGCAAGGGACACCAAAAAGGGGATTCCACAGAGGCACGGAGAAACCGAGCAGCAGACCAGGAAGCTCGAGAGACAGCCCTAAAACCAGTGGGGCCTCTCCAGATATTAGTCGCCATGCCAAACCCAAGTTTGCCTTGGACTCCTACTTACACTGGGTCAGAAAATGACTTGGCCAAGCAGAAACAAGCCACAGAGGAAATTAACAGATGGTGGACATTGCCTGATGGGAGGTTGTTGATCTCAGAAGCATTAGGTCGGACTTTTGTCAAGCAGCTGCACCACACTACCCACTTGGGTTACACCAAGCATATTGAACTCATGAGAGGCAGGTACTTCATACTCAATTTAGACAGTATAGTGGATGGCACTGTGTCCAGGTGCACAACCTGTGCCCAGGTTAATAATAAGCAGGGTAGAAAAGCTCCCCTGGGAATCTGGGCTCAGGGAACCCCCCCCCCAGGGGAACATTAGGAAATAGATTTTATAAAAATTAAGCCCCCAACATCAGGATATAATATACCTCCTGGTTTACTTAGACACTTTCTCTGGGTAGGTTGAGGCTTACCCTACTAAAACAGAGACAGCCACCATTATAGTTAAAAAAAATCACTCCAAGAAATCATTCCTAGATTCGGGTTACATGTGACCCTGGAGTCAGACAACGGCCCCACCTTTGTAGCAAAAATATCACAGGACATAGCCAAGGTCCTGAATATTAATTAGAAACTCTATTGTGCCTAGCGACCCCAAAGCTCAGGGCAGATAGAGCACACGAACAGAACCTTAAAGGAAACCTTGACCAAGTTGACTTTAGAAACCGCTGAAAACTGGACCACTCTGCTGCCCCTCGCCCTCTTACAGGCGAGATGTACCCCATACCTAGAGGGATTCTCCCCTTATGAAATTATGTATAGTCGACCTCCTCCCATTCTTCCCAAGCTCAGAAAAGAATGGAAGGCTGAAATTCACAACTGCTCCTTACTCAGGTTCTTGCAGGCCCTGCAGTCTGCCAGAAGGCCGTCCATAAGCACGTCCACAACGCCCTGCCTGTGCCCAAATCAGACCCTGTACACCCCTTCCAGCCCGGGGACTTGGTGTGGGTAAAGAAGTTCACCACCTAGGGACGAACTCCAGCCTGGAAGGACCATACACTGTCATCCTGACTACACCAACGGCTGTCAAGGTCAACAGCATCCCGACCTGGCTGCACCATTCCCGGCTGAAGGCGGAAAAAGCAAAATGGACGGTCCAGGCCTCTCCAGACCTCTTAAAGATAAGACTCTTGCAAACATCGGAACCTTAATATTGCTTTTATCTGTATAAATGGGAACCCCCATAAGCCAAAACCCAAATGGGATTGGGAACTTAGGAATGGAATCACAGGGCAAGTCCTTGCCAAGGTGACTACAGGGGAACAGGAACAAGTGCAGTTCACTATAGATCTCTGTTCCCTGATTAAGGATGTTATCCCCATATACCAAGGAGAGAACAAAAAAATGAGCAAGGGTTCCAAGGAATCGGAGGCTATGGGGACAGGGCTCATGGACTTAGGGGTGAGGAAGAGGCAGGCAGTGTGACAGGGAAAGGGAGGAGGCGGAGGGCTAAGCAGGTATGTGTGGGTCTGAGTAGGAAGGAGGAGAAGGAAAGATGGGGGATGTGTAGACAGCAGATGGATTGAAAGGAGGGATGAGCATGTGAAATAAGGTAGGTAGATGTAGAGGACGAAAGTGGGACACTGAGTAAGAGAGGGAGAACTTGTCCCTGGTAGTGGGGTGACAGTATGGGATGTAGTGAAGAGAGTGACAGGGACAGAGTTAGTATCCTTAGTTAGAAATAACATTGAGGAAAGGGAAAATCAAAGAAGACAATGTGATAATTGGTTCCAAAGAATGTTTCATTGGTCCTCTTGGCTGACAACCCTCCTGTCTGTAGTGGCAGGGCCCCTCGCCCTCTTGCTCTTATCCCTGACCATGGGACCCTGCCTTGTCAATTGCCTTATCCAGACTATACAGAGCAGAATTAACTCGGTCAAATTACTAGTAGTCAGGGGTCAATACAATTTTCTCCCCAATGAAGACGAGTCCACGATTTGACTTGTATACATAAAACCAGTGGGGAAAGAACTAGACTACTTAATTTAAGTAACTCCATTCTGACCAGCAGTTGCTACACATACACACCCTGACTCATCTAAACACCAGAGACTGAAACCCAGAGGAACCATAAAGATAAAGGGATTAATCATGGCCTTGGGAAACCCAGAAAAACCATACAAATAAAGACAGTAATGATTGCCCTGACCTCTGTAACAGCTCCTCATGCCCCCTATGTGTATCAGTTCCCCCTTAACGGGGCCAAGGCCTCGCCAAGAGGATGTGGTTTTAGTCTTTATAAGCGGACTGCAGAAATGTTTGGGGCTGCTGATTTGGGAGTCCTATGCCCCCTGCAGCCCGCCAGTAAGTAAAGCGCTCCTCTCCTTTACAGTTCGGCTGTGTGTCTCTGACTGTCTCACTGGCTGGTCCTACAGATGAAACTCAAAGGGAAGTGGGGGGAGAGGGCAGGATGAGATAAACTAAAGAACTTCTATGCATATATGCATAAACAATGGACACCAACATTAGTGTGGGGAAGGCTGGAGGGGGGTGGGAGTGGGGAGGAGGAGGTCAATGGGGGAAAAAAGGCGGAGACATCTGTAACACATTCAACAATAAAGATGAGTTTAAAAAAAAAAAAAGACCATGACTTTTTTAAGATTTTTTTTTAATCCTCACCCGAGGACATTTTTGCATTTATCTTCAGATAGAGCGGGGGTGTGGGGGGGAGGAGAGAGGAGAGTAAGAGAGAAACATCGACATGAGAGAGACACATCTACTGGTTGCCACCAACACAACCCCAAGCGGGGCCAGGGCCAAAATGCAACCAAGGTACGTGCTCTTAGTGGGAACCAAACCCGGATCTCTCTGGAATGCGGGCCGATGCTCTAACCGCTTAGACAAACTGGCCAGGGTTTAAGATTTCTTAATAAGCCAGTTTGATTACACAGTTAGCCATATTTTCTTTGTTCCACCAAAAGTCTTCTGTTAATCCAGTGAACACATATTTATTGAACACTTATTTTGTTGCCACTCTGTACTAGACACAGGGAACATTACAGCCGTGCTCCTCCCCTCATGGGAAGGACAGACAGTGAACAAGAATCAGCTGCCCTGTGGTCAGTACTATGAGGACGACAAACGTGATGAGCTGGGTGAGGTGTGTACGCGTGTATGGGTCAGGGCAGCCCTCTCCAGGCAGGTGAGATCTGAACTGAGACCTGGATCATGAGAATGTCAGGCTTCATTTTTATATTTTTTTTATTATTTTTAATTTTTATTGTTTTGATCTTGCAGATTTTCATTTCTAATAAAGTAAATATCAACCTTTCCTATTCCACATGAACAAAAAAGCTCTTTGTGGTTCCTTTTAATTTTTTCAGAGTAAAAGGGCCATGAGACCAAAAGTGAGAAAAGCACTGGTTTATCCCCAGCCACAGCTGGTCCATGTCTTGCTCTGACGTCATAAGTCACCATTGTGAGGGAATTGCAGACTTCTCCTATATAAGGCCCTGGCTCTGGACACTGAGCTGGGGTCACTGTGGAGTTGGAGTAGTGAGTTGATGTGTGGTGAATCGTTGGACTTGGACGAGTGAACTGACCTTTGGTGACCTCCTGGACTTTGATTGGTGAGCTTGCGTTTTGTATGTATGAATTGTTGGATGTGGACGAGTGAACTGACCTTTGGTGACCTGTTAGACTTTGATTGGTGAGCTTGCATTTTGTATGTATGAATTGTTGGATGAGGACTAGTGAACTGACCTTTGGTGACCTGTTAGACTTTGATTGGTAATCTTGCATTTTGGATATTTGTATTGTTGGATGTAGACGAGTGAACTGACCTTTGGTGACCTGTTGGACTTTGATTGGTAATCTTGCATTTTGGATATTTGTATTGTTGGATGTGGACGAGTGAACTGACCCATGGTGACCTCTTGTAGTTTGATTGGTGAGCTTGCGTTTTGTATGTTTGAATTGTTGGATGTGGATGAGTGAACTGACCTTTGGTGACCTCTTGTAGTTTGATTGGTGAGCTTGCGTTTTGTATGTTTGAATTGTTGGATGTGGACGAGTGAACTGACCTTTGGTGACCTGTTGGATTTTGATTGGTGAGCTTGTGTTTTGGATTTTTGATTTGTTGGATGTGGATGAGTGAACTGACCCTTGGTGACCTCTTGGAGTTTGATTGGTGAGCTTGCGTTTTGGATGTTTGAATTGTTGGATGTGGACGAGTGAACTGACCTTTGGTGACCTGTTGGACTTTGATTGGTGAGCTTGTGTTTTGGATTTTTGATTTGTTGGATGTGGATGAGTGAACTGACCCTTGGTGACCTCTTGGAGTTTGATTGGTGAGCTTGCGTTTTGTATGTTTGAATTGTTGGATGTGGACGAGTGAACTGACCTTTGGTGACCTGTTGGACTTTGATTGGTGAGCTTGCGTTTTGTATGTTTGAATTGTTGGATGTGGATGTGAGTGAACTGAACTTTGGTGACCTCTTGGAGTTTGATTGGTGAGCTTGCGTTTTGTATGTTTGAATTGTTGGATGTGGACGAGTGAACTGACCTTTGGTGACCTGTTGGACTTTGATTGGTGAGCTTGCATTTTGTATGTTTGAATTGTTGGATGTGGACTAGTGAACTGACCTTTGGTGACCTGTTGGATTTTGATTGGTGAGCTTGCGTTTTGGATTTTTGATTTGTTGGATGTGGATGAGTGAACTGACCTTTGGTGACCTCTTGTAGTTTGATTGGTGAGCTTGCGTTTTGGATGTTTATATTGTTGGATGTGGACGAGTGAACTGACCTTTGGTGACCTCTTGTAGTTTGATTGGTGAGCTTGCGTTTTGGATGTTTGAATTGTTGGATGTGGACGAGTGAACTGACCTTTGGTGACCTGTTGGACTTTGATTGGTGAGCTTGCGTTTTGTAGGTTTGAATTGTTGGATGTGGACGAGTGAACTGACCTTTGGTGACCTGTTGGACTTTGATTGGTGAGCTTGCGTTTTGTATGTTTGAATTGTTGGATGTGGATGAGTGAACTGACCTTTGGTGACCTCTTGGAGTTTGATTGGTGAGCTTGCGTTTTGTATGTTTGAATTGTTGGATGTGGACGAGTGAACTGACCTTTGGTGACCTGTTGGATTTTGATTGGTGAGCTTGCGTTTTGTATGTTTGAATTGTTGGATGTGGATGAGTGAACTGACCTTTGGTGACCTCTTGGAGTTTGATTGGTGTGCTTGCGTTTTGTATGTTTGAATTGTTGGATGTGGACGAGTGAACTGACCTTTGGTGACCTGTTGGATTTTGATTGGTGAGCTTGCGTTTTGGATTTTTGATTTGTTGGATGTGGATGAGTGAACTGACCTTTGGTGACCTCTTGTAGTTTGATTGGTGTGCTTGCGTTTTGGATGTTTGAATTGTTGGATGTGGACGAGTGAACTGACCTTTGGTGACCTGTTGGACTTTGATTGGTGAGCTTGCATTTTGGATGTATGAATTATTGGGTGTGGACTAGTGAGCTGATGTTTGGTGACCTCTTGGACTTTGATGAGTGAGTGAGCTTGCGTTTTGGATTGTGGCGTTTGTTTGTTTGGTTTTTAATTTCCTTTTCTTTTTCAGGTGTTTTTTTTCTGTTATTGTATTTTTTGTTGTCTTAATATTTTTGTTTTCTTTTTCTTTTTATTTCCTTTTTTTAGTTATTTTTATTTAGTTTTTTATTTTACTTCATTATTTTAGTTTGTTATTTAGCTTTTTTATTTTAGTTTGTTATTTTACTTGTTTATTTTAGTTTATTATTTTAGTTTTTTATTTTAAAGGCACCATGTGTTATGACTTTGCAGCCCTCTCTGACAACAAGGAGTGCCTTGTTGGCAATTGTGTCCTCCTGGACACCCTTGGCCAGGGTTCCTATGCCTAGGTGACGTTGGCCCGCCGTGTTCCCACAGGCCCAGGTGTAGCAGTCCCAGCGCCTCCACGGGTGTCAGGAGAGGGTGTGGGGGAGGGGAGCGATGAAGCACGGAACTTGTACTCATGTACTCATAACCAATGGACATAGACAACAAAACTGGGGACGGGGCAGGGAGGGAGGGGGAGGAGGGTGTTAATGGGGAAAAAAGGAGAAACATCTGTAACAAAATAAATTAATAAGAAAAATAAAAAATAAAAATAAAGACTCCCCAACCTTATTTGACGAGGCCCTAAGTCCGGACCTCTCTAAGTTCAGGCAGGAACACCCAGAAATAACTCTCCTGCAATATGTAGATGATCTCCTATTAGCCACTAAGACTGTGCCTAACTGCCAGGCAGCTACTAGAGACTTATTAAAAGAATTAGACACCCTTGAAAAATTACTCAAATTTTTTGTAATGGCTCACATTGACATACCTCTGAGTAACACCTGTAATTGTTGTTGGGTAGATAGAAATAGATACAGATACAGACATAGACACAGATGTTAATATACATGTGAGCAACAAAGTCGTTATGTGGTAAAAGTTGACAGATGACTTTTAGTAATAACTTGTTGACTTTCAAAATATTCAAGAGGAAATTTAGATTAAAAATTAATAATATTCCTTGTGATTTAGTTCAACTCCATTAGAAATTGTTTTTACAAAACAGCCTTGTGTCTTGTCAGTCAGTCTCTGTGACCTATGAGATCTTCTGTGTTAGGAGTCCCCACGACCTCCCGCAGGTCTGATGATTGACTAGGGGGACTCACAGAACTCAGAAAAGCTGTTATACATATGGTGATGGTTCATTACAGTAAAAGGATGCAGATTACAATCAGCAAAGGCAGAAAGCTCCCAGGATGGAGTCTGGGAGGTCAGGTACAGCCACCCAGTTGTCGTCTCCCTGGACTCACACAGCAGTGCTTCACCCTCCCAGCTGTGCTTTGTGACGACACAGAGGGAGCACTGCCAACCTGGGGAGCTCACCAAAGCCCTGGTGTCCGGATTGTGTACTGGGGGCCAGGCCCTGAGGCATGCGGCACCCACATGACTGACAATTACTTAGTCTCCAGCCTCCCCCCAAACCCCCAAAAAGGAGGTCGGACTGATACAGAGTGGCCCAGGACCCCAGGCCTTCACCTGAGCATAAACTATCTGGCATGGCCCGTGACCCTGGATTACAAAGGCACTCTTATCAGGCATGACCCTCCAAGGATTTTTAAGAGATTTCCCCGGAACTAATTTGAGCATCCCAAGTCTGCTGAGTTAACCCTCCGTGCCCGTCTTCCTTTGAGAAGAATCCACCTGGGCTTCCAGCATCGTGTCCCATCCAGTGAGGATTCCTACTGAGTACGGAAGGAGACGGGCTCGAAGCTAGTCCAGTAGAGACAATTTTGCTCGTCTCCAGAGCAAGTACTGTCTCAGAGGATGATTGAAATGTCCTTTCCAGGAAAAGACTGGGATCTGAACAATGCGAATGAACCAAGTTTCTAGCACTGGTTTCAGAGACAGACGAATGAATGATGGAAGGCGGGGAGCAATTCCTATGTCTCAGCTTTTGGCAGTGTTTTAAAGAAAAACCCTGGCAAATTGGACTCACAGTCCTGAGACATAGCCACCATTTATGTACAGTGTAAACCCTTCGAGGAAAGAAAACTGAAGTGTGCAAGTCTTGGCCAGAACTGATGACAGAATCAGTGTCACTATCCTTCCAGGCCCTCCAAATTAGTCAGTGTAGGGCTCTGATAATAGCTACCAGAAAGATGGATAGTTGTGTGAAACAGATACCAGATCCTTCAGAAGTCTGTGGTCTTATTTAGCAAAAAGCATACATGCACAGGAAAATTCATAAGAGAATAGCAGTGGTTTTATTCAAACAAAACAGTAGTTTAGTAAATTTGGGGTTGGTTGACAGTATTTCCAAATTCGGACTTTCCCTGAAAATATAGATTAACAACTTATTTTGAAAAATCAAACATTATACTAATAGTAAGCTAGGATTGTGCCTGTTAGAATTAGGCAACAGTTGCTTCATAGCAGCTGCCCATCGGAATGGAGTCCAGGCATTCCAGGTAGCTAGAGACCCACCTCTCCCTCTTGTGGTGAAGGGGGCCCTCTTCACTTATTTATGTCACCAGCTTGGCTCCTATAAAAACTAAGTTTATAACCCCTGACCCACCTAAGTATATATATATTAAAGATGAGCTTGATCTAGGGGTCAGGGTGGGGAGTCTCTCAAAGGAAGAGAAAGTTAAAGGCTTCTTAAAGAAAACAGTGCAAAAGAAAATAGAATAGGCAATTTACACAGGGCTCATTGCTTGAGAAAACATCAATATGAGAGTAAGGAGAATAGATTGTATTCTATGGGCATGTAAACCTAGTGAGAATTTGAGCAGAGAGTGTGAACTCTGTGAATGATATATCGTATTATTGCTAGGGTTATTTTTTACCTTTTGGTAGAAAAACCTGGCATTGCTATGTTGAATGAAAAGTTATCCAAATAGGAATGGGTTAGGGGATGAAGGATCCTGTGTTGAAAAATTTCACAGAGCACTGAATCATCACGACGTGGAGGAGGAATAGGCGAGCTGGTGAGAATGCAGGAATGGAGAAGAAACGGGCATAGAAGCAGCTGTAAAAGCAGCTCCCTTCCTTAGGATGCCATGAAAGATAAGGGAATGCGGAACAATGCCTACTTTCCTTGTGATAGGAATCTTCTTTTTTCTCTTCTCTTTAGGGAATTTGGTCCTCTTATTAAATATGGAAAATGTGATTAATTGGTAACAGTAAAACATTTGTTTATTCTTTTCACTACTTAAATCTGAAAACCATTTCCTTTGGAATTGGAGGATGTATAATAAATAACATGCCTCTCTTTTCTGCACCCAACTTTATAATGAAATTAAAAAAATGTTAAATTAATGGAGAACCAAGTACGGCATTTATTGCAAATAAACTTTATAATTAAAAGAGGTGGTCAGTGTTCATCTCCGAGGGCTGATTGTTTAAAGTCAGCTTTCACTGTGCTTGGGTCTAAGGTCTGTTATCAGGTGGGCTTATCTAACACTCTCCTGAATTAAATGTACTGCAGATTGCAGGCTTATGTGCAAGGTCCAGCCCTGCCCCACTAGTCTGACTTAAAGACATGAGTAATCAGAAAATATTCCCCCCTACCCCCGCACACACAGCTGTTTGAGTCTTTCTAACTGATATTCATAAGTGAAGCCCTGCATCAAGAGAGAAAAATTTCCACGTGCTAAAAGAAGGAGGGAGGATAACCAAGAGTTTTGGGAGGCAGGCATGCTTTAGAGAGAGCTAAAAGGCATTGATATCATTTGACCTCCTGATTTCAGCATACCTAATTCTCACTCCATCTTTCGGTACTATTACATCGGTCAATACATTTCTTTTTCTTTTTCTTTTTTCCTTAATTTGATTTCTAATCCGCCACTCAAACTAAAAGATCTTGGCTGATACAGGGAGGCAAAGTCGTTTTTACATTTCAGGCTAGGGAAATGAACTGTGAAAAAAGCCTTTGGCGTCTGTGTGCTTTGTGTCATTACCTATTGACGCCACTAGATGTCAGTGTCTTCTATCTTAGTTTGACTAGTTCTTTATTTGAAGCAGTAGCTTCCAGGGAAGGATACTACTCTACTTTCTCCATCACCTTTCCAGCTCATACACAGTCTACTTCATCTGGCAACAGGGACCCTCCTCCTTTTACAGCGTCCTCCTTCCTTGGTTTTGTACAAGTGTTTGTGTAGAGGCGCAGGCCTATCCTACTTTAATGAGCCTGGGCTTCAGTGTTCTGTGTGAATTCTCCAGGTGATTCTAATGCACATCTACGTTGGAGAACTATTTCCTTTTTCAATTTTATTAAATGTATTGGGCTGACATTGGCTAATAAAATTCTATAGCTTTCAGGTGTGCAATTTATAATACATCATATAATGTACATTGCATTGTCTATTCACCACTCAAAGTCAAGTCTCCTTCCATCACCATATATTTGATCCCCTTTACCTAACTCTTGTAGTGATCTGGGCTCCAAGGCTAAGGCAACTAGATTCCATTTTATGTAGGCCCCTTAGTTAAGGCGACTAAAAGACTCCATTTTGTCACCAATAGACATTCCTTGATATTCTTCCAACAATAGGTTAATTACCCCAAGACTTAAAGGAATTTTGCCTAAAGATTATAGTGGCCCCAGGAGTTGGGAGGCATTTGCAGTCTCCTGAGTATAGGTATTTGCAGGTACTTGTAAGTGCTTAGGCCTTTGGTAAATAATGCTAATTTTGACTTCTGTGGTCTCTGTCACTCCCACTATTGTACTGGTTCCCTGAGGGGAGGGGGCAAAAGGAGGAGGGAGTTTCTGTCTTTAAAATGGGATGAGTAAGAACAATCGGGGCTGTTGATCTGAGGGGGGAGACTGTGCCCTCCGCAGCTGGCTGGCGAAATAGAAATAAAGTGCTCCTTTACAATTCGGCCATGCGTCTCTGGTTATCTCGCCTTCAGGTTATAACAGTACCTCCACTCGTTCCCTCTGTGTCTATGAGTTTTGTTTGTTCATTTGTTGTTTTCGGTTTTATATTTCACGTATGAGTGAAATCACAGGGTTTTTGACTTTTTCTGTCTGACCTATTTTGCTTAGCATGCTATTCTCCAGCTCCATCCATGTTGTTGAACGTGTCAGTATTTCGTCTTGTTTCATGGCTGAGCAGTATTCCATGGCATGTACGTACCACATCTTCTCTATCCAGTCATCTCGGGAGGACACTCTTTGTTTTCATGTCTTGGCCTCCGTGAATGCTTCTGCAAATGAACATAGGGGTATCTTTACAAATACGGGTTCTCAAAATTTTAGATAGATAGCCAGAAGAGGGATTACTGGATAATATGGTAATTCTCTTCTTAATTTTTAAAGGAACCTCCATACCGTTTCCATAGTGGCTGTACCATTTTACATTCCCATCAGCATGGAGAGAACTATTTTCTAGACTGAGTCCCTCCATTCCTGCATGTCCTCAACCACTGGCAGAATTGAAAGTGCAGCTAATGAGCTTACTGAGGAAATGAGTGACATTGGGAAGGTAACTGCTCTCTGGGCTAACTTGTTTTATCTCTACAATGAGAATGTTCACTTGGATAACAAAAGTCATATGACATTTATATAATTAGCATTGCTATGGATAATACTTTGTCTTTGTAACTATATCAAACACGAGTGCAGGGAAGTCAATTAAACCCAAAATGCATCAGGTAGTCACTGGCTCTTCGAGTTGGATTGAGGACTCCATCTGAACAATCTCTGACTTCTGCCACAATATTCCTATTGGGCTAGCATCAACCTGGAGTTCCCATGAAGGGAAGTTCTCTCATGATGCAGAATGAACGACGCTGTGGGGGTCTGACTGTTCGGAAGCCTTGCTTGCCTTGAATCCAACCTGCATTTGTGGTGCTTTCAACCATCAGAGCCCTCGTGTTATCAGACTTTGAGCTCCTGAAGGCCGGACTGCAGTCCCTCCCCTCCCGGTCCCTGTTTCGCTTGCAGCTCACTGCTGCTCATAGGTTTCTTCCTCACCTGTATACAGTTAGCCAGCTGGCCAGGAGGGGTCAGAGCAGACTGACTGCTCTCCCCATACCGCTGGCATTACTGGAATAAACACTCGTATATGATTCAACCCTGTCTCTGCCTAATTTGTCTCCATTAATGACAGGCAGCCTCAGACCTGTTGTGTCGGGTTCAAAAAGAAAAACACAGGACTGTCTTCTGCAGGATTTATTTTATTGTTAAGCAAATCAAAGAAAATAGATATATATTGAACTCCCAAGGACTCAGGCAGAGAAGAAGGTGTGTTTTCATAAAGTGAAGGGATCTGCTAGAGAAAAATAAAAGCAGAAGCAAGAATAGAAGGATGAAAGAGCCGGCAAGTCAGCACAAACCGCCGGCTCGAGTTCAGCTTTTCCATAATGCTTTAGGTTGATCTTCCCACCACTTTTCCTACGAAAGAGAAAGACAAAATCCGCTCAGTGCAATATCATTCGCATTCATCCCAGATGCGGGACGAGGTTTAACTATTTCGTCGTCTGTATAATCATTTGATTCTGCAGGTGTCCATGTTGATGATTTGACAGAAGTTAATGAACTTCACTCAGAGGTGACACCTGTCCTAATTGCAGAAAACAGGAATCTTAAATAAATAAATTTAATAAGGCTTAGACCTTTTGATTTCAATGGTTTCTTTTCTGGGAGTACTATGTATACAACCGGAAAAGGTAACAGTAGCAGGAGAAATAACGACAAAGGGATTAGAGTTCTGTCCTGATAGAAGATAAAAGAAGTCAAACCACATATTCCAGAAATTGGCATTTTTAGCAGACCATATATTAGGCCTCAGTAACGAGTGCCCGTGATATCAGATCTCAACTTACCCTACTGCCTTTATCTTGGATAAATTTTAGTATTAATTAGTCAAATATGTTATGTATAAATGTACAAACATATTTATTATGTATTGATTCAAATCTATTCATTTAATTCTATGTGCTTAGCCCTGTTATTATTGATAGAGAGTTCTATAATCCCTGGGCTTAGGAATTTTACAGCAAAGTTGAGGGAAATTAAGACCTTCATAGAAAAAAACTCTAATACAAGAAAAAAATGAGAGTGGTGAAGAAGTGAGGTTACTTTTAAAGTGGGGTATTCCCGGCCCATGTGGCTCAGTGGATTGAGCATTGATCTATGGACTGAGAGGTCCCTGTTCAATTCCCTGTCAGGGCACCTGCCCGGGTTGCGGGTTTGATCCCCAGTAGGGCGCATGCAGGAGGCAGCCAATTGATGGATGTTTCTATCTCTCTCTCCCTCCTCTCACTCTAAAAATCAATAAAAACATAAAAAATAAAGGGAGTTATAATTCCCTTGATTTTAGAGTAATCAGACTAAGAGATGAATTGATTGAATAAATTTTTATGAATTATAAACTATGTCCCATCAGGAAGCTCATAGATATTGGCTGAAATCTACAGCACCTGTTCTGTTCCTTATAAACTCATTCAACAAATATTGGCCCTTGATCGGATCTTTCTAGTACACTATCTATCTGTAAAGTTTCCATAGTCTGGATCATAAAGGATGATCCTGTGTGCTGTTCTTTGTGGAAAGGCTCTTTTAATCAGACTAAAAGAGAGGAATGAATGGAAATTGGTGCCTTAACAACATAGAATTTGGTATAAAATAAAATGTTTGAAAAATATGGATAAAATAATATTTTTATTGCTAGTAAATTTTCTCACAAGTTTTCATGTTTCTGATTTTGATGAATTTTCTTACTTAGCTACATCCCTAAAAATTCCATCATCTTCTCTATAATTAACATTAATAATGATAACAAATTATAATTGGATAAAATGAATACAATTTTTAGTTAGAAATAAATAGAAAAATAAGAAAATGTATCAAAATTATTAAAAATGCACACATTTAAAAAAATTTCTCTGATGAATCACATTTAAGAATTACAAAGTAATAAAGATTATGCTTTCAAATAATTTATTATGTAAAATTTTTATTTATTTTTGACCGGTTTGTTTTCAATTCGTTTGCCTGAAGCTTATTTCTTTTATCTCTATGGGTGGGTATGAATAGAAATTTCTACACTATCTCAAGGAAAGTGTCATTTTCTTATCCTCGAAGTTTGTGTTTGTAAGGGACAGGTGGGTGAGTATGATACTTACACCATCGCCTTACAGAAAGCACGTTTATTGCCATATATCTGGCCATCAGAGCCACAGCGAGTATTAGATTCTCGAGTGCAGTAGACCACGGGATCCCCAAACTCACCACAGTCAATCTACCAAAGTAAGCACAGTGACATAGACATTAGTGCATTCTGCCTGTAAATATATATATTTATAAAGTTATATATAAATATATAAATATTTATTCATATATAGTTAAATATAAATGTATATAAATACTTGTTATATACAAATATATAAATATATAACTATTTATTTTTATATATTTGTTTATATATTTAGATAAAATCATTTGCATATAAATAGATTTTAATAAAATTTTATATATTATGTGTGTGTGTGTGTGTGTGTATGTGTGTGTGTATGTGTGTGTGTGTGTATATTTGTGATATAAAGCTGTCTGAAGCAGAAAATGGCCTTCTTTGTCTGCTTATTTAGAATGTGTTAGACCTAACTGAGACGTCTTCTCTGAGACACAGGATACCTATTTCTGTAGTACCTGTATGCAGAAGTAAATTAATGATGTAAGGCAGTGCCTTACTCCAATGTAGGGAGTAAGGCAAATGCCACAGGGCATGGCTTTTTGTTCCAACACTAATTTGTTCTAATTGAGAGTAGTGTTTGGTGTTTGAGTGACTGTTTTTGTTTGTTTACCGTATTAACGTAGCTCTAATAGCACTCCTTCTGTATTGTTCTAAAGAAAAGGATGGTCATTGTAAGGAGCTTCCAAATGTTATGTGATGGCTTGTTAGTTTTCCTCGTGGCTGCTGCATCCATTTAGTCTCTTGAAAACAACATTTTAATGTCTTTATACTAACTTACTCTGTCTCAGAGTCTGTAGTATTTAAACCTTTGTGCCTAAGTTGCTCTATTTAAGATTCTGTGGTTGCATCCAGTCGTGGGGAGAACGCGTGCTGTGAGGATTAATAATTATTGTCATGGGCTCTGTAGTAGCACCTATGCCCTCAGTTATAGTGTCTCAGAAGTAGCCTGGAGTTTTAAAATTCTTCTCAATTCGATGTCAATTGAATCAATATTTGGTGTGCAAGTGACATTTGAGCCATTTTATTTCAGGGTACAGGCAATACACAGTAGGTAGAACCAAACTTCTCCAAGTGTCAACTGTGTGGAAGGAAGTGCCCTTTAGCATGAGTAGAAGGACCATACTTCACCCCTCTCCTAGTTCCATTAATGATGTCTTATGTTTATCAATTGCTTCATAATACTCAAACCACATAGATGAACTCAGTTGAGTCTCACAACAGCCTTGAGATGCACCTGGGGCCATATTATACTGAGCAGTTTGCAGATGTGAATATTGATGCTCAGGATCATGAAGTAGCTTCCCAAAGCCACACCACCAGGAAGCATTCAAACCAGTGCTTGAACATATTCCTTCTCACTGCTGATCCAGAATTTCCGACAATCTCCTATGGTGGATTTCCAACACATCCTCATTGAGAGAAATAAAGACCAACTATCACGATGTACCCTTGACCACACTGACAGTCAGGATATGTAGATTTTATTGAAATTTCTTCTTAGGAAAGTGTGTGGGCACAGGTAGGAGGAATCATATCTTTAAGATGTCAGCAAGCCATTATATACTGGCAAAGCTCTCTGAAGGTTTGCATGGGGAAAAGCTCAGCAAAAGAGTCCTACAGTTGAGTTAACAAAGTACTATGACATATCGCAGATGTAAGGGCACCTGAGACTACTGTACTCACATTTTTTGATAAAATTTTACTTCTTGTACTATTGAAGTTGGGCAAGTTGGTGCTTATCAGAGATCTTAGGGCTTGGTTGGGTAGAAGATATCTAGGCTTTTGATAGCCCCACTTTTTCCCCCCACTGCTCCTAAATGTCACTCCATCCTTTCATACTACTTCTGGGATAGTCACCTTTCCTTTAGGTTCCCAAATAGAAGCAAGGCTGGAAAATCTCTAGGGCATGGTTAATCATAGGACACTTTTTTCTCAATAGCGAATGTATTTTGTATTTAAGTCGTGAATATACACATTTTCAGTACTGTGCTTGAGTCAGTAAGAGACTGTAAACCATAGATTCATCATTGATATTTTAATTTATTTCACCAAGAGCCAATGGGTAACTAATATTTGGAAGGCCTGGTTCTGGGTACTGGCGACACAGAGAGGAATCAGTTATAAACCCTTTCTCTGTAAGTTCACCGTCTTATTTGCATTAGGAAAGCAGAAAAGAGCACAGATAGTTACAGCACAGTGCGTGATTAGATGCCACAGTGGGCCAAACACAGGCAATGAGCAAGCTGAGAATAGGGCATCTCAGGCAGAGATATGTGTCTCTACAGTCAGGTCAGTGAGAAAAAGAAACAAAAGTCTCTTACTTTAAAGAGATGCCTTCTTAAGCCACCTTTACATGGCAGTCGACCCTCTGATCTTGTGATCCAAGCTCTTTTGTCCTTTAGAAAGCAGATAGGGAAGTGGCGCTTGGGGAGAACATTCATTTTGAGAGTTTCTACACCCCACCTCTGTCCCTAAATCCACTTTTCCCCATCCACTGCCCCGCGGGAATGAGACTAGGAAGGGCTAAGGATTTCCATAAATAAAACCAAATCAATCAAATGGCAAAGAAACAAATTTCCTTAGAAAATAGATACATTTCATACTTCTAAATTGTCATGCCCTTCAAGGATTCCTGAAGTAGCTGGAGAGCCACGTTTCAGACCTCTTTCGGCCATTCGTCATTGGCTGGTTGTGTCATCTCGAACAAAGCACTCACTGTCTGCACCTCAATTTTCTTAACAGAAATGTTTTTCAATAACAGTTGTCATGCTTCATTCCCAGGGTTGTTATAAGGATCAGATGTGGTCAGATGAGAGTTGTAGAAAGTCAGTGTGGAATATTTGAAATAATCTCGGACCAGGCACGCAGGAAATAAGCTGCTCATTGGAGACCTGCTCTAGCTGTAGCTCTTACCGCATTTTGCAAGGAGCTTCAAACAGTTGTTCAGTACCATTAGATTAGATGGTCTGTAAGGACTCTTCCAGTTTTGATAATATAAGATTCAGCAGTGACTTTTTTCAGTAAAGTGGCTTGAATAAAGTTAAGTCTTTATTCAGTTGGGTGTGAGACATATGAACTATTGCCCGAATGCTTCTCTCTTTTATATCTAGAGGTCCCCTTCACCCTCTTCACTGAGTGTGTGAGACATTTCAGTGTGGTGACTGGGCACAGAAAGGCCACTCTCTGCGAGCCCCAGAGGTTGGGAAAGGTGAAGAATGACTTTGCAGAGTCCGCCAGAAATCCTTTCTGTGAGGCAAACAGCAAGGCAGAACTTCAGAATATCCAGTTGGATTACACAGAGACCACAGCTCTCCACCTAAGGAGAAGTAGGCTAAGAACGTCATGTCTTTGGTCTGCCTAATTTCCCCTCCTCTTCTATATTTTTGTTTTGCTCTCCTTTCAATAGAATGCAAACACCTGGTTTCTTAGTAGACATCAAAAAAACAGGTTTAGACCAAGAGTGACAGGATTATCTTTTCTCCTTAAAGTTTCCTCCGTGAGACCCCCCGACAGCTGAAATCCCCTGAATCTATTTAAAATGCACTAATGCTCTATAATGTCAGGAGATTGTCCTAGAGATGGAATTAGACTGGCCTGGGTTTGAATTTTGCTTCTTTCACTTACTACCTGCATAATATTGTGCAAATATTTGACTGCTCTGAGTTGAAATAGCTTCCTATTTCACTGGGGGCTGGCAAGGCCTACCTTCTAGGGTTGTTGTAATGGTAAGTTCTCTGCAAACACGTCATGTTTCAAGTATCATGTGGAGGATTGCTCTTATAAACACTGACGATGTAAATTGTTTCACATGCTAGAATTTTTGGAGGGCATTGTTTCTCACTCCATTTGATGAGGGTTTTTGTTGTTGTTACTGTTTTGTTTCAGTGTTTTTTAGATTGGTGTTGGCTTTAACCAGAGCCTCCACTTACATAGTCCAGCTCCCAGAGACTGCCTGTAGGTACTCGGGTGCCAATGTTTAGTACCAGCCTGAGCCCTTGTGGTTCTTCAAACAACTGTTCCTTCGAGAATATTCTGGATTACAGGGACACTTTTAGTACCCAGATTAGTTATCTAATGGTAACCACAAAATCATTTCCCTTTGCTGGAAAATGAGCTAATATGATCACAAAAATTAACTAAAAAGTCAGGATCATGGATATTTTAGTCTAGCATTTCAGTTCGACAAACAAAGCCAATGAAAATTTGCAAACACACACACCTCTAGGGTGTGTTCTTCCCTTTACCCATGTGGTTACATCAACTGCTTTTTAAATCACAGCAGTTTGCTAACCCCCTCCCCCACTTGGCTTCTGCTTTCCTTGCTTTCATACCCTCTCCACAACTTAAAGGCTCTCCAAGATGACCCAGGACACAAACATTGCTATTCATAAAATGTCCATGACTTTTTATGATATGTTACTCCTTTCTGAAACTCTTTCCTGACTTCTGTAATATGTCAATACTCTGGCTCGCCAACTATTTCTTCTCTATCTCTTTAATGATCTTTTTTATTTTCTTCCTGAGTATTCACTATGGTCATTTTCGAGAAAATTTTATGTACTTGATTTTCCCCGTCTAAGAACATATATATTCCCAGAGGATATTGATGAGTCTGAGACATTTTTTTTTCTTGAGTCTTCATCAACATTTCAAACGCTAATTCCTATTGTTAGAAACTTACAGGACAAAGTTAGGCAACAATTTAATTTATAATTAATACTTATTTATGTGCAAAATATAACTCTGTTTCTTTCCCTCCAAACTAGGTTTACATTCTAATTTTTCCTTTTTACATAACAGTACCATTCTTCACATTCCTCAACCTACCCTCCGATGAAAACATTGCCATTTCTTTCCCTGTGCAAGTGCTACCTTTTGGTATTTCTTAGTCTCGGGGGCTCTTCACCAATTCCAAATTACTGCCTATCCTACCCTCAACATGTCGTGGCTTAGTCAATGTAATAAATTCTATTCTCTCTACTTTCATTTCCTCCGTGTCTCAAAATCCCTCTTGCACACGGAGACGAGTTATCTTACTGTAAACTACTGCTTTCATTATATTACTTCTTGGTTTTAGAAGGGAGCAGAGTAAAAACTGCGGTGTATTTGTTTAGCAAACTGGACTGGTCAAAGCCCTTGGGCATGCATTGCACAATGGCTTTCTGCTGCTAGGAAGAGGTGGCACCGGGCTGTGGAAGCTCCATCATTGTGGAGTCAGGGTCCGGAGATGCTGGCTGCATTTTACTGCTGTGGGTTAACTAGAATCAGCTCAGGTCCTCTTTCTGAGGCTTCAGCTTCCCTATCTGTTGTTAAGTGGTAGATGCTGGTTAACATCTGCAAACTGTATATAGATATTTTGCAGCACATTAATAATGAGTGAATTCAAACTAATTAGGAAAAATTAACAGCCCCAGACACACTCTCCAGTTTACTAACTGTAGTAAAATTCACCATACCTTTATCTTAAAATATAAATAAATAAATACATTTAGATGGATATCCCCAAAATTATTGTAACAGAAAATGTTTGCCAATCCTTGTTTTTGAGAGGTTTATGTCAATTCCAGTCTGGAATGTTCATTTAAACAACTCCTTAGGGATATGTCTCCCAAATACACAGCCTAGTAGGGAAATAAGAAAAATCAAAACAGTGTAGTGAATGATTCTAAAAGTATCCTTTTCAAGTCTATGATTTTCGACTATTAACTGTAATCTACCATCAGAAGCCTCAGCATGGAGCGATTTCTTGGCATGAGCAGAATGACTTAAGTGTTAGAGGAAATTGTTCTTCCTTTTGTCTTAGCAGCATCAGACTTGAGTGGGCGTGCTGCTAAGTTTAGTTGCAACTTTTTCTGCCTGTGGTTGGGACTGCCACCATCCTTCCAGCCATACAGAAAAGAAAAGGCAGCCTTGATGCCCCCTGAGAAGCAGCACCCTCCCTCCCCTATCTATTTGAGTGGGAAAAAGACAGAGGTCTTGGCCAGGCAGGCTTGGTTCATATCATATATCTAAGGTCAGATGGGCCTTTAGAGATCACTGAATCTAAACTTTTTTTTTAGAGATGTGGAAACAAAGGAAAATTCAAGGGAGAAGAACCCCTCAGATCGCACATCCAGTAAGTATTGGAATTAGAGCTCATGTATATTGTGTCTAAAATATTTGGGCAAAGTCAGTGCTCCCCAGCACTGGACAATCATTTAGAATGCAGAGTCAAACCTCCTGTTTGAAGAATCACCTGTGTGATTACTATTTAGTAAGTCTGGTATGGTGCTGGGGATTTGTATATTTAGTAAGCATCCCCCGTGATCCTAAAGCAAGCCCACTGTGAGACTTAGGCACACCCAAAAGAATAGAATCAGTAAATAGGAGATTTAAAATGAACTTTAAAAAAACACTGAAAATCTGGGAAGCATTAAATATCCTGGAAATCAACGCCTACAAAAGGGAAGAGACTCATGTGTTGATGAGAAACTTAGATTAAAGTCCGTGTCTTTTCAATACGTATGTAATGGTCGTATATTCTTATATTTTACTACCTAGGGGCATCCAAAATGGTTGGGTGGACCTCAGGTCCTTTCCCTGTTTGTTTGTTTGTTTGTTTTGATATTTAACATAGATTGTGCTACCATGTGTGTTTAAACATAGTAAGAAATGAATTTTAACTTGTACAATGTTATATGCAAGTACAGACACGTGTGTGTGTATGTGTTACACACACAGGTGCATACACACACATATTGCGAGTTAATGGTAGGGCGTCATCCATTGTAAGATGCAACTCAATTTCTGAGATTTTAAAATTGCAAGGGAAAACAGTCTCCTGTAACATTGTAGGTAAACTAGAGTTGGAAAAGGTTTTAACTCCCTTGGCAACTTGAACCAGTCGGCAGTAGAGTCTGGAAAATTTTGACGTCAAGGGTTCCTGGGCACATCAAGGCTAACAAGAACCATTTCCAAGATCAAGTAGAAATGTTCTATATGGACACAGGAGCAGACTGGCTGAGCAAATCCCGCTTGTTTCTGGTGTCTTTCGATAGTTAGGACAAGCCATCTGGAAAAAATATTGGTGGATTAATTTGTAGATAAGTCAGCCAGATCGATGAAGATAATTTGTGCCCATTCTAATTTTTAACACAAATTGTATTTAAGTTCGAGTGAACCAGTCTATCTTATTTCTGAGTAAGCAACTTTTGTGTTGCCCCTCTGTGGCCTTAGTTCTACAAAAGAAATAACCTCAGCCCTAACTACTTCAGAAGCTGGTAATTATTAATCAAAATTAATCCTGTTATAGTTTACCAAACGCCTCCACATAGTTTATATCATTTCAATCTGACTAAGATCCTATGAGATGAATGAGATTATCTGTCTCTTTTATTTTTACGTTTGTGCAAACTGCAGCTCGGGAAACCTGAGTAACTTGCCCAACATCTCACAGTGAAAGCAGTGCTCGAGTCTGAGTGTTGTGATAGATTCATCCTGTATTCATTAGTAATTGTTTCACTTTAGAGAAAATACATCGAAAAGTCATAGTTGTAAGATGAATTACTTCCACCTTTCTGCATTTGGCCTGCTTGTTCATTGTTTTTGTTCTTATACCCACACACAAACCTCTCTTTGGCCCTAAGAATACCAGCCAAGCACCACCCAGGTCTGAAGAATAGATAAAAATATGCACTGCCCTGTCTTCCTTATCTGAAGACACCTGGGGGGGAAAAAAAAAAAAAAAGCACAAAATCTGAACACTGTAATTTCTGAATGGCCAAAAAGTGCGATTTGCAAAGTTAGGAAATCCTCAAGCCTGGGATAATACTAGGTCTTGGATCTCGGTCGTCTCAACAAGTCGTGGCATAGTTGTTTTATTTTTTATACATGTTCACGTCTTAGGGAGAAATAGAGACCTGGGAAGTAATGAAAGGGGATGGACCAGGATGAAGTCATATTTCTTAGAGGTTGGGCGCGGGGTGAGAGAAAAGAGTTTCGGGATCTGGAGAATCCTGTTACAGTTCTGGCCCAGTTACTAATTTACTGCGGGAATGACTTTCTCATCCCTGGTCTTACTTTGGAGAAGTTGGGTTGGAAAGTCTCCTCTGACTGACATTTCGAGGTTCAGTGCATTGTCTTTCTCACAGGCAATTTGGGAAGAGATGAACTTTGTTATTTTTTCTTTGAGGTCAAAATGGCTTTTCTGCCCTGTATACTCAGCTTTAAAGACTTGGCCCAAATATATAGTGGCAAGGACGAAGTCATTCTCGGTTCTGTGACTGATTTCTCTTGCTACATCTCTCTCAATTTCTGAAAGAGGAGAAAACTTCTCTAAATACAATCTTGCTTCTCTCTCTCTCTCTCCATCTCTATGGTTATATCTGTGATTTTAGGTTGTGGCTAATTAGCTCAATGGTTTAAAATACCGAAATCAATGATAGTTTTAGAGTCACTTCTGCTATGAGCTGAACTCTGGTCATTTTTGTGGAACTCCAAATGCTAGTGATACGTCACACATTTAGCCAAAAGCCTCCTTGACGACAGAAAGTATATGAATAAGTGTTAGCACTTGAGGGAGGCCAACTGGAAATGCCTTCAAGAACATTCTCTGTTCATGGGGAAGAGGAGAGAACAAGGCTTTTCATTCTGAAATAAAGTTGATGAGCACCCACTGTAGCGATGAGCAACCATATTGCAGCAGTATTATTAAAAATACAGATTTTCAGGACAATTATTTGAAAATTCCATTACACAAGACCAAATAGGGCCTTGATGTCTATATTTTTGTAAGCACTGAAAGTGATTTTTATGACCCAGGAAAACTCATTGTTACAGTTCTCAGCCATTTCTTCACTGTGTGAAACTTTGATCACAACAAGAGAGATTTAGGAAATATCAAGTGAGAAGGAGGATTGACATCAGCAATGCCTGAGTTCTTATTATTAAACTTTAATAATGTCAATATTAATAGGCATTTGTTAAACTCTTACTATATCCCATTCACTATGTAAAGCACTTTACATACATTTTCTCATTTAATTCCCCACATAGGGATATTCCTTTTATACCCCTATTTTACACAGGTGAAAAAGACCCAGAAAGGTCACGTGCTCTAAAATCGAAATGCCAGGACTGAAATTCCACATGAAGGCTCTTAGTCATTAGCCTTCCCAAATACCAATTTATCTATGAAGGACCATGTTTGGGTAAATTAGGGGTCTTGGTCTACCAGATCCAATGAAAAGATGCTAAAGAGAAGCAATAAGAGGATATCAATGAACTTCTGAGAGGATCTTAGCAAACGCATTTTAATATAGTCACATGTACTTTTATGCCACCTCCGCAGGTGACAGAAACTCGTTTCATGTTGTTTAGCCTTATTAGTCAAACTTATTCCATAATATCACAGTAATCCTTTATCCAATTGCTTTTCACATTTCTAAATGTACAGGGTATCCCAAAAAATGTATATAGGGTGTCTGTAGAGTTTATTACATTTTGAAAATGAAATGTATTTCAATAACTGCTGGTTTTATAATTACACTTATGTGTGTATACACTTTTTGGGGGGACACCAACATATAAATATAACCAGTTTCCTGCCTGGCTGGTGTGGCTGAGTGGATTGAGTGTCGTCCCATGCACTGAGAGATCCTGGTTCGAATCCCGGTCAGGGCACATGCCCGATGCAGGCTCGATCTGTGGTACGGGGTGTGTAGGAGGGAGCTGGGTTAAGAGAGGACGGTTGGTAGAAATAGAGAGAGGAACAAAGTAAAAAAGCGTCCTTCACTTAGAAGAGTGACGGGGCCAGGGCTCCTTCCAAGTAAGCCCCCAGGAGCCCAGGGTAACAACACAAGTAGGGAATAAACTGGTTAGTTTCCTAGAAGATACTGGTGCAGCCTACTCAGTCCTGACCAAGCCAGTGGAGCCCCTAACCTCCAAAAAACGACCATGCAAGGGGCCACCAGACAGTCAGCCCTTTACCCCTGGTCTTCAAAGAGGACTGTAGACCTTGGCAAAAATACTGTGACTCATTCGTTTCTGGTCATGCCGGAGTGCTCATACCCCCTACTCAGACACGATCTCCTCCAAAAACTGCGGGCAACAATATCATTCAAGGGGAAAGAGGCACACCTCACCGTGGATCCAGGAAGCCAGGACCCAATCCTCCTTTCCCCCTTTCATATCCTCCTAACTTGGCCCCTCTCCGAAGAGTATCTCTTACACGAGAGGACCTCTGCTGCACCCGCTGCCAATCAGGAGCCTTCCACCTACCTGGAGGAACTGCAGCATCTGTTTCCCACGGTCTGGGCAGAAAACAACCCTCCAGGATTAGCTAGCCACCAAGCCCCAGTAATTGTTCAATTGCTGGCCACTGCCACTCCAGCCCAGCCCCGCACCAAGTTCCACAAGACGTTGGCCATCAATCCTGCCAGTCTGCTCCCCGACGATGACCCCAAGGAGCCTCTACACGACTGCCTGGAGGTAATCGACACAGTGCAGACAACCCGCCCACACCTCAAGGATATCCCACTGCCATCATCAGATGAGGTATTGTTCACAGATGGGAGCAGCTATATCCAAGAAGGAGTAAGGTATGCTGGGGCAACAGTAGTAACTCTGGACTGTGTCATTTGGTCTCAGTCATTCAGTAGGGGAATTCAGCCTAACGGGCTGAACTCATAGCCCTGATCCAGACCCTATGCTGGGGAAAGGATAAATCAATAACCGTCTATACCAGCGGTTCGCAACCTGTGGGTCGCAACCACTTTGGGGATCGAACGACCCTTTCACGGGGGTCGCCTAAGACCATCGGACAACACATATTTCCTATGGTGATTCATAACAGTAGCAAAATCAGTTATGAAGTAGCAACCAAAATAATTTTATGGTTAGGGGTCACCACAACATGAGGAACTGTATTAAAGGGTCGTGGCATTAGGAAGGTTGAGAACCACTGGTCTATACGGATAGTAGGTATGCATTTGCCACAGCGCATGTGCATAGCGCCATCTACCAAGAACCGGGCTTATTAACCTCGGCCGGGAAGGACGTCAAAAATAAGGAGGAAATTCTGACCTCACTCGAAGCTATCTGGCTGCCAAAAGCAGTAAGGATAGTGCGTTGCAAGGGACACCAAAAAGGGGATTCCACAGAGGCACGGAGAAACCGAGCAGCAGACCAGGAACCTCGAGAGACAGCCCTAAAACCAGTGGGGCCTCTCCAGATATTAGTCGCCATGCCAAACCCAAGTTTGCCTTGGACTCCTACTTACACTGGGTCAGAAAATGACTTGGCCAAGCAGAAACAAGCCACAGAGGAAATTAACAGATGGTGGACATTGCCTGATGGGAGGTTGTTGATCTCAGAGGCATTAGGTCGGACTTTGGTCAAGCAGCTGCACCACACTACCCACTTGGGTTACACCAAGCATATTGAACTCATGAGAGGCAGGTACTTCATACTCAATTTAGACAGTATAGTGGATGGCACTGTGTCCAGGTGCACAACCTGTGCCCAGGTTAATAATAAGCAGGGTAGAAAAGCTCCCCTGGGAATCTGGGCTCAGGGAACCCCCCCCCCCAGGGGAACATTAGGAAATAGATTTTATAAAAATTAAGCCCCCAACATCAGGATATAATATACCTCCTGGTTTACTTAGACACTTTCTCTGGGTAGGTTGAGGCTTACCCTACTAAAACAGAGACAGCCACCATTATAGTTAAAAAAAATCACTCCAAGAAATCATTCCTAGATTCGGGTTACATGTGACCCTGGAGTCAGACAACGGCCCCACCTTTGTAGCAAAAATATCACAGGACATAGCCAAGGTCCTGAATATTAATTAGAAACTCTATTGTGCCTAGCGACCCCAAAGCTCAGGGCAGATAGAGCACACGAACAGAACCTTAAAGGAAACCTTGACCAAGTTGACTTTAGAAACCGCTGAAAACTGGACCACTCTGCTGCCCCTCGCCCTCTTACAGGCGAGATGTACCCCATACCTAGAGGGATTCTCCCCTTATGAAATTATGTATAGTCGACCTCCTCCCATTCTTCCCAAGCTCAGAAAAGAATGGAAGGCTGAAATTCACAACTGCTCCTTACTCAGGTTCTTGCAGGCCCTGCAGTCTGCCAGAAGGCCGTCCATAAGCACGTCCACAACGCCCTGCCTGTGCCCAAATCAGACCCTGTACACCCCTTCCAGCCCGGGGACTTGGTGTGGGTAAAGAAGTTCACCACCTAGGGACGAACTCCAGCCTGGAAGGACCATACACTGTCATCCTGACTACACCAACGGCTGTCAAGGTCAACAGCATCCCGACCTGGCTGCACCATTCCCGGCTGAAGGCGGAAAAAGCAAAATGGACGGTCCAGGCCTCTCCAGACCTCTTAAAGATAAGACTCTCGCAAACATCGGAACCTTAATATTGCTTTTATCTGTATAAATGGGAACCCCCATAAGCCAAAACCCAAATGGGATTGGGAACTTAGGAATGGAATCACAGGGCAAGTCCTTGCCAAGGTGACTACAGGGGAACAGGAACAAGTGCAGTTCACTATAGATCTCTGTTCCCTGATTAAGGATGTTATCCCCATATACCAAGGAGAGAACAAAAAAATGAGCAAGGGTTCCAAGGAATCGGAGGCTATGGGGACAGGGCTCATGGACTTAGGGGTGAGGAAGAGGCAGGCAGTGTGACAGGGAAAGGGAGGAGGCGGAGGGCTAAGCAGGTATGTGTGGGTCTGAGTAGGAAGGAGGAGAAGGAAAGATGGGGGATGTGTAGACAGCAGATGGATTGAAAGGAGGGATGAGCATGTGAAATAAGGTAGGTAGATGTAGAGGACGAAAGTGGGACACTGAGTAAGAGAGGGAGAACTTGTCCCTGGTAGTGGGGTGACAGTATGGGATGTAGTGAAGAGAGTGACAGGGACAGAGTTAGTATCCTTAGTTAGAAATAACATTGAGGAAAGGGAAAATCAAAGAAGACAATGTGATAATTGGTTCCAAAGAATGTTTCATTGGTCCCCTTGGCTGACAACCCTCCTGTCTGTAGTGGCAGGGCCCCTCGCCCTCTTGCTCTTATCCCTGACCATGGGACCCTGCCTTGTCAATTGCCTTATCCAGACTATACAGAGCAGAATTAACTCGGTCAAATTACTAGTAGTCAGGGGTCAATACAATTTTCTCCCCAATGAAGACGAGTCCACGATTTGACTTGTATACATAAAACCAGTGGGGAAAGAACTAGACTACTTAATTTAAGTAACTCCATTCTGACCAGCAGTTGCTACACATACACACCCTGACTCATCTAAACACCAGAGACTGAAACCCAGAGGAACCATAAAGATAAAGGGATTAATCATGGCCTTGGGAAACCCAGAAAAACCATACAAATAAAGACAGTAATGATTGCCCTGACCTCTGTAACAGCTCCTCATGCCCCCTATGTGTATCAGTTCCCCCTTAACGGGGCCAAGGCCTCGCCAAGAGGATGTGGTTTTAGTCTTTATAAGCGGACTGCAGAAATGTTTGGGGCTGCTGATTTGGGAGTCCTATGCCCCCTGCAGCCCGCCAGTAAGTAAAGCGCTCCTCTCCTTTACAGTTCGGCTGTGTGTCTCTGACTGTCTCACTGGCTCGTCCTACAGATGAAACTCAAAGGGAAGTGGGGGGAGAGGGCAGGATGAGATAAACTAAAGAACTTCTATGCATATATGCATAAACAATGGACACCAACATTAGTGTGGGGAAGGCTGGAGGGGGGTGGGAGTGGGGAGGAGGAGGTCAATGGGGGAAAAAAGGCGGAGACATCTGTAACACATTCAACAATAAAGATGAGTTTAAAAAAAAAAAAAGACCGTGACTTTTTAAAGATTTTTTTTTAATCCTCACCCGAGGACATTTTTGCATTTATCTTCAGATAGAGCGGGGGTGTGGGGGGGAGGAGAGAGGAGAGTAAGAGAGAAACATCGACATGAGAGAGACACATCTACTGGTTGCCACCAACACAACCCCAAGCGGGGCCAGGGCCAAAATGCAACCAAGGTACGTGCTCTTAGTGGGAACCAAACCCGGATCTCTCTGGAATGCGGGCCGATGCTCTAACCGCTTAGACAAACTGGCCAGGGTTTAAGATTTCTTAATAAGCCAGTTTGATTACACAGTTAGCCATATTTTCTTTGTTCCACCAAAAGTCTTCTGTTAATCCAGTGAACACATATTTATTGAACACTTATTTTGTTGCCACTCTGTACTAGACACAGGGAACATTACAGCCGTGCTCCTCCCCTCATGGGAAGGACAGACAGTGAACAAGAATCAGCTGCCCTGTGGTCAGTGCTATGAGGACGACAAACGTGATGAGCTGGGTGAGGTGTGTACGCGTGTATGGGTCAGGGCAGCCCTCTCCAGGCAGGTGAGATCTGAACTGAGACCTGGATCATGAGAATGTCAGGCTTCATTTTTATATTTTTTTTATTATTTTTAATTTTTATTGTTTTGATCTTGCAGATTTTCATTTCTAATAAAGTAAATATCAACCTTTCCTATTCCACATGAACAAAAAAGCTCTTTGTGGTTCCTTTTAATTTTTTCAGAGTAAAAGGGCCATGAGACCAAAAGTGAGAAAAGCACTGGTTTATCCCCAGCCACAGCTGGTCCATGTCTTGCTCTGACGTCATAAGTCACCATTGTGAGGGAATTGCAGACTTCTCCTATATAAGGCCCTGGCTCTGGACACTGAGCTGGGGTCACTGTGGAGTTGGAGTAGTGAGTTGATGTGTGGTGAATCGTTGGACTTGGACAGGTGAACTGACCTTTGGTGACCTCCTGGACTTTGATTGGTGAGCTTGCGTTTTGTATGTATGAATTGTTGGATGTGGACGAGTGAACTGACCTTTGGTGACCTGTTAGACTTTGATTGGTGAGCTTGCATTTTGTATGTATGAATTGTTGGATGAGGACTAGTGAACTGACCTTTGGTGACCTGTTAGACTTTGATTGGTAATCTTGCATTTTGGATATTTGTATTGTTGGATGTGGACGAGTGAACTGACCTTTGGTGACCTGTTGGACTTTGATTGGTAATCTTGCATTTTGGATATTTGTATTGTTGGATGTGGACGAGTGAACTGACCCATGGTGACCACTTGTAGTTTGATTGGTGAGCTTGCGTTTTGTATGTTTGAATTGTTGGATGTGGATGAGTGAACTGACCTTTGGTGACCTCTTGTAGTTTGATTGGTGAGCTTGCGTTTTGTATGTTTGAATTGTTGGATGTGGACGAGTGAACTGACCTTTGGTGACCTGTTGGATTTTGATTGGTGAGCTTGTGTTTTGGATTTTTGATTTGTTGGATGTGGATGAGTGAACTGACCCTTGGTGACCTCTTGGAGTTTGATTGGTGAGCTTGCGTTTTGGATGTTTGAATTGTTGGATGTGGACGAGTGAACTGACCTTTGGTGACCTGTTGGACTTTGATTGGTGAGCTTGTGTTTTGGATTTTTGATTTGTTGGATGTGGATGAGTGAACTGACCTTTGGTGACCTCTTGTAGTTTGATTGGTGAGCTTGCGTTTTGGATGTTTGAATTGTTGGATGTGGACGAGTGAACTGACCTTTGGTGACCTCTTGTAGTTTGATTGGTGAGCTTGCGTTTTGGATGTTTGAATTGTTGGATGTGGACGAGTGAACTGACCTTTGGTGCCCTGTTGGACTTTGATTGGTGAGCTTGCGTTTTGTATGTTTGAATTGTTGGATGTGGATGAGTGAACTGACCTTTGGTGACCTCTTGGAGTTTGATTGGTGAGCTTGCGTTTTGTATGTTTGAATTGTTGGATGTGGACGAGTGAACTGACCTTTGGTGACCTGTTGGATTTTGATTGGTGAGCTTGCGTTTTTTATGTTTGAATTGTTGGATGTGGATGAGTGAACTGACCTTTGGTGACCTCTTGGAGTTTGATTGGTGAGCTTGCGTTTTGTATGTTTGAATTGTTGGATGTGGACGAGTGAACTGACCTTTGGTGACCTGTTGGATTTTGATTGGTGAGCTTGCGTTTTGGATTTTTGATTTGTTGGATGTGGATGAGTGAACTGACCTTTGGTGACCTCTTGTAGTTTGATTGGTGTGCTTGCGTTTTGGATGTTTGAATTGTTGGATGTGGACGAGTGAACTGACCTTTGGTGACCTGTTGGACTTTGATTGGTGAGCTTGCATTTTGGATGTATGAATTATTGGGTGTGGACTAGTGAGCTGATGTTTGGTGACCTCTTGGACTTTGATGAGTGAGTGAGCTTGCGTTTTGGATTGTGGCGTTTGTTTGTTTGGTTTTTAATTTCCTTTTCTTTTTCAGGTGTTTTTTTTCTGTTATTGTATTTTTTGTTGTCTTAATATTTTTGTTTTCTTTTTCTTTTTCTTTCCTTTTTTTAGTTATTTTTATTTAGTTTTTTATTTTACTTCATTATTTTAGTTTGTTATTTAGCTTTTTTATTTTAGTTTGTTATTTTACTTGTTTATTTTAGTTTATTATTTTAGTTTTTTATTTTAAAGGCACCATGTGTTATGACTTTGCAGCCCTCTCTGACAACAAGGAGCGCCTTGTTGGCAATTGTGTCCTCCTGGACACCCTTGGCCAGGGTTCCTATGCCTAGGTGACGTTGGCCCGCCGTGTTCCCACAGGCCCAGGTGTAGCAGTCCCAGCGCCTCCACGGGTGTCAGGAGAGGGTGTGGGGGAGGGGAGCGATGAAGCACGGAACTTGTACTCATGTACTCATAACCAATGGACATAGACAACAAAACTGGGGACGGGGCTGGGTGGGTGGGGGAGGAGGGTGTTAATGGGGAAAAAAGGAGAAACATCTGTAACAAAATAAATTAATAAGAAAAATAAAAAATAAAAATAAAGACTCCCCAACCTTATTTGACGAGGCCCTAAGTCCGGACCTCTCTAAGTTCAGGCAGGAACACCCAGAAATTACTCTCCTGCAATATGTAGATGATCTCCTATTAGCCACTAAGACTGTGCCTAACTGCCAGGCAGCTACTAGAGACTTATTAAAAGAATTAGACACCCTTGAAAAATTACTCAAATTTTTTGTAATGGCTCACATTGACATACCTCTGAGTAACACCTGTAATTGTTGTTGGGTAGATAGAAATAGATACAGATACAGACATAGACACAGATGTTAATATACATGTGAGCAACAAAGTCGTTATGTGGTAAAAGTTGACAGATGACTTTTAGTAATAACTTGTTGACTTTCAAAATATTCAAGAGGAAATTTAGATTAAAAATTAATAATATTCCTTGTGATTTAGTTCAACTCCATTAGAAATTGTTTTTACAAAACAGCCTTGTGTCTTGTCAGTCAGTCTCTGTGACCTATGAGATCTTCTGTGTTAGGAGTCCCCACGACCTCCCGCAGGTCTGATGATTGACTAGGGGGACTCACAGAACTCAGAAAAGCTGTTATACATATGGTGATGGTTCATTACAGTAAAAGGATGCAGATTACAATCAGCAAAGGCAGAAAGCTCCCAGGATGGAGTCTGGGAGGTCAGGTACAGCCACCCAGTTGTCGTCTCCCTGGACTCACACAGCAGTGCTTCACCCTCCCAGCTGTGCTTTGTGACGACACAGAGGGAGCACTGCCAACCCGGGGAGCTCACCAAAGCCCTGGTGTCCGGATTGTGTACTGGGGGCCAGGCCCTGAGGCATGCGGCACCCACATGACTGACAATTACTTAGTCTCCAGCCTCCCCCCAAACCCCCAAAAAAGGAGGTCGGACTGATACAGAGTGGCCCAGGACCACAGGCCTTCACCTGAGCATAAACTATCTGGCATGGCCCGTGACCCTGGATTACAAAGGCACTCTTATCAGGCATGACACTCCAAGGATTTTTAAGAGATTTCCCCGGAACTAATTTGAGCATCCCAAGTCTGCTGAGTTAACCCTCCGTGCCCGTCTTCCTTTGAGAAGAATCCACCTGGGCTTCCAGCATCGTGTCCCATCCAGTGAGGATTCCTACTGAGTACGGAAGGAGACGGGCTAGAAGCTAGTCCAGTAGAGACAATTTTGCTCATCTCCAGAGCAAGTACTGTCTCAGAGGATGATTGAAATGTCCTTTCCAGGAAAAGACTGGGATCTGAACAATGCGAATGAACCAAGTTTCTAGCACTGGTTTCAGAGACAGACGAATGAATGATGGAAGGCGGGGAGCAATTCCTATGTCTCAGCTTTTGGCAGTGTTTTAAAGAAAAACCCTGGCAAATTGGACTCACAGTCCTGAGACATAGCCACCATTTATGTACAGTGTAAACCCTTCGAGGAAAGAAAACTGAAGTGTGCAAGTCTTGGCCAGAACTGATGACAGAATCAGTGTCACTATCCTTCCAGGCCCTCCAAATTAGTCAGTGTAGGGCTCTGATAATAGCTACCAGAAAGATGGATAGTTGTGTGAAACAGATACCAGATCCTTCAGAAGTCTGTGGTCTTATTTAGCAAAAAGCATACATGCACAGGAAAATTCATAAGAGAATAGCAGTGGTTTTATTCAAACAAAACAGTAGTTTAGTAAATTTGGGGTTGGTTGACAGTATTTCCAAATTCAGACTTTCCCTGAAAATATAGATTAACAACTTATTTTGAAAAATCAAACATTATACTAATAGTAAGCTAGGATTGTGCCTGTTAGAATTAGGCAACAGTTGCTTCATAGCAGCTGCCCATCGGAATGGAGTCCAGGCATTCCAGGTAGCTAGAGACCCACCTCTCCCTCTTGTGGTGAAGGGGGCCCTCTTCACTTATTTATGTCACCAGCTTGGCTCCTATAAAAACTAAGTTTATAACCCCTGACCCACCTAAGTATATATATATTAAAGATGAGCTTGATCTAGGGGTCAGGGTGGGGAGTCTCTCAAAGGAAGAGAAAGTTAAAGGCTTCTTAAAGAAAACAGTGCAAAAGAAAATAGAATAGGCAATTTACACAGGGCTCATTGCTTGAGAAAACATCAATATGAGAGTAAGGAGAATAGATTGTATTCTATGGGCATGTAAACCTAGTGAGAATTTGAGCAGAGAGTGTGAACTCTGTGAATGATATATCGTATTATTGCTAGGGTTATTTTTTACCTTTTGGTAGAAAAACCTGGCATTGCTATGTTGAATGAAAAGTTATCCAAATAGGAATGGGTTAGGGGATGAAGGATCCTGTGTTGAAAAATTTCACAGAGCACTGAATCATCACGACGTGGAGGAGGAATAGGCGAGCTGGTGAGAATGCAGGAATGGAGAAGAAACGGGCATAGAAGCAGCTGTAAAAGCAGCTCCCTTCCTTAGGATGCCATGAAAGATAAGGGAATGCGGAACAATGCCTACTTTCCTTGTGATAGGAATCTTCTTTTTTCTCTTCTCTTTAGGGAATTTGGTCCTCTTATTAAATATGGAAAATGTGATTAATTGGTAACAGTAAAACATTTGTTTATTCTTTTCACTACTTAAATCTGAAAACCATTTCCTTTGGAATTGGAGGATGTATAATAAATAACATGCCTCTCTTTTCTGCACCCAACTTTATAATGAAATTAAAAAAATGTTAAATTAATGGAGAACCAAGTACGGCATTTATTGCAAATAAACTTTATAATTAAAAGAGGTGGTCAGTGTTCATCTCCGAGGGCTGATTGTTTAAAGTCAGCTTTCACTGTGCTTGGGTCTAAGGTCTGTTATCAGGTGGGCTTATCTAACACTCTCCTGAATTAAATGTACTGCAGATTGCAGGCTTATGTGCAAGGTCCAGCCCTGCCCCACTAGTCTGACTTAAAGACATGAGTAATCAGAAAATATTCCCCCCTACCCCCGCACACACAGCTGTTTGAGTCTTTCTAACTGATATTCATAAGTGAAGCCCTGCATCAAGAGAGAAAAATTTCCACGTGCTAAAAGAAGGAGGGAGGATAACCAAGAGTTTTGGGAGGCAGGCATGCTTTAGAGAGAGCTAAAAGGCATTGATATCATTTGACCTCCTGATTTCAGCATACCTAATTCTCACTCCGTCTTTCGGTACTATTGCATCGGTCAATACATTTCTTTTTCTTTTTCTTTTTTCCTTAATTTGATTTCTAATCCGCCACTCAAACTAAAAGATCTTGGCTGATACAGGGAGGCAAAGTCGTTTTTACATTTCAGGCTAGGGAAATGAACTGTGAAAAAAGCCTTTGGCATCTGTGTGCTTTGGGTCATTACCTATTGACGCCACTAGATGTCAGTGTCTTCTATCTTAGTTTGACTAGTTCTTTATTTGAAGCAGTAGCTTCCAGGGAAGGATACTACTCTACTTTCTCCATCACCTTTCCAGCTCATACACAGTCTACTTCATCTGGCAACAGGGACCCTCCTCCTTTTACAGCGTCCTCCTTCCTTGGTTTTGTACAAGTGTTTGTGTAGAGGCGCAGGCCTATCCTACTTTAATGAGCCTGGGCTTCAGTGTTCTGTGTGAATTCTCCAGGTGATTCTAATGCACATCTACGTTGGAGAACTATTTCCTTTTTCAATTTTATTAAATGTATTGGGCTGACATTGGCTAATAAAATTCTATAGCTTTCAGGTGTGCAATTTATAATACATCATATAATGTACATTGCATTGTCTCTTCACCACTCAAAGTCAAGTCTCCTTCCATCACCATATATTTGATCCCCTTTACCTAACTCTTGTAGTGATCTGGGCTCCAAGGCTAAGGCAACTAGATTCCATTTTATGTCGGCCCCTTAGTTAAGGCGACTAAAAGACTCCATTTTGTCACCAATAGACATTCCTTGATATTCTTCCAACAATAGGTTAATTACCCCAAGACTTAAAGGAATTTTGCCTAAAGATTATAGTGGCCCCAGGAGTTGGGAGGCATTTGCAGTCTCCTGAGTATAGGTATTTGCAGGTACTTGTAAGTGCTTAGGCCTTTGGTAAATAATGCTAATTTTGACTTCTGTGGTCTCTGTCACTCCCACTATTGTACTGGTTCCCTGAGGGGAGGGGGCAAAAGGAGGAGGGAGTTTCTGTCTTTAAAATGGGATGAGTAAGAACAATCGGGGCTGTTGATCTGAGGGGGGAGACTGTGCCCTCCGCAGCTGGCTGGCGAAATAGAAATAAAGTGCTCCTTTACAATTCGGCCATGCGTCTCTGGTTATCTCGCCTTCAGGTTATAACAGTACCTCCACTCGTTCCCTCTGTGTCTATGAGTTTTGTTTGTTCATTTGTTGTTTTCGGTTTTATATTTCACGTATGAGTGAAATCACAGGGTTTTTGACTTTTTCTGTCTGACCTATTTTGCTTAGCATGATATTCTCCAGCTCCATCCATGTTGTTGAACGTGTCAGTATTTCGTCTTGTTTCATGGCTGAGCAGTATTCCATGGTATGTACGTACCACATCTTCTCTATCCAGTCATCTCGGGAGGACACTCTTTGTTTTCATGTCTTGGCCTCCGTGAATGCTTCTGCAAATGAACATAGGGGTATCTTTACAAATACGGGTTCTCAAAATTTTAGATAGATAGCCAGAAGAGGGATTACTGGATAATATGGTAATTCTCTTCTTAATTTTTAAAGGAACCTCCATACCGTTTCCATAGTGGCTGTACCATTTTACATTCCCATCAGCATGGAGAGAACTATTTTCTAGACTGAGTCCCTCCATTCCTGCATGTCCTCAACCACTGGCAGAATTGAAAGTGCAGCTAATGAGCTTACTGAGGAAATGAGTGACATTGGGAAGGTAACTGCTCTCTGGGCTAACTTGTTTTATCTCTACAATGAGAATGTTCACTTGGATAACAAAAGTCATATGACATTTATATAATTAGCATTGCTATGGATAATACTTTGTCTTTGTAACTATATCAAACACGAGTGCAGGGAAGTCAATTAAACCCAAAATGCATCAGGTAGTCACTGGCTCTTGGAGTTGGATTGAGGACTCCATCTGAACAATCTCTGACTTCTGCCACAATATTCCTATTGGGCTAGCATCAACCTGGAGTTCCCATGAAGGGAAGTTCTCTCATGATGCAGAATGAACGACGCTGTGGGGGTCTGACTGTTCGGAAGCCTTGCTTGCCTTGAATCCAACCTGCATTTGTGGTGCTTTCAACCATCAGAGCCCTCGTGTTATCAGACTTTGAGCTCCTGAAGGCCGGACTGCAGTCCCTCCCCTCCCGGTCCCTGTTTCGCTTGCAGCTCACTGCTGCTCATAGGTTTCTTCCTCACCTGTATACAGTTAGCCAGCTGGCCAGGAGGGGTCAGAGCAGACTGACTGCTCTCCCCATACCGCTGGCATTACTGGAATAAACACTTGTATATGATTCAACCCTGTCTCTGCCTAATTTGTCTCCATTAATGACAGGCAGCCTCAGACCTGTTGTGTCGGGTTCAAAAAGAAAAACACAGGACTGTCTTCTGCAGGATTTATTTTATTGTTAAGCAAATCAAAGAAAATAGATATATATTGAACTCCCAAGGACTCAGGCAGAGAAGAAGGTGTGTTTTCATAAAGTGAAGGGATCTGCTAGAGAAAAATAAAAGCAGAAGCAAGAATAGAAGGATGAAAGAGCCGGCAAGTCAGCACAAACCGCCGGCTCGAGTTCAGCTTTTCCATAATGCTTTAGGTTGATCTTCCCACCACTTTTCCTACGAAAGAGAAAGACAAAATCCGCTCAGTGCAATATCATTCGCATTCATCCCAGATGCGGGACGAGGTTTAACTATTTCGTCGTCTGTATAATCATTTGATTCTGCAGGTGTCCATGTTGATGATTTGACAGAAGTTAATGAACTTCACTCAGAGGTGACACCTGTCCTAACTGCAGAAAACAGGAATCTTAAATAAATAAATTTAATAAGGCTTAGACCTTTTGATTTCAATGGTTTCTTTTCTGGGAGTACTATGTATACAACCGGAAAAGGTAACAGTAGCAGGAGAAATAACGACAAAGGGATTAGAGTTCTGTCCTGATAGAAGATAAAAGAAGTCAAACCACATATTCCAGAAATTGGCATTTTTAGCAGACCATATATTAGGCCTCAGTAACGAGTGCCCGTGATATCAGATCTCAACTTACCCTACTGCCTTTATCTTGGATAAATTTTAGTATTAATTAGTCAAATATGTTATGTATAAATGTACAAACATATTTATTATGTATTGATTCAAATCTATTCATTTAATTCTATGTGCTTAGCCCTGTTATTATTGATAGAGAGTTCTATAATCCCTGGGCTTAGGAATTTTACAGCAAAGTTGAGGGAAATTAAGACCTTCATAGAAAAAAACTCTAATACAAGAAAAAAATGAGAGTGGTGAAGAAGTGAGGTTACTTTTAAAGTGGGGTATTCCCGGCCCATGTGGCTCAGTGGATTGAGCATTGATCTATGGACTGAGAGGTCCCTGTTCAATTCCCTGTCAGGGCACCTGCCCGGGTTGCGGGTTTGATCCCCAGTAGGGCGCATGCAGGAGGCAGCCAATTGATGGATGTTTCTATCTCTCTCTCCCTCCTCTCACTCTAAAAATCAATAAAAACATAAAAAATAAAGGGAGTTATAATTCCCTTGATTTTAGAGTAATCAGACTAAGAGATGAATTGATTGAATAAATTTTTATGAATTATAAACTATGTCCCATCAGGAAGCTCATAGATATTGGCTGAAATCTACAGCACCTGTTCTGTTCCTTATAAACTCATTCAACAAATATTGGCCCTTGATCGGATCTTTCTAGTACACTATCTATCTGTAAAGTTTCCATAGTCTGGATCATAAAGGATGATCCTGTGTGCTGTTCTTTGTGGAAAGGCTCTTTTAATCAGACTAAAAGAGAGGAATGAATGGAAATTGGTGCCTTAACAACATAGAATTTGGTATAAAATAAAATGTTTGAAAAATGTGGATATAATGATATTTTTATTGCTAGTAAATTTTCTCACAAGTTTTCATGTTTCTGATTTTGATGAATTTTCTTACTTAGCTACATCCCTAAAAATTCCATCATCTTCTCTATAATTAACATTAATAATGATAACAAATTATAATTGGATAAAATGAATACAATTTTTAGTTAGAAATAAATAGAAAAATAAGAAAATGTATCAAAATTATTAAAAATGCACACATTTAAAAAAATTTCTCTGATGAATCACATTTAAGAATTACAAAGTAATAAAGATTATGCTTTCAAATAATTTATTATGTAAAATTTTTATTTATTTTTGACCGGTTTGTTTTCAATTCGTTTGCCTGAAGCTTATTTCTTTTATCTTTATGGGTGGGTATGAATAGAAATTTCTACACTATCTCAAGGAAAGTGTCATTTTCTTATCCTCGAAGTTTGTGTTTGTAAGGGACAGGTGGGTGAGTATGATACTTACACCATCGCCTTACAGAAAGCACGTTTATTGCCATATATCTGGCCATCAGAGCCACAGCGAGTATTAGATTCTCGAGTGCAGTAGACCACGGGATCCCCAAACTCACCACAGTCAATCTACCAAAGTAAGCACATTGACATAGACATTAGTGCATTCTGCCTGTAAATATATATATTTATAAAGTTATATATAAATATATAAATATTTATTCATATATAGTTAAATATAAATGTATATAAATACTTGTTATATACAAATATATAAATATATAACTATTTATTTTTATATATTTGTTTATATATTTAGATAAAATCATTTGCATATAAATAGATTTTAATAAAATTTTATATATTATGTGTGTGTGTGTGTGTATGTGTGTGTGTATGTGTGTGTGTGTGTATATTTGTGATATAAAGCTGTCTGAAGCAGAAAATGGCCTTCTTTGTCTGCTTATTTAGAATGTGTTAGACCTAACTGAGACGTCTTCTCTGAGACACAGGATACCTATTTCTGTAGTACCTGTATGCAGAAGTAAGTTAATGATGTAAGGCAGTGCCTTACTCCAATGTAGGGAGTAAGGCAAATGCCACAGGGCATGGCTTTTTGTTCCAACACTAATTTGTTCTAATTGAGAGTAGTGTTTGGTGTTTGAGTGACTGTTTTTGTTTGTTTACCGTATTAACGTAGCTCTAATAGCACTCCTTCTGTATTGTTCTAAAGAAAAGGATGGTCATTGTAAGGAGCTTCCAAATGTTATGTGATGGCTTGTTAGTTTTCCTCGTGGCTGCTGCATCCATTTAGTCTCTTGAAAACAACATTTTAATGTCTTTATACTAACTTACTCTGTCTCAGAGTCTGTAGTATTTAAACCTTTGTGCCTAAGTTGCTCTATTTAAGATTCTGTGGTTGCATCCAGTCGTGGGGAGAACGCGTGCTGTGAGGATTAATAATTATTGTCATGGGCTCTGTAGTAGCACCTATGCCCTCAGTTATAGTGTCTCAGAAGTAGCCTGGAGTTTTAAAATTCTTCTCAATTCGATGTCAATTGAATCAATATTTGGTGTGCAAGTGACATTTGAGCCATTTTATTCCAGGGTACAGGCAATACACAATAGGTAGAACCAAACTTCTCCAAGTGTCAACTGTGTGGAAGGAAGTGCCCTTTAGCATGAGTAGAAGGACCATACTTCACCCCTCTCCTAGTTCCATTAATGATGTCTTATGTTTATCAATTGCTTCATAATACTCAAACCACATAGATGAACTCAGTTGAGTCTCACAACAGCCTTGAGATGCACCTGGGGCCATATTATACTGAGCAGTTTGCAGATGTGAATATTGATGCTCAGGATCATGAAGTAGCTTCCCAAAGCCACACCACCAGGAAGCATTCAAACCAGTGCTTGAACATATTCCTTCTCACTGCTGATCCAGAATTTCCGACAATCTCCTATGGTGGATTTCCAACACATCCTCATTGAGAGAAATAAAGACCAACTATCACGATGTACCCTTGACCACACTGACAGTCAGGATATGTAGATTTTATTGAAATTTCTTCTTAGGAAAGTGTGTGGGCACAGGTAGGAGGAATCATATCTTTAAGATGTCAGCAAGCCATTATATACTGGCAAAGCTCTCTGAAGGTTTGCATGGGGAAAAGCTCAGCAAAAGAGTCCTACAGTTGAGTTAACAAAGTACTATGACATATCGCAGATGTAAGGGCACCTGAGACTACTGTACTCACATTTTTTGATAAAATTTTACTTCTTGTACTATTGAAGTTGGGCAAGTTGGTGCTTATCAGAGATCTTAGGGCTTGGTTGGGTAGAAGATATCTAGGCTTTTGATAGCCCCACTTTTTCCCCTCACTGCTCCTAAATGTCACTCCATCCTTTCATACTACTTCTGGGATAGTCACCTTTCCTTTAGGTTCCCAAATAGAAGCAAGGCTGGAAAATCTCTAGGGCATGGTTAATCATAGGACACTTTTTTCTCAATAGCGAATGTATTTTGTATTTAAGTCGTGAATATACACATTTTCAGTACTGTGCTTGAGTCAGTAAGAGACTGTAAACCATAGATTCATCATTGATATTTTAATTTATTTCACCAAGAGCCAATGGGTAACTAATATTTGGAAGGCCTGGTTCTGGGTACTGGCGACACAGAGAGGAATCAGTTATAAACACTATCTCTGTAAGTTCACCGTCTTATTTGCATTAGGAAAGCAGAAAAGAGCACAGATAGTTACAGCACAGTGCGTGATTAGATGCCACAGTGGGCCAAACACAGGCAATGAGCAAGCTGAGAATAGGGCATCTCAGGCAGAGATATGTGTCTCTACAGTCAGGTCAGTGAGAAAAAGAAACAAAAGTCTCTTACTTTAAAGAGATGCCTTCTTAAGCCACCTTTACATGGCAATCGACCCTCTGATCTTGTGATCCAAGCTCTTTTGTCCTTTAGAAAGCAGATAGGGAAGTGGCGCTTGGGGAGAACATTCATTTTGAGAGTTTCTACACCCCACCTCTGTCCCTAAATCCACTTTTCCCCATCCACTGCCCCGCGGGAATGAGACTAGGAAGGGCTAAGGATTTCCATAAATAAAACCAAATCAATCAAATGGCAAAGAAACAAATTTCCTTAGAAAATAGATACATTTCACACTTCTAAATTGTCATGCCCTTCAAGGATTCCTGAAGTAGCTGGAGAGCCACGTTTCAGACCTCTTTCGGCCATTCGTCATTGGCTGGTTGTGTCATCTCGAACAAAGCACTCACTGTCTGCACCTCAATTTTCTTAACAGAAATGTTTTTCAATAACAGTTGTCATGCTTCATTCCCAGGGTTGTTATAAGGATCAGATGTGGTCAGATGAGAGTTGTAGAAAGTCAGTGTGGAATATTTGAAATAATCTCGGACCAGGCATGCAGGAAATAAGCTGCTCATTGGAGACCTGCTCTAGCTGTAGCTCTTACCGCATTTTGCAAGGAGCTTCAAACAGTTGTTCAGTACCATTAGATTAGATGGTCTGTAAGGACTCTTCCAGTTTTGATAATATAAGATTCAGCAGTGACTTTTTTCAGTAAAGTGGCTTGAATAAAGTTAAGTCTTTATTCAGTTGGGTGTGAGACATATGAACTATTGCCCGAATGCTTCTCTCTTTTATATCTAGAGGTCCCCTTCACCCTCTTCACTGAGTGTGTGAGACATTTCAGTGTGGTGACTGGGCACAGAAAGGCCACTCTCTGCGAGCCCCAGAGGTTGGGAAAGGTGAAGAATGACTTTGCAGAGTCCGCCAGAAATCCTTTCTGTGAGGCAAACAGCAAGGCAGAACTTCAGAATATCCAGTTGGATTACACAGAGACCACAGCTCTCCACCTAAGGAGAAGTAGGCTAAGAACGTCATGTCTTCGGTCTGCCTAATTTCCCCTCCTCTTCTATATTTTTGTTTTGCTCTCCTTTCAATAGAATGCAAACACCTGGTTTCTTAGTAGACATCAAAAAAAACAGGTTTAGACCAAGAGTGACAGGATTATCTTTTCTCCTTAAAGTTTCCTCCGTGAGACCCCCCGACAGCTGAAATCCCCTGAATCTATTTAAAATGCACTAATGCTCTATAATGTCAGGAGATTGTCCTAGAGATGGAATTAGACTGGCCTGGGTTTGAATTTTGCTTCTTTCACTTACTACCTGCATAATATTGTGCAAATATTTGACTGCTCTGAGTTGAAATAGCTTCCTATTTCACTGGGGGCTGGCAAGGCCTACCTTCTAGGGTTGTTGTAATGGTAAGTTCTCTGCAAACACGTCATGTTTCAAGTATCATGTGGAGGATTGCTCTTATAAACACTGACGATGTAAATTGTTTCACATGCTAGAATTTTTGGAGGGCATTGTTTCTCACTCCATTTGATGAGGGTTTTTGTTGTTGTTACTGTTTTGTTTCAGTGTTTTTTAGATTGGTGTTGGCTTTAACCAGAGCCTCCACTTACATAGTCCAGCTCCCAGAGACTGCCTGTAGGTACTCGGGTGCCAATGTTTAGTATCAGCCTGAGCCCTTGTGGTTCTTCAAACAAGTGTTCCTTCGAGAATATTCTGGATTACAGGGACACTTTTAGTACCCAGATTAGTTATCTAATGGTAACCACAAAATCATTTCCCTTTGCTGGAAAATGAGCTTATATGATCACAAAAATTAACTAAAAAGTCAGGATCATGGATATTTTAGTCTAGCATTTCAGTTCGACAAACAAAGCCAATGAAAATTTGCAAACACACACACCTCTAGGGTGTGTTCTTCCCTTTACCCATGTGGTTACATCAACTGCTTTTTAAATCACAGCAGTTTGCTAACCCCCTCCCCCACTTGGCTTCTGCTTTCCTTGCTTTCATACCCTCTCCACAACTTAAAGGCTCTCCAAGATGACCTAGGACACAAACATTGCTATTCATAAAATGTCCATGACTTTTTATGATATGTTACTCCTTTCTGAAACTCTTTCCTGACTTCTGTAATATGTCAATACTCTGGCTCGCCAACTATTTCTTCTCTATCTCTTTAATGATCTTTTTTATTTTCTTCCTGAGTATTCACTATGGTCATTTTCGAGAAAATTTTATGTACTTGATTTTCCCCGTCTAAGAACATATATATTCCCAGAGGATATTGATGAGTCTGAGACATTTTTTTTTCTTGAGTCTTCATCAACATTTCAAACGCTAATTCCTATTGTTAGAAACTTACAGGACAAAGTTAGGCAACAATTTAATTTATAATTAATACTTATTTATGTGCAAAATATAACTCTGTTTCTTTCCCTCCAAACTAGGTTTACATTCTAATTTTTCCTTTTTACATAACAGTACCATTCTTCAGATTCCTCAACCTACCCTCCGATGAAAACATTGCCATTTCTTTCCCTGTGCAAGTGCTACCTTTTGGTATTTCTTAGTCTCGGGGGCTCTTCACCAATTCCAAATTACTGCCTATCCTACCCTCAACATGTCGTGGCTTAGTCAATGTAATAAATTCTATTCTCTCTACTTTCATTTCCTCCGTGTCTCAAAATCCCTCTTGCACACGGAGACGAGTTATCTTACTGTAAACTACTGCTTTCATTATATTACTTCTTGGTTTTAGAAGGGAGCAGAGTAAAAACTGCGGTGTATTTGTTTAGCAAACTGGACTGGTCAAAGCCCTTGGGCATGCATTGCACAATGGCTTTCTGTTGCTAGGAAGAGGTGGCACCGGGCTGTGGAAGCTCCATCATTGTGGAGTCAGGGTCCGGAGATGCTGTCTGCATTTTACTGCTGTGGGTTAACTAGAATCAGCTCAGGTCCTCTTTCTGAGGCTTCAGCTTCCCTATCTGTTGTTAAGTGGTAGATGCTGGTTAACATCTACAAACTGTATATAGATATTTTGCAGCACATTAATAATGAGTGAATTCAAACTAATTAGGAAAAATTAACAGCCCCAGACACACTCTCCAGTTTACTAACTGTAGTAAAATTCACCATACCTTTATCTTAAAATATAAATAAATAAATACATTTAGATGGATATCCCCAAAATTATTGTAACAGAAAATGTTTGCCAATCCTTGTTTTTGAGAGGTTTATGTCAATTCCAGTCTGGAATGTTCATTTAAACAACTCCTTAGGGATATGTCTCCCAAATACACAGCCTAGTAGGGAAATAAGAAAAATCAAAAGAGTGTAGTGAATGATTCTAAAAGTATCCTTTTCAAGTCTATGATTTTCGACTATTAACTGTAATCTACCATCAGAAGCTTCAGCATGGAGCGATTTCTTGGCATGAGCAGAATGACTTAAGTGTTAGAGGAAATTGTTCTTCCTTTTGTCTTAGCAGCATCAGACTTGAGTGGGCGTGCTGCTAAGTTTAGTTGCAACTTTTTCTGCCTGTGGTTGGGACTGCCACCATCCTTCCAGCCATACAGAAAAGAAAAGGCAGCCTTGATGCCCCCTGAGAAGCAGCACCCTCCCTCCCCTATCTATTTGAGTGGGAAAAAGACAGAGGTCTTGGCCAGGCAGGCTTGGTTCATATCATATATCTAAGGTCAGATGGGCCTTTAGAGATCACTGAATCTAAACTTTTTTTTTAGAGATGTGGAAACAAAGGAAAATTCAAGGGAGAAGAACCCCTCAGATCGCACATCCAGTAAGTATTGGAATTAGAGCTCATGTATATTGTGTCTAAAATATTTGGGCAAAGTCAGTGCTCCCCAGCACTGGACAATCATTTAGAATGCAGAGTCAAACCTCCTGTTTGAAGAATCACCTGTGTGATTACTATTTAGTAAGTCTGGTATGGTGCTGGGGATTTGTATATTTAGTAAGCATCCCCAGTGATCCTAAAGCAAGCCCACTGTGAGACTTAGGCACACCCAAAAGAATAGAATCAGTAAATAGTAGATTTAAAATGAACTTTAAAAAAAACACTGAAAATCTGGGAAGCATTAAATATCCTGGAAATCAACGCCTACAAAAGGGAAGAGACTCATGTGTTGATGAGAAACTTAGATTAAAGTCCGTGTCTTTTCAATACGTATGTAATGGTCGTATATTCTTATATTTTACTACCTAGGGGCATCCAAAATGGTTGGGTGGACCTCAGGTCCTTTCCCTGTTTGTTTGTTTGTTTGTTTTGATATTTAACATAGATTGTGCTACCATATGTGTTTAAACATAGTAAGAAATGAATTTTAACTTGTACAATGTTATATGCAAGTACAGACACGTGTGTGTGTATGTGTTACACACACAGGTGCATACACACACATATTGCGAGTTAATGGTAGGGCGTCATCCATTGTAAGATGCAACTCAATTTCTGAGATTTTAAAATTGCAAGGGAAAACAGTCTCCTGTAACATTGTAGGTAAACTAGAGTTGGAAAAGGTTTTAACTCCCTTGGCAACTTGAACCAGTCGGCAGTAGAGTCTGGAAAATTTTGACGTCAAGGGTTCCTGGGCACATCAAGGCTAACAAGAACCATTTCCAAGATCAAGTAGAAATGTTCTATATGGACACAGGAGCAGACTGGCTGAGCAAATCCCGCTTGTTTCTGGTGTCTTTCGATAGTTAGGACAAGCCATCTGGAAAAAATATTGGTGGATTAATTTGTAGATAAGTCAGCCAGATCGATGAAGATAATTTGTGCCCATTCTAATTTTTAACACAAATTGTATTTAAGTTCGAGTGAACCAGTCTATCTTATTTCTGAGTAAGCAACTTTTGTGTTGCCCCTCTGTGGCCTTAGTTCTACAAAAGAAATAACCTCAGCCCTAACTACTTCAGAAGCTAGTAATTATTAATCAAAATTAATCCTGTTATAGTTTACCAAACGCCTCCACATAGTTTATATCATTTCAATCTGACTAAGATCCTATGAGATGAATGAGATTATCTGTCTCTTTTATTTTTACGTTTGTGCAAACTGCAGCTCGGGAAACCTGAGTAACTTGCCCAACATCTCACAGTGAAAGCAGTGCTCGAGTCTGAGTGTTGTGATAGATTCATCCTGTATTCATTAGTAATTGTTTCACTTTAGAGAAAATACATCGAAAAGTCATAGTTGTAAGATGAATTACTTCCACCTTTCTGCATTTGGCCTGCTTGTTCATTGTTTTTGTTCTTATACCCACACACAAACCTCTCTTTGGCCCTAAGAATACCAGCCAAGCACCACCCAGGTCTGAAGAATAGATAAAAATATGCACTGCCCTGTCTTCCTTATCTGAAGACACCTGGGGGGGAAAAAAAAAAAAAAAAGCACAAAATCTGAACACTGTAATTTCTGAATGGCCAAAAAGTGCGATTTGCAAAGTTAGGAAATCCTCAAGCCTGGGATAATACTAGGTCTTGGATCTCGGTCGTCTCAACAAGTCGTGGCATAGTTGTTTTATTTTTTATACATGTTCACGTCTTAGGGAGAAATAGAGACCTGGGAAGTAATGAAAGGGGATGGACCAGGATGAAGTCATATTTCTTAGAGGTTGGGCGCGGGGTGAGAGAAAAGAGTTTCGGGATCTGGAGAATCCTGTTACAGTTCTGGCCCAGTTACTAATTTACTGCGGGAATGACTTTCTCATCCCTGGTCTTACTTTGGAGAAGTTGGGTTGGAAAGTCTCCTCTGACTGACATTTCGAGGTTCAGTGCATTGTCTTTCTCACAGGCAATTTGGGAAGAGATGAACTTTGTTATTTTTTCTTTGAGGTCAAAATTGCTTTTCTGCCCTGTATACTCAGCTTTAAAGACTTGGCCCAAATATATAGTGGCAAGGACGAAGTCATTCTCGGTTCTGTGACTGATTTCTCTTGCTACATCTCTCTCAATTTCTGAAAGAGGAGAAAACTTCTCTAAATACAGTCTTGCTTCTCTCTCTCTCTCTCCATCTCTATGGTTATATCTGTGATTTTAGGTTGTGGCTAATTAGCTCAATGGTTTAAAATACCGAAATCAATGAAAGTTTTAGAGTCACTTCTGCTATGAGCTGAACTCTGGTCATTTTTGTGGAACTCCAAATGCTAGTGACACATCACACATTTAGCCAAAAGCCTCCTTGACGACAGAAAGTATATGAATAAGTGTTAGCACTTGAGGGAGGACAACTGGAAATGCCTTCAAGAACATTCTCTGTTCATGGGGAAGAGGAGAGAACAAGGCTTTTCATTCTGAAATAAAGTTGATGAGCACCCACTGTAGCGATGAGCAACCATATTGCAGCAGTATTATTAAAAATACAGATTTTCAGCGCAATTATTTGAAATTTCCATTACACAAGACCAAATAGAGCCTTGATGTCTATATTTTTGTAAGCACTGAAAGTGATTTTTATGACCCAGGAAAACTCATTGTTACAGTTCTCAGCCATTTCTTCACTGTGTAAATCTTTGATCAGAACAGGAGAGATTTAGGAAATATCAAGTCAGAAGGAGGATTAACATCAGCAATGCCTGAGTTCTTATTATTAAACTTTAATAATGTCAATATTAATAGGCATTTGTTAAACTCTTACTATATCCCATTCACTATGTAAAGCACTTTACATACATTTTCTCATTTAATTCCCCACATAGGGATATTCCTTTTATACCCCTATTTTACGCAGGTGAAAAAGACCCAGAAAGGTCACGTGCTCTAAAATCGAAATGCCAGGACTGAAATTCCACATGAAGGCTCTTAGTCATTAGCCTTCCCAAACACCAATTTATCTATGAAGGACCATGTTTGGGTAAATTAGGGGTCTTGGTCTACCAGATCCAATGAAAAGATGCTAAAGAGAAGCAATAAGAGGATATCAATGAACTTCTGAGAGGATCTTAGCAAACGCATTTTCATATAGTCACATGTACTTTTATGCCACCTCCGCAGGTGACAGAAACTCGTTTCATGTTGTTTAGCCTTATTAGTCAAACTTATTCCATAATATCACAGTAATCCTTTATCGAATTGCTTTTCACATTTCTAAATGTACAGGGTATCCCAAAAAATGTATATAGGGTGTCTGTAGAGTTTATTACATTTTGAAAATGAAATGTATTTCAATAACTGCTGGTTTTATAATTACACTTATGTGTGTATACACTTTTTGGGGGGACACCAACATATAAATATAACCAGTTTCCTGCCTGGCTGGTGTGGCTGAGTGGATTGAGTGTCGTCCCATGCACTGAGAGATCCTGGTTCGAATCCCGGTCAGGGCACATGCCCGATGCAGGCTCGATCTGTGGTACGGGGTGTGTAGGAGGGAGCTGGGTTAAGAGAGGACGGTTGGTAGAAATAGAGAGAGGAACAAAGTAAAAAAGCGTCCTTCACTTAGAAGAGTGACGGGGCCAGGGCTCCTTCCAACTAAGCCCCCAGGAGCCCAGGGTAACAACACAAGTAGGGAATAAACTGGTTAGTTTCCTAGAAGATACTGGTGCAGCCTACTCAGTCCTGACCAAGCCAGTGGAGCCCCTAACCTCCAAAAAACGACCATGCAAGGGGCCACCAGACAGTCAGCCCTTTACCCCTGGTCTTCAAAGAGGACTGTAGACCTTGGCAAAAATACTGTGACTCATTCGTTTCTGGTCATGCCGGAGTGCTCATACCCCCTACTCAGACACGATCTCCTCCAAAAACTGCGGGCAACAATATCATTCAAGGGGAAAGAGGCACACCTCACCGTGGATCCAGGAAGCCAGGACCCAATCCTCCTTTCCCCCTTTCATATCCTCCTAACTTGGCCCCTCTCCGAAGAGTATCTCTTACACGAGAGGACCTCTGCTGCACCCGCTGCCAATCAGGAGCCTTCCACCTACCTGGAGGAACTGCAGCATCTGTTTCCCACGGTCTGGGCAGAAAACAACCCTCCAGGATTAGCTAGCCACCAAGCCCCAGTAATTGTTCAATTGCTGGCCACTGCCACTCCAGCCCAGCCCCGCACCAAGTTCCACAAGACGTTGGCCATCAATCCTGCCAGTCTGCTCCCCGACGATGACCCCAAGGAGCCTCTACACGACTGCCTGGAGGTAATCGACACAGTGCAGACAACCCGCCCACACCTCAAGGATATCCCACTGCCATCATCAGATGAGGTATTGTTCACAGATGGGAGCAGCTATATCCAAGAAGGAGTAAGGTATGCTGGGGCAACAGTAGTAACTCTGGACTGTGTCATTTGGTCTCAGTCATTCAGTAGGGGAATTCAGCCTAACGGGCTGAACTCATAGCCCTGATCCAGACCCTATGCTGGGGAAAGGATAAATCAATAACCGTCTATACCAGCGGTTCTCAACCTGTGGGTCGCAACCACTTTGGGGATCGAACGACCCTTTCACGGGGGTCGCCTAAGACCATCGGACAACACATATTTCCTATGGTGACTCATAACAGTAGCAAAATCAGTTATGAAGTAGCAACCAAAATAATTTTATGGTTAGGGGTCCCCAGAACATGAGGAACTGTATTAAAGGGTCGTGGCATTAGGAAGGTTGAGAACCACTGGTTTATCCGGATAGTAGGTATGCATTTGCCACAGCGCATGTGCATAGCGCCATCTACCAAGAACCGGGCTTATTAACCTCGGCCGGGAAGGACGTCAAAAATAAGGAGGAAATTCTGACCTCACTCGAAGCTATCTGGCTGCCAAAAGCAGTAAGGATAGTGCGTTGCAAGGGACACCAAAAGGGGGATTCCACAGAGGAACGGAGAAACCGAGCAGCAGACCAGGAAGCTCGAGAGGCAGCCCTAAAACCAGTGGGGCCTCTCCAGATAAGAGTCGCCATGCCAAACCCAAGTTTGCCTTGGACTCCTACTAACACTGGGTCAGAAAATGACTTGGCCAAGCAAAACAAGCCACAGAGGAAATTAACAGATGGTGGACATTGCCTGATGGGAGGTTGTTGGTCCCAGAGGCATTAGGTCGGACTTTGGTCAAGCAGCTGCACCAGACTACCCACTTGGGTTACACCAAGCATATTGAACTCATGAGAGGCAGGTACTTCATACTCAATTTAGACAGTATAGTGGATGGCACTGTGTCCAGGTGCACAACCTGTGCCCAGGTTAATAATAAGCAGGGTAGAAAAGCTCCCCTGGGAATCTGGGCTCAGGGAACCCCCCCCCCAGGGGAACATTAGGAAATAGATTTTATAAAAATTAAGCCCCCAGCATCAGGATATAAATACCTCCTGGTTTACTTAGACACTTTCTCTGGGTAGGTTGAGGCTTACCCTACCAAAACAGAGACAGCCACCATTATAGTTAAAAAAAATTACTCCAAGAAATCATTCCTAGATTCGGGTTACATGTGACCCTGGAGTCAGACAACGGCCCCACCTTTGTAGCAAAAATATCACAGGACATAGCCAAGGTCCTGAATATTAATTAGAAACTCTATTGTGCCTAGCGACCCCAAAGCTCAGGGCAGATAGAGCACACGAACAGAACCTTAAAGGACACCTTGACCAAGTTGACTTTAGAAACCGCTGAAAACTGGACCACTCTGCTGCCCCTCGCCCTCTTACAGGCGAGATGTATCCCATACCTGGAGGGATTCTCCCCTTATGAAATTATGTATAGTCGACCTCCTCCCATTCTTCCCAAGCTCAGAAAAGAATGGAAGGCTGAAATTCACAACTGCTCCTTACTCAGGTTCTTGCAGGCCCTGCAGTCTGCCAGAAGGCCGTCCATAAGCACGTCCACAACGCCCTGCCTGTGCCCAAATCAGACCCTGTACACCCCTTCCAGCCCGGGGACTTGGTGTGGGTAAAGAAGTTCACCACCTAGGGACGAACTCCAGCCTGGAAGGACCATACACTGTCATCCTGACTACACCAACGGCTGTCAAGGTCAACAGCATCCCGACCTGGCTGCACCATTCCCGGCTGAAGGCGGAAAAAGCAAAATGGACGGTCCAGGCCTCTCCAGACCTCTTAAAGATAAGACTCTCGCAAACATCGGAACCTTAATATTGCTTTTACTCTGTATAAATGGGAACCCCCATAAGCCAAAACCCAAATGGGATTGGGAACTTAGGAATGGAATCACAGGGCAAGTCCTTGCCAAGGTGACTACATGGGAACAGGAACAAGTGCAGTTCACTATAGATCTCTGTTCCCTGATTAAGGATGTTATCCCCATATACCAAGGAGAGAACAAAAAAATGAGCAAGGGTTCCAAGGAATCGGAGGCTATGGGGACAGGGCTCATGGACTTAGGGGTGAGGAAGAGGCAGGCAGTGTGACAGGGAAAGGGAGGAGGCGGAGGGCTAAGCAGGTATGTGTGGGTCTGAGTAGGAAGGAGGAGAAGGAAAGATGGGGGATGTGTAGACAGCAGATGGATTGAAAGGAGGGATGAGCATGTGAAATAAGGTAGGTAGATGTAGAGGACGAAAGTGGGACACTGAGTAAGAGAGGGAGAACTTGTCCCTGGTAGTGGGGTGACAGTATGGGATGTAGTGAAGAGAGTGACAGGGACAGAGTTAGTATCCTTAGTTAGAAATAACATTGAGGAAAGGGAAAATCAAAGAAGACAATGTGATAATTGGTTCCAAAGAATGTTTCATTGGTCCCCTTGGCTGACAACCCTCCTGTCTGTAGTGGCAGGGCCCCTCGCCCTCTTGCTCTTATCCCTGACCATGGGACCCTGCCTTGTCAATTGCCTTATCCAGACTATACAGAGCAGAATTAACTCGGTCAAATTACTAGTAGTCAGGGGTCAATACAATTTTCTCCCCAATGAAGACGAGTCCACGATTTGACTTGTATACATAAAACCAGTGGGGAAAGAACTAGACTACTTAATTTAAGTAACTCCATTATGACCAGCAGTTGCTACACATACACACCCTGACTCATCTAAACACCAGAGACTGAAACCCAGAGGAACCATAAAGATAAAGGGATTAATCATGGCCTTGGGAAACCCAGAAAAACCATACAAATAAAGACAGTAATGATTGCCCTGACCTCTGTAACAGCTCCTCATGCCCCCTATGTGTATCAGTTCCCCCTTAACGGGGCCAAGGCCTCGCCAAGAGGATGTGGTTTTAGTCTTTATAAGCGGAGTGCAGAAATGTTTGGGGCTGCTGATTTGGGAGTCCTATGCCCCCTGCAGCCCGCCAGTAAGTAAAGCGCTCCTCTCCTTTACAGTTCGGCTGTGTGTCTCTGACTGTCTCACTGGCTGGTCCTACAGATGAAACTCAAAGGGAAGTGGGGGGAGAGGGCAGGATGAGATAAACTAAAGAACTTCTATCCATATATGCATAAACAATGGACACCAACATTAGTGTGGGGAAGGCTGGAGGGGGGTGGGAGTGGGGAGGAGGAGGTCAATGGGGGAAAAAAGGCGGAGACATCTGTAACACATTCAACAATAAAGATGAGTTTAAAAAAAAAAAAAGAACATGACTTTTTTAAGATTTTTTTTTAATCCTCACCCGAGGACATTTTTGCATTTATCTTCAGATAGAGCGGGGGTGTGGGGGGGAGGAGAGAGGAGAGTAAGAGAGAAACATCGACATGAGAGAGACACATCTACTGGTTGCCACCAACACAACCCCAAGCGGGGCCAGGGCCAAAATGCAACCAAGGTACGTGCTCTTAGTGGGAACCAAACCCGGATCTCTCTGGAATGCGGGCCGATGCTCTAACCGCTTAGACAAACTGGCCAGGGTTTAAGATTTCTTAATAAGCCAGTTTGATTACACAGTTAGCCATATTTTCTTTGTTCCACCAAAAGTCTTCTGTTAATCCAGTGAACACATATTTATTGAACACTTATTTTGTTGCCACTCTGTACTAGACACAGGGAACATTACAGCCGTGCTCCTCCCCTCATGGGAAGGACAGACAGTGAACAAGAATCAGCTGCCCTGTGGTCAGTACTATGAGGACGACAAACGTGATGAGCTGGGTGAGGTGTGTACGCGTGTATGGGTCAGGGCAGCCCTCTCCAGGCAGGTGAGATCTGAACTAAGACCTGGATCATGAGAATGTCAGGCTTCATTTTTATATTTTTTTTATTATTTTTAATTTTTATTGTTTTGATCTTGCAGATTTTCATTTCTAATAAAGTAAATATCAACCTTTGATATTCCACATAAACAAAAAAGCTCTTTGTGGTTCCTTTTAATTTTTTCAGAGTAAAAGGGCCATGAGACCAAAAGTGAGAAAAGCACTGGTTTATCCCCAGCCACAGCTGGTCCATGTCTTGCTCTGACGTCATAAGTCACCATTGTGAGGGAATTGCAGACTTCTCCTATATAAGGCCCTGGCTCTGGACACTGAGCTGGGGTCACTGTGGAGTTGGAGTAGTGAGTTGATGTGTGGTGAATCGTTGGACTTGGACAGGTGAACTGACCTTTGGTGACCTCCTGGACTTTGATTGGTGAGCTTGCGTTTTGTATGTATGAATTGTTGGATGTGGACGAGTGAACTGACCTTTGGTGACCTCTTGGAGTTTGATTGGTGAGCTTGCGTTTTGTATGTTTGAATTGTTGGATGTGGATGAGTGAGCTGACCTTTGGTGACCTCTTGGAGTTTGATTGGTGAGCTTGTGTTTTGGATGTTTGAATTGTTGGATGTGGACGAGTGAACTGACCTTTGGTGACCTGTTGGATTTTGATTGGTGAGCTTGCGTTTTGGATTTTTGATTTGTTGGATGTGGACGAGTGAACTGACCTTTGGTGACCTCTTGGAGTTTGATTGGTGAGCTTGCGTTTTGGATGTTTGAATTGTTGGATGTGGACGAGTGAACTGACCTTTGGTGACCTGTTGGAGTTTGATTGGTGAGCTTGCGTTTTGATTTTTGATTTGTTGGATGTGGATGAGTGAACTGACCTTTGGTGACCTCTTGGAGTTTGATTGGTGAGCTTGCGTTTTGGATGTTTGAATTGTTGGATGTGGACGAGTGAACTGACCTTTGGTGACCTGTTGGACTTTGATTGGTGAGCTTGCGTTTTGTATGTTTGAATTGTTGGATGTGGATGAGTGAACTGACCTTTGGTGACCTCTTGGAGTTTGATTGGTGAGCTTGCGTTTTGTATGTTTGAATTGTTGGATGTGGACGAGTGAACTGACCTTTGGTGACCTCTTGGAGTTTGATTGGTGAGCTTGCGTTTTGTATGTTTGAATTGTTGGATGTGCACTAGTGAACTGACCTTTGGTGACCTGTTGGATTTTGATTGGTGAGCTCGCATTTTGTATGTTTGAATTGTTGGATGTGGACTAGTGAACTGACCTTTGGTGACCTGTTGGATTTTGATTGGTGAGCTTGCGTTTTGGATTTTGATTTGTTGGATGTGGATGAGTGAACTGACCTTTGGTGACCTCTTGGAGTTTGATTGGTGAGCTTGCGTTTTGGATGTTTGAATTGTTGGATGTGGATGAGTGAACTGACCTTTGGTGACCTCTTGGAGTTTGATTGGTGAGCTTGCGTTTTGGATTTTTGATTTGTTGGATGTGGATGAGTGAACTGACCTTTGGTGACCTCTTGGAGTTTGATTGGTGTGCTTGCGTTTTGGATGTTTGAATTGTTGGATGTGGACGAGTGAACTGACCTTTGGTGACCTGTTGGACTTTGATTGGTGAGCTTGTATTTTGGATGTATGAATTATTGGGTGTGGACTAGTGAGCTGATGTTTGGTGACCTCTTGGACTTTGATGAGTGAGTGATCTTGCGTTTTGGATTGTGGCGTTTGTTTGTTTGGTTTTTAATTTCCTTTTCTTTTTCAGGTGTTTTTTTTTCTGTTATTGAATTTTTTGTTGTCTTAATATTTTTGTTTTCTTTTTCTTTTTCTTTCCTTTTTTTAGTTATTTTTATTTAGTTTTTTATTTTACTTCATTATTTTAGTTTGTTATTTAGCTTTTTTATTTTAGTTTGTTATTTTACTTGTTTATTTTAGTTTATTATTTTAGTTTTTTATTTTAAAGGCACCATGTGTTATGACTTTGCAGCCCTCTCTGACAACAAGGAGCGCCTTGTTGGCAATTGTGTCCTCCTGGACACCCTTGGCCAGGGTTCCTATGCCTAGGTGACGTTGGCCCGCCGTGTTCCCACAGGCACAGGTGTAGCAGTCCCAGCGCCTCCACGGGTGTCAGGAGAGGGTGTGGGGGAGGGGAGCGATGAAGCACGGAACTTGTACTCATGTACTCATAACCAATGGACATAGACAACAAAACTGGGGACGGGGCAGGGAGGGAGGGGGAGGAGGGTGTTAATGGGGAAAAAAGGAGAAACATCTGTAACAAAATAAATTAATAAGAAAAATAAAAAATAAAAATAAAGACTCCCCAACCTTATTTGACGAGGCCCTAAGTCCGGACCTCTCTAAGTTCAGGCAGGAACACCCAGAAATAACTCTCCTGCAATATGTAGATGATCTCCTCCTGTTAGCCGCTAAGACTGTGCCTAACTGCCAGGCAGCTACTAGAGACTTATTAAAAGAATTAGACACCCTTGAAAAATTACTCCAATTTTTTGTAATGGCTCACATTGACATACCTCTGAGTAACACCTGTAATTGTTGTTGGGTAGATAGAAATAGATACAGATACAGACATAGACACAGATGTTAATATACATGTGAGCAACAAAGTCGTTATGTGGTAAAAGTTGACAGATGACTTTTAGTAATAACTTGTTGACTTTCAAAATATTCAAGAGGAAATTTAGATTAAAAATTAATAATATTCCTTGTGATTTAGTTCAACTCCATTAGAAATTGTTTTTACAAAACAGCCTTGTGTCTTGTCAGTCAGTCTCTGTGACCTATGAGATCTTCTGTGTTAGGAGTCCCCACGACCTCCCGCAGGTCTGATGATTGACTAGGGGGACTCACAGAACTCAGAAAAGCTGTTATACATATGGTGATGGTTCATTACAGTAAAAGGATGCAGATTACAATCAGCAAAGGCAGAAAGCTCCCAGGATGGAGTCTGGGAGGTCAGGTACAGCCACCCAGTTGTCGTCTCCCTGGACTCACACAGCAGTGCTTCACCCTCCCAGCTGTGCTTTGTGACGACACAGAGGGAGCACTGCCAACCCGGGGAGCTCACCAAAGCCCTGGTGTCCGGATTGTGTACTGGGGGCCAGGCCCTGAGGCATGCGGCACCCACATGACTGACAATTACTTAGTCTCCAGCCTCCCCCCAAACCCCCAAAAAAGGAGGTCGGACTGATACAGAGTGGCCCAGGACCACAGGCCTTCACCTGAGCATAAACTATCTGGCATGGCCCGTGACCCTGGATTACAAAGGCACTCTTATCAGGCATGACGCTCCAAGGATTTTTAAGAGATTTCCCCGGAACTAATTTGAGCATCCCAAGTCTGCTGAGTTAACCCTCCGTGCCCGTCTTCCTTTGAGAAGAATCCACCTGGGCTTCCAGCATCGTGTCCCATCCAGTGAGGATTCCTACTGAGTATGGAAGGAGACAGGCTCGAAGCTAGTCCAGTAGAGACAATTTTGCTCGTCTCCAGAGCAAGTACTGTCTCAGAGGATGATTGAAATGTCCTTTCCAGGAAAAGACTGGGATCTGAACAATGCGAATGAACCAAGTTTCTAGCACTGGTTTCAGAGACAGACGAATGAATGATGGAAGGCGGGGAGCAATTCCTATGTCTCAGCTTTTGGCAGTGTTTTAAAGAAAAACCCTGGCAAATTGGACTCACAGTCCTGAGACATAGCCACCATTTATGTACAGTGTAAACCCTTCGAGGAAAGAAAACTGAAGTGTGCAAGTCTTGGCCAGAACTGATGACAGAATCAGTGTCACTATCCTTCCAGGCCCTCCAAATTAGTCAGTGTAGGGCTCTGATAATAGCTACCAGAAAGATGGATAGTTGTGTGAAACAGATACCAGATCCTTCAGAAGCCTGTGGTCTTATTTAGCAAAAAGCATACATGCACAGGAAAATTCATAAGAGAATAGCAGTGGTTTTATTCAAACAAAACAGTAGTTTAGTAAATTTGGGGTTGGTTGACAGTATTTCCAAATTCGGACTTTCCCTGAAAATATAGATTAACAACTTATTTTGAAAAATCAAACATTATACTAATAGTAAGCTAGGATTGTGCCTGTTAGAATTAGGCAACAGTTGCTTCATAGCAGCTGCCCATGGGAATGGAGTCCAGGCATTCCAGGTAGCTAGAGACCCACCTCTCCCTCTTGTGGTGAAGGGGGCCCTCTTCACTTATTTATGTCACCAGCTTGGCTCCTATAAAAACTAAGTTTATAACCCCTGACCCACCTAAGTATATATATATTAAAGATGAGCTTGATCTAGGGGTCAGGGTGGGGAGTCTCTCAAAGGAAGAGAAAGTTAAAGGCTTCTTAAAGAAAACAGTGCAAAAGAAAATAGAATAGGCAATTTACACAGGGCTCATTGCTTGAGAAAACATCAATATTAGAGTAAGGAGAATAGATTGTATTCTATGGGCATGTAAACCTAGTGAGAATTTGAGCAGAGAGTGTGAACTCTGTGACTGATATATCGTATTATTGCTAGGGTTATTTTTTACCTTTTGGTAGAAAAACCTGGCATTGCTATGTTGAATGAAAAGTTATCCAAATAGGAATGGGTTAGGGGATGAAGGATCCTGTGTTGAAAAATTTCACAGAGCACTGAATCATCACGACGTGGAGGAGGAATAGGCGAGCTGGTGAGAATGCAGGAATGGAGAAGAAACGGGCATAGAAGCAGCTGTAAAAGCAGCTCCCTTCCTTAGGATGCCATGAAAGTATGGGAATGCGGAACAATGCCTACTTTCCTTGTGATAGGAATCTTCTTTTTTCTCTTCTCTTTAGGGAATTTGGTCCTCTTATTAAATATGGAAAATGTGATTAATTGGTAACAGTAAAACATTTGTTTATTCTTTTCACTACTTAAATCTGAAAACCATTTCCTTTGGAATTGGAGGATGTATAATAAATAACATGCCTCTCTTTTCTGCACCCAACTTTATAATGAAATTAAAAAAATGTTAAGTTAATGGAGAACCAAGTACGGCATTTATTGCAAATAAACTTTATAATCAAAAGAGGTGGTCAGTGTTCATCTCCGAGGGCTGATTGTTTAAAGTCAGCTTTCACTGTGCTTGGGTCTAAGGTCTGTTATCAGGTGGGCTTATCTAACACTCTCCTGAATTAAATGTACTGCAGATTGCAGGCTTATGTGCAAGGTCCAGCCCTGCCCCACTAGTCTGACTTAAAGACATGAGTAAAGAGAAAATATTCCCCCCTACCCCCGCACACACAGCTGTTTGAGTCTTTCTAACTGATATTCATAAGTGAAGGCCTGCATCAGGAGAGAAAAATTTCCACGTGCTAAAAGAAGGAGGGAGGATAACCAAGAGTTTTGGGAGGCAGGCATGCTTTAGAGAGAGCTAAAAGGCATTGATATCATTTGACCTCCTGATTTCAGCATACGAAATTCTCACTCCGTCTTTCGGTACTATTACATCGGTCAATACGTTTCTTTTTCTTTTTCTTTTTTCCTTAATTTGATTTCTAATCCGCCACTCAAACTAAAAGATCTTGGCTAATACAGGGAGACGACGTCGTTTTTACATTTCAGGCTAGGGAAATGAACTGTGAAAAAAGCCTTTGGCGTCTGTGTGCTTTGGGTCTTTACCTATTGACGCCACTAGATGTCAGTGTCTTCTATCTTAGTTTGACTAGTTCTTTATTTGAAGCAGTAGCTTCCAGGGAAGGATACTACTCTACTTTCTCCATCACCTTTCCAGCTCATACACAGTCTACTTCATCTGGCAACAGGGACCCTCCTCCTTTTACAGCGTCCTCCTTCCTTGGTTTTGTACAAGTGTTTGTGTAGAGGCGCAGGCCTATCCTACTTTAATGAGCCTGGGCTTCAGTGTTCTGTGTGAATTCTCCAGGTGATTCTAATGCACATCTACGTTGGAGAACTATTTCCTTTTTCAATTTTATTAAATGTATTGGGCTGACATTGGCTAATAAAATTCTATTGCTTTCAGGTGTGCAATTTATAACACATCATATAATGTACATTGCATTGTCTCTTCACCACTCAAAGTCAAGTCTCCTTCCATCACCATATATTTGATCCCCTTTACCTAACTCTTGTAGTGATCTGGGCTCCAAGGCTAAGGCAACTAGATTCCATTTTATGTCGGCCCCTTAGTTAAGGCGACTAAAAGACTCCATTTTGTCACCAATAGACATTCCTTGATATTCTTCCAACAATAGGTTAATTACCCCAAGACTTAAAGGAATTTTGCCTAAAGATTATAGTGGCCCCAGGAGTTGGGAGGCATTTGCAGTCTCCTGAGTATAGGTATTTGCAGGTACTTGTAAGTGCTTAGGCCTTTGGTAAATAATGCTAATTTTGACTTCTGTGGTCTCTGTCACTCCCACTATTGTACTGGTTCCCTGAGGGGAGGGGTCAAAAGGAGGAGGGAGTTTCTGTCTTTAAAATGGGATGAGTAAGAACAATAGGGGCTGTTGATCTGAGGGGGGAGACTGTGCCCTCCGCAGCTCGCTGGCGAAATAAAGTGCTCCTTTACAATTCGGCCATGGGTCTCTGGTTATCTCGCCTTCAGGTTATAACAGTACCTCCACTCGTTCCCTCTGTGTCTATGAGTTTTGTTTGTTCATTTGCTGTTTTCGGTTTTATATTTCACGTATGAGTGAAATCACAGGGTTTTTGACTTTTTCTATCTGACCTCTTTTGCTTAGCATGATATTCTCCAGCTCCATCCATGTTGTTGAACGTGTCAGTATTTCGTCTTGTTTCATGGCTGAGCAGTATTCCATTGTATGTACGTACCACATCTTCTCTATCCAGTCATCTCGGGAGGACACTCTTTGTTTTCATGTCTTGGCCTCCGTGAATGCTTCTGCAAATGAACATAGGGGTATCTTTACAAATACGGGTTCTCAAAATTTTAGATAGATAGCCAGAAGAGGGATTACTGGATAATATGGTAATTCTCTTCTTAATTTTTAAAGGAACCTCCATACCGTTTCCATAGTGGCTGTACCATTTTACATTCCCATCAGCATGGAGAGAACTATTTTCTAGCCTGAGTCCCTCCATTCCTGCATGTCCTCAACCACTGGCAGAATTGAAAGTGCAGCTAATGAGCTTACTGAGGAAATGACATTGGGAAGGTAACTGCTCTCTGGGCTAACTTGTTTTATCTCTACAATGAGAATGTTCACTTGGATAACAAAAGTCATATGACATTTATATAATTAGCATTGCTATGGATAATACTTTGTCTTTGTAACTATATCAAACACGAGTGCAGGGAAGTCAATTAAACCCAAAATGCATCAGGTAGTCACTGGCTCTTCGAGTTGGATTGAGGACTCCATCTGAACAATCTCTGACTTCTGCCACAATATTCCTATTGGGCTAGCATCAACCTGGAGTTCCCATGAAGGGAAGTTCTCTCATGATGCAGAATGAACGACGCTGTGGGGGTCTGACTGTTCGGAAGCCTTGCTTGCCTTGAATCCAACCTGCATTTGTGGTGCTTTCAACCATCAGAGCCCTCGTGTTATCAGACTTTGAGCTCCTGAAGGCCGGACTGCAGTCCCTCCCCTCCCGGTCCCTGTTTCGCTTGCAGCTCACTGCTGCTCATAGGTTTCTTCCTCACCTGTATACAGTTAGCCAGCTGGCCAGGAGGGGTCAGAGCAGACTGACTGCTCTCCCCATACTGCTGGCATTACTGGAATAAACACTCGTATATGATTCAACCCTGTCTCTGCCTAATTTGTCTCCATTAATGACAGGCGGCCTCAGACCTGTTGTGTCGGGTTCAAAAAGAAAAACACAGGACTGTCTTCTGCAGGATTTATTTTATTGTTAAGCAAATCAAAGAAAATAGATATATATTGAACTCCCAAGGACTCAGGCAGAGAAGAAGGTGTGTTTTCATAAAGTGAAGGGATCTGCTAGAGAAAAATAAAAGCAGAAGCAAGAATAGAAGGATGAAAGAGCCGGCAAGTCAGCACAAACCGCTGGCTCGAGTTCAGCTTTTCCATAATGCTTTAGGTTGATCTTCCCACCACTTTTCCTACGAAAGAGAAAGACAAAATCCGCTCAGTGCAATATCATTCGCATTCATCCCAGATGCGGGACGAGGTTTAACTATTTCGTCGTCTGTATAATCATTTGATTCTGCAGGTGTCCATGTTGATGATTTGACAGAAGTTAATGAACTTCACTCAGAGGTGACACCTGTCCTAATTGCAGAAAACAGGAATCTTAAATAAATAAATTTAATAAGGCTTAGACCTTTTGATTTCAATGGTTTCTTTTCTGGGAGTAATATGTATACAACCGGAAAAGGTAACAGTAGCAGGAGAAATAACGACAAAGGGATTAGAGTTCTGTCCTGATAGAAGATAAAAGAAGTCAAACCACATATTCCAGAAATTGGCATTTTTAGCAGACCATATATTAGGCCTCAGTAACGAGTACCCCTTCTATCAGATCTCAACTTACCCTACTGCCTTTATCTTGGAAAAATTTTGGTATTAATTAGTCAAATACGTTATGTATAAATGTACGAACATATTTATTATGTATTGATTCAAAGTCTATTCATTGAATTCTATGTGCTTAGCCCTGTTATTATTGATAGAGAGTTCTATAATCCCTGGGCTTAGGAATTTTACAGCAAAGTTGAGGGAAATTAAGACCTTCATAGAAAAAACTCTAATACAAGAAAAAAATGAGAGTGGTGAAGAAGTGAGGTTACTTTTAAAGTGGGGTATTCCCGGCCCATGTGGCTCAGTGGATTGAGCATTGATCTATGGACTGAGAGGTCCCTGTTCAATTCCCTGTCAGGGCACCTGCCCGGGTTGCGGGTTTGATCCCCAGTAGGGGGCATGCAGGAGGCAGCCAATTGATGGATGTTTCTATCTCTCTCTCCCTCCTCTCTCTCTAAAAATCAATACAAACATAAAAAATAAAGAGGGTTATAATTCCCTTGATTTTAGAGTAATCAGACTAAGAGATGAATTGATTGAATAAATTTTTATGAATTATAAACTATGTCCCATCAGGAAGCTCATAGATATTGGCTGAAATCTACAGCACCTGTTCTGTTCCTTATAAACTCATTCAACAAATATTGGCCCTTGATCGAATCTTTCTAGTACACTATCTATCTGTAAAGTTTCCATAGTCTGGATCATAAAGGATGATCCTGTGTGCTGTTCTTTGTGGAAAGGCTCCTTTAATCAGACTAAAAGAGAGGAATGAATGGAAATTGGTGCCTTAACAACATAGAATTTGGTATAAAATAAAATGTTTGAAAAATGTGGATAAAATGATATTTTTATTGCTAGTAAATTTTCTCACAAGTTTTCATGTTTGTGACTTTGATGAATTTTCTAACTTAGCTACATCGCTAAAAATTCCATCATCTTCTCTATAATTAACATGAATAATGATAACAAATCATAATCGGATAAAATGAATACAATTTTTAGTTAGAAATAAATAGAAAAATAAGAAAATGTATCAAAATTATTAAAAATGCACACATTTAAAAAAATTTCTCTGATGAATCACATTTAAGAATTACAAAGTAATAAAGATTATGCTTTCAAATAATTTATTATGTAAAATTTTTATTTATTTTTGACCGATTTGTTTTCAATCCGTTTGCCTGAAGCTTATTTCTTTTATCTCTATGGGTGGGTATGAATAGAAATTTCTACACTATCTCTAGGAAAGTGGCATTTTCTTATCCTGGAAGTTTGTGTTTGTAAGGGACAGGTGGGTGAGTATGATACTTACACCATCGCCTTACAGAAAGCACATTTATTGGCATATGTCTGGCCATCAGAGCCACAGTGAGGATTAGATTCTCGAGCGCAGTAGACCACGGGATCCCCAAACTCACCACAGTCAATCTACCAAAGTAAGCACAGTGACATAGACATTAGTGCATTCTGCTTGTAAATATATATATTTATAAAGTTATATATAAATATATAAATATTTATTTGTATAGAGTTGGATATAAATGTATATAAATATTTGTTATATACAAATATATATAACTATTTATTTTTATATATTTGTTTATATATTTAGATAAAATCATATGCATATAAATAGATTTTAGTAAAATTTTATATATTATGTGTGTGTGTGTGTGTGTGTGTGTATGTGTGTGTGTGTGTGTATATTTGTGACATAAAGCTGTCTGAAGCAGAAAATGGCCTTCTTTGTCTGCTTATTTAGAATGTGTTAGACATAACTGAGACGTCTTCTCTGAGACACAGGATACCTATTTCTGTAGTACCTGTATGCAGAAGTAAGTTAATGATGTAAGGCAGTGACTTACTCCAATGTAGGGAGTAAGGCAAATGCCACAGGGCATGGCTTTTTGTTCCAACACTAATTTGTTCTAATTGAGAGTAGTGTTTGGTGTTTGAGTGACTTTTTTTGTTTGTTTACCGTATTAACGTAGCTCTAATAGCACTCCTTCTGTATTGTTCTAAAGAAAAGGATGGTCATTGTAAGGAGCTTCCAAATGTTAGGTGATGGCTTGTTAGTTTTCCTCGTGGCTGCTGCATCCATTTAGTCTCTTGAAAACAACATTTTAATGTCTTTATACTAACTTACTCTGTCTCAGAGTCTGTAGTATTTAAACCTTTGTGCCTAAGTTGCTCTATTTAAGATTCTGTGGTTGCATCCAGTCGTGGGGAGAACGCGTGCTGTGAGGATTAATAATTATTGTCATGGGCTCTGTAGTAGCACCTATGCCCTCAGTTATAGTGTCTCAGAAGTAGCCTGGAGTTTTAAAATTCTTCTCAATTCGATGTCAATTGAATCAATATTTGGTGTGCAAGTGACATTTGAGCCATTTTATTCCAGGGCACAGGTAATACACAATAGGTAGAACCAAACTTCTCCAAGTGTCAACTATGTGGAAGGAAGTGCCCTTTAACATGAGTAGAAGGACCATACTTCACCCCTCTCCTAGTTCCATTAATGATGTCTTATGTTTATCAATTGCTTCATAATACTCAAACCACATAGATGAACTCAGTTGAGTCTCACAACAGCCTTGAGATGCACCTGGGGCCATATTATACTGAGCAGTTTGCAGATGTGAATATTGATGCTCAGGATCATTAAGATGCTTCCCAAAGCCACACCACCAGGAAGCATTCAAACCAGTGCTTGAACATATTCCTTCTCACTGCTGATCCAGAATTTCCGACAATCTCCTATGGTTGATTTCCAACACATCCTCATTGAGAGAAATAAAGACCAACTATCACGATGTACCCTTGACCACACTGACAGTCAGGATATGTAGATTTTATTGAAATTTCTTCTTAGGAAAGTGTGTGGGCACAGGTAGGAGGAATCATATCTTTAAGATGTCAGCAAGCCATTATATACTGGCAAAGCTCTCTGAAGGTTTGCATGGGGAAAAGCTCAGCAAAGAGTCCTACAGTTGAGTTAACAAAGTACTATGACATATCGCAGATGTAAGGGCACCTGAGACTATTGTACTCACATTTTTTGATAAAATTTTACTTCTTGTACTATTGAAGTTGGGGAAGTAGGTGCTTATCAGAGATCTTAGGGCTTGGTTGGGTAGAAGATATCTAGGCTTTTGATAGCCCCACTTTTTCCCCCCACTGCTCCTAAATGTCAGTCCATCCTTTCATACTACTTCTGGGATAGTCACCTTTCCTTTAGGTTCCCAAATAGAAGCAAGGCTGGAAAATCTCTAGGGCATGATTAATCATAGGACACTTTTTTCTCAATAGCGAATGTATTTTGTATTTAAGTCGTGAATATACACATTTTCAGTACTATGCTTGAGTCAGTAAGAGACTGTAAACCATAGATTCATCATTGATATTTTAATTTATTTCACCAAGAGCCAATGGGTAACTAATATTTGGAAGGCCTGGTTCTGGGTACTGGCGACACAGAGAGGAATCAGTTACAAACACGATCTCTGTAAGTTCACCGTCTTATTTGCATTAGGAAAGCAGAAAAGAGCACAGATAGTTACAGCACAGTGCGTGATTAGATGCCACAGTGGGCCAAACACAGGCAATGAGCAAGCTGAGAATAGGGCATCTCAGGCAGAGATATGTGTCTCTACAGTCAGGTCAGTGAGAAAAAGAAACAAAAGTCTCTTACTTTAAAGAGATGCCTTCTTAAGCCACCTTTACATGGCAATCGACCCTCTGATCTTGTGATCCAAGCTCTTTTGTCCTTTAGAAAGCAGATAGGGAAGTGGTGCTTGGGGAGAATATTCATTTTGAGAGTTTCTACACCCCACCTCTGTCCCTAAATCCACTTTTCCCCATCCACTGCCCCGCGGGAATGAGACTAGGAAGGGCTAAGGATTTCCATAAATAAAACCAAATCAATCAAATGGCAAAGAAACAAATTTCCTTAGAAAATAGATACATTTCACACTTCTAAATTGTCATGCCCTTCAAGGATCCCTGAAGTAGCTGGAGAGCCACGTTTCAGACCTCTTTCGGCCATTCGTCACTGGCTGGTTGTGTCATCTCGGACAAAGCACTCACTGTCTGCACCTCAATTTTCTTAACAGAAATGTTTTTCATTAACAGTTGTCATGCTTCATTCCCAGGGTTGTTATAAGGATCAGATGTGGTCAGATGAGAGTTGTAGAAAGTCAGTGTGGAATATTTGAAATAATCTCGGACCAGGCATGCAGGAAATAAGCTGCTCATTGGAGACCTGCTCTAGCTGTAGCTCTTACCGCATTTTGCAAGGAGCTTCAAACAGTTGTTCAGTACCATTAGATTAGATGGTCTGTAAGGACTCTTCCAGCTTTGATAATATAAGATTCAGCAGTGACTTTTTTCAGTAAAGTGGCTTGAATAAAGTTAAGTCTTTATTCAGTTGGGTGTGAGACATATGAACTATTGCCCGAATGCTTCTCTCTTTTATATCTAGAGGTCCCCTTCACCCTCTTCACTGAGTGTGTGAGACATTTCAGTGTGGTGACTGGGCACAGAAAGGCCACTCTCTGCGAGCCCCAGAGGTTGGGAAAGGTGAAGAATGACTTTGCAGAGTCCGCCAGAAATCCTTTCTGTGAGGCAAACAGCAAGGCAGAACTTCAGAATATCCAGTTGGATTACACAGAGACCACAGCTCTCCACCTAAGGAGAAGTAGGCTAAGAACGTCATGTCTTTTGTCTGCCTAATTTCCCCTCCTCTTCTATATTTTTGTTTTGCTCTCCTTTCAATAGAATGCAAACACCTGGTTTCTTAGTAGACATCAAAAAAACAGGTTTAGACCAAGAGTGATAGGATTATCTTTTCTCCTTAAAGTTTCCTCCGTGAGACCCCCCGACAGCTGAAATCCCCTGAATCTATTTAAAATGCACTAATGCTCTATAATGTCAGGAGATTGTCCTAGAGATGGAATTAGACTGGCCTGGGTTTGAATTTTGCTTCTCTCACTTACTACCTGCATAATATTGTGCAAATATTTGACTGCTCTGAGTTGAAATAGCTTCCTATTTCACTGGGGGCTGGCAAGGCCTACCTTCTAGGGTTGTTGTAATGGTAAGTTCTCTGCAAACACGTCATGTTTCAAGTATCATGTGGAGGATGGCTCTTATAAACACTGACGATGTAAATTGTTTCACATGCTAGAATTTTTGGAGGGCATTGTTTCTCACTCCATTTGATGAGGGTTTTTGTCGTTGTTACTGTTTTGTTTCAGTGTTTTTTAGATTGGTGTTGGCTTTAACCAGAGCCTCCACTTCCATAGTCCAGCTCCCAGAGACTGCTTGTAGGTACTCGGGTGCCAATGTTTAGTATCAGCCTGAGCCCTTGTGGTTCTTCAAACAACTGTTCCTTCGAGAATATTCTGGATTACAGGGACACTTTTAGTACCCAGATTAGTTATCTAATGGTAACCACAAAATCATTTCCCTTTGCTGGAAAATGAGCTTATATGATCACCAAAATTAACTAAAAAGTCAGGATCATGGATATTTTAGTCTAGCATTTCAGTTCGACAAACAAAGCCAATGAAAATTTGCAAACACACACACCTCTAGGGTGTGTTCTTCCCTTTACCCATGTGGTTACATCAACTGCTTTTTAAATCACAGCAGTTTGCTAACCCCCTCCCCCACTTGGCTTCTGCTTTCCTTGCTTTCATACCCTCTCCACAAATAAACGGCTGTCCAAGATGACCCAGGACACAAACATTGCTATTCATAAAATGTCCATGACTTTTTATGATATGTTACTCTTTTCTGAAACTCTTTCCTGACTTTTGTAATATGTCAATACTCTGGCTCGCCAACTATTTCTTCTCTATCTCTTTAATGATCTTTTTTTATTTTCTTCCTGAGTATTCACTATGGTCATTTTCGAGAAAATTTTATGTACTTGATTTTCCCCCTCTAAGAACATATATATTCCCAGAGGATATTGATGAGTCTGAGACATTTTTTTTTTTTGAGTCTTCATCAGCATTTCAAACTCTAATTCCTATTGTTAGAAACATACAGGACAAAGTTAGGCAACATTTAATTAATAATTAATACTTATTTATGTGCAAAATATAACTCTGTTTCTTTCCCTCCAAACTAGGTTTACATTCTAATTTTTCCTTTTTACATAACAGTACCATTCTTCAGATTCCTCAACCTACCCTCCGATGAAAACATTGCCATTTCTTTCCCTGTGCAAGTGCTACCTTTTGGTATTTCTTAGTCTCGGGGGCTCTTCACCAATTCCAAATTACTGCCTATCCTACCCTCAACATGTCGTAGCTGAGTCACTGCAATAAATTCTATTCTCTCTGCTTTCATTTCCTCCGGGTCTCAAAATCCCTCTTGCACACGGAGACGAGTTATCTTACTGTAAACTACTGCTTTCATTATATTACTTCTTGGTTTTAGAAGGGAGCAGAGTAAAAACTGCGGTGTATTTGTTTAGCAAACTGGACTGGTCAAAGCCCTTGGGCATGCATTGCACAATGGCTTTCTGTTGCTAGGAAGAGGTGGCACCGGGCTGTGGAAGCTCCCATCATTGTGGAGTCAGGGTCCGGAGATGCTGTCTGCATTTTACTGCTGTGGGTTAACTAGAATCAGCTCAGGTCCTCTTTCAGAGGCTTCAGCTTCCCTATCTGTTGTTAAGTGGTAGATGCTGGTTAACATCTGCAAACTGTATATAGATATTTTGCAGCACATTAATAATGAGTGAATTCAAACTATTTAGGAAAAATTAACCGCCCCAGACACACTCTCCAGTTTACTAACTGTAGTAAAATTCACCATACCTTTATCTTAAAAAATAAATAAATAAATACATTTAGATGGATATCCCCAAAATTATTGTAACAGAAAATGTTTGCCAATCCTTGTTTTTGAGAGGTTTATGTCAATTCCAGTCTGGAATGTTCATTTAAACAACTCCTTAGGGATATGTCTCCCAAATACACAGCCTTCTAGGGAAATAAGAAAAATCAAAACAGTGTAGTGAATGATTCTAAAAGTATCCTTTTCAAGTCTATGATTTTCGACTATTAACTGTAATCTACCATCAGAAGCTTCAGCATGGAGCGATTTCTTGGCATGAGCAGAATGACTTAAGTGTTAGAGGAAATTGTTCTTCCTTTTGTCTTAGCAGCATCAGACTTGAGTGGGCGTGCTGCTAAGTTTAGTTGCAAGTTTTTCTGCCTGTGGTTGGGACTGCCACCATCCTTCCAGCCATACAGAACAGAAAAGGCAGCCTTGATGCCCCCTGAGAAGCAGCACCCTCCCTCCCCTGTCTATTTGAGTGGGGAAAAGACAGAGGTCTTGGCCAGGGAGGCTTGGTTCATATCATAGATCTAAGGTCAGATGGGCCTTTAGAGATCACTGAATCTAAACTTTTTTTTTAGAGATGTGGAAACAAAGGAAAATTCAAGGGAGAAGAACCCCTCAGATCGCACATCCAGTAAGTATTGGAATTAGAGCTCATGTATATTGTGTCTAAAATATTTGAGCAAAGTCAGCGGTCCCCAGCACTGGACAATCATTTAGAATGCAGAGTCAAACCTCCTGTTTGAAGAATCACCTTTGTGTTTACTATTTAGTAAGTCTGGCATGGCGCTGGGGATTTGTATATTTAGTAAGCATCCCCAGTAATCCTAAAGCAAGCCCACTGTGAGACTTAGGCACACCCAAAAGAATAGAATCAGTTAATAGTAGATTTAAAATGAACTTTAAAAAAACACTGAAAATCTGGGAAGCATTAAATATCCTGGAAATCAACGCCTACAAAAGGGAAGAGACTCATGTGTTGATGAGAAACTTAGATTAAAGTCCGTGTCTTTTCAATACGTATGTAATGGTCGTATATTCTTATATTTTACTACCTAGGGGCATCCAAAATGGTTGGGTGGACCTCAGGTCCTTTCCCTGTTTGTTTGTTTGTTTGTTTTGATATTTAACATAGATTGTGCTACCATATGTGTTTAAACATAGTAAGAAATGAATTTTCACTTGTACAATGTTATATGCAAGTACAGACACGTGTGTGTGTATGTGTTACACACACAGGTGCATACACACACATATTGCGAGTTAATGGTAGGGCGTCATCCATTGTAAGATGCAACTCAATTTCTGAGATTTTAAAATTCCAAGGGAAAATAGTCTCCTGTAACATAGTAGGTAAACTAGAGTTGGAAAAGGTTTTAACTCCCTTGGCAACTTGAACCAGTCGGCAGTAGAGTCTGGAAAATTTTGACGTCAAGGGTTCCTGGGCACATCAAGGCTAACAAGAACCATTTCCAAGATCAAGTAGAAATGTTCTATATGGACACAGGAGCAGACTGGCTGAGCAAATCCCGCTTATTTCTGGTGTCTTTCTATAGTTAGGACAAGCCATCTGGAAAAAATATTGGTGGATTAATTTGTAGATAAGTCAGCCAGATCGATGAAGATAATTTGTGCCCATTCTAATTTTTAACACAAATTGTATTTAAGTTCGAGTGAACCAGTCTATCTTATTTCTGAGTAAGCAACTTTTGTGTTGCCCCTCTGTGGCCTTAGTTCTACAAAAGAAATAACCTCAGCCCTAACTACTTCAGAAGCTAGTAATTATTAATCAAAATTAATCCTGTTATAGTTTACCAAACACCTCCACATAGTTTATATCATTTCAATCTGACTAAGATCCTATGAGATGAATGAGATTATCTGTCTCTTTTATTTTTACGTTTGTGCAAACTGCAGCTCGGGAAACCTGAGTAACTTGCCCAACATCTCACAGTGAAAGCAGTGCTCGAGTCTGAGTGTTGTGATAGATTCATCCTGTATTCATTAGTAATTGTTTCACTTTAGAGAAAATACATCGAAAAGTCATAGTTGTAAGATGAATTACTTCCACCTTTCTGCATTTGGCCTGCTTGTTCATTGTTTTTGTTCTTATACCCACACACAAACCTCTCTTTGGCCCTAAGAACACCAGCCAAGCACCACCCAGGTCTGAAGAATAGATAAAAATATGCACTGACCTGTCTTCCTTGACTGAAGACACCTGGGGGAAAAAAAAGCACCAAATCTGAACACTGTAATTTCTGAATGGGCAAAAAGTGCGATTTGCAAAGTTAGGAAATCCTCAAGTCTGGGATAATACTAGTTCTTGGTTCTCGGTCGTCTCAACAAGTCGTGGCATAGTTGTTTTATTTTTTATACATGTTCACGTCTTAGCGAGAAATAGAGACTTGGGAAGTAATGAAAGGGGATGGACCAGGATGAAGTCATATTTCTTAGAGGTTGGGCGCGGGGTGAGAGAAAAGAGTTTCGGGATCTGGAGAATCATGTTACAGTTCTGGCCCAGTTACTAATTTACTGCGGGAATGACTTTCTCATCCCTGGTCTTACTTTGGAGAAGTTGGGTTGCAAAGTCTCCTCTGACTGACATTTCGAGGTTCAGTGCATTGTCTTTCTCACAGGCAATTTGGGAAGAGATGAACTTTGTTATTTTTTCTTTGAGGTCAAAATTGCTTTTCTGCCCTGTATACTCAGCTTTAAAGACTTGGCCCAAATATATAGTGGCAAGGACGAAGTCATTCTCGGTTCTGTGACTGATTTCTCTTGCTACATCTCTCTCAATTTCTGAAAGAGGAGAAAACTTCTCTAAATACAGTCTTGCTTCTCTCTCTCTCTCTCCATCTCTATGGTTATATCTGTGATTTTAGGTTGTGGCTAATTAGCTCAATGGTTTAAAATACCAAAATCAATGAAAGTTTTAGAGTCACTTCTGCTATGAGCTGAACTCTGGTCATTTTTGTGGAACGCGAAATGCTAGTGACACCTCACACATTTAGCCAAAAGCCTCCTTGACGACAGAAAGTATATGAATAAGTGTTAGCACTTGAGGGAGGACAACTGGAAATGCCTTCAAGAACATTCTCTGTTAATGGGGAAGAGGAGAGCACAAGGCTTTTCATTCTGAAATAAAGTTGATGAGCACCCACTGTAGTGATGAGCAACCATATTGCAGCAGTATTATTAAAAATACAGATTTTCAGGACAATTATTTGAAAATTCCATTATACAAGACCAAATAGGGCCTTGAAGTCTATATTTTTGTAAGCACTGAAAGTGATTTTTATGACCCAGGAAAACTCATTGTTACGGTTCTCAGCCATTTCTTCACTGTGTAAATCTTTGATCAGAACAGGAGAGATTTAGGAAATATCAAGTGAGAAGGAGGATTGACATCAGCAATGCCTGAGTTCTTATTATTAAACTTTAATAATGTCAATATTAATAGGCATTTGTTAAACTCTTACTATATCCCATTCACTATGTAAAGCACTTTACATACATTTTCTCATTTAATTCCCCACATAGCGATATTCCTTTTATACCCCTATTTTACACAGGTGAAAAAGACCCAGAAAGGTCACGTGCTCTAAAATCGAAATGCCAGGACTGAAATTCCACATGAAGGCTCTTAGTCATTAGCCTTCCCAAACACCAATTTATCTATGAAGGACCATGTTTGGGTAAATTAGGGGTCTTGGTCTACCAGATCCAATGAAAAGATGCTAAAGAGAAGCAATAAGAGGATATCAATGAACTTCTGAGAGGATCTTAGCAAACGCATTTTAATATAGTCACATGTACTTTTATGCCACCTCCGCAGGTGACAGAAACTCGTTTCATGTTGTTTAGCCTTATTAGTCAAACTTATTCCATAATATCACAGTAATCCTTTATCGAATTGCTTTTCACATTTCTAAATGTACAGGGTATCCCAAAAAATGTATATAGGGTGTCTGTAGAGTTTATTACATTTTGAAAATGAAATGTATTTCAATAACTGCTGGTTTTATAATTACACTTATGTGTGTATACACTTTTTGGGGGGACACCAACATATAAATATAACCAGTTTCCTGCCTGGCTGGTGTGGCTGAGTGGATTGAGTGTCGTCCCATGCACTGAGAGATCCTGGTTCGAATCCCGGTCAGGGCACATGCCCGATGCAGGCTCGATTTGTGGTATGGGGTGTGTACGAGGGAGCTGGGTTAAGAGAGGACGGTTGGTAGAAATAGAGAGAGGAACAAAGTAAAAAAGCGTCCTTCACTTAGAAGAGTGACGGGGCCAGGGCTCCTTCCAACTAAGCCCCCAGGAGCCCAGGGTAACAACACAAGTAGGGAATAAACTGGTTAGTTTCCTAGAAGATACTGGTGCAACCTACTCAGTCCTGACCAAGCCAGTGGAGCCCCTAACCTCCAAAAAACGACCATGCAAGGGGCCACCAGACAGTCAGCCCTTTACCCCTGGTCTTCAAAGAGGACTGTAGACCTTGGCAGAAATACTGTGACTCATTCGTTTCTGGTCATGCCGGAGTGCTCATACCCCCTACTCAGACACGATCTCCTCCAAAAACTGCGGGCAACAATATCATTCAAGGGGAAAGAGGCACACCTCACCGTGGATCCAGGAAGCCAGGACCCAATCCTCCTTTCCCCCTTTCATATCCTCCTAACTTGGCCCCTCTCCGAAGAGTATCTCTTACACGAGAGGACCTCTGCTGCACCCGCTGCCAATCAGGAGCCTTCCACCTACCTGGAGGAACTGCAGCATCTGTTTCCCACGGTCTGGGCAGAAAACAACCCTCCAGGATTAGCTAGCCACCAAGCCCCAGTAATTGTTCAATTGCTGGCCACTGCCACTCCAGCCCAGCCCCGCACCAAGTTCCACAAGACGTTGGCCATCAATCCTGCCAGTCTGCTCCCCGACGATGACCCCAAGGAGCCTCTACACGACTGCCTGGAGGTAATCGACACAGTGCAGACAACCCGCCCACACCTCAAGGATATCCCACTGCCATCATCAGATGAGGTATTGTTCACAGATGGGAGCAGCTATATCCAAGAAGGAGTAAGGTATGCTGGGGCAACAGTAGTAACTCTGGACTGTGTCATTTGGTCTCAGTCATTCAGTAGGGGAACTTCAGCCTAACGGGCTGAACTCATAGCCCTGATCCAGACCCTATGCTGGGGAAAGGATAAATCAATAACCGTCTATACCAGCGGTTCTCAACCTGTGGGTCGCAACCACTTTGGGGATCGAACGACCCTTTCACGGGGGTCGCCTAAGACCATCGGACAACACATATTTCCTATGGTGATTCATAACAGTAGCAAAATCAGTTATGAAGTAGCAACCAAAATAATTTTATGTTTGGGGGTCCCCAGAACATGAGGAACTGTATTAAAGGGTCGTGGCATTAGGAAGGTTGAGAACCACTGGTCTATACGGATAGTAGGTATGCATTTGCCACAGCGCATGTGCATAGCGCCATCTACCAAGAACCGGGCTTATTAACCTCGGCCAGGAAGGACGTCAAAAATAAGGAGGAAATTCTGACCTCACTCGAAGCTATCTGGCTGCCAAAAGCAGTAAGGATAGTGCGTTGCAAGGGACACCAAAAAGGGGATCCCACAGAGGCACGGAGAAACCGAGCAGCAGACCAGGAAGCTCGAGAGACAGCCCTAAAACCAGTGGGGCCTCTCCAGATATTAGTCGCCATGCCAAACCCAAGTTTGCCTTGGACTCCTACTTACACTGGGTCAGAAAATGACTTGGCCAAGCAGAAACAAGCCACAGAGGAAATTAACAGATGGTGGACATTGCCTGATGGGAGGTTGTTGGACCCAGAGGCATTAGGTCGGACTTTGGTCAAGCAGCTGCACCAGACTACCCACTTGGGTTACACCAAGCATACTGAACTCATGAGAGGCAGGTACTTCATACTCAATTTAGACAGTATAGTAGATGGCACTGTGTCCAGGTGCACAACCTGTGCCCAGGTTAATAATAAGCAGGGTAGAAAAGCTCCCCTGGGAATCTGGGCTCAGGGAACCCCCCCCCCCAGGGGAACATTAGGAAATAGATTTTATAAAAATTAAGCCCCCAACATCAGGATATAAATACCTCCTGGTTTACTTAGACACTTTCTCTGGGTAGGTTGAGGCTTACCCTACTAAAACAGAGACAGCCACCATTATAGTTAAAAAAAATCACTCCAAGAAATCATTCCTAGATTCGGGTTACATGTGACCCTGGAGTCAGACAACGGCCCCACCTTTGTAGCAAAAATATCACAGGACATAGCCAAGGTCCTGAATATTAATTAGAAACTCTATTGTGCCTAGCGACCCCAAAGCTCAGGGCAGATAGAGCACACGAACAGAACCTTAAAGGAAACCTTGACCAAGTTGACTTTAGAAACCGCTGAAAACTGGACCACTCTGCTGCCCCTCGCCCTCTTACAGGCGAGATGTACCCCATACCTAGAGGGATTCTCCCCTTATGAAATTATGTATAGTCGACCTCCTCCCATTCTTCCCAAGCTCAGAAAAGAATGGAAGGCTGAAATTCACAACTGCTCCTTACTCAGGTTCTTGCAGGCCCTGCAGTCTGCCAGAAGGGCGTCCATAAGTACGTCCACAACGCCCTGCCTGTGCCCAAATCAGACCCTGTACACCCCTTCCAGCCCGGGGACTTGGTGTGGGTAAAGAAGTTCACCACCTAGGGACGAACTCCAGCCTGGAAGGACCATACACTGTCATCCTGACTACACCAACGGCTGTCAAGGTCAACAGCATCCCGACCTGGCTGCACCATTCCCGGCTGAAGGCGGAAAAAGCAAAATGGACGGTCCAGGCCTCTCCAGACCTCTTAAAGATAAGACTCTCGCAAACATCGGAACCTTAATATTGGTTTTACTCTGTATAAATGGGAACCCCCATAAGCCAAAACCCAAATGGGATTGGGAACTTAGGAATGGAATCACAGGGCAAGTCCTTGCCAAGGTGACTACAGGGGAACAGGAACAAGTGCAGTTCACTATAGATCTCTGTTCCCTGATTAAGGATGTTATCCCCATATACCAAGGAGAGAACAAAAAAATGAGCAAGGGTTCCAAGGAATCGGAGGCTATGGGGACAGGGCTCATGGACTTAGGGGTGAGGAAGAGGCAGGCAGTGTGACAGGGAAAGGGAGGAGGCGGAGGGCTAAGCAGGTATGTGTGGGTCTGAGTAGGAAGGAGGAGAAGGAAAGATGGGGGATGTGTAGACAGCAGATGGATTGAAAGGAGGGATGAGCATGTGAAATAAGGTAGGTAGATGTAGAGGACGAAAGTGGGACACTGAGTAAGAGAGGGAGAACTTGTCCCTGGTAGTGGGGTGACAGTATGGGATGTAGTGAAGAGAGTGACAGGGACAGAGTTAGTATCCTTAGTTAGAAATAACATTGAGGAAAGGGAAAATCAAAGAAGACAATGTGATAATTGGTTCCAAAGAATGTTTCATTGGTCCCCTTGGCTGACAACCCTCCTGTCTGTAGTGGCAGGGCCCCTCGCCCTCTTGCTCTTATCCCTGACCATGGGACCCTGCCTTGTCAATTGCCTTATCCAGACTATACAGAGCAGAATTAACTCGGTCAAATTACTAGTAGTCAGGGGTCAATACAATTTTCTCCCCAATGAAGACGAGTCCACGATTTGACTTGTATACATAAAACCAGTGGGGAAAGAACTAGACTACTTAATTTAAGTAACTCCATTCTGACCAGCAGTTGCTACACATACACACCCTGACTCATCTAAACACCAGAGACTGAAACCCAGAGGAACCATAAAGATAAAGGGATTAATCATGGCCTTGGGAAACCCAGAAAAACCATACAAATAAAGACAGTAATGATTGCCCTGACCTCTGTAACAGCTCCTCATGCCCCCTATGTGTATCAGTTCCCCCTTAACGGGGCCAAGGCCTCGCCAAGAGGATGTGGTTTTAGTCTTTATAAGCGGAGTGCAGAAATGTTTGGGGCTGCTGATTTGGGAGTCCTATGCCCCCTGCAGCCCGCCAGTAAGTAAAGCGCTCCTCTCCTTTACAGTTCGGCTGTGTGTCTCTGACTGTCTCACTGGCTGGTCCTACAGATGAAACTCAAAGGGAAGTGGGGGGAGAGGGCAGGATGAGATAAACTAAAGAACTTCTATGCATATATGCATAAACAATGGACACCAACATTAGTGTGGGGAAGGCTGGAGGGGGGTGGGAGTGGGGAGGAGGAGGTCAATGGGGGAAAAAAGGCGGAGACATCTGTAACACATTCAACAATAAAGATGAGTTTAAAAAAAAAAAAGAACATGACTTTTTTAAGATTTTTTTTTAATCCTCACCCGAGGACATTTTTGCATTATTCTTCAGATAGAGCGGGGGTGTGGGGGGCAGGAGAGAGGAGAGTAAGAGAGAAACATCGACATGAGAGAGACACATCTACTGGTTGCCACCAACACAACCCCAAGCGGGGCCAGGGCCAAAATGCAACCAAGGTACGTGCTCTTAGTGGGAACCAAACCCGGATCTCTCTGGAATGCGGGCCGATGCTCTAACCGCTTAGACAAACTGGCCAGGGTTTAAGATTTCTTAATAAGCCAGTTTGATTACACAGTTAGCCATATTTTCTTTGTTCCACCAAAAGTCTTCTGTTAATCCAGTGAACACATATTTATTGAACACTTATTTTGTTGCCACTCTGTACTAGACACAGGGAACATTACAGCCGTGCTCCTCCCCTCATGGGAAGGACAGACAGTGAACAAGAATCAGCTGCCCTGTGGTCAGTGCTATGAGGACGACAAACGTGATGAGCTGGGTGAGGTGTGTACGCGTGTATGGGTCAGGGAAGCCCTCTCCAGGCAGGTGAGATCTGAACTGAGACCTGGATCATGAGAATGTCAGGCTTCATTTTTATATTTTTTTTTATTATTTTTAATTTTTATTGTTTTGATCTTGCAGATTTTCATTTCTAATAAAGTAAATATCAACCTTTGATATTCCACATAAACAAAAAAGCTCTTTGTGGTTCCTTTTAATTTTTTCAGAGTAAAAGGGCCATGAGACCAAAAGTGAGAAAAGCACTGGTTTATCCCCAGCCACAGCTGGTCCATGTCTTGCTCTGACGTCATAAGTCACCATTGTGAGGGAATTGCAGACTTCTCCTATATAAGGCCCTGGCTCTGGACACTGAGCTGGGGTCACTGTGGAGTTGGAGTAGTGAGTTGATGTGTGGTGAATCGTTGGACTTGGACAGGTGAACTGACCTTTGGTGAACTCCTGGACTTTGATTGGTGAGCTTGCGTTTTGTATGTATGAATTGTTGGATGTGGACGAGTGAACTGACCTTTGGTGACCTGTTAGACTTTGATTGGTGAGCTTGCGTTTTGGATTTTTGATTTGTTGGATGTGGATGAGTGAGCTGACCTTTGGTGACCTCTTGGAGTTTGATTGGTGAGCTTGTGTTTTGGATGTTTGAATTGTTGGATGTGGACGAGTGAACTGACCTTTGGTGACCTGTTGGATTTTGATTGGTGAGCTTGTGTTTTGGATTTTTGATTTGTTGGATGTGGATGAGTGAACTGACCTTTGGTGACCTTTTGGACTTTGATTGGTGAGCTTGCGTTTTGTATGTTTGAATTGTTGGTTGTGGATGAGTGAACTGAACTTTGGTGACCTCTTGGAGTTTGATTGGTGAGCTTGCGTTTTGTATGTTTGAATTGTTGGATGTGGACGAGTGAACTGACCTTTGGTGACCTGTTGGACTTTGATTGGTGAGCTTGCGTTTTGTATGTTTGAATTGTTGGATGTGGACGAGTGTACTGACCTTTGGTGACCTGTTGGATTTTGATTGGTGAGCTTGCGTTTTGGATTTTTGATTTGTTGGATGTGGATGAGTGAACTGACCTTTGGTGACCTCTTGGAGTTTGATTGGTGAGCTTGCGTTTTGGATGTTTGAATTGTTGGATGTGGACGAGTGAACTGACCTTTGGTGACCTGTTGGAGTTTGATTGGTGAGCTTGCGTTTTGATTTTTGATTTGTTGGATGTGGATGAGTGAACTGACTTTGGTGACCTCTTGGAGTTTGATTGGTGAGCTTGCGTTTTGGATGTTTGAATTGTTGGATGTGGACGAGTGAACTGACCTTTGGTGACCTGTTGGACTTTGATTGGTGAGCTTGCGTTTTGTATGTTTGAATTGTTGGATGTGGATGAGTGAACTGACCTTTGGTGACCTCTTGGAGTTTGATTGGTGAGCTTGCGTTTTGTATGTTTGAATTGTTGGATGTGGACGAGTGAACTGACCTTTGGTGACCTCTTGGAGTTTGATTGGTGAGCTTGCGTTTTGTATGTTTGAATTGTTGGATGTGGACTAGTGAACTGACCTTTGGTGACCTGTTGGATTTTGATTGGTGAGCTTGCATTTTGTATGTTTGAATTGTTGGATGTGGACTAGTGAACTGACCTTTGGTGACCTGTTGGATTTTGATTGGTGAGCTTGCGTTTTGGATATTTGATTTGTTGGATGTGGATGAGTGAACTGACCTTTGGTGACCTCTTGGAGTTTGATTGGTGAGCTTGCGTTTTGTATGTTTGAATTGTTGGATGTGGACGAGTGAACTGACCTTTGGTGACCTGTTGGACTTTGATTGGTGAGCTTGCGTTTTGTATGTTTGAATTGTTGGATGTGGACGAGTGTACTGACCTTTGGTGACCTGTTGGATTTTGATTGGTGAGCTTGCGTTTTGGATTTTTGATTTGTTGGATTTGGATGAGTGAACTGACCTTTGGTGACCTCTTGGAGTTTGATTGGTGAGCTTGCGTTTTGGATGTTTGAATTGTTGGATGTGGACGAGTGAACTGACCTTTGGTGACCTGTTGGAGTTTGATTGGTGAGCTTGCGTTTTGATTTTTGATTTGTTGGATGTGGATGAGTGAACTGACCTTTGGTGACCTCTTGGAGTTTGATTGGTGAGCTTGCGTTTTGGATGTTTGAATTGTTGGATGTGGACGAGTGAACTGACCTTTGGTGACCTGTTGGATTTTGATTGGTGAGCTTGCGTTTTGGATTTTTGATTTGTTGGATGTGGATGAGTGAACTGACCTTTGGTGACCTCTTGGAGTTTGATTGGTGAGCTTGCGTTTTGGATTTTTGATTTGTTGGATGTGGATGAGTGAACTGACCTTTGGTGACCTCTTGGAGTTTGATTGGTGTGCTTGCGTTTTGGATGTTTGAATTGTTGGATGTGGACGAGTGAACTGACCTTTGGTGACCTGTTGGACTTTGATTGGTGAGCTTGTATTTTGGATGTATGAATTATTGGGTGTGGACTACTGAGCTGATGTTTGGTGACCTCTTGGACTTTGATGAGTGAGTGAGCTTGCGTTTTGGATTGTGGCGTTTGTTTGTTTGGTTTTTAATTTCCTTTTCTTTTTCAGGTGTTTTTTTTTCTGTTATTGAATTTTTTGTTGTCTTAATATTTTTGTTTTCTTTTTCTTTTTCTTTCCTTTTTTTAGTTATTTTTATTTAGTTTTTTATTTTACTTCATTATTTTAGTTTGTTATTTAGCTTTTTTATTTTAGTTTGTTATTTTACTTGTTTATTTTAGTTTATTATTTTAGTTTTTTATTTTAAAGGCACCATGTGTTATGACTTTGCAGCCCTCTCTGACAACAAGGAGCGCCTTGTTGGCAATTGTGTCCTCCTGGACATCCTTGGCCAGGGTTCCTATGCCTAGGTGACGTTGGCCCGCCGTGTTCCCACAGGCACAGGTGTAGCAGTCCCAGCGCCTCCACGGGTGTCAAGAGAGGGTGTGGGGGAGGGGAGCGATGAAGCACGGAACTTGTACTCATGTACTCATAACCAATGGACATAGACAACAAAACTGGGGACGGGGCAGGGAGGGAGGGGGAGGAGGGTGTTAATGGGGAAAAAAGGAGAAACATCTGTAACAAAATAAATTAATAAGAAAAATAAAAAATAAAAATAAAGACTCCCCAACCTTATTTGACGAGGCCCTAAGTCCGGACCTCTCTAAGTTCAGGCAGGAACACCCAGAAATAACTCTCCTGCAATATGTAGATGATCTCCTATTAGCCACTAAGACTGTGCCTAACTGCCAGGCAGCTACTAGAGACTTATTAAAAGAATTAGACACCCTTGAAAAATTACTCAAATTTTTTGTAATGGCTCACATTGACATACCTCTGAGTAACACCTGTAATTGTTGTTGGGTAGATAGAAATAGATACAGATACAGACATAGACACAGATGTTAATATACATGTGAGCAACAAAGTCGTTATGTGGTAAAAGTTGACAGATGACTTTTAGTAATAACTTGTTGACTTTCAAAATATTCAAGAGGAAATTTAGATTAAAAATGAATAATATTCCTTGTGATTTAGTTCAACTCCATTAGAAATTGTTTTTACAAAACAGCCTTGTGTCTTGTCAGTCAGTCTCTGTGACCTATGAGATCTTCTGTGTTAGGAGTCCCCACGACCTTCCGCAGGTCTGATGATTGACTAGGGGGACTCACAGAACTCAGAAAAGCTGTTATACATATGGTGATGGTTCATTACAGTAAAAGGATGCAGATTACAATCAGCAAAGGCAGAAAGCTCCCAGGATGGAGTCTGGGAGGTCAGGTACAGCCACCCAGTTGTCGTCTCCCTGGACTCACACAGCAGTGCTTCACCCTCCCAGCTGTGCTTTGTGACGACACAGAGGGAGCACTGCCAACCCGGGGAGCTCACCAAAGCCCTGGTGTCCGGATTGTGTACTGGGGGCCAGGCCCTGAGGCATGCGGCACCCACATGACTGACAATTACTTAGTCTCCAGCCTCCCCCCAAACCCCCAAAAAAGGAGGTCGGACTGATACAGAGTGGCCCAGGACCACAGGCCTTCACCTGAGCATAAACTATCTGGCATGGCCCGTGACCCTGGATTACAAAGGCACTCTTATCAGGCATGACACTCCAAGGATTTTTAAGAGATTTCCCCGGAACTAATTTGAGCATCCCAAGTCTGCTGAGTTAACCCTCCGTGCCCGTCTTCCTTTGAGAAGAATCCACCTGGGCTTCCAGCATCGTGTCCCATCCAGTGAGGATTCCTACTGAGTATGGAAGGAGACGGGCTCGAAGCTAGTCCAGTAGAGACAATTTTGCTCGTCTCCAGAGCAAGTACTGTCTCAGAGGATGATTGAAATGTCCTTTCCAGGAAAAGACTGGGATCTGAACAATGCGAATGAACCAAGTTTCTAGCACTGGTTTCAGAGACAGACGAATGAATGATGGAAGGCGGGGAGCAATTCCTATGTCTCAGCTTTTGGCAGTGTTTTAAAGAAAAACCCTGGCAAATTGGACTCACAGTCCTGAGACATAGCCACCATTTATGTACAGTGTAAACCCTTCGAGGAAAGAAAACTGAAGTGTGCAAGTCTTGGCCAGAACTGATGACAGAATCAGTGTCACTATCCTTCCAGGCCCTCCAAATTAGTCAGTGTAGGGCTCTGATAATAGCTACCAGAAAGATGGATAGTTGTGTGAAACAGATACCAGATCCTTCAGAAGCCTGTGGTCTTATTTAGCAAAAAGCATACATGCACAGGAAAATTCATAAGAGAATAGCAGTGGTTTTATTCAAACAAAACAGTAGTTTAGTAAATTTGGGGTTGGTTGACAGTATTTCCAAATTCGGACTTTCCCTGAAAATATAGATTAACAACTTATTTTGAAAAATCAAACATTATACTAATAGTAAGCTAGGATTGTGCCTGTTAGAATTAGGCAACAGTTGCTTCATAGCAGCTGCCCATGGGAATGGAGTCCAGGCATTCCAGGTAGCTAGAGACCCACCTCTCCCTCTTGTGGTGAAGGGGGCCCTCTTCACTTATTTATGTCACCAGCTTGGCTCCTATAAAAACTAAGTTTATAACCCCTGACCCACCTAAGTATATATATATTAAAGATGAGCTTGATCTAGGGGTCAGGGTGGGGAGTCTCTCAAAGGAAGAGAAAGTTAAAGGCTTCTTAAAGAAAACAGTGCAAAAGAAAATAGAATAGGCAATTTACACAGGGCTCATTGCTTGAGAAAACATCAATATTAGAGTAAGGAGAATAGATTGTATTCTATGGGCATGTAAACCTAGTGAGAATTTGAGCAGAGAGTGTGAACTCTGTGAATGATATATCGTATTATTGCTAGGGTTATTTTTTACCTTTTGGTAGAAAAACCTGGCATTGCTATGTTGAATGAAAAGTTATCCAAATAGGAATGGGTTAGGGGATGAAGGATCCTGTGTTGAAAAATTTCACAGAGCACTGAATCATCACGACGTGGAGGAGGAATAGGCGAGCTGGTGAGAATGCAGGAATGGAGAAGAAACGGGCATAGAAGCAGCTGTAAAAGCAGCTCCCTTCCTTAGGATGCCATGAAAGTATGGGAATGCGGAACAATGCCTACTTTCCTTGTGATAGGAATCTTCTTTTTTCTCTTCTCTTTAGGGAATTTGGTCCTCTTATTAAATATGGAAAATGTGATTAATTGGTAACAGTAAAACATTTGTTTATTCTTTTCACTACTTAAATCTGAAAACCATTTCCTTTGGAATTGGAGGATGTATAATAAATAACATGCCTCTCTTTTCTGCACCCAACTTTATAATGAAATTAAAAAAATGTTAAGTTAATGGAGAACCAAGTACGGCATTTATTGCAAATAAACTTTATAATCAAAAGAGGTGGTCAGTGTTCATCTCCGAGGGCTGATTGTTTAAAGTCAGCTTTCACTGTGCTTGGGTCTAAGGTCTGTTATCAGGTGGGCTTATCTAACACTCTCCTGAATTAAATGTACTGCAGATTGCAGGCTTATGTGCAAGGTCCAGCCCTGCCCCACTAGTCTGACTTAAAGACATGAGTAAAGAGAAAATATTCCCCCCTACCCCCGCACACACAGCTGTTTGAGTCTTTCTAACTGATATTCATAAGTGAAGGCCTGCATCAGGAGAGAAAAATTTCCACGTGCTAAAAGAAGGAGGGAGGATAACCAAGAGTTTTGGGAGGCAGGCATGCTTTAGAGAGAGCTAAAAGGCATTGATATCATTTGACCTCCTGATTTCAGCATACGAAATTCTCACTCCGTCTTTCGGTACTATTACATCGGTCAATACGTTTCTTTTTCTTTTTCTTTTTTCCTTAATTTGATTTCTAATCCGCCACTCAAACTAAAAGATCTTGGCTAATACAGGGAGACGACGTCGTTTTTACATTTCAGGCTAGGGAAATGAACTGTGAAAAAAGCCTTTGGCGTCTGTGTGCTTTGGGTCTTTACCTATTGACGCCACTAGATGTCAGTGTCTTCTATCTTAGTTTGACTAGTTCTTTATTTGAAGCAGTAGCTTCCAGGGATGGATACTACTCTACTTTCTCCATCACCTTTCCAGCTCATACACAGTCTACTTCATCTGGCAACAGGGACCCTCCTCCTTTTACAGCGTCCTCCTTCCTTGGTTTTGTACAAGTGTTTGTGTAGAGGCGCAGGCCTATCCTACTTTAATGAGCCTGGGCTTCAGTGTTCTGTGTGAATTCTCCAGGTGATTCTAATGCACATCTACGTTGGAGAACTATTTCCTTTTTCAATTTTATTAAATGTATTGGGCTGACATTGGCTAATAAAATTCTATTGCTTTCAGGTGTGCAATTTATAACACATCATATAATGTACATTGCATTGTCTCTTCACCACTCAAAGTCAAGTCTCCTTCCATCACCATATATTTGATCCCCTTTACCTAACTCTTGTAGTGATCTGGGCTCCAAGGCTAAGGCAACTAGATTCCATTTTATGTAGGCCCCTTAGTTAAGGCGACTAAAAGACTCCATTTTGTCACCAATAGACATTCCTTGATATTCTTCCAACAATAGGTTAATTACCCCAAGACTTAAAGGAATTTTGCCTAAAGATTATAGTGGCCCCAGGAGTTGGGAGGCATTTGCAGTCTCCTGAGTATAGGTATTTGCAGGTACTTGTAAGTGCTTAGGCCTTTGGTAAATAATGCTAATTTTGACTTCTGTGGTCTCTGTCACTCCCACTATTGTACTGGTTCCCTGAGGGGAGGGGTCAAAAGGAGGAGGGAGTTTCTGTCTTTAAAATGGGATGAGTAAGAACAATCAGGGCTGTTGATCTGAGGGGGGAGACTGTGCCCTCCGCAGCTCGCTGGCGAAATAAAGTGCTCCTTTACAATTCGGCCATGGGTCTCTGGTTATCTCGCCTTCAGGTTATAACAGTACCTCCACTCGTTCCCTCTGTGTCTATGAGTTTTGTTTGTTCATTTGCTGTTTTCGGTTTTATATTTCACGTATGAGTGAAATCACAGGGTTTTTGACTTTTTCTGTCTGACCTCTTTTGCTTAGCATGATATTCTCCAGCTCCATCCATGTTGTTGAACGTGTCAGTATTTCGTCTTGTTTCATGGCTGAGCAGTATTCCATTGTATGTACGTACCACATCTTCTCTATCCAGTCATCTCGGGAGGACACTCTTTGTTTTCATGTCTTGGCCTCCGTGAATGCTTCTGCAAATGAACATAGGGGTATCTTTACAAATACGGGTTCTCAAAATTTTAGATAGATAGCCAGAAGAGGGATTACTGGATAATATGGTAATTCTCTTCTTAATTTTTAAAGGAACCTCCATACCGTTTCCATAGTGGCTGTACCATTTTACATTCCCATCAGCATGGAGAGAACTATTTTCTAGACTGAGTCCCTCCATTCCTGCATGTCCTCAACCACTGGCAGAATTGAAAGTGCAGCTAATGAGCTTACTGAGGAAATGACATTGGGAAGGTAACTGCTCTCTGGGCTAACTTGTTTTATCTCTACAATGAGAATGTTCACTTGGATAACAAAAGTCATATGACATTTATATAATTAGCATTGCTATGGATAATACTTTGTCTTTGTAACTATATCAAACACGAGTGCAGGGAAGTCAATTAAACCCAAAATGCATCAGGTAGTCACTGGCTCTTCGAGTTGGATTGAGGACTCCATCTGAACAATCTCTGACTTCTGCCACAATATTCCTATTGGGCTAGCATCAACCTGGAGTTCCCATGAAGGGAAGTTCTCTCATGATGCAGAATGAACGACGCTGTGGGGGTCTGACTGTTCGGAAGCCTTGCTTGCCTTGAATCCAACCTGCATTTGTGGTGCTTTCAACCATCAGAGCCCTCGTGTTATCAGACTTTGAGCTCCTGAAGGCCGGACTGCAGTCCCTCCCCTCCCGGTCCCTGTTTCGCTTGCAGCTCACTGCTGCTCATAGGTTTCTTCCTCACCGGTATACAGTTAGCCAGCTGGCCAGGAGGGGTCAGAGCAGACTGACTGCTCTCCCCATACTGCTGGCATTACTGGAATAAACACTCGTATATGATTCAACCCTGTCTCTGCCTAATTTGTCTCCATTAGTGACAGGCGGCCTCAGACCTGTTGTGTCGGGTTCCAAAAGAAAAACACAGGACTGTCTTCTGCAGGATTTATTTTATTGTTAAGCAAATCAAAGAAAATAGATATATATTGAACTCCCAAGGACTCAGGCAGAGAAGAAGGTGTGTTTTCATAAAGTGAAGGGATCTGCTAGAGAAAAATAAAAGCAGAAGCAAGAATAGAAGGATGAAAGAGCCGGCAAGTCAGCACAAACCGCCAGCTCGAGTTCAGCTTTTCCATAATGCTTTAGGTTGATCTTCCCACCACTTTTCCTACGAAAGAGAAAGACAAAATCCGCTCAGTGCAATATCATTCGCATTCATCCCAGATGCGGGATGAGGTTTAACTATTTCGTCGTCTGTATAATCATTTGATTCTGCAGGTGTCCATGTTGATGATTTGACAGAAGTTAATGAACTTCACTCAGAGGTGACACCTGTCCTAATTGCAGAAAACAGGAATCTTAAATAAATAAATTTAATAAGGCTTAGACCTTTTGATTTCAATGGTTTCTTTTCTGGGAGTACTATGTATACAACTGGAAAAGGTAACAGTAGCAGGAGAAATAACGACAAAGGGATTAGAGTTCTGTCCTGATAGAAGATAAAAGAAGTCAAACCACATATTCCAGAAATTGGCATTTTTAGCAGACCATATATTACGCCTCAGTAACGAGTACCCCTTCTATCAGATCTCAACTTACCCTACTGCCTTTATCTTGGAAAAATTTTGGTATTAATTAATCAAATACGTTATGTATAAATGTACAAACATATTTATTATGTATTGATTCAAAGTCTATTCATTGAATTCTATGTGCTTAGCCCTGTTATTATTGATAGAGAGTTCTATAATCCCTGGGCTTAGGAATTTTACAGCAAAGTTGAGGGAAATTAAGACCTTCATAGAAAAAACTCTAATACAAGAAAAAAATGAGAGTGGTGAAGAAGTGAGGTTACTTTTAAAGTGGGGTATTCCCGGCCCATGTGGCTCAGTGGATTGAGCATTGATCTATGGACTGAGAGGTCCCTGTTCAATTCCCTGTCAGGGCACCTGCCCGGGTTGTGGGTTTGATCCCCAGTAGGGGGCATGCAGGAGGCAGCCAATTGATGGATGTTTCTATCTCTCTCTCCCTCCTCTCTCTCTAAAAATCAATACAAACATAAAAAATGAAGAGGGTTATAATTCCCTTGATTTTAGAGTAATCAGACTAAGAGATGAATTGATTGAATAAATTTTTATGAATTATAAACTATGTCCCATCAGGAAGCTCATAGATATTGGCTGAAATCTACAGCACCTGTTCTGTTCCTTATAAACTCATTCAACAAATCTTGGCCCTTGATCGAATCTTTCTAGTACCCTATCTATCTGTAAAGTTTCCATAGTCTGGATCATAAAGGATGATCCTGTGTGCTGTTCTTTGTGGAAAGGCTCCTTTAATCAGACTGAAAGAGAGGAATGAATGGAAATTGGTGCCTTAACAACATAGAATTTGGTATAAAATAAAATGTTTGAAAAATGTGGATAAAATGATATTTTTATTGCTAGTAAATTTTCTCACAAGTTTTCATGTTTCTGACTTTGATGAATTTTCTAACTTAGCTACATCGCTAAAAATTCCATCATCTTCTCTGTAATAAACATGAATCATGATAACAAATCATAATCGGATAAAATGAATACAATTTTTAGTTAGAAATAAATAGAAAAATAAGAAAATGTATCAAAATTATTAAAAATGCACACATTTAAAAAAATTTCTCTGATGAATCACATTTAAGAATTACAAAGTAATAAAGATTATGCTTTCAAATAATTTATTATGTAAAATTTTTATTTATTTTTGACCGATTTGTTTTCAATCCGTTTGCCTGAAGCTTATTTCTTTTATCTCTATGGGTGGGTATGAATAGAAATTTCTACACTATCTCTAGGAAAGTGGCATTTTCTTATCCTGGAAGTTTGTGTTTGTAAGGGACAGGTGGGTGAGTATGATACTTACACCATCGCCTTACAGAAAGCACATTTATTGCCATATGTCTGGCCATCAGAGCCACAGTGAGGATTAGATTCTCGATCGCAGTAGACCACGGGATCCCCAAACTCACCACAGTCAATCTACCAAAGTAAGCACAGTGACATAGATATTAGTGCATTCTGCCTGTAAATATATATATTTATAAAGTTATATATAAATATATAAATATTTATTCGTATAGAGTTGGATATAAATGTATATAAATATTTGTTATATACAAATATATATAACTATTTATTTTTATATATTTGTTTATATATTTAGATAAAATCATATGCATATAAATAGATTTTAGTAAAATTTTATATATTATGTGTGTGTGTGTGTGTGTGTGTGTGTGTATGTGTGTGTGTGTGTGTATATTTGTGATATAAAGCTGTCTGAAGCAGAAAATGGCCTTCTTTGTCTGCTTATTTAGAATGTGTTAGACATAACTGAGACGTCTTCTCTGAGACACAGGATACCTATTTCTGTAGTACCTGTATGCAGAAGTAAGTTAATGATGTAAGGCAGTGACTTACTCCAATGTAGGGAGTAAGGCAAATGCCACAGGGCATGGCTTTTTGTTCCAACACTAATTTGTTCTAATTGAGAGTAGTGTTTGGTGTTTGAGTGACTTTTTTTTTTGTTTACCGTATTAACGTAGCTCTAATAGCACTCCTTCTGTATTGTTCTAAAGAAAAGGATGGTCATTGTAAGGAGCTTCCAAATGTTAGGTGACGGCTTGTTAGTTTTCCTCGTGGCTGCTGCATCCATTTAGTCTCTTGAAAACAACATTTTAATGTCTTTATACTAACTTACTCTGTCTCAGAGTCTGTAGTATTTAAACATTTGTGCCTAAGTTGCTCTATTTAAGATTCTGTGGATGCATCCAGTCGTGGGGAGAACGCGTGCTGTGAGGATTAATAATTATTGTCATGGGCTCTGTAGTAGCACCTATGCCCTCAGTTATAGTGTCTCAGAAGTAGCCTGGAGTTTTAAAATTCTTCTCAATTCGATGTCAATTGAATCAATATTTGGTGTGCAAGTGACATTTGAGCCATTTTATTCCAGGGCACAGGTAATACACAATAGGTAGAACCAAACTTCTCCAAGTGTCAACTATGTGGAAGGAAGTGCCCTTTAACATGAGTAGAAGGACCATACTTCACCCCTCTCCTAGTTCCATTAATGATGTCTTATGTTTATCAATTGCTTCATAATACTCAAACCACATAGATGAACTCAGTTGAGTCTCACAACAGCCTTGAGATGCACCTGGGGCCATATTATACTGAGCAGTTTACAGATGTGAATATTGATGCTCAGGATCATTAAGATGCTTCCCAAAGCCACACCACCAGGAAGCATTCAAACCAGTGCTTGAACATATTCCTTCTCACTGCTGATCCAGAATTTCCGACAATCTCCTATGGTGGATTTCCAACACATCCTCATTGAGAGAAATAAAGACCAACTATCACGATGTACCCTTGACCACACTGACAGTCAGGATATGTAGATTTTATTGAAATTTCTTCTTAGGAAAGTGTGTGGGCACAGGTAGGAGGAATCATATCTTTAAGATGTCAGCAAGCCATTATATACTGGCAAAGCTCTCTGAAGGTTTGCATGGGGAAAAGCTCAGCAAAAGAGTCCTACAGTTGAGTTAACAAAGTACTATGACATATCGCAGATGTAAGGGCACCTGAGACTATTGTACTCACATTTTTTGATAAAATTTTACTTCTTGTACTATTGAAGTTGGGGAAGTAGGTGCTTATCAGAGATCTTAGGGCTTGGTTGGGTAGAAGATATCTAGGCTTTTGATAGCCCCACTTTTTCCCTCCACTGCTCCTAAATGTCACTCCATCCTTTCATACTACTTCTGGGATAGTCACCTTTCCTTTAGGTTCCCAAATAGAAGCAAGGCTGGAAAATCTCTAGGGCATGATTAATCATAGGACACTTTTTTCTCAATAGCGAATGTATTTTGTATTTAAGTCGTGAATATACACATTTTCAGTACTGTGCTTGAGTCAGTAAGAGACTGTAAACCATAGATTCATCATTGATATTTCAATTTATTTCACCAAGAGCCAATGGGTAACTAATATTTGGAAGGCCTGGTTCTGGGTACTGGCGACACAGAGAGGAATCAGTTATAAACACGATCTCTGTAAGTTCACCGTCTTATTTGCATTAGGAAAGCAGAAAAGAGCACAGATAGTTACAGCACAGTGCGTGATTAGATGCCACAGTGGGCCAAACACAGGCAATGAGCAAGCTGAGAATAGGGCATCTCAGGCAGAGATATGTGTCTCTACAGTCAGGTCAATGAGAAAAAGAAACAAAAGTCTCTTACTTTAAAGAGATGCCTTCTTAAGCCACCTTTACATGACAATCGACCCTCTGATCTTGTGATCCAAGCTCTTTTGTCCTTTAGAAAGCAGATAGGGAAGTGGTGCTTGGGGAGAACATTCATTTTGAGAGTTTCTACACCCCACCTCTGTCCCTAAATCCACTTTTCCCCATCCACTGCCCCGCGGGAATGAGACTAGGAAGGGCTAAGGATTTCCATAAATAAAACCAAATCAATCAAATGGCAAAGAAACAAATTTCCTTAGAAAATAGATACATTTCACACTTCTAAATTGTCATGCCCTTCAAGGATCCCTGAAGTAGCTGGAGAGCCACGTTTCAGACCTCTTTGGGCCATTCGTCATTGGCTGGTTGTGTCATCTCGGACAAAGCACTCACTGTCTGCACCTCAATTTTCTTAACAGAAATGTTTTTCAATAACAGTTGTCATGCTTCATTCCCAGGGTTGTTATAAAGATCAGATGTGGTCAGATGAGAGTTGTAGAAAGTCAGTGTGGAATATTTGAAATAATCTCGGACCAGGCACGCAGGAAATAAGCTGCTCATTGGAGACCTGCTCTAGCTGTAGCTCTTACCGCATTTTGCAAGGAGCTTCAAACAGTTGTTCAGTACCATTAGATTAGATGGTCTGTAAGGACTCTTCCAGCTTTGATAATATAAGATTCAGCAGTGACTTTTTTCAGTAAAGTGGCTTGAATAAAGTTAAGTCTTTATTCAGTTGGGTGTGAGACATATGAACTATTTCCCGAATGCTTCTCTCTTTTATATCTAGAGGTCCCCTTCACCCTCTTCACTGAGTGTGTGAGACATTTCAGTGTGGTGACTGGGCACAGAAAGGCCACTCTCTGCGAGCCCCAGAGGTTGGGAAAGGTGAAGAATGACTTTGCAGAGTCCGCCAGAAATCCTTTCTGTGAGGCAAACAGCAAGGCAGAACTTCAGAATATCCAGTTGGATTACGCAGAGACCACAGCTCTCCACCTAAGGAGAAGTAGGCTAAGAACGTCATGTCTTTTGTCTGCCTAATTTCCCCTCCTCTTCTATATTTTTGTTTTGCTCTCCTTTCAATAGAATGCAAACACCTGGTTTCTTAGTAGACATCAAAAAAACAGGTTTAGACCAAGAGTGATAGGATTATCTTTTCTCCTTAAAGTTTCCTCCGTGAGACCCCCCCGACAGCTGAAATCCCCTGAATCTATTTAAAATGCACTAATGCTCTATAATGTCAGGAGATTGTCCTAGAGATGGAATTAGACTGGCCTGGGTTTGAATTTTGCTTCTTTCACTTACTACCTGCATAATATTGTGCAAATATTTGACTGCTCTGAGTTGAAATAGCTTCCTATTTCACTGGGGGCTGGCAAGGCCTACCTTCTAGGGTTGTTGTAATGGTAAGTTCTCTGCAAACACGTCATGTTTCAAGTATCATGTGGAGGATTGCTCTTATAAACACTGACGATGTAAATTGTTTCACATGCTAGAATTTTTGGAGGGCATTGTTTCTCACTCCATTTGATGAGGGTTTTTGTTGTTGTTACTGTTTTGTTTCAGTGTTTTTTAGATTGGTGTTGGCTTTAACCAGAGCCTCCACTTCCATAGTCCAGCTCCCAGAGACTGCTTGTAGGTACTCGGGTGCCAATGTTTAGTATCAGCCTGAGCCCTTGTGGTTCTTCAAACAACTGTTCCTTCGAGAATATTCTGGATTACAGGGACACTTTTAGTACCCAGATTAGTTATCTAATGGTAACCACAAAATCATTTCCCTTTGCTGGAAAATGAGCTTATCTGATCACCAAAATTAACTAAAAAGTCAGGATCATGGATATTTTAGTCTAGCATTTCAGTTTGACAAACAAAGCCAATGAAAATTTGCAAACACACACACCTCTAGGGTGTGTTCTTCCCTTTACCCATGTGGTTACATCAACTGCTTTTTAAATCACAGCAGTTTGCTAACCCCCTCCCCCACTTGGCTTCTGCTTTCCTTGCTTTCATACCCTCTCCACAACTTAACGGCTGTCCAAGATGACCCAGGACACAAACATTGCTATTCATAAAATGTCCATGACTTTTTATGATATGTTACTCCTTTCTGAAACTCTTTCCTGACTTCTGTAATATGTCAATACTCTGGCTCGCCAACTATTTCTTCTCTATCTCTTCAATGATCTTTTTTATTTTCTTCCTGAGTATTCACTATGGTCATTTTCAAGAAAATTTTATGTACTTGATTTTCCCCCTCTAAGAACATGTATATTCCCAGAGGATATTGATGAGTCTGAGACATTTTTTTTTCTTGAGTCTTCATCAACATTTCAAACGCGAATTCCTATTGTTAGAAACATACAGGACAAAGTTAGGCAACAATTTAATTTATAATTAATACTTATTTATGTGCAAAATATAACTCTGTTTCTTTCCCTCCAAACTAGGTTTACATTCTAATTTTTCCTTTTTACATAACAGTACCATTCTTCAGATTCCTCAACCTACCCTCCGATGAAAACATTGCCATTTCTTTCCCTGTGCAAGTGCTACCTTTTGGTATTTCTTAGTCTCGGGGGCTCTTCACCAATTCCAAATTACTGCCTATCCTACCCTCAACATGTAGTAGCTGAGTCACTGCAATAAATTCTATTCTCTCTGCTTTCATTTCCTCCGTGTCTCAAAATCCCTCTTGCACATGGAGACGAGTTATCTTACTGTAAACTACTGCTTTCATTATATTACTTCTTGGTTTTAGAAGGGAGCAGAGTAAAAACTGCGGTTTATTTGTTTAGCAAACTGGACTGGTCAAAGCCCTTGGGCATGCATTGCACAATGGCTTTCTGTTGCTAGGAAGAGGTGGCACCGGGCTGTGGAAGCTCCATCATTGTGGAGTCAGGGTCCGGAGATGCTGTCTGCATTTTACTGCTGTGGGTTAACTAGAATCAGCTCAGGTCCTCTTTCAGAGGCTTCAGCTTCCCTATCTGTTGTTAAGTGGTAGATGCTGGTTAACATCTGCAAACTGTATATAGATATTTTGCAGCACATTAATAATGAGTGAATTCAAACTATTTAGGAAAAATTAACCGCCCCAGACACACTCTCCAGTTTACTAACTGTAGTAAAATTCACCATACCTTTATCTTAAAAAATAAATAAATAAATACATTTAGATGGATATCCCCAAAATTATTGTAACAGAAAATGTTTGCCAATCCTTGTTTTTGAGAGGTTTATGTCAATTCCAGTCTGGAATGTTCATTTAAACAACTCCTTAGGGATATGTCTCCCAAATACACAGCCTTCTAGGGAAATAAGAAAAATCAAAACAGTGTAGTGAATGATTCTAAAAGTATCCTTTTCAAGTCTATGATTTTCGACTATTAACTGTAATCTACCATCAGAAGCTTCAGCATGGAGCGATTTCTTGGCATGAGCAGAATGACTTAAGTGTTAGAGGAAATTGTTCTTCCTTTTGTCTTAGCAGCATCAGACTTGAGTGGGCGTGCTGCTAAGTTTAGTTGCAAGTTTTTCTGCCTGTCGTTGGGACTGCCACCATCCTTCCAGCCATACAGAACAGAAAAGGCAGCCTTGATGCCCCCTGAGAAGCAGCACCCTCCCTCCCCTGTCTATTTGAGTGGGGAAAAGACAGAGGTCTTGGCCAGGCAGGCTTGGTTCATATCATAGATCTAAGGTCAGATGGGCCTTTAGAGATCACTGAATCTAAACTTTTACTTTAGAGATGTGGAAACAAAGGAAAATTCAAGGGAGAAGAACCCCTCAGATCGCACATCCAGTAAGTATTGGAATTAGAGCTCATGTATATTGTGTCTAAAATATTTGAGCAAAGTCAGCGGTCCCCAGCACTGGACAATCATTTAGAATGCAGAGTCAAACCTCCTGTTTGAAGAATCACCTTTGTGTTTACTATTTAGTAAGTCTGGCATGGCGCTGGGGATTTGTATATTTAGTAAGCATCCCCAGTAATCCTAAAGCAAGCCCACTGTGAGACTTAGGCACACCCAAAAGAATAGAATCAGTTAATAGTAGATTTAAAATGAACTTTAAAAAAACACTGAAAATCTGGGAAGCATTAAATATCCTGGAAATCAACGCCTACAAAAGGGAAGAGACTCATGTGTTGATGAGAAACTTAGATTAAAGTCCGTGTCTTTTCAATACGTATGTAATGGTCGTATATTCTTATATTTTACTACCTAGGGGCATCCAAAATGGTTGGGTGGACCTCAGGTCCTTTCCTTGTTTGTTTGTTTGTTTGTTTTGATATTTAACATAGATTGTGCTACCATATGTGTTTAAACATAGTAAGAAATGAATTTTAACTTGTACAATGTTATATGCAAGTACAGACACGTGTGTGTGTATGTGTTACACACACAGGTGCATACACACACATATTGCGAGTTAATGGTAGGGCGTCATCCATTGTAAGATGCAACTCAATTTCTGAGATTTTAAAATTCCAAGGGAAAATAGTCTCCTGTAACATAGTAGGTAAACTAGAGTTGGAAAAGGTTTTAACTCCCTTGGCAACTTGAACCAGTCGGCAGTAGAGTCTGGAAAATTTTGACGTCAAGGGTTCCTGGGCACATCAAGGCTAACAAGAACCATTTCCAAGATCAAGTAGAAATGTTCTATATGGACACAGGAGCAGACTGGCTGAGCAAATCCCACTTGTTTCTGGTGTCTTTCTATAGTTAGGACAAGCCATCTGGAAAAAATATTGGTGGATTAATTTGTAGATAAGTCAGCCAGATCGATGAAGATAATTTGTGCCCATTCTAATTTTTAACACAAATTGTATTTAAGTTCGAGTGAACCAGTCTATCTTATTTCTGAGTAAGCAACTTTTGTGTTGCCCCTCTGTGGCCTTAGTTCTACAAAAGAAATAACCTCAGCCCTAACTACTTCAGAAGCTGGTAATTATTAATCAAAATTAATCCTGTTAAAGTTTACCAAACACCTCCACATAGTTTATATCATTTCAATCTGACTAAGATCCTATGAGATGAATGAGATTATCTGTCTCTTTTATTTTTACGTTTGTGCAAACTGCAGCTCGGGAAACCTGAGTAACTTGCCCAACATCTCACAGTGAAAGCAGTGCTCGAGTCTGAGTGTTGTGATAGATTCATCCTGTATTCATTAGTAATTGTTTCACTTTAGAGAAAATACATCGAAAAGTCATAGTTGTAAGATGAATTACTTCCACCTTTCTGCATTTGGCCTGCTTGTTCATTGTTTTTGTTCTTATACCCACACACAAACCTCTCTTTGGCCCTAAGAACACCAGCCAAGCACCACCCAGGTCTGAAGAATAGATAAAAATATGCACTGACCTGTCTTCCTTGACTGAAGACACCTGGGGGAAAAAAAAGCACCAAATCTGAACACTGTAATTTCTGAATGGGCAAAAAGTGCGATTTGCAAAGTTAGGAAATCCTCAAGCCTGGGATAATACTAGTTCTTGGTTCTCGGTCGTCTCAACAAGTCGTGGCATAGTTGTTTTATTTTTTATACATGTTCACGTCTTAGCGAGAAATAGAGACTTGGGAAGTAATGAAAGGGGATGGACCAGGATGAAGTCATATTTCTTAGAGGTTGGGCGCGGGGTGAGAGAAAAGAGTTTCGGGATCTGGAGAATCATGTTACAGTTCTGGCCCAGTTACTAATTTACTGCGGGAATGACTTTCTCATCCCTGGTCTTACTTTGGAGAAGTTGGGTTGCAAAGTCTCCTCTGACTGACATTTCGAGGTTCAGTGCATTGTCTTTCTCACAGGCAATTTGGGAAGAGATGAACTTTGTTATTTTTTCTTTGAGGTCAAAATTGCTTTTCTGCCCTGTATACTCAGCTTTAAAGACTTGGCCCAAATATATAGTGGCAAGGACGAAGTCATTCTCGGTTCTGTGACTGATTTCTCTTGCTACATCTCTCTCAATTTCTGAAAGAGGAGAAAACTTCTCTAAATACAGTCTTGCTTCTCTCTCTCTCTCTCCATCTCTATGGTTATATCTGTGATTTTAGGTTGTGGCTTATTAGCTCAATGGTTTAAAATACCAAAATCAATGAAAGTTTTAGAGTCACTTCTGCTATGAGCTGAACTCTGGTCATTTTTGTGGAACGCGAAATGCTAGTGACACCTCACACATTTAGCCAAAAGCCTCCTTGACGACAGAAAGTATATGAATAAGTGTTAGCACTTGAGGGAGGACAACTGGAAATGCCTTCAAGAACATTCTCTGTTAATGGGGAAGAGGAGAGCACAAGGCTTTTCATTCTGAAATAAAGTTGATGAGCACCCACTGTAGTGATGAGCAACCATATTGCAGCAGTATTATTAAAAATACAGATTTTCAGGACAATTATTTGAAAATTCCATTATACAAGACCAAATAGGGCCTTGATGTCTATATTTTTGTAAGCACTGAAAGTGATTTTTATGACCCAGGAAAACTCATTGTTACAGTTCTCAGCCATTTCTTCACTGTGTGAAACTTTGATCACAACAAGAGAGATTTAGGAACTATCAAGTGAGAAGGAGGATTGACATCAGCAATGCCTGAGTTCTTATTATTAAACTTTAATAATGTCAATATTAATAGGCATTTGTTAAACTCTTACTATATCCCATTCACTATGTAAAGCACTTTACATACATTTTCTCATTTAATTCCCCACATAGCGATATTCCTTTTATACCCCTATTTTACACAGGTGAAAAAGACCCAGAAAGGTCACGTGCTCTAAAATCGAAATGCCAGGACTGAAATTCCACATGAAGGCTCTTAGTCATTAGCCTTCCCAAACACCAATTTATCTATGAAGGACCATGTTTGGGTAAATTAGGGGTCTTGGTCTACCAGATCCAATGAAAAGATGCTAAAGAGAAGCAATAAGAGGATATCAATGAACTTCTGAGAGGATCTTAGCAAACGCATTTTAATATAGTCACATGTACTTTTATGCCACCTCCGCAGGTGACAGAAACTCGTTTCATGTTGTTTAGCCTTATTAGTCAAACTTATTCCATAATATCACAGTAATCCTTTATCGAATTGCTTTTCACATTTCTAAATGTACAGGGTATCCCAAAAAATGTATATAGGGTGTCTGTAGAGTTTATTACATTTTGAAAATGAAATGTATTTCAATAACTGCTGGTTTTATAATTACACTTATGTGTGTATACACTTTTTGGGGGGACACCAACATATAAATATAACCAGTTTCCTGCCTGGCTGGTGTGGCTGAGTGGATTGAGTGTCGTCCCATGCACTGAGAGATCCTGGTTCGAATCCCGGTCAGGGCACATGCCCGATACAGGCTCGATCTGTGGTATGGGGTGTGTACGAGGGAGCTGGGTTAAGAGAGGACGGTTGGTAGAAATAGAGAGAGGAACAAAGTAAAAAAGCGTCCTTCACTTAGAAGAGTGACGGGGCCAGGGCTCCTTCCAACTAAGCCCCCAGGAGCCCAGGGTAACAACACAAGTAGGGAATAAACTGGTTAGTTTCCTAGAAGATACTGGTGCAACCTACTCAGTCCTGACCAAGCCAGTGGAGCCCCTAACCTCCAAAAAACGACCATGCAAGGGGCCACCAGACAGTCAGCCCTTTACCCCTGGTCTTCAAAGAGGACTGTAGACCTTGGCAGAAATACTGTGACTCATTCGTTTCTGGTCATGCCGGAGTGCTCATACCCCCTACTCAGACACGATCTCCTCCAAAAACTGCGGGCAACAATATCATTCAAGGGGAAAGAGGCACACCTCACCGTGGATCCAGGAAGCCAGGACCCAATCCTCCTTTCCCCCTTTCATATCCTCCTAACTTGGCCCCTCTCCGAAGAGTATCTCTTACACGAGAGGACCTCTGCTGCACCCGCTGCCAATCAGGAGCCTTCCACCTACCTGGAGGAACTGCAGCATCTGTTTCCCACGGTCTGGGCAGAAAACAACCCTCCAGGATTAGCTAGCCACCAAGCCCCAGTAATTGTTCAATTGCTGGCCACTGCCACTCCAGCCCAGCCCCGCACCAAGTTCCACAAGACGTTGGCCATGAATCCTGCCAGTCTGCTCCCCGACGATGACCCCAAGGAGCCTCTACACGACTGCCTGGAGGTAATCGACACAGTGCAGACAACCCGCCCACACCTCAAGGATATCCCACTGCCATCATCAGATGAGGTATTGTTCACAGATGGGAGCAGCTATATCCAAGAAGGAGTAAGGTATGCTGGGGCAACAGTAGTAACTCTGGACTGTGTCATTTGGTCTCAGTCATTCAGTAGGGGAACTTCAGCCTAACGGGCTGAACTCATAGCCCTGATCCAGACCCTATGCTGGGGAAAGGATAAATCAATAACCGTCTATACCAGCGGTTCTCAACCTGTGGGTCGCAACCACTTTGGGGATCGAACGACCCTTTCACGGGGGTCGCCTAAGACCATCGGACAACACATATTTCCTATGGTGATTCATAACAGTAGCAAAATCAGTTATGAAGTAGCAACCAAAATAATTTTATGTTTGGGGGTCCCCAGAACATGAGGAACTGTATTAAAGGGTCGTGGCATTAGGAAGGTTGAGAACCACTGGTCTATACGGATAGTAGGTATGCATTTGCCACAGCGCATGTGCATAGCGCCATCTACCAAGAACCGGGCTTATTAACCTCGGCCAGGAAGGACGTCAAAAATAAGGAGGAAATTCTGACCTCACTCGAAGCTATCTGGCTGCCAAAAGCAGTAAGGATAGTGCGTTGCAAGGGACACCAAAAAGGGGATCCCACAGAGGCACGGAGAAACCGAGCAGCAGACCAGGAAGCTCGAGAGACAGCCCTAAAACCAGTGGGGCCTCTCCAGATATTAGTCGCCATGCCAAACCCAAGTTTGCCTTGGACTCCTACTTACACTGGGTCAGAAAATGACTTGGCCAAGCAGAAACAAGCCACAGAGGAAATTAACAGATGGTGGACATTGCCTGATGGGAGGTTGTTGGACCCAGAGGCATTAGGTCGGACTTTGGTCAAGCAGCTGCACCAGACTACCCACTTGGGTTACACCAAGCATACTGAACTCATGAGAGGCAGTTACTTCATACTCAATTTAGCCAGTATAGTAGATGGCACTGTGTCCAGGTGCACAACCTGTGCCCAGGTTAATAATAAGCAGGGTAGAAAAGCTCCCCTGGGAATCTGGGCTCAGGGAACCCCCCCCCCAGGGGAACATTAGGAAATAGATTTTATAAAAATTAAGCCCCCAACATCAGGATATAAATACCTCCTGGTTTACTTAGACACTTTCTCTGGGTAGGTTGAGGCTTACCCTACTAAAACAGAGACAGCCACCATTATAGTTAAAAAAAATCACTCCAAGAAATCATTCCTAGATTCGGGTTACATGTGACCCTGGAGTCAGACAACGGCCCCACCTTTGTAGCAAAAATATCACAGGACATAGCCAAGGTCCTGAATATTAATTAGAAACTCTATTGTGCCTAGCGACCCCAAAGCTCAGGGCAGATAGAGCACACGAACAGAACCTTAAAGGAAACCTTGACCAAGTTGACTTTAGAAACCGCTGAAAACTGGACCACTCTGCTGCCCCTCGCCCTCTTACAGGCGAGATGTATCCCATACCTGGAGGGATTCTCCCCTTATGAAATTATGTATAGTCGACCTCCTCCCATTCTTCCCAAGCTCAGAAAAGAATGGAAGGCTGAAATTCACAACTGCTCCTTACTCAGGTTCTTGCAGGCCCTGCAGTCTGCCAGAAGGGCGTCCATAAGCACGTCCACAACGCCCTGCCTGTGCCCAAATCAGACCCTGTACACCCCTTCCAGCCCGGGGACTTGGTGTGGGTAAAGAAGTTCACCACCTAGGGACGAACTCCAGCCTGGAAGGACCATACACTGTCATCCTGACTACACCAACGGCTGTCAAGGTCAACAGCATCCCGACCTGGCTGCACCATTCCCGGCTGAAGGCGGAAAAAGCAAAATGGACGGTCCAGGCCTCTCCAGACCTCTTAAAGATAAGACTCTCGCAAACATCGGAACCTTAATATTGCTTTTACTCTGTATAAATGGGAACCCCCATAAGCCAAAACCCAAATGGGATTGGGAACTTAGGAATGGAATCACAGGGCAAGTCCTTGCCAAGGTGACTACAGGGGAACAGGAACAAGTGCAGTTCACTATAGATCTCTGTTCCCTGATTAAGGATGTTATCCCCATATACCAAGGAGAGAACAAAAAAATGAGCAAGGGTTCCAAGGAATCGGAGGCTATGGGGACAGGGCTCATGGACTTAGGGGTGAGGAAGAGGCAGGCAGTGTGACAGGGAAAGGGAGGAGGCGGAGGGCTAAGCAGGTATGTGTGGGTCTGAGTAGGAAGGAGGAGAAGGAAAGATGGGGGATGTGTAGACAGCAGATGGATTGAAAGGAGGGATGAGCATGTGAAATAAGGTAGGTAGATGTAGAGGACGAAAGTGGGACACTGAGTAAGAGAGGGAGAACTTGTCCCTGGTAGTGGGGTGACAGTATGGGATGTAGTGAAGAGAGTGACAGGGACAGAGTTAGTATCCTTAGTTAGAAATAACATTGAGGAAAGGGAAAATCAAAGAAGACAATATGATAATTGGTTCCAAAGAATGTTTCATTGGTCCCCTTGGCTGACAACCCTCCTGTCTGTAGTGGCAGGGCCCCTCGCCCTCTTGCTCTTATCCCTGACCATGGGACCCTGCCTTGTCAATTGCCTTATCCAGACTATACAGAGCAGAATTAACTCGGTCAAATTACTAGTAGTCAGGGGTCAATACAATTTTCTCCCCAATGAAGACGAGTCCACGATTTGACTTGTATACATAAAACCAGTGGGGAAAGAACTAGACTACTTAATTTAAGTAACTCCATTCTGACCAGCAGTTGCTACACATACACACCCTGACTCATCTAAACACCAGAGACTGAAACCCAGAGGAACCATAAAGATAAAGGGATTAATCATGGCCTTGGGAAACCCAGAAAAACCATACAAATAAAGACAGTAATGATTGCCCTGACCTCTGTAACAGCTCCTCATGCCCCCTATGTGTATCAGTTCCCCCTTAACGGGGCCAAGGCCTCGCCAAGAGGATGTGGTTTTAGTCTTTATAAGCGGAGTGCAGAAATGTTTGGGGCTGCTGATTTGGGAGTCCTATGCCCCCTGCAGCCCGCCAGTAAGTAAAGCGCTCCTCTCCTTTACAGTTCGGCTGTGTGTCTCTGACTGTCTCACTGGCTGGTCCTACAGATGAAACTCAAAGGGAAGTGGGGGGAGAGGGCAGGATGAGATAAACTGAAGAACTTCTATGCATATATGCATAAACAATGGACACCAACATTAGTGTGGGGAAGGCTGGAGGGGGGTGGGAGTGGGGAGGAGGAGGTCAATGGGGGAAAAAAGGCGGAGACATCTGTAACACATTCAACAATAAAGATGAGTTTAAAAAAAAAAAAAAGAACATGACTTTTTTAAGATTTTTTTTTAATCCTCACCCGAGGACATTTTTGCATTTATCTTCAGATAGAGCGGGGGTGTGGGGGGGAGGAGAGAGGAGAGTAAGAGAGAAACATCGACATGAGAGAGACACATCTACTGGTTGCCACCAACACAACCCCAAGCGGGGCCAGGGCCAAAATGCAACCAAGGTACGTGCTCTTAGTGGGAACCAAACCCGGATCTCTCTGGAATGCGGGCCGATGCTCTAACCGCTTAGACAAACTGGCCAGGGTTTAAGATTTCTTAATAAGCCAGTTTGATTACACAGTTAGCCATATTTTCTTTGTTCCACCAAAAGTCTTCTGTTAATCCAGTGAACACATATTTATTGAACACTTATTTTGTTGCCACTCTGTACTAGACACAGGGAACATTACAGCCGTGCTCCTCCCCTCATGGGAAGGACAGACAGTGAACAAAAATCAGCTGCCCTGTGGTCAGTACTATGAGGACGACAAACGTGATGAGCTGGGTGAGGTGTGTACGGGTGTATGGGTCAGGGAAGCCCTCTCCAGGCAGGTGAGATCTGAACTGAGACCTGGATCATGAGAATGTCAGGCTTCATTTTTATATTTTTTTTTATTATTTTTAATTTTTATTGTTTTGATCTTGCAGATTTTCATTTCTAATAAAGTAAATATCAACCTTTGATATTCCACATAAACAAAAAAGCTCTTTGTGGTTCCTTTTAATTTTTTCAGAGTAAAAGGGCCATGAGACCAAAAGTGAGAAAAGCACTGGTTTATCCCCAGCCACAGCTGGTCCATGTCTTGCTCTGACGTCATAAGTCACCATTGTGAGGGAATTGCAGACTTCTCCTATATAAGGCCCTGGCTCTGGACACTGAGCTGGGGTCACTGTGGAGTTGGAGTAGTGAGTTGATGTGTGGTGAATCGTTGGACTTGGACAGGTGAACTGACCTTTGGTGACCTCCTGGACTTTGATTGGTGAGCTTGCGTTTTGTATGTATGAATTGTTGGATGTGGACGAGTGAACTGACCTTTGGTGACCTGTTAGACTTTGATTGGTGAGCTTGCGTTTTGGATTTTTGATTTGTTGGATGTGGATGAGTGAGCTGACCTTTGGTGACCTCTTGGAGTTTGATTGGTGAGCTTGTGTTTTGGATGTTTGAATTGTTGGATGTGGACGAGTGAACTGACCTTTGGTGACCTGTTGGATTTTGATTGGTGAGCTTGTGTTTTGGATTTTTGATTTGTTGGATGTGGATGAGTGAACTGACCTTTGGTGACCTTTTGGACTTTGATTGGTGAGCTTGCGTTTTGTATGTTTGAATTGTTGGATGTGGACGAGTGAACTGACCTTTGGTGACCTGTTGGACTTTGATTGGTGAGCTTGCGTTTTGTATGTTTGAATTGTTGGATGTGGACGAGTGTACTGACCTTTGGTGACCTGTTGGATTTTGATTGGTGAGCTTGCGTTTTGGATTTTTGATTTGTTGGATGTGGATGAGTGAACTGACCTTTGGTGACCTCTTGGAGTTTGATTGGTGAGCTTGCGTTTTGGATGTTTGAATTGTTGGATGTGGACGAGTGAACTGACCTTTGGTGACCTGTTGGAGTTTGATTGGTGAGCTTGCGTTTTGATTTTTGATTTGTTGGATGTGGATGAGTGAACTGACCTTTGGTGACCTCTTGGAGTTTGATTGGTGAGCTTGCGTTTTGGATGTTTGAATTGTTGGATGTGGACGAGTGAACTGACCTTTGGTGACCTGTTGGACTTTGATTGGTGAGCTTGCGTTTTGTATGTTTGAATTGTTGGATGTGGATGAGTGAACTGACCTTTGGTGACCTCTTGGAGTTTGATTGGTGAGCTTGCGTTTTGTATGTTTGAATTGTTGGATGTGGACGAGTGAACTGACCTTTGGTGACCTCTTGGAGTTTGATTGGTGAGCTTGCATTTTGTATGTTTGAATTGTTGGATGTGGACTAGTGAACTGACCTTTGGTGACCTGTTGGATTTTGATTGGTGAGCTTGCGTTTTGGATGTTTGATTTGTTGGATGTGGATGAGTGAACTGACCTTTGGTGACCTCTTGGAGTTTGATTGGTGAGCTTGCGTTTTGGATGTTTGAATTGTTGGATGTGGACGAGTGAACTGACCTTTGGTGACCTGTTGGATTTTGATTGGTGAGCTTGCGTTTTGGATGTTTGATTTGTTGGATGTGGATGAGTGAACTGACCTTTGGTGACCTCTTGGAGTTTGATTGGTGAGCTTGCGTTTTGGATTTTGGATCTGTTGGATGTGGTTGAGTGAACTGACCTTTGGTGACCTCTTGGAGTTTGATTGGTGTGCTTGCGTTTTGGATGTTTGAATTGTTGGATGTGGACGAGTGAACTGACCTTTGGTGACCTGTTGGACTTTGATTGGTGAGCTTGTATTTTGGATGTATGAATTATTGGGTGTGGACTAGTGAGCTGATGTTTGGTGACCTCTTGGACTTTGATGAGTGAGTGAGCTTGCGTTTTGGATTGTGGCGTTTGTTTGTTTGGTTTTTAATTTCCTTTTCTTTTTCAGGTGTTTTTTTTTCTGTTATTGAATTTTTTGTTGTCTTAATATTTTTGTTTTCTTTTTCTTTTTCTTTCCTTTTTTTAGTTATTTTTATTTAGTTTTTTATTTTACTTCATTATTTTAGTTTGTTTTTTAGCTTTTTTATTTTAGTTTGTTATTTTACTTGTTTATTTTAGTTTATTATTTTAGTTTTTTATTTTAAAGGCACCATGTGTTATGACTTTGCAGCCCTCTCTGACAACAAGGAGCGCCTTGTTGGCAGTTGTGTCCTCCTGGACATCCTTGGCCAGGGTTCCTATGCCTAGGTGACGTTGGCCCGCCGTGTTCCCACAGGCACAGGTGTAGCAGTCCCAGCGCCTCCACGGGTGTCAGGAGAGGGTGTGGGGGAGGGGAGCGATGAAGCACGGAACTTGTACTCATGTACTCATAACCAATGGACATAGACAACAAAACTGGGGACGGGGCAGGGAGGGAGGGGGAGGAGGGTGTTAATGGGGAAAAAAGGAGAAACATCTGTAACAAAATAAATTAATAAGAAAAATACAAAATAAAAATAAAGACTCCCCAACCTTATTTGACGAGGCCCTAAGTCCGGACCTCTCTAAGTTCAGGCAGGAACACCCAGAAATAACTCTCCTGCAATATGTAGATGATCTCCTCCTATTAGCCACTAAGACTAACTGCTAGGCAGCTACTAGAGACTTATTAAAAGAATTAGACACCCTTGAAAAATTACTCAAATTTTTTGTAATGGCTCACATTGACATACCTCTGAGTAACACCTGTAATTGTTGTTGGGTAGATAGAAATAGATACAGATACAGACATAGACACAGATGTTAATATACATGTGAGCAACAAAGTCGTTATGTGGTAAAAGTTGACAGATGACTTTTAGTAATAACTTGTGGACTTTCAAAATATTCAAGAGGAAATTTAGATTAAAAATGAATAATATTCCTTGTGATTTAGTTCAACTCCATTAGAAATTGTTTTTACAAAACAGCCTTGTGTCTTGTCAGTCAGTCTCTGTGACCTATGAGATCTTCTGTGTTAGGAGTCCCCACGACCTCCCGCAGGTCTGATGATTGACTAGGGGGACTCACAGAACTCAGAAAAGCTGTTATACATATGGTGATGGTTCATTACAGTAAAAGGATGCAGATTACAATCAGCAAAGGCAGAAAGCTCCCAGGATGGAGTCTGGGAGGTCAGGTACAGCCACCCAGTTGTCGTCTCCCTGGACTCACACAGCAGTGCTTCACCCTCCCAGCTGTGCTTTGTGACGACACAGAGGGAGCACTGCCAACCCGGGGAGCTCACCAAAGCCCTGGTGTCCGGATTGTGTACTGGGGGCCAGGCCCTGAGGCATGCGGCACCCACATGACTGACAATTACTTAGTCTCCAGCCTCCCCCCAAACCCCCAAAAAAGGAGGTCGGACTGATACAGAGTGGCCCAGGACCTCAGGCCTTCACCTGAGCATAAACTATCTGGCATGGCCCGTGACCCTGGATTACAAAGGCACTCTTATCAGGCATGACACTCCAAGGATTTTTAAGAGATTTCCCCGGAACTAATTTCAGCATCCCAAGTCTGCTGAGTTAACCCTCCGTGCCCGTCTTCCTTTGAGAAGAATCCACCTGGGCTTCCAGCATCGTGTCCCATCCAGTGAGGATTCCTACTGAGTACGGAAGGAGACGGGCTCGAAGCTAGTCCAGTAGAGACAATTTTGCTCGTCTCCAGAGCAAGTACTGTCTCAGAGGATGATTGAAATGTCCTTTCCAGGAAAAGACTGGGATCTGAACAATGCGAATGAACCAAGTTTCTAGCACTGGTTTCAGAGACAGACGAATGAATGATGGAAGGCGGGGAGCAATTCCTATGTCTCAGCTTTTGGCAGTGTTTTAAAGAAAAACCCTGGCAAATTGGACTCACAGTCCTGAGACATAGCCACCATTTATGTACAGTGTAAACCCTTCGAGGAAAGAAAACTGAAGTGTGCAAGTCTTGGCCAGAACTGATGACAGAATCAGTGTCACTATCCTTCCAGGCCCTCCAAATTAGTCAGTGTAGGGCTCTGATAATAGCTACCAGAAAGATGGATAGTTGTGTGAAACAGATACCAGATCCTTCAGAAGCCTGTGGTCTTATTTAGCAAAAAGCATACATGCATAGGAAAATTCATAAGAGAATAGCAGTGGTTTTATTCAAACAAAACAGTAGTTTAGTAAATTTAGGGTTGGTTGACAGTATTTCCAAATTCAGACTTTCCCTGAAAATATAGATTAACAACTTATTTTGAAAAATCAAACATTATACTAATAGTAAGCTAGGATTGTGCCTGTTAGAATTAGGCAACAGTTGCTTCATAGCAGCTGCCCATGGGAATGCAGTCCAGGCATTCCAGGTAGCTAGAGACCCACCTCTCCCTCTTGTGGTGAAGGGGGCCCTCTTCACTTATTTATGTCACCAGCTTGGCTCCTATAAAAACTAAGTTTATAACCCCTGACCCACCTAAGTATATATATATTAAAGATGAGCTTGATCTAGGGGTCAGGGTGGGGAGTCTCTCAAAGGAAGAGAAAGTTAAAGGCTTCTTAAAGAAAACAGTGCAAAAGAAAATAGAATAGGCAATTTACACAGGGCTCATTGCTTGAGAAAACATCAATATTAGAGTAAGGAGAATAGATTGTATTCTATGGGCATGTAAACCTAGTGAGAATTTGAGCAGAGAGTGTGAACTCTGTGAATGATATATCGTATTATTGCTAGGGTTATTTTTTACCTTTTGGTAGAAAAACCTGGCATTGCTATGTTGAATGAAAAGTTATCCAAATAGGAATGGGTTAGGGGATGAAGGATCCTGTGTTGAAAAATTTCACAGAGCACTGAATCATCACGACGTGGAGGAGGAATAGGCGAGCTGGTGAGAATGCAGGAATGGAGAAGAAACGGGCATAGAAGCAGCTATAAAAGCAGCTCCCTTCCTTAGGATGCCATGAAAGTAAGGGAATGCGGAACAATGCCTACTTTCCTTGTGATAGGAATCTTCTTTTTTCTCTTCTCTTTAGGGAATTTGGTCCTCTTATTAAATATGGAAAATGTGATTAATTGGTAACAGTAAAACATTTGTTTATTCTTTTCACTACTTAAATCTGAAAACCATTTCCTTTGGAATTGGAGGATGTATAATAAATAACATGCCTCTCTTTTCTGCACCCAACTTTATAATGAAATTAAAAAAATGTTAAGTTAATGGAGAACCAAGTACGGCATTTATTGCAAATAAACTTTATAATCAAAAGAGGTGGTCAGTGTTCATCTCCGAGGGCTGATTGTTTAAAGTCAGCTTTCACTGTGCTTGGGTCTAAGGTCTGTTATCAGGTGGGCTTATCTAACACTCTCCTGAATTAAATGTACTGCAGATTGCAGGCTTATGTGCAAGGTCCAGCCCTGCCCCACTAGTCTGACTTAAAGACATGAGTAAAGAGAAAATATTCCCCCCTACCCCCGCACACACAGCTGTTTGAGTCTTTCTAACTGATATTCATAAGTGAAGGCCTGCATCAGGAGAGAAAAATTTCCACGTGCTAAAAGAAGGAGGGAGGATAACCAAGAGTTTTGGGAGGCAGGCATGCTTTAGAGAGAGCTAAAAGGCATTGATATCATTTGACCTCCTGATTTCAGCATACGAAATTCTCACTCCGTCTTTCGGTACTATTACATCGGTCAATACGTTTCTTTTTCTTTTTCTTTTTTCCTTAATTTGATTTCTAATCCGCCACTCAAACTAAAAGATCTTGGCTAATACAGGGAGACGACGTCGTTTTTACATTTCAGGCTAGGGAAATGAACTGTGAAAAAAGCCTTTGGCGTCTGTGTGCTTTGGGTCATTACCTATTGACGCCACTAGATGTCAGTGTCTTCTATCTTAGTTTGACTAGTTCTTTATTTGAAGCAGTAGCTTCCAGGGATGGATACTACTCTACTTTCTCCATCACCTTTCCAGCTCATACACAGTCTACTTCATCTGGCAACAGGGACCCTCCTCCTTTTACAGCGTCCTCCTTCCTTGGTTTTGTACAAGTTTTTGTGTAGAGGCGCAGGCCTATCCTACTTTAATGAGCCTGGGCTTCAGTGTTCTGTGGGAATTCTCCAGGTGATTCTAATGCACATCTACGTTGGAGAACTATTTCCTTTTTCAATTTTATGAAATGTATTGGGCTGACATTGGCTAATAAAATTCTATTGCTTTCAGGTGTGCAATTTATAATACATCATATAATGTACATTGCATTGTCTCTTCACCACTCAAAGTCAAGTCTCCTTCCATCACCATATATTTGATCCCCTTTACCTAACTCTTGTAGTGATCTGGGCTCCAAGGCTAAGGCAACTAGATTCCATTTTATGTCGGCCCCTTAGTTAAGGCGACTAAAAGACTCCATTTTGTCACCAATAGACATTCCTTGATATTCTTCCAACAATAGGTTAATTACCCCAAGACTTAAAGGAATTTTGCCTAAAGATTATAGTGGCCCCAGGAGTTGGGAGGCATTTGCAGTCTCCTGAGTATAGGTATTTGCAGGTACTTGTAAGTGCTTAGGCCTTTGGTAAATAATGCTAATTTTGACTTCTGTGGTCTCTGTCACTCCCACTATTGTACTGGTTCCCTGAGGGGAGGGGGCAAAAGGAGGAGGGAGTTTCTGTCTTTAAAATGGGATGAGTAAGAACAATCAGGGCTGTTGATCTGAGGGGGGAGACTGTGCCCTCCGCAGCTCGCTGGCGAAATAAAGTGCTCCTTTACAATTCGGCCATGGGTCTCTGGTTATCTCGCCTTCAGGTTATAACAGTACCTCCACTCGTTCCCTCTGTGTCTATGAGTTTTGTTTGTTCATTTGCTGTTTTCGGTTTTATATTTCACGTATGAGTGAAATCACAGGGTTTTTGACTTTTTCTGTCTGACCTCTTTTGCTTAGCATGATATTCTCCAGCTCCATCCATGTTGTTGAACGTGTCAGTATTTCGTCTTGTTTCATGGCTGAGCAGTATTCCATTGTATGTACGTACCACATCTTCCCTATCCAGTCATCTCGGGAGGACACTCTTTGTTTTCATGTCTTGGCCTCCGTGAATGCTTCTGCAAATGAACATAGGGGTATCTTTACAAATACGGGTTCTCAAAATTTTAGATAGATAGCCAGAAGAGGGATTACTGGATAATATGGTAATTCTCTTCTTAATTTTTAAAGGAACCTCCATACCGTTTCCATAGTGGCTGTACCATTTTACATTCCCATCAGCATGGAGAGAACTATTTTCTAGACTGAGTCCCTCCATTCCTGCATGTCCTCAACCACTGTCAGAATTGAAAGTGCAGCTAATGAGCTTACTGAGGAAATGACATTGGGAAGGTAACTGCTCTCTGGGCTAACTTGTTTTATCTCTACAATGAGAATGTTCACTTGGATAACAAAAGTCATATGACATTTATATAATTAGCATTGCTATGGATAATACTTTGTCTTTGTAACTATATCAAACACGAGTGCAGGGAAGTCAATTAAACCCAAAATGCATCAGGTAGTCACTGGCTCTTCGAGTTGGATTGAGGACTCCATCTGAACAATCTCTGACTTCTGCCACAATATTCCTATTGGGCTAGCATCAACCTGGAGTTCCCATGAAGGGAAGTTCTCTCATGATGCAGAATGAACGACGCTGTGGGGGTCTGACTGTTCGGAAGCCTTGCTTGCCTTGAATCCAACCTGCATTTGTGGTGCTTTCAACCATCAGAGCCCTCGTGTTATCAGACTTTGAGCTCCTGAAGGCCGGACTGCAGTCCCTCCCCTCCCGGTCCCTGTTTCGCTTGCAGCTCACTGCTGCTCATAGGTTTCTTCCTCACCGGTATACAGTTAGCCAGCTGGCCAGGAGGGGTCAGAGCAGACTGACTGCTCTCCCCATACTGCTGGCATTACTGGAATAAACACTCGTATATGATTCAACCCTGTCTCTGCCTAATTTGTCTCCATTAGTGACAGGCGGCCTCAGACCTGTTGTGTCGGGTTCAAAAAGAAAAACACAGGACTGTCTTCTGCAGGATTTATTTTATTGTTAAGCAAATCAAAGAAAATAGATATATATTGAACTCCCAAGGACTCAGGCAGAGAAGAAGGTGTGTTTTCATAAAGTGAAGGGATCTGCTAGAGAAAAATAAAAGCAGAAGCAAGAATAGAAGGATGAAAGAGCCGGCAAGTCAGCACAAACCGCCGGCTCGAGTTCAGCTTTTCCATAATGCTTTAGGTTGATCTTCCCACCACTTTTCCTACGAAAGAGAAAGACAAAATCCGCTCAGTGCAATATCATTCGCATTCATCCCAGATGCGGGACGAGGTTTAACTATTTCGTCGTCTGTATAATCATTTGATTCTGCAGGTGTCCATGTTGATGATTTGACAGAAGTTAATGAACTTCACTCAGAGGTGACACCTGTCCTAATTGCAGAAAACAGGAATCTTAAATAAATAAATTTAATAAGGCTTAGACCTTTTGATTTCAATGGTTTCTTTTCTGGGAGTACTATGTATACAACCGGAAAAGGTAACAGTAGCAGGAGAAATAACGACAAAGGGATTAGAGTTCTGTCCTGATAGAAGATAAAAGAAGTCAAACCACATATTCCAGAAATTGGCATTTTTAGCAGACCATATATTACGCCTCAGTAACGAGTACCCCTTCTATCAGATCTCAACTTACCCTACTGCCTTTATCTTGGATAAATTTTGGTATTAATTAGTCAAATACGTTATGTATAAATGTACAAACATATTTATTATGTATTGATTCAAAGTCTATTCATTTAATTCTATGTGCTTAGCCCTGTTATTATTGATAGAGAGTTCTATAATCCCTGGGCTTAGGAATTTTACAGCAAAGTTGAGGGAAATTAAGACCTTCATAGAAAAAACTCTAATACAAGAAAAAAATGAGAGTGGTGAAGAAGTGAGGTTACTTTTAAAGTGGGGTATTCCCGGCCCATGTGGCTCAGTGGATTGAGCATTGATCTATGGACTGAGAGGTCCCTGTTCAATTCCCTGTCAGGGCACCTGCCCGGGTTGCGGGTTTGATCCCCAGTAGGGGGCATGCAGGAGGCAGCCAATTGATGGATGTTTCTATCTCTCTCTCCCTCCTCTCTCTCTAAAAATCAATACAAACATAAAAAATGAAGAGGGTTATAATTCCCTTGATTTTAGAGTAATCAGACTAAGAGATGAATTGATTGAATAAATTTTTATGAATTATAAACTATGTCCCATCAGGAAGCTCATAGATATTGGCTGAAATCTACAGCACCTGTTCTGTTCCTTATAAACTCATTCAACCAATCTTGGCCCTTGATCGAATCTTTCTAGTACACTATCTATCTGTAAAGTTTCCATAGTCTGGATCATAAAGGATGATCCTGTGTGCTGTTCTTTGTGGAAAGGCTCCTTTAATCAGACTGAAAGAGAGGAATGAATGGAAATTGGTGCCTTAACAACATAGAATTTGGTATAAAATAAAATGTTTGAAAAATGTGGATAAAATGATATTTTTATTGCTAGTAAATTTTCTCACAAGTTTTCATGTTTGTGACTTTGATGAATTTTCTAACTTAGCTACATCGCTAAAAATTTCATCATCTTCTCTGTAATTAACATGAATAATGATAACAAATCATAATCGGATAAAATGAATACAATTTTTAGTTAGAAATAAATAGAAAAATAAGAAAATGTATCAAAATTATTAAAAATGCACACATTTAAAAAAATTTCTCTGATGAATCACATTTAAGAATTACAAAGTAATAAAGATTATGCTTTCAAATAATTTATTATGTAAAATTTTTATTTATTTTTGACCGATTTGTTTTCAATCCGTTTGCCTGAAGCTTATTTCTTTTATCTCTATGGGTGGGTATGAATAGAAATTTCTACACTATCTCTAGGAAAGTGGCATTTTCTTATCCTGGAAGTTTGTGTTTGTAAGGGACAGGTGGGTGAGTATGATACTTACACCATCGCCTTACAGAAAGCACATTTATTGCCATATGTCTGGCCATCAGAGCCACAGTGAGGATTAGATTCTCGATCGCAGTAGACCACGGGATCCCCAAACTCACCACAGTCAATCTACCAAAGTAAGCACAGTGACATAGATATTAGTGCATTCTGCCTGTAAATATATATATTTATAAAGTTATATATAAATATATAAATATTTATTCGTATAGAGTTGGATATAAATGTATATAAATATTTGTTATATACAAATATATATAACTATTTATTTTTATATATTTGTTTATATATTTAGATAAAATCATATGCATATAAATAGATTTTAGTAAAATTTTATATATTATGTGTGTGTGTGTGTGTGTGTGTGTGTATGTGTGTGTGTGTGTGTATATTTGTGATATAAAGCTGTCTGAAGCAGAAAATGGCCTTCTTTGTCTGCTTATTTAGAATGTGTTAGACATAACTGAGACGTCTTCTCTGAGACACAGGATACCTATTTCTGTAGTACCTGTATGCAGAAGTAAGTTAATGATGTAAGGCAGTGACTTACTCCAATGTAGGGAGTAAGGCAAATGCCACAGGGCATGGCTTTTTGTTCCAACACTAATTTGTTCTAATTGAGAGTAGTGTTTGGTGTTTGAGTGACTTTTTTTTTTGTTTACCGTATTAACGTAGCTCTAATAGCACTCCTTCTGTATTGTTCTAAAGAAAAGGATGGTCATTGTAAGGAGCTTCCAAATGTTAGGTGACGGCTTGTTAGTTTTCCTCGTGGCTGCTGCATCCATTTAGTCTCTTGAAAACAACATTTTAATGTCTTTATACTAACTTACTCTGTCTCAGAGTCTGTTATTTAAACCTTTGTGCCTAAGTTGCTCTATTTAAGATTCTGTGGTTGCATCCAGTCGTGGGGAGAACGCGTGCTGTGAGGATTAATAATTATTGTCATGGGCTCTGTAGTAGCACCTATGCCCTCAGTTATAGTGTCTCAGAAGTAGCCTGGAGTTTTAAAATTCTTCTCAATTTGATATCAATTGAATCAATATTTGGTGTGCAAGTGACATTTGAGCCATTTTATTCCAGGGTACAGGCAATACACAACAGGTAGAACCAAACTTCTCCAAGTGTCAACTGTGTGGAAGGAAGTGCCCTTTAACATGAGTAGAAGGACCATACTTCACCCCTCTCCTAGTTCCATTAATGATGTCTTATGTTTATCAATTGCTTCATAATACTCAAACCACATAGATGAACTCAGTTGAGTCTCACAACAGCCTTGAGATGCACCTGGGGCCATATTATACTGAGCAGTTTGCAGATGTGAATATTGATGCTCAGGATCATGAAGTAGCTTCCCAAAGCCACACCACCAGGAAGCATTCAAACCAGTGCTTGAACATATTCCTTCTCACTGCTGATCCAGAATTTCCGACAATCTCCTATGGTTGATTTCCAACACATCCTCATTGAGAGAAATAAAGACCAACTATCATGATGTACCCTTGACCACACTGACAGTCAGGATATGTAGATTTTATTGAAATTTCTTCTTAGGAAAGTGTGTGGGCACAGGTAGGAGGAATCATATCTTTAAGATGTCAGCAAGCCATTATATACTGGCAAAGCTCTCTGAAGGTTTGCATGGGGAAAAGCTCAGCAAAAGAGTCCTACAGTTGAGTTAACAAAGTACTATGACATATCGCAGATGTAAGGGCACCTGAGACTATTGTACTCACATTTTTTGATAAAATTTTACTTCTTGTACTATTGAAGTTGGGGAAGTTGGTGCTTATCAGAGATCTTAGGGCTTGGTTGGGTAGAAGATATCTAGGCTTTTGATAGCCCCACTTTTTCCCCCCACTGCTCCTAAATGTCACTCCATCCTTTCATACTACTTCTGGGATAGTCACCTTTCCTTTAGGTTCCCAAATAGAAGCAAGGCTGGAAAATCTCTAGGGCATGATTAATCATAGGACACTTTTTTCTCAATAGCGAATGTATTTTGTATTTAAGTCGTGAATATACACATTTTCAGTACTGTGCTTGAGTCAGTAAGAGACTGTAAACCATAGATTCATCATTGATATTTTAATTTATTTCACCAAGAGCCAATGGGTAACTAATATTTGGAAGGCCTGGTTCTGGGTACTGGCGACACAGAGAGGAATCAGTTATAAACACCATCTCTGTAAGTTCACCGTCTTATTTGCATTAGGAAAGCAGAAAAGAGCACAGATAGTTACAGCACAGTGCGTGATTAGATGCCACAGTGGGCCAAACACAGGCAATGAGCAAGCTGAGAATAGGGCATCTCAGGCAGAGATATGTGTCTCTACAGTCAGGTCAATGAGAAAAAGAAACAAAAGTCTCTTACTTTAAAGAGATGCCTTCTTAAGCCACCTTTACATGGCAATTGACCCTCTGATCTTGTGATCCAAGCTCTTTTGTCCTTTAGAAAGCAGATAGGGAAGTGGTGCTTGGGGAGAACATTCATTTTGAGAGTTTCTACACCCCACCTCTGTCCCTAAATCCACTTTTCCCCATCCACTGCCCCGCGGGAATGAGACTAGGAAGGGCTAAGGATTTCCATAAATAAAACCAAATCAATCAAATGGCAAAGAAACAAATTTCCTTAGAAAATAGATACATTTCACACTTCTAAATTGTCATGCCCTTCAAGGATCCCTGAAGTAGCTGGAGAGCCACGTTTCAGACCTCTTTGGGCCATTCGTCATTGGCTGGTTGTGTCATCTCGGACAAAGCACTCACTGTCTGCACCTCAATTTTCTTAACAGAAATGTTTTTCAATAACAGTTGTCATGCTTCATTCCCAGGGTTGTTATAAGGATCAGATGTGGTCAGATGAGAGTTGTAGAAAGTCAGTGTGGAATATTTGAAATAATCTCGGACCAGGCACGCAGGAAATAAGCTGCTCATTGGAGACCTGCTCTAGCTGTAGCTCTTACCGCATTTTGCAAGGAGCTTCAAACAGTTGTTCAGTACCATTAGATTAGATGGTCTGTAAGGACTCTTCCAGCTTTGATAATATAAGATTCAGCAGTGACTTTTTTCAGTAAAGTGGCTTGAATAAAGTTAAGTCTTTATTCAGTTGGGTGTGAGACATATGAACTATTTCCCGAATGCTTCTCTCTTTTATATCTAGAGGTCCCCTTCACCCTCTTCACTGAGTGTGTGAGACATTTCAGTGTGGTGACTGGGCACAGAAAGGCCACTCTCTGCGAGCCCCAGAGGTTGGGAAAGGTGAAGAATGACTTTGCAGAGTCCGCCAGAAATCCTTTCTGTGAGGCAAACAGCAAGGCAGAACTTCAGAATATCCAGTTGGATTACGCAGAGACCACAGCTCTCCACCTAAGGAGAAGTAGGCTAAGAACGTCATGTCTTTTGTCTGCCTAATTTCCCCTCCTCTTCTATATTTTTGTTTTGCTCTCCTTTCAATAGAATGCAAACACCTGGTTTCTTAGTAGACATCAAAAAAACAGGTTTAGACCAAGAGTGACAGGATTATCTTTTCTCCTTAAAGTTTCCTCCGTGAGACCCCCCCGACAGCTGAAATCCCCTGAATCTATTTAAAATGCACTAATGCTCTATAATGTCAGGAGATTGTCCTAGAGATGGAATTAGACTGGCCTGGGTTTGAATTTTGCTTCTTTCACTTACTACCTGCATAATATTGTGCAAATATTTGACTGCTCTGAGTTGAAATAGCTTCCTATTTCACTGGGGGCTGGCAAGGCCTACCTTCTAGGGTTGTTGTAATGGTAAGTTCTCTGCAAACACGTCATGTTTCAAGTATCATGTGGAGGATGGCTCTTATAAACACTGACGATGTAAATTGTTTCACATGCTAGAATTTTTGGAGGGCATTGTTTCTCACTCCATTTGATGAGGGTTTTTGTTGTTGTTACTGTTTTGTTTCAGTGTTTTTTAGATTGGTGTTGGCTTTAACCAGAGCCTCCACTTCCATAGTCCAGCTCCCAGAGACTGCTTGTAGGTACTCGGGTGCCAATGTTTAGTATCAGCCTGAGCCCTTGTGGTTCTTCAAACAACTGTTCCTTTGAGAATATTCTGGATTACAGGGACACTTTTAGTACCCAGATTAGTTATCTAATGGTAACCACAAAATCATTTCCCTTTGCTGGAAAATGAGCTTATCTGATCACCACAATTAACTAAAAAGTCAGGATCATGGATATTTTAGTCTAGCATTTCAGTTCGACAAACAAAGCCAATGAAAATTTGCAAACACACACACCTCTAGGGTGTGTTCTTCCCTTTACCCATGTGGTTACATCAACTGCTTTTTAAATCACAGCAGTTTGCTAACCCCCTCCCCCACTTGGCTTCTGCTTTCCTTGCTTTCATACCCTCTCCACAACTTAACTGCTCTCCAAGATGACCCAGGACACAAACATTGCTATTCATAAAATGTCCATGACTTTTTATGATATGTTACTCCTTTCTGAAACTCTTTCCTGACTTTTGTAATATGTCAATACTCTGGCTCGCCAACTATTTCTTCTCTATCTCTTTAATGATCTTTTTTATTTTCTTCCTGAGTATTCACTATGGTCATTTTCGAGAAAATTTTATGTACTTGATTTTCCCCCTCTAAGAACATATATATTCCCAGAGGATATTGATGAGTCTGAGACATTTTTTTTTTTTGAGTCTTCATCAGCATTTCAAACGCGAATTCCTATTGTTAGAAACATACAGGACAAAGTTAGGCAACAATTTAATTTATAATTAATACTTATTTATGTGCAAAATATAACTCTGTTTCTTTCCCTCCAAACTAGGTTTACATTCTAATGTTTCCTTATTACATAACAGTACCATTCTTCAGATTCCTCAACCTACCCTCCGATGAAAACATTGCCATTTCTTTCCCTGTGCAAGTACTACCTTTTGGTATTTCTTAGTCTCGGGGGCTCTTCACCAATTCCAAATTACTGCCTATCCTACCCTCAACATGTCGTGGCTTAGTCAATGTAATAAATTCTATTCTCTCTACTTTCATTTCCTCCGTGTCTCAAAATCCCTCTTGCACACGGAGACGAGTTATCTTACTGTAAACTACTGCTTTCATTATATTACTTCTTGGTTTTAGAAGGGAGCAGAGTAAAAACTGCGGTGTATTTGTTTAGCAAACTGGACTGGTCAAAGCCCTTGGGCATGCATTGCACAATGGCTTTCTGTTGCTAGGAAGAGGTGGCACCGGGCTGTGGAAGCTCCCATCATTGTGGATTCAGGGTCCGGAGATGCTGTCTGCATTTTACTGCTGTGGGTTAACTAGAATCAGCTCAGGTCCTCTTTCTGAGGCTTCAGCTTCCCTATCTGTTGTTAAGTGGTAGATTCTGGTTAACATCTGCAAACTGTATATAGATATTTTGCAGCACATTAATAATGAGTGAATTCAAACTAATTAGGAAAAATTAACAGCCCCAGACACACTCTCCAGTTTACTAACTGTAGTAAAATTCACCATACCTTTATCTTAAAATATAAATAAATAAATACATTTAGATGGATATCCCCAAAATTATTGTAACAGAAAATGTTTGCCAATCCTTGTTTTTGAGAGGTTTATGTCAATTCCAGTCTGGAATGTTCATTTAAACAACTCCTTAGGGATATGTCTCCCAAATACACAGCTTAGTAGGGAAATAAGAAAAATCAAAACAGTGTAGTGAATGATTCTAAAAGTATCCTTTTCAAGTCTATGATTTTCGACTATTAACTGTAATCTACCATCAGAAGCTTCAGCATGGAGCGATTTCTTGGCATGAGCAGAATGACTTAAGTGTTAGAGGAAATTGTTCTTCCTTTTGTCTTAGCAGCATCAGACTTGAGTGGGCGTGCTGCTAAGTTTAGTTGCAAGTTTTTCTGCCTGTCGTTGGGACTGCCACCATCCTTCCAGCCATACAGAACAGAAAAGGCAGCCTTGATGCCCCCTGAGAAGCAGCACCCTCCCTCCCCTGTCTATTTGAGTGGGGAAAAGACAGAGGTCTTGGCCAGGCAGGCTTGGTTCATATCATAGATCTAAGGTCAGATGGGCCTTTAGAGATCACTGAATCTAAACTTTTTTTTTAGAGATGTGGAAACAAAGGAAAATTCAAGGGAGAAGAACCCCTCAGATCGCACATCCAGTAAGTATTGGAATTAGAGCTCATGTATATTGTGTCTAAAATATTTGAGCAAAGTCAGTGCTCCCCAGCACTGGACAATCATTTAGAATGCAGAGTCAAACCTCCTGTTTGAAGAATCACCTTTGTGTTTACTATTTAGTAAGTCTGGCATGGCGCTGGGGATTTGTATATTTAGTAAGCATCCCCAGTGATCCTAAAGCAAGCCCACTGTGAGACTTAGGCACACCCAAAAGAATAGAATCAGTTAATAGTAGATTTAAAATGAACTTTAAAAAAACACTGAAAATCTGGGAAGCATTAAATATCCTGGAAATCAACGCCTACAAAAGGGAAGAGACTCATGTGTTGATGAGAAACTTAGATTAAAGTCCGTGTCTTTTCAATACGTATGTAATGGTCGTATATTCTTATATTTTACTACCTAGGGGCATCCAAAATGGTTGGGTGGACCTCAGGTCCTTTCCCTGTTTGTTTGTTTGTTTGTTTTGATATTTAACATAGATTGTGCTACCATATGTGTTTAAACATAGTAAGAAATGAATTTTCACTTGTACAATGTTATATGCAAGTACAGACACGTGTGTGTGTATGTGTTACACACACAGGTGCATACACACACATATTGCGAGTGAATGGTAGGGCGTCATCCATTGTAAGATGCAACTCAATTTCTGAGATTTTAAAATTCCAAGGGAAAATAGTCTCCTGTAACATAGTAGGTAAACTAGAGTTGGAAAAGGTTTTAACTCCCTTGGCAACTTGAACCAGTCGGCAGTAGAGTCTGGAAAATTTTGACGTCAAGGGTTCCTGGGCACATCAAGGCTAACAAGAACCATTTCCAAGATCAAGTAGAAATGTTCTATATGGACACAGGAGCAGACTGGCTGAGCAAATCCCGCTTATTTCTGGTGTCTTTCTATAGTTAGGACAAGCCATCTGGAAAAAATATTGGTGGATTAATTTGTAGATAAGTCAGCCAGATCGATGAAGATAATTTGTGCCCATTCTAATTTTTAACACAAATTGTATTTAAGTTCGAGTGAACCAGTCTATCTTATTTCTGAGTAAGCAACTTTTGTGTTGCCCCTCTGTGGCCTTAGTTCTACAAAAGAAATAACCTCAGCCCTAACTACTTCAGGAGCTAGTAATTATTAATCAAAATTAATCCTGTTATAGTTTACCAAACGCCTCCACATAGTTTATATCATTTCAATCTGACTAAGATCCTATGAGATGAATGAGATTATCTGTCTCTTTTATTTTTACGTTTGTGCAAACTGCAGCTCGGGAAACCTGAGTAACTTGCCCAACATCTCACAGTGAAAGCAGTGCTCGAGTCTGAGTGTTGTGATAGATTCATCCTGTATTCATTAGTAATTGTTTCACTTTAGAGAAAATACATCGAAAAGTCATAGTTGTAAGATGAATTACTTCCACCTTTCTGCATTTGGCCTGCTTGTTCATTGTTTTTTGTTCTTATACCCACACACAAACCTCTCTTTGGCCCTAAGAACACCAGCCAAGCACCACCCAGGTCTGAAGAATAGATAAAAATATGCACTGACCTGTCTTCCTTGACTGAAGACACCTGGGGAAAAAAAAAGCACCAAATCTGAACACTGTAATTTCTGAATGGGCAAAAAGTGCGATTTGCAAAGTTAGGAAATCCTCAAGCCTGGGATAATACTAGTTCTTGGTTCTCGGTCGTCTCAACAAGTCGTGGCATAGTTGTTTTATTTTTTATACATGTTCACGTCTTAGGGAGAAATAGAGACTTGGGAAGTAATGAAAGGGGATGGACCAGGATGAAGTCATATTTCTTAGAGGTTGGGCGCGGGGTGAGAGAAAAGAGTTTCGGGATCTGGAGAATCCTGTTACAGTTCTGGCCCAGTTACTAATTTACTGCGGGAATGACTTTCTCATCCCTGGTCTTACTTTGGAGAAGTTGGGTTGGAAAGTCTCCTCTGACTGACATTTCGAGGTTCAGTGCATTGTCTTTCTCACAGGCAATTTGGGAAGAGATGAACTTTGTTATTTTTTCTTTGAGGTCAAAATGGCTTTTCTGCCCTGTATACTCAGCTTTAAAGACTTGGCCCAAATATATAGTGGCAAGGACGAAGTCATTCTCGGTTCTGTGACTGATTTCTCTTGCTACATCTCTCTCAATTTCTGAAAGAGGAGAAAACTTCTCTAAATACAGTCTTGCTTCTCTCTCTCTCTCTCCATCTCTATGGTTATATCTGTGATTTTAGGTTGTGGCTTATTAGCTCAATGGTTTAAAATACCAAAATCAATGAAAGTTTTAGAGTCACTTCTGCTATGAGCTGAACTCTGGTCATTTTTGTGGAACGCGAAATGCTAGTGACACCTCACACATTTAGCCAAAAGCCTCCTTGACGACAGAAAGTATATGAATAAGTGTTAGCACTTGAGGGAGGACAACTGGAAATGCCTTCAAGAACATTCTCTGTTCATGGGGAAGAGGAGAGCACAAGGCTTTTCATTCTGAAATAAAGTTGATGAGCACCCACTGTAGTGATGAGCAACCATATTGCAGCAGTATTATTAAAAATACAGATTTTCAGGACAATTATTTGAAAATTCCATTATACAAGACCAAATAGGGCCTTGATGTCTATATTTTTGTAAGCACTGAAAGTGATTTTTATGACCCAGGAAAACTCATTGTTACAGTTCTCAGCCATTCCTTCACTGTGTGAAACTTTGATCACAACAAGAGAGATTTAGGAACTATCAAGTGAGAAGGAGGATTGACATCAGCAATGCCTGAGTTCTTATTATTAAACTTTAATAATGTCAATATTAATAGGCATTTGTTAAACTCTTACTATATCCCATTCACTATGTAAAGCACTTTACATACATTTTCTCATTTAATTCCCCACATAGCGATATTCCTTTTATACCCCTATTTTACACAGCTGAAAAAGACCCAGAAAGGTCACGTGCTCTAAAATCGAAATGCCAGGACTGAAATTCCACATGAAGGCTCTTAGTCATTAGCCTTCCCAAACACCAATTTATCTATGAAGGACCATGTTTGGGTAAATTAGGGGTCTTGGTCTACCAGATCCAATGAAAAGATGCTAAAGAGAAGCAATAAGAGGATATCAATGAACTTCTGAGAGGATCTTAGCAAACGCATTTTAATATAGTCACGTGTACTTTTATGCCACCTCCGCAGGTGACAGAAACTCGTTTCATGTTGTTTAGCCTTATTAGTCAAACTTATTCCATAATATCACAGTAATCCTTTATCGAATTGCTTTTCACATTTCTAAATGTACAGGGTATCCCAAAAAATGTATATAGGGTGTCTGTAGAGTTTATTACATTTTGAAAATGAAATGTATTTCAATAACTGCTGGTTTTATAATTACACTTATGTGTGTATACACTTTTTGGGGGGACACCAACATATAAATATAACCAGTTTCCTGCCTGGCTGGTGTGGCTGAGTGGATTGAGTGTCGTCCCATGCACTGAGAGATCCTGGTTCGAATCCCGGTCAGGGCACATGCCCGATGCAGGCTCGATCTGTGGTACGGGGTGTGTAGGAGGGAGCTGGGTTAAGAGAGGACGGTTGGTAGAAATAGAGAGAGGAACAAAGTAAAAAAGCGTCCTTCACTTAGAAGAGTGACGGGGCCAGGGCTCCTTCCAACTAAGCCCCCAGGAGCCCAGGGTAACAACACAAGTAGGGAATAAACTGGTTAGTTTCCTAGAAGATACTGGTGCAACCTACTCAGTCCTGACCAAGCCAGTGGAGCCCCTAACCTCCAAAAAACGACCATGCAAGGGGCCACCAGACAGTCAGCCCTTTACCCCTGGTCTTCAAAGAGGACTGTAGACCTTGGCAAAAATACTGTGACTCATTCGTTTCTGGTCATGCCGGAGTGCTCATACCCCCTACTCAGACACGATCTCCTCCAAAAACTGCGGGCAACAATATCATTCAAGGGGAAAGAGGCACACCTCACCGTGGATCCAGGAAGCCAGGACCCAATCCTCCTTTCCCCCTTTCATATCCTCCTAACTTGGCCCCTCTCCGAAGAGTATCTCTTACACGAGAGGACCTCTGCTGCACCCGCTGCCAATCAGGAGCCTTCCACCTACCTGGAGGAACTGCAGCATCTGTTTCCCACGGTCTGGGCAGAAAACAACCCTCCAGGGTTAGCTAGCCACCAAGCCCCAGTAATTGTTCAATTGCTGGCCACTGCCACTCCAGCCCAGCCCCGCACCAAGTTCCACAAGACGTTGGCCATCAATCCTGCCAGTCTGCTCCCCGACGATGACCCCAAGGAGCCTCTACACGACTGCCTGGAGGTAATCGACACAGTGCAGACAACCCGCCCACACCTCAAGGATATCCCACTGCCATCATCAGATGAGGTATTGTTCACAGATGGGAGCAGCTATATCCAAGAAGGAGTAAGGTATGCTGGGGCAACAGTAGTAACTCTGGACTGTGTCATTTGGTCTCAGTCATTCAGTAGGGGAACTTCAGCCTAACGGGCTGAACTCATAGCCCTGATCCAGACCCTATGCTGGGGAAAGGATAAATCAATAACGGTCTATACCAGCGGTTCTCAACCTGTGCGTCGCAACCACTTTGGGGATCGAACGACCCTTTCACGGGGGTCGCCTAAGACCATCGGACAACACATATTTCCTATGGTGATTCATAACAGTAGCAAAATCAGTTATGAAGTAGCAACCAAAATAATTTTATGGTTAGGGGTCACCACAACATGAGGAACTGTATTAAAGGGTCGTGGCATTAGGAAGGTTGAGAACCACTGGTCTATACGGATAGTAGGTATGCATTTGCCACAGCGCATGTGCATAGCGCCATCTACCAAGAACCGGGCTTATTAACCTCGGCCGGGAAGGACGTCAAAAATAAGGAGGAAATTCTGACCTCACTCGAAGCTATCTGGCTGCCAAAAGCAGTAAGGATAGTGCGTTGCAAGGGACACCAAAAAGGGGATTCCACAGAGGCACGGAGAAACCGAGCAGCAGACCAGGAACCTCGAGAGACAGCCCTAAAACCAGTGGGGCCTCTCCAGATATTAGTCGCCATGCCAAACCCAAGTTTGCCTTGGACTCCTACTTACACTGGGTCAGAAAATGACTCGGCCAAGCAGAAACAAGCCACAGAGGAAATTAACAGATGGTGGACATTGCCTGATGGGAGGTTGTTGATCTCAGAGGCATTAGGTCGGACTTTGGTCAAGCAGCTGCACCACACTACCCACTTGGGTTACACCAAGCATATTGAACTCATGAGAGGCAGGTACTTCATACTCAATTTAGACAGTATAGTAGATGGCACTGTGTCCAGGTGCACAACCTGTGCCCAGGTTAATAATAAGCAGGGTAGAAAAGCTCCCCTGGGAATCTGGGCTCAGGGAACCCACCCCCCCCAGGGGAACATTAGGAAATAGATTTTATAAAAATTAAGCCCCCAACATCAGGATATAAATACCTCCTGGTTTACTTAGACACTTTCTCTGGGTAGGTTGAGGCTTACCCTACTAAAACAGAGACAGCCACCATTATAGTTAAAAAAAAATCACTCCAAGAAATCATTCCTAGATTCGGGTTACATGTGACCCTGGAGTCAGACAACGGCCCCACCTTTGTAGCAAAAATATCACAGGACATAGCCAAGGTCCTGAATATTAATTAGAAACTCTATTGTGCCTAGCGACCCCAAAGCTCAGGGCAGATAGAGCACACGAACAGAACCTTAAAGGAAACCTTGACCAAGTTGACTTTAGAAACCGCTGAAAACTGGACCACTCTGCTGCCCCTCGCCCTCTTACAGGCGAGATGTACCCCATACCTGGAGGGATTCTCCCCTTATGAAATTATGTATAGTCGACCTCCTCCCATTCTTCCCAAGCTCAGAAAAGAATGGAAGGCTGAAATTCACAACTGCTCCTTACTCAGGTTCTTGCAGGCCCTGCAGTCTGCCAGAAGGGCGTCCATAAGCACGTCCACAACGCCCTGCCTGTGCCCAAATCAGACCCTGTACACCCCTTCCAGCCCGGGGACTTGGTGTGGGTAAAGAAGTTCACCACCTAGGGACGAACTCCAGCCTGGAAGGACCATACACTGTCATCCTGACTACACCAACGGCTGTCAAGGTCAACAGCATCCCGACCTGGCTGCACCATTCCCGGCTGAAGGCGGAAAAAGCAAAATGGACGGTCCAGGCCTCTCCAGACCTCTTAAAGATAAGACTCTCGCAAACATCGGAACCTTAATATTGGTTTTACTCTGTATAAATGGGAACCCCCATAAGCCAAAACCCAAATGGGATTGGGAACTTAGGAATGGAATCACAGGGCAAGTCCTTGCCAAGGTGACTACAGGGGAACAGGAACAAGTGCAGTTCACTATAGATCTCTGTTCCCTGATTAAGGATGTTATCCCCATATACCAAGGAGAGAACAAAAAAATGAGCAAGGGTTCCAAGGAATCGGAGGCTATGGGGACAGGGCTCATGGACTTAGGGGTGAGGAAGAGGCAGGCAGTGTGACAGGGAAAGGGAGGAGGCGGAGGGCTAAGCAGGTATGTGTGGGTCTGAGTAGGAAGGAGGAGAAGGAAAGATGGGGGATGTGTAGACAGCAGATGGATTGAAAGGAGGGATGAGCATGTGAAATAAGGTAGGTAGATGTAGAGGACGAAAGTGGGACACTGAGTAAGAGAGGGAGAACTTGTCCCTGGTAGTGGGGTGACAGTATGGGATGTAGTGAAGAGAGTGACAGGGACAGAGTTAGTATCCTTAGTTAGAAATAACATTGAGGAAAGGGAAAATCAAAGAAGACAATGTGATAATTGGTTCCAAAGAATGTTTCATTGGTCCCCTTGGCTGACAACCCTCCTGTCTGTAGTGGCAGGGCCCCTCGCCCTCTTGCTCTTATCCCTGACCATGGGACCCTGCCTTGTCAATTGCCTTATCCAGACTATACAGAGCAGAATTAACTCGGTCAAATTACTAGTAGTCAGGGGTCAATACAATTTTCTCCCCAATGAAGACGAGTCCACGATTTGACTTGTATACATAAAACCAGTGGGGAAAGAACTAGACTACTTAATTTAAGTAACTTCATTATGACCAGCAGTTGCTACACATACACACCCTGACTCATCTAAACACCAGAGACTGAAACCCAGAGGAACCATAAAGATAAAGGGATTAATCATGGCCTTGGGAAACCCAGAAAAACCATACAAATAAAGACAGTAATGATTGCCCTGACCTCTGTAACAGCTCCTCATGCCCCCTATGTGTATCAGTTCCCCCTTAACGGGGCCAAGGCCTCGCCAAGAGGATGTGGTTTTAGTCTTTATAAGCGGAGTGCAGAAATGTTTGGGGCTGCTGATTTGGGAGTCCTATGCCCCCTGCAGCCCGCCAGTAAGTAAAGCGCTCCTCTCCTTTACAGTTCGGCTGTGTGTCTCTGACTGTCTCACTGGCTGGTCCTACAGATGAAACTCAAAGGGAAGTGGGGGGAGAGGGCAGGATGAGATAAACTAAAGAACTTCTATCCATATATGCATAAACAATGGACACCAACATTAGTGTGGGGAAGGCTGGAGGGGGGTGGGAGTGGGGAGGAGGAGGTCAATGGGGGAAAAAAGGCGGAGACATCTGTAACACATTCAACAATAAAGATGAGTTTAAAAAAAAAAAAAAGAACATGACTTTTTTAAGATTTTTTTTTAATCCTCACCCGAGGACATTTTTGCATTTATCTTCAGATAGAGCGGGGGTGTGGGGGGGAGGAGAGAGGAGAGTAAGAGAGAAACATCGACATGAGAGAGACACATCTACTGGTTGCCACCAACACAACCCCAAGCGGGGCCAGGGCCAAAATGCAACCAAGGTACGTGCTCTTAGTGGGAACCAAACCCGGATCTCTCTGGAATGCGGGCCGAAGCTCTAACCGCTTAGACAAACTGGCCAGGGTTTAAGATTTCTTAATAAGCCAGTTTGATTACACAGTTAGCCATATTTTCTTTGTTCCACCAAAAGTCTTCTGTTAATCCAGTGAACACATATTTATTGAACACTTATTTTGTTGCCACTCTGTACTAGACACAGGGAACATTACAGCCGTGCTCCTCCCCTCATGGGAAGGACAGACAGTGAACAAGAATCAGCTGCCCTGTGGTCAGTACTATGAGGACGACAAACGTGATGAGCTGGGTGAGGTGTGTACGCGTGTATGGGTCAGGGAAGCCCTCTGCAGGCAGGTGAGATCTGAACTGAGACCTGGATCATGAGAATGTCAGGCTTCATTTTTATATTTTTTTTTATTATTTTTAATTTTTATTGTTTTGATCTTGCAGATTTTCATTTCTAATAAAGTAAATATCAACCTTTGATATTCCACATAAACAAAAAAGCTCTTTGTGGTTCCTTTTAATTTTTTCAGAGTAAAAGGGCCATGAGACCAAAAGTGAGAAAAGCACTGGTTTATCCCCAGCCACAGCTGGTCCATGTCTTGCTCTGACGTCATAAGTCACCATTGTGAGGGAATTGCAGACTTCTCCTATATAAGGCCCTGGCTCTGGACACTGAGCTGGGGTCACTGTGGAGTTGGAGTAGTGAGTTGATGTGTGGTGAATCGTTGGACTTGGACGAGTGAACTGACCTTTGGTGACCTCCTGGACTTTGATTGGTGAGCTTGCGTTTTGTATGTATGAATTGTTGGATGAGGACTAGTGAACTGACCTTTGGTGACCTGTTAGACTTTGATTGGTAATCTTGCATTTTGGATATTTGTATTGTTGGATGTGGACGAGTGAACTGACCTTTGGTGACCTGTTGGACTTTGATTGGTAATCTTGCATTTTGGATATTTGTATTGTTGGATGTGGACGAGTGAACTGACCTTTGGTGACCTGTTGGACTTTGATTGGTGAGCTTGCGTTTTGTATGTTTGAATTGTTGGATGTGGATGAGTGAACTGACCTTTGGTGACCTCTTGGAGTTTGATTGGTGAGCTTGCGTTTTGTATGTTTGAATTGTTGGATGTGGACGAGTGAACTGAGCTTTGGTGACCTGTTGGACTTTGATTGGTGAGCTTGCATTTTGTATGTTTGAATTGTTGGATGTGGATGAGTGAGCTGACCTTTGGTGACCTCTTGTAGTTTGATTGGTGAGCTTGTGTTTTGGATGTTTGAATTGTTGGATGTGGACGAGTGAACTGACCTTTGGTGACCTGTTGGATTTTGATTGGTGAGCTTGCGTTTTGGATTTTTGATTTGTTGGATGTGGATGAGTGAACTGACCTTTGGTGACCTCTTGGAGTTTGATTGGTGAGCTTGCGTTTTGGATGTTTGAATTGTTGGATGTGGACGAGTGAACTGACCTTTGGTGACCTGTTGGACTTTGATTGGTGAGCTTGCGTTTTGTATGTTTGAATTGTTGGATGTGGATGAGTGAACTGACCTTTGGTGACCTCTTGGAGTTTGATTGGTGAGCTTGCGTTTTGTATGTTTGAATTGTTGGATGTGGACTAGTGAACTGACCTTTGGTGACCTGTTGGATTTTGATTGGTGAGCTTGCGTTTTGGATTTTGATTTGTTGGATGTGGATGAGTGAACTGACCTTTGGTGACCTCTTGGAGTTTGATTGGTGAGCTTGCGTTTTGGATGTTTGAATTGTTGGATGTGGACGAGTGAACTGACCTTTGGTGACCTGTTGGATTTTGATTGGTGAGCTTGCGTTTTGGATGTTTGATTTGTTGGATGTGGATGAGTGAACTGACCTTTGGTGACCTCTTGGAGTTTGATTGGTGTGCTTGCGTTTTGGATGTTTGAATTGTTGGATGTGGACGAGTGAACTGACCTTTGGTGACCTGTTGGACTTTGATTGGTGAGCTTGTATTTTGGATGTATGAATTATTGGGTGTGGACTAGTGAGCTGATGTTTGGTGACCTCTTGGACTTTGATGAGTGAGTGATCTTGCGTTTTGGTTTGTGGCGTTTGTTTGTTTGGTTTTTAATTTCCTTTTCTTTTTCAGGTGTTTTTTTTTCTGTTATTGAATTTTTTGTTGTCTTAATATTTTTGTTTTCTTTTTCTTTTTCTTTCCTTTTTTTAGTTATTTTTATTTAGTTTTTTATTTTACTTCATTATTTTAGTTTGTTATTTAGCTTTTTTATTTTAGTTTGTTATTTTACTTGTTTATTTTAGTTTATTATTTTAGTTTTTTATTTTAAAGGCACCATGTGTTATGACTTTGCAGCCCTCTCTGACAACAAGGAGCGCCTTGTTGGCAATTGTGTCCTCCTGGACATCCTTGGCCAGGGTTCCTATGCCTAGGTGACGTTGGCCCGCCGTGTTCCCACAGGCCCAGGTGTAGCAGTCCCAGCGCCTCCACGGGTGTCAGGAGAGGGTGTGGGGGAGGGGAGCGATGAAGCACGGAACTTGTACTCATGTACTCATAACCAATGGACATAGACAACAAAACTGGGGACGGGGCAGGGAGGGAGGGGGAGGAGGGTGTTAATGGGGAAAAAAGGAGAAACATCTGTAACAAAATAAATTAATAAGAAAAATAAAAAATAAAAATAAAGACTCCCCAACCTTATTTGACGAGGCCCTAAGTCCGGACCTCTCTAAGTTCAGGCAGGAACACCCAGAAATAACTCTCCTGCAATATGTAGATGATCTCCTCCTATTAGCCACTAAGACTGTGCCTAACTGCCAGGCAGCTACTAGAGACTTATTAAAAGAATTAGACACCCTTGAAAAATTACTCCAATTTTTTGTAATGGCTCACATTGACATACCTCTGAGTAACACCTGTAATTGTTGTTGGGTAGATAGAAATAGATACAGATACAGACATAGACACAGATGTTAATATACATGTGAGCAACAAAGTCGTTATGTGGTAAAAGTTGACAGATGACTTTTAGTAATAACTTGTTGACTTTCAAAATATTCAAGAGGAAATTTAGATTAAAAATTAATAATATTCCTTGTGATTTAGTTCAACTCCATTAGAAATTGTTTTTACAAAACAGCCTTGTGTCTTGTCAGTCAGTCTCTGTGACCTATGAGATCTTCTGTGTTAGGAGTCCCCACGACCTCCCGCAGGTCTGATGATTGACTAGGGGGACTCACAGAACTCAGAAAAGCTGTTATACATATGGTGATGGTTCATTACAGTAAAAGGATGCAGATTACAATCAGCAAAGGCAGAAAGCTCCCAGGATGGAGTCTGGGAGGTCAGGTACAGCCACCCAGTTGTCGTCTCCCTGGACTCACACAGCAGTGCTTCACCCTCCCAGCTGTGCTTTGTGACGACACAGAGGGAGCACTGCCAACCCGGGGAGCTCACCAAAGCCCTGGTGTCCGGATTGTGTACTGGGGGCCAGGCCCTGAGGCATGCGGCACCCACATGACTGACAATTACTTAGTCTCCAGCCTCCCCCCAAACCCCCAAAAAAGGAGGTCGGACTGATACAGAGTGGCCCAGGACCTCAGGCCTTCACCTGAGCATAAACTATCTGGCATGGCCCGTGACCCTGGATTACAAAGGCACTCTTATCAGGCATGACACTCCAAGGATTTTTAAGAGATTTCCCCGGAACTAATTTCAGCATCCCAAGTCTGCTGAGTTAACCCTCCGTGCCCGTCTTCCTTTGAGAAGAATCCACCTGGGCTTCCAGCATCGTGTCCCATCCAGTGAGGATTCCTACTGAGTACGGAAGGAGACGGGCTCGAAGCTAGTCCAGTAGAGACAATTTTGCTCGTCTCCAGAGCAAGTACTGTCTCAGAGGATGATTGAAATGTCCTTTCCAGGAAAAGACTGGGATCTGAACAATGCGAATGAACCAAGTTTCTAGCACTGGTTTCAGAGACAGACGAATGAATGATGGAAGGCGGGGAGCAATTCCTATGTCTCAGCTTTTGGCAGTGTTTTAAAGAAAAACCCTGGCAAATTGGACTCACAGTCCTGAGACATAGCCACCATTTATGTACAGTGTAAACCCTTCGAGGAAAGAAAACTGAAGTGTGCAAGTCTTGGCCAGAACTGATGACAGAATCAGTGTCACTATCCTTCCAGGCCCTCCAAATTAGTCAGTGTAGGGCTCTGATAATAGCTACCAGAAAGATGGATAGTTGTGTGAAACAGATACCAGATCCTTCAGAAGTCTGTGGTCTTATTTAGCAAAAAGCATACATGCACAGGAAAATTCATAAGAGAATAGCAGTGGTTTTATTCAAACAAAACAGTAGTTTAGTAAATTTAGGGTTGGTTGACAGTATTTCCAAATTCAGACTTTCCCTGAAAATATAGATTAACAACTTATTTTGAAAAATCAAACATTATACTAATAGTAAGCTAGGATTGTGCCTGTTAGAATTAGGCAACAGTTGCTTCATAGCAGCTGCCCATGGGAATGCAGTCCAGGCATTCCAGGTAGCTAGAGACCCACCTCTCCCTCTTGTGGTGAAGGGGGCCCTCTTCACTTATTTATGTCACCAGCTTGGCTCCTATAAAAACTAAGTTTATAACCCCTGACCCACCTAAGTATATATATATTAAAGATGAGCTTGATCTAGGGGTCAGGGTGGGGAGTCTCTCAAAGGAAGAGAAAGTTAAAGGCTTCTTAAAGAAAACAGTGCAAAAGAAAATAGAATAGGCAATTTACACAGGGCTCATTGCTTGAGAAAACATCAATATTAGAGTAAGGAGAATAGATTGTATTCTATGGGCATGTAAACCTAGTGAGAATTTGAGCAGAGAGTGTGAACTCTGTGAATGATATATCGTATTATTGCTAGGGTTATTTTTTACCTTTTGGTAGAAAAACCTGGCATTGCTATGTTGAATGAAAAGTTATCCAAATAGGAATGGGTTAGGGGATGAAGGATCCTGTGTTGAAAAATTTCACAGAGCACTGAATCATCACGACGTGGAGGAGGAATAGGCGAGCTGGTGAGAATGCAGGAATGGAGAAGAAACGGGCATAGAAGCAGCTATAAAAGCAGCTCCCTTCCTTAGGATGCCATGAAAGTAAGGGAATGCGGAACAATGCCTACTTTCCTTGTGATAGGAATCTTCTTTTTTCTCTTCTCTTTAGGGAATTTGGTCCTCTTATTAAATATGGAAAATGTGATTAATTGGTAACAGTAAAACATTTGTTTATTCTTTTCACTACTTAAATCTGAAAACCATTTCCTTTGGAATTGGAGGATGTATAATAAATAACATGCCTCTCTTTTCTGCACCCAACTTTATAATGAAATTAAAAAAATGTTAAGTTAATGGAGAACCAAGTACGGCATTTATTGCAAATAAACTTTATAATAAAAAGAGGTGGTCAGTGTTCATCTCCGAGGGCTGATTGTTTAAAGTCAGCTTTCACTGTGCTTGGGTCTAAGGTCTGTTATCAGGTGGGCTTATCTAACACTCTCCTGAATTAAATGTACTGCAGATTGCAGGCTTATGTGCAAGGTCCAGCCCTGCCCCACTAGTCTGACTTAAAGACATGAGTAAAGAGAAAATATTCCCCCCTACCCCCGCACACACAGCTGTTTGAGTCTTTCTAACTGAAATTCATAAGTGAAGGCCTGCATCAGGAGAGAAAAATTTCCACGTGCTAAAAGAAGGAGGGAGGATAACCAAGAGTTTTGGGAGGCAGGCATGCTTTAGAGAGAGCTAAAAGGCATTGATATCATTTGACCTCCTGATTTCAGCATACGAAATTCTCACTCCGTCTTTCGGTACTATTACATCGGTCAATACGTTTCTTTTTCTTTTTCTTTTTTCCTTAATTTGATTTCGAATCCGCCACTCAAACTAAAAGATCTTGGCTAATACAGGGAGACGACGTCGTTTTTACATTTCAGGCTAGGGAAATGAACTGTGAAAAAAGCCTTTGGCGTCTGGGTGCTTTGGGTCATTACCTATTGACGCCACTAGATGTCAGTGTCTTCTATCTTAGTTTGACTAGTTCTTTATTTGAAGCAGTAGCTTCCAGGGATGGATACTACTCTACTTTCTCCATCACCTTTCCAGCTCATACACAGTCTACTTCATCTGGCAACAGGGACCCTCCTCCTTTTACAGCGTCCTCCTTCCTTGGTTTTGTACAAGTGTTTGTGTAGAGGCGCAGGCCTATCCTACTTTAATGAGCCTGGGCTTCAGTGTTCTGTGTGAATTCTCCAGGTGATTCTAATGCACATCTACGTTGGAGAACTATTTCCTTTTTCAATTTTATTAAATGTATTGGGCTGACATTGGCTAATAAAATTCTATTGCTTTCAGGTGTGCAATTTATAATACATCATATAATGTACATTGCATTGTCTCTTCACCACTCAAAGTCAAGTCTCCTTCCATCACCATATATTTGATCCCCTTTACCTAACTCTTGTAGTGATCTGGGCTCCAAGGCTAAGGCAACTAGATTCCATTTTATGTCGGCCCCTTAGTTAAGGCGACTAAAAGACTCCATTTTGTCACCAATAGACATTCCTTGATATTCTTCCAACAATAGGTTAATTACCCCAAGACTTAAAGGAATTTTGCCTAAAGATTATAGTGGCCCCAGGAGTTGGGAGGCATTTGCAGTCTCCTGAGTATAGGTATTTGCAGGTACTTGTAAGTGCTTAGGCCTTTGGTAAATAATGCTAATTTTGACTTCTGTGGTCTCTGTCACTCCCACTATTGTACTGGTTCCCTGAGGGGAGGGGTCAAAAGGAGGAGGGAGTTTCTGTCTTTAAAATGGGATGAGTAAGAACAATCGGGGCTGTTGATCTGAGGGGGGAGACTGTGCCCTCCGCAGCTTGCTGGCGAAATAAAGTGCTCCTTTACAATTCGGCCATGGGTCTCTGGTGATCTCGCCTTCAGGTTATAACAGTACCTCCACTCGTTCCCTCTGTGTCTATGAGTTTTGTTTGTTCATTTGCTGTTTTCGGTTTTATATTTCACGTATGAGTGAAATCACAGGGTTTTTGACTTTTTCTGTCTGACCTATTTTGCTTAGCATGATATTCTCCAGCTCCATCCATGTTGTTGAACGTGTCAGTATTTCGTCTTGTTTCATGGCTGAGCAGTATTCCATTGTATGTACGTACCACATCTTCTCTATCCAGTCATCTCGGGAGGACACTCTTTGTTTTCATGTCTTGGCCTCCGTGAATGCTTCTGCAAATGAACATAGGGGTATCTTTACAAATACGGGTTCTCAAAATTTTAGATAGATAGCCAGAAGAGGGATTACTGGATAATATGGTAATTCTCTTCTTAATTTTTAAAGGAACCTCCATACCGTTTCCATAGTGGCTGTACCATTTTACATTCCCATCAGCATGGAGAGAACTATTTTCTAGCCTGAGTCCCTCCATTCCTGCATGTCCTCAACCACTGTCAGAATTGAAAGTGCAGCTAATGAGCTTACTGAGGAAATGACATTGGGAAGGTAACTGCTCTCTGGGCTAACTTGTTTTATCTCTACAATGAGAATGTTCACTTGGATAACAAAAGTCATATGACATTTATATAATTAGCATTGCTATGGATAATACTTTGTCTTTGTAACTATATCAAACACGAGTGCAGGGAAGTCAATTAAACCCAAAATGCATCAGGTAGTCACTGGCTCTTCGAGTTGGATTGAGGACTCCATCTGAACAATCTCTGACTTCTGCCACAATATTCCTATTGGGCTAGCATCAACCTGGAGTTCCCATGAAGGGAAGTTCTCTCATGATGCAGAATGAACGACGCTGTGGGGGTCTGACTGTTCGGAAGCCTTGCTTGCCTTGAATCCAACCTGCATTTGTGGTGCTTTCAACCATCAGAGCCCTCGTGTTATCAGACTTTGAGCTCCTGAAGGCCGGACTGCAGTCCCTCCCCTCCCGGTCCCTGTTTCGCTTGCAGCTCACTGCTGCTCATAGGTTTCTTCCTCACCGGTATACAGTTAGCCAGCTGGCCAGGAGGGGTCAGAGCAGACTGACTGCTCTCCCCATACTGCTGGCATTACTGGAATAAACACTCGTATATGATTCAATCCTGTCTCTGCCTAATTTGTCTCCATTAGTGACAGGCGGCCTCAGACCTGTTGTGTCGGGTTCAAAAAGAAAAACACAGGACTGTCTTCTGCAGGATTTATTTTATTGTTAAGCAAATCAAAGAAAATAGATATATATTGAACTCCCAAGGACTCAGGCAGAGAAGAAGGTGTGTTTTCATAAAGTGAAGGGATCTGCTAGAGAAAAATAAAAGCAGAAGCAAGAATAGAAGGATGAAAGAGCCGGCAAGTCAGCACAAACCGCCGGCTCGAGTTCAGCTTTTCCATAGTGCTTTAGGTTGATCTTCCCACCACTTTTCCTACGAAAGAGAAAGACAAAATCCGCTCAGTGCAATATCATTCGCATTCATCCCAGATGCGGGACGAGGTTTAACTATTTCGTCGTCTGTATAATCATTTGATTCTGCAGGTGTCCATGTTGATGATTTGACAGAAGTTAATGAACTTCACTCAGAGGTGACACCTGTCCTAATTGCAGAAAACAGGAATCTTAAATAAATAAATTTAATAAGGCTTAGACCTTTTGATTTCAATGGTTTCTTTTCTGGGAGTACTATGTATACAACCGGAAAAGGTAACAGTAGCAGGAGAAATAACGACAAAGGGATTAGAGTTCTGTCCTGATAGAAGATAAAAGAAGTCAAACCACATATTCCAGAAATTGGCATTTTTAGCAGACCATATATTAGGCCTCAGTAACGAGTACCCCTTCTATCAGATCTCAACTTACCCTACTGCCTTTATCTTGGAAAAATTTTGGTATTAATTAGTCAAATACGTTATGTATAAATGTACAAACATATTTATTATGTATTGATTCAAAGTCTATTCATTTAATTCTATGTGCTTAGCCCCGTTATTATTGATAGAGAGTTCTATAATCCCTGGGCTTAGGAATTTTACAGCAAAGTTGAGGGAAATTAAGACCTTCATAGAAAAAACTCTAATACAAGAAAAAAATGAGAGTGGTGAAGAAGTGAGGTTACTTTTAAAGTGGGGTATTCCCGGCCCATGTGGCTCAGTGGATTGAGCATTGATCTATGGACTGAGAGGTCCCTGTTCAATTCCCTGTCAGGGCACCTGCCCGGGTTGCGGGTTTGATCCCCAGTAGGGGGCATGCAGGAGGCAGCCAATTGATGGATGTTTCTATCTCTCTCTCCCTCCTCTCTCTCTAAAAATCAATACAAACATAAAAAATGAAGAGGGTTATAATTCCCTTGATTTTAGAGTAATCAGACTAAGAGATGAATTGATTGAATAAATTTTTATGAATTATAAACTATGTCCCATCAGGAAGCTCATAGATATTGGCTGAAATCTACAGCACCTGTTCTGTTCCTTATAAACTCATTCAACAAATCTTGGCCCTTGATCGAATCTTTCTAGTACACTATCTATCTGTAAAGTTTCCATAGTCTGGATCATAAAGGATGATCCTGTGTGCTGTTCTTTGTGGAAAGGCTCCTTTAATCAGACTGAAAGAGAGGAATGAATGGAAATTGGTGCCTTAACAACATAGAATTTGGTATAAAATAAAATGTTTGAAAAATGTGGATAAAATGATATTTTTATTGCTAGTAAATTTTCTCACAAGTTTTCATGTTTCTGACTTTGATGAATTTTCTAACTTAGCTACATTGCTAAAAATGTCATCATCTTCTCTGTAATTAACATGAATAATGATAACAAATCATAATCGGATAAAATGAATACAATTTTTAGTTAGAAATAAATAGAAAAATAAGAAAATGTATCAAAATTATTAAAAATGCACACATTTAAAAAAATTTCTCTGATGAATCACATTTAAGAATTACAAAGTAATAAAGATTATGCTTTCAAATAATTTATTATGTAAAATTTTTATTTATTTTTGACCGATTTGTTTTCAATCCGTTTGCCTGAAGCTTATTTCTTTTATCTCTATGGGTGGGTATGAATAGAAATTTCTACACTATCTCTAGGAAAGTGGCATTTTCTTATCCTGGAAGTTTGTGTTTGTAAGGGACAGGTGGGTGAGTATGATACTTACACCATCGCCTTACAGAAAGCACATTTATTGCCATATGTCTGGCCATCAGAGCCACAGTGAGGATTAGATTCTCGATCGCAGTAGACCACGGGATCCCCAAACTCACCACAGTCAATCTACCAAAGTAAGCACAGTGACATAGATATTAGTGCATTCTGCCTGTAAATATATATATTTATAAAGTTATATATAAATATATAAATATTTATTCGTATAGAGTTGGATATAAATGTATATAAATATTTGTTATATACAAATATATATAACTATTTATTTTTATATATTTGTTTATATATTTAGATAAAATCATATGCATATAAATAGATTTTAGTAAAATTTTATATATTATGTGTGTGTGTGTGTGTGTGTGTGTATGTGTGTGTGTGTGTGTATATTTGTGATATAAAGCTGTCTGAAGCAGAAAATGGCCTTCTTTGTCTGCTTATTTAGAATGTGTTAGACATAACTGAGACGTCTTCTCTGAGACACAGGATACCTATTTCTGTAGTACCTGTATGCAGAAGTAAGTTAATGATGTAAGGCAGTGACTTACTCCAATGTAGGGAGTAAGGCAAATGCCACAGGGCATGGCTTTTTGTTCCAACACTAATTTGTTCTAATTGAGAGTAGTGTTTGGTGTTTGAGTGACTTTTTTTTTTGTTTACCGTATTAACGTAGCTCTAATAGCACTCCTTCTGTATTGTTCTAAAGAAAAGGATGGTCATTGTAAGGAGCTTCCAAATGTTAGGTGATGGCTTGTTAGTTTTCCTCGTGGCTGCTGCATCCATTTAGTCTCTTGAAAACAACATTTTAATGTCTTTATACTAACTTACTCTGTCTCAGAGTCTGTTATTTAAACCTTTGTGCCTAAGTTGCTCTATTTAAGATTCTGTGGTTGCATCCAGTCGTGGGGAGAACGCGTGCTGTGAGGATTAATAATTATTGTCATGGGCTCTGTAGTAGCACCTATGCCCTCACTTATAGTGTCTCAGAAGTAGCCTGGACTTTTAAAATTCTTCTCAATTTGATATCAATTGAATCAATATTTGGTGTGCAAGTGACATTTGAGCCATTTTATTCCAGGGTACAGGCAATATACAACAGGTAGAACCAAACTTCTCCAAGTGTCAACTGTGTGGAAGGAAGTGCCCTTTAACATGAGTAGAAGGACCATACTTCACCCCTCTCCTAGTTCCATTAATGATGTCTTATGTTTATCAATTGCTTCATAATACTCAAACCACATAGATGAACTCAGTTGAGTCTCACAACAGCCTTGAGATGCACCTGGGGCCATATTATACTGAGCAGTTTGCAGATGTGAATATTGATGCTCAGGATCATGAAGTAGCTTCCCAAAGCCACACCACCAGGAAGCATTCAAACCAGTGCTTGAACATATTCCTTCTCACTGCTGATCCAGAATTTCCGACAATCTCCTATGGTTGATTTCCAACACATCCTCATTGAGAGAAATAAAGACCAACTATCATGATGTACCCTTGACCACACTGACAGTCAGGATATGTAGATTTTATTGAAATTTCTTCTTAGGAAAGTGTGTGGGCACAGGTAGGAGGAATCATATCTTTAAGATGTCAGCAAGCCATTATATACTGGCAAAGCTCTCTGAAGGTTTGCATGGGGAAAAGCTCAGCAAAAGAGTCCTACAGTTGAGTTAACAAAGTACTATGACATATCGCAGATGTAAGGGCACCTGAGACTATTGTACTCACATTTTTTGATAAAATTTTACTTCTTGTACTATTGAAGTTGGGGAAGTTGGTGCTTATCAGAGATCTTAGGGCTTGGTTGGGTAGAAGATATCTAGGCTTTTGATAGCCCCACTTTTTCCCCCCACTGCTCCTAAATGTCACTCCATCCTTTCATACTACTTCTGGGATAGTCACCTTTCCTTTAGGTTCCCAAATAGAAGCAAGGCTGGAAAATCTCTAGGGCATGATTAATCATAGGACACTTTTTTCTCAATAGCGAATGTATTTTGTATTTAAGTCGTGAATATACACATTTTCAGTACTGTGCTTGAGTCAGTAAGAGACTGTAAACCATAGATTCATCATTGATATTTTAATTTATTTCACCAAGAGCCAATGGGTAACTAATATTTGGAAGGCCTGGTTCTGGGTACTGGCGACACAGAGAGGAATCAGTTATAAACACGATCTCTGTAAGTTCACCGTCTTATTTGCATTAGGAAAGCAGAAAAGAGCACAGATAGTTACAGCACAGTGCGTGATTAGATGCCACAGTGGGCCAAACACAGGCAATGAGCAAGCTGAGAATAGGGCATCTCAGGCAGAGATATGTGTCTCTACAGTCAGGTCAATGAGAAAAAGAAACAAAAGTCTCTTACTTTAAAGAGATGCCTTCTTAAGCCACCTTTACATGGCAATTGACCCTCTTATCTTGTGATCCAAGCTCTTTTGTCCTTTAGAAAGCAGATAGGGAAGTGGTGCTTGGGGAGAACATTCATTTTGAGAGTTTCTACACCCCACCTCTGTCCCTAAATCCACTTTTCCCCATCCACTGCCCCGCGGGAATGAGACTAGGAAGGGCTAAGGATTTCCATAAATAAAACCAAATCAATCAAATGGCAAAGAAACAAATTTCCTTAGAAAATAGATACATTTCACACTTCTAAATTGTCATGCCCTTCAAGGATCCCTGAAGTAGCTGGAGAGCCACGTTTCAGACCTCTTTCGGCCATTCGTCACTGGCTGGTTGTGTCATCTCGGACAAAGCACTCACTGTCTGCACCTCAATTTTCTTAACAGAAATGTTTTTCAATAACAGTTGTCATGCTTCATTCCCAGGGTTGTTATAAGGATCAGATGTGGTCAGATGAGAGTTGTAGAAAGTCAGTGTGGAATATTTGAAATAATCTCGGACCAGGCATGCAGGAAATAAGCTGCTCATTGGAGACCTGCTCTAGCTGTAGCTCTTACCGCATTTTGCAAGGAGCTTCAAACAGTTGTTCAGTACCATTAGATTAGATGGTCTGTAAGGACTCTTCCAGCTTTGATAATATAAGATTCAGCAGTGACTTTTTTCAGTAAAGTGGCTTGAATAAAGTTAAGTCTTTATTCAGTTGGGTGTGAGACATATGAACTATTTCCCGAATGCTTCTCTCTTTTATATCTAGAGGTCCCCTTCACCCTCTTCACTGAGTGTGTGAGACATTTCAGTGTGGTGACTGGGCACAGAAAGGCCACTCTCTGCGAGCCCCAGAGGTTGGGAAAGGTGAAGAATGACTTTGCAGAGTCCGCCAGAAATCCTTTCTGTGAGGCAAACAGCAAGGCAGAACTTCAGAATATCCAGTTGGATTACGCAGAGACCACAGCTCTCCACCTAAGGAGAAGTAGGCTAAGAACGTCATGTCTTTTGTCTGCCTAATTTCCCCTCCTCTTCTATATTTTTGTTTTGCTCTCCTTTCAATAGAATGCAAACACCTGGTTTCTTAGTAGACATCAAAAAAACAGGTTTAGACCAAGAGTGATAGGATTATCTTTTCTCCTTAAAGTTTCCTCCGTGAGACCCCCCGACAGCTGAAATCCCCTGAATCTATTTAAAATGCACTAATGCTCTATAATGTCAGGAGATTGTCCTAGAGATGCAATTAGACTGGCCTGGGTTTGAATTTTGCTTCTTTCACTTACTACCTGCATAATATTGTGCAAATATTTGACTGCTCTGAGTTGAAATAGCTTCCTATTTCACTGGGGGCTGGCAAGGCCTACCTTCTAGGGTTGTTGTAATGGTAAGTTCTCTGCAAACACGTCATGTTTCAAGTATCATGTGGAGGATTGCTCTTATAAACACTGACGATGTAAATTGTTTCACATGCTAGAATTTTTGGAGGGCATTGTTTCTCACTCCATTTGATGAGGGTTTTTGTTGTTGTTACTGTTTTGTTTCAGTGTTTTTTAGATTGGTGTTGGCTTTAACCAGAGCCTCCACTTCCATAGTCCAGCTCCCAGAGACTGCTTGTAGGTACTCGGGTGCCAATGTTTAGTATCAGCCTGAGCCCTTGTGGTTCTTCAAACAACTGTTCCTTCGAGAATATTCTGGATTACAGGGACACTTTTAGTACCCAGATTAGTTATCTAATGGTAACCACAAAATCATTTCCCTTTGCTGGAAAATGAGCTTATCTGATCACCAAAATTAACTAAAAAGTCAGGATCATGGATATTTTAGTCTAGCATTTCAGTTCGACAAACAAAGCCAATGAAAATTTGCAAACACACACACCTCTAGGGTGTGTTCTTCCCTTTACCCATGTGGTTACATCAACTGCTTTTTAAATCACAGCAGTTTGCTAACCCCCTCCCCCACTTGGCTTCTGCTTTCCTTGCTTTCATACCCTCTCCACAACTTAACTGCTCTCCAAGATGACCCAGGACACAAACATTGCTATTCATAAAATGTCCATGACTTTTTATGATGTTACTCCTTTCTGAAACTCTTTCCTGACTTCTGTAATATGTCAATACTCTGGCTCGCCAACTATTTCTTCTCTATCTCTTTAATGATCTTTTTTATTTTCTTCCTGAGTATTCACTATGGTCATTTTCGAGAAAATTTTATGTACTTGATTTTCCCCCTCTAAGAACATATATATTCCCAGAGGATATTGATGAGTCTGAGACATTTTTTTTTCTTGAGTCTTCATCAACATTTCAAACGCGAATTCCTATTGTTAGAAACATACAGGACAAAGTTAGGCAACAATTTAATTTATAATTAATACTTATTTATGTGCAAAATATAACTCTGTTTCTTTCCCTCCAAACTAGGTTTACATTCTAATGTTTCCTTATTACATAACAGTACCATTCTTCAGATTCCTCAACCTACCCTCCGATGAAAACATTGCCATTTCTTTCCCTGTGCAAGTGCTACCTTTTGGTATTTCTTAGTCTCGGGGGTTCTTCACCAATTCCAAATTACTGCCTATCCTACCCTCAACATGTCGTGGTTTAGTCAATGTAATAAATTCTATTCTCTCTACTTTCATTTCCTCCGTGTCTCAAAATCCCTCTTGCACACGGAGACGAGTTATCTTACTGTAAACTACTGCTTTCATTATATTACTTCTTGGTTTTAGAAGGGAGCAGAGTAAAAACTGCGGTGTATTTGTTTAGCAAACTGGACTGGTCAAAGCCCTTGGGCATGCATTGCACAATGGCTTTCTGTTGCTAGGAAGAGGTGGCACCGGGCTGTGGAAGCTCCCATCATTGTGGATTCAGGGTCCGGAGATGCTGTCTGCATTTTACTGCTGTGGGTTAACTAGAATCAGCTCAGGTCCTCTTTCTGAGGCTTCAGCTTCCCTATCTGTTGTTAAGTGGTAGATTCTGGTTAACATCTGCAAACTGTATATAGATATTTTGCAGCACATTAATAATGAGTGAATTCAAACTAATTAGGAAAAATTAACCGCCCCAGACACACTCTCCAGTTTACTAACTGTAGTAAAATTCACCATACCTTTATCTTAAAATATAAATAAATAAATACATTTAGATGGATATCCCCAAAATTATTGTAACAGAAAATGTTTGCCAATCCTTGTTTTTGAGAGGTTTATGTCAATTCCAGTCTGGAATGTTCATTTAAACCACTCCTTAGGGATATGTCTCCCAAATACACAGCCTAGTAGGGAAATAAGAAAAATCAAAACAGTGTAGTGAATGATTCTAAAAGTATCCTTTTCAAGTCTATGATTTTCGACTATTAACTGTAATCTACCATCAGAAGCTTCAGCATGGAGCGATTTCTTGGCATGAGCAGAATGACTTAAGTGTTAGAGGAAATTGTTCTTCCTTTTGTCTTAGCAGCATCAGACTTGAGTGGGCGTGCTGCTAAGTTTAGTTGCAAGTTTTTCTGCCTGTCGTTGGGACTGCCACCATCCTTCCAGCCATACAGAACAGAAAAGGCAGCCTTGATGCCCCCTGAGAAGCAGCACCCTCCCTCCCCTGTCTATTTGAGTGGGGAAAAGACAGAGGTCTTGGCCAGGGAGGCTTGGTTCATATCATAGATCTAAGGTCAGATGGGCCTTTAGAGATCACTGAATCTAAACTTTTTTTTTAGAGATGTGGAAACAAAGGAAAATTCAAGGGAGAAGAACCCCTCAGATCGCACATCCAGTAAGTATTGGAATTAGAGCTCATGTATATTGTGTCTAAAATATTTGAGCAAAGTCAGTGCTCCCCAGCACTGGACAATCATTTAGAATGCAGAGTCAAACCTCCTGTTTGAAGAATCACCTTTGTGTTTACTATTTAGTAAGTCTGGCATGGCGCTGGGGATTTGTATATTTAGTAAGCATCCCCAGTGATCCTAAAGCAAGCCCACTGTGAGACTTAGGCACACCCAAAAGAATAGAATCAGTTAATAGTAGATTTAAAATGAACTTTAAAAAAACACTGAAAATCTGGGAAGCATTAAATATCCTGGAAATCAACGCCTACAAAAGGGAAGAGACTCATGTGTTGATGAGAAACTTAGATTAAAGTCCGTGTCTTTTCAATACGTATGTAATGGTCGTATATTCTTATATTTTACTACCTAGGGGCATCCAAAATGGTTGGGTGGACCTCAGGTCCTTTCCCTGTTTGTTTGTTTGTTTGTTTTGATATTTAACATAGATTGTGCTACCATATGTGTTTAAACATAGTAAGAAATGAATTTTCACTTGTACAATGTTATATGCAAGTACAGACACGTGTGTGTGTATGTGTTACACACACAGGTGCATACACACACATATTGCGAGTGAATGGTAGGGCGTCATCCATTGTAAGATGCAACTCAATTTCTGAGATTTTAAAATTCCAAGGGAAAATAGTCTCCTGTAACATAGTAGGTAAACTAGAGTTGGAAAAGGTTTTAACTCCCTTGGCAACTTGAACCAGTCGGCAGTAGAGTCTGGAAAATTTTGACGTCAAGGGTTCCTGGGCACATCAAGGCTAACAAGAACCATTTCCAAGATCAAGTAGAAATGTTCTATATGGACACAGGAGCAGACTGGCTGAGCAAATCCCGCTTATTTCTGGTGTCTTTCTATAGTTAGGACAAGCCATCTGGAAAAAATATTGGTGGATTAATTTGTAGATAAGTCAGCCAGATCGATGAAGATAATTTGTGCCCATTCTAATTTTTAACACAAATTGTATTTAAGTTCGAGTGAACCAGTCTATCTTATTTCTGAGTAAGCAACTTTTGTGTTGCCCCTCTGTGGCCTTAGTTCTACAAAAGAAATAACCTCAGCCCTAACTACTTCAGGAGCTAGTAATTATTAATCAAAATTAATCCTGTTATAGTTTACCAAACGCCTCCACATAGTTTATATCATTTCAATCTGACTAAGATCCTATGAGATGAATGAGATTATCTGTCTCTTTTATTTTTACGTTTGTGCAAACTGCAGCTCGGGAAACCTGAGTAACTTGCCCAACATCTCACAGTGAAAGCAGTGCTCGAGTCTGAGTGTTGTGATAGATTCATCCTGTATTCATTAGTAATTGTTTCACTTTAGAGAAAATACATCGAAAAGTCATAGTTGTAAGATGAATTACTTCCACCTTTCTGCATTTGGCCTGCTTGTTCATTGTTTTTTGTTCTTATACCCACACACAAACCTCTCTTTGGCCCTAAGAACACCAGCCAAGCACCACCCAGGTCTGAAGAATAGATAAAAATATGCACTGACCTGTCTTCCTTGACTGAAGACACCTGGGGAAAAAAAAAGCACCAAATCTGAACACTGTAATTTCTGAATGGGCAAAAAGTGCGATTTGCAAAGTTAGGAAATCCTCAAGCCTGGGATAATACTAGTTCTTGGTTCTCGGTCGTCTCAACAAGTCGTGGCATAGTTGTTTTATTTTTTATACATGTTCACGTCTTAGCGAGAAATAGAGACTTGGGAAGTAATGAAAGGGGATGGACCAGGATGAAGTCATATTTCTTAGAGGTTGGGCGCGGGGTGAGAGAAAAGAGTTTCGGGATCTGGAGAATCCTGTTACAGTTCTGGCCCAGTTACTAATTTACTGCGGGAATGACTTTCTCATCCCTGGTCTTACTTTGGAGAAGTTGGGTTGGAAAGTCTCCTCTGACTGACATTTCGAGGTTCAGTGCATTGTCTTTCTCACAGGCAATTTGGGAAGAGATGAACTTTGTTATTTTTTCTTTGAGGTCAAAATGGCTTTTCTGCCCTGTATACTCAGCTTTAAAGACTTGGCCCAAATATATAGTGGCAAGGACGAAGTCATTCTCGGTTCTGTGACTGATTTCTCTTGCTACATCTCTCTCAATTTCTGAAAGAGGAGAAAACTTCTCTAAATACAGTCTTGCTTCTCTCTCTCTCTCTCCATCTCTATGGTTATATCTGTGATTTTAGGTTGTGGCTAATTAGCTCAATGGTTTAAAATACCGAAATCAATGAAAGTTTTAGAGTCACTTCTGCTATGAGCTGAACTCTGGTCATTTTTGTGGAACGCGAAATGCTAGTGACACCTCACACATTTAGCCAAAAGCCTCCTTGACGACAGAAAGTATATGAATAAGTGTTAGCACTTGAGGGAGGACAACTGGAAATGCCTTCAAGAACATTCTCTGTTAATGGGGAAGAGGAGAGCACAAGGCTTTTCATTCTGAAATAAAGTTGATGAGCACCCACTGTAGTGATGAGCAACCATATTGCAGCAGTATTATTAAAAATACAGATTTTCAGGACAATTATTTGAAAATTCCATTATACAAGACCAAATAGGGCCTTGATGTCTATATTTTTGTAAGCACTGAAAGTGATTTTTATGACCCAGGAAAACTCATTGTTACAGTTCTCAGCCATTTCTTCACTGTGTGAAACTTTGATCACAACAAGAGAGATTTAGGAAATATCAAGTGAGAAGGAGGATTGACATCAGCAATGCCTGAGTTCTTATTATTAAACTTTAATAATGTCAATATTAATAGGCATTTGTTAAACTCTTACTATATCCCATTCACTATGTAAAGCACTTTACATACATTTTCTCATTTAATTCCCCACATAGCGATATTCCTTTTATACCCCTATTTTACACAGGTGAAAAAGACCCAGAAAGGTCACGTGCTCTAAAATCGAAATGCCAGGACTGAAATTCCACATGAAGGCTCTTAGTCATTAGCCTTCCCAAACACCAATTTATCTATGAAGGACCATGTTTGGGTAAATTAGGGGTCTTGGTCTACCAGATCCAATGAAAAGATGCTAAAGAGAAGCAATAAGAGGATATCAATGAACTTCTGAGAGGATCTTAGCAAACGCATTTTAATATAGTCACATGTACTTTTATGCCACCTCCGCAGGTGACAGAAACTCGTTTCATGTTGTTTAGCCTTATTAGTCAAACTTATTCCATAATATCACAGTAATCCTTTATCGAATTGCTTTTCACATTTCTAAATGTACAGGGTATCCCAAAAAATGTATATAGGGTGTCTGTAGAGTTTATTACATTTTGAAAATGAAATGTATTTCAATAACTGCTGGTTTTATAATTACACTTATGTGTGTATACACTTTTTGGGGGGACAACAACATATAAATATAACCAGTTTCCTGCCTGGCTGGTGTGGCTGAGTGGATTGAGTGTCGTCCCATGCACTGAGAGATCCTGGTTCGAATCCCGGTCAGGGCACATGCCCGATGCAGGCTCGATCTGTGGTATGGGGTGTGTACGAGGGAGCTGGGTTAAGAGAGGACGGTTGGTAGAAATAGAGAGAGGAACAAAGTAAAAAAGCGTCCTTCACTTAGAAGAGTGACGGGGCCAGGGCTCCTTCCAACTAAGCCCCCAGGAGCCCAGGGTAACAACACAAGTAGGGAATAAACTGGTTAGTTTCCTAGAAGATACTGGTGCAACCTACTCAGTCCTGACCAAGCCAGTGGAGCCCCTAACCTCCAAAAAACGACCATGCAAGGGGCCACCAGACAGTCAGCCCTTTACCCCTGGTCTTCAAAGAGTACTGTAGACCTTGGCAGAAATACTGTGACTCATTCGTTTCTGGTCATGCCGGAGTGCTCATACCCCCTACTCAGACACGATCTCCTCCAAAAACTGCGGGCAACAATATCATTCAAGGGGAAAGAGGCACACCTCACCGTGGATCCAGGAAGCCAGGACCCAATCCTCCTTTCCCCCTTTCATATCCTCCTAACTTGGCCCCTCTCCGAGGAGTATCTCTTACACGAGAGGACCTCTGCTGCACCCGCTGCCAATCAGGAGCCTTCCACCTACCTGGAGGAACTGCAGCATCTGTTTCCCACGGTCTGGGCAGAAAACAACCCTCCAGGATTAGCTAGCCACCAAGCCCCAGTAATTGTTCAATTGCTGGCCACTGCCACTCCAGCCCAGCCCCGCACCAAGTTCCACAAGACGTTGGCCATCAATCCTGCCAGTCTGCTCCCCGACGATGACCCCAAGGAGCCTCTACACGACTGCCTGGAGGTAATCGACACAGTGCAGACAACCCGCCCACACCTCAAGGATATCCCACTGCCATCATCAGATGAGGTATTGTTCACAGATGGGAGCAGCTATATCCAAGAAGGAGTAAGGTATGCTGGGGCAACAGTAGTAACTCTGGACTGTGTCATTTGGTCTCAGTCATTCAGTAGGGGAACTTCAGCCTAACGGGCTGAACTCATAGCCCTGATCCAGACCCTATGCTGGGGAAAGGATAAATCAATAACCGTCTATACCAGCGGTTCTCAACCTGTGGGTCGCAACCACTTTGGGGATCGAACGACCCTTTCACGGGGGTCGCCTAAGACCATCGGACAACACATATTTCCTATGGTGATTCATAACAGTAGCAAAATCAGTTATGAAGTAGCAACCAAAATAATTTTATGTTTGGGGGTCCCCAGAACATGAGGAACTGTATTAAAGGGTCGTGGCATTAGGAAGGTTGAGAACCACTGGTCTATACGGATAGTAGGTATGCATTTGCCACAGCGCATGTGCATAGCGCCATCTACCAAGAACCGGGCTTATTAACCTCGGCCAGGAAGGACGTCAAAAATAAGGAGGAAATTCTGACCTCACTCGAAGCTATCTGGCTGCCAAAAGCAGTAAGGATAGTGCGTTGCAAGGGACACCAAAAAGGGGATCCCACAGAGGCACGGAGAAACCGAGCAGCAGACCAGGAAGCTCGAGAGACAGCCCTAAAACCAGTGGGGCCTCTCCAGATATTAGTCGCCATGCCAAACCCAAGTTTGCCTTGGACTCCTACTTACACTGGGTCAGAAAATGACTTGGCCAAGCAGAAACAAGCCACAGAGGAAATTAACAGATGGTGGACATTGCCTGATGGGAGGTTGTTGGACCCAGAGGCATTAGGTCGGACTTTGGTCAAGCAGCTGCACCAGACTACCCACTTGGGTTACACCAAGCATACTGAACTCATGAGAGGCAGGTACTTCATACTCAATTTAGACAGTATAGTAGATGGCACTGTGTCCAGGTGCACAACCTGTGCCCAGGTTAATAATAAGCAGGGTAGAAAAGCTCCCCTGGGAATCTGGGCTCAGGGAACCCCCCCCCCCAGGGGAACATTAGGAAATAGATTTTATAAAAATTAAGCCCCCAACATCAGGATATAAATACCTCCTGGTTTACTTAGACACTTTCTCTGGGTAGGTTGAGGCTTACCCTACTAAAACAGAGACAGCCACCATTATAGTTAAAAAAAATCACTCCAAGAAATCATTCCTAGATTCGGGTTACATGTGACCCTGGAGTCAGACAACGGCCCCACCTTTGTAGCAAAAATATCACAGGACATAGCCAAGGTCCTGAATATTAATTAGAAACTCTATTGTGCCTAGCGACCCCAAAGCTCAGGGCAGATAGAGCACACGAACAGAACCTTAAAGGAAACCTTGACCAAGTTGACTTTAGAAACCGCTGAAAACTGGACCACTCTGCTGCCCCTCGCCCTCTTACAGGCGAGATGTACCCCATACCTAGAGGGATTCTCCCCTTATGAAATTATGTATAGTCGACCTCCTCCCATTCTTCCCAAGCTCAGAAAAGAATGGAAGGCTGAAATTCACAACTGCTCCTTACTCAGGTTCTTGCAGGCCCTGCAGTCTGCCAGAAGGGCGTCCATAAGCACGTCCACAACGCCCTGCCTGTGCCCAAATCAGACCCTGTACACCCCTTCCAGCCCGGGGACTTGGTGTGGGTAAAGAAGTTCACCACCTAGGGACGAACTCCAGCCTGGAAGGACCATACACTGTCATCCTGACTACACCAACGGCTGTCAAGGTCAACAGCATCCCGACCTGGCTGCACCATTCCCGGCTGAAGGCGGAAAAAGCAAAATGGACGGTCCAGGCCTCTCCAGACCTCTTAAAGATAAGACTCTCGCAAACATCGGAACCTTAATATTGCTTTTACTCTGTATAAATGGGAACCCCCATAAGCCAAAACCCAAATGGGATTGGGAACTTAGGAATGGAATCACAGGGCAAGTCCTTGCCAAGGTGACTACAGGGGAACAGGAACAAGTGCAGTTCACTATAGATCTCTGTTCCCTGATTAAGGATGTTATCCCCATATACCAAGGAGAGAACAAAAAAATGAGCAAGGGTTCCAAGGAATCGGAGGCTATGGGGACAGGGCTCATGGACTTAGGGGTGAGGAAGAGGCAGGCAGTGTGACAGGGAAAGGGAGGAGGCGGAGGGCTAAGCAGGTATGTGTGGGTCTGAGTAGGAAGGAGGAGAAGGAAAGATGGGGGATGTGTAGACAGCAGATGGATTGAAAGGAGGGATGAGCATGTGAAATAAGGTAGGTAGATGTAGAGGACGAAAGTGGGACACTGAGTAAGAGAGGGAGAACTTGTCCCTGGTAGTGGGGTGACAGTATGGGATGTAGTGAAGAGAGTGACAGGGACAGAGTTAGTATCCTTAGTTAGAAATAACATTGAGGAAAGGGAAAATCAAAGAAGACAATGTGATAATTGGTTCCAAAGAATGTTTCATTGGTCCCCTTGGCTGACAACCCTCCTGTCTGTAGTGGCAGGGCCCCTCGCCCTCTTGCTCTTATCCCTGACCATGGGACCCTGCCTTGTCAATTGCCTTATCCAGACTATACAGAGCAGAATTAACTCGGTCAAATTACTAGTAGTCAGGGGTCAATACAATTTTCTCCCCAATGAAGACGAGTCCACGATTTGACTTGTATACATAAAACCAGTGGGGAAAGAACTAGACTACTTAATTTAAGTAACTCCATTCTGACCAGCAGTTGCTACACATACACACCCTGACTCATCTAAACACCAGAGACTGAAACCCAGAGGAACCATAAAGATAAAGGGATTAATCATGGCCTTGGGAAACCCAGAAAAACCATACAAATAAAGACAGTAATGATTGCCCTGACCTCTGTAACAGCTCCTCATGCCCCCTATGTGTATCAGTTCCCCCTTAACGGGGCCAAGGCCTCGCCAAGAGGATGTGGTTTTAGTCTTTATAAGCGGACTGCAGAAATGTTTGGGGCTGCTGATTTGGGAGTCCTATGCCCCCTGCAGCCCGCCAGTAAGTAAAGCGCTCCTCTCCTTTACAGTTCGGCTGTGTGTCTCTGACTGTCTCACTGGCTCGTCCTACAGATGAAACTCAAAGGGAAGTGGGGGGAGAGGGCAGGATGAGATAAACTGAAGAACTTCTATGCATATATGCATAAACAATGGACACCAACATTAGTGTGGGGAAGGCTGGAGGGGGGTGGGAGTGGGGAGGAGGAGGTCAATGGGGGAAAAAAGGCGGAGACATCTGTAACACATTCAACAATAAAGATGAGTTTAAAAAAAAAAAAGAACATGACTTTTTTAAGATTTTTTTTTAATCCTCACCCGAGGACATTTTTGCATTATTCTTCAGATAGAGCGGGGGTGTGGGGGGCAGGAGAGAGGAGAGTAAGAGAGAAACATCGACATGAGAGAGACACATCTACTGGTTGCCACCAACACAACCCCAAGCGGGGCCAGGGCCAAAATGCAACCAAGGTACGTGCTCTTAGTGGGAACCAAACCCGGATCTCTCTGGAATGCGGGCCGATGCTCTAACCGCTTAGACAAACTGGCCAGGGTTTAAGATTTCTTAATAAGCCAGTTTGATTACACAGTTAGCCATATTTTCTTTGTTCCACCAAAAGTCTTCTGTTAATCCAGTGAACACATATTTATTGAACACTTATTTTGTTGCCACTCTGTACTAGACACAGGGAACATTACAGCCGTGCTCCTCCCCTCATGGGAAGGACAGACAGTGAACAAGAATCAGCTGCCCTGTGGTCAGTGCTATGAGGACGACAAACGTGATGAGCTGGGTGAGGTGTGTACGCGTGTATGGGTCAGGGAAGCCCTCTCCAGGCAGGTGAGATCTGAACTGAGACCTGGATCATGAGAATGTCAGGCTTCATTTTTATATTTTTTTTTATTATTTTTAATTTTTATTGTTTTGATCTTGCAGATTTTCATTTCTAATAAAGTAAATATCAACCTTTGATATTCCACATAAACAAAAAAGCTCTTTGTGGTTCCTTTTAATTTTTTCAGAGTAAAAGGGCCATGAGACCAAAAGTGAGAAAAGCACTGGTTTATCCCCAGCCACAGCTGGTCCATGTCTTGCTCTGACATCATAAGTCACCATTGTGAGGGAATTGCAGACTTCTCCTATATAAGGCCCTGACTCTGGACACTGAGCTGGGGTCACTGTGGAGTTGGAGTAGTGAGTTGATGTGTGGTGAATCGTTGGACTTGGACAGGTGAACTGACCTTTGGTGAACTCCTGGACTTTGATTGGTGAGCTTGCGTTTTGTATGTATGAATTGTTGGATGTGGACGAGTGAACTGACCTTTGGTGACCTGTTAGACTTTGATTGGTGAGCTTGCGTTTTGGATTTTTGATTTGTTGGATGTGGATGAGTGAGCTGACCTTTGGTGACCTCTTGGAGTTTGATTGGTGAGCTTGTGTTTTGGATGTTTGAATTGTTGGATGTGGACGAGTGAACTGACCTTTGGTGACCTGTTGGATTTTGATTGGTGAGCTTGTGTTTTGGATTTTTGATTTGTTGGATGTGGATGAGTGAACTGACCTTTGGTGACCTTTTGGACTTTGATTGGTGAGCTTGCGTTTTGTATGTTTGAATTGTTGGTTGTGGATGAGTGAACTGAACTTTGGTGACCTCTTGGAGTTTGATTGGTGAGCTTGCGTTTTGTATGTTTGAATTGTTGGATGTGGACGAGTGAACTGACCTTTGGTGACCTGTTGGACTTTGATTGGTGAGCTTGCGTTTTGTATGTTTGAATTGTTGGATGTGGACGAGTGTACTGACCTTTGGTGACCTGTTGGATTTTGATTGGTGAGCTTGCGTTTTGGATTTTTGATTTGTTGGATGTGGATGAGTGAACTGACCTTTGGTGACCTCTTGGAGTTTGATTGGTGAGCTTGCGTTTTGGATGTTTGAATTGTTGGATGTGGACGAGTGAACTGACCTTTGGTGACCTGTTGGAGTTTGATTGGTGAGCTTGCGTTCTGATTTTTGATTTGTTGGATGTGGATGAGTGAACTGACTTTGGTGACCTCTTGGAGTTTGATTGGTGAGCTTGCGTTTTGGATGTTTGAATTGTTGGATGTGGACGAGTGAACTGACCTTTGGTGACCTGTTGGACTTTGATTGGTGAGCTTGCGTTTTGTATGTTTGAATTGTTGGATGTGGACGAGTGAACTGACCTTTGGTGACCTCTTGGAGTTTGATTGGTGAGCTTGCGTTTTGTATGTTTGAATTGTTGGATGTGGACGAGTGAACTGACCTTTGGTGACCTGTTGGATTTTGATTGGTGAGCTTGCATTTTGTATGTTTGAATTGTTGGATGTGGACTAGTGAACTGACCTTTGGTGACCTGTTGGATTTTGATTGGTGAGCTTGCGTTTTGGATATTTGATTTGTTGGATGTGGATGAGTGAACTGACCTTTGGTGACCTCTTGGAGTTTGATTGGTGAGCTTGCGTTTTGTATGTTTGAATTGTTGGATGTGGACGAGTGAACTGACCTTTGGTGACCTGTTGGACTTTGATTGGTGAGCTTGCGTTTTGTATGTTTGAATTGTTGGATGTGGACGAGTGTACTGACCTTTGGTGACCTGTTGGATTTTGATTGGTGAGCTTGCGTTTTGGATTTTTGATTTGTTGGATTTGGATGAGTGAACTGACCTTTGGTGACCTCTTGGAGTTTGATTGGTGAGCTTGCATTTTGGATGTTTGAATTGTTGGATGTGGACGAGTGAACTGACCTTTGGTGACCTGTTGGAGTTTGATTGGTGAGCTTGCGTTTTGATTTTTGATTTGTTGGATGTGGATGAGTGAACTGACCTTTGGTGACCTCTTGGAGTTTGATTGGTGAGCTTGCGTTTTGTATGTTTGAATTGTTGGATGTGGACGAGTGAACTGACCTTTGGTGACCTGTTGGATTTTGATTGGTGAGCTTGCGTTTTGGATTTTTGATTTGTTGGATGTGGATGAGTGAACTGACCTTTGGTGACCTCTTGGAGTTTGATTGGTGTGCTTGCGTTTTGGATGTTTGAATTGTTGGATGTGGACGAGTGAGCTGACCTTTGGTGACCTGTTGGACTTTGATTGGTGAGCTTGTATTTTGGATGTATGAATTATTGGGTGTGGACTAGTGAGCTGATGTTTGGTGACCTCTTGGACTTTGATGAGTGAGTGAGCTTGCGTTTTGGATTGTGGCGTTTGTTTGTTTGGTTTTTAATTTCCTTTTCTTTTTCAGGTGTTTTTTTTTCTGTTATTGAATTTTTTGTTGTCTTAATATTTTTGTTTTCTTTTTCTTTTTCTTTCCTTTTTTTAGTTATTTTTATTTAGTTTTTTATTTTACTTCATTATTTTAGTTTGTTATTTAGCTTTTTTATTTTAGTTTGTTATTTTACTTGTTTATTTTAGTTTATTATTTTAGTTTTTTATTTTAAAGGCACCATGTGTTATGACTTTGCAGCCCTCTCTGACAACAAGGAGCGCCTTGTTGGCAATTGTGTCCTCCTGGACATCCTTGGCCAGGGTTCCTATGCCTAGGTGACGTTGGCCCGCCGTGTTCCCACAGGCCCAGGTGTAGCAGTCCCAGCGCCTCCACGGGTGTCAGGAGAGGGTGTGGGGGAGGGGAGCGATGAAGCACGGAACTTGTACTCATGTACTCATAACCAATGGACATAGACAACAAAACTGGGGACGGGGCAGGGAGGGAGGGGGAGGAGGGTGTTAATGGGGAAAAAAGGAGAAACATCTGTAACAAAATAAATTAATAAGAAAAATAAAAAATAAAAATAAAGACTCCCCAACCTTATTTGACGAGGCCCTAAGTCCGGACCTCTCTAAGTTCAGGCAGGAACACCCAGAAATAACTCTCCTGCAATATGTAGATGATCTCCTCCTATTAGCCACTAAGACTGTGCCTAACTGCCAGGCAGCTACTAGAGACTTATTAAAAGAATTAGACACCCTTGAAAAATTACTCAAATTTTTTGTAATGGCTCACATTGACATACCTCTGAGTAACACCTGTAATTGTTGTTGGGTAGATAGAAATAGATACAGATACAGACATAGACACAGATGTTAATATACATGTGAGCAACAAAGTCGTTATGTGGTAAAAGTTGACAGATGACTTTTAGTAATAACTTGTTGACTTTCAAAATATTCAAGAGGAAATTTAGATTAAAAATGAATAATATTCCTTGTGATTTAGTTCAACTCCATTAGAAATTGTTTTTACAAAACAGCCTTGTGTCTTGTCAGTCAGTCTCTGTGACCTATGAGATCTTCTGTGTTAGGAGTCCCCACGACCTCCCGCAGGTCTGATGATTGACTAGGGGGACTCACAGAACTCAGAAAAGCTGTTATACATATGGTGATGGTTCATTACAGTGAAAGGATGCAGATTACAATCAGCAAAGGCAGAAAGCTCCCAGGATGGAGTCTGGGAGGTCAGGTACAGCCACCCAGTTGTCGTCTCCCTGGACTCACACAGCAGTGCTTCACCCTCCCAGCTGTGCTTTGTGACGACACAGAGGGAGCACTGCCAACCCGGGGAGCTCACCAAAGCCCTGGTGTCCGGATTGTGTACTGGGGGCCAGGCCCTGAGGCATGCGGCACCCACATGACTGACAATTACTTAGTCTCCAGCCTCCCCCCAAACCCCCAAAAAAGGAGGTCGGACTGATACAGAGTGGCCCAGGACCACAGGCCTTCACCTGAGCATAAACTATCTGGCATGGCCCGTGACCCTGGATTACAAAGGCACTCTTATCAGGCATGACGCTCCAAGGATTTTTAAGAGATTTCCCCGGAACTAATTTGAGCATCCCAAGTCTGCTGAGTTAACCCTCCGTGCCCGTCTTCCTTTGAGAAGAATCCACCTGGGCTTCCAGCATCGTGTCCCATCCAGTGAGGATTCCTACTGAGTATGGAAGGAGACGGGCTCGAAGCTAGTCCAGTAGAGACAATTTTGCTCGTCTCCAGAGCAAGTACTGTCTCAGAGGATGATTGAAATGTCCTTTCCAGGAAAAGACTGGGATCTGAACAATGCGAATGAACCAAGTTTCTAGCACTGGTTTCAGAGACAGACGAATGAATGATGGAAGGCGGGGAGCAATTCCTATGTCTCAGCTTTTGGCAGTGTTTTAAAGAAAAACCCTGGCAAATTGGACTCACAGTCCTGAGACATAGCCACCATTTATGTACAGTGTAAACCCTTCGAGGAAAGAAAACTGAAGTGTGCAAGTCTTGGCCAGAACTGATGACAGAATCAGTGTCACTATCCTTCCAGGCCCTCCAAATTAGTCAGTGTAGGGCTCTGATAATAGCTACCAGAAAGATGGATAGTTGTGTGAAACAGATACCAGATCCTTCAGAAGCCTGTGGTCTTATTTAGCAAAAAGCATACATGCACAGGAAAATTCATAAGAGAATAGCAGTGGTTTTATTCAAACAAAACAGTAGTTTAGTAAATTTGGGGTTGGTTGACAGTATTTCCAAATTCAGACTTTCCCTGAAAATATAGATTAACAACTTATTTTGAAAAATCAAACATTATACTAATAGTAAGCTAGGATTGTGCCTGTTAGAATTAGGCAACAGTTGCTTCATAGCAGCTGCCCATGGGAATGCAGTCCAGGCATTCCAGGTAGCTAGAGACCCACCTCTCCCTCTTGTGGTGAAGGGGGCCCTCTTCACTTATTTATGTCACCAGCTTGGCTCCTATAAAAACTAAGTTTATAACCCCTGACCCACCTAAGTATATATATATTAAAGATGAGCTTGATCTAGGGGTCAGGGTGGGGAGTCTCTCAAAGGAAGAGAAAGTTAAAGGCTTCTTAAAGAAAACAGTGCAAAAGAAAATAGAATAGGCAATTTACACAGGGCTCATTGCTTGAGAAAACATCAATATTAGAGTAAGGAGAATAGATTGTATTCTATGGGCATGTAAACCTAGTGAGAATTTGAGCAGAGAGTGTGAACTCTGTGAATGATATATCGTATTATTGCTAGGGTTATTTTTTACCTTTTGGTAGAAAAACCTGGCATTGCTATGTTGAATGAAAAGTTATCCAAATAGGAATGGGTTAGGGGATGAAGGATCCTGTGTTGAAAAATTTCACAGAGCACTGAATCATCACGACGTGGAGGAGGAATAGGCGAGCTGGTGAGAATGCAGGAATGGAGAAGAAACGGGCATAGAAGCAGCTGTAAAAGCAGCTCCCTTCCTTAGGATGCCATGAAAGTAAGGGAATGCGGAACAATGCCTACTTTCCTTGTGATAGGAATCTTCTTTTTTCTCTTCTCTTTAGGGAATTTGGTCCTCTTATTAAATATGGAAAATGTGATTAATTGGTAACAGTAAAACATTTGTTTATTCTTTTCACTACTTAAATCTGAAAACCATTTCCTTTGGAATTGGAGGATGTATAATAAATAACATGCCTCTCTTTTCTGCACCCAACTTTATAATGAAATTAAAAAAATGTTAAGTTAATGGAGAACCAAGTACGGCATTTATTGCAAATAAACTTTATAATAAAAAGAGGTGGTCAGTGTTCATCTCCGAGGGCTGATTGTTTAAAGTCAGCTTTCACTGTGCTTGGGTCTAAGGTCTGTTATCAGGTGGGCTTATCTAACACTCTCCTGAATTAAATGTACTGCAGATTGCAGGCTTATGTGCAAGGTCCAGCCCTGCCCCACTAGTCTGACTTAAAGACATGAGTAAAGAGAAAATATTCCCCCCTACCCCCGCACACACAGCTGTTTGAGTCTTTCTAACTGATATTCATAAGTGAAGCCCTGCATCAAGAGAGAAAAATTTCCACGTGCTAAAAGAAGGAGGGAGGATAACCAAGAGTTTTGGGAGGCAGGCATGCTTTAGAGAGAGCTAAAAGGCATTGATATCATTTGACCTCCTGATTTCAGCATACCTAATTCTGACTCCATCTTTCGGTACTATTACATCGGTCAATACATTTCTTTTTCTTTTTCTTTTTTCCTTAATTTGATTTCTAATCCGCCACTCAAACTAAAAGATCTTGGCTAATACAGGGAGGCAAAGTCGTTTTTACATTTCAGGCTAGGGAAATGAACTGTGAAAAAAGCCTTTGGCGTCTGTGTGCTTTGGGTCATTACCTATTGACGCCACTAGATGTCAGTGTCTTCTATCTTAGTTTGACTAGTTCTTTATTTGAAGCAGTAGCTTCCAGGGAAGGATACTACTCTACTTTCTCCATCACCTTTCCAGCTCATACACAGTCTACTTCATCTGGCAACAGGGACCCTCCTCCTTTTACAGCGTCCTCCTTCCTTGGTTTTGTACAAGTGTTTGTGTAGAGGCGCAGGCCTATCCTACTTTAATGAGCCTGGGCTTCAGTGTTCTGTGTGAATTCTCCAGGTGATTCTAATGCACATCTACGTTGGAGAACTATTTCCTTTTTCAATTTTATGAAATGTATTGGGCTGACATTGGCTAATAAAATTCTATTGCTTTCAGGTGTGCAATTTATAACACATCATATAATGTACATTGCATTGTCTATTCACCACTCAAAGTCAAGTCTCCTTCCATCACCATATATTTGATCCCCTTTACCTAACTCTTGTAGTGATCTGGGCTCCAAGGCTAAGGCAACTAGATTCCATTTTATGTAGGCCCCTTAGTTAAGGCAACTAAAAGACTCCATTTTGTCACCAATAGACATTCCTTGATATTCTTCCAACAATAGGTTAATTACCCCAAGACTTAAAGGAATTTTGCCTAAAGATTATAGTGGCCCCAGGAGTTGGGAGGCATTTGCAGTCTCCTGAGTATAGGTATTTGCAGGTACTTGTAAGTGCTTAGGCCTTTGGTAAATAATGCTAATTTTGACTTCTGTGGTCTCTGTCACTCCCACTATTGTACTGGTTCCCTGAGGGGAGGGGTCAAAAGGAGGAGGGAGTTTCTGTCTTTAAAATGGGATGAGTAAGAACAATAGGGGCTGTTGATCTGAGGGGGGAGACTGTGCCCTCCGCAGCTCGCTGGCGAAATAAAGTGCTCCTTTACAATTCGGCCATGGGTCTCTGGTGATCTCGCCTTCAGGTTATAACAGTACCTCCACTCGTTCCCTCTGTGTCTATGAGTTTTGTTTGTTCATTTGTTGTTTTCGGTTTTATATCTCACGTATGAGTGAAATCACAGGGTTTTTGACTTTTTCTGTCTGACCTCTTTTGCTTAGCATGATATTCTCCAGCTCCATCCATGTTGTTGAACGTGTCAGTATTTCGTCTTGTTTCATGGCTGAGCAGTATTCCATGGTATGTACGTACCACATCTTCCCTATCCAGTCATCTCGGGAGGACACTCTTTGTTTTCATGTCTTGGCCTCCGTGAATGCTTCTGCAAATGAACATAGGGGTATCTTTACAAATACGGGTTCTCAAAATTTTAGATAGATAGCCAGAAGAGGGATTACTGGATAATATGGTAATTCTCTTCTTAATTTTTAAAGGAACCTCCATACCGTTTCCATAGTGGCTGTACCATTTTACATTCCCATCAGCATGGAGAGAACTATTTTCTAGACTGAGTCCCTCCATTCCTGCATGTCCTCAACCACTGTCAGAATTGAAAGTGCAGCTAATGAGCTTACTGAGGAAATGACATTGGGAAGGTAACTGCTCTCTGGGCTAACTTGTTTTATCTCTACAATGAGAATGTTCACTTGGATAACAAAAGTCATATGACATTTATATAATTAGCATTGCTATGGATAATACTTTGTCTTTGTAACTATATCAAACACGAGTGCAGGGAAGTCAATTAAACCCAAAATGCATCAGGTAGTCACTGGCTCTTCGAGTTGGATTGAGGACTCCATCTGAGCAATCTCTGACTTCTGCCACAATATTCCTATTGGGCTAGCATCAACCTGGAGTTCCCATGAAGGGAAGTTCTCTCATGATGCAGAATGAACGACGCTGTGGGGGTCTGACTGTTCGGAAGCCTTGCTTGCCTTGAATCCAACCTGCATTTGTGGTGCTTTCAACCATCAGAGCCCTCGTGTTATCAGACTTTGAGCTCCTGAAGGCCGGACTGCAGTCCCTCCCCTCCCGGTCCCTGTTTCGCTTGCAGCTCACTGCTGCTCATAGGTTTCTTCCTCACCTGTATACAGTTAGCCAGCTGGCCAGGAGGGGTCAGAGCAGACTGACTGCTCTCCCCATACTGCTGGCATTACTGGAATAAACACTCGTATATGATTCAACCCTGTCTCTGCCTAATTTGTCTCCATTAATGACAGGCGGCCTCAGACCTGTTGTGTCGGGTTCAAAAAGAAAAACACAGGACTGTCTTCTGCAGGATTTATTTTATTGTTAAGCAAATCAAAGAAAATAGATATATATTGAACTCCCAAGGACTCAGGCAGAGAAGAAGGTGTGTTTTCATAAAGTGAAGGGATCTGCTAGAGAAAAATAAAAGCAGAAGCAAGAATAGAAGGATGAAAGAGCCGGCAAGTCAGCACAAACCGCTGGCTCAAGTTCAGCTTTTCCATAATGCTTTAGGTTGATCTTCCCAGCACTTTTCCTACGAAAGAGAAAGACAAAATCCGCTCAGTGCAATATCATTCGCATTCATCCCAGATGCGGGACGAGGTTTAACTATTTCGTCGTCTGTATAATCATTTGATTCTGCAGGTGTCCATGTTGATGATTTGACAGAAGTTAATGAACTTCACTCAGAGGTGACACCTGTCCTAATTGCAGAAAACAGGAATCTTAAATAAATAAATTTAATAAGGCTTAGACCTTTTGATTTCAATGGTTTCTTTTCTGGGAGTACTATGTATACAACCGGAAAAGGTAACAGTAGCAGGAGAAATAACGACAAAGGGATTAGAGTTCTGTCCTGATAGAAGATAAAAGAAGTCAAACCACATATTCCAGAAATTGGCATTTTTAGCAGACCATATATTAGGCCTCAGTAACGAGTACCCCTTCTATCAGATCTCAACTTACCCTACTGCCTTTATCTTGGAAAAATTTTGGTATTAATTAGTCAAATACGTTATGTATAAATGTACAAACATATTTATTATGTATTGATTCAAAGTCTATTCATTTAATTCTATGTGCTTAGCCCTGTTATTATTGATAGAGAGTTCTATAATCCCTGGGCTTAGGAATTTTACAGCAAAGTTGAGGGAAATTAAGACCTTCATAGAAAAAACTCTAATACAAGAAAAAAATGAGAGTGGTGAAGAAGTGAGGTTACTTTTAAAGTGGGGTATTCCCGGCCCATGTGGCTCAGTGGATTGAGCATTGATCTATGGACTGAGAGGTCCCTGTTCAATTCCCTGTCAGGGCACCTGCCCGGGTTGCGGGTTTGATCCCCAGTAGGGGGCATGCAGGAGGCAGCCAATTGATGGATGTTTCTATCTCTCTCTCCCTCCTCTCTCTCTAAAAATCAATACAAACATAAAAAATGAAGAGGGTTATAATTCCCTTGATTTTAGAGTAATCAGACTAAGAGATGAATTGATTGAATAAATTTTTATGAATTATAAACTATGTCCCATCAGGAAGCTCATAGATATTGGCTGAAATCTACAGCACCTGTTCTGTTCCTTATAAACTCATTCAACAAATCTTGGCCCTTGATCGAATCTTTCTAGTACACTATCTATCTGTAAAGTTTCCATAGTCTGGATCATAAAGGATGATCCTGTGTGCTGTTCTTTGTGGAAAGGCTCCTTTAATCAGACTAAAAGAGAGGAATGAATGGAAATTGGTGCCTTAACAACATAGAATTTGGTATAAAATAAAATGTTTGAAAAATGTGGATAAAATGATATTTTTATTGCTAGTAAATTTTCTCACAAGTTTTCATGTTTGTGACTTTGATGAATTTTCTAACTTAGCTACATCGCTAAAAATTCCATCATCTTCTCTATAATTAACATGAATAATGATAACAAATCATAATCGGATAAAATGAATACAATTTTTAGTTAGAAATAAATAGAAAAATAAGAAAATGTATCAAAATTATTAAAAATGCACACATTTAAAAAAATTTCTCTGATGAATCACATTTAAGAATTACAAAGTAATAAAGATTATGCTTTCAAATAATTTATTATGTAAAATTTTTATTTATTTTTGACCGGTTTGTTTTCAATCCGTTTGCCTGAAGCTTATTTCTTTTATCTCTATGGGTGGGTATGAATAGAAATTTCTACACTATCTCTAGGAAAGTGTCATTTTCTTATCCTGGAAGTTTGTGTTTGTAAGGGACAGGTGGGTGAGTATGATACTTACACCATCGCCTTACAGAAAGCACATTTATTGGCATATGTCTGGCCATCAGAGCCACAGTGAGGATTAGATTCTCGAGCGCAGTAGACCACGGGATCCCCAAACTCACCACAGTCAATCTACCAAAGTAAGCACAGTGACATAGATATTAGTGCATTCTGCCTGTAAATATATATATTTATAAAGTTATATATAAATATATAAATATTTATTCGTATATAGTTGGATATAAATGTATATAAATATTTGTTATATACAAATATATATAACTATTTATTTTTATATATTTGTTTATATATTTAGATAAAATCATATGCATATAAATAGATTTTAGTAAAATTTTATATATTATGTGTGTGTGTGTGTGTGTGTATGTGTGTGTGTGTGTGTATATTTGTGATATAAAGCTGTCTGAAGCAGAAAATGGCCTTCTTTGTCTGCTTATTTAGAATGTGTTAGACATAACTGAGACGTCTTCTCTGAGACACAGGATACCTATTTCTGTAGTACCTGTATGCAGAAGTAAGTTAATGATGTAAGGCAGTGACTTACTCCAATGCAGGGAGTAAGGCAAATGCCACAGGGCATGGCTTTTTGTTCCAACACTAATTTGTTCTAATTGAGAGTAGTGTTTGGTGTTTGAGTGACTTTTTTTGTTTGTTTACCGTATTAACGTAGCTCTAATAGCACTCCTTCTGTATTGTTCTAAAGAAAAGGATGGTCATTGTAAGGAGCTTCCAAATGTTAGGTGATGGCTTGTTAGTTTTCCTCGTGGCTGCTGCATCCATTTAGTCTCTTGAAAACAACATTTTAATGTCTTTATACTAACTTACTCTTTCTCAGAGTCTGTAGTATTTAAACCTTTGTGCGTAAGTTGCTCTATTTAAGATTCTGTGGTTGCATCCAGTCGTGGGGAGAACGCGTGCTGTGAGGATTAATAATTATTGTCATGGGCTCTGTAGTAGCACCTATGCCCTCACTTATAGTGTCTCAGAAGTAGCCTGGAGTTTTAAAATTCTTCTCAATTCGATGTCAATTGAATCAATATTTGGTGTGCAAGTGACATTTGAGCCATTTTATTCCAGGGCACAGGTAATACACAATAGGTAGAACCAAACTTCTCCAAGTGTCAACGGTGTGGAAGGAAGTGCCCTTTAACATGAGTAGAAGGACCATACTTCACCCCTCTCCTAGTTCCATTAATGATGCCTTATGTTTATCAATTGCTTCATAATACTCAAACCACATAGATGAACTCAGTTGAGTCTCACAACAGCCTTGAGATGCACCTGGGGCCATATGATACTGAGCAGTTTACAGATGTGAATATTGATGCTCAGGATCATTAAGATGCTTCCCAAAGCCACACCACCAGGAAGCATTCAAACCAGTGCTTGAACATATTCCTTCTCACTGCTGATCCAGAATTTCCGACAATCTCCTATGGTTGATTTCCAACACATCCTCATTGAGAGAAATAAAGACCAACTATCACGATGTACCCTTGACCACACTGACAGTCAGGATATGTAGATTTTATTGAAATTTCTTCTTAGGAAAGTGTGTGGGCACAGGTAGGAGGAATCATATCTTTAAGATGTCAGCAAGCCATTATATACTGGCAAAGCTCTCTGAAGGTTTGCATGGGGAAAAGCTCAGCAAAGAGTCCTACAGTTGAGTTAACAAAGTACTATGACATATCGCAGATGTAAGGGCACCTGAGACTATTGTACTCACATTTTTTGATAAAATTTTACTTCTTGTACTATTGAAGTTGGGGAAGTAGGTGCTTATCAGAGATCTTAGGGCTTGGTTGGGTAGAAGATATCTAGGCTTTTGATAGCCCCACTTTTTCCCCCCACTGCTCCTAAATGTCAGTCCATCCTTTCATACTACTTCTGGGATAGTCACCTTTCCTTTAGGTTCCCAAATAGAAGCAAGGCTGGAAAATCTCTAGGGCATGATTAATCATAGGACACTTTTTTCTCAATAGCGAATGTATTTTGTATTTAAGTCGTGAATATACACATTTTCAGTACTGTGCTAGAGTCAGTAAGAGACTGTAAACCATAGATTCATCATTGATATTTTAATTTATTTCACCAAGAGCCAATGGGTAACTAATATTTGGAAGGCCTGGTTCTGGGTACTGGCGACACAGAGAGGAATCAGTTATAAACCCTTTCTCTGTAAGTTCACCGTCTTATTTGCATTAGGAAAGCAGAAAAGAGCACAGATAGTTACAGCACAGTGCGTGATCAGATGCCACAGTGGGCCAAACACAGGCAATGAGCAAGCTGAGAATAGGGCATCTCAGGCAGAGATATGTGTCTCTACAGTCAGGTCAGTGAGAAAAAGAAACAAAAGTCTCTTACTTTAAAGAGATGCCTTCTTAAGCCACCTTTACATGGCAATCGACCCTCTGATCTTGTGATCCAAGCTCTTTTGTCCTTTAGAAAGCAGATAGGGAAGTGGTGCTTGGGGAGAACATTCATTTTGAGAGTTTCTACACCCCACCTCTGTCCCTAAATCCACTTTTCCCCATCCACTGCCCCGCGGGAATGAGACTAGGAAGGGCTAAGGATTTCCATAAATAAAACCAAATCAATCAAATGGCAAAGAAACAAATTTCCTTAGAAAATAGATACATTTCACACTTCTAAATTGTCATGCCCTTCAAGGATCCCTGAAGTAGCTGGAGAGCCACGTTTCAGACCTCTTTCGGCCATTCGTCATTGGCTGGTTGTGTCATTTCGGACAAAGCACTCACTGTCTGCACCTCAATTTTCTTAACAGAAATGTTTTTCAATAACAGTTGTCATGCTTCATTCCCAGGGTTGTTATAAGGATCAGATGTGGTCAGATGAGAGTTGTAGAAAGTCAGTGTGGAATATTTGAAATAATCTCGGACCAGGCACGCAGGAAATAAGCTGCTCATTGGAGACCTGCTCTAGCTGTAGCTCTTACCGCATTTTGCAAGGAGCTTCAAACAATTGTTCAGTGCCATTAGATTAGGTGGTCTCTAAGGACTCTTCCAGCTTTGATAATTTAAGATTCAGCAGTGACTTTTTTCAGTAGAAGTGGCCTGAATAAAGTTGTCTTTATTCAGTTGGGTGTGAGACATATGAACTATTGCCCGAATGCTTCTCTCTTTTATATCTAGAGGTCCCCTTCACCCTCTTCACTGAGTGTGTGAGACATTTCAGTGTGGTGACTGGGCACAGAAAGGCCACTCTCTGCGAGCCCCAGAGGTTGGGAAAGGTGAAGAATGACTTTGCAGAGTCCGCCAGAAATCCTTTCTGTGAGGCAAACAGCAAGGCAGAACTTCAGAATATCCAGTTGGATTACACAGAGACCACAGCTCTCCACCTAAGGAGAAGTAGGCTAAGAACGTCATGTCTTTGGTCTGCCTAATTTCCCCTCCTCTTCTATATTTTTGTTTTGCTCTCCTTTCAATAGAACGCAAACACCTGGTTTCTTAGTAGACATCAAAAAAACAGGTTTAGACCAAGAGTGACAGGATTATCTTTTCTCCTTAAAGTTTCCTCCGTGAGACCCCCCGACAGCTGAAATCCCCTGAATCTATTTAAAATGCACTAATGCTCTATAATGTCAGGAGATTGTCCTAGAGATGCAATTAGACTGGCCTGGGTTTGAATTTTGCTTCTTTCACTTACTACCTGCATAATATTGTGCAAATATTTGACTGCTCTGAGTTGAAATAGCTTCCTATTTCACTGGGGGCTGGCAAGGCCTACCTTCTAGGGTTGTTGTAATGGTAAGTTCTCTGCAAACACGTCATGTTTCAAGTATCATGTGGAGGATTGCTCTTATACACACTGACGATGTAAATTGTTTCACATGCTAGAATTTTTGGAGGGCATTGTTTCTCACTCCATTTGATGAGGGTTTTTGTTGTTGTTACTGTTTTGTTTCAGTGTTTTTTAGATTGGTGTTGGCTTTAACCAGAGCCTCCACTTCCATAGTCCAGCTCCCAGAGACTGCTTGTAGGTACTCGGGTGCCAATGTTTAGTATCAGCCTGAGCCCTTGTGGTTCTTCAAACAACTGTTCCTTTGAGAATATTCTGGATTACAGGGACACTTTTAGTACCCAGATTAGTTATCTAATGGTAACCACAAAATCATTTCCCTTTGCTGGAAAATGAGCTTATCTGATCACCAAAATTAACTAAAAAGTCAGGATCATGGATATTTTAGTCTAGCATTTCAGTTCCACAAACAAAGCCAATGAAAATTTGCAAACACACACACCTCTAGGGTGTGTTCTTCCCTTTACCCATGTGGTTACATCAACTGCTTTTTAAATCACAGCAGTTTGCTAACCCCCTCCCCCACTTGGCTTCTGCTTTCCTTGCTTTCATACCCTCTCCACAAATAAACGGCTCTCCAAGATGACCCAGGACACAAACATTGCTATTCATAAAATGTCCATGACTTTTTATGATATGTTACTCTTTTCTGAAACTCTTTCCTGACTTTTGTAATATGTCAATACTCTGGCTCGCCAACTATTTCTTCTCTATCTCTTTAATGATCTTTTTTATTTTCTTCCTGAGTATTCACTATGGTCATTTTCGAGAAAATTTTATGTACTTGATTTTCCCCGTCTAAGAACATATATATTCCCAGAGGATATTGATGAGTCTGAGACATTTTTTTTTCTTGAGTCTTCATCAACATTTCAAACGCGAATTCCTATTGTTAGAAACATACAGGACAAAGTTAGGCAACAATTTAATTTATAATTAATACTTATTTATGTGCAAAATATAACTCTGTTTCTTTCCCTCCAAACTAGGTTTACATTCTAATGTTTCCTTTTTACATAACAGTACCATTCTTCAGATTCCTCAACCTACCCTCCGATGAAAACATTGCCATTTCTTTCCCTGTGCAAGTGCTACCTTTTGGTATTTCTTAGTCTCGGGGGCTCTTCACCAATTCCAAATTACTGCCTATCCTACCCTCAACATGTCGTGGCTTAGTCAATGTAATAAATTCTATTCTCTCTACTTTCATTTCCTCCGTGTCTCAAAATCCCTCTTGCACACGGAGACGAGTTATCTTACTGTAAACTACTGCTTTCATTATATTACTTCTTGGTTTTAGAAGGGAGCAGAGTAAAAACTGCGGTGTATTTGTTTAGCAAACTGGACTGGTCAAAGCCCTTGGGCATGCATTGCACAATGGCTTTCTGTTGCTAGGAAGAGGTGGCACCGGGCTGTGGAAGCTCCATCATTGTGGAGTCAGGGTCCGGAGATGCTGGCTGCATTTTACTGCTGTGGGTTAACTAGAATCAGCTCAGGTCCTCTTTCTGAGGCTTCAGCTTCCCTATCTGTTGTTAAGTGGTAGATGCTGGTTAACATCTGCAAACTGTATATAGATATTTTGCAGCACATTAATAATGAGTGAATTCAAACTATTTAGGGAAAATTAACAGCCCCAGACACACTCTCCAGTTTACTAACTGTAGTAAAATTCACCATACCTTTATCTTAAAATATAAATAAATAAATACATTTAGATGGATATCCCCAAAATTATTGTAACAGAAAATGTTTGCCAATCCTTGTTTTTGAGAGGTTTATGTCAATTCCAGTCTGGAATGTTCATTTAAACAACTCCTTAGGGATATGTCTCCCAAATACACAGCCTTCTAGGGAAATAAGAAAAATCAAAACAGTGTAGTGAATGATTCTAAAAGTATCCTTTTCAAGTCTATGATTTTCGACTATTAACTGTAATCTACCATCAGAAGCTTCAGCATGGAGCGATTTCTTGGCATGAGCAGAATGACTTAAGTGTTAGAGGAAATTGTTCTTCCTTTTGTCTTAGCAGCATCAGACTTGAGTGGGCGTGCTGCTAAGTTTAGTTGCAACTTTTTCTGCCTGTGGTTGGGACTGCCACCATCCTTCCAGCCATACAGAAAAGAAAAGGCAGCCTTGATGCCCCCTGAGAAGCAGCACCCTCCCTCCCCTATCTATTTGAGTGGGAAAAAGACAGAGGTCTTGGCCAGGCAGGCTTGGTTCATATCATATATCTAAGGTCAGATGGGCCTTTAGAGATCACTGAATCTAAACTTTTTTTTTTAGAGATGTGGAAACAAAGGAAAATTCAAGGGAGAAGAACCCCTCAGATCGCACATCCAGTAAGTATTGGAATTAGAGCTCATGTATATTGTGTCTAAAATATTTGGGCAAAGTCAGTGCTCCCCAGCACTGGACAATCATTTAGAATGCAGAGTCAAGCCTCCTGTTTGAAGAATCACCTGTGTGATTACTATTTAGTAAGTCTGGTATGGTGCTGGGGATTGTATATTTAGTAAGCATCCCCCGTGATCCTAAAGCAAGCCCACTGTGAGACTTAGGCACACCCAAAAGAATAGAATCAGTAAATAGGAGATTTAAAATGAACTTTAAAAAAACACTGAAAATCTGGGAAGCATTAAATATCCTGGAAATCAACGCCTACAAAAGGGAAGAGACTCATGTGTTGATGAGAAACTTAGATTAAAGTCCGAGTCTTTTCAATACGTATGTAATGGTCGTATATTCTTATATTTTACTACCTAGGGGCATCCAAAATGGTTGGGTGGACCTCAGGTCCTTTCCCTGTTTGTTTGTTTGTTTGTTTTGATATTTAACATAGATTGTGCTACCATATGTGTTTAAACATAATAAAAATGAATTTTCACTTGTACAAGGTTATATGCAAGTACAGACACGTGTGTGTGTATGTGTTACACACACAGGTGCATACACACACATATTGCGAGTTAATGGTAGGGCGTCATCCATTCTAAGATGCAACTCAATTTCTGAGATTTTAAAATTGTAAGGGAAAATAGTCTCCTGTAACATAGTAGGTAAACTAGAGTTGGAAAAGGTTTTAACTCCCTTGGCAACTTGAACCAGTCGGCAGTAGAGTCTGGAAAATTTTGACGTCAAGGGTTCCTGGGCACATCAAGGCTAACAAGAACCATTTCCAAGATCAAGTAGAAATGTTCTATATGGACACAGGAGCAGACTGGCTGAGCAAATCCCGCTTGTTTCTGGTGTCTTTCTATAGTTAGGACAAGCCATCTGGAAAAAATATTGGTGGATTAATTTGTAGATAAGTCAGCCAGATCGATGAAGATAATTTGTGCCCATTCCAATTTTTAACACAAATTGTATTTAAGTTCGAGTGAACCAGTCTCTTTTATTTCTGAGTAAGCAACTTTTGTGTTGCCCCTCTGTGGCCTTAGTTCTACAAAAGAAATAACCTCAGCCCTAACTACTTCAGAAGCTAGTAATTATTAATCAAAATTAATCCTTTTAGAGTTTACCAAACGCCTCCACATAGTTTATATCATTTCAATCTGACTAAGATCCTATGAGATGAATGAGATTATGTGTCTCTTTTATTTTTACGTTTGTGCAAACTGCAGCTCGGGAAACCTGAGTAACTTGCCCAACATCTCACAGTGAAAGCAGTGCTCGAGTCTGAGTGTTGTGATAGATTCATCCTGTATTCATTAGTAATTGTTTCACTTTAGAGAAAATACATCGAAAAGTCATAGTTGTAAGATGAATTACTTCCACCTTTCTGCATTTGGCCTGCTTGTTCATTGTTTTTGTTCTTATACCCACACACAAACCTCTCTTTGGCCCTAAGAACACCAGCCAAGCACCACCCAGGTCTGAAGAATAGATAAAAATATGCACTGCCCTGTCTTCCTTATCTGAAGACACCTGGGGGAAAAAAAAAAAAAAGCACCAAATCTGAACACTGTAATTTCTGAATGGGCAAAAAGTGCGATTTGCAAAGTTAGGAAATCCTCAAGCCTGGGATAATACTAGGTCTTGTATCTCGGTCATCTCAACAAGTCGTGGCATAGTTGTTTTATTTTTTATACATGTTCACGTCTTAGGGAGAAATAGAGACCTGGGAAGTAATGAAAGGGGATGGACCAGGATGAAGTCATATTTCTTAGAGGTTGGGCGCGGGGTGAGAGAAAAGAGTTTCGGGATCTGGAGAATCATGTTACAGTTCTGGCCCAGTTACTAATTTACTGCGGGAATGACTTTCTCATCCCTGGTCTTACTTTGGAGAAGTTGGGTTGGAAAGTCTCCTCTGACTGACATTTCGAGGTTCAGTGCATTGTCTTTCTCACAGGCAATTTGGGAAGAGATGAACTTTGTTATTTTTTCTTTGAGGTCAAAATGGCTTTTCTGCCCTGTATACTCAGCTTTAAAGACTTGGCCCAAATATATAGTGGCAAGGACGAAGTCATTCTCGGTTCTGTGACTGATTTCTCTTGCTACATCTCTCTCAATTTCTGAAAGAGGAGAAAACTTCTCTAAATACAGTCTTGCTTCTCTCTCTCTCTCTCCATCTCTATGGTTATATCTGTGATTTTAGGTTGTGGCTAATTAGCTCAATGGTTTAAAATACCGAAATCAATGATAGTTTTAGAGTCACTTCTGCTATGAGCTGAACTCTGGTCATTTTTGTGGAACTCCACATGCTAGTGATACGTCACACATTTAGCCAAAAGCCTCCTTGACGACAGAAAGTATATGAATAAGTGTTAGCACTTGAGGGAGGCCAACTGGAAATGCCTTCAAGAACATTCTCTGTTAATGGGGAAGAGGAGAGAACAAGGCTTTCCATTCTGAAATAAAGTTGATGAGCACCCACTGTAGCGATGAGCAACCATATTGCAGCAGTATTATTAAAAATACAGATTTTCAGGACAATTATTTGAAAATTCCATTACACAAGACCAAATAGGGCCTTGATGTCTATATTTTTGTAAGCACTGAAAGTGATTTTTATGACCCAGGAAAACTCATTGTTACAGTTCTCAGCCATTTCTTCACTGTGTGAAACTTTGATCACAACAAGAGAGATTTAGGAAATATCAAGTGAGAAGGAGGATTGACATCAGCAATGCCTGAGTTCTTATTATTAAACTTTAATAATGTCAATATTAATAGGCATTTGTTAAACTCTTACTATATCCCATTCACTATGTAAAGCACTTTACATACATTTTCTCATTTAATTCCCCACATAGGGATATTCCTTTTATACCCCTATTTTACACAGGTGAAAAAGACCCAGAAAGGTCACGTGCTCTAAAATCGAAATGCCAGGACTGAAATTCCACATGAAGGCTCTTAGTCATTAGCCTTCCCAAATACCAATTTATCTATGAAGGACCATGTTTGGGTAAATTAGGGGTCTTGGTCTACCAGATCCAATGAAAAGATGCTAAAGAGAAGCAATAAGAGGATATCAATGAACTTCTGAGAGGATCTTAGCAAACGCATTTTAATATAGTCACATGTACTTTTATGCCACCTCCGCAGGTGACAGAAACTCGTTTCATGTTGTTTAGCCTTATTAGTCAAACTTATTCCATAATATCACAGTAATCCTTTATCGAATTGCTTTTCACATTTCTAAATGTACAGGGTATCCCAAAAAATGTATATAGGGTGTCTGTAGAGTTTATTACATTTTGAAAATGAAATGTATTTCAATAACTGCTGGTTTTATAATTACACTTATGTGTGTAAACACTTTTTGGCGGGACACCAACATATAAATATAACCAGTTTCCTGCCTGGCTGGTGTGGCTGAGTGGATTGAGTGTCGTCCCATGCACTGAGAGATCCTGGTTCGAATCCCGGTCAGGGCACATGCCCGATGCAGGCTCGATCTGTGGTACGGGGTGTGTAGGAGGGAGCTGGGTTAAGAGAGGACGGTTGGTAGAAATAGAGAGAGGAACAAAGTAAAAAAGCGTCCTTCACTTAGAAGAGTGACGGGGCCAGGGCTCCTTCCAAGTCAGCCCCCAGGAGCCCATGGTAACAACACAAGTAGGAAATAAACTGGTTAGTTTCCTAGAAGATACTGGTGCAGCCTACTCAGTCCTGACCAAGCCAGTGGAGCCCCTAACCTCCAAAAATCGACCATGCAAGGGGCCACCAGATAGTCAGCCCTTTACCCCTGGTCTTCAAAGAGGACTGTAGACCTTGGCAAAAATACTGTGACTCATTCGTTTCTGGTCATGCCGGAGTGCTCATACCCCCTACTCAGACACGATCTCCTCCAAAAACTGCGGGCAACAATATCATTCAAGGGGAAAGAGGCACACCTCACCGTGGATCCAGGAAGCCAGGACCCAATCCTCCTTTCCCCCTTTCATATCCTCCTAACTTGGCCCCTCTCCGAAGAGTATCTCTTACACGAGAGGACCTCTGCTGCACCCGCTGCCAATCAGGAGCCTTCCACCTACCTGGAGGAACTGCAGCATCTGTTTCCCACGGTCTGGGCAGAAAACAACCCTCCAGGATTAGCTAGCCACCAAGCCCCAGTAATTGTTCAATTGCTGGCCACTGCCACTCCAGCCCAGCCCCGCACCAAGTTCCACAAGACGTTGGCCATCAATCCTGCCAGTCTGCTCCCCGACGATGACCCCAAGGAGCCTCTACACGACTGCCTGGAGGTAATCGACACAGTGCAGACAACCCGCCCACACCTCAAGGATATCCCTCTGCCATCATCAGATGAGGTATTGTTCACAGATGGGAGCAGCTATATCCAAGAAGGAGTAAGGTATGCTGGGGCAACAGTAGTAACTCTGGACTGTGTCATTTGGTCTCAGTCATTCAGTAGGGGAACTTCAGCCTAACGGGCTGAACTCATAGCCCTGATCCAGACCCTATGCTGGGGAAAGGATAAATCAATAACGGTCTATACCAGCGGTTCTCAACCTGTGCGTCGCAACCACTTTGGGGATCGAACGACCCTTTCACGGGGGTCGCCTAAGACCATCGGACAACACATATTTCCTATGGTGATTCATAACAGTAGCAAAATCAGTTATGAAGTAGCAACCAAAATAATTTTATGGTTAGGGGTCACCACAACATGAGGAACTGTATTAAAGGGTCGTGGCATTAGGAAGGTTGAGAACCACTGGTCTATACGGATAGTAGGTATGCATTTGCCACAGCGCATGTGCATAGCGCCATCTACCAAGAACCGGGCTTATTAACCTCGGCCGGGAAGGACGTCAAAAATAAGGAGGAAATTCTGACCTCACTCGAAGCTATCTGGCTGCCAAAAGCAGTAAGGATAGTGCGTTGCAAGGGACACCAAAAAGGGGATTCCACAGAGGCACGGAGAAACCGAGCAGCAGACCAGGAACCTCGAGAGACAGCCCTAAAACCAGTGGGGCCTCTCCAGATATTAGTCGCCATGCCAAACCCAAGTTTGCCTTGGACTCCTACTTACACTGGGTCAGAAAATGACTCGGCCAAGCAGAAACAAGCCACAGAGGAAATTAACAGATGGTGGACATTGCCTGATGGGAGGTTGTTGATCTCAGAGGCATTAGGTCGGACTTTGGTCAAGCAGCTGCACCACACTACCCACTTGGGTTACACCAAGCATATTGAACTCATGAGAGGCAGGTACTTCATACTCAATTTAGACAGTATAGTAGATGGCACTGTGTCCAGGTGCACAACCTGTGCCCAGGTTAATAATAAGCAGGGTAGAAAAGCTCCCCTGGGAATCTGGGCTCAGGGAACCCCCCCCCCCAGGGGAACATTAGGAAATAGATTTTATAAAAATTAAGCCCCCAACATCAGGATATAAATACCTCCTGGTTTACTTAGACACTTTCTCTGGGTAGGTTGAGGCTTACCCTACTAAAACAGAGACAGCCACCATTATAGTTAAAAAAAAATCACTCCAAGAAATCATTCCTAGATTCGGGTTACATGTGACCCTGGAGTCAGACAACGGCCCCACCTTTGTAGCAAAAATATCACAGGACATAGCCAAGGTCCTGAATATTAATTAGAAACTCTATTGTGCCTAGCGACCCCAAAGCTCAGGGCAGATAGAGCACACGAACAGAACCTTAAAGGAAACCTTGACCAAGTTGACTTTAGAAACCGCTGAAAACTGGACCACTCTGCTCCCCCTCGCCCTCTTACAGGCGAGATGTACCCCATACCTGGAGGGATTCTCCCCTTATGAAATTATGTATAGTCGACCTCCTCCCATTCTTCCCAAGCTCAGAAAAGAATGGAAGGCTGAAATTCACAACTGCTCCTTACTCAGGTTCTTGCAGGCCCTGCAGTCTGCCAGAAGGGCGTCCATAAGCACGTCCACAACGCCCTGCCTGTGCCCAAATCAGACCCTGTACACCCCTTCCAGCCCGGGGACTTGGTGTGGGTAAAGAAGTTCACCACCTAGGGACGAACTCCAGCCTGGAAGGACCATACACTGTCATCCTGACTACACCAACGGCTGTCAAGGTCAACAGCATCCCGACCTGGCTGCACCATTCCCGGCTGAAGGCGGAAAAAGCAAAATGGACGGTCCAGGCCTCTCCAGACCTCTTAAAGATAAGACTCTCGCAAACATCGGAACCTTAATATTGGTTTTACTCTGTATAAATGGGAACCCCCATAAGCCAAAACCCAAATGGGATTGGGAACTTAGGAATGGAATCACAGGGCAAGTCCTTGCCAAGGTGACTACAGGGGAACAGGAACAAGTGCAGTTCACTATAGATCTCTGTTCCCTGATTAAGGATGTTATCCCCATATACCAAGGAGAGAACAAAAAAATGAGCAAGGGTTCCAAGGAATCGGAGGCTATGGGGACAGGGCTCATGGACTTAGGGGTGAGGAAGAGGCAGGCAGTGTGACAGGGAAAGGGAGGAGGCGGAGGGCTAAGCAGGTATGTGTGGGTCTGAGTAGGAAGGAGGAGAAGGAAAGATGGGGGATGTGTAGACAGCAGATGGATTGAAAGGAGGGATGAGCATGTGAAATAAGGTAGGTAGATGTAGAGGACGAAAGTGGGACACTGAGTAAGAGAGGGAGAACTTGTCCCTGGTAGTGGGGTGACAGTATGGGATGTAGTGAAGAGAGTGACAGGGACAGAGTTAGTATCCTTAGTTAGAAATAACATTGAGGAAAGGGAAAATCAAAGAAGACAATGTGATAATTGGTTCCAAAGAATGTTTCATTGGTCCCCTTGGCTGACAACCCTCCTGTCTGTAGTGGCAGGGCCCCTCGCCCTCTTGCTCTTATCCCTGACCATGGGACCCTGCCTTGTCAATTGCCTTATCCAGACTATACAGAGCAGAATTAACTCGGTCAAATTACTAGTAGTCAGGGGTCAATACAATTTTCTCCCCAATGAAGACGAGTCCACGATTTGACTTGTATACATAAAACCAGTGGGGAAAGAACTAGACTACTTAATTTAAGTAACTTCATTATGACCAGCAGTTGCTACACATACACACCCTGACTCATCTAAACACCAGAGACTGAAACCCAGAGGAACCATAAAGATAAAGGGATTAATCATGGCCTTGGGAAACCCAGAAAAACCATACAAATAAAGACAGTAATGATTGCCCTGACCTCTGTAACAGCTCCTCATGCCCCCTATGTGTATCAGTTCCCCCTTAACGGGGCCAAGGCCTCGCCAAGAGGATGTGGTTTTAGTCTTTATAAGCGGAGTGCAGAAATGTTTGGGGCTGCTGATTTGGGAGTCCTATGCCCCCTGCAGCCCGCCAGTAAGTAAAGCGCTCCTCTCCTTTACAGTTCGGCTGTGTGTCTCTGACTGTCTCACTGGCTGGTCCTACAGATGAAACTCAAAGGGAAGTGGGGGGAGAGGGCAGGATGAGATAAACTAAAGAACTTCTATCCATATATGCATAAACAATGGACACCAACATTAGTGTGGGGAAGGCTGGAGGGGGGTGGGAGTGGGGAGGAGGAGGTCAATGGGGGAAAAAAGGCGGAGACATCTGTAACACATTCAACAATAAAGATGAGTTTAAAAAAAAAAAAAAGAACATGACTTTTTTAAGATTTTTTTTTAATCCTCACCCGAGGACATTTTTGCATTTATCTTCAGATAGAGCGGGGGTGTGGGGGGGAGGAGAGAGGAGAGTAAGAGAGAAACATCGACATGAGAGAGACACATCTACTGGTTGCCACCAACACAACCCCAAGCGGGGCCAGGGCCAAAATGCAACCAAGGTACGTGCTCTTAGTGGGAACCAAACCCGGATCTCTCTGGAATGCGGGCCGAAGCTCTAACCGCTTAGACAAACTGGCCAGGGTTTAAGATTTCTTAATAAGCCAGTTTGATTACACAGTTAGCCATATTTTCTTTGTTCCACCAAAAGTCTTCTGTTAATCCAGTGAACACATATTTATTGAACACTTATTTTGTTGCCACTCTGTACTAGACACAGGGAACATTACAGCCGTGCTCCTCCCCTCATGGGAAGGACAGACAGTGAACAAGAATCAGCTGCCCTGTGGTCAGTACTATGAGGACGACAAACGTGATGAGCTGGGTGAGGTGTGTACGCGTGTATGGGTCAGGGAAGCCCTCTGCAGGCAGGTGAGATCTGAACTGAGACCTGGATCATGAGAATGTCAGGCTTCATTTTTATATTTTTTTTTATTATTTTTAATTTTTATTGTTTTGATCTTGCAGATTTTCATTTCTAATAAAGTAAATATCAACCTTTGATATTCCACATAAACAAAAAAGCTCTTTGTGGTTCCTTTTAATTTTTTCAGAGTAAAAGGGCCATGAGACCAAAAGTGAGAAAAGCACTGGTTTATCCCCAGCCACAGCTGGTCCATGTCTTGCTCTGACGTCATAAGTCACCATTGTGAGGGAATTGCAGACTTCTCCTATATAAGGCCCTGGCTCTGGACACTGAGCTGGGGTCACTGTGGAGTTGGAGTAGTGAGTTGATGTGTGGTGAATCGTTGGACTTGGACAGGTGAACTGACCTTTGGTGACCTCCTGGACTTTGATTGGTGAGCTTGCGTTTTGTATGTATGAATTGTTGGATGAGGACTAGTGAACTGACCTTTGGTGACCTGTTAGACTTTGATTGGTAATCTTGCATTTTGGATATTTGTATTGTTGGATGTGGACGAGTGAACTGACCTTTGGTGACCTGTTGGACTTTGATTGGTAATCTTGCATTTTGGATATTTGTATTGTTGGATGTGGACGAGTGAACTGACCTTTGGTGACCTGTTGGACTTTGATTGGTGAGCTTGCGTTTTGTATGTTTGAATTGTTGGATGTGGATGAGTGAACTGACCTTTGGTGACCTCTTGGAGTTTGATTGGTGAGCTTGCGTTTTGTATGTTTGAATTGTTGGATGTGGACGAGTGAACTGAGCTTTGGTGACCTGTTGGACTTTGATTGGTGAGCTTGCATTTTGTATGTTTGAATTGTTGGATGTGGATGAGTGAGCTGACCTTTGGTGACCTCTTGTAGTTTGATTGGTGAGCTTGTGTTTTGGATGTTTGAATTGTTGGATGTGGACGAGTGAACTGACCTTTGGTGACCTGTTGGATTTTGATTGGTGAGCTTGCGTTTTGGATTTTTGATTTGTTGGATGTGGATGAGTGAACTGACCTTTGGTGACCTCTTGGAGTTTGATTGGTGAGCTTGCGTTTTGGATGTTTGAATTGTTGGATGTGGACGAGTGAACTGACCTTTGGTGACCTGTTGGACTTTGATTGGTGAGCTTGCGTTTTGTATGTTTGAATTGTTGGATGTGGATGAGTGAACTGACCTTTGGTGACCTCTTGGAGTTTGATTGGTGAGCTTGCGTTTTGTATGTTTGAATTGTTGGATGTGGACTAGTGAACTGACCTTTGGTGACCTGTTGGATTTTGATTGGTGAGCTTGCGTTTTGGATTTTGATTTGTTGGATGTGGATGAGTGAACTGACCTTTGGTGACCTCTTGGAGTTTGATTGGTGAGCTTGCGTTTTGGATGTTTGAATTGTTGGATGTGGACGAGTGAACTGACCTTTGGTGACCTGTTGGATTATGATTGGTGAGCTTGCGTTTTGGATGTTTGATTTGTTGGATGTGGATGAGTGAACTGACCTTTGGTGACCTCTTGGAGTTTGATTGGTGTGCTTGCGTTTTGGATGTTTGAATTGTTGGATGTGGACGAGTGAACTGACCTTTGGTGACCTGTTGGACTTTGATTGGTGAGCTTGTATTTTGGATGTATGAATTATTGGGTGTGGACTAGTGAGCTGATGTTTGGTGACCTCTTGGACTTTGATGAGTGAGTGATCTTGCGTTTTGGTTTGTGGCGTTTGTTTGTTTGGTTTTTAATTTCCTTTTCTTTTTCAGGTGTTTTTTTTTCTGTTATTGAATTTTTTGTTGTCTTAATATTTTTGTTTTCTTTTTCTTTTTCTTTCCTTTTTTTAGTTATTTTTATTTAGTTTTTTATTTTACTTCATTATTTTAGTTTGTTATTTAGCTTTTTTATTTTAGTTTGTTATTTTACTTGTTTATTTTAGTTTATTATTTTAGTTTTTTATTTGAAAGGCACCATGTGTTATGACTTTGCAGCCCTCTCTGACAACAAGGAGCGCCTTGTTGGCAATTGTGTCCTCCTGGACATCCTTGGCCAGGGTTCCTATGCCTAGGTGACGTTGGCCCGCCGTGTTCCCACAGGCCCAGGTGTAGCAGTCCCAGCGCCTCCACGGGTGTCAGGAGAGGGTGTGGGGGAGGGGAGCGATGAAGCACGGAACTTGTACTCATGTACTCATAACCAATGGACATAGACAACAAAACTGGGGACGGGGCAGGGAGGGAGGGGGAGGAGGGTGTTAATGGGGAAAAAAGGAGAAACATCTGTAACAAAATAAATTAATAAGAAAAATAAAAAATAAAAATAAAGACTCCCCAACCTTATTTGACGAGGCCCTAAGTCCGGACCTCTCTAAGTTCAGGCAGGAACACCCAGAAATAACTCTCCTGCAATATGTAGATGATCTCCTCCTATTAGCCACTAAGACTGTGCCTAACTGCCAGGCAGCTACTAGAGACTTATTAAAAGAATTAGACACCCTTGAAAAATTACTCCAATTTTTTGTAATGGCTCACATTGACATACCTCTGAGTAACACCTGTAATTGTTGTTGGGTAGATAGAAATAGATACAGATACAGACATAGACACAGATGTTAATATACATGTGAGCAACAAAGTCGTTATGTGGTAAAAGTTGACAGATGACTTTTAGTAATAACTTGTTGACTTTCAAAATATTCAAGAGGAAATTTAGATTAAAAATTAATAATATTCCTTGTGATTTAGTTCAACTCCATTAGAAATTGTTTTTACAAAACAGCCTTGTGTCTTGTCAGTCAGTCTCTGTGACCTATGAGATCTTCTGTGTTAGGAGTCCCCACGACCTCCCGCAGGTCTGATGATTGACTAGGGGGACTCACAGAACTCAGAAAAGCTGTTATACATATGGTGATGGTTCATTACAGTAAAAGGATGCAGATTACAATCAGCAAAGGCAGAAAGCTCCCAGGATGGAGTCTGGGAGGTCAGGTACAGCCACCCAGTTGTCGTCTCCCTGGACTCACACAGCAGTGCTTCACCCTCCCAGCTGTGCTTTGTGACGACACAGAGGGAGCACTGCCAACCCGGGGAGCTCACCAAAGCCCTGGTGTCCGGATTGTGTACTGGGGGCCAGGCCCTGAGGCATGCGGCACCCACATGACTGACAATTACTTAGTCTCCAGCCTCCCCCCAAACCCCCAAAAAAGGAGGTCGGACTGATACAGAGTGGCCCAGGACCTCAGGCCTTCACCTGAGCATAAACTATCTGGCATGGCCCGTGACCCTGGATTACAAAGGCACTCTTATCAGGCATGACACTCCAAGGATTTTTAAGAGATTTCCCCGGAACTAATTTCAGCATCCCAAGTCTGCTGAGTTAACCCTCCGTGCCCGTCTTCCTTTGAGAAGAATCCACCTGGGCTTCCAGCATCGTGTCCCATCCAGTGAGGATTCCTACTGAGTACGGAAGGAGACGGGCTCGAAGCTAGTCCAGTAGAGACAATTTTGCTCGTCTCCAGAGCAAGTACTGTCTCAGAGGATGATTGAAATGTCCTTTCCAGGAAAAGACTGGGATCTGAACAATGCGAATGAACCAAGTTTCTAGCACTGGTTTCAGAGACAGACGAATGAATGATGGAAGGCGGGGAGCAATTCCTATGTCTCAGCTTTTGGCAGTGTTTTAAAGAAAAACCCTGGCAAATTGGACTCACAGTCCTGAGACATAGCCACCATTTATGTACAGTGTAAACCCTTCGAGGAAAGAAAACTGAAGTGTGCAAGTCTTGGCCAGAACTGATGACAGAATCAGTGTCACTATCCTTCCAGGCCCTCCAAATTAGTCAGTGTAGGGCTCTGATAATAGCTACCAGAAAGATGGATAGTTGTGTGAAACAGATACCAGATCCTTCAGAAGTCTGTGGTCTTATTTAGCAAAAAGCATACATGCACAGGAAAATTCATAAGAGAATAGCAGTGGTTTTATTCAAACAAAACAGTAGTTTAGTAAATTTAGGGTTGGTTGACAGTATTTCCAAATTCAGACTTTCCCTGAAAATATAGATTAACAACTTATTTTGAAAAATCAAACATTATACTAATAGTAAGCTAGGATTGTGCCTGTTAGAATTAGGCAACAGTTGCTTCATAGCAGCTGCCCATCGGAATGCAGTCCAGGCATTCCAGGTAGCTAGAGACCCACCTCTCCCTCTTGTGGTGAAGGGGGCCCTCTTCACTTATTTATGTCACCAGCTTGGCTCCTATAAAAACTAAGTTTATAACCCCTGACCCACCTAAGTATATATATATTAAAGATGAGCTTGATCTAGGGGTCAGGGTGGGGAGTCTCTCAAAGGAAGAGAAAGTTAAAGGCTTCTTAAAGAAAACAGTGCAAAAGAAAATAGAATAGGCAATTTACACAGGGCTCATTGCTTGAGAAAACATCAATATTAGAGTAAGGAGAATAGATTGTATTCTATGGGCATGTAAACCTAGTGAGAATTTGAGCAGAGAGTGTGAACTCTGTGAATGATATATCGTATTATTGCTAGGGTTATTTTTTACCTTTTGGTAGAAAAACCTGGCATTGCTATGTTGAATGAAAAGTTATCCAAATAGGAATGGGTTAGGGGATGAAGGATCCTGTGTTGAAAAATTTCACAGAGCACTGAATCATCACGACGTGGAGGAGGAATAGGCGAGCTGGTGAGAATGCAGGAATGGAGAAGAAACGGGCATAGAAGCAGCTATAAAAGCAGCTCCCTTCCTTAGGATGCCATGAAAGTAAGGGAATGCGGAACAATGCCTACTTTCCTTGTGATAGGAATCTTCTTTTTTCTCTTCTCTTTAGGGAATTTGGTCCTCTTATTAAATATGGAAAATGTGATTAATTGGTAACAGTAAAACATTTGTTTATTCTTTTCACTACTTAAATCTGAAAACCATTTCCTTTGGAATTGGAGGATGTATAATAAATAACATGCCTCTCTTTTCTGCACCCAACTTTATAATGAAATTAAAAAAATGTTAAGTTAATGGAGAACCAAGTACGGCATTTATTGCAAATAAACTTTATAATAAAAAGAGGTGGTCAGTGTTCATCTCCGAGGGCTGATTGTTTAAAGTCAGCTTTCACTGTGCTTGGGTCTAAGGTCTGTTATCAGGTGGGCTTATCTAACACTCTCCTGAATTAAATGTACTGCAGATTGCAGGCTTATGTGCAAGGTCCAGCCCTGCCCCACTAGTCTGACTTAAAGACATGAGTAAAGAGAAAATATTCCCCCCTACCCCCGCACACACAGCTGTTTGAGTCTTTCTAACTGAAATTCATAAGTGAAGGCCTGCATCAGGAGAGAAAAATTTCCACGTGCTAAAAGAAGGAGGGAGGATAACCAAGAGTTTTGGGAGGCAGGCATGCTTTAGAGAGAGCTAAAAGGCATTGATATCATTTGACCTCCTGATTTCAGCATACGAAATTCTCACTCCGTCTTTCGGTACTATTACATCGGTCAATACGTTTCTTTTTCTTTTTCTTTTTTCCTTAATTTGATTTCGAATCCGCCACTCAAACTAAAAGATCTTGGCTAATACAGGGAGACGACGTCGTTTTTACATTTCAGGCTAGGGAAATGAACTGTGAAAAAAGCCTTTGGCGTCTGGGTGCTTTGGGTCATTACCTATTGACGCCACTAGATGTCAGTGTCTTCTATCTTAGTTTGACTAGTTCTTTATTTGAAGCAGTAGCTTCCAGGGATGGATACTACTCTACTTTCTCCATCACCTTTCCAGCTCATACACAGTCTACTTCATCTGGCAACAGGGACCCTCCTCCTTTTACAGCGTCCTCCTTCCTTGGTTTTGTACAAGTGTTTGTGTAGAGGCGCAGGCCTATCCTACTTTAATGAGCCTGGGCTTCAGTGTTCTGTGGGAATTCTCCAGGTGATTCTAATGCACATCTACGTTGGAGAACTATTTCCTTTTTCAATTTTATGAAATGTATTGGGCTGACATTGGCTAATAAAATTCTATTGCTTTCAGGTGTGCAATTTATAACACATCATATAATGTACATTGCATTGTCTCTTCACCACTCAAAGTCAAGTCTCCTTCCATCACCATATATTTGATCCCCTTTACCTAACTCTTGTAGTGATCTGGGCTCCAAGGCTAAGGCAACTAGATTCCATTTTATGTCGGCCCCTTAGTTAAGGCGACTAAAAGACTCCATTTTGTCACCAATAGACATTCCTTGATATTCTTCCAACAATAGGTTAATTACCCCAAGACTTAAAGGAATTTTGCCTAAAGATTATAGTGGCCCCAGGAGTTGGGAGGCATTTGCAGTTTCCTGAGTATAGGTATTTGCAGGTACTTGTAAGTGCTTAGGCCTTTGGTAAATAATGCTAATTTTGACTTCTGTGGTCTCTGTCACTCCCACTATTGTACTGGTTCCCTGAGGGGAGGGGTCAAAAGGAGGAGGGAGTTTCTGTCTTTAAAATGGGATGAGTAAGAACAATCGGGGCTGTTGATCTGAGGGGGGAGACTGTGCCCTCCGCAGCTCGCTGGCGAAATAAAGTGCTCCTTTACAATTCGGCCATGGGTCTCTGGTGATCTCGCCTTCAGGTTATAACAGTACCTCCACTCGTTCCCTCTGTGTCTATGAGTTTTGTTTGTTCATTTGCTGTTTTCGGTTTTATATTTCACGTATGAGTGAAATCACAGGGTTTTTGACTTTTTCTGTCTGACCTCTTTTGCTTAGCATGATATTCTCCAGCTCCATCCATGTTGTTGAACGTGTCAGTATTTCGTCTTGTTTCATGGCTGAGCAGTATTCCATTGTATGTACGTACCACATCTTCTCTATCCAGTCATCTCGGGAGGACACTCTTTGTTTTCATGTCTTGGCCTCCGTGAATGCTTCTGCAAATGAACATAGGGGTATCTTTACAAATACGGGTTCTCAAAATTTTAGATAGATAGCCAGAAGAGGGATTACTGGATAATATGGTAATTCTCTTCTTAATTTTTAAAGGAACCTCCATACCGTTTCCATAGTGGCTGTACCATTTTACATTCCCATCAGCATGGAGAGAACTATTTTCTAGACTGAGTCCCTCCATTCCTGCATGTCCTCAACCACTGGCAGAATTGAAAGTGCAGCTAATGAGCTTACTGAGGAAATGACATTGGGAAGGTAACTGCTCTCTGGGCTAACTTGTTTTATCTCTACAATGAGAATGTTCACTTGGATAACAAAAGTCATATGACATTTATATAATTAGCATTGCTATGGATAATACTTTGTCTTTGTAACTATATCAAACACGAGTGCAGGGAAGTCAATTAAACCCAAAATGCATCAGGTAGTCACTGGCTCTTCGAGTTGGATTGAGGACTCCATCTGAACAATCTCTGACTTCTGCCACAATATTCCTATTGGGCTAGCATCAACCTGGAGTTCCCATGAAGGGAAGTTCTCTCATGATGCAGAATGAACGACGCTGTGGGGGTCTGACTGTTCGGAAGCCTTGCTTGCCTTGAATCCAACCTGCATTTGTGGTGCTTTCAACCATCAGAGCCCTCGTGTTATCAGACTTTGAGCTCCTGAAGGCCGGACTGCAGTCCCTCCCCTCCCGGTCCCTGTTTCGCTTGCAGCTCACTGCTGCTCATAGGTTTCTTCCTCACCGGTATACAGTTAGCCAGCTGGCCAGGAGGGGTCAGAGCAGACTGACTGCTCTCCCCATACTGCTGGCATTACTGGAATAAACACTCGTATATGATTCAACCCTGTCTCTGCCTAATTTGTCTCCATTAGTGACAGGCGGCCTCCGACCTGTTGTGTCGGGTTCAAAAAGAAAAACACAGGACTGTCTTCTGCAGGATTTATTTTATTGTTAAGCAAATCAAAGAAAATAGATATATATTGAACTCCCAAGGACTCAGGCAGAGAAGAAGGTGTGTTTTCATAAAGTGAAGGGATCTGCTAGAGAAAAATAAAAGCAGAAGCAAGAATAGAAGGATGAAAGAGCCGGCAAGTCAGCACAAACCGCCGGCTCGAGTTCAGCTTTTCCATAGTGCTTTAGGTTGATCTTCCCACCACTTTTCCTACGAAAGAGAAAGACAAAATCCGCTCAGTGCAATATCATTCGCATTCATCCCAGATGCGGGACGAGGTTTAACTATTTCGTCGTCTGTATAATCATTTGATTCTGCAGGTGTCCATGTTGATGATTTGACAGAAGTTAATGAACTTCACTCAGAGGTGACACCTGTCCTAATTGCAGAAAACAGGAATCTTAAATAAATAAATTTAATAAGGCTCAGACCTTTTGATTTCAATGGTTTCTTTTCTGGGAGTAATATGTATACAACCGGAAAAGGTAACAGTAGCAGGAGAAATAACGACAAAGGGATTAGAGTTCTGTCCTGATAGAAGATAAAAGAAGTCAAACCACATATTCCAGAAATTGGCATTTTTAGCAGACCATATATTAGGCCTCAGTAACGAGTACCCCTTCTATCAGATCTCAACTTACCCTACTGCCTTTATCTTGGAAAAATTTTGGTATTAATTAGTCAAATACGTTATGTATAAATGTACAAACATATTTATTATGTATTGATTCAAAGTCTATTCATTTAATTCTATGTGCTTAGCCCTGTTATTATTGATAGAGAGTTCTATAATCCCTGGGCTTAGGAATTTTACAGCAAAGTTGAGGGAAATTAAGACCTTCATAGAAAAAACTCTAATACAAGAAAAAAATGAGAGTGGTGAAGAAGTGAGGTTACTTTTAAAGTGGGGTATTCCCGGCCCATGTGGCTCAGTGGATTGAGCATTGATCTATGGACTGAGAGGTCCCTGTTCAATTCCCTGTCAGGGCACCTGCCCGGGTTGCGGGTTTGATCCCCAGTAGGGGGCATGCAGGAGGCAGCCAATTGATGGATGTTTCTATCTCTCTCTCCCTCCTCTCTCTCTAAAAATCAATACAAACATAAAAAATGAAGAGGGTTATAATTCCCTTGATTTTAGAGTAATCAGACTAAGAGATGAATTGATTGAATAAATTTTTATGAATTATAAACTATGTCCCATCAGGAAGCTCATAGATATTGGCTGAAATCTACAGCACCTGTTCTGTTCCTTATAAACTCATTCAACAAATCTTGGCCCTTGATCGAATCTTTCTAGTACACTATCTATCTGTAAAGTTTCCATAGTCTGGATCATAAAGGATGATCCTGTGTGCTGTTCTTTGTGGAAAGGCTCCTTTAATCAGACTGAAAGAGAGGAATGAATGGAAATTGGTGCCTTAACAACATAGAATTTGGTATAAAATAAAATGTTTGAAAAATGTGGATAAAATGATATTTTTATTGCTAGTAAATTTTCTCACAAGTTTTCATGTTTCTGACTTTGATGAATTTTCTAACTTAGCTACATTGCTAAAAATGTCATCATCTTCTCTGTAATTAACATGAATAATGATAACAAATCATAATCGGATAAAATGAATACAATTTTTAGTTAGAAATAAATAGAAAAATAAGAAAATGTATCAAAATTATTAAAAATGCACACATTTAAAAAAATTTCTCTGATGAATCACATTTAAGAATTACAAAGTAATAAAGATTATGCTTTCAAATAATTTATTATGTAAAATTTTTATTTATTTTTGACCGATTTGTTTTCAATCCGTTTGCCTGAAGCTTATTTCTTTTATCTCTATGGGTGGGTATGAATAGAAATTTCTACACTATCTCTAGGAAAGTGGCATTTTCTTATCCTGGAAGTTTGTGTTTGTAAGGGACAGGTGGGTGAGTATGATACTTACACCATCGCCTTACAGAAAGCACATTTATTGCCATATGTCTGGCCATCAGAGCCACAGTGAGGATTAGATTCTCGATCGCAGTAGACCACGGGATCCCCAAACTCACCACAGTCAATCTACCAAAGTAAGCACAGTGACATAGATATTAGTGCATTCTGCCTGTAAATATATATATTTATAAAGTTATATATAAATATATAAATATTTATTCGTATAGAGTTGGATATAAATGTATATAAATATTTGTTATATACAAATATATATAACTATTTATTTTTATATATTTGTTTATATATTTAGATAAAATCATATGCATATAAATAGATTTTAGTAAAATTTTATATATTATGTGTGTGTGTGTGTGTGTGTGTGTATGTGTGTGTGTGTGTGTATATTTGTGATATAAAGCTGTCTGAAGCAGAAAATGGCCTTCTTTGTCTGCTTATTTAGAATGTGTTAGACATAACTGAGACGTCTTCTCTGAGACACAGGATACCTATTTCTGTAGTACCTGTATGCAGAAGTAAGTTAATGATGTAAGGCAGTGACTTACTCCAATGTAGGGAGTAAGGCAAATGCCACAGGGCATGGCTTTTTGTTCCAACACTAATTTGTTCTAATTGAGAGTAGTGTTTGGTGTTTGAGTGACTTTTTTTTTTGTTTACCGTATTAACGTAGCTCTAATAGCACTCCTTCTGTATTGTTCTAAAGAAAAGGATGGTCATTGTAAGGAGCTTCCAAATGTTAGGTGATGGCTTGTTAGTTTTCCTCGTGGCTGCTGCATCCATTTAGTCTCTTGAAAACAACATTTTAATGTCTTTATACTAACTTACTCTGTCTCAGAGTCTGTTATTTAAACCTTTGTGCCTAAGTTGCTCTATTTAAGATTCTGTGGTTGCATCCAGTCGTGGGGAGAACGCGTGCTGTGAGGATTAATAATTATTGTCATGGGCTCTGTAGTAGCACCTATGCCCTCACTTATAGTGTCTCAGAAGTAGCCTGGACTTTTAAAATTCTTCTCAATTTGATATCAATTGAATCAATATTTGGTGTGCAAGTGACATTTGAGCCATTTTATTCCAGGGTACAGGCAATATACAACAGGTAGAACCAAACTTCTCCAAGTGTCAACTGTGTGGAAGGAAGTGCCCTTTAACATGAGTAGAAGGACCATACTTCACCCCTCTCCTAGTTCCATTAATGATGTCTTATGTTTATCAATTGCTTCATAATACTCAAACCACATAGATGAACTCAGTTGAGTCTCACAACAGCCTTGAGATGCACCTGGGGCCATATTATACTGAGCAGTTTGCAGATGTGAATATTGATGCTCAGGATCATGAAGTAGCTTCCCAAAGCCACACCACCAGGAAGCATTCAAACCAGTGCTTGAACATATTCCTTCTCACTGCTGATCCAGAATTTCCGACAATCTCCTATGGTTGATTTCCAACACATCCTCATTGAGAGAAATAAAGACCAACTATCATGATGTACCCTTGACCACACTGACAGTCAGGATATGTAGATTTTATTGAAATTTCTTCTTAGGAAAGTGTGTGGGCACAGGTAGGAGGAATCATATCTTTAAGATGTCAGCAAGCCATTATATACTGGCAAAGCTCTCTGAAGGTTTGCATGGGGAAAAGCTCAGCAAAAGAGTCCTACAGTTGAGTTAACAAAGTACTATGACATATCGCAGATGTAAGGGCACCTGAGACTATTGTACTCACATTTTTTGATAAAATTTTACTTCTTGTACTATTGAAGTTGGGGAAGTTGGTGCTTATCAGAGATCTTAGGGCTTGGTTGGGTAGAAGATATCTAGGCTTTTGATAGCCCCACTTTTTCCCCCCACTGCTCCTAAATGTCACTCCATCCTTTCATACTACTTCTGGGATAGTCACCTTTCCTTTAGGTTCCCAAATAGAAGCAAGGCTGGAAAATCTCTAGGGCATGATTAATCATAGGACACTTTTTTCTCAATAGCGAATGTATTTTGTATTTAAGTCGTGAATATACACATTTTCAGTACTGTGCTTGAGTCAGTAAGAGACTGTAAACCATAGATTCATCATTGATATTTTAATTTATTTCACCAAGAGCCAATGGGTAACTAATATTTGGAAGGCCTGGTTCTGGGTACTGGCGACACAGAGAGGAATCAGTTATAAACACGATCTCTGTAAGTTCACCGTCTTATTTGCATTAGGAAAGCAGAAAAGAGCACAGATAGTTACAGCACAGTGCGTGATTAGATGCCACAGTGGGCCAAACACAGGCAATGAGCAAGCTGAGAATAGGGCATCTCAGGCAGAGATATGTGTCTCTACAGTCAGGTCAATGAGAAAAAGAAACAAAAGTCTCTTACTTTAAAGAGATGCCTTCTTAAGCCACCTTTACATGGCAATTGACCCTCTTATCTTGTGATCCAAGCTCTTTTGTCCTTTAGAAAGCAGATAGGGAAGTGGTGCTTGGGGAGAACATTCATTTTGAGAGTTTCTACACCCCACCTCTGTCCCTAAATCCACTTTTCCCCATCCACTGCCCCGCGGGAATGAGACTAGGAAGGGCTAAGGATTTCCATAAATAAAACCAAATCAATCAAATGGCAAAGAAACAAATTTCCTTAGAAAATAGATACATTTCACACTTCTAAATTGTCATGCCCTTCAAGGATCCCTGAAGTAGCTGGAGAGCCACGTTTCAGACCTCTTTGGGCCATTCGTCATTGGCTGGTTGTGTCATCTCGGACAAAGCACTCACTGTCTGCACCTCAATTTTCTTAACAGAAATGTTTTTCAATAACAGTTGTCATGCTTCATTCCCAGGGTTGTTATAAGGATCAGATGTGGTCAGATGAGAGTTGTAGAAAGTCAGTGTGGAATATTTGAAATAATCTCGGACCAGGCATGCAGGAAATAAGCTGCTCATTGGAGACCTGCTCTAGCTGTAGCTCTTACCGCATTTTGCAAGGAGCTTCAAACAGTTGTTCAGTACCATTAGATTAGATGGTCTGTAAGGACTCTTCCAGCTTTGATAATATAAGATTCAGCAGTGACTTTTTTCAGTAAAGTGGCTTGAATAAAGTTAAGTCTTTATTCAGTTGGGTGTGAGACATATGAACTATTTCCCGAATGCTTCTCTCTTTTATATCTAGAGGTCCCCTTCACCCTCTTCACTGAGTGTGTGAGACATTTCAGTGTGGTGACTGGGCACAGAAAGGCCACTCTCTGCGAGCCCCAGAGGTTGGGAAAGGTGAAGAATGACTTTGCAGAGTCCGCCAGAAATCCTTTCTGTGAGGCAAACAGCAAGGCAGAACTTCAGAATATCCAGTTGGATTACGCAGAGACCACAGCTCTCCACCTAAGGAGAAGTAGGCTAAGAACGTCATGTCTTTTGTCTGCCTAATTTCCCCTCCTCTTCTATATTTTTGTTTTGCTCTCCTTTCAATAGAATGCAAACACCTGGTTTCTTAGTAGACATCAAAAAAACAGGTTTAGACCAAGAGTGATAGGATTATCTTTTCTCCTTAAAGTTTCCTCCGTGAGACCCCCCGACAGCTGAAATCCCCTGAATCTATTTAAAATGCACTAATGCTCTATAATGTCAGGAGATTGTCCTAGAGATGGAATTAGACTGGCCTGGGTTTGAATTTTGCTTCTTTCACTTACTACCTGCATAATATTGTGCAAATATTTGACTGCTCTGAGTTGAAATAGCTTCCTATTTCACTGGGGGCTGGCAAGGCCTACCTTCTAGGGTTGTTGTAATGGTAAGTTCTCTGCAAACACGTCATGTTTCAAGTATCATGTGGAGGATTGCTCTTATAAACACTGACGATGTAAATTGTTTCACATGCTAGAATTTTTGGAGGGCATTGTTTCTCACTCCATTTGATGAGGGTTTTTGTTGTTGTTACTGTTTTGTTTCAGTGTTTTTTAGATTGGTGTTGGCTTTAACCAGAGCCTCCACTTCCATAGTCCAGCTCCCAGAGACTGCTTGTAGGTACTCGGGTGCCAATGTTTAGTATCAGCCTGAGCCCTTGTGGTTCTTCAAACAACTGTTCCTTTGAGAATATTCTGGATTACAGGGACACTTTTAGTACCCAGATTAGTTATCTAATGGTAACCACAAAATCATTTCCCTTTGCTGGAAAATGAGCTTATCTGATCACCAAAATTAACTAAAAAGTCAGGATCATGGATATTTTAGTCTAGCATTTCAGTTCGACAAACAAAGCCAATGAAAATTTGCAAACACACACACCTCTAGGGTGTGTTCTTCCCTTTACCCATGTGGTTACATCAACTGCTTTTTAAATCACAGCAGTTTGCTAACCCCCTCCCCCACTTGGCTTCTGCTTTCCTTGCTTTCATACCCTCTCCACAACTTAACTGCTCTCCAAGATGACCCAGGACACAAACATTGCTATTCATAAAATGTCCATGACTTTTTATGATGTTACTCCTTTCTGAAACTCTTTCCTGACTTCTGTAATATGTCAATACTCTGGCTCGCCAACTATTTCTTCTCTATCTCTTTAATGATCTTTTTTATTTTCTTCCTGAGTATTCACTATGGTCATTTTCGAGAAAATTTTATGTACTTGATTTTCCCCCTCTAAGAACATATATATTCCCAGAGGATATTGATGAGTCTGAGACATTTTTTTTTCTTGAGTCTTCATCAACATTTCAAACGCGAATTCCTATTGTTAGAAACATACAGGACAAAGTTAGGCAACAATTTAATTTATAATTAATACTTATTTATGTGCAAAATATAACTCTGTTTCTTTCCCTCCAAACTAGGTTTACATTCTAATGTTTCCTTATTACATAACAGTACCATTCTTCAGATTCCTCAACCTACCCTCCGATGAAAACATTGCCATTTCTTTCCCTGTGCAAGTGCTACCTTTTGGTATTTCTTAGTCTCGGGGGTTCTTCACCAATTCCAAATTACTGCCTATCCTACCCTCAACATGTCGTGGTTTAGTCAATGTAATAAATTCTATTCTCTCTACTTTCATTTCCTCCGTGTCTCAAAATCCCTCTTGCACACGGAGACGAGTTATCTTACTGTAAACTACTGCTTTCATTATATTACTTCTTGGTTTTAGAAGGGAGCAGAGTAAAAACTGCGGTGTATTTGTTTAGCAAACTGGACTGGTCAAAGCCCTTGGGCATGCATTGCACAATGGCTTTCTGTTGCTAGGAAGAGGTGGCACCGGGCTGTGGAAGCTCCCATCATTGTGGATTCAGGGTCCGGAGATGCTGTCTGCATTTTACTGCTGTGGGTTAACTAGAATCAGCTCAGGTCCTCTTTCTGAGGCTTCAGCTTCCCTATCTGTTGTTAAGTGGTAGATTCTGGTTAACATCTGCAAACTGTATATAGATATTTTGCAGCACATTAATAATGAGTGAATTCAAACTAATTAGGAAAAATTAACCGCCCCAGACACACTCTCCAGTTTACTAACTGTAGTAAAATTCACCATACCTTTATCTTAAAATATAAATAAATAAATACATTTAGATGGATATCCCCAAAATTATTGTAACAGAAAATGTTTGCCAATCCTTGTTTTTGAGAGGTTTATGTCAATTCCAGTCTGGAATGTTCATTTAAACCACTCCTTAGGGATATGTCTCCCAAATACACAGCCTAGTAGGGAAATAAGAAAAATCAAAACAGTGTAGTGAATGATTCTAAAAGTATCCTTTTCAAGTCTATGATTTTCGACTATTAACTGTAATCTACCATCAGAAGCTTCAGCATGGAGCGATTTCTTGGCATGAGCAGAATGACTTAAGTGTTAGAGGAAATTGTTCTTCCTTTTGTCTTAGCAGCATCAGACTTGAGTGGGCGTGCTGCTAAGTTTAGTTGCAAGTTTTTCTGCCTGTGGTTGGGACTGCCACCATCCTTCCAGCCATACAGAACAGAAAAGGCAGCCTTGATGCCCCCTGAGAAGCAGCACCCTCCCTCCCCTGTCTATTTGAGTGGGGAAAAGACAGAGGTCTTGGCCAGGGAGGCTTGGTTCATATCATAGATCTAAGGTCAGATGGGCCTTTAGAGATCACTGAATCTAAACTTTTTTTTTAGAGATGTGGAAACAAAGGAAAATTCAAGGGAGAAGAACCCCTCAGATCGCACATCCAGTAAGTATTGGAATTAGAGCTCATGTATATTGTGTCTAAAATATTTGAGCAAAGTCAGTGCTCCCCAGCACTGGACAATCATTTAGAATGCAGAGTCAAACCTCCTGTTTGAAGAATCACCTTTGTGTTTACTATTTAGTAAGTCTGGCATGGCGCTGGGGATTTGTATATTTAGTAAGCATCCCCAGTGATCCTAAAGCAAGCCCACTGTGAGACTTAGGCACACCCAAAAGAATAGAATCAGTTAATAGTAGATTTAAAATGAACTTTAAAAAAACACTGAAAATCTGGGAAGCATTAAATATCCTGGAAATCAACGCCTACAAAAGGGAAGAGACTCATGTGTTGATGAGAAACTTAGATTAAAGTCCGTGTCTTTTCAATACGTATGTAATGGTCGTATATTCTTATATTTTACTACCTAGGGGCATCCAAAATGGTTGGGTGGACCTCAGGTCCTTTCCCTGTTTGTTTGTTTGTTTGTTTTGATATTTAACATAGATTGTGCTACCATATGTGTTTAAACATAGTAAGAAATGAATTTTCACTTGTACAATGTTATATGCAAGTACAGACACGTGTGTGTGTATGTGTTACACACACAGGTGCATACACACACATATTGCGAGTGAATGGTAGGGCGTCATCCATTGTAAGATGCAACTCAATTTCTGAGATTTTAAAATTCCAAGGGAAAATAGTCTCCTGTAACATAGTAGGTAAACTAGAGTTGGAAAAGGTTTTAACTCCCTTGGCAACTTGAACCAGTCGGCAGTAGAGTCTGGAAAATTTTGACGTCAAGGGTTCCTGGGCACATCAAGGCTAACAAGAACCATTTCCAAGATCAAGTAGAAATGTTCTATATGGACACAGGAGCAGACTGGCTGAGCAAATCCCGCTTATTTCTGGTGTCTTTCTATAGTTAGGACAAGCCATCTGGAAAAAATATTGGTGGATTAATTTGTAGATAAGTCAGCCAGATCGATGAAGATAATTTGTGCCCATTCTAATTTTTAACACAAATTGTATTTAAGTTCGAGTGAACCAGTCTATCTTATTTCTGAGTAAGCAACTTTTGTGTTGCCCCTCTGTGGCCTTAGTTCTACAAAAGAAATAACCTCAGCCCTAACTACTTCAGAAGCTAGTAATTATTAATCAAAATTAATCCTGTTATAGTTTACCAAACGCCTCCACATAGTTTATATCATTTCAATCTGACTAAGATCCTATGAGATGAATGAGATTATCTGTCTCTTTTATTTTTACGTTTGTGCAAACTGCAGCTCGGGAAACCTGAGTAACTTGCCCAACATCTCACAGTGAAAGCAGTGCTCGAGTCTGAGTGTTGTGATAGATTCATCCTGTATTCATTAGTAATTGTTTCACTTTAGAGAAAATACATCGAAAAGTCATAGTTGTAAGATGAATTACTTCCACCTTTCTGCATTTGGCCTGCTTGTTCATTGTTTTTTGTTCTTATACCCACACACAAACCTCTCTTTGGCCCTAAGAACACCAGCCAAGCACCACCCAGGTCTGAAGAATAGATAAAAATATGCACTGACCTGTCTTCCTTGACTGAAGACACCTGGGGAAAAAAAAAGCACCAAATCTGAACACTGTAATTTCTGAATGGGCAAAAAGTGCGATTTGCAAAGTTAGGAAATCCTCAAGCCTGGGATAATACTAGTTCTTGGTTCTCGGTCGTCTCAACAAGTCGTGGCATAGTTGTTTTATTTTTTATACATGTTCACGTCTTAGCGAGAAATAGAGACTTGGGAAGTAATGAAAGGGGATGGACCAGGATGAAGTCATATTTCTTAGAGGTTGGGCGCGGGGTGAGAGAAAAGAGTTTCGGGATCTGGAGAATCCTGTTACAGTTCTGGCCCAGTTACTAATTTACTGCGGGAATGACTTTCTCATCCCTGGTCTTACTTTGGAGAAGTTGGGTTGGAAAGTCTCCTCTGACTGACATTTCGAGGTTCAGTGCATTGTCTTTCTCACAGGCAATTTGGGAAGAGATGAACTTTGTTATTTTTTCTTTGAGGTCAAAATGGCTTTTCTGCCCTGTATACTCAGCTTTAAAGACTTGGCCCAAATATATAGTGGCAAGGACGAAGTCATTCTCGGTTCTGTGACTGATTTCTCTTGCTACATCTCTCTCAATTTCTGAAAGAGGAGAAAACTTCTCTAAATACAGTCTTGCTTCTCTCTCTCTCTCTCCATCTCTATGGTTATATCTGTGATTTTAGGTTGTGGCTAATTAGCTCAATGGTTTAAAATACCAAAATCAATGAAAGTTTTAGAGTCACTTCTGCTATGAGCTGAACTCTGGTCATTTTTGTGGAACGCGAAATGCTAGTGACACCTCACACATTTAGCCAAAAGCCTCCTTGACGACAGAAAGTATATGAATAAGTGTTAGCACTTGAGGGAGGACAACTGGAAATGCCTTCAAGAACATTCTCTGTTAATGGGGAAGAGGAGAGCACAAGGCTTTTCATTCTGAAATAAAGTTGATGAGCACCCACTGTAGTGATGAGCAACCATATTGCAGCAGTATTATTAAAAATACAGATTTTCAGGACAATTATTTGAAAATTCCATTATACAAGACCAAATAGGGCCTTGATGTCTATATTTTTGTAAGCACTGAAAGTGATTTTTATGACCCAGGAAAACTCATTGTTACAGTTCTCAGCCATTTCTTCACTGTGTGAAACTTTGATCACAACAAGAGAGATTTAGGAACTATCAAGTGAGAAGGAGGATTGACATCAGCAATGCCTGAGTTCTTATTATTAAACTTTAATAATGTCAATATTAATAGGCATTTGTTAAACTCTTACTATATCCCATTCACTATGTAAAGCACTTTACATACATTTTCTCATTTAATTCCCCACATAGCGATATTCCTTTTATACCCCTATTTTACACAGGTGAAAAAGACCCAGAAAGGTCACGTGCTCTAAAATCGAAATGCCAGGACTGAAATTCCACATGAAGGCTCTTAGTCATTAGCCTTCCCAAACACCAATTTATCTATGAAGGACCAGGTTTGGGTAAATTAGGGGTCTTGGTCTACCAGATCCAATGAAAAGATGCTAAAGAGAAGCAATAAGAGGATATCAATGAACTTCTGAGAGGATCTTAGCAAACGCATTTTCATATAGTCACATGTACTTTTATGCCACCTCCGCAGGTGACAGAAACTCGTTTCATGTTGTTTAGCCTTATTAGTCAAACTTATTCCATAATATCACAGTAATCCTTTATCGAATTGCTTTTCACATTTCTAAATGTACAGGGTATCCCAAAAAATGTATATAGGGTGTCTGTAGAGTTTATTACATTTTGAAAATGAAATGTATTTCAATAACTGCTGGTTTTATAATTACACTTATGTGTGTATACACTTTTTGGGGGGACAACAACATATAAATATAACCAGTTTCCTGCCTGGCTGGTGTGGCTGAGTGGATTGAGTGTCGTCCCATGCACTGAGAGATCCTGGTTCGAATCCCGGTCAGGGCACATGCCCGATGCAGGCTCGATCTGTGGTATGGGGTGTGTACGAGGGAGCTGGGTTAAGAGAGGACGGTTGGTAGAAATAGAGAGAGGAACAAAGTAAAAAAGCGTCCTTCACTTAGAAGAGTGACGGGGCCAGGGCTCCTTCCAACTAAGCCCCCAGGAGCCCAGGGTAACAACACAAGTAGGGAATAAACTGGTTAGTTTCCTAGAAGATACTGGTGCAACCTACTCAGTCCTGACCAAGCCAGTGGAGCCCCTAACCTCCAAAAAACGACCATGCAAGGGGCCACCAGACAGTCAGCCCTTTACCCCTGGTCTTCAAAGAGTACTGTAGACCTTGGCAGAAATACTGTGACTCATTCGTTTCTGGTCATGCCGGAGTGCTCATACCCCCTACTCAGACACGATCTCCTCCAAAAACTGCGGGCAACAATATCATTCAAGGGGAAAGAGGCACACCTCACCGTGGATCCAGGAAGCCAGGACCCAATCCTCCTTTCCCCCTTTCATATCCTCCTAACTTGGCCCCTCTCCGAGGAGTATCTCTTACACGAGAGGACCTCTGCTGCACCCGCTGCCAATCAGGAGCCTTCCACCTACCTGGAGGAACTGCAGCATCTGTTTCCCACGGTCTGGGCAGAAAACAACCCTCCAGGATTAGCTAGCCACCAAGCCCCAGTAATTGTTCAATTGCTGGCCACTGCCACTCCAGCCCAGCCCCGCACCAAGTTCCACAAGACGTTGGCCATCAATCCTGCCAGTCTGCTCCCCGACGATGACCCCAAGGAGCCTCTACACGACTGCCTGGAGGTAATCGACACAGTGCAGACAACCCGCCCACACCTCAAGGATATCCCACTGCCATCATCAGATGAGGTATTGTTCACAGATGGGAGCAGCTATATCCAAGAAGGAGTAAGGTATGCTGGGGCAACAGTAGTAACTCTGGACTGTGTCATTTGGTCTCAGTCATTCAGTAGGGGAACTTCAGCCTAACGGGCTGAACTCATAGCCCTGATCCAGACCCTATGCTGGGGAAAGGATAAATCAATAACCGTCTATACCAGCGGTTCTCAACCTGTGGGTCGCAACCACTTTGGGGATCGAACGACCCTTTCACGGGGGTCGCCTAAGACCATCGGACAACACATATTTCCTATGGTGATTCATAACAGTAGCAAAATCAGTTATGAAGTAGCAACCAAAATAATTTTATGTTTGGGGGTCCCCAGAACATGAGGAACTGTATTAAAGGGTCGTGGCATTAGGAAGGTTGAGAACCACTGGTCTATACGGATAGTAGGTATTCATTTGCCACAGCGCATGTGCATAGCGCCATCTACCAAGAACCGGGCTTATTAACCTCGGCCAGGAAGGACGTCAAAAATAAGGAGGAAATTCTGACCTCACTCGAAGCTATCTGGCTGCCAAAAGCAGTAAGGATAGTGCGTTGCAAGGGAAACCAAAAAGGGGATTCCACAGAGGCACGGAGAAACCGAGCAGCAGACCAGGAAGCTCGAGAGACAGCCCTAAAACCAGTGGGGCCTCTCCAGATATTAGTCGCCATGCCAAACCCAAGTTTGCCTTGGACTCCTACTTACACTGGGTCAGAAAATGACTTGGCCAAGCAGAAACAAGCCACAGAGGAAATTAACAGATGGTGGACATTGCCTGATGGGAGGTTGTTGGACCCAGAGGCATTAGGTCGGACTTTGGTCAAGCAGCTGCACCAGACTACCCACTTGGGTTACACCAAGCATACTGAACTCATGAGAGGCAGGTACTTCATACTCAATTTAGACAGTATAGTAGATGGCACTGTGTCCAGGTGCACAACCTGTGCCCAGGTTAATAATAAGCAGGGTAGAAAAGCTCCCCTGGGAATCTGGGCTCAGGGAACCCCCCCCCCCAGGGGAACATTAGGAAATAGATTTTATAAAAATTAAGCCCCCAACATCAGGATATAAATACCTCCTGGTTTACTTAGACACTTTCTCTGGGTAGGTTGAGGCTTACCCTACTAAAACAGAGACAGCCACCATTATAGTTAAAAAAAATCACTCCAAGAAATCATTCCTAGATTCGGGTTACATGTGACCCTGGAGTCAGACAACGGCCCCACCTTTGTAGCAAAAATATCACAGGACATAGCCAAGGTCCTGAATATTAATTAGAAACTCTATTGTGCCTAGCGACCCCAAAGCTCAGGGCAGATAGAGCACACGAACAGAACCTTAAAGGAAACCTTGACCAAGTTGACTTTAGAAACCGCTGAAAACTGGACCACTCTGCTGCCCCTCGCCCTCTTACAGGCGAGATGTACCCCATACCTGGAGGGATTCTCCCCTTATGAAATTATGTATAGTCGACCTCCTCCCATTCTTCCCAAGCTCAGAAAAGAATGGAAGGCTGAAATTCACAACCGCTCCTTACTCAGGTTCTTGCAGGCGCTGCAGTCTGCCAGAAGGGCGTCCATAAGTACGTCCACAACGCCCTGCCTGTGCCCAAATCAGACCCTGTACACCCCTTCCAGCCCGGGGACTTGGTGTGGGTAAAGAAGTTCACCACCTAGGGACGAACTCCAGCCTGGAAGGACCATACACTGTCATCCTGACTACACCAACGGCTGTCAAGGTCAACAGCATCCCGACCTGGCTGCACCATTCCCGGCTGAAGGCGGAAAAAGCAAAATGGACGGTCCAGGCCTCTCCAGACCTCTTAAAGATAAGACTCTCGCAAACATCGGAACCTTAATATTGCGTTTACTCTGTATAAATGGGAACCCCCATAAGCCAAAACCGAAATGGGATTGGGCACTTAGGAATGGAATCACAGGGCAAGTCCTTGCCAAGGTGACTACAGGGGAACAGGAACAAGTGCAGTTCACTATAGATCTCTGTTCCCTGATTAAGGATGTTATCCCCATATACCAAGGAGAGAACAAAAAAATGAGCAAGGGTTCCAAGGAATCGGAGGCTATGGGGACAGGGCTCATGGACTTAGGGGTGAGGAAGAGGCAGGCAGTGTGACAGGGAAAGGGAGGAGGCGGAGGGCTAAGCAGGTATGTGTGGGTCTGAGTAGGAAGGAGGAGAAGGAAAGATGGGGGATGTGTAGACAGCAGATGGATTGAAAGGAGGGATGAGCATGTGAAATAAGGTAGGTAGATGTAGAGGACGAAAGTGGGACACTGAGTAAGAGAGGGAGAACTTGTCCCTGGTAGTGGGGTGACAGTATGGGATGTAGTGAAGAGAGTGACAGGGACAGAGTTAGTATCCTTAGTTAGAAATAACATTGAGGAAAGGGAAAATCAAAGAAGACAATGTGATAATTGGTTCCAAAGAATGTTTCATTGGTCCCCTTGGCTGACAACCCTCCTGTCTGTAGTGGCAGGGCCCCTCGCCCTCTTGCTCTTATCCCTGACCATGGGACCCTGCCTTGTCAATTGCCTTATCCAGACTATACAGAGCAGAATTAACTCGGTCAAATTACTAGTAGTCAGGGGTCAATACAATTTTCTCCCCAATGAAGACGAGTCCACGATTTGACTTGTATACATAAAACCAGTGGGGAAAGAACTAGACTACTTAATTTAAGTAACTCCATTCTGACCAGCAGTTGCTACACATACACACCCTGACTCATCTAAACACCAGAGACTGAAACCCAGAGGAACCATAAAGATAAAGGGATTAATCATGGCCTTGGGAAACCCAGAAAAACCATACAAATAAAGACAGTAATGATTGCCCTGACCTCTGTAACAGCTCCTCATGCCCCCTATGTGTATCAGTTCCCCCTTAACGGGGCCAAGGCCTCGCCAAGAGGATGTGGTTTTAGTCTTTATAAGCGGAGTGCAGAAATGTTTGGGGCTGCTGATTTGGGAGTCCTATGCCCCCTGCAGCCCGCCAGTAAGTAAAGCGCTCCTCTCCTTTACAGTTCGGCTGTGTGTCTCTGACTGTCTCACTGGCTGGTCCTACAGATGAAACTCAAAGGGAAGTGGGGGGAGAGGGCAGGATGAGATAAACTGAAGAACTTCTATGCATATATGCATAAACAATGGACACCAACATTAGTGTGGGGAAGGCTGGAGGGGGGTGGGAGTGGGGAGGAGGAGGTCAATGGGGGAAAAAAGGCGGAGACATCTGTAACACATTCAACAATAAAGATGAGTTTAAAAAAAAAAAAAAGAACATGACTTTTTTAAGATTTTTTTTTTAATCCTCACCCGAGGACATTTTTGCATTTATCTTCAGATAGAGCGGGGGTGTGGGGGGGAGGAGAGAGGAGAGTAAGAGAGAAACATCGACATGAGAGAGACACATCTACTGGTTGCCACCAACACAACCCCAAGCGGGGCCAGGGCCAAAATGCAACCAAGGTACGTGCTCTTAGTGGGAACCAAACCCGGATCTCTCTGGAATGCGGGCCGATGCTCTAACCGCTTAGACAAACTGGCCAGGGTTTAAGATTTCTTAATAAGCCAGTTTGATTACACAGTTAGCCATATTTTCTTTGTTCCACCAAAAGTCTTCTGTTAATCCAGTGAACACATATTTATTGAACACTTATTTTGTTGCCACTCTGTACTAGACACAGGGAACATTACAGCCGTGCTCCTCCCCTCATGGGAAGGACAGACAGTGAACAAAAATCAGCTGCCCTGTGGTCAGTACTATGAGGACGACAAACGTGATGAGCTGGGTGAGGTGTGTACGGGTGTATGGGTCAGGGAAGCCCTCTCCAGGCAGGTGAGATCTGAACTGAGACCTGGATCATGAGAATGTCAGGCTTCATTTTTATATTTTTTTTTATTATTTTTAATTTTTATTGTTTTGATCTTGCAGATTTTCATTTCTAATAAAGTAAATATCAACCTTTGATATTCCACATAAACAAAAAAGCTCTTTGTGGTTCCTTTTAATTTTTTCAGAGTAAAAGGGCCATGAGACCAAAAGTGAGAAAAGCACTGGTTTATCCCCAGCCACAGCTGGTCCATGTCTTGCTCTGACGTCATAAGTCACCATTGTGAGGGAATTGCAGACTTCTCCTATATAAGGCCCTGGCTCTGGACACTGAGCTGGGGTCACTGTGGAGTTGGAGTAGTGAGTTGATGTGTGGTGAATCGTTGGACTTGGACAGGTGAACTGACCTTTGGTGACCTCCTGGACTTTGATTGGTGAGCTTGCGTTTTGTATGTATGAATTGTTGGATGTGGACGAGTGAACTGACCTTTGGTGACCTGTTAGACTTTGATTGGTGAGCTTGCGTTTTGGATTTTTGATTTGTTGGATGTGGATGAGTGAGCTGACCTTTGGTGACCTCTTGGAGTTTGATTGGTGAGCTTGTGTTTTGGATGTTTGAATTGTTGGATGTGGACGAGTGAACTGACCTTTGGTGACCTGTTGGATTTTGATTGGTGAGCTTGTGTTTTGGATTTTTGATTTGTTGGATGTGGATGAGTGAACTGACCTTTGGTGACCTGTTGGACTTTGATTGGTGAGCTTGCGTTTTGGATGTTTGATTTGTTGGATGTGGATGAGTGAACTGAACTTTGGTGACCTCTTGGAGTTTGATTGGTGAGCTTGCGTTTTGTATGTTTGAATTGTTGGATGTGGACGAGTGAACTGACCTTTGGTGACCTGTTGGAGTTTGATTGGTGAGCTTGCGTTTTGATTTTTGATTTGTTGGATGTGGATGAGTGAACTGACCTTTGGTGACCTCTTGGAGTTTGATTGGTGAGCTTGCGTTTTGGATGTTTGAATTGTTGGATGTGGACGAGTGAACTGACCTTTGGTGACCTGTTGGACTTTGATTGGTGAGCTTGCGTTTTGTATGTTTGAATTGTTGGATGTGGATGAGTGAACTGACCTTTGGTGACCTCTTGGAGTTTGATTGGTGAGCTTGCGTTTTGTATGTTTGAATTGTTGGATGTGGACGAGTGAACTGACCTTTAGTGACCTCTTGGAGTTTGATTGGTGAGCTTGCATTTTGTATGTTTGAATTGTTGGATGTGGACTAGTGAACTGACCTTTGGTGACCTGTTGGATTTTGATTGGTGAGCTTGCGTTTTGGATGTTTGATTTGTTGGATGTGGATGAGTGAACTGACCTTTGGTGACCTCTTGGAGTTTGATTGGTGAGCTTGCGTTTTGGATGTTTGAATTGTTGGATGTGGACGAGTGAACTGACCTTTGGTGACCTGTTGGACTTTGATTGGTGAGCTTGCATTTTGGATGTATGAATTATTGGGTGTGGACTAGTGAGCTGATGTTTGGTGACCTCTTGGACTTTGATGAGTGAGTGAGCTTGCGTTTTGGATTGTGGCGTTTGTTTGTTTGGTTTTTAATTTCCTTTTCTTTTTCAGGTGTTTTTTTTTCTGTTATTGAATTTTTTGTTGTCTTAATATTTTTGTTTTCTTTTTCTTTTTCTTTCCTTTTTTTAGTTATTTTTATTTAGTTTTTTATTTTACTTCATTATTTTAGTTTGTTATTTAGCTTTTTTATTTTAGTTTGTTATTTTACTTGTTTATTTTAGTTTATTATTTTAGTTTTTTATTTTAAAGGCACCATGTGTTATGACTTTGCAGCCCTCTCTGACAACAAGGAGCGCCTTGTTGGCAATTGTGTCCTCCTGGACATCCTTGGCCAGGGTTCCTATGCCTAGGTGACGTTGGCCCGCCGTGTTCCCACAGGCCCAGGTGTAGCAGTCCCAGCGCCTCCACGGGTGTCAGGAGAGGGTGTGGGGGAGGGGAGCGATGAAGCACGGAACTTGTACTCATGTACTCATAACCAATGGACATAGACAACAAAACTGGGGACGGGGCAGGGAGGGAGGGGGAGGAGGGTGTTAATGGGGAAAAAAGGAGAAACATCTGTAACAAAATAAATTAATAAGAAAAATAAAAAATAAAAATAAAGACTCCCCAACCTTATTTGACGAGGCCCTAAGTCCGGACCTCTCTAAGTTCAGGCAGGAACACCCAGAAATAACTCTCCTGCAATATGTAGATGATCTCCTCCTATTAGCCACTAAGACTAACTGCTAGGCAGCTACTAGAGACTTATTAAAAGAATTAGACACCCTTGAAAAATTACTCAAATTTTTTGTAATGGCTGACATTGACATACCTCTGAGTAACACCTGTAATTGTTGTTGGGTAGATAGAAATAGATACAGATACAGACATAGACACAGATGTTAATATACATGTGAGCAACAAAGTCGTTATGTGGTAAAAGTTGACAGATGACTTTTAGTAATAACTTGTGGACTTTCAAAATATTCAAGAGGAAATTTAGATTAAAAATGAATAATATTCCTTGTGATTTAGTTCAACTCCATTAGAAATTGTTTTTACAAAACAGCCTTGTGTCTTGTCAGTCAGTCTCTGTGACCTATGAGATCTTCTGTGTTAGGAGTCCCCACGACCTCCCGCAGGTCTGATGATTGACTAGGGGGACTCACAGAACTCAGAAAAGCTGTTATACATATGGTGATGGTTCATTACAGTAAAAGGATGCAGATTACAATCAGCAAAGGCAGAAAGCTCCCAGGATGGAGTCTGGGAGGTCAGGTACAGCCACCCAGTTGTCGTCTCCCTGGACTCACACAGCAGTGCTTCACCCTCCCAGCTGTGCTTTGTGACGACACAGAGGGAGCACTGCCAACCCGGGGAGCTCACCAAAGCCCTGGTGTCCGGATTGTGTACTGGGGGCCAGGCCCTGAGGCATGCGGCACCCACATGACTGACAATTACTTAGTCTCCAGCCTCCCCCCAAACCCCCAAAAAAGGAGGTCGGACTGATACAGAGTGGCCCAGGACCACAGGCCTTCACCTGAGCATAAACTATCTGGCATGGCCCGTGACCCTGGATTACAAAGGCACTCTTATCAGGCATGACACTCCAAGGATTTTTAAGAGATTTCCCCAGAACTAATTTGAGCATCCCAAGTCTGCTGAGTTAACCCTCCGTGCCCGTCTTCCTTTGAGAAGAATCCACCTGGGCTTCCAGCATCGTGTCCCATCCAGTGAGGATTCCTACTGAGTACGGAAGGAGACGGGCTCGAAGCTAGTCCAGTAGAGACAATTTTGCTCGTCTCCAGAGCAAGTACTGTCTCAGAGGATGATTGAAATGTCCTTTCCAGGAAAAGACTGGGATCTGAACAATGCGAATGAACCAAGTTTCTAGCACTGGTTTCAGAGACAGACGAATGAATGATGGAAGGCGGGGAGCAATTCCTATGTCTCAGCTTTTGGCAGTGTTTTAAAGAAAAACCCTGGCAAATTGGACTCACAGTCCTGAGACATAGCCACCATTTATGTACAGTGTAAACCCTTCGAGGAAAGAAAACTGAAGTGTGCAAGTCTTGGCCAGAACTGATGACAGAATCAGTGTCACTATCCTTCCAGGCCCTCCAAATTAGTCAGTGTAGGGCTCTGATAATAGCTACCAGAAAGATGGATAGTTGTGTGAAACAGATACCAGATCCTTCAGAAGCCTGTGGTCTTATTTAGCAAAAAGCATACATGCACAGGAAAATTCATAAGAGAATAGCAGTGGTTTTATTCAAACAAAACAGTAGTTTAGTAAATTTAGGGTTGGTTGACAGTATTTCCAAATTCAGACTTTCCCTGAAAATATAGATTAACAACTTATTTTGAAAAATCAAACATTATACTAATAGTAAGCTAGGATTGTGCCTGTTAGAATTAGGCAACAGTTGCTTCATAGCAGCTGCCCATGGGAATGCAGTCCAGGCATTCCAGGTAGCTAGAGACCCACCTCTCCCTCTTGTGGTGAAGGGGGCCCTCTTCACTTATTTATGTCACCAGCTTGGCTCCTATAAAAACTAAGTTTATAACCCCTGACCCACCTAAGTATATATATATTAAAGATGAGCTTGATCTAGGGGTCAGGGTGGGGAGTCTCTCAAAGGAAGAGAAAGTTAAAGGCTTCTTAAAGAAAACAGTGCAAAAGAAAATAGAATAGGCAATTTACACAGGGCTCATTGCTTGAGAAAACATCAATATTAGAGTAAGGAGAATAGATTGTATTCTATGGGCATGTAAACCTAGTGAGAATTTGAGCAGAGAGTGTGAACTCTGTGAATGATATATCGTATTATTGCTAGGGTTATTTTTTACCTTTTGGTAGAAAAACCTGGCATTGCTATGTTGAATGAAAAGTTATCCAAATAGGAATGGGTTAGGGGATGAAGGATCCTGTGTTGAAAAATTTCACAGAGCACTGAATCATCACGACGTGGAGGAGGAATAGGCGAGCTGGTGAGAATGCAGGAATGGAGAAGAAACGGGCATAGAAGCAGCTATAAAAGCAGCTCCCTTCCTTAGGATGCCATGAAAGTAAGGGAATGCGGAACAATGCCTACTTTCCTTGTGATAGGAATCTTCTTTTTTCTCTTCTCTTTAGGGAATTTGGTCCTCTTATTAAATATGGAAAATGTGATTAATTGGTAACAGTAAAACATTTGTTTATTCTTTTCACTACTTAAATCTGAAAACCATTTCCTTTGGAATTGGAGGATGTATAATAAATAACATGCCTCTCTTTTCTGCACCCAACTTTATAATGAAATTAAAAAAATGTTAAGTTAATGGAGAACCAAGTACGGCATTTATTGCAAATAAACTTTATAATCAAAAGAGGTGGTCAGTGTTCATCTCCGAGGGCTGATTGTTTAAAGTCAGCTTTCACTGTGCTTGGGTCTAAGGTCTGTTATCAGGTGGGCTTATCTAACACTCTCCTGAATTAAATGTACTGCAGATTGCAGGCTTATGTGCAAGGTCCAGCCCTGCCCCACTAGTCTGACTTAAAGACATGAGTAAAGAGAAAATATTCCCCCCTACCCCCGCACACACAGCTGTTTGAGTCTTTCTAACTGATATTCATAAGTGAAGGCCTGCATCAGGAGAGAAAAATTTCCACGTGCTAAAAGAAGGAGGGAGGATAACCAAGAGTTTTGGGAGGCAGGCATGCTTTAGAGAGAGCTAAAAGGCATTGATATCATTTGACCTCCTGATTTCAGCATACGAAATTCTCACTCCGTCTTTCGGTACTATTACATCGGTCAATACGTTTCTTTTTCTTTTTCTTTTTTCCTTAATTTGATTTCTAATCCGCCACTCAAACTAAAAGATCTTGGCTAATACAGGGAGACGACGTCGTTTTTACATTTCAGGCTAGGGAAATGAACTGTGAAAAAAGCCTTTGGCGTCTGTGTGCTTTGGGTCATTACCTATTGACGCCACTAGATGTCAGTGTCTTCTATCTTAGTTTGACTAGTTCTTTATTTGAAGCAGTAGCTTCCAGGGATGGATACTACTCTACTTTCTCCATCACCTTTCCAGCTCATACACAGTCTACTTCATCTGGCAACAGGGACCCTCCTCCTTTTACAGCGTCCTCCTTCCTTGGTTTTGTACAAGTTTTTGTGTAGAGGCGCAGGCCTATCCTACTTTAATGAGCCTGGGCTTCAGTGTTCTGTGTGAATTCTCCAGGTGATTCTAATGCACATCTACGTTGGAGAACTATTTCCTTTTTCAATTTTATTAAATGTATTGGGCTGACATTGGCTAATAAAATTCTATTGCTTTCAGGTGTGCAATTTATAACACATCATATAATGTACATTGCATTGTCTCTTCACCACTCAAAGTCAAGTCTCCTTCCATCACCATATATTTGATCCCCTTTACCTAACTCTTGTAGTGATCTGGGCTCCAAGGCTAAGGCAACTAGATTCCATTTTATGTAGGCCCCTTAGTTAAGGCGACTAAAAGACTCCATTTTGTCACCAATAGACATTCCTTGATATTCTTCCAACAATAGGTTAATTACCCCAAGACTTAAAGGAATTTTGCCTAAAGATTATAGTGGCCCCAGGAGTTGGGAGGCATTTGCAGTCTCCTGAGTATAGGTATTTGCAGGTACTTGTAAGTGCTTAGGCCTTTGGTAAATAATGCTAATTTTGACTTCTGTGGTCTCTGTCACTCCCACTATTGTACTGGTTCCCTGAGGGGAGGGGGCAAAAGGAGGAGGGAGTTTCTGTCTTTAAAATGGGATGAGTAAGAACAATAGGGGCTGTTGATCTGAGGGGGGAGACTGTGCCCTCCGCAGCTCGCTGGCGAAATAAAGTGCTCCTTTACAATTCGGCCATGGGTCTCTGGTTATCTCGCCTTCAGGTTATAACAGTACCTCCACTCGTTCCCTCTGTGTCTATGAGTTTTGTTTGTTCATTTGCTGTTTTCGGTTTTATATTTCACGTATGAGTGAAATCACAGGGTTTTTGACTTTTTCTGTCTGACCTCTTTTGCTTAGCATGATATTCTCCAGCTCCATCCATGTTGTTGAACGTGTCAGTATTTCGTCTTGTTTCATGGCTGAGCAGTATTCCATTGTATGTACGTACCACATCTTCTCTATCCAGTCATCTCGGGAGGACACTCTTTGTTTTCATGTCTTGGCCTCCGTGAATGCTTCTGCAAATGAACATAGGGGTATCTTTACAAATACGGGTTCTCAAAATTTTAGATAGATAGCCAGAAGAGGGATTACTGGATAATATGGTAATTCTCTTCTTAATTTTTAAAGGAACCTCCATACCGTTTCCATAGTGGCTGTACCATTTTACATTCCCATCAGCATGGAGAGAACTATTTTCTAGCCTGAGTCCCTCCATTCCTGCATGTCCTCAACCACTGGCAGAATTGAAAGTGCAGCTAATGAGCTTACTGAGGAAATGACATTGGGAAGGTAACTGCTCTCTGGGCTAACTTGTTTTATCTCTACAATGAGAATGTTCACTTGGATAACAAAAGTCATATGACATTTATATAATTAGCATTGCTATGGATAATACTTTGTCTTTGTAACTATATCAAACACGAGTGCAGGGAAGTCAATTAAACCCAAAATGCATCAGGTAGTCACTGGCTCTTCGAGTTGGATTGAGGACTCCATCTGAACAATCTCTGACTTCTGCCACAATATTCCTATTGGGCTAGCATCAACCTGGAGTTCCCATGAAGGGAAGTTCTCTCATGATGCAGAATGAACGACGCTGTGGGGGTCTGACTGTTCGGAAGCCTTGCTTGCCTTGAATCCAACCTGCATTTGTGGTGCTTTCAACCATCAGAGCCCTCGTGTTATCAGACTTTGAGCTCCTGAAGGCCGGACTGCAGTCCCTCCCCTCCCGGTCCCTGTTTCGCTTGCAGCTCACTGCTGCTCATAGGTTTCTTCCTCACCTGTATACAGTTAGCCAGCTGGCCAGGAGGGGTCAGAGCAGACTGACTGCTCTCCCCATACTGCTGGCATTACTGGAATAAACACTCGTATATGATTCAACCCTGTCTCTGCCTAATTTGTCTCCATTAGTGACAGGCGGCCTCAGACCTGTTGTGTCGGGTTCAAAAAGAAAAACACAGGACTGTCTTCTGCAGGATTTATTTTATTGTTAAGCAAATCAAAGAAAATAGATATATATTGAACTCCCAAGGACTCAGGCAGAGAAGAAGGTGTGTTTTCATAAAGTGAAGGGATCTGCTAGAGAAAAATAAAAGCAGAAGCAAGAATAGAAGGATGAAAGAGCCGGCAAGTCAGCACAAACCGCCGGCTCGAGTTCAGCTTTTCCATAATGCTTTAGGTTGATCTTCCCACCACTTTTCCTACGAAAGAGAAAGACAAAATCCGCTCAGTGCAATATCATTCGCATTCATCCCAGATGCGGGACGAGGTTTAACTATTTCGTCGTCTGTATAATCATTTGATTCTGCAGGTGTCCATGTTGATGATTTGACAGAAGTTAATGAACTTCACTCAGAGGTGACACCTGTCCTAATTGCAGAAAACAGGAATCTTAAATAAATAAATTTAATAAGGCTTAGACCTTTTGATTTCAATGGTTTCTTTTCTGGGAGTAATATGTATACAACCGGAAAAGGTAACAGTAGCAGGAGAAATAACGACAAAGGGATTAGAGTTCTGTCCTGATAGAAGATAAAAGAAGTCAAACCACATATTCCAGAAATTGGCATTTTTAGCAGACCATATATTACGCCTCAGTAACGAGTACCCCTTCTATCAGATCTCAACTTACCCTACTGCCTTTATCTTGGATAAATTTTGGTATTAATTAGTCAAATACGTTATGTATAAATGTACAAACATATTTATTATGTATTGATTCAAAGTCTATTCATTTAATTCTATGTGCTTAGCCCTGTTATTATTGATAGAGAGTTCTATAATCCCTGGGCTTAGGAATTTTACAGCAAAGTTGAGGGAAATTAAGACCTTCATAGAAAAAACTCTAATACAAGAAAAAAATGAGAGTGGTGAAGAAGTGAGGTTACTTTTAAAGTGGGGTATTCCCGGCCCATGTGGCTCAGTGGATTGAGCATTGATCTATGGACTGAGAGGTCCCTGTTCAATTCCCTGTCAGGGCACCTGCCCGGGTTGCGGGTTTGATCCCCAGTAGGGGGCATGCAGGAGGCAGCCAACTGATGGATGTTTCTATCTCTCTCTCCCTCCTCTCTCTCTAAAAATCAATACAAACATAAAAAATGAAGAGGGTTATAATTCCCTTGATTTTAGAGTAATCAGACTAAGAGATGAATTGATTGAATAAATTTTTATGAATTATAAACTATGTCCCATCAGGAAGCTCATAGATATTGGCTGAAATCTACAGCACCTGTTCTGTTCCTTATAAACTCATTCAACAAATCTTGGCCCTTGATCGAATCTTTCTAGTACACTATCTATCTGTAAAGTTTCCATAGTCTGGATCATAAAGGATGATCCTGTGTGCTGTTCTTTGTGGAAAGGCTCCTTTAATCAGACTGAAAGAGAGGAATGAATGGAAATTGGTGCCTTAACAACATAGAATTTGGTATAAAATAAAATGTTTGAAAAATGTGGATAAAATGATATTTTTATTGCTAGTAAATTTTCTCACAAGTTTTCATGTTTCTGACTTTGATGAATTTTCTAACTTAGCTACATCGCTAAAAATTTCATCATCTTCTCTGTAATTAACATGAATAATGATAACAAATCATAATCGGATAAAATGAATACAATTTTTAGTTAGAAATAAATAGAAAAATAAGAAAATGTATCAAAATTATTAAAAATGCACACATTTAAAAAAATTTCTCTGATGAATCACATTTAAGAATTACAAAGTAATAAAGATTATGCTTTCAAATAATTTATTATGTAAAATTTTTATTTATTTTTGACCGATTTGTTTTCAATCCGTTTGCCTGAAGCTTATTTCTTTTATCTCTATGGGTGGGTATGAATAGAAATTTCTACACTATCTCTAGGAAAGTGGCATTTTCTTATCCTGGAAGTTTGTGTTTGTAAGGGACAGGTGGGTGAGTATGATACTTACACCATCGCCTTACAGAAAGCACATTTATTGCCATATGTCTGGCCATCAGAGCCACAGTGAGGATTAGATTCTCGATCGCAGTAGACCACGGGATCCCCAAACTCACCACAGTCAATCTACCAAAGTAAGCACAGTGACATAGATATTAGTGCATTCTGCCTGTAAATATATATATTTATAAAGTTATATATAAATATATAAATATTTATTCGTATAGAGTTGGATATAAATGTATATAAATATTTGTTATATACAAATATATATAACTATTTATTTTTATATATTTGTTTATATATTTAGATAAAATCATATGCATATAAATAGATTTTAGTAAAATTTTATATATTATGTGTGTGTGTGTGTGTGTGTGTGTGTATGTGTGTGTGTGTGTGTATATTTGTGATATAAAGCTGTCTGAAGCAGAAAATGGCCTTCTTTGTCTGCTTATTTAGAATGTGTTAGACATAACTGAGACGTCTTCTCTGAGACACAGGATACCTATTTCTGTAGTACCTGTATGCAGAAGTAAGTTAATGATGTAAGGCAGTGACTTACTCCAATGTAGGGAGTAAGGCAAATGCCACAGGGCATGGCTTTTTGTTCCAACACTAATTTGTTCTAATTGAGAGTAGTGTTTGGTGTTTGAGTGACTTTTTTTGTTTGTTTACCGTATTAACGTAGCTCTAATAGCACTCCTTCTGTATTGTTCTAAAGAAAAGGATGGTCATTGTAAGGAGCTTCCAAATGTTAGGTGATGGCTTGTTAGTTTTCCTCCTGGCTGCTGCATCCATTTAGTCTCTTGAAAACAACATTTTAATGTCTTTATACTAACTTACTCTGTCTCAGAGTCTGTAGTATTTAAACATTTGTGCCTAAGTTGCTCTATTTAAGATTCTGTGGATGCATCCAGTCGTGGGGAGAACGCGTGCTGTGAGGATTAATAATTATTGTCATGGGCTCTGTAGTAGCACCTATGCCCTCAGTTATAGTGTCTCAGAAGTAGCCTGGAGTTTTAAAATTCTTCTCAATTCGATGTCAATTGAATCAATATTTGGTGTGCAAGTGACATTTGAGCCATTTTATTCCAGGGCACAGGTAATACACAATAGGTAGAACCAAACTTCTCCAAGTGTAAACTATGTGGAAGGAAGTGCCCTTTAACATGAGTAGAAGGACCATACTTCACCCCTCTCCTAGTTCCATTAATGATGTCTTATGTTTATCAATTGCTTCATAATACTCAAACCACATAGATGAACTCAGTTGAGTCTCACAACAGCCTTGAGATGCACCTGGGGCCATATTATACTGAGCAGTTTACAGATGTGAATATTGATGCTCAGGATCATTAAGATGCTTCCCAAAGCCACACCACCAGGAAGCATTCAAACCAGTGCTTGAACATATTCCTTCTCACTGCTGATCCAGAATTTCCGACAATCTCCTATGGTTGATTTCCAACACATCCTCATTGAGAGAAATAAAGACCAACTATCACGATGTACCCTTGACCACACTGACAGTCAGGATATGTAGATTTTATTGAAATTTCTTCTTAGGAAAGTGTGTGGGCACAGGTAGGAGGAATCATATCTTTAAGATGTCAGCAAGCCATTATATACTGGCAAAGCTCTCTGAAGGTTTGCATGGGGAAAAGCTCAGCAAAAGAGTCCTACAGTTGAGTTAACAAAGTACTATGACATATCGCAGATGTAAGGGCACCTGAGACTATTGTACTCACATTTTTTGATAAAATTTTACTTCTTGTACTATTGAAGTTGGGGAAGTAGGTGCTTATCAGAGATCTTAGGGCTTGGTTGGGTAGAAGATATCTAGGCTTTTGATAGCCCCACTTTTTCCCTCCACTGCTCCTAAATGTCACTCCATCCTTTCATACTACTTCTGGGATAGTCACCTTTCCTTTAGGTTCCCAAATAGAAGCAAGGCTGGAAAATCTCTAGGGCATGATTAATCATAGGACACTTTTTTCTCAATAGCGAATGTATTTTGTATTTAAGTCGTGAATATACACATTTTCAGTACTGTGCTTGAGTCAGTAAGAGACTGTAAACCATAGATTCATCATTGATATTTTAATTTATTTCACCAAGAGCCAATGGGTAACTAATATTTGGAAGGCCTGGTTCTGGGTACTGGCGACACAGAGAGGAATCAGTTATAAACACGATCTCTGTAAGTTCACCGTCTTATTTGCATTAGGAAAGCAGAAAAGAGCACAGATAGTTACAGCACAGTGCGTGATTAGATGCCACAGTGGGCCAAACACAGGCAATGAGCAAGCTGAGAATAGGGCATCTCAGGCAGAGATATGTGTCTCTACAGTCAGGTCAATGAGAAAAAGAAACAAAAGTCTCTTACTTTAAAGAGATGCCTTCTTAAGCCACCTTTACATGGCAATTGACCCTCTTATCTTGTGATCCAAGCTCTTTTGTCCTTTAGAAAGCAGATAGGGAAGTGGTGCTTGGGGAGAACATTCATTTTGAGAGTTTCTACACCCCACCTCTGTCCCTAAATCCACTTTTCCCCATCCACTGCCCCGCGGGAATGAGACTAGGAAGGGCTAAGGATTTCCATAAATAAAACCAAATCAATCAAATGGCAAAGAAACAAATTTCCTTAGAAAATAGATACATTTCACACTTCTAAATTGTCATGCCCTTCAAGGATCCCTGAAGTAGCTGGAGAGCCACGTTTCAGACCTCTTTGGGCCATTCGTCACTGGCTGGTTGTGTCATCTCGGACAAAGCACTCACTGTCTGCACCTCAATTTTCTTAACAGAAATGTTTTTCAATAACAGTTGTCATGCTTCATTCCCAGGGTTGTTATAAGGATCAGATGTGGTCAGATGAGAGTTGTAGAAAGTCAGTGTGGAATATTTGAAATAATCTCGGACCAGGCACGCAGGAAATAAGCTGCTCATTGGAGACCTGCTCTAGCTGTAGCTCTTACCGCATTTTGCAAGGAGCTTCAAACAATTGTTCAGTACCATTAGATTAGATGGTCTGTAAGGACTCTTCCAGCTTTGATAATATAAGATTCAGCAGTGACTTTTTTCAGTAAAGTGGCTTGAATAAAGTTAAGTCTTTATTCAGTTGGGTGTGAGACATATGAACTATTGCCCGAATGCTTCTCTCTTTTATATCTAGAGGTCCCCTTCACCCTCTTCACTGAGTGTGTGAGACATTTCAGTGTGGTGACTGGGCACAGAAAGGCCACTCTCTGCGAGCCCCAGAGGTTGGGAAAGGTGAAGAATGACTTTGCAGAGTCCGCCAGAAATCCTTTCTGTGAGGCAAACAGCAAGGCAGAACTTCAGAATATCCAGTTGGATTACGCAGAGACCACAGCTCTCCACCTAAGGAGAAGTAGGCTAAGAACGTCATGTCTTTTGTCTGCCTAATTTCCCCTCCTCTTCTATATTTTTGTTTTGCTCTCCTTTCAATAGAATGCAAACACCTGGTTTCTTAGTAGACATCAAAAAAACAGGTTTAGACCAAGAGTGATAGGATTATCTTTTCTCCTTAAAGTTTCCTCCGTGAGACCCCCCCGACAGCTGAAATCCCCTGAATCTATTTAAAATGCACTAATGCTCTATAATGTCAGGAGATTGTCCTAGAGATGGAATTAGACTGGCCTGGGTTTGAATTTTGCTTCTTTCACTTACTACCTGCATAATATTGTGCAAATATTTGACTGCTCTGAGTTGAAATAGCTTCCTATTTCACTGGGGGCTGGCAAGGCCTACCTTCTAGGGTTGTTGTAATGGTAAGTTCTCTGCAAACACGTCATGTTTCAAGTATCATGTGGAGGATTGCTCTTATAAACACTGACGATGTAAATTGTTTCACATGCTAGAATTTTTGGAGGGCATTGTTTCTCACTCCATTTGATGAGGGTTTTTGTTGTTGTTACTGTTTTGTTTCAGTGTTTTTTAGATTGGTGTTGGCTTTAACCAGAGCCTCCACTTCCATAGTCCAGCTCCCAGAGACTGCCTGTAGGTACTCGGGTGCCAATGTTTAGTATCAGCCTGAGCCCTTGTGGTTCTTCAAACAACTGTTCCTTCGAGAATATTCTGGATTACAGGGACACTTTTAGTACCCAGATTAGTTATCTAATGGTAACCACAAAATCATTTCCCTTTGCTGGAAAATGAGCTTATCTGATCACCAAAATTAACTAAAAAGTCAGGATCATGGATATTTTAGTCTAGCATTTCAGTTTGACAAACAAAGCCAATGAAAATTTGCAAACACACACACCTCTAGGGTGTGTTCTTCCCTTTACCCATGTGGTTACATCAACTGCTTTTTAAATCACAGCAGTTTGCTAACCCCCTCCCCCACTTGGCTTCTGCTTTCCTTGCTTTCATACCCTCTCCACAACTTAACGGCTGTCCAAGATGACCCAGGACACAAACATTGCTATTCATAAAATGTCCATGACTTTTTATGATATGTTACTCCTTTCTGAAACTCTTTCCTGACTTCTGTAATATGTCAATACTCTGGCTCGCCAACTATTTCTTCTCTATCTCTTCAATGATCTTTTTTATTTTCTTCCTGAGTATTCACTATGGTCATTTTCAAGAAAATTTTATGTACTTGATTTTCCCCCTCTAAGAACATGTATATTCCCAGAGGATATTGATGAGTCTGAGACATTTTTTTTTCTTGAGTCTTCATCAACATTTCAAACGCGAATTCCTATTGTTAGAAACATACAGGACAAAGTTAGGCAACAATTTAATTTATAATTAATACTTATTTATGTGCAAAATATAACTCTGTTTCTTTCCCTCCAAACTAGGTTTACATTCTAATTTTTCCTTTTTACATAACAGTACCATTCTTCAGATTCCTCAACCTACCCTCCGATGAAAACATTGCCATTTCTTTCCCTGTGCAAGTGCTACCTTTTGGTATTTCTTAGTCTCGGGGGCTCTTCACCAATTCCAAATTACTGCCTATCCTACCCTCAACATGTCGTAGCTGAGTCACTGCAATAAATTCTATTCTCTCTGCTTTCATTTCCTCCGTGTCTCAAAATCCCTCTTGCACACGGAGACGAGTTATCTTACTGTAAACTACTGCTTTCATTATATTACTTCTTGGTTTTAGAAGGGAGCAGAGTAAAAACTGCGGTGTATTTGTTTAGCAAACTGGACTGGTCAAAGCCCTTGGGCATGCATTGCACAATGGCTTTCTGTTGCTAGGAAGAGGTGGCACCGGGCTGTGGAAGCTCCATCATTGTGGAGTCAGGGTCCGGAGATGCTGTCTGCATTTTACTGCTGTGGGTTAACTAGAATCAGCTCAGGTCCTCTTTCAGAGGCTTCAGCTTCCCTATCTGTTGTTAAGTGGTAGATGCTGGTTAACATCTGCAAACTGTATATAGATATTTTGCAGCACATTAATAATGAGTGAATTCAAACTATTTAGGAAAAATTAACAGCCCCAGACACACTCTCCAGTTTACTAACTGTAGTAAAATTCACCATACCTTTATCTTAAAAAATAAATAAATAAATACATTTAGATGGATATCCCCAAAATTATTGTAACAGAAAATGTTTGCCAATCCTTGTTTTTGAGAGGTTTATGTCAATTCCAGTCTGGAATGTTCATTTAAACAACTCCTTAGGGATATGTCTCCCAAATACACAGCCTTCTAGGGAAATAAGAAAAATCAAAACAGTGTAGTGAATGATTCTAAAAGTATCCTTTTCAAGTCTATGATTTTCGACTATTAACTGTAATCTACCATCAGAAGCTTCAGCATGGAGCGATTTCTTGGCATGAGCAGAATGACTTAAGTGTTAGAGGAAATTGTTCTTCCTTTTGTCTTAGCAGCATCAGACTTGAGTGGGCGTGCTGCTAAGTTTAGTTGCAAGTTTTTCTGCCTGTGGTTGGGACTGCCACCATCCTTCCAGCCATACAGAACAGAAAAGGCAGCCTTGATGCCCCCTGAGAAGCAGCACCCTCCCTCCCCTGTCTATTTGAGTGGGGAAAAGACAGAGGTCTTGGCCAGGGAGGCTTGGTTCATATCATAGATCTAAGGTCAGATGGGCCTTTAGAGATCACTGAATCTAAACTTTTTTTTTAGAGATGTGGAAACAAAGGAAAATTCAAGGGAGAAGAACCCCTCAGATCGCACATCCAGTAAGTATTGGAATTAGAGCTCATGTATATTGTGTCTAAAATATTTGAGCAAAGTCAGCGGTCCCCAGCACTGGACAATCATTTAGAATGCAGAGTCAAACCTCCTGTTTGAAGAATCACCTTTGTGTTTACTATTTAGTAAGTCTGGCATGGCGCTGGGGATTTGTATATTTAGTAAGCATCCCCAGTAATCCTAAAGCAAGCCCACTGTGAGACTTAGGCACACCCAAAAGAATAGAATCAGTTAATAGTAGATTTAAAATGAACTTTAAAAAAACACTGAAAATCTGGGAAGCATTAAATATCCTGGAAATCAACGCCTACAAAAGGGAAGAGACTCATGTGTTGATGAGAAACTTAGATTAAAGTCCGTGTCTTTTCAATACGTATGTAATGGTCGTATATTCTTATATTTTACTACCTAGGGGCATCCAAAATGGTTGGGTGGACCTCAGGTCCTTTCCCTGTTTGTTTGTTTGTTTGTTTTGATATTTAACATAGATTGTGCTACCATATGTGTTTAAACATAGTAAGAAATGAATTTTCACTTGTACAATGTTATATGCAAGTACAGACACGTGTGTGTGTATGTGTTACACACACAGGTGCATACACACACATATTGCGAGTTAATGGTAGGGCGTCATCCATTGTAAGATGCAACTCAATTTCTGAGATTTTAAAATTCCAAGGGAAAATAGTCTCCTGTAACATAGTAGGTAAACTAGAGTTGGAAAAGGTTTTAACTCCCTTGGCAACTTGAACCAGTCGGCAGTAGAGTCTGGAAAATTTTGACGTCAAGGGTTCCTGGGCACATCAAGGCTAACAAGAACCATTTCCAAGATCAAGTAGAAATGTTCTATATGGACACAGGAGCAGACTGGCTGAGCAAATCCCACTTGTTTCTGGTGTCTTTCTATAGTTAGGACAAGCCATCTGGAAAAAATATTGGTGGATTAATTTGTAGATAAGTCAGCCAGATCGATGAAGATAATTTGTGCCCATTCTAATTTTTAACACAAATTGTATTTAAGTTCGAGTGAACCAGTCTATCTTATTTCTGAGTAAGCAACTTTTGTGTTGCCCCTCTGTGGCCTTAGTTCTACAAAAGAAATAACCTCAGCCCTAACTACTTCAGAAGCTGGTAATTATTAATCAAAATTAATCCTGTTAAAGTTTACCAAACACCTCCACATAGTTTATATCATTTCAATCTGACTAAGATCCTATGAGATGAATGAGATTATCTGTCTCTTTTATTTTTACGTTTGTGCAAACTGCAGCTCGGGAAACCTGAGTAACTTGCCCAACATCTCACAGTGAAAGCAGTGCTCGAGTCTGAGTGTTGTGATAGATTCATCCTGTATTCATTAGTAATTGTTTCACTTTAGAGAAAATACATCGAAAAGTCATAGTTGTAAGATGAATTACTTCCACCTTTCTGCATTTGGCCTGCTTGTTCATTGTTTTTGTTCTTATACCCACACACAAACCTCTCTTTGGCCCTAAGAACACCAGCCAAGCACCACCCAGGTCTGAAGAATAGATAAAAATATGCACTGACCTGTCTTCCTTGACTGAAGACACCTGGGGGAAAAAAAAGCACCAAATCTGAACACTGTAATTTCTGAATGGGCAAAAAGTGCGATTTGCAAAGTTAGGAAATCCTCAAGCCTGGGATAATACTAGTTCTTGGTTCTCGGTCGTCTCAACAAGTCGTGGCATAGTTGTTTTATTTTTTATACATGTTCACGTCTTAGGGAGAAATAGAGACTTGGGAAGTAATGAAAGGGGATGGACCAGGATGAAGTCATATTTCTTAGAGGTTGGGCGCGGGGTGAGAGAAAAGAGTTTCGGGATCTGGAGAATCATGTTACAGTTCTGGCCCAGTTACTAATTTACTGCGGGAATGACTTTCTCATCCCTGGTCTTACTTTGGAGAAGTTGGGTTGGAAAGTCTCCTCTGACTGACATTTCGAGGTTCAGTGCATTGTCTTTCTCACAGGCAATTTGGGAAGAGATGAACTTTGTTATTTTTTCTTTGAGGTCAAAATTGCTTTTCTGCCCTGTATACTCAGCTTTAAAGACTTGGCCCAAATATATAGTGGCAAGGACGAAGTCATTCTCGGTTCTGTGACTGATTTCTCTTGCTACATCTCTCTCAATTTCTGAAAGAGGAGAAAACTTCTCTAAATACAGTCTTGCTTCTCTCTCTCTCTCTCCATCTCTATGGTTATATCTGTGATTTTAGGTTGTGGCTTATTAGCTCAATGGTTTAAAATACCAAAATCAATGAAAGTTTTAGAGTCACTTCTGCTATGAGCTGAACTCTGGTCATTTTTGTGGAACGCGAAATGCTAGTGACACCTCACACATTTAGCCAAAAGCCTCCTTGACGACAGAAAGTATATGAATAAGTGTTAGCACTTGAGGGAGGACAACTGGAAATGCCTTCAAGAACATTCTCTGTTCATGGGGAAGAGGAGAGCACAAGGCTTTTCATTCTGAAATAAAGTTGATGAGCACCCACTGTAGTGATGAGCAACCATATTGCAGCAGTATTATTAAAAATACAGATTTTCAGGACAATTATTTGAAAATTCCATTATACAAGACCAAATAGGGCCTTGATGTCTATATTTTTGTAAGCACTGAAAGTGATTTTTATGACCCAGGAAAACTCATTGTTACAGTTCTCAGCCATTTCTTCACTGTGTGAAACTTTGATCACAACAAGAGAGATTTAGGAACTATCAAGTGAGAAGGAGGATTGACATCAGCAATGCCTGAGTTCTTATTATTAAACTTTAATAATGTCAATATTAATAGGCATTTGTTAAACTCTTACTATATCCCATTCACTATGTAAAGCACTTTACATACATTTTCTCATTTAATTCCCCACATAGCGATATTCCTTTTATACCCCTATTTTACACAGGTGAAAAAGACCCAGAAAGGTCACGTGCTCTAAAATCGAAATGCCAGGACTGAAATTCCACATGAAGGCTCTTAGTCATTAGCCTTCCCAAACACCAATTTATCTATGAAGGACCATGTTTGGGTAAATTAGGGGTCTTGGTCTACCAGATCCAATGAAAAGATGCTAAAGAGAAGCAATAAGAGGATATCAATGAACTTCTGAGAGGATCTTAGCAAACGCATTTTAATATAGTCACATGTACTTTTATGCCACCTCCGCAGGTGACAGAAACTCGTTTCATGTTGTTTAGCCTTATTAGTCAAACTTATTCCATAATATCACAGTAATCCTTTATCGAATTGCTTTTCACATTTCTAAATGTACAGGGTATCCCAAAAAATGTATATAGGGTGTCTGTAGAGTTTATTACATTTTGAAAATGAAATGTATTTCAATAACTGCTGGTTTTATAATTACACTTATGTGTGTATACACTTTTTGGGGGGACACCAACATATAAATATAACCAGTTTCCTGCCTGGCTGGTGTGGCTGAGTGGATTGAGTGTCGTCCCATGCACTGAGAGATCCTGGTTCGAATCCCGGTCAGGGCACATGCCCGATGCAGGCTCGATCTGTGGTATGGGGTGTGTACGAGGGAGCTGGGTTAAGAGAGGACGGTTGGTAGAAATAGAGAGAGGAACAAAGTAAAAAAGCGTCCTTCACTTAGAAGAGTGACGGGGCCAGGGCTCCTTCCAACTAAGCCCCCAGGAGCCCAGGGTAACAACACAAGTAGGGAATAAACTGGTTAGTTTCCTAGAAGATACTGGTGCAACCTACTCAGTCCTGACCAAGCCAGTGGAGCCCCTAACCTCCAAAAAACGACCATGCAAGGGGCCACCAGACAGTCAGCCCTTTACCCCTGGTCTTCAAAGAGGACTGTAGACCTTGGCAGAAATACTGTGACTCATTCGTTTCTGGTCATGCCGGAGTGCTCATACCCCCTACTCAGACACGATCTCCTCCAAAAACTGCGGGCAACAATATCATTCAAGGGGAAAGAGGCACACCTCACCGTGGATCCAGGAAGCCAGGACCCAATCCTCCTTTCCCCCTTTCATATCCTCCTAACTTGGCCCCTCTCCGAAGAGTATCTCTTACACGAGAGGACCTCTGCTGCACCCGCTGCCAATCAGGAGCCTTCCACCTACCTGGAGGAACTGCAGCATCTGTTTCCCACGGTCTGGGCAGAAAACAACCCTCCAGGATTAGCTAGCCACCAAGCCCCAGTAATTGTTCAATTGCTGGCCACTGCCACTCCAGCCCAGCCCCGCACCAAGTTCCACAAGACGTTGGCCATCAATCCTGCCAGTCTGCTCCCCGACGATGACCCCAAGGAGCCTCTACACGACTGCCTGGAGGTAATCGACACAGTGCAGACAACCCGCCCACACCTCAAGGATATCCCACTGCCATCATCAGATGAGGTATTGTTCACAGATGGGAGCAGCTATATCCAAGAAGGAGTAAGGTATGCTGGGGCAACAGTAGTAACTCTGGACTGTGTCATTTGGTCTCAGTCATTCAGTAGGGGAACTTCAGCCTAACGGGCTGAACTCATAGCCCTGATCCAGACCCTATGCTGGGGAAAGGATAAATCAATAACCGTCTATACCAGCGGTTCTCAACCTGTGGGTCGCAACCACTTTGGGGATCGAACGACCCTTTCACGGGGGTCGCCTAAGACCATCGGACAACACATATTTCCTATGGTGATTCATAACAGTAGCAAAATCAGTTATGAAGTAGCAACCAAAATAATTTTATGTTTGGGGGTCCCCAGAACATGAGGAACTGTATTAAAGGGTCGTGGCATTAGGAAGGTTGAGAACCACTGGTCTATACGGATAGTAGGTATGCATTTGCCACAGCGCATGTGCATAGCGCCATCTACCAAGAACCGGGCTTATTAACCTCGGCCAGGAAGGACGTCAAAAATAAGGAGGAAATTCTGACCTCACTCGAAGCTATCTGGCTGCCAAAAGCAGTAAGGATAGTGCGTTGCAAGGGACACCAAAAAGGGGATCCCACAGAGGCACGGAGAAACCGAGCAGCAGACCAGGAAGCTCGAGAGACAGCCCTAAAACCAGTGGGGCCTCTCCAGATATTAGTCGCCATGCCAAACCCAAGTTTGCCTTGGACTCCTACTTACACTGGGTCAGAAAATGACTTGGCCAAGCAGAAACAAGCCACAGAGGAAATTAACAGATGGTGGACATTGCCTGATGGGAGGTTGTTGGACCCAGAGGCATTAGGTCGGACTTTGGTCAAGCAGCTGCACCAGACTACCCACTTGGGTTACACCAAGCATACTGAACTCATGAGAGGCAGTTACTTCATACTCAATTTAGCCAGTATAGTAGATGGCACTGTGTCCAGGTGCACAACCTGTGCCCAGGTTAATAATAAGCAGGGTAGAAAAGCTCCCCTGGGAATCTGGGCTCAGGGAACCCCCCCCCCCCAGGGGAACATTAGGAAATAGATTTTATAAAAATTAAGCCCCCAACATCAGGATATAAATACCTCCTGGTTTACTTAGACACTTTCTCTGGGTAGGTTGAGGCTTACCCTACTAAAACAGAGACAGCCACCATTATAGTTAAAAAAAATCACTCCAAGAAATCATTCCTAGATTCGGGTTACATGTGACCCTGGAGTCAGACAACGGCCCCACCTTTGTAGCAAAAATATCACAGGACATAGCCAAGGTCCTGAATATTAATTAGAAACTCTATTGTGCCTAGCGACCCCAAAGCTCAGGGCAGATAGAGCACACGAACAGAACCTTAAAGGAAACCTTGACCAAGTTGACTTTAGAAACCGCTGAAAACTGGACCACTCTGCTGCCCCTCGCCCTCTTACAGGCGAGATGTACCCCATACCTAGAGGGATTCTCCTCTTATGAAATTATGTATAGTCGACCTCCTCCCATTCTTCCCAAGCTCAGAAAAGAATGGAAGGCTGAAATTCACAACTGCTCCTTACTCAGGTTCTTGCAGGCCCTGCAGTCTGCCAGAAGGCTGTGCATAATCACGTCCACAACGCCCTGCCTGTGCCCAAATCAGACCCTGTACACCCCTTCCAGCCCGGGGACTTGGTGTGGGTAAAGAAGTTCACCACCTAGGGACGAACTCCAGCCTGGAAGGACCATACACTGTCATCCTGACTACACCAACGGCTGTCAAGGTCAACAGCATCCCGACCTGGCTGCACCATTCCCGGCTGAAGGCGGAAAAAGCAAAATGGACGGTCCAGGCCTCTCCAGACCTCTTAAAGATAAGACTCTCGCAAACATCGGAACCTTAATATTGCTTTTACTCTGTATAAATGGGAACCCCCATAAGCCAAAACCCAAATGGGATTGGGAACTTAGGAATGGAATCACAGGGCAAGTCCTTGCCAAGGTGACTACAGGGGAACAGGAACAAGTGCAGTTCACTATAGATCTCTGTTCCCTGATTAAGGATGTTATCCCCATATACCAAGGAGAGAACAAAAAAATGAGCAAGGGTTCCAAGGAATCGGAGGCTATGGGGACAGGGCTCATGGACTTAGGGGTGAGGAAGAGGCAGGCAGTGTGACAGGGAAAGGGAGGAGGCGGAGGGCTAAGCAGGTATGTGTGGGTCTGAGTAGGAAGGAGGAGAAGGAAAGATGGGGGATGTGTAGACAGCAGATGGATTGAAAGGAGGGATGAGCATGTGAAATAAGGTAGGTAGATGTAGAGGACGAAAGTGGGACACTGAGTAAGAGAGGGAGAACTTGTCCCTGGTAGTGGGGTGACAGTATGGGATGTAGTGAAGAGAGTGACAGGGACAGAGTTAGTATCCTTAGTTAGAAATAACATTGAGGAAAGGGAAAATCAAAGAAGACAATGTGATAATTGGTTCCAAAGAATGTTTCATTGGTCCCCTTGGCTGACAACCCTCCTGTCTGTAGTGGCAGGGCCCCTCGCCCTCTTGCTCTTATCCCTGACCATGGGACCCTGCCTTGTCAATTGCCTTATCCAGACTATACAGAGCAGAATTAACTCGGTCAAATTACTAGTAGTCAGGGGTCAATACAATTTTCTCCCCAATGAAGACGAGTCCACGATTTGACTTGTATACATAAAACCAGTGGGGAAAGAACTAGACTACTTAATTTAAGTAACTCCATTCTGACCAGCAGTTGCTACACATACACACCCTGACTCATCTAAACACCAGAGACTGAAACCCAGAGGAACCATAAAGATAAAGGGATTAATCATGGCCTTGGGAAACCCAGAAAAACCATACAAATAAAGACAGTAATGATTGCCCTGACCTCTGTAACAGCTCCTCATGCCCCCTATGTGTATCAGTTCCCCCTTAACGGGGCCAAGGCCTCGCCAAGAGGATGTGGTTTTAGTCTTTATAAGCGGAGTGCAGAAATGTTTGGGGCTGCTGATTTGGGAGTCCTATGCCCCCTGCAGCCCGCCAGTAAGTAAAGCGCTCCTCTCCTTTACAGTTCGGCTGTGTGTCTCTGACTGTCTCACTGGCTGGTCCTACAGATGAAACTCAAAGGGAAGTGGGGGGAGAGGGCAGGATGAGATAAACTGAAGAACTTCTATGCATATATGCATAAACAATGGACACCAACATTAGTGTGGGGAAGGCTGGAGGGGGGTGGGAGTGGGGAGGAGGAGGTCAATGGGGGAAAAAAGGCGGAGACATCTGTAACACATTCAACAATAAAGATGAGTTTAAAAAAAAAAAAAAGAACATGACTTTTTTAAGATTTTTTTTTTAATCCTCACCCGAGGACATTTTTGCATTTATCTTCAGATAGAGCGGGGGTGTGGGGGGGAGGAGAGAGGAGAGTAAGAGAGAAACATCGACATGAGAGAGACACATCTACTGGTTGCCACCAACACAACCCCAAGCGGGGCCAGGGCCAAAATGCAACCAAGGTACGTGCTCTTAGTGGGAACCAAACCCGGATCTCTCTGGAATGCGGGCCGATGCTCTAACCGCTTAGACAAACTGGCCAGGGTTTAAGATTTCTTAATAAGCCAGTTTGATTACACAGTTAGCCATATTTTCTTTGTTCCACCAAAAGTCTTCTGTTAATCCAGTGAACACATATTTATTGAACACTTATTTTGTTGCCACTCTGTACTAGACACAGGGAACATTACAGCCGTGCTCCTCCCCTCATGGGAAGGACAGACAGTGAACAAAAATCAGCTGCCCTGTGGTCAGTACTATGAGGACGACAAACGTGATGAGCTGGGTGAGGTGTGTACGGGTGTATGGGTCAGGGAAGCCCTCTCCAGGCAGGTGAGATCTGAACTGAGACCTGGATCATGAGAATGTCAGGCTTCATTTTTATATTTTTTTTTATTATTTTTAATTTTTATTGTTTTGATCTTGCAGATTTTCATTTCTAATAAAGTAAATATCAACCTTTGATATTCCACATAAACAAAAAAGCTCTTTGTGGTTCCTTTTAATTTTTTCAGAGTAAAAGGGCCATGAGACCAAAAGTGAGAAAAGCACTGGTTTATCCCCAGCCACAGCTGGTCCATGTCTTGCTCTGACGTCATAAGTCACCATTGTGAGGGAATTGCAGACTTCTCCTATATAAGGCCCTGGCTCTGGACACTGAGCTGGGGTCACTGTGGAGTTGGAGTAGTGAGTTGATGTGTGGTGAATCGTTGGACTTGGACAGGTGAACTGACCTTTGGTGACCTCCTGGACTTTGATTGGTGAGCTTGCGTTTTGTATGTATGAATTGTTGGATGTGGACGAGTGAACTGACCTTTGGTGACCTGTTAGACTTTGATTGGTGAGCTTGCGTTTTGGATTTTTGATTTGTTGGATGTGGATGAGTGAGCTGACCTTTGGTGACCTCTTGGAGTTTGATTGGTGAGCTTGTGTTTTGGATGTTTGAATTGTTGGATGTGGACGAGTGAACTGACCTTTGGTGACCTGTTGGATTTTGATTGGTGAGCTTGTGTTTTGGATTTTTGATTTGTTGGATGTGGATGAGTGAACTGACCTTTGGTGACCTGTTGGACTTTGATTGGTGAGCTTGCGTTTTGGATGTTTGATTTGTTGGATGTGGATGAGTGAACTGAACTTTGGTGACCTCTTGGAGTTTGATTGGTGAGCTTGCGTTTTGTATGTTTGAATTGTTGGATGTGGATGAGTGAACTGACCTTTGGTGACCTGTTGGAGTTTGATTGGTGAGCTTGCGTTTTGATTTTTGATTTGTTGGATGTGGATGAGTGAACTGACCTTTGGTGACCTCCTGGACTTTGATTGGTGAGCTTGCGTTTTGTATGTATGAATTGTTGGATGTGGACGAGTGAACTGACCTTTGGTGACCTGTTAGACTTTGATTGGTGAGCTTGCGTTTTGGATTTTTGATTTGTTGGATGTGGATGAGTGAGCTGACCTTTGGTGACCTCTTGGAGTTTGATTGGTGAGCTTGTGTTTTGGATGTTTGAATTGTTGGATGTGGACGAGTGAACTGACCTTTGGTGACCTGTTGGATTTTGATTGGTGAGCTTGTGTTTTGGATTTTTGATTTGTTGGATGTGGATGAGTGAACTGACCTTTGGTGACCTGTTGGACTTTGATTGGTGAGCTTGCGTTTTGGATGTTTGATTTGTTGGATGTGGATGAGTGAACTGAACTTTGGTGACCTCTTGGAGTTTGATTGGTGAGCTTGCGTTTTGTATGTTTGAATTGTTGGATGTGGACGAGTGAACTGACCTTTGGTGACCTGTTGGAGTTTGATTGGTGAGCTTGCGTTTTGATTTTTGATTTGTTGGATGTGGATGAGTGAACTGACCTTTGGTGACCTCTTGGAGTTTGATTGGTGAGCTTGCGTTTTGGATGTTTGAATTGTTGGATGTGGATGAGTGAGCTGACCTTTGGTGACCTCTTGGAGTTTGATTGGTGAGCTTGCGTTTTGTATGTTTGAATTGTTGGATGTGGATGAGTGAACTGACCTTTGGTGACCTCTTGGAGTTTGATTGGTGAGCTTGCGTTTTGTATGTTTGAATTGTTGGATGTGGATGAGTGAGCTGACCTTTGGTGACCTCTTGGAGTTTGATTGGTGAGCTTGCGTTTTGTATGTTTGAATTGTTGGATGTGGACGAGTGAACTGACCTTTGGTGACCTCTTGGAGTTTGATTGGTGAGCTTGCGTTTTGGATGTTTGAATTGTTGGATGTGGACGAGTGAACTGACCTTTGGTGACCTGTTGGATTTTGATTGGTGAGCTTGCGTTTTGGATTTTTGATTTGTTGGATGTGGATGAGTGAACTGACCTTTGGTGACCTGTTGGACTTTGATTGGTGAGCTTGCATTTTGGATGTATGAATTATTGGGTGTGGACTAGTGAGCTGATATTTGGTGACCTCTTGGACTTTGATGAGTGAGTGAGCTTGCGTTTTGGATTGTGGCGTTTGTTTGTTTGGTTTTTAATTTCCTTTTCTTTTTCAGGTGTTTTTTTTTCTGTTATTGTATTTTTTGTTGTCTTAATATTTTTGTTTTCTTTTTCTTTTTCTTTCCTTTTTTTAGTTATTTTTATTTAGTTTTTTATTTTACTTCATTATTTTAGTTTGTTATTTAGCTTTTTTATTTTAGTTTGTTATTTTACTTGTTTATTTTAGTTTATTATTTTAGTTTTTTATTTTAAAGGCACCATGTGTTATGACTTTGCAGCCCTCTCTGACAACAAGGAGCGCCTTGTTGGCAATTGTGTCCTCCTGGACATCCTTGGCCAGGGTTCCTATGCCTAGGTGACGTTGGCCCGCCGTGTTCCCACAGGCACAGGTGTAGCAGTCCCAGCGCCTCCACGGGTGTCAGGAGAGGGTGTGGGGGAGGGGAGCGATGAAGCACGGAACTTGTACTCATGTACTCATAACCAATGGACATAGACAACAAAACTGGGGACGGGGCAGGGAGGGAGGGGGAGGAGGGTGTTAATGGGGAAAAAAGGAGAAACATCTGTAACAAAATAAATTAATAAGAAAAATAAAAAATAAAAATAAAGACTCCCCAACCTTATTTGACGAGGCCCTAAGTCCGGACCTCTCTAAGTTCAGGCAGGAACACCCAGAAATAACTCTCCTGCAATATGTAGATGATCTCCTATTAGCCACTAAGACTGTGCCTAACTGCCAGGCAGCTACTAGAGACTTATTAAAAGAATTAGACACCCTTGAAAAATTACTCCAATTTTTTGTAATGGCTCACATTGACATACCTCTGAGTAACACCTGTAATTGTTGTTGGGTAGATAGAAATAGATACAGATACAGACATAGACACAGATGTTAATATACATGTGAGCAACAAAGTCGTTATGTGGTAAAAGTTGACAGATGACTTTTAGTAATAACTTGTTGACTTTCAAAATATTCAAGAGGAAATTTAGATTAAAAATGAATAATATTCCTTGTGATTTAGTTCAACTCCATTAGAAATTGTTTTTACAAAACAGCCTTGTGTCTTGTCAGTCAGTCTCTGTGACCTATGAGATCTTCTGTGTTAGGAGTCCCCACGACCTCCCGCAGGTCTGATGATTGACTAGGGGGACTCACAGAACTCAGAAAAGCTGTTATACATATGGTGATGGTTCATTACAGTAAAAGGATGCAGATTACAATCAGCAAAGGCAGAAAGCTCCCAGGATGGAGTCTGGGAGGTCAGGTACAGCCACCCAGTTGTCGTCTCCCTGGACTCACACAGCAGTGCTTCACCCTCCCAGCTGTGCTTTGTGACGACACAGAGGGAGCACTGCCAACCCGGGGAGCTCACCAAAGCCCTGGTGTCCGGATTGTGTACTGGGGGCCAGGCCCTGAGGCATGCAGCACCCACATGACTGACAATTACTTAGTCTCCAGCTTCACTCCAAACCCCCAAAAAGGAGGTCGGACTGATACAGAGTGGCCCAGGACCACAGGCCTTCACCTGAGCATAAACTATCTGGCATGGCCCGTGACCCTGGATTACAAAGGCACTCTTATCAGGCATGACACTCCAAGGATTTTTAAGAGATTTCCCCAGAACTAATTTGAGCATCCCAAGTCTGCTGAGTTAACCCTCCGTGCCCGTCTTCCTTTGAGAAGAATCCACCTGGGCTTCCAGCATCGTGTCCCATCCAGTGAGGATTCCTACTGAGTATGGAAGGAGACGGGCTCGAAGCTAGTCCAGTAGAGACAATTTTGCTCATCTCCAGAGCAAGTACTGTCTCAGAGGATGATTGAAATGTCCTTTCCAGGAAAAGACTGGGATCTGAACAATGCGAATGAACCAAGTTTCTAGCACTGGTTTCAGAGACAGACGAATGAATGATGGAAGGCGGGGAGCAATTCCTATGTCTCAGCTTTTGGCAGTGTTTTAAAGAAAAACCCTGGCAAATTGGACTCACAGTCCTGAGACATAGCCACCATTTATGTACAGTGTAAACCCTTCGAGGAAAGAAAACTGAAGTGTGCAAGTCTTGGCCAGAACTGATGACAGAATCAGTGTCACTATCCTTCCAGGCCCTCCAAATTAGTCAGTGTAGGGCTCTGATAATAGCTACCAGAAAGATGGATAGTTGTGTGAAACAGATACCAGATCCTTCAGAAGCCTGTGATCTTATTTAGCAAAAAGCATACATGCACAGGAAAATTCATAAGAGAATAGCAGTGGTTTTATTCAAACAAAACAGTAGTTTAGTAAATTTAGGGTTGGTTGACAGTATTTCCAAATTCAGACTTTCCCTGAAAATATAGATTAACAACTTATTTTGAAAAATCAAACATTATACTAATAGTAAGCTAGGATTGTGCCTGTTAGAATTAGGCAACAGTTGCTTCATAGCAGCTGCCCATGGGAATGGAGTCCAGGCATTCCAGGTAGCTAGAGACCCACCTCTCCCTCTTGTGGTGAAGGGGGCCCTCTTCACTTATTTATGTCACCAGCTTGGCTCCTATAAAAACTAAGTTTATAACCCCTGACCCACCTAAGTATATATATATTAAAGATGAGCTTGATCTAGGGGTCAGGGTGGGGAGTCTCTCAAAGGAAGAGAAAGTTAAAGGCTTCTTAAAGAAAACAGTGCAAAAGAAAATAGAATAGGCAATTTACACAGGGCTCATTGCTTGAGAAAACATCAATATTAGAGTAAGGAGAATAGATTGTATTCTATGGGCATGTAAACCTAGTGAGAATTTGAGCAGAGAGTGTGAACTCTGTGAATGATATATCGTATTATTGCTAGGGTTATTTTTTACCTTTTGGTAGAAAAACCTGGCATTGCTATGTTGAATGAAAAGTTATCCAAATAGGAATGGGTTAGGGGATGAAGGATCCTGTGTTGAAAAATTTCACAGAGCACTGAATCATCACGACGTGGAGGAGGAATAGGCGAGCTGGTGAGAATGCAGGAATGGAGAAGAAACGGGCATAGAAGCAGCTGTAAAAGCAGCTCCCTTCCTTAGGATGCCATGAAAGTAAGGGAATGCGGAACAATGCCTACTTTCCTTGTGATAGGAATCTTCTTTTTTCTCTTCTCTTTAGGGAATTTGGTCCTCTTATTAAATATGGAAAATGTGATTAATTGGTAACAGTAAAACATTTGTTTATTCTTTTCACTACTTAAATCTGAAAACCATTTCCTTTGGAATTGGAGGATGTATAATAAATAACATGCCTCTCTTTTCTGCACCCAACTTTATAATGAAATTAAAAAAATGTTAAGTTAATGGAGAACCAAGTACGGCATTTATTGCAAATAAACTTTATAATCAAAAGAGGTGGTCAGTGTTCATCTCCGAGGGCTGATTGTTTAAAGTCAGCTTTCACTGTGCTTGGGTCTAAGGTCTGTTATCAGGTGGGCTTATCTAACACTCTCCTGAATTAAATGTACTGCAGATTGCAGGCTTATGTGCAAGGTCCAGCCCTGACCCACTAGTCTGACTTAAAGACATGAGTAAAGAGAAAATATTCCCCCCTACCCCCGCACACACAGCTGTTTGAGTCTTTCTAACTGAAATTCATAAGTGAAGGCCTGCATCAGGAGAGAAAAATTTCGACGTGCTAAAAGAAGGAGGGAGGATAACCAAGAGTTTTGGGAGGCAGGCATGCTTTAGAGAGAGCTAAAAGGCATTGATATCATTTGACCTCCTGATTTCAGCATACCTAATTCTCACTCCGTCTTTCGGTACTATTACATCGGTCAATACGTTTCTTTTTCTTTTTCTTTTTTCCTTAATTTGATTTCGAATCCGCCACTCAAACTAAAAGATCTTGGCTAATACAGGGAGACGACGTCGTTTTTACATTTCAGGCTAGGGAAATGAACTGTGAAAAAAGCCTTTGGCGTCTGTGTGCTTTGGGTCATTACCTATTGACGCCACTAGATGTCAGTGTCTTCTATCTTAGTTTGACTAGTTCTTTATTTGAAGCAGTAGCTTCCAGGGAAGGATACTACTCTACTTTCTCCATCACCTTTCCAGCTCATACACAGTCTACTTCATCTGGCAACAGGGACCCTCCTCCTTTTACAGCGTCCTCCTTCCTTGGTTTTGTACAAGTGTTTGTGTAGAGGCGCAGGCCTATCCTACTTTAATGAGCCTGGGCTTCAGTGTTCTGTGGGAATTCTCCAGGTGATTCTAATGCACATCTACGTTGGAGAACTATTTCCTTTTTCAATTTTATGAAATGTATTGGGCTGACATTGGCTAATAAAATTCTATTGCTTTCAGGTGTGCAATTTATAACACATCATATAATGTACATTGCATTGTCTCTTCACCACTCAAAGTCAAGTCTCCTTCCATCACCATATATTTGATCCCCTTTACCTAACTCTTGTAGTGATCTGGGCTCCAAGGCTAAGGCAACTAGATTCCATTTTATGTAGGCCCCTTAGTTAAGGCGACTAAAAGACTCCATTTTGTCACCAATAGACATTCCTTGATATTCTTCCAACAATAGGTTAATTACCCCAAGACTTAAAGGAATTTTGCCTAAAGATTATAGTGGCCCCAGGAGTTGGGAGGCATTTGCAGTCTCCTGAGTATAGGTATTTGCAGGTACTTGTAAGTGCTTAGGCCTTTGGTAAATAATGCTAATTTTGACTTCTGTGGTCTCTGTCACTCCCACTATTGTACTGGTTCCCTGAGGGGAGGGGTCAAAAGGAGGAGGGAGTTTCTGTCTTTAAAATGGGATGAGTAAGAACAATCGGGGCTGTTGGTCTGAGGGGGGAGACTGTGCCCTCCGCAGCTCGCTGGCGAAATAAAGTGCTCCTTTACAATTCGGCCATGGGTCTCTGGTTATCTCGCCTTCAGGTTATAACAGTACCTCCACTCGTTCCCTCTGTGTCTATGAGTTTTGTTTGTTCATTTGTTGTTTTCGGTTTTATATTTCACGTATGAGTGAAATCACAGGGTTTTTGACTTTTTCTGTCTGACCTCTTTTGCTTAGCATGATATTCTCCAGCTCCATCCATGTTGTTGAACGTGTCAGTATTTCGTCTTGTTTCATGGCTGAGCAGTATTCCATTGTATGTACGTACCACATCTTCTCTATCCAGTCATCTCGGGAGGACACTCTTTGTTTTCATGTCTTGGCCTCCGTGAATGCTTCTGCAAATGAACATAGGGGTATCTTTACAAATACGGGTTCTCAAAATTTTAGATAGATAGCCAGAAGAGGGATTACTGGATAATATGGTAATTCTCTTCTTAATTTTTAAAGGAACCTCCATACCGTTTCCATAGTGGCTGTACCATTTTACATTCCCATCAGCATGGAGAGAACTATTTTCTAGCCTGAGTCCCTCCATTCCTGCATGTCCTCAACCACTGGCAGAATTGAAAGTGCAGCTAATGAGCTTACTGAGGAAATGACATTGGGAAGGTAACTGCTCTCTGGGCTAACTTGTTTTATCTCTACAATGAGAATGTTCACTTGGATAACAAAAGTCATATGACATTTATATAATTAGCATTGCTATGGATAATACTTTGTCTTTGTAACTATATCAAACACGAGTGCAGGGAAGTCAATTAAACCCAAAATGCATCAGGTAGTCACTGGCTCTTCGAGTTGGATTGAGGACTCCATCTGAACAATCTCTGACTTCTGCCACAATATTCCTATTGGGCTAGCATCAACCTGGAGTTCCCATGAAGGGAAGTTCTCTCATGATGCAGAATGAACGACGCTGTGGGGGTCTGACTGTTCGGAAGCCTTGCTTGCCTTGAATCCAACCTGCATTTGTGGTGCTTTCAACCATCAGAGCCCTCGTGTTATCAGACTTTGAGCTCCTGAAGGCCGGACTGCAGTCCCTCCCCTCCCGGTCCCTGTTTCGCTTGCAGCTCACTGCTGCTCATAGGTTTCTTCCTCACCTGTATACAGTTAGCCAGCTGGCCAGGAGGGGTCAGAGCAGACTGACTGCTCTCCCCATACTGCTGGCATTACTGGAATAAACACTCGTATATGATTCAACCCTGTCTCTGCCTAATTTGTCTCCATTAGTGACAGGCGGCCTCAGACCTGTTGTGTCGGGTTCAAAAAGAAAAACACAGGACTGTCTTCTGCAGGATTTATTTTATTGTTAAGCAAATCAAAGAAAATAGATATATATTGAACTCCCAAGGACTCAGGCAGAGAAGAAGGTGTGTTTTCATAAAGTGAAGGGATCTGCTAGAGAAAAATAAAAGCAGAAGCAAGAATAGAAGGATGAAAGAGCCGGCAAGTCAGCACAAACCGCTGGCTCGAGTTCAGCTTTTCCATAATGCTTTAGGTTGATCTTCCCAGCACTTTTCCTACGAAAGAGAAAGACAAAATCCGCTCAGTGCAATATCATTCGCATTCATCCCAGATGCGGGACGAGGTTTAACTATTTCGTCGTCTGTATAATCATTTGATTCTGCAGGTGTCCATGTTGATGATTTGACAGAAGTTAATGAACTTCACTCAGAGGTGACACCTGTCCTAATTGCAGAAAACAGGAATCTTAAATAAATAAATTTAATAAGGCTTAGACCTTTTGATTTCAATGGTTTCTTTTCTGGGAGTACTATGTATACAACCGGAAAAGGTAACAGTAGCAGGAGAAATAACGACAAAGGGATTAGAGTTCTGTCCTGATAGAAGATAAAAGAAGTCAAACCACATATTCCAGAAATTGGCATTTTTAGCAGACCATATATTAGGCCTCAGTAACGAGTACCCCTTCTATCAGATCTCAACTTACCCTACTGCCTTTATCTTGGAAAAATTTTGGTATTAATTAGTCAAATACGTTATGTATAAATGTACAAACATATTTATTATGTATTGATTCAAAGTCTATTCATTTAATTCTATGTGCTTAGCCCCGTTATTATTGATAGAGAGTTCTATAATCCCTGGGCTTAGGAATTTTACAGCAAAGTTGAGGGAAATTAAGACCTTCATAGAAAAAACTCTAATACAAGAAAAAAATGAGAGTGGTGAAGAAGTGAGGTTACTTTTAAAGTGGGGTATTCCCGGCCCATGTGGCTCAGTGGATTGAGCATTGATCTATGGACTGAGAGGTCCCTGTTCAATTCCCTGTCAGGGCACCTGCCCGGGTTGCGGGTTTGATCCCCAGTAGGGGGCATGCAGGAGGCAGCCAATTGATGGATGTTTCTATCTCTCTCTCCCTCCTCTCTCTCTAAAAATCAATACAAACATAAAAAATGAAGAGGGTTATAATTCCCTTGATTTTAGAGTAATCAGACTAAGAGATGAATTGATTGAATAAATTTTTATGAATTATAAACTATGTCCCATCAGGAAGCTCATAGATATTGGCTGAAATCTACAGCACCTGTTCTGTTCCTTATAAACTCATTCAACAAATATTGGCCCTTGATCGAATCTTTCTAGTACACTATCTATCTGTAAAGTTTCCATAGTCTGGATCATAAAGGATGATCCTGTGTGCTGTTCTTTGTGGAAAGGCTCCTTTAATCAGACTGAAAGAGAGGAATGAATGGAAATTGGTGCCTTAACAACATAGAATTTGGTATAAAATAAAATGTTTGAAAAATGTGGATAAAATGATATTTTTATTGCTAGTAAATTTTCTCACAAGTTTTCATGTTTGTGACTTTGATGAATTTTCTAACTTAGCTACATCGCTAAAAATTCCATCATCTTCTCTATAATTAACATGAATAATGATAACAAATCATAATCGGATAAAATGAATACAATTTTTAGTTAGAAATAAATAGAAAAATAAGAAAATGTATCAAAATTATTAAAAATGCACACATTTAAAAAAATTTCTCTGATGAATCACATTTAAGAATTACAAAGTAATAAAGATTATGCTTTCAAATAATTTATTATGTAAAATTTTTATTTATTTTTGACCGATTTGTTTTCAATCCATTTGCCTGAAGCTTATTTCTTTTATCTCTATGGGTGGGTATGAATAGAAATTTCTACACTATCTCTAGGAAAGTGGCATTTTCTTATCCTGGAAGTTTGTGTTTGTAAGGGACAGGTGGGTGAGTATGATACTTACACCATCGCCTTACAGAAAGCACATTTATTGGCATATGTCTGGCCATCAGAGCCACAGTGAGGATTAGATTCTCGAGCGCAGTAGACCACGGGATCCCCAAACTCACCACAGTCAATCTACCAAAGTAAGCACAGTGACATAGACATTAGTGCATTCTGCTTGTAAATATATATATTTATAAAGTTATATATAAATATATAAATATTTATTTGTATAGAGTTGGATATAAATGTATATAAATATTTGTTATATACAAATATATATAACTATTTATTTTTATATATTTGTTTATATATTTAGATAAAATCATATGCATATAAATAGATTTTAGTAAAATTTTATATATTATGTGTGTGTGTGTGTGTGTGTGTGTATGTGTGTGTGTGTGTGTGTATATTTGTGACATAAAGCTGTCTGAAGCAGAAAATGGCCTTCTTTGTCTGCTTATTTAGAATGTGTTAGACATAACTGAGACGTCTTCTCTGAGACACAGGATACCTATTTCTGTAGTACCTGTATGCAGAAGTAAGTTAATGATGTAAGGCAGTGACTTACTCCAATGTAGGGAGTAAGGCAAATGCCACAGGGCATGGCTTTTTGTTCCAACACTAATTTGTTCTAATTGAGAGTAGTGTTTGGTGTTTGAGTGACTTTTTTTGTTTGTTTACCGTATTAACGTAGCTCTAATAGCACTCCTTCTGTATTGTTCTAAAGAAAAGGATGGTCATTGTAAGGAGCTTCCAAATGTTAGGTGATGGCTTGTTAGTTTTCCTCGTGGCTGCTGCATCCATTTAGTCTCTTGAAAACAACATTTTAATGTCTTTATACTAACTTACTCTGTCTCAGAGTCTGTAGTATTTAAACATTTGTGCCTAAGTTGCTCTATTTAAGATTCTGTGGTTGCATCCAGTCGTGGGGAGAACGCGTGCTGTGAGGATTAATAATTATTGTCATGGGCTCTGTAGTAGCACCTATGCCCTCAGTTATAGTGTCTCAGAAGTAGCCTGGAGTTTTAAAATTCTTCTCAATTCGATGTCAATTGAATCAATATTTGGTGTGCAAGTGACATTTGAGCCATTTTATTCCAGGGCACAGGTAATACACAATAGGTAGAACCAAACTTCTCCAAGTGTCAACTATGTGGAAGGAAGTGCCCTTTAACATGAGTAGAAGGACCATACTTCACCCCTCTCCTAGTTCCATTAATGATGTCTTATGTTTATCAATTGCTTCATAATACTCAAACCACATAGATGAACTCAGTTGAGTCTCACAACAGCCTTGAGATGCACCTGGGGCCATATTATACTGAGCAGTTTACAGATGTGAATATTGATGCTCAGGATCATTAAGATGCTTCCCAAAGCCACACCACCAGGAAGCATTCAAACCAGTGCTTGAACATATTCCTTCTCACTGCTGATCCAGAATTTCCGACAATCTCCTATGGTTGATTTCCAACACATCCTCATTGAGAGAAATAAAGACCAACTATCACGATGTACCCTTGACCACACTGACAGTCAGGATATGTAGATTTTATTGAAATTTCTTCTTAGGAAAGTGTGTGGGCACAGGTAGGAGGAATCATATCTTTAAGATGTCAGCAAGCCATTATATACTGGCAAAGCTCTCTGAAGGTTTGCATGGGGAAAAGCTCAGCAAAGAGTCCTACAGTTGAGTTAACAAAGTACTATGACATATCGCAGATGTAAGGGCACCTGAGACTATTGTACTCACATTTTTTGATAAAATTTTACTTCTTGTACTATTGAAGTTGGGGAAGTAGGTGCTTATCAGAGATCTTAGGGCTTGGTTGGGTAGAAGATATCTAGGCTTTTGATAGCCCCACTTTTTCCCCCCACTGCTCCTAAATGTCACTCCATCCTTTCATACTACTTCTGGGATAGTCACCTTTCCTTTAGGTTCCCAAATAGAAGCAAGGCTGGAAAATCTCTAGGGCATGATTAATCATAGGACACTTTTTTCTCAATAGCGAATGTATTTTGTATTTAAGTCGTGAATATACACATTTTCAGTACTGTGCTTGAGTCAGTAAGAGACTGTAAACCATAGATTCATCATTGATATTTTAATTTATTTCACCAAGAGCCAATGGGTAACTAATATTTGGAAGGCCTGGTTCTGGGTACTGGCGACACAGAGAGGAATCAGTTACAAACACGATCTCTGTAAGTTCACCGTCTTATTTGCATTAGGAAAGCAGAAAAGAGCACAGATAGTTACAGCACAGTGCGTGATTAGATGCCACAGTGGGCCAAACACAGGCAATGAGCAAGCTGAGAATAGGGCATCTCAGGCAGAGATATGTGTCTCTACAGTCAGGTCAGTGAGAAAAAGAAACAAAAGTCTCTTACTTTAAAGAGATGCCTTCTTAAGCCACCTTTACATGGCAATCGACCCTCTGATCTTGTGATCCAAGCTCTTTTGTCCTTTAGAAAGCAGATAGGGAAGTGGTGCTTGGGGAGAATATTCATTTTGAGAGTTTCTACACCCCACCTCTGTCCCTAAATCCACTTTTCCCCATCCACTGCCCCGCGGGAATGAGACTAGGAAGGGCTAAGGATTTCCATAAATAAAACCAAATCAATCAAATGGCAAAGAAACAAATTTCCTTAGAAAATAGATACATTTCACACTTCTAAATTGTCATGCCCTTCAAGGATCCCTGAAGTAGCTGGAGAGCCACGTTTCAGACCTCTTTCGGCCATTCGTCACTGGCTGGTTGTGTCATCTCGGACAAAGCACTCACTGTCTGCACCTCAATTTTCTTAACAGAAATGTTTTTCATTAACAGTTGTCATGCTTCATTCCCAGGGTTGTTATAAGGATCAGATGTGGTCAGATGAGAGTTGTAGAAAGTCAGTGTGGAATATTTGAAATAATCTCGGACCAGGCATGCAGGAAATAAGCTGCTCATTGGAGACCTGCTCTAGCTGTAGCTCTTACCGCATTTTGCAAGGAGCTTCAAACAGTTGTTCAGTACCATTAGATTAGATGGTCTGTAAGGACTCTTCCAGCTTTGATAATATAAGATTCAGCAGTGACTTTTTTCAGTAAAGTGGCTTGAATAAAGTTAAGTCTTTATTCAGTTGGGTGTGAGACATATGAACTATTGCCCGAATGCTTCTCTCTTTTATATCTAGAGGTCCCCTTCACCCTCTTCACTGAGTGTGTGAGACATTTCAGTGTGGTGACTGGGCACAGAAAGGCCACTCTCTGCGAGCCCCAGAGGTTGGGAAAGGTGAAGAATGACTTTGCAGAGTCCGCCAGAAATCCTTTCTGTGAGGCAAACAGCAAGGCAGAACTTCAGAATATCCAGTTGGATTACACAGAGACCACAGCTCTCCACCTAAGGAGAAGTAGGCTAAGAACGTCATGTCTTTTGTCTGCCTAATTTCCCCTCCTCTTCTATATTTTTGTTTTGCTCTCCTTTCAATAGAATGCAAACACCTGGTTTCTTAGTAGACATCAAAAAAACAGGTTTAGACCAAGAGTGATAGGATTATCTTTTCTCCTTAAAGTTTCCTCCGTGAGACCCCCCGACAGCTGAAATCCCCTGAATCTATTTAAAATGCACTAATGCTCTATAATGTCAGGACATTGTCCTAGAGATGGAATTAGACTGGCCTGGGTTTGAATTTTGCTTCTTTCACTTACTACCTGCATAATATTGTGCAAATATTTGACTGCTCTGAGTTGAAATAGCTTCCTATTTCACTGGGGGCTGGCAAGGCCTACCTTCTAGGGTTGTTGTAATGGTAAGTTCTCTGCAAACACGTCATGTTTCAAGTATCATGTGGAGGATTGCTCTTATAAACACTGACGATGTAAATTGTTTCACATGCTAGAATTTTTGGAGGGCATTGTTTCTCACTCCATTTGATGAGGGTTTTTGTTGTTGTTACTGTTTTGTTTCAGTGTTTTTTAGATTGGTGTTGGCTTTAACCAGAGCCTCCACTTCCATAGTCCAGCTCCCAGAGACTGCTTGTAGGTACTCGGGTGCCAATGTTTAGTATCAGCCTGAGCCCTTGTGGTTCTTCAAACAACTGTTCCTTTGAGAATATTCTGGATTACAGGGACACTTTTAGTACCCAGATTAGTTATCTAATGGTAACCACAAAATCATTTCCCTTTGCTGGAAAATGAGCTTATATGATCACCAAAATTAACTAAAAAGTCAGGATCATGGATATTTTAGTCTAGCATTTCAGTTCGACAAACAAAGCCAATGAAAATTTGCAAACACACACACCTCTAGGGTGTGTTCTTCCCTTTACCCATGTGGTTACATCAACTGCTTTTTAAATCACAGCAGTTTGCTAACCCCCTCCCCCACTTGGCTTCTGCTTTCCTTGCTTTCATACCCTCTCCACAAATAAACGGCTGTCCAAGATGACCCAGGACACAAACATTGCTATTCATAAAATGTCCATGACTTTTTATGATATGTTACTCTTTTCTGAAACTCTTCCCTGACTTTTGTAATATGTCAATACTCTGGCTCACCAACTATTTCTTCTCTATCTCTTTAATGATCTTTTTTTATTTTCTTCCTGAGTATTCACTATGGTCATTTTCGAGAAAATTTTATGTACTTGATTTTCCCCCTCTAAGAACATATATATTCCCAGAGGATATTGATGAGTCTGAGACATTTTTTTTTTTTGAGTCTTCATCAGCATTTCAAACTCTAATTCCTATTGTTAGAAACATACAGGACAAAGTTAGGCAACATTTAATTAATAATTAATACTTATTTATGTGCAAAATATAACTCTGTTTCTTTCCCTCCAAACTAGGTTTACATTCTAATTTTTCCTTTTTACATAACAGTACCATTCTTCAGATTCCTCAACCTACCCTCCGATGAAAACATTGCCATTTCTTTCCCTGTGCAAGTGCTACCTTTTGGTATTTCTTAGTCTCGGGGGCTCTTCACCAATTCCAAATTACTGCCTATCCTACCCTCAACATGTCGTAGCTGAGTCACTGCAATAAATTCTATTCTCTCTGCTTTCATTTCCTCCGTGTCTCAAAATCCCTCTTGCACACGGAGACGAGTTATCTTACTGTAAACTACTGCTTTCATTATATTACTTCTTGGTTTTAGAAGGGAGCAGAGTAAAAACTGCGGTGTATTTGTTTAGCAAACTGGACTGGTCAAAGCCCTTGGGCATGCATTGCACAATGGCTTTCTGTTGCTAGGAAGAGGTGGCACCGGGCTGTGGAAGCTCCATCATTGTGGAGTCAGGGTCCGGAGATGCTGTCTGCATTTTACTGCTGTGGGTTAACTAGAATCAGCTCAGGTCCTCTTTCAGAGGCTTCAGCTTCCCTATCTGTTGTTAAGTGGTAGATGCTGGTTAACATCTGCAAACTGTATATAGATATTTTGCAGCACATTAATAATGAGTGAATTCAAACTATTTAGGAAAAATTAACCGCCCCAGACACACTCTCCAGTTTACTAACTGTAGTAAAATTCACCATACCTTTATCTTAAAAAATAAATAAATAAATACATTTAGATGGATATCCCCAAAATTATTGTAACAGAAAATGTTTGCCAATCCTTGTTTTTGAGAGGTTTATGTCAATTCCAGTCTGGAATGTTCATTTAAACAACTCCTTAGGGATATGTCTCCCAAATACACAGCCTTCCAGGGAAATAAGAAAAATCAAAACAGTGTAGTGAATGATTCTAAAAGTATCCTTTTCAAGTCTATGATTTTCGACTATTAACTGTAATCTACCATCAGAAGCTTCAGCATGGAGCGATTTCTTGGCATGAGCAGAATGACTTAAGTGTTAGAGGAAATTGTTCTTCCTTTTGTCTTAGCAGCATCAGACTTGAGTGGGCGTGCTGCTAAGTTTAGTTGCAAGTTTTTCTGCCTGTCGTTGGGACTGCCACCATCCTTCCAGCCATACAGAACAGAAAAGGCAGCCTTGATGCCCCCTGAGAAGCAGCACCCTCCCTCCCCTGTCTATTTGAGTGGGGAAAAGACAGAGGTCTTGGCCAGGGAGGCTTGATTCATATCATAGATCTAAGGTCAGATGGGCCTTTAGAGATCACTGAATCTAAACTTTTTTTTTAGAGATGTGGAAACAAAGGAAAATTCAAGGGAGAAGAACCCCTCAGATCGCACATCCAGTAAGTATTGGAATTAGAGCTCATGTATATTGTGTCTAAAATATTTGAGCAAAGTCAGCGGTCCCCAGCACTGGACAATCATTTAGAATGCAGAGTCAAACCTCCTGTTTGAAGAATCACCTTTGTGTTTACTATTTAGTAAGTCTGGCATGGCGCTGGGGATTTGTATATTTAGTAAGCATCCCCAGTAATCCTAAAGCAAGCCCACTGTGAGACTTAGGCACACCCAAAAGAATAGAATCAGTTAATAGTAGATTTAAAATGAACTTTAAAAAAACACTGAAAATCTGGGAAGCATTAAATATCCTGGAAATCAACGCCTACAAAAGGGAAGAGACTCATGTGTTGATGAGAAACTTAGATTAAAGTCCGTGTCTTTTCAATACGTATGTAATGGTCGTATATTCTTATATTTTACTACCTAGGGGCATCCAAAATGGTTGGGTGGACCTCAGGTCCTTTCCCTGTTTGTTTGTTTGTTTGTTTTGATATTTAACATAGATTGTGCTACCATATGTGTTTAAACATAGTAAGAAATGAATTTTCACTTGTACAATGTTATATGCAAGTACAGACACGTGTGTGTGTATGTGTTACACACACAGGTGCATACACACACATATTGCGAGTGAATGGTAGGGCGTCATCCATTGTAAGATGCAACTCAATTTCTGAGATTTTAAAATTCCAAGGGAAAATAGTCTCCTGTAACATAGTAGGTAAACTAGAGTTGGAAAAGGTTTTAACTCCCTTGGCAACTTGAACCAGTCGGCAGTAGAGTCTGGAAAATTTTGACGTCAAGGGTTCCTGGGCACATCAAGGCTAACAAGAACCATTTCCAAGATCAAGTAGAAATGTTCTATATGGACACAGGAGCAGACTGGCTGAGCAAATCCCGCTTGTTTCTGGTGTCTTTCTATAGTTAGGACAAGCCATCTGGAAAAAATATTGGTGGATTAATTTGTAGATAAGTCAGCCAGATCGATGAAGATAATTTGTGCCCATTCTAATTTTTAACACCAATTGTATTTAAGTTCGAGTGAACCAGTCTATCTTATTTCTGAGTAAGCAACTTTTGTGTTGCCCCTCTGTGGCCTTAGTTCTACAAAAGAAATAACCTCAGCCCTAACTACTTCAGAAGCTAGTAATTATTAATCAAAATTAATCCTGTTATAGTTTACCAAACACCTCCACATAGTTTATATCATTTCAATCTGACTAAGATCCTATGAGATGAATGAGATTATGTGTCTCTTTTATTTTTACGTTTGTGCAAACTGCAGCTCGGGAAACCTGAGTAACTTGCCCAACATCTCACAGTGAAAGCAGTGCTCGAGTCTGAGTGTTGTGATAGATTCATCCTGTATTCATTAGTAATTGTTTCACTTTAGAGAAAATACATCGAAAAGTCATAGTTGTAAGATGAATTACTTCCACCTTTCTGCATTTGGCCTGCTTGTTCATTGTTTTTGTTCTTATACCCACACACAAACCTCTCTTTGGCCCTAAGAACACCAGCCAAGCACCACCCAGGTCTGAAGAATAGATAAAAATATGCACTGACCTGTCTTCCTTGACTGAAGACACCTGGGGGAAAAAAAAGCACCAAATCTGAACACTGTAATTTCTGAATGGGCAAAAAGTGCGATTTGCAAAGTTAGGAAATCCTCAAGTCTGGGATAATACTAGTTCTTGGTTCTCGGTCGTCTCAACAAGTCGTGGCATAGTTGTTTTATTTTTTATACATGTTCACGTCTTAGGGAGAAATAGAGACTTGGGAAGTAATGAAAGGGGATGGACCAGGATGAAGTCATATTTCTTAGAGGTTGGGCGCGGGGTGAGAGAAAAGAGTTTCGGGATCTGGAGAATCATGTTACAGTTCTGGCCCAGTTACTAATTTACTGCGGGAATGACTTTCTCATCCCTGGTCTTACTTTGGAGAAGTTGGGTTGGAAAGTCTCCTCTGACTGACATTTCGAGGTTCAGTGCATTGTCTTTCTCACAGGCAATTTGGGAAGAGATGAACTTTGTTATTTTTTCTTTGAGGTCAAAATTGCTTTTCTGCCCTGTATACTCAGCTTTAAAGACTTGGCCCAAATATATAGTGGCAAGGACGAAGTCATTCTCGGTTCTGTGACTGATTTCTCTTGCTACATCTCTCTCAATTTCTGAAAGAGGAGAAAACTTCTCTAAATACAGTCTTGCTTCTCTCTCTCTCTCTCCATCTCTATGGTTATATCTGTGATTTTAGGTTGTGGCTTATTAGCTCAATGGTTTAAAATACCAAAATCAATGAAAGTTTTAGAGTCACTTCTGCTATGAGCTGAACTCTGGTCATTTTTGTGGAACGCGAAATGCTAGTGACACCTCACACATTTAGCCAAAAGCCTCCTTGACGACAGAAAGTATATGAATAAGTGTTAGCACTTGAGGGAGGACAACTGGAAATGCCTTCAAGAACATTCTCTGTTCATGGGGAAGAGGAGAGCACAAGGCTTTTCATTCTGAAATAAAGTTGATGAGCACCCACTGTAGCGATGAGCAACCATATTGCAGCAGTATTATTAAAAATACAGATTTTCAGGACAATTATTTGAAAATTCCATTATACAAGACCAAATAGGGCCTTGATGTCTATATTTTTGTAAGCACTGAAAGTGATTTTTATGACCCAGGAAAACTCATTGTTACAGTTCTCAGCCATTTCTTCACTGTGTGAAACTTTGATCACAACAAGAGAGATTTAGGAAATATCAAGTGAGAAGGAGGATTGACATCAGCAATGCCTGAGTTCTTATTATTAAACTTTAATAATGTCAATATTAATAGGCATTTGTTAAACTCTTACTATATCCCATTCACTATGTAAAGCACTTTACATACATTTTCTCATTTAATTCCCCACATAGCGATATTCCTTTTATACCCCTATTTTACACAGGTGAAAAAGACCCAGAAAGGTCACGTGCTCTAAAATCGAAATGCCAGGACTGAAATTCCACATGAAGGCTCTTAGTCATTAGCCTTCCCAAACACCAATTTATCTATGAAGGACCAGGTTTGGGTAAATTAGGGGTCTTGGTCTACCAGATCCAATGAAAAGATGCTAAAGAGAAGCAATAAGAGGATATCAATGAACTTCTGAGAGGATCTTAGCAAACGCATTTTAATATAGTCACATGTACTTTTATGCCACCTCCACAGGTGACAGAAACTCGTTTCATGTTGTTTAGCCTTATTAGTCAAACTTATTCCATAATATCACAGTAATCCTTTATCGAATTGCTTTTCACATTTCTAAATGTACAGGGTATCCCAAAAAATGTATATAGGGTGTCTGTAGAGTTTATTACATTTTGAAAATGAAATGTATTTCAATAACTGCTGGTTTTATAATTACACTTATGTGTGTATACACTTTTTGGGGGGACACCAACATATAAATATAACCAGTTTCCTGCCTGGCTGGTGTGGCTGAGTGGATTGAGTGTCGTCCCATGCACTGAGAGATCCTGGTTCGAATCCCGGTCAGGGCACATGCCCGATGCAGGCTCGATCTGTGGTATGGGGTGTGTACGAGGGAGCTGGGTTAAGAGAGGACGGTTGGTAGAAATAGAGAGAGGAACAAAGTAAAAAAGCGTCCTTCACTTAGAAGAGTGACGGGGCCAGGGCTCCTTCCAAGTAAGCCCCCAGGAGCCCAGGGTAACAACACAAGTAGGGAATAAACTGGTTAGTTTCCTAGAAGATACTGGTGCAACCTACTCAGTCCTGACCAAGCCAGTGGAGCCCCTAACCTCCAAAAAACGACCATGCAAGGGGCCACCAGACAGTCAGCCCTTTACCCCTGGTCTTCAAAGAGGACTGTAGACCTTGGCAGAAATACTGTGACTCATTCGTTTCTGGTCATGCCGGAGTGCTCATACCCCCTACTCAGACACGATCTCCTCCAAAAACTGCGGGCAACAATATCATTCAAGGGGAAAGAGGCACACCTCACCGTGGATCCAGGAAGCCAGGACCCAATCCTCCTTTCCCCCTTTCATATCCTCCTAACTTGGCCCCTCTCCGAAGAGTATCTCTTACACGAGAGGACCTCTGCTGCACCCGCTGCCAATCAGGAGCCTTCCACCTACCTGGAGGAACTGCAGCATCTGTTTCCCACGGTCTGGGCAGAAAACAACCCTCCAGGATTAGCTAGCCACCAAGCCCCAGTAATTGTTCAATTGCTGGCCACTGCCACTCCAGCCCAGCCCCGCACCAAGTTCCACAAGACGTTGGCCATCAATCCTGCCAGTCTGCTCCCCGACGATGACCCCAAGGAGCCTCTACACGACTGCCTGGAGGTAATCGACACAGTGCAGACAACCCGCCCACACCTCAAGGATATCCCACTGCCATCATCAGATGAGGTATTGTTCACAGATGGGAGCAGCTATATCCAAGAAGGAGTAAGGTATGCTGGGGCAACAGTAGTAACTCTGGACTGTGTCATTTGGTCTCAGTCATTCAGTAGGGGAACTTCAGCCTAACGGGCTGAACTCATAGCCCTGATCCAGACCCTATGCTGGGGAAAGGATAAATCAATAACCGTCTATACCAGCGGTTCTCAACCTGTGGGTCGCAACCACTTTGGGGATCGAACGACCCTTTCACGGGGGTCGCCTAAGACCATCGGACAACACATATTTCCTATGGTGATTCATAACAGTAGCAAAATCAGTTATGAAGTAGCAACCAAAATAATTTTATGTTTGGGGGTCCCCAGAACATGAGGAACTGTATTAAAGGGTCGTGGCATTAGGAAGGTTGAGAACCACTGGTCTATACGGATAGTAGGTATGCATTTGCCACAGCGCATGTGCATAGCGCCATCTACCAAGAACCGGGCTTATTAACCTCGGCCAGGAAGGACGTCAAAAATAAGGAGGAAATTCTGACCTCACTCGAAGCTATCTGGCTGCCAAAAGCAGTAAGGATAGTGCGTTGCAAGGGACACCAAAAAGGGGATTCCACAGAGGCACGGAGAAACCGAGCAGCAGACCAGGAAGCTCGAGAGACAGCCCTAAAACCAGTGGGGCCTCTCCAGATATTAGTCGCCATGCCAAACCCAAGTTTGCCTTGGACTCCTACTTACACTGGGTCAGAAAATGACTTGGCCAAGCAGAAACAAGCCACAGAGGAAATTAACAGATGGTGGACATTGCCTGATGGGAGGTTGTTGGACCCAGAGGCATTAGGTCGGACTTTGGTCAAGCAGCTGCACCAGACTACCCACTTGGGTTACACCAAGCATACTGAACTCATGAGAGGCAGGTACTTCATACTCAATTTAGACAGTATAGTAGATGGCACTGTGTCCAGGTGCACAACCTGTGCCCAGGTTAATAATAAGCAGGGTAGAAAAGCTCCCCTGGGAATCTGGGCTCAGGGAACCCCCCCCCCCAGGGGAACATTAGGAAATAGATTTTATAAAAATTAAGCCCCCAACATCAGGATATAAATACCTCCTGGTTTACTTAGACACTTTCTCTGGGTAGGTTGAGGCTTACCCTACTAAAACAGAGACAGCCACCATTATAGTTAAAAAAAATCACTCCAAGAAATCATTCCTAGATTCGGGTTACATGTGACCCTGGAGTCAGACAACGGCCCCACCTTTGTAGCAAAAATATCACAGGACATAGCCAAGGTCCTGAATATTAATTAGAAACTCTATTGTGCCTAGCGACCCCAAAGCTCAGGGCAGATAGAGCACACGAACAGAACCTTAAAGGAAACCTTGACCAAGTTGACTTTAGAAACCGCTGAAAACTGGACCACTCTGCTGCCCCTCGCCCTCTTACAGGCGAGATGTACCCCATACCTGGAGGGATTCTCCCCTTATGAAATTATGTATAGTCGACCTCCTCCCATTCTTCCCAAGCTCAGAAAAGAATGGAAGGCTGAAATTCACAACCGCTCCTTACTCAGGTTCTTGCAGGCGCTGCAGTCTGCCAGAAGGGCGTCCATAAGTACGTCCACAACGCCCTGCCTGTGCCCAAATCAGACCCTGTACACCCCTTCCAGCCCGGGGACTTGGTGTGGGTAAAGAAGTTCACCACCTAGGGACGAACTCCAGCCTGGAAGGACCATACACTGTCATCCTGACTACACCAACGGCTGTCAAGGTCAACAGCATCCCGACCTGGCTGCACCATTCCCGGCTGAAGGCGGAAAAAGCAAAATGGACGGTCCAGGCCTCTCCAGACCTCTTAAAGATAAGACTCTCGCAAACATCGGAACCTTAATATTGCGTTTACTCTGTATAAATGGGAACCCCCATAAGCCAAAACCGAAATGGGATTGGGCACTTAGGAATGGAATCACAGGGCAAGTCCTTGCCAAGGTGACTACAGGGGAACAGGAACAAGTGCAGTTCACTATAGATCTCTGTTCCCTGATTAAGGATGTTATCCCCATATACCAAGGAGAGAACAAAAAAATGAGCAAGGGTTCCAAGGAATCGGAGGCTATGGGGACAGGGCTCATGGACTTAGGGGTGAGGAAGAGGCAGGCAGTGTGACAGGGAAAGGGAGGAGGCGGAGGGCTAAGCAGGTATGTGTGGGTCTGAGTAGGAAGGAGGAGAAGGAAAGATGGGGGATGTGTAGACAGCAGATGGATTGAAAGGAGGGATGAGCATGTGAAATAAGGTAGGTAGATGTAGAGGACGAAAGTGGGACACTGAGTAAGAGAGGGAGAACTTGTCCCTGGTAGTGGGGTGACAGTATGGGATGTAGTGAAGAGAGTGACAGGGACAGAGTTAGTATCCTTAGTTAGAAATAACATTGAGGAAAGGGAAAATCAAAGAAGACAATGTGATAATTGGTTCCAAAGAATGTTTCATTGGTCCCCTTGGCTGACAACCCTCCTGTCTGTAGTGGCAGGGCCCCTCGCCCTCTTGCTCTTATCCCTGACCATGGGACCCTGCCTTGTCAATTGCCTTATCCAGACTATACAGAGCAGAATTAACTCGGTCAAATTACTAGTAGTCAGGGGTCAATACAATTTTCTCCCCAATGAAGACGAGTCCACGATTTGACTTGTATACATAAAACCAGTGGGGAAAGAACTAGACTACTTAATTTAAGTAACTCCATTCTGACCAGCAGTTGCTACACATACACACCCTGACTCATCTAAACACCAGAGACTGAAACCCAGAGGAACCATAAAGATAAAGGGATTAATCATGGCCTTGGGAAACCCAGAAAAACCATACAAATAAAGACAGTAATGATTGCCCTGACCTCTGTAACAGCTCCTCATGCCCCCTATGTGTATCAGTTCCCCCTTAACGGGGCCAAGGCCTCGCCAAGAGGATGTGGTTTTAGTCTTTATAAGCGGAGTGCAGAAATGTTTGGGGCTGCTGATTTGGGAGTCCTATGCCCCCTGCAGCCCGCCAGTAAGTAAAGCGCTCCTCTCCTTTACAGTTCGGCTGTGTGTCTCTGACTGTCTCACTGGCTGGTCCTACAGATGAAACTCAAAGGGAAGTGGGGGGAGAGGGCAGGATGAGATAAACTGAAGAACTTCTATGCATATATGCATAAACAATGGACACCAACATTAGTGTGGGGAAGGCTGGAGAGGGGTGGGAGTGGGGAGGAGGAGGTCAATGGGGGAAAAAAGGCGGAGACATCTGTAACACATTCAACAATAAAGATGAGTTTAAAAAAAAAAAAAAGAACATGACTTTTTTAAGATTTTTTTTTAATCCTCACCCGAGGACATTTTTGCATTTATCTTCAGATAGAGCGGGGGTGTGGGGGGGAGGAGAGAGGAGAGTAAGAGAGAAACATCGACATGAGAGAGACACATCTACTGGTTGCCACCAACACAACCCCAAGCGGGGCCAGGGCCAAAATGCAACCAAGGTACGTGCTCTTAGTGGGAACCAAACCCGGATCTCTCTGGAATGCGGGCCGATGCTCTAACCGCTTAGACAAACTGGCCAGGGTTTAAGATTTCTTAATAAGCCAGTTTGATTACACAGTTAGCCATATTTTCTTTGTTCCACCAAAAGTCTTCTGTTAATCCAGTGAACACATATTTATTGAACACTTATTTTGTTGCCACTCTGTACTAGACACAGGGAACATTACAGCCGTGCTCCTCCCCTCATGGGAAGGACAGACAGTGAACAAGAATCAGCTGCCCTGTGGTCAGTACTATGAGGACGACAAACGTGATGAGCTGGGTGAGGTGTGTACGCGTGTATGGGTCAGGGAAGCCCTCTCCAGGCAGGTGAGATCTGAACTGAGACCTGGATCATGAGAATGTCAGGCTTCATTTTTATATTTTTTTTTATTATTTTTAATTTTTATTGTTTTGATCTTGCAGATTTTCATTTCTAATAAAGTAAATATCAACCTTTGATATTCCACATAAACAAAAAAGCTCTTTGTGGTTCCTTTTAATTTTTTCAGAGTAAAAGGGCCATGAGACCAAAAGTGAGAAAAGCACTGGTTTATCCCCAGCCACAGCTGGTCCATGTCTTGCTCTGACGTCATAAGTCACCATTGTGAGGGAATTGCAGACTTCTCCTATATAAGGCCCTGGCTCTGGACACTGAGCTGGGGTCACTGTGGAGTTGGAGTAGTGAGTTGATGTGTGGTGAATCGTTGGACTTGGACAGGTGAACTGACCTTTGGTGACCTCCTGGACTTTGATTGGTGAGCTTGCGTTTTGTATGTATGAATTGTTGGATGTGGACGAGTGAACTGACCTTTGGTGACCTGTTACACTTTGATTGGTGAGCTTGCGTTTTGGATTTTTGATTTGTTGGATGTGGATGAGTGAGCTGACCTTTGGTGACCTCTTGGAGTTTGATTGGTGAGCTTGTGTTTTGGATGTTTGAATTGTTGGATGTGGACGAGTGAACTGACCTTTGGTGACCTGTTGGATTTTGATTGGTGAGCTTGTGTTTTGGATTTTTGATTTGTTGGATGTGGATGAGTGAACTGACCTTTGGTGACCTTTTGGACTTTGATTGGTGAGCTTGCGTTTTGTATGTTTGAATTTTTGGTTGTGGATGAGTGAACTGAACTTTGGTGACCTCTTGGAGTTTGATTGGTGAGCTTGCGTTTTGTATGTTTGAATTGTTGGATGTGGACGAGTGTACTGACCTTTGGTGACCTGTTGGATTTTGATTGGTGAGCTTGCGTTTTGGATTTTTGATTTGTTGGATGTGGATGAGTGAACTGACCTTTGGTGACCTCTTGGAGTTTGATTGGTGAGCTTGCGTTTTGGATGTTTGAATTGTTGGATGTGGACGAGTGAACTGACCTTTGGTGACCTGTTGGAGTTTGATTGGTGAGCTTGCGTTTTGATTTTTGATTTGTTGGATGTGGATGAGTGAACTGACTTTGGTGACCTCTTGGAGTTTGATTGGTGAGCTTGCGTTTTGGATGTTTGAATTGTTGGATGTGGACGAGTGAACTGAACTTTGGTGACCTGTTGGACTTTGATTGGTGAGCTTGCGTTTTGTATGTTTGAATTGTTGGATGTGGATGAGTGAACTGACCTTTGGTGACCTCTTGGAGTTTGATTGGTGAGCTTGCGTTTTGTATGTTTGAATTGTTGGATGTGGACGAGTGAACTGACCTTTGGTGACCTCTTGGAGTTTGATTGGTGAGCTTGCGTTTTGTATGTTTGAATTGTTGGATGTGGACTAGTGAACTGACCTTTGGTGACCTGTTGGATTTTGATTGGTGAGCTTGCATTTTGTATGTTTGAATTGTTGGATGTGGACTAGTGAACTGACCTTTGGTGACCTGTTGGATTTTGATTGGTGAGCTTGCGTTTTGGATATTTGATTTGTTGGATGTGGATGAGTGAACTGACCTTTGGTGACCTCTTGGAGTTTGATTGGTGAGCTTGCGTTTTGTATGTTTGAATTGTTGGATGTGGACGAGTGTACTGACCTTTGGTGACCTGTTGGATTTTGATTGGTGAGCTTGCGTTTTGGATTTTTGATTTGTTGGATTTGGATGAGTGAACTGACCTTTGGTGACCTCTTGGAGTTTGATTGGTGAGCTTGCGTTTTGGATGTTTGAATTGTTGGATGTGGACGAGTGAACTGACCTTTGGAGACCTGTTGGACTTTGATTGGTGAGCTTGCGTTTTGTATGTTTGAATTGTTGGATGTGGATGAGTGAAGTGACCTTTGGTGACCTCTTGGAGTTTGATTGGTGAGCTTGCGTTTTGTATGCTTGAATTGTTGGATGTGGACGAGTGAACTGACCTTTGGTGACCTCTTGGAGTTTGATTGGTGAGCTTGCGTTTTGTATGTTTGAATTGTTGGATGTGGACTAGTGAACTGACCTTTGGTGACCTGTTGGATTTTGATTGGTGAGCTTGCATTTTGTATGTTTGAATTGTTGGATGTGGACTAGTGAACTGACCTTTGGTGACCTGTTGGATTTTGATTGGTGAGCTTGCGTTTTGGATGTTTGATTTGTTGGATGTGGATGAGTGAACTGACCTTTGGTGACCTCTTGGAGTTTGATTGGTGAGCTTGCGTTTTGGATGTTTGAATTGTTGGATGTGGACGAGTGAACTGACCTTTGGTGACCTGTTGGATTTTGATTGGTGAGCTTGCGTTTTGGATTTTTGATTTGTTGGATGTGGATGAGTGAACTGACCTTTGGTGACCTCTTGGAGTTTGATTGGTGAGCTTGCGTTTTGGATTTTTGATTTGTTGGATGTGGATGAGTGAACTGACCTTTGGTGACCTCTTGGAGTTTGATGAGTGAGTGAGCTTGCGTTTTGGATTGTGGCGTTTGTTTGTTTGGTTTTTAATTTCCTTTTCTTTTTCAGGTGTTTTTTTTCTGTTATTGTATTTTTTGTTGTCTTAATATTTTTGTTTTCTTTTTCTTTTTATTTCCTTTTTTTAGTTATTTTTATTTAGTTTTTTATTTTACTTCATTATTTTAGTTTGTTATTTAGCTTTTTTATTTTAGTTTGTTATTTTACTTGTTTATTTTAGTTTATTATTTTAGTTTTTTATTTGAAAGGCACCATGTGTTATGACTTTGCAGCCCTCTCTGACAACAAGGAGCGCCTTGTTGGCAATTGTGTCCTCCTGGACACCCTTGGCCAAGGGTTCCTATGCCTAGGTGACGTTGGCCCGCCGTGTTCCCACAGGCCCAGGTGTAGCAGTCCCAGCGCCTCCACGGGTGTCAGGATAGGGTGTGGGGGAGGGGAGCGATGAAGCACGGAACTTGTACTCATGTACTCATAACCAATGGACATAGACAACAAAACTGGGGACGGGGCAGGGAGGGAGGGGGAGGAGGGTGTTAATGGGGAAAAAAGGAGAAACATCTGTAACAAAATAAATTAATAAGAAAAATAAAAAATAAAAATAAAGACTCCCCAACCTTATTTGACGAGGCCCTAAGTCCGGACCTCTCTAAGTTCAGGCAGGAACACCCAGAAATAACTCTCCTGCAATATGTAGATGATCTCCTATTAGCCACTAAGACTGTGCCTAACTGCCAGGCAGCTACTAGAGACTTATTAAAAGAATTAGACTCCCTTGAAAAATTACTCCAATTTTTTGTAATGGCTCACATTGACATACCTCTGAGTAACACCTGTAATTGTTGTTGGGTAGATAGAAATAGATACAGATACAGACATAGACACAGATGTTAATATACATGTGAGCAACAAAGTCGTTATGTGGTAAAAGTTGACAGATGACTTTTAGTAATAACTTGTGGACTTTCAAAATATTCAAGAGGAAATTTAGATTAAAAATGAATAATATTCCTTGTGATTTAGTTCAACTCCATTAGAAATTGTTTTTACAAAACAGCCTTGTGTCTTGTCAGTCAGTCTCTGTGACCTATGAGATCTTCTGTGTTAGGAGTCCCCACGACCTCCCGCAGGTCTGATGATTGACTAGGGGGACTCACAGAACTCAGAAAAGCTGTTATACATATGGTGATGGTTCATTACAGTAAAAGGATGCAGATTACAATCAGCAAAGGCAGAAAGCTCCCAGGATGGAGTCTGGGAGGTCAGGTACAGCCACCCAGTTGTCGTCTCCCTGGACTCACACAGCAGTGCTTCACCCTCCCAGCTGTGCTTTGTGACGACACAGAGGGAGCACTGCCAACCCGGGGAGCTCACCAAAGCCCTGGTGTCCGGATTGTGTACTGGGGGCCAGGCCCTGAGGCATGCGGCACCCACATGACTGACAATTACTTAGTCTCCAGCCTCCCCCCAAACCCCCAAAAAAGGAGGTCGGACTGATACAGAGTGGCCCAGGACCCCAGGCCTTCACCTGAGCATAAACTATCTGGCATGGCCCGTGACCCTGGATTACAAAGGCACTCTTATCAGGCATGACACTCCAAGGATTTTTAAGAGATTTCCCCGGAACTAATTTCAGCATCCCAAGTCTGCTGAGTTAACCCTCCGTGCCCGTCTTCCTTTGAGAAGAATCCACCTGGGCTTCCAGCATCGTGTCCCATCCAGTGAGGATTCCTACTGAGTACGGAAGGAGACGGGCTAGAAGCTAGTCCAGTAGAGACAATTTTGCTCGTCTCCAGAGCAAGTACTGTCTCAGAGGATGATTGAAATGTCCTTTCCAGGAAAAGACTGGGATCTGAACAATGCGAATGAACCAAGTTTCTAGCACTGGTTTCAGAGACAGACGAATGAATGATGGAAGGCGGGGAGCAATTCCTATATCTCAGCTTTTGGCAGTGTTTTAAAGAAAAACCCTGGCAAATTGGACTCACAGTCCTGAGACATAGCCACCATTTATGTACAGTGTAAACCCTTCGAGGAAAGAAAACTGAAGTGTGCAAGTCTTGGCCAGAACTGATGACAGAATCAGTGTCACTATCCTTCCAGGCCCTCCAAATTAGTCAGTGTAGGGCTCTGATAATAGCTACCAGAAAGATGGATAGTTGTGTGAAACAGATACCAGATCCTTCAGAAGTCTGTGGTCTTATTTAGCAAAAAGCATACATGCACAGGAAAATTCATAAGAGAATAGCAGTGGTTTTATTCAAACAAAACAGTAGTTTAGTAAATTTGGGGTTGGTTGACAGTATTTCCAAATTCAGACTTTCCCTGAAAATATAGATTAACAACTTATTTTGAAAAATCAAACATTATACTAATAGTAAGCTAGGATTGTGCCTGTTAGAATTAGGCAACAGTTGCTTCATAGCAGCTGCCCATGGGAATGGAGTCCAGGCATTCCAGGTAGCTAGAGACCCACCTCTCCCTCTTGTGGTGAAGGGGGCCCTCTTCACTTATTTATGTCACCAGCTTGGCTCCTATAAAAACTAAGTTTATAACCCCTGACCCACCTAAGTATATATATATTAAAGATGAGCTTGATCTAGGGGTCAGGGTGGGGAGTCTCTCAAAGGAAGAGAAAGTTAAAGGCTTCTTAAAGAAAACAGTGCAAAAGAAAATAGAATAGGCAATTTACACAGGGCTCATTGCTTGAGAAAACATCAATATTAGAGTAAGGAGAATAGATTGTATTCTATGGGCATGTAAACCTAGTGAGAATTTGAGCAGAGAGTGTGAACTCTGTGAATGATATATCGTATTATTGCTAGGGTTATTTTTTACCTTTTGGTAGAAAAACCTGGCATTGCTATGTTGAATGAAAAGTTATCCAAATAGGAATGGGTTAGGGGATGAAGGATCCTGTGTTGAAAAATTTCACAGAGCACTGAATCATCACGACGTGGAGGAGGAATAGGCGAGCTGGTGAGAATGCAGGAATGGAGAAGAAACGGGCATAGAAGCAGCTGTAAAAGCAGCTCCCTTCCTTAGGATGCCATGAAAGTAAGGGAATGCGGAACAATGCCTACTTTCCTTGTGATAGGAATCTTCTTTTTTCTCTTCTCTTTAGGGAATTTGGTCCTCTTATTAAATATGGAAAATGTGATTAATTGGTAACAGTAAAACATTTGTTTATTCTTTTCACTACTTAAATCTGAAAACCATTTCCTTTGGAATTGGAGGATGTATAATAAATAACATGCCTCTCTTTTCTGCACCCAACTTTATAATGAAATTAAAAAAATGTTAAATTAATGGAGAACCAAGTACGGCATTTATTGCAAATAAACTTTATAATCAAAAGAGGTGGTCAGTGTTCATCTCCGAGGGCTGATTGTTTAAAGTCAGCTTTCACTGTGCTTGGGTCTAAGGTCTGTTATCAGGTGGGCTTATCTAACACTCTCCTGAATTAAATGTACTGCAGATTGCAGGCTTATGTGCAAGGTCCAGCCCTGCCCCACTAGTCTGACTTAAAGACATGAGTAAAGAGAAAATATTCCCCCCTACCCCCGCACACACAGCTGTTTGAGTCTTTCTAACTGATATTCATAAGTGAAGCCCTGCATCAAGAGAGAAAAATTTCCACGTGCTAAAAGAAGGAGGGAGGATAACCAAGAGTTTTGGGAGGCAGGCATGCTTTAGAGAGAGCTAAAAGGCATTGATATCATTTGACCTCCTGATTTCAGCATACCTAATTCTGACTCCATCTTTCGGTACTATTACATCGGTCAATACATTTCTTTTTCTTTTTCTTTTTTCCTTAATTTGATTTCTAATCCGCCACTCAAACTAAAAGATCTTGGCTAATACAGGGAGGCAAAGTCGTTTTTACATTTCAGGCTAGGGAAATGAACTGTGAAAAAAGCCTTTGGCGTCTGTGTGCTTTGGGTCATTACCTATTGACGCCACTAGATGTCAGAGTCTTCTATCTTAGTTTGACTAGTTCTTTATTTGAAGCAGTAGCTTCCAGGGAAGGATACTACTCTACTTTCTCCATCACCTTTCCAGCTCATACACAGTCTACTTCATCTGGCAACAGGGACCCTCCTCCTTTTACAGCGTCCTCCTTCCTTGGTTTTGTACAAGTGTTTGTGTAGAGGCGCAGGCCTATCCTACTTTAATGAGCCTGGGCTTCAGTGTTCTGTGTGAATTCTCCAGGTGATTCTAATGCACATCTACGTTGGAGAACTATTTCCTTTTTCAATTTTATGAAATGTATTGGGCTGACATTGGCTAATAAAATTCTATTGCTTTCAGGTGTGCAATTTATAACACATCATATAATGTACATTGCATTGTCTATTCACCACTCAAAGTCAAGTCTCCTTCCATCACCATATATTTGATCCCCTTTACCTAACTCTTGTAGTGATCTGGGCTCCAAGGCTAAGGCAACTAGATTCCATTTTATGTAGGCCCCTTAGTTAAGGCGACTAAAAGACTCCATTTTGTCACCAATAGACATTCCTTGATATTCTTCCAACAATAGGTTAATTACCCCAAGACTTAAAGGAATTTTGCCTAAAGATTATAGTGGCCCCAGGAGTTGGGAGGCATTTGCAGTCTCCTGAGTATAGGTATTTGCAGGTACTTGTAAGTGCTTAGGCCTTTGGTAAATAATGCTAATTTTGACTTCTGTGGTCTCTGTCACTCCCACTATTGTACTGGTTCCCTGAGGGGAGGGGGCAGAAGGAGGAGGGAGTTTCTGTCTTTAAAATGGGATGAGTAAGAACAATCGGGGCTGTTGGTCTGAGGAGGGAGACTGTGCCCTCCGCAGCTCGCTGGCGAAATAAAGTGCTCCTTTACAATTCGGCCATGGGTCTCTGGTTATCTCGCCTTCAGGTTATAACAGTACCTCCACTCGTTCCCTCTGTGTCTATGAGTTTTGTTTGTTCATTTGTTGTTTTCGGTTTTATATCTCACGTATGAGTGAAATCACAGGGTTTTTGACTTTTTCTGTCTGACCTCTTTTGCTTAGCATGATATTCTCCAGCTCCATCCATGTTGTTGAACGTGTGAGTATTTCGTCTTGTTTCATGGCTGAGCAGTATTCCATTGTATGTACGTACCACATCTTCCCTATCCAGTCATCTCGGGAGGACACTCTTTGTTTTCATGTCTTGGCCTCCGTGAATGCTTCTGCAAATGAACATAGGGGTATCTTTACAAATACGGGTTCTCAAAATTTTAGATAGATAGCCAGAAGAGGGATTACTGGATAATATGGTAATTCTCTTCTTAATTTTTAAAGGAACCTCCATACCGTTTCCATAGTGGCTGTACCATTTTACATTCCCATCAGCATGGAGAGAACTATTTTCTAGACTGAGTCCCTCCATTCCTGCATGTCCTCAACCACTGTCAGAATTGAAAGTGCAGCTAATGAGCTTACTGAGGAAATGACATTGGGAAGGTAACTGCTCTCTGGGCTAACTTGTTTTATCTCTACAATGAGAATGTTCACTTGGATAACAAAAGTCATATGACATTTATATAATTAGCATTGCTATGGATAATACTTTGTCTTTGTAACTATATCAAACACGAGTGCAGGGAAGTCAATTAAACCCAAAATGCATCAGGTAGTCACTGGCTCTTCGAGTTGGATTGAGGACTCCATCTGAGCAATCTCTGACTTCTGCCACAATATTCCTATTGGGCTAGCATCAACCTGGAGTTCCCATGAAGGGAAGTTCTCTCATGATGCAGAATGAACGACGCTGTGGGGGTCTGACTGTTCGGAAGCCTTGCTTGCCTTGAATCCAACCTGCATTTGTGGTGCTTTCAACCATCAGAGCCCTCGTGTTATCAGACTTTGAGCTCCTGAAGGCCGGACTGCAGTCCCTCCCCTCCCGGTCCCTGTTTCGCTTGCAGCTCACTGCTGCTCATAGGTTTCTTCCTCACCTGTATACAGTTAGCCAGCTGGCCAGGAGGGGTCAGAGCAGACTGACTGCTCTCCCCATACTGCTGGCATTACTGGAATAAACACTCGTATATGATTCAACCCTGTCTCTGCCTAATTTGTCTCCATTAATGACAGGCAGCCTCAGACCTGTTGTGTCGGGTTCAAAAAGAAAAACACAGGACTGTCTTCTGCAGGATTTATTTTATTGTTAAGCAAATCAAAGAAAATAGATATATATTGAACTCCCAAGGACTCAGGCAGAGAAGAAGGTGTGTTTTCATAAAGTGAAGGGATCTGCTAGAGAAAAATAAAAGCAGAAGCAAGAATAGAAGGATGAAAGAGCCGGCAAGTCAGCACAAACCGCTGGCTCGAGTTCAGCTTTTCCATAATGCTTTAGGTTGATCTTCCCAGCACTTTTCCTACGAAAGAGAAAGACAAAATCCGCTCAGTGCAATATCATTCGCATTCATCCCAGATGCGGGACAAGGTTTAACTATTTCGTCGTCTGTATAATCATTTGATTCTGCAGGTGTCCATGTTGATGATTTGACAGAAGTTAATGAACTTCACTCAGAGGTGACACCTGTCCTAATTGCAGAAAACAGGAATCTTAAATAAATAAATTTAATAAGGCTTAGACCTTTTGATTTCAATGGTTTCTTTTCTGGGAGTACTATGTATACAACCGGAAAAGGTAACAGTAGCAGGAGAAATAACGACAAAGGGATTAGAGTTCTGTCCTGATAGAAGATAAAAGAAGTCAAACCACATATTCCAGAAATTGGCATTTTTAGCAGACCATATATTAGGCCTCAGTAACGAGTGCCCGTGATATCAGATCTCAACTTACCCTACTGCCTTTATCTTGGATAAATTTTAGTATTAATTAGTCAAATACGTTATGTATAAATGTACAAACATATTTATTATGTATTGATTCAAAGTCTATTCATTTAATTCTATGTGCTTAGCCCTGTTATTATTGATAGAGAGTTCTATAATCCCTGGGCTTAGGAATTTTACAGCAAAGTTGAGGGAAATTAAGACCTTCATAGAAAAAAACTCTAATACAAGAAAAAAATGAGAGTGGTGAAGAAGTGAGGTTACTTTTAAAGTGGGGTATTCCCGGCCCATGTGGCTCAGTGGATTGAGCATTGATCTATGGACTGAGAGGTCCCTGTTCAATTCCCTGTCAGGGCACCTGCCCGGTTGCGGGTTTGATCCCCAGTAGGGGGCATGCAGGAGGCAGCCAATTGATGGATGTTTCTATCTCTCTCTCCCTCCTCTCTCTCTAAAAATCAATACAAACATAAAAAATAAAGGGAGTTATAATTCCCTTGATTTTAGAGTAATCAGACTAAGAGATGAATTGATTGAATAAATTTTTATGAATTATAAACTATGTCCCATCAGGAAGCTCATAGATATTGGCTGAAATCTACAGCACCTGTTCTGTTCCTTATAAACTCATTCAACAAATATTGGCCCTTGATCGGATCTTTCTAGTACACTATCTATCTGTAAAGTTTCCATAGTCTGGATCATAAAGGATGATCCTGTGTGCTGTTCTTTGTGGAAAAGCTCTTTTAATCAGACTAAAAGAGAGGAATGAATGGAAATTGGTGCCTTAACAACATAGAATTTGGTATAAAATAAAATGTTTGAAAAATATGGATAAAATGATATTTTTATTGCTACTAAATTTTCTCACAAGTTTTCATGTTTCTTATTTTGATGAATTTTCTTACTTATCTACATCCCTAAAAATTCCGTCATCTTCTCTATAATTAACATTAATAATGATAACAAATTATAATTGGATAAAATGAATACAATTTTTAGTTAGAAATAAATAGAAAAATAAGAAAATGTATCAAAATTATTAAAAATGCACACATTTAAAAAAATTTCTCTGATGAATCACATTTAAGAATTACAAAGTAATAAAGATTATGCTTTCAAATAATTTATTATGTAAAATTTTTATTTATTTTTGACCGGTTTGTTTTCAATTCGTTTGCCTGAAGCTTATTTCTTTTATCTTTATGGGTGGGTATGAATAGAAATTTCTACACTATCTCTAGGAAAGTGTCATTTTCTTATCCTCGAAGTTTGTGTTTGTAAGGGACAGGTGGGTGAGTATGATACTTACACCATCGCCTTACAGAAAGCACATTTATTGCCATATGTCTGGCCATCAGAGCCACAGTGCGGATTAGATTCTCGAGCGCAGTAGACCACGGGATCCCCAAACTCACCACAGTCAATCTACCAAAGTAAGCACAGTGACATAGACATTAGTGCATTCTGCCTGTAAATATATATATTTATAAAGTTATATATAAATATATAAATATTTATTCGTATATAGTTGGATATAAATGTATATAAATATTTGTTATATACAAATATATAAATATATATAACTATTTATTTTTATATATTTGTTTATATATTTAGATAAAATCATATGCATATAAATAGATTTTAGTAAAATTTTATATATTATGTGTGTGTGTGTATATATATATATATGTGTGTGTGTGTGTGTGTGTGTATTTGTGATATAAAGCTGTCTGAAGCAGAAAATGGCCTTCTTTGTCTGCTTATTTAGAATGTGTTAGACATAACTGAGACGTCTTCTCTGAGACACAGGATACCTATTTCTGTAGTACCTGTATGCAGAAGTAAGTTAATGATGTAAGGCAGTGACTTACTCCAATGTAGGGAGTAAGGCAAATGCCACAGGGCATGGCTTTTTGTTCCAACACTAATTTGTTCTAATTGAGAGTAGTGTTTGGTGTTTGAGTGACTTTTTTTGTTTGTTTACCGTATTAACGTAGCTCTAATAGCACTCCTTCTGTATTGTTCTAAAGAAAAGGATGGTCATTGTAAGGAGCTTCCAAATGTTAGGTGATGGCTTGTTAGTTTTCCTCGTGGCTGCTGCATCCATTTAGTCTCTTGAAAACAACATTTTAATGTCTTTATACTAACTTACTCTGTCTCAGAGTCTGTAGTATTTAAACATTTGTGCCTAAGTTGCTCTATTTAAGATTCTGTGGTTGCATCCAGTCGTGGGGAGAACGCGTGCTGTGAGGATTAATAATTATTGTCATGGGCTCTGTAGTAGCACCTATGCCCTCAGTTATAGTGTCTCAGAAGTAGCCTGGAGTTTTAAAATTCTTCTCAATTCGATGTCAATTGAATCAATATTTGGTGTGCAAGTGACATTTGAGCCATTTTATTCCAGGGCACAGGTAATACACAATAGGTAGAACCAAACTTCTCCAAGTGTCAACTATGTGGAAGGAAGTGCCCTTTAACATGAGTAGAAGGACCATACTTCACCCCTCTCCTAGTTCCATTAATGATGTCTTATGTTTATCAATTGCTTCATAATACTCAAACCACATAGATGAACTCAGTTGAGTCTCACAACAGCCTTGAGATGCACCTGGGGCCATATTATACTGAGCAGTTTGCAGATGTGAATATTGATGCTCAGGATCATTAAGATGCTTCCCAAAGCCACACCACCAGGAAGCATTCAAACCAGTGCTTGAACATATTCCTTCTCACTGCTGATCCAGAATTTCCGACAATCTCCTATGGTTGATTTCCAACACATCCTCATTGAGAGAAATAAAGACCAACTATCACGATGTACCCTTGACCACACTGACAGTCAGGATATGTAGATTTTATTGAAATTTCTTCTTAGGAAAGTGTGTGGGCACAGGTAGGAGGAATCATATCTTTAAGATGTCAGCAAGCCATTATATACTGGCAAAGCTCTCTGAAGGTTTGCATGGGGAAAAGCTCAGCAAAGAGTCCTACAGTTGAGTTAACAAAGTACTATGACATATCGCAGATGTAAGGGCACCTGAGACTATTGTACTCACATTTTTTGATAAAATTTTACTTCTTGTACTATTGAAGTTGGGGAAGTTGGTGCTTATCAGAGATCTTAGGGCTTGGTTGGGTAGAAGATATCTAGGCTTTTGATAGCCCCACTTTTTCCCCCCACTGCTCCTAAATGTCAGTCCATCCTTTCATACTACTTCTGGGATAGTCACCTTTCCTTTAGGTTCCCAAATAGAAGCAAGGCTGGAAAATCTCTAGGGCATGATTAATCATAGGACACTTTTTTCTCAATAGCGAATGTATTTTGTATTTAAGTCGTGAATATACACATTTTCAGTACTGTGCTTGAGTCAGTAAGAGACTGTAAACCATAGATTCATCATTGATATTTTAATTTATTTCACCAAGAGCCAATGGGTAACTAATATTTGGAAGGCCTGGTTCTGGGTACTGGCGACACAGAGAGGAATCAGTTATAAACCCTTTCTCTGTAAGTTCACCGTCTTATTTGCATTAGGAAAGCAGAAAAGAGCACAGATAGTTACAGCACAGTGCGTGATCAGATGCCACAGTGGGCCAAACACAGGCAATGAGCAAGCTGAGAATAGGGCATCTCAGGCAGAGATATGTGTCTCTACAGTCAGGTCAGTGAGAAAAAGAAACAAAAGTCTCTTACTTTAAAGAGATGCCTTCTTAAGCCACCTTTACATGGCATTCGACCCTCTGATCTTGTGATCCAAGCTCTTTTGTCCTTTAGAAAGCAGATAGGGAAGTGGCGCTTGGGGAGAACATTCATTTTGAGAGTTTCTACACCCCACCTCTGTCCCTAAATCCACTTTTCCCCATCCACTGCCCCGCGGGAATGAGACTAGGAAGGGCTAAGGATTTCCATAAATAAAACCAAATCAATCAAATGGCAAAGAAACAAATTTCCTTAGAAAATAGATACATTTCACACTTCTAAATTGTCATGCCCTTCAAGGATCCCTGAAGTAGCTGGAGAGCCACGTTTCAAACCTCTTTCGGCCATTCGTCATTGGCTGGTTGTGTCATTTCGGACAAAGCACTCACTGTCTGCACCTCAATTTTCTTAACAGAAATGTTTTTCAATAACAGTTGTCATGCTTCATTCCCAGGGTTGTTATAAGGATCAGATGTGGTCAGATGAGAGTTGTAGAAAGTCAGTGTGGAATATTTGAAATAATCTCGGACCAGGCACGCAGGAAATAAGCTGCTCATTGGAGACCTGCTCTAGCTGTAGCTCTTACCGCATTTTGCAAGGAGCTTCAAACAATTGTTCAGTGCCATTAGATTAGGTGGTCTCTAAGGACTCTTCCAGCTTTGATAATTTAAGATTCAGCAGTGACTTTTTTCAGTAGAAGTGGCCTGAATAAAGTTGTCTTTATTCAGTTGGGTGTGAGACATATGAACTATTGCCCGAATGCTTCTCTCTTTTATATCTAGAGGTCCCCTTCACCCTCTTCACTGAGTGTGTGAGACATTTCAGTGTGGTGACTGGGCACAGAAAGGCCACTCTCTGCGAGCCCCAGAGGTTGGGAAAGGTGAAGAATGACTTTGCAGAGTCCGCCAGAAATCCTTTCTGTGAGGCAAACAGCAAGGCAGAACTTCAGAATATCCAGTTGGATTACACAGAGACCACAGCTCTCCACCTAAGGAGAAGTAGGCTAAGAACGTCATGTCTTCGGTCTGCCTAATTTCCCCTCCTCTTCTATATTTTTGTTTTGCTCTCCTTTCAATAGAACGCAAACACCTGGTTTCTTAGTAGACATCAAGAAAACAGGTTTAGACCAAGAGTGACAGGATTATCTTTTCTCCTTAAAGTTTCCTCCGTGAGACCCCCCGACAGCTGAAATCCCCTGAATCTATTTAAAATGCACGAATGCTCTATAATGTCAGGAGATTGTCCTAGAGATGCAATTAGACTGGCCTGGGTTTGAATTTTGCTTCTTTCACTTACTACCTGCATAATATTGTGCAAATATTTGACTGCTCTGAGTTGAAATAGCTTCCTATTTCACTGGGGGCTGGCAAGGCCTACCTTCTAGGGTTGTTGTAATGGTAAGTTCTCTGCAAACACGTCATGTTTCAAGTATCATGTGGAGGATTGCTCTTATAAACACTGACGATGTAAATTGTTTCACATGCTAGAATTTTTGGAGGGCATTGTTTCTCACTCCATTTGATGAGGGTTTTTGTCGTTGTTACTGTTTTGTTTCAGTGTTTTTTAGATTGGTGTTGGCTTTAACCAGAGCCTCCACTTCCATAGTCCAGCTCCCAGAGACTGCCTGTAGGTACTCGGGTGCCAATGTTTAGTATCAGCCTGAGCTCTTGTGGTTCTTCAAACAACTGTTCCTTCGAGAATATTCTGGATTACAGGGACACTTTTAGTACCCAGATTAGTTATCTAATGGTAACCACAAAATCATTTCCCTTTGCTGGAAAATGAGCTTATCTGATCACCAAAATTAACTAAAAAGTCAGGATCATGGATATTTTAGTCTAGCATTTCAGTTCCACAAACAAAGCCAATGAAAATTTGCAAACACACACACCTCTAGGGTGTGTTCTTCCCTTTACCCATGTGGTTACATCAACTGCTTTTTAAATCACAGCAGTTTGCTAACCCCCTCCCCCACTTGGCTTCTGCTTTCCTTGCTTTCATACCCTCTCCACAAATAAACGGCTCTCCAAGATGACCCAGGACACAAACATTGCTATTCATAAAATGTCCATGACTTTTTATGATATGTTACTCTTTTCTGAAACTCTTTCCTGACTTTTGTAATATGTCAATACTCTGGCTCGCCAACTATTTCTTCTCTATCTCTTTAATGATCTTTTTTTATTTTCTTCCTGAGTATTCACTATGGTCATTTTCGAGAAAATTTTATGTACTTGATTTTCCCCGTCTAAGAACATATATATTCCCAGAGGATATTGATGAGTCTGAGACATTTTTTTTTCTTGAGTCTTCATCAACATTTCAAACGCGAATTCCTATTGTTAGAAACATACAGGACAAAGTTAGGCAACAATTTAATTTATAATTAATACTTATTTATGTGCAAAATATAACTCTGTTTCTTTCCCTCCAAACTAGGTTTACATTCTAATGTTTCCTTTTTACATAACAGTACCATTCTTCAGATTCCTCAACCTACCCTCCGATGAAAACATTGCCATTTCTTTCCCTGTGCAAGTGCTACCTTTTGGTATTTCTTAGTCTCGGGGGCTCTTCACCAATTCCAAATTACTGCCTATCCTACCCTCAACATGTCGTGGCTTAGTCAATGTAATAAATTCTATTCTCTCTACTTTCATTTCCTCCGTGTCTCAAAATCCCTCTTGCACACGGAGACGAGTTATCTTACTGTAAACTACTGCTTTCATTATATTACTTCTTGGTTTTAGAAGGGAGCAGAGTAAAAACTGCGGTGTATTTGTTTAGCAAACTGGACTGGTCAAAGCCCTTGGGCATGCATTGCACAATGGCTTTCTGTTGCTAGGAAGAGGTGGCACCGGGCTGTGGAAGCTCCCATCATTGTGGAGTCAGGGTCCGGAGATGCTGTCTGCATTTTACTGCTGTGGGTTAACTAGAATCAGCTCAGGTCCTCTTTCTGAGGCTTCAGCTTCCCTATCTGTTGTTAAGTGGTAGATGCTGGTTAACATCTGCAAACTGTATATAGATATTTTGCAGCACATTAATAATGAGTGAATTCAAACTATTTAGGGAAAATTAACAGCCCCAGACACACTCTCCAGTTTACTAACTGTAGTAAAATTCACCATACCTTTATCTTAAAATATAAATAAATAAATACATTTAGATGGATATCCCCAAAATTATTGTAACAGAAAATGTTTGCCAATCCTTGTTTTTGAGAGGTTTATGTCAATTCCAGTCTGGAATGTTCATTTAAACAACTCCTTAGCGATATGTCTCCCAAATACACAGCCTTCTAGGGAAATAAGAAAAATCAAAACAGTGTAGTGAATGATTCTAAAAGTATCCTTTTCAAGTCTATGATTTTCGACTATTAACTGTAATCTACCATCAGAAGCTTCAGCATGGAGCGATTTCTTGGCATGAGCAGAATGACTTAAGTGTTAGAGGAAATTGTTCTTCCTTTTGTCTTAGCAGCATCAGACTTGAGTGGGCGTGCTGCTAAGTTTAGTTGCAACTTTTTCTGCCTGTGGTTGGGACTGCCACCATCCTTCCAGCCATACAGAAAAGAAAAGGCAGCCTTGATGCCCCCTGAGAAGCAGCACCCTCCCTCCCCTATCTATTTGAGTGGGAAAAAGACAGAGGTCTTGGCCAGGCAGGCTTGGTTCATATCATATATCTAAGGTCAGATGGGCCTTTAGAGATCACTGAATCTAAACTTTTTTTTTTAGAGATGTGGAAACAAAGGAAAATTCAAGGGAGAAGAACCCCTCAGATCGCACATCCAGTAAGTATTGGAATTAGAGCTCATGTATATTGTGTCTAAAATATTTGGGCAAAGTCAGTGCTCCCCAGCACTGGACAATCATTTAGAATGCAGAGTCAAGCCTCCTGTTTGAAGAATCACCTGTGTGATTACTATTTAGTAAGTCTGGTATGGTGCTGGGGATTTGTATATTTAGTAAGCATCCCCCGTGATCCTAAAGCAAGCCCACTGTGAGACTTAGGCACACCCAAAAGAATAGAATCAGTAAATAGGAGATTTAAAATGAACTTTAAAAAAACACTGAAAATCTGGGAAGCATTAAATATCCTGGAAATCAACGCCTACAAAAGGGAAGAGACTCATGTGTTGATGAGAAACTTAGATTAAAGTCCGTGTCTTTTCAATACGTATGTAATGGTCGTATATTCTTATATTTTACTACCTAGGGGCATCCAAAATGGTTGGGTGGACCTCAGGTCCTTTCCCTGTTTGTTTGTTTGTTTGTTTTGATATTTAACATAGATTGTGCTACCATATGTGTTTAAACATAATAAAAATGAATTTTCACTTGTACAAGGTTATATGCAAGTACAGACACGTGTGTGTGTATGTGTTACACACACAGGTGCATACACACACATATTGCGAGTTAATGGTAGGGCGTCATCCATTCTAAGATGCAACTCAATTTCTGAGATTTTAAAATTGTAAGGGAAAATAGTCTCCTGTAACATAGTAGGTAAACTAGAGTTGGAAAAGGTTTTAACTCCCTTGCCAACTTGAACCAGTCGGCAGTAGAGTCTGGAAAATTTTGACGTCAAGGGTTCCTGGGCACATCAAGGCTAACAAGAACCATTTCCAAGATCAAGTAGAAATGTTCTATATGGACACAGGAGCAGACTGGCTGAGCAAATCCCGCTTGTTTCTGGTGTCTTTCTATAGTTAGGACAAGCCATCTGGAAAAAATATTGGTGGATTAATTTGTAGATAAGTCAGCCAGATCGATGAAGATAATTTGTGCCCATTCCAATTTTTAACACAAATTGTATTTAAGTTCGAGTGAACCAGTCTCTTTTATTTCTGAGTAAGCAACTTTTGTGTTGCCCCTCTGTGGCCTTAGTTCTACAAAAGAAATAACCTCAGCCCTAACTACTTCAGAAGCTAGTAATTATTAATCAAAATTAATCCTTTTAGAGTTTACCAAACGCCTCCACATAGTTTATATCATTTCAATCTGACTAAGATCCTATGAGATGAATGAGATTATGTGTCTCTTTTATTTTTACATTTGTGCAAACTGCAGCTCGGGAAACCTGAGTAACTTGCCCAACATCTCACAGTGAAAGCAGTGCTCGAGTCTGAGTGTTGTGATAGATTCATCCTGTATTCATTAGTAATTGTTTCACTTTAGAGAAAATACATCGAAAAGTCATAGTTGTAAGATGAATTACTTCCACCTTTCTGCATTTGGCCTGCTTGTTCATTGTTTTTGTTCTTATACCCACACACAAACCTCTCTTTGGCCCTAAGAACACCAGCCAAGCACCACCCAGGTCTGAAGAATAGATAAAAATATGCACTGCCCTGTCTTCCTTATCTGAAGACACCTGGGGGAAAAAAAAAAAAAAGCACCAAATCTGAACACTGTAATTTCTGAATGGGCAAAAAGTGCGATTTGCAAAGTTAGGAAATCCTCAAGCCTGGGATAATACTAGGTCTTGTATCTCGGTCATCTCAACAAGTCGTGGCATAGTTGTTTTATTTTTTATACATGTTCACGTCTTAGGGAGAAATAGAGACCTGGGAAGTAATGAAAGGGGATGGACCAGGATGAAGTCATATTTCTTAGAGGTTGGGCGCGGGGTGAGAGAAAAGAGTTTCGGGATCTGGAGAATCATGTTACAGTTCTGGCCCAGTTACTAATTTACTGCGGGAATGACTTTCTCATCCCTGGTCTTACTTTGGAGAAGTTGGGTTGGAAAGTCTCCTCTGACTGACATTTCGAGGTTCAGTGCATTGTCTTTCTCACAGGCAATTTGGGAAGAGATGAACTTTGTTATTTTTTCTTTGAGGTCAAAATGGCTTTTCTGCCCTGTATACTCAGCTTTAAAGACTTGGCCCAAATATATAGTGGCAAGGACGAAGTCATTCTCGGTTCTGTGACTCATTTCTCTTGCTACATCTCTCTCAATTTCTGAAAGAGGAGAAAACTTCTCTAAATACAGTCTTGCTTCTCTCTCTCTCTCTCCATCTCTATGGTTATATCTGTGATTTTAGGTTGTGGCTAATTAGCTCAATGGTTTAAAATACCGAAATCAATGATAGTTTTAGAGTCACTTCTGCTATGAGCTGAACTCTGGTCATTTTTGTGGAACTCCACATGCTAGTGATACGTCACACATTTAGCCAAAAGCCTCCTTGACGACAGAAAGTATATGAATAAGTGTTAGCACTTGAGGGAGGCCAACTGGAAATGCCTTCAAGAACATTCTCTGTTAATGGGGAAGAGGAGAGAACAAGGCTTTCCATTCTGAAATAAAGTTGATGAGCACCCACTGTAGCGATGAGCAACCATATTGCAGCAGTATTATTAAAAATACAGATTTTCAGGGCAATTATTTGAAAATTCCATTACACAAGACCAAATAGGGCCTTGATGTCTATATTTTTGTAAGCACTGAAAGTGATTTTTATGACCCAGGAAAACTCATTGTTACAGTTCTCAGCCATTTCTTCACTGTGTGAAACTTTGATCACAACAAGAGAGATTTAGGAAATATCAAGTGAGAAGGAGGATTGACATCAGCAATGCCTGAGTTCTTATTATTAAACTTTAATAATGTCAATATTAATAGGCATTTGTTAAACTCTTACTATATCCCATTCACTATGTAAAGCACTTTACATACATTTTCTCATTTAATTCCCCACATAGCGATATTCCTTTTATACCCCTATTTTACACAGGTGAAAAAGACCCAGAAAGGTCACGTGCTCTAAAATCGAAATGCCAGGACTGAAATTCCACATGAAGGCTCTTAGTCATTAGCCTTCCCAAATACCAATTTATCTATGAAGGACCATGTTTGGGTAAATTAGGGGTCTTGGTCTACCAGATCCAATGAAAAGATGCTAAAGAGAAGCAATAAGAGGATATCAATGAACTTCTGAGAGGATCTTAGCAAACGCATTTTAATATAGTCACATGTACTTTTATGCCACCTCCGCAGGTGACAGAAACTCGTTTCATGTTGTTTAGCCTTATTAGTCAAACTTATTCCATAATATCACAGTAATCCTTTATCGAATTGCTTTTCACATTTCTAAATGTACAGGGTATCCCAAAAAATGTATATAGGGTGTCTGTAGAGTTTATTACATTTTGAAAATGAAATGTATTTCAATAACTGCTGGTTTTATAATTACACTTATGTGTGTAAACACTTTTTGGCGGGACACCAACATATAAATATAACCAGTTTCCTGCCTGGCTGGTGTGGCTCAGTGGATTGAGTGTCGTCCCATGCACTGAGAGATCCTGGTTCGAATCCCGGTCAGGGCACATGCCCGATGCAGGCTCGATCTGTGGTACGGGGTGTGTAGGAGGGAGCTGGGTTAAGAGAGGACGGTTGGTAGAAATAGAGAGAGGAACAAAGTAAAAAAGCGTCCTTCACTTAGAAGAGTGACGGGGCCAGGGCTCCTTCCAAGTCAGCCCCCAGGAGCCCATGGTAACAACACAAGTAGGAAATAAACTGGTTAGTTTCCTAGAAGATACTGGTGCAGCCTACTCAGTCCTGACCAAGCCAGTGGAGCCCCTAACCTCCAAAAATCGACCATGCAAGGGGCCACCAGATAGTCAGCCCTTTACCCCTGGTCTTCAAAGAGGACTGTAGACCTTGGCAAAAATACTGTGACTCATTCATTTCTGGTCATGCCGGAGTGCTCATACCCCCTACTCAGACACGATCTCCTCCAAAAACTGCGGGCAACAATATCATTCAAGGGGAAAGAGGCACACCTCACCGTGGATCCAGGAAGCCAGGACCCAATCCTCCTTTCCCCCTTTCATATCCTCCTAACTTGGCCCCTCTCCGAAGAGTATCTCTTACACGAGAGGACCTCTGCTGCACCCGCTGCCAATCAGGAGCCTTCCACCTACCTGGAGGAACTGCAGCATCTGTTTCCCACGGTCTGGGCAGAAAACAACCCTCCAGGATTAGCTAGCCACCAAGCCCCAGTAATTGTTCAATTGCTGGCCACTGCCACTCCAGCCCAGCCCCGCACCAAGTTCCACAAGACGTTGGCCATCAATCCTGCCAGTCTGCTCCCCGACGATGACCCCAAGGAGCCTCTACACGACTGCCTGGAGGTAATCGACACAGTGCAGACAACCCGCCCACACCTCAAGGATATCCCTCTGCCATCATCAGATGAGGTATTGTTCACAGATGGGAGCAGCTATATCCAAGAAGGAGTAAGGTATGCTGGGGCAACAGTAGTAACTCTGGACTGTGTCATTTGGTCTCAGTCATTCAGTAGGGGAACTTCAGCCTAACGGGCTGAACTCATAGCCCTGATCCAGACCCTATGCTGGGGAAAGGATAAATCAATAACGGTCTATACCAGCGGTTCTCAACCTGTGCGTCGCAACCACTTTGGGGATCGAACGACCCTTTCACGGGGGTCGCCTAAGACCATCGGACAACACATATTTCCTATGGTGATTCATAACAGTAGCAAAATCAGTTATGAAGTAGCAACCAAAATAATTTTATGGTTAGGGGTCACCACAACATGAGGAACTGTATTAAAGGGTCGTGGCATTAGGAAGGTTGAGAACCACTGGTCTATACGGATAGTAGGTATGCATTTGCCACAGCGCATGTGCATAGCGCCATCTACCAAGAACCGGGCTTATTAACCTCGGCCAGGAAGGACGTCAAAAATAAGGAGGAAATTCTGACCTCACTCGAAGCTATCTGGCTGCCAAAAGCAGTAAGGATAGTGCGTTGCAAGGGACACCAAAAAGGGGATTCCACAGAGGCACGGAGAAACCGAGCAGCAGACCAGGAAGCTCGAGAGACAGCCCTAAAACCAGTGGGGCCTCTCCAGATATTAGTCGCCATGCCAAACCCAAGTTTGCCTTGGACTCCTACTTACACTGGGTCAGAAAATGACTCGGCCAAGCAGAAACAAGCCACAGAGGAAATTAACAGATGGTGGACATTGCCTGATGGGAGGTTGTTGATCTCAGAGGCATTAGGTCGGACTTTGGTCAAGCAGCTGCACCACACTACCCACTTGGGTTACACCAAGCATATTGAACTCATGAGAGGCAGGTACTTCATACTCAATTTAGACAGTATAGTAGATGGCACTGTGTCCAGGTGCACAACCTGTGCCCAGGTTAATAATAAGCAGGGTAGAAAAGCTCCCCTGGGAATCTGGGCTCAGGGAACCCCCCCCCCCAGGGGAACATTAGGAAATAGATTTTATAAAAATTAAGCCCCCAACATCAGGATATAAATACCTCCTGGTTTACTTAGACACTTTCTCTGGGTAGGTTGAGGCTTACCCTACTAAAACAGAGACAGCCACCATTATAGTTAAAAAAAATCACTCCAAGAAATCATTCCTAGATTCGGGTTACATGTGACCCTGGAGTCAGACAACGGCCCCACCTTTGTAGCAAAAATATCACAGGACATAGCCAAGGTCCTGAATATTAATTAGAAACTCTATTGTGCCTAGCGACCCCAAAGCTCAGGGCAGATAGAGCACACGAACAGAACCTTAAAGGAAACCTTGACCAAGTTGACTTTAGAAACCGCTGAAAACTGGACCACTCTGCTCCCCCTCGCCCTCTTACAGGCGAGATGTACCCCATACCTGGAGGGATTCTCCCCTTATGAAATTATGTATAGTCGACCTCCTCCCATTCTTGCCAAGCTCAGAAAAGAATGGAAGGCTGAAATTCACAACTGCTCCTTACTCAGGTTCTTGCAGGCCCTGCAGTCTGCCAGAAGGGCGTCCATAAGCACGTCCACAACGCCCTGCCTGTGCCCAAATCAGACCCTGTACACCCCTTCCAGCCCGGGGACTTGGTGTGGGTAAAGAAGTTCACCACCTAGGGACGAACTCCAGCCTGGAAGGACCATACACTGTCATCCTGACTACACCAACGGCTGTCAAGGTCAACAGCATCCCGACCTGGCTGCACCATTCCCGGCTGAAGGCGGAAAAAGCAAAATGGACGGTCCAGGCCTCTCCAGACCTCTTAAAGATAAGACTCTCGCAAACATCGGAACCTTAATATTGCTTTTACTCTGTATAAATGGGAACCCCCATAAGCCAAAACCGAAATGGGATTGGGCACTTAGGAATGGAATCACAGGGCAAGTCCTTGCCAAGGTGACTACAGGGGAACAGGAACAAGTGCAGTTCACTATAGATCTCTGTTCCCTGATTAAGGATGTTATCCCCATATACCAAGGAGAGAACAAAAAAATGAGCAAGGGTTCCAAGGAATCGGAGGCTATGGGGACAGGGCTCATGGACTTAGGGGTGAGGAAGAGGCAGGCAGTGTGACAGGGAAAGGGAGGAGGCGGAGGGCTAAGCAGGTATGTGTGGGTCTGAGTAGGAAGGAGGAGAAGGAAAGATGGGGGATGTGTAGACAGCAGATGGATTGAAAGGAGGGATGAGCATGTGAAATAAGGTAGGTAGATGTAGAGGACGAAAGTGGGACACTGAGTAAGAGAGGGAGAACTTGTCCCTGGTAGTGGGGTGACAGTATGGGATGTAGTGAAGAGAGTGACAGGGACAGAGTTAGTATCCTTAGTTAGAAATAACATTGAGGAAAGGGAAAATCAAAGAAGACAATGTGATAATTGGTTCCAAAGAATGTTTCATTGGTCCCCTTGGCTGACAACCCTCCTGTCTGTAGTGGCAGGGCCCCTCGCCCTCTTGCTCTTATCCCTGACCATGGGACCCTGCCTTGTCAATTGCCTTATCCAGACTATACAGAGCAGAATTAACTCGGTCAAATTACTAGTAGTCAGGGGTCAATACAATTTTCTCCCCAATGAAGACGAGTCCACGATTTGACTTGTATACATAAAACCAGTGGGGAAAGAACTAGACTACTTAATTTAAGTAACTCCATTCTGACCAGCAGTTGCTACACATACACACCCTGACTCATCTAAACACCAGAGACTGAAACCCAGAGGAACCATAAAGATAAAGGGATTAATCATGGCCTTGGGAAACCCAGAAAAAGCATACAAATAAAGACAGTAATGATTGCCCTGACCTCTGTAACAGCTCCTCATGCCCCCTATGTGTATCATTTCCCCCTTAACGGGGCCAAGGCCTCGCCAAGAGGATGTGGTTTTAGTCTTTATAAGCAGACTGCAGAAATGTTTGGGGCTGCTGATTTGGGAGTCCTATGCCCCCTGCAGCCCGCCAGTAAGTAAAGCGCTCCTCTCCTTTACAGTTCGGCTGTGTGTCTCTGACTGTCTCACTGGCTGGTCCTACAGATGAAACTCAAAGGGAAGTGGGGGGAGAGGGTAGGATGAGATAAAGTAAAGAACTTCTATGCATATATGCATAAACAATGGACACCAACATTAGTGTGGGGAAGGCTGGAGGGGGGTGGGAGTGGGGAGGAGGAGGTCAATGGGGGAAAAAAGGCGGAGACATCTGTAACACATTCAACAATAAAGATGAGTTTAAAAAAAAAAAAAGAACATGACTTTTTTAAGATTTTTTTTTTAATCCTCACCCGAGGACATTTTTGCATTTATCTTCAGATAGAGCGGGGGTGTGGGGGGGAGGAGAGAGGAGAGTAAGAGAGAAACATCGACATGAGACAGACACATCTACTGGTTGCCACCAACACAACCCCAAGCGGGGCCAGGGCCAAAATGCAACCAAGGTACGTGCTCTTAGTGGGAACCAAACCCGGATCTCTCTGGAATGCGGGCCGATGCTCTAACCGCTTAGACAAACTGGCCAGGGTTTAAGATTTCTTAATAAGCCAGTTTGATTACACAGTTAGCCATATTTTCTTTGTTCCACCAAAAGTCTTATGTTAATCCAGTGAACACATATTTATTGAACACTTATTTTGTTGCCACTCTGTACTAGACACAGGGAACATTACAGCCGTGCTCCTCCCCTCATGGGAAGGACAGACAGTGAACAAGAATCAGCTGCCCTGTGGTCAGTACTATGAGGACGACAAACGTGATGAGCTGGGTGAGGTGTGTACGCGTGTATGGGTCAGGGAAGCCCTCTCCAGGCAGGTGAGATCTGAACTGAGACCTGGATCATGAGAATGTCAGGCTTCATTTTTATATTTTTTTTTATTATTTTTAATTTTTATTGTTTTGATCTTGCAGATTTTCATTTCTAATAAAGTAAATATCAACCTTTGATATTCCACATAAACAAAAAAGCTCTTTGTGGTTCCTTTTAATTTTTTCAGAGTAAAAGGGCCATGAGACCAAAAGTGAGACAAGCACTGGTTTATCCCCAGCCACAGCTGGTCCATGTCTTGCTCTGACGTCATAAGTCACCATTGTGAGGGAATTGCAGACTTCTCCTATATAAGGCCCTGGCTCTGGACACTGAGCTGGGGTCACTGTGGAGTTGGAGTAGTGAGTTGATGTGTGGTGAATCGTTGGACTTGGACAGGTGAACTGAACTTTGGTGACCTCCTGGACTTTGATTGGTGAGCTTGCGTTTTGTATGTATGAATTGTTGGATGTGGACGAGTGAACTGACCTTTGGTGACCTGTTAGACTTTGATTGGTGAGCTTGCATTTTGTATGTATGAATTGTTGGATGAGGACTAGTGAACTGACCTATGGTGACCTATTAGACTTTGATTGGTAATCTTGCATTTTGGATATTTGTATTGTTGGATGTGGACGAGTGAACTGACCTTTGGTGACCTGTTAGACTTTGATTGGTGAGCTTGCGTTTTGTATGTTTGAATTGTTGGATGTGGACGAGTGAACTGAGCTTTGGTGACCTGTTGGACTTTGATTGGTGAGCTTGCATTTTGTATGTTTGAATTGTTGGATGTGGACTAGTGAACTGACCTTTGGTGACCTGTTGGAGTTTGATTGGTGAGCTTGCATTTTGTATGTTTGAATTGTTGGATGTGGACTAGTGAACTGACCTTTGGTGACCTGTTGGATTTTGATTGGTGAGCTTGCGTTTTGGATTTTTGATTTGTTGGATGTGGATGAGTGAGCTGACCTTTGGGGACCTCTTGGAGTTTCATTGGTGAGCTTGTGTTTTGGATGTTTGAATTGTTGGATGTGGACGAGTGAACTGACCTTTGGTGACCTGTTGGATTTTGATTGGTGAGCTTGTGTTTTGGATTTTTGAATTGTTAGATGTGGATGAGTGAACTGACCTTTGGTGACCTCTTGGAGTTTGATTGGTGAGCTTGCGTTTTGGATATTTGAATTGTTGGATGTGGATGAGTGAACTGACCTTTGGTGACCTCTTGGAGTTTGATTGGTGAGCTTGCGTTTTGTATGTTTGAATTGTTGGATGTGGAGGAGTAAACTGACCTTTGGTGACCTCTTGGAGTTTGATTGGTGAGCTTGCGTTTTGTATGTTTGAATTGTTGGATGTGGACTAGTGAACTGACCTTTGGTGACCTGTTGAACTTTGATTGGTGAGCTTGCATTTTGTATGTTTGAATTGTTGGATGTGGACTAGTGAACTGACCTTTGGTGACCTGTTGGACTTTGATTGGTGAGCTTGCATTTTGTATGTTTGAATTGTTGGATGTGGACTACTGAACTGACCTTTGGTGACCTGTTGGATTTTGATTGGTGAGCTTGCGTTTTGGATGTTTGATTTGTTGGATGTGGATGAGTGAACTGACCTTTGGTGACCTCTTGGAGTTTGATTGGTGTGCTTGCGTTTTGGATGTTTGAATTGTTGGATGTGGACGAGTGAACTGAACTTTGGTGACCTGTTGGATGTTGATTGGTGAACCTGCGTTTTGGATGTTTGATTTGTTGGATGTGGATGAGTGAACTGACCCTTGGTGACCTGTTGGATTTTGATTGGTGAGCTTGCGTTTTGGATGTTTGATTTGTTGGATGTGGATGAGTGAACTGACCTTTGGTGACCTCTTGGAGTTTGATTGGTGTGCTTGCGTTTTGGATGTTTGAATTGTTGGATGTGGACGAGTGAACTGAACTTTGGTGACCTGTTGGATGTTGATTGGTGAGCTTGCGTTTTGGATGTTTGATTTGTTGGATGTGGATGAGTGAACTGACCTTTGGTGACCTCTTGGAGTTTGATTGGTGAGCTTGCGTTTTGTATGTTTGAATTGTTGGATGTGGACGAGTGAACTGACCTTTGGTGACCTGTTGGAGTTTGATTGGTGAGCTTGTGTTTTGATTTTTGATTTGTTGGATGTGGATGAGTGAACTGACCTTTGGTGACCTCTTGGAGTTTGATTGGTGAGCTTGCGTTTTGGATGTTTGAATTGTTGGATGTGGACGAGTGAACTGACCTTTGGTGACCTGTTGGACTTTGATTGGTGAGCTTGCGTTTTGTATGTTTGAATTGTTGGATGTGGATGAGTGAAGTGACCTTTGGTGACCTCTTGGAGTTTGATTGGTGAGCTTGCGTTTTGTATGTTTGAATTGTTGGATGTGGACGAGTGAACTGACCTTTGGTGACCTCTTGGAGTTTGATTGGTGAGCTTGCGTTTTGTATGTTTGAATTGTTGGATGTGGACGAGTGAACTGACCTTTGGTGACCTGTTGGATTTTGATTGGTGAGCTTGCATTTTGTATGTTTGAATTGTTGGATGTGGACTAGTGAACTGACCTTTGGTGACCTGTTGGATTTTGATTGGTGAGCTTGCGTTTTGGATGTTTGAATTGTTGGATGTGGACGAGTGAACTGACCTTTGGTGACCTGTTGGATTTTGATTGGTGAGCTTGCGTTTTGGATGTTTGATTTGTTGGATGTGGATGAGTGAACTGACCTTTGGTGACCTCTTGGAGTTTGATTGGTGAGCTTGCGTTTTGGATTTTTGATTTGTTGGATGTGGATGAGTGAACTGACCTTTGGTGACCTCTTGGAGTTTGATTGGTGAGCTTGCGTTTTGGATGTTTGAATTGTTGGATGTGGACGAGTGAACTGACCTTTGGTGACCTGTTGGACTTTGATTGGTGAGCTTGTATTTTGGATGTATGAATTATTGGGTGTGGACTAGTGAGCTGATATTTGGTGACCTCTTGGACTTTGATGAGTGAGTGAGCTTGCGTTTTGGATTGTGGCGTTTGTTTGGTTGGTTTTTAATTTCCTTTTCTTTTTCAGGTGTTTTTTTTTCTGTTATTGAATTTTTTGTTGTCTTAATATTTTTGTTTTCTTTTTCTTTTTCTTTCCTTTTTTTAGTTATTTTTATTTAGTTTTTTATTTTACTTCATTATTTTAGTTTGTTATTTAGCTTTTTTATTTTAGTTTGTTATTTTACTTGTTTATTTTAGTTTATTATTTTAGTTTTTTATTTTAAAGGCACCATGTGTTATGACTTTGCAGCCCTCTCTGACAACAAGGAGCGCCTTGTTGGCAATTGTGTCCTCCTGGACATCCTTGGCCAGGGTTCCTATGCCTAGGTGACGTTGGCCCGCCGTGTTCCCACAGGCACAGGTGTAGCAGTCCCAGCGCCTCCACGGGTGTCAGGAGAGGGTGTGGGGGAGGGGAGCGATGAAGCACGGAACTTGTACTCATGTACTCATAACCAATGGACATAGACAACAAAACTGGGGACGGGGCAGGGAGGGAGGGGGAGGAGGGTGTTAATGGGGAAAAAAGGAGAAACATCTGTAACAAAATAAATTAATAAGAAAAATAAAAAATAAAAATAAAGACTCCCCAACCTTATTTGACGAGGCCCTAAGTCCGGACCTCTCTAAGTTCAGGCAGGAACACCCAGAAATAACTCTCCTGCAATATGTAGATGATCTCCTCCTATTAGCCACTAAGACTGTGCCTAACTGCCAGGCAGCTACTAGAGACTTATTAAAAGAATTAGACACCCTTGAAAAATTACTCCAATTTTTTGTAATGGCTCACATTGACATACCTCTGAGTAACACCTGTAATTGTTCTTGGGTAGATAGAAATAGATACAGATACAGACATAGACACAGATGTTAATATACATGTGAGCAACAAAGTCGTTATGTGGTAAAAGTTGACAGATGACTTTTAGTAATAACTTGTTGACTTTCAAAATATTCAAGAGGAAATTTAGATTAAAAATGAATAATATTCCTTGTGATTTAGTTCAACTCCATTAGAAATTGTTTTTACAAAACAGCCTTGTGTCTTGTCAGTCAGTCTCTGTGACCTATGAGATCTTCTGTGTTAGGAGTCCCCACGACCTCCCGCAGGTCTGATGATTGACTAGGGGGACTCACAGAACTCAGAAAAGCTGTTATACATATGGTGATGGTTCATTACAGTAAAAGGATGCAGATTACAATCAGCAAAGGCAGAAAGCTCCCAGGATGGAGTCTGGGAGGTCAGGTACAGCCACCCAGTTGTCGTCTCCCTGGACTCACACAGCAGTGCTTCACCCTCCCAGCTGTGCTTTGTGACGACACAGAGGGAGCACTGCCAACCCGGGGAGCTCACCAAAGCCCTGGTGTCCGGATTGTGTACTGGGGGCCAGGCCCTGAGGCATGCGGCACCCACATGACTGACAATTACTTAGTCTCCAGCCTCCCCCCAAACCCCCAAAAAAGGAGGTCGGACTGATACAGAGTGGCCCAGGACCACAGGCCTTCACCTGAGCATAAACTATCTGGCATGGCCCGTGACCCTGGATTACAAAGGCACTCTTATCAGGCATGACACTCCAAGGATTTTTAAGAGATTTCCCCGGAACTAATTTGAGCATCCCAAGTCTGCTGAGTTAACCCTCCGTGCCCGTCTTCCTTTGAGAAGAATCCACCTGGGCTTCCAGCATCGTGTCCCATCCAGTGAGGATTCCTACTGAGTACGGAAGGAGACGGGCTCGAAGCTAGTCCAGTAGAGACAATTTTGCTCGTCTCCAGAGCAAGTACTGTCTCAGAGGATGATTGAAATGTCCTTTCCAGGAAAAGACTGGGATCTGAACAATGCGAATGAACCAAGTTTCTAGCACTGGTTTCAGAGACAGACGAATGAATGATGGAAGGCGGGGAGCAATTCCTATGTCTCAGCTTTTGGCAGTGTTTTAAAGAAAAACCCTGGCAAATTGGACTCACAGTCCTGAGACATAGCCACCATTTATGTACAGTGTAAACCCTTCGAGGAAAGAAAACTGAAGTGTGCAAGTCTTGGCCAGAACTGATGACAGAATCAGTGTCACTATCCTTCCAGGCCCTCCAAATTAGTCAGTGTAGGGCTCTGATAATAGCTACCAGAAAGATGGATAGTTGTGTGAAACAGATACCAGATCCTTCAGAAGCCTGTGGTCTTATTTAGCAAAAAGCATACATGCACAGGAAAATTCATAAGAGAATAGCAGTGGTTTTATTCAAACAAAACAGTAGTTTAGTAAATTTAGGGTTGGTTGACAGTATTTCCAAATTCAGACTTTCCCTGAAAATATAGATTAACAACTTATTTTGAAAAATCAAACATTATACTAATAGTAAGCTAGGATTGTGCCTGTTAGAATTAGGCAACAGTTGCTTCATAGCAGCTGCCCATCGGAATGCAGTCCAGGCATTCCAGGTAGCTAGAGACCCACCTCTCCCTCTTGTGGTGAAGGGGGCCCTCTTCACTTATTTATGTCACCAGCTTGGCTCCTATAAAAACTAAGTTTATAACCCCTGACCCACCTAAGTATATATATATTAAAGATGAGCTTGATCTAGGGGTCAGGGTGGGGAGTCTCTCAAAGGAAGAGAAAGTTAAAGGCTTCTTAAAGAAAACAGTGCAAAAGAAAATAGAATAGGCAATTTACACAGGGCTCATTGCTTGAGAAAACATCAATATTAGAGTAAGGAGAATAGATTGTATTCTATGGGCATGTAAACCTAGTGAGAATTTGAGCAGAGAGTGTGAACTCTGTGAATGATATATCGTATTATTGCTAGGGTTATTTTTTACCTTTTGGTAGAAAAACCTGGCATTGCTATGTTGAATGAAAAGTTATCCAAATAGGAATGGGTTAGGGGATGAAGGATCCTGTGTTGAAAAATTTCACAGAGCACTGAATCATCACGACGTGGAGGAGGAATAGGCGAGCTGGTGAGAATGCAGGAATGGAGAAGAAACGGGCATAGAAGCAGCTGTAAAAGCAGCTCCCTTCCTTAGGATGCCATGAAAGTAAGGGAATGCGGAACAATGCCTACTTTCCTTGTGATAGGAATCTTCTTTTTTCTCTTCTCTTTAGGGAATTTGGTCCTCTTATTAAATATGGAAAATGTGATTAATTGGTGACAGTAAAACATTTGTTTATTCTTTTCACTACTTAAATCTGAAAACCATTTCCTTTGGAATTGGAGGATGTATAATAAATAACATGCCTCTCTTTTCTGCACCCAACTTTATAATGAGATTAAAAAAATGTTAAATTAATGGAGAACCAAGTACGGCATTTATTGCAAATAAACTTTATAATCAAAAGAGGTGGTCAGTGTTCATCTCCGAGGGCTGATTGTTTAAAGTCAGCTTTCACTGTGCTTGGGTCTAAGGTCTGTTATCAGGTGGGCTTATCTAACACTCTCCTGAATTAAATGTACTGCAGACTGCAGGCTTATGTGCAAGGTCCAGCCCTGCCCCACTAGTCTGACTTAAAGACATGAGTAAAGAGAAAATATTCCCCCCTACCCCCGCACACACAGCTGTTTGAGTCTTTCTAACTGATATTCATAAGTGAAGGCCTGCATCAGGAGAGAAAAATTTCCACGTGCTAAAAGAAGGAGGGAGGATAACCAAGAGTTTTGGGAGGCAGGCATGCTTTAGAGAGAGCTAAAAGGCATTGATATCATTTGACCTCCTGATTTCAGCATACCTAATTCTCACTCCGTCTTTCGGTACTATTACATCGGTCAATACATTTCTTTTTCTTTTTCTTTTTTCCTTAATTTGATTTCGAATCCGCCACTCAAACTAAAAGATCTTGGCTAATACAGGGAGACGACGTCGTTTTTACATTTCAGGCTAGGGAAATGAACTGTGAAAAAAGCCTTTGGCATCTGTGTGCTTTGGGTCATTACCTATTGACGCCACTAGATGTCAGTGTCTTCTATCTTAGTTTGACTAGTTCTTTATTTGAAGCAGTAGCTTCCAGGGATGGATACTACTCTACTTTCTCCATCACCTTTCCAGCTCATACACAGTCTACTTCATCTGGCAACAGGGACCCTCCTCCTTTTACAGCGTCCTCCTTCCTTGGTTTTGTACAAGTTTTTGTGTAGAGGCGCAGGCCTATCCTACTTTAATGAGCCTGGGCTTCAGTGTTCTGTGTGAATTCTCCAGGTGATTCTAATGCACATCTACGTTGGAGAACTATTTCCTTTTTCAATTTTATTAAATGTATTGGGCTGACATTGGCTAATAAAATTCTATTGCTTTCAGGTGTGCAATTTATAACATATCATATAATGTACATTGCATTGTCTATTCACCACTCAAAGTCAAGTCTCCTTCCATCACCATATATTTGATCCCCTTTACCTAACTCTTGTAGTGATCTGGGCTCCAAGGCTAAGGCAACTAGATTGCATTTTATGTAGGCCCCTTAGTTAAGGCGACTAAAAGACTCCATTTTGTCACCAATAGACATTCCTTGATATTCTTCCAACAATAGGTTAATTACCCAAGACTTAAAGGAATTTTGCCTAAAGATTATAGTGGCCCCAGGAGTTGGGAGGCATTTGCAGTCTCCTGAGTATAGGTATTTGCAGGTACTTGTAAGTGCTTAGGCCTTTGGTAAATAATGCTAATTTTGACTTCTGTGGTCTCTGTCACTCCCACTATTGTACTGGTTCCCTGAGGGGAGGGGGCAAAAGGAGGAGGGAGTTTCTGTCTTTAAAATGGGATGAGTAAGAACAATCGGGGCTGTTGATCTGAGGGGCGAGACTGTGCCCTCCGCAGCTCGCTGGCGAAATAAAGTGCTCCTTTACAATTCGGCCATGGGTCTCTGGTTATCTCGCCTTCAGGTTATAACAGTACCTCCACTCGTTCCCTCTGTGTCTATGAGTTCTGTTTGTTCATTTGTTGTTTTCGGTTTTATATTTCACGTATGAGTGAAATCACAGGGTTTTTGACTTTTTCTGTCTGACCTCTTTTGCTTAGCATGATATTCTCCAGCTCCATCCATGTTGTTGAACGTGTCAGTATTTCGTCTTGTTTCATGGCTGAGCAGTATTCCATTGTATGTACGTACTACATCTTCTCTATCCAGTCATCTCGGGAGGACACTCTTTGTTTTCATGTCTTGGCCTCCGTGAATGCTTCTGCAAATGAACATAGGGGTATCTTTACAAATACGGGTTCTCAAAATTTTAGATAGATAGCCAGAAGAGGGATTACTGGATAATATGGTAATTCTCTTCTTAATTTTTAAAGGAACCTCCATACCGTTTCCATAGTGGCTGTACCATTTTACATTCCCATCAGCATGGAGAGAACTATTTTCTAGACTGAGTCCCTCCATTCCTGCATGTCCTCAACCACTGTCAGAATTGAAAGTGCAGCTAATGAGCTTACTGAGGAAATGACATTGGGAAGGTAACTGCTCTCTGGGCTAACTTGTTTTATCTCTACAATGAGAATGTTCACTTGGATAACAAAAGTCATATGATATTTATATAATTAGCATTGCTATGGATAATACTTTGTCTTTGTAACTATATCAAACACGAGTGCAGGGAAGTCAATTAAACCCAAAACGCATCAGGTAGTCACTGGCTCTTCGAGTTGGATTGAGGACTCCATCTGAACAATCTCTGACTTCTGCCACAATATTCCTATTGGGCTAGCATCAACCTGGAGTTCCCATGAAGGGAAGTTCTCTCATGATGCAGAATGAACGACGCTGTGGGGGTCTGACTGTTCGGAAGCCTTGCTTGCCTTGAATCCAACCTGCATTTGTGGTGCTTTCAACCATCAGAGCCCTCGTGTTATCAGACTTTGAGCTCCTGAAGGCCGGACTGCAGTCCCTCCCCTCCCGGTCCCTGTTTCGCTTGCAGCTCACTGCTGCTCATAGGTTTCTTCCTCACCTGTATACAGTTAGCCAGCTGGCCAGGAGGGGTCAGAGCAGACTGACTGCTCTCCCCATACTGCTGGCATTACTGGAATAAATACTCGTATATGATTCAACCCTGTCTCTGCCTAATTTGTCTCCATTAGTGACAGGCGGCCTCAGACCTGTTGTGTCGGGTTCAAAAAGAAAAACACAGGACTGTCTTCTGCAGGATTTATTTTATTGTTAAGCAAATCAAAGAAAATAGATATATATTGAACTCCCAAGGACTCAGGCAGAGAAGAAGGTGTGTTTTCATAAAGTGAAGGGATCTGCTAGAGAAAAATAAAAGCAGAAGCAAGAATAGAAGGATGAAAGAGCCGGCAAGTCAGCACAAACCGCTGGCTCGAGTTCAGCTTTTCCATAATGCTTTAGGTTGATCTTCCCACCACTTTTCCTACGAAAGAGAAAGACAAAATCCGCTCAGTGCAATATCATTCGCATTCATCCCAGATGCGGGACGAGGTTTAACTATTTCGTCGTCTGTATAATCATTTGATTCTGCAGGTGTCCATGTTGATGATTTGACAGAAGTTAATGAACTTCACTCAGAGGTGACACCTGTCCTAATTGCAGAAAACAGGAATCTTAAATAAATAAATTTAATAAGGCTTAGACCTTTTGATTTCAATGGTTTCTTTTCTGGGAGTACTATGTATACAACCGGAAAAGGTAACAGTAGCAGGAGAAATAACGACAAAGGGATTAGAGTTCTGTCCTGATAGAAGATAAAAGAAGTCAAACCACATATTCCAGAAATTGGCATTTTTAGCAGACCATATATTAGGCCTCATTAACGAGTACCCCTTCTATCAGATCTCAACTTACCCTACTGCCTTTATCTTGGAAAAATTTTGGTATTAATTAGTCAAATACGTTATGTATAAATGTACAAACATATTTATTATGTATTGATTCAAAGTCTATTCATTGAATTCTATGTGCTTAGCCCTGTTATTATTGATAGAGAGTTCTATAATCCCTGGGCTTAGGAATTTTACAGCAAAGTTGAGGGAAATTAAGACCTTCATAGAAAAAACTCTAATACAAGAAAAAAATGAGAGTGGTGAAGAAGTGAGGTTACTTTTAAAGTGGGGTATTCCCGGCCCATGTGGCTCAGTGGATTGAGCATTGATCTATGGACTGAGAGGTCCCTGTTCAATTCCCTGTCAGGGCACCTGCCCGGGTTGCGGGTTTGATCCCCAGTAGGGGGCATGCAGGAGGCAGCCAATTGATGGATGTTTCTATCTCTCTCTCCCTCCTCTCTCTCTAAAAATCAATAAAAACATAAAAAATGAAGAGGGTTATAATTCCCTTGATTTTAGAGTAATCAGACTAAGAGATGAATTGATTGAATAAATTTTTATGAATTATAAACTATGTCCCATCAGGAAGCTCATAGATATTGGCTGAAATCTACAGCACCTGTTCTGTTCCTTATAAACTCATTCAACAAATATTGGCCCTTGATCGAATCTTTCTAGTACACTATCTATCTGTAAAGTTTCAATAGTCTGGATCATAAAGGATGATCCTGTGTGCTGTTCTTTGTGGAAAGGCTCTTTTAATCAGACTGAAAGAGAGGAATGAATGGAAATTGGTGCCTTAACAACATAGAATTTGGTATAAAATAAAATGTTTGAAAAATGTGGATAAAATGATATTTTTATTGCTAGTAAATTTTCTCACAAGTTTTCATGTTTCTGACTTTGATGAATTTTCTAACTTAGCTACATCGCTAAAAATTCCATCATCTTCTCTATAATTAACATGAATAATGATAACAAATCATAATCGGATAAAATGAATACAATTTTTAGTTAGAAATAAATAGAAAAATAAGAAAATGTATCAAAATTATTAAAAATGCACACATTTAAAAAAATTTCTCTGATGAATCACATTTAAGAATTACAAAGTAATAAAGATTATGCTTTCAAATAATTTATTATGTAAAATTTTTATTTATTTTTGACCGATTTGTTTTCAATCCGTTTGCCTGAAGCTTATTTCTTTTATCTCTATGGGTGGGTATGAATAGAAATTTCTACACTATCTCTAGGAAAGTGGCATTTTCTTATCCTGGAAGTTTGTGTTTGTAAGGGACAGGTGGGTGAGTATGATACTTACACCATCGCCTTACAGAAAGCACATTTATTGCCATATGTCTGGCCATCAGAGCCACAGTGAGGATTAGATTCTCGAGCGCAGTAGACCACGGGATCCCCAAACTCACCACAGTCAATCTACCAAAGTAAGCACAGTGACATAGATATTAGTGCATTCTGCCTGTAAATATATATATTTATAAAGTTATATATAAATATATAAATATTTATTCGTATAGAGTTGGATATAAATGTATATAAATATTTGTTATATACAAATATATATAACTATTTATTTTTATATATTTGTTTATATATTTAGATAAAATCATATGCATATAAATAGATTTTAGTAAAATTTTATATATTATGTGTGTGTGTGTGTGTGTGTGTGTGTGTATGTGTGTGTGTGTGTGTATATTTGTGATATAAAGCTGTCTGAAGCAGAAAATGGCCTTCTTTGTCTGCTTATTTAGAATGTGTTAGACATAACTGAGACGTCTTCTCTGAGACACAGGATACCTATTTCTGTAGTACCTGTATGCAGAAGTAAGTTAATGATGTAAGGCAGTGACTTACTCCAATGTAGGGAGTAAGGCAAATGCCACAGGGCATGGCTTTTTGTTCCAACAGTAATTTGTTCTAATTGAGAGTAGTGTTTGGTGTTTGAGTGACTGTTTTTGTTTGTTTACCGTATTAACGTATTAACGTAGCTCTAATAGCACTCCTTCTGTATTGTTCTAAAGAAAAGGATGGTCATTGTAAGGAGCTTCCAAATGTTAGGTGATGGCTTGTTAGTTTTCCTCGTGGCTGCTGCATCCATTTAGTCTCTTGAAAACAACATTTTAATGTCTTTATACTAACTTACTCAGTCTCAGAGTCTGTTATTTAAACCTTTGTGCCTAAGTTGCTCTATTTAAGATTCTGTGGTTGCATCCAGTCGTGGGGAGAACGCGTGCTGTGAGGATTAATAATTATTGTCATGGGCTCTGTAGTAGCACCTATGCCCTCACTTATAGTGTCTCAGAAGTAGCCTGGACTTTTAAAATTCTTCTCAATTCGATATCAATTGAATCAATATTTGGTGTGCAAGTGACATTTGAGCCATTTTATTCCAGGGTACAGGCAATACACAACAGGTAGAACCAAACTTCTCCAAGTGTCAACTGTGTGGAAGGAAGTGCCCTTTAACATGAGTAGAAGGACCATACTTCACCCCTCTCCTAGTTCCATTAATGATGTCTTATGTTTATCAATTGCTTCATAATACTCAAACCACATAGATGAACTCAGTTGAGTCTCACAACAGCCTTGAGATGCACCTGGGGCCATATTATACTGAGCAGTTTGCAGATGTGAATATTGATGCTCAGGATCATGAAGTAGCTTCCCAAAGCCACACCACCAGGAAGCATTCAAACCAGTGCTTGAACATATTCCTTCTCACTGCTGATCCAGAATTTCCGACAATCTCCTATGGTGGATTTCCAACACATCCTCATTGAGAGAAATAAAGACCAACTATCATGATGTACCCTTGACCACACTGACAGTCAGGATATGTAGATTTTATTGAAATTTCTTCTTAGGAAAGTGTGTGGGCACAGGTAGGAGGAATCATATCTTTAAGATGTCAGCAAGCCATTATATACTGGCAAAGCTCTCTGAAGGTTTGCATGGGGAAAAGCTCAGCAAAAGAGTCCTACAGTTGAGTTAACAAAGTAATATGACATATCGCAGATGTAAGGGCACCTGAGACTATTGCACTCACATTTTTTGATAAAATTTTACTTCTTGTACTATTGAAGTTGGGGAAGTTGGTGCTTATCACAGATCTTAGGGCTTGGTTGGGTAGAAGATATCTAGGCTTTTGATAGCCCCACTTTTTCCCCCCACTGCTCCTAAATGTCACTCCATCCTTTCATACTACTTCTGGGATAGTCACCTTTCCTTTAGGTTCCCAAATAGAAGCAAGGCTGGAAAATCTCTAGGGCATGATTAATCATAGGACACTTTTTTCTCAATAGCGAATGTATTTTGTATTTAAGTCGTGAATATACACATTTTCAGTACTGTGCTTGAGTCAGTAAGAGACTGTAAACCATAGATTCATCATTGATATTTTAATTTATTTCACCAAGAGCCAATGGGTAACTAATATTTGGAAGGCCTGGTTCTGGGTACTGGCGACACAGAGAGGAATCAGTTATAAACACTATCTCTGTAACTTCACCGTCTTATTTGCATTAGGAAAGCAGAAAAGAGCACAGATAGTTACAGCACAGTGCGTGATTAGATGCCACAGTGGGCCAAACACAGGCAATGAGCAAGCTGAGAATAGGGCATCTCAGGCAGAGATATGTGTCTCTACAGTCAGGTCAATGAGAAAAAGAAACAAAAGTCTCTTACTTTAAAGAGATGCCTTCTTAAGCCACCTTTACATGGCAATCGACCCTCTGATCTTGTGATCCAAGCTCTTTTGTCCTTTAGAAAGCAGATAGGGAAGTGGCACTTGGGGAGAACATTCATTTTGAGAGTTTCTACACCCCACCTCTGTCCCTAAATCCACTTTTCCCCATCCACTGCCCCGCGGGAATGAGACTAGGAAGGGCTAAGGATTTCCATAAATAAAACCAAATCAATCAAATGGCAAAGAAACAAATTTCCTTAGAAAATAGATACATTTCACACTTCTAAATTGTCATGCCCTTCAAGGATCCCTGAAGTAGCTGGAGAGCCACGTTTCAGACCTCTTTGGGCCATTCGTCATTGGCTGGTTGTGTCATCTCGAACAAAGCACTCACTGTCTGCACCTCAATTTTCTTAACAGAAATGTTTTTCAATAACAGTTGTCATGCTTCATTCCCAGGGTTGTTATAAGGATCAGATGTGGTCAGATGAGAGTTGTAGAAAGTCAGTGTGGAATATTTGAAATAATCTCGGACCAGGCATGCAGGAAATAAGCTGCTCATTGGAGACCTGCTCTAGCTGTAGCTCTTACCGCATTTTGCAAGGAGCTTCAAACAGTTGTTCAGTACCATTAGATTAGATGGTCTGTAAGGACTCTTCCAGCTTTGATAATATAAGATTCAGCAGTGACTTTTTCAGTAAAGTGGCTTGAATAAAGTTAAGTCTTTATTCAGTTGGGTGTGAGACATATGAACTATTGCCCGAATGCTTCTCTCTTTTATATCTAGAGGTCCCCTTCACCCTCTTCACTGAGTGTGTGAGACATTTCAGTGTGGTGACTGGGCACAGAAAGGCCACTCTCTGCGAGCCCCAGAGGTTGGGAAAGGTGAAGAATGACTTTGCAGAGTCCGCCAGAAATCCTTTCTGTGAGGCAAACAGCAAGGCAGAACTTCAGAATATCCAGTTGGATTACACAGAGACCACAGCTCTCCACCTAAGGAGAAGTAGGCTAAGAACGTCATGTCTTTTGTCTGCCTAATTTCCCCTCCTCTTCTATATTTTTGTTTTGCTCTCCTTTCAATAGAATGCAAACACCTGGTTTCTTAGTAGACATCAAAAAAACAGGTTTAGACCAAGAGTGATAGGATTATCTTTTCTCCTTAAAGTTTCCTCCGTGAGACCCCCCGACAGCTGAAATCCCCTGAATCTATTTAAAATGCACTAATGCTCTATAATGTCAGGAGATTGTCCTAGAGATGGAATTAGACTGGCCTGGGTTTGAATTTTGCTTCTTTCACTTACTACCTGCATAATATTGTGCAAATATTTGACTGCTCTGAGTTGAAATAGCTTCCTATTTCACTGGGGGCTGGCAAGGCCTACCTTCTAGGGTTGTTGTAATGGTAAGTTCTCTGCAAACACGTCATGTTTCAAGTATCATGTGGAGGATTGCTCTTATAAACACTGACGATGTAAATTGTTTCACATGCTAGAATTTTTGGAGGGCATTGTTTCTCACTCCATTTGATGAGGGTTTTTGTCGTTGTTACTGTTTTGTTTCAGTGTTTTTTAGATTGGTGTTGGCTTTAACCAGAGCCTCCACTTCCATAGTCCAGCTCCCAGAGACTGCCTGTAGGTACTCGGGTGCCAATGTTTAGTATCAGCCTGAGCCCTTGTGGTTCTTCAAACAACTGTTCCTTCGAGAATATTCTGGATTACAGGGACACTTTTAGTACCCAGATTAGTTATCTAATGGTAACCACAAAATCATTTCCCTTTGCTGGAAAATGAGCTTATCTGATCACCAAAATTAACTAAAAAGTCAGGATCATGGACATTTTAGTCTAGCATTTCAGTTCGACAAACAAAGCCAATGAAAATTTGCAAACACACACACCTCTAGGGTGTGTTCTTCCCTTTACCCATGTGGTTACATCAACTGCTTTTTAAATCACAGCAGTTTGCTAACCCCCTCCCCCACTTGGCTTCTGCTTTCCTTGCTTTCATACCCTCTCCACAACTTAACGGCTGTCCAAGATGACCCAGGACACAAACATTGCTATTCATAAAATGTCCATGACTTTTTATGATATGTTACTCCTTTCTGAAACTCTTTCCTGACTTCTGTAATATGTCAATACTCTGGCTCGCCAACTATTTCTTCTCTATCTCTTTAATGATCTTTTTTATTTTCTTCCTGAGTATTCACTATGGTCATTTTCGAGAAAATTTTATGTACTTGATTTTCCCCCTCTAAGAACATATATATTCCCAGAGGATATTGATGAGTCTGAGACATTTTTTTTTTTGAGTCTTCATCAGCATTTCAAAGGCGAATTCCTATTGTTAGAAACATACAGGACAAAGTTAGGCAACAATTTAATTTATAATTAATACTTATTTATGTGCAAAATATAACTCTGTTTCTTTCCCTCCAAACCAGGTTTACATTCTAATGTTTCCTTATTACATAACAGTACCATTCTTCAGATTCCTCAACCTACCCTCCGATGAAAACATTGCCATTTCTTTCCCTGTGCAAGTGCTACCTTTTGGTATTTCTTAGTCTCGGGGGCTCTTCACCAATTCCAAATTACTGCCTATCCTACCCTCAACATGTCGTGGCTTAGTCACTGCAATAAATTCTATTCTCTCTGCTTTCATTTCCTCCGTGTCTTAAAATCCCTCTTGCACACGGAGACGAGTTATCTTACTGTAAACTACTGCTTTCATTATATTACTTCTTGGTTTTAGAAGGGAGCAGAGTAAAAACTGCGGTGTATTTGTTTAGCAAACTGGACTGGTCAAAGCCCTTGGGCATGCATTGCACAATGGCTTTCTGTTGCTAGGAAGAGGTGGCACCGGGCTGTGGAAGCTCCCATCATTGTGGAGTCAGGGTCCGGAGATGCTGTCTGCATTTTACTGCTGTGGGTTAACTAGAATCAGCTCAGGTCCTCTTTCAGAGGCTTCAGCTTCCCTATCTGTTGTTAAGTGGTAGATGCTGGTTAACATCTGCAAACTGTATATAGATATTTTGCAGCACATTAATAATGAGTGAATTCAAACTATTTAGGAAAAATTAACAGCCCCAGACACACTCTCCAGTTTACTAACTGTAGTAAAATTCACCATACCTTTATCTTAAAATATAAATAAATAAATACATTTAGATGGATATCCCCAAAATTATTGTGACAGAAAATGTTTGCCAATCCTTGTTTTTGAGAGGTTTATGTCAATTCCAGTCTGGAATGTTCATTTAAACAACTCCTTAGGGATATGTCTCCCAAATACACAGCCTTCTAGGGAAATAAGAAAAATCAAAACAGTGTAGTGAATGATTCTAAAAGTATCCTTTTCAAGTCTATGATTTTCGACTATTAACTGTAATCTACCATCAGAAGCTTCAGCATGGAGCGATTTCTTGGCATGAGCAGAATGACTTAAGTGTTAGAGGAAATTGTTCTTCCTTTTGCCTTAGCAGCATCAGACTTGAGTGGGCGTGCTGCTAAGTTTAGTTGCAAGTTTTTCTGCCTGTGGTTGGGACTGCCACCATCCTTCCAGCCATACAGAACAGAAAAGGCAGCCTTGATGCCCCCTGAGAAGCAGCACCCTCCCTCCCCTGTCTATTTGAGTGGGGAAAAGACAGAGGTCTTGGCCAGGGAGGCTTGGTTCATATCATAGATCTAAGGTCAGATGGGCCTTTAGAGATCACTGAATCTAAACTTTTTTTTTAGAGATGTGGAAACAAAGGAAAATTCAAGGGAGAAGAACCCCTCAGATCGCACATCCAGTAAGTATTGGAATTAGAGCTCATGTATATTGTGTCTAAAATATTTGAGCAAAGTCAGCGGTCCCCAGCACTGGACAATCATTTAGAATGCAGAGTCAAACCTCCTGTTTGAAGAATCACCTTTGTGTTTATTATAAGTCTGGCATGGCGCTGGGGATTTGTATATTTAGTAAGCATCCCCAGTAATCCTAAAGCAAGCCCACTGTGAGACTTAGGCACACCCAAAAGAATAGAATCAGTTAATAGTAGATTTAAAATGAACTTTAAAAAAACACTGAAAATCTGGGAAGCATTAAATATCCTGGAAATCAACGTCTACAAAAGGGAAGAGACTCATGTGTTGATGAGAAACTTAAAGTCCGTGTCTTTTCAATACGTATGTAATGGTCGTATATTCTTATATTTTACTACCTAGGGGCATCCAAAATGGTTGGGTGGACCTCAGGTCCTTTCCCTGTTTGTTTGTTTGTTTGTTTTGATATTTAACATAGATTGTGCTACCATATGTGTTTAAACATAGTAAGAAATGAATTTTCACTTGTACAATGTTATATGCAAGTACAGACACGTGTGTGTGTATGTGTTACACACACAGGTGCATACACACACATATTGCGAGTTAATGGTAGGGCGTCATCCATTGTAAGATGCAACTCAATTTCTGAGATTTTAAAATTGCAAGGGAAAACAGTCTCCTGTAACATTGTAGGTAAACTAGAGTTGGAAAAGGTTTTAACTCCCTTGGCAACTTGAACCAGTCGGCAGTAGAGTCTGGAAAATTTTGACGTCAAGGGTTCCTGGGCACATCAAGGCTAACAAGAACCATTTCCAAGATCAAGTAGAAATGTTCTATATGGACACAGGAGCAGACTGGCTGAGCAAATCCCACTTGTTTCTGGTGTCTTTCTATAGTTAGGACAAGCCATCTGGAAAAAATATTGGTGGATTAATTTGTAGATAAGTCAGCCAGATCGATGAAGATAATTTGTGCCCATTCTAATTTTTAACACAAATTGTATTTAAGTTCGAGTGAACCAGTCTATCTTATTTCTGAGTAAGCAACTTTTGTGTTGCCCCTCTGTGGCCTTAGTTCTACAAAAGAAATAACCTCAGCCCTAACTACTTCAGAAGCTGGTAATTATTAATCAAAATTAATCCTGTTATAGTTTACCAAACACCTCCACATAGTTTATATCATTTCAATCTGACTAAGATCCTATGAGATGAATGAGATTATCTGTCTCTTTTATTTTTACGTTTGTGCAAACTGCAGCTCGGGAAACCTGAGTAACTTGCCCAACATCTCACAGTGAAAGCAGTGCTCGAGTCTGAGTGTTGTGATAGATTCATCCTGTATTCATTAGTAATTGTTTTACATTAGAGAAAATACATCGAAAAGTCATAGTTGTAAGATGAATTACTTCCACCTTTCTGCATTTGGCCTGCTTGTTCATTGTTTTTGTTCTTATACCCACACACAAACCTCTCTTTGGCCCTAAGAACACCAGCCAAGCACCACCCAGGTCTGAAGAATAGATAAAAATATGCACTGACCTGTCTTCCTTGACTGAAGACACCTGGGGGAAAAAAAAGCACCAAATCTGAACACTGTAATTTCTGAATGGGCAAAAAGTGCGATTTGCAAAGTTAGGAAATCCTCAAGCCTGGGATAATACTAGTTCTTGGTTCTCGGTCGTCTCAACAAGTCGTGGCATAGTTGTTTTATTTTTTATACATGTTCACGTCTTAGGGAGAAATAGAGACTTGGGAAGTAATGAAAGGGGATGGACCAGGATGAAGTCATATTTCTTAGAGGTTGGGCGCGGGGTGAGAGAAAAGAGTTTCGGGATCTGGAGAATCATGTTACAGTTCTGGCCCAGTTACTAATTTACTGCGGGAATGACTTTCTCATCCCTGGTCTTACTTTGGAGAAGTTGGGTTGCAAAGTCTCCTCTGACTGACATTTCGAGGTTCAGTGCATTGTCTTTCTCACAGGCAATTTGGGAAGAGATGAACTTTGTTATTTTTTCTTTGAGGTCAAAATTGCTTTTCTGCCCTGTATACTCAGCTTTAAAGACTTGGCCCAAATATATAGTGGCAAGGACGAAGTCATTCTCGGTTCTGTGACTGATTTCTCTTGCTACATCTCTCTCAATTTCTGAAAGAGGAGAAAACTTCTCTAAATACAGTCTTGCTTCTCTCTCTCTCTCTCCATTTCTATGGTTATATCTGTGATTTTAGGTTGTGGCTTATTAGCTCAATGGTTTAAAATACCAAAATCAATGAAAGTTTTAGAGTCACTTCTGCTATGAGCTGAACTCTGGTCATTTTTGTGGAACGCGAAATGCTAGTGACACCTCACACATTTAGCCAAAAGCCTCCTTGACGACAGAAAGTATATGAATAAGTGTTAGCACTTGAGGGAGGACAACTGGAAATGCCTTCAAGAACATTCTCTGTTAATGGGGAAGAGGAGAGCACAAGGCTTTTCATTCTGAAATAAAGTTGATGAGCACCCACTGTAGTGATGAGCAACCATATTGCAGCAGTATTATTAAAAATACAGATTTTCAGGACAATTATTTGAAAATTCCATTATACAAGACCAAATAGGGCCTTGATGTCTATATTTCTGTAAGCACTGAAAGTGATTTTTATGACCCAGGAAAACTCATTGTTACATTTCTCAGCCATTTCTTCACTGTGTGAAACTTTGATCACAACAAGAGAGATTTAGGAACTATCAAGTGAGAAGGAGGATTGACATCAGCAATGCCTGAATTCTTATTATTAAACTTTAATAATGTCAATATTAATAGGCATTTGTTAAACTCTTACTATATCCCATTCACTATGTAAAGCACTTTACATACATTTTCTCATTTAATTCCCCACATAGCGATATTCCTTTTATACCCCTATTTTACACAGGTGAAAAAGACCCAGAAAGGTCACGTGCTCTAAAATCGAAATGCCAGGACTGAAATTCAACATGAAGGCTCTTAGTCATTAGCCTTCCCAAACACCAATTTATCTATGAAGGACCGGGTTTGGGTAAATTAGGGGTCTTGGTCTACCAGATCCAATGAAAAGATGCTAAAGAGAAGCAATAAGAGGATATCAATGAACTTCTGAGAGGATCTTAGCAAACGCATTTTCATATAGTCACGTGTACTTTTATGCCACCTCCGCAGGTGACAGAAACTCGTTTCATGTTGTTTAGCCTTATTAGTCAATCTTATTCCATAATATCACAGTAATCCTTTATCTAATTGCTTTTCACATTTCTAAATGTACAGGGTATTCCAAAAAATGTATATAGGGTGTCTGTAGAGTTTATTACATTTTGAAAATGAAATGTATTTCAAGAACTGCTGGTTTTATAATTACACTTATGTGTGTATACACTTTTTGGGGGGACACCAACATATAAATATAACCAGTTTCCTGCCTGGCTGGTGTGGCTCAGTGGATTGAGTGTCGTCCCATGCAGTGAGAGATCCTGGTTCGAATCCCGGTCAGGGCACATGCCCGATGCAGGCTCGATCTGTGGTACGGGGTGTGTAGGAGGGAGCTGGGTTAAGAGAGGACGGTTGGTAGAAATAGAGAGAGGAACAAAGTAAAAAAGCGTCCTTCACTTAGAAGAGTGACGGGGCCAGGGCTCCTTCCAACTAAGCCCCCAGGAGCCCAGGGTAACAACACAAGTAGGGAATAAACTGGTTAGTTTCCTAGAAGATACTGGCGCAGCCTACTCAGTCCTGACCAAGCCAGTGGAGCCCCTAACCTCCAAAAAACGACCATGCAAGGGGCCACCAGACAGTCAGCCCTTTACCCCTGGTCTTCAAAGAGGACTGTAGACCTTGGCAAAAATACTGTGACTCATTCGTTTCTGGTCATGCCGGAGTGCTCACACCCCCTACTCAGACATGATCTCCTCCAAAAACTGCGGGCAACAATATCATTCAAGGGGAAAGAGGCACACCTCACCGTGGATCCAGGAAGCCAGGACCCAATCCTCCTTTCCCCCTTTCATATCCTCCTAACTTGCCCCCTCTACAAAGAGTATCTCTTACACGAGAGGACCTCTGCTGCACCCACTGCCAATCAGGAGCCTTCTACCTACCTGGAGGAACTGCAGCATCTGTTTCCCACGGTCTGGGCAGAAAACAACCCTCCAGGATTAGCTAGCCACCAAGCTCCAGTAATTGTTCAATTGCTGGCCACTGCCACTCCAGCCCAGCCCCGCACCAAGTTCCACAAGACGTTGGCCATCAATCCTGCCAGTCTGCTCCCCGACGATGACCCCAAGGAGCCTCTACACGACTGCCTGGAGGTAATCGACACAGTGCAGACAACCCGCCCACACCTCAAGGATATCCCACTGCCATCATCAGATGAGGTATTGTTCACAGATGGGAGCAGCTATATCCAAGAAGGAGTAAGGTATGCTGGGGCAACAGTAGTAACTCTGGACTGTGTCATTTGGTCTCAGTCATTCAGTAGGGGAACTTCAGCCTAACGGGCTGAACTCATAGCCCTGATCCAGACGCTATGCTGGGGAAAGGATAAATCAATAGCCGTCTATACCTGCGGTTCTCAACCTGTGGGTCGCGACCCCTTTGGGGATCGAACGACCCTTTCACGGGGGTCGCCTAAGACCATCAGACAACACATATTTCCGATGGTGATTCATAACAGTAGCAAAATTAGTTATGAATTAGCAACCAAAATAATTTTATGATTGGGGGTCACCACAACATGAGGAACTCTATTAAAGGGTCGTGGCATTAGGAAGGTTGAGAACCACTGGTCTATACGGATAGTACGTATGCATTTGCCACAGCGCATGTGCATAGTGCCATCTACCAAGAACCGGGCTTATTAACCTCGGCCGGGAAGGACGTCAAAAATAAGGAGGAAATTCTGACCTCACTCGAAGCTATCTGGTTGCCAAAAGCAGTAAGGATAGTGCGTTGCAAGGGACACCAAAAAGGGGATTCCACAGAGGCACGGAGAAACCGAGCAGCAGACCAGGAAGCTCGAGAGGCAGCCCTAAAACCAGTGGGGCCTCTCCAGATATTAGTCGCCATGCCAAACCCAAGTTTGCCTTGGACTCCTACTAACACTGGGTCAGGAAATGACTTGGCCAAGCAGAAACAAGCCACAGAGGAAATTAACAGATGGTGGACATTGCCTGATGGGAGGTTGTTGGTCCCAGAGGCATTAGGTCGGACTTTGGTTAAGCAGCTGCACCAGACTACCCACTTGGGTTACACCAAGCATACTGAACTCATGAGAGGCAGGTACTTCATACTCAATTTAGACAGTATAGTGGATGACACTGTGTCCAGGTGCACAACCTGTGTCCTGGTTAATAATAAGCAGGGTAGAAAAGCTCCCCTGGGAAACTGGGCTCAGGGAACCCCCCCCAGGAGAACATTAGGAAATAGATTTTATAAAAATTAAGCCCCCAGCATCAGGTTAAAAATACCTCCTGGTTTACTTAGACACTTTCTCTGGGTAGGTTGAGGCTTACCCTACTAAAACAGAGACAGCCACCATTATAGTTAAAAAAAATCACTCCAAGAAATCATTCCTAGATTCGGGTTACATGTGACCCTGGAGTCAGACAACGGCCCCACCTTTGTAGCAAAAATATCACAGGACATAGCCAAGGTCCTGAATATTAATTAGAAACTCTATTGTGCCTAGCGACCCCAAAGCTCAGGGCAGATAGAGCACACGAACAGAACCTTAAAGGAAACCTTGACCAAGTTGACTTTAGAAACCGCTGAAAACTGGACCACACTGCTGCCCCTCGCCCTCTTACAGGCGAGATGTACCCCATACCTGGAGGGATTCTCCCCTTATGAAATTATGTATAGTCGACCTCCTCCCATTCTTCCCAAGCTCAGAAAAGAATGGAAGGCTGAAATTCACAACCGCTCCTTACTCAGGTTCTTGCAGGCCCTGCAGTGTGCCAGAAGGCCGTCCATAAGCACGTCCACAACGCCCTGCCTGTGCCCAAATCAGACCCTGTACACCCCTTCCAGCCCGGGGACTTGGTGTGGGTAAAGAAGTTCACCACCTAGGGACGAACTCCAGCCTGGAAGGACCATACACTGTCATCCTGACTACACCAACGGCTGTCAAGGTCAACAGCATCCCGACCTGGCTGCACCATTCCCGGCTGAAGGCGGAAAAAGCAAAATGGACGGTCCAGGCCTCTCCAGACCTCTTAAAGATAAGACTCTCGCAAACATCGGAACCTTAATATTGCTTTTACTCTGTATAAATGGGAACCCCCATAAGCCAAAACCCAAATGGGATTGGGAACTTAGGAATGGAATCACAGGGCAAGTCCTTGCCAAGGTGACTACAGGGGAACAGGAACAAGTGCAGTTCACTATAGATCTCTGTTCCCTGATTAAGGATGTTATCCCCATATACCAAGGAGAGAACAAAAAAATGAGCAAGGGTTCCAAGGAATCGGAGGCTATGGGGACAGGGCTCATGGACTTAGGGGTGAGGAAGAGGCAGGCAGTGTGACAGGGAAAGGGAGGAGGCGGAGGGCTAAGCAGGTATGTGTGGGTCTGAGTAGGAAGGAGGAGAAGGAAAGATGGGGGATGTGTAGACAGCAGATGGATTGAAAGGAGGGATGAGCATGTGAAATAAGGTAGGTAGATGTAGAGGACGAAAGTGGGACACTGAGTAAGAGAGGGAGAACTTGTCCCTGGTAGTGGGGTGACAGTATGGGATGTAGTGAAGAGAGTGACAGGGACAGAGTTAGTATCCTTAGTTAGAAATAACATTGAGGAAAGGGAAAATCAAAGAAGACAATGTGATAATTGGTTCCAAAGAATGTTTCATTGGTCCCCTTGGCTGACAACCCTCCTGTCTGTAGTGGCAGGGCCCCTCGCCCTCTTGCTCTTATCCCTGACCATGGGACCCTGCCTTGTCAATTGCCTTATCCAGACTATACAGAGCAGAATTAACTCGGTCAAATTACTAGTAGTCAGGGGTCAATACAATTTTCTCCCCAATGAAGACGAGTCCACGATTTGACTTGTATACATAAAACCAGTGGGGAAAGAACTAGACTACTTAATTTAAGTAACTCCATTCTGACCAGCAGTTGCTACACATACACACCCTGACTCATCTAAACACCAGAGACTGAAACCCAGAGGAACCATAAAGATAAAGGGATTAATCATGGCCTTGGGAAACCCAGAAAAACCATACAAATAAAGACAGTAATGATTGCCCTGACCTCTGTAACAGCTCCTCATGCCCCCTATGTGTATCAGTTCCCCCTTAACGGGGCCAAGGCCTCGCCAAGAGGATGTGGTTTTAGTCTTTATAAGCGGACTGCAGAAATGTTTGGGGCTGCTGATTTGGGAGTCCTATGCCCCCTGCAGCCCGCCAGTAAGTAAAGCGCTCCTCTCCTTTACAGTTCGGCTGTGTGTCTCTGACTGTCTCACTGGCTGGTCCTACAGATGAAACTCAAAGGGAAGTGGGGGGAGAGGGCAGGATGAGATAAACTAAAGAACTTCTATCCATATATGCATAAACAATGGACACCAACATTAGTGTGGGGAAGGCTGGAGGGGGGTGGGAGTGGGGAGGAGGAGGTCAATGGGGGAAAAAAGGCGGAGACATCTGAAACACATTCAACAATAAAGATGAGTTTAAAAAAAAAAAAAGAACATGACTTTTTTAAGATTTTTTTTAAATCCTCACCCGAGGACATTTTTGCATTTATCTTCAGATAGAGCGGGGGTGTGGGGGGCAGGAGAGAGGAGAGTAAGAGAGAAACATCGACATGAGAGAGACACATCTACTGGTTGCCACCAACACAACCCCAAGCGGGGCCAGGGCCAAAATGCAACCAAGGTACGTGCTCTTAGTGGGAACCAAACCCGGATCTCTCTGGAATGCGGGCCGATGCTCTAACCGCTTAGACAAACTGGCCAGGGTTTAAGATTTCTTAATAAGCCAGTTTGATTACACAGTTAGCCATATTTTCTTTGTTCCACCAAAAGTCTTCTGTTAATCCAGTGAACACATATTTATTGAACACTTATTTTGTTGCCACTCTGTACTAGACACAGGGAACATTACAGCCGTGCTCCTCCCCTCATGGGAAGGACAGACAGTGAACAAGAATCAGCTGCCCTGTGGTCAGTGCTATGAGGACAACAAACGTGATGAGCTGGGTGAGGTGTGTACGCGTGTATGGGTCAGGGAAGCCCTCTCCAGGCAGGTGAGATCTGAACTGAGACCTGGATCATGAGAATGTCAGGCTTCATTTTTATATTTTATTTTATTTTTTTTAATTTTTATTTTTTTGATCTTGCAGATTTTCATTTCTAATAAAGTAAATATCAACCTTTAATAAAAGCTCTTTGTGGCTCCTTTTAATTTTTTCAGAGTAAAAGGGCCATGAGACCAAAAGTGAGAAAAGCACTGGTTTATCCCCAGCCACAGCTGGTCCATGTCTTGCTTTGACATCATAAGTCAACATTGTGAGGGAATTGCAGACCTCTCCTATATAAGGCCCTGGCTCTGGACCCTGAGCTGTGGTGAGTTGTGGAGTTGGAGTCGTGAGTTGTTGTGTGGTGAATTGTTGGACGTGGATTACTGAACTGACCTTTGGCGACCTGTTGGACTTCGATTAGTGGCTTGCGTTTTGGATTTTTGAATTGTTGGACGTGGACTAGTGAACTGACCTTTGGCGATCTCTTGGACTTCGATTAGTGAGTTTGCGTTTTGGATTTTGGCATTTCGTTTGATTGGTTGTTTTGTTTTTAATTTCCTTTTCTTTCTCAGGTTGCTTTTTTAAAAATATTTCTTGTGTTTTTTTCTGTTATTTTATTTTTTGTTGTGTTAATATTTTTGTTTTCTTTTTCTTTTTCTTTCCTTTTTTTTTTAGTTATTATTATTTAGTTTATTATTTTAGTTTTTTATTTTAAAGTCACCATGTGTGATGACTTTGCAGCAGCCCTCTCTGACAACAAGGAGCTCCGTGTTGGCAATTATATCCTCCTGGAAACCCTTGGCCATGGTTCCTATGCCAAGGTGAAGTTGGCTCGCCATGTTCCAACAGGCACAGATGTAGCAGTAAAGGTGATTGCAAGGCGGGGCTGCTCTGAAGAGTTAAGAGAAGTTCGTAGTCTCAAGAGATTAAATCACCCGAATATAACAAAACTATTTGAAGTGATTTCCACTGAGAACAAAGTGTATGTCTTCATGCAGCACGTTGGTGGAGGTAACTTATATGATCATTTGCTGAAGCACCGCCGCATGACAGAGCAAGAAGCCCGAGCTGTGTTCCGACAACTGACATCAGCCGTCCAGTACTGCCACCAGCAGGGCATCGTGCACAGGGACCTAAAGCTAGACAACATACTGCTGGACAGTAATATGAATATCATATTGGCAGACTTTGGACTAAGTTCTGAATTTACAGACGAGAACCTGACCACCTTCTGCGGCACCATTGCCTATATGTCCCCAGAGGTTGCGCACCTCCAACCCTATTACGGCCCGAAGGTGGACGTATGGGGCCTGGGGGTAGTTCTTTACAGGATGCTGACAAAGACACTGCCATTTTTTGGGAGGACTTTTGGAGAAATGAAGAAACACATGCTGAGTGGGAACTTTCTTATACCATCCTATATATCTCCAGCATGCCAATCACTTTTAAAAAAGTTACTGACTGTCAATCCGAGCCAAAGACCAACGCTGGAAGAGATTATGAACGATCCATGGGTCAACATGGGTGAGGAGGAGCAACTGAGGCCGTACATCGAGCCATCCTGCAGTGACCTGGACCCTCAGGTAACAGACATAATGAAGAACCTCGGCTTTGACCTGCAGGAGACCCAGGAGTCTGTCACAGAAAGAACATTTAACAATATTATGGGGACATACCGGATACTGGATTCAGTCAAAACCAAAATGAAGGGCCGCACGATCAGAGTAAGACCCTGCCCCACCTCTGACCCCACCAGCAGTGCTACCTCAGGGCAAGAGGTTCTGCCATCGGGCCAGAGTAACAAAGACCCTCCCTACCTCCCAGCAAGCCCAGAAGCAAAGCTGCCCACTCTCCCACCCAGTGAGGAAGGGAAGAACAACACTCCCTCAGCCAGCTCTGAAGCAGGGACCACCAGCCCCCCACTTGGCCCAGAGTCCACGACTGCCACTCCCGGCCCAGCCCTCCAGCATGGCCCTGGGGACGCGCACACCACCCGCGGCAGCAGCTACCCCACCAGCAGCCGTGGAGCTGAAGGAGTGGCTCACGAAACCTGCCTCCAAGCTGGGCACCTGGAGGATGGGGTCCCAGCCTCTTCCCCTGGCCACAGCCCGGGCTGGCAGGGGTTGGCTAGGAGGGTTGTCAGGTTTTTCGTCAAATGCACATGCTGTGGGCCATCCACAAAGAGCCACCTGAAAAGAAATAATATCAAACCAGTGTAAATTTTAAAACCGTGGATGGCCTAGGCAGGGCCATAGTCAAAAGATGCTGAGGAGGTCAACCCTGAAAGTGCCGGGGTCTAGGGAGGCCAACCACATAGTCAGAAGATGCTCCAGAGTCTGGACAGAAACAGAGGCTGTTCCCATCCAGGTAAGAGCAGTGCAAGAAACACGCTGTTGTGCAACATGGGAGGACTTGGTTCAGCGGACAAGATCTGTGCAGACCGGAGAGGCGTTTTCTGCTCGGGATTTACAGTAGGAGGGCATCCAGCATCTCCACGGGTGTCAGAAGCACGAGCCGAGTCCCAGAGCCTCCACGAGTGTCAGAAGCATGTGCCGTGTTCCAGCACCTCCACGGGTGTCAGAAGCCTGTGCCGTGTTCCGGCGCCTCCACGGGTGTCAGAAGCGTGAGCTGAGTCCCAGTGCCTCCACGGGTGTCAGAAGCGTGTGCCGAGTCCCAGCGCCTCCACGGGTGTCAGAAGCGAGTGCCATGTTCCAGCGCCTCCACGGGTGTCAGAAGCGTGTGCCGAGTCCCAGAGCCTCCATGGGTATCAGAAGCGTGTGCTGTGTTCCAGCGCCTCCACGGGTGTCAAAAGCACGAGCCGAGTCCCAAAAGCGCAAGCCAAGTCCCAGCACCTCCACGGGTGTCAGAAGCGTGTGCCGAGTCCCAGAGCCTCCATGGGTATCAGAAGCGTGTGCTGTGTTCCAGCGCCTCCACGGGTGTCAAAAGCACGAGCCGAGTCCCAAAAGCGCAAGCCAAGTCCCAGCACCTCCACGGGTGTCAGAAGCGTGTGTCGAGTCCCAGCGCCTCCACGGGTGTCAGAAGCGTGTCTCAGCGCCTCCACGGGTGTCAGAAGCGTGTCCCAGCGCCTCCACAGGTGTCAGAAGCGTGTGCCGAGTCCCAGCACCTCCACGGGTGTCAGAAGCGTGTGCCGAGTACCAGAGCCAAAACGGGTTTCAGAAGTGTGTCCGAGTCCCAGTGCCTCCACGGGTGTCAGAAGCACGAGCCGAGTCCCAAAAGCGCAAGCCAAGTCCCAGCACCTCCACGGGTGTCAGACGCCGTGCCGAGTCCCAGCACCTCCACGGGCGGGTGTCAGAAGCGCATGCCGAGTCCCAGCACCTCCACGGGTGTCAGAAGCGTGTCCCAGCACCTGCACAGGTGTCAGAAGCGCGTGCCCAGGGCCCGCACCTCCACGGGTGTCAGAAGTGTGTGCCGAGTACCAGCGCCAAAATGGGTGTCAGAAGCGCATGCCTAGGGCCCGCACCTCCACGGGTGTCAGAAGCACGTGCCGATTCCCAGCACCTCCACGGGTGTCAGAAGCGTGTGCCGATTCCCAGCACCTCCACGGGTGTCAGAAGCGTGTGCCGAGTACCAGCGCCTCCACAGGTGTCAAAAGCACGAGCCCAGTCCCAAAAGCGCAAGCCAAGTCCCAGCGCCTCCACGGGTGTCAGAAGCGTGTCTCAGCGCCTCCACAGGTGTCAGAAGCGTGTGCCGAGTCCCAGCACCTCCACAGGTGTCAGAAGCGTGTGCCGAGTACCAGCGCCAAAACGGGTTTCAGAAGTGTGTCCGAGTCCCAGCGCCTCCACGGGTGTCAGAAGCACGAGCCGAGTCCCAAAAGCGCAAGCCAAGTCCCAGCACCTCCACGGGTGTCAGAAGCCGTGCCGAGTCCCAGCACCTCCACGGGTGTCAGAAGCGCATGCCGAGTCCCAGCACCTCCACGGGTGTCAGAAGCGTGTCCGAGTCCCAGCGCTTCCACGGGTGTCAGAAGCGTGTCCCAGCGCCTCCACGGTTGTCTGAAGCATGTGCTGAGTCCCAGCGCCTCCACAGGTGTCAGAAGCACGAGCCGAGTCCCAAAAGCGCAAGCCAAGTCCCAGCACCTCCACGGGTGTCAGAAGCCATGCCGAGTCCCAGCACCTCCACGGGTGTCAGAAGCCATGCCGAGTCCCAGCACCTCCACGGGTGTCAGAAGCGCATGCCAAGTCCCAGCACCTCCACGGGTGTCAGAAGCGTGTCCCAGCACCTCCACAGGTGTCAGAAGCGCGTGCCCAGGGCCCGCACCTCCACGGGTGTCAGAAGCGCATGCCGAGTCCCAGCACCTCCACGGGTGTCAGAAGCGTGTCCCAGCACCTCCACAGGTGTCAGAAGTGTGTGCCGAGTACCAGTGCCTCCACGAGTGTCAGAAGCGCGTTTCCAGGGCCAGCGCCTCCACGAGTCAGAAGCGCATGCCGAGTTCCAGCACCTCCATGGGAGTCAGAAGCGCGTGCCGTGTTCCAGCGCCTCCACGGGTGTCAGAAGCGTGTGCCCAGGGCCAGCACCACCACGAGTCAGAAGCGCGTGCTGTGTTCCAGCACCTCCATGGGTGTCAGAAGCCCGTGCCCAGGGCCAGCACCTCCACAGGTGTCAGAAACATGTGCTGTGTTCCAGCACCTCCACAGGTGTCAGAAGCGGGTGCCCAGGGCCAGCACCTCCACGGGTGTCAGAGGCGTGTGCCGAGTCCAGCACCTCCATGGGTGTCAGAGGCGTGTGCTGAGTTCCAGCACCTCCAGGGTTGTCTCTTAAACTTGATCCAGAAAGATGTATTGATTGGATACTGTTTCCCATCCTCTGCAGAGAACTGGGGCTGTGCATCCTGTGGGCTGAGAAGCGTGTAGTGTGTAGCACTTGGGCACTTTGATGGGAACTCCAACAGTAAGAGGTGGGGTGACACCAGGGCACAGCAGTGGGTGGAGCAGGCAGTCTCCATCCTCATGCAGCTGATTGCCTGGGTGCTCTGTGACCTCAGCAGGAATCACCTTCCTGACCGCTTGGCTTTGCTCACTTCCTCCGTGCTGGTGTCATTCTCAGGTGGGCATTCACTGTATATAACTCCGACTTTTAAAGTACTGGAGGGAGAGTGTCCAGCAGAGGGGACAGCAGAGCTCATGAAAGGAGCTCAGGTGGGATCGAACTCGGCATTTTTCAGGGGGGCCAAAGCGCAGTGAGCTGGTGTGAGGACAGAAGGAGTGTGGGTGCAGTTGAAGGGCAGAGCTTGTGGGCCATGGGAAGGAGTGTGGATTTTATTCTGAGATCGGTGATCAACCCATGAAGGGGTTTAAGCAAGGAAGTAATAGGATCCGATTTATGTTTTAATACTAGTAATTTGTGGAGAAGATTCTTCCTCTGCAAACATTTTACCTGTCTCTACATATCACAAGAGTCACCAGGCAGGGCAGGTTTTCTTATAACCGCTGAGGAAAGTTGGAAACTGTTTTTCCCACTTTAATTCTTACCACACCAGTTCCCTGAACACCTAGAAACTCAAATTCATACAGTGTTTTAAAGGGGAAAGACCTACCTGCCTCTGTGGAGCTGATTCATTGTTCTCAGTCGCTGATTAGCTGATCGTGTTGCCCTTTTTGCTGAGTCACCTGTGGTGCCCCCTTGATCATCTGCCCTCCTTCCCTGTGATCCCAGCAGCACATGGCACAGACTTGGTGTGACTCTTATCACTTTTGTCGTCATAAAGTGGTTCCCTTCCCCTCCTTGCCCTGATCTTTCATTCCTGAGTTCTTTGGGGGCTGGGAACTATCCTACTCACCTTTGCATTTCCAGTCATCATCACAGAGCTGGGTCCAGAGTAGGTGCTGGGAAAATGATGGACAGGTGGGTGATCAGCCTGGGACTACATAGTGAATTGTCCCACAGCAGGACACAATGCACTGTAAAAAGGAATGTGATTAATGATTATGCTGGGACAACAGTATGAAGTTGGACTGGGATTTTACTGGGATGTATGCTCACCTCGGTAATCACTGTAAAGCATTATGAAGAAAATTGTGAACTCTGCCATTCTGGAGATCCTTTGGAGGGCACTAGTACTCAATCCATGTGCCCGATCTGGTTCAGACCAGTAGTTCCCAAAGCTTGGAAGACATAATAGCATAGGAAATGTTAGTAAGTAGCAAGGTCATCAAGATTACGTATATAGATTCACACAAGTCTACTTTAGCATTTTTAATTGTTACAAAGGAAACTTTCAGTTCGATGCTAGGTTATCTTTAACCCTCTCAAGCTCCTGCTAATTTTCCTTTTGTCTAAAATATTTTTTTTTATTGATTTTTAAAGAGCAAGAAAAGGAGAGAGAAAAAAAATCAATGTGAGAGCAAAACATTGATTGGCTGTCTCCTCCACGCCTCTACCGGGGATCTAGCTGGAAACCGGGCATGTTCCCTGACCAGGAATCAAACTGGCAACCTTTTGGTGCAGGGAAGATGCCCAACCAGCTGAGCCACACTGGCCAGGGCTAATCTTCCTTTTTAAATGAAAAGTGAACAAACCTAAGGATCTGAACCTTTGAATAACAAATGGTTCTTGGCTGGAATTTAATATTATGTTAGTTATACATATATTACTTTTGTTTATATCTACAATCTTTTTCTCATTATAAAGATTATGGGTGCTTATTGTTGGAATATGACCCTGGGAGATACAAAATGTCATAAAGGTATTTAAAACACAGAATAACACAATACAGGGAAAACCACATTTATTATATGAGGTTTTTTGTTCCTATTTTGTATTTTTAGAAATATAATTTTGAATCTAAAAATGTTAATAAACATATAGCTGAATTTACATAAAAGAAATAATAGAGATATGGTTTGTTTATTAAAAACAATGTTTGACTTTAAGTATCAAACCTTTCTCTGTGTACTTAAAAGTATAATTTACTCAAAATGTATATACATGTAATATTTAGCCCCATACCTATTCAGTAATTTAAGACACATCTTTACTAAATAAAATTTCATACAACTTCAGTCAGTTATAATGAGATGAGTGAAGCTTCCTTTTGGAAACTGTGCAACTAAACCCCTGCTTTTCTTACTTGCCAGGGACATACATTTTCCAGCTCTTTACACTATTACGTTTCTTCTGTGGAAGAATAAAACAGCATATTCAGCTGTGTTCTAATTTTTTTTTTTTTTTATTTGAGAGAGAGAGAGAGGCATCGATGTGAGACAGAAACAGCGATTGGTTGCCTCCTGCATATGCCCAGACCACAACCTAGGTATGTGCCCTGTCCCGCAGTCGAACCCACTGCCTTTTGGTGGGACGACTCTCCACCCAACTGAGCCACACCGGCCAGGGCTGTGTTCTAATTTTCAGTGAGAGAAAATGGCTTTGGCTCTATTGCCCTACCAAGCCAACAGGTGTAGGGAGATAACTGTCTGCTTATAAAAGTGGTACAGCTGTTGAAATATCTGTTTCCATTTTTTCCCAAAGCAGAATGTCAGAATGGTATAGCATTATTACCTGAATCACAAACAGGCAAGATGGTTAGAAAACAACAGCAACAATGACAACCACTCCACACCGAGATAGTGACCCACTGATCCACTGACAGCTGTTCCTCTCCCTCCCTGAGGCTCTCCATCCAGGGGAATGACTACACCATCACTTCATCTTGATGTTACAAGGTGAGAGGGGATGGGATTATATGATCTTATTAGAGCACTTTGTCAGGACACAGAATGAAGGCAAAGGGAGAACTTGAGATGGTGAAACATTTCGTCTGCTGTCCATTTGCCAGCTCCACTCAGCCTGAACCCCAACAATTTAAAAGATTCAAGTCTCCAGAAGACTAGGATTCCATGACTGTACTGGCCTGCCCTACTTATATCACCTCGTCCTGATTAAATAATACAAAAGGCCGACTATGGAGCTTTCAGAGGCAAACTGAGGAAGTACCAGCTGGCCTGGTACTCCTCTAAACGAATTTGGCCTTAAGCGAAGTTGTTATTTTTTAGAACATAGAAAATGGAATGAATAGCAGGATAGATGTGTGCTGACTTAGTTCACCGAGTTCCCTTCCACCTCAGCTCCCTCCTACCTCTGTTCCCTCCCGCTTATTGCTAACTGCCTCCGCTACTGTACTTGCTTGCTTCCTCTCCCCCAGGGCCATCAGGAAATGCCAGTTGCAGAAGTTGTAACAAGGCCCCTATAAAATAAAAAAGTAGCTGAAAGTCGGGACTGATCTCCGAGAACTCGGGATCAGTCACCAGCCGGCTTTGCTCTCTATTTGGCTTTAATTTGGCTCTGGTGGTCTCTCGGTTCTCTCAAGACACAAACATTTGGAGGCCCCAGCGAGATTCTTCCCTTACGGGGAAGCCCCAGACCGGACCACTGGACCAGCTATCGAAACTGCAACGGGGGACTCCTCTAGGAGAAGGCCTCGGAGGGACGTTCCTCTGCCTTGGGACAAAGCCTGCCCTCCCAGTTTCCCTAGCCCGGTCTCAAATTCTGCTCTAAATTGAATTCTGAGAGAGCATCTGTACTCATCTGGAATCTCCCCAGTGAGTACTGTTTTCTGTTCAGTCTGGTAGGTGCTTTTCAGTGGCAAGGGGAAGGCTGGACGTGGCATTACTTCCCGGGCCAGGTTCCCTAGCAAGACTTCGCAGGGAACTTCAGTCAGGTCTGTCTGTGTTGTTGGTTGAACTTCGGTTTCAGTCAGTTGTCAGTTCTGTGTTTTTTTTGGTCTTTGGTTTCAGTAACTTCGGTTTCAGCCCTGTCTGTATTGTCTTTCTGTCTGTTTATTGGCCCTCCGTATTGTCTGTTGTGTCTGATTGCACTTCCCTTTGTTGTCATGGGCCAAAGTCAATCTGGTGCAAAAACTCTATTGCAATGCCTGTTGGATAATTGTAAAGATTTCAAAGCTCGGGCAAAAAGCTGTAATGTCCCGGTAAGCTCTGGGACCTTACGGGCCCTATGTGAACTTGAATGGCCTACCTACAGGGTTGATTGGCCACCTGAAGGTAGTTTCAATTTGCAATTGGCTTTTATGGTCTGTCAGAAAATATACAGGAGCCTTGGACACCCAGATCAAATGTCATATATTGATATTTGGATCGATATAATTACTGACAAACCCAATTATATTAAGAAATGTCAGCGTCCAGAGATTCAAAAAAAAGGAAAAACAGTTTTGTTAACAATGCCTCAGCCTGCCCTGAAAGATGGTAACTCCTCCCAGCCCCCAAGGAAATTATATCCCGTCCTTCAGGACCCCCCTGAGGATATACTAAGTGATCCTGTGGGATCACCACCCTACAGACCTCTCCCTCCAAGGAGGGGACAAGAGGATGCTGAAGCTCAACCCTTGAGCCCTCCCCATACTCGTGGAGGAACCCCTTATCAGCCTATGGTTGAGACACCGCCGGACTCCTCCTCAGCAGCCATTTTGCCACTCCGGCAGGTGGCCCTCCCCCAGGAGGGGATCTCCACCGACCCTTCATGGTGTATGTCTCCTTCTCCACTGGCGACCTGTATAATTGGAAACAACAAAACCCCTCTTTCTCTGACAAGCCCCAAGGATTAATCTCTCTGTTAGAAACTGTTTCACACCCACCAGCCCACTTGGAATGACTGTCACCAGCTCTTACAGATCCTCTTCACTTCTGAAGAGAGGGATTGAATCTACCGAGAGGCGACTAAAACCGTCCTCGGGCCCGACGGGGAACCCACTTCTGACCCTGCCCGCCTCGGTGCCCCACTGCCCGCCTCTCGCCCCACCTGGGACCCTAACACCGACCTAGGTAAGGAGGCTCTCGAACAATGTCACCTGGCTCTACTGCGGGGCATCCGGGGAGCGGCTGAGAAACCAACTAATTTATCTAAGGTAAGTGATACTGTCCAGTGGTCAGGGGAACCCCCTCCGCTTCCTTAGATCGTTTGATGGAAGATTACTGGCTGTTTGCACCCGGAGACCTGGAAACCCTGAAAATAGGAGAGCTATTAATATTGCTTTTGTTACCCAGTTGGCCCCAGACATTAGGAAGAAATTACAGAAATTAGAAGGATTTGAAGGGAAAAACTTGAGTGAATTATTAGAGATAGCTCAATGGGTTTTTCATAACCTTGAGGATCCAGACACAGCTCAGAGTAAGAGGCTATCCAAAATTCTTGTAACAGCCATGAAGGAAGGCCCACCTAAACAAAAGAAAAATGATAAGTGGAATGAAAGAAAGGGCCCAAATGCTAAGGGAAAGAAAACAAACCTTGATCCAGACCAATGTGCCTGTTAGAGGGAGAAAGGGCACTGGAAGAAAAACTGCCCAAAGAGAAAGAACCCCTCAGCTAATCCTCGGGTTCACATCCTTTTCGAGGATGCGGAATGACGGGGCTGGGGCTCTTTTCAATTAAGCCCCCGGGAACCCAAGGTAACTCTAAATGTCAGGGATAAACCAGTTGAATTTAATAGACACAGGAGCTAGCTTTTCGGTCCTCCAAGGGGCAGATGGACCTCTTTCTAAAGACAAAACTCATATACAAGGAGCTACTGGAAAAACCAAGTCCTATCCATGGACACAGGCCAGAATAACTGACTTAGGAAAAGGCACAACCACCCATTCCTTTCTATTCATGTCAGACTGCCCTTATCCCTTACTGGGTAGAGACCTCCTCCAGAAATTGCGAGCTACCATCTCCTTTCAGGGCGACTCAACAACTTTGACAGTAGGAGACAGGCTATCAACTATACTCCTTTCCTGCCCACACTCTATGAGACCCCAACATCCTCTGATCCTAACTTTTTCCTCCGGGGTCTACAAGAAGAAATTCCCCATGTATGGGCTGAGACAAACCCTCCAGGGCTAGCCTCTCATCAACCTCCAATTATTGTACAACTAACTAGTTCTGCTACTCCTATTCGAGTCCGTCAATATCCTATTAGCCTGAAAGCTCGAGACAGCATCGCCAAACACATCAAACGCCTTCTGGAGGCCGGAATTCTTGTTCCTTGCCAGGCTGCCTTGAGCACTCCGCTACTACCGTACAGAAACCTGGCACCGAAGACTTCAGGCCGGTACAGGACCTCCGAGAGGTAAATAAACAGGTTGAAACTATACATCCCCCCATGCCAAACCCCTCTACCCTTCTCAGCTTGCTGCCGCTGGACCTTACTATCTACACTGTCTTGGACTTAAAGGATGCTTGCTTTTCCTTTTCGCTTGCCAAGGTAAGCCAACCTATCTTTGCATTTGAATGGACTAACCCCGAGGGTGGATTCTCAGGACAACTAACTTGGACCCCACTTCCTCAGGGTTTTAAAAACTCCCCAACCTATTGTAAATAGCGCTGCTGTGAACATGGGGATACATATAATCTTTCTGATTGGTGTTTCGGGCTTCTTAGGGTATATTCCTAGGAGTGTGATCACTGGGTCAAATGGTAATTCAATTTTTAATTTTTTGAGCTAACACCATAGTGTTTTCCATAGTGGCTGCACCAGTCTGCATTCCCACCAGCAGTGTACCAAGTGTCCATCAGTAGACGAATGGATAAAAAAGCTGTGGTACATATACACAATGGAGTACTATGCAGCTGTAAGAAAGAAAGATCTATTATCCTTTGAGACGACATGGGAGGACCTGGAAACTATTATCCTAAGCGAAACAAGCCAAGCAGAGAAAGACAAATATCATGTGATCTCACTTATTTCTGGAATATAATGAACATAACAGTCTGAGGAACAGGGTAGTCCCAGAGACGTGGAAGTAGGGTACAGACTGACAATTGCCAGAAGAGGGGGTGGGGGAGGGGAGCAATGAACCACAGAACTTGTACTCATGTACTCATAACCAATGGACATGGACAACAAAACTGGGGAAGGGGCAGGGAGGGAGGGGGAGGAGGGTGTTAATGGGGGAAAAAGGAGAAACATCTGTAACAAAATAAATTAATAAAAATAAAAAAAAATAAAAACTCCCCAACCTTATTTGATGAGGCCCTAGGTCCAGACCTCTCTAAGTTCAGGCAGGAACACCCAGAAATAACTCTCCTGCAATATGTAGATGATCTCCTATTAGCTGCTAAGACTGTGCCTAACTGCCAGGCAGCTACTAGAGACTTATTAAAAGAATTAGACACCCTTGAAAAATCACTCAAATTTTTTGTAATGACTCACATTGACATACCTATGAGTAACACCTGTAATTGTTGTTGGGTAGATAGAAATAGATACAGATACAGACATAGACACAGATGTTAATACACATGTGAGCAACAAAGTTGTTATGTGGTAAAAGTTGACAGATGACTTTTAGTAATAACTTGTTGACTTTCAAAATATTCAAGAGGAAATTTAGATTAAAAATTAATAATATTCCTTGTGATTTAGTTCAACTCCATTAGAAATTGTTTTTACAAAACAGCCTTGTGTCTTGTCAGGCAATCTCTGTGACCTATGAGATCTTCTGTGTTAGGAGTCCCCACGACCTCCCGCAGGTCTGATGATTGACTAGGGAGACTCCCAGAACTCAGAAAAGCTGTTATACATATGGTGATGGTTCATTACAGTGAAAGGATGCAGATTACAATCAGCAAAGGCAGAAAGCTCCCAGGATGGAGTCTGGGAGGTCAGGTACAGCCACCCAGTTGTCGTCTCCCTGGACTCACACAGCAGTGCTTCACCCTCCCAGCTGTGCTTTGTGACGACACAGAGGGAGCACTGCCAACCCGGGGAGCTCACCAAAGCCCTGGTGTCCGGATTGTGTACTGGGGGCCAGGCCCTGAGGCATGCGGCACCCACATGACTGACAATTACTTAGTCTCCAGCCTCCCCCCAAACCCCCAAAAAAGGAGGTCGGACTGATACAGAGTGGCCCAGGACCACAGGCCTTCACCTGAGCATAAACTATCTGGCATGGCCCGTGACCCTGGATTACAAAGGCACTCTTATCAGGCATGACACTCCAAGGATTTTTAAGAGATTTCCCTGGAACTAATTTGAGCATCCCAAGTCTGCTGAGTTAACCCTCCGTGCCCGTCTTCCTTTGAGAAGAATCCACCTGGGCTTCCAGCATCGTGTCCCATCCAGTGAGGATTCCTACTGAGTACGTACGGAAGGAGACGGGCTAGAAGCTAGTCCAGTAGAGACAATTTTGCTCATCTCCAGAGCAAGTACTGTCTCAGAGGATGATTGAAATGTCCTTTCCAGGAAAAGACTGGGATCTGAACAATGCGAATGAACCAAGTTTCTAGCACTGGTTTCAGAGACAGACGAATGAATGATGGAAGGCGGGGAGCAAATCCTATGTCTCAGCTTTTGGCAGTGTTTTAAAGAAAAACCCTGGCAAATTGGACTCACAGTCCTGAGACATAGCCACCATTTATGTACAGTGTAAACCCTTCGAGGAAAGAAAACTGAAGTGTGCAAGTCTTGGCCAGAACTGATGGCAGAATCAGTGTCACTATCCTTCCAGGCCCTCCAAATTAGTCAGTGTAGGGCTCTGATAATAGCTACCAGAAAGATGGATAGTTGTGTGAAACAGATACCAGATCCTTCAGAAGTCTGTGGTCTTATTTAGCAAAAAGCATACATGCACAGGAAAATTCATAAGAGAATAGCAGTGGTTTTATTCAAACAAAACAGTAGTTTAGTAAATTTGGGGTTGGTTGACAGTATTTCCAAATTCAGACTTTCCCTGAAAATATAGATTAACAACTTATTTTGAAAAATCAAACATTATACTAATAGTGAGCTAGGATTGTGCCTGTTAGAATTAGGCAACAGTTGCTTCATAGCAGCTGCCCACCGGAATGCAGTCCAGGCATTCCAGGTAGCTAGAGACCCACCACTCCCTCTTGTGGTGAAGGGAGCCCTCTTCACTTATTTATGTCACCAGCTTGGCTCCTATAAAAATTAAGTTTATAACCCCTGATCCACCTAAGTATATATATATTAAAGATGAGCTTGATCTAGGGGTCAGGGTGGGGAGTCTCTCAAAGGAAGAGAAAGTTGAAGGTTTCTTAAAGAAAACAGTGCAAAAGAAAATAGAATAGGCAATTTACACAGGGCTCATTGCTTGAGAAAACATAAATATTAGAGTAAGGAGAATAGATTGTATTCTATGGGCATGTAAACCTAGTGAGAATTTGAGCAGAGAGTGTGAACTCTGTGAATGATACATCGTATTATTGCTATGGTTATTTTTTACCTTTTGGTAGAAAAACCTGGCATTGCTATGTTGAATGAAAAGTTATCCAAATAGGAATGGGTTAGGGGATGAAGGATCCTGTGTTGAAAAATTTCACAGAGCACTGAATCATCACGACGTGGAGGAGGAATAGGCGAGCTGGTGAGAATGCAGGAATGGAGAAGAAACGGGCATAGAAGCAGCTGTAAAAGCAGCTCCCTTCCTTAGGATGCCATGAAAGTAAGGGAATGCGGAACAATGCCTACTTTCCTTGTGATACGAATCTTCTTTTTTCTCTTCTCTTTAGGGAATTTGGTCCTCGTATTAAATATGGAAAATGTGATTAATGGGTAACAGTAAAACATTTGTTTATTCTTTTCACTACTTAAATCTGAAAATCATTTCTTTTGGAATTGGAGGATGTATAATAAATAACATGCCTCTCTTTTCTGCACCCAACTTTATAATGAAATTGGAAAAAAGTTAAATTAATGGAGAACCAAATACGGCATTTACTACAAATAAACTTATAATAAAAAGAGGTGGTCAGTGTTCATCTCCGAGGGCTGATTGTTTAAAGTCAGCTTTCACTGTGCTTGGGTCTAAGGTCTGTTATCAGGTGGGCTTATCTAACACTCTCCTGAATTAAATGTACTGCAGATTGCAGGCTTATGTGCAAGGTCCAGCCCTGCCCCACTAGTCTGACTTAAAGACATGAGTAAAGAGAGAATATTCCCCCCTACCCCCGCACACACAGCTGTTTGAGTCTTTCTAACTGATATTCATAAGTGAAGCCCTGCATCAGGAGAGAAAAATCTCCAAGTGCTAATAGAAGGAGGGAGGATAACCAAGAGTTTTGGGAGGCAGGCATGTTTTAGAGAGAGCTAAAAGGCATTGATATCATTTGACCTCCTGATTTCAGCATACCTAATTCTCACTCCATCTTTCGGTACTATTACAATGGTCAATACATTTCTTTTTCTTTTTCTCTTTTCCTTAATTTGATTTCTAATCTGCCACTCAAACTAAAAGATCTTGGCTAATACAGGGAGGCAAAGTCGTTTTTACATTTCAGGCTAGGGAAATGAACTGTGAAAAAAGCCTTTGGCGTCTGTGTGCTTTGTGTCATTACCTATTGACGCCACTAGATGTCAGTGTCTTCTATCTTAGTTTGACTAGTTCTTTTTTTAAGCAGTAGCTTCCAGGGAAGGATACTACTCTACTTTCTCCATCACCTTTCCAGCTCATACACAGTCTACTTCATCTGGCAACAGGGACCCTCCTCCTTTTACGGCGTCCTCCTTCCTTGGTTTTGTACAAGTTTTTGTGTAGAGGCGCAGGCCTATCCTACTTTAATGAGCCTGGGCTTCAGTGTTCTGTGTGAATTCTCCAGGTGATTCTAATGCACATCTACGTTGGAGAACTATTTCCTTTTTCAATTTTATGAAATGTATTGGGCTGACATTGGCTAATAAAATTCTATTGCTTTCAGGTGTGCAATTTATAACACATCATATAATGTACATTGCATTGTCTATTCACCACTCAAAGTCAAGTCTCCTTCCATCACCATATATTTGATCCCCTTTACCTAACTCTTCTACCTCCACCCGTTCCCTCTGTGTCTATGAGTTTTGTTTGTTCATTTGTTGTTTTCGGTTTTATATCCCACGTATGAGTGAAATCACAGGGTTTTTTACTTTTTCTGTCTGACCTATTTTGCTTAGCGTGATATTCTCCAGATACATCCATGTTGTTGAACGTGTCAGTATTTTGTCTTGTTTCATGGCTGAGCAGTATTCCATTGTATGTACGTACCACATCTTCTCTATCCAGTATCTAGGGAGGACACTCTTTGTTTTCATGTCTTGGCCACCGTGAATGCTTCTGCAAATGAACATAGGGGTACATATATCTTTACAAATACGTGTTCTCAAAATTTTAGATAGATAGCCAGAAGAGGGATTACTGGATAATATGGTAATTCTCTTCTCAATTTTTAAAGGAACCTCCATACCGTTTCCATAGTGGCTGTACCATTTTACATTCCCATCAGCATGGAGAGAACTATTTTCTAGACTGAGTCCCTCCATTCCTGCATGTCCTCAACCACTGGCCGAATTGAAAGTGCAGCTAATGAGCTTACTGAGGAAATGACATTGGGAAGGTAACTGCTCTCTGGGCTAACTTGTTTTATCTCCACAATGAGAATGTTCACTTGGATAACAAAAGTCATATGACATTTATATAATTAGCATTGCTATGGAAAGTACTTTGTCTTTGTCACTATATCAAACATGAGTGCAGGGAAGTCAATTAAACCCAAAATGCATCAGGTAGTCACTGGCTCTTCGAGTTGGATTGAGGACTCCATCTGAACAATCTCTGACTTCTGCCACAATATTCCTATTGGGCTAGCATCAACCTGGAGTTCCCATGAAGGGAAGTTGTCTCATGATGCAGAATGAATGACGCTGTGGGGGTCTGACTGTTCGGAAGCCTTGCTTGCCTTGAATCCAACCTGCATTTGTGGTGCTTTCAACCATCAGAGCTTTCCAGACAAAACAGAAGAATTTTACTCCCAATTAACAGAAGATGAATACTCTGTCTTCTACTCAATATATACTCAAATCTCGCCCTGGCTGGTTTTGCTCAGTGGTTAGAGCATCAGCCCACGGATCAAAGAGTCCCAGGTTCGATTCCAGCCAAGGGCATGTACCTCAGTTGCAGTTCATCCCCAACCCCTTTTGGGGTCGTGCAGGTGGCAACCAATCGATGTGTCTCTCTCACATCAATGTTTTTCTCTCTCTCCCTCCCTCCCTCCCTCCTGCTCTATCTGAAGATAAATGGAAAAATATCCTTGGCTGAGGATTAAAAAAAAAAAAAAGATATACTCAAATCTCTTTTTTTCCAGTCATTTACTTCAGTCATTTCTCAAGTCCTGTTTTTATTATTTGTTCTATATGGTCTGGACATGCTATATTTAGGTAGTATGCATCTTAACATATTTGGGCATAACCTTAATGAATAAAGCCTTTTGATTAGCTGATAAATCCCTTTAGAGATATGTTTCTCGCATTGATGACATGGTGGTAGCAGCTACACAGATGTAGGTGGGGGTTCTCTGCCAGCTCTGACAGGTACATTTACCTTGTGGTCTTTGCAATGAAGGTAACTCTGCAAAGGGGCCTTTGCTCAGTCAGGCAACAGTGTGGTTTCATCATAAAGATCATTCTGAGTCATTTGGGGAAAAAGTAGAGGAGAACGTGTTAAACATTTCACAATTTACTCTTCTTATTGAAGTTTAAATTCAAGCTAAAATGGTTGAATTATTTTAAGTTCCAGTGAAGGAAGCTTTATTTCTTTTTGAATTCACTGATGTGGAACAGATTGTTTCTCCCAGATGCTGAATGAGTTCTGTGTTCCTCTACCTTTCGACGAAGGACTCTTTGTTCATCAGTGATTGTTTATGGAGGAGTCCCAACTCTGTGCTGTGTGCTAGGTGCTGGTGTAAGCAAGCAAACGAGACAGGCCAGGTCCTGTTCTAGTGGAACCTGCATTCTCGTGGTGAGAGAAGAAGAATACACAGCTAGAGGAACAGGCAGTGGCAGGTAGCAATGAAGGCTGTGATGGCAATGAATAAAACAGGTCAGATAATAACAAGTGAGGCACATAATAGAAGTTCAGTAAATAGACAGTAAATGAATGTTTGAGACCATAAACTCCTAGACACAGACTCTAATTAAAATCACCATAAGAAAAGCTTGTAATAGAAAATAAGAAGAGAGAAACATAGAGAAAAGTCAATTTAAAAAAGAAAAACAGGTGAAAAATTTTAAATCCAATCTCACATAGAATTCAGTACAAATATTTACCCCAATCACTGAAGACATAGGCTAGAATTTGTCAGATTTACAAGTTGAATGTTTTAAGGAAAAATCAACCATTTTGGATAATACTGGAATTGGAGAAAATGAAATCTCTAGTCTGGCTTCTTCTCATCATTTGGGTGTCTATTCAAATATATCATCTCCTCTGAGTAGCCTTCTCTGATCACTCAGTCTAGTTTGTCCCCTATTTCCATGTCATTCTGTAGTCCAATACCGTGACTATTTTATTTTTTTACTCGACAAACTAAGTTCCAAGAAGTAGAGTCCTTGTGTCTCTTGTTTATCTGTGAACCTGCAGTGAAGATAACACTGCCTGGAACAGAGAAGAGAATTGATGAGGTTGCTTGTTACTTGTGTTTCACTGTTGCTAAGTAATGCTACGTTACTATGTCAGGGCAGGGAGGACTTCCAGGATTACATACTGTAAAGGAAGTATTAAAGAAGCTGATCTATGTCATCTGGAGAAAACATGCCTTTCTAGGCACTCAAGAGCTACCTTTACGTATCTGAAGAGTTCTACTTAGAAAGAGAGAGCAGACTCGTTCTATTGGGTTCCACTGTAGAGACCTAGAATGTATGGAAGCCATATAGAGATGGAGTTATTTTGAATATGAAAAAAACATCTGAGCAGTCCAAGCAGACCAAAAATGCAGTAATCTTCCTTGGTAATGAGTCTATATATTAGACATCATGACATTATGGAAAATTGGAGTAAATCCTGCAAAAAATTTAGTAAAACCTTTAATAAATAATTCCCCAAAATGAAATTGAGTATTCAGGGTTCCCCAAATCTAGTTGACCAGAGAATCCTTCTGTCAGGAAATACTGGTTAACTTTTCATGAGATACCAGTGTCTTGAAGATTACAGGTCTGTGAATCTCTGCATGTAAGAAGGATGTGCATTCAGGGGTGGGGTGCAGACAGAATGTTACAGAGTGAATTTTGTCCCCCTCAATTGATGTGTTGAAGACCTAACCTCTTCTGTGCCTATGTTTAGAAATAGTGCTTTTACAGAGGTAATTAAGGTTAAATGAAGTCATAAAGGTGGGGCCCTAACCTAATAGGACTTTACTCCTTACTAGAAAATGAAGAGACATCAGGGTTCTGCACACAGAACAAAGGCCATGTGAGCACACAATGAGAAGATGGTTGTCTACAAGCCAAAGAGAGAGGCCTCGAGAAACCCTGCCAACACCTTGATCTGGAACGTCCAGCCTCCAGACCTGTGAGACAATTAATTTCTGGTGTTTAAATCACCCAGTTTGGTATTTTGTTTTGGTGGCCTTAGCAGACATATATTTGCTAATGTTGGCTGACTGGGGTTACGGGTGTTCCCTTCAGCAGTGAGTACAATGGACATGATTTTACTACTAGGAGCTGGGAGGGGTGTGTGTGTGTGGTCGAGATCCAGATGGTGTGAGGTCATCTAGGAGCAGCATGAACCAATAGAAAAAAATAATCATTACTGTTCATTCAATAGTTTCATGATTGGAACTATTTAGCCTCAATCATTCCAAGAAAATTGAATAGAACCAGAACATAGTATCCCTGCATGTGCTAACTTTCTGTTCCCATGAGAGGCAGGGACTGAGGTCCTGCTAGACACAAGATCAAAATGCAAATGTCACTGTGCCTCTGCACAGAGTCAGGATCACAGTGGGGCTACATAAAAAAAAAAGAAGAAGAAGAAGGAGAAGATAAGAAAGGAGCTGGAGTGTAAAGGCATCACATAGGAGAGGGAGAAGAGGACAGACAAAAGTCTAGAACTAGTGCAGCCAAATCTAGGCCACTGATTTCAAAACTATCACAGGAAGGCCTCAAGCGTGTTGAATGGAGTCTGTGTTGGATGCCAGGAAGGAAGGAGCCTGGGGGTCGGGGGTGGGCTGGTGCAGCAATTAGGAGGGAAAGACAGAATCACATAGGAGAGTTCCAACTTCTTGCCAACCACCCCCAATTCTCAGCCTTATTCATCCTTTGTACATATTAGTGTCCAAGGAGGTATTTTTAACTGGTGAAGCACCCACCTAGGCTAATCTCACTACATGTTTGGGAAGCAGAAAGCACGACATGGAGAAGGGACGGTCACACATTGCTCCTTCGATAGATGAGGGTGAGGGGACAGGGAAAGAACCCGTGTCTCCTAACTCTCAGTCATCCCATCTCCCCACTGGGACCCTCCTTCTTTCCAGATACACTCACACGTGAAAATGCCATGCACTCTGACCCAGTGCTCGGCCCCCTCAGCCTCACTGGAAACCTCAGCTGTCCTTCCTGACTGCTCTGATTCTGCCAGGTTTACCCCTATTATTCCAATTTTCAATGTGTCTTCAAATCTACCTTGTAGATTTAAATGTAAAGGCAATACATCAGCGTAATTAAAAGCATTGGCTCTTAACTTTAAACTGGCCACTTCTCTAAGTCTCTGCTGCCTTAGCTAAGTGACAGGGCAAACAACCACCTCTGTCTCATAAGGTTATTGCACGGCTTAAATGAGATAATGCACACAGCAGGTGTAGCACAGCTCTGGCACATAGTAAATTCTTAATATGTGGTTAATTTTCTTATTATAACTTTCACTTCCTACAACAGCCATTATTCTGTACTTGGATTACTGCCCAGCTGTGTGCTGGTTTCCCTATTTCCCTCCAGCTCACTGACCCGGGAACTCTTCATTCGAGCCCTGCTCCAATTTAATTCTCTCATCCTTCTCTAACCTCCTAATGGGTCACCTTTCTCTTCCCTGTGGAACTCCAAATCCACTGGGGAAGAATTAGGGATTCAACACTCTTGAACTTTTCTCTTCTTTCATGTTTGTGTTTTTCTTTTTATGTTTTTTATTCTATCCTGCCTTCCCTAGAGTGGAACCACTGTCATAGTGATCCTCTCCGTCAAGGCCTCAAGCTTTGGCCCCTTGCAGGAATATAAGGAGGAATAAATAAGCTGCCCTTGGCATCAGATGGATAGGGTGTGTGTGTGTGTGTGTGTGTGTGTGTGTGTGTGTGTGTGTGTGTGTATCTTTACAGTCATCGTCTTTCACTCCCAAAGGACCCTCCATACCTTGTGGCTCACTATGCAGCTTAAAAACTTGCTCTCCTTTTGAACAGCTGCCAAACCCCAAACAATTCACACCTGAGCATTTGACCTCACTTTTCCTCACCTTTTAAAATCCAAAGACCTTTATCTCCACCCATTCTTCATCTACTTTATCTTTGGATGCACCCTGAGGATTATTATCTCAGCCCCACCCCTGAGAAATTCATCTGAAACTTTGCCTACTAGCCACAGCCTTCATACACAATTGTCCAGATTCCCTACACCTACTAAATTCACACTGAGCCCGAAGCTTGACCTCTGAACCCTTAACTGCTCACACCTTGCATAATCCACAAGAATCTTCTTAAACACTTGACTCTCTTCCAAGCCTACCGCAGTCTTGATGGCTCGCCTCAAGTCTCTGATGTACACACTCCCTATTCATAAAGTACCTTTTTCCCGTTTCTCACTCAGTGTCATACATATTTTGGGAGAAGTATTCAGCATGGTACTGCCGGGGCCTGCTGACACCTAGTGCTGATTTGTCCAGTGGCCATTCATTTTTATATCCCTGCCAACTCTCTGACATTTTCCTGTCAGTGTCTGTGCCAAGCCTTCTCCATCCTTCTCCAGCTTCCAGGCCAACCGAGTTCTTCCACTGCCAGAGTTGACATCAGAACTGAACAGCTGGAGCCAACCTTACAGTGGGTTCCCCTAAATCTTTCTCCCTCTCCCTTTCAAAATATCTCTGCCTTTACATTCATCTAGTCTTCTCTGTCCCAGATATCAGAGGGAATGGTGTTTCCATCTGTGCTTTTAACCGTATGTCCTACTTTTCTATACTCCTCTACTTGGCCACCCTCTACCATATATTTAAATTTCTTCTTCCTTCTGGCTTTAAGATATGCACAGTCTGTCCTAGACCTTGCGGAAGCTTTAGCTTCTTCCATTCCCCTCCTCCCTTACTCTCAAACATCTAAAAAAATACTGTAACCATATCTTTCCACTTCACCCTACCCAGCCTTTGACTCCATTCCCACTCCTCTCTGTTAAAATTGTATTTTCAAACTGCAACAAAGACTCCTCTTCTTGAAACAGTGGCTTCTTCTCAGTATTCATTCTCTTCACACATCATAGTAATAATAAAACTTATAATTAAATCACTTTATTAAAACAATTACTTCCCTTCTTTACCATGACTGAACTCAGCAGTCTTCTTAATTCATATCAGGATCTTGGGTGAGATTACTTAAATCCTCTGAGCCTCAACTTACTCACTGGTAAAATCAGGGTTGTCATAAAGCTCACGTCCCATACAATTAAGTACCCTATATCAAGCTCTAATTATGATTTAGGCTCTCTGATACTCTCTCTCTCTCTCTCTCTCTCTCTCTCTCTCTCACACACACACACACGAGATTACATATATAATCTCATTTAACCCTCAAAACCACTCTGTGAGGTAAATATTATTTTTCTGTCAAAGATGAGAAACTAAAATATCCAGATCTTAATTTCCATACTCAAAGCCACAAAGCCAACATATATTAAAAACAAGATTCCAAATAAAATCCACTGGACTTTATGCCCATACTCTTAATTACTAGATTATATTGCTCCCCAAACAGATGTAAGAATCAAAATTTTAGGAAGTCATTTATTATTAGCTTATAACCTTTTATAGATACTGTGTTTCAGAAGGTACTGAAATAACCCTGCCAGGCAGAGCACGAGTGGAGAAGAGTCAAGGCCTTCCCCCAGGTTCTCACTCACATGTCCCTTAGCTCAGCAGACAAACAGCAGCTGCTTGGCCCATGTGCCTGCACAATGCAGTTTACAAGCTAGTGTCAGGAACCCAAAGCAGAGACTCTAGGCTCATCAGTAATCATCATCACAATTACAATGACATGCACTGCACTTCAGAACAGATTTTTCACATAAATGACACCAGTTATGTGAACTCTATGGTGGCAAGCAATAGTTTCCACTCTTTGTGGAACTAAAGTTCTGGGATAGTTTCTGTGTCATTTGCCAACTATTTTCAGTTCTCCCCTGTTTGGTTGTCCAGGGACAAGGTAAAAGCACGCTCCATATCCTCTATGGTTGGGCCAGGCCACATGATGGTGAGGGAGAGTGACAGTGGTGTCACTCCCAGGCTGAAATATTTAAATTTTTTTTTCTTTATTGATTTTTTTAGAGGGAGAGAAAGGGAGAGGGAGAGAGAGAAACATTGATGAGAGAGAACATCAATTGGCTGCCTCCTGCATGCCCCCCACTGGGGATTTGGCCCACCACCTGGGCATGTGCCCTGACCGGGAATTGAACCGGTGACCTCTTGGTGCATGGGTTGACGCTCAACCACTGAGCCACACCAGCCAGGCAATATTTAATGGCTGAAAAGGGACATCCTCAAGAACACATCTTCACTTAACCTTGACAACGAACAACATTCCAAATAGTGACAACTCTATCCATCTGGGACCTATCAAAGACAATGCAGCACCATCGGCTCACTACCTTACGTGTTCAGCTTGATTAAAAAACATATATTGTTCTAAGTCACATACATCTTGGGGTTATATGTTACCACAACATAACTAGTTGTTCCTGGTTGCTGCAGACTCGCAGCACGTGAATGACTCCCCCAGTATCACACAGCTAGAAAATACCAGTGCTCTTCTCCAAATTTCATAAATTCTAAAGTCACTATTCCTTCCACTAGGTCCTAACTTGCTTCATAAATAAAATAATAAATTCCCAGAAATAAAACAATAATTTCCTCAAAAATAAAACAATAATTTCCCAGAAGCCAAAATATAAGTATCATCTGTCTAATCTGGATTTAATATCCTTTATTTTTGTGAACTAAAGAAACTTTGATATTTTCACTTATTTCATAACTAGGCCAAGCAGCCTATGCTTAAGTTCTTCTAATGCATGAGGTTTAGAATTTTAACAGCCCCCACCTCTAGGGCAGATAGAAAAATACTTCACACCTCAAATAACTAATGTGTTGGTCAGATAGCAAGTAGCAATTAAGTGACAAGGACTGCAGCACCACCCAGGGTGTGACACAGTACTTTGAGAGCCTCTCAAAGCCAGCATTGATTCTGGATGACCTCATAGGAAAGGTGGAGAAGTCAGGCACTGCCATAAAGTCATGGCCCCTTCCCTACTGCCGGGCTGACGGGGCTGTTGAGACAGCCTAGAGGAGCCTGTGCGCCGTGCCGCTTCCACTATGAGGATCGCAGGGGGCATCCTTCTGCTCTGCACCGTGGCCTGCTTCTGCAGCAGCTCAGGTGAGTTAAGGGCAGATAGTATACAACCATTGAGCTTGTTTTTCCAAATAACCTCTCCTGGGAGGTGAGCATCTGAAAGAAGTGTCTGGTCGTGTGAATTTAAACTAGAATGGTTTAGAATAAAAAGCATACTGGTTTAGAAAAGAAATAGCCCTGGCCTGGGAAGGGAGAATTTTATGTCCCTAATGGAATTGAGGGGTTTTGGTCTAGTGTATTCCCTTCCAAGGATTTTTATTTCCATCCATGGAACAAAGAAATGAACTCATTTCTTCACAAGGACACCAAATGTTGTTATATACTATTCCTCTGCGCAAAGATGTAGAGAAATTTGGATGCCTCCCCAAATCAATCTAGGAGGATTGAAATAAAACACAATTCTCCAAAGGCCAGGAGTCAACAATTAAACTTTTTATATGGTTGAAAAAATGAAATAAAATAAGATGCAAACACCTTAAAGACATTGTACTACATTCCTTCATATCAGTTAGAAGGGGAGAATCTCAGAGATGGTGCTTCAGGGTCTTGGCAGTGGAGACTGCAATGCTGCCTATTGCTCTCTGAGCCATTGTCAAAGTCATAAGGAGCTCCAGAAAGCGTCCCATGGTGAGGAAATTTGAGCAATTCTCTTGCCTGAACCAAGGGCTTACCTAATCCATTGGCCATTTGGCTTCCTCAGCAAATAGCTGGAATTTTGCATAAGGATGGGGCATGGGCTGAGACTTCCCGCCAGAGGAAATACAGAGTCTTAATCTATGAGATCAAATTTACATTCATTAATGAGACTTCAAGACTTTGCCTTATTTTTAATATTTCCATCTGTGTATCTCTTTCAGAAGCTGCTAGTCTGTCTTTAACAACTGTGAGTATATTGAATTACATTTTCATTTCAATTCCTGTTAGCTGTCATTTAGTCAACATATAATTACCAAATATATATGTAGGATTAAGTCAGTATGTTTAGAGGGTTAAAAGGTGGAGGCAGATGCTGATAAAGAAATCTCTTCTGCTCTTTGAAGAAATAGGACATAAATAATCAAACTTAAAAATTATTCCAGAGTTAAAGAAGAGAGAGGACTTCCAGTTGAGAGGCTGGCGAAGTCTTCATGGTGAGGACAACATGTAAGAGGCAGGACCTTGGTTGATTGCACAGGCTCTGGATTCAAATTCCGACCTCACCATTTTCCAGCTTTTATATTATACAAATTCTCTCCTTTAAGTCTTCATCCCCCCAATCCCATAAAGAGGGATAATAGTAGAACCTACTCTATTCGTTTGTTCTGAAGAGCAAACAAAGAAAATTCATATAAGATTTAGATTTAATACCTGGCTTAGAAATGCTCAGGATTGTTAACTGAATGTACGAGTCATAATAGAAGTGGTGCTAGTATGACTGGCCTTTGTCATAGTGACAACATTAGTGCTAATTCAGAAGCAGCGACAGCAGCATCAGAATAGCTTATAGGTCTTTCGCGTCCTGTACAATAGAGGCCAGGGTAGCCTCGCCTGGAGGCCAGGAGCAAGGCAGGACATTCCCTTTGTCTGTCACAGGTGGACTGCAGCATCTACCAGAAGTACCCAGTGGTGGCCATCCCTTGCCCCATCACATACATGCCTGTCTGTGGTTCCAACTACATCACCTATGGGAATGAATGCCACTTGTGTATTGAGATCTTGTGAGTACCTCATGGGGGAAAAAAGAAGCTGGGGCCAGTGTCCTCCCCTGCAAACCTCTCCCCTTTCCATGAGCCTGCTTTACCCTCCATGAGCCGCACTTATTCCCAGCCAGCAGTAGCTGGCGGGAGGAGCAAACTGCCTCAGTCAGACAGGTTTGGGCCGCCATGTCCGCCAGCTTGGACTGGTTCCAGCCATCACAGAACCTCCAGCTCCCGTCTGTCAGTTGAGGAAGTCCAACAAGACCATGAGTTTTCAAATTGCGGTCCCAGAGTCCAGAGGTTCTATAGAGGCAAGTCGGAAGACACCAAAAGTGTGCAGGGGATCATTTTTGGGTGGTCTCCAACTCCAAGTTCAGCTTTTGACTATTTTGAGTAGTGGAGTTCCATACAATATCTTGCTTGAAGAAAGGGTCCTAAACCCCACACGAAGAGATCACTGAAAACCGCTGTCCTCCACGACTTCTGAGAGGCCATAACACAGCTTGTTCCTAGATAAACTGTGGCTGGAGAGCCTCTCTCCTCCTCAGTCTCCTAGCGGCTCTCAGTATCTGTAGCCTTAAGAGGGAAGTGGGAATAAGGCTACCACAGAGAGATTTTTCTTTTATCTGGAACAGGGGATTCAAGCTGTCAGTACTTGGACCTGCATCCCATGGACATGTTTTCTTTACATATTTTATGTGGCCTACACAGTGTTCTTGAAGGCACACAGCTAGGAAGATGTCAGTTCTTTGGTGCAGGACAGGCAACTTAGCGTTTACTGTTCTACAGCAAGTCCTCTTTGCTCATTGTCAACTCTCTTTTAGACCACTGGGTTTGGGCCACTTATCTTAGATCTTGTCTTTTTCATCCTTGTGACTGTCTTAACAAGTTCAAATATCAAGTTAACCCTGAGCCCCAAAGGATATGTCTACATATTTATTACTTTACCAAAGGGATGCTTCTCTAACCTGCATGCACTGGGCCCTGCGCCTAGAGACCAGCTTGTACTCCAGGACACTGGAGGGGACATGTGGTGGAAGCGGTCCTCTCCCAAGCGCGACCCAGCTCCATTGCAGGCCCTGCTGACCAGGAGAGGCTGAAGGGCTGGCCACTTCAACTTCCCTTGGCGGAATCCCTCCCTCTCTGATGTTTTAAGACATTGGGTGATCAGCCTGGGCCCTGGGATCAGTGGAAGCAGCAGGTGGGGTGGAGGTATCACCAGACTAGGGAAATTCTGCTCTGCCTCTGTCAAAACTGCCCGTGGCAAGGACATTCCTCTTCAGAGACTCTGATCTCACCTGCAAAATAAGGATCTGCCTCAAAATCTCTGGTTCCTTTCAGCTCTACTAGTCTACAAAATGTCCTCTTGTGTTAATTAATCTTGTTAACTGTGTCTTCCCATAGGAAAAGTAATGGAAATGTTCAATTTCTTCATGAAGGAAGATGTTAACTCCTCCAGAGAGTGGATACAGAGTGATGATATCCTCAGTGTCATCGTCATCGTCCCCAGGCTCTGACGACCTTCTCCCTCATCATAGCAGAAGTTGGGGATGGGGGCAGTGGGGACTGATGTGGAGTCCTCTTTGCTGAGTGGAAAAAGTTGTACTTTCCTTCAGACCCATGCCTAACTGACCTACTGGCTTCTTTTTGCACCTCATTAAAAGATTCTCCCCAGAGTTTATCTTTACTTCTGTTTGTATTTGTTTCTTAGGTCAGGATTTGGTTGTTCAGTAGAAAGTTTTGTACATGGAATCCCAAGTGGCTTCCAAGAAACATATGCACACACGCAAATGCACGCATGCTCATATATACACGGAATGGGATGGAGTTCAGTTCAGTTAAAGCTCAAACTCTAGAAGGGGAGATAAACATGAATTAGAAAATATATACACTCTAATAAATGCTGGGATATAAGTCTATACTAGGTACCATATTGGAGTAATCTTTCTGTAGTGTAAATCTGATTCTACTACTTCTCTGTTCAAAATTCTTCATCTGTTACCCACTGCATACAGACTCCTGAGCATGACCCACCCAGCCTCCTCTTCTCCCATAATCTCTGAAGGGCACTGACTCTAACACCCACTTCCCAGGCCCTCTGTGTCTAAACATGCAGTTTCTTCTGCTGGAAATAAATGGCCCTCACCCTTCTGGTTTCCACTTAAGTTTATCCCTTCTGTGAAGCCTTCTCTGAATTTGGTTTGGCAGAGAAGTGGCTGAGGAGTTGGGTTGATTTGTAAACTAGTTCTGTCTCATCCAAGCTATATAACTTTGGGTGGGTACTTAAACCCTGTGCTTGGTGTATGGGGCTATGACGATGATTAAATGAAATAACACAAAGCACCTACATGAGACAAATACTCACAATGAATATTAGAGCCTTTGCCTGACTACCCACCATAGCATTTCGTGTATAATGCTACTTATCGCACTGTATTGGTGGGTGTGTTCCCCTACCCCTATCAGATTGTAAGTTTTTTGAGGCAGGACTATATATCTTTATATACCTAGTGATTAGTATAAAGCTTGATTCATGGTTGGTAGTTCATAAACATGACCAAATGGCTATGGGGCCATAGAGGAAGGTGAGTGTAATTCTGCCTGGGGTGTTGGGAAGACTCCATTGAATTAGAATTCATCTGAGTATGTGTGGGTTGGGTAGGGACAGAACTTGAAAAATGCATAGGAATTAATAACTGAATACAATCTCTCAATTTGTAAAAATATATAATGAACACCTACCATGCTCATATCTAAAATCAAACTCAGTCTCAGCTGCCTGACTTGCTCCCCCCACAGCACCCCTTACCTCAAGCAAATGGCACCACCATTCAGCAGCTGCTCCAACCAAGAGCATGAAAGGCTCCCATGATTCTTCTCTTTCTCTAACTCCACATCTAATCCATCAGCAGGCCCAGTTAGCTCCATTGTTAAGATATGTGCAAAATCTAATCTCTTTTCACCACTTCCAAATCTCCCACCTTAGGTAAAATCTCCATAATCTTGCATCTATCTGGACTACTGCAAACCCCTCCAGATTAGAGCTTTTGGGGACATCAATAAATCCCTGGCAAAGGTGATAAGACATAAGAAACTGAATTTGATATTTTTAGATGTATAATTAGCAAAGACACAGTAATTAACTGGAAATGTTTAATGAGAGGAAGGTATTTAATGCATAGGGTAGTCAGAGTTCTAGTTTCTGGGTTGGGTAACCAGGTGGGTATTGAGACAAATTCTTTATGCTGAGAATGTCTTACATATTAAAAGCTTAATTTATTTGTAATATTGGAGTCACTTTAGTTATGAGAGCTTATCAATCAATATCTCTTAGGAAAAAATGTGGATAGAGGCTATTCTCACATTCAGTAAAGGAATTCCCTCTGTAGGGTTCCTCCAATGGGACGCTTAAATTGACAAGGTTCTCATTACCTGTAGTCATTATCAAACATCTCTAATCATTACAAAGTTCCTTTTCTTATCATGCCAAGACTTACTATTTCCAGTAAGGCCACAAAGATACATCACTTGCTTATTTTAAGATGCTTCCTAAGTGCTTTCTGAATGTTTTCTTCTCCAGATTAGTGTCATCATCATCTTTATTATCATGGTCATTGTCACCAAATACTAACATTTGTTGAGAGCTTACTATGTGCCAGACCCTAAATAAGTGCTTTACATATACAATCTTATTTAAAACTCAGAACAAGCTTATGACAATGGTGTTATTATTAACTTTATTCTGTAAACTTATTAAAGAAAAATAATTGACACTTGTAGAAATGGTCAGGAAGACCTTATTCAAGGTATAGTCTTGAATGCCCTTATGGCAATACCCCTATCACCATAGGGGAGAGAGATTAGGCTCAGCTTCAAATACAAATGGGGATTTATTTTCAAGGAGCAGGATGAGAAGGCCAGTAGGTAGAAAATTACTAACAGGAGATATCGAGGGTAGGAGGATTCTTGCTAAACTAGACTAACAGAAGTTTTGCTAAAGGCAGGCTTATACATTACAGATCGGGGATGAAGAACCTGATCAGACATCAAGGGTGATCAAGTAACAATGGTAGGGGGATTATTTAGCAGGGTTCTATAAAGAGAGGGCTGAGCAGGCCAAAGACATGAGGTACAAGGAGAGGCTGGGAAAAGGGTCAAGACCTAGTCAAGAAGAGAACTCAGAGGAACCTAACTAAAGTTTGGTCAAGGAGAAAGTCTTTGTCAAGTTACGATGAAGACAGTGGCCAAGTTTCTCAGTAATCGTGATATGTTCAAGTTGTAATATAGTCTCTAAGACAGAGTAAATGCTCATCAATAATTACAAATGATCAAATGAAGATAAACTAAAGCTTCTAGCAGTTAAATGACTTGTGCAAGGTCATGCAGGGAATGGTAGACCTGGCCATGAATTCATGTCCGCAAGACTCTTGAGTTTCAGCTTTCAGTAATATTATGATGCCTGCCCCCACCCCCATCCCTGACCATGCCAACACTGGTTTCAGCTGTCTTTATCCTTTTCAAGGGAAACAAAGGTGAATTTTAGTCTCCCAGACTATGGCACTACTTCCATCAAACATGTAGACAGTGTCTTCCAATTCTATCTACCAAAACTGCAGGAGCTGCTTCCAAGATCTATTCATAGAGTCACTCTATTTGAAAACCGGCACATTCTAAGATGTGTTCTTGTAGCCTTTATCAAAGATTTCAAATGAAGCATGATTTGAAGAAAGCACAATTAAATTTATTTAAACCATGGGCAAAGGATTGGTGGTGGCTTGTCTACTAAAAGTTATTAGTACCAGATGTCACTGGCCATGTATGTGACTATGGCCAAGGGCAAAGTTAGCATCTTATTATTTTTTTTTATTTTTTATTTTTTTTATTATTAATTTACTTTTGTTACAGATGATTCTCCTTTTTTCCCCCATTGACACCCCCCTCCCCCTCCCTCCCTGCCCCGTCCCCATTTTTGTTGTCCATGTCCATTGGTTATGAGTACATGCGTACAAGTTCTGTGTTCATTGCTCCCCTCCCCCACCCCCTCTTCTGGCAGATGTCAGTCTGTACCCCACTTCCACGTCCCCGGGACTACCCTGCTCCTCACACTGTTATGTTCATTATATTCCAGAAATAAGTGAGATCATATGATGTTTGTCTTTCTCTGCTTGGCTTGTTTCACTTAGGATAATAGTTTCCAGGTCCTCCCATGTCGACGCAAAGGATAAGAGATCGTTCTTTCTTAAAGCTGCATAGTACTCCATTGTGTATATGTACCACAGCTTTTTTATCCATTCATCTACTGATGGACACTTGGGCTGTTTCCAGATCTTAGCTATTGTAAATAGCGCTGCTATGAACATGGGGATACATGTATTCTTTCTGATTGGTGTTTCAGGCTTCTTAGGGTATATTCCTAGGAGTGGGATCACTGGGTCAAATGGTAATTCAATTTTTAATTTTTTGAGGTAACACCATAGTGTTTTCCATAGTGGCTGCACCAGTCTGCACTCCCACCAGCAGTGTACTAGAGTCCCCTTTTCTCCACACCCTCGCCAACACTTGTTGTTTGATGCTTTGTTGATGGCGGCAATTCTGACAGGTGTGAGGTGATACCTCATTGTTGTTTTAATTTGCATCTCTCTGATGATTAGTGAAGTGGAGCATTTCTTCATATGTCTCTTGGCCGTTTGTATGTCCTGTTTGGAGAGGTGTCTATTTAGTTCCTCTGCCCATTTTTTAATTGGGTTCTCTGTCTTCCTTTTGTTGAGATGTATGAGCACTCTATATATTTTGGAAATTAGTCCCTTATCTGATATATCATAGGCAATTATGCTCTCCCATACAGTGGGTTGCCTTTCCACTTTGATGGTTGTTTCTTTTGCTGTGCAGAAGCTTTTGAGTTTGATGTAGTCCCATGTGTTCATTTTTTCCTTTGTTTCTGTTGCCTTAGGTGATGTATCAGTGAAAATTTTGCTGCGTATGATGTCTGAAATTTTGTTGCCTACATTTTCTTCTAGGATTTTTATGGATTCATGAGTCACATTTAAGTCTTTTATCCATTTTGAGTTTATTCTTGTGTATGGTGTAAGTTGATGATCTAGTTTCATTTTTTTGCATGTAGCTGTCCAATTTTCCCAACACCATTTATTGAAGAGGCTGTCTTTACTCCATTGTATGCTCTTACCACCTTTGTCAAATATTAATTGAGCATAATGTCTTGGGTCAATTTCTGGATTCTCTGTTCTGTTCCACTGGTCTATGTGCCTGTTCTTGTGCCAGTACCAGGCTGTTTTGATTACAGTGGCTTTGTAGTATAACCTGATGTCCGGTATTGTGATCCCTCCTACTTTGTCCTTCTTTTTCAAGATTGCTGTAGCTATTCGGGGTCTTTTTTGGTTCCATATGAACTTCTGAAGTATTTGTTCTAGTTCTGTGAAATATGTCGTTGGTATTTTGATGGGGATTGCATTAAATCTGTAGATTGCTTTGGGTAGTATGGACATTTTAATGACGTTAATTCTTCCAATCCATGAACAAGGTATGTGCTTCCACTTTTTTATATCTTCCTCTATTTCTTTTTTCAATGTCTTGTAGTTTTCTGCAAATAGGTCCTTTACTTCTTTGGTTAAGTTTATTCCTAGGTATCTTAATTTCTTTGCCGCGATGGTAAATGGGATTGTTTTTTTAGTTTCTCTTTCTGTGAGTTCATCATTAGTGTATAAGAATGCCGTCGATTTCTTGACGTTAATTTTGTATCCTGCTACTTTGCCAAATTCATTTATTAAGTCTAGTAGATTTTTGATGGAGTCTTTAGGGTTTTCTATGTATAATATCATGTCATCTGCGAATAATGACAGTTTCACTTCCTCCTTTCCAATTTGGATCCCTTTTATTTTTTCTTCACGTCTGATTGCTGTGGCTAAGACTTCCAGTACTATGTTAAATAAGAGTGGTGAAAGTGGGCATCCTTGTCTTGTTCCTGTTCTTAAGGGAAATGCTTTTAGTTTTTGTCCATTGAGTATGATGTTGGCTGTAGGTCTTTCATATATGGCCTTTATAATGTTGAGATATGATCCCTCTATTCCCACATTGCTGAGCGTTTTTATCAGAAATGGGTGCTGGATTTTGTCAAATGCTTTTTCAGCATCTATTGATATGATCATTGGTTTTTATCTTTCATTTTGTTTATGTGATGTATCACATTTATTGATTTGCGAATATTGAACCAGCCTTGCATCCCTGGGATGAATCCCACTTGGTCATGGTGAATAATTTTTTTGATGTACTGCTGGATCCGATTTGCTAGTATTTTGTTCAGGATTTTGGCATCTATGTTCATCAGGGATATTGGCCTGTAATTTTCTTTCTTTGTAGTGTCTTTTTCTGGTTTGGGGATGAGAATTATGCTGGCCTCATAAAACGAGTTTGGAAGTCTTCCTTCTTCTTGAATTTTTTGGAATAGTTTGAGGAGAATGGGTGTTAGTTCTTCTTTGAATGTTCGGTAAAACTCCCCCGTGAAGCCGTCAGGGCCTGGGCTTTTGTTTGCTGGGAGAGTCTTGATTACATCTTCAATTTCCTTCGTTGTTATTGGCCTGTTCAAGTTTTCTATCTCTTTCCGATTCAGTTTTGGGAGACTATGTGTTTCTAGAAATGTGTCCATTTCGCTTAGATTGTCGAATTTGTTGCCATACAAATGTTCATAGTATTTGCTAATGATCCTTTGTATTTCTGTGGTGTCAGTTGTTACTTCTCCTCTTTCATTTCTGATTTTGTGTATTTGGGTTCTCTCTCTTTGTTTCTTGGTGAGTCTAGCTAAGGGTCCATCAATCTTGTTTATCTTTTCAAAAAACCAGCTCTTTGTTTTATTGATCCTTTGAATTGTTTTTTTGGTCTCCATGTCGTTTATTTCTGCTCTGATCTTTACTATTTCCTTCCTTCTACTTGCTCTAGGGTTTTCTTTTTGTTTGCTTTCCAGTTCTTTAAGTTGTGAGGTTAGGTAGTCAATTAGACATTTTTCTTCTTTCTTAAGGTGGGCCTGTAGTGCTATGAACTTCCCTCTCAGAACTGCTTTCGCAGTATCCCATAGGTTTTGCGTTGTTGTGTGTTCATTTTCATTGGTTTCCAGAAATTTTTAAAATTCTTCCTTGATCTCCATGGTAACCCATTCATTGTTCAGTAACATGCTATTTAGCCTCCATGTGTTCATATGTTTTTGCATGTTCTTGTTGCAATTGATTTCTAGTTTCATGCCATTGTGGTCTGAGAAGATGCTTGATATGATTTCAATCTTCTTGAACTTGTAGAGACTTAGTTTGTGCCCTAACATATGGTCTAGCTTTGAGAATGTCCCATGTGCACTTGAGAAGAATGTGAATTCTGCAGTTTTGGGGTGTAATTCTCTGTAGATATCTATTAAATCCATTTGATCTAGTGCTTCATTTAGAGTCTCTGTTTCCTTGTTGATTTTTTGTCTAGATGATCTATCCAGTGATGTCAGTGGGGTGTTGAAGTCTCCTGCTATGATTGTATTGTGGTCGATTTCTCCTATGAAGTCCTCCAGAAGATTTTTAATATATTTTGGTGCTCCTATATTGGGTGCATATATGTTTACCAAGGTTATATCTTCCTGTTGGATAGACCCTTTCAATATTATGTAGTGGCCTTCTTTGTCTCTAGTTATGGTCTTCAATTTGAAATCTAATTTATCAGATATGAGTATTGCTACCCCAGCTTTTTTTTCCTTTCCGTTTGCTTGGAAGATTTTTTTCCATCCCTTTACTTTCAACCTATGTGAGTCTTTTGTTGTGAGGTGGGTCTCTTGTAAGCAACATATGTGTGAATCATGCTTTCTTATCCAGTCAGCTACTCTGTGTCTTTTTATTGGAGCATTCAGTCCATTTACATTTAAGGTGATTATTGATATGTACTTATTTATTGCCATTTTTGTACAGTGTGGTTCTAATTATCTTTCTATTTCTTCTAATAATTATAGCAGTCCTTTTAACATGTCTTGCAGTGCTGGTTTGGTGCTAATATATTCCCTTAGCCTTTTTTTGTCTGGGAAGCTCTTTATTTGATCTTCTATTTTGAATGATAGCCTTGCTGGATAGAGTAGTCTTGGATTCAGATCCTTGTTTTTCATGACCTTGATTACTTCATGCCATTCCCTTCTGGCCTGTAGTGTTTCTGTTGAGAAGTCAGATGATAGCCTAATGGGGTTTCCTTTGTAGGTAACCTGTTGCTTATCTCTTGCTGCCTTTAGGATTCTCTCTTTGTCTTTGATTTTTGGCATTTTAATTATTATGTGTCTTGGTGTGGGCCTGTTTGGGTTCTTCTTACTTGGGGCTCTCTGTGCTTCTTGAACTTGAATGCTTTCTTCCTTCACCAGGTTAGGAAAGTTTTCTGTCACTATTTCTTCAAATATATTCTCTAACCCTTGCTCATTTTCTTCTTCTTCGGGGACTCCAATAATGCGAATGTTATTACGTTTCCAGTTGTCCCACAGTTCTCTTATGCTATCTTCCTGTTTTTTCATTGTTTTTTCCTTTTGGTTTTCTGATTGATTGATTTTTTCTACTCTGTCTTCTAATTCACTGATCCGGTCCTCTGCTTCCTCTACTCTGCTGGTCAATCCTTCCAATGTATTCTTTATTTCTGCTATGTCATTCTTCATCTCCACTTGGTTGGTTTTCAGTGTTTCTATATCTTTACTCATGGTGTTGATGTCCTTACTTATGCTGTTTAGTTTCCTCAAGATCATGGCTCGGAACTCTACCTCTGATAATTTGCTTAGCTGCATTTCATTTATCTCATCTTCGGTGGAGTTCTCTTGTTCTTTCATTTGGGATCTGTTTCTTTGTTTCACCATTTTTGCTATCACAGTGGGTTTTGGAGCCTGCCAAATTTTCCCTGTGGGTGTTGGTGTTCTGCTATTTCTGGCTCTCTCTACTGGGTTTGGATGAGCGTGGAGGGCCCTCCTTCAACACCACTATCAAGTCTCACTTTCCTGGGTAGATATGCAAGCTCAGGAAAGGTTTAGTTATGATCTAGGTTTTTGCCTGGAGGCTATTAGCCTCAGTTACTTGAAAAGCCTTAGGATCTCAGTTGAATGAGAACCTCCCTCAGATGTTTACAGTGTAAGAGGATTTCCGAGGGTGGGGCCAATGCTGGTTGTTAATGAGCCTCAATTTGCATTTCTTTACCTCTTTACCTCACCTGGGAATCTCCGAGGGAGGGGCTTCCACAGCTCTGGGAAGGAGCAAACTTGGCTGCAGGTCTGTGCAATCGGGAAGGAGGGGCTGGCCACCACCGTCCTTTGTGGCCACAGCTCAGCACAAACTCTGAGTGCCCTCCAAATCCCAGGTGTGCCCTCAGAGTTCCAGTCCAGTCCGCCCTCCCTCTGTCGGAGCCCCAAGTGAGTGGCTGTGGGTATTTAGCGCTCTGTCCCAGCTCTCTGCGCTGTGGAGCAGCTGGGGCTCTTAACCCGGAGGGCGGGCGCTGCCGCCGCCGCTCCCAGCTAAGGCCACCGCTCCCAGCCAAGGCCACCGCTCCCAGCCGAGGCCGTCGCTCACAGCCGGGGCCACCGCTCACAGCCGAGGTCGCTGCTGTCCGTGGGCTCCCAGCCCGCCACCCTCACGCGCCTCCGCAGATCCTACCAGGCTCATTCAGTGTCCCTGGTTGTATGGTCCTCTCCCGCTGCTTTTCTGTTGCTTTTTCCCGATGATTTGTCTTTATTTTAGTTGTAATTCCCGTTTGATCCTGGGAGATCGTCTGTGTAGCTTCCATTCACTCCACCGCCATTTTCCCGTCCCTATTTTTATTATTTTTAATCCTGACCCAAGGATATTTTTCCACTGAGTTTTTCAGATAAAGTGGGAGGGAGGGAGGGAGGGAAAGAGAGAGAAACACTTATATGAGAGAAACATATAGATTGGTTGCCTTCTGCATGACCCTGACCAGGGCTGAGGATCAAACCCACAACCGAGGTATGTGACCTTGACCAGGAATCAAACCCATGACCCTCTGATCCATAGGCTGATGCTCTAACCACTGAGCAAACCAGCCAGGGCAGCATCTTATTCTTGAACCTCCAGTCTGTGGAGACTAGAGAAGCATGGCCAAAGCTTTAGGGACAGACCAGCCACCAGTTCTAGTCTTGGTTAAGATGGTCATAAAACTTTTTATTATTGGCCTTGAGGAGGCCCTTCTCCCAAGGGCCTTTGACAAAGAAACTTCTGCCAGGGATCTGGCAGGCAAATGTGGTGTGAGTACTCACCAGCTCCACCCACTGTACCAGCTTCCCAAATTGGGGGTTCTTGGGAAAATTATCTCCCTGCTAAAGAGTATGAATCATTGCTTGTTTCTGCTTAACCAAGACTTGAGTATCGCTACCTTTTCTCTGTGCCCAGTCCAGTGTCTCAATTGGCAACATTTTCCATTTGATGCTAGAAATGGAAGGAGGAAAAGGGGAACCTGGGAATATTTCAACACCTATGAAACTGCCATGCTGATGACTGTCCCTGGCAAAAGTAGTTCACCATGCAATAAAACCAGGGAAATCACTTAACTTCCTTGTAACCTCATCTGTAGAGCAAAGAAAATGGCCATAACTATGTGACAGACTTGTTAGGAAGATAAAACTGTGTAGCAGATGTGAAAGCATTCAAACTTCTAAGGACAATGAGAGGTAAGGAAATAATGCCAGCTTTATCGGGTCCCAGTATCTACTAAAAAGCCATGTAAAATCCCGTCTTTCACAATAAAATAACTCCTACACCCAGCAGGTGTTTCTGACCTCTTTCCAGGCTTTTGATTGCTGCAAACAGCTGTTTCACAATTGAGGCAGGAACTCTTGACAATGTATAAGGCAGCACCCAAGTGGGCCGGGCAGACACCAGAAAGTCACTTCTTTTGCCTTCATCTGACTGCCCTTGGACTCTTCAGCAGCATGAGAGTGACAGCCTTTGTCCTGCTCTTGGCCCTGGCACTTATCCGTGAGTATCTCCTTCATAACACTGCCCCTGCCTTGATACCGATAGCTCATGTCATCTCCTGCCCACATAATTCTGGGATATGCACCTCCCATAGAGAATAAGGGAAGCTTTTGGAAAGGCTTTTTTTTTTTTTTTTTTTTTTTTTGTCTCCACCAACAAATCGCTAACTCATATCATCTCAGGCACTGAGTGGACCTAAATGGTCAACTAAGGCTAAATGCTTATCCATACACTTTGTGTAACTTTTTTGGAAAGTGTTCATCCCGACTCTGCTCTGAGTTGATATTATTTATAGGGACTAACTTCTTAAAGCAGCTCAACCATTGTTGGACAGCATGAACTGCTACTTCCCTTCTACTACTGAGTTAAAATCCGACTCCCCAGAATTTTCAGTCCCCACCCTCTGCCTGCTACGGAAGAGCAAACTCCTTCCTAAAGATAGAACTCCCTTGGTTTTTACACTATTTCCTAAGCTCTGGTTATGAGGTAGGAAATAAGACAAACTCCTCGTTATTATAGCAGCTTTTCCATCCTTTAGGCCACGCTCTAATCCTGCTCCCGCTGCCAAAAAAAAAGTGTTTTGAGCGTCAACCTTTGATACGCTGATACAAAAGTTCTGAAGATAATCTTATATTTTTAAAGACAGGTTGAGAGAGCTGAAACACAAGTAAGAGATTATTGTCTAATAAGATTAAGTTCTTCCAGAGATTAATTTTTTCTTGTACTTGTTTTTCTTACAGATATAGAATGTGCCCGACATGGTCAGCAGGTCAGTACCTCTATTTTGATATGGAAGTCCAACTTTTACTTAATTTTAAAGCCAGTATCAGTAAGGAAAGTTTTGACACTGTACATAATTAAATTTCTACCTATTTGAAGATTTATTTTTTTTTAACTTTCAAAACTGCTTTTATTCAAAAACTGTAGACAGCCCTTCCTGAAATGGAGGTGATGGAAGACAGTGGCTAGACACCCAGCATCAGGGGATAAAGTCCTGGGTCTCACCTCCGGCTCTTTGATTGGGTGGCCATGCCCACAGAGCTGGCCTCATAGGATCCTGGAAACACTTAAAGCCGTAGTGTTTGGAGGGTTAGCACAGTACCCGCACGTAGTAATGCTTAGTGAGGACACGTCCTAACTCATCATTTTTAAATGGGCCACATGTATCTTTGTTCTCTATCTTAAAGAATGATGATTTTAATTTAAGCTTTCCTTCGTGGCTCATATCAAGTAGTGACTGTCGCTGAGAAAATCTAGGTGTGGCGGTGAAAACTTTGAACCAGCAGTCAGGCACTTCGGGTTCTAGTCCAAGCTCTACAGCTTTTTGGTTGTGTGACCCTGTGGCCTAGGCAGCTCCTCTCACCCCTTTGAGCCTTTTGTTTTAACTTATTAAAGAAAATAATGTTAAGAATATACATTTTGGAGTCAGGCAGGCCTGAATTCAAGCCATCCTTCATGATTTAGTAGTTGTGTGAGAATGAAAAGAGTTAACAAGCATTAAGCCTTGGTCAGTTCCTGGTCACATTTTGAGTCTGACATCAATTCTGGCTCGAGGGTTCAGCAGGCAAGGAGAGGAAGTGAAGTCATGCCGGCATACCCTCAGCATGGGGCGCTACAATTTCTGCTCTCTGCCACTGGCCTCTGAGGTCCTTCTGCTGATATGTCATGCTCACTAATTTTCGTATTGTCAGCACTCAGCTCAGCCCTAAGTCTAGGAGCTCAGTAACTGAAGGAACGACTAAGTTAACGACTAGAACATATCTGAAGGGGAGGAGGAATGAACCTTTAACTTTGAGCATATTTCAGGTTATCCAAGTAGAAATATTCAACAATTAGTCAAATATCGTGTCTGGAACTCTCAGACAGAAAGAGCTGGAAATACAGTCTTCTGAATAGAACTGGAGTTTGTGCAGACCTGGGAGTGAAGCCAAGGGATACAAACTATCGCTATTATTTATTCAGTATTTTCCACGCTATATAGTGCTCAGCATTTTACATACATCTTCTTGGTTATGTATTTATTATTTTAATCTGGCAATGTAGGTATATCACCTTCATTTTGCAGATAAATAAAATAAGGCTTAGCCCTGGTTGGTTTTTGCTCAGTGGTTAGAGTGTCAGCCTACAGACCAAAAGATCTTGGGTTCAATTCCAGTCAAGGCACATACCTGGTTTGAAGGTTTGATCCCCAGCCCCTGGTCGGGGTCATGCAGGAAGCAAATCAGTGTGACTCTCTCACATTGATGTTTCTCTCTCTCCCTCTCTCCCACTCTCTCTCTCTCTCTCTCTTCCTCCCTCCCAGTCTCTCTAAAAAAAATCAAGGGAAAAATACCCTCAAGTGAGAATTAACAAAAATAAATAAATAAATAAATAAACTAAAGCTTAGAGAGGTGAAATAATCTTCCTGGGGTCGTAGAGTCAGGATTTGAATTCCAATGTGTCTGACTTTACTATCCACATTCTTTAATTTGCTCATAGATGAAAAACCAGAACATTCTTTCTTAGTAATTGTCTACTTGCTCCCACAAGTGGCTCATCACTTTGGCTCTGCTCCAGGAATTTCGAACAGTGGTTCTCAACTACAATGTTAACATACATCTGTCTGTCTATGTGCTGATGATGTGTATAACAAGTACTTTGTTACCAATAATTCAAAGTTGCCAATGATGTACTAGTTATTAAAATGACAATATTTATTTCTATAATACATCTCACACTTGTATTCAGATAGAACTTTTAAAGTGAAAGAAAGAAAGCAGGAAACCGAACGTGCCGTGGGCATTGAGAACTGACACATCAGCCAGTACTAACTATAGTGGGATGGATTCTATATTTAAATAAATTGTGATTTGGTTACCAGCTACCACAAAGAAATTTATCACTCATGATTTTATATCTGATATAAATATCTCTATACTTGATATATTTCAAAGAGGTTAGATGAGGACAGACAATTAGAATAAAAAATTAGCCCAGCCAGTGTGGCTCAGTGGTTGAGCATCGACCCATGCACCAAGAGGTCATCGGTTTGATTCCTGGTCAGGGCACATGCCCAGATTGTGGGCCCAATCCCCATTGGGGGGCAGGCAGGAGGCAGCCAATTGATGTTCTCTCTCATCTATGTTTCCATCTCTCTCTCCCTTCCTCTTTCTCTAAAATCAATAAAGAAAACATATTTAAAACAAATTAATGCATTGAGAGCCTTCTAAACTTGCTTGGAAAATTCTAAATCTTGGGAATAAAGATTTGGTAGAAGAGATCGAAGGTTTTTAATATGTATTTTCAGGTTGATTGCAGTAAGTTTAAAAAGTTACCACCAGGAAAAGTGAGACCGTGTTATGAAATATATAGACCAATTTGTGGATCTGATGGAAAAACTTATGACAATGATTGCTTCTTTTGTTCTGAAGTTGAGTAAGTATTGAAATATTTTTCTTTTCTATATTTAAAGTGTAATAATTCTGTGTTAAGACAAATGTGTATCATTTCGAAGAAGTGGTTTAAGGCATAAGGAATATGCGGATCATCTCACATTGATTCTGATGAACAGAATTCTCACAATTTATAGGATTTGGAGTCCCTAGTGTCATTGTATCCTACACATTCTTGTAGTAATAAGCAACCAGAGAAGCCTAGCAGCTCCGAATTGGAACGAAACTTAAGGGTCACCTAGTTCAACTTCCAACTACTAATTTATTGCTTAAATTCCCTCTCAAAAAAGTCACCAAGTCATCTCACAGGCTATGCTTGATTATTGCCAGGGACAAGGAACATTCCCTCCTCCTAGGCTTGCCAGTCTGCATCTGTTAGAATGAGCCTATTTATTACTCAGCTTCAACTAAGTTTGAATATATCAAAGCCCCCTAATGATTGACACAAAAGGGGGACAATATCTGAAAAACCTAAAGATCTTGTTCTGTTTCAGCGTAGGATGTCTCCACAAAATATAAATATATATGTAAATATATATATAATATTGGAGTGCTAACAGAAATCAAATAGCCAACAGTAGTTTAAAGGTTACAAAGTAATCTTCTGCAAGATATATTAGCATCAGCCCCCCCAAAATAAAATAATGAATTATATGCTAGAATGTATAGAAACATAAGAGTTGCTTTTAACTATTTTCAAAATATACGTGAATGAAAACAAACATCTAATATATATGGCATATTATTCTTGTTTTTTAAATAAGATAAAAGTTACAATCTTATGATAGGAGGCATCTAAATATGCATCCCCTTTAAATTAAAAAATCCATTAAAATATGATTGCAGGGAATAAACTATATTGTGTTTGAAGCACTGTCCTTATGTAACCAGCACCAGTTGCTAAAATAGTTCTAAATTGCAGTCACTACTCTTAATCAGTAAGTGAAGTGACATGGGTATATTTTGGGGGTTCAGTGGTGAAGTTTGGATGCTAATAAAATGCCTATGGCTTCAACAGTTCTCATTTGTTACTCTTTCCTCTCCACAGGAAAACTTACAACAAACTTAAATTTGTACATTTCGGAAAATGTTGAATCTATCTTGTGATTCCATTCACAAGAGACACATTTCTTCTCCCATATAATCTTGCTACCCTTATGTCTTGATTTCTTTGTAGAATAAAGTAGACCTAAGTGAAATAAACATATCTGACTTTTCTTATTTAAGAGTTGAATCTTACAGATTTGTTTCACTTGTGGGTGATGTCTAATAGACCATCTTAGGGCCACATTCGGGGGGCGGTGGGGTGGAGGAAGGCCAATTAAGACTGGTAGTGGGAATCAGAAAATCAAAGGACCTAAAGCTGACACCATCTACTTTCTCAAGCTAGGAAAACACCCACTGTGCATTACTTAGTTCTGAAAAGCAAACAGGTAAAGAGGGTCTTCAGTTAATGCTTTATAAATAAACTAAATTAAGATGAACTGGTTTTGACTTCTATCAAGAAGCAAGGAAATTATAGTGTCTAACCCCACATAATCGTAAAGTCAGATGTAAACTCCTGATCCAGCTGCGGAATTTGTAAGTATCATAGCATTCTGATGCACAGCATTCTGTTCGCTTTCAAACTCTGAATTGCTTCTAGTTCCTATAAAACGAATCCACAGACACACAGAGAGAAATGAATGCTTTTCTAGAGATTGTAGGGGAGTAACCAAGATGGCGGTTACCTTGTACACCCACAGCCTAAAACTCTTCATTACGTTCCTACCCTCTACACTCAGCTCTTGCAACACCACTATGCAAATCTTTGTCATTTGTAACATGAAAATTGCCACAAACATTTAAAGATGCAAGAATAAAATAACATAAAAAAAAATTTAATACATTGCCAAAATGTGTTACTAGAAGCGAAGCCTACTCAAATTCTAAGAAATCTCACTCTGTGTCCTTTTAAATTAGTTCTGCGTCATATTTAAGCATAGCAGGCATTATCACATCCAACAAACCAGTTGGATCAGGTAACTTCTGGAACAGGTAACTCCCTTCTGTCTCAGAGAACAAAGCTAAACTGAAACATTGTCTTTGGAATTTTAATTAACAATAAGAGTACAGATCAAGGAAATGGACGTCAGATCTATAAACACATGTCTTAACAGAACGCATCCGCCTGAACACATCCTGAAAACTTTTCAGAATTTCTTAAAGAAAAAAACCCACACTGAGTCAATATAAAGTGAAGCTTTTTTTTAGAGTGCCTGCTTAAACAACTGGAAAAAAACTACTAGGGTTCTGAAAGATGCTTCTGGAGAGTTCAGGAAATGATCCTATCATTCCCAGTTGCTTGTTTCCTGGGACATGAGGCATTTACTGCTCAAAAATAGGCTCCGAGTTTAAAACTAGGGCGGGGCCCAGCCTGGCAAGCCCTGTGTGACTCAACAAAGAGGAAGCTTGGGTCGGGGGTTTCATTCAACATGAGCCCGCTCCTGAATCTCCTCACGCATGTCCAAGCCCGCAGTCCTGACCATGGCTGCCTCTCCAACTGGAGGCCCCTAACCTCCCAACCTTGCCCAGTGGCCAGACCTCTGTTCTCTGTGCGTGCGTCTAGGTTGTGCTGCTAGCTTCCCTCCTCCTCTCCGCTTTACCCCTCCTAGAAATGGAACCCAGCAGCAGACACCCAAAACTATCGGCAGACTTCTGTTGTGGCGCTCACCTCCCTGGTCGCCCTATCTCTGGTTTGGCTGCCTGCCTGTCTGAATTCCAGTTTTTCTTATTTCTTTTTGAGGCCCACAGATTGTCTGAAAAACCATCCGTTTGCTGCCACATCCTGTAGATATTAACATGTCCGCCCTGCCAGACTGAAATTATTTGGTTATAATATAAATGATTGAGATATACAACCACTGGTTAAGATGGTGATCATTTTGCAATATATACAACTACCCAATCATTATGCTGCACATAGGAATCTAATCTGTTATATGTCAGTTATACCTGAAGTTTTAAAAAGTGCACTAAAAAAAAGCGTAAGGGTTGGGGGAAGATGGGACGTTGGAGATAGAGAACCCTGGGGTCAAATCTGTATTTGCCACTTCTGAGTAACCTGGAATTAGTCATTTAACCTCCGAGTTTCAGTTCTTGCATTTAAAAATGGGGGCAAAAGCCCGGCCGGTGTGGCTCAGTGGTTGAGTGTCGGTCCATGCACCAAGAGGTCACCAGTTCGATTCCCGGTCAGGGCACATGCCCAGGTTGTGAGCTGGGCCCCTTGGTTAAGGAGACTAAATGACTTCATTTTTATCATCAATGGACCTTCCTTGATATTTTTCCAATAATAGGTTAATTACCCCTAGAAGAAAATGGAATTTTGCCTAAGATTATAGTTGCCCCACGTGTTGGGAGGCATTTGCAGTTTCCGAGTATCGGTATTTGCAGGCATTTGCAGGTACTTGTCAGCATGGTGAATAATGCTAATTTTGACTTCTATCACTGTCACACCCGATATTGTACCGGTCCCCAGGGTAGGGGGGGACAGAGGGGGGATGGGGCTTCTGTCTTTAAAATCAGATGAACAAGAAGAATCGGAGCTGAGGATCTGGGGAAGCTGTACACCCCCAGCCCGCGGATGTAATGAAGTGCTCCTTTACAATTCGGCTGTGCGGCTCTGGTTATCTCGCTGACACGTTACAACAGTTGTGGGCCAAATCCCACAATGGAGAGCATGCAGGAGGCGGCCAATTGATGTCTCTCCCATCGATGTTTCTATCTCTCTCTCCCTCTCCCTTCCTCTCTCTCTAAAATCAATAAAGGAAAAAAGAAAAATGGGGGCAACAGCAGATCCTATGGACTGGCATGAACCAATGTGCATACAGTACATACTGTTGGGGCCTGGCACACAATTGGCAAACAATAAATGAATGATTTAACAAATAATAACAGCAAAATTCTGTGGTTGTCCTAAGTTTGTCCCTTAAGCACAATGAATGGTTCTAATTTAGGTTCTAGCCCCTCATGGTCTCCTCCCCACCCCATCATGCCTGCCTGACCCCTGCCTGACCATGTCCTGACAGATAGCACCATGAATCTTCTGTTAGAGTACATGGTCACTGTTACAGCCACAGACTTCTGCCATGTGAAAGTTCCCATGAAGAGCAAGGCACAAAAATCAAGGGCATCTAGAATATTCATGGTAGGGTACATAATAAGCACTCAGTAAACACTATTATTATTGTTTAAAAATATAAAACATAGCCCTGGCTGGTTTTGCTCAGTGGTTAGAGCATCAGCCTGTAGACCGAAGGGTCTCGGGTTCGATTCCCGGTCAAGGGCACGTATCTGGGCTGCAGGTTCGATCCCTGGTCCTGGTCAGGGTCGTGCAGGAGGCAACCAATTGATGTGTCTCTCTCACATTGATGTTTCTCTGTCTCTCTCCCTCCCTCCCTCCCTCCCTCCCTCCCACTCTATCTAAAAAAAAAAAAAAAAAAAAAAAAATCAATGGAAAAATATCCTTGGGTGAGGAATAACTATATATATATCACTGATGGCAACAATCCTCACACTCAATGAGGGATTGCCTTGCCTTTACAGGAGTCCTAACAGATAATCATGCAGCTTCTCTTGGACTCTGAGTGAGAAGGAGCTCACTCCTTCCTGAGGCAGTCATTAATGGGAACTCTTACTGTCAAAACTTCTTATCAAGCTTCGATTTTCCCCATAGTATTTACTCCCTCATTTGTCCTAAATACAGTCCTTGAGCCACAAAGAAAAAGTCTAATTGAGAACCTTTTCTTTTTTAACAAATACCTTTTTATTGCAGACATTTCAGGCAGGTACATGGAAGAAGCTGTATTGCAGATTTGATACAGGGTGGTTTGAGAGGCAGCAAGCACCTCCCTCTCTCCGCCACCTCCCAAATACACAGCAGTCTAGATCAGTATCAGTCCCACTGAAATCTCCTGAATATTCTAGCCTTTCAAACACATCATCCATCCCTGTGCCCAGTATAGCCAGGCCACCTCTGGGGGTCTAAGGAAGTCCTTGGCCTTGATCCATAGTAGAGGGAAAGGGGAGTAAAGAAGGTCAGGCATAGCTCTGGTGCCCTCACCAACCCTAAAACTTTCAGTAATTTTAAGATAGATCTTGTGTACCTCCTGAATTTTCTAACATTAGTTGAAGAAAACCTTGGATCAGATCCTATACTAAATCGTGATCTCATATAATTCACAACTCCAGTAATACATTTATCTAAATATAAAAGAGGGTGTTTTTATTATCTACTATGGAAAATGTAGCATCTAATTTAGTTATGGAATCTGATAGGAGTTCCCAAAACAGTAAAGGTCAATGAATGAACCTGCTTTTTTTCTCACTTAAGAGAAATAAGGTTTAGTGACGACAGAATTGCTGCCCAACATGAATAGGAAATGGAGCTATGTTTGATAAAGCTCTTTGGCTCTAGAGCTGAAGCTCTGAAACCCTGTAGCACCTGTTCCCTAGGCAACGTCACAATCCCTATCCCCAGAGCAGCTCGCCTGGACAGATTCTGGCTGTCTTTATTCACTTACAGGGAGAGCAATGTGAGTTCTCTGTTGCACAGCCTTTCCAGGCCATGACCACTGTGTCCACTCGTGTTCAAGAGAATGCCTTCTAGCCCATGAACTCAAAAGGCAAGAGGAGCTTCCAGTGATTTTGTCATAGATCCATGGAATGGCTCTTGGCAATTGTCATTTTGCATAGTCAAGAGTCCTTGTAGCATTTAGCAAACGGCAAACATGAGGAATTTTTTTGAAATAACTGATTTAAAATAAGTTACTTCCTAATATTTGGCATACTGAGACGTGCAAACAGTACCCTTGCTTTGGACATTGGCAGGGCAGTTGATGAAATCACTAGTTAAGTATGCCTCTGGACACTAAATGCAATGCGGGTCTCTAGCTCTTGATCTATCAAACTGTACTTGGGTTCTTAGGGTTAGCCCTATTTGGAGACAAAGCAATCATGGCCCAAAGCATCAGGGGAAGCCCAGCTTCTGCATGATTAAACTTTTTTTTTTTTAATTCTTAAGATATCCACATGGACCCTCCTTGTGCTTGAGGACACCAGTGATCTTTCCCTCAGCAAATCTGAACAACAGAGAACAGGCATATTCCCAATGGAAGTCTGGCTAGCTCTCTCACTAGCTCCACTTGTACCACAAAATTTGGGGCTCTCCAGAAAGCCATGCTCTACTCTAGAGCATAGATCGCTGCTTAAACTTTGTCAACCAAGATCAGTTAAATGGACTCCTGCTTTGTGTGAGTCGCAGGTTTGATTCCGGCCAAGGGCATGTACCTCGGTTGCGGTTTGTCCCTGGCCCTGGTCGGGGTCATGCGGGAGGCAACCAGTCAGTGTGTACCTCTCACGTCAATGTTTCTCTCTCCCCCTCTCTCTCCCTCCTACTCTATCTGAAGATAAAAAGAAAAATATCCTCAGGTGAGGATTAAAACAAAACAATACATGAAATCAGATGAGAACTCCAAGTAAAGGACCAAGACAGCTGGTGCTGATAACCATACTGATCACTGCATCAGACACATGAAAATGGCACTGTTGCAGAAAATGAGCACTACCCCTGGGAACCTGTCTTCAAGACTTACTTCAGACGTATACTAGTTCTGATATCGTAGGCAACTTCTCTAAGACCCATTTCCTCCTCTGTAAATTGGAGATGATGGTAATACCCAACTCAGACTTGTAGGCGAATCAAATAACATAATATATATGAAAGCACAAAGAACTGTTTATACACCATCCAAATGTGAAGTAGGATTAATTTGGGTCATGTTATGTAATAATCTTTCACAAGGAAATCTTTTTCATGGTTCACTGAGTCTTTTAAACCTGTTTTAGAGTCATGTTCTGGGAAGTATGCATGTCTTAATAGAGATGACACATCTGGCCAGGACATAATGCAAGCCTCAAATGAGCTAGGCTGACAATAGCAGGCCATTTCTCTCGACTCCACCTTACTGCCCTTGGCCACTTTCAGCATCATGGGAGCAGCAGCCCCTCTAGGGGTTCTTGGACTTTTATTAATCTTTAGAATCTCAACTTAGAACCTATGTCCAGGAATCCTGAGATGCTTTCATCTCAGAGATGAGTAAGTCTGTTTTGTTTGTTTGTTTTTTTTTTTTTGGTTGTTATGGTTTTAATGCATTTTTCTCCATCAAGAAATCACTGAATCACACAAACTCAGAGTTGGAATGGGCCATAAAGCTCATCTAACCCAACTTCCTAACTCTTCATACAAAGCTTCCTGGGAGATCCCCGAGAAATGATGGTCATTCAGCTTCTGTTTTGATACGACAAACTCTCTTTTCAAAAAGAGCAGCCCATTCTTGACCTGTTTGAGTCAATAGAATATTCTTGCTTTATTGAGTAGAAATCAACATTGACTTAACTTGTCATCATGACGGACACAAGATTTTAAGAATTCAAGAATCTATTATTTATTTGTCCAGTCTTTATTTATTGAGCACTGAATGTGGCCTGGCATTATTTACTATAAACTAATCCCCTACTATGATGATCACCTTCCCAGTCCAAGGTCCTTTTTTCTGTACTCCATTCTTACTCCAAAAGAGCACTCATAATATCCCCACTTTTGCTGAAGTATTGTACTGCCCTGGCCAGCATGGCTGTTGGTTGGAGCATTGCTCTGTACACAGATTGGTGGTGGGTTTGATCCCCGGTCAGAGCACATGCCTGGGTTATGGGTTCAATCCCGTCAGGGCACATGCAGGAGGCAACCGATCGATGTTTCTCTCACACCTCTCTCTCTCTCTCTCTCTTTTCATCTCCCTTCCTCTCTCTCAAAAAAAAAAAAAAAAAAAAAAAAAGTCCAGATCAGCAGCCTAGATATCTCTGAGGGGTTTGAGGGGCCTTGTATCCCTCCTTCTACTTTCTGGTTCTAAACTTCCTTTTGCTAAATGAAGCCTTCAGCAAATATTTCTAGCATGCTTTTACTATCTCAAATTATTAAGAGATAATAAGATGAATTTCTAGCTTAAATATAATGCAAATGCAAGAGGCTTGACTGATAGTACTAGGTCACCTGTGCTGACTCCGCCTGACCACCTTTGGTCACCTCCACCCCACAAGAAGAGCACTTGCCTCTTGTCCCTTTGTCCTTCCCTTGGCATTTATCTTCAGTGTATATCTCCCTTTGACCACTGTCCTTACCTCTGCCCTAGGTAACAGCAGCCCATGACTTCTGTGCAGAGAATTCTTATATACTGTCACCTCACAGATGGGTGGACATAATTTTCTCCTGGAAGACATTGTTAAAAGGTCTGTATGACTATCAAGAAATCATAGACTCACAAGATCTCACAGCTTGAAAAACACTGAAGACCTTATCCTTCAAAATTCCATCAGAGAGGAATCTTATTCCATGTCTCTGAAAGATCATCATTTAATTTTTGCTTCTGTCTGGATAGTCCTGAAGGTGGGGAATTCAGGCTTGCACAAGGCAGCCTCTTTCACTGTTAGGCAGCTGGAGTGTTCGGAAAATTGTTTGTTCACAATCTTTTTTTTTTCTTTTTCTTTATTGATCTTTAGAGAGAGAGGAAGGGAGAGGGAGAGATAGAAACATTGATGAGAGAGAACATCGATTGGCCACCTCCAGCACGCCCCAGCTGGGGATTTGGCCCACAACCTGGGCATGTGCCCTGACTGGGAATCGAACTGGTGACCTCTTGGTACATGGGTCGATGCTCAACCACTGAGCCACACCAGCTGGGCTGTTCACAATCTTTTAACCAACTTTTATCAATGCATCATGTGCCAGGCACTGGGCTAAGGTCCCAAGATGCAATGAGTAGATCATCCTTGTCCTCAGTGAGCTCTTTATGTTGGGCCAAAATGTTAAATAATACAGTGGTCAAGTTGGTGAGCTTTGGAGTCAGTTTTCCCAAGTTGCAATACAGCAGATAATACAGTACTTAGAAAATTTCAGCTATAAGATGAATAAGGTCTGAGGATCTAATGTAAAATGTGGTGACTACAATTGATAACATTGTATTGTAAAACATTGTATTGTAAAAGCTAAGAGGGTAGAACTAAAATGTTCTGAGCACACCCCCCAAATAAAACATGTGCGATGATGTATGTATTAATTAATGAGATAGAAGAATTTTTTTCACTATATATATATCAAATCATCATGATGTATATTTTAAATATCTTGACATTTTATTTGTCAATTATACAAATAATTGACAAAATATACAAGTAATTAATGTACAAATGATTGTATTTGTATAATAGTATTATTGGTGTAATGTAATACAATTGTTAATATAATACAATACAGTTGTGGTTAAACTGACTTAGCAGGGTTCTGGCTGAACTAGATTTTATAAGGAATTGCACACATGGGCCCAGAAGAAAGTTCAGGAGCCTGACTCCTGACTAAAGTTTAGTTAAGTAAAGAATCTTTGTCACTCTATAGAAAGAACTGTCTGCTCTGAGACAGTCCATCTTTATTATTCAAACCCTAGCGCTGCAAAGAACCTGGTGTCCCTAGGAAATTTGAGAACTGGTGGAATTTTTTAAATAGACTTCCTTCCTTAAGAGTTAAGTCTGGTTTTCACTGGTCTTTGTTTTCATAATAATATGATCTAAGCCCATTGCACCTGGTCATCACACAACCTAAAGTATAGAATTATTGATTTTTTGTGATATCCAGGTCCCTGCCTTGTTATGCAAGCCAGGTATTATAATAAAAAATCACATATAATGGACCTGACTTTCCATATATGCCTCCTGGTTATTTAATATGTTTTATGTGAAATATGTAGATGCTATGACTAGGGAAGTACAAATGGTTATGGTAATAATAAAGGATATAAAGATTGCTGTAACAAAACAGAACAATTGCCTATAGGAAATAAGGGAGGAAAGAACCCCCCAAATTAGCCCATTAGAACAAAATTATGGTCTCCTAACCCATTGGTTCCCAATTAAAGAGGTGAATCAGACTGTACTATGCAATTTAAATGTGTGTGTGTTTGTGTCTGTGTGTGTGTTCTATGTCTCAGTCATACTCTGGACCTACTGAATCAGAATATTTGGGTTAAGGGGAGCAGCTGTTGAAGGCAGACATATAAGTTTTGAAAATATTCCCAAGAATTACTCATTCTAAATTCATTTTTCCCCCTAGATTTTTTTTCTTGCTGGTTGAAACTCCATAATTACTTCTGTGGAACTGAATAATAATTTAGCAAACAAAACAGCAACGTTAAATCATGCTATCATGCTACAGCTCGACAGCCTGTCAATGTATATGCATGTATGTGTAAACAAGGACACACACAATAATGCTGGGGGTAGGGGTGGGATTGGGAGGAGGGTGTCAATGGGGGAAAAAGGAGAAACATCTGTAACAAAAATAAATAAACATTAAAAAAAAAAAAAGAATGAAATATTTGCCCTGGCCTGTGTGGCTCAGTGGTGAGATTGTTAAGTTGAGGGTTTGATTCCCGGTCAAAGGCACGTACGTGGGTTGCAGGTTCAATCCCTGGCCCCTGGCCCTGGCGGGGCACAGGTGGGAGGCAACCAATCGCTGTGTCTCCCTTACATTGTTTCTCTCTCTCTCTCCCCTTCCTTTTCACTCTGTCTAAAAAAAATCAATGGAAAAAATATCCTCGGGTGAGGATTAAAACAACAACAACAAGAATGAAATATTTTCCCCTGGAAGTTTTCTTGGTCTTTGGTGACCTGGTGACTTAACCCTCAGCGTCACATGTAAACATACCATTTGCAAATGACTTCATAATAGGGTCTGAGGTTCTCACAATGGGGCCTTGGCCCTGGATCATCAAGGGAACTGAGCCTGTGAGGATTTGCTAGGAAACTCTTTTTTTTTTTTTACAGTATAAAACAATTTTATTTGCAGGAATGTAAAATGATTGTTTCCCACGAACATTTTGAACATATGACATGTCTAATTTTCTTGTTAAATTTGCATTTACTGGGGGAACTGGTGTGTATAAAGCCTGAAATATAATAAGCTCTGATTTCATCGTGGTGCCTACGGGTGTGTGATATAACTACAGTATCCCTTTGGGGAAGGGGAAAAGGGATTTCTTTATGCCAAGTTCTAATTAAACTATAATTTCACTTTTGACTAAGCTATCAATTTTGGACTTGGCAAAAAAAAAATGTAAGGGTGATTCAATAGAGGATGCTTCACCACTGAACACTCACTGTCATCAAGGTGCTTTAGAAAATGGAAAACAGCACAAATGATTGTACTCTATTCTACGAATTATGCGGGCCTGCATAAGAAATGGAAACCTGATTCACATTTTGGCAGTGATCAGCAGTAAGAAATGCACTCATGAAACATACCGTTTACCTAAAAAGCTAAACTACAGCCATACACTAATTTGTGATTTATGAAAAAACTTCAAAATATCCAAATGTCAGGCTTCACTGTAGAACTGTCCATTTTAGTCTTTTTATAAGGGAAGTAATACCCACGGGCTCTTCAGTACCATTAACATGTTCCATAGGCACGTTTCCAGAGATATCCGGGTTGGGCTGCAGCGGAGGAATCCTGTCCCAGGAGATGGGGTCTGGAAACGCGTGCTCTCTGCTCGCGTCCAGCGCGAGTGGAGCTGGTGTGAAACGGCGGCTGAAGCTCACGCTGCTGGCAGCAAACCCGATGCAGTTCCACGCGCCTCCATGCGCCCGCGTGGCCCCCTCCCCTCCCCTCCCTGGCGCGTCTGTCGCTCTGAGTGAACTCCCTCAGCCCTGTCCCCCTTCTCCCAGCCTTTCTTCTTCCTCTCCCTGCTCCTAGCCCACCGCTCCCACTCCTGTTGGCGACCGCTCGGGTGCCACTGGCCGCCTTTCCCGGGATCGCTCCCTCCACTTCCCCCTCGCTCTCTCCGCTGGGAAACTCTTGACTGAAGGAACACTGGTGGATGTCACGCTGTTCCTGACTGAAAGATGAAAACGTTCTTGGTTACTGTCTTGGCTCTTGGCTGTTTGTCATGTAAGGATTTATCAGAGAACCTTGGGGAGGGAGTCAACATTTGATCTCCCAAGTGAAGTAACAAGCCAATGACAACTATTTTCTAGATGTAGGGATGTTTGGAAACTTTCAAGTTTCTCTCAGAGATAAAAAATTCAACTACAATGAATATCAGTGATTGAATCCATTTCTTAAATATTCCAAGAACTGCCATAGACAGATGAAATATTTAAAGGGATGACCTATGAGAGGTGTAATCAGTATTTCACAAATAATTTGGTCTTTTGAGTTTATAATCAATTTCATCTCTTCCCCCCTCTTCTTCCTAATACTTTCCCACCATACTCCCCACACACTTGTAGTGCATGTGTGTATACACACACACACACACACACACACACACACACACACACTAGTGCCTTCTACACAAAACAGTGTCAGTCTGTGGCATAGCTTACTAACAGAGCACAGCCCCATGTTATCAACTATGGAGAGAGGGCTCACTGCTTCCTGGTGAAGTCCAGCAAAATGACACCAACAAGGGAAGCCCATGATGTGAAACTAAATCTGCTGGCAGGTGGGCACAGTAGAGAGGGAGGCAAGGGGGCGCAGCTGCAGCAGCTGGAAGACTGAGGCTATGGAATAGAACGTAAGATATGAAGGTCACAGGAACTGTTCATAGTTTAGGTAAGCAGTTGTCAACACAGAGGTCCCGAACAAAGGAAAAGGCTTCCTTGGAAGCAGATTGAGTTTGGGAAAAGAGTATATTCAAGACGCAATCAATCATCCGAAATGAAGGCAGGTATCTAAGGTTTGTATCTGAAGGTAGCCAGGATGACTACCAAGAGCTAGACCTAAAATGGACCCACACAATGAGTAGCCCAGATGATATGATACATGAGTAGATGATATGCTGAGTCCCAGAGGATAAAGCTTGGGTTTAAACCTCCCCTGCCTAAGGTCAGATGACACCTAGGACTGGGCAAAGGATGAATTCTCAGATGGGACAGTAAGTGTCCTGGGCACGAGGAGAGGAAGCACACAGTGTTTGGGAACAAGGCATGGACAGATAAACCTCGTGTGGAAGAGCCACATATTTTTCTATGATGTTCATGGTTGTTAATTTATGAGATGACTTAGTGGGCTAATTAACTGTTCACATCTCAACACTACATTGTTTTCTTTGATCCTTTTTTTCTAAATATTTTTGTTTCAGATATTTTTGGTGAAACTTCAAATACGGTAAGTTTTTTACTTCTAGCATAAGAATGATTTTTCCAGTCTTAGGCTTATAGTATTTCTATTAGGTTGAATCATATTATACCATAGGAAACTAATATTTGACCATTTTTGATCTCCATAATAATGATGCATTATGACTCAATCCAAATATCAAACAGATATTATGTCAAACAGATCTCGGGGAAAACCAGGACTCATCCTTGTCTCTTACTGCCCTTTCACCTGCTTATATACTACTGGCAATTAAAGCTCCTCGTTTTGTCTTTAAATGTTTTCTCTCCCTAAACTTGTTGCTTTTCCCCACTATATTCAAGTCCTTTTTACTTCTTGCCCGTGGTATTGCAGCGGCTGTCTTAAAGAGGGGCGGGGGTTGATTAACTGAAAGGATTCCAGAGGCACCTGGACAGTGGTTGTAGTCATTTTCTTAATTGATTTTTAGAGAGAGAGGAAGGGAGAGGGAGAGAGAAAGAGAAACACAGATCTGAGAACCGAACATCCATTAGCTGCCTTCTGCATGCCCCCTACCAGTGATCGAGCCCAAAACCTGGGCATGTGCCCTGACCTGGAATGGAACCAGCAACCTTTTGGTGCACTGGACGATGCCCAACCACTGAGACACACTGACCAGGGCAGTTACAGTCATTTTTTTTTTTCACTTCCCAGAATGGTCCCTTTCCCTTCTAACAGGTTACAGGTAAATATATTATACAATCAAGGATCTGTGCTGCCTCAGCTGCCTTGCAAAGTGGACATTCCAAGGATTCTGGCTGCTGAATTTAAGATCAGGAAGTTTTGATGTTTGAAGTTTAAAAGGAGACATATTTTATCATGATCTCCCCTCTGCACAAAATAAAATTCCCAGGCATGTATAATAGAAGCTATTAAGAGATCATTGCAAGATGGGGAGTTTGACCTGTGAGTTTTGTTTTAGGACATTTCGTGCAGTTATTATCAAAGGAAGTCTGTACAACAGAGAAAAATATGCTCCATAAGAGCCAGCCCATTGTGTGCCTCTAATAATGTTACATATCCGAATTCCTGTGTGTACTGCTTCGCTGACATGTAAGTGCAAACACCAAACCCTAAACAGAACCCTCTTTTGAGAATACAATGTATAACTGACTGATGACACTTCCTCCTATTTTGGAGATGTGATTCTGTAAACTGAAAACAACATCTTGGGGCTGAACCCAAGGTGGGGGAGGATAGCAGGGACTAAACAACTGAGATTTTGCGTCCCCTCTGCCAATTCTAGCAGAGAAGCCTCCCTCTATCTGTTTTGAACATTAGGTTTCAATATGAGATTTTATTTGAAAAAAGGTTTTGTTCCTAAAATGTTTGAAAATCATAGCTGTAAGAAAAATCACCCCTTTCAAGATAAGACTAAAGCATCAAGTCTCAGCACTCAGTCAGAAGACCTTGGGGTGAACCCTGTGCTTAAGTCTCAAAATTCCTCCAAACCACAAGTTCTTATCTACAGATTTGAGATTATAGTTACTGCTTCACTTGCTCAATATGCTCCGACCACACTGTCTCTTCTTTCCTAATATTTTCAAATATACAAAGTTCTCTTTTGCTTTAGGACCCTTGGGCAAGCTGCCTTCTCCCACAAGAATGTTTTCTTCATGCTGTTCACAGGGCTAGTTCCTCACCGTTAGGGTTTCACCCGAAATATTTCTTCCTTAGAGACGCCTTCCCTGACCATCCTACCTAAAATAGATTTACCTCTGATATTTTCCATGTTAATATGCTTTTGTTTCCTTTGCGAGTCCTATCATCATTCTCAGATATTTTATTTTCCTGTTTCATTATTTTTGGCCTATCACCAAACCACAAGCTCCATGAAGTCAGCAGGCAGGTTTATGACTTAGTCCTAGCACTTAACACAATGTCTTGGCATCAAGTAGGCATCAAAAGTACTTGTTTAAATAAATAAATAAATAAATAAATAAATAAATAAATAAATAAATAAATGGTTTGGGGGGCAATTAATTGACATTGGGTATAAAAAGCATTTTTAAACTTAAAGCACCCTTTATTAGGTAATTAAACAAAATTGTATCACTTTGTATTGGCCCAATCTCTGAGAGTTGAATATGTGGTTTAGAATGAAGATTCTCATCCTATAGACTCCAATTGGAATTTCAGCTCTTCTATTTAAACTATATGACCTAGGACAGATAATTTAACCTCAGTAATTAACTGAGAGGTCGCCTGTGGGAATTGAAAAAGACAATGCATAATAGGCCCTTGGTCAGTAATCACCATGAGTGTCCTTGTTATGTTGCCTACAACTAGGGGACCAACCATCCCATTTTGCCTGAGACTGGGAGTTTTCCTGGAGACTTCTAGGGCTAAAATAGTTGGTCACCCTACTATCAACAGGTCTTTATACCTAGCCCCTAGTTCTTCTTCCGTATTTGCCAAGTCTTTCTTTCACTCAGTTCATATAACCTATACCACAGACATTCCCAAACAGTACAATAGTAACTTCCAAACAGTCTCAAAACCTCATCTCATAGGCCTTCAGAGGTGGTCATGATGATTCCATGGTGCACAATGAGATTCCTTACAGGGAAGAGAAACTACAGATGATTGCTATCCCTTCTCCCACATTTACTATTAGCTTTTCACTTTCATCCTTTCTTGAAACTTACTGTCTTCCCTCTTCCCTAAGATACCAAGGTTTCAGGGAAATAAAAAATAACTTAGTGATAAGAATTCATCCTTAGGATTTTAATAGAAAAGAGGGGTGAACAATAAATTCACTCTTTTAATGTATGCAATGCAGTGGTGTTTAGCATATTCACAGAGTTGTGCAACTACTATTTAATTTAAGAATAATTTTCATTAAAATAAATCTGTATCCATTCTACCATCACCCCAGTACTGGTAACCACTAGTCTTCTTTCTGTCTTTATGGATTTGCCTATTCTGGACAATTAATATAAATGGAATAATATAATAGGTGGCTTTTTGTTTCTGGCTTCTTCCACTCAGCATAAGGTTATCCAGGTTCATCTAGGTTGTAGAATGTACCAGTTCTTCATGCCTTTTTATGGTTGAATAATTGTATGGCTATACCATCATATAGGTTTACCATTGTATGTGTGGTTACACCACCTTGTTTTTACCCATTGGTGCATTAATGGACACTGTGTTGTTGATACTTTTTGGCTATTATGAATAATATTGCTATGAACATTCATGTATAAGATTTTGTGCAGACAAACTGTTTTCATTTCTCTTGGTTATACACCTAGGAGTGGAATTTCCCAAATAGTTCTTAGCATCTCCAAAGACAAGAGCAGCACTAGAGGAAAGTACAATTTTCTCAAATACAATCTGCTCCTTTTCCCATTGTGGTACTTCCACCTAAATATCCTCATCCATGCCTCTCCCTGACATTTAGTACTCCTGTGTCCTATTGCCAATAGTCCTTTTGTCCCAGGCCAGTTGAGAAATTCATTCTGCTTCTCATGCCCAGTCATTTCCGAGAGTTAGCACATAAGAATGATCTGAGTCCCCAACTTTCACACTTACCTCCTTTTGCCTCCAGTGGCTCTCCTCTTAGATTACCAAGGCACTCCAAATGTGAGGCCAGGGCATGTTCATGATAAGATAAGGGGACCAAGCACACCTTTACATGAACTATACATGTGCTTCCCTCCACACTTCAGTCCCCAGTTCAGGTTCTGCCTGGTCTTGGCTTCTACGTACGAGGGCAGTCAGAAGGCTGATCTGCTTGAGCACACCAAACTTAAAGGCTCATCCTTTTTAGGCCATGTATGAGTTTAAAAAACAACAACAAAATAACCCACTAGACATTACATATTTAGTTTTTGAAAAAAATCACGACACAATGTTAAGTGAAAAAAATAAGGATATAAAATGATGTATGCAGTATAATCAGACTTTTGAAAAATACATTTATAACATATACACAGAAATATAAAACATTAAAGAGAAAACATAATGGGGATCTTTTGAAAACTTACGAATATACCTGACCTTAATTTTTAGTGCTTATTATATGCCAGGCACTGGGCTTGGTGTTACATAGGAATGATCTTAGTTAACATTCAAAATAATCCTATGAAGTAGGCATTGGTATTAGTTTCCATTTTATAGATGATGAAACTGAGGCTTAGAGAAATTTAGGGACTTATCCAAAATATCATAGCTCATGAGGGGAAAACCAAGAAACAAGTCCAGGAATCTGAGCCAGAGCCCTCAAGCTTAACTTCGCATTATCCAACCTCATGATCAGAATCTTATATTTAGTTGAGTGTTAGGATTTTTCAAAACAATTTCTCATATTTATCCATTTGTCCCATGAACATTCGACGAATGCCCAGTAAGTTCCAGACACTGTGTCAGGTGCAGGGAAAGGAAAAAACAAAACAAAACAAAACAAAACTATTACTCCCAAGCTATTCCTATAAATAATATTTGATTATAAACCTGCTATTGCTTAGAAAGTACTTTCCCAATCAGGGAAGTGTGACCCCATACCATGGTAGGCAGGATGAGATTATTTGCTTTTTACATATAAAAGGAAACGACTTCAAATTATTTTGCCGATGTCAAATAGGAAGTATTTACAGAAGATGAACAATGTTTTTATCATTTCACAGTAGCTTCTCTGTGGCTATTTTTTTTCTTTATTCCTCAACTGAGGATACTTTTCCATTTATCATCAGATAGAGTGGGAGGGAGGGAGAGAGAGAGAGAGACAGAAACATCGACGTGATAGAGCCACATCGACTGGTTGCCCCCGCACTACCAGACCAGGGCTGGGGATGAACCGAAACTGAGGTACATGCCCTTGACCGGAATCGAATCGGCAACTCATTGGTCCGTGGGCTGATGCTCTAACCACTGAGCAAAACCGGCCAGGGCTGTGGCTGTTAATTTTTTTTAGTGGACCACTTTTTTGTGTGAAAAATGCAACAGCAAAAGTCCATTGACTATAATTTAGCACAAAATGCAGCAATTGGCTTCCTGTTGTTGTTACATTTCTGCTGAAGAAGACAAATGTTTTCACTTGAGTGGTCCACACTGCTATATTTATCTTGTACTTACTTGGTCATTATGTTCTTTGCCCCCAATAATGAGTCCTTCCTGTTTGCAGCTCTTTCATGATGAGCCTCAAAGACCCGATCTCCTTTTTCCTAAGAAGTACAAATTGGTAGTTACAGAACAGTCACAGAGATGTAAATTACAGCATAGGGAATAGAGTCAATAATATTGTAATAACTGTGTATGGTGCTAAGTGGGTAATTGAAACATCGGGGAGACCACTAGGTAAAGTACGTGATTGGTGATTTTCTAATCACTATGCTGTACATCTGAAACTAATACAGAACAATATTGAATATAAACTATAATTGAAAAAGTATATATATGTATATATAGATATGTGTGTGTGTATATATATATATATATATATATATATATATATATACACATTACTTATCTCAGTAGGTACCCATCATTATGGTTATTTTATAGATAAGGTAATATCTGGTTCAGAAAAGTGACGTTTCTCGGGGGTTCTTCAGTGATTCATTGTTTTCTCCTCCCTCTATCCTTAACACACACGTTTACACATTTGCTAAAGCTCTAATAATGTTTCAACATGACTAGAAAGCAGAAGGGTGTCCGGGGTGAGGGGTATTGGAAGGGAAGAGGCAAATCTCTAGCTATGGGCTATTTATAAGTCAGGAGATTACAAATCATGGCCTCTCTCCCATTAAAATACTTACTGTAGTCCAACTAGGCTAGGAGGAAGAAAGGGTGTATTTCTACCGATGGTCTCTAAATATTTATGTCAATTTCTCTTAGAGCTTTGAACTTCACTCTTCAAATTCAACACAATGGAAAATGCCATAAACCTGTGAAGGTGCTGTGATTTTTCTTCGTTCGTCATGAGTGAACCCATTTGAACTGAGCATTGTCATTCTTTCAAAAAGTGGAATTCATTATATTACCTTATTTTAAAAATATCAATAAATCTTACCTTATGAAAAGCTCCTCTTTAACTCAAGATATATTTAATGCACTGCACCAGAACTGTGTTTGTTTCTAGAAATACAGAGCTGAACAGGAAGTGACTCCTGACTTTAAGCAACTCAGTCTGATAGGCTAATTAGACAATTTATTCATTTATTTGGTAACTAGTCTTTAATTAATCATGAGACTGGGAGACTTGGCTAGACTCTGGGTCCTCAGTGGAAATCAAAACAGGTGTAGGCCCTTACACAGTTTACAATCCAGTGAGGGATCAAGAAAATGAATGATTATTAAACAAAATGATAAAATGTGAGAAAGAGAAAATCCATGACACCCAGGAGCTGACCTTGACATTGCTCAGGGTTGGCCTCCTGCTCACAGCTGGGCCTCGATGTTCCCCCGTTTAACATAATTGCACAGAACAGTAACATCTGACAAAGCCACTCTGTAACCAAAGATCGTGCCACTCCCAAAGCACGTCTGACACTGGGAAAACATGAACATTATCCTCCCCACAAAATGCCTACATCCCCTATCTTGACTGAGGGACTGCTGCTGCTTTACCAATTTCAACTCGAGCTTTTGGCTGTCCTTCCCCCGTAAACGAGACTTTTTTAGGATATCAAGGTACAGAATTATTCCCACTTCCTTAGGGAATCCAATCCAGAGCAAAGCCAGTCTTCCCTAAAATTTCCCAAATTAATCTAAAGATCCCTAATCCTACATCCTTTCTAATCCCCTTTTACTGAGATGCCCTGTGGCTTCCCACAGCTTTCTCTCCCTCTGGGCAATGAGTTTCTGGTGGTCTTTGGCTAGAGGGCGCTGACAAACTTGAAAGTGGCTACCATAGCATGCCTGTTGTTCAGTTTGTTTTTTCTCTCTTCTCCACGCACATTGACAGGAGCATCAAGTATATGCCAATAGGTGACACTTGAAATCTTAAATTAAGGGGTGGGGAATATTTTCATTTATTTATTTATGCATTGACTCATATGCTACCTTGTTCTAAAAATAATATAAGGCGGCTGATATTTAGTGGATTCAGAGGGACAGAGTGGAGGGCAGCTGTCTGAGAACTATCATGTAAAGACACTCTGACCAAAGAAACACCTACATAATGGGACCCTAAGGTGGGATGAGTGTGTCCCAAATAACACTGATGTTTAACAGGACACCCATTCCCCCACAGCTGAGGCTCCCTCTACCCTTTCCTCAACCAGGGATGACATATGTATCACATGCTTAAGGTTCTACCTGACTCCCTGTCCCAATAGGTATCTTCTTCCCGTTGCTGGAGAGTCTTCATTCCAATCTGTGTTCTCAATCCCTGCTCCTTTCTGAGGGCAAGCGCAGTCTGATCTCAGCAACTAAAAAAACAACACCAAAAAAAAAAAAAATCCTAATTATTTTTCCCTTTAGTCTTAAAGAATTTTAGAAGCTCTAGTTCAATCCTCAGGTAAATCCAAGTCAAGTCATTCTTGGTGAAACTTCATGATTTTCAAATAGAGCGGTACTGTTCTCATAAGAGGCATTTAAAGTATGTGGGGACCTGATTTTTGCTCATCACAATGACTGGAGTGGTTCTACTAGCATTCAGTAGACTAAGGCCCTGCAATGCACTGAACAGTCCCACACAGTGAAGATTGAACCATCAAAATGTCAACAGTGTTGCTATTGAGAAACATCTCACCAACAGATGGGAAGTATCTATCATATCCCATCCTTCTGCTTCTCCGCGTGCCCGTACCAGTAATCAGTGATGGTACGTACACTCCACTGAGCTGGATGTGGCCTCCAAATCTTTCTTAACATAGCAATCCAGGCCTTTATCTTTTCTCTTTTTAAGCCTAAGGAAGCTTCATGGTTCTTGAGATCAAGTCTTCACCTGGCACCTTAGTCCTATTCAATTTTTTATCCCTGTAGCCATGCTTTGGTTATCTTGCTCTCCCAGTCCTTCTAAGACAGGGGCCCTTTCAGGAATGTGAGCTCTGTGACTAGGACCCGACACCATCCCAACAGGTCTCTCTGACAGTCAATGCCTGCCTGCCAGCATTATCTCTCCGAACAAATTGCAGTGAGTGAGCTACACCCTCTAGTGGGGAAACCACATATAATAACATCCAAAAGAAAATTCAATTCAAAATAAATTTGGTTAAAAAATAAAGGTGGGGGTGGGAGGGGACAGGTTCCATGGCTCCTGTTCCTAAGAAGTCCAGAGGAATCTCTGAATTCAGTTATGGCTAGATCCAGAGTCTTAAAAACAGAGTCTTTCTGTTGCCAGAAAATGTTCTATTTTTTTGGATCCATCCATGCCTTCCTTGATGTTGTCTTCATTCTAGGTAGGCTTTGACTACCTCACCCAACCCCCATCCTTGGGATGATTCCTGGATCAGTCGTCATGGCTATGAAGCCTGTGCAGCTCTCATTAAAATGAACTGAATTAAAAGGCACTGCAGGATCTAGGGGTGAGGCAGTCCTTAGTATATGGATTAGAAGAGGGCAAAGACTTGTTCCCCAAAGAAATATGGAGGCACTATTGCCAAGAGAAATGAATGCAAGTCAAGCACAACTAACAGATGCTTTGGCACTCTTTTCTGGATGCCATGTTTCCCTCCTCTATATGAGCTTGTCCTCAGGCCTGCCCGAAGCTCACTCCTGCTATTTTTCTGCCTTAACTACAGTTAACTATTTAACCTATCTGTATCATAAGTTATGACACTCCCAGATGCTGAAATACTTTACCATCTTGGTAGAAAGCAAGGAAATGTCACTCAGAGATCTAAGCCTTCTGGAAAACACACTTTCATAACAATACAAAATGATTTGACTTTCCAGTCCAAATGGGAAGTCTGTTGTTCTCTCAATTTTAGAGGACCCCAGGGCATTTATGTTCTCATGGCTACTACCTGCTCCGTATCCCTAATTTTGCAGAGTTATCCATCAGCCACTCATTTCACCTTCTGACACTGACGCCTCACTTTCCACCACGTTGGTGCATGTTAGACTCTCCCCATCTCCCTTCATTCCTCAAGCACTTCCAAGGCTATTTGGAGTAAAAAATGTTTTCTGAAAGTCTGGGATAATGCAGGAGAATAATGGTTAATACAGCATAAGAAACATATCAGGATTCTTTGGTTAAGAGTGATGAAAACCCAACCGAAACTTAGCTTAGGCCAAACAAGAAATGTGTGGGTTCATGCAATTAGGAGGAGCCAGGGTGGGTCTTAATTCAAACACAGCAGTACCCACAGACTTAAGCAATACCTGAAGTCTTACTCTCCACCTCTGCCCTCTGCTCGTCTATGGACTTTGTCAAATGCTGGTTTCATCATCTCCCGTACACACTCCATATACATGATGAGATAATGGCTGCTACCACCCCAGGCATGTTCCTTATAGCTCTTGAGTCCTGAGGCCCAGCCAAACACTTCTCCTATCAATATGTGATCGCAATCCCTAGACCTGGGAAACAGAATGGCTTTTAAGTTATTAAATGTCTTATAACCCCCAAAAGATTAAATTTAAGCTTAGAAATGAGGATGATTAAATCACATCTATAGTATTATTTTGTGTTAAGAAAGTCTATAATTTTCAACTATTTTTCATAGTTTAAGAAATAGAGCATATTAAAGGCTATGATGGATGAAGCTTATGATTCCAATTTGCAATTTTTAATTGAGTATTGATTTAAACTTAGAATTTTAAGTTGAAAGAGTAAGAATTTTATTAGACTATTATTGGCATTTTGAGAAGTTATCATTTGTCATATTTATATGTTTAATTGAATGGAGTTATAACATTTATTTGGCAAGGTTTTGTTTGTTAAAAGCAGGTTTTGTTTGTGAAATTTAAATGCTTAAATGGAAAATTTAAGTATATTAGATTTATCCATTCATTAATTCCTTCACTCAACAAAACTTAACTGTTTGCCACCCCCCACCCACCCCCCTAATGTGTTTATTTTTAAGAAACTGATTCTCCTGTATGGTATTTGGTGATCTGTCTCCCCTTATCAAAATGAAGGTAGAAACATAATTTCTCACAGTTGTTTCCTTGCACTTAGTATAATGCCTACCTCCAGAGCAAGCCCTCAGGAAATATTTGTTGAATGAAGGAATGAACCACGTCAGTCTCAAAATGCAACTGGCTTTTGAAAATTACAACGGTTTTCTCCGTTATTTCTGTCCCAGTATTGGGCACACCAAGATGGGCCCAGTTCACCAGCATCTTCCATTTCTTTCTTTGTAACAGCTGAATGAGGTTCATTCACCTTTTGCCTATGGGGGGGCGGGGAGGGGGGACCTGTTCACTCAGCAAAGGGCAGGAGAGTCGAGGGTATGTGAAGGGAAACGTGAATCCTGTGTGCAGCTGGGACGTGATGTTTGTGCAGGAAAATGATATTGAAATGGGAGGCTGTGACCAAAGCCTTTTGGGCCTTGGATGTCTGATGAACAAGTTACAAAGGTATGCTTTGAGGTTTAAAGTCTAAGCAAAAAGGAGCCATTGACAACATTCACACGATGCTTTAGGAGGTAAATCAGATTGTCATTTGGAGAAAAAAATTGCAACAGTGCACAATATAGTAATTAGGAATATGGTTTTTGAAGTCAGCTTGCTCAAATTTCACAGTAATTTGCAAATTACTAGCCATGTGATGTTTAACAAAAATACTTAACTCTCTGAACCTGAGTTGCATTACCTGTAAAATGGGGCAAGCGATACTTACCTCACAGAGTTCATAGAGATTAAATGTGATGATGGATTTAAGTGATTGGTAGAGTCACATTGTAATGAAAAGAATGCATAAACAAAAACAAAACAAACAGTAAAGTAAGAATTCGTGAGGGAGAAGCTAAGGCCAGGATGAAGAGACAGAGAGACACAGTACATAAGCAGTGACACAGAAGACCATGGAGGGAGGAAAGGTGGGATGAAGAGGGTGTTTGCAATTATTTCCAGTGCAGCTGCACGAAGACTGGACTGATTCAGCAGCTTCTGTGCAGCTGCGACATTCTGACAATCCACTGTGCCAGGATCTCCCAAATTTCACTGAAGTGTTCTTGCTAGATGAGGTTTCCAGCCTGCCTAGGAGCAGAGACTGTTTTCCAGTCACTTCTGCAGCTCTGGTGTGGAATATATTCCCACGTCCCATACAGTCTTTTAGTAAATGCTGGCTGATGGTGAATAGCTCATGGCATTTGAAATTATATTCTTTTCTAAAAAGTAACTCCTTTATTTTCATCCCTCTAGGGATCAGGCTAAAAGACCTGTACTAGATGTAGTGACAGGAAAAACACAGTAAGGTTATCTGTTAAAAAGAAAGCTTGAGTTTCTTAAGTTTCGTCCTTAATGTTTTCATTTTCTTATAACATAACCTTGATCTTGAGCAGTATGGTCCGAATTAAAAATGAAAAGCAAAGGCTTTGCTCCTTAATGCTCACTCAGAACTCATGTTTATAAAATCCTCCCATGCAGGTTTTTTTTTCTTCTTTCTTTTTCTTTTGCCTATTCTACCACCTTGTGTTTGGTTTTGAAACTACAATTCTCTATACATATACCTATGTGCAAAATACTTTACAGGATGTCCTTATGTAACCTGGAAAAATTTAGGATGCTTTAAAAGTGAACTTCAGAAATATCACATGCTGATAATTCAGCCTTTACAACTTCAACGATCACTGAGTAGAAAGGAAGGAAAAGAGGCCTCTGAACAACCAATAACAGCGAACTTTGGGAAGCTTTTGCTGTATGCCAGGCACTGTTCTGAGTGGATTACAAACATTACCCACAAAAAACAAATGAGAGCAAGAATGTGAAAAATTGGAACGCTTGTACACTGTTGGTGAGACTGTAAAATGGTATCACTTCTATGGAAAAATTAAAGGTAAAATTGATCCAGCAATCCCACTTTGGGGCATACATCCAAAAGAATGGGAAGCTGGACCTAGAAGAGATATTTGCTCATGTTCATTAAAGCATTATTCACAAGAGTCAAGAGGTGGAAGAGCAACACAAAGGTCCATCCGTGGATGAGTGGATAAAATGTGGAATAAACACACAATGGAACATTATGCAGCCCTAAATAGGGAGGGAATTTTGACACATGCTACGACATGAATGAACCTCGAAGACATTATGTTAAGTGAAAGAAGCCAAACAGCAAAGGACACGTATTGTATGATTCCACTTACATGAGACAAAAAGCAGAATGAGGCTAGGGGGTGAAAGTGGGGAGTAGAATGGGAGTTGTCCTTTAGTGGGGACGGAATTTCAATTTGGGAAAATGAAAAGGTTATGGAGGTGGCTGGTGGTGTGGTTGGACAACAGTGTAAATACAGGGTGGGGCAAAAGTAGGTTTATAGTTGTTCGTATGGAAAATAACACAATAATTAATAATACAAGAATAAACTGTGTTTCACATCCTCACAACTGTAAACATACTTTTGCCCCACCCTGTATACATAATGCCGCTAAACTGTGCTCTGGAGAATGATTAAAATGGTACCTTTGATGTTATTTATATTTTACCACAATTTAAAAAAAAATTATGTAAAGCATCGTTCATGTGCAGACTCAAGACTTTTTTACTGGTGGGGCTACCAGTCTTCCTTTTTGATACCTGTGCTAATAAAATCTACATATGTCCAAAAAGAAACTAAAAACAAACAAGTGAGGTAGTTTGGTAAATTAAAGACGGCCACAAATTCTTTGCTACTCCTTCAGTAAGAGGTGAAGTCGTCTTCTGCTCCGCTTGTCTCTGGGCTGGCCTGGTGGCTTCCTTGCCCAGCAGAATGTGACAGAAGTAAGTTCTGGGACTTCCTAGGCTGGATCCTAAGTCTCCTGTAGCGTCCCCCGGTTCCTGAGTGCTTCCTACCCGAACCCAAGCGCTTGGCTGTGAGAAACGCAAACCAAAGGGAGGGGTCTCCTGTAGGCACTGGATACGTAGCTGCGGCTGAGCTCCTAGGGGGGCTTCCAGCCCGAATTACCAACAGTGCAACATCCATCCATTAGAGGCTGAAGTTGGCTCCAGTCTCAGCTGACCTGCGACTGAAACAGCCCAGCGGAGCCGAGCCAACGCACAGAATCACGACAGAATCACATTCAATTGTGTTAAGCCGCTAAATTCTGCAGTGCTTGTTACAGAAGTGCCATAATGCTGCTCACTTTCACCTAACACACCTGAGGCTTACAGGTGACGTGCTCGACTGTGGTCTCTCCGCCCGTAAGTGGGGGAACTCACACTTGACCCACCTGTTTCTGGCCCTAAAACCTGCACGGCTGACCAGGAACTTCCGGTTCTCAGTCACAAGAGCTGCGATCGCCAGAGTCTCGACTATTCCCCCGGTCGGACTCCAGGCGCTTCCGGCGCGGCGACACTGTCACGTGGAAGGTCTGGCCAACCCTGTTCAGGAAGCGCCACTCTCAGCATGGCTGCGGTGCACCGACGCCTGTGTCCCACACCCAACATGGACACCGCGTGCGCGCCCAGCCCCGGATGACAACATTCCGGAAATGCCGGAGCGGCGCCGGAAGCGGAAGTGCCGCGGCGGTGGGGGCCGCGGGAAGCGTCGGTCGCGATTCTCCCTCCCTCCCAACCCCAGTAACAGACGAAGGGCCGGCGTAGGTGAGGCGGCGGCCGGGGGCCGGCGGGCGGGAGGCGGGCTGCAGAGCCGGGGGCGCGTGTGGCGGGGTGCAGGCGGCCCGATGGGGCTCCTGGGCTCCCGACCGCCTGGCTGTCGGTCTCGGGCCCCTTTCCGGCCTATAACTCTCGGGAAAGCTGGGGTTGGGTTTGTGGTTCTTGGCCTTCTAGGCCCTGATTGTGGGGTTTGTCTCCTTTTCTCAACCTGGCCCAACATACCAGCATACAGAACACTCTCTTGGTCTCTCTTTTTTGAACAAAATGGGGGTTGTTGGCCTGGACAAGTTGGGGGACCCCATTCCATTCCAGGCGTCACGAATTCCACAATGGTAAGTCAGTGTTGAAGCCAGTAAATTGAAGAAGGCCCGTAGTCAGCGTACGGAGGGGATGTCCCCGAGCAGGGCCCAACCAGGAATACATCCTTGAGAGGCGGCCTTCCCTGGAGTCCGGAGCTCCATGTTCTAGGCTTACCTCGACCACCGACTCACTGTGTGACTTGCAGGTCCATTACCCTTTGTGTAAAATGAATGTGTTGGATGCCTCTGATGTCCCTCCTCGCTCAGGAAATCGGGTTCCCAACTCCCTTTCAAAGAATCTTTCCTTGAAGACAAACCTGAAAAGCGTGTCTTTCCTGCATCCCACCTAGCCAGGAGGTCAAGAATAAGAGATGTCTACCGTTTCTTTCCAGACACCAAGCTGGCCAAGGGCAGCTGGGCACTTAGGAAGGTTCCTGTGCTTCTTGTGCAGTGGAAATCTCTGCCCTGAAGACTTTGTTTTATAAACCAATACCAGCAGTGTAAAACACACCAGTGTGAGAAATAAGAGACATTGTTTATTTGTGTTAAAACTCGCTCTTAACTTGCTGGTTCAGTTTGGGCAAATCCCTTTCTCTCTGGAGTTGAGACTTCTCATCTGGCAAAGGAAGGTGTTGGATTAGGTCACTGGTTCTTAATTCCCTTTCCCATACTCCCAGCACAACTGAAGAATGAATAATGGTTCCATAAGGCCATGATTTTCTGGGGGAGGGAAAAGGTGAGGTTTGCAGGGTACATATGTAGCCGTATAGATGGAAAAAAATCTGTGCTTGTTATTTTTAACCTTCATTTTTTACAATTACTGGTTTCGGTGATTTCTAAGGCTCTCTTTAAAATGTAGGATGCTGTGATTCTTATGTCTTCTTTAGGTGAAGAATACACTTTTGTGTGTGTGTTTGTTTAAATGACTGTGTGCCTGGAAATACACACTTTATCTTTAGTAAAAAAGATCCTAAAGCATAGAATAGGAGAAAAAGGAGATACTATATTTCAGTAAGGTAAAATGACATAGGGAAATAAAACTGGACTTGAACTAGAGTTGAAGACCTGGATCCTTAATTTAGCAGTGATATTTTCTGACTGCATGCTTAGGGCAAACCAGCTTACCTCTCTGGGCCTCACTTTGCTTATCTGGAAAATGAAGAGTTGGACTGGATGATTCTTAACCCTTTTCTTCACTATAGTTCTGGTATTTTGTTTGTGTTTTGTTTTTTAGCTAAGTAGCTTGGTGGATGTAGTGTGGCATTTCTTTAGGAAAGAGGCTGTCTTAGGTAGGAGACATCAAAGATCTTTGATGTGAGAAATGGGGCCAAATTAAGTGACATGCAAGATTACTTTGACATGAGTAAGCTGAAGCCCATAGAAACTAAAGAAAGGCATTAGAAACTTGAAGGGCAGGGAAGCCCATGACCAGATAGGATGATGAGGACACTGGGAAGTTTTAAATGGGAGAAGGTATTTTTGATGAGGATAATGAAAAGTAATTTAAGATATAATAATTGAGCTGCCTGTGTGGTTCAGTGGATTGAGCAGTGTCCCATGGACTGAGAGGTCCTGGTTGCATTCGTGGTCCAGGCACATGCCCAGGTTTCAGGCTCGATCCCCAGTAGGGGGCGTGTAGGAGGCAGGCGATCGATGTTTCTTTCTGACATCGATGTTTTTCTCTCTCCCTTCCTCTCTCTCTGAAAAAAACAACAACAATAATAACATATTTTTTAAAAAGATATAATAATTGAAATGACTGAGTTGTAAGATCTATCTCCACTGGTGGTAAAGTCTATCTCCACTCTGAGACTGCGCTTCATGGGGAGAAAGACTGTCACCACCTAGCACTTGGAGGCAGTAAATAAATAATTGAGTGAAGAAATAGATTACTTAAATGATGGATGAATGAATGGTGGATGGATAGATTGGTAGCAGTCAGAAAATGAGTTTCTCCAGAGAATTGTTATTAATTATATACAGAATGAAAAATTGATACACAATTGTGAATGTTGTGTAAAAGAAGAGGTCCCCAAGTTTTCTGGTTAGTTGTAAGGTGTTTATCTGTGCCCTAGAAAGTGTGTAGTAAGAGACAAATACATATCCTGGAGGGTCTGGTGTGATCTGAGGAAGGGAGTAATTAGAATAATTTAGGGATGGAGGAGGATGTTGACAAGATGGAACAGATATAGGAAGATTTTTAGTTGTGACCTTTAGAGAGTAAAGGAGTGAATTTATATAGATCTTTTATGGGTGTCAGCAATTGTGAGAATTGTGAGCAATAAGTGTTAAAACGTCTATAATGTAAACAGAAGTTTAAAAGGAAAATAACTTGCTTTTGTAAGCAAGGAAGAGCTGGTGCTCTGCTACAAAAAGTGGAGAAATCCTTGAGGGCTAAGGATTAAAAGCTGGGATAAATTTGGGAGCAACCAGAAAGAATTGAATTAGTAGAGGATAGTGTAGTTTTGCTTGGGATGGGAGGAGCTTTGAATTGGCGGGTTGGTAGAAGAGTATGCATGCCTTAGAGAAATTGTGTTATGGAAGGACCCTCGTTTAAAGAATACTCACAAATAACACAGGCTTACTACTTAGAATGTACTTGGGCCTCCAGGACAGAAATGATGCTTCCTGTGGCTCAGGTCTGCTAAACAGACAGCTACAGAATGACTGAGGATACCCAGGGCTGTTGTAGGCTATTGTATAGGAGCCTAAATTAGATGGACCACAAACCCTAATGTGGAAGGAGGGTGCAGTCAGCAGCAGTTCTATCAGAGTACCCAGAAGCTCATCTCCAGGCATTGGGGCATATCTCTAGAATGCAGGGAGACAGCTGAGGTGCAGAGGACTGACTGGATGATAGGGTGTGTAATGTGGTTTGAGGAGTCTGAATCCCAGCCTGAGCTCTGACTATATGCCCTTGGGCAAGTGACTTATCCTCTCTGGTACTATTGGTTTACTTGAAAATTGAGACTGCCAATCTTGGATAGGGGCCTCTGGGTGAATGTTGATGTGAAGCCCCTGAAATTGTATGTATGTAATCCAGCATACACGAGTCTGGGTATGTTTTGTTTTCCTCTTGGGGAGAAGATGTGCAGCTTTCATCATAGTCTCAGATGTGTTTGTGGCCCAGAAAAAATGAAGAACTGTGTGACTAGGTAATCTCTGAAGGCTCCTTCAACTTTTAACATTTTGGGATTCTATAAAATTCTATCAGAATGACATTTCTTTGAGGTTTAGAGTCTAAGCCCCCAGAACTTGCTAACCCTAGAAATAAGACCTAGTGCTACAAACTATAGCGTTCACATATTTATACGCACCTATCCCTGACCCTCCCTGACTCCTCTGCAGGCCAACTGCAATGCATCGTTTTTATCTACTGCTGCTAACTGGAATTTCTCTCCTTCTTTCCCTTTTAACCTACTGCTGCTTTGGACCTTTCTTTCTTTGGTGATATTTTGGAGATTAGGGTAGGAAGGAACCAAGACGTAGAAGGCTAGCCATGGCAGTTTTCTTTTCTCACTTGCTTTTATTCCTCCCGCTGAAATAAAAACAGTTAAGAGAGCGTGCATGTACAAGAGAGACACCATCATCACTCGGGGCTTTGTGTGCCTTGCATGGTGTTTTCTTCTCATACGGGGATGCCAGGCCTGTATTACTCAGTGCCTGGGATGAAATGCTTAGCATGGCCCAACTGGTATTTCACGTAAATGAAGATGAAGTCAACTTTAGTTGAAACAGTTTTGGTGTCCTTTTAGTTTGAATGGTGGCAAGGGAAGATAAATGAGTCTTTTAATGTAAGGGAAGATAAATTAGTCTTTAATGAGGAAGCTCTTTTTCTCCTGAATATTTCCAGGGGCACCTACTTGGACTGGAGAGGACTGATGGATTTCTCATCTATAGGTCCTGACCTGTTAAGCCCCTGGGTATAAGATGGAGTTGTTATCCTTGGCCCCAGTGCTCATCTCTACAGGTCCCTTACCCACCAAATGCTTAGAGTAAGGGGGGGCAGTCACTACCACCACACCTGCTGCCAGCTAGGTAGCTTGCATGACCAAGTCTTTGATTCTAGGCACGATATGGGAAATATATCTACAATTTCACCTAAAATTTTGTTAGTCCTGCTAATTTAGGTCCTTTAGTGTAGTGTTAATGCATACTGTAGGTATGGGTTTTTGTGGGCTTGCTGGAGACCTGACATTTATATGATGTTGTATAATGTCAGTCATATCTGTGAGTAAATATTTCTGTGAGTTCCAAACAAGTCAGCTTTTATAAACTCAATGATATTTAAGGTATAGTCTATTTGTTTTAAAAATTCAAATGTGGGTTGTGCACTTGGGCTACTAAATCTGACTCATAGAAAACCACAGCACTGCAAAATATAAAGGGACAGTAAAAGGTGGGAACATAGAAGAGGGGGTAAATATTAAGTGGGGTGGATTTGGTGAAGAAAAAGAAGGGAGAAGGGCTAAGAAAGATATTTACTTAAAGGATAAAAAGTCAACATGGTATCAGTAAACAGAGTTGTGAAGATTGTTTTACAAAAATTTATTTATTGAGTTTTGAGAGAGAGAGAGAGAGAGAGAGAGAGAAAGAGACACAGCAGTTTATTGTTCCACTTATTTATGCATTCATTGATTGCTGCTTTTATGTGCCCTGACCCAGAATCTCCGCTACCTTGGCACATAGGAATGATGCTCTAAGCAACTGAGTTACTTGGCCAGGGCAGAGTTATGGAAATTCTTAAAGGTGAAACTTGTTAAAATATGATAACTAGACAATTAACCCATGGTTGGATTGCTGTGTACTAGTTAATAGTCTTGTTGAGTCATTTACATGCTGCAAGGTAGCTGTTTATGATGTGTCCTTATTGGAGTAACATCTGATGCATTTTTGCCACGGTTATAGGCTTGCTGAGGTTGCTGAGGGCTGCGGTAGCAAATAGGAACATGAAATGGTTCTTAGCAGCCTTGGAGCTACTGGATGCACATGGAGTAATGGAAAGACTGATGGATAGTCATCCATCAGACATTTGAGGATCTATTATGAGCAAGGACTTGTTATCACCTAGAGGCAGGAGGTTGAGTTTCTTTTCCTTTTCCTGACAGAGACATCATAAATAAAATATTACACAAGTTGCCATGGTAGAGGCTCCCAGGAAACTCAGAAGAGGGGGTGAGTAGAAGTTTTCACACAGGACTTAACATTTAAACTAGATTTTGAAGGCAGATTTTTTAAAAACTAAATTAGTGGTTTTCTAGGCAAAAAACAAAACAACAACAACAACAATAATAATAATGAAAGAGGACATTCTTGTCAGAGTCAATAGCTTATTAGGGATGGAAGATCAGTGTTTGTTTGGGGGAACCGAGGATGTTGGTATGGCTGGAGTGAGTGTCCTGAGGAGCAAGTGGTAGGATTGAAAGGTGAGATTGGAAAGGTGGCTTGAGACCAGATTGGAAAGATTTTATCCTAGAAACTAGGATTCCTTGCAGGCTGGTTTTGGTCATTGTTTTTTAAGAACTCTACATGGCCAACCTAAAATTTTCAAATGATGGAGAGGAATATGAAAAGTAAAAGTCTCTTTCGTATTTTCCTAATCCTCTGTTCTCACTCCCCAGAGGTAACCACTGTTAATATTTTATCATGGATCCTTCCAAAAATGTCCCATGCAAACACAAACATATTTGTCTTCTTTTTTTTTTTTAATGCAAATTCAACACCTTGCTCTTTTCACGTAGACTGCAATCAAAGGAATGTTGTAAAAAGATAATTCTAGCTTCAGTGTGGAGTATGGTATGGTAAGCATGTATTCAGCAAATTATGTATTGTAGGCCTACTATGTGGCAGGCTTTGTTCTAGGCCAGTGGTTCTCAACCTTCCTAATTCCACGACCCTTTAATACAGTTCCTCATGTTATGGTGACCCCCAACCATAAAATTATTGTCGTTGCTACTTCACAACTGTAATTTTGCTACTGTTATGAATCGCCATTGGAAATATGTGTTTTCCGATGGTCTTAGACGACCCCTGTGAAAGGGTCGTTCAACGCCCCCAGCGGTTGAGGACCGCTGTTCTAGGCCCTGGCGATACAGTGGTGGCCATCATTTAGAAAGCCATTGCAATAGTCCAGGTGAGAGCTGATAGAGGCCTGAAAGCCCGTGGGGTTGGGTGCAAGAGCGCTATTGTAAAATTGGTGAAAATAGCCAATCAAGTGACTGTGGGAAGTGAGAGATCTTACTTTACATTTGAAGAAATTGATGCTTGGTGAAATTGAGTGAGTTAACTAGGAAGGCAGAGTATAAATTAGAATCCAGGACTCCTGGTTCTTTGGATTTTTGCACATTCTAGATAATTCAGTTTTATATTCTGTATTGCTCTTCAGAAAACTGTGTTCTGTGCTTTTTGTGTAATATTTTTATTAATTTGAATGTGGTCTATACCATTGTAATTACCTTTGTCTGTCTGTATTTTAAAATAAACGCTGTTTTACCTAGGTTTTATAGGGATAATTTCTGCATCTGGTTTGCTGCTTTAGTCTCCTGTTCTCTGCTTGCTTTCAGGTACTTTGAACTCAAGTAACCAATAGGGGAGATTTGCGCTTTGATAACTGTAGATAACGCAGCAATGGGTCCGCGAAAGAAAAGTGTTAAAACATGTCTCATGAATAATGAGATCCCTGAGGAAACAGTATCGGATGAAACAAAGGACTATATGAATCAACTTTCACATGAAGTGCTTTGCCATATTTTTAGGTAAGATTATTTCTTTTGTTGCAGAAAGTTCTATTGGACAGCCATTCTCTAGACCATGTTAATATTCCAGGCTTCTTGGAGTTCTTATTGACTAAAGAATTTGTTGACTTTTGTTATTACAGTACTTTGCATACATTAGGCAGTGTTTCTGACTTTTTTGACTACAACCGACAGTGAGAAGCACATTTTTGCTCAGTATGGCGATATATGTAAGTGATTGAAACAAAAGTTTTGTAAAATACCTATCATTACCATATGCAGTGCACACGTGAAAGTTGTTTTGTGATGAACTTTTTTCAAAATCTTTTATTTTAAATTATATTTTACTCAAACTGCATTATAACAATAGTTAAAGAAACCAAACCAAACAAAAAAACCCCACAACAACAAAAACCTCTGTTCTCTTCCTTCAGATATTGTCCATTCAATAAACAAATCCTAATATACTTTTTCTCTGGAGTTGGAAACCTGAGTTTGATCCTGAGTCTCATTTAGCTGTGGACCAAGGGTAGATATAAAGATGTTATAATAAGGATTCAATGAGATAATGCTTTTAAAACACTTCACACACTGCATGACTTAAATGCTTGGTGTTAATGGTTATGCCTGTGTTCTGCCCTTTTTCATAGTGCTACATGGTCTTCATAATTATCATTCTAGTCACTACGTTCTGTTCCTATGACACGGTAATTACCCAGTCCCTTGTGTTCTGGCATCAGGATGGTTTCCAGTTTCTCTCTCATCCAATTACAATAACCTTTTCTAAGCATCTGGATTTTCAGTTATTTTAGATTATTTACTAGTGGAAATTTCCATATGAAGTCCTTAGAAATGTGTTGAATTTTAAAAATTATTAAATATTTGTAGGTTAAGAAGTTTTTAAAAAGCAGCAGAGTTACTTTAGGGAACTATGAACACTTTATTTTTCTTTTCTAATATAAATATGTACTAGTCTTTATCTTCTTCAGTTTGTTATTCTGTGACATAGTATAGTTTTTGTAACTTCAGTTCTGTCTGGGAAAGGAGGCCCAATTAAAATAACAGATTTTTTTTTTTTTTTAGCATAACAAAATGATACTAAAGTTCATCTTACAGAAAAAAAAGTGCTACAATAGCCCAATTTTTTTTTTGAAAAAAGAGTCTAACCATACCAGATATTCAAATACATTTTAAAATATATAATATTTAAAGATTTGGAATTGGAGGAGATATCCAGACAGTTGGGTAAAACAGACAAACTCCATATGTAGGCTCTATATGTAGATTCAAATATAAGTGGGGATCTAGTTTATGAACTTGGTATTCACCTCAATGAGGAAAGGCAATGTGGGTTATTCCGTCACAACTTGAAAACCATTTCGAGAAAATAATAAAAGCATGTTTTTATCTCATATCTGACAGCTAAATTCTAAATACGTCAGTAAAATAATAAAGCTATTAAAATTCCAGAAGAAATCATAGATAAAGTTGTTTCTAGGCATGTGTGTTAGACGTTTGTGAATGATGAGAGGACATACTATGAACAAATTGGACCACATTTTAAATTGAAAGTGGATCAAATAACATTGCAGTTCAAACAATTATCAGTTGGAAGGGTTGGAGTCAAGCAGAAGGATGTTACTCTGGTTCTAATGCAAAAAACATGCAGCAGATTGGCAGATTATCAAGGACTGTGAACTAAGCTGAATACTTGAATTTGTATGAGCTGTTTATTCTAAAAAAGGTTTATTTTTAGACTTCTGAAGTTTTTATCTGAGGACCCATGTTTTAGCTTTTTGATAACTACTTAGCATGTTTTCATGAAACAAGAAAAAACGTAGCTTCCTGAAAAGAAACCTAATCTTTGCTGTGTGTGCCATGTTAAACACGTCTTCTCTAAAATGTACTTGATCTGCCTTTTGAACTCTAGCCCACTGACTATATATCTATGAAGAAAAAAATTACATTTCTTTTTCTGAGGGCAAATGTAAGATAAACTTCATGTGGTTACTGATCTTTTTCTATTTAAAGGGAATATTAACTCGGGCAAATTCTTTGGATAACAGTGATGTGGGGGAAATTGATTTAGTGGCAAAGCTTGATTTAGGAAACAAATTCAGTATTTTTTATTGTTTATAAAATGTATAATTGTATCATTTCTGAAAATTATCCTACTTGCATCTAAGTTATGGAGACCAAATTAAGTTAGCAGTGATACTTTATTTTGTACAGAAATTGATTTGATTTGATTCTCTTTATTTAAATAGTTTTAAAGGGGAAGGGAGAGGAGCCAGAGGTAGAAAAAGAATGTAATAGAGAAATATTTAACAGGCATACTTGGACTTTTCTTTTAGAATTAGCTTAATTTTTAGGAATTAGACTCAGACCCAACTTTGTTGATGACATCTCTGCTCCTCCTCCCTCTTACCTAGCTGTTGACTTTTTGCAGATTAACTGTTCTGAGCCAGTTTTACCACTTACAAAATGGAATAATTATAGCACCTACTTTATCAATGAGGGTTCTAGAAGGAAACAAGATACACTCAGCTGGAATTTGAAGATAATTTAATGAGGGGACTATTGAGAGAGATGTGGGTAGGGTTAAGGGAATCAATGAGGGATGCTGAAGAATTCAACTAGGGGACTAGCAACAGCAGAAAGCCTTTGCCTGGCAGGCCTGACATTGGCCAAGGTCAACTGATAGCCAGAGGGGTAGGGAACAGAGCAGAGAAAGGAAGAAAGGATATGTACGGAAGGGCTGTGTGGCAGACACTGAATAACCTACCTTATAAAGTTGTGAAATAATGACTTATGTCTGTGACACGATACCAGCTACATAAAGGGTAGCTTTTTATGCTTTTAAAAAAATTAATCTAGGTATGCGTGGAGGGGTAAGAAAGAGAAAGAGAGAATGAGATTTTTCTGATCCTTCAAATATATATCAGTATTACTTGAAACAGAACTAACGTAGAGGTTAATTGGAAAGTTTCAGGAAGGAAAAATTAGGAGGTTGGAAAAGAGGAAATTGCAAGTCAGATCAAGTGTTCTCACTTAATGCTTATGCAGTACTTTTATCAGAGTGTGTAATATTAAAGGTAAAAGATCTAGGGGGAAAATTATATACTATAAACTTCGTATCCATATCTGTTGATGGAGAAAATAGAGTTTCTGGGGGGTGTTGAGGGAGCAGAGAGGAATTAGCCAGTACAGAAAATGGATTCTGTAAAAGCTATGAAATAATATTGGCCATGTTCAAATTGATCAGTGCTCTGCTCTTCCTTACATTCCCTTACCATCTTGCTTTGAAATGTACTGAGATTTTTTTTCTTTATATGTGTGTGTGTGTGTGTGTGTGTGTGTGTATTTTTTTTTTTTTTTTTGAGAATTTTTTGTCCTTAAAAACTTAAAAAGAGAAAGGCAGGTTCTATCAAATGCCCTATGGAGGAAGTTCAGTACTTTATTTGGATACTTGAGTATTTGCTGACTTACCTGTTTTTAGTAAAAAGCCATATGTGCATGTTAATCTTAAAACCCTAAGGTCTTACTTCATTTGAGGGGTAGGAGAATGGAAGAAGGCAAAAATAATCCATCAGGGAGAGGAAGTCCTTATCCACTTGATAAATATGAGTTTCTTTCTCTTACAAAGGTACCTCCCTCTGCAGGATATCATGTGTATGGAATGTCTTTCCCGGAAGTTGAAGGAAGCAGTGACCCTGTATCTGAGAGTTGTGAGGGTTGTGGATCTCTGTGCTGGGCGGTGGTGGGAATACATGCCAAGTGGTAAGTGGATTTAACTTGTAAAGTTAATTTCCTATTGGAAACTAACAATAATTATGTTTCCATCAAAGGTTATTTGTTGTCATCAAATGTTACTTGTTGTCTTGAGGTAGGCGATTGGGATCACCTTGTAGGTAGGAAGGCAGGGTTTTATCTAAATTATTAATATTTAGGTTGGGTCAGTTTGATAAAATACATTTTGCCTGATGCTTCACTGTTTTAGTGGTCTGTTTTCATTTCCTGCTCCCTCAAGGAACTCTATCAGCTTATTCCACAAATATATGATTAAAGAATACTGATTGAGCCTTTTATTAGCTAAATATATGTTTATAACATTAGATAAAGTGTCCTTTGTTTTACAATGCAGTTTTTCAAAGTTTTCCTGTACTCCTCATGGCGCCCTCTGGTTAAACAAATACTTACCAATTTTTGTAAAACTGCTGTAGTAGGCCACAGGAATTGCACTTCTGGAACTTGAATTTCTTTAGCACTTGTAAAAGACCTATACTAGGTCTTGGCATTGCAAGTAAAGAACTCAGAGTTAGTAGCCTAACCTCAACAAATGGACCTCAGATAAAGAGATCATGAAAAAAGAAAGTTGATGACTATTTAAGCAGAACATACCTGAAAGGGAAGCATTATAATTAAGGGCCAATCAGGCTTTTTTTTCTTTCAGTTAACACCACTCCATTATCTAATGCCCTTTGGTTACTGTTGTTTAGCAATTTTAAATGTCTTTTTCAGCCACCTTTCATCAAAGTATCCAGATCCTGGTATTTTGAAAATGTGACGGGGCTGGGTATGGGGGAGCCTTAGTGGATGTGAAGAGCTGAGGAGACAGTTGTCTTGTTCTGTCCTATTGTGTGGAACAGGACACACTACCTCTGGAACACTAGAATATTGTACAGCTTGGGGAACCATATCCTTTCAAGGGGGTCTTCAGTTAACTGGTAACTCTTTATCAGTTGGCCAGAGTTTGTTAACAATAGTATATACCTTTTTGCAAAGCAAAGACCTAAGGCTAGAACTTAGCTTGGTGGAAGGCAAACCACAGTTGTCTTTAAATACTTGAAAGAAACCATCCTAAGGGAAAAACATTCATGTTACTCTGGAGACTGATCATTTATAACAGAAAAGAAAAAAATGAGGGCAGTGTGAAAATGACTGCCATTCCTTATATTATGTTTGCTTTAATGGAGGTTAGGCCAGCAGGAATTCTGGAGATGGGATCGATGTACTATATAAAGCAGCATAGGAGAGTTCCCATTTGATACAGTTTTAGAAGAATTTATATGCACATTGGTGTCTTCATTTGGACTGTGATAAGTATCTGTGAGTCTAAGGCTTCCCATCCCTGCAATGAATATAAAAAGAGAGTCAAAGCAGCAAACAGTCTCTAGCCTAGAATAAGATCTCACTAACTGCTTACTAATGCCATCCTGGCCTATTCTCTGGAGTTTAAACCCTGATTCTCTAAATGATAATGCTAACTAAGGTTTTTATATAGTACATTGTGGTTTACATATGCAATCTCATTGAATATCACTAATATGAACTGTTTTAATTAGAGAGACCAAGACATTTCTGAGGTCCCTTCTTACTCTTTAGTTTTGTGATTCTAAAGTTAACATATCATCCGGACTAGCCCTGTACAAATAGAGCAACTTTTGAAAACTTTAGTATATAAGACTTAGTGATTTGGGGCTTCGTTTTATTCTTGAGAGTTAGTATTTTTGTCATCAGTGAGCACACAGTTGGCTTTCTGACAGCCTACATTAAAAACAAAAGCCCTATATAATAAAGTATCCTCTATATGAGACTCGTTCCCTCCTTACCTCACCAACAGTTCTGCTGTGGAAGCAACCTGCCTCCCTCTGGTCCCATCTGGTTGATTCCACTATGGGGCATGCCTGGCCTCACAGATGAACAGCCCTCTGTCAGCTCAGCATCCTCACAGTTTGGATCACGTACCTTCTCTTCAATAACTTGCATCTATCTGTCTTTTCAAAAGAATGAATTGTCTAAAACAGCAATTTTTCCATCAGTGTACTGCAGACTTTTTAAAACATGCAGTCACTGACTAGTTAGGAGCACTAACCTCTTTTCCCTTAGATTGTCAGATTAAAAAAATGACAACAGCAATACAACAGTAGCGGTCGGTGTGAAGGCCCTGTCTTGAACCATAAATATATAGGTCATATAATAGAGTTGCATCTTACTGGTCACATTGCATAATAAGGTTGCGTATGATTGGTTAATTCTTGGTAGCAGAAATTCTTATATACAGTATAGGCACCTGATTTTTTTAAAAAGTCACTTTGGAGCAAAAAGGGTAGGTACTTTTTTTTTGTAAATCCATCAAATTATACTTTTTTTGTGTGTCAGATTTTCAAAAAATATATTTTTTGGTGTGCCACAGAATTTTAGTAATTAGTTTACGTGTGCCATGAGATGAAAAAGGTTGAAAACCGCTGGTCTAAAATGCCTAGGGATTGATAGTTAAACACAGGACAGAGTAATTATTAGGAAATGGTTAGACTGAGAGAACCTAGATTGGGATGGGATGTAGGTTAGAACTGAGCTTTCTGAAGGTATCGTATCTTATCACTTTCTTTAGTTGCATGCTCTGTAGAGCCCTTGAGATTTTACCAGAGAGTACTTTTTGGGGAAGAGGAAAGTACCTAGTAAATGTTGACAAACAGAAAAGATGAACTTGGCTCTAAATGTCTTTGAACTTCTCAGGCTTCACAGATTCCAGTTTTCTGACACTGTTGAAGAAGATGCCAGACGTCGAACAGCTATATGGCCTTCACCCTAGATACCTTGAGAGGCGGAGGGTACGGGGCCATGAAGCTTTTAGCATTCCAGGTGTTCTGGAAGCTTTGCAGGCATGCCCAAACTTAGTGGTGAGTGCATCTATTTGAACATTTGGCATCAACTAATTGATGAAATAAAATCAAAAGAATGATAACACATGTTCACTCACATGCAAATTTCATACATAGCAAACTTTTAGGTTCCGCTGCATGCTTAACATCTTATGATACAGAAATAGAAGCTTTGGGTGCTAATTAAAAGCCTTTTTTATGCTTACTTTGGCATTATTTTCTAGGGTGTGGAGACTTCTCATTTGGAATTGGTAGAATCCATTTGGACATATATGCCGCATGTTCATATTTTGGGGAAATTTCGGAATCGTAATGGAGCATTTCCAATTCCTCCTGAAAATAAACTGAAAATTCCTATAGGAGCAAAAATTCAAACTTTACATTTAGTTGGTGAGTACATGTTTGTTGGGCCACTTTTGACTCCTTGAAATGCCACATATCTGAATATTCACTGAAAGGAAATGGAGAATTTTAGAAATGGCTTTGTTAATTGATGATGGCAAAAGATATGCTTGTGAGACTTGTATGAACATTTCCCTTTAAAGAGCTTGGGATGGGGAATGAGAGAAATACTGCTTTACAACCAGTCTATTCCCTTTTTGAAGACAGTTTGAGTAGTTTTGAAAGTTGTTGGGTTTTTTAATTTGTTTGTTTATTTGTTGTCAATGAGCCAGAATCCTGCCATTGTTCTCTAATATCTACCTTTTGGTCCTAGCTCTACCCTCTAGAGCACAGTCCTTCAGTGTAACTTTCTAGATGATGGAAATGTCCTGTATGTGTACTGTCTTATATAGTATCTATCTAGTGTGGCTAGTGAAACAGAGGAACTGAATGTTTTATTTTATGTTAATTTATTAAATAGCCACATGTAGCTAGTGACTAGTTTATAATACAGCTCAGCTGTAGAACATTACAGAATTTTAAAATCCTTATTATAAGGATTTTTTAATAATAAATATTTTCATACACTAAACATCCTCATTACATAGCTCTTAGGTTACTTGTATCTTCTCCAAGCAGAAAGTGCTCCTATGTTCTTCAACCCAGAGCCAGTGGAAAACTCTACCACTTCTGTTTCCCTGAAAAATGGGAAGGAGATGATCTTTTCCAGAGTCCCCTTATTTGCAATAGTCATGGTGTGCATTCTCTATCAAAATATTCTCTGGTATTATGCCCCAATAATTTCAACCTAAGTAAATGGTAAGGGCAGATATTTTCTTAAATTTAATTTGTAGTCTTTTGCTTAGATTGCTAAAAGGAATTTGGGTTACTCCTGTTACTATAGCCTGACATTTAATATTCATTTATTAAATATTTTATTTAAACTATACACATTGAGTATCTGCTGTGTTCCAAGCGTTATTCCAGGTATATTGGGATGGTCTTGACCTGGAAATTTCTGAAACTGGGTCAAGTGGTGAAGGCAGAGCAGCAGGGATGATAGGAGTCGGTCTTAAATACGTTTTATGTACACAATTATGGAAGAAGAGCAGAGCTCTCTAGCAACCTTTTTCATTTATAAGATCAAGGAGTGGTTCTGATGAAGGACTTGGATATCTAGTTTGAAATTGGGTTTTTAGATAATAATGTAAAATCTAAAGTTATAAGCTCTGTACAGAGACTGTATTTTTATATCTTTTTTTTTTTTTATTTTTTTTTTTTTATCCTTACCCAAGGACATTTTTGCATTCATCTTCAGATAGAGCAAGAGGGAGAGAGGGAGGAAGAGAGAGAGAAGCATCGATGTGAGAGAGACACATCGACTGGCTGCCACCCACACGACCCCAACCGGGGCCAGAGACAAACTGCAACTGAGGTATGAGCCCTTAGCAGGAACCGAACCCGGGTCTCTCTGGACCGCGGGCCGACGCTCTAACCGCTAAGCCAAACTGGCCAGGGCTGTATTTTTATATCTTTATAGTTTCCATGATTCCTGTCATAGTTCATTGAAAAAAATATGTACTTGGTAAAGTTTTTTGAAATGCATTAGTTCACTTGATTAATTGAACAGTTTAACACTGTGATGGTGATACAGATGTGGGTAGGAAATTAATGAACATGCTGGGGAATACAGGTAATTGTGTCCTTTGTTTATAGAATGGATTTGGGCAAAATGTAGATTGGGCATATGATATTACTGTCTTATCTGGATCTGTCTCACCCTTGCTACCTTGGGTTTCCTAATTGGAACTACCACCATCATGGTAGATGCCATACATATCTTTCTGAATTCGAATCTTGAGTCTCACTCTGTACCTTACTTCCTCTGCTTTTCTTTCTTTGGTCTCATCCCCAGTTTTACTTCCCATCTGTTGCCGTACAGTGTATATGCATCGTTCAAAGTTAATGTTAACCATGCTTATTTGGGAGACACCAGGTTAAGGAGTCATCCGTACAGTAGAATCTAGCTTTCTGTAGAATTTAGCTTTTAAAGAACCAGTCATTCAAGGGCTTCTGCTGAATCAAGGTTAAAAGTTGCATTAAACTGGTTTAGCTAGCTGCTGCTTATGCAATGCCGTCACCCTGGACCCGTGGATTTCTCTCAGAGACGTGTCTCACTTCCTTGGCTGTTCTCTAGCCTACAGTGTTTAGACTCTTGGGCAAGTTCCTCGAGCAGCTTCCTTCCATTTAGAACTTGCAGGTTACCTGTCTTCTTTCTTCTTCCATATTTTCTGACTTTCTCCCATAGATCCCTTCCCCTTTCTTCTAGACATGGTCCCCTGTGGGTATGATTCTTAGCTTCAAGCTACTCATGGATCACAGGTGTAAAATACCTTTATCAATTTGAAATATTAAAATAAATGACTGACAGATTTCTTACTTTCTCAGCATCATGCTGACTGGCTCCTACCACACATTTACAAATCCTTAAGATTCATACATTTGTAAGAAGAGCTTTAATCTCTGTGTCTAGATATGAGTCAGAAACCATGATATTTAAAGCCAGCTAGCCTGCCTTTATGCTGAGAAATTTAGTTTTCCCACTGGCAGGATAGAGGGCATTGGTAGAGAAATAGTAATTTTATATATTGTTTTAGTATCTTCTTAATTTTTGCTTTCAATAACCTACTTTTATGTTATATCCACTGGGCAAATGTATCCTGGTAGGGTTTTAGAGTAATGAGAAAGACTTAATGTGTATAAATATAGAAATACTATAAATCCTATCTTCCTATGTGCTTTTTCTCAAGAAATAAAAAAGTACTAGTCTGTTTATGGTTTGTTTAAATTGTTCTTTACAAGACTATTTTAAATGAGTCAAACTTGATAGACTTTAATTGGGAATTTGTTCTGATGAAAATATCCATGAAGGATACATTGTCAACTTGGAAAATACACTCACACTTATACACAGAATACAGAGTCTCTTGGTGATTTTCTTGTTTGTTCTTTTTTTGTGCATGTGTTTTAGGGGTGAATGTTCCTGAAATTCCTTGTATCCCAATGCTAAGGCACCTTTATATGAAGTGGGTAAGACTCACTAAACCACAGCCATTCAAAGACTTTCTTTGCATCAGCTTACGAACTTTCGTCATGAGGAACTGTGCAGGTAATGGGACATAGTTATGGTGGAATCACACACATGCTATTGTAAAAACAACCTAATGCCAACTCCACAGCTACATTCATGAACAAAATTATATTTTGCTACTACTATACTATATGATTTGTAACTTACCTCGTGAAGATAAATATACTTTTTGTTTTAAAGACTGTAGATACATGATTTATGTCTGACCCTTAGCAAAAAAAAAAAAAAAAAAAAAGGCGTCACCATGTATCTATGTATTTCTTGTAGGCGCTTTGACATTACTTTTATAGGATTGTTTTAATAGATTTCTGTTTGCTTTCTTTGTCACTGGCTGCCTAATCATTCTGCATGTAAATAGGTGTCTGGTTTAATCTACTTTAAAACATAAAACACTGCTTTTATGATACTATTTTTCTGTTGAGAAACCTCCAGTGTCTCTGTTTTCCAAGAGTGTCAGGTGTGTACTATTCTGCTTTCAAGTTCATAATAACCAGGGCCCTTCTTGATATCCTTGTTTCTGACTCCTTTCCAAGATACACCTTCCTTTGTAGTCAGGTCTGCCTATGCACTGTCTACAGCCAAAACACCTTCACCTCAGTGTCTTTCCTTATATAGTACCTGTGGTTTGCTTGTCCTGAGTTACAGACTTCCTTCCTCCTCTTTACTTGTATACATCCTTCAAGTTCTTCCTCTTTCCACTGTCCTTCCTCTTCTCTCTCTTCTTCTTTTTTTATGCAGTATAGCAGATCTTATTTTTGTACTTGATATGTTCTGCCTTTCTATATTTTTATAATTTGCTGTGTTAGTTTCATCTCCATGTCAGTTGCAAGCTCTTTGATAGGACCATGTCTTTTGTGATCTTCTATAACATTAAATACAACATTCATTACATAGAGAGATGTTTAAGTGATTGAGCTATTTTCTTGAGTGAAGGGTCAAATTTTCAACTTGGCTTTTCCCCTCTTAGTTATTTTGAGCTCAAAACTATTAAGACTTTAGGGAATTTATTTAAAAAAACCCCACTAAATATATCGCCAGTGTTACTGACAAATCCTATGCTAAACAAGTGTATGGTTAACAGGCCAATGCTTTCATTCTAATAAGTATAAATGACAGAGAGTGAACTGCTTGGCTATCATTTTCCAACATAGAATTTATAATTTATTTCAGCTGCTGATTTGAAAATGTATCTTTAAGGCAGTTTATGTCATTTCATTGAATTTTGTTTTGCTTTTCTCCAGGTCCCACAAACTCCTTGAAATATGTCCCTTTAGTGACAGGCCTGGCCTCTGCCCGAAACTTGGAACATTTAGAAATGGTTAGAGTTCCTTTCCTTGGAGGTCTTATTCAACATGTAGTTGAAGACAGTTGGAGATCAGGTATCTGCTTCTTTTTAGTTACTAAATATTTTAAAAATCAATTTTTAAAAATCATTAAACTATTATTCTCTTTGAGTCTTTTCCAAAGAAAATGCTTTTTAGTAATGGCACTTCTATTTGGTGTATTTCATAGAGAGTAAGTAACATGAGCATAGGCTAGTATTCATTTCCATTTTATGCAATGTTAAACCTTCTTAAAATAGATATAGAGTGATAAGGCATGTTTTCTGGCTTGTTAATACTTATTACTTAGTTAATACATCTGTTATATTCAGCATGTTTCTGAGAAATGGTAACAGGGATGTCTAATGCTCGTTGGTTTTAAGAGATGTTTTTTGACTTGGATACCTTAGGCCTACAAAAAAACTCAGATATTAGTAACATAAATATCTAACATTTAATAATTCATAGTATATAGAATGTTTTCATGTTTATCATTTGGATATAGACCCATCCATTAGATGATGGCTTTTAAAAGAAAAAACATTTTATTCTCTAAGTCCCTTAATTATATTTTAAATAATGATATATAATAGAATGCTCTCCATTTTAATCATCTTCTCATTGAAACTGAAATACCAAGAAACTTAGCTAGGTGATAATTAATAGTTGAGAACTAAAAATCTAACTTTGGATATTCAAAGTATAAATGGACAATCATCAAATACCACTGATAACGAATATTATCATTAACAGTAATAATGATAATAATACTTTAAACCCAACAGAAATGCATACAGTGTTCACCAGGAGTGTGTTCAAGATTGTTTATAGTATAGTCGGCCCTCGTTTATCGCCGTTAATCAGTTGCAGACTCTACCGCGGTAAATGAATTTCCGAGAAGTAGGATTCTTTATTTATACAGTCGTCCCTCGCCGCTTCGCGCTTCAACTTTTGAGGCTTCACTCTATCGCGGTTTTTCAAGTATAGTATAGTATTTGAAAAAACCAAGATAGAGTGAAGTGGCGAGAGACGACTGTAACATTTTTCATAAAGCCCCAACATGTAAACTACCCAAATGCCTATCAGCAATAGCATGGAACATTAAAATGTAACATATTCTTGCAGTGGAATACTGTGCAACAATGAGAATGAATCTCATAAATGAAATGTTTAGTAAAAGAAGCCAGACACAAAAGCGTACATACTGTGTGATCTTATTTATGAGAATTTCAAAACAAATCAGTCTTTTGTGAAATGCATTGAGCTATGTACATTAATAATTTGTATACCATTTTTGCTCTATATTTACAAGTTTCAGAAATATGAGCCAAAACCAGTTGAAGTTAAAGTAGTACTGATCTTATTTCTTATAAATATATTGGAGGTTCAAACTTTGGCTAGAAAATGCCAGGATTCCTTGTTTACTATTCTCTCATGAGCTTCAGGCTTTCTGAAAATTCTTACTTGAAAAGCTAAATAATTTGGATTGATTTTCAGATGTCATCAGAATGTCCTTTCAGAATGACATTATCTGTTTTCATCTTAGGAGATGACTAGTAGTCATAATTGATTAATCTGAATGGAAAAACAAACTTAGATTTACTTTTAAACAAATAATTGTCATCCTAAAGTGTGAATAAATGCTTTAATAAAAGTACTGTGGTCAAATGAAATGTATTATATTTTGTTCCTTTAACTAGGTGGTTTTAGAAATTTGCACACCATTGTTTTGGGGGCTTGCAAAAATGCTCTTGAAGTAGACCTTGGTTACCTCATTATCACTGCTGCGCGTAGGTATGTTTCCTTTTCACCTGTGTCTTCCGTCTTACAATTATGGTTTTTCTTATTTCACAAAAATTTAGGGGAATATGTGTGAGAAGTTTGATCATGCCTTGTTCAGATTTAAAATATAGAGGAGTTGTTTGAATAGCAGCAGGGTTATCACTTAGTGGTAGTCTTATGTTATAACCGATGACCAGTTGAGCTGCTCTTTCAGACCCAGCAATCTCTGAAAGGGTGTGGTCTCATCAGAGAAAAGCAGATAACTCTCTGGAAGTGCCTGAGAGTCCAACAGACATCAGCATTGATACTCTGGTGCCTGCAGCCCTCAGGAAGCATTGTCTCAAGTTCGATGATTTTCTGAATCTGTTTTGTTAGTTGGAGATATTATTTGCTGTTGAGAAATTGGTGTTTAAAATCAGCTTTTTCAGGTTCCTGACCTTATAACACCTCTGTGTTTTTAACACATTTTCATATCACTTTATGCCCCATTTATTATTTCCTATGTTATCAAAAAGTCTACCTCTACTTTTTAAAATTTTATTTAAATTGAATTAACCGTTTTTTCAGTTTATTCAAAAACAACAGTTTTTCATCAGAGAATATTAAAAGTATAAATAAAACTGTTTCTAAGTTTAAGTAAGTAGGTATTGTTACCTACTGTAGAACTGTGTGTATTCTTGGTTAAAATGGGACTTAACAGTTAGCTTAGAAAAGATGTTGGAAAAATACCAGCACTGGATTCTTGCCTGACTTAATCAGGTGTAAGAAAACACTGGAAAGGATCTAAGATTCTTAATGTGTAACTCATTGTTATTCAATAGAACTTCAGTGTACCACCTAAGATGTGCCCACACTTTGCAAAATGCCCCTTGAAAGGAAATATCTTTGATATTTTTTAATGGAGGGGAGAAAAGTTGTTTGCATTTGACACTTCAGGAAGATAAACTTCTTTCAGAGTCTTAAATTAGGAAGAACTTTTGATTCTAGTTGCTTTTATTTTACTACAATATGTATCTTTGTTCATAGGTTACATGAAGTTCGGATCCAGCCTTCCCTAACCAAAGATGGCGTCTTTTCTGCCCTAAAAATGGCAGAGTTGGAGTTCCCCCAGTTTGAAACCCTTCATCTGGGATATGTAGATGAGTTTTTGCTGCAGAGTAAGACTTATCCCATTTTTTTATTCTCTAGAATTGCTATAGGGAACTGACTTGACAAACTGAAAACTGAACTGGGATGTTCCATATTTTCCTGAATATAAGACAACTTAAAATCTTACGTGCTCTCACTTCTTGAAAAAGAAATTTTTAATTTAAACTTGAAGTGTCAGTGATTATTTTTTTCAATATTGCCTCTGATTTTAGCATATTATAGAAAATAGAGTGATTATTCGTATACCAAAAAAAAAAAAACAACTCCTTATCTACATTTGATATTGTCTCCACTTTGCTGCCCAAGTTTCTTTCCCATTCTGCTTCATTTTTTTCACAGAATGTCATCCTTGGTTCCATTTGTTGAATTTGATCTGCCACACTTCTTGAAGCTTTTGATGGTCCTCTCAGATGAGGTCCCATTCCCTGCCCATGCTCTTCATTTCCATAATAAGCCCGCTGGGGCTACTGGATTTCCCAGATAGTGTGAGCACATAATGGTCAGTATTCATTTAATGATGATTGCTGTTGGAAGGCTTGTTCACAGCATTTTCTGGAATGTATTTACAATGGGGAACTCAGCCTTTGGGTTTGAATGCATGTCAATTCATTATTCAGACTTTTTCCCCACATGACATTAGTCATACATGCAAGAACACCAGCATGTTTTTATTTTTGCAAGAGTTAGTTTCTTCCCCATGTAATTTGCAATAAGTCTTTCTTAAACTGTCACTGTCATTCCAGAGGGCATTTTTTTCTTTGGATCTAATTTACGTTGTAGAAGACTTAGAAGGCTTCATTCCTCTGGTCAGGACAGTCCAGGTCAAACAGCATGACTGTTGTCCCTTTTCATTTCTAATATATGTCATATTAATAGTTATGTATTTTCACTTTTTCTTTGTTGCAGTTCTCATTAATGCAGGTGAAGGATTAAAAAAATCAAATCAGCCAGTTTAACACAGGAATCACTTTTAATCTTTATAGCTTTGAAAAAGATCAGCTTTTCACCAACATAACTTTAAACTGCTAAATTAATACAGTAATTTTATCTAAAATCATTGTGTAGTAAGTCCTTCCATAACGTTCTTGGAACTGTGGCGAAATAATGTTTGTATAATGAAACCAATTTTACCATAGGCTAATTGATATATAAATAAGAGTGAAGTTCCTGTGGTATCTCATCTGCGCTGTAATGAAAAATGTTCTAGGACCGACTGTATTAGATATCAAGCTTTTCTGGTTTTGAATGAGATTGCTAACGTTATCTTTCTACAATATCTGTGTAGTAACTTAACAACATAACTAGCTTGATAGCTGGTGTTCTTTCAATAATTGTGTTTTTTTTGTTCTTCCCAAAAGCTCAAAACTTCTATTTGTTGTTCCACTTATTTATGCATTCATTAGTTGCTTTTTATATGTGCCCCAACTGGAGATCAAACCCGCAACCTTGGCATATTGGGTCGGTGCTCTAACCAACTGAGATACCCAGCCAGGGCATATTTCCCTATTGTGTTTTTTTTCCTCTCACCCACATTTTGAAAGAAAAACATTTTACCTTTGACTACTATTATCTTACACTTTTCAAAATTACTCGTTTCACAGTCTTTTTCATATTTAATCGTCTCTTAGCTTTGACCTTTTTATAAGCTATTCTTTTTTTCATATTTGCTACAGTTCATCCATTTCTCTTGTATAAGAGTTCTTCTCTTCTTTCTCCAAAGGCAGCCTAGGATTCTCTGCATCAGAATAGGATCCAGATGCCTCTAGCCGACTATCTAGAGAGGGATGAGAGATCACGGTTCACACTCTTTCACTTAATCTGGTCCTTCTCCGTAATTTAGATTTTAAAGCATCTCTCCAGGAGGTGGGGGTGGCCCCTGGTAAAACTTGAGTCACTTTTTTTGTTACAAAGGGTATGGCAAAATATAAATGGAAACATCACCTTTGTCCCTTATACATTTATGGTAGAAGTGACAGTACCAGACTGAGGAGATGGACATGCTGAAAAGCAGATGCTGTGTATTAGGAATATAAGAAAAGGGACCCAAGGATGAATATTTAGAGAGAGGTTCTCTGTTTACATAAATTTATGATCTCAGAGCTTCCTATAAAGGTGACAGGGATGTAACACTGAAAACCAGAAGCAGTATAGAGTGGTCTTTGGTGCTGAAGCTTTGGAGAGAGGAAGAGAGATGGACTTGAGTCCTGCCTATTGCTAATCATGGGACCTTGAGCAAGTTACTTCTTTAGTCCATGTTTTCTCATTTGTTAAATGGTTTTATCTTCATTTAATAAATGAGAAAACAGGGAATTTTATTATTATAATCTGACATTTAGAAAACATTCAGTAATGGTAGCTTTTAGCAGACCTATGAGCTGAATTAAAAAAGAAACAAAAATAAGTCCTCGTTTGATGTCCTCAAGGTTTTGAGGGAATGTGACAATCAAGAGACCCCAAGAGCAGGAACACAGTAATAGTCTCAAAGAAATGAATGTAGGACATGGATTTCTTACGTTAGGCTGTTTATGCAGATAGCGCCCAAGGAACAGGATTGGTTCAAGATATTTACCTGACCATAGGGAAAAGGCAAGTTTCGAGTCCAAAGGGCAAGAAAAAGCTTTTTTACCAGGAGGCTAAAGAAAATTGTTCAGCTAAATTGTAAAAGATGGGTTAAGGTATAACTTGCAAGAAATGACAGTAAATACCCAAAAAGGGGACTATAGGAGAGAGACTGTGAACTATATGGAATGTGAAATTAGAAGAGTTTGGAGTAGATTGCTTGTTTTAAACGTGTTCTGAATTGAATGTATAAATCCCTGTAGTGTGCTGAGTGGTTTCACCAGGGCAACTGTGTTTCCTTTGTGCTTTGTGTTACTTGATTACTAGGACTGAGAGAGATGTTGTTTGAATTCCTTTATGCCCACCCGTCAGCCCTGTGCTGGACATTGAAAATGGAAATGTGAACTAGATACAGTTCCTTTTTCTTCACATTGTTCATAGTCACGTGGATCATCCTGGATAATAAAGGGCAGATGGATGGGAGAAACGATGCTAGGGGAAAAGGGACAAGGTGTGATTTCCAATGGCATAAAGTAGAATGCAGGTTCCTCTTCTACTTACACACATCCCCCTAGTCTGTGACAAGACAGTAGGCACTAAAGCTCAGTGTCAGAGAGAATGGGTGTGTTTGAGTTAGAAGTCCATCTCCTGGGGATAGATACAGATTTACTAACCAATACCGTGGGCTCTGAAAATGAATCTGAGTTCCCCAAGTGTACTCTTCTTTACACATGGCCACGCCCAACTCCACAAATAAGATCCTTACACTGTGAAAGAATTAGACTTTGTAAGGTATTAATTTTCTTTTAAATAATAAAACTAAAACTTCGCCATAAACATGAACTAATACAATCTATCTGTCAATTTTGCTTTAAGAATTTTTGCTTTCTTTTTGCCTTTGCTAAACAATTGGAAGTAATTTTTCCTATTAGCTGCCTCCCTTAACTTTTAATACAAATTTTTACTTTGCAAAATAACAACTACTGTTCATACATTATACCTAACCAAAAATTATACCTGAACCTGAATCTGATGATGGACAGATGGCACAGAATGATCATAGAGAGTGACCATACTGGATGTTAACATAAAGAATCAGCAATGCTCCATGACACTTAACCTTTAAAATAACAATAATAATAAAAATAATAATAATCTATTTTTCTTTTTAGGCAGAATGGCTAATGCAGATCTGGTGAAGTATGGTTTGGCTGATGTGGTAGAAAATCCTGGTATTATCACCGATATAGGGATGAAGGCAGTCAATGAAGTTTTTTCCTGTATCAAATATCTGGCGATTTATAATTGCCCCCATCTACATAATCCATACAATTGGATCTCAGGTACAATAGGCTTACATATGGCTATATTTTATGTCAAGATAATACGACTCTTTGTTTTCTGTGTGTGCTATGGATTGCATTCCTAATATAAAATGTAGATATTTTATATGGATTGTTCATACAAGTTCTGGGAACCTTTGATAACTGAGGTGGAAGTATATTCATTGCCTCTTTGGACTCCTGACATTTTCTGCTTAGAAATTTGCACTGTACAGGTTATGGATTCTAATCTTGTATATACTTTGGGCCAGGCACATACAATGAAAGTTAGAAATTGTTGCTTGGGATATTATAGTTTTTTTCTGTGAATTACCTTCAAATGGCACATTATCTGAAAGGGCAAAGTGGGTATAGATAGATAGATATAAACTTTACTTAGGTGACATGTTAAACATAAACTTGTAGTGAAATTTTTTATCACCTTAAAATTCTAGGCTATTTCAGATCTCCCCTCCCCAGTGACTTTTGCACTTGGTATTTTTCCTTTGTGGGGGGAGTTCATTTTTCTCCCTAAGAGAGTAATACTATTTCTTTCTTTAAAGGCCCTTCTTAATTACCTAAATTCTCAAACCTTTAAATAAATTCAGAACTAGAGCATTTTCATTGTGATATGCTCTTTAACCAAACCATGCCCTCTCACTGGCACTTGCAGAACGGCCTCTTCTGCTGTCTGAGTCACTGCCCAGGGATATAGTAGCTCCTCACAGAGCCGTCTCCAGGCCTGTTTGTGGGCTCTGGGGTCTCTGCTGAGATTGATCACTCATTAGAATGACTATGTCTCACCCACTAGAAGTGAAATTTATCCCTGGCCCAGCTGCACCAAGAAGTTATTGGGAAATACAAACTAGGTTGTAGGAGACATAGATCACTTTAAAAAAAATAACATTTATTGGGTTTTTGATTTGTTTGTTTTCTTAAATACAGAAGAGTATAAAGAAGAAAACAAAAAATGGCCTATAATCCCATCACTCAGAACTCCTGTTAACACTTAAAAACTAAAAGTAATACATGCACTTGATAAACAATACCAAACAGTACAAAAAGGTACAAAATGAAAAGTCTCCTCTTCTCAAAGGTAACCACCATCAACGGTTTCTTGTATATTCTCTGGACAGACTATTTTGTGCGTATTGCAGCCTATACATGTGTAGCATTGAAAATGAGTTATATATACAAAAGGATCCTGCTATGTATACGCTGTCCTGTAGCTTGTCTTTTGTACTAAGAATATTTGAGAGCTTTCCAAATCAGCAAGCATATTCAGTTCTCCTTCATTCTTTTAACAGCTGCATAATGTTCTACTAAATGAATGCACCAGTATTTCTTTAACTAGTGTCCTACTGTTGAATCGGTATGTAGGTTGTTGAGTGGGTCACATTTAAATCAAGGCTAACTTGATTACAAGTTAATGATTCCCAAGCTGTCTAGTTCTCACAGTGAAATTAGGTAATGAACATAGTTTATAGTCATCAAGTTTTAGAGATCATGAGATAAGAGAAAAATTGCTTAAAGAAACAGGATTTGAACGTCTTTGTGACCTATAGCAAAATTTATCAGTAACAGAGAAAGTGTTGCTTAAGTTCTCTCTGGCCATTTCATCAACAGACCACTCCAGATGGACACGATTGGTTGATATCAACTTAGTGCGGTGCCATGCTTTGAAGCTGGACTCCTTCGGCCAGTTTATTGAATTGTTGCCCAGCCTGGAGTTTATTTCACTGGACCAGATGTTTCGTGAACCACCCAAAGTAAATCACATTTGAGAGAGTTTTTGTTTGTTTATATTGGTATTCAAAGAAGAAAGCAAAAGAAATGATTTGTTTCTTTCTAATAAGTACCTTTACAGTGTTATAATTGGACTTTTTACTAACAGCCTCAGTGAAGGCATAAAGGTCATAATAATGCGTGACCTCTTTTTCTTGTAAATGAGTATTAAGGGGTCTCTAGAAAAGGGAAGAAAACAGTAAGTAGAAAAACTGCCTCCGTCAGTTCTGTAAACTGAAGGTAAGGTAAGAGTGAAGGTAGAAATTGGAGCTAAGACAAATTATTACTCGGACTAATTAGTTGGGAGATTAAACCTCTAATTAGGAACTCAAAATATAAATAAGTATTAGGAGTTTATTTGGAAATGTTTTACTTTGCTGCTGTCTTTTTTATTTAGTTATATATCCTGGGAAATTTGAGATTGCCCAGTTGAACAAAGTTATTGTAAAATTGCTTAACAAATAAAATGTATAGTCTCACCATAAAAAAAAAAAAATAATTCTTCAACTAAGTATGTTCTGTCTTGTCAGTTCTTAGTGGTCACATTCCCACTGTTGAAGCAGTGGGACTTGAAGTCAGAATACTGGGTTTCAGGTCCCAGCTCTACCACTTAGTGGTCATGTGCTATTGGCAGCTCTCTTCCCATGGTGCATCTCATCTGTAAATCAAGCATAATAACAATTTTATCTTGCTTGAAGTTTTGTGAGCCTTGAATGAAGTCTTGTATGAGTATGTAAAAGCATTTCATAAATAAAGTGCTATATAAACATTCTTATATAGAGATGAAATGAAGGCATATAAACATGTGGTTTTGTCTTCCGTTAGGGCTGTGCTCGGGTTGGTCTTAGTGCAGGAACTGGAATTGGGGTGTCCTCGGCCCTTGTCAGCAACCAGAACTCTAACAACGACAATGATAACAATGCTCAGAATAATGCCAACATCCATGATAACAATCACCATCATCCAGATGACTCAGATGAGGAGAATGACTTCCGGCAGGATCTACAACCAGGAGAGCAGCAGTTTGCAGCCGACGGTAACCCAGATCTTTTGTGAGCTCCAGACAGAAATGATTTTTACTTTGAATCATACTTCTCTGACCTCTGACTCTATTCTGTCCCCCCGTCCCCCCCATTTCATTTTGTCACTTTACACATTGGGGTCCAAGTTGACAAAGTAAATGAAGGGGTAGATGAAATTTGCTTGTCTCCTTGCTTGTTTCAAGTTGTCCATGTAATGCCTCTTATCCACAGAATCTGTAAGAGTACTTACAGAGTAGGAAGGACTCATAGACGCCATGGAAATTAGGGTACAATGAGCCTAATAGAAGCCTGGCTTAATTGAGATTTAACTTTCAGGCTTTGAGCAAAAGAGCATTTATTAATATCTCCCTGACCAATAGATAGGAGCATTGAGCTTGAATGTGGAAACCATTTTTGGACATCGGGAATACCAATGAGTAGTTGACATTGTGTTGGGCATCTTTCACCTACCTCTCATCATTAAGTCTTCACAACCATCCAGCAAGTTAACTACATAAACTAATAAAGACCTGTTGGATTTCACTTATGTAATTATCTGTTCAGTTCTTTAATATTGACTCAATACCTGCTGTGTGTCAGCCTATGTTATTAGGCTTCATCTGTCCCTCTGTTGATGAGTGAGGATAGTGACATTATTTCCTTACAAAACTTTCCACTTCCTCAGGGGACCCTTAAGAACTAGAGAAGGAATCTCTCCTAGCTATCTATCTTGCCCTTTCACCCATTCTTGTGGGCACAGTAATTAATGAAAAACAGGGAGCCCTGATGATATGTAACTGCTTTTAAAATGAAAGCATACTGTGTATGGAGCATGACTTCCTTTAGGGTCACTCTTGAGTATGCAAGCCCTCATCTAGGAATCATCTGTAGGCATTGCTTTCACTTTCCCACCTCACAGTCTCCACAGAACTCTCCGTTTTGTTTTTTGGAAGTCAACAGTGACTCACTTACAAAAGCTAGTGGTCATTTCTCCACTCTGACCTTACTTGACATCTCAGCAGCATTTGTCATCGTTGCCCACTTTTACCTTTTCTTCTCTTAGCATCTCCGAAACCATTTCCCTCCTATCTCATTGGACTTGCCTGCTCAGTTTCCTCTGCTTGCACCACTTCCTCTATTCCGCATTTCTTCTTAACTCGCTAAACGTTTTTTCCACATGAGCTCATTCGGTCTCATGGCTTTCACACCAACTATTTGCTAACGGATCCTAAACCTTTTTTACCAGCCTTGATCTTCCTAATTTTTGAAATATTGCAGTTATATCTAGCTTCGTACTTATTTCTGCATGAGCACTCGTAGGCATTTCAAACCTTTAGCTAAATCTCTCCCCCGACGACACCCACCTCCCCTAAAAGTTCACAGCCAGAAGGTGCTAGGGGTTAAGGAGGTCAGGTCAGGTATTATCTCTTTTGCCTTGCTGTTTCTGAATGCCATCATACTGGTCACTGGCACCATAAGTTTCTGGACTTTAGGGAACTAACAGACCATCCATGGGAAACTGACAGCAGCTGCAGTCCAGAGCTGCCCAAACCCTGTGAACCCAGGTGTGGTTGGAGCTGAGGTACTAGACAGGTTGTAGACTCCACTGGAAAGTTACTTGGCCATATGCTTCTCTGTACGTAATGGAGAATGCGTTTTTTTGTGAAATCACTGATCGATGCAGCAGGGACCAAAGTGTGTTCGAGAACACTGTTTGATTTAAGAGAGAACAAGGGAACTTGCCTGGCCAGTGTGGCTCAGTGGATTGAGTGTTGTCTCATGGACTGAGAGGTCCTGGTTCGATTCCCTGTCAGGGCACATGCCTGGCTTGCGAGCTTGATCCCCAGTAGGAGGCATGCAGGAGGTGGCTGATCAACGTTACTCTCTGACATCGGTGTTTCTATCTCTTTCTCCCTTCCTTTCTCTCTAAAAAAATCAATAAAAACATATTTAAAAATAAATAAATAAATAATAAAGAGCTTGAGAAAGGCTTTGTGACTTTTGGTCAAAGCCAGGAGTGAAAAGAATTCAAATAAGAGAAAGAAAACAAAACAAAATTTAAAAAAAAAAGAGAGATTCAAAATAAAAGAGATCGGTGAAGATTAGTGTTAGTTGACATGATTAACATTGATGCTTCCACTCTAGGTGCAAATTTAACAGTTTGTAAAATTAGATTAAAGTTTGTATTGACACATTGGCTTTCCTTAATGTAGAATTTTAAAACTTTTCACAGTCCGGCCAGTGTGGCTCAGTGGTTGAGCGTCGACCCATGCACCAAGAGGTCGCTGGTTTGATTCCCGGTCAGGATACATGCCCAGGTTGTGGGCCCGATCCCCATTGAGGGGCATGCAGGAGGTGGCCAGTCGATGTTCTCTCTCATCAATGTTTCTATCCCTCTCTCCCTCTTACTTCCTCTCTCTCTAAAATCAATAAAGGAGAAAAAAAAAACCTTAAAACTTTTCACACATGGGCCTCTACTTAGTTTTGGACCAACCCCAGAATGAAGTAGAGTACCCACTCTTTGTTACCTTATTGTATCTAGCTTTATCAGCTTGCATTGACTTGGCTTGTCTCCTTAAGGAGATTCTTTCAGGAACAAGATCTTTTTCTCTTTTGTTGGTTTTTTCATTTTACTCATGGTTGGATGGTTGATTTCTCAGCAGTAGTTATTGAGCACCCCTAGGCATTAAGGACACAGTGGTGAACGGGGTGAATGACTGTTGCCCCCTGGGTTGTGGCTGAGCTATAAATGTGTAAGTTAGTGTTGATGTTATCCTGACTCAGCCTGAGATCAGGCGCATAGGCTTGGGGAGTAAGGGGGCACTGGATTGAGTGCCCTCAATACTGACTCGAGGGATTTGGATTTAATTTTATAAAAAGCTGGCAAAGCCAGCAATTATTTTATTTAGCATCCTCTTAGGAAAGTGACCATTTTATCTTAAGACTAGTAAACTGATTGAAGCTTTAGTACTTGTAGTAAACTGAGTGAAACTTAGTCTGAAATTACTCACTGTGCTTATCCTCTGGAAAAATATAAAATTACACATTTTTATTTATTAATAGGCACCAGTAAGTGTAGTGAAGACTTTGATACAAAGAAAACATTTGAATAATATTAGAATGTTAATAAAGTACTTAGTGAATTTGTTAATAATCCTTGCCACACATTAGCCAAAAATGATACCAGAGCTTCTAGAGAGTAGGGAAAAAAACACAATTTGAGCTTGCCTGCCCCTCACATCCTGGATTAGCTGGCAGATACCATGAGACTAATTGCTTATAAGATGATCCTAAGAGCCAGTAGGTGGCTCTTAACTGCCTTAGAGCAAACAGCTGAGAGAGAGACAAGCAGTGGCCTTGTACAGCTGTCCCTGGTCACATCTTCAGGAATGAACATGGTGCTTTCTCTCGGCTGTGTCCCTGTGTCGCTGCTTTCATCTCACAGTTGTGGACTTTCTCCACCAAGGGATTTCCTCTCCTACAGAACAGCTGGACACTTGTTAATGTTGACATAGTGAAGCACAGTTTTACGCTGTTTTTCCAGAGTGGGCCTAATAATCACGGGGCTGGTCATTTCTCAGGGGTGCCCCAGTTTGGGCTGCCTTTGTGGTTTCTGCCTCTCCTGGTTTGATTTTTACTGTTTATTTTTATTGAAGCATTGAATGAAATGGAAGACATGGTACAAGAAGATGGAGAGGTGGTGGCCGAGAGTGGACACGAGACTCCAGCTCACAGTCAGGCAGTTCTCCCTGTGGATGTTGACGAGGAACAAGCAGGTAATCATGTGACTTCCCACATCATGGTTCTGAAAACTAGGGCCTGACTCCAGTGAAGTGAACACTAAGAATGGTTAATTATTTTTTTACATTATGACTAATGATATGTTATATGCTATTTATTATTGAGGGCTGTATTGTATCTATGTTCTTCTTGCTGCATGTATAGATATCTCATTAAAGTTTGCCTTTGATTTTTTTGTAACTATGACAAGTTTTTATTGACATGTGTTGGGGGGTGGTTATAGAGAAAGAAAACATTCAAACTGCTGATGGAAAAATAAATTACTTGATTAAATATTTTGCTTGTCCTCTTCCTTCATTTTGGTGGCATGAGGGATCAGTGGAGAGGTTGACCTGGTTTAGTAAACAGACCAAGATCTAATCTCCTTTTGCCATTGGGTGACTTTTGGCAGGCTGTAGTCAAAGGCCCTTAAAGATTACCCAACACAATCCTACGTTTTACAGGTAGGGAAACTAACATTCTTTCAGAAGTTTGAATGTTTTGCTCAGGACCACTCAGCCAGTGAGCAAGGGACAGAAATGAGACTAGAACTCAAGTTATCTAACTCCTGGTGTATTGAAAGGCTACCTTGTCTTTGAGTTGAAAATATCTTTAACTGCTTTGTTTTAAGGGTCTTATAGATGTAGTCACTTATTCAACAAATATTGAGTGCCTACTCTTTGCCAGGCATTGTACATTGTAACTAGGAAAAGATAGGCCAGGTTCCTTGGTTCCTTGGAGCTTACATTTTATTGATGGAGTGAATATCAGTCACTCTCCAGAGAGAATTGGCTCATACAAGCTAAAGGTTTACTGTGTACTGCCAAGCTGATAAAACATTTTTTACATAAATATAAATACTTAACAAAACTGTAGATGTAGTGTGCATCTAGCTTTTCAGGAACGAATCTGCTACATCCAGTGAGATAGACCTACATTCTGTTAGGGAATGCAGAGAGTTCTCACCAGTCCCATAGTTGTCTGAGGTTCATCTTCATTTCCTTTGCCTTCTTTTGTACATTTGCAAAATTGGAAAAATTGCCTATTTTTAAAATGATGATCGTGACTGTTATTTTTATTATATTAGCATATCTTATGTGACTTTTTCTAATATTGAAGGTCCTGTAGGGAGATGCCATATATTCTATTTTCATTTGCCTTTAGAAATTTATGAAGTTGGTTGGCATATTAATCATACTTTATATAGTACTTTCCAGTTAAAGTGCTTTCACAGTATCTCATCTGAGTGTATATTCCGTTAAAATGAGTGATAAGGGAGGCTCCTTGGAGTCAAAGCACGTGTGTGAGTCCACATTCCTGGAAGCAGTTAGAGAGAGAGCCTTTCCTGGGCAAAAAGTAACTGTTAGGCCTGTGCTTTTTGTTTTAGGACCCAGTGGCCTTCAGCGTGTAGTAAAACCAACCCCAATTACTGTTCATGATTCAGAGAGTGATGATGAGGAAGACAGCCTGGAGCTCCAAGAAGTCTGGATTCCTAAGAACGGTGCTCGGCGTTACTCTGAGCGCGAAGAAAAAAATGGAGAGTCGGTGCAGTCCAGGGAATTGTCAGGTGAGAGATTTTGTCGCACTCTGACCTGTTAGTAAGAACTGACACGTGGCCTTTATTTATATAAGGTGTCTCCACCACGGCTTGTGGTGCAGTTAACATCCCCTTACGAAATGTGACCGGAGGCAGGAAAGGCAATAGCCCAAGTGAGGGGGAAATATTGTGGAATCAGGGCTCCAGGAAGAGAAAACAGGATTGTGACTTCTAGGTGGAGGCTTCAGGAAGTGGCGGCATAGGGGGTCAGGGATTAGTGCGAGGGCTCAGCCACCGAGCTATCCAGAGCAGGGAGCACACAGACATTCCCCGACTCATAATCTGTCCAGCTGTCTTTAGTGAATCTTGGTGGCTGGTTTGGTGCTTGGTAGGGCCTCAAGTATGTTCTTATAATTCCCTGCCTTCCTTTAAATCTGGTCAACAGCCTTCTGCCATTTGCCTCACCAAAAAACTATAATTCTCTTAATTTTTAGGTTCATACTTCTTCCTTGTCTTTCCTTCCCTTCTGTTTCTCAGAACCATATGCTTACCACTTTCAGCAAAGGATGAGGTTTTTAAAATTCACTCATTTGTCCTTGGGTACCCTACTCCTTAATTTGTTTGAATGTTCAGTATACATTTAACACCAAACCTGAAATATATATACACTTCTGTGTATGGAAAGCTCAGTTCTTTAGACTTGGAAAATTTACTAACCATTTGACTGATCACACAATTCTTATCTTATGCCTCTAAAGAAATTCAGATATCTTTACACTGTGGTTGAAAGGAGCTTTAATGGAAACTGAAATTAGGAGTAATGTGACCAGCTGATTAACCTTATGTTTCCTGGGAAGTTCAGTTTCTGAATTTAGAAACTAGATTTTCTGTCAGCCTAGCAAAACGTGATTTGTTTGAGTATCCTTTATATATTCATTGAGCCTTACTGTGCCCCAGGTACTGAGTTAAATGCCGTGAGGGATACAGAGATGAGGAAGTCATGATCTCCCTAAGGAACCTCTAGTCTGGTTGAAGTGTCAGTTGGAAACGTGTATAATAATATCACAGGGAATGTGCTACAGTGGTTTGGGGTGGGGGTGCAGAAGAGATTGAACGGAAGTCCAAGGCTGAAGAATTGGTGAGAACAAAGGCCCGGAGGTAGTAAGGCCGGGGTATAATCAGAAAAGTTTGGGCTGGGGTATAGAATGTATAGAGGGGAGAAGAGTGGAATGTAAGTATGAAGTCAGATCACGGTGAGCCTTTAAGGTTGAGTTGAGTATAAACGCAGGCACTCGGGAGCCATAGAGAATTTTTAAGCAGCTGAGTAATGTGGTCACCATTGTACTTTAGGAAAATTAGTGTACATTGTTTCCTGTTCCAAATTTACTCTTGCCTTTTGTCACGAATTTGTACTGAAATCTTTTCTTTTCCTCGGGCCATTCTTCTTTTTCTATAAGCAGTAAGTGGAAAAGGCAAGACTCCACTTCGAAAGAGGTACAACTCCCATCAGATGGGCCAGTCGAAGCAGTTTCCCCTCGAGGAAAGCAGCTGTGAGAAAGGCTGTCAGGTCACCAGTGAGCAGATCAAAGCCGATATGAAAGCAGCTAGGGATATTCCTGAAAAGAAAAAAAACAAGGATGTTTATCCCAGCTGCAGCAGCACCACCGCCAGCACAGTGGGAAACTCCAGCTCACTCAGCACTGCTCCTCAAAGCCCTGACTGTGTAAGGACGGTGAACAGCGGCGGCTCTTCCGAGCCTAGCCCTTCAGAAGTGGATGTGTCCAGGCAGTGTGTCTGCTCCCCCGCTGGGTCAGAGGACTCTGAGGCCATGGAGGAGGGAGATGCAGAGAGTTCTGTCTGCCCCAGATGCTGCTGTCACAGGCCCCAGGAATCCCAAAGGAGAACTAGCAGGTGTTCTGATGAGGAACGTCCTTCAACCAGCCGAGCCTGTGTTGTGAATGGCCCGGATGGTACGAGATCCGCCTTTTCCTTTAGGACTCTGCCACAAGGGGGGTCTTCAGGCCCAGCACATGATGAGAGGACTAATGGGAGTGGCTCTGGGGCTACAGGTGAGGACAGGAGGGGGAGCTCCCAGCCTGAGAGCTGTGACGTGCAGTCTAATGAAGACTACCCTCGGAGGCCCCTAACAAGGGCCAGGAGCAGACTCTCCCATGTACCGCTGGTATCTGAGTCAGGTATGACAATGCTGCCAGGACTAGCAACTGCAGGTTAGGACTGGAGAAGGGCATTAGCTCCTTCCATAAGTTTTCCTACATAAAGCCAGTTGGGCAAACTGAATTCTATGTTGGGGTTCTGTGATCCTAATTGAGCTAATTTTTAGCAGTAATGGGGGGAGGGGAGGGTGTGTAAAACATCCAACCCAGAAAACTCAAAAAGTTAAGTTTCTAAGAAAATAATATCACTGTGTATATTGACCCTAACTCCAACACTGATTCTGATGTGTAAATCCCATCAGATAAACTCTGCTCCCATCCTACACTTAGGGAAGTCTTACTGTGGGTGAAGTTTTGAACCTCAGCCTGGAGGTAAGGACCTGAAGTTGCTGGGGCTGGGAGAACATATATGGGTATACCCGTATATCTGCCTCTGTAGTTACTTAGTCATTTTTTCTGAAGTCTAGTTTTGTTTCTAGTTACGTTTGCCAGGACATAAGCAGGTAAGTAAGTAGTTTAGTTGAGAATTACTTTGGTGAAGATAAACTCAAACACGTATATGTATATAATTTCATTAATAGTATTTATAATGTGAACACCAAGGCATTGGTTTGGCTGGGGGTGAGCACATTTCTTAGTCATCATTCTGTTTATACATCTGACCTTATTTTTAAGTTATCTCTGCCTTTATTAAGTCATGTATACCTATCAATGAATAATAATATGTATTAATTTTACCCAAGTCTCCCTCAATTTCAAAATCTTAAAATCAGCCCCAGAACATAGAGTCCACATTCTTTTATATACTAAGTAGAGCTGATTGCATTGTGTGCAGTTACACTAACAAAATAAGCTTTTATAAGATAAATAGGAGAACTTAATTATGTGCTAGTCATCATAGTAGCATAAACTCATATTAAAATACATGAGTTTTACTTGAAGATTGCATTATGCTTTGCAAAAACTAGTTCTGCCATATGATGAAAATACTTTTGCGCATCTTGAATTTTAAATGCTGTATATTGTATACATCACGGAATTTACCATTTTAACCATTTTGAAGTGTATAGTTAGTTCAGGGGCATTAAGTACGTTCACACTGTTGGACAGCCATCACTGGCATTCATCTAAACCTTTTCATCCTCTCAAACTGAAAGTCTGCCCATACACAGAAACTCCCCAGTAAACAGAAGCTCCCCATTAGGACTCTTGTTGCAGGGTGTTCTATTATTTGTAAAGTCAGATCTATGTGTTTACTTTTATGATTTCTTTTTCTTTATTTTTATGCTATGGAAGGCCTTTCCTACAACTTTTAAATAATTGTTCACATCTCATTGTCATTCATTTATCTGTTTATTTTAATTCTTTAGTTTAATCTGCGGGAACTAACTTGATATTTTATTTCAAATTGTCACCAAATTGTGTCAGTACTATTTATTGACATTGACATCCATTCTTGCCATTATTGTGAAATACTCTTTTATCAAGTACCTTTGAGATACTTAAGTTTATCTCTGGGCTTTCAATTCTGTTTCTGTCCTCTTTCATTATTCTTTGTCAAAATTTCCCTGACTGGTCATATATTTATCATTTATTTTTAGAGTTGTATTTGTAATAATTTTGTGAAGCTCTAAAAACAAATCTTGGTTTTTGTTGAGAATTCTATTACATTGATGGAAAAGATTATTGTCATTTTTGCAGCATTGAGCCTTCCTATTTAGAGACTATTATTTTGTCTCCTATTTTGTCTTATGTCTCTTGGTAAAGTTTTATAGTTGTTACTGTTTTGGGGGTTTTGGTTTATTTTTGTTTTTAACATAGATCCTTTATATTAACCATAGGAGGATAGGGAGCTTTGACCTCTTTTTTGCCTTGTGTTCTGCTCCCCCTTTTACTGTTCCCTTCTGACTTGTTTCGTGACTAGAACTTTTTCTTAGGTTAAATAATTCCCTAGAATTAAAAAAATAGATTCCATTTATATAGTGCTTTTTACTCTTTTAAGTAAATTACATCTGTTAGCTTGTGATTTTTTTCAATTTGAGGAGACTTCTCATGTATGTAGCTACTGTGTATATATAGAAGGTAAATTATTTTCTAATATATATATTTTTAAATATTTTTGATTTTTTTTTTTTTTTAAGAGAGAGGAAGGGAGAGGGATAGAAACATCAATGTGAGAGATAAACATAGATTGGCTGCCTCCTGCATGCCCCCTACTAGGGATCGAGCCTGCAACCTAGGCGTGTGCCCTGACAGGGAATTGAACCCAGGACCTCTCGGTCCATGGGTCAACACTCAATCCACTGAGCCACACCGGCTGAGCTATTTTCTAATATTTTGAAACAATACAAATGTCTGTTTACTTTCAATAACAGCTTTTCTGGAGAAATGTCAAAGTGCTGATTTTAATATTATCCAGATCTCTTTTGGAAAGAAGAACAAGTTATTTGGATGACTTTTAATCTAGCATGTTTTTTTATATCTATTGACCATCCTGCTTTCAAAGTTTTAAGGAGAAAAATCCAACTTTTAAAAGAACAAACTTGATTGAGTGTTATGGATTTTTTAAAAATTACTTTAAAGAAAACATTTGAGTTTTTTATTTAGTTTTTAATTTATGGCCTTATGTAGTGTTAAGACCATGTTAGAAGCTAATATAGTTATTTGTCTTGTGAATTCCTATTTTGATAATAAATTCCTGTAAGTTGTTTTTTTAATCCTCATTGTATAATACTTCATAAAATAAATATCACAAAAATAACTAATTGGATTGTCAATAACATTTAGGATTGATATGGTATGGTTCTCATAAATACTGACCTCTTTCCCTGACACCTAACACTGCTTTTCTTTGTTTCTGTAGCGTCTTCTACGCTAATGTTAACTACACTATATTGTAATTTTATGGTTTACTGTCTGTCTTTCCAGTAGACTCCATGAGGGCAGGGACAATGTCTGCTTGTTCCCTATTATATACCCAGCTTCTAGAATAATGGGGCTTAGTAAATAATTGTGAACTTAATCAGTGGTAGGTACCATTATATGAAGTATGTTGATGCTGATAGGTCAGTGCTTTTCAGCCAGTGTGCTACCAGAATTTTTAAAACATACAATACCTGACTATTAGGGACTCTGACCTCTTTTCCCTAAGGTTGTCAAGTAAAAAAAATGACAACAATCAACACAATAGCCATCCAGTGTTAATGAATCAAAATTATACCTAGTTTTTTGTCAGATCGGTAAAAAATATATTTTTTAGTGTGTTGCAGAATTTTAGTAATTAGTTAATGTGTGCCATGAGATGAAAAAGGTTGAAAATCACTGTGGTGGATATATGAAATCACTAAGAGTTGTCCCTAAACGAAGGAAGCATAAGAAAATAACAGGATGAACTCTGTTTTCCTTTTATACTGGGAAGCCTTTATTTTTTAAGGTTATTGACATATAAAGTGTGACTTAGTTTTGTAACTTTTCTTACAAAACATAAACAGCCAATTTGGGCACTTGAGAGAGCAGGAAATATAACTTTGCACCTCATATTCTGATGAATTAAAGGGAGGGGAGAGAGCAGTCCAGGGAGGTGAGAATTTGAAGATTGGATTGTAAAAGGAGAATGCTAACAGAAAATTCTTATTTGAACACTCACAAAGGAATGGAAACAGAGTGGTGTTTTGTATGTCTGTTCGCTTTCATTTTTGTGGTATGGGGAGAGGGAACCAGGGCCTGTTATTGGTTGTAATAAGTGTGTGAATTTTGTTTGTTATGTGAAATAATGCTGCCTTTAGAAGATGCCTTGTCAATGAAGATAATTAGATTTTGCACAAAGTTCCTGCAGGAACACTGTGGAAAGCAGCCTTTACTGGGTTGCCTACATCAGTAGTTTTATTATTGTCATTATTATTATTATTATTATCATTATTATTATTATTATTTTAGAGAGGAAGAGGGAGAGAGAGAGAGAGAGAGAGAGAGAGAAACATCAACATCATTCGGCTGCCTGACTGGGGATCGGACCAGCAACCTGGGCATGTGCCCTTCCCGGGAATCAAACCGGTGACCTCTTGGTGCATGGGTCGATGCTCAACCACAGCCACACCAGCTGGGCTAGATCAGTAGTTTTTATGTTTTTCTAGAACCCCAGGGTTTTGCTTGGGTTCAGGGTCATTGTAGGAAGTTTGATGGGTAGAATGCTTGGGCTCTCTTTTAGGCTTCAACCTAAGCAGCTGCTTTCACTTGTTTTGCATGGTGAGATCTCACTAAGATTTCAGATGGCAGAGGAAAGGTTCTGGTATATAAAACAAACACTTGGACTAACTCTTTAGAGTTCCCCTCTAACCCCAAGCCTTTTTGGAATCTGCAGTATTTGCACCTTGTTTCCTTATCTTTCTTAGTCATCTTCCATGTCTGAAGTTGGAGAATGACCAGGTGGAGTGTTGTAGTCTAGCAGTGGTGTGTGAAAGAGCAATAGGGCGGGATTTCATTCATCCAGCGTCTGCTCTGCCGCAGAGTGACTACCAGAAATGAGGGCTGACTTCCTGTCTTGTTTCGATTATATATGTGCTTCTTAATTTTTGGAAATGAATTTAGAACTTGTATTTGAAATCATGTTTGCTTTACTAATTAAACAAAATGTTTAAGAACAATACTAGCAAATGAGTTAGGGCCTTACTAACTAGGGTTTGGCAGGTAAAAGATGACAGGTTTTCTAGCGTAGTGACTGGCACTAGACTGCGTGGGTTTGGCTCCTGGTTCAACCAGTTACACCTTCACAAGCTTCCCATGTCTTAGTTTCCTAATTTGTAAAATAAGGAGAATAATAAATCTATCTCAAAGGGCTGTTATAAGGATTAAATTAATACAAATGAAACCCTTAGAAAAGTGCCTGACACACAGTAAGTGCTCAGTAAATATTTGCTATTATTATTCCACTTACGTATCTCTGATGCATTCATTCATTCAATGGATGCTGAGTGCCATTCATTCAATAAATATTCATTTTAGCTCATTGCTAGTGGCTGACCTCGATATGAAAATTAAATAAGACAGTGTTGTTGCCTTCAAGGAGCTTTTAGTTTAAATATTAGAGAAAACAAGTATACAGGGAATTACAGAACTCTGTCTTATGTTTGGGAATCCAGATGATTCGTTACAGCAGGTGGCATTTGAGATGGTCTTTTGAGGAAACGGGTAGTATTTCTAAAGATGAAGTCTGGAAAGTTGTTCTGGGCAGAAGGAGCGAGAATGACTAATGATGTCAGAGGCATTGGCAGTGGGAGATGACTAGGATAATAGTATGGAATAAAACTCAACAGGTAGGGCCAAAGCATAGCTCTCAATGGCAGGCACTGAAATGAATGTATTATGCAGCAGTCGAGAATTTAAAGTTGTTTATCAGGAAACTGGTGAGTTTAATCCACCAATGATGTTTCAGATGGCTTAAGTGACTAGAGATGGGAATGTTACTTAGATTGGTAGATTGGAACGGCCCAGGGATGAAAAGGGATACTGTATTTGAGATAATGGAGGGTGATCTTTTCAGGAACAGTCAGTTGGAAATGGTCTGACTGGATTCTGTTGGGGACCATGTTCCTCTTGCTTTTTCTAGAGGTTGCCAAAACAAAACCACGTCATGCTATGAAGCGGAAGCGGACAGCAGATAAGTCCACCAGTACCAGTGATCCTGTGATTGAGGATGACCATGTGCAGGTGAAGAAAAAGCCCTTCCTTACCTGTCAGTCCAGTGAAGGTCCTGAATAATGCAAAGGAACTCAAGTTTCCATCTTTATATACTTTCTTTGCTCTAAACAGCAAAAATTGCTACCAAATGCTTCTCATTGTGCCAGTGAAAACATTTAAGTTTTCCAAAGAAAGTAAAGAAAGGGAGGTGTAACTTAAAATTTTTTCTCCTCATAGGTCCTTGTGTTAAAGTCCAAAAATCTTGTTGGAGTCACTATGACCAACTGCGGAATCACAGATCTGGTGCTAAAAGACTGTCCCAAGATGATGTTCATCCATGGTATGTATTCGGGCCTATGTCATGTAAGAGCATCATGCACAAGTTTAAAGAACGAAGGACTACATTACTATGTTATTTTTCACAGGAATCATTATGTTGGATTGTCTCTAATTCTGTCCTTGTTCTGTAGTTTTCAAATAATTACTCAGTAGTATTTGTGAGGGGCCGTGTACAGAGACTTGCTTGGTTCACCTTTTAAAATAGCCTCTCCCTCAGTTTCCTCTCAGTGGTCATCGCTACCTGATCTGATCGAGTAGAACAACAACATGTATGTGCTCTGGAGTCAAATAGACCTCAGCCTGGGTCCTGCCTCTGCCATTTGCTAACTGTGTGAAGTTGGACATGTTTTGTGTGTAAATGTCCTTTGAGGGGAGTGGGGTCTGGGCCTTAAGTGCTTAACTGCTCTGGATTTGGTTGACATGATTAATCAATCATACCTCAGTTTATGGCACATTATCATTAGTCCAAGCCCCACTTTTCTTTTTAGTCCCATGTGTCCCTCATTGCCCATCCCATTGGCTCCCTCCATCTATGCTTATGTATTTAATATCCTTCCATCTTTTGTGTATTCGCTTATGCACATGTGAACAAATAGCAGGGTATTATTTTATGTGAGTTTTTTTTTTTTTTAATTATTAATTTTAGAGAGAGAGAGAAAGAGACAGAAACATCGATGAGAGAGAACATCAATTGGCTGCCTCCTGCACGCCCCCCACTGGGGATCGGGCCCACAACCTGAGCATGTGCCCTGGCCGGGAATTGAACCAGCGACCTCTTGGTGCATGGGTCGGCACTCGATCCACTGAGCCACACCAGCTGGGCTTTTGTGTGAGCTTTTAAAATTTTAGATACACAGTATATCCTTAACATGTTCTGTTTATTTTTCCATTTCCCTCAAAATTATATTTTTGATACCTATCCATGTAAAATTAGGAAGATCTGCCTCGTGTGTTGCGGTGGGACAGTTATATATTCTCTGTGTTTATTTTTTTTCAGTCTGTAAAGTGTGTGTGATTATGCTCACCTTATAAGCACTTATGAAGGTTAAATGCCATAACTGATATGTGCATGTGCATTTGTGCATATGTACATATACATATACATATACACTAGAGGATCTAACCTCTAGTAAAAGCCTAATAAATGTTCATTTCTATTACATTTGTATTGCAAAAAAAACCAGGGGCTTTCTTTTCTTTGCACTTCTTCTATAATACTGGTAGTAAATAAAACAAGAAAATCCTTGCCAGATGTTTTGTCATAAACTAGGGGAATCCCAGAAAGGAGAAATAAAACAGATTTAAACATTTAACCGCTCTCCTGAATTCTAGAAAACACCAGATCTGGGAATCCTAGACCAATTTTTACCCTTAAGAGGTGGTACTTGACTCCATTCCAACCAATGAGGTCTTAAAACATCTAATAAATGACAATCTTCTATTGTAGTTTCCACCTGAAAAAGAACAGAGGCCCTTTAAAAGCTCAGAAGATCATAGCAGCAGGGGAACCCCGCCTAGCTTAAGGCAGAATGCAATGGCTTTCAGCTCTGCTCTCTGAGGTCTGAGAATCTAACTCTCCGCTCTTCTCTGCTGGTTGACTTCTCATTCTTTTTTCTGCTGGGAGTGCTCTGAGAATCTGACTGGTTTTCACCTCTGCCCTGGACTCTCCCTGTATCTTCTGTGACCTAGTGATGGATCACACAACCTCAAGCTTAACCTTGTACCCTTAAACCAAATTAATTGTTCAGCTCCTGAGACAGAGGACGTTAGATAAGTAGCTCAGTCTCCCTAGACACCAGCTGACTAAGTTATGGCAGATGAGATGACTAAATGAGATTAGAATTGACCTTGCCATGTCTGTCTGGTTTTACAGCAGAGAACCATCGAACCCTTATCACTGTCCAGTCCTCTCTCTGTCTTTCCTTGTTTCCTGTCTCCTCTCTCCTGCCATGTCACAGGAGAAAATGAGTCTGAAAGGCAGGAGACTTGGTCGTTGTTCAAACATCAGGTTGGTTACAGGGCCAGATTGCTCAGGACGATGATGACATTTGGGTCCAAGGCACTACAGAAGATGCCCTTAATGAGTTAGAAAGATCAGCCTTATGGTTTTACAGTATCTTCTCTTGAGTCAGACCAGGTTTAAATCTATGATAAAAATTGAATCAGATTGAAATTTGAGGTTAAAACACAGGAGTTTTTTTTTAACTTGGCATATACTATTTTATACCTGCACTGTTGGATATGGTAACCACTGGCCACATGTGACTATCGAACACTTGAACTGTGGCTAATGCCTGAGGAACTGAACGGTTCATTTTAGTTCGTTTAAATTTAAATAGCTGTAGGTGGCTAGTGGCCACCACGTTGGCCTGTCCAGCTCTAGACCCACATATACAAATATTTCTGGGTCTTTTTTTTTTTATTATTATTATTTTTTATCCTCACCCAAGGACATTTTTCCATTTTTTGTTCAGATAGAGTGGGAGGGAGAAAGGAAGAGAGAGAGAGAGAAACATTGACGTGAAAGGGACACATTGAGTGGCTGCCTCCCGCACGACCCAACCAGGGCTGGGGACAAACTGCAACCGAGGTATGTGCCCTTAGCAGGAACCGAACCCGGGTCTCTCTGTACCACAGGCGGACTCTCTGACCGCTGAGCCAAACCGGCCAGGGCTATTTCTGGGTCTTTTAAGGTTCTGCTTTTATACTTGTATAGGAGTTAAAATGAAGTCTGCTCATTTTCTATGGGTGACTAAGATAATATATGTCCATTATTCCAGGTTTATTTGACCATTGCCCATAAAACTTCAGAATTTAATAGTTACCATCATTCATTCTTTTCTATAAATATTTCCTGAACAATTCCTATGTTTAGACAAGTCATTCTGTGGGACTTCGATTCCTTGCCAGTAAACTCTGAGGTCGGAAGAGGTATCTTAACATCCTTCTAGTGTGTACATGGGCGACCACCTTCTTTTGAACAGGACAGAATCACATTTTCAAATTATTTGGATAACTGTCTGTTGTACTTTATGATAGTACGTGACCTTTGATAGAGATGTGGATTACATCTGCGGCATTTATGCTGTAGAAGCTGGGCCAATCCTCTAAGATGATTCCAAATAGGCTATACATTGCTCTATTACTTTGCATAAATTATTTGTAGAACTTACCACTGTTTTTATTTTGTAGCTACCAGGTGCAGGGTACTGAAACATTTAAAAGTAGAAAATGCACCAATTGTAAACCGATTTGACTATGCACAATGCAAGAAACTGAACATGGATCAGGTACTAGACCAGATACTGCGGATGCCTCCTGAGAGAAACCGCATCATATACCTGCGCCCAATGCAGCAGGTACGGAGCGCGGCCCCTTTCTAGTGACACACACGGCAGTGATACTTTTTCTTAGTCTTCAACCTGTATAGATTTGGCATTTATTCATTTCCTCAATGCACAGTGATGATTATTTAAATTCTACAGAGTTCTTTTAACCAAGCTAGGTGACCTTGCCAGTCTTCATTTGTTATATGACGAGGGTAGTTGTTACTCAACAAGACTGGTTTCAGACTGCCTGATTCAAATTCTGGTTCACGGTCAAGTGGCTGATTACTTAACTCTGTCTTAGTTTCTTCATCTGTAAAATCAGAAGAATAAAATCCTAGTTATTGTGATGGTTAGATTCAGACATGTGAAGTGCCAAGCAGTTGCTGGCATGTAGTAAGCAATCATCGTTATCATTTTCATTATTGTGAGAAGTAAACATTTTATTGTACCTGTATGAAATTATGGATGTTAGCTGAACCTGTCGGGGTAATCATTTCACAATATACATGAAGCAAACCAATATGCTGTATGCCTTAAATTAATATACAGTGATATATGTCCGTTGTTTCTCGATAAAACAAACAAAAAAATAGACGTTATATGTAAGACTCGGTGCTTAGCCTGAAGAAGGTTTAAAGGACTTATTAAACAGTCTTTGCAGTCAGAGTCTGAGCCTGACCCCAAGAGGGGCATTTGAACAAACAAATTGTTGAGTGTGTCTCGTGTGCTGGGGCTGAAAAAGACACAGGACGCCATCCTTCCCTCAAGCTGTTGTCTTTCCGAAGGAGGTAGACACGAATGCCACTAAGGGGTCAGGAAGAAGGCTCGCCATGGGGAGAGAGAATGTGAAGAAAGGCTGCGAGGGGCAAAGAGCTGGACTGGGCAGTGGCCAGTGTGAATAGGGCATACGGTACACACACATTCTGTGCTGCAGTCAGTACTGAAACCTGTGAAGGACATACTCGGAAGTGAATTCCGGGATCGGCTACCTGATTCCGGATTCTCTGTTTAGTGGGCATTTCTGTAACAGGGAAATGGAAATCGCCAAGCTTGCTGGACAGAAGAATTTGCTAAGCCTCACTCCTAGCATGCCAGGCTGTGTTTAGGGTTGAATGTGACATTCGATTTTCAAATCAGCCAGAGATTTTAAAACGTAGGTCCCTGGGAAAGATTGTCCAAGCTCTAGGAGATAGATTTTTAAGGCATTCTGTTCCTTGGTCCAAGGCTCTCTGCTCTCTCCCGTAGGTGGACACGCTGACGTTGGAGCAGAAGCTGTTTAGCGGTCCCTACCCCTATCACATCTGTATTATCCATGAATTCAGTAACCCTCCCAATGTCCGGAACAAGGTGCGCATTCGCAGCTGGATGGACACCATAGCAAACATCAATCAGTAAGTAGTCTGGCCCCCGAGGCCTTTCAGGCCTTTCTCCTTGCAAGGGCTCACAGAAACAAATCCTAGGTACTCTTTATTTTAAAAATAAAGGCTTTTTTAGGCACTGAAACGTGAAATACAACATGAGAAACTGAGGGAATAAGGACTTAAAACTAAAAAGCTTACATGCGTGTCTGCAGCTTTTTATTTTCAAATGTAAAGAAAAAGTCCAAGAACAGGCCGTGTGTGTACATTTGACTTCATTTCTTTAGCCTCTGGGATGGAAAAGAGATCAAATCAAACTCTTACAGCTGACGTTTTACCTCATCAGAAAGTTGGACTCGTTAGGGATTTGTCATGTAAACATTGTGCTCAGCACCTTATTCCCACGAGCTGTTTGATTAGAGTGGCTCTCTTTACCTGATAAGATTTTGAAGATAGTGAAGAAGGTATTTTCGACCTGACTAGATATGTTTTTTCCAGTTTGAGTATATCCTTCTTTCATTAGGTATTTAATATTTAATTTGAGATGTTCATTAGAATCTAGGCCTGGCCCGATTTTGACAGTTCCTTTCTACCCCACACCTCAACAGTATTTCTGGTTTTGTAATTTTGTTTGGTTTTTCTTGTTGCCTCCAGAGAGCTCATTAAGTATGAATTCTTCCCTGAAGCCACACGCACTGAAGATGACTTGAAGAAGTACCCCAAGTACCCCTGGGGCCGAGAAATCTACACTCTAGAAGGTGAGCAGTTGCAGTGGTTGGAGAGCTGACGAGCTGTCCCATAACTGGGTGGAGACATGTCTCAGGGAAGATGGCAGCGGGAGCCTTGGTGTGTCAGGATCACGTGCTCTGACTGTCGGCAGGTAGCAGGACCAGTGAATACCGCTCTCCCCGTGTGCGTCGTTAGCCCTAAAATGATCAGAAACAGTGTCGAAACACAGAGTAGAAGACAGTTGAGACTTGCTACAGTTTGAGAGTTGGAAGTGACTTGAGGGCACCTGTCTCAACCTCTTTATTTTGTATATATAGAGAGAAAAAATTACTGAGGCTTAATGAAGGCAAAGGATGAGCAAGGTCCCGTGACCAAGTAGTAGCACAACCAGAACTGGAATTTATGTCTCCTGGTCTGGTGCTTTTTCAGCCACGAGCAACGAAAGCACATTTTATTTCTGCTTGCAAAAATACTGTGTTGGCCCTGTTGTCACCTCCGCAGCAGTAGCACTGTCAATCTCTCCTCCTTTCAGGGGTTGTGGATGGCGCTCCGTACTCCATGATTTCTGACTTCCCTTGGTTGAGATCACTTCGGGCGGCAGAACCCAACAGCTTCGCCAGATACGATTTTGAAGACGACGAAGAAAGTAATTATGCCCTGACCTGATCTGTGTTCTCTAGTTTGAGCGTATCCTACTGAGCTGGATACCTGTGTCTCGTTTGAGAGTTAGGAGCGCTGCAGCTGTTAACTCACTTCCTGTACACCTGTTTTCATTTGCTTTTTGTTATTGCTTGGTTCTCTCCCAACAAAAAATAATAGTTGACTTACCAGGGATCTCTGAAGGTAGGTGGGAAGGCTTCTGCCAGACAGTTTCCTACCTAGATGTTTTTTATTACCTGTTTATAATTTTATTGCTCCTTATTGTCAGTTATATTGTTTCATAGTTGTTCCAGTCACACTATTCTTTTGCTACTTAGGAGCAGCTTCCTGTTGGGTAACATGTAGGAATTAGGAGTTAGATGGAGATATTGGGGAAACCTGAAGGAAATTTTGAATGTAGTTCTTGATTATCTACTTGCAGGATGTTTTCAAACACAATTTATGAGTAAATGGATTTTATAAGCTACATGTAAATCTGTGACTTACTTAGTCTCTCTGGTGCATTTCCACCTCAAACCTTTGTCCACGTGTGCTGTGGTAGGAATCGAACGGGGCAGGTAACTGATGGGGACCATTCCACGGCTGTACCTTTAGCGATGGCATTGCATGACGTCGTAGGCACGTCTCATGGGCCAGCTGGATCAAACGACTTTCCAAATGAGTCCGATAATCACGTTTCCCCTTCTTTCTAACTCCCAAGGCACCATCTATGCTCCGCGAAGGAAAGGGCAGCTGTCTGCAGACATCTGTATGGAAACCATAGGAGAAGAAATTTCAGAGATGCGGCAGATGAAGAAGGGAGTGTTTCAGCGAGTGGTGGCCATTTTCATCCACTACTGCGACGTCAACGGGGAGCCAGTCGAAGATGACTACATTTGACTGCTTCCCGCCGTCTGGCAGAGCCACTGGGCCACGCAGCTGCCCGCGCTCCAGGGGCCTCGGGCCGCCGGCCCAGTCGCATATAGGAAATGTGTGAGGGACACTGAAGTTGTATACAGAGATTTGTACATAAAGGAGCTATACAAAGACACTTCCTGAGTACCCACTTTATATCATATGTTTATACAGTTTAATTTAAAAGTTCATTTTAATGAAGGCAGATCATTGAAAAGAGTTCATTTTCCTGACTTAGTTTATAAAGTCACTTTTTGGCTGAGCCCCCATTTACTATATTCTTCATAATCACTGTTACCCCCTTAAATCTGTGCCTTTTCTTCTCCAGCGGAGCAGATTGAGTAAATCTGTTGAAGAGTCTTTGTGTCTGGCGTGCTTTTTTTTGTGTTACTATTAAAACAAACCGAACCCTATAGTCAGAGGTGGCTACATGTTTCTGTACGAAATTGTGGTTCTTTTTTCTCTTGGTATTATAGTTGCCATATTTCTTAAAAATCAAATAAAAAGACTCATGAATTAAAAATAAACAGCTGAGTTTTGAGAGAGAAATGGAAAAGTTTCCAAAGCATTTCTAGTTATTTATTTCCACATTCAATTGTGTACATGCTTTATCTTGACTATAAAAATAAAAATTTACTAAAAACGTTTTTCTTGCCTTGGACCTGACTCCCTCTTTTTCAAGAAGAAGAGCAAATACCATGCAGAAAAGGAATGTGCTTAAACTGAAGGTCTGGGGGTAAATCTTACAAACTTTCAAATACAGCCAGGTGCTGCAGAATGAGCCGTGTACATTCTAATTGAGCTAAAACATTCCTGTCCCCTGGTGGTGTCAGCCGTCGGTGAAACCTTGGCCCGGCCACTTCTGCAGTGTAAGCCCTGCCAGGTTTCCTTTCCTTTTTGCGGGGCCAGGGTGTGACAGCTCAGGCTGCGGAGGCGCCCATCTCAGAGGCGGCTGGACATTGCCGCCACGTCCCCCTCGGAAGCTTCTTTGTTTTAGAAATCTTGGTTGACTTCAGTAACTGACCAATGGGACTTCTTGTTTTTTGTCTTCACACGCTGTATATTCCTGCTCTTCAGAGTTTAAATTCACCAATAAAGAACGAACCCTTGAAACCCGGGGCCCCCACCCTCACACCCAATTAAAGCAGAACCCCAGGCCCGTGCTCTCTCTACCCTCAAACTCACCAGATGGCCCCAAGTGTCTATGTAATTTCCAGGTCTTGTCATAAACCTCATCTTCAAGTCTACCTGATGGTTATTGCTGAGGGCCGTCTTGCAATCAAAAGAACCACAAGGGCCGGTCCAACCACAACATCATAGGTTGAAACTGGCACAAAACTAGTATGTGTTTGTGGTGATGCTGGTGTCAACAAGCCTGCACTGCCAGTCGTATAAACATAGTCCAGACAGTTACAGTGGTCGGGCTGCACCAGCCGGGTTTGTGTAAGTGCACCCTGATGTTTGCACAGTGACCCAGCACAACCCTCTTGTTCAGTGGTGCATGGCTGGAATATGTGAAGGTCTGTATGAAGGGTAAGGGCCCTTAGAGCTTATCTAGTCCAACCTCCTCATTTACAGGAGGTACCGAAGTCTAGGGAGGGAAAAGACCGCCCACGGTCAGGAACTCGTTAAAGCCAGGTATGGACCAGAACCCAAGTGCCTGATTCCCAGGGGCTGGCATCTCATTAGCAAGGGTGCCAGCAAGTTCTCCAAACACTGAAATAGTGTGACTGATCATCAGTGTCTTTCTGCTAAGTCTTTGCCAAGGCTTTGAGAATTCTTCCTATGTTAGGAAGAATGTTGGGTACAGCAGTCATCTCTTTAGTACCTTTTAACTCAGCTAACCTTCCTTTTAGCTAAGAGTGTGTTCCACTCTTCGGGTTAGAAGTGTGATCAGTAAAAGACAGGAAAATATATAGAACATTCTAGATACTTCAAAATAATACAAAACCCCCAACCCTCAGTTTAAGATTCAATTCAAACCTCATTTTTCACTGCACCCGTAACCAAATAATCTAACTCAGCAATTTTCAACCTTTTCATCTCATGGCATGCATAAACTAATTACTAAAATTCTGTGGCACACCAAAAAATATATTTTTTGATCACCTGACCAAAAAAAAAAAAAAAAAGATATAATTTTGATTCATTCACACCGGACAGCTATTGTTGTGTTGGCTGTTGTCATTTTTTAAAATTTGACAATCTAAGGGAAAAGAGATCAGAATCCCTGACTAAATAGTCAGATATTGCATGTTTTAAAAATTCTTGGGACACACCAGTGTGCCTGCCTCCTGCTACACAGCGTTGAAATCCTTGATCTAATTAATGCTTAGATGAGCATCAGAGATCGCTGCTTTCTAACTTTTGTTGATCTGTTGCACTCTCACTTAATGCACTGTTAGAGCAAGTACAGCAGGGGGCGCCAAAGTCATTCTACTGCTGCCCAGACTGGACCAACTGACAAGGTAGATGTCTATGGAATGATTGGCTAAAGAGTGATTGCCCAACAGCAGGGGTCAGCACGCTTCTTCTGTATAGAGCCAGATAGTAAAAATTTGGGGCTCAGTTGTGACAACTACTCAACTCCGCTACTGTGGTGTGAAAGCAGCCACAGAGGATCCGTCAACAAATGGGCATGGCTGTGTTACAACAAAACTTTATTTATGGACACAAAGTTGAACTGCACATAATTTTCACGTTACAAAATACCTTAGGATTCGTTTCCAACCACTGAAAAAAGTAAAAACCATTCTTCCCTTGCATACAGGAGGATTTGCTGACAATGCAGAGAACCGAGTCGTCCTGTTCGTCCCTCGACGCTGTGGAGCTGGCCTTAAGGAATGCTTTATGGATGGATTCGTGAGTTAATGTGAATGTCAGAGAGGGAATCGGGTTTCTCTCGCAGTGCAGCCAGGTGTGTGCGTCCTAATAATCTCTCTAAATAAGAGCAGGTGCCACAGTTCTTACAGGGACCCCGCATTGAGATTCAGAAGTCCTGGGTTCAGATTCTGACGCCTTCCACCGATTGCTGGGTGACCTGGAGATGGTCACAGGCCTGGCTCTGGAGCCTGTTTCCTCATCTGTAAGTTGATTAGCAGTGAATAAATTAATATGGCCCCTGCACAGGGCAGTCCTGCAGACCCAGCGAGAGCCGTCAGCACACTGGAAAGTGTGACGAAGTGGAGGTAGCATTGCTCCCAGGGTAACTCCCTTTATTAGGAAACGTTTTCTGTTTTTCTCGTCTTTCCATAACCTTCGGTCCCTTCGGCCATATTCCGGGATGGTAGGAAGCAGAGAGAACTGGTGGGGCCATTAAGAGGAAATGTTGATGCTACAGAAACATTTTTAAAAGCATTTACCAAGCCCTGGCTGGTTTGGCTCAGTGGTTAGAGTGTCGGCCCTCAGACTAAAGAGTCATGGGTTTGATTCCAGTCAAGGGCAGGTACCTCAGTTGTGGTTCATCCCCAGCCCTGGTCAGGGTCGTGCGGGAGGCAGCCAGTCAATGTGTCCCTCTCACGTCAGTGTTTCTCTCTCTCTCCCTCCCTCCCTCCCACTCTATGTGAACATAAATAGAAAAATATCCTCAGGTGAGGATTAAAAAAACAAAAGCATTTACCAAGTGCTTTCTATACATCCTCATACTAACACTTCAAAATAGGTCTGGTCCTTATGTCCCCTACTTTACTGTTGGGGAAATTAGGGTTGAGCAGGTTAAAAATTTGGCTCAAAAACACAAATCTAGGCAGTAATGGAAGCAGGAAGCTGGCAGTCTGATTCCAAAGCCTGTGCAACTTGAGCAAACTGTCCCAGCCCCTCAAAGGGAGCCACACAAGGACTGCCCTCCCCACAAGGAAGCTGCCAAGTCAGAGTCGCTGCCGCCACTTAAACTGGACACCACGCCAGCTGGCCTTCGTGGGGTTAGCACAGGCGCAGAAAAGGAGGCAGCTGGTCTTCTGATGCCCCCAGCACCCCCCTCAGGCATGGGGTGCAGCTGCAACACAAACACCAATACTGAGAACTATACAACGTCTATCCTATGAAATGCACACATGGCAACTAAAAAGAATGAAGAAGAATCACGTGTTGATGTGAGATGATGTTGGAGGTGTACCGTTGAAAAAGGCAATTTGCAGACTATTACATAGAGCCTCATCTTATTTCTATAGAAGGGCAAAACAAAACCATACATTTTTATGTGTACAGTTATACATGTGTAAATACACAGACACATTCTTGAAAGATATAAGCCAGGCGATTACTTCTTGGAGTGGGGTTAAGCTGGAGTCAAAGGGTATGTTGCTGTATCTATATTATTAGAACCTTTTATAATGAGAATGGACTGCAGAAATACACTATTTGTGTAACTCATTATTTATATAGCCCCCAAATATAGAATTTGTATATTTAGAAATCAAATAAATTTAAAGCAGAGGAGGAAGGAAACACTGTTAGAACAAAGTGACCTGAAGTGTTTCAGCCTTGACTTCTGTCCCATATGTGCTGTGTCCTTGGGTAAATCATTTTTCTTGACAAAGTCTGTTTCCTTTTCTATAAAATGAAGTCAATAATCCCTGGCCCAAGCTGCTGTGAGAGGCTCAGAGACCTTGTTGTGTGGGTACAGAGAAACCACTGAGTGCCTGGCATACTGCTGAAATGAGCTAGTTATTGATCAGAAAGGGGCAAAGGGGAGGCCAGACATTACAGGCACGTCATTTGAGCAGCTTCACCAGGAAGCTGCAATTTCACTCCCCGGGGAACCACTGGCACATTATCCATAGATCACTGGGGGAAGGGGTCCAACAAAGGAGAGACAGATGCATGTGAAGTTAAGTTGAGGTGACTAGGGAAGGTGCCTGTCAGTCAAACCTGGGAAGGAGATCATTAGCCAGAGTGGGTGGGGCCACTGCAAGCCCTCATGATTTGGGAATCCGTAATTCCCTAAACAAAGGAGTTTGTTCTCTTGCATTTGCCCATATGGCCCACGGCCATGTGCACCCCACACGTAATGGACTAATGGACTGCAGCTGGGAACACAAGCTAAGCTAGCCTAATGCTGAATTGGACTGCCCCAACATGGAACCCAAATTCTGGACACTGGCTTTGATGTTAGCTGAAGACCCCAGCTACACTTCTTCCTTGGCGGGACAAAGGGAAATGGGACTTTGGAAACTCAGGGGTTTGATTCCATGGAAATAAAGCTTTCTACAGTATCTCCTCCTCCCATGGGAGTCTCAGAAACGAAATCCACTCCCACGAGCAGGAGGTGGGGATGAGGACCTCTCCCCATCGGTAACACCTGCAGTGGTGAGCTGATGGGACCAAAGTGAGCATGTCCATCACCTGTGCAGGGTCCAGGTGAAAAGGTGGGATGTCAAAGTACCTCCCACAGTGGATCAGCAGCCCCAGTGCTGGTCTGAAATACACAAGGTTAATGCTCTCCCTTGGCTTACGTCTGATTCTTGGGGTTCGTTGCTGGTTATTCAGTGGCTTTAGGCTCCTGAATACTGTAAAGGCTGTGAAAGATCAGTGCGGAAGGGCCCTTCCTGCTGATCGATCATCTACCTGTCTCCCTCCATTGCTTAGAGATGGAGACTGAGGCTCAGCGAGCAGGAAGGTGCAGAAGAAAGCAATAGAGAAAGTGAGAAGCAGAGTTTCCACTGGAACAGGCATGGCCCCAGGTCCCAAGCTGATGCAGAAGGGAACCGCTTAGGCAACGTGAGAGGAGGGAGGCGGCCACACGTGGCTTGTTTCTGCTCTCCCTGCATCGGGGCCTGACATGCGACTGTGGCAGAAATGAGTCCCAACAATGAGCAGTGTTGCACATGCTTGGGGCTGGGGGCTTGAGCCTGCGTTTGCGTTCAAGTCCACGCTTCGCAGGTCTGTTTCCTTGGGCAGCAGATCGCTCAGCTGAGGCTTGCCCGTCTGTGAAGCAGGGGAGGTTTCGGTACTTGCAAGGATTTCATGGGGATTCAATGAGATATTCCATGTAAAGCACTTACCACAGTGCCTAGCAGAGAGGAGCTCATTAAATATTAGCTTCACTTTTTATTGCTACATTGTTATTATTATTATTATTATTAAATAAGATGTTCTTGGTGAGCTGAAAAAAAAGGGACAGGGAAAGGAGACACCTAATCTAAATCAAATATAATAGTAGTTAAAAATATGTTTGACTCTCTCTCTCTGTTTCCAAAAGTGTGGAATGCAGCTTGCAATTAAATCACATTAACTCATAAAATTGGGAAGTCTGTCTCTGGTACATTCCCTGTCAACCCTTCCTTCCTTGCAGGTGGGGTGCCCCTACCAGCTCTCCAGCTCTCCTTTCTAACCATGGAAGGCTTGGGCACGCTCCGAGGGTCGGCTCCTCGTTAGAACTTAATAACGTCCTTTGTTATCCTTGTCCCTGACTGCTTTCTATTTATGGCAAGTAACACTGATTTTCTATTTGGGGTGCCGATATGTTTCTTCATAAAATAAATGTATGCAAGTGAAAACTTGACTTAAATAAAAATATGACGTAAATAACAGTACCGGCAGGACACACATTTGGGAAAAATCCTCAGGGTGACCCCCGGGTGATGCACGTTGAAACACACACAAGGATCCTGCCAGCTCAGAGATTTTCTCCATTTCGTGGACGCGACAGGGAGAGGCACATGGGGGAAGTGACAGGGTGTCCCAGACTCAGGCCTTCAGATCCACCCCTGATTTGTTCAACTTCACCCCAAAGATGCAGCCTCAGTGTTCTGGACGGGATGGAAGAGAGACTGCAGGTCACGGCTAGAAGGGGCAAGGCACTCGCCTCTCCCCTCTGGACCATGGGAAGGACTCTGAGCAGAGCAAGCTGAGCCACAGAGACAGAGAGACACACTACCACAGAGAAAGATGGGCGGGGACACGGCACAGCACCAGGAGACACTACTGTGGTTCTGAAGACAATATTAAAGGCAATTCAGTTACAGCCTCTCCGGGCCCCTCCCTGGACCCCCTCCTCCTCACCCCGAAGCCCACCCACCCCCAGCTGGACAGCAGTTTTCTCAGGAAAGAGCAAGTTAGCTGCATGAAGAGGACATGTTGGTGAGATGAGGTGAACTCTCAGAAAGAACGGGTTTTTCTACGAACGCGTACTTGGCTGTCAGTTGAAGAAGTCGGTTTTTATCCCTTTTGCTTTCTAGCTGCTGCCCATGAGCTGGACGGGGAGCTTCAGGGCCTCTCCCTGGACAGCCCTGCACGCTGGAGAGTCAGGTTGAAAAGTAGCCAGGCAAACCCCTTTATCCCGGGCATGGGGCAGTCTGGGTGCAGCACCCCTCACCCCAGGGATTGTCAGGACCAATCTGCCCCTCCTCCGGGGAGCATCTCTTCTTGACACTGCTGGATTCCTGGAGAACGGTGGCCTTCTCGAAGAAGAAGGCAGGAAAGGGACCTCCTCCTTCCTTGGATAAGCTCTAAGTCTCCTCCTCCCGCGTCTTCCACACACATGCTGTGTCACCTGGATTCCCAGAAGCCAGAGTCTGAAGTCACGCCAGGCTAGCGGCAGTCCAGACAGAACAAGTCTGGTCCTGTCCTGGGAACCACCAAGGTGGGACTTCAGAGCATCTCCCACATCATCCCAGCCCTGTCCAAGAGATGGTGAAGTTTTCTTACGCGTCCATCTCTGCAAAGGAGACCAGCTTCTTGACAATGACAAAGGCTCCTATACCTACAAGTGCTGTCCTTTTCCTGGTCTGGTGTACATGTGACCTCTACAGACACCAGTCATGGACTGGCCACAGAAGCGTGTCCAGAGAGTCCAGAAGATATGGACCAGTGACATGGTGAGATCTCATTTTCCCACCTGTATTGTATTCTGTGGATCCCTGTTGCATCTACGTTGCCCTTTAAGATGGTAGACCTGCCCCTGTGAAATGACATTTTACATGAGCAGATACGCTTGCTATGCTCCTGGGAAAAGAAGCATTTCATAGGGAAGAAATCCTATTGTAGTTATGTATCTGTGTGTGTACAGATGCATTTAATAGTAGATCCTATTGACTGTAGGGGCATTGAACACAGTTACCAGTTGCCTCAAAGCACTATACCTATTCCTCCTCACTGTGAGCTGGTTCTTGTGAGCTCTCAGTCTTTCCCTAAGAAGTTCTTTGTGATTCCAGGGGGACAGAAACCACATTCAGAGAGCACGTGGAGAACTATGGACTCCCAAATTCACTCATCTCTGCCACTTCCATAACAAAAAAAAAAAACAACAAAAAAAAGTGAAGAAAGGAAAGCAACCGTGAGGAGGCTTATTAATCCTCAGCTCGGCGAGGGTCCCATCAGTGGGTGACCAACCAGCCAGTTTGCCTGGGACTAATGGGGTTCTTGAGTTTCTTTAGCAGGGTTGGTGCTAAAACCAGAGTGGCTGGTCACCCAAGTCCTATGTGGAGTCTGACCATCCTTCTCACCATGTCTGGGGACAGAGAGAAGAGGGAGAGGGATTGGATTCTGCCCTCATAGATGAAATAGGGGATGAGGAGGCCATGGTGGTTTCTGAGATTACTCAGGAAGAAAAGCAGGGTCAACACACCACGTGGAAGGACAGGGGAGCTGGTGAGGTTAGAAACTTCTGCGCATCTTTGCTTTGTAGGGTGTATCACATGGGCACCCCACCACCACCCACACCGTTTGTTCCCTGGACTCCTACAAGGACCGACAATCAATCCTTTCAGTAGGGTTTTTACCATCAACCAAAAGAAAGGCAACTGAGCCTCAACCTGGGGGCATAATTCACCCAAAGATAAATAAATTTGGTGGATACTTTGACATCAGGGAAGCTTCTACTTAGGAGCTTGGAGAAGGGGAGATGCTGGTAAAAGATGTAGAACAATGGTAGCCCAGGGGCTTCACAGGCAGGGCCCAGTGAGGTTTCCTAGACAGCAAGCTGGTCTGTGGTTCTGTCTTTGCCAAAGGAGCAAACTGCCCTGACCGAGACCAGGTGCTGTTCAGTGGTGTCTGATTGGAGCAACTCCGTGTCACTCCCCAAATCGGAGTTGTAGGACCGTTTTCAATAGATGTTCTTGGTAAAGGTGCAGGCCCATTTTGCATTGTCATGGAAGGGAAGGGAATCAAGATTCATTCTAAATGACCTCAAAGCCAGGTTGTCAATGAGAGAATGACATCTTTAAACTGATACACACATCAGACTAGCTCTAAAGATGCTTTTTGGTAATGGATCTAAAACCAAATCCCAAGTAGACTTCCCAGAGTCTATACCCCCAAAAATAAGATGAGAAAAATGTTCATATCTATAAACCAAAATATATTGATGCTTCTCCTGTCAGGACTTTGGTGCTTCCTGATGGACCTCTTGGCATTGCTATCAACCTAATTTCATAGAAAGAGCCTTGATTAATTCATCCACTAAAGCATAGTCAGAAGCAGGTGGCCAGAATGGAGAGAAAACTGGAGTTGTTGAGTGTAGGAAGAAGAATTGAAAGGGTGAGTGGTGGCAGATCACTCTCTTCTAATAGATAAGGGCTCTTAAGAGGAAGAGGGGCCGACTGCATGGCCCCACTGGAATGTGCCAATAAAGGAAAATACTTCCTTTAATTAGAGCCTCCCCACGGCAGAAGGAACTGCATTAGGAGGTAGTCAGCTTCTGTCCCTGGGGGTGTGCAAGCAGAGAATGACCAGCTGCCAGGGATGCTGTAGAGGATGCTACTCCCGCGTTGGGTGGGTGGCTGGATCTAATGATGCTTGAAGTCCCTTCTCAACTCTGTGATCCTCCACGCTCTGGCCTCGGGTCCTGTTCAACACGGTGCTCCATGACCTTCTCTGGGCCCTCGGCCCCACTGCCTCGTGCCTCACTGATGGTGATGAGGGTCAAGAGAGGTGGCGGGGGTCCTGTTCATGCCGACATGAATGGGAATGAATGGCTTAGTTGTGAGCCATGTCCTCAGTCAGAAGCATGATTCCAGGGATTCTGGGTCATTGTGTATGGGAAGTTTCTCAAGTTCCTGGTGATGTCCACTGTGCAGAACTGTGTACCTAGGGAGGAAGGAAAGAAAGCATGAGAACGCAACAAGCACCATTCAAATACACCAAAGAGAGCACTCCCCCCAATCCTCACCTCCTTTCTACTGCATGCTTCTGAGAGCATGGTGTGTGTGGTGGGGCTGAGTATGGGTCCAGGGTACTTCATCAAAGCAAAGTGCAAAGAAACACATCCCTGGAGAAAATAATAGGCCTAGGGTTACTCAGAAAGTGAGTGGTGGAGCCGGGACTAGAACCCAGAATCTTTCCTCCCTGCAAAGCCTGAGGCTCTCATGTTACTCACCAACATGGACCCTATGTACCACCTCATACCCTGGCACACCTCTGCCAGGGATGGTTCTGGATTGAGCAACATCAAAGTGTTGACTGAGTTCACTAAACCACTCAGAGCCTGAAAGACAATGTAACTGTGCTTGTTCCTTTGATTCCTTTTGGTGACATCTGGAACAGTAAACCCATTAGATGAATCAAACAGCAAGTTGACTCTAAGCATCACAGTGAAATTGACTACCTGACAAGTGTTTATTCTTTTTCTGCAGTATCACACCATTGCACTCAATATGTTAATTGCATTTAAATCAATCTCAATCGCAAACAGTTCTTGTAACCTAGATTCCAGCATCTGGCGGTCATTGTTATGAAATTTTTTAGAGAGTTTAGGAGCACCACCATCATTCACTTCCCTGAGGGCAATGCCAAACCTATTCTGTGAGACAAATAAGCACTCGCGCGCGCGCGCACACACACACACACACACACACACCCCAGTTAGTTATTTGGCATTATATGTTGACAACCAACTGGGTGGTTTGTCATGAATTACATTAATGCTTTGCTTTGAATTATAATAATTAACTCCTGACTTATATCGATTGGTTGGTATGTACCAAGGACTGTACTGAGCCCTCATTACCTCATTTAATCTCACAACAGCCCTATGAGATAGTATGATGTTCATTTTTCAGTTAAGCACAATGACACAAGCTTCAGTGACTCCTCCAAGGGAATACAGGTAATATGTGTAGACACAGCCAATCACACCTGGTCTATCTGATGCCAACACACATATGCTTACCTGGTTCTCACCCAGCCCAGGGACCAGGTATAAATTTAGAATAGTGAGTCTCAACAAGGCACTGAGTAGGCATTTCTGGTTGTCATGGCAGGGGTGGTGCTATTAGCATCGAGTAGTAGAGACCAGAGATGCTGCTAAATGTTGTCCAATGCACAGCAGTCTCCCACAACAAAGAATTATCTGGCCCCAAATGTCAACAGTACCAAGAAAGACTGAGAAACTTTGATCTAGACCGACTTCCCCAAACAGGCCCTACCACTTACCAGCTTTGAGATATTTAGCAAGGTATTTAACCTCCTCTGTAACTGAGGGTGATGGTGCCTACCTCAGAGTAGTGGGGTCTGGATTAAATAATGCAATGTATGAAAACATTAGCACAGGGTCTGGCACAGAGTAGAATCTCAATATATTGAAACTATAGTTATTCTCTTTATTTCTTTCCCTCAGTATCTCATTTAGTTGTGAGAGAATAATAATGATGATAACAATATATGTACGACAGTTTATTGTTTAAAAATATTTTTCTCTTTTATTTCTTTGATAGGTAAAACTGAAAAGGACTCAGGATATAGAAGACTACCAGATGTTGTCTTTCTTCCTGATCAAAGTCCCAAGCCCTGTTTGGTAAGCAGGCGTACCAAAGCAGATCTAATTGATTTTTCCATACATGACTCCTTTAAAAGTAGCTCTGCAGGCCAGGCCAGGCCGGCAAAGGGAGGAGTTGAGTGAGTGCTTGAGCTTACGGTAAGTGAGTGGTAAGTGAGCCTGGCCAGGGCCACAGGAGGACTCCCGCCCATTGCACTTGCCCGAGTGGCACTGTTAATGACTTAAATGCAGGTCTTCCAAAAGGGCTCGGAAACTAACACCCCATGAAATGGGATTGCACTCTGGTATCTGAGGTGCAGGGATATCCCTGAAGTAGATGCTTGGGCAGGAGAAACTTTAACGAAAATAATGATAAATCACACACAGCTCACTTTTTTGAGAAATGGGAACGTGTGCTGGTACCCGTGTTACATATATGATTTCATTTATATCACTCATTTTTCACAACCCTAAGTGGTAGCTACTATACGTAGGTCTACTTTACAGATGAGAAAACTGAGGCTTAGACGGGCTAAGCAATGTATGTAAGGTCACACTTTCCATGATGCCCACACTCTAACCTCAAAACACACTCCCGAACCTGGCCGATAAGTCACCTTCACTGGTGATCAGTGGCACTTTCTCCTTCACTGCATTCGCGTAAAGGGAACGTCCTGGTTGGGGAACCACAATGATAGATCTGATCACAGCTCTGCAGCAGCCTGTCACACATCTCTGTAAGGGTCTATTTCTCTTGTGCTAATGGGCGAGTTGTTCAGGAGTAACTAGAAAAGAGGTGTTGGACTGGAGTGCGTATTCTAAGTGGAGATGTCCTTCGTCCAGAGTGCAGTTGACAGGCAGCAGGTCCCATTAGAGATGGGGGTGAACAGACAAGCACGTTCTCGAGTTGCAACATGTGGGTGGGTCCTGTCACTGTGCAGGGTGAGTGATGCACACGGAATGGAGGGGCGAGTCTGAGATGTCCTTGGCAGGACTCGGGCAGAGGGCAGTGTGTCTCAAATGCAGTGTGACCTGCAGAGGTGTTCCCTGGGCTTGGGGATTCCCAATTCTCCATAAGATATCTTTTTTTAATTTGGTATTTTCACTTTGATAGTAATAAATAATTTGAGCAGATTTGGGACCGTCTGGATGGCCACCTTATAAATTCACACGGCCTTGTGAATTCAGGTCACATTTACATTCAGGTTCGCCCCTGGTGTTGCAGTGACAGTGGCTAACTTAATGTGTCTCTAACTGGTGTGTGTGAACCTCGAGCAGTCTGCGGGCACATTCATGGGGATCTACACACCCCACTTTGAGCGACAAAGCACACATTATTGCAGGTAAGCAGTCAAATCCTGACTGTACCATTTACTGGCTGTGTGACCTGGTCAAGTAGATTAGTTCCAGGGACCTCACAGCTTTGTTGTGACAATAAAATTAACATCTTTAAGGAGCTGAGCAAAGGGCTGGGCACATAGCGAGTGCAGGAATCATCACTGTCGAGGAAGCCAAGGTTCAGACCACGTGGCTTTCCCGGAGTCGAGTGGTTACGAACACAGGCTCTGGAGGCAGAATGGCTGGTTGAAATCCTGGCTGTGGCTCTGACTAGCTCCGGGATTATTCCCGTTCTGGGTTGCTGTGGCCATTACATGAGGTCACGCCCATAAAATGTTTATTTGAATAGTGCCAACCAGCAAGTACCTACTCCATAAATGTCAATGAATACTATTGCTATTTAATGATCCAGGTAAGACTCGAACCCAGTACTGCATTGCTGATTCAGTGCAGAAATCCATTCCTTAGTAGTTGACCAAATGTTCTTCACTTAGCAACTAGCCATAAGGCTGAAAGAAACCTTCAAGATGACCTGACAGATAAAGAAATGGCCCCCGGCCCCAAGAGGTGCCATCTGCTCAGAGTGGCAAAAGTCTTCCTGCTGTGTTTGGTGTAGGATCTCACTGGCAGCCTTGCAGCTGCGCTGGTGGGAAGCAGACCCTGGAGGTGTGGGTGTGCCTGGACAGTGTCAAGTCCGGATGAAAACTCTCTGCTGTTTCCCAGGCAACAGCAAGGCAGGAGGCAGCTTCCCCCTCTGCAATGATTTACTCAAACATGACGGGACCCACATTAGGTTTGGTAATTACCTGAGTCTACAATTCATTCACTGAGCAATTAGCATCGCACTTAGAGCAGCCTGTACGTGGTAATTAGTGGCATAATAATCGCCCCCTCTGCCTGCCCAACCGGGCATTATAAGGAAATGGTTAGACTTTGTTTCATATCACACCCTTACAGCAGTGCTCACACGGGGGCACTTGCAACCAGATGTTTTAATTATTAAAATAGAAGATGCAGGGGTTTAAAGAGACTCGACTCTAAGGCAGAGTTTCGTGGAAGCTGGAGCCCCGTCAGCTAGAAACGAGGATCTCACACTGGATATTTTCTGGATGTTCAGGGAGGAATGAGACTTTCAAATCCTAGACATTTATTCATTCCATCATTTACTTATTTAAAACCATATTTTGAGAGCCTACCACAGTCCAGGCACTGTGCCATGGCCTGGAGATATTGGGGCAGTCAGAAAAATCTACGCCATCCCTGCCCTCGTGGACTGGACAGTGGAGTGCGGGAGACCCACAGCGAGATGCAGAAACACAGCCGTGAGAAGTGTGAGGACGGAGAGGCGTTCAGTGATGCTATGAGGCCATGTCATGGGGGGATGTGGTCGAGGTTAGTGTGTCAGGGTTCTGTGACCAAGGAAGTGATGGAGATGAGAACTGAAAGATGGGTAAAGGCTAACCAGGCCAAGGGAGGAGGATGCCAGCAAAGGGACAGCATGTGCAAAGGCCCCATGCTGTGGGGACAGAGGTCCCGTGAGAGTAGAGCAGGGTAGTGCAGGCCCAGGTGTGGGTCAGGACTCAGGACGCTCCCCATGCTCAAGGCTGTTGTGCTCATCCTCAGAGCAGTGGGAAGCAGGCCAAGGTTGTCAACAGAGTGGGTTCATGAGGACTTGCTGTTCTGAAAGAACGTTCTACCTGCAGTGTGTGAGACAGACTGGGGATGAGGTTGGAGTGGGAGCCAGGAAGCAAATTAGGAGGTGTATTAGCTTCCTACGGCTGCTGTAACAAATACTTGCACACTTGCTGGCTGACATGAACACAGATTTATTATCTTAAGTTCTGGAGGCCAGAAGTCCAAACTGGGTCTCAATGAGCTCAATCGTGGTGTTGGGTAGAGCTGCATTCTCTCTGGAGGCTCTAGGGAAGAACCCCGCATTCCTTGGTTTATGGCCTCACAGCTCGCACCTCTGCTTCCATCATCACACCTCCTTGTCTGTCCCTGACTCTCCGCCTCTTTATGATAAGGGTGTTCGTGACTGCAGTGGCCTCACACAGAGAATCCAGGATAATCTCCCCAAGATGAGTAGCTTAATCATATCTACAAAGTTCCTTTCACCATCTGAGGTGCTATAATCCCAGGTTTTGGGGATCAGGAGGGGGGCCTCTTTGGTTAGCCATTATTTTGCATGCCGCAGGTAATTTCCAAGGTGTCCAGAGATGTTGATGGCTCAGGGATGTGAGATGGTAATGGTGGGGGTGTCAAGAAGCAGTCAGATTCAGGATACATCTGGAAGGTAGAGCTGACGGGACTGTTGACGCATCGGACATGGGGCAGCGAGCGCATTGGAGGCATGGCATGGGCTGGGCAAGGGCACAGAGGCAGGAGCGAGCACCATGTGGCATGCTTTGTTCGAGGAATGGGCAGTGCTCTAAGAATGAATCCCACATGGTGGGACCCTCGTGATGAGATGAGTGTCCTCACAAGAAGACGGAGAGAGACCAGAGTGTTTGCACCCTGCCCTCCACCCCATCCTGAGGCTGCAACAAGTTGTCCCTGTGCAAGGCAGGAAGCACGTTCTCACCAGGAACTGAAAGTGCTGGCACCTTGACCTTGGACTTCCCAGCCTGTAACATTGTGAAATAAATGTCTCTTGTTTAAGTGTCAAAGTCTATGCTATTTTGTTACAGCAGCCTAAGCAGATTAATACGGGAGGTCTCAAGGAGTCAAAGAAAGCATGTGTGTGAAGGGACACAGTGTAGGTTGTGGAGACGTGACTTTTTGCCCTGAGCTATCAATTTAGGAAAAGCTGAGTCATCAAGAGTAAGTGAACAAACAGAGGGGCATGTGTATGGATGTGTTTCTGTGAATCATTCACTAGCAACCCTTCATTTCTCCAGAGGCCAGGCATCTAGTGATCTTAACTATCCAGAAACCTGCACCAAGATGTCTTTTGTTTGTTTGTTCTTTTTAAAGGCCTTTGAATCACCAGAGTACTTGTCACAACGGTGTGGACTGTTCTTTCTGCCTCCCTCAGTGTTTCACTCAGAATACTGAAACTCAGTTTGCACACAGCTCTAGAAAGTTTGCTCCTTCCGCACACAGCAGAGCGGAGACTGGCCACTGGAAGGGAGAAACAAGTGTTAACGAAGTGATCACAGGAACAGATGATAGCCCAGGTGTGCCAAGAGAAAAGAAACAGAAGAAAGTCAACCAAAATCAACAGAGCAAACCGACGGGGCCCATTTAGTGCAGAGGAAAATAGTTCACACACCTCTCAAGGGCACTGTTGTGTAGGATAACTAATAATAGAAATTCTAAATAATCACTTTGACCCTGGGGGAATCCAAATCAAGTCTGTAGGTCAGTTAACAGTCTCAGATAAATGCTCGTTTTCCAGCTTCCATAAACGTTCCGTGGTTATGCAGCATGCCAGCGTTAGGGGAGGCTGTGTGTCGGGTACACAGGAACACCCTGTACTCTCTCTGTACTATTCTTCTACAGATACAAACGTGTTTCAAAATAACAGGTTTTTATAAATGTTTAAAACTTTCAAAAAAAACCCCAAAAAACAAATACCAGGGTTTCATCACAATCATTTGGTTGAAAAGATGAAGGCATGCACCACGGACAGCCAATGGGCCACGGGGTGCATCAGGCCTGGGAAAGCCGGCGGAGAGAACCTCTGGGCACCACGATGACCCGGCTGAACTCAGCTCCATCAGAGGACTGGGGAAGGCTGTGCTCCCAGAACGGGGACGAAGCCCCAAACAAAATGGAAAGATGAATGGGTATAGAATAAAATAAAGCTCCCAAAGCATACGAATCTTTGGCTTCCGAGCAATCGTGATCACGGTCCAGAAGGACCTCCGGGCTTGGCGGAGGCTCTGCCAACCACTGTGACGTTTCTACCTTACGCGGCGTGCCCATGGGACTCAGCCTGGCCCAGTGAGGACAGAAGGAGACGCAGAATCCAAGGCCATTGAGTAGGAGGAAGTGAGTGGACAGACAGACAGACTCGCCACACAGAGACAGACTTACAGAGCACGCTCAGAGTTAGACAGGGACGGGTCTGTTGCAGAAGAGCAGGAGGAAGCTGGAGACAGAGGAGCAGCCGCTTCTCAGTGGCAACAGAATAGCCACAGACGAGGGAGAGCCCAACAGAGGTGGGGAAAGAAAACAGAAAGAAAACACAGAGGTTAGTGGTCAGGGGATCTTAGCCTGAATGAGCGTTCTAGTAGCCTCAAAGTGCCTTCAGGGGAGGGAAGAGAGGGGCGCCTAATTATTGCACAACATGGTTATGCCACACTGCCCATCTGAAAAGCACTTTTATAACTGGCATCTCGTTTGAATCTCATTGCAACCTGGGAAGTTCACAGTGCAGGCTGCCACGTTAACTTACCAAGAAAGGAAACAGGTTCAGAGAGGACAGTCACCTGTCCAAGGGCACCCAGCTCGTTAGCAGCTAAGACGGACCGTAGCCAAGTGTTTGAGCTACCTTACATGGTGCTGTGACCCAGGTGTGCACAGAAAGCCACCCCTCCTCCCCTTCCTCCTCCTCAGCGCTAGCCGGGCCCCATCCTGCATTCCTTACATAAATCATCCCATAATATTCCCATTCATAATATCCCCATATATAATTCCCCATGTAATACTCATGTCAACCTTGTTAGGTAGGTACTATGAACCCCCATTTCTGATGAGGAACCTGAGGCTTAGATGCAACGTGACCGAGAAAAGCTCCTTAGAGAGAAGGAGAACCGTCACTCGGCCGCAGGGCCCCTGACTCAGAGGCACACACCCTGACTCTCTGAGCATCGTGACTTTCAGTCTCACTTCTAAAACCCTGGGCATCTTGTGACCCCAACCCCCCAGTCAGATCCTGGACCAGGCCAGCAACGAGGCTCTTTCCTTCTTAAACTCTAGGTCCCATTCCAAGAAGGAAGAACCATCCATGGCCCCCTCCAGTTTCCCAGAGACGCCCCAGATCCCTGTATTGGGAAATCCCATGCAAATAGCCCCTGTAGCCCTGGCCAGTTTGGCTCAGCGGTTAGAGCATCGGCCTGTGGACCAATGAGTCTCAGGTTCGATTCCGGTCAAGGGCACATACCTCGGTTTCGGTTCGTCCTTGGCCCTGGTTCGGGTCGTGTGGGAGGCAGCCAGTCAATGTGTCTCTCACATTGATGTTTCTCTCTCTCTCTCCCTCTCACTCTATCGGAAACACACACACACACACACACACACACACACAAAAACAACAAAAAAACACGAATAGCCCCTTCACACCTTCAGGGCTCCAGGTTCTCGAAAGGCTCTCCTAACTCTGCCCTCTTCTTCCCTCATCAAAACATCAAGTCCCACTTCCGATGAGGCAAGAGGCCAAGCCGAAAGCCAGGACCCTGGAATCAGAATGTTTAAGGGCAATTTGATCCAATCAATTCACCATAAGGTTAAAAAGCACAGCCCACACCCTCTGCTTCAGCGAATCCCCTATGAATACGTCTCTGTGGAAGAATCGCTGACGTATGAACTGGGTGGATATGGCCACTTCCCCCACACAGCCACCCTGGCCGTCTCCGTGTGCGACCCCCTCCCCCTCTTCAGTACAAACACACACCTTCTGCTGCTACAATTTATTGTATAAGCAGCCAGTGACAGCCCTTGATGTAGCTTGTTAAAGGCAACCTGTGTGTGCATTTAAATAGCACGTCTGCAGATCAATTACAAGCCTCTTGGGGGTAGAGACCATGGCTTACTCATCTAGCCCAGTTAGGCATTTTACTGACAGTTACGGTGGTTGTGAGCCAGACGTCCAGAATTCTAACCGCAGCTTCATTACTCGGTGTTCCCCCGACCTTGACCTCCCTATGCCCCGCTTTCCCCATCCGGTACCTGAAATAACAACAGGACCTCCCTGAGCGAGGTGTTACTGAAGCAAGGCATTCCCACCATGGGCTCATCATGCTTGGCGCGTGCTCGTCAGGTATTAGCTAGCACAACTCCGTAAGTTCATCACGTAATTAAATGTGATTTGGACCCCCAACCTTGTCTTCCTTTAACTGGTTCTCTCTGGTCCTTCATGAGTCCGATGACATGCCTTGGTATCTATCCCTCACTAACAAAGCTAAGGTTACCATCAGAACACTATGTATATTCGGTGAAAATCTCCGATTTCAATAATTCATACGCTGGCATGAAAATTTAAGGAAAAAACTCAGAAACTTTCAGTGAGCTGTAAATAATCAGTTAAATATTTAAATATCTGGGGATCTGTTTGCATGACACGCTTTCCCGGTTGCATTTTGGTGCAGGAGGAGCTGAGACCACTCCTCTGCCCTGGGTCTTCCACACAATTCACTGGTTTTCAGTACTCATGTGGGGCTGGGATTACAAATGGGATAATACAGTTGTAAACTATTACATATGTTATATACATAACTAATACTTGAGATATATATATATATATTTACACACACAATCACATATATATTGTTTTATTTTGCCTTAACAATTATTTAATTAAAATTGAACTACTCTTGCATATTCATTTATATATGTCCTTTTAAATGCAAGTAACAATATGTTTTTCTTGGATATGCCCTCAAGGAGTCTGAAGAATAGACTTTTGAGAACACAACACGCAGGTGAGTCATGAACACGTCTGAAATAGTGAGTGGATTCTGGCAACAAACAGACAAACGTTTCCTTGTAAACATTTCAGAAGAAGACAGAATTCCTACAAACATTTTCTTTGCAATGCACCACACTTAAAACTGGGAGATGTGACTAATGGTACACGTTGAAGTAATGGTAAGATGAAATTTAAAATACTAATGTAGTCCACCCAGTGTGGCTCAGTGGTTGAGCGTCGACCCATGCACCAAGAGGTCGCTGGTTTGATTCCTGGTCAGGGCACATGCCCAGGTTGTGGGCCCAATCCCCAGTGGAGGGCATGCAGGAGGCAGCCAATCGATGTTCTCTCTCATCGATGCTTCTATCTCTCTCTCCCTCTCCCTTCCTCTCTCTCTAAAATCAATAAAAAGAACCAAAAAAAAAATTTTTAAATACTAATGTAAAATAAAAATTTAGATTTGCAAAGATTTTAAAATTTGTAGTAAAGATCTTATTGACTGTTCCCTGTCCATGCCAACTTCGCTGAATAAAGAGTGTGGTTTTCCGCCCTGGCTGGTTTTCTCAGTGGTTAGAACATCAGCCCTCGGACCAAAGATTTGCAGGTTTGATTCCAGTCAAGGGCATGTATCTTGGTTGCAGTTCGGTCCCCAGCCTGGTTGGGGTTGTGTGGGAGGCAGCCTGTCGATGTGTCTCTCTCACATAGATGCTTTTCTCTCTCTCTCTCTCTCTCTCTCTCTCTCCCCCCCCCTCCCCTCCCACTATCTGAGGATAAATTGAAAAGTATCCTGTGTAAGGATTTCTTTAAAGAGAGTCTGGTTTTTCCTGTGACCTCTGGTTGCCTGTGTTTTCGCTGGCCGGAGTGAGCATGTAAAACCACACCCAGTCGAAGCTGCTTTTATAAACAGACAAGGTTCCTTTCATTTGCACTGCAGACCATGATCTTTCAGAGCCTTTGACATTGATTATTTTATTTCTTTACTTACCACAAACCCCTGAGGTTGGTATTATGTAGATGTGAATGGAAAAGGAGTCACCCATCGCCTCACCGGACCATGTAGAAGACTTCATGTGATGACACTAGACCATGCTAACTGGGCAGCCTTACCTTCTTAGGTTCACACATGTTCGGTCCAGGCAGGGCCTTGGCCCCGCAGCATGGGACAGAGCTGGGCTAGGCGGCACTCCCGGGACGCAGCCCGGTGAGGCTGCCTCGGCTGTTGTTTAGATGGTGGTGTGAGAGGCCAGAGACAGGTTGGCGGTTGACTAGCTGCCTGGCAGCAGGTGTTAGTCAAGAAGACAAGGCTTGGTGGCAGACAGAGGGAAGAGGTAGGCAGAGGGCTCGGATCCTAGAATAAGGGCTCAGAAGCTTCAAACGCCTGCCTAGCTCCCCCAGCCTGCTTGGACAGTCTAAGAACCCTCGCTTTTCTTTTTTTTTTTTTTTTTATCCTCACCTGAGGACATTTTTTCATTTTTTTGTTCAGACAGAGTGGGAGGGAGAGAGAGGTAGAGAGAGAGAAACATCGACGTGAAAGGGACACATCGAGTGGCTGCCACCCGCACGACCAACCAGGGCCGGGGACAAACTGCAACCGAGGTACATGCCCTTAGCGGGAACCGAACCCGGGTCTCTCTGGACCGCAGACCGACGCTCTAACCGCTGAGCCAAACCGGCCAGGGCGAACCCTCGCTTTTCTGACTAGCTCTGCCTTCATTCCTCTTGGAAGGACACTTGGCTACTTAGAAGGATCTGATCCACAAATGTTGAGTTAATACCTTAAAATCATTTGCCGTAGCCTCAGCAGAGAAGACTACATCTGGCCCAACACAGGACCCACAGGGATGTCTTCCCTGGGCAGGGAGGTCATATGGTCGGTCCTCTTCCTCAGACTGAGCGCACGATGCCCCCTGGACAACAGCTGGGAAACAGGGGCAGAGTGGGTTCCAAGCCAAGCTCACTGCCGTAGTCAGGGGCAGACCATTAACTCCCCCCCAGCTTGGCAAATCCCTCTCGGCAAAGGGCACCCCGTTTATTCTGCCCTCTGTGCAGCAGGGGCAATGCTGAAGCTTTGGAAGAGTCATTTTCATTCCTTTGCCGCAATAATATCGGGAAACGCGACTTGACATACTTCCTAACAACAGAGTCTATTTGAATCTACTGCCTTAAAAAGAATCTGAGCCTAGGTTGGTTTAAGCTAAGCTGGTTGGAAATGACAGGGGCTCTTTTCGTGAGCTCACTTTGAAACATTACCTGTTTTTATAGTCATCCGCTCACGCCAATGCTGTGCCACTGTGGTCTTAACAGCTGGCTTTAAACATCGCTCTGAGGGCACACTTGGCTCAAATGGGATTCAGCCTTTGGCCAAAACCAAATAAAATACATTGCAGATCTGAGCACACCAGCTCTGCTGTCAAAAATGTCCTGGCTCCTCGCCTCACACATCCCTACGCCAGGCACCTCTGCTTGCCCCTGGTGGCAGTCTACGGCCTGGCACATTCAGAAGCCACCTCTGCCCCGGGTGGGAACCACGAGAAGGGTGTTGGCTGCTGTTGATGGACTCCCTCTCTGCAGCGTAAACAGTGAGGTGCTGCAGGAGGCTTATGTTTGTTTGGTCAGGACTTTTTCCATTAGGCTTGGTCATCAGCAGTTGGCTGGTGACAAATGCAGTCCTAAGATCCAATGGCTGAAATCCAATTATCCCGGCTTCCTGTCTGCGGAGCTCTGCCAGCGAAGAACACAGCCGTGTTTGCCTCCCTTGTCAGGCTCCAGGGACTCAAAGTATATCACTCGGAGAAAACTAACAAACAACAGATCCTCAGATGTTGCGATGGAGAGGCACCATGGGGTGGAAAGAGGACTCAATGGGCAGGACGCAAAATCCACCACTGGCCTACAGTCTGTCTCTTCCTGGCTCTGTGTCTCTCCCTTCGCGTCTCTGAGTTCAGTTTCTCGTTTATAAGAGGGAGATAATAACACCAACCACTGGGGTGTTGGGAGCTTCTAATGAGATGATGTATGTGAAAGAGGTTTGAAAACTAGAATGATGGTGGTGATGGGGATGATAATAAAAAGGTTAGCTGACATTTATTGTCTGCCATGGGGAGGGCAACATACTGTGTGCTTAATGGACACAATCTCATTGAGTATTCACAGACAACTTTTAAAGAACTGGGGATGATGGTAATAATGATTCATAGCAATAGCTAACATTTCTGAAGTGTTTACCAAATACCAGCCTTTAACCTCCGCATTCTATGCATATTAACATATGTAATCGTTACATCATGGGCAATAAGTACCATTATCATCTATGTGACATATGAGAACAACTCGATGACAGGAGCTAGGTAATCTGCTCAAGATCATGCTGCTGGGAAGAGGCCCAGGGCCCGAACACAGGCATTCTGGCTCTAGAGCAGGAGACGCTTTCTATAGAGGGCTGGACGTTGACGTTTGGGGCCACATGCGATCTCTGTAGTGTTTCTTCTCCTCCTCCTTCTTCTTTTATCTGTTTAGTTTTTTGTTGTTGTTGTTGTTGACCATTTTTGTTTGTTCTTACACTCCTCTACGAATCTGAAAAACATTCTTAGCTCAAGGGGTCACACAGAAAATAGGTCGATGGCTGGACGTGGCCCACTGAAGGATTACGGACCCTTGCTCTAGAAATGATTTCCATTTTTCACATAAGAAAATGGAAACTCAAGTGCTTACATGACTAAAATCAGGATTCAAATCCAGTTTTGTCTGCTTCCAGAAATGGTGTCAACCTACAGTCTATTGCTTTCGTGTGTGCTATTACACGTAAGGTATTATCAGTGTGTTAGGCATGCTGTGCTCATCACAGTCAATTTCCAAAGAGAATACACTTTTCCCTTTTGCAGCAGACTTGGAGACAAGCTAGTAGGCTAAGATTGAGCAGACTCGATGCCTTGTACAGTGCCTGGCACATAGTAGGCACGCCATATATCTCTACTGCATGAAACCTAATTCTGATTTCTGGTTGAATTTAGGGATTCACCAAGATCTCAGGTATTTGCTCAAACTCTTCTGGACCTTGCATTTGCACCTGTAAGCGAAAGCAATGACATATTCCTTTGTGGAGCTCATAGGAAATCTGTACCAATTTATGAGAAAATTTCCATAGAGCTATCTGGAGAAAAGAAAGATGTTCTGTGAAGAAATACGATGACAGAAATGGCACTTGGAGGCTGCGTTTATGACTTTGAGATAAATACATCACGAACCTGACACAGGACAACAAGGAGGACTCTCTGACTTCATCAAGTCGACAGTGGTCGTATCCGCTAACACAGTCTCACATGAAAGCAGACATTCTAATTTTAACCTTGGGTTTCTCCTTCAGGGAATCAGTGCAATTCTTGGAAATGTATTCGAAATTCTGTGCCTATGTCCAGACTTTCAGGGAAAAGGCTAAAGATTTTCTCAGGCTCTCAAAGAGTTTTATTATGCCCTAAACGCCCTGAATGTTAGAACGACAATAAAAGCGTCACAGTCCAGTTTCCTGATGGGGATAAGGGCAAGATGGACTTACTGGTGTGCAGTGAGCAGTAGCAGGTTTTCCAAATGCCCTGGTCAGTATGATGCTTTGTTATACACTCGGGATACCCACTTAGGGTCCCACAACAACTCGTCCTACCCCCACTGGCACAGGTGTTTGAATCTGCGCATTCACCCAGAAGATTAATCACCAGTGCAGGCTGTAGTGACCAGCACTCAGGGAAGCCAGCAGGGTACAAGCAGCCCCAGAAAGAAGCTATATAGTCTCTTTCATTTTCTCTCCAGCCCAAGGCCAGGTCCAGAGACTGCCATAACAAACCCCAAGGCTATCCCTGGCTTTTTTTCTTTTCTTTCTTTTTTTTTTTTTTGTGTGTGTGTGTTACTAGCACCTAGCACAATGCCTGGTACACAGCTGATGTGTAATAAAAGTCTGTCTGAATGAAGATAAGGATAATGATGAAATTGATGACAATTAGTCCTTACATTCCTGGGATGGTTAATAAGGTTGTTTCGTTCTATTATCCTTTGAGATCCTCTATCTATATGAATTCATAGGTCTTTGTCAATTAGAGGGTGTCTTCACTTTGCATTGTTTGTTGTTGGCGGTGGTGGTTTTATGCCAAGGTAGCCAGTTGGGCTGTTTCTCTTGTGTGTGGGGGCCTGAGAACATCCTTCCTTGGAGGTTATGATTGTGGCCCCAGGAAATCAGGTCCTGTGGACCTAGACCTGGGTGGGCTGGATTGGGCTTTACAGAAAGGTTGTCCATGAAGTAGGCCTTGGCTCTGACTGGCTGATGGTTGGGCAGCGTGTTGTGGGTATGGGCGACACATTGATGAGCAACTGGGGACCAGTGTATGTTTTCAAGTTGTTGAATATGGAAAATCTTCAGCATATAGAAAATTTTAGGAAGGGTGCTACTGTACTGTTTTGTTTTTGTTAGTTGTCATGTGTACATGTGTGACTTAAAATAAACAGATTAACCTGTACAGATGTGAAGAAAAAAGAATTAGAAGACAGTGGTCATTATGCAGTGTGAAGTAGGAGGCGATCTGAGGGGTGCCAGTGAAACTGGAGAGAAAAGACTAGATAAAGGTGTTTTCAAGGGAACAGAATTTGGAGACTAAATGTAAGAGGCACAGAAGGTAAAAAAATCAGAGATGACTGCCCACAGGGACTGCTCGACTAATAATAATAATAATAATAATAATAATAATAATAATAAATAAATAAATAATAATAATACGCTGCATACATCACCCAGGCTCATACATTTTAGAATACTGTGCCATAATTAACCTCACTGGACTTACTACTTTTTGCCTGGCTTTTAGTTTTTGTGACCATATCTTTTGCTCCCTAGTAACATGGAAGCCTTCGAAGGCCAGTGAGCATGTATTGATTGATATAGTTCTCTCTCCTCTGGCAGCACAAAAACGTTTGCCAAGTGAGTAAGTAAAATTTGGTGTCAGTGAGGTGGGTTTAGGGCATTTGTTTCATGAGCAATCTGAGACCCAGCACGGCTTGCTAGAAGTCACCCAGCTGATGAGGGCAGAATTCAAGGTGGAATGAGAATGTATGTGTGTGTGTGTGTGTGTGTGTGTTTTTCCCCCAAGCATACAGGCTGCAATAGGGAGGGCTGAATGGCAAATAAATGCCAGGAAATCAGAAAATAAATAGAGTCTACTCTCCACTGCCAGGGCTACTATTAGATGAGAGAGAACTCTGGGATGACTTTGGCCTTTTACTTTTATAAGCTCAGTGTTTCCGGAAGGCTCGGTGTCGAGAGGAGATGCAGTAATAAGGGTGAGCGATAAGACTACTCTTTCTGGTTCCTTCCATTGACTCATATCCCCTTGACCAACTGCCACTCTGTCTCTGGCTCGCTGGCTGGGACAAGAGGTCTCACCAGAAATGGTGTCTTGGATCAGCCAGCCAGCGGCTTTTCACTTGAAATGATAAAACCCGGCTTGATTTCCTTCTCACAAAGCCTTAGTAATGAATGACTCACAGTCCCCTCCGTGGCAAGTTCCTGAGGATGATAAAAAGAGATTGGTATAAGGCTTTGGGGAAAGAATGTGGGGTGGAGGGTGGGGTGTGGGCTGTGTTCTGGCCAAGAATTTCATCATTAAGCGGTGGCATATGAGTCCCCATTTGGACCCTGTTGGCAAGAAGACCATATAGTAATGATCGCCATGCTAATTCAGGGGACCAAGGCTGGAATAAAATGATGTAACCCCCTAATGGTATTCAATACTGAGAAGGACATTTGTGTATTTTGTTTTCCCCCCAGCATACTGGCTACCACAGATGAAACCATCAGCTGCAAAAGGGAGGTTTGAATAGCAAATAAATGCCTCCTTTTACTTATCTATAAAATGCAGGTTATTATACAAGTTAACAACAAAAATAATAATAAAAACCCCCAATAATCTGTCTGGTGGTGTTCTAATTGCTATCATCTACACAATTTTATTTAAATTATACAATCTTGTAAGTTAGGTAGTGCTGACATCTCTGTTTTACTCATGAAGGAACTGGGGCTCAGAGAGGTTAACCAACTTGTCCAGGGAAACACAGCTAGCAAGCTGGGAAGCTGGGATTCAATCCAGTCAATACTTTTTTGAGGACTGAGTGTTATAAGATACGTAAAGGGTCCCGGTAGTACTTAAGTGATCAACAAACGGGTGTCCCTTTATCCTCTTAGAAAGTAAAGAGTGACTATTGTTTAGGAAACTCGTGGGTTGGAGAAGATAAAGAGACCTTTTAGGCATTCCATAACAAGACGCCGAATGACAGCAGGACTCCATTTCCTGCCCATGCTCATCCTGTCCATTTTCTCTGACCCCGTCACCGAATCCCTCACCGTCTCCATCACCTTCTGAATAGTGTTCATAGCCTGCCCCTTTCAAGAGTAGACAGCTGGTGCAGAAACCCCTGCCTGCCACCTCCCCACTTCCCGGCCCTGGCTCCTCAGCACCCTTCCCATGGGACTCCACACCCACTTTGGCATTTCAAACGTCGTGGGCTCCACAGTGATAACGGCTGCACTTCGGTGACGCTTACTGTATGCCCAGGACTGTGCTCCGTTATGGAGCTTTAACCCACGGAAGCCTCACAACCACACTCTGGGATGTGCCACCCTTATCTTTGCGCTAAGAAGAAACGGAGGCTCAGACAGTTGGAACTTGCCCGAAGTCACACAGTCAGTCATTGATGGAGACTAAATCTAAGCTCATGTCCAACTAAGGACAAAGCCCAAGCTCTTAACCACAGAAAATGTCTCAATTTATAGAAGGTAAAACTCAAGCCAGAAAGGGGTAGGTACACGCACAGAATCATATAGCAAGATATTAAGGATGCTGGGGGTTGCCCTGGCTGGTGTTGCTCAGTGGTTAGAGCACTGGCCCACACACCAAAGGGTCTCGGGTTCCATTTCCAGAGAAGGGCATGTTTCTGGCCTGGCCCTGGTCAGGGTGCATGTAGGAGGCAACCGGTTGATGTGTCTCTCTCACATTGATGTTTCTGTCTCTCTCCCCCTCCATCCCTCTCTTCCACTCTCTCTAAAAAATCAATGAAAAAAGTATCCTCGGGTGAGGATTAACAACAACAAAGGATTCTGGGGGAAAGGACACACTTTTTGGCATCTTCTTAAACATTCTCTATCACCCTCTAGCCTGAGCAACTCTCGTTGTGGCCCAATCCCACCCTCCGCCACTCCGTGCTCTGTGCTGTCTCAGCCAGTGCCATTATTGGTGACAGAGTGGCCAATGTTCTCCAGGTTTCTACAGTTTCAAGTGACTCGCACAACTTCAGTCTGATTCACCACCACAGGCTATAAATACAACCTTTAAGTTTACATTTTTTTTTTTTCAATACATAGACATGAACCAAAAAAGCTTGCCATGAATCAGGGAAATAGTGGTATTTTAAAACTCTAATCCTTTTGCTCCTTGCAAGAAATAGGATAAACATCTTGATTTTATTCAAAACTGGCACAGCAGGAGGTGAAGTGTTGGAGCAGCAGTGAGACTTGGGGGCTGAAGGAGCTCAGCGGGATGGTGTGGCGTGGACGCTGTCAACAATGCAAAGCCTCACATTCTTCCCAAGACAGAAATTCAATGAGCTTATTGGACAGCTCCAGTGCATCGAAGCCTGAGCTGGACATGAGGAAAAAATGAGAAATAATCATTGGTTCCTGTCCTCAGGGAGCCCAAATTCTGGTAGGAAAGCTCAGAAAGGGCGAGCTTAATGAACCCCGTGGAAAAGCACGGCAAAATGTCCCAGGAGAAGGACAAATAAAGTGCTTTGGGGATTGGAATAGGTCAAAAACCTCATGCTGTCCTGCCGGCTGGCACACCTTCAAGGGGAAGGTGGCATTTGGGACGCACTTTGTAAGAGATGCTGGGAAGTGTGTGTCCAGTGGAAAGAAAGCAGGGAGGTGAAAACGCAGAGAGAGAGGGCGTGAGACCTGGAGCATGGCGTTAGCTCTGCAGGCATAAAGAGGAACACCTGGAGGCAAAATTGTAAATAGCAGACTTGGATGAAGAATGGAGAGGCCAGAATCTGGTAGGCAATGAATAATCTGGTAGGCATTTTGATCAAGAAGTGGCATGCTCATATTGGGTTTTACAACCTAAAGGCCCAGTCCAGGCGAAAGATAACATCAATTACAGAAGGATGGCGTCAGGAAGGATGGAGATAAGAAAATGCATGAAAAAAAATCTGCCAGTTATATAACCAGATTGAATTTCCTCTTGTGTCTGATAAAATGAATAGTTTTAATAGCAAACCACTTTCTGGCTGGCCAAGAATTGGTGTTTACTTCTAATTAGATGCTGTTTAGAATGACTTATTTAGAATCGATGAAGGACCACTCTGTGGATGTATCTTTGTGTAGAGATAGCCCATACTCCAAGGGGAAAGGGAGGCAAAGGGGGAAAGATGTGCAAGAAGAGAACCCATCTGTTTCAAGGACGGTTCTTGCTACTAAACCTAACGAGCCCCAGGTGCGTCAAGTTCCCTCGGCAAGTGCTGTGTAGGGGAGAAAGGCTGGGTTTGGCAGGGCCTGGGTTTCATGTCCAGCACCAGGTAATCTCTGTGTCCTTGGGGAAATCCCAGGTCACTTCTCTGATGTGCCGCTCAGTTGCTTCATCTCTACAATGGAAAAGGACTTACCTGTAGGGTTTCATATGAAATATTCCCCACCGAGCTGGCACACAGGTAGTTGCTAATCAATAGTATGTAACGCTGCTGAATTATTGCCCGTTTTACTTACTTCGCTGATGCCATCTCCTACCACTTTCCCTACATCCACCGGGCACCAGCCACACATGCCCAGTTCATTTCTGCCTCTGAGTCTCGTGTTTGCTGGTCCCTTTTAATGACATCATTCCTCCCGTCAACACATGACTGACTGCTCCCCAGCATTCCTGTCCCAGGCCACAGGGCTGACCCCATTCCACACAGCTTTCCCTGACAACCCCGGATGACGAACACACCTCAGCACCATCTCTATTTGTCATATTCTTTCTAGCACTTGTGATACACTTGTCTCCTTCATGTATGTATACGTCTCCCTGTTTATTTTCTGGTTCCCGATGAGAGAGAGCAGAGAGACTTCGTCAGTATTATTTATTCATTAACCTCCGACACACAGTAGATATCCAAAATAAAAAATGTGAACATTGTAGTGCTGTTGATAAAATTAAACTATGTAACCAATAAAAACTACCCAGCGCATGGCAAGTACTAAATCAAGGCCAGGTTCTCGCCCTTGGACGGGTTGGGAGAACGTCTGCTCTAAAATGAAGAAAGACGGTTTGGAAAGGAAGCAAGAATGGGGCAGTGGTCCCAGGCGAGGCTGGTTGAGCACCCCAGGTCTAGTTCTCTGCCTGGAACCAGCGGATGCTTCACGGGGTGTGTGTGTGTGTGTGTGTGTGTGTGTGTGTGTGAAGGCTCACACTGCATTCTAGGATGGAAGTTGTAGGAAATTAGGCTTTTTTTTTTTGTATGGAGGAAGAGGTTTTATAAATAAGTGGACAGCCGTGATTCCGGAGAAATGCATCGGGATAAATAACTCACAGGGGCCTTATGGATTTTTTAGGAAAACGAAGGAGGGAGAAACAAGCAACATCACAGACTCCCAGAGGAGAGCGCCTGCTCCAGCCGTTTAGGGTTTTAAGCTGCGAAGAAGGCTCCTCCCAGGGAGGAATTATAATGAGCAGAAATGGAGGATCCAGGTACCCCTGTTCCCCATCCTATTCCGGCCCATGCGCAATGGGGTTCCAGGTAAATCTGGGTACGAAGGATTCTGATTTGAAAACCGAATTCTTGTCCACCTCTGCATTTTATATGTGAGATGATTGGAGCCCCAAGGGTTTCACAGAAGAGCTGGGACAAGTACCCTGCCCCTGCCTGCCCACGGGGGTCTTCCACTGCCCCATACGCAAAAGTAATGGGACTGGGAATTTCACTGACGTATACTCTAGGCCTAACCCTCCGGAGGCTCCAGGGCAAGGGAGCTGGACTCCAGCTCCGGGGTGGCTTATGGCACCAGAGAAGGTTTCAGCAAGGCGGCACATACTTGATGATCTCAATCCCAAGCCAATGGCTGTGCAGCTGCCCGGCTGCCTTGAATGGCTCCTACGGTGTGTGTTCCGAGAGGGGCTGGGCCGGATCCTTCCCCACCCTCTGCTCTCAGGTGACCATGGCAGGGATTAGTCACTGCAGGCCCTGATGAACGTGGCAAAGAGACAGACAGGTAGAATCGCATGATCGAGCGGTCCCGGGCTGACGGTTTTACCTTGAGGAGAACCTGATACTGGAGACAGAATCTTCTCTAGTCTCAAATGCCCAAAGCTTCTGAGGGATGGGTGGGGACATGGAGCTTAGAGCAAAGCTCAGAGACCTGAGGCATGAGATCAACGCTGGCATTTTACTGTGTATTCAAAACTCAGTTGTTAGTTTTAAGACGTAAGATTTCCCACCATATAGAATTTATATGAACATGTACAGAATGCACAAATATAAACATACGCGTAATTTATTAATGTTTATCAATAAATAAAATTTCTCAATTAAAAAAACAAGTCTGTAGGCTTCTGTTTTTCCCAGAACACATTGCTGGGAACTGCATCAAAAAAGTCTATCATCAGAAAGCCAGGGGCGCTTCCCGCAGAAACAAATTCAACTTGAGGATCAAAGTTTCAGCTGCAAATAAGTCATCGGTATAACTAACAATTCTGTCAAACCAAAGATACAGCCATCGTTAAGATTTGTAAACCTTTGAAATGATATAATTAAGTTCCATGTAAGGGGCTCACATGTAATTTACATGTTGATTACAAGGAGACTTGGTGCGCTGTGACCCGTACACACGGCCCCACCTGTAATTTGACTTTATTAAAAATATAAAAAAAATTAAGGTGCTAGCAAAATACCATTAAACTGTAAGTACTAATCATTTTACACAGACTTATCATTAGCAAAAATCTCAAAAGTCATCTGTTTCCTAAAGGGGGAGAAAAGGGGGGACATCTGTAATAGTGTCAACAATAAAAAAAAGTTATCTGGTCCAGTAGCTCAGCAGATTCTTTATGTAACATTCTTGTCAGCTGCTCATTCATAGTCTATTCCATGTTTGAGGGTTTTTATTTTTTCATAGAATTTATATATATATATATATATATATATATATATATATATATATATATGTAAAATTTATAGGATAGGGATCATTTTGATTACCCCTTTTCTCCAAATGTTTTCATGGCAAAAAGGCATTTGAATTTATTTCGTGTGACTTTGAAGTTACTTGACGTTGGGCTCATTCCTACCAAAATCAGTCCCCGCCTCTCTCCAACCACTCCTTTATTTTGAGAACAACAAAATCCCATCAAATGAAGAGTTTGTGATGTATAAATGTGCAGTGCTGTGTGGTTTTCCCAATCTGGAGTTACCAAATGAGGAAAGGTGGATTTGGAAGAACAGACCCCAAAAAGGTGCTCCCTCAGCATTGTTTTTTCAAGACAGAGAACTCATTCTCTAAAGTGGTTCACCTCTTGGTGGAGAAATTAGTCCTGGAGAGCTCAGGAGCATCCAAAGCAATCATAAACATACAGAATGGCATTTTATGATTTACAGAACATTTTCATAAAAATCATTTATCGCCACAACTTCGCGACGTAGGCAGGAGAGATTACGAGTCCAGAGAGGTCTGGCTTTCAGTTCAGAGTCACACAGGAAGTCAGCCACTGATTCCGTGCATGTGCTCACGGAGGTGGTGGGCGGCGTGGGGGGCCGTCAGAGCAGACAGTTTGGGTCTAATTGCCAGGTTCACGGCCTTGGGACTCACGACCGTACTGTTCCCTCCTTTGTATTAGAAAAGGACCATCCTCAAAATGGTCCTAAGTCCCAATGTAGTAAAGGCAGAAGACAGTGACTTGAAAAAGCAAAGGGGTTGGTCTAGCCAGTCAAGGTGCAAGGTAGGACTTAAACTTTCTTCATGTGTGATGAGAATAGATCCCCAGTTGAATCTGCTCCCTGGACCCGCGAGAGCCCCAGCCTCACACAGAGCATTTCAGCGTGGTGCAGAATTTCTCAACACTCAGGAGTTTTAAAGAACATTTCTCTTGAGAGGCTTTTCCCCTTCCCTAAGGCATGACTATTTCCCCAGTAAAATTCAGTCTTCAGAGGACAGATTTATTATTATTATTTTTTGCATTTGGATGGTTTAGGGGCAATCTCCTCTTCCTGGTTCCAAAGTCTCTTTCCCGTCCGGTTCAATTCCAGGACTGAAGTAAACATCAACAGAAATGGTAACGGACACACTTCAAGCAGCGGGAACAAAGTCAGTATGACAGAGTCCTGAGATGCTATCAAATCACAGCCAAGAGCAAAGTTAAACCCCCCAGGGCTCTAGGACGCCATGGCGTTGACTTCTTTGTGACATTCACGCTGGGGCAGTTGGCAAGAGCCATGGGCTCAGCTTTGAAGGAAAGACATCGGGGTGAATCTGAAGGGCAGAACCGGCAAGGTCAAAGGTCTAGAGGGCCCAAGGGAGGCGGTTAGTTCCTTTGAAACAGACAAAAGGCAGGCGGGCCATGGCTTTTCGAGGTAGCAGATGGCTGTAGCTGCATCCTGTTGTCCTGGAAACGGAGAGGAATCTTAAGAGATCCCCTTAGCCCAAGTTTCAATGACAGTTGCAGAAAGTGAGGTCCAGGGATGGAAGGGTTGGATCAAGGTCTCACAGCCTGCTAGGAGCAGAGCCACGGCTGGAAGCCAAGCACTGGCTTTGCACCCTCGGCACTGCCTGGTCCTGCCTTCTCCACCAGGGACCGCAGTGAGTGACAGGTCTCCGCAGCGCGCTCCCAACAGTTCTCTCCTTTGAGAGCAACATGGCCAGAATCCAGGGTTGCAAACTGGTGCATGGGCCTCACCACGAGCTCCCGGGAAAGATTCCAAAGTCTTTGAATAAACACAACGATGCCACCGGCCCTGCCCAAGGCTCCTTAGGACAGGATGCTGTTCTAGTTCCCGAGCAAGGCGGGCACCCCGGGGCAGAAGCGGCTGAGGCCACGGCACCGGGCACCAGCTGTCTGTCAGGCTGCCCTCCAAGTGCTGCGGAGACCGTTTTCCTCGGGTAGCTCTTCGCCCAGTGTCTTCCATGGTAAAGGAATGGAGCATGTCCTAAAGAGAACGACTGACACCAGACGTAAGGCAGAGCAGGTGAAGCCTGCGACTGACGGGGGACTGGCCAGGAGGACACACATTCGGACCCGACACCGGGAGGAAAGTGTGCTAGTGTCTGGCACTGAACAGGACAAGAAGAGACAGTGAGTAGTTTGAACACGGCTGTGACGGACGCAAACAAGGAGGAAGTGTGTGCTTTGGAAGACGATTCTGAGCGACAGGCACAGGGTTGTGTTGTGATAACACTGGTCTGTGAGCAGGCAGAGCAAAGAGGGCGACACCGAAGGCTGAGATAGGACACAGTGAGTGATCGTGTTTGGAACACGACTCAGACAGACCAGGCACAGTAAACGGACAGACTGGGGACAACAGACAGTGTGAGGCAAGAGCAAGATGCCAGGGAGAAGGAGTTCTGGGAAATACAAAAATCTCTTCACGGGGGGTATCTCTGGAGGAGAGCCCCCAGTGAACAAGGGGACCGTTCTCTCCCCTGACGCCCTCAAACGCGCCTGCTGGAATCCTGGAAGAAAAGCCCGGTGGGCATGGGGTGCCTGCCCCGACGGACGGACAGACGGCTCGAGTGAAGAGAATACCGGGTGCAGTCACGCACAAGCAGCAGCTTAGGACCTGGCCCTCTCTCGGAGGGATGGCTGTCTTCTGAGTCACTGCCCCGGGGGACTAAGTGTCACCGGGCTGAGCAGCCATCAAAGGAGACGTTGCTGGGGGGTGGCACTGACTCTCCCATTGGCCACCACACTCCACTGCATCCCTGGAGAGGGGAGAAGACCATAGAACCTCAGAGTTGGAATGGATGTCACAGAGGATCTCGGGAAAGGGCCCCCCCAGTGCAGGAAAGCCCCTGTGCACCCAGACGCGTAGTTGCTTAGCCCCCACATGGGAATCTCCAGGGACTGACCAGGACACATTCTTTTTGAGCAACTTGACTAAAAGAGCCTGCTGTTGTTATTAGCAAGAGCTTATTAATGTTCAGCTGAAATCTGTCTTCCTCGTACCCTCCAGGCACACTTAAAATTCTTCCCTCTGCTAATTATATCTTCCAAGTTTTCTCTCTCTAGGCTACACATTTCTCTAATAGTGCATAGTATATTATGGCTTCCAGAATAGGCCCCACAATGAGCACTGTGCTCTGAACAGAATCCTTATTTTATGATTCTCTCTCTTGCAACAAGGTTCCAGGAAAGAGCACAAACTGGCACAGTGAACCTGATATATCATGCGCTTCTCATCATCAGTTTAGTTGACTTCCATGAATATGGTCAACACCGAGTCCATTTCTGACTACGGTAATATGCTCTTGGCTCATATTGAGTTTGTTGCCCACTTGTATGCTTTTGATACAAACAGTTGTCCATGCCTGTGGTTCTTTATTATGTGGGTACAGTTTACGCTTTTTGTTTGTTTGAGCCAAAATATAGGACATTACATTTGTCTCTGTTAAATGTCATTTTATTGATTTGGTGTCATTTTAGCTCATAGAGATCATTCTAAATCATAACAATTTCAACATTCAAGATGTGATTATTTAGCACCGACTCCAACTAGACTTTCAGGATTTTACAAGCATATAGGAAGGTCAGATAATTTATTGCTGCCTAGATCTTTCAGTGTAGTGTCATCTGCCTTTTAGGTCAAGATAAAAAACTATTGGTGAGGACAGGGCTAGCACAGAGAACTGCCGCACCACCACAGGCTGAGAATGGACCCACCCATGGAAGGCTTTGTCCAAGGCCTTGCCGAAAGTCTCTGCCAAGCAGTACATAACTCTGACCTAGTAGATAATAAAATTCGTTGGCATGATTTATTTTTAATGAGACAACAAATGATTTGTGTTGTAACTGTCCTAGAATTTTGGTAATGTCTATTTCAAGCTATGAGCCCGTAGTTTCCTGAGTCTAGCTTTCGTATGTCGTTAACAACTGGGTCAATATTTACTGGTCTCCAGGCTGCCATCATTTCCCCAGTCCTCAAAAGAGCACCAGTCAGAGGTCTTATCAACCAGTCCCTTTAATTCCCCTGAGATATAATACACGTTGGCTCAGAGACAGTTAAATGTTTTCCATCAATCCTGGACAGCAACTTTCTCCCTATAATGTTCTCTCTTGTCCAGTTGGAAGACTGCTCTTACTGTAGCAGAACATGCAAGATTTCTTCCTTAAATGATGAGATCACTTGCTCTCAACATAGCGTTTGATTCATCCTTGGCTATACATTCCTCTTCTAGATTTTCCACCTGCCATTTTCAAGTATAAATTTACTATATAACTCAAGATGCAGCCTCATGTCTTTACATATCACCACTCCCGGCATTTTTATCTGTCTCACTCATTGAACATATCTATTAAAAGAAAAAAAGTGAATAGAAAGGAAGCATACGAGGAAGGAAGGGTTTCTCATTTGTCATTGGCCAAACTCCCTTTGTATAGTACTTATCTACTGCCATTCTTATCAGCAACCACCACCCATTAGGGCAGCACCTGTGTGTTACGCATTAATGTATTTTAGACCTCCTTAACAGACGAGGAAACTGAGTTTCAAAGAGTTTAAATAATTTGCCCAAATTTATGCAGTTAATAAATGGTGGGATCAGACCTTACATTTAGGTCATTTAAAAAATACTTTTATTGATTTTTTAGAGAGAGTGGAAGGGAGAGAGAGATAGAAACATCGATGTGAGAGAAAAACATTGATCAGCCACCTCCTGCACACCCCCTACTGGGGATCGAGCCTGCAACCTGGGCATGTGCCCTGACTGGGAATCGAATCGGGACCTCTCAGTCCATGGGATGACACTCAATCCACTGAGCCACACTGGCCAGGCATAGGTCATTTTTGATACCAAAGTCTGTGCTCTTAATTGTCTTGCTATATTGTCACTCGTCATCTTGAGAATTATCACTGCTCAGTCCTGTGCTCAGATGCTCCTGTCTCTAACATTTTCTTGTTCCCAGTATGATGGACTCACGGGTAAAAGGAATATGTACAGGGGCACATATCTATTCCACCTATTGGAAGCCTACAGTGTGATATGCCCCCCCTTCCACTGAAACACAGTGTGACTGAGACCCTAGCACAGGGACCTCCTGCAGCGCCCCCTGTCCACTAACCGAGGGTCTTTGCCAAGCGGCATGTGTGTTTCCTGTGATGCTAAGGCAGGAGGAAACCACGCAGGACAGAGTCAGAGAAAAGGGCCACGTTAACAAGCCTAACAAAGAATGGGGAGAGAGGGTGGAAGACAAGGAAGAGCCCCAGGGGGTGCACAGACGGCTCCAGAGCTGTTGGGGATGATGGAGGAGGTCCTTTGAGAAGTGTTTCCAAAAGGTCAGATTGGCTGTGTCATGTCATCTTGCCAGAGATTCAAATAAAGACAGACATAGACAACAGTATGGTGATTACCAGAGGGAAGGGGGGGCAGGTAGAGGAAGGTAAAGGGGAGATAAGTGGTGACGGAAGGAGACTTGACTTGGGGTGGTGAACACACAATACAACGTACAGATGATATATTATAGAATTGTACACTCGAAACCTATATAATTTTATAAACCAAGGTCACCCTAATAAATTCAATAAAAATTTTCAAGTTTATGCATGATAAATAAGCAAAAATAAATATAATGAAGGCTTTTCATGATCTACCAAAAAAAAAAGATTGAGATTACTGGGGACTTGCTAATGGATGCCTGGTATCACTTCTTTTTATTCAGGATACATCAAAGAGAGGCATCCTGGAGAAAGGACAACGGCCCAGCCTCTAAACCCATGGAGAGCTCACAACCAGCTCCCTCCAGGCAGGGCAGACGAGAGTTGAGAATAATGGCAGGGTGATCTTGTGTCCTGCTTGGCCCCTGTCATTCTCAGTTTACACTATTGTACTAATCTAATTGTTAACACTTAACAGTTCAATGTCTTCTGCCTTCTAGGTCTTCATTCAAGATACGAAATTATGGCCCAATATGCTGCACCCCAAGAGACCTCTTTCCAGTACAACAGGTCACACTCAGTGCACGTGATGTGAGCAGTCACCAGGAGACAGGGACCTGGGTTCTAATGCCTTGTTAGCCTCCCTCCATGCGTGACTCTGATGACTTCGTCCCCTTCCTGTGCCTCCCTTGCCCAGTTTTTAAATGAGGAGGAGGACTCGCTATAAGATCCTTTGCAGCTCTGACATTCTGATCGTATGAGTAGCAGAGATGGTGGATGACAGATACAGACCTCCTGATTGGGCACCAGCTGTGTGTGGGCCTGTTCTCCAAAGCTGTGGGTAATTGCTTCAAATCTGGCTTTTAATATTATTCTATTGTTAGTATCTGATACTTTCTAGTCTGTGCGGAGGGAAGAGGTTTCACTGGAAACACAAGGGGGTGTAATTTTTGGATTTGTATTAGAGAATCTGAAAGACCTCAATTTCTGAATCTGTGAAATTACATTGCAAAGCTGGTAAGTGTATCTGGGTAGGATAGGATAGGGGCTGAGATGCCACAACTTAAAATGCAGCGAGATCACAACTGTCTCTCCTCGAACATATGCTTGATCAGAAACATTGGCAGAGTTGCTAAAAATCCCTGATGCAAAACGTCATTAAAAAAGAATCTCTAATATTTTAACAGAAGAGTTTTTTAAAACACAGTTTCTTGCTTTAATAGCTTTATACAAATCCTCTACAATTTATGAAGCATTGGTATATATTTTCCCATATTTAATCTTCAACACAAATCCGTAAAGAAGGAGGGTATTATTATAATTTTAGGAGAGGAAGTAGGTCAATGCATGGGGCATGGATTGATTGATGGGCAGTGGTGAGTCCAGTGCTATAAAGCAGGCATTCTGCCTCCCAAACCTGGAAATCTGTCCATTGGGAAACGTGGAAATCATTTGTGTGGTGGGAAGAGTTTTGTGATGAAGTTTAATATTAACATTTGATGAAATTGAATTATCATTACCTGTGTTCCAAAAGAAGAGGAAAGAGAAGGAAGAGGAGTTGGAGGAGGAGAAGGAGGAAGAGGAGGAGTTGGAGGGAAAGAATCACTAGCGGAGTCATCTTTCACAGAGTGGTCCAGAGACTGTGTCTATCAGAATTAGCGTGGGCACCTGTGACAAACACAGATTCTCAGGATCCACACCAGACTTCTGACAGCAGGGTAGGAGGGCAGAAGGGGAGTAGGGAGAACAGAAATTGCATTTTTTAAAAGGTGTTCCCAGGTGATTCTTATGCACATGGGAGGATGATATTCCCTGAACAGGTGGCTATCCAGTTATTCTCCTCATCCGGGAAACAGCTTAGACCCAGGGACTTCGGTGGCTGCGAAGAGAAAGGCAGGAGAGTGGGAGGGGCCAGAGCTGGAAGCATGAGGCCCTCCGTGATGCTTCATAAGGGATCAGAATGGATGCATCAAAACACACGCTAACTGCAGTTTAGCAAAGTGGATGAGGGGATGTTTACTGGTTTCATGACATCAACAATGAAGAAATGAGCAAAGACTTGGTGATGAATCATGAATATGAGAAGGCAAAAAAAAATGTAAAGAGATGCACAAGCAATATATTTTTAGGTGTTCTTTATGTGATAAAAAAAATAGAGTGGGTGCAAGGATCTGATAAAAACTAATTGAATTGTCTATAAACAGTGAGCACACACACTAAGTTATCAGGAAATTACAAGCATTAAATCATTTGAATCTCAGTGAGGGAATTCAAAGTTTCTTTCACTCTTCCTGATTATTTTATTATTTTTTCAAAAAATCTTTCTTTCAGATTTTTTAAACTTTTATTTTTCACTTACAGTTGACATACAATATTATATTAGTTTCAACTGTAAAACATAGTAATTTAGACATTTATATGCCTTCTCAAGGTGATCTTTCTGCTTATTTCGAAGAGAAAGACTCAGTTTGGCCCCACTCTGGCTTTAACAAAGTATTCATACCTCATAAATGGAGAGCAGACCTCAGGTTCAGAGCCTTTGGCAAGCAATAGCAAAGTTAAATTTTAATAATAATTTATACAAATATTAATCTTTTGTTTCCATCGCATTTATTTTTAAATCATCTTCTCTACATGGTTTTGCATTTAAGATCATGATACAGAGTTTCCTTTACAAATATATTTGAGAGTAAACGTGTATTTAAAGACAAATAGTAAATCAATAATAGCCTGGGTAGAATGCTGATATGGTACAAATTGTGCAAGTAGCAGGTGAGTGACAACAGCCCCTAGCAGATGATGAGAAAATTGGATTGCAGAGAGCGTAATGCCTTGGCAAGGACGTAAATCAACACATCCACTGGCGGCAGCTCTGGGATCGCAGGCCAGGGCTCTTTCTGCTGTTTTGTGCTACTTGCAGAAAGGACCCCAAAGAGCTGAGTCTGTACAGTTTGGAATGCCTAACCATGTGGCCTCGGGACAAAATGTATTCCCCGGGGCTCTTTAATTCCATCACGAGCCTCAGCTATGTTCATGTTTCAACAAGCCAAAGTGCAAGATCAAATCAGTGGGCGTGGCTTCTTCTAATCCCAATGCACCTGCTTCCCTACTGCTCCATACCCACATGTAACTAAGGTCAAACCAAACTCCTTGAGAGATGTTTGTTTTTTTTTCCCCATTATCTACCACAATTCCTAAATGACAAAAGATTGGAACATGGAGTCTGGGGGATCGGAGTGTCTGCCTGCTTTCTCTGCTGAACTATGTCTATAGGACAGAACCTAAAAATATCTAGGAGAAAATGCCTGAAAAGTATGGACCTGTAATACAAACAACCGATATTTATTGAGTGTTTATTGTGTGCCAATGATTGTGCTAAATAAGCAAATCATGACTTATATAATTTTCACAATAATCCTACCCCCTAGGTTTAATTATTTGCAGGTTCTAGTTGAGTGGACTGAGACTTAGTAACTTGCCCAGGTGCAACATCTAGGGAGAGGTTGAGCCACGATCCGAACCAGGCCATCCAACTCAAAGTCTCACTGCATCCGCGTCGTGAAATAAGCACCCTCACCAATCAGGCACTCTGGACTCCCAGACTTAGCAGGTAGAAAAAAGTCCTGCTCTCGAGAAGCTGCCTAGATGAGAGTCAGGTGCATAAAAGTCCTTAAGATCCCACAGAATGAGCTGAGCTTCCGAGAGAAGGAGAAGCAGTTGGTAAGAGAGCCCAGAGGAGGAAGCGATTGTTCTTACTCGAAGATTAACGGGGAGGGGATCAGGAAAGTTTAGAGTGCTCGTACGGAAACCACGCCGCAAGGAATGAGAAGACTCCTACCAGGCAGAAAAGTCAGAAAAAGTGTTTGAAGCAGCAGAAATAATCATCCCAAGGCAGAAGAATTCACTAATTATTTGGGAGAAATGGATCAATCTTGCGTGCGTATTGCACAGGGAGTTGGGTTGTGGGAGAGTTGAAGGAAATAAGCTGGAAAACCAGGTCGGAGTAGGCAAGAGCTTTGCATGCCCTTCACTATCTGCCCACTACGAGTCCCACTATGTTGCTCAAGGTTATTTTGTTACAACTCGATCCAGCTAGCACTTACAGTTTAAAATCCAACTGCCTGAATGGCCTTTCCATCCTCTTGAATGATACATGTGAAATCGCTTCTCTCTCCATGGTTATATTAGACACATAGTCCCAAAAGAAAATCAGAGGTAGAAAAAGAATTATAATTTACAACACCCTAAAATCACCAAATATGTGAACAGCCTTGAGTACAATCCTAGAGCCCAGTCTTTTGGAAAGCTGTGGAAGAAGAATGCAGAAGAAGTCCAGGATGGTCTGAGTGTGTGTGGGGCGGGGGGAGGGGAGGACCCAAAAGCAGGTCTCGAACCATCAAAAAGAAGTGAGACGGTAAAATTTCGAATGAACTCTATTGGCAGGAATCTTGCAGGTCTAGAGCCCTGCTGTATCCCCACTGCCTAGAACAGTGCCTGGACCACAGTCAGCATGTAATAAAAAGATAATGGATGAATGAATAAGTGAGATTTGTGCTAGAGATTCTGAGACTTGGATTCTGATCTTTGTTCTTTTGCTGATATACCAGCAAGATCTGAAGTCTTTGGGGCTCAGTTTTCTTGTGTGTAAAACATTGGGTTCAGCGGTCTATTCAGGCTATTCTTAACAAGATTTTAACAAACAGCTTCATGGAAGGGCTACATGAAACATCGGCGGGATGGGATCAGTGGTCATGATTCTGTGCACATCTCCCCCGCTGTGAGCATCTGTTTTGATCAAAGCAGGTGTAGTTTGATTGTTCACAGTTCCAAGGAAGAGTCTATTAGAACAAAAGATTTCCACACCAGAAAAAAATTTCAAAACCACTGGACTGTTTGAGCTCTGTTGTTGCCTCCAGCTATCGCACGCTAAACTTCAAAGATGCTAGGCTAATATACAGGGAAGTCAAATCTGACCAAATGTTGCTATGGCTATTCAAACAACAGAATGTTTGCCTTGGATAGTAATGATGAGCTACCCCTCACCGGGAAGAGAGACAGACAGCTACCTGCCAGATAAGTTGTAGAAGAGATAATGCATTGTTGAGATATTTGACCAGATCACTTCTGAAGCCCATCCTGTGCCTGAGAATCAAATGTTCCGAATCCTTTCAAGAGTTTTCAGTTAACTAGCCAGGGGTACAGTTTCATGGTTAACAGCAAGGTCTTTGAACTCAGATGAACATGTATTAGAATCCTGGCCCCACCACTCACTAGCTGTAGGACACTAAGTTATTTAATCTCTCTGAGCCTCAGTCTCCTCATTAGTAAAATGGGAATAATAATACCCGCTCCATAGAATACATTAAGGATTCAGAGAGATGACACATGTAACGCTCTTAGATCAATGCATGGTATAGAAACCAGGGCTCAGTAAATGGTGGATTCTAAGGTGATGATGATGATGAGGAAGGCGAAGATGGTGATGACTAGATTAGAAAACCAAAACCAAATTATTCCTAAAGCAACTAATGATTTTACTTGACAAGCATACACACACACACACACACACACACACACACATATGTGTGTGCATATGCATGCATATGCATGTACGTATGTATATACGTGTGTGTGTGTTCAGACACACATACTCCTTTCCCCAGGGAGAAACTTAAATCAGGCAATGCCAATTTGCAAACAGAGGAAAACATTTCACTGTACCAGCCAGCAAAGGAAGTAAAACCCAGGAAAGGATGAAAGGAACATAAGCAGGCACCAAATATATTTGTTAGGTTTATCAAAATATAGATTCACCCATTTCTTAGAGAATAAAAATCTCTCTCAGAACAATTCTAAGTGTGAACTATTTCTAAGAATCTTGTTAAAAATAACCTGCAATCGGCATGGAAATGAGAAAAGACAGTTCTGGAATCATTTTGCGCAAAGCATGTTCTTAGCTCTTCGGTTGAATAGAGTCCACTCCTCCACTGGGTTGTTGATGTAACCGGAAGCCATTCACGGGGTTTCCTCGCTCAGGGGTTGAAGATTTCCCAGCATTGTGAGTAGGACAGCAGCTAGAACTTTCTCTTTCTCTACAGTTCCTCTAGCCTTGCCATGAAAGTACTTGTCCTCCTTCTGAATCCATTGCTCAGGAACGATCCTGTCCCTTGTCAGGGGTATTATGATTCTGATTGCACCATCTCCCTGCAGACCCTGTTCTGACAATGAACCAGTGTTCCAGAAGTAGGAGCCTGTCCCACTAACCTGTGTTCCTGACATTTTGCTCAAAAACATGACGATGTGGACAGCGAGAACACAATTTATGAGTAACTGACGTGTTCCAGGCTCTATATGGACAGCATCTCCCACAGCCCTCACAACAGTGTTACGGGGTGAGAACCACCTTTACTTGCATTGGGCACAGGAGGAGACCGAGGCACTGAGCGGTTAGGAAACTTGCCGGGGATCACACAGCTTTAAAGTGGCAGAACCTGAAGTCCAACTGAAGTCCATCAAATACCAAGCCCTATTCTTTTACCCATAACACTGAACGGTTCCTCCGGTCCTCTGGCTCCTCCTAGACTGGGACCCTGCCTTGCTGGTCTCAGAGCCTGAAGCCCTGGTCCTAACTGTCTCTCTGTGAAAAAGGAAGAACGTGAAACCCAGATTGAGGGCATGTCTCTTTAATCCCAGCCTAGGGTTCCTTCACCCTACAAATCTTTACACAGTAATTCCATTCCTATTAAGGCCTCAAGCAAAAGAAATGTATCCTGATGGGTGGATATGACAATATTTTCCTCCAATGGAATCTCAGGCATCAAGTCAGCTGTGTACCACTGGGCATCTTCACAGCCTCGGGATGCAGTTCTGCCTTAGATATGTCTGAATTCCCTGCCAGCTGCAGATTGCCAGAAGAATCATAAAGCAAAACAGAATGGCGCCAGACAAACCTCTTCCTACTGGTGGTCTTTCCAGAAGGTCTCCGGCTTCAACCAAACAAACTGTGATGCGGCTGAAGTGGGTGTTACTCTCTCTCATGTTTCACTGTGGGAGGATGTTTGTGGTTCTGTAACTCACACAACCACAAAGGAAGGGTCTGGGAACAGCCTCAGTCTCCCAGCCCTTCCTCAGCGATGCTGAATAACGACCAGTCAATGTTTGCTGTGACTGACGGTCCGTCAACACTTCTAAGTGCCTGGTGGCCACCCAACTTTCTCCTTCTCCTTTATTAGGAATTCCCTGCTAAGACAGTTGTGCACTAAAATGTGTACCGTGTACTAAAACAGGTATTCTTAAAACTTGTGTCCTTTGATCCTACCTCTCTCCCCTGGCATCATGCGGAACAAGTCGGGTCCCATAAAAGTCCTTAGATATATAAAAACGGTGCTTATTACATTGTTCTTCATATGTCATGAATTCCACGAAGAAAATCATGGTGTTTACCCTCTTCTGAACACACTGGTTTGTCAACACCTGCTATGGGCCAGGGACCTGCACCGTTCTGCTTCGGACGACACCCTCACTTACACGGGGGCGTGGTTCTGGTGGCTCTCAGTGTGCTTTGGAGGCGATTCCTTTCTGAACAGCTGCTCTGACTAAATTGGGAGGGCTGCGTCCCTGCCAAGTACACGCTGTAAGGCAACAAGCTCGCGGAGCTGCCTTGTGGGAAGGGCTTCTCGGCAAGGTTACCATCGCCACTCGAACCACAGAAATGCAGGCCCTTTCTCCCAGAAACACCGATCACCTGCTACAGGATTTTTCCCCTTACCTCATCTTGGGAATGGATGTGGATGAAGAGGGCCCACAGGTGCAGGGAATGCACTGAAGAGGGCAGATAAAAGCATCTGCACCTGCTGGCACTGTTAAACGACCTCTCCTGCTGCTCCCTAGCAGAGGTAAGGAGGTTCTTTGTTGTGAAGCCCAGAGGAGTGGTTTGAAGCAGGTTCTTCAACCTCAGCACTGCTCTGTTGTTGGGAGGGCTGTGGCTGTGCACTGTCAGACGTGTAGCAGCACCCCTGAGCTCTATCACTGGGTGCCGGTAGCATCCACCAGCTGTGACGACCGAAAGCCCTCCAGACATTGCACAATATGCCCCAGTAAACAAAACAGCCCCCGATTGAAAACAGAGACTATAGTCAATAACATTGTAACAACTACGTATGGTGTCAGATGGGTAATAGATTTATCACTTCATAAAGTGTATAAATGTCTAATCACTATGGTGTACACCTGAAACTAATATAATATTATATGTCAACTGTTATTGAAAGATGAATTTTTCTTTTTTATCCTCATCCGAGGACATTTTTGCATTTATCTTCAGATAGAGTGGGAGGGAGAGAGGGAGGAAGAGAGAGAGAAAAACATCAATGTGAGAGAGACACATCGAACGGTTGCCACCCACATGACCCCAATCGGGGCCAGGGACAAACTGCAACCAAGGTACGTGCCCTTAGCGGGAACTGAACCGGGGACTCTCTGGACTTCGGACTGACACTCTAAGTGCTGAGCCAAACCGGCCAGGGCGAAAGATGAATTTTTTAAAAATATGTTTTTAATGATTTTTTTTAAGAGAGAGAGGAAGGGAGAGAGAGATAGAAACATCAATATGAGAGAGAAACATGGATCGGCTGCCTCCTGCATGCCCCCTACTGGGGATCAAGCCTACACCCCGGGCATGTGCCCTGACCAGGAATTGAACCGGGACCTCTCAGTCCATGGGATGACGCTCAGTCCACTGAGTCACACCAGCTGGGTGAAAAATAAATTTTTTAAAAAATTAAAAGTAATAGTGAGTGATTTTGGAAATAAATAATTTGAGAGAGAGAGAGAGAGGGAAAACTATTGGTTTAAACCCACACTATCTCAGTAGTTTAATACATGGAGCTAGGCCTAAACTTGAAGCATTTTCGACTTCAACTTCCTCATTTTATTGGTGCAGAGAGATGATGACTGCTTGGTGATCAGTGAGAGATGAGAGACAGGCTTCCTGCTGTTTCCATGGCACCGATGGTTCTCAATCCCACTGCCCATTAGAGCTCCTAAAACATACACATTTTTGGTCTCCACCTGGACCAATTAAAATAGCATCTTTGCAAGTGGAAGGAACCGAGGCTCAGATGTTGCATAAGGGCTCCCAGGTAACTCCGGTGTGCAGCCGAGGTCAAGGGTCAGAGCACCACACCACACTGTCCCCATTTTGGACCTCAGATAAACCACTCTGGGCATCTCTGAGCTGAGTTGTTTGCAGGCTTGCCCTGAGGGTGCCATGCACAGTCTCTCTCTACTGTGGGCACCAATCTCAGGGGGCTGCTACACAGAACCCTAACACCCTAACAACAGGTGCACTTGCAGAACCAGCGGAGGAAAAAATACACACAGAATATACCCGTCTTGTTGGACATGGTTAGCATGTTCTACGTTGGGTCAAAGAAATGCCTACAGGTAATTGAAAAGCCACAGGGCATATTCAAAATAACAGTCTCAACTGTTCAGCACAGTGCGTGATGTACCCAGGAAACAAGCCTTGTCTCATGTTGCTTAAACAATTATTTATACACAGTGTGATTAATTTAATTTAATTCATTTCTGGCTTTTCTTCTAGCAGAGGGAGCGCTGCATTCCTGTTTAAAGAGCCCTGAGTAGAACACAGAGATTTCTACTGACTCATTTCGTTCAGGAAGCTGAGAAGATAACTAGATAAGGTTGTTTAACCAAGACAGGAATGATGCTATATATACAATGATAATAACAGCGATTAGAGCAGCTTCCATTCATTGAGTGCTTTCTGGGTAACAGGAGCTGGGCTCAGCTCTGCACATATGTTGTATCATATTTAACGTCAACAAAAGCCCTAGGCGATAGGTTCTAATATTATTCCCATTTTACAGATGAGGAAACAGAGACCCAGAGATGTTTCGTCACAGGCTAAAGGTTATATCAACAGTCAATGACAGATCTTAGGCAGGATGAACACCCAGGTGAGTCAGACTCCAGCACCTACAGTTATTAGGCTATACCTAGTGGGATGTCCCTTCAGTAACGTACCGAAGTTCACCTTCCTCTAAGTCAGAGGCAGGAACTTTTCTTGACAATACATCTCAGTAGAGGGGATAATGTTTAGGCCTCAGCACTGCAGCCCAGAAGTGGGCACCCCGAAGGGCAGCGTAAGCCACTTGATTACTAAAATTTTGCAGGTACATTCTACGAACAGCAGTAACTTCCTTAAAGCTGAGCATCTGCTGAGGCACGTGGAGCTCTCCTGATGTCCTTCTTGCTATTGTCCCGGGGTGATCTCCACAGGAGCCACGCTTTCCGGGAGGCTGCTTCAGGTTGGGATTGGGGTAACACAGGCGACAGGACCAGCTTCACGGTTGTGTGACCAGTGCCATCACACAGGAACCCAGAGCTTGGTTTTATGCTCTGCTTGTCGCCATCTTAAAATCCTCCATAACTTTATCTTTGAACTTGTGAAGGCTGATGGGACCACAGAGAGTGCATGTGAGCAGAGGTGACCCAGTACGTGGGTGCATTGTAGTTCCTTGTCACCCCATCGCATCTGTGATGCCCCAGGAACACAGACTTCTGGTAGACCCACATGCACCAAGAGTTTAGCAAGACTAAAAAAAAAAACAGAAAGTGAACACAGTATACCTATGAAAGGTTTTTCTTTTTTCCATCAGCTCTCTGGCGGCGGCTTCTGTAACCTGCATACCTTGTGTTCTCTGTGTGTCTTGCTGAATTGCATGGGTCCACCAGAACTGTGTGCTCAAGTTTCATGTCAGCACAGCCATGGCTTAGTAACTGGGAATGCTGGCAGCCCTGAGAGGCCACGTTTCCATCGGAACCAGAGCTTGCCAAATGTAGAAGGAAAGCAGTGATGTTCTAAGGAACGGGAACCACCAAGGAGCCCTACCAAGTCTTTCCTCACTCGCGGTGCTTCCCTGTATTAGCTAAGCATGTATGCTGAAAATACTGTCCCAGAAAAAGAGGATAAGAGGGCAAAGCACAGTTCTTTTCGCTTTAAGTCCTTCTTGATTCATCCATCAGCTGAAGAGATATGTTTGAATGTGTGCGTATCAAGAAGTGAAATAAAAAATACAATTTGTGGAATTTGTGGAATTTTGGTGGTGCCACATACAAGTCCAATGCTCTTATTTGTCATTGCATTTAAAACTAGCATTGCACAATATAAAGATGAATGATGAATTTTAGGCTAAGAATTTAAAACTGTATTTTATTTTTCTACTAGAGAAAAGGTCAATAGCAAGTAAATACACCGTGACAGGTTGAGAGACAGGCTGTGGATGAAAGAAAAAGGCTTTACATTTTAATACTTTAATGGTATTTTTTTTTCCTGCCCTTTGAACAAATAAGGCCTCGCATTCTCATTTTGTATTGGGCCTGCAAATGATGTCGCCAGCCCTGGGGGAGGTAGGGAGAGACAGGGCAAGGTCATTCTCATCCATCTTTGATTCACCCAGATTAAGTCTGCTTTGGTTCAAGACAATGAGGTAAATGCTCAATCCAATTGTAACCTCCAGTTCAAGGTAAAGACCAAAAAAAAAAAAAAAAGGCTTTTAAATGTCAAACAACTTTCCAACATCAGTAGAATCCTCTCGGGATCCAAAGTAAATCAAACCTAAATTATTTCCTCATCCATGGGTAATCTTCCAATCCACCAAGTGAAAACCTTTATTTAAAAGGGGAGTTCTGGTGTGTTGAGATTCGAAGGTGGCAAGTGGTTTCACAGAGAGAAAATGACTAGTTATGGAATTAATAAATATTTTTAAAAATGGTGAAAACGTATTTGAGTATACACAATATGGTCTGATAAAAGCATTCATTCATTCATTCATTCATTCAATAAACACATTAATTGACCAATGTGCTACACTCCAGGGAAACTTTTAGGAATAAAATGAACATGTTACCAGCCTTCATTATTGCCAGTCTGACTGGGGAGACAGATAATTAACAAAAAACAAAAAATGAATACAATCGTGAATTCCTATCATTGCTATTTTTTTTCCTTTATTGATTTTAGAGAGAGAGGAAGTAAGAGGGAGAGAGAGATAGAAACATTGATGAGAGAGAACATCAACTGGCCGCCTCCTGCATGCCCCCCACAGGGGATCGGGCCCACAACCTGGGCATGTGCCCTGACCAGGAATTGAACCGGCAACCTCTTGGTGCATGGGTCGACACTCAACCACTGAGCCACACCGGCCGGACCTATCATTGTTATTTATAAAGGAAACAACAGGGGCAATAATCCTGAAGAATTTTTTTTCTTCTACTGTTCTTTCCCCCCCTTGTGGGAACGTCATTCTCTTTGCCTCTTTCTCACTTTCACTTTTTCTCTGTCCTCATATTTTCCTCCTCTACTGATTCCATATATAAGTCTGAATATACTAATCTTGTGCATGGAAATGTCAAAGACTTACATAGAATATCCGCTAGAACAAGTTCACTTCTTACTGAGCTTTGGTTGATACGAGTTAGTAAGCCTGAGGAAAAGTACATGTTGCCTTCTTCCAAAAGAAGGCTCAGCTAACTCTAGAGCTGTTTTGTCCTAGAACTTTTTATGATGATGGAAATATTCCACATTTGTGCCCTCTTATCCAGTAGCCACTCATAGGCAGATACTGAGCACTCAGAATGTAGTTAGTGGTTGCCCTATTGGACAGCACAGCTCTAGGGATCTCCAAGTCAATGGAAAACTTGTCAATCAGGCAGGTGATGAAGGATGGTAGCCAAGAGCCAAGTTAGACAGACAATAAGTTCTTTGGTTGCAGAAGTTCTCAGACTTCTCAGGAATTGAGTGAGTGCTGTAGGTTTGAGCAGGGTCTAAACTTGGGGAACAAGGGAAGAGATCTAAGCCGAGTATGAGAGAACCCATCCCCCAAGCTACACTTTTAAGGCAATCTCTGCTTGTGTAACCTAACTAGTAGCCTGTTCTTATAACATAATTATCTCTCCCATGAGGACAGAACTTTGCAGATAACAATGCAATTTCACATCCATTGTCTGGTTTGATTTTCACAATGAGGTAATGAGATAGGCAGGACAGGGATCATTTACCCAAGAAGCCAAAACTGGAATCCTCAACGGATTTCACATAGAGAAAATCTGTGTTCTAAGGTTATGGTCAGCACCCTAGTCCCTACTGTGCCTTGGATCATTTGGGCCAATCTTCATAGAGAGAGTTATACAGAAGAAAAGCTAGGTCAGGGAGAAGGGACAGAATCATTCCTCCATCCCCTGTCAAGCTCACAGTGTTCTTGGTACTTTACTAGGCTCTGAGGATACAGCAGTGAACAAGACTGGCAAGATCCTTGGCATTTATCCAATGGACAAAGAACCCTAGAATGAAATCAATCTGACTTGTTCCTGTCTCCTGTCACCCATACTATGGTCACACTTGCCACCCAAAGGAGGAGAGTCACTTGACTTGAAGGCTTAGAGAATGACAGAGCAAAGCAAGCTTCTGTAGAAATTTTCTCTCATATTTTACTAGTTAATGTCAGATAAAGTCATTACCCTTTAAGAAAGTCTAAAAGAATCTAAGAAGTATAATGTGTGTGTTAACCCTGAGGCACAATCAATGCTAATAATCATTGGACTGTTACGATTCATGGAAGCCCAAAACTGTGGTTCTCAAAGGTTAATATGCGTGAGTCCTCTTGGCCACAATGTCATTTTCCCTCACCTGCCCCAATTCAATGAATGGGACCCAAGAGTCTGTTTCTACTAAGCTCCCAGGTGATTCTAATGTGAGTGGTCTACTAACCACACTTTGAAGAAAATAAATGATCAAGAAAATTAAAAATAAAGGCTACAAGTAAAGGGACATGATTATGTTCTCCAAACCTTCCACAACGTCACATGGAAGAAATTGGGATACTCAGACTGTAAAAGAAAAGCCTTAGAAAGAACACATAACTAAAATACACAGAAAGGTCATGTCAATAAAAAGATGTAGTTTGGTTTTCTCTTGCTCAAGACAGAGCTTCGGCCAGTAAGTAGAACTCATATGACGGAGACTTGAACTCAATATAAGGAAGACTTCTCATCTCTAGAGCTGCCCAACCATTGAGCGGGCTCATCAGGTAGTAAGATTCTCTTATTGCGGGAACAGAAGTGGAGATTGGATGACCATAATTGGTGATGACAAAGAAAGTGCTAATGAGGTAGCAATCCCTTCAGCTCCCATTAAACCTGAGCACAACTCCAGCGATGTCCACTGGACTGTCATTATTTGCTTATGAGTCTCTTTCCTTGGCTGTGAGCTCACTGAAGCACCAACTCTCATTTTACCAGCTCATACACAGTGCCTGGCATGTAAGATGCTCAGTACACAGTTACCGTGAATCTAACCTCAGAACCCAATAAACCAAGTTCCAGAATCTGCAAACCTGGACTGCTGATGAGTTTCCTGTACCTTCAGACGAAAATCTTGAATTTATAGCAACCTCATCCGGGTTCACAGTGAACCCCTGCCCTTCTCCTTCAGGAAAGTTTTAAAGTTTCCTTTAATAAAGGTCTCACATCTTTCTTTTACATTTTTAAAGTAAGTTGATTGCTTCCATGGCTGGTAGTGTTTTTCCTAATTCCCATTCTAATTAGTTCTTTCTAGCATGCAGGAGTCTAATATCTAATAATGTCTGGACTTCCTTGTGAAAAATCTGTTTTCACAGTTTACAGAGGATTTTCCTGGTAGATGATCATATATATATTTTTAAATAATGGCAAATTTATTCTGCCCCCCCAATTTTTATACCTTTTATTTCTGTGTGTTTTTTTTTTGTCATTTGGATTTTACATGTACAATGTTGAACAGTACAGGGGACGAGGCTTCCTTGTCTCCTTCCCTACTCGATTAGAAATGCAGCCAGTGTTTTCTCATGAGGCTATATCCTCCCTTCTCTGCCATTATGTTTGGTGTGCGTTTCCTAGAGTGGGAAAGGTGATTCCTATATGACTAAGAGAGTGGATGAGGGAAACAGCTATAGGACCAGGTTGAGGATGTGACCAGGAGCGAGAGCCTGCTCCAAATTCACTAAGGATCCGTACACACACATGAGGAACCTCTTAGAACCCACGGCCCACATGCTGGCATTATGCCTCTTTCTAACACCTATGTGCACACAAATTAACACTGCCCCAAGAAACATTTACATGACAATCGTTCAAACTATTTTTAAAGGACTATGTAACCTATATATCTAGACAAACTATTTTATCAGCTAACCAAATGGTACCTTTACTTCTTTGTTTTTTTAATCCTCACCTGAAGATATTTTTCTATTGCATTTTTTTTTTTTTAGATAGAGTGGGAGGGAGGGAGAGAGAGAGAGAGAAAGAGAGAGAAACATCACTGTGAGAGAGACACATCGATTAGTTGCCTCCCACACAACCCTGACTGGGGCCAGAGATTGAACCCAAAACTGAGGTATGTGCCCTTGACCAGGAATTGAACCCAAGACTCTTTGGTCCAAGGGCTGATGCTCTAGTGGCTAAGCCAATCTGGCCAGGTCTTAATTTTTTAAAATTGATTTTTAGAGTGAAAGGAGGAAGAGGGAGAGAGAGAGAGAGAAACATCGATGTGAGAGCAAAACATCAATTGGCTGCCTCCTGCATTCTCCCTACCAGGGATTGAGCCCCCAACCTGGGCATGTGCCCTGACCAGGAATGGAACTGGCAACCTTTCGGTGCACAGGACGACACCCACCCAATTGAGCCACACTGGCTATTTTGATTGTGGGCTAGATATCCCAAAGAAGACATGTATCCAACAGAAAACAACCAATCACAACTGCCTACATCTCTGCTACTGTGTATATTAGTAGGCTCTGAGTGATCAAAGTCCTCTAAGAATATCTTACAAAAGCGTATTTCATTTCATTAGTTACCCATCTGCCTGTTTAATGATAAATTGTTATGGAAGTCCAAGGGCCAAACGATAGCACCAAGCCCGGGAGACCTATCATTCTAAACCACTGAGGCCAGACTGGCCTGATTTTAATTCAACCTGGAAAAGTGAAATTTCATTCTTTCAAACAAAACCTTAAGAGAAAAAGGCCCCACAATTTCAGAGTGTTGTCACGACCTGGCTCTCCCCAGTGTGATTCCTGGGTTGCAGACTAAGTCCTCTATACGTGATAGAGTCTCAAAAAATTTTTTTTCTAAAAAAAAGAACAGATAATTTTCAATTTTGAGTTTGTTAATCTTTCATTAGCATGAAGACATTTCATCAGCACAAATGTGTTGATCATTTGACATCTGCTGCTTCTCAGTGGACTGTATGGTATATAAATAAAAGAAAGTCATAGTTTCTACCCTGAAGGAATATTTGGTCTTATGGGAGTTAAATAAGGAATTCTATAGCCTAAAGCAGCACAAATGCCAAGAAAAATAAAGGCTAGGGGCAGGACCAGCAGGGCAAAAACTAACTTTGCTTTTGATTGTTTAGGTTGTATACTCCTTGGATTCAACTGAATTTGTTAATATCCTGCCTATGGGACTTTTAAGAAAAACGTAAATTTTTCTTAAGTTGTGTTAATAAAATTGATCTGGAGAATTAATTGTATGATTTGTGAATCCAATCATCAAGAGGTCAAATTCCTACTATATATCAGGCGACAGACTGGGTATATGGCACGTAGCAGCGAATAAAACAGGCAGGATTCCTGTTTTGCAAGGTTTACGCTCTAGCAGATTCAGGTTTCAAAAGGTCTCCTCCTCTCTGGGTGGTCTGCCCCCACTCTTAAGAGATTCCTCACCCCCCACCACAAAGTACCTCCGACCAACTTCCTGCAGTCACTGTGACCACGAAGAAATGCAAGGACTGAGGTGTGGACGGTGCATCCATAAGCCACCTCTAAGCTGCTGTCTCTGCTTTATAAACGCGGCCGATTTCCAGAAGCAGCAGGGCTAAAACCATACATGTTAGTAAAGTAGGGTTTCTTGGGCTGCCCTGGAAACCCCAAACTCTTTCTATGACTGTTTCGATGAGAAAGGCCACCCAGTTCTAAACTGGCTTAGCAAACGCACTGCTGAAGCACATTCTGTTTGTAAGCTGTCGACAGCTTGTGCTCAGACAACTGCGAGCTCCAATAGCTAAAAATGATCTGGCACCCACACAGAAGTTCCTGTACACACATTTTACTTTATAGTTGGAGCCTTTCCATGACACTCGCGAAGGCATAATTATTACGAATGTCAGCCCATAGGAGTATCCTTGGAGGCCCTTCCACCAGCTGGAATGGCAACACCATTCTAGGCTTCAGCTCTAAGTCTGTCCACACTGGTGGCAGAAAATTGAATGCATGCTTCTGAGAAGCCCCTGAGGCAAGGTGTTTGTACTGCATGGCGATCCCTATTTTCTCCTCTTCTTTTCTTCCACACGCAAATCCAAATGCCCCAATTTTCAGCCGCCAGAACAGCTGAATACCATCATCATCGGAAAAATTAAATGCTTGTCTCAAAGAAGGAACTGCTCTTTAGAAAATCCTGCGCATCTCAGGGCAGAGACAAAAATGTGGCGTTGACAGTTCATCTTGGCTATAGGATGAATACACTGATCACACGTGGCTTTTCACAGCTGAGAACACCTCCAGGCCAGGGTAGCCAGAAAATCCTCAGGGTTTGGAAAGAGGCATCATGACTGATCAGTGCACATTGAACTCCAAAGGCATTCTCACCTCCATCAACCTAGGTGATCTTGGGGACAACTCTTTCATGTTCCAGTTCTTTCCTCATCCTGTTCTCTCTCCCTAGGATGGCATCCTCGATCTCTCCTCCAGTCTCAAGTGTGTATAAAATGCTGTTCTCTGAAGCTCTCCCTGACTCCCTTAAGCCAAATCGGCCTCTTTCTTACTTACATCCCCATTCCAGCAGTCCATAACTCTGTCATACCATTCACCACGTGGCATTAGTGTTGCATATTTACCATTCTATTTATTTCAGTTCATCATGTTATTTGATGGTCCCCTTAGGGTATCAGGCAATATGCTATCTAGCACTCCTCCTACTAATATTAATAACATCATTAGTAGTATTATGAGTGTTTACTATGGTCAGACTCTGTAAGAATACAATATCTAAGTGTTACAAGAGCCCTGTAAGGTGGATATTATTATTCTTACCATTTTTCCCCCTATAGTTGAGGAAAGTAAAACCAAGAGAGATTATATAAATGGTTAGTCATGGCACAGAGTCAAAATAAAGTCTATTTTTCCTTAAAGCCCATGCTTTTAACCACTACCCTAAAATACTACCTATAAATAATAGTAGATAATATTTACTAAGTGCTTACTAGATGTCAGGCTCTGTACCATGTGCTCTACGTATATTAGCTAATTTGATCCTCACAAAACCCCTGTCATGTAGATATCAACATTATAATCTCAATTTTTAAAAAATGATATTAAGGTTCAGAATAGTCAAATGACTTGCCCAAGGTCACAAACTAGAGAGAATGGAGTTGAAAGTAGGTCAGTCTCCCCTAGGGCCTGAGCCCTTTCCCACTACTCTGTTCCATGACCAGATGGTAGATTTTCTTTAATCTGTGCAAACGTTGCACCTGTTTTCAAGAATAACCCCTCTGGAAGACAGAAAACTGGACAGTGACCCAGCATTCTGACCCACGCAGGTAAACCAAACCTCTCAAGCCCCTGGGAGCTCACCTTAGCACGTGTGTGGATCCATTAATGGTTGTGGTTGAACAGGGGACAGTCTGGCCCAGAATGGAAGGTCTTCGGTAGCGCTCATTATCACAGCAGAGGATGATGAGAAAGGCACGTCGAAAAGACTTATTCAAGAAGGCGTAGAGAAAGGGGTTCAATCCAGAATTGATATAGCCGAGCCAGAGGAAAGCGGTCCACACCTGCCCAGGCACTGTGTAGTCTATGAACGGGTCCACAATATTGGTGACAAAGAAGGGGGCCCAGCAGAGGCAGAAGCAACCCATGATGATGCACAGGGTCTTGGCCGCTTTGGTCTCTGTCCTCATGCGGTGAGTGCTGTGCTGGTCCGCCGGCTGGGGCCTGCCCTCCGAAGGGGCTCCCGCCCGCTGTAACATGTGGATCTGATGGGCATGCTCCTTGGCTGTGACATAGATGCGGTAATAGGCCAGCACCATGAGGAGAAACGGGATGTAGAAGGCCACCACGGAACAGGTGATGGCGTAGGGCTTGTTGACCATGAAGATACAGTACGTGGAGTTAGAGTTCTGGTGGAACTTCCTTTTTTCTATCTGAGGGGTGGAGGGGAAGACAAAGGGAAGAAAACAGTGAAGAGGAAAAAGTGGGAGGGGAATGAGGAAATGTGTGAGAAAAGACAAAGGAGGGAAAAGAAAAGGAGAAATTGAAGGTAGAAAGAAGAGGAGGGGAACAGGGAAGAAAGAATAAAAGAAAAGAATCAAGGAAAAAGGAAAGAAAAGATTTACCAACAGAGCTTTCTTCTTCTTTTTTTATAAGCCTAGAAACTTGAATAAGAATATGATTGGATCTCAGGGCTCAGAGGGTTTGTCTACCCACAAGGAGCTGAAGCCCCAGTGAAGAACAGAAATAAAATAGGGACAGAAATTGCTCTTCCTTCTATCTACCCAACCAACAGTGGAGCTCTGCCCGCCCCCCCTTCCCTGTCTGCTCGCACACAATAGATCTGATAGTAAAACCTTCAAACTGTGACTCATCTTCAAGACTGTGTTGGCTATTCTTATCATCTCAGCATTTCCCACATAACACTGAGCATTAGCTTACCCATTTCTATAAAAATCTTTAAGGAGTTCTATTGGCGTTAGAATGGAATGACTGAGGAAAACTGGTATCTCGACAACGTTAAGTCTTCCTGTTCATAAACATGGTAATCTTTGCCCTTCCCTGAAGTCTTTTAAAATTTATGTTAGTCATAGTTTATAGTTTTTTGTGTAAATGTCTTGTGCATCTTTTGTTAGATTTATTCCTGAGTATTTGACTTTTTATTCTATTGCAAATGGTACCATGTTAAAATTCTAAATCCTAACTGTTTATTGCCAGGAGGTAGAATTCAGTAAAAAAAAAAAAAAAAAAACCCAAAAACCACATTTTTTTGTATATTGGCTATATATCCAGCAACTTTGTTAAATTAGTTACTAATATCTCATCTCTAGATCCTTTTGAATTTTCTCCATACACAGTCATGTGATCTGTAAATAATGACAATTTCATGTCTTCCCTTCCAATATATGTAACATCTTTTCTTGCATTGTTGAACTTGGCAAGTGCTCTAGTATAATTCTGAATAAAAGTGGTAAGAGTGGAGACCACTGTTACATTCCCAGTTTTAGGAGAGGCTTTCAATATTGTCCTATGAAGTATGATACTTGTAAGTTTTTTGTCAATGTTTTTTATTTGATTGAGAAAGTTCTCTTCTAGTCTTAGTTTGATGAAGATTTTTTAAAATCATAAATGGATGTTGAATTTTTTTAATGCATTTTTGGCAGTAATGAGATGATCATGTGGGTTTTTCCTTCTTTTATTAATACATTGAATGACACCAATTGCATTGCATTCCTCACTTGTACTGGATACTGGGATACACTATATCCCATTTGAAGGATTGAAAGACTTTTCTCCCAACTATAAATTTCGTGTGCTGACAGCTCTTAGTTATCAGTCTTCTCTACGAAGAGCCTTTGGCTGAAGAGAGCTGTGTGACAAAACACACAGCTGAGGCCAGCCTGTGTCCTGAGGCCAGCCTGTGTCCAGTGTGAATATACACATGAATAAACATATATACAATATGGTATATATTACACACACATGTTATTACTTGTGTAATAAAATACACAAGTAATTGAGCATCTTGTCTTATAGTATATTATAAGGTTATAGTCTATCCTCCTATTGAATTGACATTTTATCATTATGAAATACCTCATTTTCTCTCCAGTAATATTACTTGCCTTAAATTTATTTTATCACTGATAACAGTATAGTTATACCAGTTCTCTTTTGGTTAGCATATTATATTTTTCTATTATTATTTTTTCAACCTTCCTGTCATCTTATAGTTCATGGGCCTCCCTGACAAGCAGCATATATTATGTATTGACTGGTTGATGAAAATACTGTAACCAGAGACTTGGAGGAACCAAACCCTGTCTTTCTCCTAGGAGCAAAGGTTTAGTATTTGCTAATTCAGCATTTGTTGCAACTGATCACTGCGAATAACGAGAATCAATTGTATAGGTATTGTGAGCACGTGGGTACTGCTAGCTTCTCTCTGGGAAGAGCCAATGTGCCAGTGAGTGGACAGATACAAAGTGCAGTCAGAACATCGTGGAGCAGATACTAGGCATGCTGACAGTAAGGAGATGCCACATCCTTCAGAAAATAGTGGATGCTTCTCACTCTCATAAATGGACAAACATTCCCTAGGTTATTTCCCTTAAAATTTCCACATCAGAAGGTAAAAGTGCTGTACCCTTATTAAAAGTTCTGATGCACTAAAGCTTATGCTTCCGAAGGTTTTCTCCATTAAGGAGCACGTTTAGCACAAACAGGAAGAAGCATACATTGGGCTTAGAAAGAGCCACCACCCCTCCTGACCAACGCAACTTCAGCTAATAACTTCACCTCTCTGATCATTTCCTGAGGACAATAACAGGATCTACTTCATAGCCTCGTTCTGAGGCCTTAGTGAAGTTGAGAAGAATAGTGATTCAATTAACATGGGGCTCAGCACACTAAATGTTCAATATTTGTTGGCCGTTATTATTATATTGGTTGTTGGAAACTTGAATTTCATCTCCCCCAAGAAGGATAAAACTGAAAGTTTGAAAGAAGAGGGATAGGATTCAAGAAAATATCCATACAGTCTCCCTTGCATGGGTCCCCAGCACTGCTTTCAGAAGCCCTGGGAACTCTTGTTCTGACATACCACATGCAAATCCTCGCCCAGCCTTGGTTTGGGTATTCTTTCCTGAACAGAGAACAAGGCAAGATTAGGGGCTAGGAATGGAAGAGAAGAAGGAGCAACTCCTACTCTAACTGGTTCTGTTAGGCCAGAGCTTGCTCTCAATCTCTTCTCTCCACTCTCCGTCCTACCACGACATGGTACTGGGATCAACTTTAAAGTGATAGCCTGACTACTTCCTTAGGGAATATATATACCCCTGGTAATGAATCCAGACCATAGCTTTTGATCATAAGTTTGGTATTGCAAACACAGCATGTCAGAGCTGGATGACTCTTAACGATCACTTAGACTGGGGTTGGTAAATGCCCGACACGTGTGCTACCAAGCTATTTATTCTCCTACATCCTGGGAGACACTGGGAGCCAATGGATCTTTTCACTATAGCTCTGCAGGAAGTGGGTCAATGAGAGCACTGGGCTCACAGTTCAGCTCTCAACTCCTGGTCCAGGGCTCTCTTCATTCTCCAAAATCTTCCACTTGCATGACATGTTTTCTGTGGGTCACTGAAAGCCTCAAAGACTTTCAGTATGAAATAGGATAAAGACCTCTTGGGGCAATGGAGTCTGAATGCTAAGCTTTAAACACCTGTTCTGCTACTTACTAGGCATAAATATTGAGCATGTCATTTCACCTTTCTGAGCCTGACTTTTCTCATCTAGATGAGATGAGTAAAGAATGTTATCAGGATCATAAGTAAAGTATTTCACATACTTTCTGGCATAGAGTAAGCATTCAAAAATTCTGACTTGCTTTTTTTGTTATTGTTCTTGTCATGGCTCAGACAATTGTCAGAATCTTTCTTGGAATATCCACCCAACTTGATACTGTTTGTTTATTTAGAATCCAAAGCAAACTAAGTGAATTTCACAGTTAAGCAGTGGGGTCTGGGTGGGGTCTACTCACCAAATCAATTATGCCAATGTTGTTCCAGCCTTGCATTATAGGAAGAAAAGAGATGAACATGGGGATGACCCAGCAGCCTCCCAGCATTAATGCGATGCGCAGAGGGGTCATCTTGTTCCTATAGACCAAAGGCTGGCAGCAGATGGCATAATACCTGGAGAGAGAATGGGGGCGGGTGCCGAGAGAGAGTAGGAATTGGAGGGAGAGGGAGAGAGAATAATTGAGGAGAGGGAAGAAGGGAGAAGGAACAGGGAGAAGAAGGAAGATATGAAAAGGAAATATTGGGAAAGAGAAAAATTGGAGGGGGAAGTAGAGAATAAAAATGAAGAAGGAAGAAAAGAGAAAATAATGGGGGAGAGTGGGTAGCAGAGGAAGGGAAGGAGGAAGGGGAAGGTGAGAGGAAAGAAAAAATCAATTATACAATAAAATATGTTATATTGACCAATGAGTTTCTGTTAATATAAACTTTAGACCACATCTGAGAATCGCTGCCTAGAGTCAGCCCCAATGCCTGAGAAGCTGGACATACAGCTGAGAGTCTGCTCTGTCTCAGGCATAGCTCCAACACTATCCTCATGCCTGGGCATTTGAGGAGCTTCAGTCCCGCCCTCTGGGCCTCAGTGTCCTGGCATCTGTGGTCCTCTTTGATAACAACTTGAGGTGACTCATGCTTGGCTTGACATCTGAGCTGTTAAGAACTGTATCTCAGATTTGTCACCATTCTCTTGATCACTTGCCTATACTAAGATGATGCTCTAAGTCAATGTTCCTTGCATTGTGGTCCAGGGATCCCATCTGCATCAGACTCACCTGAGGAGGCCTATTTAAAGTGCAGATACCAAGGATCTCCTGAGGAAGGACCTGGAGTTTGCATTTTGACAAGCGGAAGTCATGACGGCTGTTAACTAAGCATGCCCAGCCCCTCCTTCTGGGCACCCACACTTCCTGGCTTCCTTGTGGTTGGGTAGGGCCAAGTGGCTGGTCTGGTCAATGAGTTGTGAACAGAACTGGCATGTGTTACTTCTGGGCTGGACCATTTCATTGTTTCTCTAAGAAAGTAAAATTTCAAATAGTTCCTGTTTCATCATTTCCTGCCTACAGATAGAGACCACCTCGCCCCCTTTATCAGGGTCTTCTCTTCCTCAGAGAGTGCACTGTTCATCTTTCTTGGAGTCCATGTTCCGCCTATGGTACTGACTTTCTTCCTAGCTGCAGATAGAGATGCAACCTGCCCCGCTCAGTGATAAAGACTCTAATTTCCAGAGAGCTCCCTGCATGTCATTCTAGCCATGGAGATCACCACTTCCATGTCCAGGAAGTTTGTGAAATTTGACAACAGGCAAAATAACACAGGAGGTCTATCAGCTTTTTGTCTTTGCAAGAATCTAAAGAATAAGTGCAAAAAGACAGCCTGGAGGTTAAGTCTATTCTTTAAGACTTTACACCATGTAATGATGATCCACCCCCTTATCCTCCTCATTTTATGTAGTTCACTTTGTTAATTTTCCCCACCTCTTCTTTTCTTTTCTTAATTCAAAGCACAACTAATATAACAATAGCAATATTTTTTGAAGAGGTGGTGGTGGGATGAGTTGGAGAGGGTGGAATGAGAAGGAGAGCCCAACACTAAAGCATGAGAAGTGGGTGCCTTGGGAGATGGCAGGGATTATACTTTTCTTTCTAAGGCATCAAGGAGCAGCTGGCCACACTGTGCTTCCTGTGGCCAGCGAGACAGTGGGTGTCCTGATCTGGAACACAGTGCAAGGAACAACAGTCCAAAGAATAAAAGGGGGAATTGGTCAGGAACTCATTTTTTTCTACCTATCAAACTGACATGGTAGCCAAATCTAACTAAATATCAATACAACTCAGTAATGGAAATAATGATGACTATCTGGAATTCCCTCCATGCTCTCGACTTATAAGAAAGGCAAGTTATATCAGAGTGGCAAATTTTTCTGAACGGCTATACCAATAATCATCAGAGGTTTCTTATTAACATAGAGATGATGGATTAGGTGTGTATAAAAAGCCTACCTCGCCCCCAATTTTGCTCCCTACCTCATCTCTTGCTAGAGGACTTAGATTAGACATTTTGTTGTATCCATTTAGACCCTTCTTTTTTTTTTTTTTTGTAATATACCCCAAATCTTTGGGGAATTATCTCTTGTCTGTTGATATGGTGTTGGGAAAACAAATGATGGGACTCTGACACTTCCAGCCAAGGAGTCACCCAATCTGTGTCTCCTGGGACTCGAGACATCATACAGAGTGATGCAAAGATGGGAAAGTCAGGGGAGGTCCCCCGTCCCCGCAACAACCTCCTGGTGGGGCTGAGAGTAGCTCTTGTCCTTGGGTCTTTGGGAAGCCATGCTCTTGCCCCTTCAGTCCTCATTCTGCAGCTCTTCCTTTAATCTAATAAGCCACCTCGTATCTTTCCAGTAAATTCCCTTTTTCTTAAGTTGCTGTTATGGGTTGAACTGTGTCCCCCTCCTCCAAAAGATATGTTGAAGTCTTAACCCTCAGTACCTTGGAATGTGACCTTATTTGGAAATAGGATATACAGAGAGCTAATCAAATTAGAATGAGGTCATTAGAGGGGGCCTTCATCTAAGATGACTGATGTCCTCATAAAAAGGGAAATTTGGACACAGAGACAGATATGCACAGAGAGAAGATGGCCACGTGAGGACAGAGGATTGGAATGATGTAGCTACAGGCCAAGAAAAACCAAAGATTATGAGCAAACATCCTGAAGCTAGGAAGAGGCAAAGAAGAGCACCTCGTTGATTTTATGGGTTCAAGGTTGTTACCAAGGCCTTGGCACCCTTGAAGCAGCTGCCCTAAATAAGTCACCTTGTGTCCTTCCAATATCTTTCCTCATATCTTTCTAGAAAGCAAAGAATCTAGGAAAATAAACATCCCTTTGAAGGCTGTATTCAATAATCAAAATTAAGTAGATGAAAATAAATATTACTGAATAAAGTGATTAATAAAAATTAAGTCCTTGTGCTAACTGACTAATGAAGCTTCCTTAAAAATTCTCATTTTTGTCTATAAATCAAGAACCAGATAGAAATCTGATAACTTGATGTTTATCTATCATTGTTGTTTTTTAATTCCTATATTTTGATTATATTACCCCTGCTAATAACAGAAATATATATCCTACCGTGAACTGCTCTCCAGCCTTTCATTGGCCATTTCTCTTTCTTTTTTAACTAGAACATTTTTACAAAGTGGTGCAATGAATGTTCAAATGGCAAGTGAGGCTCCAGATGGCCAGGATTCACTAAGATGAACAAAGTCATTTTTTATGCGAACATTTCGAAGAATTGCATTAAACCACCTTTGGTAGACCAGTCACCAGCTCCCCCAGCCGCAGCCAGGTGTAAAACGTGTGATCAAATTGCCTTTAAATGTCTCTGGGGACACAATTTACGTTGACAACTCTGAGAAGACAGTTGTTTATTTTAAGCTCCACACTAATCTCTTCCCCGATCCTGCAATTAAGGAAGATTCGTCCTCCTCACTTCCTGCCCTCCTGCCACGGGGAAGGCAAGGGAGCAAGCAGAGCAAGATGGAATTCTAGACTCTCGGAATCAGAGATTTTAGCTTCATGTCTTCACATCTGGGGACCTTAACCATCTATTACCTCTGTAGTCTTAGGATCCGTGGCTTCTCCTCTGCAAGACCCAGTTTCCTCATTATAAAGTGTGGGTCATTGTGTCTACCTCATTGATTAGCTGTGAGAATGGATGAAATAACATGTTCAAGACTTAGGAAGTTCCTGGCACATAAAGCTTAATAAACAATAGTTACTATCTACTCCCATGCCCTCTCATCTTTTATATACAGGGTTCGCAAAAGGAGGTTTACAGTTGTTCATATAGAAGTAGTACACTAATTAATAAAGAATAAACTCTGGACCAGCTGGTGTGGCTCAGTGGTTGAGCATTGACCCATGCACCAAGAGGTTGCAGGTTCGATTCCCGGTCAGGGCACATGCCCAGGTTGTGGGCCCAATCCCCAGTGGGGGGCATGCAGGAGGTGGCCAATTGATGTTCTCTCTCATCGATGTTTCTATCTCTCTCTCCCTCTCCCTTCCTCTCTCTCTAAAATCAATAAAGGGGAAAAAAAAAGTAAAAAAAAAAAAAAAAGAATAAACTCTGTTTCACATATTCACAACTGTAAACCTCCTTTTGCCCCACCCTGTATATTTGTTTTGTACATATTGTGAACAGACTCAAATACATTTTGGGACCAGAAGCTTTTTGATGATTTAACAAATAAAACGGAAGTCTCTTGGTTCAGCATGTCCCCCAGTAGCTGGTTCTCAGAAACAGCAAGGTGACTGGAAGCATGGAGACCACACTGGCTCCTGTCTGTAATGGAGCCCATTACATGCAGCATCCTCCCAAGGACTTGATCCAGGCTCAGCCCTCCTGCCTGAGATGGATGAAGGTGGCATCCTGGATGGTCACTGAGACCAAATCTCTCATCAAGATTGGCCAATGAAAGAAATGTCAACCCCAGGGGAGAAGAGATGGAGTAGCAGCTGGCTGCTAAGACCTGAGTGTTAGAATGGACCCAGGAAAACAGAAACGCTTCACCAGATTCATTTTTTCACAGTTCCTAACTCATAAAGCACAGTGAATGATCTTTAAAATGTAGGACCCACGGGATGAAGAGCTCCACTGAATCAGTAAACTTATGAATTACAAAAGGCATTATGCCTTAAGCAAGAAAATCAGTAGGTTCCAGTCCCAGCTCTCACTGACGGCCCTCCCAACTTTGGGACAAATCACTTGGTGTCTGTCTTCTTTGTGTAAAAGGGGGATTCATTACATCTGAGTTTTTGTAAGAGGTTGTCGTTGTGATGGATTAAAGATGACCACAGATTCTTTGATACTCCTCCCACCCAGAGGTGGGGAGTCTGCGGCCTGCCCTCAGATCTGGGCTGCCCTGGGACTGTTTGACCAACAGAGCACACTGGAAGTGCTGTGAGCCATTCCCAGGCCTATTTTTCAGGAGGACTGCGGTTTCTCAAAGCCATGAGCTATCATGTAAAAGTATTTAACACGTGTAAACATGAGATCACGTATAGAGACCTGGGACAACAGGAACAGGGAGAGGGACCCAGCTGAGCCAAGCCTTCCAGGTGATCCTACCAAGGTGCCACGCCTGTAATGTACTACTTTGGACCTTCCAGGCCAGGCCAGTCTTCAGCTAAATGCTATCAAGTGACTTGAGTCAAGCCCAAATTCTTGATGCACAGAATTGTGAGATCTAATAAGACTATCTGGCTGTTTAAACCACTAAGTTTTGGGGTAGATGTTATGTGGCAGTAGACAAGCAGAACAGGGGTAAACAGGTGATATGCAGCCTGGAGTAATGGTGGGGTTCAGTGGCTGGGTACCACTCCTCCCTCCAGGAGGTGATCCAGCCAAGTATTGGGGCCGAGCTCTGGGAAGGAGACTGATCTGCTCTTTGGTTTTGCTATGCTTTCATTCTGGTTTCCCTTTGAGGAGGTGGAGAAGAGAGAGCAGTAGCAGTAGGTTCAAGAAAAAAACTAAAGTCCTTTCCCTCTGTTCCCAAGGAGCTCAGCAAGCTGTCAGTTATTTGGAGGCTCAATGAAGAAGACCCCCGCAGGGATGTTCATTAGGAGACAGGGACAGGAAGGGGGGCTGAGAACGGAGCCAAGGACAGGGGTAGAACTTCAGGTTTCAGGAAGGAAAAATGCTAAGGGTGGGGGGCAGGGGGAGACTCCTTTCTGTCAGAGATCTGCAGGACGTCAGATGGAGCCGTTGCAGGGATCATAATCCCAGATGCAATCTGCAGAATTAATGTTTACTATGTTCCTCTCTGTTAAACATTCCTCTGTACCAGCACGATAAGAAAACTCACAAGAAGGGGAGGACCAGCTGGCTAGAAAAGTATCCTTCTGACTTAGCATAGACCAAAGGGAAAAGAATAATCTGCCAAAAATGTCATCTGAAAACATCTGGGCAAGACTAACTGGACACACACAAAGGTCAGTGAGATAAACTTGATCACATATATGAATCGACCAGTCTGTCAGTGGACACTGGATGGCTGTCTCATTGACCCTTCTAGACTCAGCTCAATGGTCACATCCCCTAGAATGCTCTTTCTGGCCCCAAAAAGCAGACTCTTTTCTGTCAGAGATATGAATTAGCTTCCCATCTCTGCCCTGGTTTCTTACAGATCCTTGTCTACATCTGTGATACGGCATTTCTCTAACTGTACTGTGCTTGTTCCTTTCCTTCTCTACTGCTATGACTGTTCCTATTCCTACGTACACACCACCCATTTATGGAGGGTACACTCTGTGTCAGGAAGTGTATTCTCTGCAAGGAGGCTGTCACCATCCACATTTTCAATAGGAGAGTACTAAGGCCCAGAGAAGTTAATCCACTTCCCAACATCACACAGCCAGGATATGGTAGAACTGAGACTTAAACTGCATGTGCCAAAGCCCATGTCCTCACCATGCTAGCAAATGGGCAAGACGAGACAAGATCAGCGTTCGCCAGGAAGAAGAAGGAGAATATGCAATGCCCTATAAGCTTTGTGAGCTGAGGACACATCGAAAAAAAAAACATATTTAAAGATGAACTTGACAGATAAGATAATAACTAAGAAGCTACTGCAGCAATCCAGAAATAGGATGGAGGGGAAAAAATAAAGAGAAGGAAAATAGAGTTGAAAGATATTCATGAAAATACAGCTATGATTTGTCATTCATCGTAGATAAGTAAAAGCTGACCTCCAGAAAGTACACTTAAATGACTCATATTTGTACCTTTGGTGTAAAAAGTGGAAGAGGACATGGGTTTACAATGGAAATTTCCACTTTGAGCACCTTGGGTTTGAGAAAACAGGAAGATGCTTTAGGCAAGATGTTGAACAGGGTGTTCAACCGAACCCAGAGGACTGCTGAGCCCTGCGTGCGACAAGACTGCAGTAGGGACCACAGCTGAAATGCAGGTGACGCCAGAGGATAGGTGAGCTCTCCGAAGGGGAGAGGGGAGAGCCCAGGGCTGGAAGGCAGAGCATCCAAATTTGAAGGACACTCAGCTATGTTGCAGGGAGTAAAACACAACTCTCAGTGTCTGGGAAGGCACCCGCAACAGCCACTAGCCTTTGGAAAGGAAAACAACAAGGGCATGTTACTTGTGGCCAGCACTCGCTGAATGCTCCCTGGATGCCATGCACTGGTTTCTGCTCATTGCATGCACTCACTTGTTCGTTCCTCCCAAATGTCCAGATGGAACGTCCTATTATTAACACAGTTTTACTGATGAGAAGATAAAACCCAGAAGATTTAAGTAATTTCCCCAAAGTCACACAATTGATAACTGGTCAACCTAGGACTGAATCCAGGCAATCGAGCACTAGCTCCCCAGGCCTCATTCTGAACTACTTGAGACTATATTGAGACTTCTAAAGGGGTAGAAAAACCAGCACCAAAGTTCTATCAAATAACGTCAAAGCATTCCACGCTCAGCTAAACATGCATGGAGCAGCTACGGTGGGCCTGTAGGGACAACCCAGAACGAATGGGATAAAGGCTGGCTCTCAAGGAGCTGACCGTCTAGGGTGAGACCGACAAACCAATTATTAAAATGAGTGATAACTGGTACGCTTACATTGAATATTCTATGGGAGCTCAGAGGAAGAAACAACAAATTTCCTTTTGGAATGAAGCCTGGCCAGTCGGTGAAGAAGGTGACACCTCTTATCTGAGTATTGAAGAAAGGTGTGCGTTCACCAGGAAAGAGAAAGAAACTCAAGACACCAGTAGCAACATGGAGTTACGAGGAAACACATCGTACTCAGGAAATGACAGCAGATGGCTATCACTGGGAGGAGAGGTAGAAAGACAGATTGAGGACACCTTGGGAATAGCACTGAAAGGCAAGCTAAGGATTTAGCTGATAGTTGATCATGTGTCACTAAAAATAACCCTCTGTGGCTTCGCACTTGCTCTTTCCTGAAACTGTTGCTCCCCATACCTTACCTACTGACATCTATGTTGTCCATGGATCCCAGCTCTAGTGTCACTTCTTCTGAGAGCCATCCCTGCAGTGGTGGCCACGTACTCCAACAGTTCCTCTGACTTCTCCTTATTCTGTTTCAATGACCCCCCCACACACAATTTACTGTAATTACCTATCAGCTGTCTGTCCTCTCCACCAGATGAAAATCTCTGTGATTCAGAGCTCTTTTCTGATTGTTCACCCCTACACTTCCAGGGCTCTGCTCAGCTCCTGGCAATTAGTAGACACTCAATAAATATTTGATGAAGGGAATACAAAAATAAGATTCATATCCTCTGGCATGAACTTCAACTTGACAAATATCACTATGGTGTATAAAGCATGAACCTGCCCTCAAGGAGTCAGTAAGAGGGGAAGTGTAGAAAACACTTTCCTTGCAGAAATGCATTTCAGCCCAGTTGGGAAAACAAATGTAATTGTGTGACACAATTCACAATGACGGACACTTTTCATTTGCACCAAATTGAGTCGTGCTCCAGGGAAATCATAAGAAATGCAAAGACACTTAATTCCAGCACAGGGTAAAATATGCAGCCTTTGAATCAGAATTGTATGTTTTACAAGTAAACCTGTTTTCAAAGAAAATCTGTGACCGAGAAACCACTGGAGGGTTTTTGCAGTTAAAACACATCATGTTCCCGGGCTGCCAAGGGGAAAGGTGACAATTTAGTTGAACATATCAAAGAGTAAGTCTCACAGTGCTGGAGGGAACACTATCCTCAATGAAGTGAAATAGATTTTTTTACAGGGAAATGCATCTGATGCCAAATACAGAACAAAGCACACCAAAGAAAGGGGACCAGAATGGTTAAGTCTGAAGAGTATGGCATATGAAATCAGAGAATCTGGCAATGCTTAAACCAATATAAACAAGACTTGGGGGTGACGCATGTCTGTCTTGTTATGGAGGCTTCATAAAGATACCTGTAGGTCCTTCAGCCAGCCTAGGAGAAGTTGATGTCTGTTGGTCTTGTCTGTCCAACAACCCTCTTTCCAGCAGGAAGTGCCATTCTCCAGTGCCATATGTTGTGGTCAAGCCCACAGTCACAGTGCCTCATCTCTACCCAGCAACCAGATGTGTCATCCCCACACCACAACGATTGGTCAAGGGAACAGTGTTTGACTCAAGCAAAGCCGACCAAAGTCTTCCACGAGAAAGAGCGTTTGGGTTTCTCTTCCTGTGGACTCAGAGTTAAGGATGGTTTAAGACTCATGTTCCCTGTGGCTAGTCTTCTGAATTCAGCATGAACATGAAACCAACATGGAAACAGTATAGAAACAAAGAAGAACAGCCATAAAGATAGAAACAGACGTAGAGACAGAGAGAAAGAGAAGGAAAGACAGAGGGGAAGAAGATGGGGAGACTGAGACAAAGGGAGAGAGCTAGACTGGATGACATTATTCAGATCCTTGAGACAGCCATGTCTGAAGCCAGACTTCTGAGCTAATTGAACCAATCAATTTATTTTCTGTCACATGCTGCTGAAGAAAGACCCTACTAATCATCTGATAAGCAAGTTGGTAAGCACTCTACAGTCAGGCAATTCATTGGGGTATATAGGGGAAAGCCCTCTTCAAAGGCTAATTTAAAACATAAGTCCATTTGGGTTAGCTAAAAATATATTCACATAACAAGTCTGCTTATTGCATATAAAATAATTGGAATTGAGAGGGAGCTATATTTACAGTAGTTACCTCTAGGGTCTACAGCCGTGGATGTGGGGAGGAGAACTGGGGATGATTTTATGTTCTACTTGTGAAATGAAGACATTTTTTATAATGTTCAGTGGTGATCGTTAGAAAAGAGATTGTTAAAAGAGATCAGACACAAGGTCATGGAGATGGGTGTGAATGTCCACGGGAGGAAGAATCTGCTGAGTGGGATGGTGAGGGCGCCCTGAGGGGGAGAATCTAGGGCATTCTGTGAGAAAGCAGAGAGAACACACTGGTCAAAGGTTCCCGGCAGTGCTCTGACTTCAAACGGAACCCCTAACACTGCACTCAGAATGTTCTCAGCCAGCTGAGGAATGTGCTGGCCCCGGAGCGTTTGCAGCTAACGGCTGCTCTGGATACTCTTGCATTTGACAAGTGTTAACTTCTAGCAAAGAGAAAATGGAAGCTTGAAACAGATATTTCTGAAATCAGTAAAAGTGAAGGTTTCCAACCCCAATCCAGCTCACCATCCAGTCTAGCCAGCTTCACCTCCAGTGCCCCCCATATCGCTGCCATTAATGGTTTGATGTACTCCCCCCTCACTCATATATACCCGATACAAACATCTATATGTTTATTTTACAAAAGTGGAATTATTCTAAATATTAAAGCCTGAGAATTGTTTTTTCCCCCCTCAATAGCACACCATGGATATCTTTCTAAGACAATATGAATAGTTATTCCTGAAGATTTTTAATGGCTGTGTTATAGTATTCCACTGTTAGAGATACTTGGTGGGTTTTCATTCACCACAGGACCTTAGCTTTAAAATAATCAATGGTACTTGATGTTTTAATGCAGTTCTGACCTCTCATGACTCATACTATAGGATGCGTGGATTTTAATTATGCTTTGGAAATTATTTTAGTGAGGTAATAAGCTTTCATTAATAGGATTCATTTCTCAAAGCAGCCGGAAGCACAGTGGATGGAGAGTGGTAGTTGGGGAAATGTATTTCATAATGTTTTGCTTTGATCTAGGGGTCTGCCATCTGGGTGGAATCAGGAATCATAGTGAGCATTCTTGCTCGAGAGCCACTACCCTTCATGAGTCATCCCTGCAGATCCCCGGCAGCTCTAGAGAGAAGGACAAGACATCCTGCCAGGAGTCACATTACGAGCGATGACACTGCACCTCACTGAGACACTCACTCTGCGCTTTGCCCCAGCCCGGCCCAGCCCAACTGTCATGGGAGGGATGCAGCCAAAACAGAAGCTAGGTGGTAAACAAAATCATACTCTTCCGGGCTAAATTGTTGTCCTGTAATGTCCAGAGTGAACCTTCCAGCCCAATGAAAATATCCCTCTTGGGACAGGGAGACAACTGGCAAGTGTCCCAGGCTCCCAGAGGAAAACAAAACCATTTGATTCCATTTTACTTATGGTACTGGAGTTCTTGACATCCACGATCAGAGAAGGAAATGAAATTATTGGCAGCATTGTTCAAAAAGAGAATGTGCTGAACACTTCAGTTGTTCAATAGTGTTTAGCAAATACCTAAGTCAGTATTTAGGTGATTACTGGTTAATTGTCAATCTCCTTCATTAAAAGGTAAGTCCCATGAGGGCAGGGGACCTTGTCCTCATTCATATGTTTGGCTCTCTCCCATTGGGGGAGAAAGAAACATTTAAGAAAAAATTTTTAAAAATCAATTGTGCTTGGCCGGTGTGGCTCAGTGGATTGAGCATCATCCCCTGGACTGAGAGGTCCCGGTTTGATTCCTGGTCAGGGCACATGCACAGGTTTTGGGCTCAAACCCCAGTTGGGGGCATTCAGGAGGCAGCTGATCGATGTTTCTCTATCACATCGATGTTTCTATCTCTCTCTCCCTTCCTCTCTCTTTAAAAAATTCAATAAAAACATTTAAAAAATTAATTGTGGTTTTAATCATAATTATACTAAGTTCTCAAAGGAGAATGGGTTTGATGGGGTCAGAGAGGGCTTTTGCAAGCAAGAGAGGATTGAGTTCCAATCTAAAAGGCATGCAGGAGATGAGGGGGCACAGGAACTTCCCAGGCAGAGGACGGCGCCTGAGATGGCTGAGCACAGAGCACCGGAAAGAGAGAAAGAAGGCCAAGATAGAGGTAGCCCAGAAAGCAAGGTTGGCAACGGGCATGAAGTGAGGCTGGGACACAGGAAACAGCTCAAAACAGTACAGGCCAAGCAGTTGGGTCTTGATCCCCAATGCAATGAACAGCCATTGGAGGGTTTTAAGCAAAGGAGCGGCAGGAGCAGGGCTGTGATCACATCGATGTTTCTCTCTCTCTCTTCCTCTCTCTCCCTCCCACTCTATCTGAACAAAAAATGGAAAAATGTCCTTGGGTGAGGATGCAAAATAAAAATAAATAAAAGAGGGCTGTGAGATCTTACAAGTGGTGAGTGTATTGGAGGGGCATGAAATAGATGTAGAAGAACAATCAGGAGGTTGCTGCAGTGGTTTCTGCAAGAGATGATACTAGTGTGGACTGGGGTGGTAGAGACAGGGAGACACAGACCAGAATCTGTTCAGGAAGGAAAATCAATAGGACTTACTTAAATGTAGAGGATAAGGAAAAACCACATTAAGAATAATCCCCTTGTTTCTGAACAATGCAGCTGCTGGAGCTGTTCACTGAGAAGGAGGTCCAAGTTTGGTAAGAAAGAGCATGAGTTTCATGGATAGTTACAAGAAACTGAAATTAACATCCACCACCATGGAGAGCTGTACCAGCGGGGCCAATGCTATGGCTCGAATGGATTATATAACTTAATCCTCATGGCAACACTATAAAATAGGTATCATTGTCCTCATATTTAGAGATGAGAAAACAGGCTCAGAAAGGCTTAATAAACTTGTCACCAATCTCATAGCTAAAAATTGGCAGATCTGGAATCTGAACCCAAATCTCCTGAGTTCTTTAGCAGATGGTTCTTAATGACCAGCCCATATTGCTTTGTGACAACTCGGAAAATTTCATGATTTCAAAAGAACTTGATAGTTAATCTGGAATTCTGAAGCCAAATCTACCTAGGAAAACTTCAGTCTTTCAGAGCTGCCCAGAGTAAACTCCACATCAGGAGGAGAGTCTACACTTCCCTCTGTTCTTCGCTCCCTACCTGGCTCATTTCCTTCCCCTTGCTTTTGCCCAGACCTCAGGGTTACCTCCAGTTGCCCTGATCCCTCAGCTTTGCCTTCTCTAAGTTTCAACAAACTTTTGGTCTCACTGCTCATTTGAGCAATGATCTCATGAAGGCTACCCTGTAGGATTTCCATATAGTTTCTAGTTCCTTACATTTTATTTTTTCTAATGTGAACTTTCATCCAGTATATACTGACTTTCTTAAACAGTCTTTCCTGTACTGAAGTTGAGTGTTATAAACATGCTAATAAAACAAATGTCAAACTAAAACACACTATGGGTCTGGCTGTCAACCAACAGTTCAGTTTTATCAATGTCATCATCACTAGTTATAGAGTGGAACTAAATATATGCATTTAACTCAAACATATTCAACTATAATAAGTTCTTAGCAAAGAGAATTTTATAGAACGTAGGGCACTACATCTGCCACTTCAAACAATGAGCACCTGTCCCTTGAGAGAGGATGTGAATCTGCTGTTCCCCCAGCTGGATTCAGTCTCGAAGGACTTGTTCCAGTGTGAGTAATTCTCTGGGAAGACTCTGATTTTATTGTTGAGAGGCACATATTTTAGATGTCCCACAATCTCTAATTTTAGTCAACTACTTTTCTATTCCTCAATGAAAGAAACAGTTACCTATCCCAAGACTGGGGCAGAGGTGGGGGCGGGGAAGTGGTCTGTTGGACTACTCAAGACACAGTAAGAGACTGTCCCTGGTAATTCTGATAATGTGATTTGCACACCACACTTTCTTTTGAGAACTAATCCCTAAGATATGGCTACAGTGATGGCTGTACATGGTCATATAACCCTCTGACCTTGAAACTGCCTTGTTCCTTCATTGTTAGATACACAAGAGCAGGAATTAGAAAATAAAAAGCACTGATACAACTAATAGACCTACATCTCCACAAATGGAGCAAAGATGGAAACCATCAGGTCCCCTGAAGCCAAATGTGAAGAAAAAGAACAAAATTATGCAACAGAATAAAATGCTAACCCTGGGTCCAAAAACCAAACAATGATTGGGGATTTCATTATCATCTTTAGCTTTCTGGAAAACAGTCTCCACAGTCACAGGCACAGACCTAAATATATACCTGAAATTATGATACAGACACAGTTTCCAGAGAAGTTTGTGTTGAATGGTAGAACACTACCATTCTGAACCACCCCTGCAGCCTACTGGGCAGATGTATTCATTCTTGCGTAACTACCCCCGACTCAGGCCCCTCGGGAACTTTGTTCATGTCATCTGGAGACAGTTTAGAGCTCTATGGTAAACCTGATGACTGGTACCTGACTCTACCTCCATTGTAAGCTCCTTGCTGGCACGTTCTAGGCCTTCCCAATCTCTGTGTTCACAAGGCCTCAGAGGGTGCCCTCTGCAAAAACTTGAAAATGAATGAGTGAGCAAACAACCAGATTTACTACATCTCTAAGATTCATTTCTAATGAATTAGGGAAGAAAGAAAGACACATCCCAGTAGTCAGGTGCTTGTCCCCAGCGCAGATCCCTGCTGTGCACGGTGCTCTGTCCTTACCTGTCCAGAGAAATGCAGCACAGGTGGAAAATGGACGCCGTGGTGAGCAGGACGTCTAGCGATGTCCGGACGAGGCAAAACATCTCCCCGTAGATCCAGATGTCCTGGACCAGCTCAATGGCGCCAAAGGGCATCACCAGCACGGAAACCAGCAGATCCGCAAAGGCAAGAGAGACAATGAAATAGTTGGTTTTTATTTTCCTGCGAGTGAAAAAGTATAAGGACGAGGCAGGGGAGGGGCGAAGGAAGGAGTTTAGGGAGAAAGGATCAAGAGAGAAAAGAGGAGGAAAGGAAAGCAGAGAAAGAAGGAAAGAAGGGAGGGAGGAAAAAGAAAAAAGTCAAACGTGTAACGTATCCTGTGAAGCTCAGTTTCCCCTTCCGCGACACGGCTGGAAAGACCCTGTGTGGTCCAGCCACGTCTGGATTCTCCACGTTCCTCTTGCACCCAGAGCCCTCTCCCCCTCTCCCCTGCCCACATGGCCTGATTAGAGTCCCCTGTGTAGGGAGCTCCTCTCACGGGCCCTTTTACAAAGCGCTCTCTCCCTACTATTGGCTTAACTACACCCCACCAGTCTCTCAGGCCTTGATTTGGTCATTCTCGGGGAACCTCCCAAGGTGCCCCCTCACAGATGGTGTCAAATGTCATGACTTTCCACTCTCAGACTGACTAGCATGTGACACCTATCGGAAATATGCTTCTATACTTTGTTGCATCATCACTGGATTAATGCATGTCTTGCTTAGAGAGGAAGGCAGTCGATACGGAAGCACTCCATGTTTTATCCCTTTTATGGTCTGGTGGCTCTCAATCCAGGCCGCCCGCTGGAATCACCCAGTGAATTTCATAAATAGTGATGCCGAAGTCTCACCCCAGATCAGTCAGTTCAGGGATTTGGGGTGATTACACACCCATCTACCCCCAGGGTTGCCCAATAAAATACAGGACACCCAGTTCAATTTGAGTTTCAGATTAACAGTGAATAATTGTTTAGTATAAGTGTGTCCCAAATAGTGCACGGGACATACTTATGCTACACAGCAGCAAGTTTAAGAAGGTCTTCAGGTGATCTTAATTGCACCAGCGTTCAGACTGATGGCGTGGAAAGAGCAGAAGAGCCAGGGTTAAATCCTAGATTGCTCACGAGTCAGCCACCCCTCTCCGAACCGACTGATAAAGTGGGGAGGATAGATAAGATGTGCTCTCAACCTATGTACATATAGTGATCACAACTACTAAAAAACCCAACCAAGTTAAACAAAGGGAAAAAAAAACATAGGATAGAAATGCACTTCAGTATTTACACTGGGCATGTCAGAGCTGTAGGATGATGTATGATCTTTTTTCCTTGCTCTGTTTCCAAACACCATTCCTGTGCACTTTCCCCCCATTCATAATGACAAACTACAGTGGAAATTAGAAGTGCAGACCTCAGTTCTCCAGGGAGAGCCCAGAACACCACCCAGTTTCCTCATGCGACTCACCTGAGCTGCCGGTCCCTGCACACGGCCACCATCACCAGAAGGTTCCCCAAGATGGCCATCAGGATAACCGCCGAGAGAAACGTGAGCAACACGACCTTCTCCACTGACCTGAAACCCTCCTTGGAACTGGAAGACAGACAGACAGACACACACGCACAAAGGACTGAAGGAAACCCTGAGACACAGGCAAGAAAATTCACCTTTTCCTCAGTCATCCTCAGGAAGGTAACTTCACCATCAGCAGCTGCCGCACACATTTATTGTGCACCTAATACATGCCCCGTCTGCACCTGTCCCTATGTGATGTCTTAGGTAAACCTTACATAACCGGGAGGAGGAGGCTCAGAGACATGAACGAATTGCCCTGAGGTTGCAGTTATTCTCCATCAGAGAGCTTGTGGCTCTCCTTCCTCAGCCTGTGCTCAGAAATGTATTTGGTTGGTTCCTGCTCTGTGCACTGACCCACCTAGCAAGCCCCCTGAGGCAGGGATCTCATACGGTTTATCCATTGATAGATTCAACTCCAATGTGTCATTCACATTTCTTGGATGAGGAACAATGGTGTTGGATGGATGAATGACGGTCACTTGAGCCAGGGTCTGCATGAATACAGAGGCTGTGGTTTTCAGGACCCCAGCCCAGTCCCCGTGGAAGCTGCTGTGTACAGGCCGGCTGTCTCAGGAACAGGTCATGGCTTGAAGATTGTTCTTATACAGGTGACCTGAAAAAATTGGTCTCAGATTCTGTGAAGTCCATTAGAAAGACAGTAGCCGATCAAGAAGCGTAGGAACTCATTTCACTGCCCTAAACCACATTTCTTTTGTTCCCCAACACAACAGTTCAGATTTGTGTTCCTGTCCATTTTGGCATCTGCTTTGATTCTATAAACCCTGCTGTCCTAGTATAAATAACTTTATTAACTTCAAAGTGAGTGTCCCCATCAATAAAAGCATAATGTCTGCAGATTATTACGCAGCTACAGAAAAAAAGTTTTATTTCTATTAGATTAATAAAATGTTCTTTTTAAATGAAGCTTCAAAGGATCTTAAAATGCTCAGACCCAAACCCCACATTTCAATACAAGAAACTGAGCCCCAGAGAGAGGAACAAAGCATTTGGTGGCTGGTCTGGAAGGGGCTGCTTGCTCCGGAAGCCCATCCTGGAAGCACAGGGTCCCAAGAATCAAGAAGTATCTGTCTTCCCAGAGCACCTTCAACTGAAAATCAAGATGGCTCTGGCCCCAAATGGCAGCAGCCCACCAATCCTGGCTCTGGCCTTGTCTAAAACTTTTCCCATTAGGCCTGGCACAAAGGACAAGATGCTGATTAGAATAAGGAACCACTATTACAGGGGTTGAAGAACAGAGCATCCACTCTGCTGACAAGTGCTTTTATTAACTGATTGATTGATTGATTGACTGATTAACGTCTGTATGGCTAGGGTTCAGATTGTCATCGGAGAAATGTGTGGATGGTCATTCTCTGCTGCTAGTGGGAGGGGTTCTTGGGGTGCCGCTGGAATAAGCATTTCCGGAGGCCCCCATGGGAGGATGAGATGTGATAGAATGCTCTATTCATGTGGAATTATATCCCTGGGATTTCAAAGTTCCAGTCCCTTAATCCAGTCCTGGAAGATGTGCAGCTGGGGATTCAACAGCGCTAAAAGCAAAGCCAGTGTCCAGAGTTTCTGTTCCGTGGTAGAGCTGGGTCCAGTGTAGCATCAGGCTAGTCGTCGCTCATTAGTCCATTGTGTGTGGGGTCCACATGGCCGTGTGCCGTGTGGGCAAATGCAGGAGCATGAGTCCCACAGCCAGGAGCACAGGAGACCAAGAGCATGAACTAAGATAGTGAGAGAGCAAACTCCTTTGTTTAGGAGCTTAAGTATCTCAAATCTTCCCACACCTGCACTGGCCATGCCTATTCTGGCCAATACCTGTTCCCAGGTATGACTGACAGGCAAGTGCCATCCCTGTGTTACTCAGACTTTACTGGGCATGCGTCTGTTCTCCCCTAGTCCCTGGGGAGTGTTAAACTGCAGCTTTCTGGTAAAGCTGCACAAATGGCAATGAAGTTGGCCTTCCCTGTGCTCCCTTCCTGTGATTTACAATTGGGTTCATCACAATGGTATCAAGACGAAAAGAGATTCCAGCTATGTTCATCTAAATCACTCTTCCACAACTAAATTCCAACTATCAACAGTGCAAATACTGGGCAGGGAACATTTAATCCAATGAGGAAAAAGACCTTAATAGAGTGATGCGGCTACCCGAAACTAATCTGACCTTAGGCCATGTTCACTGAGGCCAAGTGCCTAACAAAGGAGGTGATAGTGCTTTTTCCCTTGTCCTCCTCAGAAGCTCCGACTCAGAGCTGCTCTGAAACTTGCTGCCCCCTCCAGGCCTCCGTACTAGCTGTGCCTTCTTCCTGGAATGCTTCTTCCTGTCTTTTGGGTCTCAGATTAATGTTAAGTTAATTTAAGTTGCCACAGCCAACATTTTTCATTTTCCTTAAAGTAGTTACTGTTATCTGAAATGAATTCTGTTTCTGTGCCCAACCCCACAGACTGACTTCATGTGTTTTTTCCAGCACAATTCCTGTCTACCCTAGAGCGCGTGTAGTGTATGGGTATGTGTAGTACATAGGAAGTGCTCAATTATTTGCTTATTGAGTAAAAGAAAGACATATTGTATTCATAATGATGAGGTTCATCCTTCAATGTCTTTGAAAACTGACTGAAGGTACAGAGAAGATTTTCCCTAGAGAAGACCCAGCACAAGACACAAAAGCTATTTTTAACCACCTGAAGGGCTGTGATTTGAAATAACAGATTTGTACAGGCACTCATTCAACAATACTTTCTCAGCACCTTCTCTGCACTAGGCATTGTTGTATGTCCTAGGAAAGCAGCAATAAGCAAAGCAGAGAGCAGGCAGTGAATAGATAAAAAGAATATATGTCAAGTGTCGGCTGGCAATACACGCTATAGCAGAGCGAGCAGAACAGGTTGCCAGTGGAGGGATGGAGTGCTGGCTACCTAATAGGGGTCATCAGAGAAGGCAGGTTTGTCACACTTTATGCCCTGCAGGTTGGGTAAGGAAGTGAGATGAGTGAGCAGGCTTTGAGTTGAATTGGTTCTCAACTCTGGCTGCATATTAAAATGACCTGAGGAGCCTTAGAAATACTGTCGCTAGGGTCCCACCCTCAAAGGTGCTGATTCAATTAGCCTGGGTAGCAACCTAAAGATTGGAATTTTTTTCAAGTTCCTAAATGATTCTGATGTGCAGCCAAGGTTGACCATCCCTGCTGGAGGAAGGCAAGACTTAGAAAGGCTAATGAGAACTTTATCAGACTAGGGATGATCTGCAATAGCTTCCTGGTGGTGTTTTGAGCTCCAGCTCGGGACGTGTTTAAGAATGCCTAGGTGTCAATGAGATACCACTTCACACCCATCAGGGTGGCTGTTATAAAAACAAAACAAAAATGAAAACTAAGTGTTGGTGAGAATGTGGAGGAACTGGAACCTCTGTGGGTTGCTGGTGGTCATGTAAAATGGTCCAACTGCTGTGGAAAACAGTTTGGTGGCTTCTCGAAAGGCTAAAAATATAGACCGACCCTATGACCCAGCATTTCCAGTCCTAGGTATACACCCCGAAGACGTGAAAGCAGGGACATGAATAGATACATATACACCCAAGTTCATAGAAGCATTATTCACAATAGCCATAAGGTGGGAACAACCCAGTGTCCATCACAGATCAACAGAATGTGGTATATACCTACTGTGGCCTTTTACTCAGTCTTACATTTCTGACACGTGCTATAACATGGATTAAACCTGGAAAATAGTGTGCTCAGTGAAATAAAGCCAACACAAAAAGACAAGTATTGTATGCTTTCACTTATATAAAAAGCCTAGAATAGGTAAATTCATAGAGAAAGTAGAATCGTAGTTACCGGGGCTGGCAGAGGGGAGGAGGGAATGGGGAATTGCTGACTGAGTACAGAGTTTCTGTTTGCGGCAAAGAAAAACTTCTGGAAATGGATAGTGGTGGTGGTTGCACACCACTGTGGATGTACTGATTGTCCCTGAACTGTACATTTTAAATGGTTATTTTATGTATTAATGATAAATTTTATGTTATGTATAATTGATCACAATAAAAAAGAATACATGGATGACCATATATCAGAATATTGTATAGGGCTCCTATATTGGAGGAAGGTGAGATGGGCTGATTTCAGGTATCTTTCTTGTCTACAGACAATGGTCTGGACGTATCCTTAGAACATGGATTGTCCATCAACCAGAGCCTCACCCTTAGAACCATCTCCCCTGCTCTGCCTTTCCTCTTGTAGAAGAAAAAAGACAGATTCAGAGTCTGTAGTGAACATCTCTGGCTCCAGAGAAGGCATATTTCAAATTAAATGGGAATGTCAGGGTCAGAGAACCCCAAGTTCAATGTTATGGTTCATTTGTGGCATGCCAATTAGGAGCTAGAAATAGCTAAACTTTAAACTGTGAGCGACAAGCACAATTTAACCATAGAAGGCATTTTTTTAATTAGGCAGAACTGTCCGTTGAACTAAATGTTAAGTCCAGTAATGATAATGAAAATAAATTAGGAATCACTTCTGCTAAATCCATGTTAGAGCGTTGGGTTACCTCTGACATCCTCCAAGGACACTGTCAACCGCGACCAGACAGTTCCCATCCGACCAGAGCTCTGTCTACTCTGCTACATGGATTCTTTGACAGTTACTCTTATGGGATATTTTACTTTTTCTTCTTTCTTTTTTTTTTTTTTTTGCTTTTTCAGTGATCTCTTGATCCATTAATAAAGAAATTCCACAAACTTGCTGGCTTTCTTTTCCATTTTCTCTGATCTTAATAAAAGAAAACCTATAATTATTCTGGGTACATTTCCACATAGGTTAGTATATGTAAAAGTGGACCATAAATGACAAAGTATATTATAAATTATATTATTAATAAGTAATCATTGTTATTAATATTAGAAGCCCATACAGGGACAATAGCTAACGAAGTTTTAGATTATGCTTTGTTATATCACCCAGCTATATAACTTCAAAATATCACTTGCCGTTTCTGAGCCTCAGTTTCTTCATGGACCAATTGAGGAAATCAGATTAAATCTCTCATTTATCAAAGAACTATTGATTGCCAACTGTATATCAAGATGTGTGCTAGGTGCTAGGATATGACAATTAAGAAGGTGGACAAAGTCCATGCCTTTATGGAATTCACACTACTGAGGGAACAGACAATAGCAGGTGCACAACTAAAGAAATGAGAAACACAGTTTGTGATCAGTGCGTCCAAGTCACCCTCCCAAACTTGAGTGTTTGGATGAATTTATTGGGGGCATTGGTAAAATGCAGATTCTGATTGTTTTGGTCTGGGATAGAATCTGGGGTTCTGCGTTTCTCACAAGGCTGGTGTGCCTCAGTGATGCTATGCTGCTGGTTCATGAGTCAACTTGGGGGAAGACTATCAAGGGCACTGACATGATGATGTCATAGAAAACAACTGGGTTAGAGGGCAACTTCAGGTAATTGGGGGACACTGGAGGTGACATTGGTTAAAACACAGACTGCTGGACACACCCACATTTCAGTACATCTGGAATGGGGCCCCACAGCCTGCATTTCTAACAAGTCCCTAGGTGATGCTGATGCTGCTGGTCTGTGGGCCTCACTTGGAGGACATTGACCTACAGCATTGTAAAGGATGTCCTTTACCCTAACCCTCATTTCTCCATTGCCAATTACTTTCTTTTGCTCCTAGGTTTGGAACTTCCTGCTTAAAAGTGGGTAGATTTTGACATTGATTTACCAAGCACCTACCATATGGCAAATAATACGCTAAGGAGATTTTCCATGTTGGCTCATTTCATCCTCACAATTACCATGTAATTTGATATCATGATGCCCTTTTTTTTTGAAGAGATGGGTGCTCGGCGTGCTTAGGAGTGAGATTCTACAACTATTGAGTAGCAGACCTGGGATTTAGACCTGCACATTCTCATTGCACGTCCAATGCTTTCCCCACTAGATTTTGAAGTGCTCATTTGAAATGGAATAAATTTCCTTTGTAAAAAAAAAAAAAAAGATATGCTAAAGTTTTACTTTTTGTCTAGAAACTTAGTATCCAAAATGTTGATGATGGCATCTTAGTACGCCTTGTAAAAAATATGCTGGCTGTAGAAAATGGCAGGGGAAAAGACTAAATCCTTACAGGGTAGAAATAATGCATCATGGAGTTTCTGTACAGTTTCTGAAAGAAATCTTTTTGATTGTCATTGAATTCTCTATAAAGAGTGGTGGGGGTGGGGAGGTGCACGGCTGATGAGGTCGGGTATTTTTCAAATGTCAACACATGGAAGAAAATTCTTGTGGCAAGCTCTTAATAGACTTTTCCAGGGCCTCAGAGATCACACATATTGAGCATGAGAAAAACTTCAAAGCCCAAAGAAGATCTGTCTTTATAGAGTCTAATGAAGTTCAAAGCTGCAGGGAATACAAAGGATATCAGGATCAAAGACACTGTTCTCTGAGGCCATGCCTGAATGTAAAGGCAAGCCAAAACTGCAGTGACAAGCTGAGATCTACATTTGGGGAGATTCTCACTGCCTCCCAGTGTGTGAATGACCAGTGCTTCTATTCTTCTTGGAAATCAAACACTCAGTGATAGTGCCAGTAAGTTATACCTTCGAGGTGCATCTCACTTTAAGAAAATCCGGTCTCTCAAAATTGAAACTGAGCAAACAGTTTCAAAGACAGATTTTTTTTTTCTTTACAATGTATTTTTTCCTTATACACCGACTCAATGTAGGGTCTCTGTTGCATTTGGAAACACCTTTTTACCCACAATTGTTCAGGGTACCGAAATGTTCATCAGGTACTGAAATGGCTTCCTTTGGAATAAAACACGGGGCATGTTTTCAGTATTTGGCTGATCATTTCCTTGAAATTATTCTTGTGGTTATGAGAAATCCAGCCCAGGGGAAAATGTGAATTGCGGGGGGCCTCCCCGGTGTGGTTGATCATTCACCCCAGGGACAAGGGCTCACAGAAGAGCGGAATTCCCCATACTCTGATAACAACCTGCTCCCCATTCCTTTGCTGTAGGTGATCTCTGTCTCTGGGCCCATCGACTAATGGATTCGGCTCTGCATCATTTGCTGGTGTCCTGGCTTGCTCTTGCTAAGTATTATGATTGCTCTTCTCACCTCTGCCTCTGACAGTGTCAGAACCTTATGCTCAGGTGAAAGAGGAAACTGCTTAGTTGTTGCTCGATTAGCAGGAGCTGCCTAGCATCAGCCAGTGGTCGAAGTCCAGCCTGCTGCCTGTTTTTGTAAATGAAAGTTCATTGGAACAGTCACACTCAATCACTTAGGGATTTCTGCGGCTGCTTTCCACTACAAGGGCAGCTGAGTAACTTCAGCAGAAACTGGCCCACAAGAGCTGACGCTTGCGACTCTCTGACCCTTTGCTAATCACGTTTGATGACCTCTGCTCCTTTGGAAGCAGAGATCAGCTTGGTCTAAAGAAGAATAAGTATGGAGACACTAAGACCTCTGAGAGCCTACTACAAGGAACCTGTTTCACTGGAGTCACTCGTTTCTCTGCATTTTCTCACCGAGTGGGAAGCAGCATCATTCCAGTTGACTAAGCCGGAAACCAGGGGTCTTACTCCATTTCTTCTTTACCTAAGTCATTATTTATTCTGAGTATCTCTCTTTTTTTTTTAATCAAAAATTTTTGTTCAATCACAGTTTCCATTCAATATTATTTTGTATTAGTTTCAGGTGTACAGCATAGTGGTTAGATAGTCATATACTTTACAAAGTGTGTCCCCTGATATTTCCAGTACCCACCTGGCACCATACATAGTTATTAGAGTATTATTGACTACATTCCCTATGCTGTACTGTACATCCCTGTGACTATTCTGTAACAACCAGTTTGGACTTCCTAATCTCATAATGCTTTGGGATGGGCTCAAATACCTCTGCTATACACTCTCAAACACCATCCTCCCTTTTTAAAACACTCATTCATTATTGAACATATTTATATAGTATTTGTTCAACTGAGGAACTCCTCCCTCCCTCTCCTCTGAACCCTTTTCTCTTGCACTTCCAACCAACTCACAGCCCTCCTCACCTCACACTGGAAGGTTAACATACCGCTCTTACCAGACAGGTCCCACCTGAGAGCGTTCGTTTCTCTAAGTTGTTGGGTGTGAGCTCTGCTCTAGCGAGAAAACAAACTCACTGACTCAACAAGGCTTAGCCAAGGAATGTCAGCCTCGCTACAGGCATACGTTTGCTCCTTTACTCATTCAACCATGCCTTCATCTACTCAGTCATTTGTCTATCCACTCAACAGAAAATGTGCAAAGCCACTCGATTTCAGTCACCGAGAAGAGAAAGAAGGCCTGGTTCCTCCACGGAGAGCGCAGAGGTTACTGGAGCAGATACAAATCCAGTCATTGCACATCTGTAGAATGACAGCTGTTGCGGAGGCTATGAGAAGAAATACACATGGTGGCACTGTCCCTGATGGGAGATCAGAACACACTTCCCTGGGGGAGTGATACTTGAGCTGCAATTTAAAGAAAGAATAGGAGTTGACTGAAGAAAGGCAGAAAACGTCAGGGACCAGAGCTGGAAGGGCAGCAGTGACAAGGAAGGTCATGACTGACTCCAGCAGCCTACAGAAGACCAGCACAGCTGGAATGCAGGCAGCCAGGGGAGGCAGCATCACATGAGGCCAACAAGGATCAGATCAGGAGGGGGTTGGGGGTGGGGCTAAGTATTTAGGTCCCTATCATCAGCTTAGTGGAGAGTCACAAATTGTTTTAAAGTTGGCGGTGACATGATCAGATTTGCGTTTTGACGTGTCTGGAGTGTAGAGGGACAATTGAATTTTTTTTTTTTTTTTTTTTTGAGGATGGTCTTTGGCCTTAGTAATTTAAAAATATTTTAATTGTATGTACTCCAGTCAACCTATCTAGAACGTGGATCTCAGTAGAAGTCATGCCACCCCTACAGGCTGTCTGAAATATTTGTGGGGCATTGGGTTGTGGTAATGACTGAGGAACACTGCGGGCATTTTGGGGGAGGATAAGGACAGGGGACATTATCATATGAGGGACAATCTCTCATTAAGAAAAATACCATCCCACATTCTCCATGATTTTAGAATGTCCTACCAGCCATTTGTGTGAGAGAAAAATTGGTTAATAATGAGCTAATCTAGAACTTAACATCTTTTACATATGAATACAAATATTTTTTGCATAGTCATCTATATTCACAAAATGCACACTTTCACTTTGTTCAGATCAAGTGTTCATACAGCACCACCAACAATGCCATTCACGGTACTGGAGCTGACGACACAATACGCTTGTGCTGGACTTTGCCAGCAGCTGTCACATGTCATGGTCATTTAAGGTACAAGCGCAGTTATCTGACTGCTTTGTTATGTTTTCTGTTGTAGATGAGCATTTATATTATGAACTACATACTGTTTTACTATAAATCACTTTCATTTTACTGCATTTTGTATTCCAGTCAAGGCATTATGTTGGTAAGTTTTTAATTATGTATAGTTAGGTTACATTCCTCATGATTTCATTTTAGTCTAGTCAGGGAGTGTTACAAAACATTTGTTTTAAAAGAGTAGGGTAGTGGTTGATCTGATCTGATTGAGAATCATTGGTCTAGAAAAGCACAGTGACCTCAGCAGCTGGGCTGTTTTCTTTTCTTGCACTTCGGGGGTCTTGTCTAAAATGAATGCACTGAGGTGGTCCCGATCCGTCAATACTGGCCCCGTGCAGTTGAAGAAGAGCGGGGGATGTCAAAGGTTGACTATAACAGAGCAGAGACAGAGGCTGCATACTGCTTCTCTATTAGGAAAATGAGAAAGATAATGTTCTAGTTTGAAGCTTTCTCATTCAGAGCCCTGAAGGATTTTTAACAGCTACAGTACACATCTTCCATAAAAAGCTGTATTTCATTATCTTATGAATATCTAATTTGACAATATTGGCAAATCAAATTTGTGTAATTCTGGTGCGTGTGTGTGTGTGTGTGTGTGTGTGTGTGTGTGTGTGTGTTATTCTTTCTGAGAATAATTTATGGGGTAGAAATGCTTCCATGTGCTAGAAATCACCGAGAGAAAACTTAATTTTGTGGTTAGCTTGAAAATAAATGCTAGGATGTAATCTGTAATGTAGTGTAATGTAGTCTAATGTAATGTAATGTAATAAGGAAACCCCTTCAGGGTTGACTGTGGCAGTGTTCCAATCCTTCAGGCTTCTTTGGCCTCTCTGCTTTAATAATAATGGGATAAAGAATAGTTATCATTATCTAGGTGCCACCATGTGCCAGAAAGACTTCTGTTTTTCAAGCATTAACTCATTATATTGTTAAAACGAGACTATGAAGATAGGTGTTACTACTGCATTCAATTACAGATGAAGAAACTGAGGCTCAAAGACGTGAATTGATGTGCCCAAAGTCACATAAACTAGTAAGCAGTAAATTCAGGATTTGAACCTCGGTCTTCTGAACTCCAGAGCCCATGATGAACTACAATGTATGTTCTAAAATGTTAGAGAACATTTAATAACCAGTGGCATGACTTATGAAGGTAATCTAAAAGTTAAAATATGTCATCTGAAATACACATGAATGTAAATGCTTACCTCTTTTCCAGATAACTCTTTTGAGAACCACCAATTCTCGAAACTGCTCTCTCCCATGAGCCTGTGCGTCATACTTCCTCAGTTACTCACCCCAATGTTCAGACCTTGAACTTGTCCTTACCAAGAGCTGCAACTCCTCGAAATCTCAACTTTCAAAACCTCACTCTCCAAATACCATTTCCTGTCTTTAGAACTCATTTCTTTAGCACTTTGATGCCAGCAACTCTCTGTCCCTCTTGGGATATTCGATCCATTGATCCTAACACTTTTTTCACTATCCCTCATGCTTCTCACCTTAAAACATGATACCCCCTAGGCAGGTTATGGGATCAGAAATAGATGAATGCTAATGTTGCTAGAAGTCTAAGGGTACGCTGAGAATTGCCCTGGATAATGATTATCCAGAAATACTCAAAAATATCTAGACAGAGTTAACCAGAATTTTTTTCAAAGGACTTTGAATCATTCCCTGCAAGTAAAGCAGTTGAGGAAATAGGGGTTTTAGCCTAGAGACCAAAAGGCTCAGGCATTGGGTTAGCTAACTTCCATCCCTGAAACACTGTCTTGTAGTTCTAAAGTGTGGCTGGACCCAGGAGGGAAGATACTGGAAGGCGGAATTCGATTCAAACGAAAAGAAAAGGACAAATTCCTTTCTTCTCCCATTACCAGTTCAATCAACTTGTAGAGCTGAAATGTTAAACTGAGAAAGTTTCTGAGAATGGTTCTCAATCATCATTGTGTCAGTCAGAATGGGTTAGATTATCCTCTGGTAACAAACAACCCCCAATCGTAAGCAGTTTGAAGAAACAAAGGTCTGCTTTTCCTTCACTGTACATGCCCACTGTGGGTGGTCGATGAACTCTGCTCCTCACACTCAGGGACCCAGACTAATGGAGTAGGAGTAGCCACCCCCTAAATGTTGCCAGTTGCCATGCTAGGGGAAAAGGGAACTTGGGGAGTGGGAGGGAGTGTGTGTGTGTGTGTGTGTGTGTGTGTGTGTGTGTGTGTATGACAAACTGGTAATGAAATTCTCCCACCTGGAAGTGACTCACATCACTTCCACTCAACAGCTCACTGGCCAGAACCAGTCACATGGTCCCACTGAGCCTTAAGGGAGCTCAGATGTTCAAACCCACAATGTGCCCAGAAGGAGAGAAGAACAGTGAGTAGCGTAATGAACACCACAAGCAACATGGTGAGCAGCAGCACACTTCATGGGTCCAACTAAGGCTTTCTGGCATTTAAGTCTGATACTTTGCATTCCTGCCCTAATCACCAGGGCTACCCTGCAAAACCTCACCAGGTAGGGAGCTCCCCAACACCAGAGTGCTGCAAGAAAAGGTTGGAGGACTGTAGGTCAGTGACACCATCAAAGCTACTCCTTAATCTGATAGAGTAGAGGAACAATAAGGAAGCCCACACTTGTAAGTTCCACACTGAAAGAAACAGAATTAGGCATTGTGGAACCTTTAACACCAAGTGCAGCCAGACTTTAGACAGAAGTAACTAGTTCTCAAACCAGCTACGTGGCCAAGCACGGAGGTGAATGGTACTCAACAAAAACAGACCAAAACATGAGCTGAGCATTATCGTTACGTCACTGCTTCTCTTTTCCACAAGGCAGCCAATCACATTACTTCTCTCTCTAAGGAGAGAGGATCATCAGAAAAATCAAACACAAAGCAAGGCAAAGGATTTCCACTGGGAGAAACCCCACGTGTAACAAGATTTGTAATGCTACCAATATTTCTTTATAAAAACCAGAACCTGGCTAGCTGACTCCCTATTCAGCTCTAGAGACGACAGCAAATGGTTAGGAGAGAAAATGGTCTGCTCTTCACCCAAGCCCATTAGCAGCTGGTCAGACTAACCAGTGTTGGATAAAACATCTGAGATAAAGCCACACACACACACACACACACACACACACACACACACACACACGAGATCGATTTTAAAAATTAAACATCTGAAGTCAGCCTTCAGTTAACAAATGCTTCCCTGCCTATTCCTGTTTAATCTACATAATTTAGAGCGGTTAGGATTATTATTATGATTGATACTTTCAGATAAGAAAACTCATTTCAAAAGATTAATTTCATTTACTCATTCTTATCTAAGTAGGTCTCTATATATATGTGGTGGCCCTGGAATGGGTACGTGTCAAAAACTGACTTCCTAACCTGTCAAAGTTAACCTGGGGAAAGAACCACCTCTCCACCCACCAATGCTTCCACATTGCCAGAGTCGGTGATGGAGCGTCGGGCTTGAGGGACCATGAGTCCTGTAATATATGGCACTTCTTATGTTCTCAGGGAAGTGATTTCTCTTTGACATTCTACATTCAGTCGAATTTCCACCCACCACTGAATTCATTTTATTTTTCATAAATCGCCAAGTGACATAAAATAATTTTCTCTGGTTTCTGCTGTTAAAATGTCCTCAGAGTGGAGCTGATTATAATACCGCAAGAGCGAGCACTATAACATAACCAATAAGTATGTCCACATGAGGGCTAAACACCACACACCCCAGAAAATGAGCCAACTCCTCTTAGATGCAATGGCTGCCTGGCTCATGAACTATGGCTCACTGGACCAGTCAAGAGAAGAGCTTCTGTGTGCCTCTCTGCTCTGTCGCCCTGTCCCTACCTGTCTCCTCTCTCCAACTCGGAGCAACCACAGGCTCCTCTCAACCTCCAGTTCTGGAGCTAGCACTGTCCTTAATGAAAGGAGAGGCGAGCAGCCCCTGGTCAGTTACACAGAGGTCTAAACCTCAACTCAGCCTGCCTGCGAGTCCAGTTGGCCCTGTACAAACACCAAAGTTGCACACTGGCTCAGCACCTGGAGTCCTCTCTCTTCCTGTGCCTGCTTTCTTTCTCTTCCCTTCCCCCTTCCTATGACGCAGGAGTGAAAAAAAATTAAACTAAACTAGACAAACACCCTGGCCGGTTTGGCTCAGTGGTTAGAGCGTCGGCCCGTGGCCCAGAGAGTCCCAGGTTCAGTTCCAGCTAGGGGCACGTACCTCGGTTGCGGTTTGTCCCTGGCCCTGGTTGGGGTCGTGTGGGTGGCAACCACTCGATGTGTCTCTCTTGCATCGATGTTTCTCTCTCTCTTTTCCTCCCTCTCTCCCTCCTACTCTATCTGAAGATAAATCCAAAAATAAAAAAAAATGTCCTCAGGTGAGGATTAAAAAATAATAACAAATAAACTAGACAAACACATCAATACTGACACATTTTGCATATATAATGTCAAGTTTTTTAAAAAGCAAGTTGTAGAAGAAAACATACAGTATATTATTTATGCAAAGTTAAAAGCATGAAATATAACATAATAATAATTAATCTTATTTTTGAATACATACTATGTATTTAAAAGTATAAAGAAAAGCATGGGGCTGACAGACTCCGAAGTCTGGGTGGCAATGACCTCTGCAGGGGAAGAGGGGGGATGTGAACACGAAGAGGTCAACTGCATCTGTCATCCCTTATCTTCTAAATCCAATGATGGGTACATGGGAATCTGTTACGTTACGCTATGTGCTGTTTTGTTAGTTGGACCTATTTCCTAATAAACTGTAAGTGCTCCAGGAAAAAATTCAAACATTTCACATAAACCTAGACCATACCTCGACTACAGCCTAACACCTAATCCCAGGCACACTCCAGGGGTATCTATTATTAGTTATTTGTCCTTTTTGAGTCAACATTACAGCATTGTTTGAACAAGCGTGTCTTTCATTTTTATAGAAGTGATAATATAACATGTATACTTTCACTGAACATCACATCTTGGCGATAGAAATGTGCCTTCATCTTTAACAAAAATACATTTTCCAGGGAGAAAGGCAGAGCAGCTAAGAAAATAACCTTTGGAGACATGCCTGGGCTCCAGTTAGTGCTTAATATTTATCTAGGGCAAATTATTCACATTTTCTGTGTTTTAGGCTTCTCATTTTAAAACAGAAATAATCACAGGTACTAACTCTTAGGATTATTTGAGGATTAGAAGAGGAAATTCATGTAAAGAACTTAGAAAAGTGTCTGGCATACTTTTTTTTTATTATTGTTACTATTATTATTTATAGCTACAGTCTAGGACTTATGGGGAAGGGTCCTTATGAAGGCATCCTTATACACGCCCAATTCATGGCTACTCCACAGAAGAATCATGATGTCCCTCTGCCCACTCTGGTAATTGTGCTACCCTCTGGAAATCAGTTGTATTTCAAAACACTGTAGAACCCGTGTCAATGCCCAGTCTTCTGGTTCATGCACACCAACTTCTATTTGTCCAAATTCCAAGCATTCTTTTCTTGCAGGAGAATTTCTTTAACTCTAGCTGTCAGTTCTTGCCAAGTTAATTTGGCAACTAGAGAAATGCACTGAAGTATTCATATGTCACTATTCTTTCTTTAAATTAGGCCTGGGGACATGGCGAACCTTCCTTTTTCACATTCATTTGATAATATTTTATATTAGCTATACACAGACTATGTAACTTTCAGTTAATGTATTTTCCACACAGTAACTTCAAATTCATCACATCATTCATGTGCATTGTATGCTTACACTTAATGATTTAAAATATTTAAGCTTATGTCTTGCCTAATGCAAAATTTGGAGTTTGCTTAATTCCCCAGTATAAGAGAGATTCAGAACAAAAGCTTTGGAGTCAGCCAGGCCTGAGTTCAAATCCTAGCTCTGCCATCAGCCAGTTCTGTGCCCCAAGGTAAACATGTTAGTTTTCTATAGTTAGATAATAAATTACCTCACACCGAACAGGCTTAAAACAATACTTATTCCCTAGTACATAGTTCTGTAGATCAAACGTCTGGGAGTGGTAGGACATGAGTTCCTTGCTCAGGATCTCACAGGCTGGAATCAAGATGGAGGCAGAGCTCATTGCTTGTCTCATGTGGAGCTCAGTGTCCTCTTTTGAGGTCACACGGTTGTTGGCAGAACTCAGATCCTTGCGGCTGAAGGACTGAGACACCCATTGCTTGCTTCTGTCAGCTGAGGCCACTCTCAGCTCCTAGAGACTGCCCACATTCCACGCCATGAGGCCTTCTCCACCTTCAAAGCCAGCAGGGGTTTCCCCTCCCAACAAATCCCTCTCCTGCCCCAAATCTCTGACTTCCCTCTAGACCTAGATTTAGAGGACTCCATGTGATGGCACAGGCCTACTTGGATAATCCCCCTATTTTAAGGTCAGCTAATTTGGAACCTTAACCACATCAGCAATAGCTAGATTAGTGTTTGATTGAATACAAAGGGGAAAGAGTGTGTACTCTGGGGAGCAGGAAATCTTGGGGGACATCTTGGAATTCTGCCACTCACAGCAAGCCACTTTGGTTCTATGAGCTTCGGGCATCCATTGGGGACAATGATGCTCACTACAGAGAAGTCAACTGGATATGAAGAAGCGATGATAAAAGCTTCTAAGTGCTGACCACAGCCAGGATTAGGTCCTCTGTTTCCATTACTTCTTATTTCATCTTTTCATCAACTCTTTTGAAATGAGCCTAGAACAGAAAGTGCCTGAGTGCTGATTAGGTCCCTAGTAATTATTCATTATATAAAAGAATAAGGCAAAGACTGCCATTACCCACATTTTATAGATGAAGACTCGGAAGCTCAGGGATACTGTCTGTAAAGCACTTATAGGCTCTGGCACATACAATAAGCACTCATAATACCAGCTGCCACCGCCACCACCACCATCATCATCACTTTTGTGTTAGGATGAAGAACCCCAAAAGCCTATGGGAGCAGCTGCCATACACCCACTCTTCACACAGTCCTGGCAAAGACCATGGAGATGACAAGCGCTTTGCAAGGCATTTCTGAGGAGCCACTGTTCCCTATGCCTAGGCTTTTTTGTTTGTGTGTTTTGTTGTTGTTTCTTTGGCTGCTTCCTAACCCCAGGAAGAGCTGCTGTTGAAACTCTAGTCCTGGAACAGACCAAACCAAAACTCAGAAGCTTCCAGTCTCTTAACACTGATTTGATGGTGGAACTGTCATTGCCTCGTGCAAAGCGTGGTTCTTCCAGCATTTATATTGATCTCTGTTTTCTGGCTACACAGCTTCCTTCATCTAATTTTCCCTGTCATTTACTTTTGCTCTATCTTACCCAGCCTTCAGTGGAGACAAGCAGCATTCCAAAGCCCTCTTAAGTCTTATAACAGCATAGAAAACATTTGGGGCCTATTAAACGAAGAGCATTCTTCTCAAGTGTCAATCCATTATCGACATAAATGGGGTCAGCGAGGAGTGGTATTCAAATGAGCTTCAGGTTTCATCTGGTTCAAACTCTTCCTTTTACTGATGGAGAAACAGCGGAAAGGGTTTTCTTAAAGTCATGAGGTTGTGGCAGAACCAAGGCTAGACGGACAACGGGAGTCCACTCGCTCAGCGCTGCGACCTTTCCCATGACCTGACTGCACCTGGCATCTGGTTTATAGTCCCCAAGGCCCTGCTTAGTGACCAAGTGCTCCCATTCTGTATGTCTGTGTGTGTATTTATATATACAAACCCAAACAAGTAATTATAAAGTGAAAATAGCTCAGAATAGCTTTCAGGCACTCCTGGGTAAGCATGGATTCGCGGTGACAATTCTGGCCAGGCTGCTCTGTCTAGGTGGAGCAGACAATGACAACCACCTTCCCAGCAGTCACCGTCTCCACCTTCCTGGGTGGCAGAACCTCACCTTTGTTTGGGGCACCAATATGCCCAGCTCCTCAATCTGCTCTCTTTTCCAATCTCCCCGCTGCCAGGGGTGACAAGATACAACTCTAGCCAACAAGCAGTAGTTGGCTAAGGGGTTGGAAAAGGCTTTTGTTCTCCGGAGCAAAAGGATGAACATTGCTGAATCATCCCTACCCCTGTCTTCCCCTGGAACTTGATCTGATGTCTGGGGCACTAGCAGCTATATATATGGGACAAGAAAATGAGAGGCTAGAAGGAACATGGATCCTTGATATCACTGACCTCCTTCACCAGCCCTGAACTACTTGTATATATATTTTTCAGGATGAGAAACAATAATTCAGAAAGCAATGTTAGCGTGCCGAAAGGCACTCCCTGAGACAGACCTGGGTTTGTGTCTTAGATAGCTGTCTGCCTTTGAGAAAGTTCCCTAACTTCTGTGAGTGTCAGTTTCTCTAACTCCCAGGATTGTTTTAAGATTACACAAAAATTAATGCAGATAAAGTGCTTATAATGGTGCCAGGCACCATGCAAGCGCGCAGTCTGTGGTAGCCTGGTTAAACCCAGGAATCTGTCTCTGAAACTGTTTTATTATTACCCAGTGTATAAGCCCGGGATACATGCAGAGTCTGGTCAGCAAATAACATATTTTACATGCACAACTTTATATTCATTGGTTGTGAAGGGCACGGATTACCAAAACAAGGCTAATGAATATTCATCAAAGATTACCTCAAAATCCAAGAATGCCCTACTACTGACAACCCTCAGAAGAGGGGGTGGGGGGGAGGGAAGAGATAAACCACAGAACGTATACGCATGTATGCATAACTGATGGACATGGACAACAAAGCTGGGGAAGGGGTGAAGGGATGGGGAGGAGGGTGTCAATGGGGAAAAAAGGAGAAACATCTGTAACAAAAATAAATTAATAAATGTCCTAGTTAAAAAAAAAAAAATCCAAGAATGCTAAAAAAGCTAGAAATCCTAGAAAGCTAGAAAGACTGCTCAATGTTTTCCAACAAATATTTATGGAACGTATAAATATGTGTTCAGCACCATCCTAGTCGCTGTAACTATGTCAGTAAATATGTGGACAAAGGGTCTTGTTCTCATAGTGCTTCTGTTCCAGACCTTAGGTGTATTTGCTATGACCGTCTCATTTCACAAATGAGGAAACTGAAGCGCAGAGAGGTTAAGTGACCTGCAGACTTATCTAGATCACACAGCAGTCAGTGGCAGATACTGGAATTAGAACTGTAGCCTCCTGACTCCTATCGGCAATGATCTGACTAGATCCACACTTCTGGACTTAAGTTTTTTGTATATCATCACAAAGCAGGCCTTGCTATTTACCACGGTGACTGAGAAACCAAGTCTGACTCCTGTGTTCCCTTCTCAGCCACCCTCTCTCATACTCTCCATGACCCTGAAAGTGTGGTCTTGGTTGCATTTCCTCATACCTGTTAAACCTGATCCTGTTTTAGGACTTTTATACTCGCTGTCCCCTGCGGCCGGTTGCTCCTGCTCCCTAGTTTTATTTGGAGGGCAGTCTTTCATCATTTCAGTCTCAGCGTGAATGTTTGTTTCTACCACCTCCTAGAAGTTATGATTCCCTAACCCATCATTTTCTTTTTATCTCATAAAACCAGCTGAAATGATCTTACTCGTGTTTCCCCACACACGCGTGTCGCTGGTCTGCATGGGAGTAGAAAGCTCGTCTGCCTTGTTCACTGCAGCATTCCAGAGCCCAGAACAATGCCTGAGACCAGAACTGCCACCCAATAAACGTTTGTCAGATGAACATTAAATGATGCTGTCAGCTTGATCATGCTAAGCTCTTGAGGCGATTGTCGCCCAATGAATAACTGGGAGCTGTGCTTGGCAATGTGTGTTGAATGAAGGAAGGAAGGAATCCTGAAGCTATTTCATATTTAGCTCCATAGAACAGAAGATGCAGAAAAGATCTTGGAACAAATCTTTACTCCAACACTTTCACATGAAATAGGAGGAAAGTTAAACGCAAGCCTCACCTCAAGGTCCGATAGACTGAATTGAACCTATGCCTACAGAAGGAGAGGTTGGGTGTGAAATCTCTCACAGGTGACCTATCTAAAAAGCTAGAAGAAGGCTGGATGAGATAGCAGATGCTGACTGACCACAATACGCCCTCTTCTCTCTCCTCTTCACTCCCTGCTGCCCCCAATGCTCTCGGACCTCCTCTGATGCCAGAAAGTCCATCCTTTTCTTTTAGCAGGGGCTGATGGCACTTGGCCCAGATCCAGCCCCAGAAGATTTTCGTTTGTTCAGCACAGTGTTTATGAAACATTTACACGTGAATGCCTTTGAGTAGGCAGACACTCTGCAGTTCCCTGGTCCCCGAAGACATCTGAGTTTGCCATCTTTGTATTAGGGTTAAAATGTAATTTCTCCAGCTGTTAGCAGTAGATCACACTTGACTGTGAGTGAATGATCCGGAGCTAATTTTGGGGCGTGGAGGACAGTATCTTAAAGATATTTATAACTGCATAAGAGATCAGAGGCAGAAGAAGTTTAGAAATTGTCTGGTTCCACTTCATTTAAAAATGAGGAGAATGAAGCTTAGGAAAGGAAGGTGACTTGTTTCAGGTCACAGAGCAAGGGTGTGGCAGGTCCAGGATGGGAACTCAAACTTGAGTGTATCACACCAAACTGGCCTGATGCGGGGCAGAGACGCTGTGCGGTCCTGGGGGTCAGAGGAAGCTGGGCAGTGAGTGGCGGGTTTTCAGAACAGCGTCGAGATTCCGCCTGGGCTGAGCCCACCTTTTCAGGTTTCCCTCCCAGCCGAACTCTGAAAGGTGGGAGGCTGGCTCCTCCCCCATAATGACACACCTGTGCCTTCATCCTCCTTCACTAATTTGTATCTGTATCTTTTCTGTCACCTTATGTAATGAATTTCGGTTTACTCTTTCCGAGTAGGTTGTGTGGGGATCTACACTGTGGGAGAGGATGGTGTTCCTTTAAGGAAGCCTTGGAAGAAACGAGACAGCCAGGAACGGGGACCAGGCTGCAGGTGCTCTCCTCTCTTCTTGCACATCCTCCCGCCTGGGCTCCAGAGAAAGTCCTATCAAGAAGTGAGAGTCGTCTGGCCAGTGTGGCTCAGTGGTTGAGCATCGACCCATGCACCAAGAGGTCGCCGGTTCGATTCCTGGTCAGGACACATGCCCAGGTTGTGGGCCCGATCCCCAGTGGGGGGCATGTAGGAGGAGGCCAATCGATGTTCTAGCTCATCGATTTTTCTCTCTCTTCCTCTCACTTCCTCTTCCTCTCTCTCTAAAATCAATAAAGGAAAAAAAAATTTTTTAAAAAAAGTGAGAGTCAGCAACTCAGACTCAACATCTCTCAGCAGATATCGAAGCTGTGCCTGGAAAGTGCCCAGCTAGTTCACCGGGAGCCCCTCACCCCTACATTTTCTCTCCCGGCCACGCCTGTCTCTGCAGAGGGATGACGGCCCTCAGCTCTCCCTACCTATAGCTCCCTTCACTATCAGCCTATCCCTGCTATCCTTGTAACTGGATTTAGAAACCTTCGAAGTAATCTTAAGCACACAGGGAAGCAGTGTGGCCAGTGGAAAAAAATAAAAACACCAAGGCTCATGAGACTGCTTTTGCCACCACCCAGCTCTGGGGTCTCCCTGCTAAACCATCAATCAGCTCTCTGGTTAAAGGACCAATAGACTTTTCTCAGCATCTGTCTCATTTACTCTCTGCACCACTTGGCATTGTTGATTACCCTCTTCTTAAAAAAAAAAAAAAATTGAAACATTTCAAATAGTCCAAAAAGTAGAGAAAATAATACATGGAGTTGAAGAAACAAGGATGGAATGACCAGACACCCAAGCCTGAGAAATGTTTGCTGGGGAAAAGTTCTTAGGTCCAGGAGCAAGTGTGAGGGCAGGTCTGTAGCTCATGAATGAAGGTTAAACTCTAGGACAGTCTAGGACTTTGACAATGAAGGAAAACCAGGTAGAGCTAAAGCCTCCATTCCTTCCCCTCCTTCCTCAAAAGTTAACGCTACAATAAAGTCCCTGTATATCATTCTCAGGTATGTGTTAATACTTTTATTACATATGGGCACAGACAAAATAATATATACCATTTTCTATGTTTTATGTATTTTTTTATGTTTATGTGACTAGTGGTATCATGCTGCTTATATTCTTTTTTTATTCATTGTCATGATTCGGAGACCTACCTGTAGTATACACACAGACTGAGTTAGTTCATCCTTATTGGTATGCCACCATATGAATAAACCACAAACTATCCATTCTCCTATGAGGAACAATTAATTTGTTTTCACTGTTTTGTTATCATAAGCAAGCTGCTATAAACATCCTTGTGCACAAGTTCAAGAGTTTCTCTAGGGCAGAAACCTAGAAGTGAAATTGCTAAGTTACTGGGTCTGTGGTCCTTCATTCTATTGCTCTCCAAAATAATTTTGCAAAAGACAGAGATGGAAATTTTGCCAAATGGCTCTTCAAAATAATTATATCATTTAATCTTCCCAAGAATAAGATTTCCTCTTTCTCTACATTCTGCCGACACTTGGTGTCTTTGATTTATTAATTTTTGCCAACATGATGGATATCAAATTGTATCTCATTGTATGACAGTTAGTATGTGTTCCCTGATTTCTTGTGAGATCGTGTAGCTTTCCATTTATTTATTGATCATTCAATATTCTTCTTCAAAAATTCCCTTGCTTCTCACTTTCTGCTTGGGTTGTTTGGTTTTTTTCTCTTATTGTTTTGTAGGGACTCTATATTCTGGATACTAATATTTTGTTGGCTATGTTTTACAAAGAAGCAGAAAAGTTATACTCATACTAAATGTATTATTATTTTTTTCCCTCTGTTCTCCATGTTTTATAAATTTTTAGATATTCTCTTATCTCTGTGCTACAACTGATAATTTCATTACTTCTGTCTTTCAGTTTATTAATTCTCTCTTCAGCTGTACTTTATCTCACATTTAATCTTCCTTTGAAGATTTTTAATTTTAATTACTATATTTTTCTTTTATACATTTTATTTGGTTATTTTGGCTTATTCTTTATCATAGTGTCTCATGATTGTCTTATGATTTTGATTCTTTTTTAAAAAGCTTTATTAATTTTAAATAATTATTTTGTAGTTCCTATCAAATTGGTTTATTATCTGAAGTTCTCAAAGTTAAAATCTTGCTAATTTGGGAGTCTGGACTGTCATTGAAAGCGACTTTTTTGCTCATGTATTTTTAAATTTAAGACTGTGAGTACATCTTTGGTGAGACTTTATCTGTGGGAATTCTAGACATCCTATGTTCATCACGTATCTTTCCAGAGGAGTTTTGTTTTCTTCAGGTAGGAGACCTGCCAGGTCCAATGTCATACTTTTCTTGGCTTGCCAGTTCCCAGACCACAGAAGCAGCAGCAATTTGGATCCCACATCTACACCGTAAAATAGGGCTTTTCATCATTTGTTCCCAAATCTACTCTTCCTTCTGATTTTGTTCCAGTCAACTGACTAAGAACTAACAACATCATCCTTAATGCCTCACATTTCCTTACTCATCCAGTTCTGTGAGCCCTGTGGCTGCTATCTCTTCACTTTTTCTGGAATACATCTACTTCCCTCCACTTCTAATGCAACAGGTTTAATTTTTAATCTCTTACCTAAAATAAGCCTCCTACTTAGCCCCTCATCCACAAGATTGGACCTCCTCTAATTCCTGATCTACACTGCAGCTTGACTTTCTTTCTAAAATGCAAATCTAATGTCACTCTTCCTAAAAATCTTACTGCCCCTTCACTGACTTCAAGATAAAACCCAAAATCTAAGATGAAATTCAAGGCCATTGATAATCTGATCTCTGTTTTAGGCTCTTACGTCCCACCAATTTCCCCTCAATGCTTCCAAATGACCAGTGCCTCAACCACACTAAATTTCCAATGTACTTCAGGTCACCAGAACATATATTTTGAACATGCTAGAAAAATCAGTGAGTTGATCCAAAACTCCAGGTACAAGCTTCTCAGCATGAATTATTATGATACTTTTCCTGATGATGAAATTTCTTTGAATATTTATCGTTACACTTAGTAGCAAAAGCATATTAAATTGTAGTCAGCAACAATATTGTACTTTTTAAGTACTAGTAGAACTACTATCATTTGTTTATATTCTAGTCACAGCATAAAATATATCCTGTCAATGACAAATGCAATAATAGAATCCTCATAAACAGATAAATGCTTGTCTTAAAACAAGTGAGCTCTTAAAGGAGAACTAGATTCTTAGATAATATGATTAGAAATTATATGAATAAAAGGTTGAGGTTAAAAAGTTCTTTCCCAGTTCAAAGTCCTGTAATTCTGTAGTGTGTGTGTGTGTGAAGCTACCTGGTATTCTAGTAGGGGCAATTCAGAAATTGAAATCATAGAATATTAGGACTGAAAAGGACCTTAGAGGTAATTTAGTCCCATAGTGTCTCAAATTTCTTACTAGCCAGGACACTGTTTCTCAAAGGAAATGTTGAAGTCTAATATAAAAGAAAGACAGATGTGAATCTCCTCTGGCTGATTTTAAGGTGTGGGACACTGCGGCCCCAGACACATGTAATCCTTCTTGCCTTCTCCAGGAACACAGAGGACACACAGAGCCCAGTTTAAAAGTCACTGATCTACCCAACCCAGTCACTGTGCAAATGAAAGAATGGAGCCCAAAGAGGCAATGACATATTCCCGGTCATACAATCACTCAGAGGCAAAGCTGGCACAGAACCTGACCTCCCAAATCTCCATGAAGTTCTATGGCTATGACTCTTATTTTTACAATAATTTCAACCCAGTCTCAGAAAGCCAATACCACTTCTCATTTCTTATGTTCCACAAATGGATCTGTGCTATGAAGTAATGAGTTTTCCTATGAATTCACTCCCCAGAAGCTTTGACATAAGAAATAGTTGCCCATTCTAGAAAATTTCAAAAATAAAGACAAGCAAACATGTAAAAGATTGAAAACTCCTGCTTTTTTTTTTCTTTCTATGCATACTATTTCTTTTAACTAAATGGCATCAGAGAGGGGGTATTAGTCAGTATTTCTAGTTGCAAGTAGCAAAGTTTTCTTTAGCTAATTTAGGCAGAGAAGACATTTATTAAAGGACATCAGGACGTTCCAGAATCTCTAGGAAGGTCAGAGAGTAAGGTTTGGAGTCAACCCAGCCAGAAAAACACTCAACAACATTATGGGGCTACTTCAGAGAAAATCCCAGCACCACTACCACTTTTGGGTACAGATGCCACAGCTCACACTCTGGACTCTGGGGTAGGTATCAAAGCCAATACCACCTCTCCTGCCCCCTAAAGCCAGACGATACATTTCATGGCATCTGCATCATCACATTCCTCCCTTCCAAAGACTTTAATAAGGTGAACCTGGCTAATAGTGGCCAGGACACAGGACATACCCCACCCACAAGGAACAAAAAAATGTCCCAAACACAGGAAAGGTGTTCCACAATCCTACAATGCAATGATATGTCATCTGTAGTAGGATAAATCTTTGTTTGTGTGGCTTTAATTTGCACTAACATCATTATATTAATTATTGACTTGACAAGATTGACAGATAGACCATTCTATATGAACCACCTTGCTGAAGGCAAATAATATTGATTCCAAATGTAATGAATAATTCCATTTGTCCTTTCCTATTCTCTTATGTGAAATGTGAGAGATAATTTCTAGATTTTCTCTGACCCTTTCTCCACCCTCCAGCATCCTTAAAAATTGTTTAAAAATAATTTCCAACTTAAATGATATAAATTCTAAAAATGACATAACCCATTTATAGGAAGAAAAATCAATAAAACTGTGGGCTGCATGGGGAGTTAGAGTAATGACACACTTATTTACTGCCATGACTAATAATCATTGCAGCATCGTGTTTTTATCTCTCGGAGTTAGTTAAAAATATAGTACAGAAGATCGGTTGCCTCAGACACCAATCAGCAGCCCACAGACTTCCGATCAAAGTCTGTGGCTACAAATAAATCGCAGCATATGGCGTTTGTGCTTCTAATACAATCCGGAGCAGTAGCTGAGGACACAGTAATTAAGCAAATGCTAATGAACAGTCTAACAATCCAAGAATGTATGGATTATAGCTATTCGACACTCATGTTAAGTGATAAGCACAACCTGTGCCTTAGAATGTGATTGATGATGGTGGCCTACTTACTACTGGTCTCAGAATGTGTCCTGAGAAATTCTGTATTATTATTTAATTGAAACGGTAAATTACCACTAACTCATTAACATGTAATCCTGACTCATCTTCCTGGAGCAAACCCCAAATTCAGTTACTCCCCAACTTCAACCCTTGAGTGGCTCTTGCTGTGTATTATCTAGTTCTCACCCAGGCATTCAAAGTTCTCTACTAAATGTCATCAGAGGCAGAGGAAGGGTCATCTGAGATTACTTAAGTATCCGTCAGGCTTAAGTCCAGTAAACTTTAAAGAAGATTCCGAAAGTAAGATACATATATTAGAAACAGTAGAACCAGTAACGTGCAGGTGGGATAGGACAGTCAGAAGAAATGAGGGAAATATAGGTTGAGGTAGAGTGGGGAAGAAGATGAAATGGGACAGGAAGATGATGCTCAGAAGGTCAGGAGTTAAGATCAGAATAAATGAATTCAGTGAAGGTGAGTGGTCAATGAGACCATCAAACCATGTAGTTTAGCATTTTAAAAAGTGCCTTGGTACAACATAGTAGGTACTAAATAAACATTTATTCATAGATTCTGACCAAATCTTCTTCTACTTTTAAAATTTTTTCTTTATTGATTTTTAGAGAGAGAGAGGAAGGGAGAGGGAGAGAGAGAGAGAAACATCGATGAAAGAGAACATCAACTGGCCGCCCCTGCATGCCCCCCACTGGGGATCGGGCCCACAACCTGGGCATGTGCCCTGACTGGGAATCAAACTGGCAACCTCTTGGTGCATGGGTCGATGTTCAACCACTGAGACACACCTGCTGGGCTCCTCCTCTACTTTAAATAAATCTACTCTTTAGTAGTGTGGCAGACTTCTTTGGGATCGCCTGCCTAGTAGCCTTCCTTCCTTCTGGTAACAAAATTCATGTTGAACGGTAGAACTGATCACTGGTGGGTGTCTAGACACTGCTATTTAAACACAGACTTTAAAATAACTAATTAATATGTTCAAGAAAATAAATGACAAGATGAAAAGAATTTCACAGGACAATTTCAAAAATTTTAAGAACTTAAATGAAAGTTCTAGACTACTGAAATGTAATTATTGAAATTAAAAATTAACTGATGGATTTAATAGCAGACTGGATATAAATAAAGAGAACATTAAAAAACAGGGAGATAGGTAAGTAGAAAACATACTGGCTGAATGATGGACATAAAAGTAGAATGGGAAACACACAAAAAAACTGCATGGTAGATGGACAGGACACACTGAAAAGGTTTAACATAAAAGCAATCAATATTTGAGGAAGGTGAAGACAAGGAAGAGGCAAAGGCAGTATTTGAAGAAATTTCCAAATCTGCTGATATATATTAAACCCCAGATTCAAGAAATACTATGAATCCAACCAAAATAAAAACAAAGTAAAGGCACACCTAGGCACAAAATAAAGAATAAAAACTGCTTAAAACTCAAATACAACTAGGAATTTTTAGAAGCAGCCAGAAGAGAAAATAGACACATTCTTTCAAAGGAGCAGCAAGACTTACACCTGATTTCCGAACAGTAAGTATGAAAGTCAAAAAGTAATGAAGTTACATTTTTGCAGTGCTGAGAGAAAACAAAATTGTCAACCTAGACATTGTATATCCAGTAAACATATCCTTCAAAGTGAAAGAAAAATAAAAACACTTCCAGGCGAATAAAACTAAGTAAACTTATTATCATCATACCTATGCTAAAGGTAATCTTAAAGAGAGTTTTCCTTGAGAAGGAAATGACCCAAAGAAAAACATGGAAATGCAGAAGATAAGGAGCAAGGGGAAGGGTAAATATGTGAGTAAATAAAAATTATTTCACTGTGCAAACAATATAAGGTCTGTGGTGTTTAAATTATAGGTAGAGTTAATATGCAAAACATAAGAGAAGATAAATAGAGAAAAAGTGTTTAAGAACTTAGAGTTGTTTGAGAAGTGGTAAAAGTACAAATTTCTATTCAACTCTAATAACACAGGGAGGCACATTTTAATCTGTGAGGCAACCACTAAAAATATACATCTAATAAGCTAATAGAGGAGAAAATGCAATAATAAAAAAATAAATTATTAGTCCCAAGTAAGGCAGTGAAGCATGGAAAAGAATCATAAAATAGTTGGGACAACTAGAAAATAATATAATAGACATAAACCTAAATATATTGGAATGTAAATGGTTTAAACGCACCAATAAAAAGGAAAAGATTATCAGACTGGATAAAAAATATAGGCTGCTTATAATAAACACAATTTAAACATAAGGATACAAGTAAAATATATGTATTGTAAGCAATAAATATCAACAAGAAGGCAAGGATGTCCACTTTCACCATTTCTATTCAATAGTGTGCTGGAGGTCCTAGCCAGTGTAATAAGGCAAGAAAATAAAGTACAAAGATTAGAATGAAAGATGTGAAACTGTCATTATTTGCAAAGAAATCTGGTTATATATAATCTGAAAACAAATTGTTTGAATTAATCAAAGAATTCTCTAAATTTGCTGAATATAAGGTCAATTTAAAAATAAATTTTATTTATACATGACAGTGAGAAAATAATTAGTAAATAAAAATTTAAATGATGCTATTTATAGAAGCATCAAAATACATCAGATATCTCGAGCTACAGTAATTATGAGTGTGGTGTTGGTTTATGAATAGACTAACAAACCAAAGAACAGAATAGGGTCCTGAAACAGACCCCAACATAATCATCACTCACTTGGGATATTGAGTGTAATAGGGAAAAATGGCTTTTTAAATGAACGGGTATATCTTCTTGACCTTGAAGTAACCAAAGATTTCTTAAATAGGATATTAAGATAAAGTCCTAACCATAAAAAAGCCATTGGTAAACTGGATCACATTTTTAAGAACGTGTGTTCGTCAAAAGTCCCCTTTAAGAGAGTGGCAGAAGATACTTACAATACATGTATTGGGGGGAAGGGGGAAGAACTTTAATTCAGTATATAGAAAAAGCCCCTAACAATCAATAAGAAAAAAAGAAGTGAATTTATAGTGAAAAGGGCAAAAGACTTGGGGAAAAAAAAAAAAACTTCATTAGAAAAAGATACCAAAATTGCCAATACCAGCATTGGCAAGGACACACAGCAGTTGGAACTCTCAAATGCTTTTAGTGAGAAACTGACACCATCTTCTAAGGCTGAACATACTCATAATCCTGTTACATCAGCAATCTCGCTACTAACTCAATGCACAGTAGAAATGGCCACACACACACACACACACACACACCTGTAGAGCACTAATCATAATAGCCTAAAACTGGAAGCAACTCACAGGCCCAACAGTACAATGAATAAATAAACTATGGTACACTCATACAATGAAATGTATGCTTAACACATGAGAATGAACTAACTAATTCGACAAACAGCTAAATGAATACATCTCTAAGATATAATGATGAGTGAAAGAGGCCAGACAGGAAACATACAGAATGTATGTATGGAATTCAAAACTAATCTATGATGTCAGATGTTGGGATAACGGTTCCCTTCGTTTGAGAGGGATAGTGACTGGGCGTTCTGGCATTGGTAACATTACCTTTGTTATATAGGTCTTCTTAAATTTCAAAAACTTTATCAAGGTATAATCTTATCTGGGCACATTTCTAGGTGTATGGTATGCTTCAACAAAAAGTGTAATTAAAATAATTAATTAACTGCATTCGCTTTCCTCCTCAGGCTCTTCCCTGATGTGTTTTCTCTTATGCAAGTCAGTCCCTCGTCCTCCTGATGTTTTCCTATGACTTTGTAATCCAATTTCCATTTGAAAAGATTCCAAAAACACCCTTATCAAAACTGACATTTTAACAAGATAATAATGCCACTTACATAATATAGAAGGTTACAAATACAGAATACGTCATCCCTCCTATAACTGCACTGTGGTGGAAGCAGGGAAATCACAGGCACAGCTGTGCCAAGGCACACATTTCTTCCACCCCTTCCTGGGCCAGCTGGGAGGAAATGGACAGGATGGCTGGCTACCGAGTGTGTTAAATGAGATGATGGAAGGCAAGCAGGTTGTCAGCTATACTGAGATGTATATCACTATACCCATTCTATTTTAAACCTCGGGCAATATAGAAACTCACTGAAATATCTCACATAACCACAATGAAGGGTGTTGGCTCAGCTGGGTATCAGGGCCAACTGGATCCAAGAAATCTAATGTGGCCAGGATACCCTCACCACCAACCCCGTGTGTTCTCTTGGGTGACCTGTGAAAGCTTCCTGGAGAAAGTGACATCGAAGCTGAGCCCTGGAGGGTGATGGGGATGACTGCTCTCAGTAGCAAGAGAATGCAACATATAGAAAAATGGCAGCCCTGCACCAGGACTGAAATGCAAGCTGTCAAGCGCAGAGTGATACATTTCATTAGAGACAGACCAGGGGTGAGACGACAGACATCTTAAAAAGCCGTGTTTAGGAGTTTGGATTTTAATCTGAGAACAATGGGGGACTGCTCAGATCTTTGAAGCAGGGAAATGGCAGAACAAGATTCACACTGGAGAAACATCACTCCGGATGTGGTATGCAGAATGGACTGAAGGGTGACCTTCAGCCAAGGCGGCCAATGAGGAGGCTGCTGCAATAACCCAGGTGAGTGATCAAGATGTTGTCAGAGAGACAGAAAAGGATTTCAGAGGGATTAAGGATGCAGAAGCAGTAAAACTTAATATTTTATTGGTTCTTGTCCATGACTGATTTTCAATCATCAGCTCCTAGGGGGCTAATTAAGACAATATATTCTATTAGGGATGTTAATACCTAAGGGATTCTTATGTCAGGGAGGAGACTAGTTCATATCACTCAGGATCTTTTTCATGTCTGCAGTTTTTTGGTTCTGCAGTACTTTGGTTCTCTGAAGACAGGGAATAAGAATGAATTATTATTAATTATTAATTCACTAGTTTCTTAAATAAGAGAAGTAGGGATCCTCTTGTTGCCTTAAAACTGGTGATATATTGGACATAAAAATAAAGCACTTATAATGGAGTTGTGTCGTACACTTGTTTAAGCTATTCTGAGAGAAAGAGAGGGACCAATTGAACTTTGCAGGCAATTCCGGCCCCTGCTCCACTGAAGGAGAACATACCCCCAAATAAGCATGGCAAGGGCCTGGGTACCTGCTATTCCTCCGGCAACTCGCTGCCCCTCACTGGGCACAGACCTTGCCACTGTGCTTGTAAGGCTGGTGATCAAAGATACCCATTTCTGAATTTTCAAACTGGCCTCCCTCCCCCCAAAAAACATAACTCGACCACTTCATACAATTCCCAAGAGAAGAAGTAGTGATCTATTGTTCCAACAGAAATGATGATGCAGATTTACTGAGGGCATGTTAGTCCACTTTTGCATACAAGCTGTATGTATACAGTTTAAGGAATTTTTAAGGGTGATTTTCTTTTTTTTACTATGTGAAAATACACCATGGATACTGGCCTTAAGAAACTTTTGAGTTGCCCTGGCTGGTTTGGCTCAGTGATTAGAGTGTTGGCCGTGGACTAAAGAGTTGCAGGTTCGAGTCTGGTCAAGGATATGTACCTTGGTTGTGGTTCATCCCTGGCTCTTGTCGGGGTCGTGTGGGAGGCAACCAGTCGATGTGTCCCTCTCACATTGATGTTTCTCTCTCTCTCTCTCTCTCTCTCTCTTCCTCCCTCCCACTCTGTCTAAAGATAAATGGAAAATATTCTCCGGTAAGGATTTAAAAAAAAAAAAGAAAATAAAGTTTTGAGTGAGTTTTGACTCCGAAAAAAGCAAATTAATGAAATTCACTATCAAAGAAGTTGTAGAGCCTAAAAATATAAATGTTCTACGTTCCAGGGAGATGATACGGGAAACCAGTGGGGCTTCAGAACAACCCTAATATGATGTTGTCCTTCCAGCGAAATACTGCTCATTACAACTATCCAGGAAGAAGAGTGAGGGGGCGTTCTTGAACCCTCATCTCCTTGCAGATGGAAAGTTCCTGAAGGAACAATTAAGTTTCTGGGAACTGCTTTCTTACAGATGGCTCAGGTAAAATGGTGACTTCCATTCAGGACTTCTATTTGCCAATCAATTCCTCAGGTGGGATCAAAATCATTTTGAAAAATGCTCACCTGTTTAAACTTATTCAGACACTATGATTTAATTTGCATCTGGGCATTTTCTCTTTCATTCTGTTTTCCATAGTCTTTTTTTTTTCTCCTTCTACCCTTTCTATTTTTTGATATAAAATAAAGGAAAAGACTTTACAGTGATTAAGAAGCACACAAAGCAATTCCACTAATGTTGCTAGGCAACAAGGGCCATGTATGAACTCAATGAATGGATTCTGATCATCAGCACGACAGAGAACTAGAAGGAGCTGGTGAGTGAACTGTCTTGATAATCACAGAGGTTCGTACCTTTTGACACACATGCTCTAGCATTCACCTGAGAAGGGAAAAGGCACACTTATTTTAAACATTTCTGGTGGTTCATTTCTCTAAAACGTACTTAAAATTCTCCTTCATGGAAAGTTGACACCGTATGTTATAATGATCATCAGCTCAAGATGAGAAGTAGTAAAAATGGCCTCTACTTCCATTTCCCTAGTTCAGGGCAGCATTACTTGTAGTTCGGGCTATTTCAACAGCATCCAGCCTGATCCTGGCATATTTTCTCCCCTCCCCCACCAGGGCACGTCACCTGGCTGATTAATTACAAGGGTATTTTCATCTCCTAGTCAGTAACTCCCATCCCCTATGATCAGCATTTACTCTCTTCAGTTGCTGTGAAAAATATAAAATTGTTGACCAGACTTACATCGGTTTTATTTTGTTCTTATTACAAAGCAATGTGTGATCATTAACAAAAAGCAGAAAAACGCAGACATATAAACAAATAAATTATTAAAATTAATTCCACTTGTCCTGTTCACAAGAGATAAGCAACATAAATATGTTGGTGCATAGGTTATTTTCTGTGCCAACATAACAGCCTTTTCTTACAGAATTGCATTACATGCATAAAATAAGTCAGCACTTGCCTTATAAACTCAACAACAGTCAACATAACTTTTATTATTTTATTTTTTTTATCCTCACCCGAGGACATTTTTGCATTTATCTTTAGATAGAGCAGGAAGGAGAGAGGGAGGGGGGGAGAGAGAGAGAGAGAAACATAGATGTGAGAGAGACACATCAACTGGCTGCCACCCACACGACCCCAACTGGGGCCGGGGACAAAATGCAACCGAAGTACGTGCCCTTAGCAGGAATCAAACCCGAGTCTCTCTGCTCCGCGGGCCGACACTCTAACCGCTGAGCCAAACCGGCCAGGGCAGTCAACATAACTTTTATCGATGCTACACTATACCATAATTAGTTAACCATTTCCATAAAACATGGGGTAATGAACAGAATAAATAACCAGTTACAGGCAGTGTTACCAATCTTATTGCATCTTCTTGTTTCTCCCCTGAACCTCACCATAGGTAGCTTAATTAATTCCCCAGTCTCACACCACTATTTCCTTTCCATTTCTATTAGCATTACCCTAGTTCAAGTCCCATTCTCACAGTAACGAAGTAATCAGAACTCTCTGGTTTTAAAAGACAGAACACCCAACTCAAAGTGGCTTAAGGAGAGTGAATGGATGGCTGCATGGCTCACAGCTCCAGTAGCAGGAGCTAGCTGCATGCACAGTGGGATACACAGACTCAAATAAGGTCAGTGGGACTGGCCTCCCTCCCTCCACCTCCCAGCAATTCCCTCTTCTGTAATGATTTCGTTCTTTTTTTTTTTTAAATAATTTTTCTTTATTGATTTTAGAGAGAGAGGAAAGGAGAGGCAGAGAGAGATAGAAACGTTGATGAGAGAGAACATCAATTGGCCACCTCCTGCATGCCCCCCACTGGGGATTGGGTCTCAACCTGGGCATGTGCCCTGACTGGGAATCGAAGTGCGACCTCTTGGTGCATGGGTCGATGCTCAGCCACTGAACCACACCAGCAGGGCTGAAATGGTTTCATTCTTGAGTAGGCTGTCCCCTGAAGGTGACCAGATGGCTGTCAGCATCTCCAGGTCTCTATGATCTCAGGAACTCCAAGGGAAAGAGCATTCCTCTGATTTATTCCTAGACTCACTGATTGTACCCAACTGAACCAATCACTGCGGCCACCCTTCTCCACCTGGGCTCTGGGTAGGGACCACATCAATCAGCTCCCTTTCCCTCTGGCTTCTGGTTGCATTTAGTCAGTAGGAGGCATCAGCAGAAAAATGAGGTTAGAGAATGTCTTCATCTCTATCTCCTTGCTGAGCCACAGGCTGGCAGTAGCTGTGTTCCTATACTGAAAACCACAGATCCTATTGGGTGAACTCCTACAACCAGCTACAGACCTTGCGGGATTCTGGTAACAACTCTCTCCCCTCGTGCCTTCAGGCATAGGGGTGGTAACAGCTCACTGCTGTTGTGAGCTCCAGAGCACTCCACCATCCCTAGTTGTTTGAACCCTGCACACACATTTACCCCTTCTATATGTGCCTCCTCCTTCCTGTGGGACAGGGGCAGCCTCCAACCGGTTGTTCAGCCTGTCAGTGCTCCTTCTCATCAACCACAAATCTGGTTGACCACCAAAGTCCTCATTCAAGAAATGGATGTGAACATTGAAAGTTCAAGGCTAAGGGCTACTGTCAATTTAATACAAATTACCAGTCACTGTTACTAGGCTTTGGTGACCACTGAAGATTGTAACATATACTAGTGAGTCCAACTGCTTTCAAGTTTGGTTAAATTAGTAGGGTGCATCTAGAATACACCTGTGAAGGTTAGAGTTTAATTCAGTTGATCCAGCTTCCTTAGTAGAAATTCAAAGGAAAAGGAAGGAAAAAAATTAGGAAGGAAGGAAGGAACAGAGGGAGGGAGGGAGGGAGGAAGGAAAGAAGGAAGGAGAAGGGAAGGGAAGGGGAAAGAGGGCAGGAGAAAGAAAGAAACAAGGAAAAAAATATGGAGATAAAGGGTTCTGATCTTGGAGTCAGGAAACAGGAAACTCTATCCAGCTTTGCCTAGGACTCACTGTAGATGGCCTTGGGACCACTGGGTCTCTTTGTCCTGATCTGTCAAACACTAGGATTAAACCAGATCTCCTTAAATACCCTTCCAGTTTTAATCATCTATTAAGTTCTAATGAATTACAATTAATGATGCCTGCAAGCCAAATGCACTGACAAACACTGCCAGTTCAAAGAAAATGCAGATGTTTTAAATTGGGTAAAAATGTCTCTCCTGACCAAGAAAGCAAATTCTTTTTGAAAAGTGGGCAATCATTTACATTAATAATGGAGTGGAAACCTAAGGCACTGACCTCAACTCAAAACAAAATTGTTTTTGTTCGGGTTCTCGCTACAGACCACATTTTATGGGTAGACAGTGTGGGACTATCAACAGGGATCTGCAGCGAAGCCCAAGGAAAGCACAAAGTGAAGCCACGCAGCCTGGCCACGGGCGCAATGCAAGATTACAAATTCCAGTAAAAGCTCGCCGAGGAGGGAGTTCCCACGCTTCTCCGTGTAGTTTGCCTGGTCTGGCCAATACCATGGAAGCTGTAGGAGGGATATCAAAAAAAGGCCAAAGCAGGAAATGAGCTGTAACTTGACAGAGTCACAAAAGAAAACAGAAAAGCATGAGACTTCTCAGGTCCAAAGAAGTTGCTTGGAAAATGTAGTCTGTTTATTCACAAATGAGGCAGTTGAGATTCTTAAAAAAGGAGAAAAAAATAAGCTCTATGGTATTTCATGTTGAAAATACCCATTATAAATAGCCAGGTATAAGGACAGGCAATAGACAAAACTGAGTGTGGGAAACAAAATTTGCTGGTATATTGGGGGGTGGGGTGGGGTGGGGGTGGGGAGAGGAGGAGACTTGCTCTTAAGAGCTTGATGGTTACTCAGGGCGAGGTGAGGCTGAACACCTGCCCAGAACTGGGGAGAGCTCGGCAGCCTCAGAGAAGATGTTGGAAGACTATGGAGAAAAAGACAGAGGTTGAACCATCTGCATTTGCCAAATGGCTATAATTGGCAAAATGGCTTGCCAAGTAACTGATCAGTTGGTAGTGGATGTCTTGCAAACTGTTCAGGAGGACGGTCAAGTCACAGAACCAGGACACGGGAAGCAAGAGTGATAAATCGGCGGTGTTTGTAGTTGGGGTGGAAGGTAGGATAAGAATGGGGAGAAGTAGCCCATTTGAATAATTTGCTGACCTTGGAACATGTGTTCCAGAACTGAACTGTCCACTATGGAAGTCACCAGCCACATGGAGTTACTGAACATCTGAAATGTGTTCACATTCACATGTGCTGTAAGTGGAAAACACAGGTTTTTAAGACTAGGCACACAAAAATGGAAACTCTCTCATTAATCATTTTTATATTGATTATATGCAGAAATAATATTTTTAGCTATGTTGAGTTAAATAAATTATTAAAATTAATTCCACTTGTCTTCTTTTTACTTATTTAAAAAAATTTTTTTTATTGATATTTAGAGAGAGAAAGAGATAGAGATGGAGAGAGAGAGAGAGAGAGAGAAACATTGACTGGCTATCTCTGGCATGTGCCCCAGTCGGGGATGAAACCTGAAACCTGGGTTTGTGCCCTGACCGGGAATCAAACCCACCACCCTTTGGTGTATAGGACAACACTCCAACTAACTGAACTACACCAGCCAGACTTTACTTATTTTTAACATAGTTACTGGAAAATTTCAAATCACTTATGTGGCTCACATTATATTTCTACTGGACAGAGCTTTGGTGTAAAGTCCCTGGCTCTCTCTCCTGGTTTTTGTGATACTCAGATATTGGGGGAAGACCTGACTTTGCTGTCACGGTCTTTCCCATCTCAAGCAGAGCCTAGTATGTGACTAAGTGAAAGAAAACCACACTGAGACCCAACAGCTGCTGTATCCACACAACTCACACCCACTTGTGAATATATACTTAGTTAGAAGAACAGCCACCACCGCCTCTTCACATGTACACCCACTTACCATATATGGACACAAGCATATTTGTACATGCCAGAATAATATCCATAAATAGGGAAGGCATATTAGCAGAATCATTCCTTCCAGTGAGATTTACATTTCTACTGTCAACCTTAATCATTTGTTTGAACTACAGAGAGTCATTAGTGCTTGTTAATAAGAAAAGGTTCTTTGACATTCAAAAGAGAGCTTGAACTTCATGTCTTCCATTTCCTAACAAGAAACCAGTCACTGAGAGGTGATCTAGCATAAGTCTCCTACCTGGAATCGAGAGTCCCAGAGAGTAAATACCAAGCTCTTGCCTGGTTGTGGAATGAAAACTTCTAGTGCAATCTACCAACCAGCACAATAGGGTTTATATTCTCGTAGCTGTCTTCTCTAGACTTCTGCTCTCTCTAGACCAAGAATCAGCCTTCCAGCCTTGTCAATTCCACTGGAACCTACCACCTGGCACACCTATCTCTCAGCACCTACTAGGTGCATCAAACCCCTGGTCTAAACACTATCTGGTCAGTCCACGATGAAACAATCATTTTACATAATAATACAATTCAGATCTTACTTAAGTTAACAAAGGATTTCCTTCACAAGTGAACTTCAAAGAACTCTGCCTTTCAAGGTTAGTCTCCTTTATGGAAAGACTTAGGCCCCTATATGGGACATCTGCTCTTTTAGACTATCAAGAATTCATCCTTCCTTCATTTGGTAAAAGAACTCCATTTTCTATGGGAGAAACATCTTGTTTCTACTCTAGTCTATGTGGTTTGGGTGGGACTATGACTATTCTCCCCCATTTCTCCCAGAACAGCACACAACCTAGGCCTGGCCAGTTACCATATTTTATTCCCCTGGAAATTCCAACAGAAAAAAAAAGAGCGACATCTGTAATACTTTCAACAATGAAGATAAATTAAAAAAAAAAAAAAGAAAACTAAAAAAATCAAAATAAAAAACAATGCAAACCACAATGGTTCAGAGATGGTTACATGAATGAAACTGGACCAAGGACTTATTCTGGTACTTTGTTGGAACTATAGGCAAAGAAAACCTTAGTTTTATCTGCATTTGAAGCTGATAGGATTTAAGCCTGGAACTTCAAGGCATTGATACATGGAAAGATTCTGCTTAAGAGAATGGTAGAGTAGAATGAGAAGCCAATTCTACGGATACTGTTTGAGGCCCTGGTACAGCAAGCTGCACTCCTAAACTTTTCAGTTTGGTGAACTAATAAAATTTCCATTTTTGCTTAAATGACTTTGAATTTGCTTGAAACTCTAACAGCACTCATCAAATATTTAGCCACTACATGGATAACCTATATTTTTCCTATACCTCAAGGAGCAGATAGATTCTCTCCCTTGTTAATGTAAACTCACCTTGAATTTTCCTTTTATTTTTGTCCTTTTCAATAAATAGTCTGCAAGGCACATTCCCATTATTAGAACTTGCCTTGGAGATCTGGTTCATCCATAATCCAGAGAATTCAAAGGTTACTTCAATATTTCATGCTGAGTTACTGACAATACTTGACATCAAGTCATCCTTGCAGCTCATTTGGATTATGTCCCAGCTCTGAACTCTTGGCTTCTGTATGGATCCTGAGACCCAGCTGCCAATTTGCATTCCAGCTTTGACTGGTATCCAAATGCATCCCTATGTTTCTGACTATCTCTTGTAGTAATTGCCCCAAGCCCCAGTCACTTCAGCATCTGGGGTCTCCCTGCCTAGTCCACTCTGGGAACTGTAGATGGGCCCCTAGTACGTTTTGGAAACTTCTCTAAGGGCAACAATCCACATGGTTTAAAATAATCAACTTCCAGATTCCCCACTGCTGTGGTCTGAGTATTACCATTTGCTGGATTTGCCTGATGCCAGCTGCTTGTCATAACCTCACTTTACGGACTAATCTTTCCATCATGTACCTGTTATGTTTCTGCCAAACCACCATATCCTGATGGATAAATCTGTCTTCAGATCTCAGCCACTGCTCACCTGATGAGGTTCAGGACGAGCCTCCCCAAAATGTGCCACTTCAGCATGTGGGTTATTCTAAACTGAAGGCAATTAAGACCCAGCACACTCAAGAAAAACTTTTATCTCTTCCTTAATAACCTAAAAGAATTTAGACAGGGGGCCCAGAAAGAGAGCTATTACCAGAAATAACTTCTTATCTGAATGACCTGTCTGTATGGCAGGACAAACATCTAGTTATTAAACATCTGCTCTTCTTATCATCCCATGAATTACCCTCCTTCCCTATGAAGCCCCAGGCCCCTGACTCATTCCTTAGCTCAGAATGGCATATAAGGCTCAACTGTCTGACTTGTCCTTGGGTCTCATAATCTTTGTGCAGCTGCCATAAATACATAAATAAATTTGTTTTTCTCCTGTTAATCTGTCTTATGTCAATTTTATTATTAGACCAGCCAAAGAACCTAGAAGGATACAGGAAAAATTTCTCCCCCTACACACCAAACTCCAAATAAGCTTTCCAAATATCCCAGCCTAGGCCTAACACCATAAAAACATCATGCCTCTCTACCTATATTTTAGCATCTTATACCATCACTGTTATCATGCTGACATGTCCTTATGATACGCCAGTGTTCACGTCCACATGGATAGTGAAAAACCAATGGACTGAGTCCAAACATTTAGATTCTAATCTCGGTTTTTTCATATACCATGGTGTGACTTCACGCACAAAAAAATCTTTCATAACCTCTCCCATTTTTATTTTCTTTATCGATAAGCCCTATTGGCTAGATGCTGTGAGGATTGGATAACAATGCATATGGAAGCACGCTTTGAAATATGCAAATACGTTATTGCTATGACATCTTATCACCAGCCAGAATGTCATGTCATCTCCCGCTTCTTTTTAACCACAAACAGCCATACATGTTGTAGACAGTCAGTGAACACTTGTCCATTCACAAATACGTATGCAAACGTGCCTTTAGAAATCCACTTGTGCAGCGAAAGGGAAATGTTCGCCAGTGAACCGAATGAGAGGTTAGGGAAGATAGAGATGTCGAGAAAAAAGAAGAGTTGGAAAAACACGGGTTACGAACGAGAACGGAAGTGTTGGGCAGACTGCAACGGCAAGAGAGCGAGAGAACCAGGGGAAACGGGGCGAGCGAGACGGAAGATGACATGCCAGTGACACAAAGTAGGAGAGAAATGACAGCAGGGAACCTGGGACAGAGCAGAGAAGGCATCCATCGACCTTACGCCACAGCGATCTGCTTGGAAAACAGCCGGGGACTGAGGTGGAAATGAGCTCCTTGCCCCAGTGTCTTTCAGTGAGGCAGGAAAGCACCATTTCGGAGGCCATTTGAAAGGGTCTTCAGGAAAGCCCTCCAGCCAGAGCAGAGTCAGCGGCCGAACCCCCTCCCAGGAGGCACATGCCGACAACACCTGCTCTCTGGGAAGATGTAGGGACAGCAACTGGACAAACAAGAAAGCAGCGTGTTGCACACAGCACAGAAAATGAGAGGCGGAGTAAAGGGGCAGACCCATTGCCAAACCTATGAAAATAGCACAGAATTTGACACAATCTCACTGTGGTTGCTTTTCTTCACTGAAATACCTAATGATCTGGACGGAACTGATTGTTAAGTCCAATTGAACTAATTACCTGGACATACTTAAAAAAAAAAAAAAAAAAAAAAGACTGGAATTTTCCAGCAGAATTAAGGGGCCACTTTCTAGGACACGGCAGTGGGAATTCCAACACGGGAGAGAGGCTTCAACTCTCTCAAGGCCACTTAAGGATGATTATTGTGCTAACATTCGAGGTCCCCAGCTGATCTCAGCCACCTCTGGGGATGAAAAAGAGGACAGAGGTAATGCAGCAAATGGATTTCTGATTAGAGGGAGAATTCCTGAAGAATGAGGCAGTCAAAGAGAAACAGAAAGTCTGTTGAAAGGGGCCTCATCCCCTCCAAGGGGCCGTGATCACACAGCACACGAGTTCCTCCCTCTGGGATGACCCGGGCTTTCTTTCTCTGAGTGGGTCATCTGTACTGCCACCTCCATGACACAAGGCACTGCCATTGTAGTACAGAGAGGAGAAATAATAGAATTAATAGAAGCAGCTGGAGTAACAGAAGCTGCAGCAGTAAGATGAGGAATGGTGGTCTCGGGACTCGATGGAGAAACACCAGTGTCTGTAATACTCGGTGCAGGGCCAGCAGGAAGCTACAGCACGGTAGCCAGCGGCTGGGGCTCAGGAGTCAGACCTCCCAAGTATGGATCCTTGGCTCCACCCTGCATTAGTTGCATGGATTTGGGCAAGTTCATTACTTTTTCTATGTCTCAGTGTCGCTACCTATAAAATGCAGATGGTAAGAGCACCCCTTCCCTAGAACTGTTATATGGAGTGAATGAGAAAATACTTCTAAAGGGTTGAACACAGGACCTACACTATTGAGTGCTCAAGACCTGTTACTAGAAATAGCAGGAAGGTTGGGGGAGGGGGGCAGCACTGCAAAGAAGTCTATCCCAGGTAAGGGACACAAAATAAAGAGAGCACCACCCCTGTCACCAGAAGTCCCATCCATGCCCTGAAATCTGTGAACACATCCACAGGAGAGGCCTTTCAACTTCAGGTAAAGAACGGGTGTTCCTTCCATTCTCCCACCTCCTCTCCAAATCTCATAGCCTCAGAATCCATAATTGCAAGTAAAACTCAATTGGGGTGGCGGGAGGTAAAGGTGGTGGCTGTTCATATCCTTTGGGCGCACACCTAGCTAAGACAGGCCTTCAGTGATGATGAGAGCATGCCTGAAGAGTATTCAAGTGAAATATAAAGGCTTTCTCCATTTTAGTTAAATTTCTCCAACACTGTAACATGCCAGACAGTGCGCTACAAACCAGGTCCATGAAGTCCAGCAGGGGAGGTAGATATTAAACAAATAATTATGAGCAACTCTGACAATTATAAGCAATTGATAACAGCAATTTGCACACAGAGCCCTGGGAGCATAGAGGGGAGGTGGGGAAGGCTTGGGGATCTGTAGGAGATAACTGAGTTCTGATCTGAAGTGTGAGTAGGAAGTTGACAGAAGATGGAATGGGCATGATCTGACTTAGGCTACAGAAAGATGGCCAGTCAGCTGGCTGCTAAATGAATTAGAGGTGCAACAGCCATAGTCAAGAAAGGAGTTTGGGGTGATGCCAATCATTCAGAAAAGAGACAGTGAGGGCTAATGACAGCAGTGACAAGAAGGCTAGGAGAAGGTGGCAGAGTCAAGGTTACATAATTCTAAATAAAATGGTGCTAAAATTAAACTGGTGTAAAAAGGTTACTGGGTATTTTTTTTTTTTTTTTACAAAGTAAAACCTCATCAGTTCAACATAATTATATAGAAGCATGCCACAATTAGCTAAATATGAATTACAGATTTTTTTCAAAGAATGTGACTAAATGCTTAGGGTTTTTTGACTGTATGAGATTTTAAATACCTTTAAACTTCCCTGTTCTTAATTAGTAGCATCAATGGTTCTGCAAACAATGTAAGTGAGGTTCTTAGAAATAATTTTTTTTTTCTGAAGTGGATTGAACCTTTTTCTCTTCTGACTTTGTTCCCATAATTCTGGATCCCAAAGACCGATCTCTACCCACAGCCAATTCCTCTTTTGCTCGTGTAGGAAGTCATAACGCTGGCATCAGGCTGACTATCCAGGAAACTGGTCTGAGAGGCCTGTACCATCTCTCCACATAGAAGACAGGCTGGCTGGTACTCCTCCCTACCAATAGGGAGTGTCAAACTGGGTGATGCTAGTCCATCGACAACACAACCATAGAAAATAACATGTTTGAAGTTACAAACAGAAATCGACCACAATTTTCCTGAGTCTCGGGATTCTCTGGGGTGACTCAATTTGTTTTTCAAAACTTCTGTCCAGTGTTCAGTGATAAAAATCAGTTCAATCCCAGGACGAGTTATCACAACACTCTCTTTTAAAGAAAAAAATTTTATTTTATTGTTTATTAAAGTACTAATTTAGTCGAAATACTTAGTTATCATAGCTTGTCTAAAACTCATACTAAATGCACTATTTATTTTCCAAATACTTGTGCGTTTCTTATATCATTAGCCTTGTGAGTTGTAAAAATTTACTTACTATGAAAAAAATTTAGATTCAATTCTTAAAATCACATTGACTAGAAATGAAGTGCAAAGGAAAGAAGTCCTTGTTCCAGATTCCCTAAAGATGTAAAACAGGGGGCTGGCTTCCATAAGCTTTCTGAGTTTAAGAGATGAAACGGGTCAGTTTTACAAACATTCATATTATACAAAACTTCCTTAGTACTTGCAAGTTAAGAGAGTGAAATGATTCTGGAAGTCTCAAGAAGGAAGACGTTTCATACCCAGGCAGTCTCTTTGCAGGAATATTTGGAGAGCTACATGCATCTCCCCCTTGTCTAGATCGTCAGAGCTTTTGAGGGTCAATTTCTAGTCTATTCAACTCATCATGCAGCAGATGGGATCAGAATCTTCCCCAAAATATTACCCCACTGAGCTCCACACCAATTTAACCAACGAGGTATTGGATGTTTATCACCAAATGGTTGAGATGGAGTTTTCTCCATCTCAACCAGCTCCAAACTCTATTCCCCTGTGTACCCCACTCCTTCTCCATGGTCACCTTTAAAAAGGAAAGAGAGAAAGCAAGAAATGGAAAACCTATTTGAGAAAGTAATGACAGAAAACTTCCCTAACTTGGTGAAGGAAACAGACATACAAGTCCAGGAAGCACAGAGAGTCCCGAACAAGATAAACCCAAAGAGAGCCACACCAAGACACATCAACATCAAAATGCAAAAGGTTAAAAACAAAGAGAAAATCTTAAAAGCAGCAAGAGAAAAGCAGCTAGTTACCTACAAGGGCGCTCCCATAAGGCTGTCAGCTGATTACTCAAAAGAAACTTTGCAGGCCAGAAAGGAGCAGCAAGAGATATTCAAAGTGATGAAAGGCAACCACCTACAATCAAGATTACTCTATCCTGCAAAACTATCATTCAGAATTGATGGTCATATAAAGAGTTTCCCTGACAAGAAAAAGGAGTTCATCACCACCAGACCAGTATTATATGAAACGTTGATGGGTCTTCTTGAAGAAGAACAAAAATACGAACAATAAAATGGCAATAAATACGTATCTATCAACAATTGAATCTACAAACAAAATGAGCAAGCAGAACAGAAACAGACTCATAGATACAGAGAACTTTTTGTTGCTTGCCAGATGGGAGGGGGATGGGTGGAAAAGGTGAAGGAATTAAGAAGTACAAATTGGTTGTTTGATGAACTTCAAAGGGAAGGAGGAGGGAGGGTGGGAAGAGATAAACCAAAGAACTTATATGCATATATGCATAACCAATGGACACAGACAATAGTGTGGGGAACGCAGGAGGGAAATGGGGGATAAAAGGGGAGACGTCTGTAATATATTCAACAATAAAGATAAATTTTTTTTAAAAAGGTCTTCCTCTTCCTTCTCATGCAATTGATCACCTTCTACCATGAATTCTACCTCCTCTGTGTTCTCTTCCTCTATCCCCACATTAGTCTTAGTTCTGGCCTCACCCTCCTTTCCCTGGACAAGTATAACAGTCTCCTAATTGAGTCCCTGAGCCCCTAACTCCTGTCATCCATGGTAATTCAGCCTGAACTCAGCTAGAGTCATCCTCCCAAAATACCTGACGTGACTTTTCCTTCTGTGCAGCGTGACCACACTTCTGGACCTTCCATGTCTAGTTTTCTTCATTTACTATTAGCAACATTTTTTGAGTGCTGATAAGTTCTCTTTTTTTCATATTGAAAAAATGACTTTCTAGTTTTATATTATCTACACATACACTTTTTTTGGAATTCAACTTTTGAGGATTTGGACTGCAATAATTATAACTATAACAAACAATGGTACCATTTGAGATAAGGTGAGGCTAAAAATGTCAGTTACACTGTACATAGTGAGACTTTATAATAAATATGCATCTATATCTGATATGCATAAAGGCATGATAGTATTGAACATTCAACAATGAGTACTTTGTATAAAACCTTTTGTAAGCACTGAAATTAATAAAGCCATTATAAGTTAAGGAGAAAGTGAGTGGGCAGAGGAGGAAAAAAAAAGCGATTATTCTTAGTTCTTTAGAAATGTAAATAAGAACACTGCCTGAACATCATTACCTGACTGATAAAATGGTAATCATTTAACAGGTATTTATTTAGAAACCTGTTTCAATGCCTTAATTGAAAAAAAAAAAAGTCTTAAATTCAACACAACCCTATTTGCAAAGTGGTAATAAAGCAAATTTCCATGGAGAAAATCGCAGGTACCAAATATCATAATAAGGTCTATAAGTTGGAGATAATTCTTACCACTATTTTCCAAATTTAAGTGATAAAATAAAGAGCCTCAGGGCCTGGCAGGCAGATGAGACTCCCTGACAACTGGAAGGTGTGGCTGGGGAAGAAAATATAATAGTTCAAAAGGCTTCTTTCCAGACAATAGGAATCACTGTTACTCTGATAAATTGGAGAGGGCCCAGCCTCCCTAACGGCATTTAAGTTAATTTTTAAAAACCTGGACAGGAGCCCAAGTCTAAAATGTCCAATGATAGGCCCCCCACCACACAGAAATCTTTGCACAAGCAGACTGTGAGGCTCAAACGGTAGACTCTGACATCTAACAAATGTGGGTGAAAATATCGGCTTCACCTCTTACTAAAAATGTAACTTTGGACAAACTAATGATTCTTTCTGCCTCAGTTACCCCGATGTAGTAATAGGATGGCTAACCGTGAGTGTCTTGGTCAGTTTGGGCCACTAGAACAAATACCATAGACTGGGGGCTGAAACAACACAGATCTATTCCTCACAGTTCTGGAGGTTGGGAGTTCAAGGTCAAGGGGCCAGCAGACCTGGTGTCTGGTGAGAGCCCACCTCCTGGTGTGCAGATGGCCCTGCTCTCATTGAGACCTCACAGGGTGGAGGGCACAGAGCCCTCTGGAGTCTCGTTTATGACAGTGCTAATCCTATCAACAAGGTATCTACCCTCATGACCTAATGATTTTCCAAAGACCCCACCTAATACCATCACCACATTGGGGGTCAGGGTTTCAACACATGAATTTCAGAGGAACACAAACATCTAGCCCACACGGTAAGGAACTCACAGAGTTTAAAGGAGATCAGATAGGTCACGCGCTTAGGGAGCATCTGAACCCCTGAACCGCAGCAAACTATTCTTGTAATGATCAAGGCAGCGAGTAACAAGTGATTTAATATTCTCTGAAGATTGTCTGAATCCATTTTTCAGATTTAGGCATGTTTAACTAAGTAACATTTTCATCTAAATTATATACCCTTTATGAAATCATTTGCTGTCGTTGGAACGTTGGAAGGTAATTTGAAAACAGCAGTGATTTTAGAAGCAAAGACTTGGGTTTTCGTCCGAGGTTAATCACTTGCTAGCTGTGTGGGCTTAGGAAAAATCACTTAACCTCACTGAAACCCTTTGTATTTCTTTTGTATTCTGTGCTTTGTGAGACTTCAAGAAGCTACAAACCCTACTCAAGCCTCCAGATTATTGAAAGGAGTTTGGAAAGGATTTGAAATAATTCTCAGCATCAGTCATAGGATTCTTGAATCTCTTTATGACCCATTCTTTTTTTTTTTTTTTTATCCTCATCTGAGGACATTTTTCCATTTTTTGTTCAGATAGAGTGGGAGGGGAAGAGAGAGAGAGAAACATCGACGTGAAAGGTACACATTGAGTGGCTGCCTCCTGCACGACCCAACCAGGGCCGGGGACAAACCGCAACCGAGATATGTGCCCTTAGCGGGAACCGAACCCGGGTCTCTCTGGACCGAAGGCCGACGCTCTAACCGCTGAGCCAAACCGGCCAGGGCATGACCCATTCTTATAAAGAAGGGGGGAAAAAAGACTCAGTTTTCCTGGAATCCAGGTGACCCTTCAATACAGACCATACTCTAATCCTGTTACATCTAGAAATCCTGACTTGACTGAGAGTTAAAGAGATCTTGTAAAAGCTTTTTTTTTTTTTTTAATTAGGCAATACCTCAGTCCCCACCTGGCTATTTACATGCATGATTTACAGAAGTGGAACTACCTAGAAAAAAAATCTATTGAAATTTAAGATTTAAATAAGGCTAGGTAATGGCTGGCAGGAATCCAAAAGAACCAAGCTCAGGAAGGGATGACAAGGTGTCATGAGAAAAGGAACTGGATTCACCAGGGTGGACTAGGCCAGAGACTCAGAACAATGCATGTGAGTGGTAGTTCTAAGAACGTGTAACAGTTGATCCCAACATTCACTGAGACCCGATCCTGCTGTGTGTCCCTGGGAAAAGATTAGGTATGAGAATAGGAAACGCTGTATTGCTGGTTTCTGAAACACTTCTAAAGCAATTGTAGTAGGGCACCTTTTGATCAAGTAATACAAAGAATGCATATTCATCTCACTTTACACGTACAATAATGTGGATTTGCAGTATCAAAAGGCTTTCTGTTTTACGATCCAAGGCACAACCCAGGCGTCCTGGGGACTGGTCATTCATCAGGATAGCTTCAGATTAGCACCTCATTGGAACGGCTGGAGCTGGAGGTTGGCAGAACTCAGGTTGGGATGCAGAACAAATTCAGGGACACTTACAAGCACCCACTTTTAGTAATAATCAAATGCCCAAAAGCAGTTGGCAAAGGTGAACTGGACAAAAGTTAAATTCCTGCACACAAGGAGATGCAGACTCAGAGACAGATCCAGATGTTTGTGTGAATGTTAGCACGTGAGCTGGAGGGCTCCTGCGGCCCAACGCAGCAAGTTCCAGAGCTGCAAGTTCCAGGGGAAGCATTACAGGGAAGAAGCTGCACTGTCATTCGCCCCTCTTTTCGGGCACTCATCTCCATCGGAGAGGGGAGAAGCCTGAAAACTACACTTTCCATACTTCCTGGCCCATGGCTTCTGGTTCTTTTCCAAATGGGAGGCTCGGACTGGGAAACTGGGCTGCGAGAGGGAAAAAGGAACCATTTTTCTCCAGTATCTGGAGGTGCCTTCAGCAGTCAGCACAGCAGCAAATGGTTCCTTAAGCAACACACGTGGTGGTGGCGGCAGCGTGTGGCAGGGATGGGCTTCCTGAAGCTTCCTGATCGCTGCTAACACCCGCTTCTTCCTGCCCTTCCAGGGAGCTCTGTGACCCACTGAAATATTGAAATATATACAACAGTCTCAATCTTCACGACTGGTCCTTGACAGGTTCAAAAGCAGAAACAAGTCGGAGGTGTTTCCCTTTAGGCAGAGGTCATCGGTCAAGGGATGAATGCATTGAAAGAGAGCTGGCTGGGTTGAATTGAGCACAAGACTTGGAGTCAAACAGACACCGACTCAGTCCTAGATCCTGCCGTTCCCAAACAGGAACATGCCCAAGTTCATGGAAGGTGCAGGCTAAAGAGAAAACAGGACCAAACAGGGTATGAAACAGAAGTGGTCTCAGCCCAATTATGCCACCTATAAACCCCAATACTGAGGTCTTCTACCACCTTTGGAAGCCTCGGTTTCCACACCAGAGAATGGGCACAATTGGGGACAACTTTTAAAAGTCAAACATTTTGACAACTGATTGCCTTAGAAATGTCAGTGTGTCCGCCTGCCTCCGGTAGTTCTGGGGGTCCAGCCTGAGGTCCCCCGTGAGTCCGTGAAGCACAGACAGCTTTAGCACAGCGTGAGTTCCAGTTCATATTCACTGTGCTCCGGATCTAATCCAAAGACTGACAGAATTCTCACCATTTTATCAGTCAAGCAATAAAACTGAGTATTATTCTCATTTACATTTCTAAAGCAACATAAAAATATCTCCTTTTAAAAGGTACCCACTCACTTTCTCCTTATATGCTAAGGCATGTCGCAATTTCAAAGCCTGAAGGGAGATTTCCTGCAAAACATTTCACTGCCTAAAAGTTGTACATGTTCACCGTTCTGATGCCAGGTCACAAACATAAACTAACTCTGCCTGCAGGTCAATGGCAGGTTGATAAGTCTTTAGGGCTGACAATGTGTACACATGGATTTCAAACTCCGTTAGTTATTTCACGGCTTTAGGGTATTTAGCATTAAAAATGCCAACTCCATCCTCACACGTCAGTGAAATACATGCATGTCACCAGTATTAACAATCAAGCCAAAAGTTAACTCCTTTATTTAAAAAAATTGCTCTTTTTTTTCTTTGCCAAAATCGGATCGTTTCAATTAATTCTTGTAATCACATTGGTTTCCAATTAATTCATTTCTTGATTTGAAGTAATGAATTTCAACTTAGTGCTCTGACAGAATTAAAGCGACTGGGTAATTCTGCTATGGTTTTAATCATGTTATCACATGTGAACCGCAGGTGACTGCATTTACATCAAGAGTATGCGTTTCATATTTAACGTATTCAACTTTTAGGTCCTGTTAGGTAGCTCATTTGGTTAGAGCATCATCCCAATATGCCAAGGTATTAGTTTCGATTCCCGGCCAGGGCACAAGAATCAAGCAATGAGTGCATAAATAAATGAAACAACAAATTGATGTTTCTCTCCCCAGCCCCCAAATAAATTTAAAAAAAGAATTTAAAATAGTTAACTTTTGGTATTTAATTCAGATGTTCTGTGTTTTATACAAAAGCTTGCCATTTTGCTCTGCTGTTTAAAAATGTTTAGTGGCTTCCCATGGCATCAAGTCCTACCAAAGAAGAAAAAAAGATTCTCTTCCCTGGAAAACTGGTTCTTTCTTGAATTCCTTTCTCCCTTTCCTTCTCCCTTTGTCCTTTTTTTTCTTGAAGTGACGTACAGAAATAAACCATATAAGATAGTGTTAAGAAAGCAAAGTAAAGAAGATAAAGTGACAGAAAGAATTGGAAAAATAAAAATAAAATGAGAACCACTGTGAGTGCCCAGAGATCTTTTATACGTGCTAGTGGTAATTACAAATTCGACTCTGTGTCTCCCAAAAACCCTAGCAAAGGGAGGAAAATGCTACCATTTATGTGATTCATCATTCCTATAAGATGCTATTTGTTTGTTTGTTTTTAAATGAGAAACAAAGCACAACAGTTATTCTGTAGAGGAGAAGGAATCTTAAACCAAGGTGTTCTTATTAAAGAGAAGCAGGGCAGCAGGAAAGTATGAGAGCCCATGGGACCAGGGGATGAGTCAAGGATAGGAGGAAGCCACGGGTAAAAAGAAAAAGGGATATAAAGTAAACTTTTTCTCCACTCAGAGTCTGGGGCTATTATCCTGAGAAATCTTCAAAAAGAGAGTCTGTATATATTTGGACTTTCCTCCACTTATCTCCTACCCGAACCCTGTACTTGCTGGAACTAGAAATTGATAGAAAAAATTCTTAGAAAGCAGGAACTTTTTAACTGTCATAAACAGCAGGAAGAGAAGAACGGAGACCCGGATTGCCTTTAGGGATCACGCTTAAGCTGAGAAAAACCACCTGTCACTGGAAAGATCTGATCTTTAACCAAAACAAAGCAAAGAGCAAGCATGGGTTATCTCTGAAGTCAGGCAATAAGCCATAGTCGGTAGCATCAAGGGCTTGGGGACAGCACTGGGGTAAGGTACACCAGGCTCACCACCCACACGCGGGCTGATGGTGTTCTACAAAGAGTTTCTGCTAAGAAGTCACCAAAGCCACTGTTTCCATTTTCCTTTCTTCAACCTTCCAAAAAAAGAAAAACAAACAAACAACAACAAACCAACAAACAAAAAATTTAGCTGTCTCCTCCAGAGCCCCAACAAGCAGCAAAAGGACCCAAAAAACGACATCAGGTGGGTGTCAGACCGTCTGCAAAGAGCTGCCTGCTGACTGCTCAGTTTGTGAGACACTATTCACCAAAGGAGAAGACTCATCAGGAACGTGCCTCTCCAGCCAGGGCCTGATTCACTGCCGGCTTTTCATCCTGAGTCAATCCACCCTACATCGACTGCTCTCTCCAATGGAGGCCCTTAAGGGAAAATGCTAGTAATCTATAATACTTTCAACCATAAAGGTAAATTTTTAAAAAAGAAAGAAGAAAATGCAGTAATGTTTCTCATAATTCTAAAATCAAGCCCTAGTATTTCTTCTTTTTAGGTCCTACCTTCTAGTTCAGAGAGAATACAGCTCATTGTGTATCTCACTAGTAGGGTTCTTTTGTTATTTCGAATTCTCTTTGGGTGACTGTCCTCTAGCTAGACTGTGGGATCCGTAAGAACAGGCATTTAGGTTAAGTGTTCCTCACATGTAGTTTACGTGCTTAGTGAATGTATGACAAACATGGAGCAACGTTATTTAAATACCAGAGATAAGTTCAACTGCTACAAAACAAATGAAGTTGGACATCGGTCATATGTTGGCTACTCAGCCTCTATTCCCTCTTCTTAAAAAGCACCAATATCCTTGGAAGATTTAACCTTCCTCCATTGTATATCATCTTCCTAAGTGGTACCTGCCTCCCGTTAGGAAAGCTGGACAGTAAGTGGTCACATGACTTGGCTTGGCCAATCAGATGCCATCCCCAGGACTCTTGAGCAGTGTATAGAAAGAGGAAATGGTTGGTCATTACCTACCTACGCTGCAGAAATGCCCGGTGGGTGTGGCTCAGTGGTTGAGCATTGACCCACGCACCAAGAGGTCGCCAGTTCGATTCCCAGTCAGGGCACATGCCCAGGTTGTGGGCCCAATCCCCAGTGGGGGGCATGTAGGAGGTGGCCAATCGATGTTCTCTCTCATCAATGTTTCTATCTCTCTCTCCCTCTCCCTTCCTTTCTCTCTAAAAAACCAATAAAGAAAAAAAAAAAAAAGAAATGTACTGACCACTTCTTCCTGTGGTTGGCCACTGTTCCACTTCCAAGCTCAACAAGAACTTCCAAAGTTCTTTATCTGGAAGCTCTGTCCTTAGCATTTTCTCCTTAATTCTTTGAGCCTGTATATCGCAGCTTCTCCAAAATTACCTTTGAGTGTGTTAGCAAGTTCGTTTCTGATGCTTGTAGCGAAGAACACTGATAGATTACAGCAGTAAGGATCCATTTGAATTGGCACACTCAGTTCAATGAAACCAAACAAACAACCAAAGAAGTGGCCAGGATGGCCTGACAAAATACTTAAATAGACATTTTATTGAGCTCTAAATGTCAACTAGAACCTCTCTGTCCCCTGATATCTGGGAAAAAAATGAATGGAGTCTCTCAATTCTATAGCCCATCAAAACCTGAAACTTTTGCTCAGATTTCTGAATTTCCCCAAGCATTTGTCCCGTTTTCTGCCATCCTGTGCCTTTTGGGTGTCCATTCTGCACTCACTCTTGTAAATCACATTTACCCAGACAGGCATGTCAGCCATCTCACCAATCCACACATACTTATGCACATAAAATATTCGTAGTACAGTAGGAGGCAGTGTGGTTAGATGACCTTGAGCAGCTTACTGAACCTCTTGGGGCCTTGGGTACCACACATCGTAAAATGAATATAATAATGGCACGTGTTTCAGAGGATTGTTTTAAAAATTCAGTGGGATAATGCATGTTAAGTTTATACCTCATGATGTCCTCACATACAGTAAATATTCAACACTCCATTCCTACCCAAGCTAGAAAGTTTCACCGAAGAGCTGGATCCTGGGAAAGATTGGCACACACATCACACAGGTTTCAAACCAACCAACAAGTAAAGAAAGGCAACCTGACCGCTCTCAAAGTCCCATACAGCCACCGGGACACTGGACATCTCTCCCTTTTCCAAGCAGAGCCCAGACTCTCTGAATCTTGTCTCTTCTCCAACCTTCTCCTTCCTCTGTTCCCTCATTTCCCTATTTTGAAAGTATGCAAAACATGACTCTTTTGTGCCGGGGACTTGGGCCCTTCAGCTTGCCCTTTATACAGGCATTTTACTAAGTGAAGACATTTTCTTATCAAAAAAAAAATTGCTGGTTTCGGCTCTTAAAGTAATAAAATGTACTCTTATCTGGTTATAAACTAGAATATCAGTTTCCAGATCCTGGTCATTTGCATACTGCCCCTGTGATAGTTTTCACATTCATTGTTAATGAATATTTCTAAATCACATAATATTTTCTTTAAATAGACTTATTTTTCCATTTAAAATAAGTGTATTTCAAAAGGAAACTTTGTGTCACTATCGGAAGTGTGCAAAATAGTATTACTTGTCATAATAAGACGGTCACCTTAAAATAAATATGTATTAAAAAATAAAAAGATGTTCAGCCCTGGCCAGTGTGGCTCAGCGGTTAGAGGGTCAGCCCATGGACCAGGGAGTCCTGGGTTCGATTCCAGCCAAGGGCACGTACCTCGGTTGCAGTTCATCCCCGGCCCCTGTTGGGATTGTGCGGGAGGCAGCCACTCGATGTTTCTGTCTCTCTCTCTCTCTCCCTTGCCCCACTCTGTCTGAAGATAAATGTAAGTGTCCTCAGGTGAGCATAAAAAAAAAAGACATTCATATACCACCTAAAATCATTATGTATTACTAGAGATCCACACATCACAATTCGGTAAATGTGAGCTTAAAATAATCCTTTGTCCCAGACACCCCCAGAGGCTGGGCTGAGGAAGAAATGGGTCGAGAGTCTGTGGTATCTGCATGTTACCAATATTGTGGGTAGAGAGGGGGAGAGGCGAGGGTGAGCACATGTTGATGGGATCAGGCTAGAAATCTGACAGAGAGGAAGGTCCTCAGACAAGATTCTGGGGAGTGATTATCATCTTGTATCTTGAGCAACACAAGATAAACAGCACCCGGCGCTAATGTTCATTTAATTGAATTGTATTCTGCCATTAGAATCCAATGCTGCTATAAATAAATGTTGAAAAGCTGCAAATGTTAGGGATCATACTCTCTGAATTATCCCCAAAGAAGTGCATTTTAACCAACTGACACAGTTTGATGCAGTGTCTAAAAGTTAAAACAATTTCATAACTTATCACCATCAATAGATATTGCTCACTTTGGCCTTTTTTTTAAATCCTCACCCAAGGATATTTTTCCATTGATTTTTTTTTTTTTTTAGAGAGAGTGGGAGGGAGGGAAGGATGGAGAGAGAGAGAGAGAAACATCAGTGTGAGAGAGACACATTGATTGGTTGCCTTCCACATGACCCCAACCAAGGCCAGGGATCAAACCCACAACCGAGGTAAGTGCCCTTGACCAGGAATCGAACCCAAGACTCTTCAGTTCATGGGCCGATGCTCTAACCACTGAACCAAACCGGCCAGGACTCACTTTGGCCTTTTTTTTTTTTTTTTTTTTATCCTCACCCGAGGACATTTTTCCATTTTTTGTTCAGATAGAATGGAAGGGAGAGAGAGGGAGAGAGAGAGAGAGAGAGAGAAGCATCGGCGTGAAAGAGACACATCGAGTGGCTGCCTCCCGCACGACCAACCAGGGCAGGGGAAAAATCGCAACCGAGGTACATGCCCTTAGCGGGAACCGAACCCGGGTCTCTCTGGACCGCAGGCCGGCGCTCTAACCGCTGAGCCAAACCGGCCAGGACTCACTTTGGCCTTTTGATTAAATAAAATAAAATAGATATTCTCTAGATTCCACTCTGCTTTGTCGGGACAAATAATGTCACACACTTTTAGGGGAAAATTAAACACATCACCAGCTTAAAAATTTGCATTCAAAGCCCTGGCCGGTTTGGCTCAGTGGTTGGAGCGTCGGCCTGCGGATCAGAGAGTCCCAGGTTCGGTTCCCGCTAGGGGCATGTACCAAAAAAAAAAAAAAAAAATTTGCATTCAAGTCCCAAGACTCTGAACCAAGTCGGCATGCTGAGTAAACAACAAAGTCCACGATGCTTCTATTGAGAACGTAAAATGTTTCATTGCTAAGTAGTCAGAGCCTCTTTGCACATGAAGGTGTTATAGAACTCAACTCCATTTGAATTATATGCAGTCACATCAAAGACTGGCTGATCAACAGCCCTTTACTAAATACTCCCCATGTGCCAAGGATTATGTGTGTCCTGGGTTTCGTACATCTTTGGAAGCCCAGTCACATTACACAAGAGTTTCTGTACAGACATTTGGCAACTCCCTTTTGTCACAGCATTCTACGCCACAAAACACAGAGGCACAGTGCCCCTGATCTGTACCTGCAACATGTTTTTCTACAGGTCTCCAGTGAAAGAAATACTGTCCTGTGGTTGCACCAGGATGTATTTTCATAGAATGTCTTCCAGCTATGGGTGTCTCTGGCTAGTCCTCAGCCTCAAATGCCAATCCATAACACTCACACCTTCCTGAATACAATTTCCTTGCACTATTTGGTTGTGCCAAATAAAACTGCAGCAAGCCTTTAAAGAAATAATTTCCCCAGGAGCCATCCTATTATTTGATCTCCAAGGGCAGCTGGAAATTACAGGAAAACAAAGCAAAAAGCATTTAGCTTTACATAGCTATACCATGCATCCATCATGTCACATAATCTAATGACCTGGTTGAAAAAAGAAGTGGGCAACCGAGAACCGGCTATAGCTATTTAAGTATATATTCAAAGTGTAGCTGTACAGATAGATATTATTATTTTTATGCCGTTAAATACATCTTCTTTCTTCTTATTACAGAAACGAGTATCTACTTTTATATAACATATCTCCCATAGTACAGACCTTTAGTATAGGCATCTGCGAAGATTTATAGGCATATTTATTTATCATTTAAGCAGAAGCAAAAATAAAACACTAATACTCGAGCAGAACCACACTCATGATTGTATATGAAATGTTGAAGAAAATCCACTCCATCAGCTGTTACAAAGTCCTCATAGTTCAAATGACCATCATTTATATGACACTACATACAGAAACGTCACATACCTCACATTAGATTCAAGTTCGTCCATTACAGGAAATAGGCATGGGTGAGCTGGATTTCAGTACCCACAGGGTCCTATAATGTGAGAATAAATAAAAAATTAGATGATCAGGGAATATAGGAAAATACAAGTCCTTGGAAGAGGGAAAAAATGCCAAATACTCATTGCTTCCTATTTATTAAGATTTTAAACAGTAAACTATTTAATGAAAAAGACTACAGTAAAAAGCTATTGGGCCCTGGTCGGTTTGGCTCAGTGGTTAGAGCATTGGCCTTCAGACCAAAGGGTTGCGGGTTCGATTTTGGTCAAGGGCATGTACCTCTGTTGGGGTTCGTCCCGGCCCTGGTTGGGGTCGTGCGGGAGGCAACCAATTGATGTGTCCCTCTCACATCAAAGTTTCTCTCTCTCTTCCTCCCTCTCTCCCTCCCGCTCTATCTGAAGATAAATGCAGGAATATCCTCGGGTGAGGATTAAAAAAAAGCTATTGGCATACTGAGGTATGGCACCACTGATGTTGCAAAAAGTTTTGTTTGTTTTTTAATATATTTTACTAATCTCCTGGAGATTAAAACATACAGGTACTTCCTTTTTACTCTGCGGTAATCAGTTTATTTGTTATTTTTGTACTCTTCCTGGAAACAGCTTAGTTCTATGATCTGCATTAGGACATTGGCTAGTGAAACTAGGTAACTACATTGTTATGATTAAACTAGTACATTGCTTGAAATGGTCAATCACACTGTTTCCTATAAAGATTTTCAGATTTTGTTAAACCTTTTTTGAGGGTGGGTAATCATGCATCCCTTTGAGAATGTCCTAAACTCCCGAGAACTTTCTACCCAGAAAACACCAGATGTGCGTGCACGTACACGCACACTTTCTGGGGACCCCACGATGCCTGAGGCCCATCCACAAACCCCAGGCTGAGAACTCCCAGTCCAAGGGGAGTTGACTTTCAAGCTATCAAAAGTTCCTCTAGCACAGACGCTCAGAAGACCTTACACCCTTTAACAGATGGACACTCAGTGACATTCACTCAACAGGCTCTAACCTGACTGCACAGTGTTATATTTCGGGAGAATTCCTGCTTTTCCACACATTTGTGCCACAGCATGATGACTCGGAGAACAGAGGGCACAGCCTGCTCCATTGCTTCCGAGGTTACCCTCAGCAAGTCCCTCTTTTGTTCTGAGCTTCATCATCCACTTCTCAAAAGCAGAAAGGACTGGCAGAGATGATCTCTGGGTTCACTTCCAGCTCTGATATTCTATAATTCCATCTGCTGGTTTTCTAATCAAATCTAAGCAAGATGAAACTGTAAATCTGTTTATCTACATAACAGAACCATGGAACTCAGCCTGGGCCCTGGGATGCCTTGGCCGGGGTGGACCACACACACATGCCTGGCAGCCAAGAAGATCATGGCAGACCACCAGAGCTGGGAAGGATGTAGATCTCACTGGGTTTTACAGTGTTTGTTCCTTAGAGACTCTGAGATTAACAGGGGCTCCTGTGGGCATTTCTGGGTCTGAGGCAGGTGTGGGGAAGGCTCAGCCTACAGGTCTCTGAACCCTGACTCTGACCTCATGCCAAGTAGCTCTGTCCATCTCTCTCTCTTCTACGTTTGAATTTGGAATAATCTTTTTCTTGAAATATTTAAGTGCAAAGCCCTAACAATAGAAGAGGCAGGTCCCCGTCCTCCTTCCTCCTCTATCTAAAGTCATCTCCTGAAGTAATCACCTCCATTTCCATGGCTTAAAATACCACCTATTCACTGAAGGTTCCCAAAATGATAGCTCCAGCCTAGGCCTTTCCCAGACTCGTATTGCCTACCTGACATTACAACTTGGATGATTAAAAAGCATTTCTAGCTGAACTCTTCATTTCTCACTCCCAACACAAAACCTTCTCCCCTCCCCAGCATTGTCCATGTCAGTAAATAGTTCCAGCATTTACCCAGTTGCTGAGACCAAGCTACCTCTTTTTCTCACATCCTACAGCCAAACTATTAGCAAACTCATTCTCTCTACTTGAAAAATGATTCCTTAATCTGATTTTTTCTCATTACCTCCAGAACCAGCACCCTGGCCCAAGCAAGCGACCGCCTCCCCTCCCTGGAACACCGTCCCACCCTCTTAGCTGGTCTCCTGCTTGCCCCACACTGTCGTCTCTTCTCTCCACAGTAGACAGAATAATATTTTTTAAATGTAAGTCAGATCATTTCTTGCCTGCATAACATTCTAGTGGCTTCCTGTCACACTTAGAATAAAATCCAAACTCATATCACGGCCAACACAACTTGACATGATCTGGCCCAGCTCCTCTCCAATCTCAACTTGAGCCATGGCCTACCCCTCGCTGCCCTTGAGCTTGTGGGTGTTGCTACTTTCTGACTACAAAAGTAGGCTCTCACTTCACGGCTTTTTCACTTACTGTTTCTTCTCCCCAGAATGCTGCCGTGTAGATACTCCCTCAGGTCCTTAGGGACACTGCTCCAAAGTTACTTCCCACAGAAGTCTTCCTTGATCATCTAATAAAATGTCAGTCCTCGTTTTCTATAAGTTTCTATCTTCTTTATCCACTCTATTTTATCTTACTAGCACATACATTACATGTACTCAATTGCTCCTTTATTAGTCATCTGTCTCCCTCACTAGAATATAATTTTCAAGAGTATGGTTATATATTGATCACTAATCTATATCTATCTATCTATCTATCTACATATATATATACATATATGTATTATATATACCTTCAGTGTCTAGAAAAATGTTTGATATGTTCGCTTCATAGATATTTGTTGAGTCATCTAAGTAGTTAATTTGTTTTGCAAATGAGGAAACTGAGGTTTGAGAATTTGTGACTCTCTCTCTGGGAGGTAATGCACGAACCATCCCAGAGTAGAATATTGTAATTTTTAAAAGTAGCGAAAACCATTTCATTTTATTAAGTTACCCTTTACTAAGTGTTAACAAGTGTCAAACACTGTCTTTTTTCCTCCTCTTCCAATCTCTGAGTTTTTATCTCTATTGTTAGATGAAGAGACTAAAGGTCAAAGAGGTGAACTGACCTGCCAAAGTCTCACAGCTAGCCCTTGCCCAGACTGGGAATAGAATCCAGGGTAGCGAATTCCAAAACCCAAGCTTTGTCTTGCATACTTCTTGTCAACGTATCACACTTCTTCCCTCTAGAGCAAGGGAATCTCCTGATGAAAGTGGACATCTGCTGTAATTTTCTGCTGATCATTGATTCCCTCTTTCTCAGAAAACAGTGCCTTGATTTTCCTGTGCAGAACTACCCTCCCCTGCCTCAATCCCTAGCTCTAGTGATTGGCATATGACCAGGACTGGCCAATCAGAACAGTCCATTCCCTGATCACAATTAGTTTAGCCCATCAGCTAGACTAGTGAAAGCCAGACCTGGGATTTTTGCCAAGAAGACTCTCTCTTCCCTCAGTGTTGCTAAAGTGATAGACTTTCAGTTTGAGGTTATTGGTGGCCATCATTGTCACTTTGTGGGGAGAGCCTGAGCATGAAGTTACTCAAAGGAAATCAGAGTCGCAACATAGAGAATACCAGTATCCTGATGACATAATTTGAGGCTTAACATTCAGCAGCTTCTTAAGACAGTTTTATACTTGAATGAGCCAACAAATTCCTTTTTTTCCTCTGTAAGCCAATTTGACTTGGGTTCCAGCCATTATTTGCAACCAAAAGAATCCTGTGTAATATATCATAAAAGCAATATTGTGTTTGTATACAGATTAGAAGGGGGAAGGGGGAGATGGAACTACGGAAAACCAGTTAAAAGCTAGTTAAAGTTCATCTCACTGAAACTGCATTTGAAAATATTACAACATAGGGAAAACCTTATATATTCATAGTGTGGAAATTAGTAAAGGAAATCTCAGCTAAAAGTGGCATTGGGAAGGCCTATAGAAGGAGCCCTCATGCCTTACACTAAACAGGAAGAGATCACCTTGCATTTCCAACAGGAGGATGTATCTACCTTAGTACCCCTGCAAGAGGAAGGAAGATTTTCTTCTTGCCCAACAACATGCCCAGCCAATGGAAAACGCTGCAGCTCAGCCAATGAAAAGTCATCATCACCCAGAACTCTTACTTTTCTCCAATAAACTTATTTGTCTTTTACTAATGACTTCCTTGCCCCACCCTTTTGTCTTTAAAGGGTTACTCTTTGCTTGCTGATAAAATGCTGCCTAATTCATGAATCATTTAATAACACCAATTAGATCTTCAAATTTGCTCAGTTGAATTTCATTTTTAACAATCACACTATACATTGTTATATTTTGCTCATCTAAACCCAATGAGCAAATTGAAAATGATTGCCATGTAGCAAGCCAGTGAGACAGTATGCATTTTGTCAGAGAGAAAGAAGCAGTAACAAAAGAGAAGTTGGTGATTAGTACCTATTCTGATTTGATAAATTGCTCACTGTCCACTATTTTCTGCTGTGCTCACCAGAGGTAACTTATCAGAGCCACAACTACAGGGACACCTCTTGTTAGACAGACTGCATCGAATGAGAGGGGTTTGCAAGGAAGCAGTGCTTTTATCTTGCACACTTATATTTCAAACTCCTTAACAAAACACTATCTAGTTAATTAAATCAACTGAGAGCATCTCCTATGCTCAGGTGCAAACATTGTGTCACTTCTAAGTTGTCAGTTTGGAATTCAGTTAAACCGTGTGTGTGTGTGTGTGTGTGTGTGTGTGTGTGTGTGTGTGTTTTAGTGACAGTCATGCTATATCCAATGACCTGGTCTAAGGGACAAGGAATGATACCCTCTACATTGATCCCCTTCAGAGAAACAGTCCTAGATAATAACCAGAAAAAGAACATGGCCAGTCCTGGAAAGGAGTGGAGGAGGGAATCAAGCAAACCCCTCTACCATGTAAAGTACAAACAAAGGTCTCAGTATCTTTCAAGGTGAGGACAAACTCAAGCCACTGGAATTATTCAGAAGTAAAGCTACAGCAACAAACAACTCTATCAGATTCCTTGGAGCTTCTTCTCCTTGATGAATACATTCAGATTCTGATCTTTCCTTAAAAAAAAAAAAGAAAAAAAAGGAGGAAAAGGAAAAGACATTTTATTTATGCCATCCCACGCTTCTTCCAACCCTTAGTTTTGTGGCTCGTGCATCTAAAGAGCAAACCCAAAAGGTAAGTACACCCCATCTTTACCCTTGTCCTTTGATTCAGAATACTCTGAAAGATTGCTGTGGAACAGTCGTTAATGGTTAACAGAAGGTGTGTAATTGCATCTCTATTATAAGAAACGTGAGCACAGGACTCACCTGTAATGAGTCCCCACCGACTGGAGTCAGATACAATGTAGTCTGGTACAATGCCAACATCTGCCAACCTGGAGCTGTGTCATAACCTCAGTTTGCTTTGCTGCACCCCCTCCCCTTTGGTTTGGTTGTGTGGGTGTACATTAATGCACAACTGTGCATGGATTGACCATGTTTCTTTATAGAGTATGCTTACATGGGTTAAATTTCTCCATCAAAGGGCATATTTCAATACTGTTGTTTTGGACAAATGTCAGGAATAAGTAAAACGTGTATCTAAATTGCCAAATTGAGGGTGGAAGCCTGCCATATAGTAGGAGCACTGGACCAGGAGTTACTAGGCCTGGGTTCACAGCCCAACCCTGCTACTAACTCACTGTTCCCTTCTTAAGCAAGTGTGGGGGAGGAAAAATAATTTTCCCTTAACCTTCTAGGTTCTTGGATGACACCTCCTTCCTCCAGTAAACAGAGAAAGACAGACAGGTTTAAGAACACATATGCCTCCTGTATACATGGGAGAGACCCAAATCCTGAGTAATATACAAGTAACTCTCCAAATGGCCCAAGCCACCACCTTAAATAACATCTCTAGCTAGAGGCAAAAGAAGATGATGGGGGTGGGGGACAGTTATGAAAGGTTACCAAAAAGAAGCAAAGTAAACAAAGGTAAGGTCTTTATGCAAATGAAGTCCTTACTGTCTCCACTGATAAGAGTTTACAGAGATTTAGAGTCATCCTTCTCTTCTTGGTACCACGAGGGAGACACCCTGACAAATGGAGATTTCTCTTATAAATGTAAATGTTTCTTACAAAGGGTAACTTCAGCTGGGTCTTCAGAGCTTTTCCTTTGCTGTTTCTTCAAAATAATCCGCCTAAAATAACACTCATGCCAGAGTGGCAAATTCTGCTCCCTTTCACAAGTCTGTTCACCAATCTGGGTCTCAATTTCCCCAACTGTGGAAGGAACTTGGCTAGCGGGTGTTGGGCAGGGTGAGCAAAGGGAAAAATTTCAATGACAGCTTTGCAGAAATTAAAGAAAATTTCAAAGAGGTGAGTTTCTCATCACTAGAGGCATTTAGGGAGCATGTGGGTCTGTGTAAGGATGTCTATCTAAATGAGAACTGTGATTTTGGTGACTGCTGGGGTTTCTTCCAATGCTAAAATTGTAGGACTGTGATAGTCCATGTTATTTCTGCCTCTTATATCCCCAGGGGGAAAAAAAACCCCCAAAGTGTTTTGAATCATTTTCCAATTTTAAAAATGGATACATGCTCAATTCACATATAGTGTCTCAAACAGGCATGATCACAGGCATTTCTGAACAGGTGAGATAAAAATAAGAGCAATGTAATGTGTCATCAAATAAGGTCAGATATTTGATAAGAGTTCAAATGCTCTAACCCACCATTGGCCATATGCACAGAAACACACAATCTCACCAGGATCAAACACACAAACATCCCCAAACAGTCTTCTACATCCCCTGGTGATAATGATTTCCTTGTAAACTTCACTGTGAAAACAACTCTTGGATCATCTGAACATTTACAATTGTAAATTTTTCTTCTCACTAAGTGGAAGGAAAAAATTCCTCTCCTTGCCTATTTACTTGGACTTTGTTTTCGGGAAAGTATTCGGCAATTGTAGGATGCTGTCTCAGCAACTATTTTTGTTTCCTCTGTGAAAAATGGCATAAATGGAGCCATTTCAAAATGGAGTCGGAGCTGCCATCCCAGAGGAACTGCCTTCTGTGTCCTGCTCCTTGAACCATTGTACTGAACAATTAAGGGATTCTATGAAAAGTCACCTCACGGGGTGATCTGATCATAAATTCCTAACTATGCTGGTCATGATGGGTAGTCACACCCCAGTCATATAACTTCTTTAGTAAAAAAGTTTCTCTTTGCCTTAAGCAAGTCCTGTCCCTTGTTTCTGTGGTTCTAGGTTAACACACCTTTAAAATGCCTCTTTTCAGACCCCTCAGAAGAGAAACCACCCTCAAAAGAGCACAAAATCTTAACTATCCAGTAATATAATCCCAGTTTTATTTCCTGCCCCCTTCATGTACTCTTTTTATGTTCCTGCCTTAATTCCAAATGCATAAAAGAAACTGCAAACTGTCATTCTAAGGAGCACTTTTCTCAGTCCATTGAGATCTTGCTTCCAGGCACAGCCGCTGCTTGGTGTAACTACAGTTTTACAAAAATTCTCTACAGGTTTGGACATTCTTACATCCACAAGACTGTTTGAACTGAGCCAGATCTTTGGACTGGCCTGAAGCAACATTGTTTTACAAACAATTTTCTATAAAGCCATCAGGAAAGTGGACATCCTGACTACAAAGGCCAATAATTATGAACTCTTAATCTAAGCATAGAACCAGTAACCAATCATGCGTAGCTAAGAGTAGCTCAGCTTATCAGCATCGATTGGAATTCTTTCTTTTTTTAATGTAATTATTCCTTTCCTTTTCTCATAAAACCCCTGCCTTCACCCTGTAATTGGGACACTATTTGGGTTTCTGCCTGAATCTGTGCACCCTGAGTTTAAATTCTTCGATCCTGAATGAAGGCTTGCTGCTTCTCATTCTGGCTTTTTAATTTTAGGTTAATACCTTCATCAGTTGATACATACTCTTTAAAAGAATTTCTCTCTGTAAATTAGTCCTGAAAAAATCATGTTATTTGTTTATTTATCTAAACATCTAAATGGTAGTATACAAGTGAAAATGTGTAGATGCCATTAAAAAAAAAAAAAAAAAAAAAAAAAGAGCCTGTGTTCCAGGAACTGGACATTCATTTGCAAGTGTCTCTTTCTGGAGCTGCAGTCAAAATACCAGTGTTGCTAAATCATCTAGAAAGATTCAGTCCTAAATAAAAAGCTTCTAGCCATTTTATTTCCATAACTGAAAATCCATACAGATGACAACTCGGTTTCTCTTAAGGGACCACCAGGCTAACAAGTACAATTAGGATGCGAAGTGGCTTTTAACTTTTTTCAAAATAACTACGGAAAAGAGAAGATTCAGGAGGTTTTTATTTCTATATTGACTGTTCTGATCACTTGACTGACATCTTGCTCTGAATTTAGCCACCAGTTCTATGAAGAAAGAGAGAGAACACAATCAGCAAGTATCTGTCAAGCGACAGGTATGACGTGATATGGAAGTTCTACTTGATAATTAGAGAAGTAATTAGCCTTGTTTTTGTGTTTCCAAAGGAGAGATGAGTGTCTCAAGTGTTTGAGACTCACTATGAAGTAGCTCATCCGAGAGCGGAGCTGTCCAATTATTGACCTGTCTGCCTTGGCAAGCAACCAGGTCCACCTCAGTGGCAGGCGCAAACAGAAGCCAGGAAGCCATCGGTCAGTCACGTCTGAGAGGAGGAAGCAAGTCTTGGATGATTCTGAGTTCTGAAGTCCAGGAATGCAATGAGAGCAGAACTAAATAAGAGGCTGTTTGTTGTCCAGCATAGGTTCTTAAGTTTAAGCAAACATAAGAATTCCCCCTCCCGCCCGGCCGGTGTGGCTCACTGGTTGAGCGTCAACCCATGCACCAAGAGGTCGCCAGTTCCATTCCCGGTCAGGGCACATGCCCAGGTTGTGGGCCAAATCCCCAATGGGGGGCATGAAGGAGATGGCCAATCGATGTTCTCTCTCATCGATGTTTCTATCTCTCTCTCTCCCTCTTCATTCCTCTCTCTAAAATCAATAAAGAAAACAAAATTTTTTTTAAAAAGAAAAGAATTCCCCCTACCCCGGCTTGTTAAAACACAATGGCTGAGCCCCAACCCAAGTTTTTAATTCTGTAGGTTTAAAGAGGTGAATGTGAATTTCTAACAAGTTCCCAGGTATTGCTGATGCTGCTGGTCTGGGGGCCACTCTTGAAGGTAAAATGTCAATATCCCAAGGGAGGTTCTCCTGTCACTGAAGAAAGCAGATATTATTAGGCAGTAGGTGGATGAAACATTAAGTACTGCCGGATCTTATGGTGAAAAATGTGTTCTCTTTTCATTTTCTATTTTAATCAGTTATTTACAATGAAGAAAACGACTCACATAAGTCCTAGCTTATCTTAGAATCCTTCCTGATATCCGCTAATCTCTCTTTGATAATAAAGAACAGGTCTCATGCTCACAGTCTTTTGTGAGAAACACTATTGTCTAACTGGGTCTCCCCAAGAAGCAGGTCTTGGGGTGAGGGTGCAATCAATGCACATAGTTTATCTGGCAGGTGCAGATAGAGGAGAGGAGAAAAGATAGAGGGGAGGGATAAAAGGCAGCCAATGAGGAATGTGTGATTAAGCCACTGAAGCTTAATTGTGCAGGGAAGCTCTGAGAAACCACGTAAAACACATGCCTCAGAATTATCCTGGACTCATGGGGAGAGAACGGAGGTGCTGATATGCTCACACCCATCATTTACTGGTTAAGGGCTGTCCACAGCAGGACACGGATTCCCAGGCACCTCCAGCTAACCGTGCTTGTGAGCAAAGTTGATTCCATTCGACTGAGGGCAGTCCTCCAGAAATGGTGCAGGTACACCAATGGAAGTCAGGATGGCATCCACGGAAATGGTGAGGGGATCTGCAGGAAAATGGGAGGGACAGGAACAGTATCTGCTCCAACTATTTAGCTAAAATCGGAGACCTGTTCTGTGTGTGTTGTATGTGTTTGTACAGTTATCTTCCATTTCTTGCAGTAGATATTGGTTTTCACTTCCATTTTTGTTTCTTTGCAAAAATAAAATGTATTTAAGGAAAACTCATCGATCTGAACAAAAGTGCTATGCAGGTCATGCTCGATGGCACGAGGCAGTGGCCAGAGCCACAAAGGAAGCGTTCCAATGACTGAAGCTGGGGAAGCAATGCATCATGGTTACAGCAGAGGCTGAACACTTTTTTTCTGCAAAGGGCCATTTAGCAAATATTTTAGGCTTTTCAGAGCTGAAGGTCACTATCGCAACTACTCCGATCTGCTGTCGCAGTGCACAAATAGCCACAGACAATACGCAAATGAAGGAGCATGGCTGTTTTCCAATAAAATGTATTTATGGACACCGAATTTGAATTTCCTATAATTTTCACTTGTCACAAAATATTCTTCTTCTTTTGAGTTTTTTCAACAATTAAAATATGTAAAAACTTAGCACGCAGGCTATAGAAAATCAGGCATCCGGTCAGAAAGTTCGTCGGCTCCTGATTCAAAGCACAGCCTTGGAATCAGTCCCAGGTCTATCAATTACCAGTAAGCCCTTAGACGAATTATTTACTTTCCTTGGCCTCAGTGGCCTCATCTGTATAACAGGATAAGCATAATTCTAACCTCACAAGGATATTGCAAAAAAATCAATGAAAGTGAATACTTATAAAGCCGGTGCATGCTCCAGGGAGCTCACAATATCACGTTGGCCAGCTAGCATAACAAGGTGGTCTCCAGCTTGTAAGTGCCCCAGTCACTGGAGGCTGGATGTTTCCCACTCTGCTTCTCCACAAAGGCAGCTATGCACCTGGGGGCAGATCTCCCCTACTCTGGGATGTGGTTACAGAAATTGTTCCTCTTCTCTGTAGAAGAGGCCCCTGAAAACTGAGCCTTAGCACACCCAAAAGGTTTTGTCACCACTGATTCCAGAGGTCTGCAATTGGGGACGGGTCAAACCAAAATTTGCATCCCATCTAAATTAAGTCTTCAAAGTTAGTGTTTGAACTTTGCAGAATTCTGCAACAGACAGCAGTGTTTCTCAAACATTAGAGTACGTACAAGTCATTTGCAAAACTGCAGATTTGGGTGCCTCACTCAAAGCACCTCTAAATCAGTAGGTGCAGGAATCTTCGTTTTAACAAATAAATGTCCCAGAGATTCTGTACAAATGATTCATGGAGAGCAGTTTGGGAAACACCGAAAGAATGGAGTGCAGTCCACCCAGGTGGGCACACCCTTCTGAAATCCTCTTCAGCTTTTCCATAGCTGGAGAAATGCTTCATCGGTTGGAAGACCTGGATCACAGTATTTGCTGTGCCTGCCAAGGGAAAAGTTTCTGACAACATTTTACCTCTTCTGTCCTCACTCTTTTCCATTTCTTCTGAGCCTCCTGGATTAGAAAACAGTTTATACAAAACTCTCTACTTCAGATCTCATGTGCTGATTATCATATCCAATTAAGCATCCCAGCGCAATCTCGCAGGACATGGGCTATTTACAGCTTAGATGGAAATTCTCGAGCAGAATCTGTGTCTTTGCCGGGCTAATAAGATGCTGAACCCCAAAGGCTGTTGCCCACAATCTCCTGATAGTTCCCAAACAAACCCCTCAAGAACAAGATAAAACTATACCCATAGATTTCAGTGGCCTATTTAACACACACGAGAAGAATCCTGGGGAGGAAGCAAGAGAGGAATAGTGACACATTTCTATAACTGACATATGTTGGACACATGCTAAGTACCAAACTTCTCACATATGCCACCTCATGTCATCTTCACATCATGCTATGTCTCCACTTCACAAATGAAGAAACTGAGGCATAGAAAGGAGATGTTGTCCAAGGCCATGCCAGGAAGTGGCTTCAGAGCCCGAACCTTTAACCACTAAGTTATTCCATAAAAGATCCAGATCTCACTAGTCCTCTATCTCAACTTTTTCAGGGCAATTTTATTAACTAGATATTCCAGCATTTCCTCAAAACCCACAGACTGTCTACTGGAACTTGAAAGAGGAGTCTTTTTTTTTTTTTAACAAAGACCCAGTTTGCTCCTAGCACCATGTGACTCTGGGTTCCTCATTTTGCTTCTCCAAGCCCCAGGTCTCCAGCTGTTCAATAAGCTACCTAGCCCACCTGTCTTGCAGATCAGCTACTCCTCGTGAAGTTCAAATAGGATAACATATGTGAAAGTCCTGTGAACTCATCAAATGTTATCTCAAATGGTAATTTCCCAGCCTGTCATTTCCATAAATTATTTTTCAATGCTGACATGGTAGACAGACTATATTAGTTCTGTAAAATCATCTATGTCAAAAATCAGATTTTCCAGAGATTTGGAGTAGGCTGTGAAGTACCAAATCTGCAGATCTTTTCGGAGCAAGGGAAATACTACTTCTACTTGGAAAAAAGACTTCACGGGTCAAGGTCATGGAAATTTCAGGAGCTTGAGAATCACGTGACCTGGTGCTGCCCTGCCACAAACTGACTTTGAGTGGTGAGGTCTGTCAAGCACTTACGGTGAGCATTGCCATAAGCTCTATATGTCATCAAACTCTTCTAACAAACGTATGGTGGCGTTTTTTGTGGATATATTTTATTGTAAAAAATATTTCAGAAACAAAGTTGAAAGAATCTATAGTGAACACACATATACTTACCATGTAAGTTCTACAATTAACATTTTACTAACTTGTTTTTATCATATTTTTATCCATCTACCTCTATCCACTCATCAATCCATTTTTTGGATGATTTCAAAATAAGTGTTTGATTCTTATTCTCTTTTTTATCATTGGGAAACTGAGACCAAGAGAGTTGATATGACTTGCCTAAATCCACCACCTCACCAGGTGATGAAATTGGGATTTAACACTGGAAGTGTGACTCCCAAAATCACTTTTTTTTTTTTTAAACCATGAAGCAGCATTGTATCTCCTGGTGTCTAGTTCCTTGAATCCATAACAAAAGTCCCACTATCCTTCCAATAGATTCCAATTTTTGCTTAAGCAAGTGAGAATTGACTTTTATTATGTGTAATAAAATGTATATATTTACTAATACAATTAGCCTTCTAATACAAGACTTTTCCTAAAGTTTCCAGGCCTTGAGTTCCTCATCTGTAAATAAGAAAAACATCTCTTCTCTCAGGACTTGATATGCAAATCAAAGAAAACCAGGTGTATACACAGCCAATAGTGAACATCTAAACTCACCTCAGTGTCAGAACCTCTAGATCTTTCTGAGTAAGTACTTGGAGTCCCTTTGTTTAGGAGGAGGACATGTGCCCATGCAAAAAGATACCGACACTGATAGCCAAGAAGAAGGAAGGGGAGACTTTCCTAAAATCTCTCAAATAAGCAGCATCTGGCCTCAGTGTTCCCATTACCTCTCGTTAAGTGACCCCAGGCCCAGCACTAGCACCAGCTGGCCTTAGTTCACAACTTGGCCTTGCCTGGGCACCTCTAAGCCCAGCACAAGCAGCAGCCATCTGCATCGCTTTGTAGCTCATGCCAGGAGGCCCCAAGCAGAACACAGGTGGTGGCTAACCTTGGCCTGCCCCTCCTGGGAGGCTCCAGAGACAGCACACCCAGTGGACAGTTTCAGACCACGTCAAAGACCACCCAGCCACCTTCATAAGCAACACATCTAAGGAGATTATTCAGTGGGCACCAGAGACCACTGAAGTAAGTCCTGCTCCATGGGGTCAGCCCCTGCATAGCTGATCCTCCACGATGGTTGACGGTCAGTGATTGCAGCCAGTCCTTGCAGCCAATTGGCCTGGAGATAAAGTCCTCCTATTGATGTGCCAATAGCAATCAAAGCTCACCTACAACAGAAGGGTGTACACAGTCCACATGAGGTGGGGTGCCTACCTGAAGTGCCCAGCTTGAGTGATCAGGGAGGCTATGCTGCTGGACCCTACAGAACACCTACTATATAAGGTCACTCTACCAAGCCTGGGAGATGTAGCAGCTCTACCTGATACATAGAAACAAACACAGGGAGGTGGCCAGAATGAGGAGACAAAAACAAAACAACAACAACAAAAAACATGTCCCAAATGAAAGAACAGAATAAAACTCCAGAAAAAGAATTTTAAAAATGGAGACAAGCAACTTACTAGATGCAGAGTTCATAACACTTGTTATAAGGATGCTCAATGAACTTAATGAGAACTTCAACAATATAAAAAAAGACATGAAAACCATAAAAAAGAACCAGTCAGAAAAGAAGGATACACTAATTGAAATGAAGAACAGTTTATAGGGAATCAACAATAGAGTAGATAAAGCCGAGAATCAAATCAACGATTTGGAATATAAGGAAGCAAAAAACACCCAATTAGAACAATGAAAAGGAAAAAGAATCCAAAAATAATGAGTGTAGTGTAAGGAGCCTCTGGGACAACTTCAGGCACACCAACATTTGCAACATGGGGTGCCAGAAGGAGAACAGAGAGAACAAGAAATTGAAAATCTAATTGAAAAAATAATGGCAGAAAACGTCCTTAACCTGATGAAGAAAACAGACATAAAAGTCCAGGAAGTGCAGAGAGTCCCAAAAAAGATGAACCCAAAAAGGCACACACCAAGACACATCATAATTAAAATGCCAAAGGTTAAAGACACAAATAGAATCTTAAAAGCAGCCAGAGAAAAGCAGTTAGTTACCTATAAGGGAGCTTCCATAGGACTGTCAGCTGATTTCTCAACAGAAACTTTGCAGGCCAGAAGAGATTGGCAAGAAATAGTCAAAGTGATGGAAAGCAAGAACCTACAACCAAGATTACTCTATCCTGCAATGCTATCATTTAGAATCAAAGGACAGATAAAGAGCTTATCAGACAAGAAAAAGCTAAAGGAGTTAATCACCACCAAACCAGTATTATATGAAATGTTAAAGGGTCTTCTTTAAAATGAAGAAGGAAAAAAAGATAAAAAATATGAACAATGAAATGGTGATAAATACATATCTATCAACAATTGAATCTAAAAAACAAATTAAATGAACAAGCAGAACAGAAACAGACTCATAGATACAGAGAACATTTTGAAGGTTGCCAGATGGGAGGTTGGTTGGGGAGATGGGTGAAAACGGTGAAGGGATTAAGAAGTACAAATTGGTTAAAAAATTAATCAGGCTAAAATAATCACTATCCCAAAGAGGCATATTTTGGGGTGACAAATTCTGCTTCCCTTCAAAGAATACTGTATAATCCATTTATATGAGGTATCTAGAAAATCAACTTTATAGAAACAGAACGTAAAATGGTGATTTCCAGGGACTATGGAGAATGGGAAATTAGTTGTTGTTTCATAATAAGTTTGTTTCACAAGATGAAAAAGCTCTGGAGATTGGCTATACCACAATGTGAATGTATTTAACACAACTAAACTGTACACTTAAAAATGGTTAGGGTGGTAAATTCAATGTTATATGTATTTTCCCACAATTAAAAATTTTTTTTTTAAAGAGAGGATTTTCAGACTGTGTGAAAACATAAAAAATCCAGCAATAACATGATATGTCACTAGGGAAGCAGAAATTTAAATAATAATGAGATACCACTGCATGCCTATTAGAATGGCAAAAACCCAGGACACTGACAACACCAAACACTGTGGAGGATGTGCAGCAACAGAACTCTCCTTCATAGCTGGTGGGAATGCAAAATTTTGCAGCCAATTTGGAAGACAGTTGGGCAGTTTCTTGCAAAACTAAACATACTCTTGCCATAGGATACAGCAATTGTGCTCCTTAGTATTTACTCAAATTGAAAATAATGTCCATACAAAAACCACTGCGTGGATGTCTATAGCAGCTGTTGAATGAACTTAAGAGCAGTCTGGAGGCTTTGGCTAGAAATAGATGATAGATTTATTCAAGGGTCTTAAGGTTTGCAAACCAGAAACATGACTAGCTCAGAAGTGGTCTACAGAAGAAAGAAAAGTTAAGAGTTCTTAGAGTAAAAAGTACAACCTTGAGACTAACAAGTTCTGCATGCTTAGCCCTAGGATTGGTCCAGGGCAGTTATCAGTCAGATATCAGGCAGGTGTATGTCAGGTGATCTGGAGGATGGGCACCAGGAAGATGGGTTGTCAAAACTTGGAATGGATAAACTATACAGTACATTCAGACAATAGACTATTCTGCACAAAAATAAATGGGCTATTAATCTATGAAGAGTCATGGAAAAAACTTAAATGCATATTGCTAATTGAAAAAAGCCAGTCTGAAAAGGCTATTACTGTACGATACCAACTATATGATCTCTGGAAATGGCAAAACCATGGAGGCAGTAAAAAGATCAGTGACTTCCAGGGGTTAGAAAAGAGGAACTGATAAGTAGATGGAGAACAGAGGATTTTTAGGGCAGTGAAACTATTCTGTATGATACTGTAATGATAGTATATGCCGTTATACATTTGTCAAAACACAGAGAACAGCACCAAGAGTGAATCCTAATGTAAACTGTGGACTTTGAATGATAGTAGCATGTCAAGGTAGGCTCACCAATTGTAAGAAATGTACCACTCCCGTGCAGGTTGTCGGTAGTAGGGAAGGCTTTGCATGTGTTGGGGCAGGATGTACATGGGAACTCTGTACTCTCTGCTAAATTTTGCTGTGAACTTATATTTTAAATAAAGCCTATTTAAAACAAAAATTTTTTAAAGGAGGAGGAGGGGTCGAGTGAGTTTGAAATTCGGTTCTAAAAGAAACTTTTTCTGATTAAAGTTTTTAAAATTTAATCAGTTACACATAAATGTCTGATTTGAGTTTCTGTGGGGTTTCTTTATGGTGCTAACATTGGTTTGAAAGAGAAACACAAAGCAACTGCGTAAAAAACAAAACCTAGATGGACAGATAACATACCTTTCTTAATGTAGGGGGTTAGTCAGAATGTATCTGGCAGTAGACCAGATATTAAAGGACTTTTTATTTGGATTACCCTGTGATTAATGAGAGATTTTATCTTCCAGATTGAGGTAGCAGTGGGGGTGGGTAGAGGTAGAGATCACGGAAAGCTCTAAGATCAGAATTAATCCAAAGTAGAACAAGCAAAGGTTTTTCTGACATTCAGAATGAGAGGCAAAGTTGAGATGCTTACTGAGAGATGTCAACCAGTCCTTAGCGTTTATTGTTCTTTCAGTCTTGCTCTATCCATTGCTTCTCATAAATCGAAACGCTCAACTATCTTAAAAATAAGATCTCTTTTTATTTAAAAATAATTTCGGGTGGGTGGGTTGTGAGCTTTACTTATTTAGGTCTTAACCATGTGGGTCTCAAATCGTGGTCCCTGGACCAGCGGCATCAGCATCACCTGGGAGCCTGTTAGAATTGCACATTCTCAGACCCTAACCCAGAAGCACTGAACCAGAAACTCTGGAGGTGGGGACCAGCTGTGTGTGTTTCAACAGGTCCTGTCGGTGATTCTGATGCTCACCAATGTCTGAGAACCACTGTCTTAACCAATCTCTGAGGCTTGCAAAAGCAAGATTCTACCCTTTCCTCACTGGCAGCCACCAGACCTGTGGATTTGTTGATATTGGGCCTTAGAGTCAATAGTGAACCTTCCTAGGGCTTGCCTTGGATTTTCAAGCTTAATAGTCACTGGTAAGGTAGTCATTCTTATCCTATCAATAAACTTACTTGATGGCCATTTACATCCCTCTGTCCAAAGGTGTACCGCTTCCTCTTGCCTCATGCATAATGAAAGAAAGGGCAGGCCAAGAAAAATATGGGAGGGAGTTGATAAAAATGTAACAAGTTTAAATTCAGTGACAGAAGGGATATCTAAAGTGTAGATGATGGTGAGGACTTAATGGAAAAAGAACAGTCTCATTCATTGTTGGCTCCTTTTTGCCATCCTTCCCTTCCCCTGAGCCCCTCTCCCCTAATCTACCCAACCTGCCACCAGGATTCTCGCCCTACCTTCACCTTGGAGCTGTTTCTGAATAATCTGAGTAACAGAGAGGAGAAAATAAAAGGGAGAAACCACATTATCTCAACTGAACACAACTGCCAGCCTCACAGTCTCTAGCCGTTCTAGGCGCAGACTTGGTTCTACAACTGAATGAAATGATGTTTGAGATCATTTACACCCTGTTGCGACGACAGTCTGGTGTAGGGGTCCAGAATACAGACTCTGCACCATGTCCCAGCTGAGAGCACGGATTCCACCTCCATAAGACTGTGTTACCTCATCTCTAAAATGGGAAGAATCAAAGTGTCTCTCATAGGATTCTTAATGCAGATTAAATGAGATCATCCAGGGAAAGCATTTAGAACCGTGCCGGGCACCTATCAAGGGCTGGATCACGGTGAGCTATTAGGATTATTATTGTATTGTCTCTGAAAATCTTCTCAGCCTGCAGCAGCATCTTCAGCATTTCTAGACACAGCAACAAGGCGTTGAGAAACCAGGAGGCACAAAGGTAAACGTGTGAGGGTGGCCGAGTTGGAAGGTGGTGGAAAAGCAGCTGGCAACACAACAATTCATCTGTTTGTTAAAATACTTTGCTGTGAGGTATTTCTGCACAAGGCCGTAAGTCTTGTGTTTGAATTACAACAGTGATTTTCAACAGGAGTTGAGGCCAGGGGGTGGGATGGGGAGACACTGTCTCCCAAGGGGATATCTGCTAATGTCCGGAGAGGTTTATTGGTTGTCACAACTTGTTACTGGTATCTGATGGGTGCCAGAGATGCTGCTAAACATTCTACGATGTGTAGGACAGTCCCTCACCACAAAAAAATATATAGCCCAAAATGTCAAGACGACAGAGGTTTGAGAAGCCCTGAATTATAACATTGGGTGACATTATCTTAATAAGACCTGGCACATTCTTTTCAATTTTCAAAAAGATAATGGCATGGAAGATTCTGCATTTGATGGAAGGTGAGGATGGGTGATGTCTAAGCGTCCATCACCTCTAAGGCTTGATATATGTAGTTGACCCTCAACCACAAACAAGTCAGTGGGGGTATTTCCCCCCCTTTCCCCTTTGCCTACTTCCTTTCCCTAAAGACAAACTAAATTTTTTTAAAAGATGGTTAGATATTAGAAGGTAACCCTAAGACTTTAGGGGAAATATTTCTTGCTGAAACAAAGAACATCAATGACAATTAGAAAATTCTAAAGCTGGAAGAAACCTTAGACATGATCTAGCAACTAGGTTTTAGTTAAAAATCTTTCATCCTATTTCATAAATGAAGAAACTGAGATTTAGAAAGGCCCAGAAACTTGACCTAGGTCACACAATGTTACAGTCATCAGAAGGTCCAGATTCTTCCCAAATATTTATTTAACTTATTAGTCGGACCGTGATAATATCAGGGGTCTCCGCTTTGTGCATTGGCTCTGCATTTTCCCCCCATGAGCACAGTCTATATCTGTTCCTGTTTCCGGAAATCCGTGAATATGAGTTTTGCCTGATAAGGTAGTGGCAGTGGGAATTTAAAAAAAAAAAGATTGAAGAGGTACTGAGGGAAAAAGAATAAAACCTGCCTATTAAACTGTGATCACTACTGATAAAGGAAGAGCAGAGATAAAAAGGTGACCATTGCCCTGACCGGTGTGGCTCAGTGGCTGGAGTGTCGGCCTGCGGACCAATGAGTCGCAGGTTTGATTCCGGTCAAGGGCACGTACCTCGGTTGCGGTTCGTCCCGGGCCCTGGTTGGGTCGTGCGGGAGGCGACCGGTCAATGGGTTTCTCTCACATCGATGTTTCTCTCCTCTCCCTCCCTCCCACTCTATCTGATGATAAATGGAAAAATATCCTCAGATAAGGATTAAAAAAAAAAAGTTGACCATTTCCCAGCAAGGTGACATGAGGATGCTGTGGTTCAATAACAGATGGGAAAATCAGGAGGTGGTCAGGGGTAGCAGGTCGCTTAGGTTGGGTTTCAGGTGCTGTTCTTCGGGGAAGAAGATGAGGGGCTGAACAGTGTCAGGAAGGTCCAGTAGAACTTGAGTGGAAGAAGACACATTTAATCGGTTGGTTATGAGGCAACCAACAAATTAAAGGTTATGGTTACTCCGGCTTCAGGAGTAAAATCCAGGTAACTCAGAGATGCCAAAAGCACCACTGTCCTCTGGGCCCCAGGACCTCCGGAAGCTCCTGCCGGCTCTGATGCGCTGCAGTTAAATGACGACCCGCTCAGCCGTATAATAAAATTTATAACAAAGATGATTCCCATGGGGGGAAATGATGCAAACACAAGAGAGAATTAATTTGGGGTTAGAGTGCATGGGAAAAAGAAAAATAAGATTAAAAGATGCCTCGAGAATGCTGCACACACCCTCTTGCTTTTTACTAATTTTTCCCCACACTCGTTACTTTCAAAACTCGCGAACTCCACGAGTCTCGTGGCCTGTCCTGACTTTTTCCTTGAGTCCAGGGCACTGCATCCATCACCAGTGTCCTTTTCCTTCAACACCTGTGCTCACCAGCAGCACACAGCAACTTGTCCCTCATCACTGATGCTGAAGTTCCACACAGGGGACCCGGCAAACACGCCCACCCCCACCCCCAGTGTCACCCACAGCTCTAAGACCTGGGGAGTCACACCAGCAATATCAAAACAAGGAGGGCAAACTTGCCTCAGTGTCCTTCCATCAAAAGCCACCTTCGGTGCATGCCAAATCTATATCCTAAGAAACATTTTTGTTCATTTTAATGGACTAAATGAAAATTCAAGCCAACATTTTTTTCTTAACATTGAAGTCTGTAGGAAGACCAGCTGGCGCCGGTGATTCCCTCACCTCTGCCAGCCACCACTTCCAAAGACAGCCAGCAGCACCGTGTTACACACTGGGCAGCAAGCTGGGGGGAAGGCATCTTCAGCGGGGCCTGGGATTCTGTGACAGACAGCCGCAGGACGCTAGTCCTGGCAGTGACGGCGAAGCTTCATGCAGCACAGCGTGCCCACACGTTCACAGCCACTCGCACACAGCCCGTTAGACGCTCAAGGCATGTATATCTCGTCACATACACACAGTTAGACAGAGTACACTCTCACTCATTACACAGCCGGGACCATCCTTACAGTCCACATGTATCTGGTTACACACGTATGTATGCATAGCCTATGTTCTCTCCCGTTCTCTCTCTCTCTCCTCTCTCTCTCTCTCTCTCTCTCTCTCTCTCTCTCTCTCCCCCCCCCCCCCCATTCACACACACAACCTCCCAGAGTCAGTGAAGACACAAGCAGTTTCACAAGTACTCACGTACACAAGTGCAGGGCTCCAGCCCCAACCCGACAGTGGTCCCACGCTGGAGACGTGTCCTGCACAGGCTGCCAGCCCACCTACAACCTGAGCCGGCGCGCAGCCCATCCCTGCGGCAAAGCCCAGGCTCCGGAGTCGGAGCCCCCGAGCTCCTCACCGGGTTGTGCCACCCCGCCCCCGCCGCATCCCCACGGACACACGTGGGCTCCCAGGCTCCTGACCCCGGGCACCGGCCGCACCTACCCGCTGCCCGAGGCGACGGAGCAAGGCGCCCTGGCAGACTGGAGCGGCCACCCCCAGCCGCGGAGCCGAGCTTCTGCCGCCGCCGCTGCCGCCGCGCTCCCCGCCGCCGCCTGCGCCCTCCCCGCCGCCCCCTCGGGTGCCGGCTCCAGTGCCCGCGCGGGGAGGCCGCCGGGCTCCAGGCGCGGCCCGGGCTGCGGGCTGCAGGACCGCGACCTGGCTCACCTGGGCGCGCCTTGCATCGTCCTCCTCTCTGGCCAGCGGAGCCGGGCCGGGCGGACTCAGCCCCCAGCCCGTGCGGTCCCCGCTGTCGCCCCCACCGGGCGCGGGGGACGGCGGGGGCGCGGCTCGGGCGGCCCCGCGCACCGGGGAGTGGACGCAGACACCCGCGGGAAGGACCTCACCCCTCGGGGCTGGCCGGCCTGCGCCTTCCTGCAGTGACCACTGTCCTGAGCTCCTGGGTGACCTTGGGCAAGTTGGTTAACCTCTCTGAGTGCCCATTTCCTCTATTGTGAGATAAATATGAAAGCTGAAAGCTCTGGCGGTGCCCGTGCCAAGGGGAAACCCTGACCCTCTGTAGCTTACTTCCTTATGCCTGTGCCTGCCAGGGCAGGGTTAGTGTGGGAGCAGGGTTCAGAGTGAGCTCCGTCGTCCCTTAGATACAAGGCTCCCAAGTTTCCCGAAGGCAGTGTTTCAGTATCCGGACGTTTTCGTAAGTGATCCTGCCAGTATTTGTTAGTCCAGGATTTGCTTCCCAGATCTGGAGGTAGGTTTCTCCCAGCTCTGTCCACTTGGGACCTTGAGCCAAGCCTCAGTGCTCCCATCTGTAAAATGGGAACCATAAACTGGCGGTTGTGTTGAGACTTAGCAAAGTTCCTGCCCTTTGTCACCTAGTGCTTGTAATATCTGTGAGGAACTGTGATAGGATGCAAAACATTTTGCCTCCACACATCTGATAAACGCCTCAAGTTGCAGGGACAAAGCAGGTCCAGAGTTAAGGCTGTTGGAAAAGGGAAAGAAGAACCTTCCTTTGGTGAGACAGGTGAGGGGGTCAAACGGTCAGCTAGGCGGATAATTCAACCCCTCAAGCACCACTGAGTCTGCATGGAAGCTTGCAGAACAGAGAAGTCGTGACAGTAACTAAGCTCTGAAAGCAAGCAAGTCCTTTAAGACAATATTAAAGATGATTAACTTACAATTGTGTGTACAACCCAAGTGAACTGGAAATTTAAACTGAGCGTGCCAGAAACTTGAGTGGGTGCCTTACTCAGCCTCCTTCTCTGTGGATCTTTCTGTCCCTCATTTCCCAGTTCTTTTGCTGTGTCCGTCTTCCTCACGTCCTACATTTCTTCCTCATCTTACTCGTACACTTTCTCTTCTTTTTCTCTCTTCCCATTACAGTCTGCCTCCGACCTTCACCTCTTCTTTACCGTCTTTGTGCTTTGTTTCTGTCTCCACACCACTCACGCTCAGCCATTCTGATTCCCACCTGTTGCTTCTCTCCCTGGTGTGTGTATGTCCTGAATCTTTATTCATTGTATATACCCTCCCCCATTCAAAATTTAAAGGTGGAAACATTAGGTTATTTATCTACTGAGATATTAAGATCTAAACTTGAATTGATCACTATACCAAATGCATCTGACATGACACCGTTATTCTCACAGTCATCTTTGCAGACTCTGCCTCCGTTCCCCTTCTCCCCACTCTCCACTCTACCACTTGCCAGTTCCCAGGCAGTCTGTCCCAGCTCTGCCTCTGTCATCTGTCTTTTCCTCCCTCTTCCCACAGGACTGAATCATATCTTCTCTGGAATCACCAAAAAGATCTTTTAACTGGTCTCTGCCTTCCAGTCTTTCCTCCTTCCTGATGTCAGCTTGGTGTTGCTCAGGCAGATCCCCGGTGGTATCACTCTTGCTCCAAAACCCTAATTCCACGAAGACAGAAAACACCTCCCCAAAGGTAACCACGTCCTGATGCCAGGAACCTGTGAATATGTTCCCACACGTGGCAAAAGGGACTTTGCAAGTGTGATTAAATTAAGGACCATAAAATGTGAGATTATCCTGGATTATACAGGAGGGCCCTTAAAAGTGTGCTTAAAAGTCTAAGAGAAAGGCACCAGAGTGATTCGAGGTGAGATGGACTTGAACAGCTGTTGCTGGCCTTGACGATGGAAGAAGGGGTCCTGAGCCAAGGAAGGCAGAAGGCCTCTAGAGGCTGGGGAAGGCAAGGAAAGAGAATCTCCACTAAAGTCTCCAGGAAGGAAGGCAGCTCTGCAGACACTTTGATTTAAGTGCCATGAGACCGACTCATGTCAGACTTCTGATCTAGAGAACTGTACGATAATAAATTTGTGTTGTTTTAAGCCATTAAGTGATATGTTGCAGTGGCAATAGCGAATAACACGCCTCTCTTTGCTCACGGAGGTACATGCAAGTGTCTTATTTTGGTATTAAGGGCAATCCAAGGTAGTCCTTACTTTTAGCCACTTTGCTGTACCCAAACCTTGTGTTTCCAAGCAATCTGTTCCTGGAACACCCACCTTCTCTTCTTCTCTTGTCTGTACCAGTGCTCACAATGTCCTCTCCAGAATGCCCTCCAGATGTTGCCCGTCCTCCCTCTCCTCGGTGCTCACAGATTCCATCGACATGTTCCTGATCTCTCCCTTCTTTGATCTCCCAGAACTTTGTATTTTCTCAAGTTTTATCCCATTTCAAATGATGCTTTTTAATGGAGAGAAGGGAGGAAAAGAGAGGAGAGGACTCTCAATGCACAGGTTGGAACTGCTCCTGCTCTCTGCTCCCTCGACGCTGTGTTCATCTCCGAACTGTAGCAGTCACCACCACGCTTGGTGTTTGCGAGTCATTTATGTGTCTGCATGGCCCAGCATGGTGAGTGCTTCCACGGTGGAGACCCATCTTACCTCCCTCTATGTATCCTAGTCCCTTGAGCCATGCCAGATGTGCAGTAAGGACTCAGTAACTATTTTGTGAATGAATGGAGCAAGTGCAACATCTGGCTGTGCTGAACAGACGGGCTGCTAGTGAAATTTCTTGCATCATCTGTCTCTATTTAATGGGGCTGGTTAATTGTAGCACCTAAGTTAAAGCGATGTGGTTTCAAATGGGTCTGCTTTGATGCATACCTTGAAACATAGACTTTTCTTTGTTTTATGTTTGTTTTTGTTTTACTTTTGCTAGAGAAGAGTTCCAGAATAAAAGGGCTATTTTTATCAGTTTTATTTTAAAAGGGATACTTTTGCAATTAAAGTATTATAAACATGCAAACTCTTTGGCCTAACAATTCTACTTCTTAAAATGTATCCTAAAATAAGCCTATGTACACAAAGATTTACCAAAGAGAATGTTCACAGCAGGATCTTTTATAAGAGTGAATAATTAGAAACAGCCCAAATGTCTAACAATAGAAAATTAGCTGAATATATTATCCCTACCATGATATACCATTCAGGTATTAAACATGATTTTGTCACTTAATGTTTCTTAGATGGAAAAATGTTTATGAATATTTTATATTCTTTTTATGTTTATCTATAGTTTCTAACTGCCATACGATAAGCGTAAATTTAAAAGTTAAGTTCAATTATTTTTTAAAAATAGCTTTGCCTCCAAAAAGAGAGTTATAGAAAAATTCTGTGTTTTTCCAAGTTCCAAGAAAACCCATCTACAGGTGAGATTCAACTTCTGATTATGGTAAAAGAAGGGAAAAGTCACAAAAGGCTTGAAATACTATCTGGGCTTATTGTCATTCCATTAATTTATTCATTCCAGGAATAGTTATTGTACCATCTCAATTAAGGCCTTTGATAGCAAGCAACAGAAAATGATCCTAGCTAACAAGCAACAGAAAAGTTATTGGAACTATTTAGGGGCTCACAGAATAACTGGGATTCTAGAAGCCAGGCTTGGAGAAGCTGGTACCAGAAGAGCTCCAGAGAACCAAAAAGTACAAAGAACAGCAACTAATTCACAGAGAAACTCCATCAGGGACAGTGGGCCGTCCCTCCTGACAGTGAATGGCCTCCATCAGTCCTACCTCCTTGGGTCACTCACCCAAGTTCACAGTCTCTGGAGAACACACTGGCCAAGGTTAGCTTTGTGTCTCCTCTTTCCCCTGCTCTGAATCAGAGTGAGGAAGGAAAGGACCTGGTCCCTCCACCGAGACTACACATCATGGGGAGACTTTATTTCCCCAGTAACTTTGGGGTGTTGTTAGGAAGTTCAATTGGAAGCTGGCAGCCTGAAAACAATAAAATGGCCACTATAAACTCCTTTGATGTATCAGGCTGTTCCAGCTTCCTGGTGTGGAACAGGCCAGGGAAACCGAGGCACAAGGAGGCTGTTGTACCAGTGGTTACACTATGCAGTGGTTGTTAGGAGTTTGCCCTTCTCTGCCCAGCCCAGATGGAAGGTGTTGGGAGAGAGACTGAGGGCCCGAAGGAGGGAGCAGGTGCTCAGGGCAGGAAGCTGGAGTAACAACAGTAGCAACAGCTCAGCGGATCACTCAGAATTCAGCTCCAGCAGCCCAGAAACCCCACCCAGAGGAGATGAAGAAGTCTTTGGTTCCATTATTTCATTTATAAACTTGAAACATGTTCATGTTTTCTATTGCTAATTTCTTTCAAATTGTAGAAACCATGACTGTTTTTCTCTTCTGGTCATTCACACCCTGCGTCACTCATCCATGTGTCCTGTTGTACTCACTGTGTAGCAGCTGAAGCACCTTAGCGGCACCGCACCAGGGTTATCTTCAAAGTCTCAGAGCGTGTTTTAAGCTGTGTTTTACTTTGGGTGTCCTAGCTGTAGAATGGAGCCGTGTGTGTGTGTGTGTGTGTGTGTGTGTGTGAAAGAGAGAGAAAGAGACAGAGAACAAAGAAGATGGAAATTAAATTCCAAATCCAAATTGCTAAAATAAATCAATGCCTCTCTTGAACTCACAAACGCAAAGCCTGCATACCTTCCATCCACTTAAGAGCTGCTGAAAATTTAAACAGTAAGAGAAAGAGTTTTAACACAGCTGCAAGGAACAGAAACCAAACTGTGAATACCCTTCCTCTAATGAGGCCAGGGTGGCTGGCTTCATTTTTATAAACTTCACAGAATAAATAAAACTCTAGAACAAGATGCAGTGGCTTCCATGGGCCATTCACAGAAATCCTCAGTTTACCTTATAGATGGTCATTCTAGTTCAGGAAACGACTTCTAACAAAACCTGTAAATGAAGTTGTGGATGGAGAAGGCTTGGCAATTTGTTGTTTGTAAGAGTCGACTCTCCCTTAGGGGGCCATGTTTATTCTTATTTTTTCCACATCCCGGAGTGTATGATTATTTCCTCTCCACCAAACCAGAATCAGACCTGATGAGCAAGGCTCGTTGCTCTGACTCGTCAACTTGGCCGCCAGGGAGCTCTTGCCCTGGACTCTGCTTCTTCTCCTGGCCCAGCGCACAACGCTCTCCTCCCGCTGAGCTCCGGCCTTGGTGGGCCATGGCTTTCTAGTCCTGCACGGCTGTTTCTGGCCTCAGAACCTCGGCATTTACTGTTTCGTAGACCTGAAATGCTTCTCTTCTGGTTCAGCCTAAATAGCTTTCTTAAAGAGAGGTCTCCTCTTGACCACGTCTCCCCCATCCCATTCTTTTCTGTCCTAGCATTCTGTTTCTGTCACTCAGAGCCCTTATCTTATTCTGTAGCTACTTCAGTGATGTATCTTTTCCTTGCTTACTCTCTGACTCTCCAGCGAAGCCTAAGCTCCTAGAGGTGAGAGACTCTGCACTCCGTGAAGAGCCTGGCTTAGAGAGGACACTGCCTTGGTGAGAGTGAGTGGATGGGACTAGGAACTGGACACTTGGATTTGCATTCAGAGCTTCTGTGCTTTCCAGGGGGTCAGAGGTGCCCAGTAACCAAGGGACCCCCACATCCCAGTGGATGAAAGGATGATCAATCACTTCTATGAGAGGATGTGGCTTCAACAGAATAGACTCTCGAAGGAGGGGCTGTGAAACAGAGCAGGTGGGCCAGACGCAATGATGTCATGTCTGCTACTGAAAGTGGACGAGGAGCCAGAGGAGGGGAGGAGCTCAGACGGCCTCTAACTAGACAGACCTGCCGAGAAGTCAGTCTACTCCGAAGGGAATTAATGTGATTGAGCTAACAGGTATGAGACCACAAATTCAAGATAGGGTGTTCCTGGTAACTTGCTGTGTGCCAAAGTCTGCATGGACCTGCTGTTTGAACGCTGAAAAGCCGGCCGCCTGACGCAGCAGAGAATAGAGGCAGATAAAAGGCAGCCAGGCAGAGTTATCGGTCCAGATAAGAGGCTTCTGGTCCATTTTTTGTGCTGAGCTGCTCTTTGTCCTCTGGTCTTCTTGATATTGTTGGGTTTAATCGATTTACATTTGAAAAGGCCGTTAACTAATTTGTGTTTTATTATCAATAAAAATCACATAAATGAATATTGAGCCTATCAGGAAGGAAAGCTAGAAAATGAAGTCTTTCGAGAACAGCTAAATAGATGAGATAGACATCGTGCGTGTGACCTGCCAGACAAAACTCGGGCACCCCTGAAAGTTTACAATTTATTTTTAAATTTTCACGTGGAAACACTTGTTGGGTTTGGGGGTGCAGTGCTGTGAGCTTTGACACATGTATAGAGTCGTGTCACCACTACCACCTTTAGGATATGGCAAAATTGAGTTTCAACTTGGACAAGGGTATTTGGGGGTGAATTATAAATACTCTATTTAATGGGACAGTTTCGACTGGCTGAGGCTGATATGAACAAGCCGTCCTGTGCACTGCCCATCCTCCCTGCCCTGTATCAGTTTGCTCCATTCACAAACCTGGAGCTTTTGTCCTGTAACTAGATGAGGCTCTAATGGGAGCAGAAACAGCAGTGGGAAGAAGAGAAGTGGACAGATATGGAATGGCCTCTTTCCCCACCAGATCCCTTGGCCTGCTTTGAGCTGTAGAGAGAAGGGGTTAGAAGAAAAACCAATAGGGGTGTTTGAAAAGGATTTGTGAGAGGCTGGGCACAAGTCAACACTCTGTGCTCAGGGCCCAACTAATGAAGCGGGGCTCAGAGCCAAGGAGGAGGCCATGGGAGAAGCAGGTCATTCAGAGCCGGATTCCCTGGCACAGACCCCACTGAGCTCATGATGGGTAGTGGTAGCAGTGACCTGTCACCAAGCAGCACTGGTGGCAAAGGAGGTGGTCAGAGCAGAGGGGCCAAGGTGAGTATGGCTGACAGGTTTGGATCTCGGGAGCATGGGTGGGATCCCTGTAGGGTCTCCTAAAGATAATAAGGGGCACTTACAATAGGATGGTTTGAACTATCATTTCAGCTAAATAGCTGTCTCACAAACATTTTACTAGTTTTCTATGTGGCAGGCCCTGTGCTCAACCATGGGGAATGTGATGAATGAAAAGATGGATCCTTCTCTTCAAAGCACTCAGAGCCAGCTGGAGGAGATGGGATTGGACACAGGTCATTTCAACACATTGTGAAAGTTGATAAGGTAGAAGCGTAGGTGGCAAATGGAGCTCCTGGCACTTAACACTTTGTTATCATTATTTTATTATGACACAACAAACATTTATGGAGCACATACAGTTTGCCAGTCACTGTGCTAAGGACGGTTAAGGAACTTGATATTCAGATGACATGACATGGTTACAAAGAGCCAGAGCCAAGATTAGAACTCAGCCTGTCTGCCTTCAACATCTTTGCTTTGATCCATCAGGAGATAAAAATCATTAACAGTAACAACAACCATATATCAACAACATGAATGGCTGATGACTTTCTTTTATTGGGCACTCAACTATCTCATAATATTTGAGAGCTACTATGCGGAGGGAAACCATGAAATTGAGCTGGATCTCTGAGGCAAAAGCAGAACAGGGGCCAGGATATTACAGAGAGACCATTCAGATTGATGTAAGACAGTCTCAACATTTGGAGCTGTCTAGCACGGTAGGTACCAAAGCACAGCCTGGCCGCCATCTGCCAGGAATACTAAAGCCAGAACCCCTGTTCCGGGTGGAAGGTTCAACATCACTTCTGTTACTCGCCCAACTCATTGAGTCTCTGATGCTGAGATTTGAAAAGCTCAGTGTTTTTTGCAGCTTCTTCTCAGGCTAACACTTAAATGTCAAAGGCCTTCCTTTTCTTTCACTCACTGCAGGTCCCCATACTATTTCATCCACAATGCTTGCTTTAATTAGCATTTGTATGCTAACAACTCTCCAATTTTGCACTCTAGCCCAGAGTTCTTTTCTGAGCTCCAGATCCACCTCTTGGCTGTGAGATATCTATGGCTGTGTGGGGGTGTACTTGGTGTAACTGGCCTGCATGACCATGGAAGAGAGATCTCTACATGGAAAAAAAGAGGTGAATTCGTTTCAGTAAGATCTTAGAAAACTTACAGAAGTGGTGAAGGTGTTTGGTGGTGTTTAAAAACAGAAGGATCTGAACATGAGTGGCACAGACTTGTTTCTTTGACCCCTTGGCAAGGAAATATCACCTAGCAGACGATTTGGGACTTCAGGGACAATATGTATACAGTCATAATGATTTAAATGTTGTTTTCTGTTTTAGACTTCTAGAATCAACCTAGGGACATTTAAGAAGACTTAACTAGAATAGTTAGAATGTCTATTTCTCAATGTAAATATTATATAAACAAACGTACAACTGGCAAAGCTTGAGAGGTAGAAGTGGGAAGGTATGATGAATGGATGAGGGAACTTTAACGTCCTCATCATACAGCATAGGAGTCAAGAGATGTCCATCCCTGTGGTTAATGGAATGAGCAATGAGGGTTGAATTACGCTATTTAAAGTTGCAGAGGTGACCACAGAATGAACTCAGAATGTGCTGTTGGGATCTCAATAAACAGCAGAGCTCAAGAAATAGCTATGTAAGCATGCTGCATAGCAAGAGGAAGGGGATTTCCAGAAGAGAGTGTAATGAACACTAGTTTCTCTATATAACTACACCTGTTTCCATGTACAGTAGTCACATCGTCCCCATCCAACCAATCTCTGTTTTAAGGAAGCTTAGTCCATTGCTAGTCCTAGGGATGACCTTGATTGGCCTAACCCAATTAGCACATTCCATCTACCTGGTTATAATGATTAATACAGGCATAAGCAAGGGCCCAGTTTGAGGCATTGATGCACAAAAAGGTTTTGCTAGGGGTCTGAGAAGAAAATATATTTGCTCTTCTATGAGAGGACTCAGAAAGAATATCTCCCTCCTTCTCTGGACAGTTTGGGATACGGATGCACTATCATGAAATGCTCCAGCCATCTCTGCCATCCTAGAGAGAGCCAGTCTGGGGGTAAAAGCAATGCATGAGGAGGATGAGCCAGAGAACCTCTGAGAAATGGAACAGAAGTCTGGATGATGTTGTCATCAGCTGGATCAAACTGTACCTGAAGCCATAGATACCCACTGAACTATTCAGTTACATAAAGCAATACATTTTCTGATTGCCTACCCAGTATTCATCTATTTCTGTAGGTAGTAAAACCCCAATTTTATTCAGTGGGGCACTGATCCCAAATAAGTGACTACATTCCCAACTTCTCAGCCCATGGCTGAGCTCTGGTCAATGACATTGAAACAGATGTGCTGTAGAAACTTCCAGAAAGACTCCTTCAAGTTTCTTGGTACAGCTAGAGCATACTCTTTTTCTTGCTGCTCACTCCTTCCTGCTGTGTGGACCGAGGAGTTCCAGCAGCAGGCATTAGGAAGCCATGAACATGAAGGTCACAAGGAAGCAGGCAAATAGCAGAGCCTGGGTCCCTGATGACGCTGGAGCTTCCATAGCAAAGATGGACTGAGTATCTTCAGGTTTCTTTTACCTGAGAAAATAAATGATAAATGTTTCAGCTATTATTAATCTGTATTTTTTATTATTTTCTCTAAACCTATTTCTAACCAATACAGATGATTTTTCTATAATTTGCAAATGAGACAGTCTCAATAGGTAAACTAAAAAAATTTCTCTTCTCTGAAGATGACTGATTCTTGGGTGGTGACAAGACAGGCAGATGGCTGTCACTTTTCCTAGGTGTAGACTCACACACAAACACATCCAATCATGACCTCATAGACCATCACGTGATATGGGAAGACACTCACAAAATAGTAGTAAAAGAAAAAGCAGACCAGGCCAGTGTGGCTCAATGGTTGAGCATCGACCCATGCACCAAGAGGTCGCCAATTCAATTCCGGGTCAGGGCACCTGCCCAGGTTGTGGGCCAAATTCCCAATGCGGGGCAGGCAGGAGGCGGCCAATTGATGTTCTCTCTCATTGATGTTCCTATCTCTCTCTCCCTTTCCCTTCTTCTCTCTCCAAAATCAATAAAGAAAAAAAAATTTTTTTAAAGAAAAAGCAGAATGCCTAACAGCATATTTAAGAGCATCTCTAGAACAGAAATGCCTGTGGTACAGGATTAAAAATCCATGAGGAATTTCACAAAACATTAGCACTGGTTGTCTCTGGGTGGCACAATCATAGACCATGCTTGTGGTTATTTTTACTTATTCTTTTTCAGTATTTCTCAAATATTCTACACTGAGTATGTCTTACTTGGTAGCCAGGAAAAGAGCAATATACTTTCCTCCAAATGTTTTAAAAATGTGTTTCAGTTGAAAAGCGTCCTGGGCACTGATAACAGCTGTTCGGGAGCACCGGCAGCATCAGCTGTGTGGAGGGGACTAAAGAATGTGACGTGATCACACCTGGGCTCAGAGCGACGGGAAAGGGAGCAGCCCAGCTCCAAAGCCACGCCGGGCTGTCCTCACGGTCATGCCAAGGGCCACGCTCTCAGGGCTCACAGCGGCAGGTGGGGTCTGAGACAAACCTGCTAAAGCAGAGAGTGAGTTCCACACACTCTAAACAGACATGCCCAGAGGAACACAGCAACTCACCTCCGTGTTTGGGCAGCTGGCCCCAGGCATCCAGGTTTCCTCTGACTTCTTCCATCCTCTGCCCAGGGGTGGACCCGGAAAGAGGACTGGAGAAAACGGAGGAGCATGTGACAGGGGCACGAGGTGGCAATACTCAGGGCCAGGTCCTTCTGCACATTCACGTGACAACAAAGCCTGGCCCTGTGTGTTTTACGGCTTCCAGTATCTTCCTGATCCAGAAGGCAGCCTGGGTCATAAAGTCCCTCGAGGAGAGCAAACAGAAGGTACAAAGTTAATGTAGCTCTTCTCTCAGGTTGGCACCAGTCAATACAATAAACAGTCAATACAGATTAAGGACACAAAGTCAAAGAGGCGCCTTTGAAATGAGTCAGCCAATTAGCTTTTAAAAACAAAGAAAAATATAAAGATCTTAAGGGGGAAATGAAGCAAACATTTTTTTCAAAAAAGAAAATAGGTAAACATTTATGTGGGGAATAAACTGGAAATTTGATAGCCCTCCTTCTAAGTCCCATGTTCATGGCCCCCGAAATGAGGTAATTGGACAAGATCAGGGTTTTTAAACTTTTGGAAAGTTGCAAAGCAGAATGATGCAAAGAGTAGGATTCCAGTATGAGATCGACACTAGTTCATTAACAGGTGAGTTCTCTTGTCTGCCTTTGCCTCATGACGTTTAAAACAGAAATGCTTTAAAAGGCAGGAAGCAACCATTTGCCATTCCAGTCTCTCTGACTCTTTTCCACGCAAGTCCTCACAATATATGTGTCGTGCCTTCTCTGACGCTCAGACGTCGTTCTACTCTGCCACACTGCCTTCGACAGCCGGACCCCTCAGGTGCTAGAACGTCTTCCGAAGTTCCCTTTCCTCCCAGCCTCTGCCTCCTCCTTTTCCTAATAATAATGATAATAATGGCAATAACAAATTGTAAACTATACATCTGACCCCTTAGGGACAATACCCATAATGCTCTTGGGCATTAGTTTTTAAAATTGAGCAAGCTCAAAAAAAAATTGAGCAAATTCTTTAAAATTTCTGAGTGGTTGAAGAACAGAGATGGTCTCCTAATTCATCTTTGACTCCTCAGTCCCTGGGACAGCATCTCAGACATAAAGGACCCACAGCCACTCTTCTGAGAATAGTGAATGTACCCATGAGTTCTTCAAGACCACCAGAGATCAATATTTCCCACCCTACCATCACAAAAACGCCTTCCTTGAGCACCTTTGTGAATGATAGACCCATAAGAAGCCAGTATTATTTACCAGAGGGGCTGTTCATTTAAAGTGCAAAAATTCAATTTTATATGCTTGTCAAAAAATAGAGAAAAACAATTGAAATTCGCAAGGGCGGTTCTGTCCTCCATCCCACTCAGAGTGTCTGGCGGAGAGTTGGCACGAGGTGGGAGGAATGAACTGCATTCCCTCACTTGCTCTCGGTTTTCATGTACCTCTCCTGAAATGAACATCTCACTGTGCTAAGTGCAAGGTGCTTTTCGTATAACATGTCCCCTCAAGACAAACAAGCAACGTTATCTGACACACAACTGAAGAAGTAACAATCCATCTCCAGCTGGAGAAGAAATCGGCCGAGTTGGGTTTACTCTGAGACGGCATGCTGGTGTCCAGTGCTGTCCTCTACAAGGACATTTACGGACACTGCAATGTGACCCCTGTGTTGTCGTCACCTTTCAATGAACGCTGGAGCCCAGGTCAGAGATGTAACCGCACTGCGACTATCGACCGAGTCTGGAAAGAGTGATTTGCTGAGTGTGTGAACGCGCGTGTGGAGGTGTGTGCGTGCATGTTACCACGACAAAGCTGCTTTAGGCAGAATGCAAGCTCACCTTCCACCACACAGCTGTACATTTTGCCACTTTTCTTTGCCTTTGGTAGTTAAGAAAATAGGTTTTGCAGTAATTGCAGAGGCCCCTACTCCAAGGGAATGACTTTTTTCTTTAAATTGAGCATATGTTCTTTTCAAAGAGAAAATGAGATCACAGTTGGGGGGCAAAGATAGTTGAGGAGCGACTCCGTTATACGGTGGCTACGAGAGAATGGATGCAGTGGAGAAAGCCGTGGAGACACCCCTGGCACCTGCCTGGGAAGGGACGTATTATTCCGTTATTCACAGGAATTGAAGCTAAGCAGAGCCTCTGAGTTACAAGCTATGTAACCCTGGACGAGCTATTTTCCCCCACAGACCTATCTCTAAAATGAGCATAACCGCCCAGCCAGTGTGGCTCAGTGGTTGAGCATCGACCCATGCACCAGTTCAATTCCCAGTCCGGGCACATGCCCAGGTTGTGGGCCCAGTCCCCAGTGGGGGGCGTGCAGGAGGCAGCCTGTCGATGTTCTTGCTCATCAATGTTTCTGTCTCTCTCCTTCTCCCTTCCTCTCTCTCTGGAATCAATAAGGAAAAAAAAAATTTTTAATGAGCATAACCATGGTACCTACCTCACAGGACTAAATGAGATAACACACATCAGTGCTAAGGCATATTTTCAAGCATGCAAAACGTACTCAGTGATGAGTTATCATCATCACTCTTCCCTCATAAAACGAGGGCTGGAATCAGACAGTCCCTCCCAGTTTTGACATTTTAGCACAACACAGTCCGATAGAAATATACAAGCCACATACGTAATTTGAAATGTTCTGATAGCCACATTTTTTTTTTTTTATCCTCACCCGAGGACAGTTTTTCATTTTCCGTTCAGATAGAGTGGGAGGGAGAGAGAGAGAGAGAGAGAAACATTGACATGAAAGGGACACATCGAGTGGCTACCACCCGCACGACCAACTAGGGCCGGGGACAAACTGCAACCGAGGTACATGCCCTTAGCGGGAACCAAACCCGGGTCTCTCTGGACCGCAGGCCGACGCTCTAACTGCTGAGCCAAACCGGCCAGGGCTAATAGCCACATTTTTAAAAGTAAGAAGAAACAGGTGAAATTCATTTTAATTATGTTTTATTTATTTATTTATGTTTTATACATGCAAAATATCATCTCTGTATGTAATCAATATAAAAATCATGAATGAGATATTTTGCACTCTTTTTCTTGTACTCAGCCTCTGAACTTGAGTGTGTTTACACTCACCGTCCATCTCAATTCAGACTAGCTGTGCCCACCTGCCCAGTAACCACATATCCACCATGTTGGACAGCATAATTCTAGGTAACAGTGAGTTCCGTTCAAATCTATTCAGCTGTTTTGGCAGGGGACATCTCAAAAACAATATCTCCAAAGCACTTGACAGTTAAGCATTAAGACCTTGAGTGAGAGATTGGGCTAGAAATCAAGATAAAAGAGTTATTCACACTGTTAATGCTCGAAGAATGGATGGCCACCACCAAACCTGAAATCATCCCTAGAGGGCCATCTGTTGGGTTAAGGCATTATATCCACAAAGGAGTTACAGGAAAATGCATTACCTTGAATGAACAGTTGCTTCCACTGTTTGGATTTCTCCCTGGGCCTATGACCAAAAAAAAAAAAAAATTGCATTATGCTTGCGGTCCTGATTAAAACCCAGGAACTTAACAGTGACTGTAGTCCTATTTATCTAGAACAATAATTAAAAGTTAACGGACAAGCAGAGTTGTAATACTCATTAAAGGAGTGCAAAGATAGTTTTTGGTTAGTACTTGAACCAGAAAAACACTGACAATGAATTGTGAAGCAAAAGAGGCAAATCGTGGTGCATATGTGTGTGTGTTCTCATGTGTGTGTATGACCAGTGAGATCATGTGACCTGCTAAGGAAGGGTTGACTTAGCTGTTGGCCCAAGAATCCAAAAAGATTCTGAGTAGACACAGGCCGGAGGAAAGGGGAATCAGTAGATAGAGTTGCAGGACAGGAATTAATAAGGTATTGAAACTGTCACCGGTGGCACTTGGGTTGCTCTACCCCAACCAGGCTGTCTCTGGAGACTTCTCACAGCCCATGGGAAAGAGTCCACTGAAATTAAATCCTTCTCAGGGCTCTGAACACAGTGGAAACTGCTCCTTCTTGTTACGTCCATCTATGACGCACAGGCTGTGGGACTGAGGATGTAAAATGACTACATCTTTGAACCAATTTATTGGTTTTTGATGAGCAAAATGAAGAGATTAGGAGATCTCATTCAGCCATACCTGGACTTGGATGCTGGCTCTAACCTCTGACTTGAAGCCTAACCTCTCCAAACTTCTACTCACCTGTGATGGACACATCGAGGTACCTCATTCGCAGGAGTGTTGTAAGGCTTGAGTGTGTCTTTGCATGCAAACCTCTAGGCTCAGTGCCAGGCACCTCATTGTGACTGTCACTTGTTCTACACTCTCTTCCTGCAGATTTAACTTTGCTAAAGGCAAGTCTTTAATTTGGCAGATCATAACCAAGAGTAAGCATTTGGATGATTCTATACATTTTGCTCCATGTTATGCATTTAATTATTTTGGGTAGTTGGGGGAAAGAATCAATGAAAGTGCCAACAAGGAAGGCAATTTTTTAAAAAGATGTCATTATCATATTCAAACATAGAAATAGAAGGGAAAATATGTGTTCCGGCTTCATGAGAACAATCTCTAAGGCAGCATCGTGATCCCACTGTGACATGGAATCTTCTGGGGACGAGACTTCAACAGAAAGAAATTAAATTCTGAGCCTCATTCAGCGGAGGTTAGCTATTCAAACGTGAACACACAGCCTCACTTATCAGATGGTTCCTGGCCCTGAAAAGCTCCTTTGGCTTCCCCTCCAAGCATCTCAGATTTCTCACCGGTAAACGAGAACATTATACTAAGATCCCTGATTTATTTCTGTTTCTCATATCTTAGGATTCTATGTCCATAGTAGAATTGAGTTCCACAAATTTTATTAATAAGCGTGTGACAAAATGAAAATAATTAGCTTTTGAGGGTCCTCCCCCACCCTGGAAAGGAGATCGTCCTTATAATTCTTAGGATCATAGGATGCAAGATCAAGAAGAAATGATGTGGGCCCGGCTGGTGTGGCTCAGTGGTTGAGCATCGACCCACGCACCAAAAGGTCACTGGTTCAATTCCCGGTCAGGACACATGCCCACGTTGTGGGTCCAATCCCCAGTGGGGGCATGCAGGAGGCGGCCAATCAATGTTCTCTCTCATCGATGTTTCTCTCTTTCTCCCTCTCCCTTCCTCTCTCTCTAAAATCAATAAAAATTTTTTTTTTAAAAAAAAGAAAGAAATGATGTGGGTGAAAGCAACAAAAAAGAGATGAGGATTTGGGGCAAAGGGCAGAGAAACTGGAAGGGAGCACCCGCTTTTCGAGAGGTGACTGGGAGAAAGCAGGAAAAGAGGGAGTTTGAAGGTCCCTGGGGATTAGGTTTCCCCTACATGTTGTTGAGACGTAGTTACAAAGGATTTTGTTCGTTTTTAAATGGCTGTAGATAGCTGGGTGTCTTTTGATGGAACACCAGTTCCTGACCAACCAGGCGCTGTCATTATCAGCATCCCTATTGGTTGTGAGAATCCAGCAGTCACGTGTTCGGGTTTACTCCTTTTCAGATTGATGTACCTCCCCAGACCCTACACATACTCTAAGGTCGTCTCTCTCTCTCTTTTTTAAAAAAACTGTGTTGATTTTAGAGAGAGGGGGGAAGAGACACAGAGAGAGAAACACTGACTTGTTGTTCCACTTATTTATGCATTCACTGGTTGCTTCCTCAATGTGCCCTGACCGGGGATTGAACCTGAAACCTTGCATATTGGGATGATGCTCCAATCAAAGTGGTCTCTTACATGAGGTTAATGAATGTGTCCCATAGGTGGCTATTTGACCCCTTTAATCTGGGAAAACCTAAGATGCCCAATGCAAAGGAATTTTTCTTTTGCTCACAGAGTTCACAATTTTCTGTACCTAGACCCATGTCCATCCTGTGCACACAGACACAAGCAGCGAACAGACTGCATTTTTCACTTTTCTGAGTCTTAATTTTTCTCTCATTTTTTCCCCTTGTGTGTTCCAACTCTTAATAATTTTGAAATGAAATAGGAAAATAATTCACAGTTGATAAGACATTTCTTCCCCCTCTTCCCTCCTCATCCTTTTTGAGCTAACTCCAAGACAGTTTTCAAGCACAATTTAGGACTTGTCTATCCAGAAACTGTCTTGATCTCTCTCTCTTTCACACCTTCTGCAGAGCCCATCATGTCACTCATCACACTGCAGTGAAAGGATGCGTGTAGCAGCCCCCTCTCCTCCCTGGTCAGCACTGTATCTGGTTTCTTCCTTTCCCACGATGCCAAGCACAGCATCTGGCACTGAGCAATCCCAGCAAGGGTTCGTTGTCCTCGGCCACCTGATGAACAGCGGATTTTGAAACAGCTCTTGAAGACTCCTTTGTGGCCCACAGGGGCGGGGAAAATAGGAAAAGGGGGGAGGGATAGGAAAAATCCCTGTCTAGGTTCCCATGGGAACTGAAATAAGTATGGCAACAATTAAGGAGAAATGAATACACTAAAAATATCATTTTACGAAGTAAAAGAATGTCACTTTTTCACGTATTCATATTATACCCGCTGCCCTTTCTTTCCTTTAAGAGAATGTTGAAAACAGCTTTCGAAAAAGGATCTTTGTTACTTACAAAGCTTGTTTCCTCTGTCCTAATAAAACAATTCCCATGTATATTGTTATGGAAAGAATGTTTATGCCCCCTAAAATGTATATGTTGAAATCCTAACCCGTGAGGTGAGGGTATTAAGAGGCGGGGCCTTTGGGAGGTGATTCAGTCATGGAGGTGGATCCATCACGAAAGAGATTTAAGAGCAGACAGAAAAGAGATGATTTTCGTGTGAGGATCCATTAAGATGGCAATCTGAAAACTAGGAAGAGGGCCTTCACCAGACACCGGATCTGCCAGCACCTTGATCTTGAACTTCTCAGCTGCCAGAACTGTGAGAAATAAATGTTGTTTAAGCCCCCCAGACTATGAAATTCTGGCTAAGATAGAAATATATATATATATATATCACTCAAGGGTCCAAATCTATCTATGACCCTCTCTCTTGCTCTCATTTATTCATCTAGTCACTTTTTACTGAGTGCCACCAATAGCCCTGATACTATGTTAGGTTTGGGGGACACAACCGTGGTTAAGAGAACCATAGGAGTCCTTTCGTCATGGAGTCCACAGTCTAGCAAGAAAAACAAACAACTTGAAAAGCAAGTGAACAAATAAATACATTCTTACAAATTGCACAGGTGACATCTGGGAACTTGCAAGGTGCCCTGATGGAGACCAATGGAGGGATGGTGGGGACGCACCTTTCTCAGAAAGCACCATCTAAGGGGAGAGAGACCTGGAGCGAAGGGACTGGCCTATGAAGAGCGGGGTGGGGAGCAGGGAGGACTGTTCCAGGTAGGTACAAAGAGCCTACGGCAGGGAGTGTAGGGTATCTGAGGAATGGGGAGACGTCTCATGTGGCCATAGCAAAGTGGAAAAGGAAGGTTTGATTCGGTGTGGAGAAGAGGAATTTCAGCTTCGCTCAAAGTGCAAAGGGCAGTCACTGATGCACTATAAGCAGGAGTGTGTTATCATCCAGTATACATTTCAGAGGTCACTGTGGTTGCTGCTTAGAGAATGCTTTTGAGGGGTTAACAAAATGTGAATGCCAAGATGAGATTTTCAAGAAGTTCAGCAAGAGATGGTGGGTTTCGACAAGGACGGTGGTGGTAGAGACAGGAAGATGCGAACGTGCTTGATGAACATTTTGAAAGTAGGTGAGTCCGGACTTGTGTCTTTTCACTGCTCAAAACCTTTTGATGGCTCTCGGTACTGCTCTTCTGAAGGCAAAGCTCCTGTTCAATCTGCCCTTCCTCTCCACTCTGCCTCCTCTCCCACTCGGCGTTCCATCCCAACCGCATCACCTTGCCGTTCCTTGAACACCCAAGCTATGCTCTTCTGTTCCCTCTGCCCAAAGTCATTTCCCCGGATGTTTGGACAAGCTCACGGTTCAGTCCCTCAACTCTGTCTTTGCTCAAATGTTTCTCAGCAAAGCCCTCTGTGACCATGGACTCTGAAATGGCGTGCCCCCACCCCAGCAATTCTTATAAACCTTTCTGCCTTATTGTTTTTCTTGACACTTTCTACCTTCCATCATGTTGTATTGCTTCATTTTTTATTGTGTTCATTGTCTGACTCCCTACACTAGAATAGGGGAAGCTTCCACGAATGGGAAACAGCGTGTGCTACCTGGTAGACGCTCAACACATTTGATTTTATGAATATAGGAGGTTAGGGAAGGAACCAAGGATGATTTCCAGGGCTCAGCTATTAACCATTGGGTTATGCTTTTTAATGAGCTGGGAAATACTGGGGCGACATTTTTTATTCTAGAATAGAATGAAAACAAATTCAAATCTATATTGTTTTATGATAAAGTCAATATTTAGAATGCCATGGGGTTGAACTTGTTTTTTCAAAAGGTGAGAAATATTGATTTTGAGGAAAGTGAGAGACCTAAGTAGAACAGCTAAAGAGAGAGTTGGATTGTCATTCTCTCTTTCTCTCTCCTTTCTTCCCCCTTCTCTCCACCACTTGCTTCCCTCCTGTACACATCCCTGGGCCTTCCTCATCTTTAAAAAAAATGTTTTTCCTTCATTGATTTTAGACAGAGAGGAAGGGAGAGGGAGAGAGAGATAGAAACATCGATGAGAGAACATCGATTGGCTGCCTCCTGCATGCCCGCCACTGGGGATTTGGCCCACAACCTGGGCATGTGCCCTGACCGGGAATCGAACTGGCAACCTCTTGGTGCATGGGTCGATGCTCCACCACTGAGGCACACCGGCCAGGCTTCTTCATGTTTTGTCCATGGTGAGCCCTGCATCCTAACCCTTTCCCTTGTCACCTACTACCACTTCCAGCATTTGCTTACAGCTGTCACTTACAACCACACGTAACTTGGCTTCTGAGTTCCCCACAAACAAACATAGTAATTATATCAAATGACAAAACCCTCCTATTAATTTTCTTCAACTCACCTTTCCAAACTGGTCACCCACTTCCAACTGCAGGAACCATCCCCTGGGTGAATACACTGGACCAAACACACCGCCCTCTCCTCCTACTTGCGCAGGTCTTTCCTCTGCAGTAGACCCACCGCTTTCCTCTCCGTCATCTGTTATATTTAAACATGGGATTTAAGCAGCAGGGACGTGGGACAGCTAGTGGCTTTTCCTAGGATCAAGAAGACTGCCGGAAAGCCTTTGGTGAATCAAATAAACACCAGCATTTCATTGCAGAGCCATGAACTCATAAAAATGCATTCCTAATTGCTCCCTTAACACTTTCATCCTGATGCTAAGCAGCCTGCTCCTTGCCGGCCTTGTTAGAAAAGAACTCTTTTAATTTTCTGTTTGAATGACGTACTGTTGCAGAGAGGATTAAATGGGGTAGTATATGCAAAGCAATTAGGACAGTGCCCGACATCTAACAGGTACTCAGTAGATGTTAACTGTTCTGAACTATCAAAGCTCTCTCCCTCTGCCTGTTACTTCATCGAGGCTCATCCTGACAGCAGACCCCAAAAGGATCTTCAAAATCTGGGTGAAACCTTCCCCTTGCTGAAAGAAATTCATTGCTCTTTCGTACTTTAAAGCTTGTTAATCTGCATCTGTTTTCTGCCAGAGACCTAATAAAAGGTTGAACTTGCTATTTTGGAAATGTTAAAAAAATTAAGTTTAATAAAACAAGATGGTTATTAAACTAAAAACCATGAATCTTAGTGGTGTGTGTGTGCATGTGTGTGTGTGGTTTCTCAGTGATAGCCATACAGTGATGGGTAAAAAGTTAGAAAATGAGCCCTGAAAAAGGCTCAATTTTTTCTGTGTAGGAAATAAGGTCCAGAGGGAGAAAAGAAATTTGCCTAAGGCTGTGTAGTGAGTTTGTGGCTAAGCCAGGATGAAACGAAGGTTTCCACTCTCAGTCCAGTGCCCTTCAGACTCCCTTCCTTCGCTGGCAGGAGATTCCTCGTGCAGAGCTGGAGCCACAGCTCATCTGTTTCTCTGTCCACACAGGGACAGAGAAGGGGGCTCTCAGGCTGTGGCGGATCCAAGACACTGACAGTGCCCTCACTGAAGGGAACACCTCCGGCACAGAGAGAGCCAGAAACCAGTGTACATTTCCCGGTTGGTTACCGGCGCCTTGGATTTGTCTTAAACTGAATGCAGAATCAAGAGCAAGTCGAGGATGGCGTAGGGATGGGGAAGGGAAGGGGCATGCAAAGTCCACACTATGCTTCCTTAAGGCAAGGACCATATTTTTGTAATCTTGCATTTCTCAATATTTGTTGAACGAACGAATACATTCTAGCCTTTCTCTGGCATTATCATTAAACAATATGTTAAACATATTCCAAACCCCTGTCAGAGCATCAGACAGAGTTATATTAACTTGACAATGCAAGAGCTAGACAAAAATAAAAGCTGAAAAATAAAGTTGACCCCAAACCGTGTTCCAAATAAGTATGCATAATGGACTCATTTTCCAGTTCATTTATCAGATTTCATGCAATTTCCTAATTCTATGTTTGTCTCAAAAGTCTTCTTATTTTGACAATTTTAAGACAAAATGTCCATAGTCTCTCCAATCGTAGAGGGAAGACAGACAACAATCCAATGACCACATGAATAAATGCATAATTACAATTGCGGTAAGTGGTATGAGATAGGGGGAGCTCTGAGCAACAATAACCTAACCAACAGAGGTCAAGCTTGCAGAATGTGGAAGGTGATGGTCTGTTGCAACTCATACTCTTCTCTACGTTGGAGTTCCGAGCTCAGTTCTGACTGCCTTCATTTTAAGACTCAAGCAAGAAATTCTCCTATTGCCTCCACAGTTAGTCTGACTTTTCAAATGCCTTTTTTTTTTTTTTTTTAAGAGGCTCTGCTTCTCTTCAGAGCAGGAGCAGAAACAGACAAGAAACTAGATTTCATTTATTCAACAAATAGCTATGGGGTCCCTGCTGTGTGTTAGGCATTGCAGCTTAGGATACAATGGATGCAAAATGGACCTGGTTTCTGTTCTCCTCACACTAGTCTTGTAGGAGGAGCAGACGATAATCACATAATTGCACAAATAACAATATAAATACAAATTATAAATGCCAAGAAGTACAGGAACTTATATGAAAACATAATTTAATTCCAATTAAGATTCTTGAAAGGCTTTTTTCTAAGAACTGAAATCCAAAGAGATTTTTTTAAAATCACTTTATTAAGGTATGGTTGACATGTAAAAAGCTGTACATATTTAATGTCTATGAGTTCCGTGGTCAGTACATACTCATGAAATCATCACCACCATCAAAACCATAGACATATCCATTATCTGCCAAAGGTTCCTCTTGTCCCCTTTATTATTTTTTATGTGTGTGGTAAGAACACTTAATATCTACTCTCTTAGTAAATTTTAAGTATACAATACAGTATTGTTAGCTAAAGGCACTATAGTATATAGTGGATCTCCAGAACTTATTTATCCTGCATAACTGAAACTTTGACCATCACCTCCCCATCCCTTCCTCCCCCCTCCCCCTGGCAATCACCATCCTACCCTATGCTTCTTTGAGTTTATTTTATTTATTTATTTTTAATTTTTTTTCTTTATTGATTTTAGAGAGAGAGGAATGAAGAGGGAGAGAGAGAGAGAGAAACATCAATTGGCTGCCTCCTACATGCCCCCCACTGGGGATTTGGCCCACAACCTGGGCATGTGCCCTGACCAGCGACCTCTTGGTGTATGGGTCGACGCTCAATCACTGAGCCACACTGGCCAGACTTCTTTGAATTTATTTTAGATTGCACATGTAAGTGAGATTAAACAGTGTTTGTCTTGCTGGGTTTGCCTTATTCCACTTACCATCATGTCCTCCAGGTCCATCCACACTGTTACAAATGTCAGGGCTTTCTTCTTTTTTAAAGCTAAAAAGCAGTCACATGCAACAGCAACAACAAACCAGGACCGCTATTTTACACCTTACACAAAAATCAACTGAAAATGGATTCAAGACTTGAACGTAAGACCTGAAACCATAAAACTCCTGGGAGAAAACGCAGTGAGCTCCTTGGCATCCCTCTGGGCAGTGATCTGGGGACTTGGTACCAAAAGCACAGACAGCAAAAGCAACACAAGTGGTACTGGGTCTAACTCAGAGCTCCCGCGCAGCCGAGGCAACCACCAACAAAACTGAACACGAGAAAAGATTTGCAAACCATATGTCTGGTGAGGCATTAATGCCTAAAATGTATAAATAACTCAAACAACTCAATAGCAAAAAAACAAAACAAAACAAAAAACCCACAAATAACGTGATTTAAAAATGGACAGAGACTGCCCGGCTGATGTGGCTCAGGGTTGAGCATTGACCTAAGCAGCAGGAGGTCCCCCGTTGGATTCCGGTCAGGGCACATACCCGGGCTGTGGGCTCGATCCTCAGTAGGGGGCATGCAGGAGGCACCAACTGATGTTTCCCTCATCATCTTTGTTTCTATCTCTCTCTCCCTCTCCCTTCTTCTTTCTGAAATCAATAAAAACCATATTAAAAAAAATGGACAGAGGACCTGAATCAACATTTCTCCAAAGAAGACATACAGATGGCCAAGAGGTCCATGAACAGGTGCTCAGCATCACTCCTCATCATGGAAATGCAAATCAAAATCACAATGAGAGCCCTGGCCGGTTTGGCTCAGCGGTTGGAGCGTCGGCCTGCGGTCCAGAGAGACCCGGGTTCGGTTCCCACTAAGGGCACGTACCTCGGTTGCAGTTTGTCCCCGGCCCTGGTCGCTCGTGCGGGAGGCAGCCACTCGATGTGTCCCTTTCACATCGATGTTTCTCTCTCTCTCTCTCTTCCTCTCTCTCCCTCCCACTCTATCTATCTGAACAAAAAATGGAGAAATGGAGGATAAAAATAAAATAAAATAAAATCACAATGAGATATCACCGCACACCTGTTAGGGTGGCTGTTCTCAAAATGACAGAAATAACGTGAAGCCGTAGAGAAAAGAGAACCCTTCTGCACTGTTGGTGGGAATGTAAACTGGTACAGGCATTATGGAAAGCAGTATGGAGGTTCCTTTAAAAATGACATAGAACAACCACCTTGAGGTTTAAAGAATGTGTAATAGTTAAAGCAGAGAGGAGTGATACCCTGGTATAGATACAGGGAAAACATTACCATCAGGCCAGGTTGCCCCTGGCAGATTATTTGACCTGATGATTTAAACTGTGAATTAGAGGGAACTGAGTATTTCAGAGTAATGAGCTAAATTGCTAGGGCCAGCGAGCCACACCTGGCCTGCTGTCTGCTCTGTGCGGCTCGTGAGATAAGATTGCTTTTTCACTGAGGACTGGTTCGTGACAGCGGAAAACAATATGAAATGTACATGTCAATGTTTATAAATGAAATTTCACTGCAACAGGCTCACACCCATTACATATCGTCTCTGGCTCCCTCCTTGCAACAGCAGCAGAACTGAGTAGTTGCCACACAGATTAGATGGCCTGCAAAGTCCGAGATAGTTGCTTTCAGGCCCTTTTACAGAAAACATTTGCCATAACGTTTCCCTGGGTTATAAGGAAGGGTTGCTTTTGAGAAGCTAGTATGACATTGCTGCTTGAGGAAAGGATTTGAATGTTTGAAGTAATGGGATTCTATTGGTTCCCGGAAAAGTGCCTTCAGTGTGTGTACAAGTGATTGTTCTGCTCTCTGGACCCAGGTGTTCCTAACAGATAAGGGAGGCTTCCTGTAATAAGCCAGTTTGTCCCTACTGGAAGGAGGCAGTCACTCGCAGGGGTGGTTCCAGTTGTAGTGGCCCGTCTGAAACAAACAAACAAAGAACCTACCTGCCCATGGGACTTGTCACCTCCCATGTCAGAAGCAGCCAGCCAGCATCTGGGGACACCAAGGCTGCGAGGACCTGTGATCCTCATTACCCTCGTCGCACTGCACAGACACAGGAAGGGTCCAAAGGAGCTGGCGTGACTTGGAGTGCCAGCACTCTCCGTCCCGCCGTCAGGGTCAGCGTCTGCAGACGGAGGTGTGAGCAATGAGAAGCGGACATGCTCGGTTGCTCATTTGCACCAGGCGGATCTGACAGCTTGCAGAAACGGGGCCAAGAAGTTTTAAAACAGAGAGTAACTCTGCTTTGATCCCTCCCTTTGGGAGAAATGCTATAAGAGGGGGAGAGTCTTCAGGCAGAGGAAACAGTGTGCTTGAAGGCTCCCAGGCAAGAAAGATGTTGACGTGTTGAGGAACAGAAAGGAGGCTGGTGCGGCTGGAGCTCAAACTACAAACGAGACAGTGCAGGAGGCGAGGTCAGAGAGAGGCTGGAGCCGGACCAGGCCGGGCCATCTGAGGATATTGAACTTCATGGTCTATGCCATCAGAAATAGTGGGAGGGGTTTAACCTTTGCTAATGACAGATGGTGTCAACAGGTATAGCTCATGATATTTTCCAAAGATGACCATAGAACATATCCCATCCCACATGCTCCTCTTTCAATGTGAAGTTGATACTCCTCCAAGGAGAGGTGGGGTCTATGTTTCCTCCCCTTGAATCTGGGCAGGACTGTGAGGAGAAGTGACTCCAGGTGACTACCTAGGCTAGGTCATAAAAAGTTTGCAGCTTCCGCCTGGTCCTCTTGCAACCCAGTCGACATGCTGTGAAGAAGCAGGAAAACCGCGTGGAAAGACCAAGTGAAATGTTCCTGCCCCCACGGAGGCCCCAGTGGACGGCGAGTGTTCACAGACCCAGGAGTGAGCAAGCCCTGAGACAGCGTCAGCCCCAGCTGCTGAGTCACTTCAAGGCTTCCCGTGTCCCCCTCAGGTCCCAGACATTGTAACATGGGAACAAACTTCTTCTGACTCCCCGACCCCCAGAATCCATGAGCACAATTCATTGGTTGGTGGGGTTTTGTGCTCCTGGTTTGCAAGGGGGCAGGAAAATTACCTCAATAGATAACCTGAACAAGAAGCTACAAACCCTAAGATCTAGGTTTCCTGAACCCCATTCTTGTCCATGCCCCCCCTTTTTCAGTGTGTAGACTACCTACCGGTAATATGTCCCTTGGGTGTTTAACTTAACTACATAGGACCCTTCCCAGGCCTTGCCTAAGGCTCCCCCTCCCAATTCTGGTGCAGTGGCTTCGGCTCACAAGTTCAATTCTACTACACAACCTAAACACGTATACCAAATACCAAACCAGAGAGGGCATTTGAAAAAGACATTTGAACAGAGTTTGCGATTTTATCTTGCTTCTCTTCAGAGGTATAGCTCCTTTAATAAGGGGGGGAAAACTTGGTAAGCCAAAATCACTCTTAGTAGCTACCAAAGATTAAAAAAGAAGTGAATATCGAATGCACATCTAGTTTTCCCTAGCTGCAGGAACCCTGGGCGAGGTGACCACCTGCTTGCAATGTGTTACCTTTCTCACCAACCCCGGCGTGACTCACTGTTCAGTCTGCATGTAGATTTGACCAGACTACCGCTTTCTCACCATCATAACCTGTCTTCTTGGAAGCAGATCCCTCCTGGGATCGCAGGAAGTTTGACTTCAGCTCCCAGGTCTCCCCAAGTGCTGGCAGGGAATTGCTCTGTGGGTACCTGGTGCCAGCCACAGCCTTTCTTGCCCACCACCTGCCTGTCCACCCTTCTTGCCCTGATACCATCAGGAGGAGGCTTCTAGCAAAGAGAATGGACGGAGAGGCCACTAACTAGCTCTCTGCTCTTGTTCTGGGCCCTCAGCTTCGCAGCCTCTCATTTCACAGAGATGAATGAGTAGAGAGGGTGACCGCTGCTGACTACGATTTTCCCGCTGGAAGAGAGTGAGCACCCTCAAAGGGGAGAGCAACTTGCCCTGCCTTTGACAGTCTCTTCTGCCGCTTTTGAAAGAACCGTTCGATTTAAATATAATAGCTTTCCGGATCAAATACTTTTCATTTCTAAGAGCAGATCAATTCCAATTTACTTCTGAAATTCTGCTTTCATGAAATAACCCGTCTTGTGGTCTGGTGGGAGTCTGGCTTTTATAGTGGATCTTATTGAGCCACTGAAGATTGATGAGGTGTGGATCCGGGGTTTCGCACAGCCCCACGAGCCAGGCCACGGAAGAGGGATCCGGTTGACTGTACCACTAACATTGCTGAGCACCTGTCAGGTGTCTGGCCGTGACGAGAGCCACTGTCCACAGAGGAATTTGTTTATTTTTTTCCAACAACCTTATGAAGTTAAAAGGGAAATTGTCACTGTTTTACAGGTGAGGAAACTGAGGCTTGGAGAGCTTCAGCATCCTTCATGTGGTCACACAGCTGGGGAGAGATGAAGCCGGGATCCGACCCAGGCAAACAGTGCCAGAGCTGACGCTTATGGGGGTCCAGAGCTGACTCTGACGTGCAGCCAAGTTTGGGAACTGACGGGTAAAGGCTTCCAGGTTTCATTCAGCTCTAATCAGGCAGCAGATCAGTTACGCGTCTGATCTCGGTTGATGAATGATAATCACTGCCCACAGTGTTTGTAATTTTTCTTCTTGACTGTTTGGATATAGTTGTTTTTAAAAACCCTTGAAAAGTGCTTAGCACCTAAAAATACCCCCAGTAAGCTATGTAACATAGATCCTCACTTGATCTTGCTTAGAATAGAACGCACAGTAATTATGATATCAAAAGGAGAGTATCGGAGTTTAAAGGTCTGGATTATAATTCCTGGGCAGAGCTGCTGGGCAATTTGGGCAAAGACAACTACTCCACCCCTATTTTGCATGGTCTCAATGGGAGTGTCAGTCAAGGTCCCCTAACCATGTCAGGGTGATCAGATTTCCCCAGAAAGTAAAGCGTGGAATTCAAGAACACAGCAAATAGAGCACATTAATCCCCAAGAAAAGATAGAAAAGACTGGGCCCGAGTTTTCCTCCTCAGAGGCCCAGACCTGTTCTTTCTAAGGTCTGGTATGTCTACTTTCCCTGGAAGCTGTAACTTACCCCAGGTCCTCTCAATAAATTCCTCATTGGCATATGTTAGGCAGAGCGGGTTTCTGTTGCTTAAAATCAAGTAACCAGGCATAGTGCTTGTTAGAAGAAAAGAAAAAAACCAGCCTCGGTGGTCCCTAAATTCTCCTGCGATCCCAGCCTTTCATGGCTGTTATATTCCCGTCGTCCAGGACCCAAGGTTGTTTCTCCACCACAGCATCCATCCTTCTGTGCAGGAGGAAGAGGGAAAAAAAATCAGGCCATTGGGCATTTTCCCTACAAGTTTCAAAATAGCTAAATAACTGAAAATCTAGGAGGTTTGTGTGAAATTTCCAGTCTTTATGTTTACTATAAAGTGTGACTGTGGCCCTGGCCAGTGTGGCTCAGTGGTTAGAATGTCGGCCTGTGGACCGAAGAGTTGCGGGTTCTATTCTGACCAAGGGCACGTACCCCAGTTGCAGTTCAGTCCACGGCCCTGGTTGGGGTCATGCAGGAGGCGACAAATCGATGTGTCTCTCTCACATCGATGTCTCTCTCTCTCTCTCTCTCTCTCTCTCTCTCTCTCTCTCTCTCTCCTTCACACTCTATCTGAAGATAAATGGAAAAATATTCTCGGGTGAAGATTAAAAAAAATGTGACTGTGGTTTGCCCGGCTGATGTGTCTCAGTGGATTGAGCGTCATCCCATGGACTGAGAGGTGCCGGTTCAATTCCTGGTCAGGGCACATGCCCAGGTTGTAGGCTCGATCCCAGTATGGGGCATGCAGGAGGCACCTGATGGATATTTCTTTCTCACTTTGATGTTTCTATCTCTTTCTCCCTTCCTCTCTCTAAAAAAAATCAATAAAAACATATTTTTTAAAATGTGACTGGTTAAATCTGGGGAAATTGGAATGACTTTTGAAGATGAGAGATCTGGATTTTCAATGATCACTGCCACTTACCAGAGCTTAACCTTGTATGAGTTGTTTCATCTCCCTGAGTCTCAGGGTCCAAGGCACAATGATTGATTAAGATATTTCACTGTGTTTTATTCTCACTCTATTTGCACCTTCCGTAAACGCCCATGCACATGTGCACTTGTGCAAATGCACATATATTCACACAAATGCATGTGTGCGAGCTCTCACACACAAACACACACACAGAATTCCAAGAATTCGAGGCTTCTTGTGCCTCTGACTCAGAGCTTAAAGGAGATGCCTGCATACAAAGCCCGCCTCTGGGCCTGAGCTCTGGAGTGGTGTGTGCTAAGGGAGGGAGAACCAGAGGAAGAACTGTCCTCAAGGCAAGACAGGAATGTCTCTAGGTTCCACGGGTAGTAGGATCCTTGGCCCTGATTCCCAGAGCTGTCCCCAAGGAGGACCAGGCCCTCAGAGGGAAAGTCTAGTCTCAGCGAAGTTTCCCCTCCAAGCTTAGCATGAAAGGTCCCTTACTGCCCCATCGAGGACACATGTGAAGGTGGACACAACAGGTTATCCATTGTCACTATGGAAGACTGGGACCAGAGGATTTGTACGTCACTCTAGGAAGGGAGAAAAACTCCCCCAAAATCATGGGGATTGAATTTCCTGCCCTTCTGTCAAGGTGGGGACTCAGAGTCAGATTTTATATAATTTAAAGATAACAATTCCACATTTCTTGTACAGATGGATGTGTGTGTGTGTGTATAGTTACACACACATGTATATATATTTTCAAAAAATTCAATTATGCATTCCACACATTTACCACTTGCTTTTTTTCAATTAACAATATATTCTGGATCCATGGCAACACACATAAATATGTCTAATTATTTTTTAATAGAAGTAGGGCAGACTCATGGTTAAACAAATTCCATATGTAGAAGGTATCAAATACAAAGCAAAATTGTCCCTCCCAGTTGCAGAAGGAACCACTGTTCACTATTGCATGTGTATTTCTTTGACTATTTTAAGCAGATGTTATCATTTCTTATATCTGCTTTTAAAAAATTAGTCTTAACTGGGATCCGCTATGGTGGTCTCCTTTCTTTTCTTCGTGTGGCTAACTGAACTGTCTGTCTACCAAAGACCCTCCAGTCTGACCTCTAAGCCATTCCCCCAGTAGAAGGGTGGTGAGCAGTTAGAAATTGGGACTCTGGCCAAATATTTCTATTTCTAAAAGGGCCAGATATTTTGTTTTCGAAATCTATCTTGAGGCCATAAATAACAGACCGTGATTCAAATGAGAATCTACAGGCTACTAAACAAAACATATATAATTTCGAGCATGACCTCGCGCTAAAAACAGGCCATAAATGGTTTTCTTCAACAAACCCCACCTACTTTTTCTCAATCATAGTGAACCCAAGCCCGATTTTCGTGCTTACAAACCTGTAATGGAAAAGACTTCCTCGTCTGTTTATTCAACACATCTCTCATTTTTCACATGGCAACCCTGCGAGGCGCAGTTATCAGAGCCAAAAGTAATTCAGGAACCTAAACAGCTGCTGCTGACCAATAGAATTTTCAGAAAACCCTATTTAAAAACAACGTTGATTACATAGCCAAGTCTTCTCTGTATTCCCTACCACGATTTCTTGCCTTTGGCGGCATCTCGAGCACGACAAGAGCTCAGCTCTAGACCACACTGCATTAAGCCCCACTTGACACCACAGTTATTTGTTTGGTCATACGAGTCCCAGTATTGCCCTAAAAGGAACTCACTCCAGTGCCACGGAGAAGAGTGTGAGCTTCTGTCGGTAATAGGGCGTCATCAGAAACTTTCAAGTGAGGGAGTGGCACTTGTGGTCTGCCTTTTGGGAAGGCGGCTTTGGCAGTTTCAGGAAGAGGGATTATCGCAACGAGAAGCTAGAGGTGATGCGCAGATCCATGGTCCAGGCAAGACATGATGAAGGCCCAAACCAGGAAAGTCACAGGAGCGTGGGATGGACAAGGCAGATCTAGGAAGAGAAAACCAGTAGGATGTTTGGACATTACTCTAGGTAAGAGAAGAACCTCAAGGTTGGTCGCTTGAGTGGCCCAATGGTGGCACAGAGTTTCTAATGCAGGAGACGAACGTTCTTGAGGGTGAGAATGGAGTTCCGTTAAGGAAAGTTGTGTTTGGAACATCGGCAAAGTGTCCTCCATTTCAGGTATAAAGAGAGCAAGGAGCCCTGGCCGGTTTGGCTCAGTGGTTAGAGCGTAGGTCTGCGGACCAGAGAGTCCCGGGTTCGGTTCCCGCTAAGGGCACGTACCTCGGTTGCAGTTTGTCCCCGGCCCCAGTTGGGGTTGTGTGGGTGGCGACCAGTCGATGTGTCTCTCTCACATCGATGTTTTTCTCTCTCTCTCTACCTCCCTCTTTCCCTCCCGCTCTATCTGAAGATAAATGCAAAAATGTCCTCAGGTGAGAATAAAAAAAATAATAAAATAAATAAAGAGAGCAAGGAAAACAATCCATCATGGAAATCAAGACTATGGTTGAAAAGTATGAATGGCAAAGAGGGAGAAGATTATCTGAGAGATGTCGCAGAGATATAAAGGGACACACAAGGACTTGCCACAGTTTTAGTTCCCAGGGTCACAAGACCCATTTTTACCAGAACGTGTCACACTCAACAAAGAAGCTGACGATGGAATCCATCAGCTCAGTCCAGAGGGACTCCCAGGGCTTATGCTACTAAACTTCACCTCTTTACAAATACCCAGAGGATGCCAGGGACAAAGGCTTCCCCTTTTGAAAGGCAACCTGAGCGCTTTCTCCCTCTTCCAGGTGGCATTCCACATGTCGATTGGAAATGTTCAGGAAGCGCTTTCTTCTTTGTCACCGAGAGAAACATCTTCCTTCTTTTGAGACTGCTCCCACTTTCTCTCCCTGCTTAAATGGAATCGGATGTGTGTGTTTTTCCCAAATTATCCATGACTGGTCCCTTGCACAGTCTGTGCTCTTGGTAGCTACTCTGCAGTGGGCAGATAAGCATGGGGCTCATGACGTCTGTGTCCCTGCTGGTTTCCTTAGCGATGCTCCAGCAGCCTTCCAGCTCCCCTACAGACCTGCTTCTGAGTCAGCCTGCTTTCGGCGACAGCCCAGGCCCTGCCAGAACATCACTTTGAAAACAAGAATGACTCTTCCCATCATGGCACTTTACAGTTTATAAAGATCTCTCTTTGTCATTATTTCACTTCACCTCCATAGTACAATCTTACAGAGAAGATACTATTAATATCACCATTTTATAGATAAAGAAATTGAGGCTCACAAGTTTAATGACTTGCCTAGAATGCATAACAGTAAGTCAACAGAAGAGGATGAGGCTTGGAAACAGGAGCTCATGGGGTTTGTTCACCCTGGGGAATCGTGGCCACTGAGTCATAGCCAGCTGTCTCCATTCAGTCTGAAGACCAGATAGAGGTTATTTCATCCCAGGAGGAAATTGAGACAGGTCTTCCCTCTGAATTAAGGTATGTTCAAGATTTACTGAGAAAGTCTAGTTCATGGACAGTAATGATAAAGGGCTTCTGAATTCAGCTACCAGCTTGCAGCCCAGGCAGCATTAATGGTCATAATACAACAGTTTATATAATGCTCATTTATAACAGTTGTTCAATGGACTTATCACAGGTGTGACCCTATAGTTGGTCAATGTGTAATTTAATATTGCTTTAACTGTTGATTGGCACTGATATGGCAAATTGTCAGGTATAATACTGAGTTGAATGGTTTATTGAAATAGCAAAGAGCTGGTAGAACTTTTTGGATTAACTGGTACAGCTTAATATCCAGCTGGTATCTAAGAAAAAGGTGTGTGTTTACTGGCATATGGATGTGTGTGTATTCAGGGGGGGCTGGAGAGAGCAGTAGAGTGCCCTCTTCAAGGAGAGCCACACGCTGATGGGTGATGAAGGTACACTGTACGCAGCTGTGGATGTTTGTATGGAATCCCTGAGACATGGAACTAGCATTTGGTCCATGGGACTAGTATTTGCGTTGCAATTATTTCTGACTTGTTTAGATCCCTTTTGAATCTCTTCATCTCTTGAAGGGGGCTAGTCTATATTTTTAGTGTTTGAACATGAGCCACACACTCAAAAACCCTGATAACTGCTGTTCTAATTTCTCTTTCTGGAAAAATCAAAATGAATATTTAAGATACTTGATTTGCAAAAGTTTTTGAAAGGTCATTGGAAAAAATTAAAAGGCCATTGAGTTAAACTGCCCATCCAGATTTAGACTCCACCTGCGAAAAAATAATCTACCTGCTTCACCTGACCCGTTGACAGGAGTCTCACTACCTCACAAGACAGTCTGCTTTTCTACCTCACTTCCTTATTTCCAACAAATTCTTCGGGCGTTCTTCAGGGTCAGTACCTGTAGCCTGCAGGTCATGGATTCCCGCTTATTTTTATGGACAGAGGATCACAGGCTTCTGCTTGGATCCTTCCAGCAGCTAATGACCCACCACCTCTTGAAGCAGCACATTCTTAACATTTCCTTTCATATTGATTAACATTCTGCCTTTTTATGGCTTCAAGGAGAGGCAATTAAGCGAAAAAGATAAGGTTTGGGGTTTTGAATGAAATGACCTGCATTTAAATGCGGGCTGTGCCACTTCCTGGTTCTGTGACTTGGGATGAGTTTCTTAACGCTTTGGAGTGGAAATGTGCTAATTTATAAATAAGGGAGAATAAAAATAATAACACCCACCTCTCGTGACTGTGGTAAGAATGAATAAATTCTGATTAATTATTATAATATTTTTATAAGAACAGAACTTGGTACATAGTTCTGATAGTGCTTGGTTATTTAATTAGCTGTTGCTACAATTAATATTCTCTACCTTGTTCTTACTTAGCTTGGTCTTATGGAGTCTGTGGAATAGATCAGTAAGCTCTTCCACATAGAAGCCTTCTTCTACAGGTGAAAACTGCTCTCACTGATACCCATGCCTTCTCTTAGGTGACATCTTAGGTAACACTGCCAAGTAAGCCCAAACCATTTCTGTCTCCAAAGAGTTAATAAAAGATAATGCTCACCATTGACATTCTGGAGAATAAGACTTGGCCCCTAAATAAGCCTATAAGAGATTCATAAAAAAGGTAACATGGTATAATAGTGAGAGAATACCCAACTGGGATTCCCAAGAAATGAATTGTCCTTGCTCGATGCTCTTGGACAAGTCATTTGAAGGCTCCAAAACCTTCAGTGACAGAAGAAAGGAAAGCAACACATGTCACAACACTGTGGGCACCAAGGAGAAACACATGTAAAACTCCTATGTGGAGAACAGTGCTCAGCACATAACAGGAATTCAACTGGGATTGGCTGACTGCATTTCTAGACCCCAGCTGTTTTAATACCCAATCATAGTCTCAGTCTAGATAGCTGTCTATAGCCTTTCGGCTCTGGTTGTGAGGGCGTCTTTTCCTGGTCTCCCTGCTCCAATCCATCCCTGAAAGTCTGGTTCTAATCATGGGCTCAGAATCCAGTAACAGAATATGAAGAACATAATAATTATGGGAAGTGATCAAAACCTTGTTTAGAGAAAAGTGTATAGCTTTACTTGTCTTTATTCCTTAAAAAAAAAAGAAAGAAAGAAATTAACTAAGTTTCTACCTTATCTTATCAGACAAGGAAATGAGTTAAAACACACACACACACACACACACACACACACACACACACACACACAAAACCTCCAGAGAATAAGAAACAGTAAATGTGACAAGATAAACAACTAATTAGTTGAATAATAAAGAAATTAAAAAGTGATTAATATAACCAAGAATACTTGTTTTAAAAGACTAACAAATGTCCACCAGACAGCAAATTAATTAAAAAACTAATAAAATTATAAATGAGACAGGAAATGGAACATCCAAGATAATAGGAAAAAAATGTATCAGGAAACACTTTGCACAGTTAAATGCAAATTAGTTTGAATTCCATTTGAAATAAAGTATTTTTTAAAAAGCAAGGGCATTGCCACTTACTGGGGACTGGCCATGCACCTTGTCACAGTACTGGGTATTTTGTATACGTGAGATAAACCTGTGAGATAAATAGCTGTCCTCCTTTTACAAACAAGAACTGAAGCTTAGAAGAATGAAGCTATATGTCCAAGGACACCCAGCTACTAAGAGATGCAGCTGAAATTCAAATTCAGATCTGCAAGGCCTACCTACACTATTTATACTTTTCCACATTCATCCGAAAAATGTAATCAAAATAGATAGTCTCAATAAGAAAGAAGAAATTTTCCCTGGCCGGTGTGGCTCGGTTGGTTGGAGCCTTGTCCCATACACTGAAATGTCAGGAACTTGATTCCAGGTCAGGGCACATACCCAGGTTGTGGGTTCCATCCCTAGTCAGGGCCCATATGGGAGGCAATCAATCGATGTTTCTCTCTCACATCAATGTTTCTCTCTCTCTCTCTCTCTCTCTCTCTCTCTCTCTCTCTCTCTCTCTCCCCTTTCCTCCTTCTCTATCAATAAAAGCATATCCTTGGGCGAGTATTATAAAAGGAAGAAAGAAGAAATTTAAATATCCAATAACTAAATGTGTTGAAAAATTGTTCACACACCACACCGACACAACTGGATAAACTTGTTTAGATCAAATCCTCTCCGAATTTTCAAATGGAAGCCTAACCACCTATGTCAATCCTCAAAAAAGGAAATAAAGGCAAAAATACCTAAACTACATAACAGGAAATATTGGCCTTAATTTTCACTGTGGTTAGGGTATGCACACACACAGACCCCTGTGGTGAGTTTTCCCCTTGTAGACGTGAATCTTTCAATAAAAATCAAATAGAATGAGGTGATAAATTATTACATGTTAGAAGATGATTCCGTGTATATGCAATTTTCAAAATAGCACATCCATAGAGACAGAAAGTGGGTTCATAGTTGCCCAGGGCTGGGATGGGCGAGGAAACAGGAGGTCGTATAGGTAAAGGGTATGGGGTTTCTTTTTGAGATGATAAAATTTTTCTAAAATTAACTGTGGTGATGATGGCACATATTTTTGAACATACTAAAACCATCTGTTAGTTTGCTAGGGCTGCCCTACCAAGATACCGCAGATTGGATGACTTAGAAATTTATTATCTCATGGTCTGGAGTCTACAGAAGTCTACAGTCAAGGTGCCAGCAGGGTGGGGTTCCTCCGAAGCTCTGGCCTTGGCCTTCTCTCACTGCTTTGTCCTCACATGGTCATCCTCCCATGCGCACGCACCCTGATGTCGCCTCCTTCTTTTATAGGGACACCAGTCATATGGGATTAGGGCCCCACCCTAATAAAGATTTTATTTTTACTTAATCACCTCAAAATACGGTTAGATTCTGAAGTACTGGGAGTTGGGACAAATGAAGTTGGGGGGCAAGGTCACAATCCAGCTTGTAACCCCATCAAACTGTACACTTTAAAAGGACAAATTGTGTGATCTGTGAATTATATCCTAATAAAGCTGTGTTTAAAATAGTATAAGAATGCTCTCTTAAAATGATAAAAGAAATGTTTAATTAAAGACAAAATTAAACTTAGAGAAACATCAGCCGTTCTCCTTAAGAACAGAACCCTGATATTATAGAACATTTGGAATGAAGAACACATGGATAACAGATGGGATAGGAGAAGGGAAGGGCAGTTATAAACTCCTGGAGAAAAAGGAAACCAGGCAAGAAAGGAGATGACCTCACCACGCTGCTACACTCAGCCCCGCAGTGCGTCACATTAAACCATCATGTTGACACACTCACAGTTCCCATTTTTTGAGCAGCTACTATGTGCTGGGCACTCTTCTGGGTGTGATATACAATCGTGCACGAAATGAAGGACCCTGGGGTCACAGAGCTTCTGTTCTAGCAAGAGCAGGGATACAGACAATAAACAGACAGAACAAGTAATTTCAATATGATTTTTTTTTAAAAAAAAAAGGTTTAGCAGAATCAGGGGACCTATAAATGTTGAGGAGAGGCAGGAAGGGCAGGTTGGGAGGAGGGTAAGAATGTTGGCCATACAGATATTGGGGAGAGAGTGTTATATTCTGAGGCAACAGCCCTTCTAGAGGCCCCAAGGTAAGAGTGAGTCTGAGGTGTTGGACAAATAGGAAGAAAGCCAATGATGCTGGAAAGATGTGGGCAAAGGAGAGGGCAGTAGGAGACTAGATCAGAAGGAAATGAGAGCCAGGTCATGCAGGGCCTTAGGGTATTTTAGGGACTTGGACTTTTGCTCTGAGTAAGATGAGGAACCATCGCAAGGTTGGGAACAGAAGTGAAGAGAGTGTCCTTGCATTTCAGAAGGAGCCCACCGGCTGCTGTGTGGAGACTAGAATGTAGGGTGGAAAGGGCAGACACGGGGCTATCACATGCACAAGTAATGAAGACTGGCTATGGATTTTGTTTTGAAAATAATGGCATATACTGTCCATATGGCGAGGATGAGGGGATCAGGTAGCGTTGAATCATCATCTTCCATAACAAGGAGTCAAGTAGGTAATAGCTAAAGTTACTACACAAAGAAGTAAAAGCATCGCATTTAGAAATACTAAGTTAATGAAAATAAGAGATAGCTAAAAATAGTTGGAAATGATTGCCAGTAGAGAGAGAGACTGGAGAAGACAGACAAGGAACAGCTGTTTCTTCTGAGCCTCTACTTTAGGTTCTAACCACATGAATGTATCACTTCAACAAATTTTTAGAAAAGGCCAGAACAAGGTTGGTATTGAACTTCATAATTCATGTTGGGTTGGGGAATTGGGCAATTGCCATAAGTTACACAAGAATAAGTCTAAGTGTTGGGAAAGTATATGTAAAATATTATTATTTGCATATGGCAGAATGCCTAGTTAAAACAAAAGTCAACTAAAAGATTTCAGTAAAGGGATCAGGTAAAGAAGCATTTTTTTTTTAACTTCCTGGATAGTATAATGTCATGTTTAATCAATGTTTCTCTTAAGGAGACTAGAGTTTTTTCACTACTAGAAGTTCAGTGCTAAATTCAGCACTGAACTAGAGAGTCAATGATTAATAACTAAGAAACTTGCTTGCTCTTTTTAATTCTTAAAAGCTAAATAACTTCTAGTTTTGTCTCTGGCCTAATATTACTCACTGCTCTAAGTTTATTTGGGAAGAAAAAGACATTGATTGTATCCTTTCCTCCTGGATACTTTTGGTTTGGAGGCAATAGCTGAGCAGACCAATGAGCAGTTCAAGCACATGCCATGTTCCGGTCCAAAGACAAGGGCAGGTCACAACAGATGGCTTTTTTTTTTTTTTTTAAATCCTCACCCGAGGATATTATTCCATTTATTTTCAGACAGAGTGGGAGGGAGAGAGAGAGAGAAACATCGACTGGTTGCCTCCCACACAACCCCAACCAGGGGCTGGGACCGAACCACAACCAAGGTACATGTCCTTGACCAGAATTGAACCCGTGACTCATTGGTCCGCGGGCCAACATTCTAACCACTGAGGCAAACCGGCCAGTGCACAGCAGATGGCTTTTAATATTCACTTCCCAGACTCTGGAAAGGGGACTAGAAAGTGGTTTTCACCTGAGTTTAAGCCAACAAATCATACATTCACTCATCCATTCATGCACTCATTTATTCATCCATCATTCAAGCAAAGTAAGCCCAGCATCAAGATTCAGGGAGAAAGCCTAGCTTTCCGTGCGCTCCTGTAATCAAGGCATTTAAAGGACAATGACAGCACATGACAGTAAGGACTAAGAGGTTCCCTCAGAGTCGAAGCAGAATCAGCCTTAGCAGGGATGGAAAGTATTGGGAAGAAGGAGTGATGGCGAGGCAGGAAAGGAAGTGGATTGAGTTGCTTTAGTAAAAGTGATCGAACACTTGAGCACCTGAAAAGGAGGGACATCGCCAAGCGCAGTGCTTTGCAGGACCCACAGAGAGAAAGAGTTGTCCAGCGGTCCTCACCTCAATGGCCACAGGAGCCAGGCAGGTGATATGAATGAGCGGTGTGGGCTCGGCGCTGGGGAAGAGAAGAGAGAGTAGTGCAGACCACAGCAAACTGAGGCCATGCTCCACGCACGGGGACAACCCCTCCACAGCTCCAGAGATTGACACTAGGCACAGGACATAGTGCTCCCGCAGCTCCTAATTCTCCAACAGCAATCCAGATGTGTGCTACATTGTGTGTATATGAAATTGCTAGTGAATGCAAACGCTTTAGCATTATCATGATAAAAATCACTGTGCTCTCATCTCTGCGTCCCCCCATCCCCAACATATATGGCTAATTTCAAGCTAAGAGCTATTTGTTTGCTATCCCTGGCATAGTGGTTGAGTTGTTCTGACCTATACTTCCTAAAACAAATCCCTTAAGCTATCTGAAGCCTCAGTTTCTGCATATACAATAATAACAGTATTTAATCTAATTCATTTAAATTACCGGATTTGGGCGAAAACCAAATGAGGGCAGTATTGTACAGCTGCACCCTCTTTAAAATGCTGCTCCGTCATAAAGTTGCCTGTGATATTGTTGCATTAAACTCTGCTGTGTGTACGTAGAAATGATTGCAGTACATGACATAGAATGAATCATTACAATACACTCTATACACACACACATGCTCTCCGCCAATGACAGTTCACGAACAAGCTGCCTGGAGGGGATCCATCAAGGTGTGTAGTTTGCTCTGCCGTTAATTTTCTTTCTGCCATTTATTTTGCATTCTGGCAACCAGTGTTGACGCCTAATAGCTGATCAAGATTGGGCAGGTGACAGTGCTGGATCTCCCTAAGCTCCCTAAGGGTGACAAAGGAAAGCTATCCATCTACAGGCTGAAACGGGAGTGTCACAGCAGCTCCAGGAGGCTTCCAGGAAGTGACTGCAGCCCAGAGGACATAGATACGCTGGTAGCTGGGTTGAGTGCAGACCTGGGGAGGTATGAAGGACATCCCCGCAGCCCAGGAGGATCAACCAGAAATTGAATGAAGGGAAACTGATAGAAACTGTAATTAAAGACACATGATGGTCTCAGGGAATTTGAAAAGAATGGAATAGCAATAGCCAATGAGCAATGCATGCAAGCATGTATAAGGAGTATGCTCCACAAACCTTAATTTAATCAGCAATCCCATTTCCAGAAATTCCCACCTTGAGCTAAATGGAGTTAATGTTAAGTGTTTTCTATAGATGCTGGCCCCAAAATATCAGCTTTTATTATTAGTAGTATTTGCTTGATATAGTTAGATTATAAGGTACATATTTGAAGGTGATAAAATGTGAGACTGAAAAGATGAATGACTGGAGACCAGATCACAAAAGGTCTTAGAAGTTATGTGAGGGAGTTGAGAATTTCTCCAGAGTTGGGAATGCACTGAAGGATTTTAAGCAGCGTCTTAATCACCTGTGTTAAATGAGTTATATAACAAATAGTTACTACTTTCCCTCAAATATAGACTAATTGACAAGAAGGCAAAATACACTTAGTGGATTTTTTCAGTTCTCTCCAATGTGACAATGCATCTATCAAGTGCAATCTTTAGAATCTGCCTTTAATTAACAGCATATGTCCCAGGGGAGAGATGGAATTTAGGTTCCATATGCTCTCCTTAAGCAATGACACTGTTCCTGAACTTTGCACACCGGTGGCTGCTCTAAGACGGCATCAGCAGAAGACAAGGACACAGAGACCTCTTTGGAAGAATGCCATCTCCACACCCTTAAACCACAACCTAGTTACTAGACTAGGGCGATTCAAAGTGTGTACTAGTTCTGCTTCCTGCCCTCTGAAAACAACAGCTGATGGAGACAAGACAGGGCAAGAAGTGAGTGGTGGGAGAGAAGGAGGCTGCATTTGCTGATGGAAATAGCTTCTAGATAAGGGCGAATCCACAAATGCTAAATGGTTAGTCCCCAAAAAGATGTTTTCTAATCCTTGATATGATAAAGATCTCAGCATTCTTGCCTCAGTTTCTCTCATTTTCCTGGATGATGGTACAAAAAGAAGTTGAGATCAAATACCTTTGTGAAAAACTCCCAAATGTCCTAGCCCCAGAACCACGAAGGGCACAAGAGGAAATTAACATTGACCGAGGGCCTGCAAACCTGCTATCGACTGGGTATTTTCCTTACATCGAACTTGGAAAATTGTCTGGTCTCTTCCTTATACTGTCCCAACCCCCAACCATCTGTCATTATCTCTCTAAAGCAGAAAGCTTTTGAAAGGAGTCAATGGCCAGATCATTGAACCATGATCATCTTTTCTTGTTATTGCTGTTGGTCCAAGTCTAGAATCCCATAAGGGGCCTCCTGCATCCCCTGCTGGGACGCGCTCCAACTGATATCTAACAAATTAAAAATGTGCTGCTGAATCTACTGGGGAGGACATAGGTCCAGCTGGAAGAGCAAGAGACTGGACAGGGCTCCTGCACAGAAAGCACTGGGACGGCATGTTCTGTCCCTTTCGCTCCAGAGTAATTGCAGGTGAACCTCATGGAAGGCAGCTGGGGAACTGAGTACAATGTTCAACTTAATAAAATTGTTGAGAAGGCTTCTCCCTCTGCATCTATGGTAGATGGGTCATTGCTGGGCACTATGTGGCAAATAAAGATTTTCTAATATTCTTCCATATAACATAGTCTCTGTGTTCTCTCAAGTCACAGGGGATCCCCAGAGGCCATGACCAGTGGAGGGGTTCGTTTTGACAACGGAACACACAATACAAATATTAGTAATTATTATTGAGTTAAGGGTTATTATTTAAGACATATTTCTAGGAATGCTGTATGCTGGAAACTGATAATTGCCCACTTCTTATCCATCATTACTTCTTCCTTAATAATGGAAACCTGATCTTGTTGGAGGCATCGATGTGTCCCAACGCCAAATTACTTTTTCAAGCTTCACCTTAAGATAGAGGTAAGGTAACTAAGTTCTGGATAAGGCTTTCGGGAGAGGTGTTAATTTAGTTAGGAGATTCTTTTGCCTTTTTCCCTTCCCTCTTTCTTCTTGCCTGGAATATAGACTTGATGTCTGGAGCTGCAGTAGCCATCTTGCACCTTGAGGATGGAAGTCACATGCTAATGATAACAGAACAAAAAGATAGAAGAAACCTAGGACATAGATTGTGTCATAGGATCACTGTAACAATTATGGAAAGTCAGCCTCCAGGCTGCCTATAATTGAGAGAAAAATAAATCTCCATCTTGTTAAATCATGTTATTTCAGGTATCTGTTACTAACACTCAAATTCAGTTCCTAACTGATTCAGCTTCTATGTGGTAAAATAAGAAAAACAGGGCCAAAAAATTTCAATCAAGATGTGAAAGAAAAAAACCCCATAACATTTAAATTCTATTGTTTTCAGGGCACGTTGCATTATCTGTGGGGAGTTAAGTTACTAGGTAAGGGCCATGGGACAACCATGATGTCCAGGTGGCTAGTGGAGGGGAATTTCCTGTAAGACAAAGCTGTAAGAGTCCAGCAGATTTTACCTGTGGCTTTCAAACACTTTGCCCTTTCTGGAGATTATAAACCTGCATTATTTATCAACATTGAATTTGCCTAGTCTATAGGAGAATTGAGTGATCCTTGGAAAGTGTTTCCCATGTGGGACCTGGGAGACTTCTGAATCCATTAAGTGAAAAATGAAAGGAGACAGCATCACAAGTTCAAGTTCATTCAAGTCAACATCAATGCCACTTTCTCCAGAAGAAGCAGGAAAAAGACCAGCAGAGAGGAAGGTAATAAAAAGCTCTTGGCTCTGCTGTCCTAATTACCCCTAATCCGATAAAGAGCTGGAGGTCTTGCAAATGCTAATTAATTAAGCCCCCTACCAGTCAAGTGATAAATCCAGGAAGAGACCTCCCCGTAGAAGTGTAGACTGACAGAACAGGGCAGGCTGGAAATAGACATCTAAGTGAGCAGGCAGTGTTTGAAATCCGGGAGGGTCAGCGAAAGCAGTGAAAAGTACTACTCAGACTCTAAAAACAAGGAGAATCCTGTATGGAGTTGAAAACTAGAAATCAGCATGTGTGACACCAGTGCTCATCTATTCCTCACACTACCCCCCATCCAGTTCTCAACTTCTACTTCACAGTGGAATAACCATATTGCACCCGAATCTCCGAACTCTTTACCTTCTGGAACTCTTCCAAGTGCCAACTTTGTCCTTTTTCAACTACCATTAGCACATCCACATGCCAGAAATGATCACCTCCTGGGTTGCCCTGTTTCCAAGCTTCCCAAGTAGTGTTCTGCTGAATCAGCCATGCTGTTTTTGGTTGCGAATAAAAGGAAATTCAACTCAAAGTAGCTTCAACTGTGCAGGGAATTTCTTGTTTCTGGTTCACTAACTGAAGAGTTCAAAGTTGTGTCAACTTCCGGCATTCCTTAAAGATTAGGGCTCTGTTCCCTTTCTCTGTTTCTCTGCAGTTTTCTTAGTGTTATTCTTATGTTTTGTTTTGTTTTTCTCTGACTGGTTTCTATCATACAGTAACAAATGCTATATCAGATCCTGGTGACACCACCATATATCACAGCATCCAAAGAAAGAGACTACCTCTTCTCCCAGATGCAACAAAAATGCCTCGAGCTTCATCTGTAACAGACAAAAGGAAGTTAGGCACACACTCTTGAAAAACGTTCACTCAGACCCAAGAAATAGTGGATGAGTCCGCCTAGGCGAAGTTGTGCTGTGGTGACAAATGACCCTAAAAACCCCAGTGGTCCGCAAAGCAACAAAGTTTTCTTTTTCATTCAACTCGCACATAGGCCGTTGCAGGACACGTGAGATTTCATCCGTGTCCTCTTCATTCTGGGAGCAAGACAGAAGGAGCAGCCAGTTTCTAGGGCACATTAATCTTGTGGCAGAGGGACAAGAGTGATGGCAGAACCACATGCTGGCTCTGAAAATTTCCGCTCAGAAGTGGCACAAAATTCCACCCACATTCTGTAGGGCAAAGAAAGTCATTGCCTAAGCCTGTTGTCAGTAGGATGGGAAGTAAAATCCTTCTGTAGGAAAGTCCAGGGGAAACAAGCTGGATATCTTTTGAATATAATAGAATCTACTGCAAATTCTATATGCTGATTGGTTTAAACTGAGTTGCTCATCCCAGAAGCAATGATTAGGTAAGGTCATGTGTAGGATTAAACTTTTGGGTTTATATCAATGAGAGCCTACCCCTCCAAGGGGGAATGGGATCAACCACGTTTAGACCACACGGTCTACTTCACCTACCGATAGATAGGGCAGATAGGATCCCCTTTTACAGATGAGAAAACCAAAGCTTAAAACTATTGCCTCTTTAAGATTAGAGAACCAGAATTCAAAGCCAGGTCATCGAAACTGATATTCCATCTTTCCCCTTGTACTAAAGACTTTGAACTTGGTACTGCTGTACCCCAAAACAACCTCCTTACTTAACTCATTCATTTGACTAACAAACTTAGCTAACATGGGTAAGAATCATATTGGAAATTCACTATTTTTCCCAGAGAGTCACCATTTATAAAACAATTCATAGGTTTCAAATCTGAAAAGTTTTAGAATTTGGAGACAAAGTCATACAAGGGCACATTTCACCTAGGAAACATGCATCCTTGAATGATGCATTCAGAATATACATTGTGCAACCTTCCAAGAGATCACTTTGACAATATCTAGCGAAAGCCTTAAAATATGCATGTTGATTGACCCAGCAATTCCACGTGTAGAAAACTTACCTTATGAAAATAACCATGGGTGAGTGGGAAAGTCAATGAAAATAAACAAGGGCCTTCAATGCAGCCAAAATTGTAACCTAAAAATCCTAAATATTTAACCTAAATATTCAACACAATAGGATTCGTTAAGTAAACCAGGGACAATGCGCCGGATAAAACACTATATGGTCATTGAAAGAGAATCCCATGCCTAAATATTTAATTGCACAGATTTTTAAAATTGTATCAAAAGCAAATTATCAAATGCTATCCACAATATGTTTTCTTTTGTAGAGATGGGATTATAGAAGATTTGGGTTTTTTCTTTATGTTTACATTCAAATTGTCTACATCAAATGTGTACGGCTTTTACACGAAGAAAGTAAACAATGAAATTTTCTTTTTTAATGAGTCACCCACCAAAACCAAAGCCACGAGAAGCCATGGGAAGCAGATGAGATGACCATCTGCAGAAGTAATAATAAGCTCTAAGAGTGGGTTGCTGATTAGACTAGCGTGTCTCTCATATATGATGGAGGAGATTAAAATATAAATCAAGCAATATAACCCATGACATGTGGCTCTGTGATAGCCCAAGAAAATAGGCCTAGGAAAAATGAGGAACGATGATTAAGAATGGTCAGTGTGACCCTAGCACTACCCACTGGGAAGGGTTGTAAGTTTAATTATTCTCATCCAAGAGTGAGGCAGAGTTTCACCCAGAGAGATGACAATTCATCCAATGTTCCAGCATGGTGCTTAAAAATATCAGCTTCCTTTCATTTTAATCCTATACTGACCCAGCTACCTTAATTGCTCTAATTTTCTCTTTCATCAAAAAGCAATACCCCATGTCAATGACACATGTCACTTTTTCTGACTGGATGAACTCCCAAGGACCAAGGCCTGGTATAAATTCTGGTCTATACTGGCAGTGGTGGGGGAACTTAATCAGTGCTGTTGTGCTTGCCAAGGTCATTTCAACCCAGGGTGAGTTAATCCCATTCAATGGAAGACCGCCAACTGGCTTCTTTTCTTTTTTTAGTAACATTTCCATCTCCTTCTCTACCTGAAAAGTTCCTAGTGCAATCAGATGGCTTGGCCAAGGTTTCAAAATGTTATCCTCGAGTTCCTTAAAACGTATGTGTGGGTGTTGCCTCTGCTCAGTAGTTCATTTTAAACGTTTGACTTAACAGTATAGAAAGAAAAATTAGGAGTGTGCTTCCTCTGTAATCTGACCATTCTTCTGCCTGCTACTACAGTGATCGACGCCTTTAGGACGATCACAGTCCCTGAGTCCATCATTTATATGTACCTCATTGTGCCTCTGTCCAAAGTCTTCGTTAGTCTGGGACCCTTCCACACCATACGTCAAAATTCTTCTCAACCACCAATTCCCGGATGGAAAAAATTCTCTTCCCCAAATTTCTTTTTTTTTTCTCTCTCTCTCTGTATTGATTTTAGAGAGAGAGGAAGGGAGAGGGAGAGAGAGATAGAAACATTGACGAGAGAGAACATCGATTGGCCACCTCCTGCATGCCCCCAACTGGGGATTTGACCCACAACCTGGGCATGTGTCCTGACCGGTAATCAAACCAGCAACCTGTGGGTGAATGGGTTGACGCTCAACCACTGAGCCACACCAGCCGGGCCCCAAATTTGTTAATTCTAGAATTCTATTAAGATTCTATTAAGCAAGAATGTAAGCTCTCTGAAGGTCGATACTTTATTTTGTTCTTTCCTTACCTCCATTACTTATGAAAAGGGCCTTGTGTTAGGTAGTGACAAGTGTATGAATTTGTGTAATTGTCTTATTCGTAGCTTCTCCCCCCGGCCAGGCTAAAGAAACAATATTCCTCTGAATCTCTCGTGGTCTTGCACAACATGCATGTTTAACTTTTATGCTAATAATTTTCAAACATATCCCTAAGTAGAGATAATAGCTGCAGCCCAAATGACCGAGTTTTTAATTAAGCCAGTTTTTCCATACTCAACAATGAAAGTTTTACGCAATTCGAAAATGCGTTCCTGCACGAACCAGGGACAGAGTGACTTCAGAGTACAAAATCAAACTTCTGTTCTGAGCACTACATTCCTCTCTCAAAAGCCGAAATATACACTGGTTTCGTGTCCAGGTCCTACTTTAATGGATCCATTCAATGAAACGTCCCAAAATGTCACTTAGAGAGTGGAATTAGCAAGCAACACTTCTCGTTAAAGAATAATACATCAGTATCATAAATATAATTTGCACTAGTTTCCAACATTTGTTTCATAAATACCACATCCTAAGGTTTTCCATCATGATAGCTGAGCTTGCTTCATGTTTTTCCAAGAAAAGTAAAGAAACAAAAATTACCACCGAGAGAAGCACCAAGATTGTGCTGGGTGCCAGCACGTACTTATCAAGGATGTTTTTAAAAGAAAAATAGAGTGAATGAAAAAGTAAGTCTATGTCTCCAGATATCGCTACGTTATTGAGTTGCAAAGGAAATTCTGGCCCAAGGCCATTCCTGGTGGATCTTTGACATATACTCCTTTTCTACAATACAGAGACTTCGTTTTGAAATGATAATACACTTCTGGAGTTCATCGAAGAATAACATACATGATCTTTTAGTTGAAAACATCACAGTTTGAACTGGAACCAGGAAGACAGGAAACAAAGAGGAGTGACCTGAGCGAGGTAAGGAGCTGGTGCCCCAGAGGTGGGCTTGTAGCCGACTGAACCCAGCCTCAGCAGGCTCAGATCTCCGTGGGTGCTGAGGCAGAGGCTGGGCGCTACGAGGGTCTATGCCCAGGGAACATTCTGCATCACGGGACGGGTGGCATCGAAGTCCTGGGCAGGTCTGCTAAGTTTGAAACAGGATTCCAGTAGAATAAAACCAGCCAAAGGGCGGAGAAATCAGGCTGGTGGACAGATTGGAACTCGCTGCCAGGCTCTGGAGCTGGCAGGGACACAGTAATACACTCAGGAAAAAAACAAGAGGGGAAAAACTTGTATTCCAGACTGTGTGAGAGATGCCTGGGAAGGATCAAGTTAACAAGAGAAAAGGCCTGGGGGACTCTAGGGCCAAAGGGGAGGGGACTGCTGGGCATAAGTAGCCCATCCCAGGGTTCAAGGTGGCAACACGTCCTCACTGTGCTCTTATCATCTGAGGACACCAGAAGTTCCTGCATGTCCTTGGCAAATCACAGAGCCTTGGGGATGCTATCTAATCAACTCTAAGTGGCACAAAGCAAGAGCTGCTCCTGGGAGTTATGAGGTCACCAAGCAGAGAGCCTGGCTGATAATCCCAGCTCCGCGACTTGCTGTTTGTGGGGCCCCGGAGCACGGTCTTCAATCAGCTTTTTTTTTAAATCCTCACTCGAGGACATTTTTGCATTTATCTTCAGATAGAGCGAGGGAGAGAGGGAGGAAGAGAGAGAGAGAAACATCAATGTGAGAGAGACACATCGACTGGCTGCCATCCACACGACCCCAACCAGGGCCGGGGACAAACTGCAACCGAGGTACGTGCCCTTAGCGGGAACCGAACCCAGGTCTCTCTGGTCCACGGGCCAACGCTCTAACTGCTGAGACAAACTGGCCAGGGCTTCAATCAGTTCTTTATCCCAATTTCCTTATCTAAGAAATAGAAATACAAAGTATTTAGCACATACAGTTGTAAGGGCTAGATAAGATGGTCCATGCAAAACACACAGAACAATCCTTGGCACCTAATACGTGCTCAGTGAATGTTTCATGGAGTAGTAGTAGTAATGTTAGGAGTAAAAGGCGACGCCTAGAAAGATCTGGTGCAAAGTCTGGCACATAGTAGGCCCTCATTCTAGGACAGCTATTCTTGCTCTGGCTTTCCCTGCCTTTAGGACCAAGTCAAAACTGTGTCTGTCCCAGTTCCTGCCCCAGTGCTAACCCTTCACTGTAATAGGAACTCCCTCCTCTTCGCTGTTGGAAAGTGAATCTCATCGCAAATAAACCCTGACCCAGAGAGATACTCCCAGAAACTCGATGAAGTCAGCCCAGGAGGTTTCTGGAGGCCAGTAATGGCAAATGAATCTCTTAATTACTGGTATTAATCAAATGCCTCTTAAATGTCCTCACTCCGTTGCTTTCCCATGTGACCACGTCTGCTCAGAGCCAGATCCTTTTATTGGCACAGTTCTTGACACCTGCTATTCTTAGAGTCGTCTGATCTGAGACCTAACAAGTTACTGGTTTGTTGTACAAGAACCACAGCATTTAGCTGGTGGAAGGGGAGAGTGGCGGGCAGTGGTGAGCCAGAATGAAATCATGAAGCCCCGAACTGGACTTGATGCAGCTGGAGGGAGGCAGCAAGGGGAGAATGCAGACAGCAGGGAAGCAGGAGTCTCCGTAGACTCCGGGTGGGTAAACATTAGACCAGGTCCCTGGGAATGCAACTGATGGCCTTTGTCATTTCTTAGTGTATGGGCCATCAGGTGCTAGATAAGGAACAGGTCCCCCACGGGAGGTTCAAGGTGCTGCTGTGGAAATAATACTAGCACCATGTTAGAAGTACCCCTGAGTGCCAGGCGGGACCTCACTTCATCCTCACCACAGAACTGTAAGGGCCACAGTTTGAGCGCATACTTTTCTCCTATGGTTCCTACATAAAATGCCACAAAAAGCTGTCCACTGAGAAGTGCCCCTCCTATCTTGTCCCCATCTGCCCCATTCCCACTCTCACGCCGTGTAAGTAACCACTCTGATGTGTCCCTTACTTTATCCATCTGTGTGTTTTCTGTTTTGTTTTGTTTTTTAAGTTTTTGAAATACATACACACACACACACACACACATATATATGTGTGTGTGTGTGTGTGTGTGTATTCATATTTTCACTCAAGGAGGTAGTACTGCCCATGCCCCTTACACACAAGAAAACCAAAGTTTATAGAATTTGATTGATTCTTCCTCTGGGCTGACATTTGGCTGGTCAAGAACCCGTGTACTCCTAAGGTCATTGTTGGCTACAGGCTCCAACCTGAAGGTCAAGGCCTCAAGTGACCCTTGAGTCTGAAACCAAGGTTCCTGGTTGCATTAGCAGATTTGAAGATTTGAAAAACGCTGTGCTTTTGTCCTACGGTCCCTACAAGTCCACTCTGATCGTCACTTGCCATCATCTCTCTCTTGACCGCTGCTCTGGGCCCCCCGCCGGTCATCTCTCACCATCTCACAGCTGTCTCTCAAGCTCTCACTGCACGACTCAAAGGACACAGCCCCAAGGACATGGCCTCTGTCTTAGGATAGCCACGCAGGAGGACGCAGGGCCTGTGCTGATGCTCCTAGTCCAGCCCCTGCCAGCTGTGATGGCTGATAAAACGCTACCGTGATCTTCTGAGAATAGTGTGAAGGAAAACATTTTCAACTGGATATTCGATGCACAGCTCCTAGGATCCACAGATCTGGGATTGGCTTCCCCCCTACACAGCTGTAGTTCAAGGCCTGGCTCACCACCCCCACTGGGATGTTGTTGAATTTTCTGCTTTGCCCCTTGAGTCCAAGCTCTTACTCCCTCTCGCCCCAGAGAAAGGAAGATGCAAAGCCATCCTCTCCACTAACCTAAGAGGAAATTCTAATTCATGTCTGCACCAGAATGGATCACAATAAGAACAAGCCCCTCCCACCACGCTGGGTCCAAACAAGGCAATTCCAAAGGCAGAAAGTGCCATGCGCCCCATACGCTTATCCAGTCTTAAAAGAGGTGTGTGTGTGTGTGTGGTGGGGAAGGGGGTCTCTGAACACTTGAATCCACAGGGAACTGAACCAACACCATCTACAGCTCATGTTTACACTTCATCCCGGGGGAAAGGTCAGATCTGCCCGCTGCCCGTTGAAAGGAATCTGTTTTGGGACAACTTCACTACAATATTTAAGCCAACATATTTCCCAAGGGAAAAAAACAACAACAGTGATTTCCTGGGATAGTCCAAATGAAAACCTACATGAAAAGGAAACGCCTTGGAAGGACACAGTCTTATGGAAGACAGAGGCCCATAGTCGTAGCTGCGACCTTTGGCAGGGTTGGAGCGGTGTCGTGGGTTCAGAGCCCCCCTGAGTATCAGGAACGGGCATTTGTCTTATGTGTATATGATTAAACAGCTCGCCAAAGACTGAGGCTAAAAATGCAACCCAAGAAGGAAAAACAAGCCTCGAATTCTCTGGTGGAGCATCGTGCGTGACAGAAGGAGGAATTTGATGAGCAACACGCTGAAAGTTCATGTTGGAAAATGGGGCCCTGCGGCCAGCCCAGGCGGGTTCCATCATTTCTGTTGTGAAGAGCCTTATCCTTGGGCCACAGAAGTCTTAGTCCTCGGTCATGATCCAGAGTGCCACAGGGAGCTGCCAACAGCCAGGCTGGAGGGAGGACTGTGATTGATTTCTGTGGCACCGGTTCTTTGTGGCTGCAATCCTGGAAACAGAGTACCAGTAGCAAGCCTTGCTCTGTCTGCGAGGCCTGGGGAGGCCCAGGAGCCTGCGGGGCGGGGGCTCCATTTCAGGTCTTTGTCGTTTACCAGCTGGGTGGCTGTACCTCTGGACAAAGTCATTCCACCTCTCTGTACAGTAGCTGGGAAACAGCACAACTGACTGAGGCTTGGAGTTTTATTGAATAATTTGCAAACACAGAGGACTAGGGGGATTTCACTGGGGATGGATGCAGATGGCCAGAGAAAGAAGCATGGGCTCCATTGGACAAATGAGCAGCAGTTCCCACTTGCCAGATAACCCTAGCTCCGTGCCCTTCCCAGCTTTCCCTTTGCACACTTTCGGCAAAAATTTAAAAGAACTCCAGTGTAATTCACTGGACATTGGTAACTACAGTCGTCCCTCGCCACTTCGCGCTTGGACTTTCGCGGCTTCACTCTATGGCGGTTTTTTTCAAATATGTTCATTAAAAAGTTGATCGAGACAGTGAAAACGAGACAAAGCGCGCTCGGTTGTCTGAGTCAATTATGCACCCCTGTATTACAATTACAATTACAATTACAATTACTGTACGTATGGACTGTAGGCCTATGTATTCGAGCACCCCAGAATCCTTCAACGCCAGGTGCAACCACTAGAGTCTGGAACAGATTAACCGCGATAAATGACTGTATTTTACTGTCATGGAACCATTTCAAGTTGTGGCCAAGGCATGCCCTCTAGCGGTCAGAAAGTTGAAATGCCTCTTCTTATTACAGTACATTGGTTTTGAACCTCGTGATAATTTGTAATAGTTGGGTGACCTCTGCTGTCATATTTATCATGTTTTAGAATGTCAAGCTAAAAGAGACTTTAAAATTGATCTAGTCTGTCTTTTTAAATAATTCAATGCTTTCAAAACTGTACGTCTTTAATATTATTTTGTATTGGTTTCAGGTGTACAATCATCTACTTTACAAAGTGGTCCCCAATATTTCCAGTACCCACCTGGCACCGTACATAGTTATTACAGTCTCATTGACTATATTCCCTAGGCTGTACTTTACATCCTTGTGACTATTTTGTACCTACCAATCTGTACTTAATCCCTTCACCTTTTTCAACCAGTCCCCCAGCCCCTCTGCCCCTCTGTTCTCTGTATCTATGCGTCTGTTTCTGTTTTGTTTGTTTATATTGTTCTTTAGATAATATTGAATGTAAACTGTAATTTAACAAAACTGCCTCGGTTGTGTGCTCAGTGGTTAGAGCATCAGCCTGTGAACCAAAGGGTCACAAGTTCAATTCCCGGTCAAGGGCACATACTTGGATTGCAGGTTTGATCCCCAGTCCCAGTCGGGGCACATGTGGGAGGCAACCAACTGATGTGTCTCTCTCACATCAATGTCTCTCTCTCTCCCCCTTCTACTCTAAAAAATCAGTGGGAAAAAAAAATCCTCAAGTTAGGATTAACAAAACAAAAAAACTGTACCTGACTCTTGCTTTAACACCCAACTTCCACCTAAAGATAGCAGAACAAAACAAGATCACAGAAACTTCTCACATCTGATGAAATGGTTGTATGACATTTTTTCATTTTTTGTTCAGATAGAGTGGGAGGGAGAGAGAGAAAGAGAGAAACATCGACGTGAAAGGGACACATCGAATGGCTGCCACCCGCACGACCAACCAGGGCCGGGGACAAACTGCCACCGAAGTACATACCCTTAGCCGGAACCGAACCCCGGTCTCTCTGGACCACAGGCCAACGCTCTAACCGCTGAGCCAAACCGGCCAAGGCTGAAATGGTTGTATTTTAAGGCCAATAATTCAGCAGCCGCCAGAGAGGAAAGGGCTCCCACCTGCTCCACAGTCGTTAGGTTTGGATGCCATGGAACAACGAGGTTGTGAGACTGAGTGCAGCTCCTGAGGCTGCCCCGTGGCCCCACAGCAGAGCTAGCCAGCAACAGACAGGGAATTCAAAGTGATTTTCTCCAATTGAAGAACGAACAGAAAGCTACACTCAGCTCTCAAACCGTACCGTGAAGGAGGGCGCACAAAAGGTCCCGGATAAAGCAGGAAGGGTGTTTAAGAAAATCCATCTAGCCCTGGTCGGTTTGGCTCAGCGGTAGAGCGTCAGGCCGCGGACCAGAGTCTCGGGTTCGATTCCGGTCAAGGGCATGTACCTTGGTTGCGGTTCGGCCCTGGCCGTGGTCGGGGTTGTGCGGGAGGCAACCAGTCGATGTGTCCCTCCCACATCGATGTTTCTCTCTCTCTCTCTCCCCTCCTCCCACTCTAGCTGAAGATATTTGAGAAAATATCCTCGGGTGAGGATTTAAAAAAGAAAAGAAAAGAAAAGAAAATCCATCTACACCATTTCAGAGAAACTATAGGAATAGCCGCTCCTTAAACATGAACTAAATGAAAAGAAATGAAGCGAATCTACTGCAGCAAAAACAAGCGAGGCATCAGGCAGAAGGAGACAAAACACACGATCAAAAAGGCCGTGGGAGGAAAATGAGATCCAAAGGAGAAATGCTGCTTCTCTTTGAATGTTGGAAGGATGTTGAGTAGTGAAGAATTCATGAAGAATATGAATTCAATAGAACCAGACCGCGAAGAAAAATGATAAAACAATTGACCAAGATGAAAGAAGAGATTGCAGAGCTGAGGGGGAAATCGAGGAACCAAACAACATCGGTAGAGATCTAATAAATTATAAATGGCAAAGGAGAGTCGAGTGGGGCTGAGGATGTCATGGAGAGATAGCTGGGATAATCACAGAAAATGCAGGATGAAAAGACAACACGATTAAGGAAAAGATGAAAGATTCTAAGACAAACAAATATCTGGCATGAGGATATTTGGCATCCTTAGAGAATAAAGGAAAACAAATAAGAATTCAAAGATATAACCCAGGAATCATTTCCTGAAGGGAAGAACTGTATACACAGATTTTAAAAAAAAAGGGGGGGGTTAGGTCAAGAAAAATGGATACAGAATGATCAAAATTGAGATATTTTCTGGTTAAATGATTAAACACAAAGGATAAAAAAAATCCTTCAGACATTCAGGGAGACAAAGGCAAGTCACCCACGTGAAGGGAAGAAGTCAGATGGGTTTTAAGGCTTCTCCATGGCAACTCCAATGCCCAGAGACAATGGAGCAGGGACCCCAAACTCCTGGGAGAAATGAGGTGACCCAAGAAGATTATACCAAGTCAGGTGTCATCAAGTATGCAAATAAAAGAAAGATATTTTCTGAGATGAAAGAGTTCAGGAAAGAGAAAACTTGTGAACTCTTTCTAAAGCAAAAACCAACTAAACAAAACCTTTTGACAAATAATCCCAGTTGAGCAAGAGTTGAATAATCATGAAAAATCAATGAATGAAAACACTATGGAAAAAAGAACTAGTGTGAAGTACTGCTGTGATCTGAGTGTGTGTCCGCCTGAAAGGTGTATGCTGAAATCCCAACCCCCAAGGTGAGGGTATTAAGAGGTGGGGGCTTTGGGAGGTGAGAAGGTCACGAGGAGGGTGCCTTTATGAGGGGAATTAGTGCTCAGGTAGAAGAGACCCCAGAGCAACCCTCACCCCTTCTTCCATGACCTTGGACTTCCAGAACTGTGAGAAATAAATATTGGTGATAGCAGCCCAAATGGACTAAGACACACACCACGTTTATTTAATCTCACAGCTAAGGCTAATCACCTGTGAACATGAAGGTAGCCTAAAAGAATATGCATACCATGAGCCCTAAAAAAGTGAAAATAATGTAAGCAAAATCTGAAGATGTGAGGAGGAAGAGTAAGTACAGTAATTCTCTTTTGCAGTAGGGTCAGCAAACTGTAGCCTTTGGTGTATTGGGACACAGCCACACTCGGTGCATTTATGCATCTGGCTGCTTTCTTGCTACAGTAGCAGAACAGAATCATTGTGACCAAGGTCTTTTGTTCATTAATCCTAAAATATTTACTACCTGACTCTTGGCAGAAAACATTTGCTAATCCATTTTATGACCCTGAAATGATTCCCATATATCTAAATTATATGCATCTATACATATATCGAAAATTAAGTATGTGGCCTAAAAATGAGCGTCTTTTAAAGGGATTTTGGTCGTTGTTGTTAATCCTCACCCGAGGATATTGTTTTCATTGATTTTTAGAGGGAATAGGAGGGAAGAAGGGAGTGGGAGAGAGAGAGAAACATCAATGTGAGAGAGACGCATCAATTGGTTGCCTCCCACACACGCCCTAACTGGGGCCTGAAATAAACCTGCAACCCAAGTAGGTGCCCTTAACCGGGAATCGAACCCACAACCCGTCAGTATGAGGGCCGATGCTCTAACCACTGAGCGACACCAGCCAGGGCTATTAAGGACCTTTCTAATCCAATCTATATATGTATATATGTGCATATGTCTAAAATAGTGTTTTTTGAATTACTTCTGAGTGGTAAGATCTGGAACAATTCATTGTTTTTTTTATGCCTGATTTTTTTGTAATGAGCATGTATAATTAAGAAAATCATCAAGTGATTAATTACACTTGAAAATACGAGAGCCAGTTTATTCCATTCCCAACCCAGCTTCACTGAGAAGACGGAACCTGGTGGTTGAGAGCGTCTCCATCCCCTCCTTGTCTTCTCCTCAAAATGTTGACGTGTGCTTTGGAAATGGGCTTGGAGAATTTCTATGCATTCCACAGTCCAAAGCTGGGAGATTCCTTTCCTCACTTCCTAGACCTGCCTTCAAAGGAGGGTTGAAGAGTAACCTGCACTTGAATAGCAGGGAGCGCCCTTCTCCACGTTTATGGGAGTGTAATGCTCCATCTCGGCTTCCTGTCTGTCCTGCCCGGATCTGCCACTTAGAAACTGTGTGGAAGGCAGTCATGGAACACCTCTGAGACTCAGTTTCTCCACCTCCCACTCTTGTCCACCACTAATCCATCCTCCACACTGCAGAGCAGATCATGCCTCTCCCACCAGCAACCCTTCCATGACTTCCCGTTGCTCTCAGAATCCATCCTAAACTAAGACTGACAGACCCTGTCTGACCTTGCTCCTGCCAGTTCATTCCACACACCACGTCACACCCTCTGGTCCAGAACCCTGGCCTTTTGTCAATACCTAGAACATATTAAGCTCTTTCCCACGCCTGGGCCGTTGCACTGGCTTTTCTCCAGTAAGCTCTTTCCTCTCCCAAACTCTTTTGCATTAAAGAATCCTTCTCAGTGTTTAAACCGGGTTAACTGTCACCTCCTCAGAATGGCCTTCCGTGACCCTATCAAAAATCTCTCCCACTTTATTTTTTATCAGAGCACTGTGTGCATGGTCTTACTTGCACTTAGCATAGTAATTGTTCAGTTGTAAGTAATTGCAATTGTTGTATCTGTTTAATTGCGTTTTGCCTGTCTCTCCCACTGGAGCCGAATTTCCAGGAGAGTGGAGACTTGCCTGTCTCTTTAATTAGCATCTAGCCTAATGCTTGGCACTCGGTCAGCACCCAGTATTTGTTGAGTTAATGAATGAATGGATTTGCAAAATATGTGTGCTGGCTGCTCCCTCCAGGCTATTATAAAAAGAAAAAAATGTGAAAGCCCTTGCTATGGGGTGAATTGTGCCCCCTCCTAATTCACATGTTGACAGTTCTAACCCCCGGTACCTCAGAATGTGACTACATTTGGAGACAGGGCCTTTAAAGACGAGATTAAGTGAAAATGCGGCCATCTGATGGATGTCCTTATAAGAAAAGGAAATTGGGACACAGAGAGACACCAGGGACGTGCACACAGAGGAGAGACCAGGTAAGGTCTTCTTGCAGAAGGTGCCGTCCACAAGCCAAGGAGAGAGGCCTCAGGGAACCGAAACTGCCAACACCTTGACCTTGGGCTTCCAGCCTCCAGAGCCATGAGAAAATGAAGTTTTCTTATTCTCTGCACCCAGACAATTGTGTTACGGTGACCCCAGCAAATTAATCCAGCCCTTTAGCAACTAAACAGTATCAAATATAAGTAATAACTTAATATTTGAAAGAACAATAGTTAGGCACTACTGAGGGATCAAAATAACGAGTGTGTTCAAGCTATTCATTTAAAGCAACAGAATTTGAGAAGCGAATTTTTGAGGCTAGAAAGGCAGGGACAACTTCACAATTTGTGGGGCCCAGGGCAAAAGGAAAACATGGGGCCCCTGTTCAAAACCCAGGGGGGAAAGTACCATGAAATACACTAAACTATAAAGCTTTTTCTTTCTTTCAAGTTGAGCGTTCTCTCTCCCATCTGATGGTGTTTTCTCCTTGCTGTTTGGTGCTGATCTAAGAAAAATGTAAGATTATGAGCATGGATTTTACCATTCTTCTTTATATTGTGCAATGTTAGTGTTAAGGGCAAATATAAGAGCTCAGTTGCAGAATCACTGAAATTGCATAACTTGTGTTTTGTAGCTCACACACGTGCATGCGTTTCCTTATCAGAACAGCACGAATGCTGCAGAGATAAATAGCTCTGTTGTTTGTGTCACTTCCTGATCTGTGCACATTCTATCAACACTGCCCACCTTCGCCTCACTGACGAGTAGAAAGGACTGAGACCGAGGAACTACGGTTGCCCCACTCCCCTTCCTCCCATGTCATAATTTCAGCCCAAATGTTGGCTCACACGTGGAATAGCATGAATAAGGATGTGATGGGGGATCCTTAGTCATTTGCGTTTCTCAGAATGCCATTGCATTCTTCTGTGTTCCGAGCAGGTTCTGGTTTGAACAGAAGCATGGCCTCTCGGTGTAACACACTTGCCTCGTTCTCGCTTTGAACCTCCCTGAACTTCACGCATGGTGGGTGCCGCTGAGTTCTGTGCTCACGGGCGTCGTGAATGCTACCTGCGAGGCTATGTGAGTCTGGTACAACCATCTCCTCTGTTCCCGTGCATGCTCCACTGTCCCCCTGCACTAGACTGACAAAACACACTTTCAAAGATAAGACCATTAAGAATTTCAAGAAGGCCACAGCAGAGCAGAGAGCCAGAGTGTGGGGCCCTGTGCAACTACGCGGATCGCAGGCCCTTGAAGCCAGCCCTGGAAAAGAGGAGAGCCATCATTCAAGAGCAAAGACATTAAGTGGGCCCAGACTGGCTGCAAGCAAATTCCCAAACAATAAGCAGGCTGAAGAGGTCCCTACAGCCCTCCTGCAAACGTGCCAAGTTCAGTGTCCAGCCCTTAGGAGGGGAGACAGGAATTAACAATCGCCTGCTGCAGATTTTCACTCTTGGTGTACAGTATCCCAGGTCTCGTGGGCTTTGGGAGAGAGACTGAGAACCTACAAAACACAAAACCATTTCTCCAGGGCAACTGTTCCTGAGTTCTCAGTCTTCTTTGGGAACTCACCCGATCTCCAAGGTAAAAACTACCTGGGCCTGTGAGTCCCGGGAGAACACTGGTCTCTAACAAGGCCGAGCCCGGTGGGGTGTCTTGCTGAGACCACGAAGAGGTGGGTGGAGGCAGCCAGGGCGGGGGAATCCCTGAGCCTGACGCCTGAAGACCCCCATCGGGCGACCAACACTGATAGTAAGTGTGTGACCTTAGTCAACTCCCTCAGAGTCTCGTTTCTCTTTTGCAAAACAAGCGAGTTGGATTTGATGATCCCCAAGGGCCCATACTGAGCTAAAAATAGCCAGAACCAGCACGACTGTGTGACAGAGACGGCAGAGAGAAAAGGGTGACAGAGTCACATGGAACAACTGGACAGTGCAAATGAACCGGAGACGCTTTTAGAAACCACGGTGGGCTGGTCCTGACCGGCTCCTCACAGGTCTCGAAAGTTCCCTGGCTACTTGTGGCCGGACTTGTTCCAGGACACAGGAATGTGGGCTGGGCCAGCGGCCACCGGCCGGCAGCTTTTCCAGCCGGCTTGCTTTGCGTCCCCACCTGGAGCGGTGCCTTTCGCCTTGTTACCCTCCGGTCCACCTTTGGCCAGTTTGTGACCCTGGGCCACAGGAAGATCCTGAAGGACTGTGACCTCTCTCACTTTTTTATCCCTCTTATTTTTCTTATTAACCCACCCCTGGCCTCTGACCACCTTCCATCTCTGGGAACATTGCTGGGAACAAAGCCGTCAGGTGGCAATCGGGTCTGGAGGAAAGTGAGGCGGCTGATCGCCTGAGATCTAACAAGCTGTGTGACCTCAAACTGGTCCCTTCTCCCTCCAGTTAGTGGGTATGTTTTTTCCTCCCCAGCACCTCTTCTCAGGTGACAGCACCCCGAGTTCACCTGTGGATTTGGATACACTCCTCTTCTGTTAGGAAATCCTAGTTTTAGGCGGACTTGGCCCGTCCCCCGCTCCGAGTACGCTCTCACTGTCCCAATCCAACTGGCGCATCTCACCTTTCTGACCCCGGAGATGGATCGGGGCGAAGACAGGACCCGTGTAAAGACGAGAAGACTCGAGAACTGTGAAAGGGCTTCTGGGAGAGAAACATTCTTTATCTTTTCTCCAGATTTGAAGGCGTGAGCCTGCGAGGCTCAGAGCTGCTGTAAGCGGCTGTCATGAAGCTGGGCCAGAGCGTGCCGCTGAGAGCCCGAGGCGGCAGGGCCGGTGCTGAGTGTTAGGAAGCCCTGAGGATTGTGCGGAGAGGAGTGTTCTGGCCCCTACTGCTGCCAACTCTTTAGAATGCAAAACTAGCTACTGTTTGGGGCCCTACTTGTCAGTGCTGGAGCGGTAGCAAAAATGTGACCATCCTTTTACAGACGACCTTCAGGGGCAGGACTTAAGAGAGCTCCAAACACACAGAGGTTTGTCACCACGGATCTTTCTAATGCTGCTTGATGTTTTCTCTGTATTAAGTCTTACTACGGCTTTGCCTTGAACGCTTACGGATGGGCAGTACTCAGGTACAAGCAGTCGCCCCTACCGGGAAGCAAGACAGGCAAGGGAAACGGAGCGAGCACACCCAGCCGGACCCAGTTAGCAGTGAACTTTCTGCACCTGAGGACGTCATATTTGTGCAGCAAGTTATAGTTTAACGAGGGCTTGCGTCCCGCAGTGCCTGGCACGTGGCTGAGCAATCAATGAATGTTGTAAATGGTTGAGTGAATCTGTAGTCTTTTTTCCTCTTCAGAATCACCCTGAGAAGGGGGATTAGCTTGCCCACTCTCCAGAAGGAGTGCCCGAGGTGGAGGAATAAGTCTCCTGAGACCACGCAGCTGGCTCCGATAGGGGCTCCACCCAGAACCCAGGTGCCCGGCCCGAGGCCAGTTCATTTGGAGAAGAGTGTGGCCCCCTGTCAGGAGGGGACAGGGCTTCTGGCTGGGGTCAGGGGTCGGGTCATGTGTCCCTCAGAAGGCCCTACTAGAACACAACTGGGAGCTGCCAGGGAGAGGGGGTGGGTAGGCAGAAGTTCAGGCTGCGGACCAGCTGGGAATTGAGCAAAAGGAAAAAGAAAAAGATGTCTCGGTGCCAAGACTCCAGGGAAATGTTTGTTGACTTTTTGCTTCATATCCACCACTTCCAACTGGGCTTTGAAGCTAACTTTTTGATAGAAGGCTCCCTGGGGCGGGTGGGAAGTTCACGGCCTTGTTGCTGCGGTTCTCTGGGCAACTGCACACCCACAGCAGCGCCAGGATGATGCCCGAGTTACGCAGAAAGTGGAGGGAATTACGGGGAAAGCAGAGAGCACTCCGGGAAAAGTGGAGACAGAACAACAATTAAAGGGCAAAACAAGAACCGTTACGGGGGGCACCACGGGTATCGGTGCTGTGCCTTCAGGATGCCAAGGGGCCCTCTCCCAGAGTCCTTCACCACCAAACTGTCCCAGATGACCTTGCCAGGAGGAGTCCAAGGGAACCAGCAGCCCTCGCCCTCAGCCAAATCTCTTACAATGGACGTCTTCACGGAGTGACCTTGTGAAACCGTGGAGGTGACGCTCACCGCCCTGCTCAGGGGCTTTCCTGGCTCCCCGTCACTGGCAGAATGGAGTCTGTGCTTCTTCAGAGCTCGGTGGCGCTCCTGACCTCAGACGCCATCCCCAACAATTGTCTTGAATTTGGGCGTTTGCACAGGTGTCCCCCTTTGGCTAACCCATCTATCCTGAGGTTTGAGCCTCAATGTTACATTCTCCAGGGACAACATCTCTCAGACCCCGTTTCTACCCCCGCCTTAGTCCCAGCGTTCATTCTGTACGTTCCCATGGTACCGTGGGCCTTTTCACGATGGCCACACCGCCAGCTCCGTTAGGGGTATGCGTGTCACATGCTGTGTCTCCTGCATGAAGCAGAGGTCCTGGCACTTAGGGAGTGTCCATTAAGTGTGTGTTGAACAAATAAGAGGGAGAAATGGGCAACATCTCTATAAGAACCTTCTAGCTCATCAAGCAAAGAGAGAAGGGGAAACGACCACGTGGGGGGATTCGAGCTGAGAGGTTTTGCCTTAAGCACAGAAAGCCAGAGAAATGAACAGCCCTTAATCCAGGAGTCATCAGGAAGCGTATTCTCTCCTCGATAACCACGCCACTGTAATGGCCTCTGCTGGAAAGAGGGGCTTTCTTGGAAGTGCCGGAGAGATTTGGAGATGTCCTTCCGTAAGAATCAAAGTAGAGAATCAAAACCTACCAAATGTCTGGATGTGTCCGAAAAGAGGTCACACTCAAATGAGTGAGTGGACAAGGCAGCCGATGTGGGCTGATGGAGTAGCCCCGACTAGGAGGAGAAGCTGCTTCCCGGCTGCAGCCGACAGCTGAAAGGCGAGCATGCAGGGCTTTGTTGCCAGATTTTCCCAGAGAAGCCTGAAGTCCATGTGGGGTGTGTGTGTGTGATCTTAAATCTCCCCAAATTATTTATATTTTTTATAGTTACTGATCAGACCAGAAAAACAACTTGTATGAGACCCAGAGATGCCAGTGTTTGACCTTTGCTCCAAGAAATCTGGCCTCACATGGTCTGTTTATTTAAACCTGCCGACACCAAAGCTCCAAACAACTTGAGCCATCCATAGAAAGTGATCAATACACGAAAGAACAGAGACTTGCCGGTATCAATTATTGGCACATAACAGGTGGTCAATGAATAGCTGCTGAGTGGAGAAAGAAGGAATTAATAATGAAGGCATGTCTGCAGTTCAAAATTTCTACCACTAGATGGAGAAGTTCATTTTTCTCTGCCCAGGAAACCTTTGTTTTTTTGGAGATTTCTGCGGGGGAGGATTTGCCTTAGAACTAAACAGCTCTCTTTTATTAAGATCGTTTTATGGGCGCCTTTAAAGGTTTTGCATTCTTAACTTGAACATCCCACAAATACCAATAACTGTTTCCTCATTGTCTTTGCTGTCCCTCTTACTTTCCACCCCAAATAAAGTCATGAGACCGTGTTTCCCTTGGTGTGGGCAGCATCGTGGTTAGAAATAGAGAGTGATGGCTAGATGGTGGAGCAGGGAGAGGTTGGGTATTCAAGGAGCTCACAGGCTCTTTGGATACATAGACCCTTACCCCAGTTACAATACAATGTATTTGAAACTACAATGCTGGTGCATATATGACGCTTAGCAGAGCCAGAGGAGAGAGCGACAACCCCGTTGGCTAAGGAGGGTGCAGAAGTCCTCAGAGGAATAGCTCGTGGGCTGGATGGACCTTAAAGGATGAGAAGGAATTCACCAAGGTACCAAGGCAGGAAGAACATGCATCGTTCCTCCAACAGCTGTGAGCATCTATGTGTGCTCGGCACTTTGCTGGCCACTGGGGTTCAGCGGTGAACAGGACACAAGGGCTCTGTCCCTCCGTCCTTAAGGAGTTCACAATGCAGTAAGAGAGATATTTAATAATCAAGAAAGGAAATACATCGTTTAAAATTACAGTTTGTGGGAGGAATTAGGAAGGAAAGCGGTCAGATACTGAGATAGGAAATAGAAAGCAAGATCTATATTATTCAGAGTCGTCCAGAGAGGCCTCTCCAAGGAGGTAACATTGCAGCTGCGGTGGAGAATGAGAGGCACCGGTCATATATGCAAGGTAGGGAGGGGGTGGGGCGAGGCAGGCGTGGGGCGGAGGGTGCTACCAGCAGAGGGAATGAGGAATGCTCTTCGGGAAGCAGACCTGGCCATTGTGAAACCGTCTGTGAAAGGCGGGGAAACCTCCCGGTGTATTGGAGGAACCATAAAAAGTTCCTATCATATTAGGATGTACAGTGGGAAAGGGGAAAAGAAAGTGGTGGGAACTGAGGCCAAAGAGGTGGGCAGCATCCCACTGGCAGAGGAGCCCAGGCTTTATCTGAAAACCCAGTCTCCCAAACAAGTCACACCCATAGCAACCTCACCATTTCTACTGTATCATCCTTATTATTATTTTATTTTTCTTTTATTAAACTTACTTTTTACTTATATAAAATATAAATAAAACTTAAAATGGTGTGTGTGTGTGTGTGTGTGTGTGTGTGTGTATCGACAGTATCATTGGCTATTAAGAGAAGGCAAAAGAAATACAAGACCAATAAAATGTCTCGTGTGGTCCACACCTTATACTTTAGGATGTGGGGATGGAAGACATGGGGAGATGTGACTGAGATGAGATGGTGTTTCAGAAATCAGTGTTGAAAGCGTGATTCCATTTATATCTCCTACCAAAAAAAATGGGATGATAATCCTGGCAGCCGTAAAAAGGGATATTCCTGGACAAAAATCCTCCCCCCCCCCCAAGGGGTTTTCCAGTGGAGAATTGCACGAGAGCCCAGAAGAACAGCAGGCTGCTCTAAGAATCCAGGGAGCACTGGGTAAGGATGACCCGCTCACCAAAATCCCCACGTTTAGGGTCACTTCCTCCAGCTTCAGGAGACTTGCTTGGCTACTTGGCAGATGGTAAATAAAGAGATTTAGATAAAGCTCCTGAAAATGAGGAACTAACTCCTAATTCCTGACTGGGGAAAGCCACAATACAAAATCTGAGAGACTCTGTGGTTATTCATACAAACTCATACCTGGCAGCTTAGAGAAAAGTCCACTTAAGCACCCATTTCCGGGAGCAGTTTCGGCTTTTACTTTTCCATTCCACAAATATTTAGGGAGCACTTACGAAAGGTCAGATACTGTGTAGAAATCGAAAGGGTGATAAATTCAAACACCTAGCAGGTGTCAAGAGAGAAATATTAATGAATGAAGTGGGCCCGTGTGAGACAATAGGGAATGGTGGGGACTGGAGTGAACTGGAAAATGCAACCCCCGTTTGAAAGGGGAATGGGCTCCTCAGCTCCGGCCCATAGCAGCCCAAGCAGGAATGTGGAGTCTGTGTTGACAGGACTTCGGCTATTTCAACAGAAAAGGCGCTGCACAATGGTCATTATATTTAGGGGGAAAGTTGGGAGTGGGAGGAATACCTTCTGAATTTTAAAAGCTGGCTAGTAAATCAAAAAAGTTTAAAACACTCTGAGGGCCAAGAAAAATACATCTGCAGATGGATGCAAGCCAAGGGCCAGTGGGTGACCTCTGGGTGTAACAGAGTCTCAGCCTTTTTGGGGCTTGTGTGTGAGGAGATAAGACGTGTTCATAAATAACTCCAACAGAGAACATGGTGATAAGTGTTGTGTGAGCAAGACAGTCTAAGGACTTCAGACGAGGGAGGCATGGCAGGGTAGCAAAGCCCTAAGTGGGGACTAGGGTTTTCTCCCAAAGTTCTTTCTGGCCAAGTGTCGAGAAACCCACCGAACTCAATGAGGAAGGAAAGAGAGGCGTCCAGTGAGCTCAATGGTCTGGTCAGGGAAATAACTAACGAGGTCAGGACTGAGCACCACTGGATCCCGGAGAGCAATTCCATGTCTAGCCCTTACCCTAGACATCCCAAATAGGAATTTCTTGGGTTGAGAATTATTCACCCAAATCTAAAAATGTCTATTTAGTTAATTCTCACTGGGATCCTTCCCTAAGAACCTCTGCTTTAAGGAGGTGCCCCCCCCCAATGCTGACTAAAACAGCAAATGTGACTCTTCTGTCCTTCCCATTCCCCTACATTCAAACACACTAGGAGCCCTAGGTTGTCAAGGTTTCACCCGGCAGTGTCTAGTCTGTGCCTGCACCCGAGGGTCCAGCTGTGGGTCTCGGGAAAGCACCGCATTAGCCCAGAGGCCAAGGCACCTTCTTGCTCTTGGTCCAGTTGGGGCAGTGGCAAAAGCACTCTGCCTTGGCAGGTTGCAAAGGAATTGCTGTATTTCCAAGCCCTCTTTCTCTAAACATCATCTCATAACAAATTCTACAACTCTTGCGGTGACACAGGTTATCGGAAATTGCAGCCGAAAGTATACACTGGATTTACTTAAATTCGAAGATGGGATTTCTATTCCACACCATGATCTAAACTCAAGTTTACCTACATTTTTCCAACTTATAACTCAAAGTCCTACCAGAATCTTTCCACCTGCCTTAGTTTTTCAGCTTCTTTCAGGCATATCTGGGCTCAGTTTTCACATCAAAGAAACCCAGGGAGTTTCACTATTATTGTTGCCACGTGAGAGGTTTTTCTGGGCTCGCAGTCTGCTGCCCCTCTCCCCAACAGCCATCCCTCCTGAGGGGTTGCTTATCTAAACACCAATCTACCCTCACAACTCTTGCTTCAAACTGTGCACTGTCCCAAGGAAGACAGGCAAAGAATGTGGCGTTGTGTGGAGGTCTGAATCACATCTATTTCACCATCGAGGAGGCCTTCCACCCGCAGAGATTGCAGGCTTCCCTAGAGCCCCTCTCCTCCTCCCTTCCAGGTTCCAGCACAAATGCAATCGGACATGCCTTCGAAGCTGGAAGAGAAAAAGACTTGGGATGATGGGAAGCCTTTGTACTCTTAAAAATTAATGACTCCACAGATCCCCAGCAGCTAACACTAAAATAGAAATCGTTGCAAACTGCATGTACTGCCCGAAATAAAATGAGGGGAATACCCTTAACTCCTGCCAGAGGAACTAACCCCAGGAAATGGGAATGTCGACCGTAGGCTGGAGACTGCCCACTCAGCTTGATCGTGCCCTTGTGCACTTGATGAGGAACAAGAAGCCCTTTAGACACCATTGCTTTGTGTCTTAGGTATTTTGTAGTTTAGAAATGTGTTTATACCCACTGCCTCATTTCATTTCACGGCAATCCTGAGTGATGGGCCAAGCAGAATGAGTATAATCATTTTACAAAGAAACTCGGGGACAGAGAAAGGATATGAGTGGATAAGTTGTGTAGCTGCCAAATGTCCCTTTACCCTTTTCCTAGTTCTCCCCTGAGGACGCCCTCCCCTGTTCTCTGTCCCTGTGCTTTGGGATGCTGTGACAACGCCATTCATCACTCCCAGGACGGGGCGTGTGAATCAGGGCAGATTCTTTAGGTCCCATAAGTTACTTCACGGATGGGCATGGAGACTTGGCCAGAGTTGAATGAGCTGGAAGAAGACTTTTACTGGTTGGTGGAGAGATGTGTCCACTCTCCTTCTTGCCGTCCTGTGATATCTGGAAATGAAACAAACACAGAGGACACTAGAACCACCCAAAGGAGAGAGACTTGGTCCAAGTGACATGGTTGGCTTTCCTAACTTGGAACAGTAACCTCTCTTTTTTCTTTTTCTTTTTTGTTTAAAACTAACTCATGCTGGGTTTGGATGCTTGGAACTGAAGCATGATTCAAAATGCTCACGGTGTGCATTTCTCCATAACTTCATTTTGCTGGGGGGTCACGTGGCACTCTAGCCCCACTTCAGCATCACTTATCACCAAATGTGTTGTCATGGCAACTTCCCTCACAGTTCCAGGGAGAAAAGGAAGGAGGAAATGTAGCTAACTCCTCTTTATGTGGCTACTGAGCAGCCAGTAGATCGCATACCCTTGGCTCAAGAGCACCCTTCCTTCCTGACCCGCCCCACCGTGGCCAGAGAGTGGAGGTGGGGAAAGGCTGGTAGGTGATAAGGCATGCTCACTTAGGCAGCAGAAGCTTTCAAAGGGCAGCTCCCTTGGAAAGAGGCTGTAGGCACAGTAAACCTTTCTATAACATCAGTGCTTCTCAGTGGAGTCTCAGAGATCCATACATTCTTGAGCAGCTTATGATAAAGCTATGCATTTGAATGGTATGATCATTCAAACATGTTTAGTAGTTGGGTCACCTCCATTACTGCCTTATGAGATTTCAGTGCCTGTATTTGTTGAGTTTATAAGCAAATTGGTCCCAAGTAATACCAAGTAATACCCCAAGGCTAATGAACAACAACAACAAAAAAAACCAGGCAGTCTTAATGAGTGACGCGTTCACCTCAAGTGAGAGCCAAATGACATCACAGAACTTGAGGGAACAAATGTTTTGCAACGATGCAAATGGAAAACGTCTGATGGTCATTCTGAGGCTCAAGGGAGTACAGACGAGGCGACCTTGCTAGGACCTTACCAGAGTAAGTGTGAGCAGGGGATTCCTTTCAGCCAGACAGAATTATCCATCATCATAAATTTTGTCCGTGTAAATTGTAGCTGTTCTGTCATTTTATTTGCATTGAATTTATAACTTTGTTTTTATTGTTTCAGTAGCACACAAGCTATAAATTGAGCCATGTAGTCCTACTTTTATGTGTGTGTAAATGTAGATAACATTAAAATGGAAGAAACATGTCAACTCTGAGAACCACGAGAAATTTCTGCTTTCCTTTGAAGGTGTCGGCAGCACCTCAAGCTTGGGAAGCATCGCGGTAGGTTCTCTCCCAGGACCACCTGCCTGTTGCTGCCTCCTTCCTTCCAGCTTTAGCCTTGCAGTCCCCCCTCTAACGGTTCTTCTTGCCTCTGGCCTCCACCTTCTAATCCAGCCAACACAGAGCTAAGGGTCCTTCTGTACTTTCCTCATGTTGGTTTTAGACTCAAGAACTTGCAAGAGCTCCTGCATGGCTATCAAATGTAAGTCTACCATCTCTCCCTAACATTCAAGTCCTGAGCCTGGCCTAACATACCCGCTTTGCTTTCCTCACCTACAGACATCCTATACATAACTGGTGAATGAGGATCTCCCAATCTGTTCCTCTTTCTACTCTATCTGACTTCAAAGTGAGTTCCTCCATTAGGCAACATGTTTTTTCAGGTGAGAAAAAATAAAAATCTTGACTGGTCCCAATCAATATTCAATAAATAGTTGCTAAATATATTAGTCATTCGGTCCACCTCCCATCCCACTTTTAGTGGAAAAAACTGTATCTCCAGTGGAAACTCATCAATTAGGAGTTGTCTTCAAAAGAAGAGGCCTTTGGGGTACCAAAAAAGTTTCCAAGTATTAATATTTAAATGTCATTTCAGAAAAATTTATAACACTTTGGTCCTCAAAAGGACCTCATTCTCATGCCATAAAACCTTTGAACTTGGTTAGAGGCTTTCTAGTTCTCCCTACAGTTGGATTCCCCTTGAATTAAAAATTGATCATGTGATCAAAGTATTTATTATTAGCTTTTCAGCATCCATGTCGCACAGCAAAAACCAAAGTAACCCAGCAAATCCCAGGAGACCTCTTTGGCAACACTCCGTACACAGCCAAGTTTCCATGTACAGTGGATTTGTGTAATTTCCACATAAAAGATTATCCAATTCAACTTTCGGCCCATGTCTTTCCACACATTTGAAGGAGTTACAAAAAATTACAAACCCCAAAATGTTGAAAACTTTCTGGTGAGTAGAACATAAACAAATACAAACTAGAGTCCTATTTATCACAAGAAGGCACAAGGAGACCCCCAGGACTTGGAGGAGCTATTGAACAGGGAGCATGAATTCATTCATTCACTCACCCACTCATTCAGATCAGTCATGACCAAAGACAGATGCGGTCTTTGTCTTTATGGAGCCTACCTTGTGATGGAGATTTCAGCCTACCATATTACTATTTATTTTCTACTTGTTCCATTCGTTTTTGTTCTGTTTTTACTTTCCTGCTTTTCTTAAGGAGAATTTAATTATTTTGGGATTCTAGTTTATCTATTGACTTTTTAGCTGTATCTCTTTGTGCTGTTATTATTATCATTACTCAGGGTAGCTAGAGAGGATTGCAACCTACATTTTTAACATTTCAGTCTCCTTAGCATTAACATTGTGCCACTTCAGCCCTGGCTGGTTTGGCTCCGCATTAGAGCGACGGCCTGCGGACCCAAGGGTCACAGGATCGATTGCGGTCAAGGGCATGTATCTGGGTTACAGGTTCGATCCCTGGCCCCAGTTGGGGTCCTGAGGGAGGCAACCAGTCCATGTGTCTTTCTCACATCAATGTTTCTCTCTCTCTCTCTCTCCTTCCACTCTCTCTAAAAATCAATGGGAAAAGATCCTCAGGTGAGGATTAACAACTATATATGTATACATTGTTATATATATAGTGCCATTTCATGTTAAATGAAAGAAACTTACAACCATATATGTCCATTTATCACCCCCCTCCATTGGCCCTTTGTGCTTTAGTTGCCAGAGTTTTTTCATATATAAGTATTATAAACCCCACAATTCAAAGTTACAATGTTTGCTTTAAACAGTCACAAATTTTAAAGAGGTTAAGAGGAAAAAATGGTTTTAAATCCTTTCTGAAATCTTTTCTTACTGAAAAGCCACATTTCAATCCAGTGCGATTTCCCTTCAGCCTGGAGAACATCTTTTGGTTTCCCGTGTAGTGTAGGTCCGCTGGTGGTGAATGCTCTCGTTCTCTCTCATCTGCAAATATCTTTATTTCTCCTTAGTTCTTGAAGGATGAATGCTTTTACTGAGATAGAATTCCAAGTTGACACGTTTAGCATGGCTGTTTTTCTCTCTCTTATTTTCATCATGTTTAAGATGGAGTTGCTTTCTCTTCTGGAATCCCTCATTACTAGTGAGAAGTCAGAGACACTCTGGCTGGTTTGGGTCAGCGGTTGAAGCGTCAGCCAACGGACCAAACAGTCGCGGGTTCAGTTCCAGCTAAGGCACGTGTCTTGGTTTCTGTTCATCCCCAGCCCTGGTCGGGTCATGCAGGAGGCAACCATTTGATGTGGTTCTATCACATTGATGTTTCTCTCTGGCTCTCTCTCTCTCCCTCCCTCCCACTCTATCTGATGATAAATGGAAAAATATCCTCGGATGAGGAAGAAAAAAAAGAGAGAGAGAAGTCAGAGATGATTTCTAGTGTTGTTTCCTGATGGAATGTGCCAGTTCTCTCAGGCTGATTTTAAATTTTTATTTTTTGTTTTCAACAGTTTGACTATGATGTACCTAGATATGGTTTTACTTGTACTTATTCTAATAATTTGTGATTGCTGTTCTCCTTGAATCTATAGATTTGTTTCTTCAAAGATTTTATTTTTCTGTTCTAGTCTCTCAACCCTTTCCTTCTCTTATTCTTTATATTTTAGTTAGTTCATTTTTATTATTATTATTATTATTATTATTATTAATCCTCACCCAAGGATATTTTCTCAAATATCTTCAGATAGAGTGGGAGGGGGGCAGAGAGAGGGAAAGAGAGCAAGAGAAACATCGATGTGAGAGGGACACATCGACTGGTTGCCTCCCACATGACCCCAACCAGGGCCGGGGACAAACCGCAACCAGTGCCCTTGGCTAGAATCGAACCCTCAACTCTTTGGTCCTCGGGTTGATGTTTTATTGCTGAGCCAAACCAGCCAGGGCTAGTTCATCATTTTTTATATGGCCCCACAAGTCACAAAAGTTATATCACATTATTTTTACTATTCCTTTCTCTTTTCTTTAGATTGGATTATTTCTATTGCTCTATCTCCAAGTTCACCGAGTCTTCCTTCTGTAATCTCCCATCAGCTGTTAACTCAATCCAGTCAATTTTTTTATTTCAGATATTGTATTTCTCTGCTCTGGAATTTTCAGTTTTTAACAGTCTTTTCTTTTCTTTTTTTCTTTTTGAGACTCCTTATTTGCTTATGTATTACAACAATGCGTTCCTGAACACGGTTATAACAGCGGCTTTAACATTTTTGTCTGCTACCTCCAACATCTGGGTCATGTCAAAGTCAATCTCCTTTGACTGCTTTCTCTCTCAAGGATGAGCCACCGTTTTCTCCCTTTTGTGTGTCAGTAACTTGGATTGTATCTAGGACATTGTGAACGGCTCATTGCAAGGAGCAGCCATGGAAGTGCTTTAGGAAAGAGATACGATAGTCATATCTTTGTCTCAGAAACAAGTATTCTGGCTACTGCGTGGAGAACAGAGTGGAAGTAGACGGGACAACTGGAAGGCTGCTTCAGTAACCCAGGAACGGCGTGTTATTCGCATCCACTGGAAAGATGCCAGCGCAGAGTTGGAATTAGGTAGAACAGGTTGCAATGAGAGACCTGGAAGGGACTTAGACGTCAGCTGCCTGCAGGGCTGTATTCTTCCAGACGATCCACTGGTACTTTTTACCCAACAGGTCAAGCAGAATACCCTTCACCAACTTCCAATGAGAGGAATCTCAGTAATGCCTGATGCTTCCTGCTCTTCCCTCTCAACAGTCAACTCCCGGCCAGGTCCCAGCAATTCTTCCCTTAAGATTTTCTCTGGCCCTGGCCTGTTTGGATCAGTGGTTAGAGCGTCAGCCCACGGACCAAAGAGTCGTGGGTTTGATTCTGGTCAAGGGCATATACCTCGGTTGCGGTTCATCCCCAGCCCTGGTCGGGGTCGTGTGGGTGGCAACCAATCGATGTGTCTCACTTCGATGTTTGTCTCTCTCTCTCTCTCCCTTCCTCCTTCCTGCTCTATCTGAAGATAAATGGAAAAATATCCTCCAGTGAGGATTAAAACAAAAGGATTTTGTCTGCTCGTCTACTACCACTGCTTGCAGAGCTTATCCTTTTCCACCCAAACAAGTAAAACAGCCTCCTAGCAGACACTCCGATTTCCAGCCTCAGGCTTCTCTATTTGTCCTCGACTCTGCTCCCAGGGCCATCATTTCCAAAGACCCAATCGAATTAGGTCATTTCTATGCAACAGCTTTTCAGTGCCCCTCTTTGGTACGAGAGAAAGTCTGAATTCCATGGCATGGTGTATGATGCTCAAGGTATAAGAATCTTTCCTTTCATTTTTTTCAGCAGATATGTTTGTGCTGGAGAAAAAGGAGGAAATGGTGACCAAGATCTTTGTCCTCCCATTGCCGAGTCTAATGAGGGAGGGAGAGACCAATTTCAACTTCTTCCTCCACTTCCTCCTCTGCCCTCCCACCACCCTCCCTAAAATTTCTCTAACACACAGAATTTTTTGCCATAACTAACCACTTTATTCTATTTCTTGACACCTCTGAGCCTTTGAACATGCTTTTTACTCTTCTTTCCTTTCCTCCTTCCCTTCCTGTTAAGAAGACTTCAATCAAATTCCACTTTTTCTAACTCCCCACATTCTTGACACAATCATTTTTCTGCCCACTCATTCAAATCTCGATTACGGATCTATTTCTTTTTTTTAACCTCACCCAAGAACAATTTTGCATTTATCTTCAGATAGAGCGGGAAGGAGAGAGGGGGGAAGAGAGAGAGAAACATCGATGTGAGAGAGACACATCGACTGGTTGTCACCCACACGACCCCAACCAGGGCCGGGGACAAACTGCAACCGGGTACGTGCCCTTAGCGGGAACCGAACCCAGGACTCTGTGGTCCACAGGCCGACGCTCCAACTGCTGAGCCAAACCGGTCAGGGCAAGGATCTATTTCTTAGAGAGCAGCTGCTTTTATATCAGTCCTTCTAACTTCACATTTAACTATCTGTATCCTCTCTGTCTCTTGCAATAAAACTCAAAAATCTTTGGGAGCAGGGAGCTGGTCGACGTCACCTTTGTTCTGTCATCTAGCACACTGCCCAGCTCCTGGTCAACAATCAATTGTTTATTTACTCTTTGACATCCTTATCATTTTGCAAATGGGGAAATAAAAGTCCAGAGAGGGAAAGTGGCAAGTCTGGCAAAATGGCCTGGACTGGTTTTAAGATCACTGCTTCTAAGTGGGGAGGGAGTTGTCAACATCTCTCTGGGCGATATACCGGAAGGTTTGACAGAAGTGGCAGACTAAGTGGAAGCTGGTAGAAGTGAGGGTTGGAGGTACGAAATTGGATCAATGGCTTAATGGCTTTTACAAGCTGCATCTATGAACACAGGTTGCTAGCTGGAAAGCAGAAGGGCAGTCAAGAAAAGAGAACTAACCAGCAAGGAAAAAGCAATCTGGGTTCCATTCAGAGTGCACACCTCCCTGTGTGGTCCTGGACCTGCCCTCTCTTCTCTCTGGGCACTGCCTTCTAATAATAAAATAAACAACATCAGTAGTAATAATAATAACAACCACTTACAGTTATTAAGACTTTACTATGTTCCAGGTGCTCTAAAACCTTTCGTTTTACAAATGAGAATATCTACTTTCAAAGAGTTGAAATAACTTAACCAAGGTTACATAGCTAAGTGGTGGAGACAGGACTTTTGCTCCAGATGTTGGACTAGATAATCTCAAGTTCACCTTAACTAGAAAGACTTTAAAGGAGTTTCTGCCACAACAAACATTGGCCATTCTCAAGCTTATTACAAGACTCCCTCTCTTGTCAGGTGACTTACATGCCTAGCTCCCTCCCAACTAGGAAAAATGACCTGGAAAACACGGGGATTATCTCTGGTCCGTACACACATAAAAGACATGAATCATTTGAGATCCTAGTTATACCTGAATTAGCTGTGAAGGAAAATCATTATTTTTAAAAATAGTTTCAGCACACAGATGTCTTACCTGTGTGGTCCTATATGTCACTGCTATTTTCCATCTTTAAATATTATTAATCACATCAGCAATTTAGCAAAGCACTTGCACATACACTATCTTATTCAGTCAACACAACCGCCTTTTTCCAGGTGAGGACACAGAGACTTCGCCAGTGAGTTTCCTAAAAGCCCACAACAGTAAGTGGCAATGGAGTTTGAGCTCCACACACCCTTCTCTGCCATCTGCCACCCCTGGAACATGGGTAAGCCACAATACAGGTATGTCTACCTGTAATTTACTAAAACCACCGGAGAAGTACTGAATGACTAAAATGTAAATTACTGAATCGCCCAAGTAATAAGGACTGGCTGCTTTTTAAACATTTTATTTTTAGAGACAGAGGAAAGGAGAGAGAGAAACATCGATTTGGTGTTCCACTTATTGATGCATCCATTGGTTGATTCTTTTTTTTTTTTAGTCCTTACCTGAGGATACTTTTTCCATTTATCTTCAGATAGAGTGGGAGGGAAAGAGAGAGAAACATCGATGTGAGAGAGACCATCAATTGGTTGCCTCCCGCATGACCCCGACCAGGGCAGGAAACCAAACTGTAACTGAGGTACGTGCCCCTGACCAGAACTGAACCCACCACTCTTTGGTTCGCTGGCCGATGCTCTAACCACTGAACAAACTGACCAGGGCCATTGATTGATTCTTTTTTTTTTTTTTTTTATCCTCACCCAAGGACATTTTTATATTTATCTTCAGATAGAGCGGGAGGGAGAGAGGGAGGAAGAGAGAGACGCATCAAGTGGCTGCCACCCACACGACCCCAACCAGGCCGGGGACAAACTGCAACCCAGGTACGTGCCCTTAGCGGGAACCAAACCCGGGTCTCTCTGGTTTGCGGGCCGACGCTCTAACCGCTGAGCCAAACTGGCCAGGGCCATTGATTGATTCTTACGCATGCCCTGATCGAGGATAGAACCCACATCCTTGGCATATCAGGACAGTGCTCTAACCAACTGAGCTACCCGGCCAGGGCTTGACCGGCTGCTTTAAGCACGTTAGCAGCCCGGTGTTGGGAGAGGGCCTGGAGGCCACCAGGCCCACCATTCCTCTCCTCTCTCCACTGGCCCACCCTCCAGTTTTGGGGGCACTCCTATTAGGTGGTGGCTCAGCCTCCCAAGGTTTCCCCTTTTGTCTCTGAGCAGCTTTGAAGGTTATTAACCCTCTTCTATTGAATGAAATCTGCCTCCTAACATTACCACTCATGGGTCCTCAGTCGGCCTTTTGCCGTTACCTTCCAGAATCCCTTCTGGTAATTGATTTCAGTTCTCATCACCCTTGATTCTTTTCATTTCCTCTGTGAACCTGTCTGGATCTCAGCTTCCTCACCTCTAAAATGGGTAGATGGACTGGTTTTGTCAGACCTCCATAAAGGGTTCCTCCTGTGACCCTAGGATATTTTAAATGTCCAAATAATTGTACCCCAAAACAGAAAAGCTTGCTCACTGCCAGGAACTCTCAAAAAAAAAAAAAAAAAAAAGTGCTTCCTAACATGGTGCCCATTGTGTGTTTTCCTTCCTTCCACTCTGTTTGTGTTTTCTCGGAGATGGAGAAGATAGTCCAGAGGTGGGGTGCAGGCACGCCTCATTGTTGGGGCCGCCGTGCACTCCAGCAGGGAGGGCTTTGCAGCGTGAGGGATGCTGAAAGCCCAGGCAGCCCCGCCCTTCCCCACTTCAGCTTCCAGCTTCGTTTCCCAAGTACAGGGAGGTTTCCAGATTAAAGTTCCGATTGACTGGCGTTCACCCAGGGCCCCACTCAGCCCTCTCCTGCGCGGTCTCAGATCCCTCGTACATCTAAACGCGGCTGTGACCTCTGCCCACGCCTCCTCCGAGGACGGAATAAAACCTCTCTGAAACACTTCTAAAAATATAGAGAGGACCGAATGTTTAGGAAGTCTGATTAGAGCCATTACGGACAAGAGTGTGAAACAATGGCGACAATAAAAGTAATAACAAGTAGGTAGGTAGTGAAGAGTAAATGTGTTCCAGACACCAAGCTAAGAACTTCTCACAATAGCACTATAAGGCAGGTACTATTCTCACCACCTTTTTGTAGATGATGAAACTAGGCTATTTTTTTTTTTCCTTTATTGATTTCAGAGAGAGAGAAACTGAAAGGGAGAGAGAGATATAGAACTATCGATGAGAGAGCACATCGATTGGCCGCCTCCTGCATGCCCCCCACTGGGGATCGGGCCACAACCTGGGCATGTGCCCTGACCGGGAATCAAACCGGCGACCTCTTGGTGCATGGGTCAAAGCTCAACCACTGAGCCACACCAGCCAGACTGAAACTAGGCTTTAAAAGGATACCCATGTCACCCACCCATTGTCATACAACTGGCAAGTGGTGGAGCCAGAATTGTAGCCCAAGTATGTCTAACTCTGGTGCTTGAACACTTCACCCAATACAAACTGCCTTATTGTTTTAAATAATGTTTTGCATTTTTTTGTACCTATGTACCACTTCTTCCATGAAGCCTTCCAGGATGCTCCCCAGATCTCATTTAGAGATCTCCACTGCGTTTCATCGTATCCATGCATCCTTTTATGTGAATGCTTAGCACACTGTTCAGAACCTGTTTTTACTTTCTTCCACGTGAGACAGGAAACTATTGAATGCAAGAGCTGTGTCTGTTTGTATTCCTTACTCCTGGTGCATTTTTCGTCTTTTATCAGACAGGATTTTAGGGCACACTTGCTCTAGAGCAGCAGTTCTCAATCTGTGGGTTGCGACCCCTTTGGGGGTCGAACGACCCTTTCACAGGGGTCACCTAAGACATAACAGTAGCAAAATTGCAGTTATGAAATAGCAACGAAAATAATTTTATGGTTGGGGGTCGCCACAACATGAGGAGCTGCATTAAAGCGTCGCGGCATTAGGAAGGTCGAGAAGTGCTGCTCTAGAGGATTGTCGATAGCTCTGGGTTTTACAGCCCAAATCAGAAGTTGCTGGATGAGGAGATGACCAACCCCACCCAGCCCTCTCTAGGCATCCAAGGGATTCTTCTGAGCGTTCCCAGAAGGGATGGGAGTTCAGGGTTTGCATGGAAGAAAGGAAACAGTCCAGCTGAGAGGTGGCCTCCCTGAGATTAATAGTGCTCTGGTTTACTGAAAGCACTATAGAAAGCTTTCTGGCGTACTGACTGCTAAGTGTTGCTCGATGGTGGACTCTAAACCATGTGTTCTCGAGAGAAGAACAGAGGGTCTCTGTAGCTGAGCCTGGGCTCAGGGCAGAAAAAGGGTATGAGGACCACCCCTGAGCCCATCTGAAGACCAGTGACAGCCAGCAGCCACAGTAGTAATGATGACAGTGGGTCCTAAAGTCAGGACCAGGTCTTCCCCACCCTTTATGCTCCTGAGAGTCTTATACCCCTAAGGAAGGCACGCCCTCAAGCATGAAGATTTCATTTGCTGTCGACCTGCTTGGAAGAGAGACATGCGTTATACCGGAATCGTGGCGCAAAGTCGGACCTGTTCCAATGACACGTGTGTGTCAGCATGTGTGTGCCAGAGGTTTCTGGAGAACATGGGAGAAGCTGCTGCAGTCCGCTGCCTCAAGCCAGCGAGACCGAGTCTGTTTCATTTGGTTCATTTTATTTTGTTCATTAGATTCCACATATAAGTGAGATCATGTGGTACTTTTGTCTTTCTCTGACTGGCTTATTTCACTTTGCATAATGCTCTCCAGATTCATAGAGAGAGAACAGGCTGACAGCTGTCAGAAGGGTTAGGAGGCTGGATGAAAAAGGCGAAGGGATTAAGCAGAAAAAAAACAAATTCATAGACATAGACAACAGTATGGCGGTTACCAGAGGAAACAGGAGTGGGGGGAGGTAGAAGAGGGTAAAGGGGAGGATATATAGTGTTGGAAAGAGACTTGACTTGGGGTGGTGAACACACAGTGCAATACACAGATGATGTACTATAGAGTTTTACACCTGAAACCTATATAATTCTATTAACCAATGTCACCCCAATAAATTCAATAAAAAGAAAAATTAAATTATTTAAAAATGACAGTGGGCCCTGGCCAGTGTGGCTCAGCAGTTGCAAGTTCAATTCAGGTCAAGGGCACGGACCTCAGTTGCAGTTTGTCCCTGGCCCTGGTCAGGGTCGTGTGGGAGGCAGCCAGTCTATGTGTCTCTCTCACATCGATGTTTCTCTCTCTCTTTCTGTCTCTCCCTCTCTCCCACTCTGTCTGAAGATAAATGGAAGAATATCCTCGGGTAAGAATTAAAAAAAAAAGAAGACGACAGTGGAACTGAGGTTCTAGGGAGAGGAAATGTTCTTATATTGCTTGAATATTATATCATGCGCTTGTATCATTTGTATAATAATGTAAACAGTTAAACGAATTTATGTAATAAGTGTATTTTTAAATCCTTGGCTCAAATTCTAAAGGACTGTCACTTAATCAGTGCTGCGCAGAGACCAGTTGAACTTCAGCTGTGTTCTCTGTAGGTTCGAGGAGAGCCGTCACGGAGCAGGTCTGCTTGAAGTTCATGCACACGGGACACTGAGAAGTCTCCAGAGAAGTGGTCCAGAGAAGGAGGAGGGTGTGACTCAGAACCACAGCAGGACTAAGAGAAATAAGCATTTCATCCAGGCAAATACTAAGCTCTTTACAGGGCTCATCTCATGTAAACAGCCCAGTGAGGCAGCTATCATCATTTCCCCTGTGCAATCTGAGGTCTGAGAGGTTGATTCACGACGAAGTGGCAAAGCTAAGATTTCATCCCAAGCAACCTGAAGCCATGTGCCAGGTCCTGTGTACAGTGGGGAGAGTGAACAGCAGGGAGCGCTGTCCGTGATCGCGGGGTAGACAGACTCGTGAGCAGACATTCGTGCGGAAAGGTGATGAAGGGTTTTGGAAGGCCTTCTCCTGCGGATCAGCTTAGCAAAGGTGGAGGCCTGTGTTTGAAGCAGGTATAAAGATCATACTCAAATGGGCAGAAATGAATATGTCTTTATTTTTCTAACAATTCTGTTTTCTTTCTGAGTCTTCCTCTCCTCCAAAAAAAAAAAAAAAAATAGGTGCAGAAATTTAGTTCATTTTGTTTTAAAATTTAGGACTTTTCCCACCCCAGGTACAAACTGAAGCAATGTCTGATTGAGATGCCACGGCAGGACTGTTCTTCCCACTCTGGTTCTTCTCCACGCCCCTTGCTCCTGCCATGGCCCCTGGGGTGGGGAGGAAGCACGGCGTGGTTGGTTCGGGGAGTGAGGGATATCCAAGCTGTGGGCTGGAAGCCAGAACCTCACTGAGCCTTCTTGGCCGCAGACTCTGGTCTCAGCCGGGCGTGACTCCTGCTCTCTGGGTTTGAGGGCATGGCACTGGCATCCACTCCTTGTCCACTGACTCACTGTGGACTCTGACTGTGAGATGTCTGCCGTCTAGGACATTCTCAGCCCAACCACAGTCCCTCCGGTCTGTCAAACCACTCAGCTCCTTCACACTGCCGTCCGGGGCCCTGGAAACTCTCACTAATACACTGATGTGATCAGGGTTCCCCCAACTCCCACATCCACTCCCCAAGCCCCAGGCACCTCCCTCGGGAATTACTCTTCTACCGATCTGCCATGGGGGCAGAGGTGCCATGTGCCTTGCCAGTGTGAAGCCCGTAGCCCTCCCCTGCGCCTTCCGGGGATCCACTCTCTGCCCCGGGTTTACATGTACCACTCCCTGGCCTGGCCTGGCACAGTGTCCCTTATTCTATGTCCTCGTCCTTCCAGACCCATGGTCACCATATAATCTATGCTGCGATTTTCCTGGCTTGGCTCTTTACATGTAAAGCCCAGATTCAAAAAAATATATGTATGTTTTTCCCTCTCAATAAGATTGGTTTGTTTTTGTTTTGCAAATAAACAGTGGGCTATAAAAGCTTTAGGTATTATCAGAGGTTACTTGAAATAAAAACAACTGGCTTAGTATTTTTAAAAATATTCCCACAAAACATTCAAACTTATCAAAGTAGTTATTCTCAGAGATCTGAGTTATTCAAACTATCTTCCAGACTTTCTATATTTGATCAATTAAGGGAAAAGGCCGAGATAAGCAAATTAATATTTATGGAGGGTCAACAATATCTAGACACTGTGCTAGGGGTTTTACATTCTTCACTTTCTTTAATCCTTAATTTAATTAATATAATTAAATCTTTTAATTATATTAATCCATAAAAATATGCCCGTTGTGTAGGTATCATTCCTATTTTACAGGGAACGAAAACAAGCCTCAGAACAGATTTTATAACTTTCCCAGGTGATCTGGCCAGAGGTGATGAAGTCAAGCTTCATCATCCATGCAGCTGGTCCCAAAACTCATCTGCTTTCTCATTTTCTGCGTAAGCAATATCAATCACCGAATGTCAGCCTAATGGCGTAGTTAACTTTCATGTCCTGTGTGTGTTATTTATAGCAGATAGAGCCCCTTGCAATGATCCATGGCCACAACATGTTTGTGACTGTTTTTCTAGGGGAGTAAGCATGATGTACTGACCTTAAATGTGAGGACATTGGTAGCAGTACCATTGCTTTGCAGACCTCCGGTTGGTCCTAGCCTTGACTGGTTTGACCCAGAATCCTTGCTTACCAACAAAGAACCAACGATAATATTATTGGGAAAATTAAACGTGCTGTTTGGAGATCCGCTTTTCGGTAGTTTCCAGAAGAGCATTTCAATGAAGAGAGGGCATTGTCTGTACCCGTAAACATGGGTTTCCTGCGTGGCACCAACTCAGGGGAAAGGCTGCCAGTCCTGAGAGCAGACCTCTTTGCTGAGCATGAGAGAGACCCTGTGTGGCATGCAGAAGGAGTCATAACTGATATCCTGGTGACAGAGCCATGGGAGTCCCCAGGGCTAAGAGCTGTGCGAGGAAATATAATGTTCTCACCATGAAAATCCTCTCAGGCCCTGCAGGGAAGCCTGTGATGCAGGTACCCCAACAAAGGTAGTAGCATCAGTGAAGGGTTCCCCAGATTCAGGAGCTGAGCCTTCCCAGACGACAGGTGAAATTACCACTCCATAATTAATGATGTCCAGGTCACTATTTCCAAAAAAGAATTCAGGTGGCCTATGACAACATAGGTAAAGGGCTGGAATGATATACAATGTGTTCTTCATGTATGGGTGAGATCCAAAATTTAAATGGACTCATATTCCATAAAATGTACTTTTTAATCATTTAAGTCACATGTCATATATCTGTATATATAGATATAGATACATGTGTGCGTGCGTGCGTGTGTTTTATGGGAGTTGGCATAGTTTAGAAAAGAAAAGAACATCGAATATAATTCAGATTTAAATTATAATCTTAACTTTTCTAACAGCACACTACAAGTCATTGAACTTTTCTGGGTCTTAGTGTTCTCAGGGATCTGATTTACATTTTATTTTATTTTATTCTTTCTTTATTGATTTTAGAGAGAGAAGAAGGGAGAGGGAGAGAGACAGAGACATTGATGAGAGAGAACATCGACTGGCCGCCTCCTGCATGCCCCACACTGAGATGGGGCCCACAACCTGGACATGTGCCCTGACCGGGAATCGAACCAGGAATCTCTTGGTGCGTGGTTCGATGCTCAACCACTGAGCCACACTGGCTGGGCTCATTTACATTTTAAATAAAAAATGTTAAGACTTCCTTTAGTACCGCTGATATGCTGCACGCTTTTATGATAAGCAACTGCATTCAGTTTTCCCGGAAAACGGGGTTAGTCTGGCCTTTCATCTGTTCCTGGTGCACCTTTATAACACTTACTGCAGATGAAATCACACCTTCTATAATTCATTCGTTAATATTTGCTTCTTTGTTTTTTAACTCATCTTTATTGTTGAATGTATTACAGATGTTTCTCCCTTTTTTCCCCATTGACCCCCTCCTCCCCACTCCCGCCCCCCTCCTGCCTTCCCTCACTGCTGTCGGAGTCCACTGGTTATGCATATATGCATAGAAGTTCTTTGGTTTATCTCATCCCGCCCTCCCTCCCCCTTCCCTTTGAGGTTCATCAGTCTAACAACCAATTTGTTCTTTTGTTTAATTCTTTTCCTGGAGTTTTGTTCTTTTCTTTCATTTGGGACATGTTTCTTTGTCTCTTCATTTTGGCTGCTTCCCTGTGATTGTTTCTGTGTATTAGGTAGAGTTGCTATGTCTCCTGGGCTTCCTAGGGTGGCCTACTGTTGTAGGTGTCCTGTAAGGTCCAGTGGCACAGCCTCCCTGATCACCCCAGCTGGGCCCTCGAGGTGCACCCCTGGTGTGGACTGTACACCCTTCTGTTGTAATTGAGTCTTGATTGCTGTTGGCACGTCAGTGGGAGGGATTTACTCAGGCTGATCAGCTGCAAGGACTGGCTGTGCCCACTGACCACTGGCCTCTGACTACCTTGGAGGATCAGCTGTGTAGGGGCCCACCACACAGAGCAAGACTTACTTCAGTAGGGCTCTGGTACCCACTGAGTCTGCTCACTGAGTGTGTCACTTGTGGAGGTGGTTGGTTGGTGGTGTTTCGATGTGGTCTGAAGCTGTCCACTGGGTGTGCTGGCTCTGGGGCAAGGTCAGCCACTGCCTGTGTTCTATCCAGGGCCACCAGGCATAAGCTACAAAGTGATTTGCCAATGGCTGCTTCTTGTGCTGGGCTTGGAGGTGCCCAGGCAAAGCCAAGTTGTGAACCAAGGCTGGTTGCTTCTACTGCCAGGCCTGGGGCCACTTAACAAGAGGTATGAGGCTCACTGAGACCAGATGCTGCTTGTTTGAGAGATTTTAGGAAACTCTGAAGCAGGATCCAAGACAGGCCAATCCTATGGTAAAGCCTTTGGAAACAGCTTGAGTGGGCCTGAAAGTTGGGTGGGGCAGGGCCTCAGGGAATCACCAGGGTGGGGCAAACAGTGTGAGCCAGGTTGCTGGAGGCCGTCTGCTGCCCCACAGAAGGGCTCACCAAAGCAACATCAGCCTCCACTAGCACCTCTGTCCAGGAGAAAGCTGCCCCTCCAGCCCTCATCCAGAGGCCAAACAGGTCAGTTCTTCCCTGTATGTCTCTGGCGCCCCTCAAGCTGCCTCCCCTCCGAGCTCAGAGTGAGCAAATCTGAGTAAGTCCATGCATGGGCCCTTTAAGAGGAGCTGCCTGGGTCTCCAGAAGCCTCAGCCTCCCTCAGCCTCAGTTCCCGCTGGTTTTACAGCCAGAAGTTATGGGGACTTCTCTTCCTGGCACTGGAACCCTGAGCTGGGCGCCTGGTGTGGGACGGGGAGCCCTCACTCCTCAGGGAGGACCTTCCCAGCCACACGTGGGTGTGGGACCAGCCCGTCCGCCTCCGCCCCTCTTACCAGTCTCGATGTGGCTGCTTCTTTAATTTCATAGTTGTAGGACTTCCATTCAGCTTGATGTCAGGAGGTTCTGAGTGATGGTTTTGTTGTCGTTCAGTTGTAATTTTGATGTGGTTGTGGGAGGAGGTGATACTGTGTTCACCTATGCCATCACCTTGACTGGAAGCCAATATTTGCTTCTTTGAATGTGCTATTAGCTCCAGGAGGACAGGGATGGTGCCCGTCTTATTCCTCACTGTCTGCACCTGGCTCAGTACTGGCTTTTGTTTCTTGTTTGGTTGATTTTTTAAATTTTAATAAATTAATACATATAAAAGATAAAAATCTGTGAGGCATTTTTCAGTGGCATGGGGGAGACTTCATAAAACTAGAAATGACTGAAATTGACCCCCAAAGAAGTAGAGATGTAAACTGATTAATGAACCAAGGGAACACTTGGGAAAGTCTTAAAGAACTGTTAGTTAGGATGAAAAGATCAGTATTACAGGGGATTTTTCCTTCAAGTTTTTACCAAAAAAACCTCTATGTTTTTAAATAACAAGAAAATCACTTTAAGTAATTGATTTTGTTATGGGATCATTCTAAATTGAGTCTAAGCAAATAGGATTCATTCATGTGGTAAGAGAATTATTTATTCTTTGTGATTAAATACAGATCATCTTACCGTTGTAAAACTGGCTATAAACCAAAGCAAAAACCATCAAAAAGACATGATAAGATTATATCAACCTTTGACAGAAATCAGACTCATTGGTAATCAAAGGAAAAATAAATTGTTTTCTGTCCTCCAGGAATTCAGTGCGATTTTTATATTAAAAAGGTAGAAAGGATAGTTATTTAACATGTAATAGAATATTTGATAAAAAATAATGAATGTTAAAATCATTCATTCATTGAGCAAATGACTTTGGAATGACATCTGTGAGTCAGACACTGTTAGTGAGTGGATTGGATAAGGATGACCACGAATTCAGTAGTCATGATCACCATCACAATCATTATCGTAAGAGCAGACATTTCTTGGGCAATTCTTACATGCTAAAGCTGAAAACCTTCCATAGTAATAGTGAGCAGTAGCTCCTCAGTTGGACTAGGAAAAGCAGGTGGGTGGTTGAGCCAGACAGGGGTTGGAGCACGTGTAAGGGGATTGAGGGAACTGAGAGAGAAGCTTGTAGTCAGAAAGGGGCTTTGGATTTGGGGGTGCTGGAGTTGGGGTGGTTGCAGGTGAGGACATGTATGATGGTACATGGCAATGCCATGCACAATGACAAAATGGAGACCCCTCAAATGCCCCAAATTAGAGTATGGTAATGTGTGAGTATGATAGCGCATGGCACATTAAAGCAATGGAGTACTCTGTACCATAAAAGAACGAACTATAAAGGCCATCAAAATGCATATGTAAAATAATACTAAGTGGAAAAAAAAAAATGAAACAGTAGATTGGATAAACCCAAGCATTAGAGCTGAATAAAATCTCCATTTGCACATTGATAATAATAGGAAGAAACCACACACAAGGGTTAACAGCTTCAAAAAGAGTTTATTTTCGATTGCCTCCTAGTGTTATATAAGTAGGCACTTTTTTTTTTTAAAGGAGGAATATCTTTGGTCACTCCTCAATTATCTCCTCCACTGAATCAGAAGAGAGCTGTCATGACTCCAGAGATTTCAAAGTTGCTTCTCTTGCTTCCTCCTGGACCCACATTCAGCTGTCCTGAGGGCACTTCCCGAAATAGGACAGGCTTAATCAATTTCTTCCTTTCACCAAATAAGTTCCCAGTTTAGAAATGTCAGCGAATTGTTTCATTGCTTCATCTCACCTGGAATATTCATGGTGTCAATGAGCTTTACAGCTGGAAATGTAGTCTGGTGGATTTGAAATTCTGTTCCACAGAGATGGCTTGGAGATAATCTTCGAGGGACAGGGTGGACGAACACAGTTCCTTTGTCCCTCCCCCCGCATTTCCCTCGGATGCGCCAAACACACAAACAGTTCAACCAGAACAGTTTTGCTAATACCTGCTTTATATGCTGGGGTTTCCACATTTGAGGGCATATGAGACTCTAAGGGGAAGCTTTTAAAACATACCGAGTCCTGGGGTGGACCCTGCACCCCAGACCTACCCAATCAGAATTTCTAATAATGGACTCCAGTGATTAGTATCGTTTTCAAAGCTTTTTATTAATTTCTGATATAACGCAAATACAGAAAACCCCTCTACAGGGTACTAGAGAACTGGGGGCCCACTGTGGGCACATCGGAGTCAGGACTAAGTGCTACCTGTGGGAGGCGCCCAGCGGAGACTTTCCTCTGGGCAGAGGGAGCTCCCTTGCCCACGCTCATGCCCTTTCCGGGTGGAGCCAGCCTGCATCCAGTGACCTGTCAACACAGAGGTGCCTCGATTCGGGACAACCCCGAGGGGCTCTCCCAGCTCCAGAGCTCCGAGTGGGCTGGGGTCTTTGTTGTGAGACCCCGCGGCCCACCTGCTCCCTCCACCCAGTCCTGCTTCCTTCCCTCCGCAGGCTGTTGTTCCGGAGAACACTCCAAGCACACCTCCATCGCAGGGCCTTTTCCCAGGGAACCCAAACGATGTCACTCTGGCAGAATCCCCTCCAGAAGGACGAGAGGAGGCTCAGCAGTGACGGCTGAAATGAGACACCCAGAGAGAACCCTAATATCACCCGTGGGTCCCCAGTTTTCCTCTTCAATTGTCCAATTGCGCGGAGTCACACACGGTTGCAAACAATCTCGCCGCTCTGACAAGTGATGCTCAGAACTGAGTATAATTGTCCAAATGTGGGCCTGCTGGGCCAGAGTATGAGAGAATTTATATTCATCATACTTTTATTAATTTAGGGGAGATTAGCTCAGCTTTGTAGCAGCCCAAAAATCCAGATGGTTTATGGGAGTTTGTGTTTAGCAAAGATTCCTACATCACTTTCTTCCAGACAGCTCCCCCTCTCTCCATGCAAACATCGTTTAGGCTTCTCAAAAGGCTGCCTCCACTTTATGACTGGCAATATTTCTTACTCCTTTCAGACACATGCCCCTACCATGAGCCAAGAGCTGGAAGGGGTTGGGGGAAGGAAAGGTGGAGAGGTTTTTGCAATTTATACTATGAAAATAGTAAGTATTGGGAACGTACATTTTCCCCCAAATGGCACCTGTCATTCACCCATCCTGTATTCAGCCCCCTTGAGAACTGCAGAGGACATCTTTTTTATAACAGCTTGGAGTTCCAATAGTTCTTATTTGGAGCTTTTAATCAGATCTGATGTGTGCTGTGCAGAAGTCCCAGAGACATCCGCGTTGCCAGCGATGTGGCTATGTGTGACAATTAAATGCCCTGGTGATGAAGTCCCACTGAGAAAATTGAAGTGGTGGTGGATTTGGGGTGAGTTTCTTTCCTTTAGTTTCTAACTACGCAAAGTCTGGAGCTAAATGGGACTTTAGAGGTCATCTGTTGCCTTAATGGCTTACACTCCCCTCCCCTGACATTCCTGTGCTAAGAGCCCAGGGCAGACATGACTAATCAAACCCAGCGCTCTGCACACAGAGCCCCGGTGCTGACGCTTTCCCAGATCTTCTTCCCCAGGGCCCAAGGGATGCCCAGTAATTCTCAGCACACCACATCAGACAGCTACTCTGAATTAATTTTCTAGCAAGCTAGATAAACTTAATTTTTTTTTTTTTTTTACCTGTCCCAATCACCTTGTTCTCTTAAAAGGGTGAAATCATTGAGCCAAATTCATGTTACGGTTAATATGTGAGCTTAAACTCCTTATTCCCAATTCAGTGCTCTGTCCATCTGCCCCTTTCTGAAAATTCTCCAAACTTGTCAACCATTATAGGCCTACAAACTGGTCAGGTATAAAGAATTCTGGGCCCAAATTCAACATTGCTGAATAGTTACGTAGCCATTCCTCATGATGCTTGTAACATCTATTGGGACGTGGAGAGCATCTGGAGGAGAGGTGGTCAAGCATGGCTCCATATCTATGGAGGCTCACACACTTCAATAATAATAATAAAATGCTAAGACAAATAGAAACATGTACCCAAGTGACTCATAGCTCTAAGCTAATCCTACAAGGGCCCCACCTCACTATTTTAAAAAAATGAGATAGGGAGAGAGAAATACAATTCCATATATGTCCATCTGTTTGGTAACCACAACAACCGGCCATAAATGGGAAGTGACTCCGGACAAGAGGTTTTGTTTGATGTCGAGGCCATCCATCTGGCTCCTGAGATATCACCTGGGGCCTTGAAAAGCAAGTGGCCCTTGGGATATTTGGAACCTAGAAAATGCTAAATCTCTCCAGGACCAGCACCATTTTCCTCTTACCAGGGGGATGGCAGAGCTGGATGCCGGCTGGAAAACCACTGGCTGGTATGAGGTGCCCTGGGAGTCAGTCAGTAATCACAGGGTGATGTGTCAGAATCCAGGAAAAGATGGGTGGGATGATCGCGTCATTCTTTCTCCTTGGCACAGAAAGGACACACCTGAGTCTCCAGCCCCTACTCCGGAGGGTCTGAACCTCAAAGTACCATAAACCTTTGGGATAGCAGACACATGCCCAACAGTTAACATGTATGAATGAGGCTCAGAGAGGGGAAGAGACCTGACCAAGAACACACAGCGAGAACAGCTGATGGTTCCAAGAGCAGGTTCCTTGAGGAGTAAAAGAAAGAAGCTGGGAACATGTAAATATCAGAAGCCACAATAAGCTGAAACAATTCATCCAGTGAAATGCCACGTGGTCCTTACAGAGCTGCTCACCGTAAAAAGCAGATATCCCATCCCAAACCCCACCAATGAGTCTCCCTGCTTTCCAGCTCTGACTCTTCCTGAGGCACAACGCTAGCTGCAAAGTGACTCACTTTGGAAACAGCCTTTGTGACTCAGCCTCTGCTCTCTAACCACTAGCCCAAGCTCCTCAAATCTTCAGGGGACTTGACTATATCTACCACAAGCTGGCAAGAGAGGCATCCTCCTTGCATTAAAGATAAATAGGTTTTCCCTGGCCAGTGTGGCTCAGTATTAAAGCATCGGCCCTCAGACCAAAGGGTCTTGGGTTCGATTCCCAGGCAAGGGCACATACCTGGGTTGCAAGTTCGATCCCCGGCCCTGGTTGGGGCAAGTGTGGGAGGGAACCAATCAATGTGTCTCTCTCACATTGATGTTTCTCGCTCTCCATCCCCCCTCCTCCACTCTCTAAAAATCAATGGAAAATATATCCTCGTGTGAGGATTGAAAAAAAAAGATACATTGGTTTTTTGTGGATCAATGATCAATTTCATGAAATAAAAGATGAAGTAATTCATAATTAATTCAGTATGTTTTAAACTAAGATTAATGCTCAGATACTCTATCCCTTTTAATCCTCATAACAAGCCCACGAGTACAAACAATTATTCTACATTTTCAGGAGCTAAGGGACAGAGATGATAAGTAACTGGAAATAGAGCTGCGGAGAGGTTAGGTGACTTGCCCAGTGGGCGGAGCCAGGATTCAAAGTGAAGTGGTCCTGGTTTCCTCTGTCCTCCACCCGTGCTTCCCAAACCCCACACCCTACTGAACATTGACCATGTGGCCAAGGCATAATGACCGCTGCTGCTTTATCAGTGCTACAGTTCTGTGGAAGTTTGCAAGAATATCAATCACATTAATCAGACGCACAAACAAAGACAGATTTTAGAGGAAGAAAACTCCATGTGGCCTTGAGGAAATCACATCCTGTATTGTGAGCCTCTCTCTTCCTCATCTGTAATACGGGGCTAATAAGAGCCTCTTCCTGATAGGTTTGCTATGGAGATGAAATGAGATCCTGCAAGTTAAAAGCACTTTGCATAAACTGCTAGGTGTCATTCAGTGAAAAGTGAAAAGGGTCGCCCTGGCCGGTTTGGCTCAGCGGTTAGAGCGTCAGCCCGCGGACCAGAGAGTCCCAGGTTCAGTTCCCGCTAAAGGCATGTACCTCGGTTGCAGTTTGTCCCCGCCCCGGTTGGGGTCGTGTGGGTGGCAGCCAGTCGATGTGTCTCTCTCACATTGATGTTTCTCTCTCTCTTCTTCCCTCTCTCCCTCCTGCTCTATCTGAAGATAAATGCAAAAATGTCCTCGGGTGAGGATAAAAAATAAATTAAAAAAGTGAAAAGGGTCACTGAGAATGACAGAGATGGTAAAAGCATAAGCAAAAAGCTAACCCAGTGAGCTGGGGCTGGTGTGAAACTATCACTGGGCTCCTAGCAAGTAATAGTAGTAATATATGATAGCTACAGAATGCCAAAAGCTTTATATAGTTTATGTAGAATTTTCTAGAACACAATTCTCTTCACCTCAATAACAATAGCCGTGGGTTGAGTCCTTTTTTTCTTTCTTCAGTGGAGCCATTGGCAGTTCTCAGGCTACAATGTGTATTAGGGAAGCTGCAGCAGCCTATCTTAGAAACTTCATGTAATTCTTATTTTATGTGGAATAGCAAACTGAAAGCAATAAATGAGCAAACAAGAAAAACAAACAAAAACTCATAGACACAGACTACAGTCTGGTGGTTACCACAGGGAGGGGAGTGAGGGGTAGGAAAGAGTAAAGGGGTCAAGTATATGGTGACAGAAGGTTTGGCTTTGGGCAGTGGGCGCACAATGCAATATACAGATGATGTATTATAGATCGTACACTTGAAACCTATATGATCTTACTAATCAATGTCACCCCAATAAATTTAATTTAGAAAGAACTATAATTCTAACAACACTCTTCTGAAGTAGGTGCTGCATAGTTATGGAAACTGAGGCACAAAAATCCATGACCCCTGACTCCACAGCCAGTAAGTGGAGAAGATGAATTGAACGGAGGTCTGGTCGACCGCTCAGACCCACTCAGTAGCCGACTTTCCCAGACAGTCACAGCTTCACCGCACCCTAAGCGGACAACGGGGCACAGAGTTACCCACTCGGTAGGAGCCATGTTCAGCCCAGAGGAGGGAAATGAGACGTCCTTCCCCGAACCCCGAAGGGCTGCCCTGGGGAAGGGGACCTGAGCCTCCCAGGGGCTCCAGGGTTCACTTCAAACGACTTTCTCGACCCGCCCTGCTCGTCTCCCCATGCCGCTCTGAGTCAGGCCTCTGCTTTCTTTCTCATTTTTCTCCCGCACATATTTTCCCACAGTGCTTTTTCTAAACTTCTCCTTTCCTTGGATCCTCAGCTCACCCCACGGGCCCCTGCCTCTCCTTTCTCCCCAATCCACTTCCCAGTTGTCCCTCTCAGCCTCCGACATGTTCCTGAGTTAGCTGGAAAGGGTGCCCGGCCTCTCGCCTCCAGGTTAAAACTGTATTTCATCCTGAAAATGAATACAATGTATCATAAAGCTTCCTTGCTATCAAACAATTTATTAAATAGTTTGTATTTCAAAGTATTGAATCGAGTATGCTAAACGGACCTGGAAGGAATCAGGTCTACAGTGGCTTTTATTTTGAAGGTCCTGAGCGCACATCTATGAGCTTTGGAATGATAAATAAAATACTATCCCTTTCTTCCCAAATTTACAGTCTAGTGGTCGGGTTGCTGAGATGAGTATAATAACAGAAATAATCAGGCAGTCCCATTTATTAAAACAATTAGCCCTATGGAAGAGAAACATAAATAGAGGCCCAGTTATTCCACTAAATCATGCAAACTACCAGAATTTGAATCTTGATTAAACATTTTTAGTTATTCACTCACTCAACAAATATTTCCTGAATTTCTACTATGTGACAGCCATTCTCGCAGGCTCTGGGGATCGAGTGGTGGAGAAGGCGGGCAAATTCCCTTCTCTCTTGGGTCTCACATGACCCAGGATTATCTGACGTGAGGTAGGTAGTGGTAAAACCATGGAGAACAGCGGCAGAGCCTGGGGTCAGAAAGCAGCCAGCGGAGGACGTGGGGGCCTGCAGCCTGGAAGTCCAGGACGACCTCGCTGGGAAGGCGATGCGTGACGGAGACCGGAGTGAGGAGAAGGAGCAGGCCATGTGACCTTCTGGGATAACAGTGTCCCAGGGGAAGGGGAAGCAAGTGCAAAGGCCCTGAAATAAGAATGAACTTGGAATCTTTGAGGAAAGGCCAGTGTGACTGGAGAGATATAAGAAAGGCCTAGAAATTGGGCTGGGGAAGCAGAAAGGAGGCATCACGGAGCTCTAAAGAGTCTGTACCTTCTTCTGCATGGTTCGGGAAGCCATGGAAGGGTTCTGAGCAGAGGAATGACATATGTGATCTAAGCTTTTAACAAAAAACCATGTCACTGACTGTTACCCAGAGCTGTCCCTGACAGACCAAGTGAATTCTAAACTAGCGGGTTTCAACTGACGGCTGCCAGATTGGAGGGAGGTTAAGGGGATGGGTGAAAAGCTGAAGGGGGTCGCACGGCCGGTGTGGCTCGGTGGTTGAGCATCGACCCATGCACCAGGAGGTCACCAATTCGATTCCTGGTCAGGGCACATGCCCAGGTTGTGGGCCTGATCCCCAGTGTGGGGCATGCAGGAGGCAGCCAATCGATGTTCTCTCTCATTGATGTTTCTATCTCTCTCTCCCTCTTCCTTCCTCTCTCTCTAAAAATTAATAAAGGGAAAAAAATTAAAAAAAAAAGCTGAAGGGGTTAAGAAGGACACATTGGCAGTTGTAAAACAGGCATGGGGATTGATGTAAGCAGAGAGGATACGGTCAATGACATTGTACTCATTACGTACGGTGCCAGGTGGGTACTGGAGCTGGTGGAGGTGGTTATATCTTCATAAGTTATATAAATGTCTAACCTCTATGCCGTACATCTGAAACTAACATAATAATGAATGTCAACTCTAATTGAAAAATAACAACTAAATAACTTAATACATAAACTAATTGGGGATTTGTGGGTTCCCGTGGTTCGTCTGGGAAGCTCTCACTAAGGAGTGAATGTGGATTTCAGTGTAGAGAAGGCAGAAGCCAGTGGGTTGTGTACGTGAGCATTCCCCACAGTGTCTTATGTTCACACCACGTATGTGCATACACTTTACACAATAGAGGTGAGTAAGCTGGGGAGACGCTCTGTTCAGAAAAGGGAACCAACCTCTTTTCTGGGAGCCTGCTGAGAACCTGTACGGTGCTCATTTGCATCCGTCTCTTCCCGATGGGGCTGAAATTGGCAGGGCTTCCCGCACTTATTTGATCACAGGACTTCACATAAAACACACAGTGTGAAACCCCAGTTTAACGGCTTCAGCTTAAAACCAGCCAAGACCTACTCGGAGATGAAAGCAGGGATGTAATAAGTAATAGACCTTGAAACCAGGGATCGGGCACTTTGGGTTAATATGAGGCCAATGTAAACTTACCAGAGTTTGATCAAGTTCATAATAAATAAAAACATGAAAAGGTCACTTTTGCTATCCTCTTTAGAACTGTGGGATGGAGCAGAGGTCCTCAGACATTCCAGAAAGTTCGTCCGTTGATATTTCTATTGCTCCAGAAAATCTTAAAGAAGGTAATATTCTAATATTTACCACATGGATTGAAAGTCATACATGCAGATGACTTAGGAGCAGGTACATTGGGCTTGGATGTTAAACAAATGTTATGAATAAAGATGCATGATCCTGAAAAGCTTGGGATTAGATGACCTGGAGAAGGAAGTGTCTGGAGCTTGCACCAAGCTGTGGTTGTGGAAATGAGAGGAAGGAATAAAATCAGAACTTGATGGGAGTGGGGTTTGGGAGGCAGAGAGAGTTGGGAAGCTGAAGGTGGTTATCAGCAGCAACTCTGGCCAGGTGGGTGAGGAGTGGAATGAATGACGACTCCAAGGCTAGGAAATCAGGAGAAGGTTCAGGTTTGTGTTGGGGAAGCCAAGAAGGAATAGAGCAAGGAAGCCACTCTGCTCCCATATCACAGCAATGCCCAGGACACAGTCAATGTTCAATGAAGGTTGGCAACGTAAGTGAATGAATCAATGAATGAGTATGTGCAGAGGGCTCAGCAAAAGATTGTAGAGTAGGAAAATTTGGGCAAAATAAAAATAATCTAGATCAAGATCCCACACAATGTCATTTCTTAAACATTAAAAAAAACAACCTCTAATATTTGTTAATTTTTTTAAACATGAGATCAATGTTTTTAAAAGAGCCATTTCTTGGATGGATGTATACTTGTTTTTATGATAGCTTTTAAAAATGTTATGCCATATATATTCATTGCAGAAAAACCAGAAAATGCAGGTAAGCCAAAAAAAAAAAAAAAAAAAAGAGGACGAGGGGAATAACGCTCATCATACACCACCCAGATAACTCAGGCACATTTTTACAAATATGGGCTTATAATATCCACAACCTTGTAATTTTCACTCGACAATATGTTCTAACCATCTATGCATGTCAATGAATATGCTTCCATGAAGTCATTTTCAACATCTGCATACTATTCCATTACATGGAAGTATTACAATATATTCAACCAATCCTCTAGTATCGCACCATTAAGCTGGCTTTTTGCTTATTTGCTGTCGTTATAAAGATGCTGCAATACAGCAAACAGATCTTTGTCCATATTCTTAATTAGTTTCCCAGGCTTCCTACCTGGAGGCTGGATTACTGAGTCATTTAAAATATCTTTGAGAGCATTTTCCAATTGCCCTCTAGTAATTTTGAATGAGATTTCATAACGTACGTGCACTCTTCATTTTAAATTGTCATTTCACAGATACTCATACCTTACTTGATTTCTGCAGCCACCCCATGGGCAGGCCTTGTTGTCCCTATTTCACAGGTGACAAAGAATTTCAAAGTCGTACAAGCCTCTCAAGGTTACACAACACTCACGCCGGGCTTCCATGAGGGCTCTTTCCATGTCGCTGGATGAAATGCCAGCATGTTAATGAAAAATACCAGCGTCCCGATCTGTGCTTTCCTCTTCAACAAAATGCATGAGCTCAAGTTTCTAATGAGGGTGTTTCAAAATTAAACAATAGTTAGATAGTGCCTTTTTGACATTGGATTCTCTTTCCTTATAGAGAAAGCTTCCTGACATCTTGCCAAATAACTAACTTTGCTCTTGAGTAAGTCCCTTTGTTAAAATATGGTTCCTTGTAACTGACACTTCGCCACCAATACTATTGATGATGTTCGGATATTCTTGTTTGCCTTTAAACAGAAAAGGGATCAGAGAAACACAGAGCTCCAAGGAGCCTCGCCGATCATTTCACTTTCACCCAAGCTGGTGGAGATAAAGGAAGCCCTATCTATGTCTACTTGGGAAGTAACTTGTTCAAGGTCATATAGTCAGTGAATAGCAGAGATAGGATCAGAGGGGAAACTCACCTGACCTCCAGCTAGAGCTCCGGAGAGCATCACGGAATCTTTTATAATTAGTTTGTAACTTAAAATCATGGAGTCTAGCCCTGGCCAGTTTGGCTCAGCGGTTAGAGTGTCAGCTCTTGGACCAAAGAGTCGTGGATTCGATTCCAGTCAAGGGCACGTACCTCAGTTGCGGTTCAGCCCCTGGCCCTGGTCGGGGTCATGCGGGAGACAACCAGTTGATATGTCTCTCTCACATTGATGTTTCTCTCTCTCTCTTTCTCTCTCTCTCTGAAAATCAATGGAAAAATATCCTTGGGTGAAGATTAAAAAAAAATCATGGAGTCTATCCACATAATTTTGCATTTGGAGAAACTGAGGTTTAGAAAGGGGAAGTAACTCATTCAACGATGCACAGGTAATTAATAGTAGAGCTTAGGTGATGGCCCAGATGTCCTGACTCCCAGTTAAGAGGCTGGTCTCAGATTCCAGTCTGCCCCCACCACCTGCCCTAGAATCCATGCCCAAAACCCAGAACCAGGGCAGGTTGAGTGGGGCATTCACCTCAAGTGAAAATTTTAAGGGAGCACTAAGATAAATAATTTTTTCATGCACTATATTTTAAAATCAATGTTAATACAAAACCTCCATGGTGGACAAAATATCCAAATTTTAATCAGGACAGGACCCCACCCTGCATGTGTCTGATTCACCTCACTCACCTCACCCTGGTCCTGGCCCTGTTGGATCCTGTCTCTATTGTGGAATTTGACATTTTGCTCATCGTGGGTATGTTTGCACTAATTGTTGTGCCTGAGGCAAGCGCTACACTCACCTCACCCTTGTCCCAACCCTGCTGGGGACCTGCAGAGCCTGGGCCAGAGGAGACCTTGTAAGCAGGTCTCCGATGACGAGACAGGTTGCTCACAGGGAGCTGGCGGCCTGTGGCTAAGGGGACCAGTCATTTAGATAGGAGAGTCCTCTAACTAGGTCCTGGGGCCACGGAGAAATGGCAACTACAGAAATTGTTTATGGCTCTGAGGTCGTTAATAACCCAAGTTCTCATTATACCAACTGGAGCCATTCAAAGATGAATCATTTAGGAAGCTGTAACGTTTGGTACTTCGTTTCCAAAAATCAACTGTTCAAGCACTGGGTGTGATGAACTGGTTTGTCAACTAATATGAAAAAAAAAAAAAAAATCTGGGCCTTTTCATTGACCACAAGCTTAACACGAGCCTGTGTTGGGAGGTGATTGCCCGAAACACAGATGGAATCTTGGGCTGTCCTCATGGGCACATGATATTCAGAACAAAGAGCCTAATTTCAGAGCCAAGAGGACAATTCTGTAGGAAAGGCTCAAGTTGCTATTTGAGACGCGAAGGGTGCTTGTTATGGTTGATTGTGTCTCCCCCAAAAAGTTGAAGTCCCAACTCCCAGTACCTGTGAATGTGACCTTATTTGAAAACAGGATCTTTGCTGATGATCAGGATAAAGTAAGGTTATTAGGGTGGGCCCTGATCCGATACGATCGACATCCGTATGAAAAGGGGAACTTTGGATACAGGGATAGACACACACACAAGGAGGAGACCATGTGAAGGCAGAGATCAGGGTGGGGTATGACAAGCCAAGGAACATCAGATATTGCCAGAAAACCAGCAGGGGCTAGGGAAAAAAGCATGGAACAGTTTCTCCCTCAAAGTCCTCAGAAAGAATCAACCCTGCCAACACTTTGGTTCTGGACTTCTAGCCTCCAGATCTGTGAGACAATGAATTTTTGTTATTTTCCTGGCCTTTGGCCTGGGAGCATTCTGTGCCTGAAAGAAGCAGGGAAAACCCCTCCGTTCTGGTCCTCATAGACAAAGCCATTCCCCTCACCATCACAGGGCCTGGTGCATGGGAGACCTGTTGTGACTGTTCATTAAGAAAGAAATGAATTTCAAAATAATCTACTATAATTAGAGGGGAAAAAAGAGTTGGACGCTCCAGGTTACCTTCCTTTAACTTCTCTCTCATACGGAACGTGAACCATTTTAACCTCATTCTAATTTCAGGGGATGAATCATAGCATGTCAGATATAGAGAGCGGCATCACAGAGATTACGGAGTTCAGCCTACAGATGAGAAAAGTAGGATTTGATGAGGAAGGGGACTAGTTCTTTCCATATTCATTTCTCCCTTCCATACAGGGGAACCCTTGTCCCTTTTTTTCCATCATGCATGAGCATATCCCCTAGTACTTTGCTGCATCTACAGCTGAAAATTTAAGTGAGAAATGATTCAGACTTACCAGAAGTCAGGAGAGAGATGATGCCCGCTGGTGGTTCTCATGAAGGAATAGCAATATCTAGTATTTATGGAGAATGTGTTTTGTGCCCTGCACAGAGCCTTTAGACTGCATTATCTCACTTAGGGCTCACAGCAGTGCTACTAGGTAGGTTTTATTTTACCATTGACTTCTTATATGTGAGTACAACAGGTTCAGAGAGGTAAAGCAACACCAAGTGGTAAGATCCAGATTTAAACCAGATCAGATGGTTTCTGAAGTCCATGTTTTCAACCTGCTCTGCTGTGCTGGGACTGGACAGGCTCAAGAGGCCACATAAAGCAGCAGAAGAAATCTGGCCAGAACCAGAGAACTTGGGTACCATCTGTGCCCAGCCACCAAGTGATTGGCACCTTCAGCCAGTGTCTTCACCTCCCTGGGCCTTAATTTCCTCATGCGCAAATTGAAGTGGCTGTCCTCGATCATGGAGGTTAAAATCTTTCCATAGTGGATTATAGCTCTATTCATTCATTCCACAAATATTTATTAAGTGTCCATTATGTACCAGGCACCATTCCAGACACTGAGAATATAACAATAACCAATATAAACATCCATGGAGCTTGTATTTTAGAAGTGTGTAAAGGAGGGTGAGGAATACAGAATAAACAGGTTAAAAGTTCCAGAAAAAGATAAGCCTAAGAAGAAAATAAAGTAGGATAAGAGATTGGGAGTGACAGGTGCAGGATTGTGGCTATTTTATATGGGGTGGTGGGACCTCTGAGTAAAGAATGGACTGATGGGTAGGAAGGCATAAGAAATGAGCAAACACAGGCTACGTGGAATTGGAACTAAAGGTATCAATGCCTTAAGGGGGTCCACAGCTAGAAAATGACTATTGAAAATTCCTCAAATTTAAATCAGATGCACATGGAAACTTTAAGCCTCTCCCCTTTTGTCAGTCAATCTTTCATCATGAATCCAATTTCATTATGTAATTTTAGTATGCTTTAGTAGCCTCAAAATGATATACTATGCTCAGGTTCAGTTGTAATTACTAACTGTCCTAAGCTTAACTGAGTGACTCCTGGCCAGAGTAGATTACAGGAAATGGCCAGCAATAGATAAGTACACGTTATTGCTGGTGTGTAGGTGAATTAAGGTTAAAAATGTCCTTATCGAAAGATCTTGGATGATCTGGGGTCATTCACATCGTATTTGACCCATGTTTACGTGTTAAAAGCTTTAAGAGAAAATGTTTTCTAAGGTCCATGGATTCTACCTTTCCATAGCTCTGGCTTCCATTCATGTCTCTGCATGTCCACCACGGCAGCTCAGGTCCAGGCCACCACCATCTTTCATCTCTGTCCCCACTCTTACCCGCTTCTGTTTCATTCTCCAGGATGATATCTCTAAACCGAAACATGTGACATGACAGTGTCACCTCACTCTTCTCCTGAAACTCTCCAATGGCGGTAGCTGCACAACTCATGATGGTGGTGATTACATAACTATATGATTTGTCAAAATCCATACAACCACATACATTAAGACAGTAAATCTTACTGTATGTAAACTATACCTCAGTAAAACTGACTTTAAAAATCTCCAATGACAGTCATTGCTCTCAAAGTAAAACTCTGAACTTTCACAGGGTAGTGATATCATGTAGTGGTTAGGTATTCATCGTCGGCCTGGATTCAAAACCCGTAACATCACTTATTAACTGGGTAACCTTGACCAGACCACCTAAACTCTCTGTACTCATTGTCCTTATTTGTCAAAATGAGATCATAACAGTACCTACCTCTTAGAGTTGTCATGATGATTAAATGAGTTAACCCCTATAAAGCACATAGAACAGAGCCTGTTGTATACGTGCTCATTCATGTACAGTATCACTAACAAGCCTTGTAATACCCATGATTAGAAGCTGCATTAGTTTGCTAGGCTGCTATAACAAAGGACCATAGACTGGGCGGCTTAAAGAACAGAACTGGATTGTCTCGCAGTTCTGGAGGCCAGGAGTCCAAGATCAAGGTGTTGGCAGGGTTAGTTCCTCTGGGAGCTGTGAGGAAGACTCTGTTCCAGGCCTCTCTGCTAGCTTCTGGCAGTTTGCTGGCAATTTGGCATCCCCTGGCTTACAGATGCACTACTTCATTCTCTGTCTTCATGTTCACATGGCGTTGCCCCCATGTGTGTGTATCTGTTGCCAAATTTCTCCTTTTTTATAAGAACACCAGTCATATTGTAGCCCACTTTCCTCCAGTATGACCTCATCTTAACTAATTGCATCTGCAATGACCCTATTTCCAAATAAGGTCACATTGTGAGATATTGGGGTTAGCACTTCAACATATAAATTTTGGAGAGACATAACTCAACTTGTAACAGGCCCTGCCATGTTGTATTATCACCTCTGCCAATAATATCTCTTCCAGCAACCTCCCACACCCACGAATTTGTTTGGCAAACTCCTACTCATCCCTCAGATTTCAGTTAGATATTGCTTTCTTGGAAAAATCCTCCCTAACATTTTGCCAATCCATCAATTATATTAGGGGCCTTTCTCTTGTTCTTACAGAGTCCCTTTACTTATACCTCCCACAACCCTTATCACTCTGCACTATACTTGCCTGTTTACTGACCTGTCTCCCCACAAGACTTCAAATAATTCCCAGACAAGGATTGCTTAATATCGAGTCTCAGAGCCCAGATAGATTCTAAGTAAATATTTGTTGAGTTAATGAATGTTAATGCTGCTTTCTATATTCTGGGCATCACCTATTTTCTGTTTCTATGGATGTTTAGAAGAAGAAAGCTGCAAAAATTAGAAAGAAAAAGATTTTAAGCAACATCCCAGTTGGTGTTTAGTTTGAAGACCAGAACTCTGCTAGGTATTTCAAATAAAAGGTATTTAATATAGGGACTTGCTTGTGCTGTTGTTGGATGGATGTAAAAGCAAAAAGGGAATGCTAAGAAAATCTAGATATGAGTAACTTCGGGAGACTGCCACCACTGCTAGGACTGGGGAACAGAAGGGAAATGAAAAGGTTACCAGAAACCAAGAATTAAAGGACCGTGCCATGCATGTCTGAGGCTATCTCAGAGAAGCAGAAACAACATGGCTGTACCTTGGACCTCTGAATTGGAGAATAACTGATATAGGATGTACTGAAATTTGCTAAAGGTAGAGCCATGACTGTTCTCTGCAATCAGAGGGAAACAAAAGATACCTAGCAAGGAACGCCAAGCAATGTAGTTTGCAGACTTCTAGCCCCAGCATCACAGAGCAGATATGTGGGTGGGATAGGAGCTGAGAGTCTGTTGGTACATGCATAGCATCAGCAAAGAACCTGACACAAAGGTAGATAGATTTCACGTAATTAGGAAAGATTCTGCCCAGGGGTTTCTAACCCTGGCCCTGCCACAGGCTGACCATGTCCTTGGACAAGCAGCTTCTGAGCTTCACTCTCCCCATCCATGGCAGGGGGAAAAAACTAGATGATCTCTAAGGACCTTTCCAATAATGAGCAGATCTGACCAAGAGTTTCTGAACAATTTTGTCACTCTAGAAGATCCTAGCATAGGCTTTAGCCATCAAACAAATATGACATTTCCTTTTTCCCTTTCTGCAGCTACTGTTTACATGTCCCAAAGAAGACAGAGGAAGGAAGTCAAGGCCGCATTGCTCCAATATGGTGACTCTCTTAGACAAACTGATTCCAAAATAGCTATTAAGGGGAACGTTTCACATTCAGTTAAATGAACAAATAACTGAAGCACAGGGAGGGGAGGGAGGGCGGAGGAGCAAATGGGGAGGAGGCCAGTGAAAAAAGCACATTTTGTGTACACACAGGCCTTAACTCTACTGTGTGTTTTCACATCAACAATATTTTCTCAGGTCCTCTTATTCTATCGTGGTGTAGAAAGTCTCAGTTCAAATCTCAGCAGAGCCACATGCCAGCCAGGGGACCTAAAGCAGGCATTTATTTTTGCTCCTTTGAGCCTTACTTTCCTGCCCTAAAATTCTGTCTCCTTCTCAAGATCATAAGGATCAAATGAGCTCATATGTGTGCAAGTGTTATCTCAATCTGTGTGCTATTTACAAAAGTATGGTCATTTTATGAAAACACATTAAGTATGAAAATGCATCTATAAAAATCTATTGAGTATACTTCAGATTTTCGCACATACGTGTATGTTCTTGACCTCAGTAAAACAATTACAAAAAAACTATAAGAAGAAGTAAAAGGTTATTTAAATGTAGTTTAATTTATGAACAAATGGCAGTATCAGGTGATAAGAAATGACCTACTTAGATAACAGAGCCAATAGTGTGAGTAAATATATAAAGGAGAGCTAAGCACTCTGGATTTCATAGACATAGCTAAAATTCTGTAGGCGTATCCCTTACTTAATTCTAGCTTTGCAAAAGGAACACATGGTTAGTGTAGAGAATTTGGAAAATATAGGAAAGCATGGAGAAAAAAATAAGCATTAATCCTAAGTTCACCCTCACACACACACACAAAATGCAAACTTCTCTGTGAATTACAAATGCTAATGGATTGTGAAGGACTCGCTGGTGAGAATGTTCTTTTTTCTTTTCCTTCTTTTCTACTTCTTGACAGACTCAGAAATCAAGAATTCTTATAAGCCAGACAGAGGTAGCAATGCAAGGGCATACACAAACCAGGAAGGTGGTATAACAAGCGAAATAGCTGGGATGAGCCAGTACGAGTACCAAGATGAATGGCAGCTGGCCACTGGCCTGAAAGACAGAGACGTTAGGGAATGGTGGAGACTATGGCAAACTCAAGACCACGTGACCAAAGGACTACTTAGCTTCAACCCATGATTCCATATTTCTGGTGTGTCTGGGTTACTGATATTTTAAAGAGAAGTTGAGCATCTGGAATTTTATGTGAAAGTTCCCAACTTTTTAAATGGTAGTACCTAATTAATTTTTTCACTCTATAGGCCACGCTGAAGACATCTGTAGGGCAGACGTGGCCTGTGGCTGCCAATTTGCCACCTCTGCTAAAGGCAAAGAGGGTGGGTGAGGGTTCATTCGAGGTCTTGGGGAGGAAAGTAACAGGAGCCGATGTGTAGCTCAGGAAATTCCCGAGGCGGCACGTGTGCAGGAGGGACTGGGGTGGGGAGAGACTGGAGATGGTGAAAAGAGGAACATTCCAGGTGAGTGATGACTGGGGCCATGGAGAGGGAAGTTGGAGAGGAGAGGGCGCGGTGTGGTATCAGGAAAACTGATGCAGGGAGGGGCCGGGAGCCCAGGAGGGTGTCAATGTAGCAGTGTTCAAGTTTGAGGAAGGAAGTGCCTTGTTTGGTAACAGACAGCTACAGAGAAGGAACTGTGTAGCATTAGAGAGGCCACCTTCCTAAATAGCAAAAAATCTAAACAAGCCATTGATTCTGGGGCTGCTTGTGGGCTGAGCAGTCTGGACCAGAAGTGGGGGGAAGGGAAGAGGAACCAAGTTGGAACCAAGTCCTATACCTCGAAGGGACTGGGATGCTTAGTCTGAAGAACAAAAGGGCTCCAGGGAAACATGGGAGCTGGCTGGTTTGCTTGCAAAGACTATTGAGCATGTATGTGCAACAGGGGCTCCGGCTGGTGCTAGGTTTGGGGGCTATGGTGATAAGCAAAAGCAAATAAAATCCTGCCCTGAGGGGGTCTTCTGGACAGATGTTGAGTGAATAATCTCAGAAATAAATGCAAAGGTGCAAAACTGAAATAAGTGCTGAGAAGCAGAGGAACATGGGTATCGAGGGCGTGTCCCAGAGGGTGGAGACCTTGACTTCCAGCGGAAATAAGGATTCAGCTGAGAGCTAAGAGATGAGTAAACACTCGTGAGGTCAACAGGGGAAGGAAAGGCTTGTAGGTATGGGGAACAGCATGTGCAAATGTCTGACTCACAGGAAGGACTGAGGAGGCCAGTGCGGGGAGAGTTCCAGGAGGGCTGTGGATGGAGCAAGGACGAGACTTCTTCTGTGTGGTCTGCAAAGGCCTCCGTCGAGGGGCCGCAGACACACTTTTTATAGGAGACTGATGGAGGTTTGGAATTTGTTGTTTGCTTTTAGTTCATTAAAATAAAAAGCTACCATTTCGTCAATTCCACGTGTCCCAGGCCCTGTCCCAAATCATTGTCTGACAAATCACACCACAGCCTCAGAAGTTACGGGTCCCCTTACCATTGCTGGGTAGCAACACCCCCAAAACTTAGTGGCTTAAGCAACAATCATTTTACTATCATCTTCCACGATTGTGGAAGGGGTTCAACTGGGTGGGTTCTTCTTGGAGCTTCTCATGTATTTACAGGCAGATGGTGGCTGGGGCTGGAGCCACCTTAAGGCGGGGGCTACGCTGGAGTGACTGGGGACAGCGCTTTCCTTGGAGGGTCCTCCAAGTCCTGGTTTCCTCTTTGCATGGGTGTCTCTGGGTAGTATACATGGTGGAGATCTTCCCCCAGAGGGAGTAATTCAGGAGAGACAGGCAGAAATTGACAGTCCTCGCAAGGACTGGCCCCGGAACCCTCACAACGTCACTGCTGTTGTACGCACTGGTCACAGGAGTCACAAGTCAGACCAGATTCCGGGGGGCGGATAATAAACTCCACCTCTTGACAGGCCACAGCATGGACACACAGGAGGAAAGGGATCCGTGACAGTTGTCTTGGAGATAAGCCATCATAACAATTACAGTTACCAGCCCCATTTTACAGATGAAGGGATCGAGGTTGAGAGAGAAACTTTCCCAAGATCACAAAGCCAGCAGCAAGTGGCAGAACTAGAATGCAGACCCAGGTCAACCTGATTCCAGACGTCCTGCATTGAACCACTGTGATATTCCTTTAACCAGGCAGGACGAAGCAGTGGACAAGTGCTGGCTTCTGCTCCGCCTCACTGTGTGACATTGGGTAAACCCCTTCTCACCTGTGGGCCTCAGGCTCCCCTCATCAACACAGGGAGAGCTGGGCGGCTCTAGGATTCTGGGGTTCCGAGGGTCTGTGCTCTACCCTCTGCACGGGTTGGTCACCAAATGGCTCTTTTCCCCAGTTAGGGCATCAGCATGTCAGCTCCGGGGCAGCAGCCTCTGCTCTTCCTCCTTCCCTTTCCTCTTAGCAACGCTCGCTTTGCTCCCCTGGCTGCTCTGTTTACCCAGCCTCTCCTCCACTTTCCCCTTCACTGTAACCATAACGGGTCAGCAATGCTCTCGGTCTCTCCCCTCCACGGCTCCACAGCCTCCCGCGAGCGGCTGATTTCATTCTTGACTCGGAACTTTACAGAGGCTGAGGCCAACATCTTTTTCATGCCAGACGGGGCACATCAGGCTTTGCTGCACTCTGCAAATAACTGGTCCATCACGCGAGCATGGCGAATGAGATCTTGTGTCTGTGGATGCACGCTCTTACCCTATGCAAACTGCCCGGCTGTACTCTAGAAGGCAAACCCATTGAGGATAGGAATAGCATCTGACTCAGATGTATCAACAGAGCCTAAGGAAGTGCCTGGCCCACAGCCAGTGATCAAAACATATTTGTTGGGGGCACCAGTTTATATCTTTGTAAGTCCCTGGCATTTAATTCTTTAAGCATCCATTTTATGCCTCAATGCATCCCTAAAAATATTTTAGCTTAATTATCCTCTTCTGTCTAGTCTCATTTTGATCATTGCTTTTCTCCTTTTGGTTTTTATGAGTCTGATATTTTTTTCCTAGCAACATTCCCTTTCAACTGAAGCCACTGAAATTTAAACTTATCTCTGTGCTTTTTGTTCTTCTTTTCTGTCCTCAACTAAAACATAAGAATAAAAAAACTATAGTAAAGGTTGAGAGTCAGAGCCCCAACTTCTAGACCCATTTCTCCTACAATCTCTGCTATTTCTCAAATCCCTTCCTCCCTGTGGATCCCAGTTTCCCCATCCAGACTGTGAAAGGGTTGGAGCATCCGTTGGTATGTTTTTAGCAGTGGAAGGCTTGCACAAATGTAACCTGAGGCGAAAGCAGGATAGAGAAAGCAGCCACACGTGGGGCAGCTTCGACTGAGGGGGACCCAAGGCCACCCAGCAGCACCTTTTCTGTCTGTGTCTGTCCCAGAGCCCCCCATGCTGAAGCAGGAGCTCCACTGAGCTAGGCAATCCTTAAAGGCACTACGGTTCCTAGGCAGAATGATTCACAGCCCTGTTAATGCACTGGGCTGTTACAGAAGGCCCCCCTCAGCAGGCAGGGCCAGGGATACGCACTCATGCACACTCCCAACACAAAGCCGGCTGCAGAAGCAGCTTTAGAAAGCTCAGCCTTCTCTCTACAGCTTCCTCATTTGCTCAAGTTTTGGCTGTCTTTATTTTCGTTTCCTGGTTTCTTCTCACATCCTTCCTCTTCCTCTTCCAAAGGAGTTACTAAAAATGCTAACAATTTCTACTTTTACTCCTTTGCTGTCATCTGCTGCACATCCCCTCCCTTCCCCCACCCCAGGTCCCCAAAGTCACAAACTTTATCATTGAGTTCATTAACTTTCGGTGAAATCGCATCTCAATGTCCTCGCTGGAAAAAACAAAACCAAAAAGGTCAAAGGAAAGGACTCTTGTGGCCTCGATAGTATATTCTAGCATTCTGTGGGGGCATTATTCTTTTTTACATTAAATTTCCCTTTTTAATAGTACTCATAGCAAACATTCAAACAGAACAGAGGAGTAAAAAATGAAAGTAAAAAGATGCTGCCCTGCCCTCGCCACCAGCCCTATCCCCCAGGCCCTGGTCCCCTGCATTAAACACTGTTGACTGTTCCTGAGTGTCCTTCCAAAATATGTTTGTGGAAATAGAGACAGGCTATGTACACCGAAAGGTGATGGGTCAGCACGTATAGCAACCTCGCTCTTTTCTCCTGCGACATGAAATTCCATTGTACAGCCCCAGGACTTGGTGCATCTCTGCACAGCCCCTCTTGATGCCTATTTGTGTTGTCAGGTAGATGCCACATGCAGGGGTTTGTCTACACAAACACTGTTGTGTAACCAGCTTCTTCGCTTTATATTGTGGATACCGGATACTGCTTCATACCAGCTGGGACAGAGCGACCTCTTTGTTGTTGTTTTGTTGTTCATCCTCACCAGAGGGTGTTTTTCCATTGATTTTGAGAGAGAGAGACACACACACACACATTGACTGGTTGCCTGCTGTACATCCCCGACCAGGGCCAGGGATCAAACTGCAACCCAGGTATGTGCCCTTGACCAGGAATTGAACCCATGACCCTTCGGTCCCAGGACCAACGCTCTAACCACTGAGCGAAACTGGCCAGGGCCAGGGCTACCTCTTTAAAAATATATAGACTAGGTTTTATTCTTTCGAGTCGTTTTAGCTTCATAGCAAAATTGACTGGAAGATACGGAGATTTCCTATATGTCCCCCCACACACATGCATGGCCGTCCCCACCAGGGTGACATGTGTGTTACCCCTGATGAACCCATGTTTGTTGTTGTTGTTGTTTTGTGTTTTCATTGATTTTTTTTTAGAGAAAGAGCAAGGGAGAGGGAGAAAGAAACATCAATGCGAGAGAAACATTGATCGGCTGCCTCCTGCATGCCCCCTACTGGCATCAGCCCTGAAACCCCAGCATGGGCCCTGACCGGGGATTGAACCGGGACCTCTCAGTCCATGGGACGCTCAACCCACTGAGCCACACCGCCTGGGCATGAACCTATGTTAACACATGGTCATCACTTGAAGTCCACAGTCTACATTAGGGGTCGCTCTTGGTGTTGTGCAGGGTTTTGACAAGTGTGTGATGACACGTGTCTACCATTGTAGTATCAGACAGAATGGTTTCACTGCCCTAAAATCCCTCTGTGCTCTGCCTAGTCATCCCTGCCTCCCTCGTAACCCCTGGCGACCACTGGTCATGTTACTGTTTCTGTAGTTTTGCTTTCTCCAGAATGTCGTATAGCTGAAGTCATACAGCAGTAGCCTGTTCAGATAGGTTTCTTTCACTTCATAGTATGCGCATGTGTCTCCTCGGTATCTTTCATGGCTTAATGGCTCATTTCTCTTTGAGTCCGAGTAATATTCCATTGTCTGGATGGACTACGGTTTTCTTTACCCATTCATCTACTGAATGAAATCTTGGTTGCTTCTAAGTTTTGGCAATTATGAATAAAGCTGCTACAAACACCTATATTTGCATAATAGTCCATAGTATATCCATACATTAATTAATTTAGCCTTATTCCTTTTACAAACATTTAGGTTATTTACAATTTTGGGCGTGTTTTATTATGCTAAACAATACCGCAATGAATAGCCTTTCCATATATCCTTTTTAAACATGAACTAATTTATTTTTTATTACAGATGTCCCTACTGTTTCCCCCATTGACACCCTCCTCCCCACTCCCATCGCCCCCCATATGTCCTTTCCATATATGAGTGCAAGTATCTCCCAGAGAAATTCCTAGCAGTGCAATTGCTGAGTCGAGGGGTATATGCATTTTCCATTTTATGAGACAATAACAGTGTCTACCCACGTCTTGTTCTAACCCCGAGCTTTTGTAAAGCATTTAAGTTTCTGGTGTGGCAGATCCAAGAAGGTTTCTCGCTGCTGTGGATTTTACATGGGGGAGCCACTCCTTGAGTTGAGGCTTCGTGTCATCCCTCCTTGCCCAGACACCCAGTCCATCAGCTCCGCAGCTGGCCACACCCCTCTCCCTGAATCCTCCACTCGCTGAGGTCCGTCCTGTATTTTCTCACAGCACTAATCACAACCCCTCTAGGAATGAAGCCTTCACTGTCCGCCAGCCCCACAGTCGCACGCACATTGGTGCACCCGGGGCAGGTAGGAGAGGAGGAAAACTCTGCCTTATAAAGGAGAGAACAGCGACCTGGCACCCGGCAGAGAGCCACAGAAGCAATGCCACGCCACTCCCCTGCCAGATGGCTTACTTTCCTCATCTGCTCGCTTGGCACGGGGCTACTGGGCACACGTCTAGGAAATAGCCTCATTCATCCCACCGACGGCTTCTCTGGATTGTCGTTTTCCATGGCCTGTCCCCCCACTCCCCTTCCGTGATTTCTCTCAAGCCTCAAGTCCCACGCCAGCATTCAGAGGCTCTCAGATATACACCCCAACTCACATTTATGTCCCCTCATGTCCCAGCTGTCGCGGCCCTCCTAGAATAGTTGCTGTTCCTCAGGCACAGTTCAAAGTCTCCCCTTTCCACATCCCTTCACTGTTTCTTCTCCGTGGTGTCCCTCCTCCATGCCTGACTGCCCACACCACGTCCATCTGCAAGGCCAGCTCAGTGGCCACCACGAATGAAACTTGGTGTGATTGCTCTTCGTCTCCCCCCACGAGACCAGCCCACCGCTGAGTGCAGTTCTCCCTTTGAGCCTGGGCTCCCGCATCTGAATCCCGAGTTGGTGGTCCCAAGTCAGCCTGGCGGTCAGCCAGAGCTGGGTCTGAGGCCCCTCTGCTCCTTTCACCCGCCGGGTCACCCGGGCAGGCTGCTTCATTTCTGTGAGCTTCGGTTTTCTCAACTGTGAAATGGGGATAACTGTGCCTAGGAGATGTACAGAAATGAGCCTAAAAGAAGAGGGTGTGAATTCAAGGTGCTCAGCCCAGCTCCTGGTGTCCAGTACACACACCCAGACCCCTTAGCAACCACTGATCGGCTACGGGGCGAGCAGTTCACTCAGCCTTCTCACTTGCCAGAGGAGGAAGCCCAGGCCCGGGGAGGGGCAGTCACAGAGTTGGTGTGAGGGCCAGGCCGGGACTCTCCTCCATGTGAGCCCAGGGCATGTGTCCCTGCCCTACATGGTCAGACACAGCTGGGACATCTGGACCCTCTCTCCTTGTCCCAGTGAGATCTGTCCCTCGGTGCCACCCAGCAGAAGGTGCTGCTTTGGAGAGAGGCCAGCCCTGTCTCCTCTTCTGAGTGGACTGCAGGCATTGTCCTTTGCCCTACTTTGCCAGCCACAGTCCGTTTTAACTTCTCCCCCCGTTTCCCTTCTAGCCTCCTCCCTGCCCTCTTTCTGTCCAGCAGATGCTGCTGACCATCTCACTTCTTCCCTGGGGGGTCCACAAGACGGGGTGCATTTCCTTTGCTTAAACTCCAGCACCAGGCAGCTTGCATTCAGGGGATCTTCAGCCCAAGACGTTGCATGCACAGTCTCCTCCCTGTGGGAGGTTTCCTGAGTGCCGTGTCTACCAGACTTTCCCATGGCTTCTCCACGTTTATTAGCAACAGTTAACTTAGCACGTACTATGTGCCAGGCCAGTTCTAGCCACTTTGCAAATATTAACTCATGTGATCCTCACGCCGACCCCATGAGGTTGTGATAGACTATCATCAACAGATGAGGGAATCGAGATACAGGGAGAATAAGTAACTTGTTCAGGTTTTACAGCTAAGAATCAGAGGAAGCAGGACATCAAACCAAGCCTTTGGCTCCAGGGTTGCTCCAGAGATCCGCACAGGACCAGGCCGGGCCTAGGTCTTCACCCGAAACCACGGCTTTGCTTCTCCCACTGCCTGACTGGTTTCCCTGGGGAGCCCTTCCTTCACCCATCACTTGCACACAAACCCTCATCTCGGTAGCAGCTGCCAGGAAATCCAACCTAAGACAGCTCCCAAGAGTCCACCCCAAAGGTTGCCACTATCAGTAGTTTGGTGCACACAAAGGATCCACACCCCCACCCCGTTGGATCCATTTATCTATTCATTTAAGTACCGCCCTTCGAGAAGCAAACACAATGTCCTGGAGTTGAAGCTGTGCAAGCAATCCAGAATGATGACAGTGACGACAGTGGTGAGGCTGCTGCTGCTGCTGCTGATGACGACAACATTAAACACTATTTTTTGGAAGCGCTGTGCTAAGCTCCTTAAATGCATGATCTCATTGAACCATCAGAAGCACCCTCTGAGAGCACAGCTCTTCAGGGAACCCGCCCACCGTAATGACAACCGCCGCCAGACACATCGCCTCAAATCTATCTCCTAGTCATTAGGATCGTCTAACTTCCATTTCGATGTCCAACCAAAACCTCAAATTCAATATGACCGTATCTGAATTCATCACCCCTTCCTGTCTCACAGACACGCAGACTACTGCTCAGCTCGCCCCTGTTCGGCAATGGCCTCCACTCCTTTGACTCACCCCCAAACCCCCGCCACTCCAAGTTATGCCGGTTTGTTCTCCGGCCATATCTCTTGGTTCTCTCTCTTCTTTCCAAACCCAGTTTCTCACTCATCCTTTCTACTCCCTCAACAACGCAGCCAAGGAATTTGAGCCTCATTTGACATAGGAGCCCTTGGGGGCCCAGAGGGTTTAACATACTGCCTGGATGGAACCCAGACCCCTCCAGCTCCAAAGCCCATGCTCTTTCTATCACAGCACAAGTCTAGGGCTGGGATACCTTTAGATATAATAAAATTATTTTAAATCCTGCAGCAACACTACATTAAATAACAGTGTACTAATTAAGAGTTTTTCCCTTTTCGATTTTTTTTCCAATCTCGTAAAACATATGGAGGAAGTCCCATTTAGTGCTAGAATACCATTAGTATCTCCCCAGGACTCGCTGATCTTCCTTTTCAATAAAAACAGAGCAGGCCACAGGTTCAGGACTTCGGCAGGCAGCGAAATCTAGCTCGGAATAATCAGCATTGTTTTGTGCTCATGGTTACCTTCTATTTATGGCAGACGACACCAGTTTTTCCACGTGCAGTGGTGGAAGTAAAACAAATTTTTCTTTAAAAAATAAATGCAAGTCAGTGTCGAGAAAAATAGTTGGTAAATAACAGTGCACCTGCCTACTCCGAATAGCAGGGATCACAATGGTGAAATATGGGGGAAAGAAAACCACAACCGAGTTGTTCTGTAGGATACTGACAGTTGTCGCTTGCCAAGTCCTCAGTGGCTTTTCAGAGTCAGGAACTCATCTCCTCAATGGCCCTCTAGGTGTTTCCTTCCCACTATAGGCTTGTCCAGTTTAGAACAGGAAGGCCCTTGGGTGTCACCTAGCCCGATCTCCTGCTGCCATTTCATGAATGAACAGGGAGGCTCAGAGAAAGAAGGTGACTTCCTTAAGGTTATATATAACATCATAGTTGCTCTGCAACCAGAACCTAGTTCTACTGATCGCCATCTGTGCTCTCTCCTCCACACCAAACTGCTTCCATTGCAAAGAAACATTCATCAAGACACACTCTTCATTCCCATGTCTGAAGGAGAGAGACCCCATCCAATCAATCCTATTCAGACACAGCAAGAGAATTAAGCTCTATGCTCTATGGCACCCATTACATTGTATGGAATGACTTCATCTCTCTCTACGTTCCCTAGGAGAGTAATAGCTATGTACCATCTTTGGGAAGAATAGTCACTGAAATAATTTTCTCTTGGAAAAACCCAACTGAGAAAAAGCTACTAGAGTTTAGCCCCTTTGAATGATTGAATCTCCCCAGGTCAATGAGTCCTTCCTATGACCAGCTGAAGTCTCTCCTGCTTTAATTTAAAACCATCTCCCTTTGTTCAGTCCCCCTTAAACGTGGAGAATTTATTAGCATGTCTCTCATTAAATGCTAGCATAGCAGGAAATTAAATCCATCTGGTATAATCAGCTGTTCTGAAAGCTTTCCTGGTTGCTCTGCTGGCTTTATGGTTGCCAAGGTGATTGCAAATTGATTGTTTGATGATTTGTTCTAGGATCATTCCAGGTATCCATGTTAAGGTTAGACATCAACAAACCCAAGAATGAATGTTAGGGACCTTCCATGATGGTAAAGGAGACCCTAGTCCCAAGGAAACAAGGAAAATTTCATCTGAAGAGGAGATAGCTCAGGAGAATTCTAGGGAATTCTCCCCAAAGTTTAAGGACAGTTGTGGGGAAGCCAGTAGAGACTTGTTTTGAGTGGCCTCAAGGGGGCAGACTTAAGATCTATGGGTAAATGCTCCAAGAAGATGGATTTCAATTCAGTATCTGACTAGTTGGAGAAATACACACTGACAAGAGTTGGTGAGCTTGCCTTCACTGGAGATGGCTAAGAGTCTGGTGGATGCTTCGTGTAAGGAGCTCACTAGCTGTGAGGTGCTTCATTCAAAAACCACAGCCGTCCCACCCAGCTCTGTAACTCCATGATAATGGTGACTTTCATTATCATTCTTCTCTCTAAGGAACCACACTGCATTCCCCTTTTCATACTTTTTCACAGCAACTCAGATTTAAAGTAAATTACTCGTTACCCATGTTCAAAGGTTCCTTCCACAATATGATATAAAAAGACAAATATGCGTTCTATATACACATTTGATTCCAAAAGAAAACAGTAACAGTAATAGCTATCTCTTTTCCAAGGCAGTATGCTAAGCATTTTACATGCATCTAATCTTATTTAATGTAAATGTCATGAGATGATACTGTACAGGGATCACATTAAAGACAGACATTTAAGACCGTCGTTTGGAAAGAAATCTACAGATCTTTCTCTGCTCAGAGGATCGTAAAGATTGACGGAATCTTGTCTAAACTAAGACTGAGATAAGAGTTTCCTAAGCCGTCCAGCTATTGGTGTGAGGGCATTCCCTGGTACCACAGAGACTTGCTCCCATTCAAACATTCATTCAGTAAATCAAAGTATGTTTTTTCTCCCTGTTTGGCAGGCAGGAAACGATAAATTGGTGTCTTAAGGGATTAACAAAATATGTAATTAGACACTATCAATCACCATAAAAGAGCCTGCTTTTCCTTACATCAGATAAAGGTGTATTTAGTCTACTAAGAACTTTCCAGTTCAACTGTAGCATTAACTCTCTGAGGCCACAAGCCCAGTAAGCATTGCCAGCCCAACTCTTTGCTGAGAAACCACAGGACAGCATTAAGCAGTCAACAAACCAAGAACGTGAGGCTAGGAGCAGGCCTGGACCCCTAATCTTCCCTGCCACTTTTGTCTGGACACTTATTTCTACAGTTTAGTTTCCTCATTTGCAAACTGGAGTGGGGGGCGGGCACAAGCTAAAAGATCTATTCAAATTCTTTCCCATTCTAACTCTCTCTAATCCTATAATTCTAAAAGGAAGCCAGGAGAAGACTCTTGGTGTGAAGACAACAGACAACATCTTGAAATTCCTACCAACTTGATGATGACAGGGGCTGGGGGTGGGGGATTGGAGAGATTGATTGTCCATTCGGTAAGGCTGGTGGGCAAAGGCCTGGAACTTCCTTGTTGACATAAGAGTCTTTCCCTCTTGATTTAGTGTTTGTGGATTTTTTTTAAAGGTGTTTCCCAAAAGATTCACAGTTGTGACTTATGTTTACATCTAAATAATCAATTAGTGCTTGTCCTAAAAGGACTTTCTTTGTGTGTTTTTTTTGTTCTGGGGAGGTTAAACAACATGCTTATTTATTCCATAGCTTTGCAAACAGGAAGGAGGTTTTAAATGACTTAGCTCCACAATTTGGGGAAGATGTATATTTAAAGAAACGTTGCATAACAGACACTACCTCTTCCTAAAATGCATCAGACCAGAACCAATTTTGGAAAACACAAATATGAGGTGGGTATATTTGAAAACTATGTGAACATAATAGGTCCTTAATTAATATTGGTGACTTTTATGAGAACTATGGTTTTTAAGGCACCTGTCCATTTCTGTCCGAGAAGCAAGTTAAAGGGGGCGTGGAAGTTACATTTTGTTTCTGGGCTTTGCTTCCAGAGCAAAGTATTTTATCGTTCTATTAGAGACGGCTAACAACATATTCATATTACTAACAACTGCTAAGTAATTTATATAAATTTTATTTATAACCCATATTTGTGCAGTATTTATATGTGCAAAAACATTTTCACCTTTATCATATCATCTGATTCTCAGCCCAGTGGAAGTGACTTTATTCCCATGTAGATAGAGATGGAGGAAATTAGACCCCATCTTTTTGATTTGCCTAAGGAAAGTGAGCTAGAAACTGGGTATCCAATTCTAGTTCTAGTCCTTCTTCCTTATACTCCATCCCTTTCTGCATTGAAAGGATTAAAGGATGGGTTTTAGACTCAGGCAGACCTGGGTTCCGTTTCTGCCTCTGGCACTGCCTGGTCCTGAGCCCCTGGGCAAGCTATATTCCTCTTTGGGCCCCGTTTGTAAATTGAGCTAAAAATAATACCCATGCGCTCCCCCCCCACCCCCACCCCCCACACACACACCATGGAACTGTGGGAAGAATTAAATGAAATAATGCATGAAGAGCACATAGCAGAATGTTCCATAAATATTAGCCATTGTTATGTTATTATGTAATCGACAAAGTATGTTGGTTACACTGTATGAAATAATTTCAGTTTTTCAAAGACACTACTAATACATGTGAAGTCAAACCCTGAAAATGAATTTCTAACAGTAAAGTTACATGCCAGATGCAAAGAATAGTAGTTTATAGACAAAGATCCTAGTTGGAAGGCTTAGTCTGAAATTATCTTTTGCTTTCTGTGGCTTCAAAAACATCCTTAATGCAAGCATTCATGATAATCTGAGCCATATGAAATTGCCATTTTTCAAAGTTGAGAGCCACAGAATAGCGGCAATTTCAAATGGCTCGACCCAACAGATCAACAAACATCCCAGCAGATGAAAGGGCAGATTTTTCTAGCTGCGATGGGATTACTGAAGAAGTTAGAGTTGAAATGAAAACTATTCCATTTTCATTCCAACAGAAAAATGAGGGAGTGATGCCACACTCCTAAGAATTAAAAATTAAAGCAGACAACTTGTTCTCTCTGTCCCAAAACACACGCATGCATATAATAATACCCCAGCTCCAAATGAAACTCAGTGGGTGAAATTGTATGTCTCAATGCCTGCAAATTTCCAAGGAGGGCACCAAAAGTACTTGACATCCAGCATGCTGAGGAAATCAGCAGCTGTTGAAGTCACCTCCTGTGGTGTTGCCAAATGTTTGAAAGGGAATAAGCCTGTGTCTCCTTGGGGGAGCGGGCAGGGGGGAGGTCCGGGGGCATGGGTGAGGGGTTTGGAGTACCTGGATGGGGGCTCTGCTTGCCTCCAAGCGAGCGTGTGTGTGCTGTTTACTTCTGTGTGTGCCCATGCCTTCCTGCTCTGTGTTTGTCTCTGCGTTGGGCAGGGTGACTTTGCGCTTGTCGGCTTCGGAGCTCGCCAGGGTGTTTGTCGGTGCGCTGGACGGGTGTGTCTCGGTGTCGATGGCTGTGTTTCCGTATAAGCCTGAGCTTGTCTGTCGGAGTGCATGTGTGCCTGTCCGTGCGTGTCTCCGTGGGCACTGGCCTCTATTTCCGAATGTGGGGGAGTGCCCGAGTGCCACCCCCTGACCTGAGATCTCAGGCAGCGCAGGCGCCCAGGGCGGACAGGTAGCAGCCACAGAAGAGCCCGAAGCTCCCGGGTTGGCTGGTAAGCACGCTCCAGCCCCCCGGGCCAGCCAGGGGAGCCAGGAGGGGTGGTGGCCCGCCCGCCCCAAGTAGCTGGGCCCCTCCCGGGCCAGCGGGCGGGAGAAGGGAGGGGAGGGGCGGGAAGGGGAGGGGGCCTCGCCCCTTTGGGGCTGCCCGTGCGCTATTGGCGGAAAGTTCCTGCACGTCACCCGGTAGGCAGTTCCTCTAAAGTCCTGTGCACATAACGGGCAACGCGCACTCCGAGGCGGCTGCTCTAGATCGCAGGCTGGGACTGACCTGCACCGGGAGCCCAGAGCACCCCACAAGCCGAGTGCAGGACGCGCTCCCACCACACCCACCCCACGGCCACTGAATGAGGCTTCCAGGCGTCCCCTCGCTGCCCGCAGCGACCTGCCGGAGGTCCGCCCTCTGAGGCGCGGCCAGTGCGCCGGCAGCCCTTGCGCTCACCTGCCAGCCTGAGCGCCATGGGACAACCAGGGAACCGCACCGTCTTCTTGCTGGCGCCCAACGGAAGCCACGCGCCGGACCAAGACCTCGCGCAGGAACGGGACGAGGCGTGGGTGGTGGGCATGGGCATCGTCATGTCGCTCATCGTCCTGGCCATCGTGTTTGGAAACGTGCTGGTCATCACAGCCATTGCCAAGTTCGAGCGTCTGCAGACGGTCACCAACTACTTCATCACCTCCCTGGCCTGTGCTGACCTGGTCATGGGCCTGGCGGTGGTGCCTTTTGGGGCCAGTCACATCCTCATGAAAATGTGGACTTTTGGCAATTTCTGGTGTGAGTTTTGGACTTCCATTGACGTGCTGTGCGTCACGGCCAGCATTGAGACCCTGTGCGTGATCGCAGTGGATCGCTACTTTGCCATCACGTCACCCTTCAAGTACCAGAGCCTGCTGACCAAGAATAAGGCCCGGGTGGTCATTTTGATGGTGTGGATTGTGTCAGGCCTTACCTCCTTCTTGCCCATCCAGATGCACTGGTACCGGGCCACCCACGAAGAAGCCATCAAGTGCTATGCCAAAGAGACCTGCTGTGACTTCTTCACGAACCAAGCATATGCCATCGCCTCCTCCATCGTTTCCTTCTACCTGCCCCTGGTGGTCATGGTCTTCGTCTACTCCAGGGTCTTCCAGGTGGCCAAAAGGCAACTCCAGAAGATCGACAAATTCGAGAGCCGCTTCCATGCCCAAAACCTCAGCCAAGTGGAGCAGGATGGGAGGAGCGGGCATGGACATCGGAGGTCCTCCAAGTTCTGCTTGAAGGAACACAAAGCCCTCAAGACTTTGGGCATCATCATGGGCACGTTCACTCTGTGCTGGCTGCCCTTTTTCATTGTCAACATCGTGCACGTGATCCAGGATAACCTCATCCCTAAGGAAGTTTACATCCTCCTAAACTGGGTGGGCTACGTCAACTCTGCTTTCAATCCCCTTATCTACTGTCGGAGCCCAGATTTCAGGATTGCCTTCCAGGAGCTTCTGTGCTTACGCAGGTCTTCTCTGAAGGCCTATGGGAATGGCTACTCTAACAGCAATGACAAATCTGACTACACAGGGGAGCAGAGTGAATGCCACCTGGGACAGGAGAAAGACAGCAAACTGCTGTGTGAGGATGCCCTGGGCAGGGAAGACTTTGTGAACCGTCAAGGTACTGTGCCTAATGATAGCATTGATTCACAAGGGAGGAATTGTAGTACAAATGACTCACTGCTCTAATGCAGCTTTTCTACTTTTTAAGACCCCCTTCCCCAACAAGACACTAAATAGACTATTTAACTTGAGTGTAATAAATTTAGAATAAAATTGTATAGAGATGTGCAGGAGGAAGAACATCCTTCTGCCTTTCTTTTTTTATTTTTGTAAGCTGTAAAAAAGAGAAAACGTATTTGAGTGATTGTTTCTTGTACAGTTCAGTTCCTCTTTGCATGGAACTTGTCAGTTTTTGTCTGAAGGGCTTCAGTCCCAGAGGACCTGGGGCTCTTACGTTTTGATGACTTTTCTGCGTTATCTACCTCATTGGTCAAGTATTAAGGATAATATATTGCTGCTGGTAATTTGTATCTGAAGGAGACCTTCCTTCCTGCACCCTTGGAATGGAGGACCTGGAGGATCTTGGACCTTACAGCTGTGAACCCGGTCTCTCCCCGCTCCTCTTATTTACTGAAACAGGGTGTTGTAGGCAGGGATTTCAGGGGTAGCTTCAGTTGTTTTCCTGAGCAAAGTCTAAAGTTTACAGTAAATAAATTGTTTGACCATGACTTCACTGCACCTGTCTCTCCAAAACCCCTTGACTGGAGTGTGCTTGCCTCCCCCGCTGGAAACCACAGGTAACTATTTGTCATAACTGCCCGGTGACTTAATGTGGAATGGCACAGGAATGACATGCCCTGATTGCTTAACCCTTTCATTTGCCTTTGATTCTGTTGCCTGCAACCTGTATCCCTCCTAACGCTGGGGCTGCACATCAGTTCTGCCTGCTCCCAGCCTAGCTCGTCTCGCTGGTCCTACGGTGATTATTCTTTGTTGTTACGTCATAGAAATGGAGTTATGAGCATCTGTTGTGCCCCTTCATGCACCCCCACCACCCACCTTCTAGTTCTACCTGCTTAATAGCTGCTCATATTTTGTGTCTGCTGTGTCTTATAGTGGGGGTCTTGGTGCTACACCAGGGTTTGGCATCTGAAGGATAAGGCAGAAGTTATTGGGGGAAAAAAACCCTGCTAACTTCACCCTGTAATTTCAAGAGAAACTGAAAGGACATAGGTCAGAGGGAGAAAGGCTGGAAGACACTTAACCAATGAACACCCACAACCTAGAAACAGGATTGTAACCCCTCCTCTGTCTTGTTCTTTCCCTTCCCCCCCTCCCTTTTACTCTTCGCAGTTTAGTACAAACCAAGATTTCTCAACCTTAGCACTAGTCTTTGGACCAGATACTTCTCTGTGGTGGGGGCTGTCCTATTCATTGTTGGATGGTCAGCACCACCCCTGAGATGCCAGTAGCACCCCCTGAATTGTGACAACTAAAAATGTCTCCAGACATTGCCAAATACCCCTCGAGGGGTGAAGTCACCCCTGGTTGAGAGCCACAGATATAATTCAAAAATCTAAACAGATGTTTAGATTCTGTCTGATGTAGGCACTTTCTTTTGCGCAGCCCCAGAGAAGGATTTTGCACGGTTCACCTGTGAGTGACAGACCCTGGGCCAGGGCTCTTTTCACTCCACTCTGCTGCCTTCTGAACTCACCTTGCAGCTGCCCAGACACTGGGGACTGAATTGTTTGGGAGGGTTTATCCATGGAAGCCAGGCCCGGGAGCTGTTACTGCCTGTTTGTAGAGAGACAATGCTGTTAGGAGGCACATGAGGGAAAATCACAAAAGTAAACACATTTCTTCTCTCACCCCCTTTCTATTTTTGCCTGTGTGCCGGAGCCAGAGCTTGGCCCAGGTTTGACCGAGTGGATCGTCCTCCTTGGCAACGCCAGCCTGGAGATCAGCCTGCAGGGTTCATTGCCATTTCTCTCGCTCAGGAAGCTGACTCCACTTTTCTCTTCCCTTCCGTCTCAGCCACGGTCCCCAACCAGAAAAGCACTGGCCCCTTCTGCTTCCTGCCAGCCCAGCGATGGGTGTCTGGGTGAGCACTGAGCTCTCGGAAGAGTTAGATGCCTATGATTTGGGGATGTACCGTGGAGAATTGGAGAGCATCTACCGTTCAGCACTTTTAATTTTTCTCCAAGGGCTTCCATATGTTATCACATTCTCCTTCTCCTGCTCTGGGCCCCACACCCCGAAATGCAGGCAGCTTCTCCAGCTAATCCCCACCCTCCTCGTAGCCTCACGGGATCTTGGACTTGGAAGAGCCCGTAGAAAGCATTTGACATTAGAAGAGACCAAAACCTACAAGGGGGAATGACCTGCCCAAGGTAAGAAGCCAAGGATGTCAGAGATGGGGTTACAGCCGGGGAACCGGAACCGGCTGTCAGGTGGTCCAGGAACTGGTGTATTCTCTCCATCACATGCTCATTGAATTCCACCCTTACCCTCAATTGTGGAGGCTTTGGCCTGGGGCTGTCACATCGCACGTTCATTTCAGAGAATGTTTTCATTGCGTTTGGGATCTTAACACAAAATTCAGGCAATAAACAAACGATCTGCCATAGGGACAAGAGAAAGAATGTTCTTTTACTCAGCAGGAGTCCACAGAGGATATCTTCAGCAATTAGAGAAGCCTGGAGATTCCTTAACTCTTTATGACCCAACAGGAATTTCAAGCCACTCCAGGTAGAAATTTCCCATAGTCTTATGTCAAAAAGAAAACAAATCAGAAACTTTCCTGCCCTCATTTATAAGTCCCATGGACAATAAATATTGTTAATAGACATTTACAATATATATACTCTTGTGGTTAGAGGAGCATCTGATGTAATTTCAGTTAAAAGTTCAGCTATGGATGCTAATTCAGATTCCTAGGTAAAAGGGAGTTCAGCCATATTCCTGTCCCTTTAGGAATACTTGAAGAACTTTGCTCAGTTTTAAGGGTCTCGACAAGCAGGAGCATTTTAGGCCCATCTCTATCCCTCGCTTTCTGCCTCCTTTTGTTTTGCTTTGTTTGTTTCTGGGGCCAGGAATTTGTCAGCGTCCCTCTGTCCCTCTGTTTGCTGACAGGTTGGTTACATAAAGGTGGCGTTGGTTCCATCGTCATAAAGTTTTCTTTGCCTGGACAGCAAGTTCTCAGAGTCTGTCAAATGGGAACCTTATCCTGAGATGCAAGTTGACAGGTGTGCGAAGTGGCAGGACAGGGTGGTTCCCCCCACCCCCCACACCCCCAAGATCGTTATTGGAGGAAAGAATCTGTGGAAAAGGAGCTTGGAAATAGGAACTGTCGTTACAAGATGCTTAGAATGTTTCCGACAAATCTACTGCCCAGAGAAGCCTCAACCAGAATCAGTTGGTGGCGGGGGGGGGGGGGGGGGCGGGGGGGGGGAGTTGTTATAGAGCGCCTGCCTTCTGTAGCATCATATTAATAACATTAAACAGATGCTTTGTATGGAATCCTACTGAATGTTAGGGACTGTGCTAGGCACCTTTTAGGCATTATGTCATCTCAACAGCCTTCTGATGGAGGTAGCATAATCGTCCTCATCCAACAAATCAGAAAACGGAGGCTCAGAAAGGTTAAGTAACTTTCTAAAGCTCCACAGCTGGCCAGTCACAGAGCCGGGACTGGAACCCAGGACCTTGCGAGTCCAGCACCCGTGGCGCCCAGCCAGGAAGCAGGAAGCAGCATGAGGCAGCTTGTGAGCTGCGCCAGGACAAGTGTGAGAGCTGGAAATGCAATACCTTGTTGAGAGAAGAGGGAGGGTGCTGTGGGTTGAGGCACGGAGGAATGTTCCCTCCGAAGCATGTGACTGCACGGTTGCTGGGGACCGGGACAGGAAACCAATCGCTGGCATGCTTAGTTTGTGTCTCTGAATCTTTGCTTTGTCTTTTCATCAGAAAATCAGTCCAAACTGAAAGGAGGATGTGAAACTTTTAAACAAGCCCAGGGTAAATCAGAGACGCAGCCTGCCTCGTGTCCTGGCAAATTCAGTTTTGGTTCCAAAGCTGGGGAGGTCCCCTAAATCGAGCAGTTAGCTGAGCCTTATGGAAAAGGTGGCAGGCCTCCATGGCCCAGAGGTGTGCTGTTCCTTCTGAACTGTCACTCTAGGCAAGGGAGATGGGCGACCTTCCCACAGCCAAGAGCAAGGAGGGTCGATGCACTTTGAATGAGACTTTCCATGGACAGTTTAACGCCCACTAACTCAGCTCTGGACTAATCCTTACTTCACTAACAGTGCAAATACGATGTGAAGGAGGAGTCTTTGACATACCTAAGAGAACAAACTTCCCAAGCACTTTCAAGAACTTGAGAAGTATGGGTGTCTTGTGAATAATAGGAGGCAGGGTGAGGTGCAAAGAGGCCTGGGTCTGCACAATAATGCAGTGTGTGCAGGTGGTCTCTAAGCTCTGAGAGAGAGAGGTGCTAAGTAGAGACAAGTTTATATTTCTAATTCGAGTTGATGACATTTGCCATATAAATAGTGGTTGAATATCCTGGTGGTGGTCAGCTCGCAGAAGAGAACTATTCGGTGTGTGATAACTGCTTTCAGATATTTAAAAATCACTGGAGGAAGAAGAGCTTATCAGTTCTATGTGAAAACCAGAAGGCAAGCAGAACCTCAGAGGAAGGTAGATTCAGGTAAAGGGAAGACTTTCCTAAGAGTGAAACAGGTTCGCTCTCAGAATGGTGTGCCTCCGGTCATTGGGAGCGTTCAAGGAAGCCCAGATAAAGTTCTGTGCGGGATGAAGCCCACAGAGTCCCTGCACTGCGCGGGAGCTGGGCTGAGCTCCTTTCAAAGCTATGAATTCTATGGCTTTGAAAACAATAGACCTGAATGTTTTAAAAAAGTATTCAGACCGTTCCCTAATCCCAGCTAGCCTTCTCCTAATTCAATTGGATTTCAGAGGTTTCACTGCATTCCTAAACAGGAAAACCTCCGAGGGAAATCAGGATCTCAACAGTCCTTGGCCCTGGTGGAAATCCAGAAATAGAGCAGTAAGGTTAAGCAGTTTTCCAAACTATTAGTCCTCTTCATCAGCTGCTCTTCCCATGCCTTTTGCAAATGACCTACTAACTCCCAGAGAGAGAATAAGGAGAGCTACATAGTCCTGTCTGCAAAGGCTATTACATCCTTCCCCACCCTCGGAATCATTGCACTTCCTGTGGTCTTTCCGTCACCATCGCAGGCCTGGAAGGAAGGGAGGCAGGACCCTGGCCAGCACTGAGCACTCTGGTCTGGGAGCCTGGAGACAATCTGGCGTGGCCCAGCCACTAAGCAGCTGGGCAGCCTCAGGCAGGTTACTTCCCTGCTCTCATCATCTCTAATGAGAAATAATTTGGTTGACACATGTCCTGTGTTTCCTTCTTTCTCCAAAGTTCTGTAAGATTTCAGGAAGTCTTCAGTGCTGTGCATCTGGCCGCATCGCTTTTATTTTAAAAGCACTTTTTTTTTTCTTGTTAAAAGGGTAATAGAACTCATTGTAGAACATTTAAAAGATTATGAAAGCACAAAATGAGCTAAATGACACATGACTGCACCAGCTAGGCTCAGCCACTGTTTCCTGGGATGTGCACGGCCCAGTCCTTGCCCTGAGCATGGCTGTCCAATGTGTATAAATACATTTTAAATAAAAATGCAATTCAATTATTCATAGAATTTTAAACCCACTGCTAGTACTTTTACATGCCTCCTTGTATATATTTTATGCCTAATGTGATCCAGGTATCATCATTCCTGTCGGTCTATTGGCCTAACGGTAAACAGTGGTCAGCAGTTTAGAATCATCACACCCCACCCCACTCCCCCACCCCCCGCCAAGCATCTAGATTAGAAGATCTGAACTGGGGCTCCAGAATCTGCCTGTTAGCAAGTTTGCCAGGTTTCTCCAACATGGGGACTCCATGGACCACATTTTGAGGAACAAGGTTACAAAGATGCATTTTACAAAGTAAATAGAATGCTTCCTCCCCGCCCCTTGCTAGCAGATGAAAAGATGTTTCTATACTTGTCTCTTTGAAAGCATGCTCTCTGCACCTGGGCTCTGGCTTTGAAAGCATATCCTCTGCACCAGGGACCTCCCAGGGCAGGGTTCTTTGTGCCTTGTTACGTGCCTCTGCCCCCACCTGTGGACCTGTGTTCAAATCAGTCTACTCAAGTTATATCGTGACCAATGCCTACTATTCAAAAAGCTCAACAGCAGGCCTTATTCCATAGAGCACCTCTTACCATCATAATGGCTAATGATCATATTTGTCCCCGTCTTATTAAAAAGGAAACCGAAACTGGAAGGGGTTAAGTTGCCGAAGATCACAGAACCCATTGGAGTCAAACTAGGTGTGCTGAACCGGAGCCCCTGGGCGTGGGGTCAGGTCAGAGAGCAGAGACCCGCCCAGAACACGTTTCTAATGGGTGCATTTTGTGGATTCTCCAGGGATTTGTTGTTTTTTTTTTTCAGAGAAGCCTGATGAATTTCTGAGCTTGGAACTAAGGGGTAAGCCCATGCCATTTAGGTAGGTTGTGGCTAAGCAGAAACGAGGAAGCCAGGTTGACCTGAGAGCTGGCAGCAGTCCGAGGCACAGGAAGGCCCCTGTAACAGCCCACTGGTTTGCGCTGAGTCAAATCACTACCTTTGGTCAGGAAACCCTTGACATCTGGAAATGGGGTGCTTTTCCTATACCTCTGCCCAGGTCTGTATCAGCGTCTCAGGTTTCGCGTGAGAGATGATCAGGGCGTGATGGGCAGCGAGCGAGCCCATCACCCAGGCTGCCAGAGGCGTGGTCAGCCACGAGGTAGCCTGGGGCCAGGAGAGGACCATCTCTCCTGCTTGTTTCTTTATTCTTTTTCCAGTGCTGTGAGGGAAAGACTGGAGTTTCTGAATGTGCCATTTAGCCAGGAAGCGAAAACAATTTTTTAAAATCACAGCAGCAACACCCACGACGAAGCCAACGCAGAGTCCCAGGGAACTCCTGTGTTCTCCCCCACGACGCCACGCTGATCTCGCAGCCTGAGGCCCTCTGTCCAGAAGCCACAGCTGCCCTTTCTGAGGAGTCACCCTCATTATCCCACTTCTATCTCCATTCTCCTGCCCAGCTTTTCTCTCTATAACATGCCTATTAGATGTTTCTAAATATTGCAGACAGCCCTGTTTTGTTTTGTTTTGTTTGTTTTGTTTGAGAGGTACTCACTGTTCTCGTGAGCTGTATTGCACCAATTAGCCTGTTCTGCGCACAAACACTCTGGCTCCCTTTCTTGTTCAACTGCTGCGGTGTCTCTCTAGAAATCCGAATGCTCACCTGGCTTCCTCAGCCTGAGCGAGCCGAGGCTCCACCTCCCGGGTGGCCAGCCTTTGAAACCGCTCTCTGCAGGACTGTGGAAGGGTTCGTGGGCTCGGTTTTGGTGTGAGTTCCCTGACATTATTTTATTCTATTGCAGTGGGTCTCAAACCCAACAGAGCCCCAACAATGGTTTGCGGAGATATCAGAGAAAATGCACATTCCTGACACCCCTCCTCCCGCACCCCACCCCCGCCCTGAGATTCTGATCTAACGGGCTGTGGTTGAGGGCCAGCGATTGGGTTTTGCCACAACTTCCTCTAGAGGACTGTGAAGCAGGTGCTCTGAGGATGGCATTGGTGATCTAGAAATGACACTGTCTTCCCCTCGCCACTCTTCCCCGATCAAGAGCACGAAATGTAGGATGTAGGCATACAGCTGCGTGCATTCGCGAAAATGGTGATGCTGTCCAATAAACAGAATCCTAAAAGATCTTCCCGTTATCAGATAAAACAATGTAGATGAAAACAATTTATAGACACCTTACTATAGCGAAAGAAGGTGACAATCAAGTGCCTTGAGCAATTAGGCACTTGATTCAAAGTGTGTTTTGTGACAACAGGGCATCGACACAGTTACGCCTCCCAATAGCATCACTGTCCCCTGGTCCCAGAGCCTCTGCGTGAAGACCAGGAGGGAGCAGCACAGGAAGAAAGGGGGGTTTTGCTCCAATGATGGGCTCCTTGTCCAGTGCTCCTTGCTCCTGGACACTCTGCCTTGGTTAAGTCCAACCATACCAAGGTCTATATGAATCAATTTGCCTAATGTACATAATCCTCCTACTTCGAAATCTGAAGGGGACCCACCCAGCTGCAGAGAATAGTGTGACTCATACATATACATACACCTGCACAGACGCACACACCCAAACACACACACACACACACACACACACACACACACACACACAGACTTTGACATTGATGCCAGCACCCACATCGACACAGATACACACATGCATTTTCACATAGACATATGTCCACTTGGAAGTTCTTTTGTGTCTACTCCCATATGAATATGTACACACTTAGAGGACACAGACACACTCAGATCTAACCATTCTCCCTGAGATAAATACACACATAGGGGTTCCTAAGCACACTTCCGTGTGCTCCAAATCAGCAAACATGCCATGTCAAGTAGTCATGGTCCCACTGCTACCTTAAGTGCTGCCTAAGGACAGGTTCATATACTGACCCCTCTTCCTGGGTAAGAATATAAACCCTTAAGTCAATACACGTCTATTGTGTTCTTCCTGTTTGGTGCTGAAGATTCACGGGTGAAGAAAATCAGTGTATCTTTGCCTTTACTGAGTCTGTGTGTAATGGGAGAGATACGTTTTTTCAAATGCATGCAAAATTGCACCTGTGGTAGGTGCAATGCCGGAGGTGCAGGGTAATTTTGAGGACATCTCACTAATACGCAGAGTTTAATAAAGGTTCTCCGAAAGAAGTAAGGTTTCAGCTGAGAGCTAAAGGGAGGCTAGATCATTTCTAGAAAAAGAGAGAAGAACGTGCCACTCAGGGAGAAGAGCATGTGCAGATGTCCTGTGCTGAGAGGGAAGCCCTCGTGCACAAGCAGGTCTAGGGGTGAGTGCAGCTGGCGGGCAGAGGGAGAGCACAGCAGCATGCAGGATGAAGCTGCCGAAGGAGGCAGGCGCCCCACCTGAAGGACCTTTGAGGCCCCATTAAGGTCTTTATCTTAAAAGCATTTAGAAGCCATTAATATGTTCACAGCAGAGATCAGAGTTGGATTTTGAGACCATCTCTGAAAGTATGCCTACTCATACAAAAGCATTCTCGTGTAGATCGGCGCACACACACAGGTTCATAGGTACGCTTGTGTGTTTCTTAGAAGTGCATATTTACATGAAGTATTCACTTGCAAATGCTGCCTCTGCGAACACACCCATATGTATTTATACACATGGTATATATAAACCCAGTGGGCGTTGGGAGGCAGGCAGACACCCTCCTCACAGGATGCCATCAGGTACCCTGGAGGGACTAGGGAAGCGGTGCATCAGAGCCGAGCCCTCTGACTTTGGAGCTCTGGGCTTTGCAACTTGGCCCCATGCGTGTGCCTCCAGCTCTGTTTCCCCTCGTCTTGGTTCAGAGCACCCAGTGACAAGGTGGGGTTTCTTCCAGAACATGATCATTGACTATTCTTGGCCCAGGCAAGGCGGGGAGGATGGGCAGGTCGGGTTGCATAAAGATTGCCTTGTGCCTTCCCAGAGTTGTAAGCAGAACCTCTGCCCAGCTCGAAGCCCGGGGTGCTCTTTGCAGAGAGTTGGCAACACTGAGAAGTAAACAGAAGGATGGGGAATCAGCGGTCTGCAGGTCCTGGTGGGGACTGCGTGGGGCTGGAAGTAGTATGCTCCATGAGTGACCACTGCAGGCAATGTGACACTGCGGGAAGAAGCAGACAGAGCCTGGCAGGAAAGCCCTCCCGAGGCACGATGTCTGACTGTCCCTCTCTGCCTTGGCACAGCAAACTCATGTACACACATATTTACACATTCACGAGTTTCCCTCCAGTGGGCATAGCATCTCACAGCAGAGGAAGTAGCAAGTAATGTATCAGCCTCAACACCTTGCATTATTCTCCCTCCAATGAATTAGAACTATGCTTGTGTACATTTGGTTCCTGTTTACCAGCAAAGCGAGCAAGGCCTTGGCCAAAGCCAGCAACAGGCTCCAGGGAGATCGATGGGAACATTCAGGCCGGATTGAAGGCTCACCTACAACCTCACATCGCAGGGCCATACGTGTTCCCAAGTGAATTTTTCATAGTCTGAGGACTCCTACCCACTGAGAGCGTATGTTTGCAAATGCATGCTTGGCAAATGTTTTCTTCCATAATTGAAAGGAATTATATAATGTAATTTGAAGCTCTTTTTCTTTTGCTTCAGGCTGTGTAAGGAACACCCTTCTTTTCTCCCAGTTGGGTGCTATTTTGGCAACAGTATACCAGGTCCATCAAGTGCTGGAGGCCAGAGCACTGTGTTCAGGGGACACTGTGTTGTCACTGTCCCTGTATCGATCCAGCACTTGGCAGTTTACAGAGGTCTTTTAGAGCTGCCGTCTTATCTAATCCTCACAACTCTGAGGTCAGCCCAGTTGTTCCCATTTCACAGACAAAAAGACTGAGGCTAAAAGACTTGCCTAAGGGCATGGAGCTAACACACAGCGGGATTGGGACTTGAACTTAAGTCTTCGTACTTATCCTCAGGAAACAACACAAGTTTGACTACACTCTGCTACCCTCCTGGGATCCGGGGCTCCCCTCACTACACTTCTCTGCTTTCTGCTGCATTTTATCTTACAAGTAAATTCCAGGTTGGCACCACCCAGCACTGAAGCAACCGCTGCCAAGCTGCAAACAAATGATTGCCCGCTCCAGGGACAGTGCCCAGGAGGCTTTCAATATTGACAAGCCGCAAGCATGAGTGAGTTCATGCTAGGAGTGGCCAGGGTCCAGTTCCATGAGCTTTGTCTCAGAGCAAAAGCTCCAAGCCTTTCTGGTTCCACATGTCAGACACCAGAAGCTCGTTCACCGCGCAGAACTGTGGAATGTGTATCTGCTTCTTGTACCCGCCCCACCACTGAGGCTGCCCTTGTTCCCTTTGCCCAGTTCCTCTAGGACCAGGATGTTTCTGTGGGTAGACCCAGTGTGATCTGCCCCAATCCCACACCCACTGGGCACAGGCCAGCCTGCTTGGAAGGGCCAAGTTCCACACCTCGATAAAAATCGCAGGCTCCGAGAAGTATTTCAACTTCTGGAAAACGGCTTGTGTTCGGTTGAAATGTTTTATTTTAGTCATAGCAATTAGATGTTCTTGTTTTGCACACACATCTTCCAATGGAATTGGCTTCGGCACAGGTGAACAAGATGTAATCGGTCTGGGAAAGCTTGGGATGGATGACAAATCCCAGCCGTGAGGAAGGCTCCCAGGGGCAATTTCCTCCTTTCGGAGCATCAACTCATCTGGTTTCATTCCATTTCCGAAGTGTGATTACTTCATTAATTCATTAAAAGATCTTTGAACACTTACATATGCCGGGACCTGTGCTAGCTACCAGGGGTACAACCATGACCAAGGTAAACATGGTTGGTCCCTATTTTTTAGTTTCTTACAGTCCAGTGGAGAAGACAGACAACGAAAGGGGATTATAAATGGTATTTGGGTCAAGCTCCCTAACGTTAACACCAGAGAAACATAAATATACTTATGAACTGGGGTGAGGGACAAAAAATTGGCTTCTGGATTTAGCCAGTGGATTCAGAAAGCTATCAGCCTCAGACTGGCCACTAACCATTCATAAAAATATTACTGTTTTCCTTTTAAAAATGTGACTGGGAAAAATGGAACTGATGGCGGCTCCCAAGCTTAGCAATTGTCTCCGTCTTGGTCCACCCTTGGGATGCTGTGTCCAGCTCTGAGGGCCACCTTTTTCAATGGAAGAAGGGCATTTGGGGCCCTTCTAGGCTGGCCAGATTTAGGGAACAAAAATACAGGGCATCTGCCCTGGCCAGTTTGGCTCAGCCCTTGGAGCATCGGCCTGAGGACAGAAGGGTATCGGGTTCGATTCCTGTCAAGGGCACGAATTTCGGTTGCGGTTTGGTCCCCGGCCCTGGTCGGGATCATGTGGGAGGCAACCAGTCGATGTGTCTCTCTCATATCGATGTTTTTCTCCCTCTCTCTCCCCCGTCCACTCTATCTGAAGATAAATGGAAAAATATCCTCTGGTGAGGATTAAAAAAAATATATATACAGGGCATCCAGTTAAATTTGAATTTCAAATAAGCAATAAGTTCTTTTCTCACATCAGTATGTTCCAAATATTCCATGGAAAATACTTATATCAAAAAGAAAAAGTGATCGTTTAGCTGAAATTCACATTTAAATGGGCATTCTGTATTTTAATCTGATGACTCCACTAGGGAACAGGAGCTAAGATTCTGAGAAAACCCAACGCTATGTCTCAAAATGAATAATTGAAGGAGCCTGGCTTTTTAGCTTGGAGACAATGATAGAAAGAACCTAGATTCTCGTAGAGAAGCGTTTTCCAAACAGTGTTTCTAATGGTGTATAATAGGAAAATAGGAAAAGGTCCACGGGGAGAAGAAAAATTGGTTTGAGCTCAAAAGTGTGGGAGGTCAAAAGTTTGGGAAATAGTGCACGCCCCGTGTTTTCCAGTTGGAGTTCACACTCTGCAGCAGCGGTGACAGCTCAGAACGGTCTTACAGAAAGCATACCTGGTTGACCTGGTTTAACCTGCCCCCAGAATGCTATTTATAGGCTTTTGTCTGTTTGTTTTAGAGAGGACACCTATTAACAGCGTGCAAACTTCCTACTCTGTTCAGCACACTTGGCTGATATAAAAAGTGAAAGTTTGTCTTCAGATGATCCGGAGTGCTGTCGGGAGGAAGCCCATTGCGTTTTTGCAAACCACAGGGCAGACCTGGACCCATTGCACGGACACATCTGGGAGACGGATGAAGACTAGAACTTTCTAAAAATTACAATAGTCTGAAAGGTAATCAGCTTCCTGTTCCTAGAGACATTAAAGCAGAAACAAAATGCCACCAGGGACATGAGAGGAAATTCTTGCTCTGTGTAGGAAATTCTCAGGGTCTGTTCAGCAAGGTGTGTACACAGAAAACACAGAAGGGGCGTCCACCGGCAAACTTTCTTTGGAACGGTGTCCCGTGTTCTATTTTCTTCTGTAGCCTGAGTAAATCCCTTTGGGATTCACTCCTACTGTGTTCCCCTCACATCATGGGCCAAAGCCCTCAAGATCAGTACTTACAAGTTGAAGATCTTTGCTCTGTTCAGGGCCTCTTTGTAGCCTAGTCCAGCACCGTGGGCCCTGGCTGCCAGGAAGCCCACTCTGAGCCCCTAGGAGGGGCTGATTAACCTCAGATGGAACAGGGAGCTCACAGCTGAGTTAAGCAGCTCAGAAGAGGGTGGGGTTCTGAGAAACCCAGCCCCATCCTCCTCTGGGATTGTGAGACCTCCCCACGCAGTGTCCACAGTGTAGTCCAGAGCACCACATATCTGAAGCACTTGGCAGAATAGAAGTCAACAGGTCAGATCTCAACTCTGCCCCCTTCCTGAGTATATGACCTGGACCAATTTCTGTAGTTCTGTGTGTGTGTGGGGGGGGGGGGGGGGGGGGGGGGGAGAAATGACAACACTGTCTCTAATATTATGAAAATTAAAAGATTAAAAATCCATAAAAGACCCAGCAGAGTGGACCTTCAGTAAATGCTTATTTGATGGATGATTGTGACCACGATGGCAAAAACTGTCCAAGAAGTTAAAGCGCTTCTTTAGAAATTCACTGATCAGTGCACCAAGATGTCAGGCCCCTGCACAGCGATAAGCTGGAGATTGCCTAGCTCTCTTCCCCCTTCCTTTCGAGAACCTGTGCTTGAGAACAGAAGGCAAGGCGTGTGCACTATAGAACACTGCTTTCCTGCCGGCAGTCTAGAGAGAGCGCGGGCCTGCAGCCCATCCCTTCTGGACTCCGGCCCTCATCTGAAAGATAAAAGGGTGGGACTAGAGTGTTTCTAGATCCATGAGCTGTGCCTTTGAATTGGAGTAGTGAATGCAGATATTTGACTAATACTAATGGTCCACAGCACTTAATAGAAAGAAAAAAAAAGCCCTCGCCAAACTAAAGCAGCGTGTGGGCGCGCGAAAGCACTTTAATTGTCCCCTGCCGTTGTGCCTGTCTGTCGGTTTGGCAAACAAAGAGTTCGACCCTGAATTAGTTGTGGAGGAGTGAGATGAGCCCTGATCGCAGAACGGGGGGGATCTGGGTCCGAGTCCCAGCCGTGACTCTGCAGGTGAGGCTCGCTCTCCATCTCCGGGGTGTGACACTGTCCCTCCCCATCGTTCACGTGAGAGGTTTGGCCCCAGGACCTCCAAGCTCTGTGTCTCTTGGGAAAGTGTCTCTGATGTGTTTTCGCTTGGATGTGCACGCTCTCCAGGAGGGTTATCGTCTGGCTGACTCAGATCGTGCTTATTCCTTTTGTTTGATCCGCTCTGCTTTCATAACACGAGCTCTACAGCCAAGTTTAGGCCTTCTTGGATTATGGGAGTGTCAAAATGAAGGCATTGGAGCATTTGTCACGGTTGCTGCCGGGGATACTGACCTCCCCCTTCCCCACCCCACCCGCCTGGGCGCTCCTTTCCCTCTGGCACAGGCAAAACCCTCCCTCTCCGTGGATGACACGCTAAGTGGAGTCTGGTTTTCACATTAGCCGAGAGGAGGCCCTGGAGTCAGAAATCCTCGGCCCATGAGTCACTCGGTCTCTTTGTACCTTATTTCCCCCAACTATAAATAGGCGGAGTCTGGCCCTTTCAATCTCCCCGTGTGTGCAGCCCAGCAGAGGTGCCCTTGTGTACAGCTGCCCCTTTCCTGCCCGCAGGTCTCTTCCACAGGTGGCTCTACTGAAAAATCACAGCCCGGGGGGGTCACTCGCTGTCTCTCCGCTTCCCTGCCTGGCCCCCTCCAGACCCCCTCCATCACTGCCTGCGTGGACTTGCTAACACGCAGAAGTCAGCTTGGCTGAAAAGCCTTCAGTGGCTCCCTGTTGCCTTCAGGACAGAGGCCCAGCAGGTGAGTTCACAAGGAGACGCAGAGGAACCTCTCCTTGGGAACTGATGACACCCCCACAGACACCAGCTCGCCCTGTGTTCCTTCATCGGGCCTTCGGGGTGCAAGGGGATGTGCTGGGAATACACAGAGAAAGAGGGCTCGGGCCCTGTGCTTAAGAAGCTCATACACTTTTTGGGGGAGAAAAGATCAACAGGTACACAAAAATAATGTTTTTAAGTACCGAAAGTACTCTTAGAAATCATTGACCTCTCCCAACTGTCTTTCGTTTTACAGTAGTGGAAACTGATGTCACAGAACTGGCAAATTATAAAGAAAAACATGTCTCGTGAGAGGTCTCCCTGCTTCTCCTCTGCCTCCATGACTCTGCAGTCTGAGCAGTGTGTGACCTTGTCACTCCCCGTGTGAGCTTTCTGTGGCCCCACTGAAACAGAAGCCAAATTTCTTCCCAGACCTGGGACACGCAGTGTGGGCAGATCCGTGAACCTGGCCGTTCCCTCTGATGGGAACGTTCTTCTGCCACGTCTTCAGGCTTCTCGGCGTCATTCAGTCTCAGGGCTATGGCCCCTCCTCAGGGTTGCCCTCCCTGACCGTCCCGCGAGGGGGATGCACCGCCCCACTCACTCCCTTCCCCTCACCCTGACTGGATGTGATGGCAGCACATGACACCATCCACGTCATCTTGTTTGTTTACTGACTCTTCTTCATTATCTGGGTCAACTCACTAGAGGCTAAGGTGCAGGAGGGCTGAGATGTGCCTCTATCACTAGCATCTACAACATAGTTGGCTCACAGTTGACACAAGAGATATTTGCTGAATGACTAACCAAAGAAATGAATACATATTGATGGAAATTGGAAAACACGGAATAGTATAAAGAAGCAAATAAAAAACACTCATACTTCCCCCTGGATATTTCTTCTGTTCATATTTTGGAGTATTTCCTTTTTTTAAAGGTCATTTTTTATGTATATGTATGATATATAGTGTGTATTTAATAAAAATTAAGATTATGTTAAATTATAGTTTGTATCCTGCTTTTTTTCACTTATTATATTGTATCGCCTGTGAAATAATCTTTTAAAATACTATTTCAAGTGCTGCATAAATTTTCATATGAATGTAATAAAATTAATTTAAGTGTTTCCCTATTGTTGAACACTGATAACTTTTCTTACTAATTGATCTACTCTCTGTCCAAACCATTCTAATAAAATTTGGTTTTTAAGATACTTCTGGTAACTGTTTCCCACTGTGAGCAGTTGGGTAAAAGATATTACTTTCTTTCCCGGAAATGTCAACAGACCAATCTTTAGTTTTGTATATTTTCTGTGGCCTCTTTCAGTGGGGATTGACTTAGTTGATGATCTAGTTATCAAGTCAAAGATACGTGGTGAGTAAAGGGTTGTGTTTCTCAGACTTCCTGTTCGTGTGTGTGTGTGTGTGGTTTTTTTAAATTTTTTTCTTTATTGATTTTAGAGAGAGAGAAGGGAGAGAAAGAGAGAAATGGAAACATCGATGAGAGAGAACATCAATTGGCCGCCTCCTGCATGCCTGCCACTGGGGAATCGAGCCCACAACCTGGGCATGTGCCCTGACCGGGAATCGAACCGGCGACCTCTTGGTGCATGGGTTGATGCTCAACCACTGAGCCACACCAGCTGGGCTCTAAGACTTCCTGTTTGAAAGATAAACCACTTTGCATGTTTGTAACTGAATGAAGAGAGAGGGGAATGGAGGCCGGTCCTGATGGCCTCTAATGCAGACTGTTAGCCCAGGGATGTTTTCCTGTTGAAATTAATTAACACCCAGGTACAGAAGACTCAAGAGTTCCCAAATATTCGTAGACATGAAATCTTTGCGAACAAAAAGAAGGTAACGAATTCCCTCACTTTTTAAGAAAAAAGGAAACAGACTCAGAGAGAGGCAAGCTCTTGGCCGGGGTCTCATAGCAAAACAGGTGGAGCCTCTCCACCTCGCTCCCCTCTCCCTGCCTTCCTCTGTCCCCTTCTTCCTCCTTTCAATATTAGTCTTCTGTGAACTAGACTTTAGAAAAGATTTCGCAGAGCTGGACGGGATCTCAGAGATGAACTCCTCCAACCCCTTCATTTTTGCAGATGAGGAAATGGAAGTCCAGACAAGGGAAGGGCGTTGTATCAGGTCACCACACCACCAGCTTGCGGCTGAGACGAGAACCACTTCCTCTTCCTTCCCATCCATCTGCCCCAGCTTCGTGGGCCCTATGAAGTCGGCCCTTCGTAGCTTCTGCCCTCGGGCAGTCTCTCCTTGAGTGCTAAGAAATCATGTTATTCCACGTAGAGAACTGAGAGATCAGAGCCTCCAATAAAAGCCAGCCCACAGTTACAGAGTGCTGGGTGCGGGCAGGGCGCTGAGTCGTGCTGAGGATGAAACAGTACCTACCAGGAAGCATCCCTCTGCTACCACCCCCACCCGTGCAGCTGTGCTCCTGCACAGCACGCGGACCCCTTCCTCCTCGCTCTTTCCACACCACGCACGTGATCTTTTGATTGTCAATCTCTCCCACTAGACTCTAAGCTGCTGAGAACAGAAGCCCCTTTTCTGTCTTTGTTTTCTCAGTACTTTATGCCCTATTCGCATAATAGAGGCCTGGTACATAAGAGATGCTCCATACATATTTGTTGAATGAGTGAATAAAACATTAAGTCTCCGTTACTTTGCTCAGGCTGCCATAACAAAATACCACAGACTGGGTGCCTTAAACAATGGATATTTATTTTCTCAAAGCTCTGGAGGCTGGAAATCCAAGGTCAAGGTGCCGGCAGGGCTGGTTTCCTCCGAGGCTGCCCTCCTTCCACCACTTCACGTGGTCTCTCCTCTGTGCACCCACATCCTTGGTACCTCTCTGCCCTCATCTCTTCTCCTGAGAGGGACACCAGTCAGATTGGATGAGGGTCCACCCTAAAGGCCTTATTTTAACTTAATACCTCTTTAAAGGCCCTAGCTCCTAATACAGCCACATTCTGAGGTCCTGGGGGGTTCAGGCTTCAACATATGAATTTTGGGGAAACACAGTTCAGTGGATGGCAGTTCTCTACCCTTCACTAGCTCACAGTTTAATAAAAGGGATGTACATGACAGTGGAACAGTAAGACAGTGTAATAACTGTATTATTTTATTTCATCTTTGCCAGGATAAAATGTCAGCAAACACCCCTGGCCGAATGGCTCAGTTGGTTGGAGTGTTGATCCATACACCATAAGGTTTCGGGTTTGATTCTCAGTCAGGGCACACATCTAGGCTGTGGGTTCAATCCCTGGTTGGGGCACAGACAGGAGGCAACCAATCAATGTTTCTCTCTCACATTGATGTTTCTCTCTCTCTCTCTCTCTCTCTCTCACCCTTCCTTTCTCTCTAAAAACCAATAAAAACATATCCTCGGGTGAGGATTAAAAAAGAAATGTCAGCAAACATTTACCGGTGCCTGCCATGTCAATCACTGTGCTAGAGGTGAGATATCCAAAAGTATATAAGTTTAGATCACAGTGGAAAGACTCACTATTTAATAAGAAAATGGACATGTCTGATATACGGCCTCAGTCCATTTTTGTCATGTTTATGGCCCTCATACTATTTATTATTCCCTAGCCACGTAATTTAGTCTATGCTCAACCAGGAAAGTGGCAATCGCTCTAAGTCTTTCTATATAAGAAACTTCATGTAGATACTGTTATGATCAACACTTTGCAGATGAAGAAACTGAGGCATAGCTAGTAAGTAACTTTCTCCACGTCGGACAACCTGTTAATTGCAGGCCCGAGACTTAAAAACACTTGTTCTGGCCCAGATCCTGTGGCTCAATGTTGAGCATCAACCCATGCACCAAGAGGTCACCAGTTAGACTCCCAGTCAAGGCACATGCCCAGGTTGTGGGCCCGATCCCCAGTGGGGGGCACACAGGAGGTGGCCAATCGATGTTCTCTCTCGTCGATGTCTTTATCTCTCTCCCTCTCTCTCTCTAAAATCAATAAAGAAAAATTATTTTCAAAACACTCATTCTGGGTCCAAAGTTCACTATTTTAACCAGCACCCCATACTGCCTTTCCATGACAAGGAATCTTATTCTTTTTATCCCAACTGGAGGGGGAATATGAGACCAATGCAGAAAGGAGGGACATTTAAGCTGAGCCACAGAGTGGAGTAAAGCGAGCAGAAAAGAGAATTACAAGTAGAGGAAACAGGATTGTGGAGGTCAAGGAGAAGGCTGAGCAGGTGGCATTGAGGGCTGGGGAGTGAGGTGAGACTGCAAAGGTGAGATCAGGTGGGATCTTACTTTATAGAATTAAATTGGGCTTGATTCTCTAAACACTGAGCAGCTATTGGATGTTTTAGCAAAAGATCATTTCACCTTACCTCTTCATTTTACCAATGAGGAAGCCAAGCTCTAGTAAGAAATGACTTGCCCAAGGCCACACAGTTGGCTGGTGGCAGAGCTGACCCTAGCACCCAGATTTCTCAATCCCAGTCCCTGTTAAACGTTGCTTGCATAAGCATATGAAAACTGACCATTTAAAAGAATGTTTTTTTTCCCTCCATGTTTTCCCATGCCTTCCATCCAGTTTTCACCTACTCTCTAATTTTGGTAATTGTTCATTTTTCCAAGTTTCAACTAGACAATATCTTTCCATCTAAAATCACTACTATGGTTCAAAGTCAGAAAGATCCTATAGAAATCTCTAAGAATGCAGCTCCCTGTGTGGTTTTATAGAATGTGGCTAAATGACTCATTGCTACATTTGCAAGACTAGAAGGACCTGTAGTTCTTATATCTCATCAACACTTGGTGATGAACTTAGAGATAAATTAATCAGCCACTCTGGCCTGGTTAGTTTTACCCAACAAATATGTTAGGTCATATTTGCTGGTGCCTCTGCATGCCAGGCACCGTGCTGGAGTCTTGAGATCCAACGATGCATTAGCTGGGTTCCCGGATGGAAAGGCTGTCACCATTTAGTAGCGAGGTGCACCAAGATACACACATACACGAGTCTGTCTCATGTCGTTTCAGCCTGATCATAGCTCCTCACAGAGATCATTCCCCAGCCGGGGGATGCAGCCTGGGTCCAACCAAGAAAACAGAAACCACCCTAGGTCTTTCCACGTAAGAAATGTAATATAAGGAATTGGATGCACAGGCGATAGAAGAACCGAGAGGCTGAACGGGATGGTGAGGAACCAGAGATCAGCAACAGCAGGAAGAAGCCACCGGAGGGACACAGGAGAAGGTGGTGTTATAAGTTCCTAGAAACTAGGGCATTTATCTGGCAGGAGCTGGAGGCACAGAACACATGGAGCCCCTGATGGAGACGCCACTGGAGACAGAGAGAGAAGACAGAACCTGCTTCTCTCCTCCCCTCCCTCAACTTTCTGTCATAGTCCCATCAGCCAAACTTGCCTTAAAGCAACAGGGCAGGGAGCCAGGAGCAGGTTGGTTCCTATGATGCAAATCAGAGCAGGGGGAAATGAGGCCAGGCTCAGAGAACAAACGGGCTGACTGGCACCCTGGTGACCTCGGGAAATCACGGGTCTCTCCGTGTCTTAGCTTCCTCCTTCGTAATTTGAGAAGAAGAATACCTCTCACATTTATTGTGAGACTTACATGAAATCAAATATGTGAAAGCACTTTACAAGCTTCAAAAGGCCCGGATACAAAGGTAAGGGCTTTCGTTCTTGGTTTTAATCCAACGTGTTAGGAACTTTAGGCTCTAAAAATAAAGTGGGGTGTTGTTCAGGTGTCATTGCTAATTGCCTTGTCACTCTGGCCCGTCAGCCTTCAAAAACCACTGACTGATCTTGAATAAAATGTCACATACCTGAAAGGATGTCAGAGAAGGCTCTCTATTGTATTTGAGGATCTATCTGTGGTTTTGAATAAAAAAAGTGACAAATAAAGCCCAGCTGGTGTGGCTCAGTGGTTGAGCATCGCCCATGCACCAAGAGGTCGCTGGTTGTGGGCCCGATCCCCAGTGAGGGGCATGCAGGAGGCAGCCAGTCTATGTTCTCTCTCATCGATGTTTCTCTCTCTCTCTCCCTTCCTCTCTCTCTAAAATCAATAAAGAAAAAAAATGTTTGTTTAAAGTGACAAATAAAAGGACTCTAGAAATTACTTCTAGAATGTTTATTCCACCCTTTTCATTTTACAAAGGACCAGAGAGAGGACAGAATTTGCACATTGTCCCAGACCAAATTCTGGGTGGAGAGAGACACACAGCCCTGGAGGAACCTTGGGATTTCAAATTAGTTGCATTTAACAATGTTTACCTTCAACTTCTGCCTCCCTTTCCATTCATCCTGATGCCTCTTTCCTTTTAGTCTCTTATTTCTTCTTTCTCATAATGTTTGACCACTCAGTTTCACAGACTTTTTCCTCTGTGTGCTGCTGGTGGAGAACAAAAGCTTAGCACCGAGCCATATCTATTTTAAATTAAGAGGGTGTCAACTTTTCTAGATGACTCAATTCCCCTTTGATATTAGATGTAAGAACGTATCATCACAAACTCTTTGAGAACGGCTTTTCTGCCCACCTCAGGGCTCACTGTGAAAACCAGAAGGTACGATCGCTTCCTTTCTGCCCGGCCGAAAGTGCAGGCCACGACCGCAGCTCTGACTAAGCGCCAGGCCACTCACACCAAGCTCATGAGACTGACAGTGTTTTTACCAATGGCACAAGGTGATTTGACCCTCTCTGCAAGATCAGTCCTGCCTTCTGCAACTTTTTATTTCTTTTATTTCTTTCTTTATTTTTGATAGTCTATTTTTTGTTGAATTTATTCAGGTGACATTGGTTAATAAAATGCTATAGATTTCAGGGCTACAGTTTGATAACACATCATCTGTATATTCTATTGGATGTTCACCACCCTGTCACTTTTAATGTATCTCAGTGGCAAGTGACATTGATCAGTGGGTGACAAAGTTAAAGGGTGTATTCCTCACTTGTCAAATGAAGAGATTGTGCTTTGATTGTAAGTTCCCTTCTAGCCCTGGCATTTAAGAGATCAGTATCCTTCCACAAAAGAAGGCCTATTATGGTCACAGAGGCACGAGAACAGTAATAGCCCCCTGAGTGACTCACGGAATTCCCAGTGGCCCACTGTGCATTGACATTTTGCTGGCGCCGAGTCTGTGGCATCTGAAAATGTCAGAGCTGGAAGAGCGTCGGTCGTCATCTTCCGTGAGTGCACGGAGGATCTGGGACCTGAAGCTCATGGCTATTCGTTCACTCATTCCTTCTGCAGAAATTCCCTGTGCCTGTGCCGTGTGCCAAACACTGTCCTAGGTCCTGGGGTACAGTGATGAGTAGTACAGAGGAGGGATCTGCCCTAACATATGCTAGTGGGGCAAGATGCATGATAACAAGGAAACTAAACAATAAGCCAGATAATGAGTTTGTCATAATTGCTTGAAAGGTAATACAAATATAATGGATTCATTCACTTTATTCAATAGGTATTGAATAACTTGGGGTAAAGGGCGTGACTGTTGAAAAAGTAGCTCTTGAGATCTGAAGCTTGAGAAGAAACCAGCTGTGGAAACCAGGGTGCAAAAATGTTATAGGCTGAGGGGATAGCATATGCAAAGGGCCTGAGGCAGGAAAGCATTTGCTAATCTAAGGAGTGAAGAGGTAGCCAGTCTGGCTGGAATGTAATAAGGGAAAAACACTATGAGGAGTGACCAAAGAAGTTGGCTGGCACCAAATTGGCCTCATGGGCCCTAGTAAGGCGTTTGGGCTTTATTCTAAGAATGGGAAGCCATTGAAGGGCCTTAAGCAGGTAAGTGTCATGATCTGACTTGACTCTTAAAACACTCCAGACAAAAAATGATAAACACACTTAGTAACAATGGAGATGGAAAGATGGGGGCTTTGGGGGTGTGTTTAAATGTAGAGCCTATAAAACTTACTGATCTCTTGGCTACAGAAACTGAGAATCAGAGGACTCAAAGAACACTTCTAGGCTTTTGAACAACTGGGTGCATGGATGTTCTGTTATGATGTGACAATGAACATTAGAAATGGGTGGAATTAGAGACCAATCTCCTGTAAAGGGAAACGAGCATTCCAGGGGACACAGGTTAAGAGTGTACAGGTATGTGGGTGGCATAAGAATGGGTATACTAGCCAATATTAGCTATGCTTCAAGAGGAAGTGAGAACTTAAATTATTTTACAGCAATGGTATTCCATGGGTGTGATTTTCGCCCCTAAGGGACACTGGGCAATGTCTGGAGACTCTTTTGGTTGTTATGAATTTGAGGTTGGGGGAGGAGAGAGGGGGGATTGAGGTCCTTTTTTAAAACTTTTATTGACTTTATTAAAGTGACATTGGTTAAAAATCCTATAGGTTTCGAGTGTACAATTCTATAATACATCATCTGTATATTGTATTGTGTGTTCACCACCCTAAGTCGTCTCCTTCTGTCACCATTTATCCCCCCTTTATACTCTTCTACCTCCCCCTCCTCCCTTTCCCTCTGATAATCACCATACTGTTGTCTGTGCATATGAGTTTTGTTTGTTTATTTTCTGCTTAGTTCCTTTACTTTCTCACCCAGTGCCCCAACCTCCCTCCCTTCTGACAGCTATCAGTCTGTATCTGAATCTATGAGTCTGTTTTCGTTTGTTTATTTTGTTAATCAAGTGAATTAACAAAGTGCAATCAGTTGATATTTCATACAAGTGAAATCATATGATATTTGTCTTTCTCTGACTGACCAACTTCACTTAGCATAATACCCTCTAAATCCACCCCTGTTGTCACAAAGGTAAGATTTCCTTTTTTTTTTTTTTTTTTTTTTTACTGCTAAGTAGTACTCCATTGTGTATATGTACCACAGCTTTTTTATCCACTCATTTACTGACGGACACTTGGGCTGTTTCCAGAATTTGGCTATTGTAAATAGCACTGCAATGAACATAGGGGTGCATATATTCTTTCAAATTAGTGTTTCGGGTTTCTTTGGATACATTCCCCGAAGTGGAATAGCTGGGTCATAAGGCAGTTCCATTTTCCATTTTTTGAGGAACCTCCATACCGTTTTCCACAGTGGCTGCAATAATCTGCATTCCCACCAACAGGGAAGTTCCCTTTTCTCCACATCCTCACCAACACGTGTTGTTTGTTGATTTATTGATGATAGCCATTCTGACAAGTGTGAGGTGATATCTCATTGTGGTTTTAATTTGCATTTCTCCGATGATTAGTGACACTGAGCATCTTTTCATATGTCTATTGGCCATCTGTATGTGCTCTTTGGAGACGTGCCCATTTTTAAATTGGATTGTTTGTTTTTTCTTATGTTAAGTTGTATAATTTCTTTATAAATTTTAGTATTAACCTCTTATCAGATGTATCATTGGCAAATATATTCTCCCATTCAGTGGGTTGTCTTGTCATTTTGTTTCCTTTGCTGTGCAAAAAAACCTTTTAGTTTGATGTAGTCCCATTTGTTCATTTTTTCTTTGTTTCTTTTGCCTGAGGAGATATATCAGAAAAAAATATCACTATGAGAAATGTCTAAGATCTTACTGCCTATGTTTTATTCTAGGATTTTTATGGTTTTGAGTCTTACATTTAAGTCTTTAATCCATTTTGAGTTTATTCTTGTGTGTGGTGTAAGAAGGTGGTCTAGTTTTATTTCTTTGCATGTATGTGTCCAATTTTCCCAACACCATTTATTGATTAGACTATCTTTACCCCATTGTATGTTCTTGCTTTCTTTGTCAAATATTAATTGACTACAAAGGCGTGGGTTTGTTTCTGGGGTCTTTATTCTGTTTTACTGATCTATATGTCTGTTTTTATGCCAGTACCATGTTGTTTTGATTATTTTGTTTTGATAACTTGTGGTATAGTTTGATATCAGGTAGCATGATTCCTCCAACTTTGTTCTTCTTTCTCAAGACTGATGTGGCTATTCAGGGTCTTTTGTGGTTCCATATAAATTTTTGGAATATTTATTCTAGTTTTGTGAAATACACCATTGGTATCTTGATAGGAATTGCATTGAGTCTATAGATTGCTTTGGGTAGTATGGATATTTTAATGATGTTCATTCTTTCTATCAATGACCACAGTATATGCTTCCATTTATTTGTATCTTCTTCAATTTCTTTCTTCAGTATATTATAATTTTCAGAGTACAGATCTTTTACATCTTTGGTTAAATTTATTCCAAGGTTAAATGTATTCCTAGGTATTTTTTTTTATACAATTATAAATAGGATTTCCCTTTCTGATAGTTCATTATTGGTGTATAAAAATGCAACTGATTTCTAGATATTTATTTTTTATCCTGCTACTTTACTGAATTCATTTATCAGTTGTAGTAGTTTTTTGGTGGAATCTTTAGGGTTCTTTATATAGTGTCATGTCACATGCAAATAATAACAGTTTTACTTCCTCCTTTCAAATTTGGATGCCTTTTATTTCTTCTTCTTGTCTGATTGCTGTGACTAAGACTTCCAGTACTATATTGAATAAGAGCAGTGAACGTAGACATCCCTGTTTTGTTCCTGATTTTAAGGGAAATGCTTGTAGTTTTTGCTCATTGAGTATGATGCTGTTTGTGGGTATGTCATATATGGCCTTTATTATGTTGAGATATGTTCTCTATATAACCACTTTGCTGAGAGCTTTTATCATAAATGGGTGCTGGATTTATCAAATGCTTTTTCTGCATTTATTGAAATGATCATGTGACTTTTATCCATTTTGTTTATGAGATATATCACATTTATTGATTTGCAGATATTGTACCAACCTTACATCCTTGGAATAAATCCTACTTGATCATGGTGTCTGATCTTTTAAATGTATTGCTGGATCTGGTTTGCTAATATTTGTTGAAGATTTTAGCAATTATGTTCATCAGTGATATTGACCTACAATTTTCTTTCTTTCTTTTTTTTCTTTCTTTCTTTATCTGGTTTTGGAATTCAGATACTGCTGGCCTCGCAAAATGAGCTTGGGAGTCTTCCCTCCTCTTGAATGTTTTGGAATAGTTTGTTAGTTCTTCTTTGAATGTTTTATATGTATGTTTTATATAGTTGTTTTTTATATTTAGATGCTCCTATGTTGGGTGAATAAATGTTTGCAGGGGTTATAGCCTCTTTTGGGCTTGATCCCTTTAGTGTTATGTAATGTTCTTTGTCTCTTGCTATGGCTTTTGTTTTCAAGTCTATTTTGTCTAACATAAGTATTGCTACCCCAGCTTTTTGTTCATTTCCATCTATATGTAATATCTTTTTCCAGCCCTTTACTTTTAGTCTGTGTGTATCTTTGCTCTGAGGTGGGCCTGTTTGTTCGTGGGGCTGACCTTCAGGCTGGCTGACTGTGAGGCTGGACCTGTACCACAGGGTACGAGCCGCTGTGTAGGTGCTGACCACACGAAGTGCCTGCCGAGATCTCCCTTCGGATATGCCACTTGTGAAGCTAACTGCAGCCTGCTCTGAGGTCTGAAGCTGGCCACCGGGCGTGTTGGTTCTGGGGCCTCTTGGGAGAGACTCTGGTGCAGGCCACTGTCAGACGCTGCCTGTGACTGGCCCTGGGCAACCTGTTTGGAGCTACAGAGTGACCCACAGCTTGTGACTGCCTTCGCTGGGCCTGAGTGTGCATGGGAAGGACCAAGCTGTGCACCAAGGCTGGCTTTAACCAGCACTGAGCCCAGGGACAGGTCAGCAAACATCCCAAGGCACCCTGAGGTCTGCCTTCACCTGCCTCTGCCTGCTGGCTGCCTGTTAGGCTCAGTCACTGAAAGACCCTCTGGTGGTAGTCAAGTTGCATGAGGTAGGTCTCCGGGAGTCATCAGATTAAGGCCAGCAGAGTTTATCAGGCCCAGACAGATAAAGATTTGGCCACATGAAGGGAGGGCTCTGTACCCACCGGCATGTGAGGGAAAAACGGCCCCTGTCCTAGAGCCACATAAATCAGTCTGTCCAAGATTCTGCTGGGAGGCTGCGTTCAGCGGGATGGGACCCCCAGGAGTACAGAGGGTGGGACTAGTGGATCTCCTGGGGGGGGGGGGGGATGCTGATCAGGCTGGAGGAAGGGGGAGGAGTTGCCTCCACCCCAGAGCCATACAACCCAGTCTGCCTTGGATTCTGTCCAGACTTTAGCAGGGCAGGGCCACCAGGAGTCAGGAGGTTGGGGCCGGCGGGAACCCAGAGGGTGGGGCTACTAGATATTCCATGATGAAGAGGTGCCAGTCAGGTTCACAGGAAAATAAGGGGAATGGCCTCTGCCCCTAGACCTCTGCACCCCAGCCCAGATAGCTGACTCCTCAGCAGGGCATGAGCTTTGCAGGGTGAGGTGACAGGGAGTTCAAAGTTGGGGCCATTGCATTCCCCTGGGCTGATGCTGAATGGAGGGAGTGCTCCACCCAAGAAAGATGGCCTCTGTGGTGTGGGAGAGGGACTAAGCACAGGGGTCCTGGTGGCTGTCCCTTCAGCTCTCTCCTCGGAGCCACAAACCCCAGTCTCTCCTCACACAACTCTAGTCTGATGCACCCTCCCTCCCTCCGCCGGAGCCCAGGGTGAGTGGCTGCAAATGACATTTTGTGCATTGGCCCTTTAAGAGGGTGCCCGTGTCTCTAACAGACTCCTATCTCTCCCTGGCAGACAGAATCCTGGTTGATTTTCACAGTCAGATGTTATATGGGTGCCTCTTCCTGGCTCTGGTGCTCTGGGCTGGGGAGTCCGGCTTGGGGTTCAGACCCCACACTTCTCAGGGGGAACCTGTGCAGCTGAGATATCCCTCCAGAATCTCACCCACGGCCCTTTTCACGTCTCTGCCCTTCCTGTCAGTCTCAATGTGGCTTCTTCTGTAAATCCTTGGTTATAAGACTTCTCTTAAGCCAGTCTTCAGTTGGCTATTCAGGCTGACTGTTCTATGTTTTAGTTGTAGTTCCAGTTGGGTCCTGAGAGGAGGTGAGAGTGACTTGCACCTACTCCGCTGCTGCCCTGACCCTCCTGGGTTGAGGGCAGAAACATCTAGTGGGTAGAGGCCAGGGATGCTGCTGAACATCCTTCAATGCCCAAGACAGCCCCCCAGCAAAGGCTTACCTGGCCCAAAGCATCGACCATGCTGAGGCTGAGAACCCTGCTTTACAGGTTGCTTTTGGGTACTTATGCAAATAAAGGCCAAGAAAGGAGTGTTCTGAAGGTATTGCTCCAGAAGACTGCTAGGGAGGGGCCTGGGCTTGCTTCTGTGGCAGAGGCTGACAGGCGCTGGGGAGCATGGGGCTGGCAGAGTTCCCTGTGGGTGGTGCTGGGGCCCCAGGAGAAGGCTCAGAGCCCTCTGGGAAGAACAGAATGTTTACTGGATCCAACCAGAAAGCATCGAGCCCAGTGGGAGGCCAGGTGGATACCCTGCAAAGTAAGAACTCGTCACCTGAGCGAGAGGATGGATGGGGATTCTGGGGAAAATCAAGAGTTTCCAGAGGAAGATAAAGAAGCTGAGGATGCTGAGGGGAAGGAGGGTAGAAAGCAGGAACCCCTCCTCCCCATGCACTTGGGCTTTGGGAGGCTGGTTTCCAAATCTGAGCTGCTCTAGAGTCTGCTGGTTCTCATGACTGCCTGCACAGTAACATCACCTGAGGACATTTTTAAAGTACTCATACCTCAGCCCCACCCCAGAGACAGGTATTAAATTAATCTGGCTTACGGCCCTAGGTCCGGAATTTTAAAAGTTCCTCCATGTATTCTGGGTTTAGAACCACTGATCTAATCCAAATATTGAACACCAAGATGCTCCTGGGGCCAGACAAGTCAAGGAAATGAGAAACAGGGCAGGGCCCACTCAGTGGGCAGCCCGTGCTCAGCTGTATACCCACCGCTGCCCTGTAGCAATCTGGGCTCCGTGTTGCCAAACCTGCCTGTTTTCCTGTTTTCTGTTTTTATTTGGTCAAGAAGTCTAAAATCCAGATTTAAAAAAAAAAAAAAAAAAGTTAGCTCCAAATATCTTAAAATTCCATGCCAAACAAAACATGTATACAGAGCGCATTAGCCCCTTGGGCTGTCGTGTAGCAACCTCTGATCTAGTCCAGTGATGTTCACACTTTTTTTTTTAGCCACAGGAAGTTTTCTCCAAACAAGTTATTTTGTGGAACCACCATAGATTAAATAAATCCGAGCAGAACTCGGGTGGGAGCAGGGCAGAGACACACTCAGCCCCTCCTTCCAGCCCAGGTCGTCCTGCGGCTGCTCCTGAAGGAAGCCACTCCAGCTCTGGGGAAGCTATCTGGTCCATTTCCCAGAAAGGAAAACTGAGGCCTTTCTGAACACAGTCCCGGAGTGGAACGAGCCCCACGGAGCCATTTGGAAATGTGTGGGGATGTTTGGAATTCTCACGGTGACAAAGCGAACACTGCTGGCATTTAGTGGCCGGTGGCCAGGAATGTGAAACTTCCTGCAATGCCCAGGACAATAAAGAACCATCCCACACAAAATGCCAACAGCTCCCCACGGGGACACACCAGATGAGGAAGCAGAGTCCCAGAGAGGGGACATCAGCGGGCAAGCTCACAGCAAGCGCACTCTGGAACTTTGACCCCTGTCCCACAGGCTTGGGGACTTCATCTGTTATTCATAAGGAGAGGTCACTGGCCGGGCCACATTGGCCCTACTCCAAAACACAGGGGAGAAAGGGATATTTTAAAACGAAGCCAAGTAGCCTCCTGAGGTGGGGCAGCTACTATGTAAAAAGCTAAGTGACAAATTTTGAGATGCAACTCTGCAGAAGACGATGGGGGCTGCTGGTGTCTTCAGCCTGGGCCGCAGGCCAGCGATCGGTGCTGGGAGGAGGCAGAGCAGCTGATGCTACAGGCAGGGCAGTCGCACAGGTTTGATGGCCGTATCGGTCATTTAATCCCTTGGCCAAAATATGCCAGGTTCAAAAATAGGATGTGGGAGCAGAGGGGAAAAGAGGGTGTTCCCCAGCCCTCCCAGGAAAGCAGAGCCAAAGGCCAGCTCATCCTCCTATTTTGGTCATCACAATGCCACCTATTATACAGTTTCCCCGGTTATAAAATCATTACTACAGAATCGCCATCTCAATAACCACGGGGCGGGGACAGAATTATCCGCCTTTTACGGGCACGGAGATGGGGCCCCAGACTGGTGCTGAGAAGGCACCGTGTTGTTTTTTGAAGATCTGATTTTGATGGTTCAAACCTACTTTAATCATCTTCACGAGGAAGGTGGGGGGGGGATTCCTATTTCCAGTTTGTCGTTTAGACCAGAAGTTCTCAAACTATGGTGGGCATCAGAATCACGGAGGAACTTGATAAACCACCGCAGGCCCTGTCCTGGCCCTTCGTCCTCTGTATTAACACTCTGGGTGATTCTGACGCTCACCGACACCCACTGCTCCAACCCAGCTCAGCGAGACAAGTCCACTTTTCACGCACTTGGATGTCATGACGTCAAATGACTGTGAGTTTCTAGATGCTTATTCTCCCAGCTGTTATAGGGAAGAGACAACACCCAGTGGTGAGCTAGCGAGCCAGCTCCTGGCATGGGCAGCCCGGTCTGCAGTGTGCCACATCCTCCCTCCATGGCCAGTGTCAAGCTCCCTGCACGACGTCGCTGAACGTGGAGTTGAGAAAGATGCACGCAGTCGGCTCCTCGAGGCAGTGTAGCCAGCCCCAGCACATGTCTTCTGTGTCCTGTCTCCCAAGTTGGGGATCTTTTACCTAAAACATCCAGAGTTGGGACATGGGACAGGCTTGTGAGGAAAATAAGGAGTGCGTGGTCTATGATAGCACCATTTTCAGGGGGCACAAATAGCAATTAGCACAATTTCACGTGGTCTTTGAAGAGCAACAGACATGGCTTTGAATCCCAACTTTGTGACTATTGGCTGTGTGACCTTGGATGTGTCTGAAGCTTCCCAGGCCTGAGATTCCTTATAGCAAAACTGGAAACAATAACACAGTCCTCAAAGGAAAACTTTAAAAGCTGAAAGATACACATGTATGTGTAAAATGTGGAAACGATTACCGGGCAACTAGTGATACTTAGTAAATGTATCTTGTTACACAAGGAAGGACCTGCAGCTCCTCCCATTTACACGGCTTGCTGGGGAATCAGAGACTCAAACAGAACGATTGCTTTGCTCAGCAAACCACGGCCAGTTGTCGTGGAAGCCACCCCGCATCCTTGCCTCTTGACTCAACAGGTCAAGACATTTGTCACCAGACTACAGCCTCCCATCGCCACCTTCATCCCCAAAGTACGTGCAAGTTGGGTTCCGTGGACCATCCTGGAAACCACCCTGTGGAGATTCTGCATCATGTCTGCGGGGCAGTGATCTTGTCACGGTCACTGTCCCTGCAAACTTTCCGGCAGAGACGTCTGCAGGCGTCTTGCTTAAGCCGCCCGGGCTGGGCCTCGGGCTGGCCCCCAGAAGGTCGCTCCCACCTTTCTGCCACAGATGACGGAAACACTGAAGCTACGGATTATGCCTCCGCATCCTCTTCCCTTCACACCCGCTGATGTGTTTTTCATTTCTCTTGGCGGGCTCGATTTCCCCCATGTTCTCCCAAGCTCTTCCTCTCGGCTCCCCAGGGCTTCCCACAACAAACCTGCGTGCTTGGGCAGCGAGCGGGCTGGGCCGCGGACAAGCGTCCGGATACGCCTTTGGCTGTGTTTTGCAGCCCCAGCCCAGGCGCCGCGCCTGGAGCAGAGGTGGCCCTGGCATGCCTGCAACCTGCCCACTAACTCACTGTGCTGGACCCCGGCAAAGACCTTTTCCTCTCGATGCTTCATTTTCTTCATCTTTAAAAATGACCACAATAATAGAATATGTTTCATATGGAGCACTGTGCATCTACCATGGTCCCTGCACCTGAGGCTTCCTGTGTGATGCCCATCGCAACCTGTGAAGTAGGTAATACCATTCCAGGGAAGCCAGGACTGCAGCCCAGGGCTGCTCACCCCAAGTCCAGAACATTTTGTCCTACCACTGGCTGGCTCTTTCGTTAAAAGGAGGAGTCTGGGCGGTGACATCGAGTCTGTGGTTCTGTTCTGCAGTGTAGGATCTGCCTCAGTGCCTCGGCTTCTCAAGCTCGCTCCTTGCTGCCCCCTCTTCCTGTGAAAATCGCTTTGCTCCCCGAGAGCCCAGGGGGGCAGCGGGACATGCACAGCTTGTGTGATTCTCACAGAGCAACCAAAGGGTTAAGTGGAAGACGTTTGCTCTTTAAATTCCCTCTCTGAATTCCTGGCTAGGAGAGGCACCACCAAAGAAAACAAAAACATCACTAATCCTCAGAGAAATGCAAATTGTCAGAGAAATGCAAATGAAAGCCACAATGAGATACCACCTCACACCTGTCAGAATGGCTATCCTCAATGAATCAACAAAAAACAAGTGTTGGCCAGAATGAGAAGAAAAGGGAACCCTCATGCACCCTTGGTGGGAATGCAGATTGGTGCGGCCACTATGGAAAACAGTATGGCGGTTCCTCAAAAAATTGAAAATGGAACTGCCTAAGGACCCAGCAATTCCACTTCTGGGTATATATCCAAAGAAACCCAAAACACTAAATTGAAAGAATATACGCACCCCTATGTTCACTGCAGTGTTATTTACAGTTGCCAAGATGGGGACGCAGTCCAAGTGGCCATCAGTAGATGAGTGGATAAAAGAGCTGTGGTACATTTACACAGCGGAATACTACTTGGCCTTAAGAAAGAATGAAATCTTACCTTTTGCGACAATGGATGCACCTAGAGGGTATTAGGCAAAGTGAAATAAATCAGTCAGAGAAAGACAAATACCATATGATTTCACTTATATGTGGAGTCTAATAAACAAACAAGCAAAATAGAAACATATTCATAGATACAGAGAACAGACTGACAGCTGTCAGGGGGAGGAGGGTTGGGGGACTGGGAGAAAAAGGTGAAGAGATTAAGCAGTACAAATTGGTAGCTCCAGAATGGCCACAGAGATGTAGATTACAGTATAGGGAATAGAGTCAATAGTACCTTTTGCAACAATGAATGGACCTAGAGGGTACTATGCTACGTGAAATAAGTCAGACGGAGAAAGACAAATAGCATATGATTTCACTTATATGTGAAATCTAAAACAAAACAAAACAAAGACAGATTTGTAGGTAAAGAGAACAGCTAATGGTTGCCAAAGAGGAGGGGGGAGGGAGGGTGTATGAAAAAGATGAAGGGGAAGAGGAGTTACAGACTTTCAGTTATTAAATAAAGAAGCCACAGGGATCTAATGCACAGCCCAGGAAATACAGGGTGGGGAAAAGTAGGTTTACAGTTGTTCATAAGGAAAATAATGCAATCATTAATAAATAATAATACAAAATAAAATCTGTGTTTTGTGTACTCACAACTGTAAACCTACTTTTGCCCCAACCTGTATAGTCAATAATATCATAATAACTTTCTGTGTTGACAGATGGGTGCTAGACTTATCGTGGTGTTCCCATCCTAAGGTATATAAATGTACAATCACTATTCAGTACACCTGAAACCAAAATAACATTGTATATCCACTCTACTTTAAGAAAAGACAAAAAGAAGAGGCAGCCCTAATCTTCCTGCTCTTTCTGTTCTATTTATTTTTTTGTGCACTCGTGTCCTGCCCCAAAATACAATTTTTGGACACAGAATGTATTTTCTCCTTTCCTTCCAATTTATTTCAGCAGAAAGGCCAGGCAGAACGTAAAATATTGGGGGACTCCATCAGTCCCACAGACACCCAGGCTGCCTGAGGGCTACAGGGAGAACCTGCTCGTCCCAGCTCGCTGTTGCTTAGGAAAGTGAAGGTGAGGGTGTTTAGAATCCAAGAAACATTTCAGGTGACGGCATTTCCCAGCAGACCCTGAAACGCTCCCACCCTCCACCCTGCCTTTTCCATCCCGCACAGCCTTCTCTGATGTCCAGCTGGGATTCATTGCTCCTCCCTAGCTGCAAACCCACCTGGCATCCCCGTGGCCACGCCTCTGTTTTGCATTTCAACCTTCTCTGTATCACTTACCTGGTTCTTTGGGTAGATTGTAAATTCTTCCAGTAAAAAGACCATTTCTTTTTTTTCTTCCAATTTTTATTAACTTATTTTTGTTACAGATGTTTCTCCTTTTTCCCCCCCAGACCCCCTCCTCCCCATCCTGCCCCCCCACCCCCCTAGCATTGTTGTCTATGTCCATTGGTTATGCATACATGCATATAAGTTCTTTGGTCTATCTTCTCATCCCCAAAAGACCATTTCTTAATCACACCACCGGCACCAACACCCACTACTTAATGATGATAATGATAATAATAATAATAATAATGATAACAGCTTCTATTGATCAGACTATTCAATCACTGATCCAAGTGTTCTTATTCCCCGTTAAGTAACTTTCTAAGGGTTACGTAGAAGTAAGAGAAGAAGCCAGAATTTCCAACCCGGTTTTGCCTGATTTTCATTCCCAAGCTGGTGTCCCCAGTCTCTGATTCCCTGCCTCGCACAGTGGCTGGGAGAATGGGCCCTCCACCAGGGAAGTCTCACTGTGCCTTACTAAGAGGCCTCACTGTCCCAACAGAAAGAACACTGTCAAGGTCACTCCAGCCCACACGTGTTTCACCGACGGGGGAATGAAAGCCAAAGAGGGGAAAGTGAGTCAACCTGGGTGACCTGGCCAGTTGGTGGCACGACAGCCAGCTCCATGCCATGTCCCCAGCTGCCTCCAACCCCTCGGCCTCTCACTTTCCTAAAGCGTTTCCGAGGAACAGGAGTTGCTCTGCACTGGAAAGCTTCAGCAGGAAGAGGGTGTGGGCAGAAATTTATGGCATGCTTCACGATCACGCTACACAGGACACCAGGGACCCCCAGCTTCCCCAAAGCTTTACTTTCCTGAAAAGTTGTGCGTAGATCAAATGCGGACTTTTCCATTCCAGTAAGTCTGCCTCCGGTGGGTGAGTCAGTCTGGCTCGTGGCTGGGAGTCCGTGCCACGGCTTTGTCTTCGTGCTGGCTGTCGGTTGTCTGTGTATACATGAACTTCTGGATATGCAAGATTGCATGCATACACATACACGGTCCATGTACACACAGTATATGTGCTCATATATAATGCAAAATTGATTTCTTTCATTGTTGAGTGTGTCCCTGGGTTACTGTGTAGCCCACTGTTGACATTTTATAGATCATTCTTTGCTGAGAGGCTGCCCCATACGTTGGAGGCTATTTAGCAGCCTCCCTCACCTCTACCCACGAGATGCCAGTAGCACCCTCTGCCCCACATTGTGACAAGCAGAAATGTTTCCAGACATTGCAAAATATCACCTGGAGGAAAACAGTCCCTTCTGTTTGAGAACCACTGACTTTGCCTCCTGTCTCCCTTAGTCCTCTGGTGGAGATGGGGCACCGACCGATGAGCCAGCAGCCTAACCTCCAGCTAGGATTTGTACCATGACGACGCTCTGACCTGCGATTTGAAAATATTTTTTGTAGTTTCCAGGTACTGCACGCTTGTTATGTGTCCAACAGCAGCTATGTGATTTAGCTATTGTGTCCGGGTTACCGATGAGAAAACTAAGGCTTGGTGAGGCATATCTAAATAGCCACGTAACTAACAAGTCGCAGGGAAAAAGTCAAAAGTCAAGGTCAGGTCCGTGTCCTTCACCTCTGTGTGAGTGTTTCTGAATCCAGGAGGCCAGTTCCTGCTGGGTGTGTGTTGTCATCCCCAGAGTGCTTGCGGCAGAAATAAAACTTGACCACGGCTCTGTGCTGTAACATCATTGGTTGGTTATCCCAGAATCACTGAATATTGTCAGAGATGGAAGAGCCCATCAGGACAACGTAACCTACGGAGGTATTCATCTGATAATCTCACACCAATGAATGAGCAGCTCCAGTAGAGTGAGAACTCTGATGGAAGCTGATATGACTGAGGAACAGACCTCGCCTGGGGTCAGGAGAGCTTTCCCAGGGAGTGGACGAGAAGAAGTCAGTGGGTAAAGAAACAGGAAGACGCTACAAGCAGAGAGATTTCTAAGGGGGCAGAAAAGGGGCAACTTGACCCAGACAGATTCTGCAGGAGGATATTCCTTAGGGTTGATGAGCACTCGCTGCAAACAGGGACATAGGATAGAGGGACTGGAAGTCCTGTAAGGATGAGGTTGAGGGTAGGGAGAAGTGACTGTCTTGAAGTCACAGAACCCCATCCAACCCCATCTCTCGTTTTGTAGAGGGCGAAACAGACCCAGAGAAGGGACTTGTTCTTGGACATGCAACTAGGGGACTGCAAGAGGTGATGTACAACTCGGATATCCTGCCCTTGTGTCACTGATAGGTCCAAGAACACGGCCACCCCACCGGGTTCCCCGGCACCGCCTGACTCTCCCTCCTCCCAGAAGGAGTCCTCCAAAGCTTGGAGCATTTCACTTTGCCCTGAAGAGTGGTGAAAATGCTGTTCTAATTCACCCTGAACATTGAACCATGCCACAGAAACTGTCACCCAGAAGAAGGGGAGTCCACGCTTGGGCTCCGTACTGGTTCAGCAATCAGGAACCCCAAAATAACTCATGATGGTCGAGGCAGAAGTTACAAAATGTGGTCAACAGGTCGGGTCTGACTCACAGATGTGTTTGGTTTGGCCACACAATGTTTTCCAATATTTTTTTAAAGGTACTGCCACCATTTAAGAATGCGATTGCATAGAAAAACTCCAAGTTCTAGCCTTCAGGGCAAGTTACCTGGAGCTGCTGCCTACCTCTCCTCACTTTCGCCAGGTACCTGCCCGCCCAGTCTGTTCCACCCACCCCGTCTGTTCCACGCATGCCTACTCTGTTGCCTGGAGCACAGCAGACCTGCAGCATGGCGTGCCTGCCCTGCCCTGCCCTGCCCTGCCCCAAAACAGTCCTCAACCATCTGCAGACGGTGACCTTGAAATGGCCCCTGGAGTCATCTGTCTGCAAGCCACTGGCCCACGCCAGTTCCTTCAGCTGTCGCTGCTGCTCTGGTTCCAGCTGCAGTTTCCTCCGACCCGTCACCCACTTTCCGGCCACGCTCCCCTAGGTCCATGTCCCTCTCTTAAAGGGATGTATGTGCATCACCCAAACAATGCTCCTGGCAGGGCTGACCCAGGCAGAGAATTTAAAGAAAGTCTTTAGATTATACATCACTCGTTTTCAATCTGCCACCCAGACCGGCAAGCACGACGCCAACCGAGTTGAAAGAAGCCCCGTCACAGACAAACTTGTTTCTGTCTTATGACTCCAGCCAAATAGAATAACCTCAGGGGAGAACATCAGATCATTTCCTGAGACTCTACACAGGCAAACCCGGAACAATGTGGGAGGAATGACAAGCATCTTGAAACATTTTTTTCACTTATAAATATAAGCAGGGAGAAGAGTCTAAGGAAGATACTTATAAAAGCCCTTGTAAAATGCCAATGATCTACCTGCCTATTTGAAGTTACTGCTAGTTCTCTCTGCTCCCAGAATGAACCTAGGCGGACGCTTTTCTTGCCCTCTAAGATCAAAACTGCACAGGTAGAAAGCAAGGAAATGAATGGTGCTCTAAAAACAACAATAAAACCCTGGCCTAGGAATCTGCTATGCTGGGTTACTAGGAATGCTTAAGTAACTCACTTAACTCTCTGGGCCTCAGTTTCCTCATTTGTGCAATGAGATTGGAGATTCCATAAATGAGGACTGGGTACCCACACCTTCGGACATTTGGGGGCAGCACTTCCCAGCATTTCTCCAGCCGCAGGTGCCCTGAACCATGGATCATTTACTGAATGCTCCCTTTAAAACTGGCTTCCACTCTCATAGCCCTATTTTTTAGCTTAGCCTCATCCCAAAACATTTACAAGATAACAGACTTGATGTGCTATGATTTTAGTGCACATTAAAATAAGTCCTCAGGAACTGAGATCTAAACCAATATCTGTCCACGTTCTACCTAAAATCATATTGTTTGCATCCACCATACTGGGGGCAACAAGCTTTGGGTTCGTGGAAGCTGTTGAATGCCCTTAAATTGTGTTCCAAGCTGTGTGTGGAAGGGGGGAGTTTTTGTAGGGAGAGATTTTATCAATTTGCCGTGATTCTCAAAGTTCTGTCTGTCCCATAAAAAAGCTGAGAACATTGCCTCCAGTTGGATTCCTAAGAACCTGTCATATCTTTCTTGGGAAGGGACTGGGTAAAAGGAATGAACTGTCTAAATGAACAGAGCCTGGGGCTCTGTTCAGCAAATTTCCTCCTATTCTCCTTTGTATTTATTTATTTTATTTTTTATAGGATTATTGTTATTTTTTTCATCTTTATTGTTGAAAGTATTACAGATGTCCCCCATTCTCCTTTTTAAAAAACTTTTTTTATTTTTCAATTACAGTTGACATTCAGTATTACTCTGTATTAGTTTCAGGTGTACGGCACAGTGGTTAGACAGCCATATACTTGACAAAGTGTTCCCCCCGATATTCCCAGTACCCACCTGGCACCATACATAGTTATTACAATATCGTTGACTGTATTCCCTATGCTGTGACTTGACATCCCTGTGACTCCATTCTCCTTTTTAAATGTCTTCTTATTGTCTAAGGAAATACCATGCAGTTACTCCCAAGAGGGGTGGGACCAGGGAGGGCTTCTCTTGGACCTGAGCCCGGGAACTCCGCAGGGCACAGCCTAACCCTGGCTTCCTCTGAATCCCGGGCAGGTTAGTTTGGAGGTGCTGGACCGGCACCGCCCTGGAGGAAGGGGCGGGGTTTTGCCTAAAGTGACTTCGTAAACACTTGGCAAGAGCCCCCAGCAGCAGAATCACATGGAGCTCGGGGTCAGCAGATCATTCTCCTCAAAGGACTCCTCGGAGGACTTGGAAGGAAGCTCAGCTCTGCAGGATTGCCACAGGGAGAGGGGCAGGAATTACGATTCTCTGCCTGCAGCTCTGCTTTGCCTACCGGAACCCCCTGGTAGTTCTGCACCTGCTCGCTTTGCAGCTTGCTGAATTTCCATATGTCTGACTTGAATTGTTAAGTGGCTTTGCTGGTCTGAGTATAGGAAAGACTTAGTAATTCTCTCTCAGGCCTTGGAAAGGATGGTGGCTACGGCTTCAAGCAGACAGAAATATAAACATATCAGACATCTCGGATAGAAGCTTTGATCCTACCCTGTAGTAACTGGACAGGGAGCCTCCCAAGAGGAGGCACAGAATTCTTCATCACAGATCAGCTTGCAGGCAATAAATGTTGAAAGAATGAATGAATGAAAACTACCGCTCAGGGCAATTATGTGTGTCATGCACAGGGATGGCAAAGGCGGTCAAGAAAAGCTTCCTGTTAGAGGCGATATTTGAATGAGGCCTTGGGGTCAGGTATAATTTTAGCAGCACAGTGGGTGATGCTGTGATTCGGTTAAACACTGAGGCTCTGGAGTCAGGTGTCTGACTGGGTTTGAATTCTGATACTCCCCTGTGCCTGCATGCCCTCCTGCAAACTGCCTAGCCCCTCTAAGCCTGAGTGTCCTCACCTACAAAATAGAGATAAGGATGGTATGAAAGCATTAAATGGGAAGAACCACGTAGCCACTTAGCGGACAGTCTTGGCGAATCTTTCCGGTGGTCCTCATCAGTATCGTTGTCATCATCAGAGAGGAAAGTGGGGAGGACAGCCCTGGCTGGTGTGGCTCAGCTGGTTGGGCATCGTCCCATGCACCAGAGGGTTGCCAGTTCAATTCCCAATTGGCCGGGGGCTTGATCCCCAGTGGGGGGCGTGCAGGAGGCAGCCAATCAATGTTTTCCTCTCACATCCATGTTTCTCTCTCTCTCCCTCCCTCTTCCTTTCTCTCTCTCTGAAAATCAATAAAAGATATTTTTTCAAAAAAGAAAGGGGGAAGGACCTTCCGCAGGGAGAGATTTGAGTGCGTGGAGCATGGAGGAGGCAGCCAGATTGCCTGTGATTTCCACAGCGTGACCATCTCACCTGAGCTAATCTGGGCGAAAGCTTGCAATCCTGTCAACAGGCTTCCGAGAGGGCTTTGTAGAAGGAAAGTCGACCCCCTCGCCCTCCTCAGCAGGCTCTGTTCTGAGTTGCCCGGTGGCACAGCCCTGCATTTCCTCTTCTGACTGTGGGGTGCTTGGCACCCACACAGAGCCTCCCGGGCCCAGCCGTGAGGAGCCCCTGCACCACAGGCCCTGCACGCAGACCCTTCTCGTGGCTGCACTTCCCTCGGAGAGAGCTCAGCAAGGAGGCCAGCAGCAGTGTCAGTCAGCAGCAAAGGAGTCAGGATGCGGGAGGAGCCGCGGAATGGCCAGAGGCTGTGTTTGAACTTCTGCTCCTGGGCGGGTCCAGCTAGGCCTGCACCTCTCTGGAGCAGGCGTCCCTGGGCCAGGGATCCTGCAGGGCCCTGTTCTTTCCTCACATGTCTATTATCACCGCCTGCGACTCGGGACTCAACTGCTCTGTATTTTCTTCCTTGCACTGATATTATATCATGGTAGTGAGTCTTGTATCACTTGTAAAGGGACAGTGCCAGCCACTCAGTAAGCACCAGGGGAGTATTTGCCAAAAGCTGAAAGGATGCATGAATGAGTATGCACAGTGCCTGCGGATAATACATGTTCCATAAATAGTGGTCCAATGGTGAGGGTTCCGCCCCTGGCTGGGGAATAGGATGAGAGTCGTGTGGGAGGCGGAGGATTTTGTTCAGGGAAGACTCCCTGGACGGCGGCTTCTGAGCTAGATCTTAAAAGATGGAGTGAAATTCCACAAGGAAAGCTGAGCAGTGGAGCTTTCCAGACAGAGGGGACATGAACTTAGACTTGGGAGGCACTGGGGACATTTGAGAAATTGGGAACAGTTTGACTTGGCTGGAGAGCTGGACATATGAAGAGGAATTACAGGAAGCTGGAGAAGTGTCCCTGGTGTGGTAGGGCGTCCCCAAAGCCACATCAAGGAAGGGCAGCCTGCCTCCACCAGGCAGCAGAGAGCCCATGATGGTCTCTAGGGAGGAGTAAGGTGATCTGACCAATGCTTTAAGGAGGGTGATACCAAAAGGCCTTGCAGAGTGGATATGAGGTGGGAGGGAGACAGAAAACAACCATCTGAAGCATGAACTGGGCCCAGTGGTTCATTGGATGTCGATTTAAACTGATGAGCTGGACAGGGGCATGTCAGAGGTGAAGTTTAAGTGCCCACATGGCTGATGGAAAGAGGGACTGTGCCAGGTGGGTACTGGAAATATCAGGGGCAACATTTTGTAAAGAAGATGATTTAAACACAATGGTATACACCTGAAACTAATACAAAATGATATTGAATGTCAATTGAATTCAAAAAGTTAAAAAAAAAAAAAAAAGTAGGGGAGTGTGCCACTGTATCATGGACTGAGAGGCAGGGGAGGAGCAGAAGGGGTGGGGTCGGAAAGGAAGATAATGCAGAGTCTGCTCTGGGCTGTTACTCAGCTTCCCACTGGCCTGAAACTCCTCAGGCAGACAGGGGCTAGAGAAAGTTGGAGAGTCACCTCCAAGAAAGAGTCTCTTCGCACAGAGTCTACTAGGCCTAGGAATCAGCATACTTTATAGAGTTAGGTAAATCTTCTGCTCCTGCTTCTTTTATGTGTGTGACCTTGGGCAGGTCTCTCACCCCATCTGAGCCTCTATTTTTCCATCTGTAAAACGGGGGTGATCATAAATGTACTCCAGCCTGAATAAATGTACTCAGTTACAGTTTGTCCCCGGCCCGGTTGGGGCCATGTGGGTGGCGGCCAGTCGATGTGTCTCTCTCGCATCGATGTTTCTCTCTCTCTCTTCCTCCCTCTCTCCCTCCCGCTCTATCTGAAGATAAATGCAAAAATGTCCTCGGGTGAGGATAAAAAATAATAATAATAAATAAATAAAATAAATGGGGCTTTTAGTGCAAATGCAATAATATGCACATGTGAAGTCCTCGGCATGCTGTCTGCTGGTGGTGGAATACTCTAAACACACAAACAACTATCCATACTATTTTATTTTTTATTTAAGCCGGAGGTTGCAAACACAAATGCCTACAGGGACCCAACTGGAAAGAGAAATGAATGAAGCCAGTGCTCCATTGAAAATAAACAGTAGCTATTCACCTTCAGGACGTTACTGCCACATGGGGGTGGGGATCCAGGTTATCAGACTGGCCAGTTTTTCAACAGAAGCTGGAAATACAGACTTTGGGGAGCTGAAATTTCCCATTTTATTTATTTATTTATGTATTTATTTTAAATATATTTGTATTGATTTTTTTTAGAGAGAGAGGAAGGGAGAGATAGAAACATTGATGTGAGAGAGAAACATCGATCAGCTGCCTCCTGCACGCCCCCTACTGAGGACCGAGCCCTAAACCGGGGCGTGTGCCCTGACTGGGAATCGAACTGGGACTTCTCAGTCCATCGGATGACATTCAGTCCACTGGGCCACACTGGCTGGGCTGAAATTTCCAATTTTAAAATGTTGACTAAATTTAAATTACACAACTAAATGCCCATCAATAGACAAGTAGGTAAAAAAGCTGTGGTACATATATACAATGGAATATTACTCAGCTATAAAAAAAAGAATGAAATCTTACCATTTGTAACAGCATGGTTGGACCTAAAAGGTATGGTGCTAAGTGAAATAAATCACTCAGAGAATGACAAATACCAGATAGTTTCACTTATACGTGGAATCCAAAGAATAATACAAATGAGCAAACAAAACAAACAGGCTCATAGACACAGAGAACAGACTGATGGTTGCCAGAGGGCAGAAAGGCTGGGGGATTAGGTGAAAAAGGTGAAGGAATTGAGAAGTACAAATTGGTACTTACAGAATAGTCATAAAGATGTAAAGCACAGCATAGGAAACATAGTCAACAATAGTATAAAACTATGTAGGGTGCCGGGTGGGTACTGGAAATATTAGGGGGGAACATTTTATAAAGTATATGATGATTGTCTAACCACTATGCTATGCACTGAAACCAATACAAAATAATTATGAATGTAAACTGTATTTGAAAAAGAAAAAAATTTTTAAGCACAAAATAATATTGTGGCATCCCACAGTGTATGGACCAAACAAAACGCGGGGGAGGGTCGGGAGGTGGTGGGTTGCAGCCTAAGGGCAACTATTTGTGAAATCGCATTTAAGGCAGGTTTCCAGCTTGATGCAGAGATCCTGGGTGCTCCTTTGAAAGACAGAGGCGCCACTTCCTCCTCTTGAGATATTGGGATCCAACCTCTCCCAGGTGTGAAAAGACAGGCTTGCAGGGGATGAGCTGATCCCCTCCAGTGCTGCACTTCTGACCTCGAGGATCTGATGGCGTGGAGTCTGGCCTGGACGGTGTGGGAGCTGACCATCAGGAGGGGTCCATGGCTGCTGAGCAGCCGGGGAGGGCGGGGGAGAGCCCATGGTTCTTTACCTGCTACAGAAAAAGACACGCAGGAGAGGTGGTGGCTGCTGGAGAAGCAGAGAAGTCAGGTAGGTATCTGACCTGAGTGGTCAAACCACTTCACTGAGAACTACAGCTGAACTGTACCCAGTCTGAATCTGAGTCCGTGTGTGTGCGCGCACCCACTTGCCAGAGCTGGGGAGACAGAGAGAACAGGCCTAAGTGCAGCTGCTTCATCTGTTTGCTTTTCTTGAGTTTGAGCCTGTATGGATGGACCTTTCTAATCCCTTGTACTCACAGAGAAGGATATCTCAACAATAGCTCCATTTCTAGAAACCATCCCAGCACCCTCCACCTCCCTGGCAATCCTGGCACCCAGGTCCCTGGGGCCAGAATCTGCAGCCGAGTCTTTGGTTCTAGAACACAGTGTGGAGACGTAGAGAATGCCACAGGCTGGCCTGACCATCGAGAGCTTCCAGCAAGCTCAGACCCTCTGCCAAGGGATAGCTGGGCATCCCAGGGCCTGCATCGCAAAGACGGGGCAGGCACAGGCCCACAGGGACAGAGGAAACACTGCTGTCCCAGCAGGTGGAGGGGGCATGCTGGGAAGGCAGAGTCACCTTTCCGCAAGGTGCTTGGTTAGCCCAAAATGAAGATTTGGTTTCCTTTGCGGTGCTGGAATATCTGATTTTGATCCATGGTCACTTTCTACCTCTGAGCAGATGTACCCTGCAGCTCCTTAACTCGTGACATTTTAGAAGGAGAGATTTGAGGGATTGGGCTCTAGACTTTTGAGAGTTCATACTTACCCGTGAGACCCTGGAGAATAAATCCCTTCTTGTCTGCGGGCTGAGATCCCGGTTCGTGGCGTCACTTGGCCCGAGCGGCTGTGGTGCGGCTCACCGTGTTTGGCACAGCACGCGGCAGGATCACCAACCACACAGGCACACTCAGTGTGCCACAGAATGGACCTAGCCCCCATTACACACCCAGAGTTCCATGTGCTAGAATGTCCTTTAGGCAATGACAAAGCAGCAAAGCAAATGAACTCTGGAAGGTCTCAGCTGGGTCCATGAGGGGCAGAAGAGCAGACACGAGGACACGGCTTATAAGCCCTGTCCTGGAGCCAGACCCAGATTTCAGTCCTGACTGTATCAGTCACTGGCTGTGTGACCCGTCTGTAGAAGGGGACACCATACTGCCAGGCAGGGTAGTTGGGTTCGTCACTGTCACACAGCAGGGAAGGCTTTCATGGTGCCAGACCTGGATTTCGATCCCTTCTCTTCCACTGACAAGCAAAGTGACTCTGTAAACTTTAGCTTTCTCATTTGTCAAACAGGGATGACGATTAAATCAAATGCTTGTAAAATACTTTATTGAGGTAGCACTACACTTGGACTATAGTAAACACCCAGGGTCGGGGAATGGTATGGCCACGCGTGAAGAAAAATGGAAGGAAACAGTGCCAGGTGTAGACAAGGAGAACGGGGAAGAATGCATGCCCTGGAGTGTGGGCTGGGTTGGCACGCTGGCCATGCCCCACGTCCTGGGCTGCCGTCTCTCCACCCGTACGAGGAGACATTGCCCTCCACAGCTGGGTTCTGATATTCTCTGGTTGTATGGTGGATGTTCAGCTGCCAGTGACAGCCCCACAGAGGGACCTGGGAGACAGTGTCCAAGGTCCCAACTCAAATGCCCCAAGGATTAGGCACACGTGAAGTGAGCCATCTTGAGTTGTTTTCAAGACAGTCACAAAGTCGACCTATTAAACATGAAGGAACATTCTCCAGATCCACCAGGAAATATGCTCACTCCCACTTTTCTTGAACCACTGACAGCCTCAGATTTGAAGAGGCCGAAGGGTGAAGGGGCCCCGAAGAGGGTGGAGGCACTCCAGCCCGACAGAAGGTGGCGGCAGTCAAGTGCCGCCGCGGAACGAAGGCTCCGTGCTATTAGATTGTCCAGATTTTCAAGAAAAGTTGGAAACCAGACTGTGTGTGTGTGTGTGTGTGTGTGTGTGTGTGTGTGAGAAATCTTCTGATCATTAAGATTGGCACATAATTCAAAATCTTAACTTTAAAAAAAACAACACTTCTGAAATCTGCAGATTCAGCTCACAGTTGGCATTTTGCAGGTGAGAGCAGTTCCTGAAACACACCAGCAAGGGCTGACCGCTGTGGCCCATCGCTCCCACCTCCACCCCCATCAGAACAGGACCCACAGTAGGCAGGACCCAGAATGAGCAGCTGACCCCTAGCCAGCTCTCCCTGGCCTTTGTTTGCAAACTTTAGGGTCCATAAAAACCGCTGGGGAGTAAAAGTGACAAAAAGCACTCAAGGAGTTTGGGTGAGGTGCATCCGTCCATCAGCACCCACAGAAATTCGGATTCAGCAGGTCTGAGGTGGGTCTCCCTTTGGGAAACTGACCTCAGAGCCCATGAGAGAGACGACTGTAGAAGTCCGGGCCAGCTGAGCCCACTCTGCGCCTGAAGGGACACAGACTTAGGGGGGCTATTCCCCTCTAGGAGCATGGACAGAGACCCACTCATGCTACTCACTTACCAGGAGTTTATTTTAAGAATTCATGGAGAAGCAAGGAAGATGTGAAACCATCTGAGCCACAGAGCCAAACCCCATGGAAGCCAGAATATTTTCAGCTGCTGGATTGTTTTTGACTCTAGTGACTGCATTAGCTCATCTGTCCATAAGCAGTGGGCCCTGTGGCTGCCTCCTCTGATGATGAACATCTTACTGCCCTCCAAGAGATAAGGTCTGATTGGTGCAGCCAGTCCCCAGCCAAGGCACAGGGCTGCTGCTGGACAGGGCGTCCGTCCCTCACAGCTGCAGGCCAGCTCGGAGCTGGTAGCCTTTGGGTCAGGCCACCGTTCTGTATTGCATTACCTGCAGCCCGGGTGTCAGGGTCGGGTAATGCTCAGCATGCCAACCTATGTCTCAGGAACCTCCCAGAGAAATGCTAGGGAACAACAGACTCCTTCCTAGCCCACCTGCTCTGATAACGAGAGTGAGGAAAGTAACAAAAATGGCCAACAGTATAGAGGCTCCATAAGCCGGCAGGGACAAATGTTCTCCCAGGAGCACCCTGCCCTGGCTGGTGCCTGCTGCTGCTGGCAAATTGCAGACTAGCCTGGTGGGTGAGGGCGCAGGCTCTGGGGCACACTGCCTGGGCTCTTATTCCGGCCCCGCCATTCTCTGGCTGTGTGACCTTGGGCAACTTAACCTCTCTGAACTTGAGCTTCCCAGCCTTTTCATAAGAGTGATTCTCATAATGCCTCGCAAAAGGACTGTGGGGGTTAAATGAAATCCTGAGTGTAAAGCCATTAGCACAGAGCCTGGTGTAGAGCAAAAGACAATATTTAGTTTAAAAGAAAAAACCTACAGAGAGTTTCCCTTCTCAGAAAACGTCCTCAGAGAAGAACAGAACAACATTGCAAGAGGAAACCCAAGGCCTGAAGAAACATGAACTGTTATTGTTATTCTCCAAGGATAGAGAGTAGATGTGGGTTAGAGGTGGTCTGTGGTACGCCGGTCGGAGCACTGGATCAGTAGGACGCTTGGGTGTGGGTCCCCACTCTGCCGCGTTGTAACCGATCTGGTGACCAGCCACAGGCAAGGTCCTTCCGGTGCCCAGGCCCCACTCTCTCCTCTTCTAAAATGAGTGACTGGGGCCTCTGAGCTCAGAGGGCGTGTCCAACTCCCTCACTCGTGAGTCTTATGAGGATCAAGACCAGCAGGAGAAACAAAGATTTAGTTAACTCACCCCAGAGTGTAGGACGGCTGTTAGGGGGATTTTTTAAAAGATCTATTTACCCAGAAAGGTAACTTGAAGCTGAAACAACAGCCAGATGTGCTGGGATAAGAAGGTTTAATCGGGACCCAAGAAGGGTCTTCGAGAGTGTGGAGGACGTCACTTGGGCACAGGATTAAGCTGGGTTCCTGTGTGATCTGTGGGTGGGAGGCAGACCGGGCCCTGTCACAGTGACCATTCTGTCTCTCCAGACGCTCAGGGCACGTTCTCCTGATTCATTCGGGTCTCTCCTCCTAACCCTAGCCCTGACACCGAGCCTGTCTCCAACCACCCAGTCTAAATCGCCATTCCTGTCCCTCTCTGGGCTCTTCGCCTACACTTTGCTCACAGCCTGACATCACATTATATATTTATTAAACATTGAACATTATATATTACCCGACTCCCCCAGAGGACCGTCAGCGTCACCAGGGCAGGGAATGTGTTTGCTCCTTCCACTGCTGAATCCCCAGCTCTTAAACAGGACCTGGAATGTAGCCGATTCTCAATAAATATCTGTGGACAGATAGAGAAGAAAGAGAAGGAGACGGAAGAGGAGGGGAGGAGGAAGAAGAAGTAATCCTACAACATAATGCTGACTTTTGTCCTGGTGAACAAAACCTGAAGTTAAAGAATTAAGTTCTGATCATTAAAATTCAGAACTCAGCCCGCTAACAAAAAAAGGCACTGAGGGTCCGGCCAGTGTGGCTCAGTGGTTGAGCGTGGACCCATGCACCAAGAGGTCGCCAGTTCGATTCCCGGTCAGGACACATGCCCAGGTTGTGGGCCCAATCCCCAGTGAGGGGCATGCAGGAGGTGGCCAATCAATGTTCTCTCTCATCGATGTTTCTATCTCTCTCTCTCTCTCTCTCACTCTCAAATCAATACAGGAAAAAACATTTTTAAAAAAAGCACTGGCGGACCAGGCAGTCTTCCCCTGAGTCCTGAAAAGCTTTCTCTATATGGGGCTCCATGTGGAAGGCTGCGGGGGGTGGGGGGCACTGCCCTGAGGCAGAGGACCAGGGAGGATGCTGAGGAAAGCACAGGCTTTCCACCTGGGGCTGGCCTGACTCGGGCAGGATCTCCCCCTTATTTTTGGAGGCTGTTTGCTGGCCTTGCGTGGGACTTTGAAGGCTTGGACGCTCAGGAACTGTCCTGAAATTTTCCCTCTTCCGTATCCAGAACTGTAACTTTCAGGAACTGTTGATTGTCTAGGGAATATAAACAAAAGAACAAAGGCGAAAATTGAGGCATTGGAAGGAAAGGAATCTCAGAGTGAATGGAACATAATACCGACTTGGAATTGAAATGCCAGAGGGGTATGCAAAAGGAGCACTGTCACAAACCCTGGGGAGGGGTCCCCAGAAACCAAAGAAATTCCAGCCCGCTTCTCAGTCCCTGTTCCTAAGAATTTCGTAGAAGGGGCGCGTGTCCCGAGAGCCTGAACTCCTTGCAAAGCAACCTCGGGTGCTAGTGAGAGGGCAGAAGGGAGGCGCCAGGCAGGCTGCTTTTATTTACGTAAAGATGGTCTCTTTTCTGGAAGGGCGGCCAGAGTAGCATCGGGGAGCCTGGGGCCAGCCTGGCCGTGTCACTTTGCGATCTGTGTGGCAAGTTTCCCCCCCTCTGCAGGACTCAGCTTCTCTTTTTGGAGAGAGGGATCTGAGCTGGGGCACTTTTGCTGTCTCTTCAAACCCTTGGCAGCTGCCTCAAAGGCTTTAGCTCTTTTCTGGCCTGTTCTCCCCCACCCGCCACCCCGACCCCTCCACGTGGAATCGCATCCCCAGGAGGGGAAGCACGTTGAGTCTCGGTCACAGACATGGAGGAGGGGGGCTCTCACCACTGGTCCAACCAGTGCATGGACCTGGGTCGCTTCTTCTCTGTGACACCGGGGCCAATGGGTCCGCCCTGCATGTCTCTCTCTTGAAGCAATGACACCACTGACTGTTTTGCCCAGTTCCCCCATAGCATGTGACAGTGGGACACCCCGAGGGGGGGAAGCTGCCAGGAAGGGTCCTGAGTCCTTGGCCTTGGGTGAGACGGTGGAGCTCTCTGGGCCTACAAGGGGATCCTTCTGAGCGAAGTAGCGTCAACTTCCTTACCTATGAAATGGAAATAACAACTCTGACCAGCCAACTCAGGGCTTTTGTGAGAATCAGATGGGAAAATAGATTCGGAGGAAACCTTTGAATCGCTGCTTAGACCCTTGGGTCCCAGACTCGCAGGCACTGCCTGGCCTCCTGGCCCTCTGCCGTGCAGCCTCTTCACGGTACTCATCCTGTTAGCCTCTCCAGCACTAACAAGCTGTTCTGAGCACGGGCTCTGCAGTCAGGCTGTCCAGATTTTCATACCGGCTTTCTACTTACCAGCTGTGTGATCTTTGGCAAGTTAACTCACCTCTCTGATCTTCAGTTTCCTCATCTGAAAGTGAGGATAAAACAGAACCTACCTCGCCCAGCCAGTGTGTCAGTGGATTGAGCGTCCTCACATGGACTGAGAGGTCCAGGTTCGATTCCTGGTCAGGGCACAGGCCCGGGTTGTGGGCTTGATCCCCAGTAGGGGGCATGCAGGAGGCAGCTGATGGATGTTTCTATCTCTCCCTTTCTCTCTAAAAAAATCAATAAAACTTATTTTAGAAGAGGAAGAAGAAGAAGAAGAAGAAGAAGAAGAAGAAGAAGAAGAAGAAGAAGAAGAAGAAGAAGAAGAAGAAGAAGAAGGAGAAGAAGAAGAAGAAGAGGGAGAAGGAGAGGGAGAGGGAGAGGGAGAGGGAGAGGGAGAGGGAGAAGAAGAAGAAGAAGAAGAAGAAGAAGAAGAAGAAGAAGAAGAAGAAGAAGAAGAAGAAGAAGAAGAAGAAGAAGAAGAAGAAGAAGAAGAACCTACCTCGAGGGTTGCTGCAAGAAAATGTATGAAAAGCACCCGACCAGCAACTAAGATATGTTCGTTCCTGTTGCTCTTCATGTTGTTTCTTTGAAGAACCCCTCAACTTGTTGATGACAGCCCAGCCGTCACTGAGAAGACCCGTGTGAGACTCAACATAACTAATGAAACTGGGGGGCATCCTGGAAACAGTCAGCTCTCGAGGTGTGGTCCACAGACCTTTGGGAAGCCTGGAGATCCTTTCAAGGGATCCACAAAACCAAAACTATTGCCAAGACAATGCTGCTTTGTCTTTTTCATTGTGTTGGCGTCTACACCACCGGTGCAAAAGCAATGGCAGGTGACACTGCTGGCGTCTGAGCGTGAATGGAGGTAGTGGCACCCAATCATACACTCATCATATTCTTTACCAGAAAGAAAAACACCTGTTCCACTTAACAATTTTTCGAAGCAGTACATATTGTCGATTTTTTACATCTTTACCCTCAAGTATTCTATTTAATGTTCTGTGTGACTAAATCAGGGCAGGCATGAGGTACTTGTGGTAGACCCCGCAGTACGAGAGTGGTCTGGAGGAACGCACACACCTGCAGAAGTGTGATTTGCAATATGAATGAGCTGCCTTTGTCATGAAAAACAACAACAACATTTTACTTGAAAGAATAAATGACTAACTGACTAACAAACTATGTTATTCACATGTGGGCGTTTGGCAGTCATTTTCTCAAAAATGAATGAAGTGAGCTTGTCACCTCAAGAAAAATCACTGCCGGTGTTGCCTAAGATAAAATGCAAGCTTTCAAGTGAATTTTGGAAGACTTCTATCTGCTATCATGAGCTTGTCAGCTGCCCCATACTTAGATATTTTTCTAAGAAGATTGATGGTAATACTATTGAACGTGATTATTTTTTTTATATTGTAGAATGAAATGTGTTAATATTTGGAAGATCATCATGAGTCAGTGAATGAACATTTCTCCAGTGACCAATGCATGATGTTACAAAATCATGACTAGTAAAAGATCCACTTAAAGTGTAAGTTAAACCAATAGATTATATGTAATAAAATATTTTTAAAATTCATTGATACAGTTCTAGATTCCGCTTTGCAAATAACCATTCAGAAACTACCACTTGTCAAGTTCAGAATAAAGGAGAAGCCCCACAATTACCTGCAAAGACCATTGAAATATTTCTTCCTTTCTCAACGATGCCTCTGAGAGAGGCCAGACTTTATTTGTATACTTCAACAAAACCGCGTATTGCAACAGATCACATGCAAAATCAGATATGCAAATCTAGTTGTCTTCTAAGCCAGATGTTAAAAAGATATGCAAAGATATAAAATAATGTCATTTTTCTTGATATTATTTTTTGGTTTAGAAATTTTTTTCATAAATACATGTTATGTTAACATGCAATGGGGTTATTTTTGTTACTTTTCAGTGAATTAATAAATCAATATTTTTAAAACTTATATGTTTTGTCCGGCTGGTGTGGCTCAGTGGACTGAGTGTCGTCCCATGGACCGACAGGTCCTGGTTCGATTCCCGGTCAGGGCACATGCCTGGGTTGTGGGCTCGATCCTCAGTAGGGGCGTGCAGGAGGCAGCCGATCGATGTTTCTCTGTCGCATCGATGTTTCTCTCTCTCTCTCCCTTCCTCTCTCTCTCTCTCAAAAAAAAAAAAAATCAATAAAAAAAAGTTTAAAAACTTAGATGTTTTAATTTCTTATATAGTAAATATCAGCAGGTGTAATCTGTACAAACAAGACCTAGTTGTAGTGCTCAATCATTTTTTAAGAGATCTAAGACCAAATAGTTTTAGAATCACTGCTATAAATCTTTGAGAGAGAGACTGGCAGAGAACAAAAGAGAGTCAAGTGACAAGCACAGACAATGACAGTCCTACTGCACTCTGCCCATCAGCCCACACCAGGACTGCTCTGGAAAACCCTGTCCAACTCTGAGCACACACTCTCGTAGGGATGCTGACACACTAAATACCACCCAAAAAGAACAACTGGACTATTAAAGACTCTACAAACTGTGTTCCACTGAGCAAGACAAAACATTAGGTAAATTCACCCTGGAGAAAAGCAAAAATAAAAATAAAAAACTAATCTTATGAAATCACAGTAGTGTCTTCAAATCTCTGAAAGGTTGTCAAATAAAATTTAAACCACAGGGAATGTATAAAAATGGTCTCAAATGTGCATTTTGCTCTACCAGAATTTTTTTTTTCTGTTTGGTCTCTTCTCATTCCCTTCTTTTTTCCCCTTTTTCTTTTTCTATTTTTCCTTCATTTTCTTACTCTCTCTTCTTTCCTTCTTTTCATTATTTTCTCCCTTAATTATTCACAATATATAATATACATATTTTTGTTATTTTTTTCTAATACTTTTATCTTCTTTTTTTCCAGTTTTTATTAATTTATTTTTGTTACAGATGTTTCTCCGACACCCTCCTCCCCATCTATTTTTCCTTAAAAGGTGAGTGAAAGAAGGAGGAGGAGGAGGGGAAGAAGAAGAAGAAGGGGGAGGAAGAGGAGGAAGAAGAGGAGGAGGAGGAGGAGGAAGGAGGAAGGAGAAGGAGAAGGAGAAGAAGAAGGAGAAGAGGAAGGAGGAAGGAGAAGAAGAAGAAGAAGAAGATGAAGGAGGAGGAGGAGGGGAAGAAGAAGAAGAAGGGGGAGGAAGAGGAGGAAGAAGAGGAGGAGGAGGAGGAGGAGGAAGGAGGAAGGAGAAGGAGAAGAAGGAGAAGGAGAAGAGGAAGGAGGAAGGAGAAGAAGAAGAAGAAGAAGAAGAAGAAGAAGAAGAAGAAGAAGAAGAAGAAGAAGGAGGAGGAGGAGGAGGAGGAGGAGGAGGAGGAGGAGGAGGAGGAGGAGGAGGAGGGGGAGGAGGAGGAGGAGGAGGAGGAGGAGGAGGAGGAGGAGGAGGAGGAGGAGGGAGGGTAGCTGATCAGTAAGTCAGCAGAAGGCAAAGAAGCAGAGCTAGCCCATGGAGACATATCACATGGCTTTAAAGGCAAGGAGACAGGTGGAGTGGTAACTGGTGGCAAACCCAGGCTAAATACTTGTTCTTTCCCCCTTCATGGTAATCATGATTTGAATGACGAACCAGACCAATTTCTCCTCACATGCACTGGAATCGGTAAGTAATGCTACTACTAGTCAGGAATCATTGAACTTCTAAGTCACTCGATTTCTCTAAGAATAAAATGCCAGAAATAAAGATTGTGGAGAATTTCACAACATTTGATTTAGTTTTAACAAGACTACAATAGACCTTTTGGTTCTATAGTAATCATAGCAATTATTTTATCATAACCTTATCAGTTAACAGTTGCTGATCACTCAGTATGAGCTGTGTGTTGTTTTAAAGACTAGACACACACAACGCATCTAATCCTCACAACAACCCCATAAGTCATTATCCCCATTTTGCAGACGCAGAAACTGAGATGTAGAGAGTTGAAGTAACTTGTCCCCATTCACACAGCAAGGAAGTGTTGGAGTTGATTCTTTAGAAGTGTTACCCTCTGACTTGTCCTAGGAAAAGAGGAGAAAAACCAAATCGAATGGGTCAAGAACAGGAAAGGTAAAGTACTTCTGAGTTTGCCAGGACACTTCCATTTCAGAAAAGTTCTGGCGTGAAAGGGGAACAATGGTCTTTAGGTACTCTCAGTTCCTTTTTCCTAGTGGCTGGGAGCAGACAATGGTTTTCCCTGAGCCAAAGGCACTCGGCCCTGCTGGCACTAACCACATCATTATGCTCTTTGAAATTCTACTTGTCTGATGGCTGGAGCATGGAGGTTCACCTGAAGAACCCAGAGGACTCCTGAAGAGCAGAAAGCAAAAAGTATTTCTTACAAATGGTCCTCCCAATTTGATTCCATATCTGCACACCTTTATACCATTTACTGAGTGCCTTCATACTCATTATCTTAGCTATTTTTCACAACAAGCCTAAGGTAGACGAGGAGGCATTGTGACCTCTGGATCTTTGCACATCCTGTTCCCTCTTCTTGGAACATTCTTTCTCCTCCCCCTGTCTTATGTTATTGCTTAGTCATCTGGCTTATGATTTCTTATGTTTTGGTCTACTGAGTTAAAGGAGAGGAAAACAGTGTCTCAAACAAATATCTTTATTTGTTTCTGGACTAGATGAGATGATAATCTATGTCTCTCCTTAAGGGGAATAAACACCCATATCCATCCATCCTTGGCTGCTTGAGTAAACCAGAAACAGTCAAGGATAAGAAATTCAAGCTACTTAGAACTTTGTGAGCTTTCAGTTAAGATTCAGTTGGGGGTGGATTCATTACAAGTGCTATGGAATAAGAAAGTCATAAAAATTAGACCTTACATAATTATGGGAGAAGCTGGGGAAGTGAATGTCTTAAAGGCATATTTGACCTTTGAAAGATCAGAAAAGGAGTCACAGTAAATTTGAAAAGTTAAGCATCTGTAGCCACCAAAGTGAGCTCACAAAGGGGTGGTGCATGAAGAGGTCTGTGGGAAGCCATTACCTCTCAGAGGCTACTGCCTCTGGGGGTCCAGAGACAAGGCAGCAGACCTGGAGCTGCTATGAGCTGACACCTACCAGGTACCTCCGTCGCCACATCTGACCACAATGACCTTTAGAGATTCATAGTGGCTGCTGCTTTACTTCTGCCTTCCAAATCTTGTACAAGTTCCTCTTTTGCTCAACTCTGGCCTGGAACCATAAAGGGAAGCAGATGTAGTTCCCAACAAAACCAAGTTGACACTGCAAAATCCAGCACACACTCTTGAGAAGTAAAAGGCAAACTAAAGTAAGGGTCACTAACCTGGGAAGCGATGTCACATTAGAGTCACCCTTGACTCCTCTGTATCTCCCACATGCCCAGTTTGTCATCACATTCTCTAGCTTTGATCTCCACAATGATACACTCATTTATCACCCCTTCTCTATCACCACGGTCATTACCTGAGTTCTGATTCTTCTTATCTTTTCTCTTAAAGATTGAACATTATTCAAGTCCTCCATTCACACTGCTCTCTCTGGCCTATGCATCCTTTGCACTTGATATTATACTTCTCCCTAAAATGCTCTTCTCCTTTACACTTCCGGTTTCCATTTAAATGTCATTTCCTTCTGGAAGAATTTTTGGAGCCCTCCAAAAATCTGAGTTAGGGGCTTCTCTATTCTAGCACTTATTACACTTTAAGTATTATTTAATTATCTGTCTTTTTCTGCATCATCAGCATCTAATGCCTTGCATATAGGAGCTCAATAATTGTTAGGTAATTGACAGAATGGATGAATAAATGAGTGAATGAATGAATGAATGATACATGTCTCCATTTCCAGTATATCTTCTCTTTAATATCTACCATATTCTACATTGAAATTAATCTTTTTGAAAGCTTAAACTTATTTGGTGGGCTTATCATTACCAGTGGAATAAAATTCAAAAACTTCATCTGGGCATTCAAGAACCACCACACATGGTCCCAGCCTCTTTTCTAAACATTTCCCATCATTCCTCTATGTGTTTTTCTGCATACAAGAAAACTGAACTATAGCTTCTTCCCTGAGGAAGAGCAATTATTTGCAATAATAATCTCAAACAAAAAGCTTTTATTTATTAAGCATATATTATATATTAGGCAGCATGATAAACATTTTATATATACTATCTTATTGAATCATCACAATAAGAGATGAGAACTCATTCCTCATTCTAGACATAAAAACACAAAAGTTCAGAAAGGATAAGTCACCTTCCCAAGGTCACACAGCAAGTAAATGATAAAATCAGTATTTAAGCTCATGTATTATCTGACTCCATAATCAAGATTATAACCACTCCACTGTACTGCATCTTTCTGTAAGTGGTTCTCAATAACTGTTTGTTGGTTTAAATGATTATTAGGTGCTTACCAAACTAAATACTTTGAATAATTTATCACTTGAATTCTCAAAACAGATTTATTAAGAAGAATTGTTATTTCCAGATTATGGATGACAAAAGTGAGACCCAAAGAGGTGAAGTACCTTAGCCTATGTCACATAGATCAAAAGGGCAAACCTGAACGTGAACCCTCTGTCTGCCTACAGGGCTGGAGGAGCTAATTGCTGTCAGAATCACTGGAGCTGAAGCAGCCCCTGGTTACCCTCTTGTCTAAGTGCCCTTTTGGGTAAGGGGACAATTCTCAGGGAAGCTAAGGGACAGCCCTTGATGGTGGTAAACCAGGGCTCTTGGCTTGCTGTCCAGGGTGTTTTTCATCATAAGACCTGCCTCCTTCCCTGACCAGAAATTGATCCTAGGCCATGGCATGGTAAGAGCCAAGTCCTGCCCACCAGATGACAGGGAGCACACCCAGCCCGCTCAGTCTTTGCTCATTCTGTACCCTCTGCCTGTTAAAATCCAACTTCACTCTGCTGACCCTCAGGCCATCTGTTTCCTGTTTTCTAAGAATAAAGAGAAGAGTGAGTCAGAGAGATGCTGTGCCTGCCTTCCAGGAGCTTCAAAACAGAGAGTGACGATGTTGACAGGGACACCGTGACCATCAAACAAAGGTCCACGAAAACAAGCACACAGGACTTTCTACCCCACACGCTGTGGAGCCAGTGAGTCCTGAAGGCTGCATGTTTATCCTGGGTGGGTTCTCAGGAAAATCAGCACCCTCCTGGAGGAATTTTAAGAGTTGAAATGCTGCAAGAGAAGGAGTCCATTCACCTAGAACCTGGGCAGTGGACGGGGCTAAGAGCACCATGAAGACATGGAGGTGGGAAAGGCATTTCAGAATGAGGAGACAGTGATTTTTTTTCCTCATTTATTTAATCACTTATTTTTTAAAAATATACTTAGGATGCACCTAGTGACCCAGGAATTGTGTGAGAGCTTAAAACAGAAGAGCTTAACCTAGACTAGTACTGGGAGCTTACTTTTAGGCTGAGATCTGAGGTGAGAAGATTGGGGAAGGACAAGGAAAGCATTCCAGTGGGTACGAATAGCAGGTGCAATAGCCCTGAGGTGAGGAGAACATAGTACATTGGAGGAACCAAAAGAAGGTCATTGTGCACAAAGAGATCTTATCAGGAAATGAGATAATGGATTGGTTAACAAATACCAGATCATGGAAGACCCTGCAGTTCGTTTTATGGATTTTTATAATTAGGATGTGGCACTTTGAAAACTTGACCCAAAAATTCTTTGATAGTCCTCCCATTGAGAGGAGCTCTAGGTCAATCACCCAAAATCTAGGTTCTGTGATGCTGTGTCAGATTCTGGGCTGGGGTCTTAAGAAGTGGCAGTTCCCACTTCCTGTCTTTTGGAACCCAGCCATGACGTTGTAAGGAAGCCCAAGCAGACCGCGGAGAGGCCCACACGGACAGCCATATGGCCAGGAACTGAGGTCCCGGACCCTTAGCCCCAGGTAAGATGGTAGATAGCAGCCAGCAGTAACTTGCCAACCAGATGAGTGAGTCGTCTTGGTCAAGCCATTGATGGGGCAGGGAGAAAAGATGAGCCCTCCCTGCTGAGCCCTGCCCACCTTGTATATTCCTGATGCAAACAAATATTTTTATTGCTTTCAAGACAGTGAAGTTTCGAGTACAGTCATGCATTGCTTAACCATGGGGACACATTCTGAGAAATGAGTCATGAAGCAACGATCCTGTCCCTGTGTGAACATCATTGCATGCACTTTCACAGACCAAGATGGTATAACGACCACACACCTCAGCTACGTGCCTGTACAGCGTGTTATTGTACTGAACACTGCAGGCCATTATAACAATGCTGTTTATAGATCTAAACAAACATAGAAAAAATATGATATCAAAGTTTAAAAAAGTGGTGTAGGGCACTTACCATAAATGGAGCTTGGAAGGCTGGAAGTCGCTCTGGGTGAGTCAGCGAATGAGCGGTGAGTGAAGGCTAGGACATTCCTGTACACGACTGTAGACTTTGTAAACATTGTCCCACGAGCCCTCCCACTGCTTCCTTGCCACACGGTCAAAATAGAACATCGGAGCTGTCCTTGCTGCTCCATGAACAAGGATAGGGGCTGGAGTGATCGGAAATATCGAGGAGAAACTGGGTAATAGTGACTGTCGGGAGGGAGGGAAGGCAGCCTGAGGATCAGTCGGAATAAGAAACCAAGATGGAGAGAGAAAGGAACCTAGGGGCTTGCCATGGCCGTGTGGCGTTGGCTGTTGCGTGTTGGAGATGAGCAAGACTAATGTGTGTCCATGAGTTTACCAACTCTAGATAACCATAACTAAAAATCTTAGCATTGCTTCATTTATTTATTTATTTAATTTTTTTTCTTTATTGATTTGAGAGAGAGGAAGGGAGAGGAGAGAGAGATAGAAACATCGATGAGAGAGAACATCGATTGGCTGCCCCCTGCATGCCCCCCACTGGGGATCTGGCCCACAACCTGGGCATGTGCCCTGACTGGGAATCGAATCGGCGACCTCCTGGTGCATGGGTCAACGCTCAACCACTGAGCCACACCAGCTGGGCTTAGCATTGCTTTATAAAGGCTATTTTATTTGATCTTGGCAACAAGAAATCTGGCTGATAGAATGGCCTCTCTCAAGTCCCCAGACCCACCCACAGACCAGGACAGAAGTCTCAAAAAAATGGGGAGGAGGGAGGAAATATTACAGCTTCTCTTGATATTTTTTATCTCAGGATTTTATCTTCACCCAAGGACATTTTTGCATTTATCTTCAGATAGAGCGGGAGGGAGAGAGGGAGGAGGAGAGAGAGAGAAACATTGATACGAGAGAGACACATTGACTGGTTGCCACCCACACGACCCCAACCGGGGCCGGGGACAAACTGCAACGGAGGTACGTGCCCTTAGCGGGAACCGAACCCAGGACTCTCTGGTCCACGGGCCGATGCTCTAACCGCTGAGCCAAACCGGCCAGGGCTTTTATCTCAGGTTTTTAAGTTTTATATTTTATAATATACTTGATAGTACCTTGATGCGTGTATGAAATTTACAAATAAGAATATATCTATTGTAGGGAGTCCTTACAGTTATTTCACTGATAGAGTACATGATCCAAAAAGCTTGGAGACACTGTGGTGGGGACCACGGCTCCACGTCCCCGCACTTGTGCAAGGACGGCGGTGTGGTCTGCCAGCTGAGTTGCTGGGAGCATATTTTATAGTTTGGCGACCGATCCCTGGCTGGATTACAGGCTTGTGCTCAATTCCCATCTCCCCATTTGTCCTATTCCTGTTTCCCAGTCACTGGTCGTGGTGGTCGGAGCAGTTAGCAGGTGTTGAGGGCGTGCTCTGTGCCAGGCACTGTGTTAAGCATTTTCACAGTTCATCTCACTTCATACTCATAATAACTCCATGAAGTAGTCACTATAATACTTGATTTACAAATGAGGAAACAAAAGTGAAAAAAACATGAGCCCAAGGTCACAGTGGCGGAGCCAGGATTCAGCCCCGACTGAAGAGGCTCTGGAATAAGCAGGTGGGTTGAAGGTCAGTTCTGGGTTCAGACACAGACTTTAGTATTCATTAGGATGCTGCACCGCAAGGCTGCATCTACTGAGAGACTGGTGACATGCTGTTTTAATGTTAGTCCAACCCTGTCTGGCCCTCCCAGCCAGAGACAAATGGAAGGTGATGTATACGGGATACTGCATTTCTGAAGGATGTTGGGGGCCTCCCAGACCCAACGGGAAACTGCTCTTATAAACAGCATAATCCTTCTCCACCACGACCCCTGCCACCACCCCGTGGCTGCAAGGCGCCCAGAGTCATTTGCAGTAAGTGCATTCGTGTTTAAAGTAGCCCCAAATGAAAAGCAATAAACCAACATGCCTTTTCTTCTTATGTTGGGACCTCACCAAATTGTTTACTTAATGTGACAACCGAGAAAAGGCAGGGACAGTGTAGGATCTCCCAAAGAGGCTGACAGGGGCTCTGACAAGCAGCTCCTCCAGCAGCCCCGACACAGGTCCTGGGCATCGCTCTTCATGTCCTGGTCTACTTGCTTCATGCCTCGAGGCCCCCCCTTGGATCCCGGTCCCTCCAGGGTCACACCAAACGAGGCTCACCTTCCCACCTAGCATCTGTGTCTTGCATGTTACTAGCCAGCTTTCCCATCCCCCAACGGCCTGTTGGCATGCGACACCACTCCACTCCACCCAGGAAATTCTTAGCAGAGAGAGAGGAAGTCAGGGAATCCAGAGTCCCTGGGATAATGACACAATGACTTGGCCAAGGTCGTTGTGAAACTCAAGCTCTGTGTGTGTCTACTGGCATGGATGGAGGACCCCACTGGGTTCGGAACCTGGCTTGGCTGCCGCAGGAATGTCCTTGAGCAGCTTAGCTGAGACAAAGGTATTCTCTTTTCCTTCCTTCCCTCTTCCGGAGGAATGTGGCCTGGCCCGGGCTGCAGCAGCCGTGTCCCAGGCACTCAAGCTCAGGTTGATTTATTTCTGGTGCCCAGGGTTCGGCCAGCCAAGAAACCCAGTGAGGAAGACACCCCATCCCGCTGCTGGGAATAGAATTAGTAAGCATTTTGTTTTCCTCTGAGCCCAAGAGGAGGAGAGGACGTAAAATACAGGAAATTTTTGTGTCTGACTTGGACTGATTTTAACGGGAGGCACTGGAGCTTGTTTTTATGCTCATGGAATTGATCGCATCGAGAAGACATGAATGTGTGGAGGAAAAGGGAATCATTTCGGGGGGAAATTCCCCGAAAGAGAGGAGTGGATGGAATCCAGGGTGTGAGTAAAAGGAGCTCATCTTTTGCCCTGGCTGGTTTTGCTCAGCGGTTAGAGCATCAGCCTGTGGTCCAGAGAGTCCCGGGTTCGGTTCCCATTATGGGCACGTACCTCGGTTGCAGTTTGTCCCCGGCCCTGGTTGGGGTTGTGTGGGTGGCAACTAGTTGATGTGTCTCTCTCACGTCGCTGTTTCTCTCTCTCTTCCTTCCTCTCTCCCTCCCGCTCTATCTGAAGATAAATGCAAAAATGTCCCAGGTGAGGATAAAAAATATATTAAAATTTAAAGGAGCTCATCTTTTCTTAATGGGAAAATACAGTTTGGGGGGGAAAATTCCACTTTGGGCAAGACTGCTCCAAGCAACCCTGGCCACAGTAGGTTTTCCAATCATTGTAGCAACAAAAGAAGAAAAAAAATCCCACGTGTCTCCAAACGCGCCCTGTGGGGCCTGATACTGCTCCGTGGAGAACCAGCAGACAAGTCCTACCTGCTCCCTCCCCCCTGCCTCCCCCACCACTGGGGACCCAATCGCAGGGCAAGGTGATGGGGTTTTTAAACTGAGCAACTGACGAAGGAATTTGAGGGAGGATGATGCAGCAAAGCTCTGGGGACCCTGGAATCAGGAGCAGCCAGCAAAGCCCAATGGTGAAGCTCCTCTGCCGGCTGCCTGAAAACCATGGCAACCTTCCCGTTGGAGTCGCTGCCCCTGGCCTTGAGGAATTAATGGTCCATTGCTCTGCTTCTGTCTGTGATAGAACAGCGTGCAGTGTCCACAAGAACAACTAGAAAGCTGGATAAAAGGCAAGATTTTTAAAAATCTGCTTGTTTCATTTTTAATTTTTTTGAGGAAACTCCATATTGTTTTCCACAGTGGCTGCACCAGACTGCATTCCCACCAACAGTGTGCTAGAGTCTCCTTTTCTCCACACCCTCGCCAGCACTTGTTGTTTGAGGATTTGTTGATGGCAGCCATTGTGGCAGGTGTGAGGGGATACCTCATAGTTGTTTTGATTTGCATCTCTCTGATGATTAGGGACGTTGAGCGTTTTTTCATATGTCTCTTGGCCATTTGTATGTCCTGTTTGGAGAGGTGTCTATTCAGGTCCTCTGCCCATTTGTTAATTGAATTGTTTGTCTTCCTTTTGTTGAGTTGTATGAGCACTTTATATATTTTGGAAATTAACCTCTTATCAGATGTATCATTGGCAAATATGTTCTCCCAGAGAGTGGGTTCCCTTATGTAACTGTGAAAAAGAAGGTCCTCTTACCCTTCGAGACAGCAGGGAGGGACCTGGAGAGCATTATGCTAAGTGAAATAAGCCAGTCAGAGAAAGACAGGTACCACATGATCTCACTTATATGTGAAATCTAATGAACAAAATTAACTGACAAAATAGATGCAGAGACATGGAAGTGTGGCACAGACTGATGAAACTCAGAGGGAAGGAAGGAGGGGGAGTGGGAAGAGATTAACCAAAGAATGTATTTGCATAACCAATGGACACACACAATAGTGCGGTGAAGGCCTGGGGGGAGGCGGCAGAAGTGGGGTCAATGGGGGATAAAAGCATTTGTTGTAATACTTTCAACAAGAAAATTAATTTAAAAAACATCTGTTTGAAGTCATCAAAGAGGTAGTAGGGCTTGAGGGACCAAGGTCCTAGAGAGCAGATGAGACCTTTCTGCGTTTCAGCTTGGGGCATTTGCTGAGTCTTCAGCTGTCAGAGAAAGAGGCTAAAAAAAGTCAAGCAGAAAGTGTTTGAAAAGTCAGCAGATATTTTAGCAGTTTTACCATGTTGGGGAACAAAAATTGATGTCCAGTAGACAGAGTTCTGATAGGCAGGGTCCTGATAAACACCTTGGGTCTCACTCAGAACCCCTGGAGGTCATATCCTAGGGATGGAGGCGAGGGGGAGGGCGAGCAGGCCTAACAAGGGCTGAAATGCATCTTGACTCAGCTGAGTCCCTCACTGGATGGAATTCAGCTAACCAACCACCTGCCCGAATAACGCGTGTATCTGTGATGTTTCAGAATACACCTTACATACCAAGAAACAGAACCACGAGGAAAAAGACGCTAGAAACCAATCCACGGGTGAGGCAGATATCAAAATTTTCAGACATACTTTCAAATAACTGTGATTAATGTGTTCAAGAAGGTAGATGACAAGCTGGAGAATTTCGCCATTGAATTGAAATCTCTAAATAAACCAAAAGCATGTTCTAGGATTGAAAGATTCAGTGACAGAAGGGATGCTCACAGACCTGTGACATTCCCTCAAGGTCTAGGCTTTGGCAGAGGTATCCATCCTCTCCAGGTTAGGGGTGGGGATTGTCCCAGATTCACAAGGTGCTCCAAATCCCAGCTTTCTCCTCTGCTCACCAAATATGCATTGGCGCCCTGGTGACGGGGCCCTCAAGTTCAGTTGAGCAGTGGTTCTCAAGCAAATGTCCAAAAGAACCCTTGGGATTTCATGGGCACAAATCAGGGCCATCGAGGGAGACGAGAGGCTCAAGGGCTTACTTCCACCTACCGGCTGATGCCACTGCCCTGCAGGAAGCTCATCTAGGCCCTTGATACCCAACACCCAAGTCCTCTTTCTAACCTGCTCAATGAGCAGTCAGATACCCTTGTCTGCAGTCTCTTTGGGGCTGGGCAGCCCACAGTTTATGAAGTCGCTCATTCTTGTTTCTCTGAGACTCTACCTACCAATACCTCCCCAGGGATTTAGTCTTGAAGTGTCAAAACACACTGTTCACACGGCTGTTTGTGATCTGGTCCGGCCTGCCTCCATCATCTCTGCCCACCCCTTCCACTCTGCATCTCAGCCCGCCCCTTCCACTCTGCATCTCTGCCCGCCCCTTCCACTCTACATCTCAGCCACACCAAACTCCCTCCGGACCCTTACTGTACCAGGCCTGTCTCCAGGGCCTTGCATATGTGACCTCCCCATCCAGAACGCTCTTCCCACCCTCCACTCACCACATTCCTATTTAACCTCTGATCTTAGCTTTTACTGATTTTCCTTCCCCTCCATCTAGATTAAATATCCCTCCTACATTTTCACTGGCACCCTATACCCCCTCCATGATAACAAGTGTCACTCTGGATTGCAGCTGCCCCATCACTCATCTGCCTGTAGCTCTGTGTGGGTAGGAACCATGGCCTGTGCTGTTCGCTGAGGCATAGAGGCTGCAAGTGCCTGGTGGGTTCTCGGGGCTTAATCTGCGAATGAATGGTGATACCACATCTGTCTCAAAGGAGACATTTATGCATTATTTCTTGATTGGAGCACAGAGTTAGGAGTCCAGAGGCCCGGGACAACCCCCAGATCTGTCATTGACTCTGGAATGACTGGTGACAAGGAAGTCACCTCCCTTTCTTGGGCTAGTTTGTCTGTCTGTAAAGGAAGAGCACTGAGCTGGCTCCCGAACAGCCCTTCCAGCTTTCCTTTCTGTCCCTCTGCACTTGGGGACAGCAGTGTCAGCTAGGCCCCCTGCAGCGAGGATGAGAGAGGCCCGGAACCCTGTCCCACAGAGCTGGCGCCCAGCCTCTCATTGTGAGTCTGCTGTTTGCAGCCAGCTGAGACTTGCTGGTAACTTACAAGAACATTCCGAGAAAATGCAACCTTCGCTGGTCAACAACAGGGAGCCTGTGTGAAAGGAGGCTTGGGGTGAGGCCTGGGGATGCACGCCTGAAGCCAATCCCAGATAAATAGGACTTCAGTTCTTTGGGCTTATGATGTCTCCTAGCTTTCCCAAAGATAGGTCTCGTGTCTTAAAGGCACAGCCACTGATTCCAACCACAGCATGTCCTACCCACCCCACCCCATCCCATTTCCTCTCTGCTGGCTCCGATCGTGGCCAAAACAAGTTTAGAATAAGCTGCCTGCCTGCAGGCTAGACCTGTAAACAGGCTGTGTGGGTTGGTGGATGGAAGTACCCCCTCTGGGAAACACAAGGCCAAGTCTGCATCTACCTCTGCAAAGAGCTCCTCTACCATGCAACCCTGAGGGTGTCCCTGGACCTCTCTGGACCTCAGATCCCTCATCTGTGAAATGGGGGTGCTCTCCACTTGCCCTCAGGCTCTCACATTTTCAAATTCTATGCAGCTTTAAAGGTGGCCCCTGACCACCTTCAGAACAAAGCCCAGAGGAACATGATAGAGGTCACGTTCCCAACTTCCCCTCGCTCCGCCCTATCTGACAGGGCGCTCCCCTCTGTCTCCGCTGAGCCTCCAAATAGTCCTGCCGAACCAACGAAGGGGCACACAGAATCAGCAATTTAATGTATGTGTCTTATAAAGCAGTTGGCTCCCAGGCTTATAAGACGGGGTCCGAGAACATAATACTTTATTTAATACGTACAATCTACTAAAAATATCCTTTACTGAGACAGATGGGGAAACTGAAAAGGACATCTGCTTAAGCATCAGGAGTTCTAGACACTGATCCTTGCTCAGCAACAGCCTTCGTCGCGTGGCCTTGGGCAGGCACCTCTTCAGCTTGACCTCAGTTTTGCCATCTGTACAATGGTATTGCTAAGTTCTTCTTGACTCTGCTCTTCTGGAATTCTGTTAGGTCGAATAAGTTCTCCCAAAGTTGTGCAGGGCATTCCCTGGGTGATGTGGGTGGTCCTTGGTTTGTTGGTTTGCTTTTTGGTTTGGTGCCCTTAGTGTTCTTGTTTTGTTTATCGTGCTATGGCCGGTGCAGTCAATGCTTCATGCAGACAGGGGGCCAAGGAACATTTCTCCCAGGTCAGAGCAGACACTCACATCCCAGTATGCACGTCAGACACTCACGTGCATTGAAACGTCACGAGATCGCTGTGAGAAATCTGGGACACATTGCTCTACCCCAAGGTCGAGACGCAAGTTCACCCTGCTCACGGCTCCTGACCCACCCCGGTTCCATCTTCTAAACCGGAGATGGACCCCACAGACAGCCTGAGACCGAGTCGGTGTCCCCCAAACACTTGCCAGGAAAGTCATTATCTATTGCCCCATTTTTAAATCCTACGAGTGCAAAATAAGACCCAGAGGCATGTGGGTTTTATTAAAGCACCATCAAAGCTCCCAGAGAATGATGGGAAAATGCTTGACAAGGTTCCCTGAAGGTCCCTAGAGGGTCTCTTTCTGCACGTATAGCCTTTAAAAAGATAATATTCTCCTAAATATGACCGATGTGCCGTCATATATACATATATATATATTCTATACACGCATATATTTTTAAGGCAGAAATTTTATAAATACCTATAGCGCTCTCTCTCTCTCTCTCTCTCTCTCTCTCTCTCTCTCTCTCTCTATATATATATATATATATATATATATATATATATATATATATATATATATATATATATATTTTTTTTTTTACCACAGGTTACTTGCAAAACAACTCACAACAGATCATCACATCATTGTGTCACAGCACTGAGGTAGAGAACTCCACCTGAGATTTGATTAGGTGTGTCCCTGGAGCTGGGGACATCCTCCAGAGCAGCTAAGACTGGGGTCCAATTAGAAAGCATAGGATTCCCATCAAAGGAGACATAGCCTGTGGATTGATGTTGGTTTCTCGTGAAGTTAAACAAAATCTTCACCATTTGACCCAGCCATTTCACGACTAGATATTTGCCCAAGGGAAATGAAGACATCTGTCCAAAAAAAGACGTGTACATGCGTATTCAGGGAACTTCACCTAAGTAACCAAACACAGGAGACAGCCCAGGTATCTACCAACAGGAGACAGGACCATCGGGTTGTGGGGCCCACAATGCCTTGCTGCCGAACGGGTGGAAGGACTGGGCTCCAACACATGCAACATCGGAGAGGAATGTCACAAACATCATGGTGAGGGGAGGAGCCAGACGTGCAAGGGTCATTCTGGATGACCCCATGTGTGTGGTGTTCTCGACTCAGACCCATCTATAGTACCAGGAAGCAGGTCAGCACGCCTGTGCTGCTGGCGGGAAGTGGGGATCGACGGCAAAGGAGCTCGGGGAACTGTGGATGGAGTTGTTTTATACCTTAATTAGGGCGGTGGTCTAACAAGTGTACGGTGTTCATTGTCAAAATTCACCAAGCTGTGCACTGAAAAATCAGTGCACTTTAGTGTATGGAACTTATGTTTTAATAAAGTTGACTTAAAGTTTTTTGTGGATTACCAAGCTAAACAAAAGAAGTGCTTTAGGGAAAGTAAGCAAACAGTGGTTTGAAATGGAATCCCAAATGTAACTTTTAAAGGGCAGACGTCCTGAATTGCAGGTGCTTTATTCGAAGCAAGATGCTTCTCACGTGAGCACGCTGGAAACCTGTGCTCCAAGAAGAGAAGCAGCAGGGATTGATCTGAACCCTTGATTGATTGGTTGATTGATTGATTGATTGATTGAAAGAGCAACTCCAGAGCTGCCAATGAGTTACAGGGAGCCAATGAGAGAATGCTCGGAGGAGCCAGACTTGTTTGTGGATGAAACAGACACCCTAGGCCAGCACTTCTCAAATCGCCTGTGGGGAAGGGCCAGGTGTTTTTGTTGTCATGGCTTGTTTGTTTGTTTTGTAAAATAAAAAAATCACATGTGCTGGAGGTCACAGTATCTCTAAACATTTCTCGGTGTAGGAGATGGCCGGGTCGCAGACCGTTAGCAAACACGCACAGGCTGGTCCAGACGCCTGGGCACTGCCCGGGGGTTCCCGGAACTGCTTTGGGAGAGACTGAGGCCCCGTGTAAGCAGGGAGGCAGGAGCCAAGGTAGCTGGGCTATGAGGCGGGACGCGGCCTTGTTTGCACACTGTGATGGTGAGGCCGGGGGAAGTGCGTGCAGGAAAATTCAGGAAAGTACACGAGGTCCACGGAGCACTACTGTGGAAAGAGCCATCTGGCAGCACACGCAGGACAGCGAGGGACAGAGCGGCCTGAATCACGACGGATGAGGAGGTGGCTGCAGCCCAGCTGGTGGGAGATGACCAGGACCTGAACCATCGTGGCTGCTGGGAACTGGAAAAGGGAGTGGCGACCAGAGGGCTGGGACAGGATGGACAGTGACTGGTGCCGGCTGGAGAGAGGCCTGGGAGCTGCGGACAGGGTCAGAGTGGGTGCTTTGGCACAGGCATTCTGAGGAATGAGAAGTGAAAGGGGGAAGCTTGTGTCTGGGTCTCCACTGGCTCTGGGAAGTAGGCTCTTGGGTGTGCCCAGGCAGTCTGGGCCTGGCAGTTTCCAGAGGGCCGCCTCTGCCTGCCTTGGCCTGTGGCCCAGCAATCCTTGACCCACTGCCGCCCACAGTGCCACCCGCAGTGCCAGAGGGGTGGGACAAAGCTCAGGCTTCTGCGTGCCATTGTCTGTGCCTGGCATGCCGGCTTCCTCCCGCTCGTCTTCCACCTGTAACTCCTCCTCACCTTGCAGGCCCAGCACAGATGTCACCCCCGCAGAATAAATTACCCTGCTGTGTGCTGCCCTGGCGCTCAAAGGTGTCCGAGCGCATGAGCCACATCACGGGACAGCTGCTGGGATGCCGGTCTGCCCCCCACACTGCAGCATCACCGCGGGGGTCGTGTCCCACTTCACACCAGCCTTCAGCACTGCGCCGGACAGAGGTCACCTGCAATGGCCTCGGCAGGGGTAGAGGTGAATGGAGCCGGAGGTCACCCATGCCTTCTTTCCCCTGCCCTCGGATACACGTGTGGCAGCCACTATTCGAAACGGTAACTTCCTCAATCCCCAACACTGAGGGCTCCTCCCTGGACGAAGAGACCAGTGGCCGCCCAGCAGGGTAGACCCTCTCGGGGTTAGTCAGCAGTGCCCAGAGCAGTCTCGCCTTCACAGGCTGCACATTAGAAGCTGGACAAGCCCTGATCTGACTGGTGAACTGGGAAGTCACCACCTTTTGTGTGAGAATGAGGATCGAAAGAGAAACTGGGTAATCCTTCAGGTCTGCTGGTCCTGAGGTCCCAGCGGGGCTGCAGAAGAGGTGGAATGGCCACAGGCCCGGGGCTGGAAGCCGGTTTCAATGTGGGGCTGCCCGTCCCCGGGGCAAGGGCAGTCAGCCAGGACAGCCTGCGGCCGCAGTCTTGCCACAGAGGACGGTTCACGCTTCCAGTACCATCTCTGCCCACACACTCTTAGGAGGGTTTTAATCTGAGAAGAGGCTTCTGCAGCTCCGAGAGGAAAGGGGTTGAGACCTCAGAGGGACATTACAAGAACAATCAAGAGGCAGAGATTTGTCCAGCAGGTGTGGCTCAATGGTAGAGCGTCGACCCATGCACCAAGAGGTCACCAGTTCGATTCCCAGTCAGGGCACATGCCCAGGTTGTGGGCCAAATCCCCAGTGAGGGGCATGCAGGAAGAGGCCGATCGATGTTCTCTCTCATTGATGTTTCTCTCTCTCTCTCCTCCTCACTTGCTCTCTCTCTAAAAATCAATAAAGGAAAAAAATAAAAAATAAAAAAAAAGAAGCAGAGATTTTAGTTGGGAGCAGGGAATCCTGGACGTGAAACGTTCAGTAGTAAAACCAGGACAGTCCCAGGCAATTGCTGTGGTTGGTCAGCCTAGTTGGAAGGGACCTTAGAAATCACGGCCTAACCCTCTTTCATAAAATACAGTCCCAGAGAGGGCAAGCGACTCGGCCACGTTCACACAGAGGCAGCGGCAGGGCGGGGATGCTGGCCCGGGTCTCCAAGCTGCCCTGCAGGCCTTTCCCTGCTGGTGATTTCTCTCAGCATCCTCAGGCCCTATCTGGTACCACCCTAAGCAGGGTGTCGCCCAACAGCCCGTAAACTGCTGACTGTTAGACAGAAGGGATGCGGATGTCTCCATGAGAGGAGAGGGGTCAAAGGCAGGGACGTCCGCGAGGGCCGTCGCGAGCCCCGCGGTCCCTCTGCCATGCAGGAGGCCGCCGTGTCTCCGGAACTTTTTGGACTTGGTCCCGGGCAGCCTCTGTCCTGTGTCTAAGTAAAGAAATGCTCTCCTCCCAAGCCTGGGCCGGCGGCTCTGCTTCTCTCTCCCCGCTTTGGGTCCCCACCGACACACAAAGTCTCAAAGGGAATAAAATCCTCTTCCCCGGCAGCCCTTAGCACAACTGGGCGAAAGGAGAGATTAACGAGCAAACGGAAAAACCCAGTGATGACGGCAGAACTCGGTCCACCTGCAGCTGGCACCTTCGGCTTGGTCTCCTCTCAGTCCCTGGAGGGCTGAGCGGTTCCGCCAGCAAGCGATCCCCCTACCTGACCCAGCTGGAGTCTGTGGTCTGAGGGTTGGCATCCCCGGGGTGAGGGGCTCTGCATCGGGTGACAATGCATGCTTCCCAGGGGACAGTCAGACCCGGTGATGGCCGGGTAGCTACACCTCCACAGACTTCCCGAAAAAATGCTCCTCTCCTAAGTCCCAGGCTGCCTGTTTACAAATGTGGTGTTTTTTCCTTCTCTCTTCTCATGCCTGAGTCTGTTCAGGAATGTCATGTCCCAGCCTTTCTGGGCCGCCCACATGTCACAGTGCCAACCGTCCTAACGCCACACATCCCGGAATGTGTCATTGCTGGATGAGTCAGGCAGGAAAGAGTGTCTGGTGTTTGGGAGCAAAACCTGCCTCCTACGGCTCGTCATGGGACCCCAAGGGTTGTCCATTCGATGGTGGATCTCAGGATTCTTGAAGGCACCTTCCAGCCCCAGCCCAGCTTGGTGAGTGACACAGCGACACAGGACCCTAACGATGACGAGGCTGCTGTCATCACTTGTTCATTTACAATGTCCTGCTACGGCCATGCTCTCAGCTGATTCGCACAATAGCCTGGCGAGGAAAGCTAACGTCCTTGCTGGCAACGTCCGTGCTGGTAACGCCCCGAGTGGATCAGGTGTACCCGAGGGGCAGGCAGTTCTAGAAGCCGAGTCGCTGGAGTCAGACACACCGCAGGGCTTTTCCCAGGGCCCTTCCCAGGGTCTGTCATCCCCATCCGCCTTCAGAAGCGGACACGCTTGTTAATCCATGAAGTGGCCCTGCCAGGGGCTTTTCTGAAGCACTGAAGTGGAAGCTTTGAAGTAAAGCAAATGAGGATTTAAATGACGATTAGATAAGACAAGGTTTGGGAGACGGCAGAGTGTAGTGGCTGAGAGCCAGGGCTTTGGAGTCGATAGTCCTGGGGTCAAGCCCCAGGTATGCCACTTGCTAGCTGTGTGACCTTGGGTAAGTCACATCCCCTCTCTGTCAGTTTCCTCATCTGCCAAGTTAGTCCCTGACTTACAGTGTTGTGAGGATTAAAAGCAATCATGTATCAAAATAGCTTCGTTTAGCACAGTGCCTGGCATAATACAGGCACTTTTAAAATTTTGCTGAAGCCCAGCTGGTGTGGCTCAGTGGTTGAGCATCGACCCATGCACCAAGAAGTTGCCGGTTTGATTCCCAGTCAGTACACATGCCCAGGTTGTGAGCCAGGTCCTCAGTAGGGGGACATGCAGGAGGTGGCCAGTCGATGTTCTCTCTCATCCATGTTTCTCTCTCTCTCTCTCCCTCTCCCTTCCTCCTCTGTAAAATAAAGAAAAAAAAACTTTTTAAAAATAAATAAATAAAATTTTGCTGAATAATGAACTGAAATAATTGGCAAGACTGGGATATGAAAGGAGACTGGCTGAGCCTGAAGCCAGGGCTCTGAACCTGTAGGAAATGCTGGTGCCCAACCCACCGGGCACCTCCCCCCAGACACCTGGAGTGAGAAGCACTCTAGAACTAGCTGGGGGTGCTCCTCGAAGCCCCTTGTCGCTGAAACACCCGTGCCACTCCCTGTTTTCTCGGCTGCCTTCAAGAGGAGGAGCTTGGGATGGGAATTAAACCTCCAGCCAAAGACGCTTCTCTACACAAGGGAAGAAGTGGACTAGCAAAAACTTGGGGTAGATCTGGCCCCGTTCTACACCCAAGATGGAACATTTCTGTCTCCAGGACCCAGAGAGAGGAAGCCACTCGCTCAAGACTACACAGCCAGGTGGTGACAGCACCAGGGCTGGAACCCAGGTCTCCTGACCTCCAGCGCCAGACTCCCTGCCACCAAGTCCCCAATTACAGCCAGCTTTAAGAATCATTAGGGCACAGAATCAGCTCAGCACTAAGCTTTCAAAATCCCCTTAGGCCTTCCCACAGTTCCTCTTGAGGACAAAATCAGTCAGGGAGAAAAGAGTATTAAAAAGTCTTTTGACATGGCAGAGGAGGTGCCCTCGCCAGGAGCTCCTGAGCGCAAGAGTTGAAATGCACATCTGACCCGCGATGCACTGGGCTCCACCTCTGGTGCGAGTTTCATCTTTTTTGGTACTTGGATGGTGTGGGATGGAGGAGTGTCAGGTGTATGAGCCCGATGGTCTCTGATAAGGGCATTCCATGTGTCCCTGCAGCATCGCCAAAGGAGTGGCAAGTCTCGGGCAGCCACACCGGAGGTTTGGGCAAACAGGTTGCTCCAATCCCCCGCCAAGTTTATTATTAGGAAGTGCCCCACCCACCCCACCCATGAATTCCAAACAACGGCTCTATTCTCACTGTCCTTCACAACTAGGTCACGGGCCTGGCTGGGCAACGGATTCTGGAACTGTGGCAGCTCAGAAACGCTGATGGAATTCTTTACCCCTTGGTTAAGGGACTGAGGCCCAGAGAGAAGGGACTTGTCCCAGGTCACACGGTGGGCTCAAGGTGAGAGTTTTTTGGCTCTTAGGTCCACAATCCCCTTTCACCTGCACGCAGAGCCTGCGCAGTTTGGATGACAGAGCATCTGACCAAGAACCCAGGGCACCAGGGCAGCAAGGAGCAAGGAGAAGCACCCAGGGGACCCCTAGTGACTAAGCTGCTAGGAGCACGAGGCAGTGCAGGAGGCCTGTTCCCTAACAGCCAGGCATTTCGGGCACGCAGCCAGGTGTTTGCATAACCTGAAGCCACACCTTCTTCAGACACTCACCGGAGAAGTGAGCCCTTCCCCCTCATGTCTCCCTGCATCCCTGAAGCTGGATTTCCTGAACAGGTGTGTCACCTGGAGAAGGGACACCTTAGTTTGCAATAGGAGACTCCTAAGTTAGGGGCAAGGAAAGACAATCCCAAGTTTCAGAGCTGAGTGGTATTACTGAAGAATTCCCTCCTTTTTAGATAACTTAATTAAACAATAGGCATGGTTCTCTGAGAACATATAGTTCCGGAATTGGATAATCTATAGATTAAGTCTGGAAAGCTTGTACTGAGTCATTTGCTGTTGGGATTTGAGTTCGGGGTTGAGGGACCTTCTTCTTCATTTGTTTTGGTTTCAGTTGCCAGGGGTAGGGTCTTTCCTAAATAGAGTACTTGGAGAGACAAAACAATACAACGAACTCCCTAGAAAATTAATACTTGGATGTAGGTAGGACCAGTGCACAGAACCACAAAACAAATGCTGGTTCTTCACGTCACCTTTAGGAGCTGCTGATAAAGGAAAACCTTTTTGTCTCAAAGAACAAAGACAGCACAGGACCTGTATGAATCAGAGTCTAGAAACGATCTTCATGCGTCAAGGTGCAAACCTTAACATTTTCATGAGAAAATGGTTTAAAACAAGTCCTTAAGCTTGAAAAGAAAAACAAGTGTATTTTCCAGAGTCAAGTAATGTTCTCAAATGGAAAAAGCAGGAAAAGTTGACCCTCCCCCGGGGCTGCTAGCCTGGGCAATGCCTACCCCCCTACTGTAGACTCCCCCAAAAGCGAGGGACCTGTTTACTGGAAAGGAGTCTGGTAAACAGAAGGCACTCAATAAATGTTTCTTTTACAAGTAAGGGCAAGAGAGAGAATTTTTGTGGAAATTGAAACTTTAAAAACAATCATCTAGCCCGGCCAGTGTGGCTCAGTGGTTGAGCATCAACCCATGCACCAAGAGGTTGACGGTTCGATTCTCGGTCAGGGCACATGCCCAGGTTATGGGCCCGATCCCCAGTGGGGGGCATGCAGGAGGCGGCCAGTTGATGGTCTCTCTCATTGATGTTTCTATCTCTCTCTCCCTTCCTCTCTCTCTAAAATCAATAAAGAAAAAACTTATCTTACTTAAAGCTTTGGGGGGCAGTAAGGGAAATAAATGCTTGATCCATTTCTCCTTGAGGGGCTGACACTGGTCCTAGGGACCATCGTGCAGCATTGACGGGGTGCATTCTGTGTGCAAGCACTGTGCCAACTGAGCATTTCGTAGTAACGCCCCCATCTAATCCTCACGATAGCCCAATTAGCAAGTAACTGTCATTTGCCCCATTTTACTAGTTGGGAAATGGAGGGTTATGGAAGTGGAAGGACTTGTCTAATAATGGCAGAGCTGGAGTCAGAACACAGGCCATCTTCCCTCAGAGCCTATTTCTTACGTTATTATGTTCTACTCCTGCCAATCCAAAGAGCCTCTTAGAATTTAGTTAATTAGGGCCCTGGGAAGAGGGCATTTTCTTTTCACAAATTAGCAGGATGTAAACTTCAGGCTCAGCGTGTGTTATCGAGTGCTGAAGTTTGGCTCTGGACCGGGTTCAGGCGGGGCTGGGATTCTTCATTTAGCAAACACAGGTTCATTCGTTCGAATCCATGGGACACGACAGGTTCTGTAGTCAACATGGGAAATGCAGACAGAAGACGCACAGGTCTGCCCTCAGGGAGCTCCCAGGCTGGTGGAGGAAGGAGATCTGTGATCAACTCCACAGTTCGGTTTGGCAGGTGCCGTGGCAGGTGCGTGTGCGAGGTCCTGCGCACACCACAGCCAAAGGCAGCGACGCGGTGGGTGTGTAAGTTCGTGGATTATAAGAGAGGCCTGCGATTGAATCCTGGCTCCTTCTCTAGCTAACAACTTGGGGGTCCTGAACAAGTTTCTTAACCTTCTAAGGTTCAGTTTTTATCACTTTTATGTTGTTTTATTTTATTTTTTTCCTTCATTGATTTCAGAGAGAAAGGAAGGGAGAGGGAAAGACAGATAGAAACATCGATGAGAGAGAACATCAATTGGCTGCCTCCTGCATACCCCTCACTGGGGATCGGGCCCACAACCTGGGCATGTGCTCTGACCAGGAATCTAACCGGCGACTTCTTGGTGCATGGGTTGACGCCCAACCGCTGAGCCACACTGACCAGGCAGTTTTTGTCTCTTTTAAAATGCAGACAATAGAGTCCACACCTCCCCCACTATTAGGATGGAGTGATAAGTGTCTGCTCCAGCACGAGGCCCAGCCCATCATAAGTGCAGCATAAATAGAAGCCATCGGAAAAGGCTGGTCTAGGGAATCAGAGATGGTTCTACACAAGATCTGGGCGGGAAGGGTAAGCAGGAAGTGGTTATTTCAGGAGGAGACTTTGGACAGCAGCAAGAAGAGGGGACCGTGCACGGTGAGCTCAGGGGAAAGAGGTTGGCTATGGCGAAGGGAACAAAGAAGACAGAGATGCACAAAGTGTCACGAGAGTGATGAGCCGCGTCCAGCATTCTGAGAATGTGTTTGCAAAGATAGACGCACAAGGAGTTCATTGCCCATTTGTTTGTAATGGGAATGACTGCATGCATGAATGAATATACCAATAAAACAATAAACACATAAATTAGTAGAAACCACCTCAGTGCCCATCAAAAGAAGACTGATTAAATAAATTATGCTATAGCCATATAATGGAACACTGTTTGAATGTTTTCTAAATGATGTATATCTATCTGTATCTATCTATCTACATGGAAAGACAACTGCACCATAGTGTTAAATGACAATGCCACTTGCAGAAGGGTATGTTGAAATGATCCCAAATTTGTATATTCATGAGCAATAGCATAGAGGAATTTTTACCAAATTATTTATAGTAGTTGCCTCTGGGGAATGGTGTGAGGGTGGGGTTGGTGATGTTTCACTTTCTACTCTGTAATAAGAGGCATCCTTTTTATAATACAAATTTTATTACATTTTAATGCCCCGAAGGAGTTGAATGGGATAACAAAGGAGAAGAGGCCACCGGGAGGTCACTGGTCACCCACAGGAAAGCGGGTTCGGTGGCAGAGTGGTGCACGGAGGAGGTGAGCAAAGGAGTGGGGTCAAAGTGGGGTCAGCAAGTGGCTGCATTTCTTTGCCTGTAGGTCAAGTGGAGGAGAAGGAGCCAGAGAAAAGAAGAAATTGGGGTGTTGCAGAAGCCCTAAGGGAAGGTCCAGGGAAGGACAAAGGAAGAATAAGATAAAGGGATACATTTAGTGGAGAAGGAAGAAATGAAGGAAGGATAGGGGAGTGGGGTAGGGGAGGGAAGGGAAGGGAAGGGAAGGGAAGGGAAGGGAAGGGAAGGGAAGGGAAGAAAGAGAGGGAGGGAAGGAAGAAGGAAGAAAGAAGGGAAGGAGGGAGGGAGGGAGGGAGGAAGGAAGGAGGGAAGGAGGAGGGAAGGAAGAAAGGAGGGAAGAGAGGGAGTAAAGTAGGGAGAAAGGAAGGAAAGAAGGAAGTAAGGAAGGGAAGGAGGGAAGGAGGGAGATGGTAGTTGACACTCTTAAAAGTTCTGGGAAAATGTTGGGTGGCCTCAGACTTATCCGTAAAGTAGGCGATTGTGGGATGGAGTGGGCAGCTCAGGTTGGAGGCGGGAGAGCAGAGGACCCGTGTTCTGACTGTACTCAGAAGGGAGGGCAAGGCGTTCGTCCTCATTACCCCCAGCTAAGGTGCTCCCAGCTGCTAGGGCCGCTGGCCGTCCCATTCCTGAACTCCCCATTCCAGGCTCCCAGGCTTCCTGGTGCCAACCCACCCTGGGCTCTCTGGGCCCCAACTCTTTGTTCTCTATAGCCTCCCTGGGGACGAAGGTGAGGAAGGGCAGAGGGCGGGCGGCCTGTGGCTTCGGCTACTAACAATGCTGCTTCCGGGTATTTTGTCCCTGGTGGAATGGGACTTTTTTTGTTGTTAAGGCGGGGAGAATGATCTAGGCTTTCTAGAGTATTCTAGTAGTGCCTGAAGGCTCTCGGGGCCAAAGACTTCCCTCACACCCTGGGTCAGCTGGGGATTAGCAGACTGTGTCCTGATTTCTCTCTCTGAGACTATAACCAGCAACTCCTTGGTATTGATAACTGCATTATTTCTGAAATCATCCTCGGCAAGTGGTACTTGGAGTGTGGAAGAAGAGGAGAGGATGGAAAAGAGGAGGAGGAGAGGAATGAGCGCAGGGAAGGAGGAAGTGTGTCTCAGACCTCAGGAGGTAAAGAGGGGAGGAGCTAAAGCAGAGCAGGTGCCCTCCCTGCAGCCAACCTGGAGGGTGCCCAGGCGGGCTGAGGAGTGTAGTGCTTGCCGTGAGGCCAGGAGAAGTGCTGGGAGCCTGAGGTTTCCACGGATGGGACAAGGGACCCAGCTTGGCACTCTCATACTTGGAGGCTGGCTCTGGAGGATGTGACGAACTCACGGCTTATGCTTCATGTCTAAGGTAGACCTGTGGGCAGAGGAGTGTCCACTTCTACTTGCGGGAATGGGGCAGGATAGCCCTGCCTGGCTGGGCTAAGTCAAAGTCCATGTCAGATCAAGTTCAGTCATGAAGGGAGCAGCTGACGGTCATCTAGCACCCGAGGGTACCGATACTGAACCTTGTCTGCTGTTTTGAGAATCAGAAGGCTCTGGGCCAACTACAAGAAGAAAAGACCCTGAAGACACAATATGTAATAATATCAGCGCTAGGTCCTGGCCCTGTAGCTCAGCTGGTTAGAGCGTCATCCTGATACGCCAAGGTTTCAGGTTCAATCCCCAGTCAGGGAACTTACAAGAATCAACCAGTGAATGCAGAAATAAGTAGAACAACAAATCTCTCTCTCTCTCTCTCTCTCTCTCTCTCTCTCTCTCTCTCTCTCTCTCTCTCTCTCCCCCTCCAATAAATTTAAAAAATATTTACCAGTGTTGGAAGGAATCTTAAAGATCATCCGGGCAGAATTCATCCCTTCCTCCTCCCTGTCTCTGTGGCACTTCTTGCAGACAGCATGCTGTATTATAATTTACTGGCATGTATCTATTAAAAAACAAAACAAAACGCCCTATGTTGCATTGCCAAAGCATGGTCTCTAGCTCAGGATAGACTTACTGAATGTTCATGTTTGTTTCACCTAGTCTTACCGCCTCACTTACTGATGAGAAGAAATGAATCCAAAATGCTGCAGAGACATTCCAAACTTGCTCAGGCTAATGACATCCCGGCCAAAGGTTTAGCTCCAGGCTGTGGCGTTCAGGCCAAAACATGAACCTTTTCCACAGTGTACAGTGAGCTGGAGAGAAATGAGTTCCAACACAACAGTGTGTCATGTGCAGCTACATTCTGGAAACAGTCATATAAGCAAAAGAGATTTATAAGAGTATCTGGTTAAGGAAGCAAGTCCCTCAAAGATGCTCTGACCCTAAGGTAGAGTGTATGAGATCCCAACTTTCCTCTTTGCATTAAGAAGTGGTCCCATCTCCTCCCCAAGGGGAATGAGTGGCCCTTTGAATACTATCAGATATGTTCAGAAAGTACCTTAAGTAGAGTGAGGTGTCCAGGTGAGTGGCTGAGTTGGGTATCAGGGACGATGAAGGGTCAATCTTTGGATTAACCCTTTCTATAAATACCCTTTAAACTTTGCTCAGACACAAGCAGAACAGAAACAGACTCATAGAGACTGAGAACTTTTTGTTGCTTGCCAGATGGGCGGGGGCTGGGGGGATGGGTGAAAAAGATGAAGGAATTAAGAAGTACAAATTGGTTGTTAGACTGATGAACCTCAAAGGAAAGGGGGGAGGGAGGCAGGATGAGATAAATCAAAGAACTTCTATGCATATATGCATAACCAATGAACACAGAAAACAGTGCGAGGAAGGCAGGAGGGGGTGGGAGCGGGGAGGAGGGGGTCAATGGAGAAAAAAAGGGGGGAACATCTATAATGCATTCAACAATAAAGATGAGTTAAAAAAAATAAAGAAAAAATAAAAATAAAAACAATAAACTTTGCTCAAACAAAAAGAGAGAAGGTGCAATCCTCCTGGAAGAGTCCCTGCCAAAGTGTATCCTCAGAGTACCAGTCCCCACATATGTTCTTGAAAAGAAAAACATGGCTCTGTGACCAAAAACAGATGGATGAATGCCACATTCTAAACCTGCTACGGGAGAGTCGCCATATTCATTAGCACGTTAAAGGCACTGATAAGTCCTGCAGTGAGGAATCAGGTTGAACTTGGTTCAACCTAGTACAGCACATAATTATGTCACCAAGGAACACTTTGTTCTCTGTCACCCTTAGGACAATGGCTCTCAGGCTTTTTTGTTCACAGTACATTTTCAGATTCTGGAATTTGAGTCAGCACACTTAAAATTGGCAATACAGGTAGCCCAGCTGGTGTGGCTCAGTGGTTGAGTATTGACCCATGCACCAAGAGGTCACTGGTTCGATTCCTGATCAGGGCACATGCTCAGGTTGTGGGCCCAATCCCCAGTGGGGGGCATGCAGGAGGCGGCCAATCAGTGTTCTCTCTCATCGATGTTTCTATCTCTCCCTTCCTCTCTCTCTAAGAATCAATAAAGAAAAAAAAATTTTTTTTAATTGGCAATACAGGCAATGTGCACAGACGGCCTAGTGTTTAACAAGGTCTCTCTGTGGGACAGTCAGAACTGCGTGGTTCACTCCGTGCCCCTCAGTCCTGAACTGAAGGTTGACTTGAACTTGGCTCTGCCCTGATCATGCTTTCTTATATATTCCCAATTCAAGTCCCCACCTATTCCAGAAAAGTCTTCCTTAAAATGCCTTGGCATCGGACCACACCTCTTGGCAGCCAGTTAACCCCACTCTCTAAGACAGCCCGCCATTCACTTAGCTCTACGTTCTCCCCACCAGGCAGCGTTACAACAGTGTGATATGCAGCTGAAGCAGAAAGAAATTTCGCACACCCTGGAAACAGTTTGGTAACACATCTGTGCATGATTTAAACCACACTGGCTGAGAGCACTGGCCTTGGAACGGGTATTCCAAGAAGTAATCCAGGAGGACTGCTAAGAGGAGGCATTCATTTGAGGTTATTTCAGGCTGGCCTTTGCTTCTCAGAGGCATGGGTGGGGCTTCTGGGCCCCTGGAAGCCAATGTCTGACATCTTCTGAAACACAGAAACAGAAAGTAGCATGTAAATCCTTTCAACGTAAGAAATGTCCAAATCTGTAGAGAATTTTTATGAATTTATTTGCGCCAAACTGATGACAATTTCTCGGAAGCAAAATCTCAACAGATTGAGAAACTGCTCTGGAGAATGGCAGTTTCCCCACTTATTTTATACATTAGAATCGAAGGAGGAGGCATGAGGAGGGTTACATGAAATCTACTGGTGATAGAGTAAGGGGGCGAGACAAAGCAAAGAAGGGAAATCTCTGGGATTGGATAAAAAGGCAAAATAGACTAACACATCCTTCTTTTACATCCGTGGGTACAGGACAGTAAACACTTCCAGCACATAGACGTGGTGCATGAACAACAGTGGGATCTGTGGTCTGCGCGCTGGTGCCTGCAATTGTGCCTTGAGGGGTCTGGAGAAGAGAGCTACTCACAAATGTATGTTATCTTAGATGCAAAGAGACAAAAGACAGACTCACTTAGGGTTAAGATTGACCTTTGCCAAGGAAGCTACAGGCCTAGGACATGACTGCCGCCATGACCAGCTTTCAGTGAGGAATTTTTACGTTGACATCACCCCACACGGTTGCTTTTGGTCTCTGAGTTTGTCGGACCTTCCATGCTGGCCTCCCCTGAGCTTGCCAGGGTTGGTACGTGGCCCCTTTTTTTGTCCACAATCCCATTTTCCTCTTTGCAATTATTTAAATAGCAAATTTCATGGAACGGGTTTCGGTGTTTATTTATTTAATTACATGCTTGTGATTTGTTATTTTTTAAAGCAACCTACCAGAAAATTATGCTAACCCTTAATTAATTCTCATTAGGGAAATTACAGTGCGTGAAAGGACATCAGTCAAGAAGAGCACAGACCCCCCTGTCCCCTCTTCCTGGCTCAGCCACTAGATAAGCCAGTAGCGTCACACTTCTGAGGCTCAATTTCCTTAGCAGCAAAAAGCTGGCTTGGGTTAGGAAACTTCTAGAACCTTTTCAATGTCGATGTGATTCTGATTTCTAAAGGGTACAGAAATAGTTATAAAATTAATACATAAAAAAATAAATGAAGGATTGTGAATGTTAATTAAAAAAAATAAAAAATAAAAAAAAAGCCAAAATGGAGTCACTTTGGCTAAACTAGGACACTAAACTAAAGCTTAATAATTAACCTAATTAACTAACTCAATGGAAATTTCAGCCTTTCCCAGGAGTGGAATTTTAGATCCATCCATCTGGCCCTGCCGGAGTGACTGAGTTGGTTGAGCATTGCGCCATGCGCTGAAAGGTTGTTAGCTGTGTTCCTGGTCAGGGCACACACCTAGGTTGCAGGTTCAATCCCTGGTCAGGGAGTGTATAGAAGGCAACTGATCGATGTTTCTCTCTCCCTCTCTCTCTCTAAGCATGTCCTCTGGTGAGGATTAAAAAATAAATAAATCCATCAGTCTGGAATCTTCTAATCAATACTGGTGAGGTAATCTACATGATACCCCTGCCATTCCCTTCTCCCCCGGCCCCCCGAAGAAGACCAGGCCTAAATATAATATTTTTCTGCTAATAACTCCCCTGCCCCACCCTCCTGTCTATAAAAACCTTTCATTTTGTATAACCCTTGGCGCCTCCTTCTAGTTTCTAGACAGGGTGCTGCCATATTCACGCATGGCTTAATGAAGCCAGTTAAGTCTCCATATTTACTCAGTTGAATTTTGTTCTAAGTTCTTCACATGTTATCACCTAGGTAGTTTCACAGCATTCCTGTGAGCTCTGTGTTATCCTTACCTTGTTTGACAGATATTAAGATACAAGTCTCTTGCAGAGATTAAGGGCTTGACCAGGACAACATTGAGAGTGAGTACTGGGCCCTGCCGGTTTGGCTCAGTGATTGGAGCATCGGCCTGCGGACCAGAGAGTCCTGGGTTCGGTTCCCGCTAGGGCACATACCAAAAAAAAAAAAAAAGAGAGAGAGAGAGAGAGAGAGTGAGTAGTGGCACTGGGATTTGAATCCTGACTCTAGAGCTGATGAATTTTCCAAAATATCAAGCTTAAGGGTGTACTAACAGCTGCTGGTGTATCTTTTGATGACAGGAAACGTGTGTGAAAGAGGAATCGAAGAAAGAAAACACAAATACCTAAAGAGGGAAGATTTCTAAAAGGCGCTGGTGCAATAACAAAACTCAGTTGTCCAGCCGGAGCACAGGCTGGAAACCGTGTCACCCATGCCCAGTGGCCTGACCTCTTGGACCCAGGGTTGGCAAGTTGCCAAGGTGGTGGGAAGGTTCCGGAGCTGGGTTTAGGAAGGCGTGAAGTAAGCTGCAGGGTGATCCCCAGAGGGAGGAAGCTGGCAAGTGTCCAAGAGAAGATGGTTTGAGCCTGGCCATGAAAACTTAGAAACCTAGCATCTCCCAACTACATGGAAGCCTAGAGGTCATCCCATCAAACCTCCCACCCAAAGCAGGAATTCCCCCTACAACACCCTGGGTGTTTACACGGCCTTGCCCCAGCACTCCCCGAGTTGGAGCTTGCTCTGTTGATCACACAGCCTTTTCTACTGCTGGACACCCAAATATAACAGAAAGCTCCATTCTTTTTAATGAGACCAAATATGGCTTATGGTGGTTTCTACCAGGTTCTGCCTCCAGGGAACCCAAAAATGACACGTGACCCCCCTCTCCTGTGATAGGCTTCAGAATTAGGAGACTCACTGAGCCTTTACTACCAAACTAGAGACCAGCTCCTGCTGACATTCTTCGTGGGGCAGGTCTTGTCCCTTCACCATCTCAGTCACCATCCTGCTGGCACTGTCAGCCTGGCCAAGGCTGACCTTGCCATTGGGTGCAGGGCCTGGCTCAGGGCCTGCCACGTGGCAGTAGGCACAATGTGATTGATTATTTGAATAGAACTATTGAACATGGAAACTGCAAACGGAAAATATGCAAAAAATGAGAGCATGGGCCCTTCACAGCATTGCTGAGACAGCACCCAGATCCATCTGCAGATCTGGGGCCATTTCCAGACCCTTCCTGGGAGGAGCCACTTCCCCTCCCAGGGTGCACTTGGGGCGTACAGGGATACTGATCCCTGCTCAAGACTTGAAAGGGGTGTTTTAGGAATCAGCGTTATGACCGCAGGGCTGAGCCCAGGGTCTGGCCCACAGTAGCTGCCCAATAAATACTGAACAAATGAACGAGCGTACTGTGCAGTTCTGTGCAGTTCCGTGCGCCGCGTCCTTATGTGTGTGACGCCTACTGCCTGTTTAAAACCTTTCAACTCCATGATGGAAATAGTAATACACCCATTTTACTGACGAGGAAACTGAGAATGCACGAGATGAGGAAACTTGCCCAAAGTGATCCAACTGGTATATGGAAAAGCCACGATTCAAAACCAGACTTGCTTATAGCTAAAGCCCGTGCTTTTAACTGCACCATCCTGCCTTCTAATGCAAAAATAAACAAAACCAAAAAAAAGGGAAGACAGACAGGGAGGCAGATAAAAAGACAAAGAGACCAGAAAAAGAAAGAGCACGTAAAACAGCCTTGTGAACTGAAAAGCTCCCTGCATTGGGACCAGTGTGAGAACTCTGGGGTGGAAAATTCCAGATTCTGATGTTCCTGCTTGGCACACAGAAGCTGCTCTGGGGTGCAGTTTGCACGGGTCTGGAGCACCCCGCATCACAGCCACTTGACGACACTCACCTCTCCGGGCAGGCTGGCAAACACAGCTTTGCCCCCAACCAAGTCAAGAGACCTCAGCCGGGCCAGCCACCAAAGTCCACCAGGTTGTACCTGGCCCCTTGGCGTCCCCTCCTCCATCCAGGCACTTCCTCCAGGCCTTGCCCGTTCTACTATGTCCCTTGGACACCAGCAAGGACACCACTGTCTGGCTTTTGTCCCAGTTTAAGCCACAAGGGTTTTACAGAGCCTGTGTCTCATGACCAGCTTTGTGCTTAACACCTAAAAGAATCCCTTATCCCAGCTGTGCCTGTGCCGGTGGGGTGCTAGGGCGCGGGGGCCACTTTGCACGGGTATGGAGCCAGTCTATAGCCAGGGTTCCCCAGCTCATCCCCTTCAACGCGCAGAGAGATCTGACTTGCATCGCAGACCTACCCTCATCCCTCCCAGCTCTGCTGGATCTCCCCTGGCTCCCACTGTGTTTAGAGGCCGAACCACTCCCACAAGGCCCGCCAGACCTCCTGCCCCGCTCCAGCCTCACCTCGTGTCCCCCCGGCGCCCACACTGGCCAATGTTCAGAACCTCAAACCTGTTCCCTGCCAGTCTCGAGTCCATGCTGGTCCCTCTGCCCAGATAAGCTGTGTCCGACCGCTCCATGGACCGCTGTCCTCCTCCCTCTGAACCTCAGGCCCCCGAGGCGGCCATCACTCAACCCTAAGCCGGTTGCGCCCGTTGTTATAAGCCCCGAAAGCGCCTCTCGTCCTGCACGGCACACTTTAAATTGTTTGTTTAAAATCGATCTCCCTGACAATCTAAGCCCCACAAAGCTGCAGACTGTATCTGCTGTGCTCGGTTCTCTCCTCGGAGCTACAGAACCCATGGAAGAAATCTCTGAGGTAGGTGGGCATTCTAGCCGCGGCCGTGGGCCTGGCTGGCTGTGCGCCTCGGGCTGCTGGCTCCCGCTCTCCACGCGGGCCTCAGTTTCACCAACTGTAAAACAAGGCAGATGGCTGGGGAACCTCGGAGGCCTCTCACCCTGCTAGAGTTCTAGGTTCAACAAGTTGAGAACTCTTACAGTGAAGCAGCAGTCCAAAGCAAGATAATTTTAGAGCAATCCCACCCATGAAGGAAGACCCTGGGAATGTAACTCCCTCCCGTGGTATGGGCTGTGTTTACAAAACAAACCCAAATCATCATAAATCATTCCAAGTGGAGCTGCCTGGGTTGAAGCAACAAGACAAAAATACCTCTGGGCACAGCTCCTCTGGGCCCCCACCCAGCCCAGGAGCAGCCGGGCCAGCCAGCGCCGGGCCCTCTGCGGAGCTGGTGGCCTGGTTTGCCTCTGCGCTCTGGGCCTCTCAGTGGAGCTTCTCTCCTTCCTTCAGATTTCTAATTCCTTCTGGTGCCTTCAGTGTTCTAGCACCTTGCAGAGAGGAACTTACCTAAGAGGACAAGGGGTTGAATCCAAGGTCAGTCGCTTCTGAAATATGTGTCACCTTCACAAAGGTCTCCTTCGTTCTGATCCCAGCTTTCGTCTCTGTCAAATAGGGGTTCCAACATCTGCTCCAATGACCTTGCAAAAACACAGAGGGGAAGGATTTGGAAAACCCAAAGGGCTATACAAATGCAGGGATTACTTTTTTGCATTTATCTTCAGATAGAGCAGGAGGGAGAAAGGGGGGAATAGAGAGCGAGAAACATCGATGTGAGAGAGACACATCGACTGGCTGCCACCCACACAACCCCAACCGGGGCCAGGGACAAACTGCAACCGAGGTACGTGCCCTTAGTGGGAACCGAACCCGGGTCTCTCTGGTCCGTGGGCCAACACTCTAACCACTAGGCCAAACCGGCCAGGGCTGCAGGGATTACTTTAGGCCACTGTTTCCTACTTGGTTGCTGACTGAAACTCAGCCCCTAAGAGTCAGCTTTCATCTCTAACGGGGGAACAGAAGGTTCGGTCCCCAGGTCAAAGAATCTCCTACCGGCTCAGCTGGCCATAAAGGTAGATCTAATTCAAACCTTCCACAGTGTCCCTGGGTCCGGTCAGGGGTCCTAGTGCTAAGCTAAACCTAGTCCCAAGACATGCTGCTGCAAGACCGCCTGGGTCCCTGTGATTCTGGGGCGTTGAAGTCACAGTAGCTGAGGGGTTCAGAGCTTGTACTTTGATGCCAGACAGACCTTGGTGGAGTTTCTCTCGGCTGCTCACCAGCTCTGTAAGCTTCTCTTTTCTCCTCCAGGAGACAGAGAGAGTTGAGTGGCCTCACTATGAAAAGTGATGATGCATACAAAGCATTTCGCTTCGTGAGCCTGTCCCACATTAGGCATTCAAAAACCAGTGTTATTGTTATTGTTATTGCTGTTGTCGTTCTCAGTCCAGGACTGGGAGCCCGCCTGTGCCGGCAGATCCTCACTCCGCCCACCTCCACACGCCCAGCTCTTTGCTCCCTTCCCGACTTTTCTTTCCACGGCCTGCCTTGTCCTTCCTGTTTTAGTCTCTAACAACTCTGCCAGACAAATATTTCTCAATTTACCTTAGTTTACTCGTATCGCTCAGGACACCCTTCTGGAAACAAGCGTCCTGGACAAAGGAGGCTCAGTCGATGAGCGTTCCAAATGTAAGCCTCATCATGGAGACAGGTGGGCATCGGGGACCATGGCACAGATTCCTGGACTATTCGGATCCAGATTCTGAGACCTGGCTTGGCCACTCATGACAATTGCAATTTTACATCCCTGAAATCTTAGTCTTCTCATCTGTGAAACTAAAACATCTATTTTATTTTTAACATATAAGCCTTTTCTTTAGCTAGACAAAACCCTATTCCTCTAAGAAATCTTTTGCAGAAGCCCAATATATAAAATATTTAACAGAAAAACTGCTCTAGATATAGGTGGGAATACACACACACACACACACACACACACACACACACACACACACGGCTCTTGCCTGATAGCCTTGCCCTTTCATCCCCGGGCAGCCGAGAAGCCCCCATGCAAACACCCATAGGCATCATATTGCATTACTCTTTGTGCCTCGGTTGAACGGGACAATAATTTGTCCTTCTCACAGGGTTGGTGGTAGGAATGAAGCGAATCAATACAGCCCTTGGTACAATGCCTGGACTATAGTAAGTGCTCAGTAATGGTGAAGCATCACTGTGATCACTACTGCCACTTGCTTGCTATCGTCTGTCAGCCAGAAACTTAGGGATCTGAGGTCATGAGACACACCACACAGATGTGCCCACGTATACAGATCGTAAATCATCCCCCCCCACACACACACCACCACTGTCTTCATGGACATAAGAGACACAATGTTATTTCACAAGATGGAAAAATTCTGTTTCTATTGAAAGCTATGTTTTGTAAGACAGTATTTCAATATTTCTTTCACTCCTTGATTCCTTTGACAAGCACTTACAGAGCTCCCATTCTGTGTGCCAGCGTTGGTGCTAGGAATATAAACAGAAAAGACAAGTAATGGGAAGAGAGAACGTACATTAACAATGCCAGCCAGCCTGTGTTCAGCAGCTGGTGACCCAGGCAGACATTCATCCGACAAATATTTATTGTGCAACTACTAGGACGCAGTCAGCCTGCTGAGGAACAGAAACAATGAAGAAGGACCAGCCCTCACCCCTGTGGAGCTTGCTTCCTAAGGGGTACAAATAGGAAGGACTGCAGGAATTCCACAGAAAGAAAGAAACAGGACACTTGGGTGTGGGAGGTGGAGCGGGGGAAGGGAAGGCAACCGGAGTGCAGAAAACAAGATAAGACTTCATCAGAGTTCCATTCACGAGAGGGACAAGGGTGTAGCCCCAGGTGAGGTGGGGCTACAGGGAACAGCATGTACAAAATTATTTATCCAAGGGATTTCCAAGAACACTACTGTTTGCTTCCATTAACTTGCTCCTAGGACAGGCACACACTCCACTTTTTTGGGAACCAATTTTTTTTTTTTAATGTTTTAAATAAGCTGTTCTATAAACAATTACTGAGCGGCCATATGACATAAGCAATATGATTTTAAACCAACCCTAGCATTAATCTTCTCTTCATGAGTAATAAATAGGCCAGGGTCTTGTTCCACAGAGTTTTTCATTCTGGGAAGCTGGTTTGAAAAAAACTGATTGCGTGTGAGGGAACCTGAGCGTGACAAGGTGCACTGGAAAGAGCTCGCGATCCAAGGAGACCCGAGTTTGGGTCCTAGGTTCTCACTCGTTGAACTTCCTCTCTCGGAACCCTTTTCCATCGCAGAACGGGAGTCACACACAACACGAAGGACGTGAGAGTGACTTGTAGATGTGAACGCATGGAGAAGCCATTTGTGTTTATGTCGATAACTTCCTTTCTTTGTTTCTATGTTTTCCTTGCCCCCAAGCATGATGAATGAGGTTAGTTGGGGGCTCCTGTAAGTTCGTGTGAAGATGGAAGGATCCACATTTAACGATGGCATTGCGTTTTTCTTGGGCTCACGTGTCCACCAGGACAGTTTGTCAGGGAAGCCCATCCGAGTGAAGAGCCCTCCTGGTCTCTTCCTAAGGTCCCAGGTGAGCAGGCGGGGCTCTGGCCTCTGCTTAAAGACAATCTCCATGAGCCAGATTGCAGCTTCCAGGACCCTGTCGTCTGCCCCCCACACCCTGGCACATTTGTGCCTGTTGGCCTCACCTCTGTCCTTCCCACGGTCTTCTTCTCATCCCAACCACCATACCAGCTCTTTCCCCTGTCTTCACATCTGAATCCACCACTGCCCGCCTGTTTGTCCTTAGATGGATTGAGATCTCCATGCCTCGTGTTTTATTCTTCATCCACAAAAAGGACCTGATAGAGCCTGGCCGGTTTGGCTCAGCGGCTAGAGCGTCGGCCCGCGGACCAATGAGTCGCAGGTTCGATTCCAGCCAAGGACACGTACCTTGGTTGTGGTTCATCCCTGGTCGGGGTTGTGCGAGAGGCAGCCAATCGATGTGTCCCTCTCACTTCGATGTTTCTCTCTCTCTCCCTTTCTCTCCCTCTCTCTCCTTCCCACTCAATCTGAAGATAAATAGAAAAATATCCTCTGGTGAGGATTTAAAAAAAAAAAGGACCTGATAGAAGAACCTTACCATAGGGTTGTTTCCAGGATCAAACGTGATTGTGTATTTTAAGGACCTCTTACGATCTAAGAACATTGTCAGTACTCTGAAAGCATTTATTATTCCCCATATTTCCTTCCTCCCTCCCTTGCTTCTTTCTTCCCTATCCTAACCCTTTTCCCCTCTTCCCTTCCACTCGCCCTTTTCTTCTCCTTCCTCTCTTTCCCTCCCCTTGTCCTGGTGTGCTCCTGCCTCCCCTCATCCTGACAGCTTCCCCAGCCATGAGTCATGGGAGTTCGCTCCCACACTGGCTCCCGAAAGGCTCTGGCTGGCAGAGGCGGACACGGGCCGGGCGGGAGGTGGCGGCTGCCAGGGCCAGCATTACCAGAAGGAGCGGCCTGGGACTTGACTTTAGAGTACTTCTAGGACTTGAACAAGCATTTGTGGAGCCATCAGCCATTATTTTGGGGAACATAAGAGGCCTGAAGTCCCCGAGGACCGGGAGAGGATAAACGTTGTATTGCCCCTCTTTGCTAAAAGGGGAGAAAGATGGATTCTGGTCATTCTAAGCCGTTCTTTTAATATCTGGGAAACTCCACGCAGTCCTCTCCCAAACCGGGAGGGCCAGGACTCTGCTAGCCCCGGCGTTCTTCCTTTTTCTTCCGTCTCTCATTTCTTTCCCAGTGTGAAAGTGTGAATTTGGTACCCTGACACCCACTGCCTTCTTCTCTCTTCTCTGCTGGGCTCAGAGCTCCTGGGGAACGACCCTCTGTCCCATTACACTGAATTGTCTTAGCCCTACACATTCGGGTTAAGAGCATGGCCCCTTGGGGACAGGAACTGACTCATAATCTTGTCTATGTCCCCAGCCCACAGCACTGCAGTCAGGACTCCTTACCAACCTGGGGACGCGCTGCAGCATAAATCTAAAGCCTGCCCCCCCACACACACACAGGCCAGAGATGGTCAATGCCATGGCCATGAAAGTGGCTTTGACTGACCTGACCACAGCTAGTCCCAGTTCTCACTGATGTGTTTGATGATAATTAGGCTTTTTAGGTGGGGAAGGAGGCAGCCCTGCCCTGCTAAGAGAGGCTGTGCTCTGTGGAAAGCTCATTCCCCTGCGGGGAGTGGCTGATGAAGGACAGTATTGCCTCTGGTCTTCCTCTTCTCCCCGAAACAATTGAAGGGCCTTCCTGTTCCCGTCAGGCTGGTTCGAAGGCCCTGATTTCACTGTGCGTCAGATCTCACCTCCACGCGGGTCTGGGGCTCCGCCAGCGGACCGAGGGGCAGTTGTTTTCAGATTTCCATGCCCGTCTGGGGCATCTTGCTGAGTGTCTCCTTCTTCTTGAGCATTTTACAGACTCGTCCCCATCCCCACAGAACTGGACCCAGTGTCATCACAGGGTCCTCCAAAGCGGGAAAGACAGGTGAGGAGGGCAGAGGGGTGCTGTGTGCGGACTCAGCCCACGTGGCTGACTTGGAAGGTGGGAAAAGGGGCCACGAGCCAAGGAATGCAGCCCAGCCTCTGGAGAGAAACGCAGCCCTTCTGGCATCTTGATCGCCATCCAACGAGGCCGGTGTTGGACTTCTAAGCTCCAGGGCTGCGAGATGATAAATTTGGGTTGTTTAACAAGCCACGAAGTTTGCGGTACTGTTACAGTAGCAGCAGCAGGAGACAAATATGCCATGCACCTGTTTATGGAGGGGTTGGGCTGAAAGTGACTTCTGAGGCCTCTCTACCTCCGACGGCCTCTGAGCTGGGGCTCTGTACTAATAAAGAGTTCTTCCTAAACCAAGGGAAGGAGCACAGAAATGAGTGGCAAGAAGTTTCTTGTCACTGGAACATAACAAGGAACCAGCCCAGGGCCAGAGTCTCAGCTCACACCTGTCTACCCCCACCTGCTGCCCTCCTCGACCCCCAGTCCCCATCCCTCCCACTCAGGATGCCCCCCTCAGGCTGGTGGCCGCTCAGCGGGTCTGGAGCCAGCAGAGGCACACCGAGCTTCACACCTGTGGTTCCTGCAGAGCTGCCCTGTTTGACAGACATCCGTCCAAAGTGACCATTTATTGTACAATACGAGGACTAAGAAGAACTGTGAAGCGTTGAGAGCAAGAGGCAGGGATTCCCCCCACACACTGTCTTTTTCTCTCTCCCGCACCCCCGACAGCTGCTCCGTAGCCTGGCTGCATTCCCACACTTCTTGAAACAGAACCCTGCCAAACAACACATGGGCCTCTTCGGTCCAAAGTGTGGTTTCGTATCATATTTTCAGGAGCCGTGGGAGACTTGGGTGGGTAGGAGTCGGCCAGGTGTGCAGGCTGCTGGGGGCCAGCCAGAGGCCATTAGCTGGGGCCGAGGTCTCCAGGCATTTTGGGAACAGGGGAGTCTTCATGTGCACAGCTGGGAGGAGGACTTCAGGGAGGGGGAGGGGGAACTGAGGTTTCTGAGCAGAGAGGGAGGATGTGAGGCCAGCATCCCTCCAGGCTGGACCTCCTGGGAAACTTGGATGGGGGCACCTGGCAGCAGCGGCCTTGGAGATCCCGGCAGGAAGATGCCTATGTAGCCTTTGTCACTGAACTTGACAGTTTCGCAGCAGCACAGGGTGACAGGCCTTTCGGGCTGGAAAGCCCATTCTCATACCACTGTCTCTATTTTTGCCATAAGCATAACCCCTCTGCACCATTCTCTGCATTCATTTTTTTCTTTAAATGACTCCAGTTTTTCATTCAAGAAATTTATTTTTAAAGGACCTTTTTTTTTTTTAATCACTATATGTGGTAGATACTTCTAGGGCTCACCCTCTTCAGTCTTTGTCTCTTTCCAGGCACATGGGAAGATGATAATCCCATGCCCCCCACCCCCACCCCTGCCCTGCACTCTCCCTTGAGCTGGGTGGGGCCTCATGATGTTTTTGGCCAATGGATTGTGGAGGAAGTGATGTGTTTTTATTTTTTATTTCTGTTTTTTATTTTATTTTAAACTCTTTTATTATATGTTTCAGGTGTACGGCATTATAATTTGAGATCTGTATTCACTACAGAGTGATCACCCCCACACGTCTTGTTTCCATCCATCACCGTGTGGTTGGCTCCCTTCACCCATCTGGCCAACCTCCAACCCCCTTCTCCTCTGGTAACCACTAAGATGTGTGCTTGTTAAATACCACAAAATGATCCCATGTATTTCCTATGGTGTTATACACTCTTTACATGTGCCCATAAATCATAGATTCTAGAGATGTGGGGAAGGATTCATAGCAAATTGCCTGTAGTATTCTCTCTGGGGAAGCACCTGAGATTGAGATGGGGAACTGGAAACAGTGGGAAAAAAGAACTTTAGTCCAGCCGGTGTGGCTCAGTGGTTGCGTGTTGACACATGCACCAAGAGGCTGCTGGTTCGATTCCCGGTCAGGGCACATGCCCAGGTTGTGGGCCCGATCCCCAGTGGGGGACATGCAGGAGGCGGCCAATCAATGTTTTCTCTCGTCGATGTTTCTATCTCTCTCCCTCTCCTTTCCTCTCTCTCTAAAATCAATAAAGAAAAAAAATTTTTTTAAAAAGAACTTTAGCCCTGGACGGTTTGGCTCAGCGGTTAGAACGTTGGCCTGTGGACAAGAGAGCCCTGGGTTCGGTTCCCGCTACCGGCACGTACCTCGGTTGCAGTTTGTCCCCGGCCCCGGTTGGGGTCGCGTGGGTGGCAACCACTCGATGTGTCTCTCTCACATCGATGTTTCTCTCTCTGTCTTCCTCCCTCTCTCCCTCCCGCTCTGTCTGAGGTTAGATGCAAAAAGTGTCCTTGGGTGAGGATAAAAAAAAAAAAAAAAAGAACTTTACATTTACCTGTATTGTTTTTAGTTTTCACGAGGAAAATACAGTCATAGGTTCCTTATATAGGTAAAAATTACTTTTAAGGTGAACAGCAACATGAAAAAAGGAAATAAAACTGGAAAATTACGTTGGAACTCTATTTGGAAGCATCTCAAATGTCAAGGTTAGAGGTTGTCCTTCTTGCTGCGGCAGCAAGAGGCGAAGGGTGACGTGTGAATGGTCATGACCAGGCCCATCTGGGTGGGGACAGCGCCTCCTCCCAGGGCGGGCAGGAGGCCTGGATGAGCAGACGCACACACATAAGGTGCCCCAAAGAGCGTCTGACGTGGAGTGAGTGCTTTGTAAGTGTTGGCTGCTACTGTTCCCCGCTTCTATCCTGCCACAGTGGCCCGTCCCATTCTCATGCACAGACCAAGTTCTTTCTCCCTCAAGGTTTTTATATGTGCTGTTTTTATTCCTACTCCTTCCTTCCTTCTCCTTCTCATCCTTCAGAGATCAGCCTAAATATTAGCAGCTCAGTGACACCTTCCATGACCTGTCTCTCTGTCCTTCCCCCAGCCCACTGAGTCAGGCAACAGATTTCTGTCTTGTCCTGTCCTTGAGAGGCAAGACCTTCCTGGAAGCCACATCTCACCGAGTCTTATTAGATGGATCCCAACAGCTGCCTGCCACGACTCTGTGTGTGCAGATGTCAAGAGGAAAAATAGTCATAGGATAAGGCAGCTAAATTCACCGTGTGCCAGGGACTGCGTGAGGGGCCGCAGGTAAATTACCTGGAGTTTCCTTCAACATTCATTTTGTCAGAAGATGGCTGTCAAGCTCCTTACGTTGATGAGGTGAGCTCTATTTTTCATTCTGTTTTACAGATAAAAAAGAGACTTGCAAAGATTTAGTAACTTGCCCAAGCTGGATATTGGCAGCATTAGAACTTGAACTCCAGTCTGTCCAATGCCAAAACCCTTCTTCATTACCTCTAAATTGTCTTCTAAATTTGAAACTATCGTGTATTTCCTTTTTTTTTTTTTAATCCTCACCCGAGGATATTTTTCCATTTATTTTCAGATAGAGTGGGAGGCAGGGAGAGAGAAAGAGAGAGGGTTAGAGAGAGTGAGACAGAAACATCGATGTGAGAGACACACATCCATTGGTTGTTTCCCGCACGACCCTGACCAGGGTCGGGGATCGAACCACAACTGAGGTACGTGCCCTTGACGGGAATCAAACCTGTGACTCTCTGGTCTGCAGGTCAATGCTCTAACCACTGAGCCAAACCAGCCAGGGCTGAAGCTATCATGTACTTTTATCTATGTGTCAGGTCCTGTACTATAATCAGTATTAGGAATTATTCAATGAGATTATGTTGCCTGGCCCATAATAAATGGTCAGTAAATATTAGTTGTGTTATTCTACACATTATATATTTATATATTGTGATAGTAAATTTTATGTGCCAACTCGGCTAGGCCACAGTACCTGGTTATTTGGTTAGACACATCTGAATACTACTGTGAAGGTTACTTTTTCAGATTAGGCTAACATGTATTTCAGTAGACTGAGAAAAGCAGATTACCCTCCATAGTGGGTGGGCCTCGTGCAATCAGTTGCAGGCCCGAATAGGAAAAGACTGCCCTCCCCCGAGAGAGAGGGCATTCTGCCTCCAGCTAGCCTCAGCTGCAACATCAACTCTGACCTGGATCTTGATCCTGCTGGCCTGCCCTGCACATTTTGGAATTGGCAAACTTCACAAGCACACGGGCCAATTTCTTAAAATAAATTTCTCTCTCTCTCTGTCCGTACACATTCTCTTTATATATACATATCACATCCTATTGATTCTGTTGCTCTGGAGAAGTCTGACTACTACAAATATATATAATAATAACAATAATTGGATGAGCAGATAAAAGCTGGGGAGGTCTCTGTTAGAGGGAAAAGAATGCCAACTGCTTGGATTCTTCTAGAAATTCAGTTCCTAATGAAGAATGCAGCCTATCACTGCCGTACACATCTCCACTGTATGAAAAGATCTGATTTTCTTAATTTGGTTAAAAATCAATTAGAGATGAATCCTAGCTCTGCCCGTTCTCTTCTCCCTCTGGGCTTGTTTCCCATCCATAAAATGAGGGTCTCATGACAGTTCCGTGACAAATACAGGAACGAATGGAGAAAGCCGCTCACAGTCAGGGTCCTCCCTTTGGCACTTCCACAGCTCAGTGCAGGTGGTGACTGTGGAGGTGCCCCTGTCTAGGAACCAGAAATCCTGTGGGCTGGTCCCAAAGTCACCCCTCCCACCAGCCAGGTGACTGGGACAGATCTCTCTCATGGGCCTCAGCTTTAGTTCCCTCCCTGCCAAAACAGTAATGATCGTAACTACTGAGGATTATTGCAAAAATCAATGTAAAATCCTGTATGTGACATTATTTTATGAGCGGCGGTTTTTCACTCTCAGAAAGAGCCGTCCACCTGCTGAGCGGTGTCTTGGTTCCACATCAGAGCAGGGTCAGCCCGGGGTAGCCCTCTGCATTCGGCCAGAATGGTTTACAGACACCGCTGATGTGCCCCATAGATGCTGACAGCGTCGTAGGCACCCCTTCCATGGCAGAGTCATCAGCTCCGAAAGCTTGGTCTCATTTTCTCTTCCTAACAACCCCATGAGGTAAGCAGCCCAGGAAGAAGGGGTTAAACCTGTGGCCACACACCAAAGTGGAGGCCAAGCTGAGCTCCAAGCCCATCTGGACTTGAAATCCAGGGTCTGTCCCTCCCCATCGCCAGGTAAGCCCAGCTCACAGTCTGAATATAACCTATGATTCAGGGGCCAGGACAGCCAAGTAGCTCAGCCATAAGTCCTTGTTCTAAAACCAAGGCCTCACCACAGCAGAGGATCTGAGAGACAGAGGAAGACTAGAAAGAGAGATTAATTTGAGAAAAACCAGGGAAAGCATCAGAAAGATTCTAATCAGAGAATCTGGCTGCCAGCAGAACTGAGAATCATTTATCAAATGTCGCCTAGAACTCTAACTTGATGTATCACTTTTATCTTTATCTTAGGATTTGGGGGAAATGAATATATTGTCATGTGACTAAACTTGCTCACTAACTCATTTTATGACATTGAGCAAGTTATTTAGTGTTTCTGAGTCTCAATTTTCTCTTCCATAAAAAAAAAAAAAGAAAAGAAAAAGTGGTACAAAAATCAGTTTCCCAGACTTCAGGCATTAGACTTCTGGGTTGCTGATTTTTGCCATATGTAAGCACCAGTTACTCGTTTAGCTAATATTGTTCTTCATGTGTATTTGTATATTTAAAAAAGAAATCCCCTATCACCCCATAAATGTAAAACAGAGCCTCTTGCGTTAATAATTTATAATGAATACATAATTGTTAGGATTTTTTGAATTCTCACATGCCAGACTCTGAAAGCATTCCTCCTACTGTCTTTGGGAATCACTGGCCTCCAGTTCTGCATCCCTCCAGTGAAAAACCTCTGTCCCTTGTAGCATTGCTGACTCTCAGGGAAGCCTTCCTGACCCCCTATGCTAGGCTGGTTCCCTCTGCACGTCCCTGTGGAGCCATTTACTGTGCTTTTCTGTCATCATCAGACAACCTGTCTTCCTTGCTCAAAGGCAGTGGCTGAGCCTACAGGGTACATGACCAGGGTTTGAGCAATGGTGCTGACACCGCTTCATGTGTCAGCCTTGTCACCTTATTCACGCTGTCACTTCACATCTCCGAAACTCCGTTTCTTTATCCTCAGAATGAGGTTTTCTTCACTGAATGGAACCTGGGAAAAAATAATGTTACGAGTAATTTGGCTGAGAAAGGTAAGATGATAGCCTAAAGATCTGAAATCCAGGGAAGAATCTGTCAACTGGAAGAGACAGAGCCATGGTTGTTTTCTTCAATAGAATTCCCTCCATTCATGTTATTCAATATAATTAGGATGGTTACTATTGCATTAAGTGTTTTTAAGCATGATTTTATGTCATCTTCAAAATCATTATTATTCCCACTTTACAGATGAAGAAATTGAGTTTCAGTGAGATTACATGTCTCATCCAAGGACACACCTGGAAAGTAGCAAAGACTTGGACTTGAGTTTGTCTAACTCCAGGGCCCATGCTCCCATCCCCGGGGACAGGGGTTCCTGAACCAGGCACCCTGGTCACTATTCCTCCAGGCCCGAGCTGACCACCCACTCCCCACATGTTCTCCGTTGCTCACCCAGTGACCAACTGACTACAATCCCTGATAAGACACTGCAGCACAAGCTTTATCTCTCTTGTACCCATCAACTTCCTTTTGAGTCGTCCCCTTCCTATCTTTTCCTTCCTGATCTTTCCTGCGTGCACCACCAGATTAAATTACCCTGAGCACAGCCTTCATCATCGTGTTGCAGCAAGCCAGTGCCCCTCCCCCTTCAAGGAGTGACAGTGGCTCTGGGTGACCTATGCCACAAAGCCCCAGTCAACTTGGTGGCTTCTAAACAGAGTTCCAAGGTGGCACCTCGAGGAGAGAGCATCTGAGAGGGTGGGTGGGCTTCATCGCTATTATACAAGTGCTCCCCACATAAAGTGTCAGGCTTGAATGAGGCTAAACTTGGGAAACTTACTAACAGAATGGCATTGGACATAGAGTGGGGAGACCCAGGCTTTCTCCTGGCCATGCCACTAAGTAGCAGTCTCCGGGCCTCAGTCTCTTCACTGGCAATATGGAAATGACCAGCCTGTCTTACAGCAGTGGTGGGGATCCAAAGAGAGTCATGGACAATACCTATGTACACATATGAAGTATACATGAAGTGAACATATCAACAAACTCGTGTAAGGAATTATGATTAAAATCAATGCCTCTTTCTAGACCTGGCCAGTGTGCTCAGTGGTTAGAGTGTCGGCCCATGCACCAAAGGGTCACGAGTTTGATTCCCGGTAAAGGGCACATACTTGGGTTGCAGGTGCCATCCCCAGCCCCCAGGGCAACCAACTGATGTGTCTTTCTCACATCAGTGTTTCTCTTGCTCTCGCTCTCTCTCCCCCAGCTCCCTCCCTCCCTTCCACTCTTTCTAAAAATCAGTGGAAAAAAATCCTCAGGTGAGGATTAACAAAAAAAAAATAATAAATAAAATTAAATCAATGCCTCTTTCTAGCACTTGAACCCACCTCTTTTCCCTTTCATGGACCTGGCTTCCTTCAGTGCTGACCTCCTGTTCATGCTGGTTTGTGGGTTTTTTTTCCTTTATTGATTTTAGAGAGAGAGGAAGAGAGAGGGAGAGAGAGATAGAAACATCGATGAGAGAGAATATCGACTAGCTGCCTCCTGCATGCCCCCCACTGGGGAACAGGCCCACAACCTGGGCATGTGCCCTGACCGGGAATCGAACCGGCGACCTCTTGGTGCATGGGTCAACACTCAACCACTGAGCCACACCAGAAGAGCATGTTCATGCTGTTCTTATCTTGTCTGCCCAGTCCCTCCGAAGCCATCTCCTCTCTCTGCCTCAATGCAAATTATAGGGGGTCTTTCGGCCCCAAATCCAATTCATTGTCCTTTCTGATCTAATAGTCTGGGCTTCTGATTCGGCATGACCAGCAGTAGCCACCAGCGTGAACAGGCCGGCAGCCTTTGGGCTCACTTACACTGTAAGTCAGTCATCACCTCCCTATCCCTTCCCCAGAGATCTCTGGCCAGCCTGGGACAGATGACAGCTGAATGGGTCAGCGTCTTCACTGTTACAACTCTGAGGACCACTGCTCTTGGACAGCCTAGCCACCTGCTCCACTGCCCCCATGAAGGGGAAAATGATGGACAAGCCAAGGACTACGGCAACAGTCAAGGAGATAAGGGTTCTGATTGAAATATTCTTCGTCAAGAGCCAAGACACGTGCATGATGCAAGACATCTCTGCCTGCGCCCCCTTTTCAGCCCAGAATGAGGGGATTGGCATGTTCCCGGGTCCTATGGATGGCTGTCCTGGGCAGGAGCCACGGGACCGTAGCCTCCTCTGCAAACTCAAGGGCATCCGATTTTCGCTGCATTCAGGGGACACTGGGTCAGGGCTCACCTGTCCCAGGTGGGCAGTGATTATGAATCTGACAATAAATAAATGCTTTAACCTGGAAGAGCTTAACTCTAGGCTTTGAAATTTAATTCTTTGTGCCTCCTGCCTCAAATCTTCCCCATCTCTCCACCTTCTGGAAATCAAGACTGCCGCTCTTCCACAGAGCTGAATTCCCGGTGTTTCTAATGAATGAATGACCGTCTGTGAAGCGTAAATAGGCATGCACCTCATTTTAGGAAAATTAACACACATGAAAGAACTCCATTGGAGTGAAAATTCGCATCCCAAATGGTTGACTCTTTTGCTCTACGTGCATTGAGGGTATAATCTGAGTTACAAAATTTGAGTTGAGCCACAGCTTTTCTGGAATACACATAACAGAGTATAAATCAAGGCCGATGGGTATCCTGAGTCCTAGTCCTTCTACAGAAAGGTCCAGGGTAATGACTTCCAGACCTTAATATGCATCAGAATCACCTGGAGGGCTCATGTTTCTGTGGACTCCAGGGCCTTCCTCCAAGCCTACCTTATCTCTGGGGCTGGGCCCAGGGATCTGCATACTTAAGCAGCTGGGGAGCTTGGAGGCAGGCATTCTGAGCCACACAGGGGGGGGCCAGTGCCAGGTTTTCAGTCCTCTTGTGACACAGCTGCCCTGCAGCTTGTAAACCTTGGAGGGTCAGTTCCCGGCCAGTGCTGAGTGGGAGGCCATCAGTGCAGACACCCCTTTTCTCCCAAGAGTTGGAACCCCGGCTCTTGGGACTGAGAAACTCACACGTAAGTACCCCAGATATCTAACATACAAGCCCCTCCCGATCAACGGGCTCGAAAGGCTTTTCCAATCATGTGGATGGGAGAACAGTAGACAACAAGCAAAACAGACTTGCCCAACAGCACCTGGCAGCCAGAGGGGCACGTGGGCAGAAGGCCTGGGCTTCGGCTCCCTCTCCAGTAGCCGCTCAGCCTCCGGGGCTCTGCTGAATGGCCCTTCCCCCACGAGTGAGCTCGAGAAGGAAGAACCAGGGCCCTGTTACACCCTGTCCTCAAACTGGGCCTTTCTCCTTCACAATAATCACAGTGGGTACCTGTATATTACTTCTTGACGTTCATTTTCCCAACTAGACAAGAGATTCCGTGAGACGGATTATTTTGTACACTGGGATTTCTAGCACCCAACCCAGTGCTCAGCACATGGTAGAAAGCCAAGAAACATTTATTGGACGGATGGACAGACAGAAGTGACCATGGTCTGTCCTACATAACAGAAAATGTGACTATTGAGAAAGAGGGGTTGCCCTGGGCTGAGAGCGAGTCTGTGCCACAGGGCCAGCAAAGGCAGCGTCCGGGATTGGACCGAACAGGTTCTGACAAGCCTTGCAACTCAGAACCGTCTACATATTTTTACATTTTATTCTGCGAGCCTAGGGGATGGAGAGAATGGAAAGATTCAACATCAGACTTCCACTCCTCATGAAGGGGCGGGGGTCCCTGAGGCCACCCAGCTTTATGGTTTCACATCGCCCTCTAGTGACCAGGAGATGTCACTATGGTTTGTGATGTTTGAAAAACTGAGCTTAAGTTTATAGGCCTGGCTGGAGTATAATTAATAGCTTGCCTATGTATGACATGTATGAAATCCACTGAGAAGTCATTAAGCCATTCAGTGTCACTCAGTGCCTAACATGTGCCCAGGACAGTGCCAGGTGGAAAGACATAGCGATGAGCATGTCGGCTCTCTCCCCTGCACCAGCGTGTATCTTACAGGGGCACGGGGCGTTCAGTAATCACACAGCGCTGGGTGAAATTCCACTGAGGTGTTGGGAAGGAAAGGTACAGTGTTAATAGAGAACATGGACCCTGCAGAAAGGCTTCTCTGAAGAAAGCATGCTTAAGCTTGGATTTGAAGGACGAGGAAGAATTAGCCAGACAGAGAGAGGAGGGCATGGGAGGAAAGAAGGGGCAGAGTTCTAGGCAAGAGCTCCATGCCTTGAGGTACAGAGAGCCAGGTGTGTGGCGTGGAGAAGGGCGCACGAAGAGAGCAAAGAACCGTGTGGTATTATCACCCCATCACTTTCCCATTTATGCGACATGAGTTGCTTGTGGTGACCACTTCTGGGTAGTGACAGAGCAAACGAGGCCAGGGTGGCCAGGGTGGATACTGCAGGATAGAAAGAGTTGTGGGGACAAACACGAGGCAGAGGCACAGAGTGGCCCGTGGGCGAGAGGGAAGCACCAGCTCATCCAGCCACACGAGCTCAGGAGGCCGCGGCTGGAGAGCGGACAGGCCCAGAGGAGGGTGGGCCGGCTGCAGTGAGTGGCATAGCTCCTTCTCCCTCATCCTGTACACCCTGGTCTGAAGGAGCCCACTGCTCCCCAGATGCGCCAGCCTGCCTACCCTCCCCCACCCAGCCTGGACAAGCCCCAGTGCATTGAGGGAACGGTCCTCGCTCAGCCTGTGACTACTTCAGTCCTAGGATCTGTCTGCCATCACCCTGGGGGCGGGGCTTCAAGGGCCACAGGGAGGAGCTATGCATCCACTGAACCTCCACACCACTCCAGCCCGGACCCACAGGCCACCATGCTGAGCTCCTGCATGTCTCTTGGTGGCCCTCTCTCCCCTTGGGACCTGCCCAAATTCTCCCCTCAGGTCCCTCTTTCCCCTTCTCCTAGCATGCCCAACAGCCACTCATTCTCCAGAACTCAGCTTAGACATCTCCTCTCAAAGCCATCCACATCCCCCACCCCAGGACCCTCCCTTCTGCAGGTCCCCGCTGGAGCGCTGACCACCTGCATTTCGACTGGCTGTGTCCTTGTCCATCTCTCCAGCAGACTTGAGTACGCAGAAGTCAAGACTACGGAGGTCTCGTTTCTCCTGTGTCCTCAGCAGCTAGGAGGTGCCCGGGACTATTCCTTAAACAAATCAACGAAGGAAAATTAATTACCAATGCTCCTTGACTTACAATGGAGTTAAGCTTCCATAAACCCATGGTAAGTCGAAAATGCATTTCGTACACCTAACCCACCGAACAACATAGCTTAGCCCAGCCTACCGTAACATGCTCAGAACGCTTACATTACTGGGACAGAACCCCACTGTAAATCAAGAAGCATCTGTAATTGCCATCTTCTTCTTGTTCTCACCAGAAGTGGGTGTCATGTAGACATGATGAGACGCAAAAGCAAAACATAATATCCCCAAAACACCAACAATACAGTACACTGCAGAGAATTGGTGGTTTTCCCTCGTGATCACGTGGGGCCGCTGCCCAGCATCACAGGAGAGTATTGTACCACATACTGCTAGCCCAGGAAAAGATCATATTCAAAGTACACTTTCTACTGAATGCATACAATCTTCCACACCGTCGTGAAGTCAAAAAACCGCTACATGAAACCATTGCAATCCGGGACCATCCGTACTCTGACCGGAGTCAGCTGCTTTGCACCGCCCTGCACTGTTTCTCGTTTCCATCAGTCCACTGTCCTCTGGCCTCTGGATGTCAAAGGGGCCTGCTTACTGCTAGTATCTGGACTGAGAGAAAGAGAACAGTTCTGTCCCTGCCCAGGCAATGACTCGTCAACCTCATTGCTTGTGGCAGCTGCTGGAGTCCCCGAGCCTCTCTGGGAAAAGCAGAGTGAGGAGCAATAAGGAGCTGTCTGCATTTCAGACTTAACAGACATTCTGCCCACTGCCACTTGTTTTCCTGGGGACTAGGAATGCCCTTGAAAGTTGGGCTTTCTTCCTTGCCAATTTCCACAGCATTCTGAGGCGTGGATCTCTCAGGGTGAGCCTACAAACCATCACAGACCCAAGGCCAAAAGTCCCATACCAGGCAGCCCCGCACTGAATCAGCTTATTCCCCAGCCTGCATGAAAAGGGATCGTGCTGGTTCTCTCCGGTCGATGGCACAAGTCTCTCAGTCCTACTGTGTGCCAGGCTGTTAGGTGCTTTGGGTCAGTGGAGAATAGTCAGTCTTTGTCCCTGCCCTCTGCAGAGCTAACTTTCCAGCAGGAAGTACAGAATTAAGCAACTTATTACACGATTATTCAATGACAATTGAGATGTAAACAGAGGAGGAAAGGGCAAGGTGCCAAGAGAACACAGCTGAGTGACCTGGCATCACCTGGGTGTCAGGGTGGCTGCCCTGAGACTGTGACCTTTGGGATGGGAGCTGAGGATGCGCAGGTGTTAGCTAGGCACAGAAGAGGAGAGCATGTGCACATGCAGTGTGTGTTCGAGCACACATGGGTGCATGAAAACATGTGTGAGCATGTATAGCCATAGATGTAATCTGTGTATCACGTGTGCACGTGTGCGCGCACATATTTGTGTGAGTATATATATACTACATATATTGTGTGTGCATATGCGTGCATGCACATGCATGTACATATGCATTCACATGTGTGCATGTGCCACTAGTGTGTTGTGTCCAGGTGTGCAGGTGTGTGTCCCAAGTGCATGTGTGCCTCTGGTAGAGTCTGACATGGTTCTCTCCCACCATAATAAGGCATCACTGTGAAGCAGATTCCAGGGCTTCTCCAGACAGAGCAATGGGACCGTGGTTCTCAAACCTCTTTCAGCTGGTGGGTCATTCCAATAGCAGTAACAGCTACTCTGTGTTAGCTGTGCTGCCGTCATTGCTCCAGACACTGAACGTGTGTTCTCCCAATGGCTCCTCCAGCAGCCCCGGGAGGCAGCCGTGGTTACTGTCCCATTTTGCCAAGAGGAAACAGAGACTCGGGGAGAAGAAGCGTCTTTCCCAAAGTCTCCCAGCAAGTTAGTTTTGGAGCTGGGATTTGGCGTCTGCGACTCCAAAGCATGTACTCTAACCCACGGAGCTCTCTTTCCTGTCACTAGGGCAAGGGACACAGTGGATCAGCCCTATGCAACACCCCCCCACCCCCCGGCAGTGAATGGAGAAAGTCTTCAGTGAAGCCCTGTCTCAGTTCAGTGTCACTGTGTGACCTTGGTAAAGTCCCTCCCTCTTTTTTTTCTTTTTCAAAAATCCTCACCCAAGGGTATTTTTCCATTTATCTTCAGATAGAGTGGGAGGGGGAGAGAGAGAGAGAAACATCAATGTGAGAGAGACACATTGATTGGTTGCCTCCCACACGACCTGGACCAGGGCCAGAGATGGAACCACAGCCAAGGTACGTGCCCTTGACCGGAATCGAACCCATGACTCTTTGGTCCACAGGCCAACACTCTAACCCCTGAGCCAAACCGGCCAGGGCAAAGTTCCTCCCTCTCTGTGGTCCTTGAGAGTTGCCAGAGCTCTGCCGTTTCACAGGGATAGCTCGGCTCCACCGCCCACACACTGCAGGCCGGTTACCTCATCTCTCAAAAACGGTTTCCTCATCTCCAGGTTGGAGCTGATAGTGGCACACCCCAGACAGTACTGTTGTAGGGACTGTCTGAGCTCATGATGCCAAATGGCCGGCCTGGGACTGCCTCGTAAGCAGGCTCAGTACTCGTTAACTGTCACTGATGCTGAGGAACACAGCAGCCCTGGGTTCAGGTGTCCATTTGGCCTCCTAAAGGTCATGTGACCTTGGCAAAAATTACTTCGCTGTCAAACTTGCCTCACTTGTACCCACTTCATAGTTTGGTCGGGGAATAAATGAGATGAAGCACTTAGCACAAAGCGCCCTGGCAGGGTTAGCTAACATTAGTATCATCTGCATCTATTGTGCAATGTTATAAACAAAGATGAGTTGGGGTCTAATTTTGTTCCAGTTCAGGGTTTTAGAAGCAGATGCAAGGTTGCGTCTGGTGTGACAGGTTTGCTAGATATTGGAATGTTTGTAAAATTCCTTTTCTAAAACCAGACCTGGCTCGTGGGTCAATGGAAAGTCGGTCTCCCTTTGGCTCTGAGGCTGGCAGCTCAGGTTTATTCTGGTGCTGGCTCAGTCCGCTGAGGTTCGAGGCCATGACCATGAGTAAGCGATTCCCCCTGCCAAAAACTATAATCATGGTCATATTCTAAATATTTATACTACAAGAGACCAAACCTGCCCAACTTTCAGGCGTCACGAGTGGCATTCACTTACCCTCTGGAGTCCATTCGTTCATCCAGGTCAGAATTATTGACCAGGCCCTCCGTGCCAGGCACTGGGCATGCCGGTGGCTGATGGGATAGAAACCCGTGGGCAGCCTTGGTCGATTTGGGAGAAAACGGAATCAGGGTCCTCGGGGATGGTGACTGCTCCTGGGCTGTGCGGAGCCCCAGAGAGGATGGAGGCCTGTGTGTCTATGCATCTCACAGTACGGCCTCTCTGAGCTGGGAAGGCTTAGGGGTCGATCTCAGCCAACACACACATTTGACAGGTGGGGAAGCAGGAACCCAGAGAGAGAGAGGGGACCGCTGAGATCACTCCCCTGACTCCTGGGTCACCACCTCTCACACTGAGTCCCCTCCCTTTCGCCCAGGATTTCAGGTCCACCTCATACAGAACAGAGGGCTCCCGAGACATTTTAGTCCACAAGCGGCCTCAAACATAGTGACAGTAAGAATGAAAAAGCAACCTCAATAATAACAGTATTTACCACTTGCTAGGTGATTACTTGGTGACAAGTACTTTGGTAAGCATTTTATATGCCTATCAATTTGATACTCAAAATTAGCTCATTGTGTAGGTCACTGTTACTCCATTTTACAGAAGAGGACACTGAGGCTCAGAGAGGGGAAGGGATTTTCCCACGATAACACAGAAGTTGCAGAGCCATAATTAAATTTAACTCCACCTGACTTCTAACCCCATACTTGTGGTCACTATGCAATGCCCCCCAGGAAGATACAGGGCACAGGGTACCAGCCTAGCTACACCCCCCTCCTGAGCTCACCCAGGCTGGCAGTGGTTTGATGCATGCAGCCAGGAGGGAGGAAGGAAGAGCAGCAGGAAAGCAGCAAAGAGGTTTGAATAGTCCTGGGATTGAGCAGCCACTATGGTATAGGACTGTGACCAGCCCAAGGGTAATGAAGATGGAGAGTGATGGAGAGCCCACTGTCTGGTGAGGAGATGGATGGACGGTGCACAGACTGTCCCAGTGCCTGTCCCAGGTTTAGGGTGGTGCCATATGCTGTGAGATAACTTGTGTCATGTGACATGGAGCAAATCATTTCCTCTCTTCTAGAAAGGGAGCCCAGTGCAGTGATCAAGCCCATGGCCCCCTGGAGCCAGACTGCCCAGGCTTAAATCCTAGCTCTGTCTCTTCCCAGGTGTATGACCTCATGCAGTATTAGCATTTACTGAATGTCACTTCTCACTTCTGTAAAACTAGGATGATAATACCTATTTTCTAGTGTCATGATGAAGACTAGATAAGTTACTATTTGGAAATCACTCAGAACAGTACCTCACACATAGTAAGAACTGTATACATTTTTGTTACTTTTTTAAAATTATGTAATTTGTATTAAGATACATTTGGCCATAAAATAACAGAATATCTGACCCAAAGTGGCTTTAAAAAGAAGTTTTATTAGCATCTCCCATAACAAGAACCATCTAAAGGGCAGTGGTTCCAGGCTCACAAACATCCCCAGGAACTCAGGATTTTCTCCTCCCTCCTCCCAATAGCCTCTGTATATCATTGATGCCTCACCTCATGTCCCAAAATGGCTGCAACAGCTCCAACCATCCTCACAAAGCCACACACAGAAACAAAAAAGAAGGGACACAGGAATTTCTCTTGAACATGAGGGAGAAAAATACTCCCTAAACACCCCCAGAAGACTTCCCTTATCTGTCATTAGCCAGAATAGGATCACATGGTCACCCCAGCCACTACAGAAGACTAGACAAACCAGATTCTGGCATTTTCAATCACTACCTAGAGCTGGGCCCCACAGCAAGGAAAATGAGAAGAAGAAGAGCTGTTCAGTGGGCAGTCAGCCTGCCTTGCAGGATAGTCTGGAGAAGAAACCACGAGAAAAAGGTACAGGAATACTGTGAGGTTAGCCACTTCCACTACACGTGGGTAAGATATTGTTCTCATACATAACAATAGCAACAGTGAGGTTAATCCCTGTGGATTAGAGGTAGAGTCTGACGCCAATAATTCTAGGTATTTCTCCACGGACAAGGCAGGCAAGGGAAACGTGAAAGGAAGCCAACTGCCCGATGGCCCTGATCACGAACACTGACACTGTACGACCTCCTAGCAACCCAGACCCAGGGGACAACTGCCCAATGGCCCTGACCACGAACACTGACACTGTACGACCTCCTAGCAACCCAGACCCAGGGGACAACTGGTCACCAACTTCCCTTCTCAGTTTGGTAGGTTATCGATAAAGACTCGAGAGCAAGAAACTGAAGTAGAATTCCTCTGAGAGGAAAAGTCTTTTATTTAGAAAACACTTGCATGGGCCATTTTGTAGTGGAAAGTCAGCCCTCTGGCCAAGGTCTACAGTGGGGATCAACTTTCTCTGTAGCGGGCTAGATAGTAAGTATTTTAGGACCTGCAGACAACATGGTCTCTCTAGCAACTACTGCTCTCTGAGTTGTGTGGAAGCAACCGCAGACCATATGTCAACAAATGAGTGTGGCTGTGTTCCAATAAAACTTTATTTATACAGCCCAGGCCAGTTTGGCTCAGCAGTTAGAGTGTCAGCTCTCCAACCAAAGGGTTGCAGGTTCAACTCCCGGTCAAGGGCACATACCTGGGTTGCAGGTTCAATCCCTGGCCCTGGCCAGGGTCATGCAGGAGGCAACCAACTGATGTGTCTCTCTCATATGGACATTTCTCTCTCTCTCCCTCCCTCCCTCCCTTCCACTCTATCTAAAAATCAATGGAAAAAATATTCTCAGGGGAGGATTAACAAAAAAATAAAAAACACCTTTATTTATACAAACAGGAAAAGGACCAGATTTGGCCACAGACCAAGCCCTATTCTACATGGCAAGTTACATAAGACAACGGCCTAGAACCAGGGTCTCACACCCGAGGGCACATGGGGCCCGGCAGGGAACACCAAGAAGCGCAGCAGGCTGGGTCGGGTCTGTGCAACGTGACAAACACGTGACTCACAGAAGTGGGCAGTTGCAAAAACCGTTCTAAGATGCTCCAATTTTTTTTTTCTTCTTCAAGAAAACCAGAAAGGCAGATAGCTTCCAATTTTTAAACGTCAGCAACCAATTCAAAATTTTAAACCTGATCCAGACCAAACAAAACCCATCTGCGGCTAGCACAGTTTGTGGGCAGCCAGCGTGTGACCTTTGGCCTGAAAGATCATCCTTACTGAGCAACGTGCTATGACAACCGAGTACACATTGACACATTTGAGTGACACGATCCAGGAAACTTAACACAAAGCCAGTCTGACCTATTGGGAATGGAACGCAGAACCGCCACCGTCCAGCCTGGTGGCCGGGCACATGTGGGAGCCAAACAGAAAACACGGCAAGTAGCCCGTCTGTACCGAATTTCTCTTCCTGCCTCACTAATGCCCTCTTTCTCTAGGCGGTGGTGGCAGTGTTCTGTGACATCAGGCACTGTGTAACCTTTATTGAGGTCATTGTACAAAAGTACTTTGCAAGCCATAAAACCAAATACACTTCAACTTGACCGGTTTCTGACTCCCTCAGCCCCAAACACTAACTCAAAGGCCCTGTAATGAGTATATTCTTGAGAGAGAAGTCAGAAACCCCTAGCACTGCAGCAAGCAGGACAGACACACAGCAAAGGGACTGGACCTTTGCGTCGGAGCTTTCCTGCTGCTCCGACGCAGCTCCGAGGAAGCCCTGCTCCGCCTGAAGGCCCCGGGCTGCACACAGCTCAGCTCAGCTCGGCGTGGGACCCCCATCCTTGGCTGTCTTTTACTGCCCGCCTCCTCAGTGACTTCTTTGCTCTTCCCACCAGTTTCTGTAAATCTGCGATGTACTTTGTCGGGAGCAACTCTGTTACCCAGCTGAGCTCTCCATCATCTTCCCGTCTTCTGCCCCCTCCTTGCCCGAAGCCTGGACTTTCAAGGATACACTGACCTGCCTTTTCTCATCTCTCTGTAAACCACCCTCAGACATATCCTGGCGGGGGAGCGGGGGATGAGAGGACGAGAGAGAGAGAGAGAGAGAGAGAAGAACAGCACAAGCCTTCTAGCTTAGACGTTGCTCAGCCCCTTGTCCACTGAATCTAATTCAGTTCAAATTCACTGCTGGCTCAGCAGTTCCCCAATCCTCCCTCAATTTCTGTTCTTCTTCGGAGCTGCCCGCCACAGGGCAGGCGTGACTTCAACAGAGCAGCTCCATCTGACCTGTCTTCTATGTTACAGTTCCATGTCAAACTTGAAAACACGGTTCCATTGCTCACTCCTGGTCTCGCCACTGTGCCCGCGCAAAGCCCCTTCGTAGAAGCAGCCTCCTGCTGCTCAGCTCGACGAACGCGGTACTATTTGGCCAAAGGCAACTCAGAAACAATCAGATTAAATTTTTGTTCGAAACGAAAATAGCTTTACTGAGTTTCACGTGGGCAAAAGTGTCCACACAATTCAGATGATCTACTTTGCTGAATGAAGAATAACGTCAAGGCGATGGGTTCTACGTTTTGGCTGCTTGAATATAAATATCTGTTCGTGTCCGCCTAGTGGCGATCCCGGGGTGGGGGGAGGGGGGACGACGACATTTCTCATCTTTCACACTACGAGTAGGTTAGGAAGCATTTCTCAAAGCTGCTATGA